>CM042018.1:115982500-120982500 GCA_023525975.1 Smallanthus sonchifolius
TAAAAGCTGCGATTTTTCAGCAAGCAACTTCCAGTATTGACTGGAAGTTAAAAAACAGTAAAAAAAACACTCAACTTCTTTGGAGTTTATAAAATAACATGACTTTGTCTTTATAGGAAGCTAACAGAGGAGGTATATACCTGACCCACAAATCTTCAATATTAAAAATATGCTCCTATACGACCTGCAAAAAGCAAAACCCAAATTTTAAGTTAGCAGTAAAACATGAAATATAAAATTAATAAAGAATGTGTTAAACATAAACAATTATAGTAAATCAATGTTTGATACATAAGATTAAATAAAAAAATATACCATTAAAATAAAAAATATTTTATTTTATTTTATGATTTGCTCACCCTTTATTAAAAAATTATGTAGATAAAAATAACAGACAAAAAAATGTATTTCATTTAACATACCATTAATGAATTAATAGAAAATAAAACCTAAATAGTCTAACAATCAGAATTCAATGAATTAAAAATTAATGAAGATTTCATTAATTTCTACTGGGATATTCAAATATGAACATTAAATTAAACATAAAAATTATTAGAAAAGCAATTATTGCAACATAACCAAAAATTATAAAAATAACAGAAATAAAATTATTTAATTTAAAATGCCTATTAAGTACATGGTTGTAACAACTGCTGCAGGCCAAATAACCGTTAATTTGAATCATTTTACAAGTTGAAATGTGAGTGGGGGAGTTAAGCAACCATAAAGTTCGGATGTAGGGGTGGATTTGTTTCTGAACATGTAAATGCCTATATATACACTTAGTAAGGAAGATGTTTTTTTTGTTACCTCATTTCATAATACATAATTTTGTACCACTTTCTGCAATGTTCTCTGCAATGACGGGTGAGGAGACATACATGCTCAAGAATGAGCTAGAAGACACATTTATGAGACTATTAAGGTATTTTCCTGATGGTGCTGTAAACGTATACATCAACAATCATGACCAGCAATTTAGTCCCAACAGAAACAAATCTAAGGTATTTTATAATTTCATATATATTTTTTGTAACTTTATAATTTTACTTGTGTTCATAATATGTACTAAATTTATTTTTTTTGTTTCATTAACCTGCATAAGATGTTAACCGAACTTATAATTTATTTTATAATTTCTAATTTACTTAATTGTGTTTCTTTATGTCAGATGGATAAGAATGTTAGCCTGGGCAGTGAGGATAGGCAAAGGAATAAAAGTCCCGGTTGATTCACTAAAAATGTATGTTTCAACTATTCTTTTTTTAAAATTATTTTACAAAAACACAGAAGTTGAGTATGACTTTTAGAAAAGTATAAAACAAATAAACATGTTTTGTTTCCATAAAGTGAGATGAACCATTATTGTTTTAACTACAATACATTATTATTATATTTATTGTTGTTCATTTTACATATGTGCGTGCAAGATTCTTTTTTTAAAGCATTTTTTTTTAAATTTACAGGGATCTGTTTATGGAAAAACAGTTAACTGCACCATATCAAATAACCTCTTGAACCTTAGGTTACTCACACAATTAAATGAATATACCAGTAAAATGCAAGTACATTTGAAATAATTCATTTTTTAATGTGTTATAAAGCATAGAAAATTTTAAAAAGTATGGCACTTCTTATGTTTAGACAGTTACTTTGGCTGTTACAGGTTGTGGTTTACACAATAAACCATCCCAACGTTGTGCAACTGCCAACATCCTCATATTCAGCTGGAAAAGCAGTTAAAAACGACTATAATAAGATTACATATGTGTTTAATGTCTGCACTGATGTATATTCTTTTATGTGAAAGTAACCAGTATATTGAAATCTGCTCAATATCAGATAATGTCGCACCCCGCCAAGGCGGAAACGCGAGGCGTAACGTTCACTGGTTTCCAAAGCATATGATTACCGCAAACACATACATAATGATTGGATACATAATCATAATTAAAGTTTTACATCCCAAAATATCCATTTGAGTTTACAAAAGATTAAGATTTCACAAATATGACCCATGACGATGAGTTATACAAGGGAAATTTCCAAAAAGCCGTATCCGTTCATGCATGCATGTAATCCTACATTGCTAACCATTGCGACCACGTTCACTTTCCTGAAAAAAACATACTTATAAAGTGTCAACACGAGGTTGGTGAGTTCACAGGTTTTGATCAAATATTCTTGTAGTTCCAACGTTTACAAACGTTTAAATGAATAAGTTTCCGATCAAATAGTACATATATATAACCAATGAATTGAACATTTCCTGACCAATTGACCCAATTTGTAAACTTGCAAGGAATACAAATAGTATGTAATGCACGAGACCGTAACCAAACCATGACAATTGAATGCCCCTCCCTCGCTAAACCACGAGAATAAGACAATATGCGGTCATTTGGCCATGTGGACCCCTGGCTAGCGCGACTAACCATGACCGGGGGCGTCACCCCCAATAGTACTATTCATAGAATCATAGGCTAAGTCCATAGCTAATGGTTACAAAGTGTGTTAATCCGGGGACTTAAGCGCTATATTGTTCCCTCAATGCACACATACGGTCTGATCATTGTTCATTCATTAATATACGAAAATCATTACAAGTATATTTCCACCCCAAAACCTTTCTAAAACCAGAAAAAGGGGAATAGTGAAACTCACCTCGTAAGTATGAATGCTAGCAAATACTTGATTGATCGTAAACTCCGCTTATCCGTACCCTAATTACACAAGGATACTTTATATGTTAAGACTAACCGTCTTAAGCATATGTTGTTCACCCGCCTTAACGAATCCCGTTAAGTGCGTCTTTTAATAATACTGTGTTTTAACGTGTCGACCCGTTGGTGATTATTATTCCAGTCTAGACGCTTTACTTATTTTTCTAGAAAATAATATATTTCCATATTGGTGACTTGATACGTTTGTCAAAAATAAATATTATTTTTGCAACATCTTATAATATATTTATATTATATTCCACGTATCACCTTATAATTATATCGTATCAATAATTATATAAAACCACAAATGTCGTTCAAATATGCTTTAAGCATGTGACTCGTCCTACGCGCACAAAATCCATGTTAGCACGTACTCATATAATTTACTCGTTCCGAACGACATTTATTAACGCGTTTGCGTCCATCATGCATTTATTTAAATCAACTAATGCACACAAATGTAATCATATTCCAACATATATCTAAACAAGTTTCTTGATAACATATGATTATTTATCCTTAATCCAAACGTCTTTATAGTTCATTTTTCTTGTCTACGTTCCCTGTTATCAACATGTTCTAAACATACATGATTTCATTTATTTAGTCGTTTCTTTACTCGTTCCGAGTTTCTAACTTAATTACATATATATTTATATATGTTCCATACATATATGCCTACATATATTTTACTCTTTCATCAAATATTAGTTAGACTTTCACTTAATCTAACTTATTTCCAAAACATTCAATCATTGAGAATGCATCCGTAAGTATATATACCAGCTTAAACCTTTATATATGTAACCATATATTCGATTATTTCCAATCCTTAACCGAGTCACACATGTATATATATATATATATATCTCGACCTTTACATGTGTATGTCTTTATATATTTTCAGTTTCTCTTATGTATTCTTACACTTTAAACACATAAACATACACAAACATATGCATGTATATTTTCTGTCAACATAATTACATACCTACTTTTATTTTGGTTTTTCTTCCCTTGAATCTTATCATTATGTGAATTGTCAATAACTTGACATAATGATTATAACAACTTAACAAACATATATTTTCGTTATTTTCGACCCATATATGCATGTTTATGTAAAACATAGTTCCTAAACTTACTTAAGCTTTATTATTCTTTAGATTTCTTTACTTTTTATGGTGAACAACATATTTTTAACCGGAAATATAAAGACGAATGGAAAGATTTGAGTCGAGTTCTTACCACTAGACAAGCTAGGTGAAGTTTTACGGTTAGAAGGTGAGAACGGTTTGATATCTACAAGAACCGGCTTTTGAATCTTCAAAACTCACTTGTATCTTCAATCTCTACTTAACTCTCTCTAGCTTGTGTTCCTTGAGTTTGAATAGATATGTTGGTATGTGTATATACCGTATATATATATACAGATGGGAGTGTTTGTATGAAAGAAACTTTTTCAACCTGTATTCCTTATCCCTTAAGATTTTTAATGGATAATCTTTGATCATTAGTTGTCTAACTCTTAATGAGGTATGGCTTTATGACACAAGGCATGACTTATGTTGGGTTAAAAAGTCTAATTTGGTGGCTAGTTGTGTCTGAGCAATGGTTCACGACCGAGAGGTAGGATTTGGGTAAAGTTCATGGCTTGTTCCCACTTGCGATCTTAATATAGTTATTTAGTTGAGCTATTTTTTGGACAGGGTATACCCGGTAGGCGCTCCCGTGATCTAACACCCGATGTATGAACTTTTATAATTAAAACTCTATATATTTCATACCTTGACTATTTTTCAATAATCCACTAATTTAACCCGTCATAGTTAGTGTTTAATTATAATACATATGTACCCACGTAATAATAACTCGTCACCATGAACTAATATTCTTTGTGTTCATTTTTAATAACCTTGTCACCAATATTTATGTTTTTATAACCAGCGTATTACTAGACTTTACTTGGAATAAAGATTTTGTTAATCACCAACGACGTTCCTTGCGGGTTATAACCGTTTACTTCCTAGTAATTCTAAAAATTACTAAAGTATAATATTTGTTCATTTGCTAGCCTCCATGACAAAACTATGTCAAAATAATAACCCAGGAATTATAATTTATGAACGTGAAATTACGAAATATAGATATTGACCTGGAATACTGGGTGTCACATTCTCCCCATGTTAAAGAGAATTTCGTCCCGAAATTCAGTTGTTGCCCTATTGACTTGGAGTGTTCGTGAACAAGGATGGGTACTTGGCTTTCATTTGATCTTCTCGTTCCCACGTATACTCGGGGCCACGTTTTGAATTCCAACGTACCTTAACCAATTTAACACGGCTACGCCTTGTTTTCTGAACCTTCCAATCTGTAACTTCAATGGGTTCCTCAACGAAGTGCAGTTTGTCATCCATGTGAATCTCATCAGGCGGTATAATTAATGTCTCGTCTGATAAGCACTTCTTGAGATTGGACACATGAAACGTATCATGTACATTGCTTAGTTCCTGTGGCAACTTGAGCTTATATGCTACCGGGCCAACCCTAGCCAAGATTTCAAATGGTCCAACGTACCTAGGGTTAAGCTTGCCACGGTTGCCAAATCTTGCAACTCCCTTCCAAGGTGAGACCTTCAACATGACCCGGTCCCCAACTTGAAATTCTAATGGTCTGCGTCTGTTATCCGCGTAACTCTTTTGTCTGTCACGGGCGGCCTTCAGACGATCCTTGATTTTAAAAATTTTGTCAGTGGTTTCCTGAATAACCTCAGGACCAGTTAAATGCTGGTCACCAACCTCCGCCCAACATAGCGGTGAGCGACACTTTCGACCATACAAAGCCTCAAACGGAGCGGCTTTGATGCTGGTGTGGTAACTGTTATTGTATGAAAACTCAGCTAGCGGTAAGTGAGTATCCCAGTTACCTCCGAAATCAATTGCACACGCACGGAGCATATCCTCTAAAGTTTGAATTGTCCTTTCACTCTGACCATCTGTTTGTGGGTGATATGCCGTGCTCATGTCAAGACGTGTGCCCATAGCTTCTTGTAATGATCTCCAGATTCTAGACACGAATCTGCTGTCTCTATCAGAGATAATAGAAATTGGCACTCCATGCCTAGCCACAATTTCCTTGATATAAAGCCTTGCAAGTTTCTCGGTTTTATCCGTCTCTTTGATGGGCAGGAAATGAGCTGATTTCGTCAAACGATCGACGATTACCCATATGGTGTCATACCCGCTCGACGTCTTGGGTAACTTTGTAATGAAATCCATAGAAATCTGTTCCCATTTCCATTGAGGTATCTCGGGTTGTTGTAACAATCCCGACGGTTTCTGATGTTCTGCCTTTACTTTCGAACACGTCAGACACTTGCCAACATAAATAGCAATTTCTCCTTTCATGTTTGGCCACCAATAGAGTTCCTTGAGATCCTTATACATTTTATCCGAACCTGGGTGAATGGAGTACCTGGACTTGTGTGCTTCGTCCATGACTAACTCCCGTAATTTACCAAAACATGGCACCCAAATTCTGTTTGCAAAGTATAAAGTATCATCTGATTTTGGCTCTAACTGTCTGATCATTCCTCGTAAAGCTTCTTTCTCAATGTTCTCTTCTTTGATTGCCTCTTGCTGTGCCATCCGGATTTGAATCGTGAGACTCGTATGAATTGTCAATCCTAGGGCACGAACACGAAGAGTTTTAACTCGTTCCTTACGACTCAAGGCATCTGCTACGACATTCGCCTTTCCAGGGTGATACTTGATATCACAGTCGTAATCATTCAGTAGCTCCACCCAACGGCGCTGCCTCATGTTAAGTTCCTTCTGATTAAAGATGTGCTGGAGACTCTTATGATCCGTAAAGATAGTACATTTTGTACCATATAAGTAATGTCTCCAAATCTTGAGTGCAAACACGACAGCACCCAATTCTAAATCGTGAGTCGTATAATTTTTCTCATGGACTTTCAACTGTCTGGATGCATATGCTATGACTTTTTCTCTCTGCATTAGTACACATCCCAGACCTTGGTGTGATGCGTCGCAGTACACGACAAAATTGTCGGTTCCCTCAGGAAGGGATAGGATTGGTGTACTGCAAAGCTTCTGTTTCAGCAATTGAAAAGCTGATTCTTGTTTATCAGTCCAATCGAACTTTTTATCCTTCTGGGTTAACGTTGTCAAAGGCAGGGCTATTTTTGAAAAATTCTCGATGAATCGCCTGTAGTAGCCTGCCAAACCCAGAAATTGACGCACCTCAGTCGGCGTTCTTGGTGCTTCCCAGTTTTTGATAGCTTTAATCTTGGACGGATCCACGTGGATTCCCTTTTTATTGATGACATGTCCAAGAAATTGTACCTCTCGGATCCAAAACTCACACTTAGAGAATTTTGCATATAGCTTCTCATTTCTGAGCAGTTCCAAGATTAATTTTAGATGATGTTCATGTTCCTCCTTAGTTCGTGAATATATCAATATGTCATCGATAAACACAATCACGAATTTATCTAAGTATGGCTTGCACACGCGGTTCATGAGATCCATGAAAACTGCCGGTGCATTAGTCAAGCCAAACGGCATAACCAGAAACTCGTAATGACCATAGCGAGTTCTAAAAGCCGTCTTTGGTACATCTTCCTCCTGGACTCTCAGTTGATGGTACCCTGATCGTAGATCAATCTTAGAGTAGAAGCTGGAACCTTGAAGTTGATCGAATAAATCGTCTATTCGAGGAAGCGGATACCGGTTTTTAATTGTCAGTTTGTTCAACTCTCGGTAGTCAATACACATTCTAAAGGTTCCATCCTTTTTCTTTACAAACAGGACCGGAGCTCCCCAGGGTGAGAAACTCGGTCTTATAAAACCTTTGTCAAGTAACTCTTGTAGTTGGCTTGACAGTTCCTGCATCTCGGAAGGTGCTAGACGATACGGCGATCGTGCAACTGGTGCGGCTCCTGGTACCAGGTCGATCCGGAACTCGACTTGTCTTTGTGGCGGTATACCAGGCAAGTCTTCGGGAAATATTTTGGGGTAATCCCTAACGATCGGTATGTCTTCAAGTCGACGTTCCTCAAGTTTCTTTTCGACGATATGAGCCAGGAATGCGCAATAACCCTTGCGTAGATACTTATGAGCTTTCATGCAGTTTATCATTTTCAGTATCGTTCTACACCTTTCGCCTTGAATTGAAAGAATTTCTCCGCTTGGTAGTGGGACACGTACAATCTTTTCGAAGCAAACGATCTCGGCATGATTCTTTGATAACCAATCCATGCCAATAACAATGTCAAAACTTCCCAGATCGACAGGTAGAAGGTCTATACTAAATGTATGGTTTTCTAGACATAAAGTACAGCCCTTAATGACCTCTCCGGTTTCTATTAATTTTCCATTTGCTAATTCAATTGTATAACCTTGTTCTAGTTTGCTGGCCTTAATACCGAGTAAAGATTTAAAATCATTCGACATAAAGCTCATATCAGCACCCGAATCAAAAAGTACAGAGGCATATTGATTATTGATCGGGAACGTACCAGTGACGATATTCGGATCCTGGCGTGCGTCCCTTGCACCCATCACAAAAGCCCTTCCCGGTGCCTGAGCGTTGTTCTGGTTCCTCCACTTGGGACAATCTTTCTTGAAGTGCCCTAGATCACCACACTTGAAACATCCTGGTTTGGCTCTACCCGTGCTGTTGGTGTTAGTTCGGCAACTTTGTGTGGTGTGACCAAATTTGTCACACTTTCCACACTTGATGCACCCACCAGTATGATGATATCCGCACTTTTTACATCTCGGTAGGCCCCTTTCATACTCCTTCCTTTCTACGGTGTTGACCGCAAAGGCTTTTACCGTTTCCTGTTTCCTAAACCCTTGTTTCCCAGACTTGCTACTTGAATTTCCCATCCACTTCCTTTTCTCCCCAGTTTTACTTTCCTCAGTCTCCTTCTTTCCAAACAGTCCATTTCGCACAGCATCATCTCTTAACTTGAATGCTAAAGTTATAGCACTCTTGGCATCCATTGGGTTAGATGAAGTTACCATGCTGCGAATTTGAGGCGCAAGGCCCCACAAATATCTTTCCACACGCTTGTGTTCTGGCGTGACCATGTGAGGTACTAGGATTGCCAACTCATTGAAACGATCGGTGTACCCAGCCACATCATCTCCTACCATTTGTAGATTCCACATCTCTGTCTCAATCTTTTGCAACTCGTTTCGAGGACAGTATTCCTCGATCATCATGTTTTTCAGATCTTCCCAAGACAACTCATATGCTGCCTGCCTTCCCAAAGTCTTTACTTGTGAATTCCACCAGGTTAAAGCTTTATCGGTGAGCGTGCAAGTAGAATACTTCACCATACAATCAGCTGTGCACTCACTGATATCAATCACCGATTCCATCTTTTCTATCCACCTCATCAGGCCTACTGCACCCTCGGTGCCATTAAAGTTGCGAGGGTTGCAGGATAGGAAGGCCTTATAGGTGCACTTTCTATTTGAAGCATCTGTAGGATCACAAGTCACTTATTTAATGACGTCATTAATTTGGATCATGACTATGAGTCACGGCTGTGATTATTTATTCTATTACCTCCAGAACCTCCGGCTGTGCCACTGCCTCCTGCACCTCCTCCGCCGGTACCACTGCCATTCCCTCCGCCACTATTTTGATTGGCCTCATACTGTTCCAGGGCGGCAGCTACCCGTTGTGAGATGAGTTGCTCCATGTTTGGGGATATAGTCTCGTTGTTGTCACCGGTAGTGTCACGCGGCATCCTTCTCTTAGGCGCCATTGTGTTCTTTCTAACATAAGATTTAAAAAGAAACAACATTATATAATAATAATGATATCACATGACATAAGGATACAACAACATCAAACGTAGATAACCATCATCACAACATATATTACACATACATAGTTAAAACATACACAGTACATTGTTCCCAAAAGACAAGGATACAAAAGAGATGGGTTCACATGACCACATCAGTACTAAAGTTTTGAACTACATAACGTGTTACGGGCACAACCCGCCCGTAATAGGTCTAACGAAAGAAGTGAGAGTACAACCCAATCATCATGGCAAGTCCAGCCATGACAACACTAGCTCTAGCTACAAACTCTGCTGCCACAGTCCTCTCCTCCAGGGCCTCCACACTGTCTCGTACCGTGGTAGTCAACAGCCAGTCCATATCAGCCCTCATCTCCAGGTGATCAGTAGTACCCTGCAGGTCTCTGGTGGCGTCCTCTAGTGTCTCTACTCGGGATCCGAGCCCTTGCTGCAGCCGAGTAGATGCATCACCATGTGCCCGAATGTCATCTAGGAGGTCATCAAGACGCTCCTCGTGTGTGTGTACACGGGCTACTAAGGTAGGAACTGTGAGCTGTACGTCCTCCCCAGCGTGGGGCAGCTGCGATTGGGAGTTTGATGACTCCCCGAGCTCAAATGTCGAAGGGATGCCCTCCATCTCTCTCCAGCGTGCAAGGGTACGGGACATCCCATTGGTGGTAGGGTGGTAGCAAGGTCGCTTTCTGGACGGCTCCTCTTCGGTCTCTTGGTCCTTGGGGTCACGTGCAGCCAGGGTCCTCTTGCGGGGCAGTCGTGTCCTCTTCCGGGCACTCTTGACCATGATCGGTCCTCCGCTCTTCTTACGGTAGCAGATAGGTGGCTTTCCAAGAGCGACGTCAGCTGGTGTGGAGCTGCGGGTCTGAACCCGATACCGGGGGTGTGTGGTGGGAGTCTCCTCCCTAGCAGGTGATCGGTGCTCTGACGACTCATCCTCCGAGTCAGAAGTGGGGATGTGACCATCGTACGACGACATGATGTGACTACAATATCCATATGACATGACTAATGGTTATACAATGCTTATGCAATGAAAACGTTTTAATGAGTCATTTAAATTATAGACTAGGTTCAGTTTTAGACTCCTAGTTCACTATAATCAATGGCTCTGATACCAAGCTCTGTCGCACCCCGCCAAGGCGGAAACGCGAGGCGTAACGTTCACTGGTTTCCAAAGCATATGATTACCGCAAACACATACATAATGATTGGATACATAATCATAATTAAAGTTTTACATCCCAAAATATCCATTTGAGTTTACAAAAGATTAAGATTTCACAAATATGACCCATGACGATGAGTTATACAATGGAAATTTCCAAAAAGCCGTATCCGTTCATGCATGCATGTAATCCTACATTGCTAACCATTGCGACCACGTTCACTTTCCTGAAAAAAACATACTTATAAAGTGTCAACACGAGGTTGGTGAGTTCACAGGTTTTGATCAAATATTCTTGTAGTTCCAACGTTTACAAACGTTTAAATGAATAAGTTTCCGATCAAATAGTACATATATATAACCAATGAATTGAACATTTCCTGACCAATTGACCCAATTTGTAAACTTGCAAGGAATACAAATAGTATGTAATGCACGAGACCGTAACCAAACCATGACAATTGAATGCCCCTCCCTCGCTAAACCACGAGAATAAGACAATATGCGGTCATTTGGCCATGTGGACCCCTGGCTAGCGCGACTAACCATGACCGGGGGCGTCACCCCCAATAGTACTATTCATAGAATCCTAGGCTAAGTCCATAGCTAATGGTTACAAAGTGTGTTAATCCGGGGACTTAAGCGCTATATTGTTCCCTCAATGCACACATACGGTCTGATCATTGTTCATTCATTAATATACGAAAATCATTACAAGTATATTTCCACCCCAAAACCTTTCTAAAACCAGAAAAAGGGGAATAGTGAAACTCACCTCGTAAGTATGAATGCTAGCAAATACTTGATTGATCGTAAACTCCGCTTATCCGTACCCTAATTACACAAGGATACTTTATATGTTAAGACTAACCGTCTTAAGCATATGTTGTTCACCCGCCTTAACGAATCCCGTTAAGTGCGTCTTTTAATAATACTGTGTTTTAACGTGTCGACCCGTTGGTGATTATTATTCCAGTCTAGACGCTTTACTTATTTTTCTAGAAAATAATATATTTCCATATTGGTGACTTGATACGTTTGTCAAAAATAAATATTATTTTTGCAACATCTTATAATATATTTATATTATATTCCACGTATCACCTTATAATTATATCGTATCAATAATTATATAAAACCACAAATGTCGTTCAAATATGCTTTAAGCATGTGACTCGTCCTACGCGCACAAAATCCATGTTAGCACGTACTCATATAATTTACTCGTTCCGAACGACATTTATTAACGCGTTTGCGTCCATCATGCATTTATTTAAATCAACTAATGCACACAAATGTAATCATATTCCAACATATATCTAAACAAGTTTCTTGATAACATATGATTATTTATCCTTAATACAAACGTCTTTATAGTTCATTTTTCTTGTCTACGTTCCCTGTTATCAACATGTTCTAAACATACATGATTTCATTTATTTAGTCGTTTCTTTACTCGTTCCGAGTTTCTAACTTAATTACATATATATTTATATATGTTCCATACATATATGCCTACATATATTTTACTCTTTCATCAAATATTAGTTAGACTTTCACTTAATCTAACTTATTTCCAAAACATTCAATCATTGAGAATGCATCCGTAAGTATATATACCAGCTTAAACCTTTATATATGTAACCATATATTCGATTATTTCCAATCCTTAACCGAGTCACACATGTATATATATATATATATCTCGACCTTTACATGTGTATGTCTTTATATATTTTCAGTTTCTCTTATGTATTCTTACACTTTAAACACATAAACATACACAAACATATGCATGTATATTTTCTGTCAACATAATTACATACCTACTTTTATTTTGGTTTTTCTTCCCTTGAATCTTATCATTATGTGAATTGTCAATAACTTGACATAATGATCATAACAACTTAACAAACATATATTTTCGTTATTTTCGACCCATATATGCATGTTTATGTAAAACATAGTTCCTAAACTTACTTAAGCTTTATTATTCTTTAGATTTCTTTACTTTTTATGGTGAACAACATATTTTTAACCGGAAATATAAAGACGAATGGAAAAATTTGAGTCGAGTTCTTACCACTAGACAAGCTAGGTGAAGTTTTACGGTTAGAAGGTGAGAACGGTTTGATATCTACAAGAACCGGCTTTTGAATCTTCAAAACTCACTTGTATCTTCAATCTCTACTTAACTCTCTCTAGCTTGTGTTCCTTGAGTTTGAATAGATATGTTGGTATGTGTATATACCGTATATATATATACAGATGGGAGTGTTTGTATGAAAGAAACTTTTTCAACCTGTATTCCTTATCCCTTAAGATTTTTAATGGATAATCTTTGATCATTAGTTGTCTAACTCTTAATGAGGTATGGCTTTATGACACAAGGCATGACTTATGTTGGGTTAAAAAGTCTAATTTGGTGGCTAGTTGTGTCTGAGCAATGGTTCACGACCGAGAGGTAGGATTTGGGTAAAGTTCATGGCTTGTTCCCACTTGCGATCTTAATATAGTTATTTAGTTGAGCTATTTTTTGGACAGGGTATACCCGGTAGGCGCTCCCGTGATCTAACACCCGATGTATGAACTTTTATAATTAAAACTCTATATATTTCATACCTTGACTATTTTTCAATAATCCACTAATTTAACCCGTCATAGTTAGTGTTTAATTATAATACATATGTACCCACGTAATAATAACTCGTCACCATGAACTAATATTCTTTGTGTTCATTTTTAATAACCTTGTCACCAATATTTATGTTTTTATAACCAGCGTATTACTAGACTTTACTTGGAATAAAGATTTTGTTAATCACCAACGACGTTCCTTGCGGGTTATAACCGTTTACTTCCTAGTAATTCTAAAAATTACTAAAGTATAATATTTGTTCATTTGCTAGCCTCCATGACAAAACTATGTCAAAATAATAACCCAGGAATTATAATTTATGAACGTGAAATTACGAAATATAGATATTGACCTGGAATACTGGGTGTCACAGATAAGCACATTTGTGTTCTTTGTTTGTTATGTTTCATCTGAGTTAGTTTAGATTTCTTATGTGTACACACAAACTTAAACACATGCCTATTAGAACCAAACCAGAACACACACAAAATACACTCACAATTAACAGGACAAGCATACTCAGTGACAATAATATCTTCTTCACGACCAGAAATAAAAGCAAATCATTTTTTTACTCAACTCTTACTAAGCATACTGAAGCAAAAGATTATACAACTAGGAATATGAAAAAGATCTCACCTTGAACTATTGTCTGTTTTCCTATTACTTAATGTCTAATTGTTTTAAATGTTGCATGTTACAGGAAGATGATGATAATGTCTAGAAAATAGAGTAAAGCCCGCATTTTAGTCCTTTCAAATCCTAGCTTCACCAGGAAACGAGTGATCTGGTATTTTTTTATTTGTAGACATAAATACATTATACTAATTGTTTTTTCCCCTAGATCCGTCTATTTAGACGAGAAATGGCCCTTATATTATGGAAGTAGGATGAAGTTATTGAAGTTGAAATTTCTTATGAAGGTGACCAACATCATGATTTATGTGACATTGCAGATTATATAATATCTTTTAGTGATGAGGTATGTTAATTATAAACTTTAATATACAGCTATGTTATTACGTTTCGTGTAATGATCATGTGTAAAAAAACATTTAACTATATTAGAATCCTCATCTACAATTCTACACAAAACAACGAAACGATATATGGATGAGGTTAATCATAAAAGTGATGATGGGTGCAAGGTTAATCATAAGAATGATAATGGGTACGAGTTTAATCATAATCATGTGTTACAAGGGTTAATGAAGAAGTGGATAAGTGGCAGTTGTGGGGTAGGTTTTGCGGTAGCATATACATACAACAGCCGATCAAGTTATTTTTTAGTTAATTTTACAATTCAAAACTGTAATATTCTAATGGAGAACATACTCAAAGCAGCAGATCTACCTGCAAGGTACTTTAGTTTATTAGCATACATTTAGTTGTTTTGTTATTTTTTATGCTAATTCGAAACTTTCATATGTAAATATGTAAAGCACAATAAATTTTGTTTACTTTCTTGATAGACGGAGCAGAAGACGAGGCCTAATACTGATGGCCCAAAAGTATAGTAAGTTTCATTTACTTTATATTCATAAGCACACAAAAATGCAACTAATGACCATAAGAAGCAACAAACAAATAGGAACATTTATAACAGATAAGAATGCACCAAACAAATTTTCCAATATTGGCCCTCCTAACCCTGACATAGATACATGCCAGATAAAATATGGTAATCATGTGACAACATAAAGGGATTAAGAAGGAAGACTTACATATATTCCAGCAACATATTTAAGATTAGAGGACTTAATGGTGAGCACTTGACAGTTGGCATAAATAACAGAACCATGAAACACTATTGTTCATGTTTTACCTGTAGCAAAATAGGCACAGACAATCCATATTCAATGAATCCATAAATTCCATTTTTACTTTGAATTAGTAACAAGAAAACTCACCCAAAATTCACATGCTTTTAGTTCTTTTTTCACGATCTTCCAGCAGCAAGTTACTCCGTTTTTGGTCAGTTGTAATCAATTTAAGCTGATCAGTCCAATCTTAGCCAAACGAACCGGTATACAAACCCTAGATCTAAACCAACACTTGCCACGAACAGTGAACCCCTTGAAAGTGCAAACCGTAGATCTAACCACAACGGACCAGGAATGATGAATCAGGGTGTCACGGCCGTAACACAGATATGAAAACCCTAACCTGAACAATGGAGACAAAGAGAGAGTAGGGAAGGTCGGTCGGTCGGCGATGAGAGCTAAGAGAGAGAGGGGAACCGGTATAGAAACCCTAGATCTAAACAAACACTTACCACGAAGGTGAACCCTTGAAGATGAAAACCCTAGATCTAAACAACAACCGACCAAGAATGATGAATCAGTGCCTCACGGCCATAACACACTATGAAAACCCTAACCTAAACGAGAGAGACAAAGAGAGATAAGGGAAAGCCGTTCGGCGTCGAGATCTGAGAGGGAGAGGGGAAGATCTGAAAATGGCGAGGTACGGACCACCGGCTGGTGTCGGAGTGGTGTGGGGCGGAGATTGCGTAGGCGGTGGTGCTTGTGTGCGGCCATTTGGATGGATAACTGCAAATGAGAAATGAGAGTTTTTTCTAGATATAAGATATTTTGATGTTTACAGGGAGTAGCAATGTACCATCATACGTGTAATATGGCTTATTTGCACATAAGCCCCTGTATATATTTCCCTTTCACCCTTCACTTCTCCTTATATTACAAATGTTTGTCGATATTAGAGATACTAGGTTGAATCCCGTGTATTACACGGGTTGTATATTGAAACGATATAATTTATAAATATGTTTTTTTTAACAGCAATTCATAAATATGTATATACATTTTTTTATTTAATTCATAATCCTTGATACAACTTCAATTTTACAAATTAGAAAAAAAAAATAAGCATCATTAGAACTTTTTGTAATATATTCAGCCAATTTATTAAATATAGTTTGATATAACCTATTCTAATTTAAATATAAGATGAAATAAAAAAGCGGTATTTTAAGTAAAATCTTCACAGACAAGAGAATTGATCAAATTTAAACAATTTTTTAGCAAATATAAATGGTTTACCAAATATAATTAAAATATTTTTTTTAAATGAAACGAAATTAAAAAAAATTAAAAATTTATTTTAAATGATATCTATAATTATAGTTGTGATTGGCAATTGTTTTTTATGATTAATGTAATTGTTCAAATTTCCTCTCTAATTTCCTTATCTGTTTAATATTTTATATGGAAAATTTTGAAAAGATAGTGACATAGTTAATAAAAGAGAGAGAGAGGCATATTTAATAAGAGATAGAGACGGAAAATAATTGTGAGATTGTACTACATACTGACACATGTCCAATTTTATTTTTATTTATTAGAATAGATAGATTTGCACAATATATTAAAAGGTTTATTAAATATATAAAATATTAAGATTATAAGCTTCGAGCTTTTCCTTTGAAAACGTAAAATATTAATTTAAATCCGACATCATTACTTTCTAATTTTATTTAAAAAATAATTATAAATAGAGGGATTTATAACGTAAATAATATAAAAAATATAATAAAAAATTGTGTTTTCTTTATTTTAATTGGATATTATATTATTTAAATGAATAATCTTTGACCCAATTTTGTGGTGTGATAGTTTAGGCGAGGAAAAAAAGTTTTTCATTCCCTCAATGAATGACACGTACCATCTGAGATTTTCATTTATTAGATAAGTAAGATATATGATTTCTATATCACGTTTCCAACTTTGGTCAAAATTAAATGCTAAGAAACATTTGTCGTATATAAATTACTAATTTTGAAATATTAGTTTATATTATATTTTGAAATTATCTTTTTAATTATGAAAATAATTTTAATAGTAAGAAATTAGAAGCCATAGAATTATTATATACGCATCTCGCGTCAAACTGATTCATTTGCGGGCAAGTATATCATTTTTTTCATACCTGTTTAGAAAAAAACATTTTTTTTTTCTAACCATGGAAATATTAATTTATATATTTTTTTTCTTTCTTAGTGAATATCCTTGAGTCTACTGAGTTAACCAGGATAATGTTTCAACCAAATATGTCTGAGGCCCACATGATCGGGACTAAGACCCGTCGCCGTACTCCCCGTGTTCTTGCAAAATAATTTGAGTAATTTTTGAAGTTATGTTGATGTCTATTTAAATGTTTTTTTTCCTTTACTCTTAACAATAATTGGCTATCGTTTGTGACGTTTGGTTTTATTTCGTACGTTTTGTACGTATGCCGTTTTGTTTGTACGAACTGTTTTGCTACGTTTCTTTATTCCAAGAAATGTAGTCACTTTTATGGTAACAACTTAAACGTTGTATCGTTCTGTCAGTAATACGTTTATCGCTTTGTAATTGTTTTGCTGTTGGTATTCGCTTTTTTTGTTAACTTAAAGAGTTATTCATTTATCTCACACTTTGTCTAATTTTGTTTATAATAAAATAAAGTTAGTTTTGTCATATCACTATTAAAAGAACCCGACCACCGGACGGGTATAAAACTAGTTGTTTTGGAACCAACAAGGGTGAGCCTAAGAAACCTCCAGTGTTTTGTTGTGGCAAGATGGGAGAGAACTTTGATCATTGTCTTTTAACCCCCGAAGAATGCAAGGCACAATGCATATGAGATTTCAGCAATAAATCTAATTAAATAAAAAGCTTGTTATATATTTGTCTCTTTATCTTAATTGTCTGTTATGGAATTTTAATAATAACATAACTTGACATATGAAAAAAAAATATTTGTATTATAACCACACATGTACCTATATGAGGGTATAAAATCTGTTGGAAATCAGGACTTACAGAAAGAAAGAAAGAAAGAAAAAAAAAACTTTGCGTACTATATAAAGACCCAATAACCCTATTTATACTAAAACTATTTAAGAATCAAAACATAATTTAACTCCATATATAATTCCTATAAACTAGGAATAAAATACTAGCCACCAAACCCCCTAAAATAATCCTAACCCATTTAAACTTGTGATAATCTCGACCTAATCACCGAACCCACAAATTATAAATATTTGTCCAATAAAATCATCTCTTTTATCTTTCTCAACTTTTGATAAAGGAGAATTTGTAATGAGTCTTAGGGCATGTTTGGGATTACATTTGAAATCTTCTTATTAACTTATTAACTTTTCTAAAAAGTTAATATGTAGAAAGATTGTTTGGGTAATCCAAAAGTAGGTGTAAAATGTTAATAAGTTAAAATTCAAACGTAAGGAGCTTAAATGACATAAAAAAGTTCATAAATTTGGGGACCTTTGTTGTTTGCAGATGGGTGGGTTTATCATCGAGAAAGCTAATGGTCCTCTATCTGAGGGTGAACTAAAGATTGAAAACCTTAATCCGGCTGACAACCCATTAGTAACATTCAACTACTTCAAGGAACCCGAAGATTTGAGGAAATGCGTTAAGGGGATTAGAACCATTTTCAAAGCTGTTGAAACGAAAGCGTATTTGGACTACAAGTATGCTAATATGACCGTTAAAGATATTTTTGATTTGAACATGAAACTACAAGCGTACCTACCTGTACGAGGTAATAATAGTTCAGCACTAGAACAATATTGCAAGAGTAGTGTAAGGACTATGTGGCATTATCATGGTGGTTGTCAAATTGGAAAAGTTGTCGATGATGAATACAAGGTGTCTGGTGTGGATGCTTACGAGTCATCGATGGATCTACTATACTCAACTCTCCCGGGACTAATCCGCAAGCTAGTGTTTTAATGCTTGGAAGGTACATGGGAGTTACAATACTAGGTCAACGGATTGCAAGTGACAAATCACATTAAAAATAGAGATTCACATTTTTATTTTTCGAAAAGATAGTATTGATGTAGTTTTACCATCAAATAGATGTTTATGTAAGAAGAACCACTAAACTAAGCTAGCTCCTTTGGTCCTCGTTTTTATATAATAAAATGTTATTATTCCACATTTTTCTGAGTTAATGTTTTAGTTGCTTGTTTCATGCCTTTAAAAGTTAAATCCAAGTGCCATGAATAGTCTTTCATCGCTTGCATGGGTGACATTGAGATACTACAGTCAAGGAGGCGGAAACACATAAAAGAAAGAATATTGTAGAGAAAATAGATATTTTTCTAAATTGGACAGATATTTTCAAAAAAATAGAAAAATCAAAATTGAGATTGTATAATTAGTTAAATTAAATGACTAAATAAATGTGTAAAATAACGAAATCCATGTAATAAGAAAGGAATCAATCAAAGTTACTACTACTCGAATAACGAGCATCACCAACAACATAACAACGAGGTAATCACTGACGGATGAACGACGATTCCCACCAACATGAAACAATAAAAAAATGGAAACTAAAATGTTTGCTGGTAGTCCTTCGATGATTACTGACGGATTCTGATACGACCCGCATAACCAAGGCAACCAAAGAAATTCACTCGCTAACAAACCAACCAAAGAAATTCACTCGCGAACAAACCAACCAAAGAAACCATTCACATAAAGCATGGCATGAAGATTGCACAAATGTGTTGACCAATTTTCTTATTGATTGCATGAAATAAGGGGTCTTGTTGACCACATGAATTTAGGAAAAGTATTAGTAACTCCTTTCCATTTACGTTGCTTTTGGTTTTCTTATTTAAGCATGATTTGTAAGAAACAAGGGATATTAGAAAAGTTATTTCATAGTCTCTTCTTTCTCTGTGTTTTTTTCTTGGGAGATCCGGTTCATCTCGAATAGAACCGTAACAGATTCCATAACCCATTAAGTTGAGATAAATAACGATGGACCACCATACTAGTTAAAGAACATTTGGTTATTATCAAGAATTACCTAGAAAACACGTCGACTAGACAATGAGAATCGTCCGTGGTGATTGATTAATTTCACATTTCACAGCTTTGGAGATTATTCAAGAATAGAAGACAAGTTTTTTTCTTAGTGTGATTTTCATAAATAAATCAGAATCAAAATATTTTAATGCCTTTTTTAATGATTTTTTTATTTATGGTGATTTTACCTTTTCAAATGTATAAGGTTCTTTATGAAGTTATGTTTTTATTTTATAATTCGTGATTATTTAATCATCACGTAGATTATCACTTCAATGTACAAAATGAGTTTGTAATTCTACAAAGCTTTTAATTATATTATTGAGTAAGTTACAGATTTTGTTCTTTAGTTATATATGAAATTGCACTCTAGTCTTTTGCATTCAATAATTACAGAGATTGTCATTTTTTGAAAATTTTGCACATCATTTGTCATTTACACTAATTGGTGTTATTTTTTTCTGTTAAATCTAGACATATGCCTTCAGCCTTACACATGAGGGTATAATAGTCATTTTACCCACAACAACACAATTTATGCAATTACTTGAATATAAACTCAGTCACTCTCTCTCATCTCTCCTTTGATATGTGTCCAACAAAAAGGAATTTGAGTTACAAATTTAATTAATCTATTTTTAATTATCTTTCGAATTACTAAATTTATGACTATTAAATCGACGTGGTCTTCAGGCTCCGAAGGTAGTAGTATTGGAAGTGGATTTCCAGCTTCAAATACATAAGGGTTAGTGATTTATAAAAATGAATTTAAAAGCAAACAGAATATATGTCAATAGTTACAGTGATTTTTATAAAGAATCGCTACATCAAAGGGCATTACCTCTGGGGTTCAGAAATCTTTAAAAGCCCTAAGAAACTAGCAGAGAGACGAAGGAGATGAAAAAAGGTAACATAACTTCTGTGAATCGATCGGCTCTCAACTCCTTCTAGTACTTCGACAACAGATCCACACACTGAAATGAAATAGCGGGGAAATGAGAAGAAAAGAAGCAGCGGGAGAACAAATGATTTCACCCTTTAATGGTTTGATCCTAAAAAAATAAAACCAAAAAACGAGTTATTAGGTCAAAGTCGAGGGGAAGAATGAATTAATTTATGAAAGAAATGGAAGATGCGTACGTAGTTAACATCGATTATGCCATCTCTTTCTTAGATGATGAATATATCAACAATACACTAAGAATCCTAACTCCTCGTCATGTTTTCTCTCTAATGTGACTATTCCCAAGGAAAAGAAACCAGTGCAGACTGAAATTATGGGATCGAGAGTGAATTTGATGTATATAAGGTAAGAGTACGTAAATTGTCCTTTATGGGTAAAATGACTATTATATCTTCTTGTGCAAATCACGTCTAGACTTAACAGGAAAAAAAATAACACTAGTTAGTGTAAAGGAGAAAGAATATGAAAAATTTTCCAAAAATGGACAATTTATGTAATTATTGAAAACAAAAGATATAGAGTGCAATTTGATATATAACTAAATAACAATCTATGTAATTTACCTTATAATATTTAATATGTTAGTCTGTTAGTGTTTAATATCTTCAAATTATGAAGGTTGGATATTATAAAAAATAAAGTTTTTAATGATACACAGAAGAGGAGATTGAGATAATTCAGACATTTGCATTGGAGACATATGACGAGATATGTAAGGAGTGTAGAAACCCTCACGATGGATGGAAAGAGGATCGGAGGCATAACAAAACTGACATGTGAGGAGAAGATTATGCAACCTCTTTATTTTATGCTTACTAATAATTTCTCTTATGATAATTGTTTTTGTTGTATCTTTATGTATTTAAAAAAGAAGGTTTTTCTTAGTCGGTGTTTTTCTGGGAGTAGACTCCTTATCTCATGGGACACAGGGGCGATCCAATGAGCTTGGATTTCTGCTTATCAGTAATAACTACTAATTCTCGAATCAACTACAGTCTTCTTGGCCTTCTAGTTTTCGAATTGCCTTTGAACGGCAACTATTGAGACAGATGTTACAAGCTACCATTCATATACAACCTCCTTGGATTTCTGCTTATCAGGCTTCTCTTTTAAAGGTAAATCCTTGAAGGTACTAGTTTTGTGGTAAAGACTTGCTCCTATATTTTTTATGTGATTTACAACCCTCCTCTCCTCTCAAGTCCAAACGTAAACCTCAAACATCTTTTAACTACCTAATAATTGTTGATTGCGTTCCATGATTGTGGGTTTGATATAGCCTTTTTTAGTAGGCCAACACTCCAAGAAAATTAGAGAGGAAATAAGAGTTCTTTGGGGCAATTTTCTGATATATTTTCCAATGAAAAACAACAATTTAAACATGTAGGAGACTAAGGTTCATCACCCATGTCCCTTATTCCATGGAGAACATGCATCACTATTATAAATGCAGTAATTAAAAATCCTAAAGACTAGATAACGTGGGAATTAAAATAAGAAAACATGCGATGGTGGAAACTTGCAGCTCAATCCATAAATCTGCTGGGCTTCTTGATTTCTCTCTTGGGCCTTCCATCCAGATCAGAGTTCAACTGGGCTTGGCTGGCTGATGGGTCAGCCTGGTTCGTATCATCACCCTCCTCTGCAGAACGGACATTGTCCTCAATGTCGGGAAAACATGGAAAATGTTCTTGAATCAATTGTTTGTCTTCCCACGTTGCTTCTTCCAGTGGTCACTTGTCCCATTTGATGAGTAGTTGTTGCTGCCCTTCTGCTCCACTACGGCTGTCTAGCACGACCTCCGGCAACAGCTCACTAGTATCGTTACTGTCAAAAGGGTCGAGAATACCTTTGGACGATGGGATGGTACCATGACTCTCTTTAAGCAGTGAAACATGGAAAATACGGTGAATCTTGGAGGACGGTGGTAACTCTAACTTGTAAGCGACCTTGCCGATTCGTTCCGGTATTTTATACGGTCCGAAAAAACGTCGCGACAGCTTTTGATTTTTGCGATCTTGAACCGATTTCTGGCGGTATTGTTGCAGTTTTAAGTACACCCACTCGCCCGCTTTGAACTCCTTTTCCATTCTTTTTTTATTAGCTTGCTTGGTCATACGAGCTCTTGCCAATTCCAGTGATGCTTTCAAGTTATCCAGAATGTGTTGATGGTCGGTAAGGGATGTGTCGATGGAGGCATTGTTGTTGGACCCTTGTACGTAGTCATGAATTGATGCTGCCTCCAGGTCGTACAGTGCTTTGAATGGTGTCATGTTAATGGAAGAGTGGTAACTTGTGTTGTATGAAAATTCAGCTAAAAACAAGTACCTTTCCTAAGTTGATGGCTTATCGAAAACAAATGCACGGAGGTAATTTTCTAGACAACGATTCACCACTTCAGTTTGACCATCAGTTTGCGGGTGGTAGGCGCTGGAATGAAGCAATTTTGTGCCCATTTGTTTGAAAAGTTCCATCCAAAAACGGCTAAGGAAGGTTGGGTCTCCATCAGAAAAATCGTTTTTGGAAGACCATGTAGACGATATACTTCCCGCATAAATATGGTAGCCAAAGAGACTGCGGTGTAGTGGGCCGGTAGAGATATAAAATGAGCAAATTTGGATAGACGGTCCACAATCACCCAAACCGTTGTTCTGCCTTTTGAAGATGGCAAGTTCGTAATAAAATCCATAGAAATATCTTGCCATGTTGACTCTAGAATGGGAAGGGGTTGTAGCAAGCCATAAGGTCGATGAGTGGGCACTTTAATAGCTTGACACACTGAACAATCTTTGACAAAGGAGGTGACAACTTTTTTTAAACCCAACCAAGAAAAGGATGTAGAAATCTGCTTGAACGTAGCGTTTATCCCGGAATGGAACCCTAAAAATGATGAGTGGAATTCGTGGAGCAATTGGTTTCGCAATGTGGTGATATGGTGAACCAGAATATCTTACCCTTCAAATAGACTAATCCATCCCGATAAAGGTGGTGGGGAAAGGCTGTGGGGTCATTTTTAACTTGTTCCACCAACTGTTGGCCTAATTAATTATCCTTGAAGTAGGCCATAATTTCAGCAAGCCATGGGGCTGTAGGATGAGATAATGCCAACATGGTAGGAAGGTAAACTCAGCTTAGTGCATCGGCCACTGTGTTTTCTTTACCGGGTTTGAAATGAATTTCAAATCATAACCAATGAGCTTGGTATCCCATTTCTGTTGCTCCGACGTTTGAATGGTTTGGGTCAGCAGGTGTTTGAGACTATGGTGGTCGGTGTACGAAATCGTCTTCCAGGGAGGTATTGACGCCATTTACGGACGGATTCGGTGATGGCGTACAATTCTTTGGTATACGTCGATTGGGTTTGCAAGGTGGGGCAAAGTTTTTTGGAGAAAAAGTCTATGGGACGGTTGTTTTGGGAGAGTACGGCACCAATGGCTTGACCGGATGCATCTGTGGTTAGGTCGAAAGCAGGGGCGAATCTTTGTTGGGGCCCGGATGGGCCCCGGCCAGTCCCGATTTTTCGCTCACTAGTGTTAATTTATACGTATTCGGTCGATTTTTCGCTCAATAGTGTTAATTTATATGTATTCGGGTGAAAATTTTATAGTTCTGGCACCCCCATGATAGGAAAAAAAATCCCGACCCCCCGGGGGTTTTCTTCAAGCTTCGCCACTGGTCGAAAGGCTTGGTAAAGTCCGGTAAGGCTAAGGTGGTAAGTTCTTGCATGTGTTCTTTTAAGGTAGTAAAGGCTTTGTTGGCATTAGCAGACCAGGAGAAGTCTTTCTGTTTCAGGATGTCTGTTAATGATGTGGCGATTTTGGCATAGTTTGGAACAAAGCGGCGGTAATAGCCGGTAAGACCCAAAAAGGCCCGCAAGGTGGTGAAAGACACCGGAGTCGGCCATTGTTGGATAGATTGTATTTTATCCGGTTCAGGAGCAACCCCAAGCAGGAGATACGATGGCCTAAAAATGAAATTTCCGAGATGACGAACACACATTTGGACGCTTTTGCATAGAGGTGATTCTGGGATAGAGTTTCAAAGACGTACCTCAAGTGAGAATAATGGTCTTCTTTGGTGGCACTGTAAATTAAGATATCGTCGAAGAAAACCAAGACAAAACGACGAAGGACGGTACGGAAAAGATCATTCATAGCCGATTGGAATGTGGATGGAGCGTTCGTGAGACCAAAGGGCATGGCAAGGAAATTCGTAATGGTCGTCGGTTGTGCGAAACGCTGTTTTGTGTGTGTTTTGTGAAGCGACGCGTATTTGGTGGTAACCGGAACGGAGGTCGATTTTAGAGAATATGGTAGCACCATGTAGCTCATCCAATAGTTCATCAATGACGGGAATAGGAAAACGATCTCGTACAGTTACCGCATTGAGTGCTCGATAATCCACACAAAAACACCACGTGCCGTCTTTCTTTTTGACCAATAATACTGGAGAGGAGAACGGGCTCTAAGTATGGCGAATAATACCATCGCATAACGTTTCAGCAATCAACTCAGTCATAATTTGTTTTTGAAAGTGAGGGTAGCGGTAGGGTTTAACATTGACAGGTTGGTTGTCATTGAGCAAGGGGATGTGATGGTCATGGTGTCTATTGGGTGGTAGAGAGTGGGATGTATCGAACAAGGTTTTGAATTGTTGCAACAATGTGGTAATGTGTGGGTCTAGTGGTGGTAATGTAGTGGTACTCGGTGATGGTGTGGTATCCATGATCAAGGCATGAAAGGATGCTACTGACTCATGGCGGATTAAAGACGACAAAGAGCTCGATGAAACCGGATGGCTAAGTTTGTCACCGCGTAGGGTTGTGGTAACACCATTTGTTGTGAATGAAATTTCCGGAATAGAAAAATCAGCGGTGATTGGTCCGAAAGTACCCAGCCATGAGATACCCAAAACAACATCTGCACCTTGAACCGAAAAGATGAAGAATGGAATTTGAAAGTTTGCTTTTTGTAGTTGCATAGGAACATCTGGGCAGTGGCCTTCACAATGATTAAATTGACCATTGCCGACCATGACGGCAAAGGGGTTTAGTGGTTTAGTAACGAGATGAAGGCCAGAAGCTATACGTGGCTGTATGATGTTATGTGTGCTACCACAATCAATCAGAACTGTGACCGGTTTGCCATTAATGTAACCCGTAACACGGAGGGTTTTGAAAGAAGTCATACCAAAAAACGCCGCGTCCGACAGGGACATGAAGTGGGGTGGGTGAAGATTATCAATTGGGTCTGGCGTTGGAGACTCTTGCATGCTGGGAAAGTCGTCATTGTCAACGATCAAAAGAAACTGTGGTGGAGAGCATTTGTGGCCTCGAAAAAATTTTTCTGGGCATCTGAAACACAGACCTTCTTTGCGTCGTTGTTGGCTTGGTGTTGATATCAAGAAAGAGCATCGCCTATAAAGTGGAATGCAGTGATGGAGACACGTTCCCCCGACGGAATGTCGTAATACGTAAAGTAATTGTCGGCTTGAAAGATCCACCCGAGAGGGTTGGAACCATCGAAAAGGGGAAGGGTGATTTTTGGTTGGCGGGGAGTGTGGTTAGAGTTGTTCCACGGTGGTGTGTGGGAATCGGGAGGGGTTTTAGGGCCGGATGTGGAGGTGTCGGTGTGGAGGTTGTCGAGTTTGGTGTTAAGGTTTTCTGTGACTTTATTGAGGGCGGCGAGTTGGGTGTTAATATTGGCTTGCGACGTTAAGGCTGGGGTGTTGATGGTAATGAGTTGATTAAGCTGGTCGGTGATGGAAGGGGGAAGGTCATCGGAGGAGGTGGAGTCCTTCCGGGGTGGCATGGCGGAGGGATGAGACGTGAATGAAAGCACCAAGATGATATATCCTTTTTTAGTAGGCCAATACTCCAAGAAAATTAGAGAGGAAACAAGAGTTCTTTGGGGCAATTTTCTGATATATTTTCCAACGCAAAACAACAATTTAAACATGTAGGAGACTAAGGCTCATCACCCATGTCCCTTATTCCATGGAGAACATGCACCACTATTCTAAATGTAGTAATTAAAAATCCTAAAGACTAGATAACGTGGGAATTAAAATAAGAAAACATGCGATGGTGGAAACTTGCAGCTCAATCCATCATAAATCTGCTAGGCTTCTTGATTTCTCTCTTGGGCCTTCCATCCAGATCAGAGTTCAACTGGGCTTGGCTGGCTGATGGGTCAGCCTGGTTCGTATCAGGGTTGGCCCGCGTAAAGTGGCGGATATCACCAAGGCTGTTTTTTAGAGCACAATCTAACACGATCTGCCTTAAACACTGATTATATTTGAGTATTATTATTATTATTATTATAAGCTTCAAACCTAGCTCACGAGCTGAGCCAAGCCTAGCTCAGGCTCAGCTTGTATACAAACCAAGCTGATTCAAGTAAGCAAGTTTACAACCAGAACGATTTCAAGCCGACCTGTTTTCAAGCAAGCTCCGAACCTCGGTTAAGTATCCGAATTTTGCACTAAAAAATATTCATTGTTTACCCAACCTAGCCAAAAAGGACATGGAACAAATGGTTCAATTTTCTCAAACAAGTAGGCTTCTCTATTTATAGTGGTTTGCTTTATGATTAAGTTGGGTAAACCACCAAGTGGGACAAGCTAAAAGGTCCAAAAAAATATATTTGGTTTAGCTTTACATGATTAGACTTTAATTTACTTGTATATTATGTTTAACAATTGATATTTAAGGTGATGTCTTCAAATTGGGTAAAATTACTCTTTTGTCCACCCAATATGCATTTTAAGGTAGTATAGATTAAAAAGTAGTGAAGCTTGCGCTTCGCGGTGGGTGTGAAATACCACCACAATACTCTTGGTTTAGTATTTTACAGTCTTACACTCTCACTAACATCAATATGATTTAGTTGATATCATGTTGACAGATTGATGCCGACCATATTTAATCTTGGATTCAAAACTTTAAAGTTTTAGCTAAGTTTGGTTGGCTAACCGTTAAACCCACGATAGTGAATTTAGCTTGGGCCTCCCTTTTAGAAGACGAGTAACGCTCAAAGTTTTGTTTAACTTGGTGATGTGGGATAGATCCCAACCATCATATGAGCACTTTTGATCATACATCGAGTATATTAAGTTAAGCATACAATCCATTTGTATAACTCATCATTTCTTTCATTTTCTATTCTCCACCGATGTGGAATAAGTACATATGTTATGTGCTTTGTGTTACTATACGGGTTGATTAAGCAACAAAAATAAGTTAACTGAAAGCCAGATGGGTGTTCTCCTTTCATAACCATATTTCCTTTGCAAATTTTCTTAACCAGACAATGTGGGATAGAAAAATAATAGGTTTATGAACTTTCTTAGAGTTCAAACTCGGTTAACCTTATTCAACTCGGCCTACTCGGCGAACAGGTCTTGTAGCTTTCTCCACCGATTGATGAAAAGAAAAACAAAACTTTGTGTTACTATACGGCCCAATGGGTCGATTAAGCAACAAAAATAAGTTAACTGAAAGCCTGATGGGTGTTCTCCTTTTATAATTACACTTCCCTTACAAATTTTCTTAACCAGACGATGTATGATACTATGAACTTTCTTAGAGTTCAAACTCGGTCAACTTTGTTCAAATTTGTTCAACTCGGCCTACTCGACGAACCGGTCTTGTAGCTTTCGCCACCAATTGATGAAAATAAGCAAAAATTTGCGTTACTATACGGGCCAATGAGACGATTAAGCAACAAAAATAAGTTAACTGAAAGCAAGATGGGTGTTCTCATTTTATAACCACATTTCCTTTGCGAATTTTCTTAACCAGGCGATGTGGTATAGAAAAATAATAGGCTTATGAACTTTCTTAGATTTCAAACTCGGTCAACCTTGTTCAACTCGGCCTGCTCGGAGAACCAGTCTTGTAGCTTTCTCCACCAATAGATGAAAAAAAAAGTAGGGGTGTTCATCGGGTCGGGTTGTGGCTTTTTCGGGTTGGTATTTTTTTTTGTTGAAACCACAATCCGAACTGAATCAAGTTTGAGGAAACCTAATCCGAACCTAAAACCACATTGTAATTCGGTTTGGTTTTCGGTTTGAACCTAACAAACCGAATTAGCCAAAAAAAAAACTTTTTCTTTTGGTTAGCTATAACTTATTCGGTTTAAGCAATACAACATTTTAGGAAAGTATAAACAAAAACATACCTTCATCAAATAATGATTTATAATACATATATGGGTATTGGTTATTGATATAAATAAATTGGGTTAACTATAAAAATATGGATTAAAATAGTGGATTAAACCGAATTCAAAATCTTGAAACCTAAACCAAACAAAAAACCGAATTACATATTCGGTTTTCGGTTTGGTTCGGTTACAGTTTCAATTCGGTTATCGGTTTAATCGGTTTGAAACAAAATATTGAACACCCATAAAAAAAGCGAAAGTTTAGTTTACTATACGAGCCAATGGGTCGATTAAGTAACAAAAATAAGTTAACTGAAAGCCTGATAGGTGTTCTTCTTTTATAATCACATTTCCCTTGCAAATTTTCATAAACAAGCGATGTAGGATACTATGAACCTTATTAGAGTTCAAACTCGGTCAACCTTGTTCAACTCGGCGAACCGGTCTTGTAGCTTTCTTCACCAGTTGATGAAAAAAAAAAGCAAAACTTTGCGTTAATATACGGGCCAATGGGCTGATTAAACAACAAAAATAAGTTAACTAAAAGCTAGATGAGTGTTCTCCTTTTATAACCACATTTCCTTTGTAAATTTTCTTAACTAGGTGATGTGGGATAGAAAAATAATAGGTTTATGAACTTTCTTAGAGTTCAAACTCGGTCAACCTTGTTCAACTCAGCCTACTTGGCGAACCGGTTTTGTAGTTTTCTCCACCAATTGATGAAAAAAAGCAAAACTTTGCGTTACTATAAAGGCCAATGGTTCGATTAACAAACAAAAATAAGTTAACTGAAAGCCTGATGGGTGTTCTTCTTTTATAATCATATTTCCATTGCAAATTTTTTTAACCAGGCGATGTGGGATAATATGAACTTTCTTAGAGGGAAAAAATTTTAATTTGCAATGTGAGCTATGCATCAACACTTTTACCAAATGCAACAACCTTTTTTCCTAAGTGTCTTAAAATTTTAGTGAAATTACAACTTTACTCACTCTATATGCTTTATATAGTAGTATAGATAGATATAGATTTGTATCTTACCTTCCATATTTGATAATTATTAATTATCTAAATCCTTTGGTAATTTGTTAATGGTCTTTTCTGCCCCAAATCTTTTATACTAATAAGTAGTATGTTACCCCGCGCTAGCGGGTTTTTTTTTACGTCATTGGAAAAGTATAATATTGCCACTTAGTGAGATGGTGCATTTACATTGTATGCAACGCTGATTTTGCAAGTTGCCTTATGGGTCACATGTAATAGATTAAAGAACATACATCCCAAAATCAAATTTACAGTAATCCAAAACCCACCCACATCTAGCATTATTTTTTCTCAAAATCTTACTTTCAATCAAAATGATGCTCCACTGTTTACCTTGAACGATTACAAACAAACTGGACGCTGCAACGTGACGCGTTGTTGTGACCCGAGTTGCTACCTTTCTGGTATGTTCTTCGTTTCCTTTCTCTTACTTCTTTCCTGGAGTTATTGACCATATGTTACGGAGTACCTACATACGAAAGAAAGGTTACTTGATGCAATTCTTTTCAGCTAGTGTTCAGTTGATCCTCTTTTATCTTCCCTAACAATCAGAACCTGTTAGCTTGCATTGAATAAGACCTTGTATTTGAAGTTAAGAACATTGTAAACAGGGCAACGGTTGTAACTGTTGGTCCGGCTACGCTAGTCAAATAAACAACTGAGAGAGGTGAAGACAACCCTCCAAAAAACCCTATACATCATGATTAATACGAAGGCGATGACCGATGTAGGTGGGAAGAAACTCGACACAGACAGGTCGCCAAACCCCTCTTTCACCACTCTCTCTTCGAGGAAAACATGGGTCATGTGGGATAATCTAATGGAGGTTTGATGTAACAACGACGACGATTATGGTGGATTTAACAGATAAGAACTGAACTATAACCAAACGAATAAAATTAAGTTGAAAACTCAGTGACGGAAATCAAATTGTTAACATATACTACTAACCTTTGAATCGACTGACTTGTAGAAGAACCAAATAACCAAACAGGCGGTAAGGAGAGAAGAAGCGGGAAGATTATTTTGGTAGTTACTTGTGACACCCACATCCCGGATCACCCGGAATACCGGTCACTTGTCGAATTTACTTATGAACATATAGTAACCAGAGAAACATACACAGCAGAAGACTTGAAAACATTTATTTATTTATAAAACTTGTCTTAGTACATTTTTAAAGAAAGTACAACATGATCCTAATGCCATTTTTCAGCTTTTGATACCAGATAACCTGCTCATGATGCCTTTTTATCCTTACTGCTTGAGGTCGTATTCTTTCCTGACACACATCTTAAACATGGGTCAACTTATGCTGGTGAGTTATAGATTTTAATCAAAATATATTTGATATATTATCTTTCCATTCCACGTAGGCTTTATCCAAACATACCATTTATCTTGCACAACTTATATCTTATCGAGGTTCGTAAACCTCTCAAGTGGTCATCACCACTTACCATTCCCTTTATATAAAGGCTATTCCTCCGTTACATACCACGAAGGAATGTAACGGTCCGCATTCCATTCCATAAGTTGCAAGATATTATGTGAGAATTGATCATACATGGCAAACATTCCTTTTCAGATCAAAATCGTCAAATCATTTCATGTCAATGCAATCACTTCCAACGACATTCTTTCATCATCACTCATCTTGGTAAACCAAGAAAAGTCTTTAAAACTTTTAACATTTCATTCATTTCAAAACAAGGTGGTTATCTTCCCAGAATAGTACCTCTAACAGATATGTTCCCAGGAAAGAATGACGGGTCCAGAAGAGATTTATACACCATTCTTTTCTTAGACAGAACATTCCGTTTGTCAGATAACTACATACCGGTCAGAAGGTTACCTTTTATTTTAAAACATAAAATCTTCCTTGCTACATCATGGATACTGGCTCAAAGATGTAAATCAATGGTATACAGTATCAAAACATTCATAACACGTGCATCATGCCCAAATCGTTTAAAATGATTAAAAAGGGCATCATAGAACTCACCTCTAACTTCCTGCTCGTTTAAATAATCTTTACGTGCTAATGTGGCTAGCACAACAACTTGGATCACAGTCATAAGTCATTATAACATTACTTAATCATAAGGTCCTAGCTTAGTGGAAATAACCAAGTTGTTAGGAACTAGTTGGAACCTTACCTCAGCACTATCTCTTGTGTATTGGGATCGAAAACTGGAAACCGGACCTTCCTACGCGAACCAGGGCTCCTTGGCACGCTTACCAAAGTTAAGTGTGTGTTTTGTGAGGTGTTGGAACTGTGTGAATGCTCTAAACTCAACCAACATGACCAACTATTTATAGGTTGCCCGATGGTTCCATAGCGGGCCGTTATCTATATACATGTCGGTCCGCAATCCAGGTGTGGCGGTGTAATTTGCTTAGCGGGTACATAACGGACCGTTATACTTCTCATGTCGGTCTGTAATGAATAGATTGCGGCTAGCGGACCGCAACGGATCCCATATCGGTCCTCCACGTGTCAGATTTCAGCGATTAGTAACCCAACACGTGTCACCTCCTAAGTGTTTCCTTGCCCCTACATAGCGGACCGTTATCCCAATGATGTCGGTTCGACATGTACCTATTTTTCCAAATTTTCACTTTTAGTCCCTGGACTTTGATCTAATTATATTTTGTCCCCCTACACTTTAACTTATAGTTACTTTAACCCCTATAATTTAATATAATGTTACCTTAGCCCCCTAGGGTTTCATAAAATGACTATTTTAGTCCTTTGACTTATATTTTCTTTAAAATTGGGGTGTTACAAATCCCCCCCCCCTTACAAAGGTTTCGTCCTCGAAACCGGACACTTACTCGAATAAGTAGGGATAAGACTGCCTTATTTCTTTCTCTATTTCCCATGTGGCTTCAGATCCCTTCCGATGTTTCCACTGAACTTTCACTAGTCTGATTACTTTATTTCGTAATCTATGTTCTTTCCAGTCGAGTATTGCCACTGGGTTCTCGACATAATTCAATCTTTCATCTATTTCAATGTCATTCAGTGGTACATGAGAGGTTTCGTCTGCCAAACACTTTCAAAAGTGTGATACATGGAATGTTGAGTGGATTCCACTCAACTCCTCCGGTAATTCCAGTCTGTAAGAAACTTGCCTTATTCGAGCCATAATCTTAAATGGTCCAATAAATCTTGGGCTCAGCTTTCCTCTTTTTCTAAATCTAATGATTCCTTTCCACGGAGACACTTTCAATAGAACGTAGTCTCCAACTTGAAATTCTACTGGCCTTCGTCTTTTATCTGCATAAGACTTTTGTTCATCCTGAACAGCTTTCAAACGAACTCTAATCTGATCTAACTTTTCACATGTTGCTTGGACAATCTCTTTACTTCCAAGTTCTTTCTGTCCAACTTCTTCCCAACTGATGGGAGTTTTATATCTTCTCCCGTATAACATTTCATATGGCGGCATGCCAATACTTGCATGATAACTATTGTTATACGAGAATTCTACCAAAGGTAGATGACTATCCCAACTTTCACCGAAGTCAATAATGCAAGCACGAAGCATATCCTCAAGTGTTTGAATCGTCCTTTCACTTTGATCATCCGTTTGAGGATGATATGCCGTGATAATCAATAACTTAGTCCCCATCTCTTCATGGAACTTTTTCCAGAATCGTGATGTGAAACGTGTGTCTCTGTCAGATACAATTGAAACTGGCACTCCAAGCCTTGAAACAATTTCTTTGATAAATGCTTCGGCCAACCTTTCAGAAGAGTAAGTCTTACGCATTGGTAAAAAGTGAGCACTCTTATTTAGCCTATCTACTATCACCCATATGGTATCATAACCTTTAGCTGTTTTTGGTAGCTTCGTTATGAAGTCCATAGTGATATGTTCCCACTTCCATTCTTGAATATCTAGTGGCCGCAATCTTCCATAAGGTTTTTGATGTTCTGCTTTAACATGAGAACAAGTTAAGCATTTAGACACAAATATCATGACATTGAATTTCATACCGGGCCACCAATAGTCTTGGCGCAGATCTTGGGACATTTTTGTAGTACCCGGATGAATTGAATATCGTGACTTGTGAGCTTCATCCAGAATTTTAACCCTGAATTCGCCCATATGTGGTATCCACATACCGCTGAATCGAATCTTAACTCCATACTCGTTCTCTTCCAAGTACTTCTCTTGTCCAGCCATCCTCTCTTTCTTAACATTTTCTTCTTTCAGTGCGTCTATCTGGACATTCTTGAGCTGAGTCATAAAGTCAGTAGTTATGACTAACTTATATGACTTCACCCTGATAGGTGGATGCTTTTCTTTTTGGCTTAGAGCATCTGCCACTACATTGGCTTTTCCTGGGTGATACAGGATTTCATAATCATAATCCTTTAACAGCTCTAACCATATTCATTGCCTCATATTCAGATCTTTTTGCTCAAAGAAATACTTTAAGCTTTTATGATTTGTGTAGATGGTGCACTTAACTCCATACAGATAGTGCCTCCATATTTTAAGTGCAAAAACTACTGCAGCTAATTCTAAATCACGGGTAGGGTAGTTAACTTCATTGGGTTTGAGTTACCGTGAAGCATAAACTATAACTTTACATCTTTGCATTAATACACACCCCGGTCCCTGATATGAAGCATCAGAGTAAACTACCAGATCTTCATTTCCTTCTAGTAAAGATAACACCGGGGCTTGTGTCAATTTCTCCTTTAGCTTTTGAAAAGCATTATCTTGCTCTACTCCCCATACAAACTTTGTCTCTTTCTTTGTGAGTTTTGTTAATGGGGTTGCAATCTTGGAGAAATCCCGAATAAACCTTCTATAGTAACCAGCCAAAACTAAGAAACTCTGTATCTCTGTAGGGGTATTTGGCGGGTTCCATTTCATTACAGTCTCTATTTTGAAGGATCTGCCAGAATTCCTTCTACGTTTATCACATGACCCAAGAACTGGACTTCTCGGAGCCAAAACGCACATTTAGAGAATTTTGCATATAATTTCTCTTTTCTAAGCATTTCCAGCACTTCCTTGAGATGACATGTATGATCTTTTTCATTCTTTGAGTAGATTAAAATATCATCTATGAACACGATCACAGATTGGTCCAACATTGGTTGACAAACCCTATTCATGAGGTCCATGAATGCAGCAGGGGCATTAGTCAGACCAAATGACATTACTAAGAACTTATAATGTCCATATCTCGTACGGAAGGCGGTTTTTGGAATATCTTCGTCCTTAACCTTCAGCTGATGATAACCCGACTTAGATCGATTTTGGAGAACCAGCTTGCTCCTTGTAATTGATCGAACAAGTTATCGATTCTAGGAAACACGTATTTATTCTTGATTGTAAGCTTATTCAGCTCCCAATAGTCAATGCACATACACATACTACCATCTTTTTTTTCATGAAAAGAACTGGAGCACCCCAAGGCGAGATACTCGGTCTTATGAAACCTCTGTCTAATAACTCTTGCAGTTGTAACATCAGTTCCTTCATTTCTGATGGAGCTAATCGATATGGCGTCTTAGCTACAGGCTTAGCACCAGGCACTAAGTCGATTCTAAACTCTACTTCCCTTTCTGGGGGTATTCCTGGCAATTTTTCTGGGAAGACATCAGGAAAATCACAAACTACTGGCACGTCTTTTAATTCCTTAGTTTTCACTTTGGAATCGATAGCGTATGCTAGGTAGGTCTCATTGCCTCGAGTCATAAACTTCATAGCTCTCATCATGGAAATAATTCTAACGGTTGATCTTATCTTGTCCCCGTGAATCATAATCCAATTGCCTTCATGAGTCTGTATCTGGACTGCCTTCTGGTTGCAAATGATCTGGGCATCGTTTTCTGCCAACCAGTCCATTCCTAAGACTACATTAAATCCTTCTAGGATCATAGGATATAGTCTAACAGGAAATTTGTGTCCTTCAATATCGATAAAACAATCTTGAATGACTTCTGCTACTTTCATTGTCTTTTTAATGGCCGTTTCGACTTCAAAAGTTTCGTCTAATCTTAACGTAGGTTTATTTAAGGAAGGAAAGAAATCTAAGGATACAAAACTTCTATTAGCACCGGAATCAAATAACACAGTAGCAGGTACGTGATTAACAAGAAACGTACCAGATACTACGTCTGGCAATGTCTTAGCCTCTTCGGTTGTCAAGGTATAAGCCCTACTTTTTTGCTTTAGAGGCTTCTCCTTCCTTTATTTTTAACGGCTCAGGATTAGAATTTTAAATGATGGGCATTCCAACATTCTATGCCCACTTTCTCCACACTTAAAACACTTAGGCTTGATAGGACAGTTGAGTGCCAAGTGTCCTGCCTTACCACATTTGAAACAAAGGCCAGATTTCAATCTACATTATCCAACATTATTTTTACCACAAGCGGTACACGTGGTGACACCACTAGTAGTTATCCTCTTCTTCCAACCATCATCGTTTTGCTTCTTCTAGCCCTGAAAATTTTCAGACCACTTTCTTTTTTATTCCACTGGGCGGGAACCATAGACCTCGTCGTACATAGTCGAAGCAAGTTGTACGACGGATCTAAATCTTTTTAACTCCGAAGTTTTCACTAATTTTCAGATTTTATATGGTAACCCTTGTACGTATCACTTAATTCGTACAACTTCAGGGGTTACTAAGTGGGGTACCAAACGGGCTATCCTGTTAAATTTCGTAGTATACTCTCGATGAGTCATACTACCGGCTTCTAGCCTGAGAAAATCTCTCTCGAGTTTGTCCATTTCATTGTTGGGACAGAACTCTTCAATCAACAGTCTCTTCAATTCTTCCCAAGACATTCGGTCAATAGCTTTCTCACCCATTGCTATGACCAAGTTCTCCCACCAACATAATGCCTCTGATACGAATGAGTGGGCGGAATATTTCACCTTCTGATCGTCTCTGCATTCGCTAATCTTGATTACTGCTTCAATTTCTCGGATCCACTGATGGGTTACCGTGGCATTCTTTGTACCGTCAACTTTGGAGGACTGCCATCTTTGAATGCTTTATACGAGCATCCCTTCCTTCCTTTCTTCATTGGTCTAACTTCATATGAATCATCGGATTCGTATTCGTAAAGATTATCGTTGTCTATATTCTTAACAACATCCTCCGTTTTACCTTTCTTTCTGCTTCCTCTAGGCTAGCTAATAGGATATGCAAAGCCGTATCCAAAGCTTTAGCCACAGCCGTGTCTATTACACTTTGCATTTGAGGTTCAACTACAGGTTCATTCATCTCTATATGATCCCTATTTTCTATTTCAGGTTCAGCATTTGCGGTAGACCGCGTCTGCCTTGAGGAAGTATTGGGATTAACCCTTCCTCCTCTTCTGCCTCTGCCTCTACCAACCATTTCTATAAAAGATATGGAGTGTTTTAGTATTCGCATGATAGAATGATAGCTAGAACACAAGTGTATTGTAAACGTTAATAACTATGGCCACAACGAAATTAATCATTTACACCACTTTCGGTGCTCTAGTTATCCTTCCATTATGTTCCTACTAAATACTCATATATTTTTCCTTTATCCTAGGCATCAGGCTATCATGACTGGCATCTTTGCTATCATTCTTACTGTCTCTTAACCCTAGTTTAAGTCTAGATACTTGGACAAGTATCTAAATCTCTTAAACTAGAGCTCTGATACCAACTTGTGACATCCACATCCCGGATCACCCGGAATGTCGGTCACTTGTCGGATTTACTCATGAACATATAGTAATCAGAGAAACATACACAACGTAAGACTTTAAAACATTTATTTATTTATAAAACTTGTCTTAGTACATTTTTAAAGAAAGTACAACATGATCCTAATGGCAGTCTTCAACTTTTGATGCCAGATAACCTGCTCATGATGCCTCTTTATCATTACTACTTGAGGTCGTATTCTTTCCTGACACACATGCTTAAACATGGGTCAGCTTATGTTGGTGAGTTCTAGATTTTAATCAAAATATCTTTGATATATTATCTTTCCATTCCACGTAGGCTTTATCCAAACATAACATTTATCTTGTATAACTTATATCTAATCGAGGTTCGTAAACCTCTCAAGTGATCGTCACCACTTACCATTCCCTTTATATAAAGGTCATTCCCCCGTTACATATCACGAAGGAATGTAACGGTCCGCATTACATTCCATAAGTTGCAAGATATTATGTGGGAATTGACCGTACATGGCAAAACATTCCTTTTCAGATCAAAATGGTCAAATCATTTCATGTCAATGCAATCACTGCCAATAACATTCTTTCATCATCACTCATCTTGGTAAACCAAGACAAGTATTTAAAACTTTTAACATTTCATTCATTTCAAAACAAGGTGGTTATCTTCCCAGAGTAGTACCTCCAACAGATATGTTTCCAGGAAAGAATGACGGGTCAAGGAGGGATTTATACACCATTTTTTCCTTAGACAGAAAATTCTGTTTTTCAGATAATTACATACCGGTCGGAAGGTTACCTTTTATTTTACAACATAAAATCTTCCTTGAAACATCATGGATACTGGCTCAAAGATGTAAATCAATGATATACAGTATCAAAACATTCATAACATGTGCATCATGCCAAAAACATTTAAAAACGATTAAAAAGTAATCATAGAACTCACCTCTAACTTCCTGCTCGTTTAAATAATCTTTACGTGCTAATATGGCTAGCACAACAACTTGGATCATAGTCCTAAGTCATTATAACATTAGTTAATCATAAGTTCCTAGCTTAGTGAAAATAACCAAGTCGTTAGGAACTAGTTGGAACCTTACCTCAGCACTATCTCTTATGTATTAGGATCGAAAAGCTGAAAACCGGACCTTCCTACGCGAACCAAGTCTAAAAAATAACCAAGTCTAAAAAATGAGACCCTCGCTTGATGGGCATGCGTTGTAGTGGACCTTCCGTTTGGGATGTCTAATAAGTGTGCTTCCCTCAAATTGGATGAATACTATGTAATGAACCATCGATCCTATAAAACTTTGTTATTAGTCTTTGTATTTATGATTTAAATTATCCAAGTACTTTGATCCATAGTAAATATTTTCTCCTTCCATCTTACAGGAATGTTTGGCCTGCTCCCCGAGAGCCCAAACACTTTCATGAAAAGGGTTAAACGTTAGTGGCCATACACCATGTTAGTCCCCAGTTCAATGTTGCTAAATCACATTAGCAATATTTAACTTTGACGGAATGTAAAGATGAGTGATTGATTGTACCGTTTATGCCTTTGATGGAAGCCGATTTGTACATCACGAAGATGTCCGGTTGTAGCCAGAGCCGAACATCCAAGTAATGTGCTTGTTTTCTTCTAGCAATCTTGGTGAGTTATAATCGTCAGACTTTTGAGGCACATGCCTCTCGTGCGGAGGTTTGTATGTTTTCTCCGGCCCGTCTTCATTCTATACCAAAGTATATGAACGTCTTTGGCCTTTAAATGTGTGGCATCTAGGGTAGTGTTGGCTTCACTTGCTACACCTCATGTGCTGTAACTAGTGGTACTCTTTTGTAGTCCTTCAACTTTGGAGAGAGTACTCTTGGCCTTAGGTCAGAAAGTGTTCAATTAGGTTGGTGTGTGTTGTGTGTTGGTGTTGACAATAATCTTGCTTTGACCTTGTTTATAACTCGTTATGACCTTTTATGATTATGTCAGTGCTTCCTACTATCCTTCCCCTTTGAACTTGCTAGCGGTATTTACCCTTTTATTTGCAAATTATGGAGATAGTTTCTTATTATTCTTAATCACTCCGGCCGCTTAACTTCAAGTCGATTAGTTTGTGCTTCTTGCTTCTTCACTTTGCGTCCCAAATGCATGGGGGTATTGCCACTTGTATCCCTTGCTAGGCTGATAGCACTATCTTCCTCCAACATGTATTTACCTTCTAATTGCCCTCCCCCAAATGAAAGGTTGATGCTTGTAGCCATACTATAATGTGATATGGTGGTGTCACGAGTCCTAAGGTTCACATAGACGCTGCAAGTACAAAGGGTCCGATGACCGGTTTAATGGGAGAACGATTAGAACTTCCGATCTGTGACCGGTTACGGGATCTGTCATTGGTGGCCACTCCGTCGGCCCTGTGCGCGAATACACGCACCGTCAGCCTTGTGGTGTCAAACGACTCGATTATGGGACCCAAGTTCATTGAAGCTGTTGGGCGTATACCATCCTTCTTATCCATAAACTTCGTGTTGGCCACTGCGTGAAAGGCATTACGCATTCTCGTTGGTATCCTTTGCTGTCTTGCTTGTACAGGTTTTTGATGAGCCTTTGAGCATTTTGAAAGCATTCTCTTATCAATAATGACACTCACACTAATGTGTATGCACGCGTTTTAATAGAGGCATGAGGCACTATGAGGTATCGTTAATGATGTCTATTCTTGCACCTTGGGCATGGCCGTGATCCACCGATAATCCATTGATCCATATCGTGAGTTGTTCGTTGAGGTGCTGCACTCGAATTCGTGGCTTGGGTTGAGTTGTGAATTTGTCTTGCTTCAAAACTCGGAACGGAGGCCGAGTGACGACTTGTAGTGGTGCATGGGTTACATCCAAATGTAGTCGATGCCAGTCATCGTTTTTCATCCGGACTATCTTTCCTTGACTTGTACGTCGTGCTTCACTGGTTTGCAATTTGAATCAGTATGTTCTTTCCACGCCAAAGCTCTAGCCTTGTAAATACCACCATTTTTAATTATTAAAACTCAAAAGATTTGGCTCCATATCGAACGTATGTAGAGACATGAGTTGATCTGGACGCAACATTGCCCTTCTTGCCATCATTGTAACGAAAACGTAGCCCATTTGGCCTTCAGAGTTCAAGGATGCCAACGACACTTCGATTCTGCAGTTTGAAACTAATACGCCGATGCTTACAAAATGGGACCCCTAGAGTGGTGGGGCCTCGGGCCGGGACCGGTATTACTACCGCCATCAAATAATTGTTGGCCGCCAAGAGATAGGTTGATCAGCGTATCAAAACCGATTGGATTTAATAAACGTTCAGGGTTTGGGCTTATCTGTATGTACCTTCTCCTTGATGCTTTAATAATCTTTTTCTCCCATAAAAACGCTCCTGTGATCGCTCGTGAAACTCCACCACCTTGAGTGGAGTGTTTCATATTTGCTTTTGGAATCACTTTTCTTTCCTTTATCGTGCTTGCATGCATGTTGGTGTGTTCATGTTATCTAGCTATCAAATTGAATCCCTTGATTAAAGATGCTAGTAGTGGCTCACATGATCTTCCCCTTGTCATGCATGTATACAGATGCGTGAGAGATATTTGGGCCCTTTCCAAGCACTCTACATTATTGTTTGGTGTGTTAATTAGATACTCTTCATAACCCGTTTCTCATTCAGCTTTCACATCATATTTGGTCGTTGTCTCATATTTGGTTTTGCTGTTATGGACGGTCATGGTCGGCCAGTTAAAATCATTGTCTTTGTTTGACTGATAATTTTTCGTTCCACGCACGGTCATTGACCTTCCCGACTTGGTTTCTTATGCATGAATGTTTAAGGCAGTAAACTTATCCTTGGATCGTTCCTGCCATCTTACCCGTTCGCTTACCGAACACCTTGGTCACATACAAGGTATCCTCATGTGCTCTCTAACGTTGCTTGTTCGAAATCCATGTCGAGTCTGGGTTGATCGGGTCCTGTTAAGACAGCCCTATACTCTATGTAAGCATGTTGACGGGTGCAATCGATCTCATTAGCGTTTGCTTTTCATGGCACCAGCCTAATCGTTACTTCATACGGTGATCTTGATATGTAAGCAAACACGACCTGAGCCTAATCAATCTTAGATTACGTGGGTAGACTGTCACAGACCTATCAGTCCCCTTTTTTTTGGAGCCATGGCCGTGAACCTGACCCATCGATGGATGTCGGGGTTAACCTCCCGTAAGGGACGATACGAGGTAACTATCCATTTCAATGGCCTACCTGGGTAGGGGATATCCTTCCGTAGCCGTAATGATCCGTTGGCTGTTTGCAGATAACCAAGTATATTCCTTGCTTCCCGACCCTTCGAAAACTTGTGGTTTTTCTTGAACCAATTTCCCTGTTCGATAACACACAATGTAGTTGTCCATGTCAATGTCCTATTCTCTATTTTTCGAGAGTATGGTTGTATTTTGATAACGAGGACGCCACCTTTTTCCTTTCCTTGCCTACTTGTCCACTTTATTGCAAATCAAAGTGATGGGTGGTACATGCTCACCATGAGTTGTGTACTTGTGTCTTGTGTGTAGAATTTGTTAGTAATGTTTTGTAAATTAAAGTAATGGGTTGTACTATAGGCTTTGACTATATATACAACAAGAAAATACGGCTCTCTCATGCCGTGTTGTCACTTGTCAACATCCAAATTGTTTTTCAAATACTTATCTGCCTTTTGTTTATTACCGGTATTCCTTATTGACCAAAAGTTTTTGTTGCATATCACGGTTTCAAACGAAAGCTTCTCTGACACAAGAGCCATTTGTACTCCTTCCAACCTTTAACATATGGTTATTTGTCAACTTTTTCAAAACCATTGTTACACGCCAAAAAGGGTGACTAACCTTCTGATAATACCGAATATCGTTGGATAAATCGGAATATCAACCAAAAGAAAATTTATCTTTCTTATCTCGCATCAGTTGTCTTGTCCATATGCTTCACTAAGCTCATTTACAGGTCCTTTCCATATACTTGTCTTCGTCGATTTTTAGACCTGATGTATGTACGACGTACTTTAGTTTTCCCTATGAGACAAATAACCTCTAATTTAGATAAAAAAAAAACTTTCCTTTGGTTCTCCCTCTCTTCGGATTGGGACTGGTGGCTTAAAAAATAAGGGTTTTAACCTTCGGTCAGATCCACCTTATCTCCTACAGGTTGTGGATGGGGAATACGGGTTATAGGTGTATGGGTTGTTCCATGTGCATTATGAGTTGTACACTTTAACCTTGTCTTTTGCTTTCAGAGCCTAAACATACAGAAACAATATCAATCCCCCCTTTTTCTTGTTGTATGTATCTTAGTGCAACTCATATTTTCAGGTCATGCAACCATACATGTAGACCGTTGGTTTTATTTTTCTTCCACATATGTTTGTAGAAATCACGTACCACTTGTTTGAACTTTGTGCACCTCCACCGGTGAACTTAGGTGTACCGAGCGTATTATATGCTAGGTAAGGGGAACATGAGCTTATAAAAAACATGAGAATAGATGTCTGCTCAACTACAACTTCATGCAGTAATAATATTTAAAGCAAGCAGTTGAGGCAAGAGCTGAGATTTAGAACCTGTGACCGAAGCGGTGTAACAAGATGGGAAAACCGCGAACATGGTCCGTCGTGAGGAGGGACTGGATTTGTTAACCGGTGGTAGTATTCCTTCTTCCTTTCCCTTCTCTGACGGTCTTTCCTTCCCGGTGTCTACCATCCGGTTGTTTTTCCTTCTTTTAACCGTGTTTCAGTGGCGTAGAAGTTCTTCGGGATCTGTTTGGACACAAGGTCCCACGGATGACGCCAATGTAGCAGCCAGTATCCACACCAAGGGGTAATGGATAAAAGTTGCACTTTTCTAGTATCCCTGGAAGAGTTCCTACAACACGTCTCGCCATCAGTCTCGTCACGGGGAACCCCGAAGGGCTCCCCCATGACTGTCGGGGTCAGCTCTGAGTCTTCTCGGGTCTTGATCAGGGCTGCATCCACATGAAACGCTTGTTAGGGGGCACGGGGTTGCCCCCGAGGACACTCCGACTCTCAAGTCAGTATATCATCCAAGATGGTTAAGCATATACGAGTATGTATCAGAGATAAGGGGAAGGAGATTAAAGGGAAGAACCTGTCAAGTTGAGGAGGTTGTGTGCCTATTTATGGACTAGGGGTGTTGGGCCTTTTCCATAATAGGCCCTCTAGAATGAGCCTGTCCACCTTGGGCCTATTCCTACTATTTAGGCTTCACTGTTGGTTCACTAATCGGGGGTAGCCCTACAATTATAAATGTTCATTAAGTCGAAACCGTGAAACCAAACTATTCGTACGGTTTGGTTTGGTTTCAGTTATGCAACGGTTAGATTTCAATTATGCAACGGTTAGAGTTCAATTATGCAACGGTTTGTTTTTTGGTTTAAGAGTTTAAAAAGCTAACTAACGGTTTGGCTTATGATTTAACCTAAAACCGTTAAATTCGGAAAATGAACCCTCTTTTGTAGAATTAGTTTATAAAAATTTGCGGGAAATAACGTAATTGACGAAATAAAAAGGTAGCATGTTTGACCAAAACCTTACATAGATGAAGTTTCATCTCCTTTAAACAAAGCGATAAAACTAAGTAGCTATATTAACCTTCTAAAAGTCAAAACATTAAAAAATTATTATTTATACAAAACAAGACATAATATAATTAGCAGGCCGTATTCGAGAATCTAAAAAAAAAACTTGGCTTAGGACGAGTAAAAAAAATGAACCCTCTGATGTAAACTCAAAAACTCATGTATAAAAAGTTTATAGTACGACAATAATTTTTATAACAATAAACAAAACAAAAAAGTATTATAGCAAAATAATCTAAATTACTTACTTAAACGAATCGTGAGACTCTTCTAGCGTTTTTGGAAGCAAAGCTCTCGATCAAGTCTTTATAATCCATACCATGTATATATCGTTTTCAATATCTATCATTGTCAATCCGTTAATTCTTTCTTGGAACATTGTGGATCGTAAGTAGGAATTTAACAACTTAAATTTTGAAAAGTTTTTTTCTGCTGATACCACAGTTACCGGAATAGTTAACAACACTCTATATGTAATTAATGCATTAGGAAAAATATCGACATGCTTCAGATTTTCTAAAGAATCAATGTTTTTGAGTTTGAAATCTAAAAGAAATAGAAGAGGGTTAAAAGATTTTTATGGGTTTTAATGCGTAATTAGGCCTAAAAGCAATCAAATGTTAATGTGTTTGGGGTTTAACAAACAAGTTTGGTTTTAAAATTTAATTATAGATTTTTATCTAAAAAAAAGTTTTTATATATATATATATATATATATATATATATATATATATAAACTTTTTTTTAGGTTTCCCCAAGACAGTGGGCCCTGGGCTGTCGCCAAGGACGGATCCATTGCTAAGTGAGGGGGGGTCCAAGGCCCTCCCTCAGTGAGATTAGGCCCAAAAGGGTAAAATATGGTTCATATTTATTTATAATCACATCAGGCACCAATCTATTTTATAGCAGTACATATATATGAAATTGAAGCCCATACTTGATCATATATACCCCATGTAATATATAAAGTAGTTAGCAACATATCCCCACATTATTGTAAATACTATTACCCCCTCATCTGATTTTTCTAATTCAATGGCACGGATCAGTATCAAGTATGTCAAGAATAACCATGTTACTATTAGAAAAGTACACAGTTAAAAGCCTAATTGTTTAAAAATTTGAATGTTACATTGTAGTTTGTATGCTTGACGTTTGAATTCTTTTGCTATGACTTCATGTAAAAAAATTTGTCAGACCCGTTCTGACCTAACCCGTTTTAACTTGACCCGTGTTTTACCCGACTGACGAAAAATTATGAATCCGTCACTAGCCGTCGCCCACTTTGCACTTACCCCAAAAAACACCTCCGGTAATTAGTTGGTACAGTATGCCTGACTTGATCAAACCTTTCCATTTTCAAATATCGTTATAACTTAATAATGTAGGTTGACCTTACATCCAATAATTTTAATCTAATGAAATGATTTGCTTCTTTCATGCATCCGTACACCGATTCTAAAAACCCACCACCATACGTTGATATAAATTATTGCTTTTGAAATTAAATATCTGATGGAGTATGAGTAATAATTAATTAGATCAAACAAACTATAGCGTAATTTTCTCTTTAAAAGGACATCACACTTGATATATTTGTATTATTATTATTATTATTATTATTTTCTTTTTTTTAGTAATTTAAAAATGATTTTACATTTGAAAAACGATTATTTTACATGTGAAACAGAATATACTTTATTTGTGAAAACTCTATTTATTGGTGAAAACAGAGTTATTTCATATCTGAAACGGAATATTTGAACACCAAATCAGTTTCCACGTAACTTCACAATTGGGAGGTGTGGTTTCATATTTGCTCGCTGTTTTCACGGTTACATCATATTTAATATTTAATTCTCTTTATTATTGAAAAATCTTAGAAAATGAACATTAACTTTTTTTGAGGCTATAGCAGACACCGTTATTATTTAGGTACCGTGAGGATTTCGACGCCGCCGCAACGCGAGGCGGGTAAAATTCCTAGTTACAATTAATAGTTTTATGTTTCAACAGTTTGTAAATAAAAAAGAGTAAACTGTCATTTTCATCCCTGTGGTTTAGTCACTTTTGCTAGTTTCATCCAAAAAGTTTATTTTTCTCTTATGTATTCTCATGATTTACAAAACTTGTCATTTTCATCCAATCAGTTAACTCTATCCATATTTAACGTTAAATGAGTGGTATTTATGTCTTTTTATATATTTCTTTATTTTATTAATTTTTTAAACTCTTATTTATTCCCCCATCCCCTAAACCATGTTTTAGTTGGATTATTAACTGAGGCAAATACGATCGTATTTCAAGAAGGGGAGTCAGACTTTGGAAAATCGAGATTCAATTACATTCTTTCTTTGGTGATCGTCATCACCGGGGTAACCGTCATTACCCCCCGGTTAACCAGTTGCAACATCCAGGTCACAGTACTCTATTGAGCATTGTTCCCATTATTCATACGGCATGCATACAACATATGCACTGACACTGTCATAGGCTTCGAGTAGTATCGGTCACTAAGACTATGCTACTACCTCAAGACTTGCTTCAGTGTAACCATACTCGCACATGTAGGCAACTTAACTTACTTATCTCTTTCATTCTTTTTCATTTATAAACACTTAGTTTAATAAACCCGTTATATTACATTCCTTTCATTTTTAAAACATATAGTTAGATAAACCGTTCTCTTTCATTTACTTCTGTTTACTAAAACAGTAATTAGGAAAACCATTTTTCGTTTCATTCACGTTTAAGTAATAAAAATCATTCATTATAAATGTCCGTTACTTGAGTATGCACACCGCCCTAAACCAGTAAAAAAAGGGAATTTTGACTCACCTGTCTTAAACGAAATTATCTCACTTGGCAACGATACTTCAGGCTAGATGGAATGCTTATCGATCTGTCCAAACAGTTACGAACGAGATACATTATTATACGGTAAATTCTAAGATTTCGATCGAAAACTCTTTTCGGCTCGAATCTTTTTAGGTCGAAATCCTTTTCAACTGAAAGCCATTTCATACGAAAAGTCTTTCATCTGAAAATTAATTTGTCCGAAAAAATTTTTGTTCGAGTTAGTTTTTCGTTCGAAAAGCAATGTTTCTATTTTGACCAAAATACTTTTCGGGCGAGTCATCTTTTCGGACCATTCATCCAGTTTTCGGATGATTCAAACATTTTTGGCCAAAACTCGTCCTTTTTATCCAAGTTTCTAACTTTTACATCCAAAACTCTTGTCTAGCTTCAATGAAGCTAGATAGATACTTTTTAGGCCGACTCATACGTAAAAATCCTGACTTTATTGTAAAAACCCACATAAAGCCCTAAAACCCATTTTCAATCAAAAACTCAGATTCTGGGAGGTTTGTTACCTGTTTCTCACGCGTTTCTTCTCCTCTGATCTTCAGTAACGTTCCAGTAATAATCTCAGGCCAAGAATGAAGGTCTCGGGTGGGGTTTTGAAGCTTTCTCTCTCTAGAACTTTGATGTGAAATGGAAAAAGGGGGAGAAAGCTAGGGCTTTAGCTTCCCCTTTCCGTCCCTTTTTAGGCCCAAGGCCCAAGCCCACGAGCCCGTTCTTTTTCATTCGAAGTCTAGACCCGACCGCCCTCGATTTTTATTTTATTTCTCTGAACTCCGTTTTATTATTTTCCTTTCTTTTTTATTAACGGGATGTTACAATGTATAAGGGAAGAAAACTAATGACAAGTAAAGTTTATGACCATGAAAGTAAAGATCAAACTCATGCAGTATATCTGACTTTTAGTATGCACGTCAGGTTAGAGAAAGATAGTTGAGATAAGATGCGAGAGCTTGGATTGCATGAACCGACGGGCTGCTCTACTCTGAAGACTGACATTCTCTTGATTTGTGGTTTATGAACAATGATGTTTAAAGTTTTAATTCCTTGTGGATTTTGAATATTCACTGCGTTAATTTTGGGCCACGGTCACATAAAAAAGTGTGACCTCATACATTTCGCCACACGTATTTTTTCTAGCTCAAATGTGACCATAGCTCAAGTCATCGTAGGTATCATACGGCCTCATTAAAGTTTAGTGGCCGTAGAACATAAAAAGGGTGGCTAAACGGTACCAGTATTTCTTGCTGGAATCAATCCTTCCGTCCATTAAATAAGGCTAAAGGGTAGCAACGGTGACATGATGTCTTGTTAAGTGTAGTCGTTTCTATTATATAGTCACACGAAAGCTTGTTTTAGCCACATATAATTAAAACAACCGTGGCAAAAGGGTTGTATTAATCACGCATTTTGTCCCCCTAAGTGTGGCTATAAACTATTTCTAGACACACTTAAAACTTTTTAATTCTGAAAGTGGGTATGTTGTCACACCCTCAAAATCCACTAACAAAGTTTTACAGCGAGGCGTGTGACAAACCAGGATCTCAGTCATTAGTCATATCAAACGACACTATATTAGTTTAATAAAAACCATTAATGTTCAGAGTAAATGCGGAAGCGATAAATAAAGTATTTAATGCCCAAAACAAACGCGTCCAAAAGTCAAGTTATTGAAAGTAGATAAATTGTTTAAATGTTTGAAATGATAAAAGGACTCCAATGCATGTCCTAATTGTGCAAATGTGCCTTAGCGACCTGAGAAAATATGTAAGAAAATGTGTCAACACTAGGTTGATGAGTTCACAGGTTTCAGTTCGTAATTAATGGTTGCCACATTATGTACATTCAATATATATCAATAGGTAGCTAACCTATGTTCATGTTACTAAATCGCTCGCAACCAAAGCTGACTGTTTATTTTTGAATGCCTTCCACCATGTCTATCAACAGTGGTGATGTGTTTAGGTCAATATTACACTCGTTCGACCTCCAGTCGAGTTAGCACGACTAACACGGGTGCGGTTTGTCAAACCCAGTATTACTACTCAAGATTACCTCGCTAAGTTCATATTAAACGGTTCGATGTGTAAGGACTTTCATGATAGAGTGTTACGCTTAGCTTTAACAAGTGATAATATAAGAATTACAGTAATCATGTGTTTACGTCATGTTTTCTCCCCCTAATATAAAAACAGTAATGGGACCGTGAAACTCAACTGAGTGTGTAAAGTGTAGTAATTTTCACATCACAAGGATGCAACAAAACCACAATAGTTTGTAAGCGGACAGTCTACGAATGCCCTAGAATATGTTTACGATTGTTAGGAACACATAGGATTTTGTGACGACGATACGAGAAAGTCGGATGTCCTAAATATGCTTATGAATAACGAATAGACATTTTGTCAACCGGATTAGAGAATCCCCAGTTTAATACTTAGTATGGATGTGGTACGTACGAAACGTCACTAAACACGAGATAATAATATTAATTACATATTCGGGTGTTTTTATGAATAAAATAATAGTTTAGGAAATAATATAAATAATTATATTATTTTTAATATGGAAATAATACTTAAAAATGAATTATAAATTTAATCCCGAGCACACGGGTGTTTTCTGGTAATAATTCGTGTTAATATATCATAGTAATAATATAGGGATTGATTTTATTTAAAAATATAACATAAAAAAGATGCTCAAAAGTGAAATGTGGTTTGTGGGACTCGAACTCGGGTCTCTCCCACAACACACCAAAGCCTTAACCAGTCCCGCCCGCTAGGGTATCGCGATAAAGGAGCAGTCTCGTTTGGTTTTAACACACAAAGCTCCTGAGTTCTTCCCCTATTCGTGAACCCGATCAAACTCGCCCCTGAATCCCACTGATTTCGACCACGATTTGCAACAGAGGTTTGGGGGTTTTGTTAAACAATGGATTGCGAGTCTACAGGTAAGTTTAATTGCAAAAGCCTCATGTTTAGGATAGATTAATTCTTGTTTGAACATTAGAAACCCTAGGTTTTAACCATGAATCAAATTGCTTAAATCCGATAAGATTAACAACTAGATTCATGGGGCTTTTAACAAGCATTGGATTGCGAAACTACCCATATAAATTAATTGGAATGAGATCGTGTCTAGGGTAGAGTTCGATTAAACCGAATACGTGATGAACCCTAGAATTGGTTCATCATCAATTCGATGTTATAAGCCTAAATTAGCTTAGGGTTTTTGTTCTAGAGATGAAAACGAAGCTAAGGATATGTTCAATTACCTCAAACGATATCGAATTGATAGAGGTCGACCACACGGGTTTCCGACTTCGAGTGGTTTAGTCCCCGACGTCTCTGGTTTTGGCCTCGACCAAATTGACGTGTGCAACAGCTTTCGAGAAACTCGTTTGAGGTGCGCAGGGTGTTAGATTGTGAAATGGTAATCGAGATTGGCTTAATTCGAGTGTAAACGTTGGAGGGTCGACGGTTACTGTTTGTTAGCCTTAATTCGCAATCAATAACAATCAAAAACGGATGAGAATGCTTCAATGATGATCGATATCATCAATACTATGATTAACAACCACAAATTCGAACAGTCATGAAGGTTTCGAGTTTGATTTGAATCAAAGGCTCATTATTTGACTTTCAGAAGTCAAACAATCTTGATTTTGACTTTCAGTAGTCAAACAATTGAGTTCTAGGTATTTACAGCCTTAGTCCCTGCAGTTTCTGTGTGTTTGAGGTTTTGACGAGACTAGTCCTTGGAGTTACTATTTGGGTTAACGGGGTTAACCCGAAATAGCTGGGTGTCACATATGTCAAACCTTTGGTCCCACCGTTTTATTTTTCACATGATATTTGGTATCTTTCAGTCACACAAAACAAAAACAAAGTGTCATGGTGTGAGTAATGTTTATGTAAAGCCACATGAAATTTTCTAATTCTAACAGTGGCTATTGTCATTAGTTTAGTCACACATAATTTTATTGCCTATGACATTTGCTATCATTATGTCCCACATATCTTGTTTGCCCATGACATTTGCTCTCATTCGGTCACACAAAAATAGACAAAGGTTACCACGATGTGGCTAATGGTTAGCAATAGCCACATGTAATGTTATAATTTTATGTGTGACTAATGTATATCTTTGGTCACACATATTGTGTTTGCCTAGTTGGTGACTTTAAGTGTGCCTATTGTCTAACTATGGTCACACATATTTATTGTGGTTCTATATGTGCCCAATTAGCCAATTTAATTTCAATTTTTTGTAAAATAAAAACAGCAGTAATTAACATGAGAAAACCTAAATAAAAACTAAATGATATATATTAGCAATAATCAAACAAATTCAATACATAAGTTTACAAGTAAATTAATTTTACAAGTTGATGATTACACATGAACTAATTGTATCTAGGCTGCACTTCTCTTCTTCTTTCTCATTGATTGTTTTTTATCTCAGCTAACGTTGTAAAACATTTCTTAAGCTTCTTATCAATTTGAGTTGTAGTGTTATGTGTTTGACTGGATGGTGGATCTGGTACCTGGAGCAACAAAACATGGAAACAAATATATATAAATACGTTGAGTAATCAGAAATTAGTTTAGAAACAAACCTTTTGGTCAGTTTTGACAAGGTTTTTTTGCCAAGCAAGAAAACTATTATATGCATCCTCAACGGTTTTGGGCACAGCTGTTTCTACTGGAAAACATGCCGCGCCATTAATAACTTTATCAACAGAAACTCTATAGCAAATATCTTGTATTGGAACTCCATGAATGGTTTGTATTTCCGTTGACAAGTAAATTGTACCACATGCCACAACGTCGTTCGAATTTTAGTACACATAGTACACTTAATTGTCTACAAATTAACATTTATGGCGTATTAACATCATAAAGTTTAAGTCAATATATATGTGCATTTCGCAATACACACTTGTGGGAAGTTTGTTGAATCCAAATGAGATGGCATCTCAAGAAGTGGAGTCTTATGCGTAGATGCAACTTCTTTTTTTCTTTTTTCTCAAATTTTCCTACAATTAATTAAATATGTTCTGGAAAATCAGGAATAACATGGGTAATTGTTAAATTGAAAATCGAAATTGTGATATACTTGCAGTTGTTACTATTTCATTTTGCACCATTGTAAATGTGTTAGCCTGAGGAGCGACTTCTTTATACACTACTTTACAAGTGGTATCCTGAGGAGTGACTTTTGTAGTCAGATGTGCTAAAAGTTGATTAAACGTGTTATTTGTTTTTTTCCACCTGGATGGAAAGGGTCTTATTTTCTTCATCTTTTTTCTCACACTCAAGTCTCTCATTTTGTAGTTCCAACTCAACTTATGCAAATCGTTATTTTGATGATCCTTATGTTCGAGAACCCTGCCAATATCTACTGGAAGTCACTCCAAAGCCAACACCTTTTAAAAATCCACCTTTTTCCTTGCAAATACTACTGTGAGGGCATCCGTGCCCCGCTCAAGGTTCAAGGTTCCATGTACGATTTGTTTTTCACTGTTGATCTGTAAAAAAAATGTTAAAACAATGTAGTCAGATTGCTGTTTTTAACCAAAAAAGAAAAAGAATAAACCAAATAAAGTTTGAAATTAAACTTACTATTTTATCTGCAGTGCCTTTGAAATCAACATTCTTGTATTCTCCCTTTTTGTTTTTCCTTGCTTTCCTCCACGTAAAGAACGGGAGGGGACTTCATCAGTTGCAAGTTCCTTGTTTTCAACCTTATAATATATATACACAAAAGAAAGCAGCAGACATAGAACCAAAAAATCATTAGAAAAAAAACACACTTGAATTGAGAATGAAGTTACCAGCTTCTCTCTTAGATAAGAATAGCCTCCTCGTCCCAGAAAACTTATCTAGTTCATCAAAAATAATTTTACGTTTTTTTTCCACCACAGTTTGTACATGCTGTACACAGCTTTAGTAACATGGTCAACCTCCTCATAGTATTTTTAGTTGAATCTCCTTCGACATATTCGTCTGGTGAATGATCTCCTTCGACATTGACTTTATTAACGATCAATTGTTGTTCATTGTCCATGATGTCTGAATGGTAATGTATCAACTTCTATGCATATAATCAATAAACAAACTGAAATATAACTACTTAAATAGAAATCTGCTAATCATATAATCTAATGTACCAGTGTTTTAATTTTTTGTGTTCAGTCCAAAATCTTATGTCATGCTTTTAGGTCTAATTAATTAGTTTATGTCAAACCTCAATCAACAAAATTACATGTATAAATGTTCTATCAGTCAATTCAAAACACAAATAATGTAAGATTTAACTGCATTAATGTTTTATTAGTCAATTCAGAACACAAATTGTTAAATTCTGTTCATAAACAAGCGAAATAGTCTTTTTTTCAATAAACAATTATCTAAGAATTAACGGAATTGAAAAACGAAACAAAATTACATGTATCAATTCAGAAGATGATCGGAAGAGAACGGAGATGTTGGGGTGGAAGAAGATCCAGAAACCATAGCTCAACTCGTTAGGGTTGGGAAGAAAACAAAGGTGTTAGGAAGAGAACGAAGGTGTTCAAATGAATTTTCAAGATTTTTGGTGAAAATTTTAGCCCAAGTCAAAATAAGTTCAAATGAATTTTCAAGATTTTTTGGTGAATTTTCAAAATTTTTTGTTGAATTTTCAAGATTTTGCAAATTTATTATCTTGTCTATTTTTTTTTTTAGGAAAGAGTAAATTTCACATATTGTCCTTTTAGTTTCAATAAGTATATTTGTAGTCCAAGTCAACATTTAAGAGCAAGTCAAACTAGTTTATTAGTTGTTAGTGGCAAGCCCATGCCCACATGACACATAAGCATTGTATGCATGGTCGCATGAGTCAAGGCATTACAAGGATTATGGCCGGGTCATGGGTTGTAGTAGCTGGCATGCCCATGCCCACATAACACATAAGCACTGTATGCATATGGTCACATTAGTTGTGGGTTACTGGTTGTTAGTATAATTAAAGGGTGCATGATCGCATGGGTTATGGCATTAGAAGGATTATGGCCAGGTTATGGGTTGTAGTGGCCGGCATGCCAATGCCCACATGACACATAAGCATTGTATGCATATGGTCATATTAGTTGTGGGTTATTGGTTGTTAGTATAATTAAAGGGTGCATGGTCGCATGGGTTATGGCATTACAAGGATTATGGCCGGGTCATGGGTTGTAGTAGCTGGCATGCCCATGCCCACATAACACATAAGCATTGTATGAATATGGTCACATTAGTTGTGGGTTACTGGTTGTTAGTATAATTAAAGGGTGCATGATCGCATGGGTTATGGCATTAGAAGGATTATGGCCGGGTCATGGGTTGTAGTGGCCGGCATGCCAATGCCCACATGACACATAAGCATTGTATGCATATGGTCATATTAGTTGTGGGTTATTGGTTGTTAGTATAATTAAAGGGTTCATGGTCGCATGGGTTATGGCATTACAAGGATTATGGCCGGGTCATGGGTTGTAGTGCCTGGCATGCTCATGCCCACATGACACATAAGCATTGTATGCATATGGTCACATTAGTTTTTTTAATTTATATATATATATATATATATATATAAATTTTTTACTTTATTTTTATTTTTATATTTTTTTATATTTTTATATATATACTAGAAGGAGGCCCCGCGCGTTGTGACGACCTCTGAGCGAGAATGATAGCTTTTATACACGCGAGTTGCGACGTTTTAAACTGTAGAAGAAGTAACGTCCTCGAAATAATATAAAATAAAGGCAAAACCTTTAGATAAATTCACCATACACGAGAATAACGTATAAGATTTATAGTTATAAATTAAATTGAAAGAAAAAAAAATATCATTAAATCCAAATAAAAAAAAGATTGGATTGTGGGTTTCGATCCCGCGTCCACATGCTATAGTATGAACTAAGAAAACCACTACACTAAAGCAACTTTTGTGTTTCTATTTGCTGAAGATATCTATTAACATTAATTTTACTTGAGAAAAAGAAAAAATAAATAAAAAAAACAATGCAATAAATTATTGTCCCATTTTCAATCCAATTTGTACATTTTCTACAGTGATTTTTTACAATTTGTAAAATCCCCAAAACCCTTCGACTCTCCCCTTCATCAGTGTTATTCGATCATCACATTTGATATCTTTCAAGATCAATCGATTTCAGATCAATTGATTGGTTATAGTAATCATCAATCGACATCCAGTACTATAACCAATCGATTACATGGTCATCGTCACCATGTTTATTATTGTTGTAAAACCCCTAAAATCCTGGTCGGATGTTCATTAGAATATGAAATTAAAATTGAATTGTGAATTTGAAATTGAAGTTGGGATTAAAATGTGCGTATTTTGACTGGTTTCAATTTTAGGGTTTGTAATCAACTGTAATGGAGCAAATTTGAACAAATTTGTTAAACAGAGCAATACTGTAAGAATGAAATGCAATTTTTTTAATTTCATTAGAATCTGTAGCAATTATCCATGGTTTGAAACTCATCAAAAAACACCATCAAACAAAAAAAACCCATCAAACAAAAAAACCATCTTTCTTCACAAACCAAACCTTCTATCCATGGTTTGAAACTCATTCTGCCTTTCCCGAACATCTCTCCTCATCCTCATTAGTTGGTCAAGTCTGGCAATGTTGCCATGGAGCTCTTCAAGTAACAGAGTGCCATACTTGTACCGAAACTCACTTGCTCTGTGTTGGGCAAGGAGTTCTTCAAGCAGCTCAATGTTATTTTTTATCGCCAATCTGATTACGTTCATCAGTGCCTCAATCTCTGTTAGAATTTACGCTTGGCTCATTGCTAAAAAATCTCTGATCCTTCCTTCCATTTTTTTGTTGAGTGTTAAATTTTGCTTATTTTGATGAGTGTTAATATATAGAAATAATGTGTGAAGTGTGAAAGTCACTTCAATAGAAGGTCATGATGGCTAGAATTAATGTGAAGTGTGAAAGTCACTTCAATAGAAGGTCATGATGGCTAGAAATAATGTGTGAAGTGTGAAAGTCACTTCAAATTTTTCGGACCATTCATCACGTTTTCGGACGATTCATCTGTTCTTGGCCAAAATCGTCGTTTTTGATCCAAGTTTGAATCTTTTTACGTCCAAAACACTTGTCTAGCTTCCATGAGGCTAGATCTATATTTTTAGGCCAAGTTACACGTAAAAGTCCGGAATTTTTGATCAAAACCCACATAAACCCTAAAAACCCATTTCTCGAACGAAACTCAGATTCTGAAGTGTTTTATTACCTGTTTCTGGTGTGTTTCTCCTTCTTCGATCATCAGGAAGCTCCAGCAACGATCTCGGGCCAAAGTGACGGCCTTGGGGCTTGGGTTTGAAGCTTTCTCTCTATACTCTCTCTCTAGAACTTGAAGGTGAGGAAGATGAAGTGAGGGAGGAGGGTAGGACTTGTAGCCCTCCACTCCATCTTTCGTGCTCGGCCCAAGGCCCATTCCTACGAGCCCGTTTTCCATCTTTATTCCTTATTACCATTTTCGGGATGTTACATTTATATAAGTTTGATTTAACAGTATATGGTCACATGGTATGCAACTGCTGCAATTATAGAGAAACTTAACTGTTATGTTTCAACCATAACAGTTGACCAGTTGTCCAAATGGTATGCAATTGCTGCAATTATTGTGTATTTTGAAATATTATGGACAATATGGTCAATTGTTATGTTTTTGGATTTAATGATATGGTCAATTGGTATGGTATATCAGTATATAGTACTGATATACAACTGTTTTGGCGGCATAGCAAATGGAAAAGCACACGCATATACAATTAACCGTGGCCAAATACCATATGATCGGAAGATTACCATAATATACATTAACAAAATATTATCAAACTAATGCAATAATATATACATTTGCAAAATAAACAAAACAACCAAAATGGTTTCTTTCTCTTCATTAACAAAATATATACATGTACAAAATAAACAAAACAACCGGTTCACCTTGTAGCTATAACACTTGATCATCATCTCCTAATACTTTTATAGCCATATATTGAACAAACAATTCATAACGACATCGCTCAGGATAGCCATTGAGTTTTAAAAAGAATACCAGCCTCGGTCAAGCCTCTACAAGACCTGATCATCACCTTTGTGATGATCAGGTCTTCTAGAGGGTTGACCGAGTCTGGTATTCCTTATAAAAACTCGGTGGCTATCCTAAGGGATGTTTTTAGATGCTATCCTCCTCTGCCCTATGACCATACATGTACAAAATAAACAAAACAACCGGTTCATCTTCTACCTATAACACTTTATCAGATCACCTGAGCCATGGTTCTTTGTTGATTCATTTCTCAATATCCGTTAGGATAGCCATTGAGTTTTTGAAAAGAATACCCAGGCTCGGGTCAACCCTCTAAAAGACCTGAACATCACCTCTGTGATGATCATGTCTTCTAGAGAGTTGACCGAGCCTGGTATTCTTTTAAAAAACTCCATGGCTATCCTAATTGTTGAGAAACGAACCAACAATGAACCATGACTCAAGTAGTCTGATAAAACTCAATGGCTATATATCCTAATGCATGTGGTTATTTGACCTAGCATCAGACACACAATCATCTGTGATGTGGCCCTAGCCTAGTGGCCTCCTCTGCCCGAACAGAGCATCAGGTGTATAGGTAGAGTCCTGCTCCTCTCAAGGTAGCTCACAACTCCACCGGCGTATTCTCTGACGCCGACGCGACTGACATTGAACTCGCCCTTGTGATGGATACAGATTGAGAACCTCCCACCACCTGTAATTTCAAGTTTATGTTACACATTTGTGGATATTAACAAGAAAAAACACAAATGTTGAACAAGCAAACCCTATTTCTAACATGAACAGAGTATCGACAAGAATACTTACCCTGGTAGTGTGGTGCTTTTCCATTTGCAGATCGTAGTCTCCATTGTCTCGCCATTGTTTGTTGATTTGATCGATTGAACCTAGAATGAAAACCCTAATCTCGCCGTTTATAAGGAAGAAAACCTAAATGAAGCAGAGCTAGAAGTGGGAAGGCCATTATATGATCGGACTTCTGACAGTAGTATTGAAATTTGATGGCAGAAAGTGGGAAGGCCATGATTACTTTTAGCGACGCATATACAATTAACCGTGACCATTGACTATTTTTTGCCACACAAAGTAACTATACCCGTGACCATAAAATACTTATAGTTATAGTTGTAAATAGTTAATTATCATACACGTGGCTAATAAACACTACTCTTTTGGTTACACAAAATGATATACGTGGCCATATGTATTAGCTTTTAGACACATCATTAAACGAAACAATGGCTGTTTCTTTTATTTAGCCACACATAAGATCGTTAACCGTGACCATAATAAACTGCTCTTTGGTCACACATGCAAGCTAATATAAGTGGCCATATCTACTACCTTTTAGCCACATTACTAAAAACAACCATGGTGGCTGGTCAAATTTGGCCACACTAATCGAGTGTGGCTACTAATTGTCACAGTTTTGTTTAAAGTGGGGCTAATAGATGTGTTTTTGGTCATATGAATAAAAAAATCAAACAAAATACTATGGCAGTTGCTCACATTTGGCCACACTTTTCGAGTGTGGCTAGTAAATGTCACATATTTTTCTAAAGGTGTCGCTAACAGATGTGCTTATGATCACATTGTTTCTGAAAGCGTGACTAAAGATCACGTAACTGGGTTTTTTTGTCACACGAATCAGAAAAGTGTGGCAGGTCGGTTTTTGAAAAAGTGTGACCAAAGCTCAATTTTGACGTAGTGGTTTTAGATAAGATTTTCGCAGTAAAAGATTCTGATTTTTCTGGTTTAAGAACTATGAATGGTTGTTTTGTGCCAACTATGAGATGTATCCGGTTTGGAGTGTTTCACCGTGCCCACCATTGGGGCTACCTGATCCTAACTAAGGGAGAGGACTTACCAAAGGACTATATTCGACATGTTGATGTAGAGTTTCCTCGTCCCTTGATCCTAAAACGACTTGCTTGTAACACCCAAATAGGTATTTCAATATATCAGGATTCGTAAAATAGAGCGTTCATGAAGAAATCATATTCGAATACCAAATGAAAGGCTTAAAGCCCTATTTATAGGTTAAAGTCGGCTCCCGTAAATGGCTGTTAACATATGGTGACGGTGCGTCAACATTTTTTTGGCGGTCACGTTCTTGCTGGCCACGTAACAGACCGTTACGAGTTTCGTGAGAGTCCTTCACAAGGTAGCCGACCTTTAAGCTCTTGTTACGAGTTTCGTGACAGTCCTTCATGAGGTAGCCGACCTTTAAGCTCTTTTTTCAGATTCCTCTCGTCGAGATATCTAGGTTTCATATATTATGGCTGGGGATGGCTAGAATGCAAACCCACTTGAGATGAGAAAACCTGTGAAAACTCTATGTAATGACTTTATTATTTTTTTTAAATAGGGCATGTTTGTTACATATTTTCGTCACTTTTTATAAAAAAAAGCGTCGGATATTTTTTTTTAAAAATATGTAACAATTGGAAAAAATTCCCGTTTTTAGTGTTGTTACATATGTAACACATGTTGTTACATAGTTACATATACAGAAAAAAAATTACAAATTTAAAAAAAAAAAAATCCGGTCGGCGTTTTTTTAATATTTTTTTATAAAAAGGTTTGAAATTATGTAACAAAACTATAAAAAAAAAGGTTGTTACATATAGTTTTCATGGGTTTTCTCATCGCTAGTGGGTTTTCTCCATATACTTCCCCTATTATAGCTTCCATAATTTATTTCTTAGCTCGAGGTATGCTTATTTGAAGTTTTGGGGTTTTTCCGGTCAAACCGTTTTTTTGTTTCGCGTCCGGTTGCGTTCTAGTGTCGTGCTTCTGGACCGACATTCTTTCTAACTTATTGTTTGGTGTTTTTCCAATCGCTAAACGTTCATGGTTTGAAATTTCAGGATGTTACAAATTATTAATTAATTATGTCAAATTATTTTACACTTAATTAAGTAGATTAACATGCTAAACGATATCGATAGAGAAATGAAATATGTGTTTGGTTTCTATATTCCACATCTTTGAATGTTTGGTTTCTATATTCCACATCTTTGAATGTTGACTTCGTAACTTATTTTACACTTAATTAAGTAGATTAACATGCTAAACGATATCGATAGAGAAATGAAATATGTGTTTGGTTTCTATATTCCACATCTTTGAATGTTGACTTTTCTTTTTATAATTCATATCTCGTAAACTGTACACTACTACACAAATAGGCAAAAGCGACCGAATTTACGACCGACAAGAACCGGTCGCAAAATTAGCAACCGTATTAGCGACCGAAACAAATCAGTCGCAAATTTAGCGACCGAAACAAAATCGGTCGCAACATTAGCGACTGAATTATTTTGGTCGTAAAATGGTCGTAAATATAGCGACCGGATATGTTACGGTTGCAAAGACAGTTGCTAATTTTATAAAATAATATAAAATAAAATAAAATAAAAAACAATCTAGTCGCAAAAACGGTCGCAAATATAGCTATCAACATTGTTTTGGTCGCAAAAGTAGTGACCGAAAAAAGTTGGTTGGAAGATTAGCGACCGGAATAAAATCGGTTGTAAAATTAGCGACTAAATTATTTCGGTCGTACAACAGTCACAATATTAGTGACCGAGCCAAAGTCGATCACAAAATTAGCGACTGAATTATTTGGGTCGTAAAACGGTCGCAAATATAGCGACCTAATATGTTTCGGTCGCAAATATAGCGACCGGATATGTTTCGGTGTCGCTAATTTTTTAAAATAAAATAAATAAATCAAAAATTAATCTTGTCGCAAATATAGCCATGGACTTTGTTTTGATCGCAAAATTAATGAGCCAGCCAAAGTTGGTTGCAAGATTATTGCCCGAAACAAAATCGGTTGTAAAATAAGTGACTAAATTATTTCGGTTGTAAACCGGTCGCAATATTAGTGACCGAGCGATAGTCGGTCGCAACATTACCGACCGAAACAAAATCGATCGCAAATACGCCACCAAAATTAAAAAGTAATAGAAATTAAAGTCATTGATGATCATTGAGGGTTGTTGATTGTTAAATAGGTTAGTTGATTTCAATTATAGTCATTAATGGTCGATCAAAGTTATTAATGATCATTTTGGTCGTTGATAGTTAGTTAAGGTTATTAATGATCAATCTTGATCCATTATGGTAAATGATGGTCAACTAGATTCATTTATTGTCAATTAGGGTCATTGAATGATTATTCATGGTCAATTGGGGTCATTCATTATTAATTAGGATCATTGTTGGTCGATTAGAGTTATTATTTGTGATTCAGTGTCAATGATTATCAATTAGAGCCATTGATGCCGGGTTAGAGTCAATGATGGTTAACTAGAGTCAATAGTGGTTAATTAGAGTCATCGATGATCATTGTGGGCCATTGATAGTTAAGTAAGGCCGATTTTGGTCAATAAGAGTCATTGATAGTTAATGATGGTCAACTAGATTCATTGATTGTTAATCAGGGTCGTTGAATGGTTATTCATGGTCAATTGGGGTCATTCATGATTATTAGGATCATTGTTGATCCATTATAGTAAATAATGGTCAACTAGATTCGTTAATTGTCAATTAGGGTCGTTGAATGGTTATTCATGGTCGATTGGGGTCATTCATGATTAATTAGGATCATTGTTGGTCGATTAGAGTTATTATTTGTGATTTAGTGTCAATGATTATCAATTAGAGCCATTGATGACTGGTTAGAGTCAATGTTGGTTAATTAGAGTCAATGATTATCAATTAGAGTCATTGATGATCATTGTGGGCCGTTGATAGTTAAGTAGGGCCAATTAGAGTCATTGATAGTTAATTAATGTCATTGATGGTCAAGCAGAGATATTCATGGTGAATTAGGGTCATTATTGCTTAGTTAGGGTCAGGTTCATAAGAGTCGAGTTGTCAATAACTAATTATGGCTGTGTCAATTAGAGTACTTAATGATCATTTAGGGTTATTGATAGTCATTGATGGTCGCTTCATCATATGTAACATGTTACATACCTAATATGATCTAATAACGCCAATTAAGACCCACTATGAGCAATTATGACTCTTAAGACTCAACATGACTCGCCAAGTGATATATGACTCATTGTAACCAAAATCAAACTTCGTTAATGAAAGTCAAACTTAGTCAAAAAACGTCAATTATAGTCACCCATGGTCAAAGCTAAAGCCAAAGATAAAAAATTAAACGATGTTATTAACTAGTTGTAAAATTTTTCTATAGTTCTAAGTATTTTATATTTGAAGTATCGTGAAAAGCAGTGAATTATTTAATGATTGAAATTGTTTTTTATACTTAGCAATATTGTTACATTATGAAATAACCAAAAAAATATATGTATATATATATATATATAATTGTAAGTATAATAGTAAAATTAATCAAGTTAAATGGAATTAAGGGGTTTCATATTTGACCTAGTCTTCTCCTTCGCAACTTTGCTTGAGAAACTTCTACAACAAATTCAGCAAGGAAACCGGGATGTCAATCCCTCGTTTATCCACGTTCGCTTCCGATGATTCAACCCTGTCACTCCTCAGTTACTCCCTCACGAAACCGTCTACTCTCACGCCCCTTTTTGCTCTTGAACTCACTAATATTTGTGCGAAGAAGTTTTGGTGGAGACTCAATCATTCAATCAGGCCGTAACTGACGATTAAGGTACCAATTGAACTATTTGTCGAGCTATTAAACAATAGATACATCATATATACGTATATTGGTCCGATTATTTGAATGTTGTTGTGTAAACCTTTTTGATTTTGGCTTAATTTGTTGGTTTATGCGAAGATTGTAAATTTGAAAATCCGAATCTACCTATTGTCGTCATTATTCTATAAAATATCTCATAAATCATTTGAAAATCTGAATCTCCCTGATGTACCTTGTTTCTGTTTTTAATAAATTAACTAGGTGAACTATATTCTTTGATTAGTTTTTAGAATGAGATATTACTGTTTTGAAGTATTGTATTTTGTGGATTAATAGAAGTGCTTGTGTTGTCATCTAGGAAATAAACTTGATCATAGTTAATTAAGGATGTGTGGATCTCAATCTGATTTTATGTCATTGTGCCTAGGAACAAATATATAAGAGTACAAATAATAACTAAAAGCAATCACCTTGAATGGCTGAAATACCCCATAGTAGTTCTCCAAAGGCAAACTCTTTGCTTGCTTGTATTTTAAGTGCTCTGTGTCAGACGTCAGTCATAGAATCCCAGCAACACATTACTATAATTAACAAAACTGATGCTGCTCTCTTTAGTAGTTATTCTCACACTTCATTAAAACTTCATAATAGCAATGACCATCACCTTTGTATCATATCATTCATTTTATGTTGTGTTATACAATTTCATAGTTTCTAAATTTATTATGGTTGATTATGTGAGTTTTAATTTGCAATTTCTGCTTCTTGTGGGATTTGTTTAGTTTGAAGCATCAAAGAATCATGAATTAGATCAGAGTATTCCTCACTTCAACCTCAAATTACAGATCCTTTGTCGTGTTAATCATACGCAGCTGCTGGTAAGTAAAATGTTATTTCGATATTTGTTAGGACCATATGTTCTTATGGTGTTTGCTACTTTTAATATACAACTGTTTTTTGTGTTGCTGCATCCACGTGAGGGCATATTTGCATGGTTTTGTAGTGATACAAATGAAATAATACAGTAATATTTGATAGAATTAATTGTATAGATGGCCCTTGTGGTTTGTTCATTTTCTTTTCCTTTACATATTAATGCAGAAAAAAATGCAAATATGCCCTCACGTGGATGCCCTCAATAGTTTTTTTAAGTCTTGAATATAAAAACAAACAGAGTCTATTATCTGCATTGTTTCAACTTATAAAAATCTGCAGCATTTTTAAAACCATGCACTCTTTTTAAATCCTTCACTGCTATTTACTTTCTGCACTATTTTTTTAAAGTTCACACTGGTTTTTTTAAATTCCGCACTGTTTTTTATAATTATACTTTTTTTTAAATTATGCACTACTTTTTAATATTTGCACTGTTTTTTAAAACTATGCATTGTTTTTTTTTTAATTCTGTAGTGTTCTATTTTTTTAAACTGTATTTTTGTAATGCTTTTTAATTTTTTGGGATGACTTTGAATTTTAGGGCTTACATTGACTTTATTGAACATGGCGTGGTATACTAATCGACAGTGGATGTATAAAAAAACAAATAGTGATGGATTTGCTAATATGGAATATTGTGCCAATGTGAATTTATTTTTGGACTTTGCCTATTCTAATGAAAAAGTTGTTGATAAAAGGGTAACTAAGCATGGTAGGACAGTATATGACATCAAATGTCCATGTTTTAAATGCCAAAATGTCTTCTATAGTAGTAGAGAAACTGTTAATAAACACTTGCTTAAGAACGGTTTCATGGATAATTATACAATTTGGCATGCACATGGTGAGCCTTCCATCCATGAAGTAGGACAATCATCTACTACAATGGAAGTTGATGATGATGCTGATGGTTATAGACACATGGTGTTAGACAGCATGTATCCTTCCGATAATAATTTGACACAGCAGTCAAGTCTAGAGTCAAATACTGAAGGACATGTACCGAATCTTGAAGCAAAAGGATTCTATGACATGTTACAAGCTGCTGATGATCCTTTGTGGGAAGGGAAGAAAGCTACAGATTGTTCAAAGTTAGAAGCTGCCACAAACTTTTTGAATTGGAAATCACTGTTTAATGTATCTACTGCGTGCTACAACCATAATATTTCCATGGTTAAAGCATTGTTGCCAGAAGAGAATAAGCTCCCAGAAAGCTTTTATGATACAAAAAAAAGTTTAGAAAAGCTTAAACTTCCTAAAGAACGAATTGATGTTTGCAAAAACCATTGCATGTTATTCTATAAGCAAGACAAGACACTTACGCAATGTAAACATTGCGGTCAATCTCGTTACAAGAGTGATCGAAATAAGGTATCTAATTTGGTGATGACATACATGCCGATTGGTCCTAGACTTAAAAAGTTGTATATGTCTATAAAGACGGCTAAAGATATGACTTGGCACCATGACCACAAAACAAAGGACGGAAGCATGGCACATCCAAGTGATGGTAAGGCTTGGAAGCATTTTGACTCGGAGAATCCCAATTTTGCAAATGAGATCCGAAATGTTCGTCTTGGGTTATGCACCGACGGCTTTAATCCAAATAACTCAAACTCACATCCCTATTCACTATGGCCGGTCTTTCTTACATTCTATAACTTGCCTCCTTGGATGAGCTTGAAAGATTCATTTGTTAAACTAAGTTTAGTTATTCCCGGAAGAAAGAGCCCTGGTCAAAATGTGGATGTGTTTCTAAGACCGTTGATAGACGAGTTGAAACAGTTGTATGATGAAGGCATTGAAGTTTATGATGCTTATCGTAAAGAAAATTTTGTAATGAAGGCAATCCTTTTGTGGACAGTTAGTGATTTCCCCGCCTATGCAATGTTGTCCGGCTGGAGTACGCATGGACACTTAGCTTGCCCATATTGTATGGGGGAAACGAAAGCCTTTCGGTTACGTGCCGGAGGCAAACCAAGTTGGTTTGACTGCCACCGGAGATTTTTACCTCCGTCACACCCTTTTCGTAGTGATAAAAATGGATTTCGGGCTAATAAATCTGTACCATCATCATTAGGACCTCCACCTGAGTTAACTGGTTGGCAAATATACAAACAAGTGTTTAACATTCCAACTGTCTATGAAGGTCAATTATATAATCCAAAGAATAAAGATCCAGCATTTGGTAAAACCCATAATTGGGTGAAGAAAAGCATTTTTTGGGAGCTTGAATATTGGCCGTCATTGTTAATCCGGCATAACCTTGATGTAATGCACATCGAGAAAAATGTTTTTGAGAATCTATTTCAAACAATCATGGATACTCCCAAAACAAAAGATAATATCAAGGCAAGGATGGATGTAAAAGAGCATTGCAATCGACCATCGTTGCATACTTGGATGAGGAACAATAATAAATATATGAAGCCAAAAGCATCATACACTTTAACTAAACCGGAGGTAAATGAAGTATGCAAATGATTGAAAAAGGTTAAATTTCCTGATGGATATGCTTCAAATATAGGAGGATGTGTAAACGAGAAAGATGATACCTTTTACAGCTTCAAAAGTCATGATTGTCATGTCTTCATGCAACGGTTGTTGCCTATTGTTTTAAGAGGCATGCTTCCCAAACAAATATTTGAACCAATAACAGAGTTATGCACATTTTTTCGTGTAATATGCTCAAAGGTTTTACACATTGAAGATTTACAAAAATTACAAAAAAAGTATTGTTGTAACAATTTGCAAGTTAGAAAAAATCTTCCCTCCTGGATTTTTTGACTCAATGGAACACCTTGTCATACATTTGACCAATGAAGCTATTCTTGGTGGTCCGGTGCAGTTCAGGTGGATGTATCTGTATGAGAGGTAATGGTTTTAACTTAACGAATTATTCTTTTATCATTTAAAATGTTAAATAATTGGTAACACCTTTTCCAAAATTTAGGAAATTGGGTCGTTTGAAAAGGACGATTAGGAACAAAGCAAGGGTTGAAGGATGCATTGTTGAGTCATATCTGGTAGACGAGCTTTCTAACTATTGCTCCCTTTATCTTGACCCGACACTAAACACGAGGCTGAACCGCGAGCCTCGCAATTTTGCCCCTAACATTCCTGGTTATTCGAGTACCGATTCTCGGTTAAGTATATTCAAGCATCCGTCTCGAAGATTATTTCCTAAGGGTGGAAAGACTATAGTTCTTACAGATGAAGATAGACACAAGGCTCATACTTATATATTGCTTAATTGTCAAGAGCTTCACAATTCTGTTTGGTTATTTGATGAAGAATTGAGAGCTTTGTTCCCAAACAATGACCAAGCAACACTTGATAAAAATAAAGATGCGGAATTTGCTAAGTGGTTGAAGACTTACGTAAGCATAAAACTATAACAATTTTACATCCTAATAATGTAGTTTCATTGAAAACGTGATAACACACTTTTATGAATGTAGGTTTTGAATGGCATTGAGACTACACATTTGAGAGATATAGCACAAGGGCCTCTCACTTATGTTCAATCACACAAAGGCTATTTGATAAATGGTTACAAGTTCCACACACGAACATCTTACCATGGGCGAGTCACTGAAAATAGCGGTGTGTGTGTGAAAGGGGCTTTCTATAATGAATATGAAAGTGACTACTATGGAATGATAGATGAGATCCTAGAGTTGGAATATCATAGCAACTTAGGAACTTGTGTGGTCGTTTTGTTCAAATGTTCTTGGTTTGACCCCGTAAACGGTGTAAGGGTGAATCGGAGGACTAATATGGTTGATGTTAAACCTAAGGCAATGGGATGTGTTGACGACCCATTTATTCTAGCATCCCAAGCACACCAAGTGTATTATACACCATACCCTTCAAAAGAAAAGGGATTAAAAGACTGGTGGGCTGTTGTTAAGACGACACCGAGGGGAGTTTATGAACTAGCTGAAGATGCCGGTGTAGTTGGTGATGATGATAATGATGACATGGATCATTTCTTTCAAGAGAATGAAAGGTTAGGTTGTACAGCTACCGAGGATTTGCTCCCTGTAATTCATGTAGAAACAAATGTAATAGAAGAAGTCGACGATGTAAATGATGATGACCATGAAGAAGTCGAGGATGTAAATGTTGATGATCATGAAGAAGCTGAGTTTGAAGATGTTGATTCAGATGATGGTGATGAGGAATTTGAAGATGAAGATTCAGACTAGTTAGTTTGTTATGTAATATATATACTGGTTAGCTTGTTTTTCGAATATTGATTTTGTATATGACTTATGTTTTTTACTAATTTTTATTTATAATGATTCTTCTACATAATAATGATTTTATTTTTGTTGTAGATATCATGGCACGTAGTTCAGCAAGAGGTGTTAGGAGTGGGGTTCGAGGTAGCAGTCACGATAGTTTAAACACAGGAACCGGTGGACGATTACACTCAGATGCATATGAGACCCAACCTCAACATGAGAGTAGTGATGATGACGATTCTATTGTTGGCCAGCGGGGACCGGTTGCCCCTACACCACTACCCGAACCAAGAAATCGCGAGTGGATTTGGATTACCCATAGTCAGTAAGTACATATATATATATATATATATGTAGTAAGTTTTTTTATGTAGCTACAAGTAATGTTGATTGCCTTGTACTTTTTTTTAATTTTGTAGATTTAGTAATCAAAAAAAGGCTACCCGGACTATTGGAGAAATTTTGCAGGCTATGTGGTCCCATCCTTGGCAAAGTTGGAGAGATGTTTCTAAAGAGGATGGCGATAGGATGTTTGAGCGTTTCAATGTTTGTACTTGCAAGAATTTGTGTATAACATTGTCTATAACTTATCAAACTATATAAACATTACTGAAAAGTGATTTTTGTAGGGATACTATCAATGGGAAAGTGAGTGGAATGTCGTAGTTCGATCTTGCTGGGAGAAGTTTCAAAAGAGGAAATTTAAGGATTTATTGAATAGGGCTCGGGATCATGCTAAGATTGCTGCGAGTAACGCAGGGGTAGAAGTTGGAGACGATTTATCTGTGATAATTCCATATAAGCCACGGTGGATGAGGACTGAGTTTTGGGAACCACTAGTTCAAATTTGGAATACACCCGAGTGGAAAGCAAAGGCTTCTAGAAACATTAGTAATAGAGGAAAATCAACCGGAGGCAAACATACTCTCGGCTCACAAACTTATGTTACATCTAAACTGAAACTGGTAAGTGAAGCTAATTTGTCATTTTTTTTAATAAACATAGCATGTTAATATTACTTTCAAATACGGCTTTTGTAGGATAAAGAACTCGGACGCCCTGCTACGGTAGATGAAATTTGGATGCAGTCACATGGGAAGAAAGGGACAAGACCTTTAGATAGATTGCTAAGGTGTAGAGGAGGCGAGGGTTTAGAGGCTGGCGGTTTGGAAGAGATTGATCTACAAAACCATGTTGAATGGGTTGACTCTAGGGCAGAGGAATCTTTTGTAAGTTTCTTTTCTTTTATAATGTATAATATTACTAATTAATTATTAAATGTTATAAGTATGAAAATTTATTTTGAACTTATATATCATAGAAATCATATCAAGAATCTATCAAGGAGAAGTATGGGGATGACAATGGCAAACACCCATTATTCGATGAGGACTCATGGATAGAAGCTTTTGGGGGCAAGAAAAAGGGTAAATTATATGGGTTTAACGATATCGGTGATCCGCATTTCTTGATGACGGGTACACCGTCAACGCCGAGTGCTAGTAGTTCGTCTTTACATGCAAGAAATGAAGAGGTATGTTTATTTATTTTAGTCAAAATTTTCGTTTAGATTCAAGTGATATAATGGGTCAAAACGACTATTAATTAGTCATTTGGTTATAACAAGTATTAATTGGTCATATTTGATAGTCCTAATTTTGGCTTCTAATGGGTCACAACGAGTATAAATAGGTTATATTTGTTTGTAATGGGTCATAACGGGTATAAAGGGGGTATTATTTGGTTTTAATGTGTTATAACATGTCTTAACTTGTATTTGATTGTAATGAATAAACATGAGTATAAATTGGTTTTACTTTGGTGTAGCAGCTATATTAAGTAATAAACATGGGTATAAATTGGTTTTACTTTGGTGTAGCAGCTATATTAAGTTATATTTAGTTGTAATGTGTTATAAAGTGTCATAACGAGTCATAATTGGGTCATATTTAGTTGTAATATAGCAGCCTATTATTATATTAAGTGATTATTGCTTTTAATGGATCATAACGGATCGTCGGATTGTATGTGACAGTAATAGGTTATCATAGGTATAAACAAGTTATATTTGTTTTAATGTGACAGTAATAGGTTACCAATATAATGTATCACAATAGGTACAAATGACTTATATTGGTCTAATGGGTTGTTTGGTTTTAATGTATTATATAAATTATAGGTTCAACGGTTGAATGAGAAAATAGAGCAACTACAACAAGAGAAAGAAACAGAAAGACTAGAGAAAGAGCAGAGAAACTCACAATGATGGAGCAAATCGAGGAAAACAGAATTGCAAACTCTCAAATGAAAGAGGCAAACACTGAAATGAAACAGCAAATTGAATTCCTTTTGAAGAACATACCAAAAAATTTTCCAACTAGTTAGCCATGTGATTTCCTTTTTGTTGAACATAGTCAATTAAGATATTTTCCCGTCCCTATGTTTGAATGTTTCTTATTGTACGTATCTTTTGATACTTAGTTCAAATTTAGTTGTGAATGTTTAAATATTTTTATCATCAGGTACAATTTTGTGAATTTAATTATTTAATTTTGGGTATTCAGTTTTATAAACGGTGGAAATTCGAAAAAACCATTTTTTTTCATATATTTTTGTGACCAAAGTGGCGGTTCCAAAGTTGGTCGCAAGTTTGAAACTAAACACGGTTGCTAAATCGGTTGCAAAAATCCTTGTTGCCAAATTGGTCGTTAATGATTTTGGTCGCAAATCGGTCATAGAGAGATTCGGTCGCTAACACTTCGGTCACAACAGTTGGTCGTAAATAAGTTTGGTCGCAAACAGTTTCAGTCGCAGTTGTAGTCGCTAACACTATGGTCGCAATCTCCGTCGCTAAGGTTCGGTCACAAAATCGGTCGCCAAAAGTTCGGTCACATAATCGGTCGCAAAAATTTTAGTCGCAAACTCCGTCGCAAAGTTTCCGTCGCAACCTCGGTCGCTAAGGTTTGGTCGCAAAATCGGTCGCAAAAGTGTTTGGTCACAAAATCAGTCACAAATTTTACGACAAAAATTCCAGTCGCAGTATCGGTCGCAAGACGATTTTGGTCGCAAAAAATGGTCGCAGACTTGATTAGTGACCAGGGTATAACCGACCACCGAAACCGGTCGCAAAATGGTCGCAAAAAGGCATTTGCAACCATTTTGCGACCGTTTTGACGGTCGCAAATGGTCATTTTTGTTGTTTCTTCGGTCAAATATATGAGGTTTGTTTATAAATAAATAGCTTGCGTTTCTTCTTTCTTACATAAGTTACCAAGAAGCAAGGCATAAAGTATTGCATGATGGTTTCACGTTCATGGAGAATATTTCAAGCCATTCTTATAGCTCTTACTTTTTCCCATAACACTCTGTCCGAGACACGTATGTTTCTTTTCATTCATCATATCTTTGCAAATGTTAATTATATATATCCAAAAACTAAATCGTTTAGATTTTTTTTTATCAATGCTTTATATTTTTAAACTATTTTACTTCATACATACAAATGTAGGGACACGTTCAATTAAGAACTATCATTTTGGCGAGAACCAAAAGAACCATGTATTTCTACACAAATATAAGGATGCATATATGCATTTGTGCATATATAAAGTAAGGATGCATGTATGCATTTGTGTAGGAATGTATGGTTCTTTTGGTTCTCGCCAAAATGATGGTTCTCAATTGAACATGTCCCTACAAATGTATATGTTATGTAAAAAAAAACTAATTTATTCATATGTTTTTTTTTAATTTTTAACCATTACCTACACATGACTTACACATGTGTAGGTTTTATATACAAACGGAATTTGTTTATATATAGATATATATCTTTTGAAGATAATGGGAAATAAATAAATACTACATATCAATCATTTTCTTATTATTTATAAATTTTTTAAGATTGAAAGGGTTTTTAACATGCAATAATACGAAGGAATATGTACCACTAATATAAATAATCAATAGATAAGATTATGAGACGTAATCTTCACGCATGAAAGGGTCAATTTTCATGCAAGAAAATGGCGGTAAATTAAAATAGTTACCATTTCTTTTACTTTTTTTCACGTTCTATAAATTTTTTTAAACACATATAACTTTTTTATACGATATTATTTTTAGAAAAATTAACACCATAAAATCTAGCATTTTATTTTCTTTAATTTGAATATAATGATGCAATACTTTTAAAAATCAACTTTTATTAAAAAAACATCGATGTGTTGTGTGTATAACTTGCATAATTATTAATATGCGGAATTATAAATATAGATAGTGTAGGAAATATTTTCTACCATTCAAAGTGTAGAATTGACTTTTATTATACAAAGTATAGGAAGTATTTTGTACTATTGATATAAAAACTCAATGGTTAAGATGATGAGAGAGAGAGAGTGAGAGAGAGAGAGAGAGAGAAATGTTTAAATACGAATGACTTTTATCATTCAAAGTGTAGGAAGTATTTTGTACTACTGATATAATGAGAGAGAGAGAGAGAGAGAGAAATTTTAAATACAAATGAATAGAAACTCAATGGTTAAGATGATAGGTATGCCTAGTCAACTTGTTTTTTAAGCTTGAAAAGAATCTGGAGGGTAATATTGGAATAAACTAATTTTGTTGATTTTTTTTCAGGTTACCCTATATTTTTAATATACGTATAACTTTTTTATACGATATTAATTTTTTTTTAAATTATACCATAAAATCGAGCATTTTATTCTCTTTAATTTGAGTATAGTTTTGCTACACTTTTATTTTAAAAAAAATTGACTTTTTTTAAATTTCGATGTTATGTGTGTACATTATTCGTGATTATGGCCATGCGTTATTATAAAACATGCGTGATTATAAAACGTGTGTGATTATGATCATTCATTACTATAAAACATGAGTAATTATCATTTTAAACATGCGTTATTATAAAACATGCGCAATGATTTATAAAATATGCGTTATTATTACGATGCAGACGGATTTACCCCTCGCCCAATGAACCTTTATACAATAACCGGCCCACATACATACACATATATATAGGGAGAGGATCAAGAGAAAACTTATTTTTTGTGAGAAAACTATTTCACTTTAATTTTTAAACCTTAATAACTTTTTCATACATTATAATTTTTTTAAAATTACACCATACAAATCTAGCATATTTTATCTTTAATTTGAATATATTGTTGTTATATTAACAAAAACTTTTTTTAATGTGACGGATTTATTCGATACTACATATCTGCAGTATAATGATACTGAATATATGTCGTATCATCATCATGCAGTATCATCATATAAATTTTATTGAATTAAAGATAAAATAATACATAATTTATTGATGTATTTAAAAAAATTAATAATAACGTATGAAAAAATTATTAATGTTTAAAATTTCAAGAGTTTTTTTTATAAGCTAAATCCGAACTATTTCTTACTTTAAGTTTAAGTTTAAGACTTTGTTTTTCTAACTTTCTAAAATAATAGGTTTAGAAAGTGAATGTTATTATTGTGTAGTTTGTTTATATTTTAGATTAAAAAATTGATTTTTTTTTTAAATTTAATGGCGCTAGATTATTTACTTAGCTCTGTAGTAAGTAAGAAAAAGAAATACAGCTTTACTAAAATGCCATTTTATTATTAAATCTATTTTTTATGATTTTCCAAAGAATTCACTTCACCCATATATTCTTTTTCTTGAGGACAAACCTTTGCAACACTTTTTACACCGGTTAAAGATAATTTCATAAAAAAAATTAATTTCTTGAAACCTTCACAATAAACCCGTTTTACTCCTTGTGAAAAATGCTTAGTTTTTTTCATCTTTGAATCAAAGAAGTTAAGTTTTATGCATCCGTACAAAACTTTATGATTTTAATGTTTTCTGTGTTCTACAGCACCAAACTATTCATTCATGCACGAGGCAACAAAAGCTCCAAAGATATCATTCTATGACTACATTGTCGTTGGCGGAGGTGCTGCAGGAATCCCTTTAGCCACAACACTCTCACAAAACCACTCGGTTTTGTTGCTCGAACGCGGTGGCTCACCCTACGACAATCCCGACATTACTAATTCAGACAATTTTGGCAACTTCTTCTTTGACACATCACCAAGTTCCCCAGCAGAACTATTTATGTCCGAAGACGGGGTTGGAAATGCGCGTCCACGTGTCTTAGGTGGTGGTACTTCAATTAACGCGGGATTCTACACTCGCGATGCTGAAAGGTTCTTAGAAGAGGCGAAATTAACAGATAAGAATTTGGTTAACGCTTCTTATGAATTTGTGGAGAAGGGGATGGTTTTTGAGCCGGTGGTTAGGGAGTGGCAATCAGCATGGAAAGGCGCACTTGTGGAAGCCGGATTGGCACCATACAATGGCTTTACTTACGATTATGCCACCGGGACTAAAGTTGGTGGTACCACTTTTGATGAAAATGGGCAAAGACATAGTGCAGCTGACTTGCTACAGTTTGCAAATCCTTTGGGGTTGACTGTTTATCTGCATGCTACTGTGGGCAAAATCTTATTTACAACCAAAAGTATTTACCAAATTAATGTTTTTAGTTATATAAACATCACCCATGATCTAATGTTTTGTGGTATGGTGTTTGCCTGACACAAAAGTGGTTTAGGTTCAAATCCTTCTAAGTGCAAGGTTAAGTAGAATTTAGGTGTAAAAATTTGCTACTAAAAAAAGGTTCTATAAACATTTCTAATACAGGGTTTTAAAGGGTTGTGCTGAATATACATCACCCTACCTCCTCTCCCCTATTAAATCAGTCATATCATATATATACTTTTAGTCATAGAGGGTGCGATGAGCATATATATGGGCACGTTTAATGTCGCCCATTTCTAAAATAGTTCACAAACACGCTCAATCGCATGTCACATCACTAACGTATTTATTTTTCAAAAACACTTATTTTCTTTTAAATCCATCGTCATCCTTCGCGAAAATCCTTATATTTCCACATACTTGCCACCTTTTACATTTACTTTTTTATAACTAAATTGCTTCTTAATTCCTACTATTTAATTTAATAGGTTAATTTTAAACATTATGTAACTAAAAATAAAAATATTACAACATATATTTAACCGTTTGAAATATATAAAGTTAGTATACTTATTATTCATAATTTAAAAAGTTTAATCAGTATATAAATTTATTAATAAACTTATTTTGCTACTTTTCTCATTGAAAACTTCTTCTTTCTGCACAGGAAAAACAAAGCCAATGGCTTATGCGGTAGTGTTTGAAGATGCTTCAGGTAATAAGCATAGGGCATACTTGAAAGGAGACCCCAACGACGAAATCATACTATCCGCAGGCCCACTTGGAAGCCCACAGCTTTTAATGTTGAGTGGCATAGGTCCCAAAGATCAACTCAATGCCCAAAAAATCAAAGTCGTGTTAGATCAGCCATCAGTGGGCCAAGGCATGGCAGATAACCCGTTAAATGTGATATTTATCCCTTCCCCAATCCCTGTTGAGAAATCAGTGGTTCAAGTTGTTGGTGATCAACCTGGTTTCCAAATCGAGCAACTTGGTAACATTAACTTGGTTCTTGGAAGCCCTTCAGATTATCATGGATTTTCCTACGAGGTACCTACTACAAAACTAGTATTAGTGACAGTATTCGCGACCGAAAAGCGGTCACAAATTAGTGACAGACTTGCGACCAAGTGCAAAACGGTTGTAATATAGTGAAAGCACACATACCGGTCGTAAGTTAGCGACCACTAAAAGTCGGTCGCAAACCGGTTGAGATTTTATGGAACAAAAATAAAATAAAATTTTAATTACGGCGACAAAATAGACGCAAAATTTGTGACCGCTAAAAAGTCATTCACAAACTTTAACCTTAACTTTGTTTTGTAGTGTGCCCTTCTCGAATTAGTCTAAATTGATATTTACAAACAAATTTTAAAAATTTTTAATGAAAGATTGGTTGGTTTACGAGGTGTCTATCCACCCCTTCCGATAAGCTGTATCCGCCATAGGGTTATAGTTATAGATAAAGAAGATATGATTTTAATATAATATAATACCATATATATCTTTCTTTGCAGATGGGTGGATTTGTCCTTCTAAAAGTCGATGGCCCCACTTCGACAGGTGAACTAAAGCTTCGAAGTTCCAATCCAACCGATTGTCCAGAAGTAAAATTCAACTATTTCAAAGAACCCGAAGACTTGGAAAAATGTGTTGATGGCGTTAGCACCGTCCTAAAAGCCATTGAATCCGAAGCCTTCTCTAAGTTCAGATATGCAAATATGACCATTCAAGATATCATTGATCTTACTGTTAAACTACCACAGAACTTGCCAGTACATGCTAATACAAGTTCATCCTTAGAGCAATTCTGCAAGGACACTGTTAGGACTATTTGGCATTTTCATGGTGGCTGTCAAATTGGGAAAGTTGTTGACGATGACTACAAGGTTATTGGCGTCGATGCGCTTCGAGTTGTCGATGGATCGACTATTCTTAACGCTCCTGCGAACGTGATAATGCTTGGAAGGTAATTAAACTCGGTACTAAAACTAATGTTTTCAGAACCGAACCAGCCGTCCTACAGGTCTACTGGTCGGAACGATTAAACCGGATGTCGTCATAAATAATATAAATATTAAAACTATGTATATGGATACAAAATATAAAATATTATTTTTGTGTTTTGATGTTAATTTATAACTTTAATGACATATAAAGAATCAAATAAGGAAAATATATAACTTGGAATACTAAATTAATTAAAAAGTGAGATTTTGCAAGTAAAAAAAATTTGAAAAGCCGGTCTGACCACCCGGTCCGGCTGGTTCATACGAAACGGTTCAAATAGGCATAATTGGACCGGTTTTGAAAATTCAAACTAAAACTATTAATTAAACCCGAAGCTAACAATTTAATTGATGATTTCATTTTATTGAATCGACTGATCAGGTATATGGGAGTTACTATTCAAGCCAGCAGACTTGCAAGTGAGAAATCAGAACCGGGATTGTTGTTCTCTTCTTAATATTTCGAATGCGGTTGATGCTAAACATATATGGTCGTCTTATTTAATATGTGCGCAAGGTAATAATGTTCACTGAATGAATTTGTGTGCCCAGATGGAAATGTAATAAAAACCAGCTATGTGTTTGAACTTTGCTTTCTGATGCAAATCTTTTTAGTCGTTAGATAATTGTTGGTATGAGTGTAATCAAAGTATCACATCTATAATTGGTGTGACGGTGATACGACCGGTTCGAGACAGTCAACCTCCTAAACGATTTAGCCTTTTTTAGTAACGTAAACACCTAAAAAAAAATAAGGTGAGAAAGATAAAACTTGTTCCAAGTTTCTTCTTTATCTCATACCGGAATCAAATAGCCTTTCATAGGCTTACAAACAAAAGAGAAATAAACTTAAACTAGACCATTGTTAGCTTAATTGTCATATCCAAGTTTAACGGGTCATAATTGTAATTAGCCTAAAGTATGTTTAGGTGTCAATTATGTAATAATAGTAAGAATAGGGATCAGTTGTGTACATGTGAAAGTTAAAAACTGTTTAGTACGTATGTAGGCTTTGGTCCAGTGGTTGAGGCGCTGAAGCTTCAACCTGCCCACGCAGGTTCGAAGCCGAGCCAGACCGGGTTTTAGTCCGGAGTGCGTTACGCTAGCGGGGTTTGGCCCGTGTAGCGGCGCAACTGCTGTCAAGTGGCAGCAGGCTCCATGGTTTCCCGGTGATAGCCTAAGCCTCTCGTTTTGAACCCGCGGGCCCGGTTCAGACAACGTAGTGGTCAGGTTGAGGGGTACGGATCTCCGATTTGGAGATGTAACTGCCACTTAAAAATGAAAGTTCCTATCAAAAAAAAAAAAAAAAAAAAAAAAAAAGTATATATGCCCAATGAAGCATGTAAAACAATTGTTGGTTCAATCGACATATGCAAGTTTCCATTAGGGTTTATCCCTGTCTTGTTCTTTCTAATACATGATGATTGATTTGTGATTATGAGGCTGTGAATTGGTATCAGAGCATGATTCGCTCTTGGGAAGAAGGCCTGTGCACAAAAGAAATTGACGATCATGGATCATGAAGATTAGAAGGAACAAAAGGGAACAACCAAGAGGAACCAACCAAAAGCAAGCAATTGAAGTTTACTGTAGAAATTCGTAAGGAAGAATGATCAATACAGAAACTTTCAATTGGAGAAAGAAAGAATGCAAATTTGTTGAAGGATGATACAGTGGAACCGTGACCGGAAGAAGGAGTTCGGTGTTTGAATTAAAAGGCAAACTAGAAATTTTGTGGGGCTGTGTTTGGTGTTTGTTCGGGAAAGACAACAGGAAAGAAAAAAAACAAATTAAATTGTTTTTGGTGTTTGGTCTTTGCGCAAGATTCAAGAAAACAGAAAGCATAAAATTTTGTTTTGTTCTTGTTTGGCGGACACGGGAAGAAACAAGAACATCAAGTTTGACTTTTTGGTGTTTTGGTATTATTTGGGTTTTTCGCAAGGAAGACAGAAGCAAAAATACAGGCAAGTTGTGTGGGCTGATGTTGGTTCATCGGTCATGATCAATAACAACAAGAAGATACAGAAGCAAGAAGAAAAATCGGGTATGTTAGTTTGTTTATTTAGCATGTTTGATTTTGTGTTGGTATGGACCGGAAAAAAACAGAAAGAAGGAATTGGTTTGGGTCCATGATAACATCAGAAGGCATGAAAAAAAAAAACAAACAGAAGAAAGTTTGTTTTGGGTCCATTGTTTATGGTTGCATGAGAAAGAAAGATCGGTTTCATTTATATGATTCCATGGAAAAGAAAGAAAATAAGCAAGTGCAAGAATGAAAGAAAGAATAAAAAATTCAACAAATCTTAAGATAAAGCAAGCAAGAGCAAGATCAAGTCATAAAGGTTTTAAAGCGAGCAAGATGACTTGTATAGTACGAGCAAAGCGAGCAAGAAGCTGATTAGCAAGTAAGCCAGAACCTGATTAGCAAGTGGGTCAGGAGAACTGGTTAGCAAATGGGCCAGAAGCAAGTACCAAGCAAGAACCGAAACCTATGTGGTTAGATCAAGCAAGTAAGAAGCAAGTAAGAAAGATTTCAAGTGTTGTTGCATTTTTTCGTTCAAGAAAGAAGGAATAAGTTCAAGTTGAAGACTTAAACTTGGATTAACAATTAGGGGGTGATTGTTAGCCTAATTGTCATATCCAAGTTTAACGGGTCACAATTGTAATTAGCCTAAAGTATGTTTAGGTGTCAATTATGTAATAATAGTAAGAATAGGGGTCAGTTGTGTACATGTGAAAGTTAGAAACTCTTTAGTACGTATGTAGGGTTACGTTCCTTCTTGAAGGGTTGTGTCGTTTAGTATACATCGGTATATATGACCGATGAAGCATGTAAAACAATTGTTGGTTCAATCGATATATGCAAGTTTCCATTAGGGTTTATCCCTGTCTTGTTCTTTCTAATACACGATGATTGATTCGTGATTATGAGGTTATGAACCACTAACCCACTACTTAGAAATAACTAAAAGAACAAGAAAATATATGCGGAAACTAAGGAAAATAAAAGTGGAACAAAAGGAATGCAAGTTGGGTTTCCCACGTTCTACTGAAATGATTATTTTCAAATGAGAAAGAAGCAAAACTATTGCTCCGGCATTCGGATGAGCGTATATAACATCCCGGTGCTTCCATTGGACTTTAACCAATTGAATAACCTTATTACGCAAACGCTTCTCCTTCCTGTCTAAGATGGCCACGGGTTCCTCAATGTAGTTAAGGCTGTTATCGACCTCGAGGTCAACAAGTGGTACGTGAGCCGATCCATCCGCCAAACACTTTCGCAAGTGTGATACATGGAAGGTAGGATGAATCCCACTTAACTCATTAGACAACTCCAACCGATAAGCGACTGCACCAACCCGTGCCATTATCCTGAATGGTCCGACAAACCTCGGACTTAACTTTCCTCTCTTTCTGAATCGTATGATTCCCTTCTTGGGCGACACTTTCAACATTACTTTGTCCCCAACATCAAACTCAATAGGCCTTCATCGTTTATCCGCATAGGATTTCTGACGATCTTGTGCGGCTTTCATTCGTGGTTTAATTTGATCAAACCTTTCTGATGTTTCTTGTACGACTTCAAGACTTTCTAATTCCTTCTGTCCAATCTCACCCAAACAAATCGGGGTCCTGCATCTCCTCCCATACAACATTTCGTAAGGCGGCATGCCTATCGTCGTGTGATGACTGTTGTTGTAGGAGAATTTGGCTAATGGCAGATAACTGTCCCAACTGCCACCGAAGTCGATAATACAAGCACGAAGCATATCCTCCAATGTTTGAATGGTCCTTTCGGACTGACCATCCGTTTGCGGGTGGTATGTCGTGCTGATATTAAGCCTCATGCCCATCGCCTCGTGAAATCTTTTCCAGAACCTCAATGTGAATCGTGTGTCCCGTTCAGATACATCGTCAAAGGCATCCCATGTCGTGCTACTACTTCATTAATAAATACTTCCGCTAACCTTTCCGACGAGAACGTCTCACGAATAGGTAGGAAATGAGCACTATTCGTTAAACGGTCCACGATTACCCAAATGGTGTCATGGCCTTTAGCTGTGCAAGGTACCTTGGTTATGAAGTCCATGGTAATGTGTTCCTACCTCCATTCTGGTATATCGAGCGGTTGAATCTTTCCGTATGGTTTCTGGTGTTCAGCCTTTACTTACGAGCAAGTCAAGCACTTGCTTACGTACTTTGTAACTTCGTGTTTCATTCCAGGCCACTAATATTCCTTCCTCAGATCTTGGTACATTTTGTTGGTACCGGGATGGATAGAGTAACGAGACTTATGAGCCACATCCAAGATTTTGGTCCTAAGCTCGCCATCCATAGGTATCCATACCCGCCCAAAACGTGTCCTAACACCAAGGGTGTTATATTCCAACTTGTCATGTTGACCAACCATTCTTTCCTTCTTTATGTTTTCTTCCTTAAGTGCTTCATCTTGAGCTCTTTCAATTTCCCCCATCACATCTGATGTTACCACCAACTGGCAAGCTTTCACTCTAATAGGAGCAGGCACATCATTTCGACTTAGAGCGTCAGCCACCACGTTTTCCTTTTCAGGATGGTATATGATTTCACAGTCATAGTCTTTCAATAGTTTCAACCATATTCTCTAGCTCATATTAAGTTCCCTTTGTTCGAAGAAATATTTCAAACTTTTGTGGTCGGAGTAAATAGTAAACTTCACCCCGTAAAGGTAGTGCCTCTAGATTTTTAATGCGAATACGACAGCAGCAAGTTCCAAATCGTGAGTCGGATAATTGACTTTGTGAACCTTCAACTTTCGTGATGCATACGCGATCACTCTCCCGTGTTGCATCAGCACGTACCCCAATCCCTGACCCGAAGCGTCAGAGTATACCAACAAGTCTTCATTGCCCTCGGGAAGGGCCAAGACTGGAGCTTGGGTTAGCTTCTCCTTCAATTCCTTAAACGCCTCATCATGGGTCGAACCCCATTCATACTTTACCTCCTTCCGAGTCAACTTTGTCAACGGCGAAGCTATTTTCAAAAAAACCTGGATGAATCTCCGATAGTAGCCCACCAACCCCAAGAAACTGCGAACCTTTGTTGGCGTCTTAGGAATATCCCAGTCTCTTACTGTCATTATCTTTGCTGGATCAACCATAATGCCGTTCTGGTTAATGACATGACCTAGGAATTGGACTTCCCTAATCCAGAACGCGCATTTGGAGAACTTAGCATACAACTTTTCCTTCTTCAGAGCCTCCAACACCTCCTTTAAGTGACATGCGTGATCACCCTCATTCTTGGAGTAGATAAGGATATCATCAATGAACACTATTACCGATCGATCCAGCATCGGTCGACAGACCCTATTCATCAAATCCATGAATGTTGCGGGGGCATTTGTCAATCCGAAGGACATCACGCGGAACTCAAAATGTCCATAACGCGTGCGTAACGCGGTTTTTGGTATGTCTTCTTCCCTTACCTTCAAATGATGGTACCCGGATCGAAAGTCGATTTTTGAGAACAAGTCATTGATCCTTGGTTGAGGGTACTTATTCTTCACGGTACGTTTATTCAACCCCCTGTAGTCGATACACATCCTCATAGAACCATATTTCTTTTTCAAAAATAATACCGGAGCACCCCAAGGCGAGATGCTTGGTTGGATAAATCCTTTCTCAAGTAACTCGTCTAGTTGTGCCGTTAGTTCCTTCATCTCCACTTGTGCTAGTCGATATGGAGCCTTAGCCACAGGCTGGGCATCTGGTACTAAGTCGATTTGGAACTCGATCTCTCTGTCGGGTGGTATCCCAGGCAAATCCTCTAGAAACACCTCCGGGTACTCGCGTACCACGGGTACATAGTCTAGTTCCTTCACTTCCTTACACTTTTCAATCACGTACACCAGATAAGCCTCGCATCCGCGCCTCAGGTAATCTGCTGCCTTAATCATTGAGATGACGTTAGACATCGGGGCGTCACGATCTCCAAAAACCTCGATTTCGCTACCATCTTGAGCCTTGAGTCGGATTATCTTTCGTTTACATATGATTTGTGCTTCGTTGGTTGTTAAACAATCCATACCCAACACGACATCAAACCCTCCTAAAACCATAACAAACAATCTGACAGGGAACCTATGACCTTCTATTTTTATCGTGGAGTTGTCAACTACATCGGTCACTCTCGCAGTTCTACCCTCAACGGTTTCTACACTAAAGGCTCGTTCTATTTTACTAACCGTGTACTTTACTCGTTTACAAAAAGCGGCCGATATAAACTCTTACTGGCACCCGAATCAAATAATACAGAAAGAAAAGTGTTGTCAAGGATGAACGTACCTGACGCCGGTCTGCCCTGGCTTGGTCCTGCGTCAGTGCGTACGCTCGAGTCCTTACCCGGGGCCTTTCATCCTTCTTTTCGGTGCTCTTCCCTTTCCCAGTTTCCCCCATTCTTGGCTTTGTGCAGTCCCTACTCAGATGCCCGGTTCCCCCGCGTTATAACACTTGTAGAGCTGGGGACATTCACGTGAGTAGTGTCCAGTTTTGCCACACTTGAAGCATAGATTGGATCCCAGTCTGCACTCACCCATATGTTCCTTCCCACACTTATTACACATCGCTATCTCCTCCACCTGAGCCTTCTTATCACGAGCCCCAAACATCTTTCCACATGTTCGTTTGTTTTGGAAGCTCGGTTTCTTTTTGGGTTCCTCAATGGCAACATCATTTAGTGCCAGGTTTTCATACACTACACCACTTAGTTCCACCACCGAATTATAGGTGCTAGGGGTGTTTGCTTTGATGAAAGTACGGACCTTATCCGAAAAACGTTGGATGTAGCAAGCCATTTTTCTCTCCTCAGTCGTGATCAGATGCGGCACCAGACGTGCCAGTTCATTGAATCTGGTAGTGTATTGCCAATGTGTTTTACTTCCGGCTTTAAATCCTAGAAACTCTCTTTCCACCTTCTCGATTTTATTCCTCGGACAGAAGTTCTTGATCACCAATATTTTCAAATCGTTCCACAACATTGCGTCAACCATCTCGTCCCCCTTAGCTTCACGTACACCTTCCCACCAATGAGATGCTTCCTCCCTCAAGGAGTTAGCAGCAAATTTCACAACTTGATTTGCTCGACACTCGCTCAGACGGATGGCGGCTTCCATACGTATCACCTAGTCAAAAATAGCTACCACGTCTTTCTTTCCGGTCAGAACCGGCGAGTCGCATGTCTTGAAGGACTTATAGACGTAACCGCGAGCAGGCAGTGCGTTAACTGCCTCAATGATCGGGGCATTAGCTGTCGTGTTGGACCCGCCCACCTCATTAGCCTTCTTCAATGTTTCTTGCATCAGGTCTAGCAAGGTACCCTTCATCAGCTCAATAAACTCGCGTGCTAGGGCTGCCTTCACTTCCGGTTCGAAAGTGAAGTGTTCTTCTTCCATGGGAGTCCGTTCAGTTCCATGCATGTTGATTTCCGGCTCCTTGTGGACACTTCCCTCTTCAATGTACTCCTGACGAGCAGGAGTCCTATTACGACCTTCGGTACGGCCCCCACCACACCTTCCACTCTTTCGTCCCACAATTTCGTTCTATAAGACAAAGAATCAAATGTCATCACGCTAGTTAACAAATAGAATTCAGCAAGTGCTGTAAGTTGTTAATATACACTGGCCATCTTCAATTAACCATTACACTATCTTTTGATTTTTATTTGACCACCTTTATGATTTCATCAGAACACATGTCCTAATCTATTACTTTCTAAGGCATACTACATAAACATACTCTACTTTTTTCATACCTGTTGATGTGGCTCGAGTTACCCGTACTGGTATCTGCTTTCGGTCCCATTCACAGTTTAAGTTCAGACACTGTGGGTGTCTGAATCTCTCAAACTATTGCTCTGATACCAACTTGTAAGACCCCAAACCCGGGAGGCCTCACGCGTTGAATTTACTCATTCACAAACAGTTCTTAAACTTGGATATCAAATAACGCAACGAAAAATTTCATTTCAAACGTAACATAAACATAACAAACATGCGGAAGCGTAACATTGTTTTAAACATAATCATAACATAGATAAAACATAACGGGATGCCAGTATTCATATCATCCGGGTAACTCATCAAGCCGCCCAGCATCACAGTCCAAACTGAAATCATTAATCAAAAGCTTGGATTTGATTTGGAAATGGTTAGCGCGACCAAGGGGGCTGATTTGAGGCTTCGCATCATCTGGGTTCCACGCTCCTTTCCATCGTGCAAATAACCACGGAAACTGACCACGAGCGTGGACCACGGCCAGCGGGCGTGGTGTTCCACGCTGGCCAAGCCGCCAGCTCAGCCTCCATGGCTGTTTCACGGGGTAGTCCCCTTAGCCTTAAAGAATAGCATATTCTCAAGACAACAAATTTTGAATTCCCGCCTACTGTGTATGAATTTTTTTGAATTGTTATTCTATGTAGTGGTTGCGGAGATCGATGCTTCACACCTTTTCCATCAATTTCTTTCTCTTTTATCTCCTCTCTCTCTCTCTATATGCACAAATTCCTCTCTAGAATTATAACGAGGCCAAATAAAATTACCGGTGAACAATCGCCTCCGATCACTGGGAAGGGTGTAAACAGCGGCGAGATGGAGATGTCTAGGCCCCACGGTGGTGGTTTACGACAGTGAAAGTGGTGGTTTATGGCGATGACGGTGGTGTGCTTTCATTCTTCAAAATGACTCAGATTTTACGGTAAACGAATGCGCCTGTTCTTCCGATTTTAGGGTAAATTGATTTGCCGATGTTTACTTTCTTCTTCTGCGATGGCTTAAATCTTATATTTTATTTTATTTTTTGCGCAAGTTTTAAAGTTGTGTTTAGTGTTTTTGGTTTGCTCCAGTCGTTCTTAACAAGTATGAAATTTTCTCCTCTTTTTTGGTTTGCTCCAGTCGTTTGTGAACGAACATATGAAATTCTCCCCACAGACACCACTTCAGAGATCATGTGAGCAACTACATTGTGTATTATTTATGTATTTTAGGGTTTGGTTGTTGATCAAATATGTTGGCACATCTGATTAATCAACCCTCATGGATTTTCAATGCAACCGTATGTCATGTTTTGTCTTTTTTTTGTTTATGTTAACATTTTATTTATTTTAGGGTAGCAAATAGACAAGTTGGTTAACATGTCAAAAACGGTACTTTCTTATGTTGGGTGAAACGTGCCAGGCCTGGTTAATTGGAAACACTTATTGTCCATATTGTTTTACAAATGATTTATGCATTTAATATGATTGCAATAAATAGATTCATTAGGTTGTATGCATTTAAAATATAATTCGGGTAACTTTTTACTCATATTCGACTGATGAGGCGTCTTTTCTAAAGTAAACAAGGCTTATTTCAATTCATGTATTGTTCGGATTTCTGAACTTTCTTGCTTTCTGTTGTAGGTCATGATGTTGCTTCAACAAGAAAACCGTTATCGGACTACAAAACCAACTCGAGCCTATGAAACTTCTTCGCGCTCCCATGCCATTTTGCAGGTATATCTTTAAATTATTTAAATTTCTAGGAAATTTTAGTTACGAACATGGATATCATAAACAACTACACATGGGAAATCGCTCTCTAAGTTTCTAACCATTTCCATTTTCGTCTCAACTTTAATTTGAAGAGACTTTTTTGTCTGCTGATGTTGGCTGGGCTGCTCCAAACCTGGTATGGCCAGCTGTTGCATTATTTGTGTTGTGATAAAGACATATGTTAATTTAGATATTACCATGTAGTTATAATCTTATACGATTAAGTTCTTAAATTGTAAATTTGTATTTTTAAAGTATTAATATACGGAAAAACAAAAAATAAAAAAAAATTTGGGTTAAACGGGTCGTGTTCAGGTCAACCCGTGAATATTCTTTTCGAGGTTCGGATTCATATGTTAGACACGGTTCGGGTTCGGGTCTGGTTGGACTCACCAACCCGCGAACACGACCCGTTTAACATCCCTAGAGGCTAGACATGTGGCATATAAAATAATTTTTCAATGACTCGAAATTATATTTTTGTAGTCCAATCGTGCAAATTCACGTCTCTTTGTTCTATGTATGTTAAAAACATACACTTTAAGTTTGTCATGACAACTTGTGGTGATGTTTGAATTAAAACCAATTAACCTCTATACTTATATATAAATATGTTCAAGTATTCATCGTTACTAGTATTGATGGCAAGGCAAGCAAGAAGCATGCATTCATATAGTGGTAACTTATCATCTTGTAATCGTAAAGGTAAGTACTTGGAAGTATTCAAGTAAATTATCATTTTAGTTTGTTGAATATAATAGACCTGCAACATAAAATCATAAATATTGTATTTGCATTTTGCAGTCTAGACTTCAAGCAAAGCAAGCAATCGAGGTAGACAAAAGGCATCATTATAAAGGTATATAAATCTTGGCTTATTATAGTGTTCTTGCATGGTGAAGGAAGAACTTGCGAATGGAGCTTGGTGGTTGCTACTGAAGGATGCATCTAGGTTAAAGCCGACATTGTAAGGTGTTGGTTTAGTATGTATAAACATCCATTTCCCTTTGTATCAGAATCACACAATCTCACATTCCAGTACTTTATCAGTAATACTTTTTATCACTTTCTGGTTGTTTTATCGTTGGCATTTTTTTTGTTAACATAAATAGTTGTGCTTTTATTTGACATGTTGTATGGTTTTATTTCCAATTCAATGAAAGACGGTTGCCATAGTACTACGTGACCAGTAACTGTGAGTGGTTTGCAGCTTCATAAACTTCGATTAAAAAATTGGATGTCCCATAATATATGAATTTGATTCGCATTCGAAGATTCGAATTTGCATCATACAATGTAGTGTATGTGACAATTATGCTATGTAGAAAGCTATCGCAATTTGCACCATCAAGTGCTTTTAGGCATGCAAGAAAGGTCGCCGCTGTTGTAAATTATTGAAGCCGTCGCATCGCGCGGGTTTCTTACTAGTATTTACACACACACATATATATATATCATTGTCGTCAAATACGGTGGTAGTGGATCAGTGTGTCATGATTTTGTACATATATATAAACACAAAAGTACAACTCAAATAAATCCCAAAAGATGTGATCAAAATGGACTGGCATTAGACTAGCCCTCCATCTCAGAGTCACTAGAACTCCACTCATGCTGTTGTGCTGGTGGTGGTATTGCCTGCTGCTGCTAGTGAGGCAACTGCTAGTGGGCTGGACATGCGTGATGGTCCTAGATATGCTCCTACGGATCCTGATGCATAACCTGCATCTGCTCCCACATGTGACCCTGATGGGTCATGATGTTTAAAGCCCTAGGCAATGGGGCTGTAGAATAAGTCGGTGGTGGTGGTGGTCCATCTCCTCTTATCTCTCCACTTCCCGGCGGTGCATCCTCAACTTGAACCGCGAGACACTCATGTCTCTGCTCCTCTCCTAATAACTCTGCCAAATCATCCTCATCAAGACCCTCTCCAATATCCTCTACCTCCTCCTCAGTCGGTGGTACCCAGATCTGCCCTTGATGACCAACCAAATGCTATACATCTCTAAATTTCTTCAATAGCTTCATGTTGATCATCATCGTCAGCCCAATCTCAGCAACTGGTAGGTTTAGGGATGTCAATGTGGCAATGATCTCTTGGTTCAGAATGCCAAGATTCCAAGCAATATGGGTGATGTAAGGACCTCCAAAGATAAGACTCCCCGCATGTGATCCCTGACCTCTATCAAAAGACCTGGCCATGCTGCAAGCGAGGTTTCAAGAGGCTTGGTCAACCAGACAGAACAAATGGAAGAGATCACGGGCTGTGACAACCCCCGTGCTTTCCTTCCTAGCATCAATGGAGTGGATGATGCATCGGCGAAGGTAACGGTGTAGACGATCTCTAATCCATGTGCTCTTGATGCTGTGGGGACGGTACGAGCCTGATCCAATCCTCCCCCAAAACTCAGTGGCATCCGGGTCCTGTAACTCAAATAATCCCCTCGTGAAGATCAGGTTATGGATCTCCCTCGTGAAGATGCCAGTCGAATCGGGAAAGGGTCATCAAATGCTATTCCCTAGCCATCCTAAACCTGATACAGTTGCGCTTCCGCTGACTACTTGCCTATCAAACTTGAATGAAGCCAAGAGATCAAGTGTCATCTCCCTGTAAGTAACGTGCCAGATATTCCATACACTACAAGGAAAAGGCTCAATAGCGGTGACATTTGTCGCCTCTAATACCCCAAAATGTCGCCGCTAATACCTTTTAGCGGCGACAGTCACCGCTATTGAGTCGCCGCTAATTCTTCGACGCTAATTCCCAAATTGTTGCCGCTAATGCCTTTATTTCGGTTTTCTGTTTGTTTGTTTGTTTTTTTTTTTTTTTCTTCATATTTTCAGTATTTTTTAGTTTTTTTCAAATACAAAATACTTGTAAATATACACTTTTGAGACATATAAACATATAAAAAATATAAACTACATAAACATATAAAAACTACATTAATATCATCATTCGTTAATGTTTGGTACAATAAGTTATAAAAATAAAACTACATAAAACGTAAAACTAGTCCTTAGATCATCATCATTGTCGTCCCCTTCTTTCGTGTTAGTTGTAAGCTTCTCACCAAAGAAACTCAACGATGTACATGAAGGTGATTCATCCCTACTACTTTGTTCCATTTACGATAGATTAAACTTGTTGAGTTAAAATCTAAAATTCGGGTCATCAAACAAAATGTTAGCTAGTTCCTACAATTATATTAGTTTATAAGTTAAAGCAAAATTTGATTGGATTTATATAGATCGTTTGTATCCCCGACAACAGCGCCAAAAAACTTTGATGTGTGCATGTTAGTATATAATTTTTTAATTAAGATTTGTAACACAGTTATCAGGTTTTAAATATATAAAAACGATTATTACTTCTACCAACTACACACAATAGGCAAGTGTACTATAAAAAACCGGTTATTCGTATCAGATTCAATACACCGATCCAATAAACAAGAAACGAGGTTCTAATCAAAACACATAGTTAACGGTGTAAAATCAATATTCTTATTAGATATTGCAATCAAAATCTCTACAAAGTTTTCAAATGTACAAGTAATTATACTAAGAAGACAAAGTAAAATTTCGTCCGAAATACATTTCGGTCGAAATGTATTTCGTCCGAAAACGATTTTGGCTGAAAAGGATTTCTTTCGAAATCTTCTATCTACAAAGAAATCTTCCGTCCTCAGCTCTATCAGACTGTTTTATATGCGATGTCCTACAATTAGTTCTAACAATCTCCCCTTGGCCATTGCATATCATAACATGAGAATTCTGCCAAGCTCCCCCATAGACTTTGTATCATCAAAGTTGGATCATGGACTCGAATCTTTAACTCTCCAAACTTGTCTTGGTTTAGCTTTGACTTGCCAATCTTGCTTTGGCTTTCAGATATTGTAGGTCCAAAACATCTTCAACCTACTTAAGACTTTCAACCTGTGAAAGGCATTTATAGCTTTTTCTTGAACCTTTCTCTGTGGTTGAGAAACGACCTTCAGTTTGGGAGACTCTTGTTTCTTGATACATCAATCTCTTGATAAATGACTTTGCTTTACACAACTGAAACATTTCTTCAAAGCAGAACATGTTCTTTGATAAAGCCCATTTCGAGATGCTGACTTGTCTTTAGACTTGTGTTCTTCAACTTTTTAATTTTGCTCTACACATTCTTTAACAAACATGAGTGGAGCAAATTTATTTGAAATGAACGGGATGGCATTAGCATTAAGTGAACTCTCTTTCTTGAACCCTAGGCCACCCTTATAGTCACAATCATTGTCAGAAGCAAAATCATTTGAAATCTTAGATTCAATGTCCTTTGCTTCAAAATTTCTCTTTGGCTCCAACGAAGGATAAACATTTGGCATAAATGGCTCTGGAATGTATGGTGAAGGCATATGTGAATAAAATCCATTTGTAGAAAATAGAGGAGGAACACTTTTGTATCCAAGCTCACTATTCACCTTATCATTAACTTTAGCCTCAATGTCTTCACCATTGCTTTTATATCCAAGCCCACAAGCTATCTTGTCATATATTTGAGCTTCAATGAACCTACTAGCAACTTTCCTTAAAATGTTTATTTTATCAACTTTAATTGTTGTATTTGCTACTTTTTCAATCTTCTCTTTCAACAATTTCTTTTCTGTTTCTTTTTCAGCAATCAACAATTGAATTTCATAATTCTTTTTCTTTAACTGAAGCTTTAAATGAGATTTTTTTTGGTGCAATCATTAACTTTTCTTTTATACTCTTTCTCACGATCTTTTAGAATCATGTTCATAGTATGTGCAAGATTCAATGCATCTATCATATGTTGATTTTGTTTCTTGTAATCATCAATTTTCTCAAAACACTCCACTAAACACATATTTTCATTGAGCAGTTCAGAATAAGCTTTAAGTTCCTGTGATTCTTTCACTGCATCAGCAACCAAATGAGACTCTATATGTTTACAATTTTCTTGAAAATCATAACCGTATCCTCCTTTAATCACTATTTTGTTCTTATCCGTCCTAAGTACATCCAACTGTAGCTTAGCACACAAATCCTCTAATGTGTTATATTTTAGTACTTTTTTATGATGTACAGTTTATACATCTCCTATTCCTGTGGTTGAGCATTAAGAAAATTATTCATGACTTCTGATTTTTCATATTCAATATCAACATATTTTAGATCATTTATCAATCTCACATATCTGTGATATTGGTCAGTCAAAGATTTTCCTTCAGCGTGTAAAAACTTGATATCTTTTCTTTCATGTGTCTGGTCTTGCTTTTCTTTTCACATCTTCATCATTTATAAACGTTGATTTAATAAAATCTGGATGAACGTAAAACATTCTATTTACAAAGGCCTTATGCACACCACTTTCGTCCGTCATCGAGATTTTTTTACATTTTTTTTAACTACATCATTTTTTCATAATTAAACCGAAACATAAGTGTAAACATCCTCCAAAATAAATTTTCGTCCACGAAATTTTTACATTTTATTTTTTATTTTTACTTTTCGGTCACACTTTTCAAACGAAAACTATTTCGCACGGAAACTCTTTTGGTCGAAAAAAATTTGGACCAAGGAGATTTCGAACAAACACTGCTCGGACAAAAACACTTTTCGGACAAGGGATTTCGGTCAAAAACTAGCTGCACGAAAAGGTTTTCGGACGGAAACACTTTTCGGTCCCTTCAAAGATGAGGATTTCGGACGATTCTTCCCAAGAACGTGAAATCCGACCTGCAACTCCCGAATGTCAAATTACACCCCGAAAATCGCTGCAAACCTCATCTCCACTTATGTATATGCAATAATGTCGAAAATGGCAATGAATTGGATCTTAATTGACAACTTTTAAAACTTGAAAAGTTGAACCTTGCTACAAAACCTCAAAACCAAGCACCGAAAGCTCTGATATCATTTATAAAAAACCGGTTATTCGTAGTAGATTCTAAATCTTCTTTATGATACATTACGTCTCTCAATTCAATATTCTTTTGTGGAAACTTTATTATTAATAATAATAATAATAATAATAATAATAATATATCTCCTTTGATTTCACAAATACATTTGCCCACCACTTGTTACTGTTGTGGTGACCGGTTGGATTAGTTATCAAAAATAGTTGATAAGTAATTATAAATTAATAATAACTATTTAGTAATTATTAAAATACAGCGGAACGAAACCGATTCAACACAAAATAGAAACCCGACAGGATCTGGGTTACAAAGCATACGAATACGGAATAAGATATAAATCTAACTACCAATGAGAAAGATATACCTCGGTTAATGATTAACCTGTTGAGACACCAAGGTACAACGAACCTATGCTAGATCACAAACTGAAAACACGGGAACAAAGCGGCGCTGGCTTGAGGCTGCCGGAAAGATCAAAGGCTAAAACCTTTGTTCCTGGTAGGTCGCAACTTTGAAAAAGTCAATCGCCAAAAGGAAATCTTCTTGCGGCTGAGAACTGTTCTCTACTTTTTACGATTAGATTTTAATATATCTATATATATATTAATTACTCTAATCCTTTTAACCTAATAAAAATCATACCGGGCCTAAACCCAATAGTTAATATTAAAGTCTGAACCCATTTAATTGTTTTAATAAAACGATTAAAACAATACATATTTATTATTTATAAACCAGTATAAATAATAATTCCCGTCTAACGAATATATATAAATATATATCGTCTTGCTAATAGATCGTAATTACCAGTTAAGCGGGTTAAGTGGATTTAATGTTCGTTGCCCAAGGTGTAACTCTTACGGGTCATAGCTCGGTCAGTCGCGTTGTCCATCGGGTCGGTCCATAAAATCCAACAATCTCCCACTTGGACGATCCATGATAAATCAACGTAAACAGTCAACGGCGCTCTAGCTGCACATAGCTGTCCCTAACAAGGTATGACGCTTTAAAATCATTAACCAAATATCTTGGTGTTAGTAACAGCTAACTAAAGCAAGACAATAGACTTATGACAATAGTTGTCATTCATCCTTTCCGTATAAGACATCAATTGAATCAATGAGACATGGATTTAGTTCATTCTCATATGGCGTTCAATTATTATTGTTCTCGATCAAGAATCAAAGTGGTCCAATCAAACACAGTAAGTTTGGGTAAGGCCTTACACTTCACCAGTTTGAATCACGAGGGCGCCACGATGTCTAACTGTTACATATCATGTAAGAGTACAGAATCCCTTATCGACTACATACAACTCCCACTGAACTTCAAATCTGTTCCTAACCAATGTCTTTTTGACTGGCAGTTACGCGACAGCGGTTGACAGTGATTAAAGAACAGTCCTTGGTAAACGAAAGTTCTAGTATGCATCTCAAGTCAGAGGATACTAAATGAGTATACCAATATCAAAACATCTTATGATTAAAATCCATGAAGATGATTTGAAGCGAGTTACATACAACGTCATCCAAGATGAGGTCTGTGAAATTGGAAGTCAACTACTTGAGTCCAAGTTCAGAATAGTCTTAATTCCGAGTCGTTCCCACGATTCTGATCGACTACGGATGATTAAGAATACAAGATTCATGGATTAAACGTATTAAAATCGAACACAGTTGTAAGAATTCAGAATTGCATTTAAATCAGTAAACCAAAAGAATTCAAAAGTACAACTGTTTAATTGTTCACACATTCAAAATACTAAATCAAAACATATCACTAGCAAATCTAAGACCAATAGTATCTTTGTGAAGATCATGCTTGTCCTGAGTCATGGGCTTAGTAAACGGGTCCGCTAGGTTTTGATCTGTGTCTACTTTGCTTATCACGATGTCACCACGTTCCACAATTTCCCGTATATAGTGAAACTTTCTGAGAATGTGCTTGGCTTTGTGATGAGATCTGGGCTCTTTGGCTTGAGCTATAGCACCTATGTTATCAAAAAGTATCTCGATTGGTTGGCGAATACTCGGAACCACATCGAGGTCAATAATGAATTTATTCATCCAAGCAGCTTCCTTAGCAGCATCTGATGCAGCTATATACTCAGATTCGGTGGTTGAATCTGCCACCACACTCTGCTTTGAGCTCTTCTAGGAGATAGCTCCTCCGTTTAGAGTGAATACGAATTATGATTGTGAGCGAGAGTCATCTCGGTCAGTTTGGAAGCTGGCGTCAGTGTAACATCTTACAGTGAGCTCTTCTTCCACTCCTCCAAATATTAAGAACATGTCTTTAGTCCTTCTCAAGTACTTCAGGATGTTCTTGACTGCAGTCCAATGGGCAATGCCAGGACTTTGCTGAAAACGACTGGTCATGCTTAAAGCATACGAGACGTCAGGCCTGGTACATAACATAGCATACATGATAGAACCAATAGCCGAAGCATATGGAATTGCTTCCATACGCTTAGTTTCAATGTCCGTTGAAGGAGATTGCGATTTGTTCAGCACGGTGCCTTTAGTCATAGGAACACCTCCTTTCTTGGAGTTTTCCATATGAAAGCGTGCCATGACTGTGTCTATGTATGTGCCTTGACTAAGCCCTAGAAGCCGCTTAGATCTATCCCTGTAGATCTTGATTCCTAGAATGTAGGCTGCTTCTCCAAGATCTTTCATTGCAAAACAAGTTCTCAACCGGTGTTTAACATCGTTAAGCATAGGGATGTTGTTTTCAATGATAAGTATATCATCCACATACAAGATGAGGAATGATATAGTGCTCCCACTAGCCTTTCTGTAAACACAAGGCTCATCTTCATTTTTGACAAAGCCAAACTCTTTAATTTTTTTGGTCAAAACGAAGATTCCAGCTTCGACATGCTTGTTTGAGTCCATAAATAGACTTATTCAGTTTACATACCCTATTAGGATATTTTGGATCAACAAAACCATCAGGTTGTTCCATATAGACATCTTCAGAGAGATGCCCATTAAGGAAAGCGGTTTTGACATCCATTTTCCATATCTCGTAGTCATAGTACGCGGCTATGGTAAGAAATATCCTGATCGATTTGATCATAGCAATGGGCGAAAAGGTTTCATCATAGTCAATGCCTTGAGTCTGAGTAAAACCTTTCGCAACTAGCCGCGCTTTATAGGTGTGTATATTTCCATGCATGTCGGTTTTTCTCTTGAAAATCCATTTGCTCCCTACTGCCCGAGATTCGGGGGTAGCTCAACCTAGTCCCAGACTTGATTATCACGCATAGATTGCATCTCGGCGTTCATGGCTTCTAGCCATTTTGTAGATTCTGGATCTGAAATAGCAGATTTGTAGTTAGTAGGTTCGTCATTAGACTCGGTTACTAATAGGACCTCGGTACCCTCAAGATACCATAGGTATCTGTCAGGTTCTTTGCGAGTCTTTACACTTCTGCGAACGCTTGTGTTTATGTCTGATTCATCAACAACAACTTCTTGTTGTTAAGATGCTCCGACTTCATCAGCGGTTGTTTGTGGTTCATGAATTTCTCCAAGATCCACTATATTATCTCCAGTTCCTCGTTCAAGAATTTCTTTCTCGAGGAAGTGTCCCTTCCTTTTGATGGAAATAACATTTACATCAGGATGGTAGAAATAATATCCGCTTCTGTTATAGTATCCAACGAAAATGACCTTTTCGCCTCTAGGATCGAGCTTGTCATCAGAATCGCTGGTGACATATACATCACATCCCCATACTCTAAGGTAAGACAGATTGGGTTTAGACCCATGCCACATCTCATATGGAGTCTTGTTTACTTTCTTAGTCGATGCCAGATTGACAATGCGGGCGGCGGTCATAAGAGCATAACTCCAGAAGGAGTGAGGCAAGTTTGTTCTACACATCATCGATCGAACCATATTAAGTAGGGTTCGATTTCTCCTCTCGCTCACGCCATTAACTTGGGGTGTGCCAGGTGGAGTAGGTTGTGAAACTATTCCACGCTCCTTGAGGTGATTTACGAACTCTGTGCTGAGATATTCACCACATCGAACTGATTGAAGTGTGTTTATCGTTTTACCGAGTTGGTTTTCCACTTCGTTTTGAAACTCTTTGAACTTTTCAAAAGTTTCATGCTTGTGTTTCATAAGATAGACATAAGCATATCGACTATAATCGTCGATGAATGAAACGAAGTATCTTTCATGATTTCTAAACGTGGTTCTGAAAGGGCCACATACATCAGTGTGTATGAGTCCTAGCAGATCCTTGGCTCGTTCACCAACGCCGGTGAAGGATCCTTTAGTGAGTTTGCCAGCTAAGCAAGACTTGTAGACTTCAAAGGATTCTTGTCCGGTGGATTCAAGGATCCCTTCGGATTGGAGCCTTTTCATGCGGGCCTTGCTTATGTGACCAAGTCTACAATGCCATAGAAATGTATCATTAATGCTAGATTTGATACGTTTAGAAAGATTGTATATGTTATTATTAGTTTGAACATCAACCTCATAAATTCCATTTCGAGGTTTATCCTCAAAATAGAAAATATCATTTAAGTAAGTAGAAATATTAATTCCATTAAAAACGTACTTAAAACCTTGTTCAAACAATAAGGAAACTGAAATAATGTTTCTGGTTAAACCAGGTGCAAACAAACAGTTATTTAAGATAACTACAAGGCCAGAAGGACATGAAAAGTGAAATGTTCCAGTTGCAAGAACTGGTACTCTCTTCCCATCACCAACGATGAGTTTCATGTCGCCTTGTTTCAGCTTTTTCCACTTTTCAGGCTCGTGCAATACATTAACGATGTGATAAGCACATCCGGTATCAAATACCCATGTGTCGCTAGAGATAGTGAAAAGTTCAATAACATAGATAGAAATACCAGAAGAGGTGCCTTCACCATTGGCTCTCTTCGATCTCAGCTTAGCTAGATATTTAGGGCAGTTACGTTTCCAGTGCCCCATATTGTTGCATTCAAAACATTGACGCTCCTTGGGAGGGGGTGCTTTTGCAACTTGCTTGTTTTTGTTGGTGGCATTCTTGGCAGCAACAATAACTTGCTTCTTACCTTTGCTGTTATAACCCCTTTTCTTGGTTTTGTGCTTGTTAACACCAGCAGATTTGACCATCAACTCTTGATTGGTCTCACTTGATATTCTCATCTCGGTCGTTTCCTGCATGCCATGCAGTTCGGGCATAGTCTTCTCCCATGTGTTCATATTTAAGTTCATTACGAAGTTGTCATAAGAACTAGGGAGAGAGTTCAAGATGAGGTTGGTGTCATTCGGTTTTTCATTCTCAAGCAAAGACTTGAGAGAGAAGGAGGAGTGAGATTCTTTTTCAGTAGACATCCGTTAAATAAGCAAATTAAATGTTAATTAGTATTTTGGATGTAATAAATTCTTATATTAATGACTCATGGCAAGAATATAATAAGAATAGAGAATCTGGTTATATCAATTAGTAATGGCGGTTGTGGCACGCAACATTAGTAAGTGATTTAGGCAGACTGACAATAATTGCCAATTGTGGAAAAATGCACAATTCTCGAGTATGAGGCCGCTAAGACAACTCTTGTCTATGCATTAATACGTTTAGCCTCATCTATACCCACTTTTGGTCTCCATACAGCTGGGGCATGTATTAGAGAGAAAAGTAATAGTCGCCCTAGTACAGGTACATGTGGAAGGGTCGGATGTGTTAACGAAACCCTTGCACCTTGGAGGGATAGGTTACGTACCAAGTGCGGTGCTGTGGCTCCAAACACTGGTGTTTCACGTTATGCCCCAAGTGTTCCTTATAGTAGGATGGCATAGACTAAAGATTTTAAATATGGGATTTAATTTTAGTGTTTACTGAATAGGGTCAAACACAATGAATGATAAATCATACGTGTGTTGTAAAAGCCAGTTTTACTATATATTAGATCGTGACAACGTGATGAACCCTTTCATCTCTCGGGACACTTAATTTTAATAACCTATTAAAACTAAGTTTGTCGCGATGTAATTAACCAATTAGAAGTTAATAGTTTAAATGAACTATTAAGTTATTCGTTTTGAAAATTTAAAATTAGTTTAAACTGTAAAACTTTATTGGTTATCATTTATTTTTAAAAACAAACCGTTTGTTTTAATATAAAGTATCCACAAGTTGTAAAAAAGTTTAGAACTTGTTATTTATTTGATTTTGAAAATTTTGGTATTTGGTTGGTACGTTATAACATTTATAAGATAAAAAGCAACCACAATAGCAAACACAAAAATATGTAAATCATATGGCCAAGGAAAAAATGTTTGATCTTGCTAGAGCCTAATAGCAAGACCAAACTAGGTCACGGGGTCACAACACACAAACAACCACAAGGATGGACTTCGTGCATGCGTCTAGCCGTTCCGCGTGACTCCCACTAAATCCAAGATCATGTCTTCGTCTTCAGTTTTGTCTTCGGGTCTTTATCTTTACAATATTTATACAGAATACGAAAAAATAAAACCCTAAGCTATTACAACTTTGAGCCATCAAAGTGGGCCAAAACATAAAAGCTAACCTATTACAACTTTGAGCCATCAAATGGGCCAAAACCATAAAACCAAAAACAGAAAACAAACACAAGACAGGGTCGGGCCAGATTTACATATTTAATACAATCAAATAACTGGGCAATCCTTTTGGTCAAATAAAATAAATAAAAACTTTGACCAAAATAAATAAATAAAAATTGCCCTAAATAGATCTAGATCAGAAACTTTAAACAAGTTAAAGTTTGTGATCTATAACCGGTTAAATGACCGGATCCGATTCGTATGTCGTAACCAAGGCTCTGATACCACTGTTGGGTGTTATCAGTGGTGACCGGTTGGATTAGTTATAAAAACGGTTGATAAGTAATTATAGATTAATAATAACTATTTAGTAATTATTAAAACGCAGCGGAACGAAACCGATTCAACACAAAATAGAAACCCGACAGAATCTGGGTTACAAAGCATACGAATACGGAATAAGATATAAATCTAACTACCAATGAGAAAGATATACCTCGGTTAATGATTAACCGGTTGAGACACCAAGGTACAATGAACCTATGCTAGATCACGAACCGAAAACACGGGAACGAAGCGGCGCCGGTCGGCGGCGCTGGCTTGAGGCTGCCGGAAAGATCAAAGGCTGAAACCTTTGTTCCTGGTAGGTCGCAACTTTGAAAAAGTCAATCGCCAAAAGGAAATCTTCTTGCGGCTGAGAACTGTTCTCTACTTTTTACGATTAGATTTTAATATATCTATATATATATTAATTACTCTAATCCTTTTAACCTAATAAAAATCATACCGGGCCTAAACCCAATAGTTAATATTAAAGTCTGAACCCATTTAATTGTTTTAATAAAAAGATTAAAACAATAAATATTTATTATTTGTAAACCAGTATAAATAATAATTCCCGTCTAACGAATATATATAAATATATATCGTCTTGCTAATAGATCGTAATTACCAGTTAAGCGGGTTAAGTAGATTTAATGTTCGTTGCCAAGGTGTAACTCTTACGGGTCATAGCTCGGTCAGTTGCGTTGTCCATCGGGTCGGTCCATAAAATCCAACAGTTACTTGTAATACTAAAACGATGGGTAATAAGAACACGTGAGTATAATACATTGACTATTATATGCCAGGTGTGGTGATTAACATACTATACTCACGTATTCTTTTCCCCGCCATATAGTATTTCAAATAAACTAGCTTTAGTTCATAATGTATTACCTTATTACCTTTGTCGAGCTCGTGCCATTTCTCGGTCAAGTCTCGGATTAAACCCCTCAACTTAAATCAAAAGTACATAAGGTTTGAGTTTAAGTACCTTTTTATAGGCAAATCCCTCAAAATGGTGCTCTCTAACCAATTTGTGACACCTAATAATTTCTCATCTTATTTTAAAGCATAATGGGAAAGTGGGTCCCAAAAATATTTGTAAAAAGTAATGTATTATCATTAATATATAATGTCAACATCATACTACGTATGTATGCAAAAAGAAATTCTTAAAAGTACTTTAACACGGGTTTACAAAGAAAGACTTTGTTAATTGAAAGTCTTTACACACTTGAACAAAATATTTTAACGCTTCAATTCGAGACTTTGACCCGCATGATACTGCACTTAAGCTTTACCTACATGTTAAAGAAACGCCCAAAATATATTGGCATAAGCTACTCAATTTACCAAGCTAAATGAGAAAAAAATCGCAAAAACAGGGCCAAAACCAGGTACCTACGTCGGGACCGGCGTATTATACGCTAGGATTGTACAAACATGGTCATTTGTCTATTTTGCATCGTCTTTGACCCAAATCCTTAACTGGCTTCAATTTTTTTACTTGTATAAACCCAACCTAACATATTGAAGTATGAACAAGAAGTTGTCAACACTTTAAAAACACTAATTCCTTTATCTTAAAACTCCTTTGTGAGATTACAAAAAATCCCTTTTTTATTTAATAGCTCCTTGGTGAGGTTTAACCTCTTTTAAACTCCCAATTGATACTGTGACACCCGAAAACCTGCTTCGTTTATGATTGGGCCGAAAACAAGGAAAAAGAATAAGGCGTAGGCTTTATATGTGTGGGCTTAGCCCACAAGGGTGCATTAACCCTAATTACCCAGCCATTAGCTCTCATTCTCATCATTTTCTTTCCAAAACATAGAGAGAGAAAGTGTGGGTTTTAGAGAGAGAAATCTTTAAGAATTCAATTTCAAGCTTCAAGACCTACTACAATCCTCTTCTTCACTGTTGAAGATCAAGAAATCACGAAGAAAGACGGATTTTGAGGTATGGATCCAACCTGATTCTCTATTTTTCATCAAGATGGGTTTTTGGGGTAAAACTAGAGTTTCCACCTTAAAGTTCGAATTTTTACGTGTAATATGATGATTAAAGACCAGATCTAGCTTCATGGGAGCCAGATAAACGAATTGGATGTAAAAAGTTATGATTTTGGATCGAAAAACACAAACTAGGGTTTTCTGTTCTTGAGTTGACACTAATAGTGTCGCCATCTTCATAGGGCGACACTAATCAGTGACGATGATACATGTCTCCCGAGGTTCACCAATGATTGGGACACGTGTCATTCCGTTTGGCGACACTAAGTTGGTGACACTCGGTGTCGCCATGCACGTAAACGATACTAAAAATGTTCTTCCTAAAAATGAATTATATCTACAACAGACACAAAGCCACAAAATCATTTACTGAATGAATTGCAGATCTAACCTAATATCATACCCGTTGGGCTGTTGGCTATAATGTATAGGCAAATGGGTAATTAGAAGCCAAAATCATGCTCATACCAATAGTTAGTAATCACCAGCCATACTCATACAAATAACAGTAATCACTAATAAAAACCACAAAATCACATTCGCTCAAGAGTATGCAGATGGGTAAAAATCGTTCAAGAAATCGAAGAAATGGCAACAAACAGGTGAAATTCCAGTCTGTAATCAATGACGGAAATTCATGTGATTTAATTTTGAGTTGCATATTAAAGCAGCAAACATGAAAGAGTGGTGGATTTGATTCATGCAGATCTGGGTTGTAGAGTGAGGCTAATGGCGGTAGACCGCGCCTCCACCATCACCGACCCTTCTCCTCCCCTTACAACCACCACCAAATCAGACTAAATCAGGGGTCGATTTGGGCCATTTTCAGGTCGAATCTTGTTCAATTACTCCCCCTACCCCTCAACTGCCACTGATTTGGAGTCCCAAAGAACTTCTGTTGTTTAATTGCTCTGTACCCTATAGATTTTGATGCGTCAATGGATCCAAATCACAAAGAAATCCGAAGAGGTTTATTGGGGTGCAATCAAAGGAACCATGGGTCGTGGTGGTGATCAAGGGCCGACCAGAGGCTGTTGGTGGTGGTTTGCGGTGGTATAGCGCGGTAATAGTGTGTATGTGGGTGTGTGGGTGAGAGTTTGAACGTGTGGTGAGAACCCATCTAGGGTTTGTGTGAGAACCCAAACATTAAAAGGGGGTGCTGCAAAAGGAGGAACCCATCTAGGGTTTGTGTGTGCGAGTTTGAACGTCTGATCAAGGAGGAAATATGGTGGTTCACGGTTGAAATGAGGTGTTTCAAAAGGACGAAGAAGAAGGGTTTAATTATAAAATAAAAAAACATAAAATTTAATTAAAAAGACTTGTGTATAAACTTCAAAATAAATAATATCAGAATGCATCCCTGAGGGTAAATTAGCCATTTAACTTGTTTTTAACAAATAAGTAACGGACGTTAGCCTTAGGGACTCAATAGAAGAAAAAATGAAACCTCAGGGACTCAGAGGTCAAAATTTCAAACTTAGGGACGCAACATGTAGATTGGAGTAAAGCACAAGGACGTAAATTACAGTTTACTCTAATATAAATACCCAACATAATATATTATAATGCTAATAAAAGAAGGATTTGAAATCTCATTCATATAAATAAAAATAAGGATGGTACATTATTAATGAATTATATATTTAAAGACACAGAATTACTGTGAGATGTTAGGTCTAAAAAATGCACCAACTTTTTACACAGGACAATGCATGTGCTCCATCATATGGAATTATTATCCTTCAATTATGATAATTTGACTTCTAAAAAATTACTTCTGCATTTTGTTTTTAAATAAACGTTTTATCATTCCATAATTAAAACAGTTAAATTAAGGGGTCTTATAAAATTGAAATAACACCTATTAGTTTTTTTTAACAATTTGTTTAGAAAACTTCATTAATTACATATATACCCAGTTCAAAATTTTATTTACGTATATCCCCTTCATAATTAAAAATATATCCAACTGGATGATGGAATCGATCAGAAGCGACGCTGGATGTTGTAATCAATCGATTGTGAGAATCAAAAAGTTAGGGTTATGATCAATGGAATAAAAATAATCGTATTTCTTGTAAAGGTTAAAAAGCTAATTTTATAAAAGAGAAGGATATATGTAATTTAAATTTTGGGTTGGCTATATATGTAATTAGTATTGAAAATAGAGAGATATATGTAATTGTATCATTTTTTACTTCTAAATAACACCTAAATCTTTCCTTACATGATTTAAATCCATACCTCTTCTCTAAAGGACAAAACCAATACCATTAAACCATAAGCTCACGGGGAAATAATATCATTTAGTTAGTTTTTATCTTAATTATCTTCATTTTCTTAATTTAATGAATCTTTTTCTTTTTTGATTACCACATGATCTTCTTATATCGATCCTATAAAGTATCAATAACCTTAAATTGATCAATATGTTATCCAATTTCCCCCTTCTTTTTTGTCCTAATTAAAAACCTTATATTAAATAACGTAACAAAATAAAATAATGAATATGATTTCAACACTTATAGATGTATAAAAATATAAACATGTTTTTATGTTGGTTTAAAAAAAATGCGTAAAATGATAGGATTGGTACTTGGCAGGGACAATACGTACATTGAATTATTAGTCGAAAAGATATTATGTAATACAATGTGTTTCTGATGAGAAAGTATCATATCTTCCAATAATAAATATAAAATCAACATAATAATCACTAATCAACAATATCTTTTTTCATATCAAAATTAGCTTTATTTAACTTCTTTTGTAATCATCCACTAAATATAAAGTAATTTATTTAATTTTACTTAGATTTGTCTTTTTTCATTTAAAAAAATATCAAAGTTTGAAAAAAAAAACATTTCATACTTACTACTTCCAGAGAAACAATATAAGAGTGGAGGAGGTGGAATCTGTAGTAATTCGTTCGCGTATAAAAGTAAAACAATTTTAATATTACGATTACAATACAAATAATCAAACCTATCTAGGAAAGCAAGTAAATTACAAATACGAATACAACTGAAAAATCACAAAATACAAGAACAGAATTCCGATTTTGACCGAGGATCGTGTTTGACACGTGACCCTTAAATCAAATTCTGGGTCTCTCCCCATTTTGTTTCCCAGGGTACAAGGGCCTAAGCAGTATGTACTGCCGGGGAAAGCTCTGGCACCCGAATTGTACCTTCAAGAAAATGATAAAGATGATCAAAGAATTGTTGGAATTTTTTAGGGAGAAAAATGGAGAGAACACTAGAGAGATTGTGTTGTTTTTGTGCATTTTTCAACCAAAGAACACCTTGGCATTTATACTTGAAAAAGGAGTTGAAACTCCACATTCATCATCAACTCATGAGTTGAAACACCCCATTCACCATTAACCAAAACCTTTAAGTATTTGACTAAAACTTAAAAGACATGTTAAATGGATTTTGACTAATTCAACATGGTGTTTCAACTAGCAAACTTGAATAAAAAAATAATACAAGTTTATATAATTTTATTTTCACAAAATATTTTTCAACAATCCCCCACATGTGAAAACAAAACTCATTCATTTTCACATATTTTCCAACAACCCACCACATGTGAAAACAAAAGTCATTCATTTTCACATTGAGATCGATCTATACATACAAGTTTCTTAGATTTAATTAAACGGTTGAGCATTGCAGGATAGATAGGTGTTACCCTTTGAACCTTTCTTTATGAAGCATACTTAGTCTCCTAGTGGTGTGTAAACACGATGTCTTTGAACATACCCCCATTTATGTAGACGACGATACACTTCACACAACACTCTCCCTGGTCTGGCCAACCACTCACTTATATTATGGTCCTGGAACACTTGCCTGGTTCTGCTAGAGCTCTTGGATTTTTGCCCAAAATCTAGTCAAAGCGACCCTACTTCTCTCTCACATAGGTGATTCTCGCTCGAATCATTAAAAGAAATAGGTTATCTTGATTTCTACAAATCATTAACCTTTATTATGCTTATCCTCACAACACATGTCACTGATTGGAATGGACTAGGACGTGCGCACGCGCAACGCCCTTTAGTTTGTTTTGGGGTACTCCCCCACAGTGACCACCCTTGGTTTCATGATTAAGTTGTCCTATTGAACCTAGATCTTGGGATCTATAGTCAACTAGGTTAGGTTTCCCTCATGTCCCCTTTTTTCATGGGCTTTAGTCACATTCCTCTTGACGAATTCTTAACTAACTCTTTGCTTAAGCCTTTCGTTAACGGGTCCGCAATGTTATCTTTTGACTTCACATAGTCAATCGTGATAACACCCTTTGAGAGTAGTTGTCGTACCGTGTTATGTCTACGTTGAATATGCCTTGAATTGCCATTGTACATCACGCTATGGGCTCTACCAATCGCTGATTAACTGTCACAATGTATGCAAATAACCGACAAAGGCTTTGGCCATATTGGAATATCTTCACAAATTGACGTAGCAATTCCGCCTCTTTACCACATTTATCCAAGGCGATAAATTCCGATTACATCGTGGATCTAGCTATAACCGTTTGCTTAGTAGACTTCCAAGCAATAGCCGCACCACCAAGTGTGAACACATACCCACTTGTTGATTTAGAATCTTCTATATCCGATATCCAATTCGCATCACTGTATCCTTCGATTACAGCAGGATCGTTGTTATAATGGAATCCATAGTCTCTCGTGTATCTCAAGTATCTTAGCACCCGCATGATACTTTTCCAATGTTCCTAGCTCGGATTACTAGTATATCTACTTAGCCGGCTCACGGCATAAGCTAGATCAGGTCTAGTACATGTCATAAGATACATTAGACTACCAATAATTCTTGAATACTCTAACTGAGCAACACCCTCGCCTTTATTTTTAAATAGATGGTGGGTCGTATCAATTGGAGTTGATGCGCATCGCGAGTCACCGTTATTAAATTTCTAAAAAATTTTGTCCACATAGTGAGATTGACTCAAGACAAGACCATTTTGGGTTCTAGTGATTTGTAACCCAAGAATCACGTCCGCGAGACCCAAGTCTTTCATTTCAAACCTCGCTTTCAACATATATTTTGTAGATTGAATCATCCTGTCATTACTCCCAATGATAAGCATATCATCTACATAAAGGCATAAGATCACATAACCTCCTAGCGTGTCTTTCACATAGACACATTTGTCACACTCGTTTATTTTGAAACCATTGTCAAGCATGACATGATCAAACTTTAAGTGCCACTGTTTTGGAGCTTGCTTCAAATCATACAAAGATTTGACGAGTTTACATACTTTGCCCTCTATTCCTGGGGCGGAGAAATCCTCGGGTTTCTCCATGTAAATCTCTTCATCTAAATCGCCGTTTAGAAATGCGGTTTTTACATCCATTTGGTGAACATCCAAATTTTGTAAAGCCACGATTGCAAGAACCAACCTAATTAAGGTTATTCGCGTGACCGGCGAGTAAGTATCAAAGTAGTCTAGACCCTCTTTTTGTCTATACTCTTTGATCAGTAACCTTGCCTTATATTTATCAATACTTTCATCGGCTTTCATCTTCCTTTTGAATATCCAACGATATCCAAGGGGTTTACAACCCGACGGAAGATCTACTAACTCCCAAGTATGATTTTGCAATATAGAATATATCTTGTTCTTAATTGCTTCTTTCCATTGAGGTGCTTCCGCGGAAGTAACCACCTCGCGGTAGGTATTGGGCTCACCCTCAACCTTGTAGCACACGAAATCTGGACCGAAAGATTTTTCAATTCTTGGTCTTTTGCTTCGTCTAAGCTCACCCTCCTCAACCTCGGGTCAGTCATGTCTCTCATCATGAACCGTATCATCAACCGCTCTTGATGTACTTGCTTCATCAACCGCTCTTGATGAACTCGCATGTGTTTGTCTTAAACAAGGAAACACATTTTCGAAAAAGTCGGCAGTCCTCCACTCAACAATAATGCCTGTATGTACATTAGGATTCTTGGACTCATGTACAAGAAATGTATGCACAATACTATGGTGCGCATATCCAATGAATATGCAATCCACAGTTTTGGGTCCTATCGTTAGTGCCTTTGGTGGCGGAACCGTCACCTTGGCTAGGTACCCCCACACTTTGACGTATTTGTATGATGGTTTTCTACCCATCTATAACTCATACGGAGTGGCATACGTTTTCTTGCGGGGTATCTTATTCAAGACATAATTGGCCGAGAGAATAGCCTCTCCCCACAGGTCATAGCTCACGCCTGAATCAACATGGCATTCATCATCTCTTTCAATGTACGGTTCTTTCGTTCCGCAATGCCATTAGATTGGGGAGAATAGGGTGCGGTACACTCGTGTATTATGCCACTTTTTGCGTATATTTCCATAAATTGTGAAACATATTCACCACCCCTATCACTTCGCACAATCTTTATTTTCTTTTTGAGTTGATTCTTAACCTCATCTTTGTACAAGATAAACTTGTCTATTGCTTCATCCTTACTTTTTAGTAAGTATACATAGCAATATCGAGTACTATCATCAATAAACGTGATGAAATAGTTATTTCCACCTCTTGTGGGAGTGGCTTTTAAATCGCACACATCGGTATGTATTAAATCAAGGGGTTCGGTTGTTCGTTCAACCAATTTGAAAGGCTTTCTCGTTAGTTTGGATTCAACACATGTTTCGCATTTGTACTTTGAATCTATTTTAAAACTTGGAATGCATTTTAAATTAATCAAACGACGAACTGAATTAAAATTTACATCTCCTAGTCTACCATGCCAAACACAAGAATTAGAAGACTCAAGCATGTAAACAGAAGTAGAAGCAATTTTATTCAGCGTGTTTTTCACAACCATTACATTTAATTTAAACATTGCATTGTCGGCATAACCCTTGCCGACAAACATTCCATTCTTCGATAAAATAAATTTATCCGATTCAATGACCAAGCGAATACCATGCTTATTGAGCATCCATCCCGAGACAAGATTCTTACGAATCTCGGAACATAGAGAGCGTTGGTCAACGTGAGCTCTTTGCCGGAAGTCCGCTTCAATACCACATCTCCTTTCCCGATGATGTCCGCAGTTGCTTTATTCCCTATTTAAAGCTTCTGTTCACCCGCGCCTCCTTAAAATTCTTAAAGAGTTGTTTGTCGCCGCAAACATGGCGGGTCGCATTGGTGTTAACGTACCACCCTTTGGGAGCGCCTCCTACATAGCTGACTTCCTCGATGAGAGCCACTTCAATTCCTCGGTAATCATCACCACTAGAGGAGTGCCATCCTCGTCCACCAAATGCGCGCGCTTGCGCCTTGGTTTCTTGCACTGGTTCGTACGGTGCCCCGTCTCGTTACCGTTGTAACAAGGTCCTTGGAAAGTCGGAGGCTTCTTTTTCACCTTTGCTTTTCCTTTGCCTTTCCCTCTCTTGCCACCCTTTGAGGATTGATCATGCTCGACTAAGTTAGCCTTGGCGAAAACATCCACTAGGCTACCTTTTTGAGCCCTCTTGTTGTCCTCCTCAATACGAAGACGAACAACAAGCTCATCGATGGTCATGTCCTTTCGTCTGTGTTTAAGATAATTCTTAAACTCAACCCAACTAGGAGGCAATTTTTCAATCATCGTTGCCACTTGAAATGTCTTACTAAGTGACAATCCCTCGGCGTGGATGTTGTGAAGTATAACTTGTAACTCTTGGACTTGACTGATCACAGTCTTGGAGTCTACTATTTTATAGTCCAAGATATGGGCGACAACAAATTTCTTTGTTCTCGCATCCTCCGTTTTGTACTTTTTCTCTAAAGACTCCCATAATTCTTTGGCAGTCTTTATAGATGAGTACACGTTATACAACGCGTCCACCAAGCCGTTTAAGACATAGTTTCGACAAAGGATTTCCGACGCATCTACCGCGCTCAAAGCTTGAACGTCGGTCTCCCCTTCCGCGTTCACGACAATGGGAGCAGATTCCTTTAAGAACCTCGCAAGGTTCAAGGTGGTTAAGTAAAAGAACATCTTTTGCTGCCACCTTTTAAAGTGAATACCCGAGAACTTCTCGGGTTTTTCAGCGTGATTAGCCATTGTGGTCGCTCCCACCATGGCATTTTCAAGGGAATGGCATTAACGACGTGAGATGGTGATGCCATTTTTCTGAAAAATAAACTGTGCTAAGTTAGATTTTCAGAAATATTAATAGTGCACGCTCCCCTAAATTAAAGTTACGCAATACTTTTCATCCAACTTCTCGAATTAACCCACCGAAGGTGTTCTAAGTCCAACTTTGAAGGGACCAAACAGTGGGTTTTTCCAAGAATTTCGCGTTAAAAATCCGAACTGTAACCAAATTCCCGTGTCAATAAAGTCGCTCATTTAAATAGAAACGGGAAGAAAAAAATGTTGTTTAAAACACAAACCACGTGAATAAAAAAACTCGTTTGTAACACACGAAATGGTTTTGGATACACGAATGGTGTTTTAAAAATTTGTTTTAGGATTGTAGGAATCCGTTCACGTATAAAAATAAAACACTTTTAATATTACGATTACAATACAAAGAACCAAACATATCTAGGAAAATAAGTAAATTACAAATACGAATACAACTGAAAAATCACAAAATACAAGAACAGAATTCCGATTTTGACCGAGGATCGTGTTTGACACGGAGCCCTTAAAACAAATTCCGGGTCTATCCCCGTTTTGTTCCCAGGGTACAACGGCCTAAGCAGTATGTATTGTCGGGGAAGGTTCTAGCACCTGAATTGTACCTTAAAGAAAATAATGAAGATAATCAAAGAATTGTTGGAATTCTTTAGGGAGAAAGAAGAAAAGAACACTAGAGAGATTGTGTTGTTTTTGTGCATTTTTCAACCAAGGAACACCTTGACATTTATACTTGAAAAAGTAGTTGAAACTCCACATTCACCATCAACTCATGAGTTGAAACACCCCATTCACCATTAACCAAAACCTTTAAGTATTTGACTAAAACTTAAAAGACATGTTAAATGGATTTTGACTAATTCAACATGGTGTTTCAACTAGCAAACTTGAATAAAAAAATAATACAAGTTTATATAATTTTATTTTCACAAAATATTTTCCAACAGAATCGGGTAACATGGGAACACCGCCGCAAGCCCCACGGCTTAGGCGACGGTTTGGATTCACGGGTTGGTGAATCCGTTGGAGGGTGAGTGGAATGAAACGTTTCATGTAGCCGTTGGAGGGGGAGTAGCCGTTAAGTCATTTTTTGAAATAAAAAAACCCTATAAATATAACCTTTTTCAACAAATTTGATCCAAAACGAATACTCTCTCACTTCTACTTTTCTACTAGTCTTATTTTTTCTACTATACTCATGAATCAAGGAAACAACCATCCTCCGCCCACAAAACCTATAGACTAAAAGTCCATTCGTGTCCAAGTGAACCGAATCCAACACAATCGTTTCAATATCCCCAATTCTACCAAAATCGTCCAACCCAATCGTCCAAGTCCGTCCAAATTGCACCAGGTCATTTTGTACTTCCAAAACCTGAAGGATCCAACCCGTTTCCATTGTACCAAAATCTACACTTTCGTAACCCAACCCAACCCGTTCCACAAACCGAATATGATGTGGAACAAGATGAGGGTAATGAAGATGAGGAAGAACAAGATTATGAGGTGTAAGAAGAAGTTGACAAAGAAGAAGAAAAACAAGATGACACATTCGAGGTAAAAGGAAATTCAAAAACTGGTCGCCACGAAAGGTTTGGGAGGATTATGAGGAAGTTGCCTTGGGCAAAGCTTGGATTCGGGTCTCCGAAGATGTAAGGCCCCAAACCAGGCACCCTACAGTTGGTTCTCATTACGGGTTATTCCCTCGAAAGTACTCATTTTAGATATATTAAACTACAGCGGAAGTCTTTCTAAAAATATTAATTACTATTTAATGTCATTAAGTTACCTCACGAATACATGCGCACCAACCCGAGTAGCCCCGCTCCCAAGCCAAGATACCTCGTCTAGCAAACTCACCTGCAAAACAATCTAACGTACATACAAAGTCAGCTACGCTGTGTTAGGACATAGATTGTATGACAAAAGCTTTGTAATAATTTAGATCTTAATGTCTTTATGTTTTTGTATTAAATGTTTTCTAAGTGTTTATACAAGTTATGCTAGAGGCGAACTTGTCAAGTTCACCTGGTCTATCAGAGGCGAACTTATTAAGTTTGCTTAGTCTGTTAGAGGCGAACTTGTTAAGTTCGCCTAATGCAGATCATGTGTCTATAAATAGAGTTTACAGAGTCTGTCTTGATACGCATACAGAAGTGAACGAATCGAGTCTGTAAACTCTGTGATTGTTGGAATACAAGTGAATGTTATTTACCTGATTGTTTCTATTGTCTATTTCGTATGCAATCGTTGATTCGGTAGGATTCCGCACTCCGCGTTAACGATACGTCTTATCACGAGAACGATCCGTAGAAGAGCCATGTGGACCTACACGCTAAGTGAGTTCTAGTAGTTTAATTTAATTAAAAGCTAACACGTCTCAAAAGTTATTTAAACTTTACTCAGGAACCACGGTCCTTATAAATTAGATCCACAATTCATTAACCATTAGATAACCCCTGTTATCACCCGATATCCCATAATAACTCGTCACCCATGACTCATCCCATAATAATAATCCCGCAGTCTCATTGACATAGGTCGGACTTGCTACACTAATAACTCATGCTCATGAACACGTATTAACTCGACACTTGGTTAACACAACAAATCCCTAACATCAACTTACTCAGCCTTGACCAAGACTCTTATAAATCGACTGACGTAACAGTCATAAACACTACATCATAATCCTGGCACAACGGTCAATCTAACTCTACTCACCACAATAATACTATCTCATGCACAATAAATATAACTCAACGCTTGTATGCAATTTAACACAAATATATAAGCACACAAGCACATACCTCATTACTGCACCCTCGTCAGGGTTACCCTCGTCAAGGCGTTCGACACACCCCGAGCTCATCACCGTCCTGTTGGATATCGTCACCTTTGGTGACCACCCAAAGGACATAGTCCTCCACAATCCCGTTTGCCGTGTCATAATGACAACAATCTAAACACAATACCCGTCGTGTCACAAGGACAACGAAACAATACACACACATGTATAATCACATAATAATATACTCTACGTACATGATTCCTTAACTGCACCTTCAATTCACACATAACACTGGGATAAGATATCCTACACGTATTCATAAGCGTTTAGCTTATATCCCGACTCACCCCGACTAACTCGTAACAGAATACACCGCTAATATAGCAACACGCATACAACTACTATATCTCATTATTTAAGCATATACCTCGTACATGCACATCGTGTGACACTTCCTAGTCGCACTCGTACGACCTGTTCACTACAATCCCGACTCACCCCTGTTAGGTCACTATACGACCCGTGACCATTTAACCAACTTTAGACCTAGATCACAAGATCTCATAAACATCCCCGTAGGCCCTCCGACTTATTACTGAATGTTTTAGTTCATAAACACCTCGGGTTAAAACCCAAAACTCTTAAAACGTTTAATACGTTAAACATCTTTGGTAAGTATGTACGATAGCCCAAAAAACATTAAGACATTTAAAAGAGTGGGATTAGAAATTCACAGGTTATGCCGAGTCTTAGTCCTTGCCCTGCAGCTCGCTCGTTCACGCTCTAAATCCGAACCTATCAATATATGATCACAGGATCAGACGCGTTCTAATCGTACCTTGAATTATGTATAACAATATAAGTAAAATCCTACATTCGACTCATCTTCTCATTGTCACTTCTTAATGAAACCCTAGTCTCACATGCATGCACGCACGGGTGCCATGCGAACCCTTAATCGTCCCCATCTCGTAGATACAGACTCGCATGGTCCACCCTTAGTCCATGAAGACATCACCGGCTTAGCTCGAGTGTCCATGCCCATGCATGCACGATTCCATGCACACGTAAGACCTTAACGGGTGTCGTACCCGTATCCTTTGCCAAGCACCACCACCACACTACCACTTCCATAATTCTCGTCCCCATCCTTGAGCCTCACTTGACGCGTATCACCTAGCCCGTCACCTTCGCACCGTCGTCTTCATCCATGATACTGGGTCAAACCCTAGTTGGTCACCCTCACAGGCTCTGAGATCCTCCACCACGCACTACCGTGCCGTCCCCACTGCCACCACAGCGCACTACCGCTGCCGTCATAACCATCCCCCACCACCGTGGGTCTCGTTTTTCTTGTCCGGTAGCCCCAGTCGGACCACCTTTCTCCCATGCCGTCGCCGACCTGATTCCCGTAAACACCCCTATTACCGACCACCCTGCTTGCCACCGAGCAGTCGCCATTACGTTTCTACCACCACTCGTGACCATCGCTTCCATAGCCGGCCACCCCTTCCGTCTCCTCCGCCGATAGCCGATACCACAGCCCACTCTAGCCGAGTTCCCATGCAGTAACATGAACCGTAAAGTAAAAAAAGGGGTGAGAGGTTTACCTTACGCGAAGAGAGGTCCTCTTCCGCTAGACACTGCCACAAGTCCGCTGCACGATCACCACCGTGCTCCCCTCCTCTCCGACAACTCTCTCTCTTTCTCTCGATGCCTTTGCCGTCATACAAGACCTAGGCTGAATGGCCTAGGGTTTCACACTAAATGGATTATATACCTCCTCTAGTTACATCTGGGTCCTTTTAGTTCCTACATCGAACATTTTGATTATAAGTTAGCTCCTTAACGAATAATTGTCTCCCTTATTGTCGTTAAAACACACCTCCTTTGGTTAACCTTACTTATCGAATAATTGTCTCCCTTATGTTTAGATAAGATTCGGGTCGTCCACTAACCCAAACCATTAACACTCGGATTATCAGGATGTTACAAGTCTATCCCCCTTAAAAGAGGATTCGTCCTCGAATCCCACGTCGGCACAAATCACCACAACTCCTCCTTTCCATTCTTACTCTTGCACCAAAACCCTTAGGTGCTATCCGTCCTCTGTCGTATACGCATCCTTTTGCTCCTTACTTTTCCATACACATGACGTCACTCTTTTGTTGTAACCCTAATGATCTCTTCTCTTCGATGATCATCCCCGATTAAGGTTCCTTGCTCTTCACAATTAGGATCATTCGTCATTCTTCTTATCTCGCACTATAATCGCCATCCAGCGATGACTCCTCAAAAACTCTGGCACCACTGCATTGTTTGTAAGGGTACTTCCCTTGTCCCTTTTTTGGAAATCTCTAGGAGCTTGTGCCAAGCTACTCTGGTTCCAACAACATTCTTCTACCAAAATTTCCATTTACTTCAGTATCACGCATTTAATACGTCCCTTAAGTACGTACACACCCAACGCTAGGGTAATCTTTATCAGCTCTTGATGTTTCTCAAGGCCCATATACCTTGGTCGTGTCTTTTTCAATCATCTAAATGCTTGCCTTCCTTAAATGCTCCATGGGAGCTCATATTAAGCTGGTCTTGGATTTACCAGCGTAGGCATATCCTTCTTAGTCACTTACGTGCAATCCTGCACTTACCCCTCCTGAGTTTCACCTTTCTCTATGTTGCTCTACCATTACCATGCGATTCCCGACCACAACTCATTTATCATGTACGAACACGAAATCCGTCTGCTCACAAGCCTCAACTATTCGTCGTCTTGCCCAGGGAAAAACATCCCTAATATTCCGGTGTCTCATCTCTACTGAATTCTTCATATTTAACGTGTTCCGTGAAGGTCCTTCGTCACTTTGCTAACTCCGTGTTGAAATCTTCAACGTTGACGTGAGGACGTAGTCTCACTCAAAAATAAACCAATTACAACTAAATAGCTAGCGGTAAGTGGGTATCGAACACGAGGAGTTTGTGGAAAATGTGTTATCTAAGTAGCTTTTATAGTAAACTAAAATTAAACTAGATTGCAGAAATGTAATTTCCAGAATTTTGATTGTTGGTTTTGAAAACTAGAATTATCTAAATTAATCACAAATCAAAAGATTGTAATTCAGAAATGAGAGAGTATGTCTTCCCCCGGTTTCAGGTTTCCATGAATGATAATACTGATGTTTAATTAGGAAGAACTACATAGACATAGTTCATGAAAATATGTTTGATTGTGATAAAAGGGGACCAAGTGCTTGGATTACAAGAACGCAAGATTGTCACCCGATGATCAATTAAATATATCCAACCCCGAATTCCTCCCAATAAATCTCGATTGCCAGCGGCACCAAGAACTGATGGTTTAGAAAACGATGTTAAACAATATCAACGATTAAAATCAAACACATAAACACCACAATAACACAACCAAAATGATTAGATTATTGTCCTACAAATAACATAAACATCAACAAACATTCAAAAGATAAACCTTACAATCCGGAGGAAAACATATGAAAACTTAGCCACACATCGTTCGGTTGATCATCATCAAGCAACTATCAATGTTCATGTGAATCAAAAACACCAACCCAATTGTTCCAAATTGCTTCTAACCAAGAAAATCACCCAAAATCGCCCCTGAAACTGCTGCAAAACGTCTCCCAATGATTGGATATGAAAAGCCCCTTGAAGAACTGTTTTAATAGGGCAGTTACACTTTTCACGCCAGTGACCACCGTAAGCTACGGTATCTACCGTAGCTTACGGTAGCTTTAAAAGTGCTACGGTGGGTCTCTACTGCCTTACGGTGGAAGAAAAGTGCTGGGGGCTACTGTAACTTACGGTAGCCACCGTAAGCTACGGTAGGCTTCAGCATGCAATTTTGTTTTCTTCATAACTTTTTCGTTTCAACTCCGTTTTCTTCGCCGTTTGCGCCCACGTTCTCGTAATTTCTTCCTCTAACATGTTATCTTCTTAATTCTTCAATTCAAAGATATTATTTTTTTCACCTATGCTCCGTCTTTCACTCTCTAATCCATCCGCGTTTATTCGAACCTTCATTTCCACACTTTTAAGCTCCGAATGTACCTGAAACACAAGCAAACGTAGTCATCTAATTCTAGAAAATTACTCGATTAAATGTAGTATTAAAATACCATTTATAGCTCTTAAGGGTCGTCCTACGGACCACCCGTCACATCCCCACACTTAACCGTTGCTTGCCCCCAAGCAACTCATCAAAAACCATTTCCAAGTTCACAAGCGATCAACATGAATCAAGCAAACAAATGTCCTCATTTTACTAACTTTTTCTTAAACCCCGCATAACACACCCCTCACAGTGACTCTCCTCTCGGCGACAAATAATAACTAGCAAGGATGAGCTAGAACATACTTAAAACAAATGGGTGATTGCATAATAATAGGCTTGTACTTAAATCGGTCATTCGCCTAAAGAATTTACTAAAATGCGCACGTGAATCAAAGGGACTTAAGGGTTGGAACGTGGCGAGGCATATGGGTAGGACATGGAAATATATATGTAGTAGCTAATGATCCGACCCGGTCTTATTATTACATCTAAATAAACTCAACTAATTAACTAACTACTAAGCCTCGCATTTTTTTTTTCAAACTACTACCACATTTATTCTCATTCTTTTTTTGTACTTCCACTTTTTCTTTCTTTTTTTTTCATTGTCATTCTCCTTCAACTACCATCGCATTTATTTCCTTCTTTTTGCATTTTTCTTAGATTTTTTTTTAACAAAACAAAAACAAAAAACACTACGTACTAAAACTACTAAACTGGGTCTTCTCAAACAGGTAAGATATTTTGGGCGGTAAGCATGGGTTATCAAATGATAGGCAATAAGCTCAAATATGGTTACTAATGGACCAAACCCCCGCCCCTCTCGCTACCATGCTCATATGTGTAATTTATGAGGCCCAACCCCCGAATCCCACACTCACACACATCGTGACGAGGCTACCTAAATGCCCTTATCCTTTTCACATACATATCAAGCTAAGGCCTCAAACCGAATTCAAGCACAAGTTCTAATGCACCCCCACCCATTGCCACTCTCATCAAAGAAAATATTTCTAACAATTCAAATAGATGGCTCAAACTCTCACCAAGAAAAGGGGTATACGGGGTTGTCGGAGTGTTATGCGGTTTCAATACTTTAACTTTTCAAATTTAGACCATTTTTCGCTTGATTTCATAATTTTTCAAAAAATTTTCCCCATCCCCACACTTGGGATACATTGTCCCCAATGTATGGCTTTGAATGGAAAGATCGCTCAAAACACACCAAACATTTTTTTTTAACAAATAAACTAACTACCAATATTTCAAGGCTAAAGAACATTACAAGTCTAAGAAAAGAGTACATGGACCTGATGAAGTTTGACACAACAGATGTTGTAAATGATCTGATTTCCTATCACCACCTTCACACAACTATCCACACATCTTCCTCACACTTGAGTGTTGCCATAGCCTTGAAACATAGAAAAATAAAGAAATAACAATGTCAGTGAAAAACCCCGGGTTGCCTCCCGAGCAGCGCTAAATTTTCGGGTCTTCAGCCAGACCGTGCCACCCCTGTTTATGGTGGCTCAAAGAAACGATTACGGCCATCTCCATCACTACATCGTGCCATTGAGTAAAATGCATCCGTCCCGTTTCGATTCGTGGGTAATCAAATACACTCCTACTTGATCCCGTATGCTTTTCTTCATGATCCGGTGGGTGATTTATTTTCATTCTTTGACACACTTTTGTCATACAATCACTAGACTCACCACCCTTCCCCTCATTGGACTCATAAATAATCACTCTAGTTTGAACATCAAATGATAACTTACAGTTCTTTTTGGTCATGGTAATAACCCCGTCTCTACAATTGATTTGAGCATTTGCTGTGTATAGAAACGGTCGGCCTAAGATTACCCTTTGTTGCGCTGCCATTTTAGTAGAAGCATAGTCTAGGACCAGAAAATCCACTGGGTACTCAAATTCTCCCAACTGAATCTTAACATTCCTAACTACTCCCCGTGGACGCCTCCAACTTTCATCTGCCAAGCTCACCATGGTGTCTATATCTTGTAGCGGGCCAAAGTCATGCATGTCATATAACTCGCCTGGTAGCACGCTCATGCCCGCCCCATAGTCCAACAATGCATGAGGAATTTTTAATTTTTCCACTCGGATTGGCACGATTGGTGCCCCATGCTCTTTGTCATTTTCCGCCTCGGCCTCCTTTCCTATACCTGCATTCACTTGACACGAAGAGGTTAGAAATGTTTCATTAAATTCACTATTGGGAACGGTACTTACCACATTAATGTTCACGCTTTTGATGTTCTTGGGATTTGTCACTGTGTCACTTGGTAGTTGACCTTTGTTCTTTTTTAAAAGGGCCACCTCACTTGCAAGTTGACCCATTTGGGTAGTCAAAGATTGGATGACTTTGTCGCAAATTTCATCTTTTTGCAACCGAGCCTCATCCATTTGATTCCTCCTTTGCATATCTTGTTGCATCATCCGGAGCATATCCATCACTTCATTCCCACTTGAAGTAACTTGACCCGAATGGCCACTTTGGTCACCACCCGGTTGTTGAAATTGCCTTTGGAAGCCTTGATTGTTGAATTGTTGGCGAGGAACATAATTTCCTTGACTTCCTTGGAAATGTGGGTTGGATTGATTCGCGGGATTGCCATAACGAAAATTCGGGTGATTTCGCAACCCCGGATGATACGTATTTGAATTCATGTTATAATTTCTACCACCCCCACCTTGGCCTTGACCTTGAATTGCATTGACTTTTTCAAAATTTTCTTAAACTCCCAAACAATTATCCGCTGAATGGCCCAATTCATTACAGTTAGTGCAAACATCATAAACTTGATTAGTAGTTTGCACATTACCATCCTCCACCGCATGCAATTGGGTTCTAGTAATGGCCGGTCTCGCTCTCCTAGATGATTGAGCCTTCCTCTTTGATGTGACCGCCATTTGTTCCAAAAACGCCCAATCGTCTTGCTCGTAATTAGTACCGAATGTACCATTCGTGATAGACATTAAGTCACGAGCATCTTCGGAATTCAACCCTTCATGAAACACGTTCAACAATTCCCACAATTCGATCCCATGATGAGGGCAATTTTTTATCATCAAATTAAACCGTTCGAAAGCTTCGTGAAACATTTCACCTTGTTGTTGTTGGAAGCTTCTCAAGCTTCTTCTCGCATCGTTGGTCTTTTGGGCCGTGAAAAATTCTTCTAAAAATCTTTGTTGCATCTCCGCCCATGTATAAATCGAAGCCGATGGTAAAGTGTAAAACCATCTCTTTGCTTTATCTTCCAACGAGAATTGAAACAATACCAACTTTACTTCATTCGATGAAAATCCTTGCCCACCGATAGTATTGCATATCGAATCGTATGCCTCCAAATGAAAATAAGGTTCCTCCGTGGCTAATCCCTTATATTTTGGTAAACTTTGGAGGGAATTAGTTCTAACTTCGAACGTCCTCCCTTGATTGTTTTGAGGAATAACTACCGGTGAAGGATTGTTAGTAATAACCGGCCTAAAATGTGCTTCAATACCCCTCACGGCCTCCCGATTATATCTTCTTGGCACGCACAACGGTACTTGTGGTGGCAAACCGGCTTGCCTAGGCATTTGTCTTCGAGGTTGAACTTGTCTAGGAATTTGTTGTTGAAATTGTGGTTGAGGTTGAAATTGTTGTTGAGGCACTTGTTGCTCATATTGTTGAACTTGTCGAGGTTGACCTTGTGGAGCTTGCGGTATATTTTGCGGTCTTCGCACAAATCCACCCCTTCCTTGAAATCCCGTTTGATTTCCATTACCCCCAAGGGTATATTCACCTTCATCATACCCCTCATAATCATCTTCATAACCGTCATTAAACCCATCATCTTGCACTCTCATAAACGGCATCGCGGGAGATTGTTGATATTGGAACCTCAATGGTGGTTGTTGTTGTTGGACCGGGGTGGTAAAGGTTATAGGTGGGTCTTGTTGAAATGGGACTGGTTGACTCTGTTGGGAGGACGATTGACCTTGAGTCGGGAAGAAATGGCTAAATGGTGGTAAGGTTGATGCCGTTTGGTAGCTCAATGGATTTGGTGGAAGTGTGCTTGTAGGAACAATGGTATTTGTGGGTTTGCTCTCACTTGTTATAGGACTTGGTGGAATAGGAGGTGTGGTGGTTGGTAGTGTTTGACCCGTCGTGAGAATTGGTGGATCCATGATGTTTTTCGGTGTAGTAGGAGACCCAATGACTTTGTTCTCCCTAAGTAAAACTCAGTTCCGTGAAAGTGTCCGTTCAATTTCCGGATCAAATGCTAATGGTGATGACTTTTTGGAGCCTCTAGTATGCATACACCTGTAAGTACCTGCACACTAACACAACCAGCGTAAACCCGAAAATAACAAACAAAAAACTACGAAAGTTAACACACGTTGCGCATTACTCCCCGGCAACGGCGCCAATTTGACGTGAGGACGTAGTCTCACTCAAAAATAAACCAATTACAACTAAATAGCTAGCGGTAAGTGGGTATCGAACACGAGGAGTTTGTGGAAAATGTGTTATCTAAGTAGCTTTTATAGTAAACTAAAATTAAACTAGATTGCAGAAATGTAATTTCCAGAATTTTGATTATTGGTTTTGAAAATTAGAATTATCTAAATTAACCACAAATCAAAAGATTGTAATTCAGAAATGAGAGAGTATGTCTTCCCCCGGTTTCAGGTTTCCATGAATGATAATACTGATGTTTAATTAGGAAGAACTACATAGACATAGTTCATGAAAATATGTTTGATTGTGATAAAAGGGGACCAAGTGCTTGGATTACAAGAACGCAAGATTGTCACCCGATGATCAATTAAATATATCCAACCCCGAATTCCTCCCAATAAATCTCGATTGCCAGCGGCACCAAGAACTGATGGTTTAGAAAACGATGTTAAACAATATCAACGATTAAAATCATACACATAAACACCACAATAACACAACCAAAATGATTAGATTATTGTCCTACAAATAACATAAACATCAACAAACATTCAAAAGATAAACCTTACAATCCGGAGGAAAACACATGAAAACTTAGCTACACATCGTTTGGTTGATCATCATCAAGCAACTATCAATGTTCATGTGAATCAAAAACACCAACCCAATTGTTCCAAATTGCTTCTAACCAAGAAAATCACCCAAAAGCGCCCCTGAAACTGCTGCAAAACGTCTCCCAATGATTGGATATGAAAAGCCCCTTGAAGAAATGTTTTAATAGGGCAGTTACACTTTTGACGCCAGTGACCACCGTAAGCTACGGTATCTACCGTAGCTTACGGTAGCTTTAAAAGTGCTACGGTGGGTCTCTACTGCCTTACGGTGGAAGAAAAGTGCTGGGGGATACCGTAACTTACGGTAGCCGCCGTAAGCTACGGTAGGCTTCAGCATGCAATTTTGTTTTCTTCATAACTTTTTCGTTTCAACTCTGTTTTCTTCGCCGTTTGCGCCCACGTTCTCGTAATTTCTTCCTCTATCATGTTATCTTCTTAATTCTTCAATTCAATGAAATTATTTTTTCACCTATGCTCCGTCTTTCACTCTCCAATCCATCCGCGTTTATTCGAACCTTCATTTCCACACTTTTAAGCTCCGAATGTACCTGAAACACAAGCAAACGTAGTCATCTAATTCTAGACAATTACTCGATTAAATATAGGATTAAAATACCATTTATAGCTCTTAAGGGTCGTGCTACGGACCACCCGTCAAACGTCCTCACCCTGATCTCATCATAAACATATCTTGGTCAAACGTTCACGTAACGCTTTCCTCATATACTCTCATAGCTTCGTCCATTGGCTTCGTGCTTCGACTTCCCGAGATATAAGCATAGGCATCTCATAAGAGCACCTCACTAGTTGCTTAGAAAGACATCAAAACTCCTTCATCACCTCGACGTATCAGCATCGAGAAAATCTCCAAGATAGAAATTCTATACTTGAGCACACTGACCACCCGTCCTATGCACGACGTAGCGTGTATTACAAGGACACACACCGACACACATAACTACCGAACACAAAACGTTCTACACATGTACTAGTAACGCACCCTTCTAACTCGCACAAAGTGCACATCCACAACTAGCTAGATCTGAGTAAATCTACATGCATACAATATGACCTCGTCACCTATAGACATACAACTATATCATGTTGTCTGGCCCAAAGGCACAAGCAACACGATCTCCCGCCTGACTGCTGTCTGACTTAATAACCTATTGACAAATGCCAACACCATATCAAGTTTACACTTCATCTCCCGCCTGACTAATGCCAGACACAATATCAAGCTTACGCTTGATCTCCTGCCATGACTATTAAGTACGTGACACAAATAACTCATACTCATAAGCAACTCAATTAACGACATACAAGTTTATTCACAAAACTCTCTCATGTCCTTAAGCATCAAAACATTTACCTCGCGAAACTCTATGCCTTAAGATATAAAGACATTCAATATCATAGTAAGGCTAAACACCCCCTTACACTTCCCACATAACCTAAGCATAACACATAGGTGACACTATCTTAAGACCGTAGACACATACAAATAATCAAAACTCAGGTCTACATCGGTCTATTCATACAGTCCAATCAACCAAGCTCTAGCGTCACATTACATTTAGCATGAACTCACTTTGTTCAATAGGTAATCACGTCAACACACATAATTAACACTGCACCACCAATAGCAAGTTATCACACACGCGACTATCATTAACTACGTTTTAAACCATACCAGGGTAAGATTCACTGTCAAGGTTAAAATCAAGAAATTGAAAAAACCAAGAACATATATTTCATCTCCAAAAGTACCTGACAGCCATTAATCAAAATTCTTTAGTCCTCTCGTGGTAATCGCTAGTGCTCTAGTCATCGAACAAGTCGAAGTTATCCCCCACTTGCTCCTCGTCATCGGATTCCTCCAACCATCCATTTCCTGATTCTGCGTAGCGTCTCGAAGGCTGACCTCTGACTGCAAATACATTTCTTCCTCTCCAACCGCCTCTCCTGTAAAAGGAGCTACTGAGTCCATCTCTCGTAGTTGCCCTGGTAGTACTGAGAACATTAGGCGCCGGAAGCGCCAAGATCACTTCCTGTGCTGGTAGCTCCTACTCATCCTCAGTCTTCGGTGGAACCACCGTCAATGGAACCGGTGCTAAGACTCGTCTCCCTCTAAAGATAACCGTGCGAACGACACCCAAACGTCTAGCCCGCCGCTCTGTCAACCTCCTAATAAGAGCTCCTCGTCTGACCCATCTAGTCCGAATCGTCATGGCCATCAGTACCTGCACAAGATAGAACGTTGGAGTGATTACTATGGGTGTCAAACTCAGAATATGAGAGTAATCATAGGCAGCCAAATCACGGTGATCAAATGCAATTTGGTGGTCCACATTACTACTCGGATTCTAAACCTTCCCCATCATATTCACACTAGCTTTCTATCTTTCATACACCCCTGATGCACATGCATCCCACACAACTCACATAGAACCCCACAATAATCTTGCAAATCATCAAATTTATCACAACTTCACACCATCCAAGGTTACACAAAATCACTAAATCATTTCGACACACCAAACTATCTCACATAGTTACAATTAGTGCTACTATGCATTACTCAATTCACAACATAATCTCCCTTAACCACACCACACAACTCCACTTAGTTCTACATACTACTACAACACATAGCACATATCATGATCCCACAAGGAACCATAAATCACTTACTCACACCAACTGGTTTACCTAGTGTAACACTACACAAACGATAATTAATAATTACTGCTCAACTCGAAAGACGTACCTCTTGGCTCGCGATTACTCGTGGTGGCATTCGTTTCACCCATGTCCCATTTTCAGTTTAAGTTAAGGCATTTTATTTGTTTAAAAACACCAGTTTTCTCTTAAACCTCGGCTCTGATACCAACTTGTAGGGCCCCAAACGGGGCACCCTACAGTTGGTTCTCATTACGGGTTATTCCCTCGAAAGTACTCATTTTAGATATATTAAACTACATCAGAAGTCTTTCTAAAAATATTAATTACTATTTAATGTTATTAAGTTAACTCACGAATGAATGCGCACCAACCCGAGTAGCCCCGCTCCCAAGCCAAGATACCTCGTCTAGCAAACTCACCTGCAAAACAATCTAACGTACATACAAAGTCAGCTACGCTGAGTGAGTTCTAATAGTTTAATTTAATTAAAAGCCAACACGTCTCAAAAGTTATTTAAACTATACTCAAGACCCACGGTCTTTATAAATTAGATCCACAATTCATTAACCATTAGATAACCCTTGTTATCACCCGATATCCCATAATAACTCGTCACCCATGACTCATCCCATAATAATAATCCCGCAGTCTCATTGACATAGGTCGGACTTGCTACACTAATAACTCATGCTCATGAACACGTATTAACTCGACACTTGGTTAACACAACAAATCCCTAACATCAACTTACTCAGCCTTGACCAAGGCTCTTACAAATCGACTGACATAACAGTCATAAACACTACATCACAATCCTGACACAATGGTCAATCTAACTCTACTCACCACATTAATACTATCTCATGCACAATAAATATAACTCAACGCTTGTATGCAATTTAACACAAATATATAAGCACACAAGCACATACCTCGTTACTGCACCCTCGTCAGGGTTACCCTCGTCAGGACGTTCGACACACCCCGAGCTCATCACTGTCCTGTTGGACATCGTCACCTTTGGTGACCTCCCGAAGGACATATTCCTCCACAATCCCGTTTGCCGTGTCATAATGACAACAATGCAAACACAATACCCGCCGTGTCACAAGGACAATGACACAATACACACACATGTATAATCACATAATAATATACTCTACATACATGATTCTTTAACTGCACTTTCACTTTACACATAGCACTGGATAAGATATCCTACACATATACATAAGCGTTTAGCTTATATCCCGACTCACCCCGACTAACTCGTAACACTATACACCGCTAATAAAGCAACACACATACAACTACTATATCTCATTATTTAAGCATATACCCCGTACATGCACACCCTGTGACACTTCCTAGTCGTACTCGTACGACCTGTTCACTACAATCCCGACTCACCATTGTTAGGTCATATAAACACCCCCGTAGGCCCTCCGACTTATTACTGAATGTTTTAATTCATAAACACCTTGGGTTAAAACCCAAAACTCTTAACACATTTAATACGTTAAACATCTCTGGTAAGTATGTACAATAGCCCCAAAAAAGTTAAAACATTTAAAAGAGGGGATTAGAAACTCACAGGTTATGCCGAGTCTTAGTCCTTGCCCTGCAACTCGCTCGTTCACGCTCTAAATCTGAACCTGTCAACATATAATCAGAGGATCAGACGCGTTCTAATCGTACCTTGAATTATGTATAACAATATAAGTAAACTCCAACACTCGACTCATCTTCTCATTGTCACTTCTTCATGAAACCCTAGTCTCAAATGCATGCACGCATGGGTGCCATGCGAACCCTTAACCGTCCCCATCTTGTAGATACAGACTCTCACGGTCCACCCTTAGTCCATTAAGATATCACTGGTTTAGCTCGAGTGTCCATGCCCATGCGTGCACGATGGCATACACACGAAAGACCTTAATGGGTGTCATACCCGTATCTTTTTCCAAGCACCACCACGACACTACCACTTCCACCATTCTCGTCCCCCTCCTTGAGCCTCACTAGACGCGCATCACCTAGCCCGCCACCTTCGCACCGTCATCTTCATCCTTGATACTGGGTCAAACCCTAGTCGGTCACCCTCACAGGCTCTGAGCTCCTCTACCACGCACTACCGTGTCGTCCCCACTGCCACCACAGCGCGCTACCGCTGCCTTCATAACCATCCCCCACCACCGTGGGTCTCGTCTTTCTTGTCCGGTAGCTCTAGTTGGACCACCTTTCTCCCATGCCGTCGCCGACCTGATTCCCGTAACCACCCTATTACCGACCACCCTGCTTGCCACCGAGACGTCGCCATTACGTCTCTACCACCACTCGTGACCATCGCTTCCATAGCCGGCCACCCCTTCCGTCTCCTCCGCCGATAGTCGAGACCACAGCCCACTCTAGTCGGGTTCCCAAGAAGTAACATGAACCGGAAAGTAAAACAAGGGGTGAGAGGTTTACCTTACGCGAAGAGAAGTCCTCTTCCGCTAGACGTTGCCACAAGTCCGCCGCACGATCTCCACCGTGCTCCCCTCCTCTCCGACAACTCTCTTTCTCTTTCTCTCGATGCCTTTGCCGTCGTACAAGACCTAGGCCGAATGTCCTAGGGTTTCACACTAAATGGATTATATACCTCCTCTAGTTACATCTGGGTCCTTGTAGTCCCTACATCGGACATTTTTATCACAAGTTAGCTCCTTAACGACTAACTGTCTCCCTTATTGTCGTTAAAACACACCTCCTTTGGTTAACCCTACTTATCATTATGTTTAGATAAGATTCGGGTCGTCCACTAACCCAAACCATTAACTCTCGGATTATCGGGATGTTACAGAACCGGATATCAACAAAAACGCTCATCGTTTGGGGACGAGTGTTTAAACATTTTAAGAAAAATGTTGGTGGAACCGAACAAACATTCCACCAACTAAATTGAAAATGGGGCTCGATGAATACGAAGATTTCCCATTTGAACGGACTATACATCAAAGCGGTATACTTTATTTTAATTTAATTTTATGTTATTATTTTATAGTTTTCATTTTAATTTACTAACTTTTATTTAGACAAAATGTAGAAACATCGATGGGCTAGTGGAACCAATGATACATATATAAATAAGAAAGCGTTAAAAGGGTATAGAAAACAATACGAGAAGAGAGGTTTCTCCCACATGACCGCACAAGAGATTGTAAAAGACCCTGACAAATGAGAATTCGTTCCGGTTATGGGTTCGGAGTTTGAATCTCAATTATAAAAGAGAACAAAAACATCGGAGTCGGACAATTACACAAGTTCAAATGACGGTTTAACAAGCAAGGTCCCCTACCTAAACGAAGACTCAACACCGACGCGGTCGGCATGTAAAGGTAAGATAGTGGCCGATTCATCAAGCTAGAGCAAGAAAAGTTGGTTGAAATTGTTTCCGACTACAAGACGATGAAAGAGTATGAAAAAGAAGAAGAAAAAAAAACAAATACGAAAGAAATGGTCGAAACAAAATTGGCCATGATGGAAGAACAACTAGAGGCTATCCGACAAAAACAATATGACCAGGACATTAAGATGTTTCTCGAACCGTATGACGGTATCCCCGAACCGTTCTTGCAAATCGTCCTACGATGCAAATGGGACATAGCCGCAACATATGGAAGACTTGCGATATTTAGATTTTAATTATTTTATTTTTATTTTTTACTTTTAATGTTTTATTTTTTTAGCTAATAATTTTATTTTTAATTTTATGTTTTATTTTTTAGATTAATTTTAGTTTTATCTTTAAAGTATTTTATTTATGTTTTTAAATTTAATTTAAAAAAAACTAGTATGGTATTTAGGGGTTTCACCCCTTGTGTTTGAGATAGTTTATAATAAAAATAACATGACATATTTAAATTACCTAATCCTTAAAATAGTTAAAGGTTTAAAGGGTTTCACCCTCTCCATCAGCTCTCCATGCTAAAAGGGTACGTCTGATGCCAACCACATAAGGGGGTGTTTGGGATTACTTATTATTTTCTACTTTTGACTTCTTGCAAAAGTAACAATTTTTTACTTTTCAAAAACAACTTTTCATCCCTTATAAAACTAACTTTTTCATCAATTATCCAAACAAACTTTTAACTTATTACCTTTTTGAAAAAGGTAATAAGTTAATAAGTTGTTTGAAAAGTAATCCCAAACACCCCCTAAAGTCTTACATTAACAACCAAACATTTATCAACTTTGTGAAAAGTAAGATGATTGTTTTGATGCTTGATTTTACAACCAACCCTACATGTGGGTTTTGTTCCTCTGTTTCGCTTGCTTTTCCCCCTTATTCCACCTCCGCTTAGACCGTCTGCAACGCTAACAACCCGTTAAGGACTGTTTTTCTTCATAAACAGTCCTAGTCAGCATGCCACATAAGCTTTTCTCCCATTCTTTCCACAAACTTATTTTACCCCCAACACTATCATACCCATCCATCTCACAAACAATCTCATTATCTTCAAACAAAAGCTGCCCATGGGGATGGATGGGTGATGATGGGCGATGAGCCCTCAATGGTTATCCATGGGTGATGGATGCCAACTGGGCTTGATGGGCGGCTCACGGGCGCGCGTTGGAGGCAGTCTTATAACCCTTACGTGTGCTTCCTCCTTCCCTTTTCCTTCTTCACCATAAAAAAAAATTAAACCTCCTCCTTTAAACACCGACACCACGAGAGAGCAGAAGGTAGCGACAGGAGCTTCGCACCGGCCTTAGGTTGGTACCGACAGGAGCTCGCCTCTTCTTCCCCCTTCGGTTTCCTCTGGTGAAGGTACGTTAGGGTTTCTTTTTTGCCACCACGTAATCCCCTAGTTGTATTTAAACATGTTACTAAAAATGTGAAAAATGAAAACTACAGAAATAAAATAATTGGTAAAACAAAACGTTATGAAATAATATTTAATAGTCAAAATAGTAGATATTACAGGATAGATGTCATAATATCTTGCTTGTAGCAATATTTTTTTTAGAAAAAACTTCACATGATTAAATCATGTTTTCAATGTATTTTATTTTATTTTAGTCCCTCAAATCCTTTTTTTTTTTTTTTGTGTCTGTTAAACTCACTCAAGTTTCATTTTTTGTTTCACTCTTGTGTAATTACGAGGTTAAGAAGTTACATTTTCTTTTCATTTTTAGGATCTAACTTTTTTTTTCATTTTCTGAATCTAATATAAGTGTTGGTTTACTCTTGTTGTATTTTATTTTCACCATATCCATATAATAAAATAAAAAACCATGTAACCTACTAATTGCGTAAGATTGAAACAAATGTGAAATTTGAATAACTTTAATAAAACAAAAAAGTAAGAATGACTAAAGTAGAAATGTGAAAAATTTGTTTACTATTCTATAAAATTATTATTTTTTAAAAATAACTATAGATATGGTTTTTAAAATAAATATAAATTTATAATACAAATAAAAAAATATATATATCTCCATAATTTTACATACCAATACAGAATTAGGATTCAATCAAAATCAGTTGATCATTATACGCATCTAACTCATTTTCCTTTTCCATTAAAGCATTAATAGTACACGAGCTTATTATCTTCTCTCCTGTAGTCCCATGGCCCAATTTCCCTTTTCTCACCAGATAAGCATCAAGTGGTTCACTGAAACTTTAATATCAAAGCAATATCACATCACCGATCATCACTTTTCTCTTTTCTCACATAAAACCAAAACCCAAAACAATATACATTTTCCACAACCGGATGTACAAGTACCTACTTCATGAATGACCTGGATCAAGTAATTAAAGCTCTGGAAGAAAAACATTTCTTCTTTTATGATCATAAACATAGGGTAGATACCCTTCCCCTTACCAAACAATCAAAACCCAAAAATCTTTTCACCAAATTCATCGTTTTCATGTTTTGATCGATCAAAGTATGGCTTACTATGAAGATGGGTACATTTGGGCTCAAGAATACACCACCTATTCTCATGATGTAGCTTACCAAGATCCAGTAAGTTTTTCTAGTTATGAACCTTATGGTGTTGATAGTAATTATGATGCATACAATGTTTCTTTATTTCATCAGCCCAAATCCATAGATCATGGTGATTATGGTTATAATTGTGATAATAATTATGATGCATACAATGTTTCTTTATATCATGAGCCCAAATCCATAGATCATGGTGATTACGGTTACAATTATGATAATAATTATGATTATGATTATGATAATTGTCATAATTGGTATTCATCTACTAATCCTTCCATCAATTACTTTGCGCATAACTATGTGGAGCCTAAGTTAATTGCGTACGAACCGGTTCAGTCTGATACGGGCTATGTCTCGTATCATACTCAGTATTCAATATCTTACTCCCAAGTGGATTCAGGTTTTAACGAACCTGAATTTGAGGAGTATGATCCTACCCCGTATGGAGGTGGATATGATATTATATCTGTATATGGAAAGCCCATCCCACCCTCTGATCAAACATGCTATCCACGGTCCAAACCGAAACCTGTTGGGCCTAAGCCCACGCCTATGCCTAAATCTGAATCTCAGCCTAAGACCAAGTCCAGTACCGAGCCTAAGCCTGAGCCTATGCCTATGTCTATTGTTACTCCTATCCCTTTAGTTGAGCCCGAGCCCGAACCTAAGCCTAAATCTGGGCCTATGCCTATCGCAACAAATATACCTCTAGTTGAGCCCGAGCCCAAGTCTGAGCCCGAGCCCAAGTCTGAGCCTAAGCCTAAGCCTGTGCATGCTTTGGTTCCTGTGCCCGACCCAATAGAGTTGAAAGAGGTTGGAGAAAGGGAAAGGGCAAAATACACTTATCCTGACTATGGATATGATTATCCTTGGCCTGAATATGACCATGCAAACGCAACTGGAGTGGGGTATGATTATGGATATGGGAAGCAAGTGGTTCAAATTCCTCCATGTGAATATAGTCCAGAAGTTGTGGACTTGTGTGAAAATATTTTTGGAAGCTGGCCTTGTTTGGCAAGGATTAGAAAGCAACAAATGAATATTCAAAATAGCCCCGGAAAGACTAGTCCGGAAATTGGGTACCTTAATCCATGGGAAGATTGTGCTAGTTACTTCTTCGGACGTCCGATAGCATCTTACAATGTATAGGACTATGGTCATGGGTATGTTCAATAAATTGTTAATATGTTTAAGGATCTTGTATTTTTGTGTACCACTCTCGGCCTTTCTACCAAAATAATTGTTGCAATTCATATGTGAATATTATTTGGTGTTGTTTATTTTATTAGGTAGATTTGCTAAAAACATTTTTGGGTCAAAGTGTTGCTATTATTTAAATTTGTATCATGTTTACAAAGTAACCATAAGTTCTACATGCGAAATAATTTGACAAATATTCGTGACACACATATTTTTAATTTTTCTATAATTTTAAACGGTTTTAGGGGTTAATCTGTTTAACTAGAAGCCAATCCGACACACTGGTTTAATAAAACAGGTTAGCCCGAACTCGACAGGTTTGTTAAACGATTTATGCATGACAATCCAAACCTAATTATTTTTCTTCTCGTATTTTGGGTTATATCATGAGTTGTCATCTATATTTAAAAGTGATACAAGGTCAAGGGTGCATAACAAGTCTAAACGAGCCTAGCCGCTTGTGATCTACTCGAGATCGTGTTGCTAAAAAGCTCGAATTGAGTCGACCTAAATCAAGCTAGTGCTTATATTGGTGCTCGTTTAATAAACGAGCTTGAGCCCTAATTTCACATATCAAGCTTTAGCAGGTTCGCGAGCCTAAACAAGCATTTTATTTACATAATTTTATTTAATATATTTTATATAATAACTATTATTATATAGAAAACTATGATAAAAATAATTAAATGATATATTATGTTATAAATAAAATTATAAATAAATATATATATATATATATAAATTAATTGATTAACAATAAAAAAGTTGAGCTAGAGCTTAAAAAACCACTTACAAGCCTAACTCGAGCTTTACACATTGAACTCTAAACGAGCCAAGGTCGCGCTAAGTTTTTCGCGTTTACACCCTTATGGGCGCATAAAAACGCGTAAATGTTTTAAAAATATAGTCGTATATAGGCATTTTGAAGACGTAACTTCATAAAAATGCCACAAAATGATTTTTAAAACTTGTTAAACCTGTGTTATTTAATAGGGGCATTTACATATATCATTTTTTTAAGTTCCTTTATTACATATTTATCAAACTCTAAAATTTAATTACATATTTCCTCTTTCTAAAACCTATATATTACATATATACCCATATCATTTAAAATAACTTATTTTATTATTATTTTACTTTTAATGAACCAATTAAATTACTATTTACATATATCTCTTTCCTAAATATATCAATTACATATATCTCCAATTTTAACCATAACCGTTTATTACAAAAATCAATTAAATCAAACGACCTCCATAACCGTTTAATACAAGAATTAACAACATTGTAATCCATTGACGTACCCAAAAAATACCCGTATAAATGTAATGCGTAAGCATGAGCAGACAGTTTTAGATCCTTTACACTTTCTCCATACGATAACACCTTCGTACTGGTTTCAGTCGCCATAGATGGATGTTGGGACTGATTATCCCCACCTTCAATAATGGACAGTTGTGCATTGACCGGAGGGATAGGACCAGCAGTAACAGAGACCAAGTAACAGAGACCAAATTGATAGAATCCAAAGGACCCAAACCGTCATTTGCGCGGGTATTCACCCAAGAGACCTGGTCAATGTCCATAGAACCCAAAACTTTCAGATTTTCGGACACCCCTTCTGAGCCGACCTGGGATTGAGATTCGTTAACCAGAAGAGACGATAGATGGACCCGTATTGTAACACCCCAATTTTTAAGAAAAATAAATAGAAGGACTAAAATGGTCATTTAATGAAACCCTAGGGGGTTAAGATGACATTATGTTAAAGTATAAAGGGTTAAAAACGCATTTGACTCAAAGTTCTGGGACTGGAAATGAAAATTTGAAGTTTTAAACCTGTGACGGACCGTCACGGGAGATAACGGTCCGTTACGGACAGTGACGGACCGTCACATGGCATAACGGTCCATTACGGCTTGACCACGACAATCATTGAGGGGATGACACGTGTCAGATGAATAAGGGGCACGTTGAAACCCTGTGACGGACCGTCACGAAGGGTAACGGTCCTTTACAGCCGCAAATTAGACCGCTCATCCAGAAGTTGACGCGTGGCAGGTGACTCATACTCGTGACGGACCGTCACAGAGAAACGGTCCGTTATGGATACCACAAGAAATTGGGTGACAGACTGTTACGGGGCTGAGAATTTCCCTATAAATTGATGATCAAGGTTATTTTAGAATATCTCAAACACCAACACACCTCAAAAAACACACACTTAACCTAGGGAAGTGTGCCCCGAGCCCCGGTTCGCGTAGGGAAGTCTGGTTTCCAACTTTTCGAGCACAATACGCGGTAGATAGTTCTGAGGTAAGGTTCTGACTAGTTCCTAATGACTTGGTTATTTCCATTAAGCTAGGAACTTGTAATTGAGTAATGTTGTAATGACTTAGGACCCTGATACAAGTCATTGTGCTATCTACGTTAGAAAAGATTAAGATTATCTGAACAGGAAGGAAGTTAGAGGTGAGTTCTATGATGCCCCTTTTAAACGTTTTTAAATGTTTTGGGCATGATACGCGTGTTAGGAATCTTTTTAGATACTGTATGCCGTTGATGTAAATCTTTGAGCCAGTATCCATGATGTTGCAATGAATGTTTTATACTATAAAATAAAAGGTAACTTTTCGACCGGTATGTAGTTATCTGGCAAACGGAATGTTCTGTCTAAGGAAAGAGTGGTGTATAAATCCCTCCTGGACACGTCATTCTTTCCTGTGAACATATATGTTGGAGGTACTACTCTAGAAGGATAACCACCTTGTTTTTATAAAAGGAAAGGATGATGATTTTGATATGCGAAATGTTTTAAGACTTATCGTGGTTTACCAAGATAAGCGATAATGAAAGGATGCCATTGGCAGTGATTGCATTGACATAAAATGTAGTACCATTTTTGGTATTTAAAGGAATGTTTTGCCATGTATGGCCAAATCTCACATAATATCTTGCAACTTATGGAATGGAACGCGGACCGCTACATTCCTTTGTGGTATGTAACGGGGGAATAGCCTTTATATAAAGGGAATGGTAAGTGGTTACGACCACTTGAGAGGTTTACGAACCTCGATAAGATATAAGTTGTACAAGATTAATGTTATGTTTGGATAAAGCTGACATGAAACGAAAAGTTGATATGTCAAAGATATTTTGATAAAAACCTAGAACTCACCAGCATAAAGCTGACCCGTGTTTAAGCATGTGTGTCAGGTAAGAGCATGGCTTAAAGTAAAGAAAGGAAAGGAGGCATCTTGAGCAGGCTGTTTGGCATCCTAACTAGAGACTGGCATTAGTGGAACAATGTACTTTCCTTAGAATGTACTCAGACAAGTTCATAAATAAAATAAGTTTTAAAAGTCTTCCGTTGTGTATGTTTCTCTGATTTCTATATTTTCATGAGTAAATCCGACAAGTGGCCGGCATCTCGGGTGATCCGTGATTTGGGTGTCACAAGTTGGTATCAGAGCTATAGTTTAAAAGATTTAGATGCTTACCCAAGTATCTAGACCTAAACTAGGATTAAGTGACCATAGGAATGCCAGCAGAGATGCCAGTCAAGATAGCCTAATGTGTCACACCCCGCCTTGGCGGAAACGTTCACTGGTTTCCAAAGCATATGATTACCGCAAACACATACATAATGATTGGATACATAATCAAATTTAAATTTTTACATCCCAAAATATCTATTTGGGTTTACCAAAGATTAAGATTTCACAAGTATGACTCATAACGATGAGTTATACAAGGGAAATTCCCCAAAAAGCCGTATCCGTTCATGCATGCATGTAATCCTACATTGCTAACCATAGCGACCACTTTCAATTTCCTGAAAAACATACTTAAAAAGTGTCAAAACGAGGTTGGTGAGTTCACAGGTTTTGATCAAATATTCTCGTAGTTCCAACGTTTACAAACGTTCAAATGAATAAGTTTTTTCGATCAAATAGTAAATATATATATATATATATATATATACACATAACCAATGAATTGAACATTTCCTGACCAATTGACCCCATTTGTAAGCTTGCAAGGAATACAAATAATATGTAAATGCATGAGACCGTAACCAAACCATGACAATGAATTCCCCTCCCTCGTTATACAACGAGAATAAGACGATATGCGGTCATTTGGCCATATGGACCCCTGGTTAGCGCGACTAACCATGACCGAGGGTGTCACCCCCAATAGTACTATCTACATAATCCTAGTCTAAGACCATAGCTAATGATTACTAAATATGTTTGTTCCAGGAGACTTTATGAGCTCTATAATTGTTCCCTCAATACACACATAACGATCTTGTCTTTGTTCATTCATTTCAATATATGAAAAATAGTCATAAGTATATTTTCTCCCCAAAACCTTTTCAAAACTTAGAAAAAGGGGACAGTGCAACTCACAAGGAGTTAAACAAGAGTATCCATGTTTTTCCAAAACATAATTAGTTAAGTATGTTTCTCCCCCGATGTTTACAAAATAGTAAAGAGTTAAAAGGGGACCGTGAAACTCACCTCGACAAAAAGAATGCTAGCAAATACTTGAATAACCGTAAACCCCCTTTTTGAAAAGGTTTTGGGCTGCCTCCGCTCTCTGCTCAGCAGCCTCCGCTCTCTGCTCGGCAGTAGTGGTCCTCGATTCCATCTCAACTATTCTCTTCTTGACCTCCACCAGACGGTTAGCTGCTTGCTCCAGGGACCGGTCGTATAGCTCCTGATCCTCCATCACTCCAAGAACGTGCAACTTCAGTTGATGTATGCATGGCATGTCTTCCTGGAGATATCCCAAGTCGGTCTCTAAATAACTGATCTTCTTCCATGAGTGTTGCTACGAGTAACTAGTACAGGGATGGTGCATCCTACGCACTCCCCTGTCACACCCCGACCGATGGCGGAATCATCGGGGCGGGACATGTAGACCGTTCATAAGCACAAGGTTGACTAGATTGAATATATTAAACATCAAATTTCATAACAAGTAGTCTAAACACAACCAAATCCAAGATAGAACAAAATTGAAAATACATAGAGTTCTTTTATTTAAATTAAATAAGTCCAATCCTATGTGTAGCACATCTTGAACAATCTCACACGTTAGAACCTGAAACATGAATAAAATAAAGTCAACTAAAAAGTTGGTGAGTATAAAACAGGTTTATATAGATAGCATATAGTTTGTAAAACAAATCCTTACATAACATGATAAATAAGGCATTTATGGGGAGCAGCTATTGTGTAACCATGCACAATCAAACCTTTGTAACTAGCATGCAAAACTGTGTTGTCGGTATCAATCACCCCAATCTGGGTGGGTTTGTCAGACTCAATAGATCTATCATTGAAAACCATCGGCTTGAATAGTTAATGATTGCACATAATCGCATACAAAGGTTAGCACACCTAGCACTCGGGCATAAAGCTCAAATTGCACACATGAATGTAAATAGGATTTGTACTTGTGTTGTTCGTGTAAATGTAACGTGTAGTTTGAATAATGTTCATGTTTCACCCCAAAAGTGTAAAAGAGTAAAATGGGCTATGAAATACTCACATGGTTTGAAGGCGTAGCTAACAAAGATACTAGGTAGACTAAAGATCCTTGAAATGCACGAGTTAACCTAAAGTGTAATGTGTATGGTATTAATAGTGTGCACAAGAGTTTAGTTCTAAAGTTGTATTTTGACTTGTGTAAAAAGTCATTGATTTGTAATTGGAGTATTGACTAAAATATATAAAGTTTGAAAGAGTATTTTTAGAACATTTTGATTAAGGTTTGAGTTTGAATAATTAAATGAGTAATATAATTAATTATTGTTTATGAAAACATTGTAAGTATTAATTATAAGTTAGTATAATTAATTAATCGTTTTTGTTTAAATATAAATTAAATAAATAATTATTTTATTTATTTATTTATAAAATGTAACTTAACCATTTAAATACTTTTTAAATGAAATGTTTAACAATAATTGTAAATTAAATTTTATAAACTTTAAATAATTAATTTTTCTCATTTATTAAATATTTGTTCTTTCTAAATAAGATTAAATGCAATTTTATAAAATTCAACTATTTTTATTTTGTAATTCAATCAGAATATTTGTGGTTTGAAAAATATATAAAATTTATAATTCTGTCAAGATTTTAACTCACACACAACCGTGCCTGGGAAGGGCACGATCGTGCTCAAACCACGGGCGCGACCATGCTAGTCAGGGCGTGACCGTGTTGATCAAACAGAGGGCTTAACTAATTAAATCATTTGGCACGACCGTGCCTTGGCTAGGCACGATCGTGTCTATGATCCTAAGACACGACTGAGATTAGCCAAAGGGCATGATTGGGTCTGTACAGGAGGACACGACCGCGCTGATAGTCGGCACGACCGCGTCTCTTGAGGCACGGTCGCGCTAGATGATTAGTGCGATCGCGTCTGTTCCAAATCAGGAATGAATTGACTAATTCTTATAATAACAAGATTAGAAATCATAGGGCTTTCATTCATTAGATTATTTAGAGTCTTTTTGCATAGGTTAATTGGATTTAAAACGTGTCTAAAGTCGGATTCGATTAAATCATTTTTCAACAAAAACTAGATTCGGGTTTAAGATGATTTCCGTATTGGAAGCCCAAATTAACATGGGGCTTTTGATCTAAGGACTGAATCGATAGAGGGAAATGTTTCAATTACCCGGAATGATGGCGAATTGATAGCGAACGGTAGAAAGGAGTTTCGACGTCGGCGAGCTTGGTTTCTGGTGTCTTCTGCTACGATTCCGGTTGCTTCAATAGGGTCAGTAGCTTCTGGGAGAATCGTTTGTGCGTTTGCTTGGGAGAATTGCAAGAAATTTGGAGGATTCGATGTTCTAGTGGACAATTTTGTTGATTATTGGGTGAATTGATGAAATTCCGTTTATTTGTTGTAATTAGGACGATCAAGTGGCTTAACTCTGTTTGTTAATAGTTGGAACGTGCAAAACGGTTCTGAAATTGAACGTCTCTGTGATTAAAGTCTGTATATACGTTTCAACTGATGAGAGGCACGACCATGCCAATATGCGGCGCGACCGTGCTAGGGCACCAGGCGCGATCGTTCCAAAGCAAGGCGCGCGACCATGCCAAGGCACTTGGCGCGACCGTGCCAGAACGAGGCGCGACCGTGCTATTAGGGTTTCTTGTAAATTTTCAACATCAGACCCTGTAACTTTGGTCTTTGACATATTTGTATAAATAGATACTTATGCAGTGTTTTAGTAGGTTATAACCGTGTAAAATTTGCGGATTATCATTGAAATATCATATTCAATTGATGGTACGAATAGAATAAAAAAGTGCACTAGAATTTGGTTTGAAATGCATTACATTGAATTTGAAATACGGATACTAAAAATCAGAAATGTTACAGTCTCCCCATGTTGAGGGAATTTCGTCCCGAAATTTAGTTAGAGGAAACTACGGCATCAGTAAAAAGATGGGGGTACTTGAGCTTCATTTGGTCCTCTCATTCCCAAGTAAATTCAGGACCACGCTTAGACTCCCAACGAACTTTGACAATAGGAATACGACTTCGCTTGAGTTGCTTGATTTCACGATCCATAATTTCTACCGGTTTCTCAACGAAGTGTATCGTTTCATCAATGTGCACGTCATCAAGCGGTATATGGAGATTCTCATCGGCGAGACATTTCTTCAGATTTGATACATGAAATGTAGGATGCACATTGCCAAGAGATGGAGGTAATTCGAGTTTGTAGGCCACTTTCCCAATTCTTTCAAGGATTTTGAATGGACCAACGTAGCGAGGGGCTAACTTGCCTTTCTTTCCAAAACGGACCACACCCTTCCACGGGGATACCTTAAGAAGAACAAGGTCACCGACTTGGAATTCCAAGGGTTTTCGTCGTTTATCAGCATAACTCTTTTGCCGACTTCTCGCTATTCGGATGTTGTCACGGATTTGAATAATCTTGTCGGATGTTTCTTGAATTAGCTCGGGACCGGTGATTTGTGCTTCACCAATCTCGTTCCAACAGATAGGAGAACGACACTTGCGACCATAAAGAGCTTCGAATGGAGCCATATTGATACTTGTGTGATAGCTATTATTGTAAGAGAACTCAATGAGGGATAAATGTGAATCCCAATTTCCACCAAAATCGATTATACAAGCTCTAAGCATGTCTTCAAGTGTTTGGATTGTTCGCTCGGTTTGACCATCAGTTTGGGGATGGTAAGCCGTGTTCAAATCCAATCGTGTGCCAAGAGCAGTTTGGAGAGATTGCCAAAATCGAGAAGTGAACCGGGCATCTCGATCGGATATTATGTTCAAGGGAACACCATGACGGCTCACAATTTCATCAATGTAAATTCGGGCTAGTTTTTCAACCCGATAGTCTTCACGGATAGGCAAGAAATGAGCAGATTTGGTGAGACGATCAATGATCACCCAAATACTATCATAACCACTCGAGGTGCGAGGGAGTTTGGTAATAAAATCCATAGTTAAGTTTTCCCATTTCCACACGGGAATTTCTGGTTGTTCAAGTAAACCAGAAGGACGTTGATGTTCGGCTTTGACTTTAGAGCAGGTTAAACATTTGGCAACATAAAGAGCAATGTCCTTTTTCATACCGGGCCACCAATATTGTTGGCGAAGATCTTGGTACATTTTATCCACACCAGGATGAATAGAATAACGAGTCTTGTGGGCCTCGTTCATGAGAAATGTACGGAGATCATCGCGATCGGGAACCCAAATACGGTTCAAGTAATAAAGTAAGCCATTTGATTTCGATTCAAGCAGAAGTTCAACACCACACGACATTTCCTCGTACATGTTACCCTCGGTGACTGAGACGTGTTGAGCTTCTAAGATGCGGGTTTGAATATCGGTTTGAATTCGGGCACAATGAAGCATAACATGGTCCTTTCGACTCAAAGCGTCGGCTACAACATTCGCTTTGCCGGGATGGTAACGAATCTCGCAGTCATAGTCGTTAAGGAGTTCAACCCAACGTCGTTGCCTCATATTGAGTTCCTTTTGATTGAAGATGTGTTGGAGACTTTTGTGGTCGGTGAACACCACACATTTTGTGCCATATAGATAATGTATCCAAATCTTTAATGCGAATACGACCGCACCCAACTCGAGATCATGCGTCGTTTAATTCTTCTCATGAATCTTAAGTTGCCTTGATGCATAAACTATTACTTTGCCTCGTTGCATAAGAACACAACCAAGACCTTGGTTAGAAGCATCACAGTAGACAACTAAATCATCATTCCCATCAGGGAGGGTCAAAATGGGAGCATTGCACAACTTTTGCTTAAGGGTTTGGAAAGCTTCTTCTTGCTTTGGTCCCCATTCATAAGTCTTACCCTTGTGGGTCAAAGCGGTAAGGGGGACAGCAATTTTAGAGAAGTTTGAGATGAAACGACGGTAATATCCCGCAAGACCCAGAAATGAACGAACTTCAGTGGGAGTCTTCGGGGTATTCCAATTCTTAACCGTTTCGATCTTAGCAGGGTCAACATGAATACCCTTGTCGTTGACAATGTGACCAAGAAATTGAACTTCTTTTAACCAAAATTCACATTTGGAGAATTTGGCATATAGTTGTTCTTTCTTCAAGAGATCCAAGACCAATCTAAGATGTTGCTCATGATTGAATTTAGTCTTGGAATAGATTAAGATGTCATCGATGAAAACGATCACGAACTTATCAAGGTACGGTTTGCACACACGATTCATGAGATCCATGAAAACTGCGGGTGCATTGGTTAGTCCAAAAGGCATAACCATGAACTCGTAATGACCATACCTTGTTCGGAAGGCAGTCTTTGGAATATCGTCTTCTTGCACACGGAGTTGGTGATAACCAGATCGAAGATCAATCTTCGAGAAGCAAGTAGAACCTTGAAGTTGATCAAAGAGGTCATCAATTCTAGGTAAAGGATAACGGTTTTTTATAGTAATCTTGTTGAGTTCGCGGTAGTCAATACACATGCGAAATGATCCAATCCTTCTTTTTAACGAATAAGACGGGTGCACCCCACGGTGAATGACTTGGACGAATGAATCCCTTGTCGGAGAGCTCTTGAAGTTGACTTGCAAGTTCTTGCATTATAGAAGGTGCAAGACGGTAAGGAGCTCTAGCCACGGGGTTAGCTCCGGGCACAAGATCAATACGAAATTCTACATGACGAACGAGTGGAAGACCGGATAAGTCTTCGGGGAATACTTCAGGAAAATCTCGGATAATGGGGATATCTTGAATACTCTTCTTTTTAACATCCTTTTGAACGATATGGGTCAAAAAGGCCACGTACTTCTTTCGTAAGTACTTTTGAGCAGTAGTGCATGACATTAATTTAAGCCCTTTGCAAGGCTTTTCACCAAAGACTCTCAATGTTTCTCCCGATGGTAGAGGTATTCGAATACACTTCTCAAAGCAAATGACTTCGGCATGATGATTTGATAGCCAATCCATGCCTATGATGATATCAAAGCTTCCTAGTGGCATTGGAACAAGGTTGATTGGGAATGTATGATCATTAAGTTCTAAAGAGCAATCATAGATAATGGATTCAATTGTAAGAGAGTCACCATTTGCTACTTCAACGGTGAAGGTTTTCTCTAATTGGGATCGTGTCTTTGCAAGTAAAGGTTCAAAATTAAGTGACACAATCGAATAAAATGGAGGCATATTGACTATTAACAAGAAACGTACCATTGACCACGTCATTGTTGGCTTGAGCTTCATTGGCGTTTATGTTGAAAGCACACCCACGAGCTCCACCTTGTCTAGCATTGACTAACTTTGGGCATTGATCACGGAAATGGTTTGGGTTGCCACACTCATAACATGCTCGCCCATTTGCAATAGCGGGTGCACCTTGATTAGCCACTTGGGTGTTGGTTTGGTTTGGTAGGTTGACTTGGCCCGCAAGAGCTTTGGCCCTACAAACATTAACTGTATGGCCATATTTTCCACAATAAGTACAAAGGCGACTTGGGATGCCTTGGGGATAATGGTAGTTGCAGGTGGCACAAAGTGGGTAGATCCCAACATATGGCTTTTTGGCCGGTGCTTGAACCATAGGTGCAGCTTGGTTAATAGGAATAGCAGGAGTGACCACAGCATAGTTTCTAGTCTTCCTTTTCCTATTATTGCGGGAGGGTTCAGTTGTGGCTTCTTTGTTGTGGGTAGGAGGGGTTATAGTGTCAGAAACTTTCTTGGTGCCCTTTTTAGTAAGTGTTCCCGCTTTCACATGGTTATCAGTTAAGGTAGCGGACAAACGGATGGCATCTTCAAGTGTTGCGGGATTCCTTCCTAGGACAGTATCTTGAATTTGCCTAGGTAGTCCCCCAATATACTTTTCAATACAGCGGGACAGAGGAGTGACCATGTGAGGCACAAGAAGACTCAACTCATGGAACCGAGTTGTGTATGCCAAGTTTTCACCACTATCTTGGGCAAGATCCCAAAACTTAGCTTCAAGTTTCTTTACTTCATTTCGAGGATAGAATTCCTCGGTCATTAGCCTTTTAACCTCATCCCAAGGTAAGGTTATTGCTACATCCACACCCCTATTTCTTTTCTCCCCATTCCACCACGTGAGTGCCCGTTTTTGTAGGACACTTGTGGCATGACGAACACGAAGGTTGTTGGGGCAGTCACTATTGAGAAAGGTATTCTCAATACTTTCGAACCATTGAAGGAGTCCAGTAGCTCCTTCGGTACCATAGAACTTGAGGGGATTGCACGAGTTGAAGTGCTTGAAGGTGCATTGAGATGGGTTGTTACCACCATTTCCACTATTGCTACCATTACCACCGTTGTTGCCATTGGTGGCACTATTAGCTTGTGTGAGTTGTGTCACGAGTTGTGCAAGAATAGCAGCAATGTCGGTATTGGTGTTGGCGGCGGGAGCACGACGAGGAGGCATTCTACAGATTTTCACAAGACAAGAAAAGATGTAAGAACTCATGAGAATTGTTTGGATTTAATAGAATAAGATAACAAAATAAATAGATAATCATAGTTTGGATTGTACTCAAATAGTGATATAATCACTCGAGTACTATGACACATTAAGGTTAATTAAACTTATATAATTTTCAAGGAGACATGCTTTAGCCTATAAGTAAACACTCATATCGGGAATTCTCAGGAAAGCATACGGGTCCCTCGGTTGATTGGGATTTATGCGAAATGCTTTCCTAGACAGAAAACTCAAAATACAGGTGTCACTCTTTCAGATTGCACGTGTCCTCAAATAATTAACAAAGCTTAAAAACCTTAACGAGGAAATAAAGAAAATTTTATGGATTTAGCTTCATGAAGATTCCACATGCTAGAAAAATATAGATAGAGAAGGAGATAAGAGTATTATGAGGATTTAGGATATAGGAAGAGATATTGTTTATTTAATTTATTATTTAAGTATACACTAATAAGTCATGGATTTTTAATAAATAAGTCATCAAATAAAATAATAACTAATCATGGTAAGCATGTAGCACATAGCATGAAACACATAACATATAGCATGTAGCATATAACATGAAATCATGAATCATAGCATAAGTAGGTGTCCTAAAGTTATAGTCTAGGTCAAGGTGTCTAATAACCTAATTCCCTATAACCTGGCTCTGATACCAATCTATCACACCCCGACCGATGGCGGAATCATCGGGGCGGGACATGTAGACCGTTCATAAGCACAAGGTTGACTAGATTGAATATATTAAACATCAAATTTCATAACAAGTAGTCTAAACACAACCAAATCCAAGATAGAACAAAATTGAAAATACATAGAGTTCTTTTATTTAAATTAAATAAGTCCAATCCTATGTGTAGCACATCTTGAACAATCTCACACGTTAGAACCTGAAACATGAATAAAATAAAGTCAACTAAAAAGTTGGTGAGTATAAAACAGGTTTATATAGATAGCATATAGTTTGTAAAACAAATCCTTACATAACATGATAAATAAGGCATTTATGGGGAGCAGCTATTGTGTAACCATGCACAATCAAACCTTTGTAACTAGCATGCAAAACTGTGTTGTCGGTATCAATCACCCCAATCTGGGTGGGTTTGTCAGACTCAATAGATCTATCATTGAAAACCGTCGGCTTGAATAGTTAATGATTGCACATAATCGCATACAAAGGTTAGCACACCTAGCACTCGGGCATAAAGCTCAAATTGCACACATGAATGTAAATAGGATTTGTACTTGTGTTGTTCGTGTAAATGTAACGTGTAGTTTGAATAATGTTCATGTTTCACCCCAAAAGTGTAAAAGAGTAAAAGGGGCAATGAAATACTCACATGGTTTGAAGGCGTAGCTAACAAAGATACTAGGTAGACTAAAGATCCTTGAAATGCACGAGTTAACCTAAAGTGTAATGTGTATGGTATTAATAGTGTGCACAAGAGTTTAGTTCTAAAGTTGTATTTTGACTTGTGTAAAAAGTCATTGATTTGTAATTGGAGTATTGACTAAAATATATAAAGTTTGAAAGAGTATTTTTAGAACATTTTGATTAAGGTTTGAGTTTGAATAATTAAATGAGTAATGTAATTAATTATTGTTTATGAAAACATTGTAAGTATTAATTATAAGTTAGTATAATTAATTAATCGTTTTTGTTTAAATATAAATTAAATAAATAATTATTTTATTTATTTATTTATAAAATGTAACTTAACCATTTAAATACTTTTTAAATAAAATGTTTAACAATAATTGTAAATTAAATTTTATAAACTTTAAATAATTATTTTTTCTCATTTATTAAATATTTGTTCTTTCTAAATAAGATTAAATGCAATTTTATAAAATTCAACTATTTTTATTTTGTAATTCAATCAGAATATTTATGATTTGAAAAATATATAAAATTTATAATTCTGCCAAGATTTTAACTCACACACGACCGTGCCTGGGAAGGGCACGATCGTGCTCAAACCACGGGCGCGACCATGCTAGTCAGGGCGCGACCGTGTTGATCAAACTGAGGGCTTAAACTAATTAAATCATTAGGCACGACCGTGCCTTGGCTAGGCACGATCGTGTCTATGATCCTAAGTCACGACTGAGATTAGCCAAAGGGCATGATTGGGTCTGTACAGGAGGACACGACCGCGCTGATAGTCGTCACGACCGCGTCTCTTGAGGCACGACCGCGCTAGATGATTAGTGCGACCACGTTTGTTCCAAATCAGGAACGAATTGACGAATTCTTATAATCACAAGATTGGAAATCATAGGGCTTTCATTCATTAGATTATTTAGAGTCTTTTTGCATAGGTTAATTGGATTTAAAACGTGTCTAAAGTCGGATTCGATTAAATCATTTTTGAACAAAAACTAGATTCGGGTTTAAGATGATTTCCATATTGGAAGCCCAAATTAACATGGGGCTTTTGATCTAAGGACTGAATCGATAGAGGGAAAGGTTTCAATTACCCGGAATGATGGCGAATTGATAGCGAACGGTAGAAAGGAGTTTCGACGTCGGCGAGCTTGGTTTCCGGTGTCTTCTGCTACGATTCCGGTTGCTTCAAGAGGGTCAGTAGCTTCTGGGAGAATCGTTTGTGCGTTTGCTTGGGAGAATTGCAAGCAATTTGGAGGATTCGATGTTCTAGTGGACAATTTTGTTGATTATTGGGTGAATTGATGAAATTCCGTTTATTTGTTGTAATTAGGACGATCAAGTGGCTTAACTCTGTTTGTTAATAGTTGGAACGTGCAAAACGGTTACGAAATCGAACGTCTCTGTGATTAAAGTCTGTATTTACGTTTCAACTGATGAGAGGCGCGACCGTGCCAATATGCGGCGCGACCGTGCTAAGGCACCAGGCGCGATCGTTCCAAAGCAAGGCGCGCGACCGTGCCTATTAGGGTTTCTTGTAAATTTTCAACATCAGACCCTGTAACTTTGGTCTTTGACATATTTGTATAAATAAATACTTATGTAGTGTTTTAGTAGGTTATAACCGTGTAAAATTGTAACATCCCAAAAAAATAAAACGACAGTTATAATAACGGAATAAACGAACGAGGCATGACGGGTCGGGTCGGATGGGTCAGCGGGATATAAATAGCCTATGCCACCCCTCTTTCTCTCATTTGCAACTTTTAGAGAGAGAAACCGTAGAGAGAGAAAGTTGGCGGATCGACCCGAGACTTCAACTAAGTGTTACTCCATAACTCGTGAGAAGAACCTCCGGATCAGAAACTCGATTCAAGTAACAATCCGACCTAAATCTGAGTTTTAGTTCGTTTTTGGGTTTTTCGGGTTTTGGGTGAAAAGGTAATGTTTGAACGGATGAAACTGAAAGAATATCATGGATTTGAGTTCCTTAATGGAAAACGAACGTTTTGAACGCAACAGGTTCGGGATCTTGACATGATCAGACCCGAATGCGAAAGTTAGGGTTTTTCATGAAGAATAGGTCGTGCGCACTTGTTAAGTGCGCACGGAGCAGGTCCTGCGCACTTGCTAAGTGCGCAGGAGGAGGGACCTGCGCACTTACTAAGTGCGCAGGAGGAGGGAACTACGCACTTGCTAAGTGCGCAGGAAGCATGGTCTGCGCACTTGCTAAGTGCGCTGGCAGCAGGGTCTGCGCACTTGGCAAGTGCGTAGACATCAGAACTGATTAAGTGAAGTCAGTATGTTAGAATGGTTAAACCGTTAGAGTCGGGATTGGTCTGATGTGTATTTAACTAATCAATTCAGATCGGAAGTGACGTTGTTGGACCTTCGTTTAGGACAACCCATATTAGCGTATCAGGTGAGTTCTAGAGCCCTCTTTTAAATGTTTTGTTAAATGTTTTGGGCTGGTGTGCATACTTACGAAAGGATGTTTTAACGAAATGATGTTTTAACGAAATGATGTTTTACGAAACGATGTTTTAACGAAATGATGTTTTAACGAAACGATGTTTACGAAAGGAAAGGTTATGAAGTGTTTTTGCCAAAAAGGTTTACGAATGTTTATGAACGGTCTAAATGAGGAAAGGTTTAATGAAAAGGGAAAGAGGTAAAGGTTTAGATAAGTCATTACAAATCTAATCTGTTAAATGAATGGAATTGACGAATGAAGTCTGGGAATGAGATTCCTAGCCTTGTGGTAGATTATGGACAGCGAGCCATAGTTGCCATAAGAACAACAGGGGTAGTGTCTTAGTGGCCTGCCAATGGTTTTGATGTTGTACAACTGGTAAGGGAGTAACGACGGTTACTCGGGTGATGACGATCATCCTAAGTGAATGGAAATGGGAAATTAATGACGGCGATACGTAACGGTTGATTTCCAAAGGAAAGATGCGTGTTGGGCAATGACGGCGATACGTAACGGTTGACCCCACGTATTGAATGGTAAGGGGAAATTAATGACGGCGATACGTAACGGTTAATTTCCAAAGGAAAGATGCGTGTTGGGCAATGACGGCGATACGTAACGGTTGACCCCACGTATTGAATGGTTGTGGCAATGACAGCGATACGTAACGGTTGCCCACAACACCAAGGGTTCCTTCGGGGACACAAAGACGCGTAACGATACAGATTTAGATAATAATGTATGACTTAAATGAATGTTAAAAGTTTTAAATGAACGATCCGTTTAACGGTGTTTATGATTTATGACGTTGATGATGATATGGGTACGAAACCTTTTTAAAGATGTTATTATTACATGCTTTTGTGAAAGGTTTTACTAAATGAATGAATGATATGTTTTTGGCAAATGTTGATGTTAAAGTTTTTATGAAATGCTAGAACTCACCAGCGTAGCTGACTTTTTAGTATGCACATTCAGGTTAAGGCAGGTATGGACGATGGACGGTGATGCTTGGCAAGCGAGAAGAGTTACCCGGTCGATCATGAAGACTGGCATCCCGTTATGAGTTGTTTATGTTAAGTTATGTAATTATGTTTTAAACAATGTTTACGCTTCCGCATGTATGAACAATGATGACGTTATGTTTGAATGAAATTTTTCGCTGCGTTATTTGATATTCATGTTTAAGAACTGTTTGTGAATGAGTAAATCCAACGAGTGAGGCCTCCCGGGTTTGGGGCCTTACATGTTGGTATCAGAGCAATAGTTTGAGAGATTCGAACACTCCCAGTGTCTGAACTTAAACTTTGAATGGGACCGAAAGCGAATGCCAGTACGGGTAACTCGAGCCACAGCATCAGGTATGAAAAGTAGAGTATGTGTATGTAGTATGCCTTAGGAAGGGTTAGGAAAGGACTTGTGTTCTGATGGAATCACAAAGGTGGTCAAATAGAAATCGAAAGTTAGTGTAATGGTTAATTACAGATGGCCAGTGTATATTAACATCTTACAGTACTTATTGAATTTTATTTGTTAACTAGCGTGATGACATTGGATTTCTTGTCTTATAGAACGAAATGTCGAGGAGAGGGATCGGAAGGAGTGGTGGCCGTACCGGTGGTCGTTCCGACGGTCGAAATGGTGGGCGTGGCAGGATTCCTGCGCGCCAAGAGCGCAGCGAAGAAGGAAGTGCTCACACTGAACCGACGGTTAGTGTGCATGGAACTGAACAGACACAAGTTGCAGAACAACCTTTCACTTTTGAACCAGAAGTGAGAGCAGCCATAGCTCGAGAGTTCTCCGAGTTGATGAAGAATTCTCTGCCAAGTCTGTTGGCAGAAGCATTGAAGCAGGTCAATGGGGAAGGTGGGTCTAACCCGACGGTTGATACCCCGAACACTGAGGCAATCAACGCACCGCCTGCTCGCGGATGCGACTATAAGTCCTTTAAGGCATGTGACCCGCCAGCCCTGACAGGAAAGAAAGACGCGGTAGCTACGTTTGACTGGATAATCCGTATGGAGGCTGCCATCCGTCTCAGCGAATGTCGAGCGGATCAAGTTGTGAAATTTGCTACTACCTCCTTGAAGGAGGAAGCATCCCATTGGTGGGAAGGTGTACGTCAGGCAAAAGGGAGCGAGATTGTGGATGCGATGATGTGGGCTGACTTGAAAAATTTGGTGATCAAGAATTTCTGCCCAAGTAACGAGATTGAGAAGGTAGAGAGGGAATTTCTGGGTTTGAAGGCCGGGAACATGACGCACCGGTAATATACAACCCGATTCAATGAACTGGCACGTCTGGTGCCACACCTTGTCACTACTGAAGAGAGAAAGATTGCCTGCTATATTCAAGGGTTGCCGGACCAGGTCCGCACCTATGTTAAGGCGAACGCCCCTACTACCTATGATTCGGCAGTAGAGTTAAGTGGCGTGGTATTTAACGATCTGGCACTGAATGTTGTTGCCGTTGAAGAGCAAAAGAAGAGACCGAGCTTCTCAAACAAGCGAACTGGGGGAAGGATGTTTGGGGCTCGTGATAAGAGAGCTCGGGTGAACGAGCCGACTGTTTGTAAGAAGTGTGAAAGAGAGCATGTAGGTGAATGCAGACTGGGATCTAACTTATGCGTTAAGTGTGGCAAGACCGGGCACTACTCCCGTGAATGCCCACAACACTTCAAGTGCTATAATTGTGGGGATGCCGGTCATCTGAGTAGGGAATGTCCGAAACTGAGAATGGGTTAAGCCGGGAAAGGGAAAGGCCCGGAAAGGAAGGAAGAGAGGCCCCGAGCAAAGACTCGTGCGTACGCGCTGACGCAAGACCAGTCCAGAATGGACCCCGACGTGGCGTCAGGTACGTTCGTCCTTGACAACACTCTTGTTTCTGTGTTATTTGATTCGGGTGCCAGTAAGGGTTTTATATCTGTGACTTTTTGTAAGAAAGTGAAGTACGCTGTCAGTATACTAGAAAGGGCCTTTAGCGTAGAAACCGCTGAGGGTAGAACTGCGAGAGTGACCGAGGTAGTTGACAACTCTACGATAAAAATAGAAGGTCATAGGTTTCCTGCCAGATTGTTTGTTATGGTTTTGGGAGGGTTTGATGTCGTGCTGAGTATGGATTGGTTAACTGCCAACGAAGCACAAATCATATGTAAACGAAAGATAATCCGACTCAAGGCTCCGGATGGTAGCAAAGTCGAGGTTTTTGGAGATCGTGACGCCCCGATGCCAAATGTCATCTCGATGATTAAGGCAACAGATTACTTGAGGCGCGGATGCGAGGCTTATCTGGTGTACGTGATTGACAAGTGTAAGGAAGTGAAGGAACTAGACGATGTACCCGTGGTACGCGAGTACCCGGAGGTGTTCCCAGAGGATTTGCCTGGGATACCACCCGACAGAGAGATTGAGTTACGAATCGACTTAGTACCAGATGCCCAGCCCGTGGCTAAGGCTCCATATCGACTAGCACCAGTGGAAATGAAAGAAATTATGGTACAACTAGACGAGTTACTTGAGAAAGGATTTATCCAACCAAGCATCTCACCTTGGGGTGCTCCGGTGTTGTTCGTAAAGAAGAAAGACGGTTCGATGAGAATGTGTATCGATTATCGCGAGTTGAACAAACGAACGGTGAAGAACAAGTACCCTCTACCAAGGATCGATGATCTGTTTGACCAATTGCAAGGCGCAAGTTGGTTCTCGAAAATCGACCTTCGGTCCGAGTACCATCAGTTGAAGGTGAGGGAAGAAGACATACCGAAAACGACATTTCGCACACGTTATGGACATTTTGAGTTCCGCGTAATGTCTTTAGGATTGACGAACGCCCCCGCAGCGTTCATGGATTTGATGAATAGAGTGTGTCGACCAATGCTGGATCGATCGGTGATCGTGTTCATCGATGATATCCTCATCTACTCCAAGAATGAGGGTTATCACGCGTGTCACTTGAAGGAGGTATTGGAAGCTCTGAAGAAGGAAAAGTTGTATGCTAAGTTCTCCAAATGCGCGTTCTGGCTTAGGGAAGTCCAATTCCTAGGTCACGTCATTAACCCGAACGGCATTATGGTTGACCCAGCAAAGATAGTGACGGTAAAGGAATGGAATATTCCTAAGACGCCAACTAAAATCCGCAGTTTCTTGGGATTGGCAGGCTACTATCGGAGATTCATCCAGGATTTCTCGAAAATAGCTTCGCCGTTGACAAAGTTGACTCGGAAAGAGGTTAAGTATGAATGGGGTTCGACCCAGGATGAGGCGTTTAAGGAATTGAAGGAAAAGCTAACTCAAGCTCCGGTCTTGGCCCTTCCCGAGGGCAATGAAGACTTAGTGGTATACTCTGACGCTTCGGGTCAGGGATTGAGATGCGTATTGATGCAACGCGGGAGAGTGATCGCGTACGCGTCACGGCAGTTGAAGATTCATGAAGCTAATTATCCAACCCACGATTTGGAACTTGCTGCTGTCGTATTCGCATTGAAAATCTGGAGACACTACCTTTACGGGGTGAAGTTTACTATTTACTCCGACCACAAAAGTTTGAAGTACTTCTTCGAACAAAAGGAACTTAATATGAGACAGAGGCGATGGTTGGAACTGTTGAAAGACTATGACTGTGAGATCATGTACCATCTTGGAAAGGCAAACGTGGTGGCCGACGCTCTAAGCCGAAAGGATGCACCTACTCCTATTAGAGTGAAAGCTTGCCAGTTGGTTGTAACATCGGATGTGATGAGAGAAATTGAAAAGGCTCAAGATGAGGCACTTAAGGAGGAAAACATGAAGAAGGAAAGGATGGTTGGCCAACAGGACAAGTTGGAATATAACACCCTTGGTGTTAGGACACGTTTTGGACGGGTATGGATACCTATGGGTGGCGAGCTTAGAACCAAGATCTTGGATGAGGCTCATAAGTCTCGTTACTCTATCCATCCCGGTACCAATAAAATGTACCAAGATCTGAGAAATGAATACTGGTGGCCTGGAATGAAATGTGATGTGACGAAGTATGTAAGCAAGTTCTTGACTTGCTCGCAAGTAAAGGCCGAGCACCAGAAACCGTATGGAAAGATTCAACCACTTGATATACCGGAGTGGAAGTGGGAACACATTACCATGGACTTCATAACTAAGCTACCTCGCACAGTTAAAGGTCATGACACCATTTGGGTAATTGTGGACCGATTAACGAAGAGTACTCATTTCCTGCCTATCCGTGAGACGTTCTCGTCAGAGAGGTTAGCGGAAGTGTTTATTAATGAAATAATAGCACGGCATGGGATGCCATTGACGATCGTATCTGACCGGGACACACGATTCACATCGAGGTTCTGGAAAAGATTTCACGAGGCGATGGGCACGAGGCTTAATATCAGCACAGCATTCCACCCGCAAACGGATGGTCAGTCCGAAAGGACCATTCAGACATTGGAGGATATGCTCCGTGCTTGTATTATCGACTTCGGTGGCAGTTGGGACAGCCATCTGCCGTTAGCTGAATTCTCCTACAACAATAGTCATCACACGACGATATGCATGCCGCCTTATGAAATGTTGTATGGGAGAAGATGTAGGACCCCGGTTTGTTGGGGTGAGATTGGACAGAAGGAATTAGGAAGTCTCGAAGTCGTAAGAGAGGCGTCGGAAAGGTTTGATCAGATCAAAGCGCGAATGAAGGCCGCACAAGATCGTCAGAAATCCTATGCGGATAAACGACGAAGGCCTATTGAGTTTAATATTGGTGACAAAGTAATGCTGAAAGTGTCACCATGGAAGGGAATCATACGATTCAGAAAGAGAGGAAAGTTAAGTCCGAGGTTTGTCGGACCATTCAAGATAATGGCACGGGTTGGGGAAGTAGCTTATCGGTTGGAGTTGCCTGATGAGTTAAGTGGGATTCATCCTACTTTCCATGTATCACACTTGCGAAAGTGTTTGGCGGATGAATCGGCTCACGTACCACTTACTGACATCGAGGTTGACAACAGCCTTAATTACATCGAAGAACCCGTGGCCATCATTGATCGGAAGGAGAAACGTTTACGTAATAAAGTTATCCAATTGGTTAAAGTCCAATGGAAGCATCGAAAGGGATCGGAAGCCACTTGGGAAACGGAGAAGGAAATGAGGGAGTCGTACCCTCATCTATTTGACTTATGATAGGTTTCGGGGACGAAACCTATTGTAAGGGGGGTAGACTTGTAACATCCCAAAAAATTAAACGACAGTTATAATAACGGAATAAACGAACGAGGCATGACGGGTCGGGTCGGATGGGTCAGCGGGCTATAAATAGCCTATGCCACCCCTCTTTCTCTCATTTGCAACTTTTAGAGAGAGAAACCATAGAGAGAGAAAGTTGACGGATCGACCCGAGACTTCAACAAAGTGTTACTCCATAACTCGTGAGAAGAACCTCCGGATCAGAAACTCGATTCAGGTAACAATCCGACCTAAATCTGAGTTTTAGTTCGTTTTTGGGTTTTTCAGGTTTTGGGTGAAAATGTAAGGTTTGAACGGATGAAACTGAAAGAATATCATGGATTTGAGTTCCTTAATGGAAAACGAACGTTTTGAATGCAACAGGTTCGGGATCTTGACATGATCAGACCCGAATGCGAAAGTTAGGGTTTTTCACGAAGAACAGGTCGTGCGCACTTGTTAAGTGCGCACGGAGCAGGTCCTGCGCACTTGATAAGTACGCAGGAGGAGGGACCTGCGCACTTACTAAGTGCGCAGGAGGAGGGACCTGCGCACTTGCTAAGTGCGCAGGAAGCATGGTCTGCGCACTTGCTAAGTGCGCAGGCAGCAGGGTCTGCGCACTTGGCAAGTGCGCAGACATCAGAACTGATTAAGTGAAGTCAGTATGTTAGAATGGTTAAACCGTTAGAGTCAGGATTGGTCTGATGTGTATTTAACTAATCAATTCAGATCGGAAGTGACGTTGTTGGACCTTCGTTTAGGACAACCCATATTAGCGTATCAGGTGAGTTCTAGAGCCCTCTTTTAAATGTTTTGTTAAATGTTTTGGGCTGGTGTGCATACTTACGAAAGGATGTTTTAACGAAATGATGTTTTAACGAAATGATGTTTTACGAAACGATGTTTTAACGAAATGATGTTTTAACGAAACGATGTTTACGAAAGGAAAGGTTATGAAGTGTTTTTGCCAAAAAGGTTTACGAATGTTTATGAACGGTCTAAATGAGGAAAGGTTTAATGAAAAGGGAAAGAGGTAAAGGTTTAGATAAGTCATTACAAATCTAATCTGTTAAATGAATGGAATTGACGAATGAAGTCTGGGAATGAGATTCCCAGCCTTGTGGTAGATTATGGACAGCGAGCCATAGTTGCCATAAGAACAACAGGGGTAGTGTCTTAGTGGCCTGCCAATGGTTTTGATGTTGTACAACTGGTAAGGGAGTAACGACGGTTACTCGGGTGATGACGATCATCCTAAGTGAATGGTAATGGGAAATTAATGACGGCGATACATAACGGTTGATTTCCAAAGGAAAGATGCGTGTTAGGCAATGACGGCGATACGTAACGGTTGACCCCACGTATTGAATGGTAATGGGAAATTAATGACGGCGATACGTAACGGTTAATTTCCAAAGGAAAGATGCGTGTTGGGCAATGACGGCGATACGTAACGGTTGACCCCACGTATTGAATGGTTGTGGCAATGACGGCGATACGTAACGGTTGCCCACAACACCAAGGGTTCCTTCGGGGACACAAAGACGCGTAACGATACAGATTTAGATAATAATGTATGACTTAAATGAATGTTAAAAGTTTTAAATGAACGATCCGTTTAACGGTGTTTATGATTTATGATGTTGATGATGATATGGGTACGAAACCTTTTTAAAGATGTTATTATTACATGCTTTTGTGAAAGGTTTTACTAAATGAATGAATGATATGTTTTTGGCAAATGTTGATGTTAAAGTTTTTATGAAATGCTAGAACTCACCAGCGTAGCTGACTTTTTAGTATGCACATTCAGGTTAAGGCAGGTATGGACGATGGACGGTGATGCTTGGCAAGCGAGAAGAGTTACCCGGTCGATCATGAAGACTGGCATCCCGTTATGAGTTGTTTATGTTAAGTTATGTAATTATGTTTTAAACAATGTTTACGCTTCCGCATGTATGAACAATGATGACGTTATGTTTGAATGAAATTTTCCGCTGCGTTATTTGATATTCATGTTTAAGAACTGTTTGTGAATGAGTAAATCCAACGAGTGAGGCCTCCCGGGTTTGGGGCCTTACAAAAATTTGCGGATTATCATTGAAATATCATATTCAATTGATGGTACGAATAGAATAAAACAGTGCACTAGAATTTGGTTTGAAATGCATTACATTGAATTTGAAATACGGATACTAAAAATCAGAAATGTTACATCCCCCGTGAGCGGCACGGGTAGTAGTAAGCAGGCTAGTCCAGCGGGGTCGCACGTCATCGGAAGATCCTCCTCTACCCTCCACATCCGAATAGCCCGGGTCAACCAATCCCAATCGGACATATACACTCTAGGTCCTCTGGATGCAGGTACGCCTGAAGATGCTGCCATCTTGTGAACTACTGTGGTATCTAGACAATGCTTGGTCGTCTCGAATGGTGGACTGAAGTTAGGGTGGGGGTTAGTGCGTTACATTAGGTGACTACCATATCCATATGACATGACTTATGGTTATGCAATGCTTATACAATGAAAACGTTTTAATGAGTCATTTAAATTATAGACTAGGTTCAGCTTATCCGTACCCTAATTACACAAGGATACCTTATATGTTAAGACTAACCGTCTTAAACGTAAGTTGTTCACCTGATTTAACGAATCCCGTTAAGTACGTCTTTGTTTAATAAAACATGTTTTATCGTGACGACTCATTGGTGATTATTATTTTAGTCTAGACGCTTACTTATTTTCCGAGAAAATATTATATTTTCATATTGGGGACGTGTTATGTTTATCAACAATAAATATTATTTTTGCAACATCTTATAATATATTCATATTATAGTCTACGTATAACCATATAATTATTTCTTACCAATAATTATATAATATAACTAATATCGTTCAAGTACGTTCTACGCATGTCCATTATCCTACGTGCACATAAACCATGTTAACACGTCCATATGCAGCTACTTGTTCCGAACGACATTTCTTAGTTTGTTTTCATTCAACATGCATTTGTTTCTTTCAATATGTGCAAACAAGTGTAACCATATTTCAACATGCGCTTAACTATATTTTATGATAACATGCGATCATTAATTTATTTATTTTTCTACTTCATGTACGCATGTCAACGTTCCATGTTATCAAATATAAACAAGTTATAAAAACATATATATATATATATATATATATATATATATGATTTCCATTATTTAGTCATTTCATAACTCATTCTGAGTTAACAATTTTCCATCATTCATATATCATGACTTGTATATATATATATATATATATATATATGTATGTATATATATTACATGCACATTATAAACTATTTTCCAAGTTCTATAATTTATGACCATACACCCACATATACGTTTAACCTCCTTATATGAACGTATTATTTCATACTTAACAATATTTCAAGTTACCAAACTTGAACACATATATATATGCACATATATTTTACTTTTTCATCAAGTATTAATTTAGACTTTACTAATCTATAACTTATTAACATAATAATCCAAACATCAAGAATACATCCATATATATATATATATACACTAAATTAACATTCTTATTCATGTATCCATATAATTGATTATTTCCAAATCATTTACCAAATCGAACATATATATATATATGCATGCATATTTCGGCCTATATATATATATATATGTATGCATATTCTAGTTTCTCTTTGTTTTAAAACTTGACATCATATAAATCAACAACAACTTATCATTAAAATGATCAAATCAAAAAATTATACATATAACTTCATTATTTTTGGCCCATATATATATATATATATATATATATATATATATATATATATATATATATATTTATACAAAAACCTAGTTTTTAAACTTAATGAAGTTAGGTTTTATAAAAACTTATTAATTCTTTAAATCTCTTTGATTTTTACGGTGAACAACATGTTTTAACCGAGAGTATAAAGATGAAAAGTAAGGATTTGGGTCGGGTTCTCACCACTAGTCAAGCTAGGTGAAGATCTATTAGTAGAAGATGATGGATGCTCTTTAACTATCAAGACCCGACTTCTAGGCTCCAAATCTTCCTTGAATCACTAAAGCCTCTAGCTAACTTTCTAGACTTGTGTTCTTAGGTTTGAAAGAGTAAAATGTGTATGTATGTATGCATATGTTGATATATATGGATTAAAAAAAAGAGTTGGAGTGTGGAATACTCCATCATCATTACAATCCTAGTAGTTAGTTGATGATTTGATCTTTGCTTGAAATTAAGTTGATGGAGCATGGTGTATGTAACATTCTTAATTTTTCATTAACTTGTTAGTGCAATAAACAATATCTAAATTTCAGTACTTTATATTGTTTCAAGGCTTCATCAATATACTTTTAGACTTTCGCATTCAAATTAACACTAATATAAAAGACAAAAATTTTGCATTTTTACTCCTATATATATGTATAGATTACTATGTATGTAAATACAAGTTTTTATAAAGACACATATAATATCACATTCTATTTTATAGAGATTATAAAGTATTAAAAGTTTTTAAGAATCAATTTTATAAAAAAAAATTGGTTTTAAACCCTTGCACTTGGCCCTTTACACATCAAATTTAACCCATTCAAGGGTTTAAACCCCTTTAAGTCGTTCTTTGACTTTCTGAAGTCAACCAAGGACGAATTCTCCACAATTAGGCATCGAATTCGACCCCAACCCGATAGATTCAGACTTGCCATAAACCCTAGATGGATTATCGATCCTTGCTAAGATCAATTGACACTTAATTCGATCTGTTACGCGCTTAATTTCGAAATTTGAATGGTTTGACTCCTCAGAGTCAAACTGAGCCAAATCAGTTTCCAATCAAAGCAATTAAACGCGATTAACACCCACAAATCATGCGCCGGTTAACCACGCATGTATCTGACCCTATTACATGACTCAATTCACCCAAATTTGTCGAGTTAATGCGTGATTTAAGGCTGACAGTTGTCGCCTTCAAATCCGCATCGAATCCAGCCTTAAACGCGAAATTAAACAAATCATAACACACCTATACCTTTGCATAAACCTGAACAAACTCTCCCAACCCTCTATTGACCTGCATTTTACCTCCGGAGTACGATCGATTCCGAAGAACACCGGGCCTGTCCATCCAGTCGTACTCGATCGCCCCTCAACCATTTCAGGTAATTCTTACATTCATGTGATCGTTTTTGCCTCAGGTTTGAAAGCCCCATGACTGAGGAACCGACCTGTTGCTTAATCGGGATCAATTTCATGGCTAGGGTTTGGGGTTATGCGATGGGGACGAAGAGTCGGGGGGGGGGGGGGGGATTTAAGGGTTTTCCATTTTTTTTCACCTGTTTATTGTCAAGGCAATAGCCCAGTACCGTTGGTTAAACTCGTGTGACCACAGACGCAAGGTTGCGGGTTCGAAACCCATGCCCGCGTCTCTTTTTGATTTCTAGTGTTACCCAAACCCGATTCCCCTTATGACCTCACACTAAAACTGTATTAAGACTAAGTTCTATCACTAATGAGCCTTGGGTCTAGTGGCAAATCATTTCTTGCATACGGGATCCACCCGGGTTCGAACCGGGTGGTCCTCGTTTAATTTTTTTAGCAGTTACATATCCTAACCATTTTATAAAATTTAGTTTATGAAACCCTACACCAAATTAGAACTCGTTGAGCAATAAATTTACAATTTTAAATCTTGGGATGATTATTTTGCAATTTAAAATGTTTAAGCCCCTTTTTCTAATAAGAAAACCATCTAAGATTTTGTTTTAAAATAAAATCATAAATTTATAAAACTAAAATTTTTGGTTATATAATTGTAAGGATTTTAGAGAATACATAAATATTTTTATGGAATATTCATAAAACGATATTTTACTTAACCATATATTTAAGATGTAAGAGTATTTAAACAAATTTTATAAACCATTTTCCATTAAAATGACATACATTCGGGTTAAACCTTATTTAAACAAATGAAATTTTTCTAAGTACAAATATATACTTATATTTTTCATTTTTAAAAGGAACATATTAAATTGTTATGATGAATGAATAAATGAATCTATTGAATGTTACAATTCACTTATAGTTTAAATTATATATATTTCTTAATTATGTATACGAGTACATATTCACATTGTTTTTGACACATCTTTATAAACAAATAAATGAAGTAAAAATTATTTATTTATTTAATTTATAAATGTAATTCTCACACTATTTTTCTAATTTAATAAACAAATGGCAATCATTAGATTTATTTATCCAAACCCAAACCCAAAATCATTTATTTTATAAAACACTCATTCAAGTACAAACCACAATCACTTACACAACCATTTACACAAACTCTTTGTGCAAGTCCCCGAACACACTCCCAATGAAACCCTAGACTTGGTCTTAGACTATTGTGCATGTTATTAATTTAGATTCATATACATTACACTCTAGGTTAACGTTGTGAGTTACAAAGATCACCTTGCTACCTAGTCTCTTGTGATAGCTACATCTTTGATACGGGTGAGTTTTACATAGCCCCTTTTTCACTGTTTTTACATTTTGGGGTGAAACATGATCACAACTTACAATGAATTACATAAACTACACAATACAAATCCACTTTACAATTTGTGTGTAATTTGAGCTTTATGTTTGAGTGCTAGGTGTGTTAACTACTTATTTGCAATTACATGTACAATCATTAACTAACCAAACCGACGGTTAACAATGACAGATCTATTGAGTCTGACAAACCCACTCAGATTGGGGTGATTGTTACCGACAACACAATTTTTGCATGCTAGTTACCAAGGTTTGATTGTACTACTTGGTTACACAATAGTAACTCCCCATAAATGCCTTGTTAATCATGACTTGTATGAATTTGTTTACACACAACACTTTGATGCTATTTAGAGTCAAAATCCTATGTATGCTCACCAACTTTTTAGTTGACCTCGTTTTCATCATGTTTCAGGTACAAAAGTGAATTGAACAAGCTTGCTACACTTAGGTTGTGGACCTAGATAATTGAAACAAATGAATATGTTATGTATTTCAAACGTTCTTGTACTGTTGTATTTGGAATTATGAATGGAAAATGTAACATTTTAATATATTAAATTTTAGTCAACCATGTGCTCATGAACAGTCTACATGTCCCGCCCCGACGTTTCCGCCATCGGTTGGGGTGTGACAGATTGGTATCAGAGCCTTGGTTATAGGGAATTAGGTTATTAGACACTCTTGACCTAGACTATAACCTTAGGACACCCATACTATGCCATGTTATTACATGTTACATGATTACTTCTTATGTAAATATTTTTACATGTTATCCTAAGTAATTTCAATACATGCTAAAATACTTAATAGTTTATGTGTCACACTACTTGATAACTCTTGTGCTTGCATTCATTACTATCTACATGCTACTTATGGGTTTCATTAAGTGTTATCCTAAGTTTTAAAAACACACATACACACCAAATTCTCCATACACCCTTGAACTCACACACATAATACCATCACCCCTTGTGATTTAAATCTAAATTATTGGGCCTAACGCCATCAATAATAAACAAGAAGCCCACTTATCCTCCAAGAAGAAGAAGCCTACTACAATGTATAAGCCTCACTTTCGGGCCTCAAAGCCCAGTCCACAACAATTCTCATCATGACCATGAGCCCAACAATAGTGTTATTAGTACATGATGGCTGGAAGAGTGTGTAGGCCCATGAGGGATTCTGGCTAAGGAAAGACAGGGTACTTAAGTGTGTCTTAGAGACCCACCCCTCTTTCCTGGGAATTCTCCTTAGGGATGCACTACTTATAGGTCGAGTGTACTTCTAAAATACTATTGTGAAGACTCGGTGTTATGACTCGTCAAACTCTAAACCTATGAGAACTCCTATATTTAACACTCAATATTTCATTATCACTTACAACCTTTTCATTGTTTTCTGCTAGACATGGACTCCTACTCTCCTTCCTCCCCAGTTTACCGTCCTGGAGCAGAGTCTGATTGGGAAGAAGACATCGGGGCACCCGCGTATCAGTCACCAACACCCCCAACTGCTAGACCAAGGTTTGATCTAAGGGCAGATTGGATTAGGAACATCGGCCCAAGACTTCGAACATCTAGATCAACCTCACCCAGAAACCTGTATCAGACACTCCATCTCCACAATCAGTCACCACCCCCACTAAGGGACCCATATCTAATGCCCGACCCGTACCATCCTAACCCTTGGGTAAGGCATGCCATGGCACCCACTAGTGCTATGGGAATTCCAACCAATGACATCTACCAATATGTAAGGACCTCAGAATTTGAGAGGCAAAGGATTGAGCAGGGGATAATGCATGACTTGCAAAGACAAAGAATGGATAGCCTAGCAAACCAATTAGGGTACTAGAAGGAGTTAATCTCCATTCTCGAAAAAGAAGTACTAGAGAATCGCACGGAAACAGCTAGAGCTGAAACCAGATCGACTACCCGAGTGACCATAGCAGTGCTTGTCTTGGTGATTATCTTCCTTCTAGGGGGAAACTACTAGAGACGTTTGCAGAAATTTCTATTTATTGTCTTTAAATTTTCAATTTGAGAACCATTCCCCTATGTTTTGAGTAATGTTTAAACATTTCAGCATTCAATCAATTTTATATATTCCAACTCTAAAGTTATTATTCATTGATTTGACACGTTGAGTGTGAATTACACCCATCACATTTTCATCAATATTTTCCAAGTATCACCTTCTTCATTCAATACGATTTAGTACACTACCGACGATCTCCCTCGTAAACAACTCATTCTATTAGATTTAAACAACCTCGTTATTTTCAAACCAAATGTTTATCAAACTTTTAGAGAGTATCAAAAATATAAATTTTTCCATAAACATTTTCAATGTGAAAGGGAACTTAATGCAACTTATTTTACAAAAATATTATTTCGAATTGATAAATAATTATGATTTTTCCCCATTAAAGTAATTATTTCTAAAACCATAGCTAAATTAATATACGACTACTAGCTTAGCCAATAATTCCTCTTAAAAATAATTTCTTATTAAAAAAAAAATTTGAAAATTTAAATTAAAAGATTTTTTTTCTAAGAATTGTCTATTTATTAAGATTATTTAACTCAATAGTTTCATTACTTATATATCTTCAACCAAGAACAATTTACAAATTCCTATTTTCAAACAAAGATCGGTTATTTGTAAACATATTTCCCTGAGTGTTTTCAAAACCCCCTCGTTACCTTTCACTTGCCGCTTCAAGAGACGATCCATACCGCGTAGACGTTAACCATCCTCACAAACCTTAACGAGACTTAAAAGAGCTAGAACCTAACTACCACATTCTGCACGAATGCCAAACCGCACGCTTCTCCGTAACGCTCGATCACATACAAAACTCGTTAGCATATGTTACACACGAAATCCAATGACTTACGTATGCACGTTCACAAGCTATACAACACGATCACATGACACATGAAACTTCGTTATTTTCAATATACCCAAGGCTACACTGATTACACCAAACATGAAACCTAATTTTTTTGCAAATCACAATCTACTGGATCGATCACATAACCCATGAAACTTGTTTGTTTGCAATACACATGTCACCGGCTTGAACACATAATACATGAAATTTGGTTGTTTACAATATACATGATACCTAACAATTGGTTGTTGATACACAATACTTGATCACATTGAACATGAAACTTATTTTGGTTACAAAGTACATGGTACTGTATGATACTGAGTTATAAACGCCATACATGAAATTCATTTCTTATAATACACATGACACTATGTTGCTTACCTTACACATGAGAGTCTATACATGATGCTAAGTGGTTTATGTTACACATAAAACCTATTTGATTATAAGCTACATGACGCTAGATCATACATGAGACTTGTGTGTTTACATTATGCATGAAACTAAGTTGCTTACAATTGTTGCAATTGATTGATCATAAAATACATGAAGTATGGTCATACACCTTGTTCACCAAACTTGAAAATCCTAACACATTGAAACAACTCGGGGCTTGACGTATTCTGGTTCAAACACGAGTAAACTATGGGGCCTTAGGTAACACTACTTTATTATCATTCAGTTGCTAACTGACTTGCCTATTTAAGGATATAGTTACTTATTAGCAACTCATATGTGAAAGCAATATACATGAACTAAGTGAATTTTTGCCTCCTCTTGACCCGCACACAACGGAAGGATCTATACGGACCATACGATGATTTGAGTAGTTACGGGTGCACACGGAATTATAAAAAAAAATCAGCGCATGGAAAGCGTAGTGAATTTTGTCGTGTGTTGTGACCTAAAACTTATCATGATATAACTAATGTGATGTGACAAGAGCATGGTGGATAAGTCGATGGTACTTCCTATATATAAGTGCTCTATCATATTATCAGAAGTAACGCTGTTCGTGTCACAGAAAGTTTCGACCTAAATCAATGTTTGTGAAACCTCTTACCCCATGACAATTTTGAGCATATTAGACTGCGTCTTAAACAAATCCTGATTGTCAAGTTCCCATCAAGTCCATTCCAAACGACGCTTTTCACCTTTAGATCCTTCGAAAGACCTCTCCTTAACTATCTTGGAACTAAAATCCACTAATATCATTCGTACTTAACTTGAGCCTTAGACCTAAATCTTGTTGTCTATCATACTCCTCAAACCAACAGTCCAAACTCACCTCTTTTCCGGTTCAGTAGCCTCCATTAGTTAAATTTCGGGACGAAATTCCCTCAACATGGGGGTACTGTAACATTCTTAATTTTTCATTAACTTGTTAGTGCAATAAACAATATCTAAATTTCAGTACCTTATATTGTTTCAAGGCTTCATCAATATAATTTTAGACTTTCGCATTCAAATTAACACTAACATAAAAGACAAAAATTTTGCATTTTTACTCCTATATATATATATATATGTATAGATTACTATCTATGTAAATATAAGTTTTTATAAAGACACATATAATATCACATTCTATTTTATAGATATTATAAAGTATTAAAAGTTTTTAAGAATCAATTTTATAAAAAAAATTGGTTTTAAACCCTTGCACTTGGCCCTTTACACATCAAATTTAACCCATTCAAGGGTTTAAACCCCTTTAAGTCGTTCTTTGACTTTCTGAAGTCAACCAAGGACGAATTCTCCACAATTAGGCATCGAATTCGACCCCAACCCGATAGATTCAGACTTGCCATAAACCCTAGATGGATTATCGATCCTTGCTAAGATCAATTGACACTTAATTCGATATGTTACGCGCTTAATTTTGAAATTTGAATGGTTTGACTCCTCAGAGTCAAACTGAGCCAAATCAGTTTCCAATCAAAGCAATTAAACGTGATTAACACCCGCAAATCATGCGCCGGTTAACCTCGCATGTATCTGACCCTATTACATGACTCAATTCACCCAAATTCGTCGAGTTAACGCGTGATTTAAGGCTGACAGTTGTCGCCTTCAAATCCGCATCAAATCCAACCTTAAACACGAAATTAAACAAATCATAACACACCTATACCTTTGCATAAACCTGAACAAACTCTCCCAACCCTCTATTGACCTGCATTTTACCTCCGGAGTACGATCGATTCCGAAGAACACCGGGCCTGTCCATCCAGTCGTACTCGATCGCCCCTCAACCATTTCAGGTAATTCTTACATTCATGTGATCGTTTTTGCCTCAGGTTTGAAAGCCCCATGACTGAGGAACCGACCTGTTGCTTAATCGGGATCAATTTCATGGCTAGGGTTTGGGGTTATGCGATGGGGACGAAGAGTCGGGGGGGGGGGGGGGGATTTAAGGGTTTTCCATTTTTTTTCACCTGTTTATTGTCAAGGCAATAGCCCAGTACCGTTGGTTAAACTCGTGTGACCACAGACGCAAGGTTGCGGGTTCGAAACCCATGCCCGCGTCTCTTTTTGATTTCTAGTGTTACCCAAACCCGATTCCCCTTATGACCTCACACTAAAACTGTATTAAGACTAAGTTCTATCACTAATGAGCCTTGGGTCTAGTGGCAAATCATTTCTTGCATACGGGATCCACCCGGGTTCGAACCGGGTGGTCCTCGTTTAATTTTTTTAGCAGTTACATATCCTAACCATTTTATAAAATTTAGTTTATGAAACCCTACACCAAATTAGAACTCGTTGAGCAATAAATTTACAATTTTAAATATTGGGATGATTATTTTGCAATTTAAAATGTTTAAGCCCCTTTTTCTAATAAGAAAACCATCTAAGATTTTGTTTTAAAATAAAATCATAAATTTATAAAACTAAAATCTTTGGTTATATAATTGTAAGGATTTTAGAGAATACATAAATATTTTCATGGAATATTCATAAAACGATATTTTACTTAACCATAGATTTAAGATGTAAGAGTATTTAAACAAATTTTATAAACCATTTTCCATTAAAATGACATATATTCGGGTTAAACCATATTTAAACAAATGAAATTTTTCTAAGTACAAATATATACTTATATTTTTCATTTTAAAAGGAACATATTAAATTGTTATGATGAATGAATAAATGAATCTATTGAATGTTACAATTCACTTATAGTTTAAATTATATATATTTCTTAATTATGTATACGAGTACATATTCACATTGTTTTTGACACATCTTTATAAACAAATAAATGAAGTAAAAATTATTTATTTATTTAATTTATAAATGTAATTCTCACACTATTTTTCTAATTTAATAAACAAATGGCAATCATTAGATTTATTTATCCAAACCCAAACCCAAAATCATTTATTCCCGAACACACTCCCAATGAAACCCTAGACTTGGTATTAGACTATTGTGCATATTATTAATTTAGATTCATATACATCACAACTTACAATGAATTACATAAACTACACAATACAAATCCACTTTATAATTTGTGTACAATTTGAGCTTTATGTTTGAGTGCTAAGTGTGTTAACTACTTATTTGCAATTACATGTACAATCATTAACTAACCAAACCGACGGTTAACAATGACAGATCTATTGAGTCTGACAAACCCACCCAGATTGGGGTGATTGTTACCGACAACACAATTTTTGCATGCTAGTTACCAAGGTTTGATTGTACTACTTGGTTACACAATAGTAACTCCCCATAAATGCCTTGTTAATCATGACTTGTATGAATTTGTTTACACACAACACTTTGATGCTATTTAGAGTCAAAATCCTATGTATGCTCACCAACTTTTTTGTTGACCTCGTTTTCATCATGTTTCAGGTACAAAAGTGAATTGAACAAGCTTGCTACACTTAGGTTGTGGACCTAGATAATTGAAACAAATGAATATGTTATGTATTTCAAACGTTCTTGTAATGTTGTATTTGGAATTATGAATGGAAAATGTAACATTTTAATATATTAACTTTTAGTCAACCATGTGCTCATGAACAGTCTACATGTCCCGCCCCGACGTTTCCGCCGTCAGTTGGGGTGTGACAGTGTAGAATGACAAGATGTAAGAGAGTTGATGATAGGTTGGTGGTGGTTTGGTGGGTTCGGCCGAGAAGAGGGTTGGGGGGGGTGGGTCTTATTCCAACTTGTGGTCTTAATCTAGTTATTAGTTGAATAGGTTTTTAGGTGGTGTATACCCGGTATGTAATCCCATGATTTAACACTCGGTGTACGAACTTTTAAATGTCAAAAACCCTATATATTTTTGTATCTTGAGTATTTTTAATAGTCTTACTAATTTAACCCGTCATAGTTAATACTTTAACTATAATATATATGTATACACACAAAAATAACTTGTCACCATGAAATAAACATTTTTGTGTCCACTTTTAATAGTTTTGTACCAATATTTATGTTTTTATATTAAGACGTATTACTAGACTTTACTTGGAATAAAAGTCTTGTTAATCACCAACGAACGTATATTGCGGGTTAGAATTACTTATTTCCTAGTAATTGTAACATCCCAAAAATAAAACGACAGATATAATAACGGAATAATCGAACGAGGCATGTCGGGTCGGGTCGGATGGGCTAGAAGGGGAGCCTCCCCTATAAATAGCCAAGGTCACAACCCATTTATCTCATTTGCAACTTCTAGAGAGAGAAAGTTGTCGGATCGACCCGAGATTTGAGAAGTGTGTTGCTCCATAACTCGTGAGAAGAACCTCCGGATCAGAAGCTCGATTAAGGTAACGATCCGACCTAAATCTGAGTTTTTGTTCGTTTTTGGGTTTTTCGGGTTTTGGGTAAAAAGGCAACGTTTTTACGGATGGAACTGAAAGATAATCACGGATTTGAGTTCCTTAATGGAAAACGAACGTTTTGAGTGCAACAGGTTCGGGATCTTGACAAGATTAGACCCGAATGCGAAAGTTAGGGTTTTCGCGAAGAACAGGTCGTGCGCACGGAGCAGGTCCTGCGCACTTGCTAAGTGCGCAGGAGGAGGGTTGCTAAGTGCGCAGGAAGAGGAACCTGCGCACTTGCTAAGTGCGCAGGAAGGGAAGTCTGCGCACTTGCTAAGTGCGCAGGAAGCAGAGTCTGCGCACTTGCTAAGTGCGCAGACATCAGAACTGATTAAGTGAAGTCAGTATGTTAGAATGGTTAAACCGTTAGAGTCGGGATTGGTCTGATGTGTATTTAACTAATCAATTCAGATCGGAAGTGACGTTGTTGGACCTTCGTTTAGGACAACCCATATTAGCGTATCAGGTGAGTTCTAGAAGCCCTCTTTTAAATGTTTTTATATAATGTTTTCGGGCTGGTGTGTACACGTATGAAATGTTGTTTTATAAAATGATGTTTATGAAACTACGTTTACGAAAGGAAATGATTTGGAACGAAGGGTTTATGGAAAGAAATTTTATGAACGGAATGTTTACGAACGAATGTTATAAAGAAATGGTTTAATGAAAAGGTAAAGGGTTTTGAAAGTGAAGGAAAGGTTTTATGAAAAGAAAACAAAAAGGGGCAAAGGTTTTAAAGAAGTCATTACAAATCTAATCTGTCGAATGAATGGAATTGACGAATGAAGTCTGGGAACGAGATTCCCAGCCTTGTGGTAGATTATGGACAGCGAGCCATAGTTGCCATAAGAACAACAGGGGTAGTGTCTTAGTGGCCTGCCAATGGTTTTGATTTTGTACAACTGGTAAGGGAGTAACGACGGTTACTCGGGTGATGACGATCATCCTAAGGGAAAGGGTAGCGGGAAATCAATGACGGCGATACGTAACGGTTGATTCCCAAAGGAAAGATGCGTGTTGGGCAATGACGGCGATACGTAACGGTTGACTCCACGTAATGAATGGTTGGGCAATGACGGCGATACGTAACGGTTGACCCCACGTAGTGTATGGTTGTGGCAATGACGGCGATACGTAGCGGTTGCCCACAACATTAAAGGTTCCTACCGGGACATAGAGACGCGTAACGATACAGATTTTAGATAATAATGTATGACTTAAATGAATGTTAATGTTTTAAACAAATGATCCGTTCAATGTGTTTAAATGTGCGAAGGTTTATGAATGAAAGGACCTGTTTTCTTATATGAGTGTTAAACCCTAATGAATGTTTGAATGATGAACCATTTCTTAAATCGAACGAAAACTAGAACTCACCAGCGTAGCTGACGTTTTTAAGTGTACACATTCAGGTTAAGGCAGGTTATGAGGATGGACGGTGATGCTTGGCTAGAGATGAAGAGTTACCCGACTGCTTTTGAAGACTGGCATCCCGTTATGTTTAGTTATGATGTAAATATGTTTTAATCAATGTTTACGCTTCCGCATGTATGAACATCGATTAAGTTATGTTTAAATGAAATTTTCCGCTGCGTTATTTGATATTCATGTTTAAGAACTGTTTGTGAATTAGTAAATCCAACAAGTGGGGCCTCCCGGGTTTGGGGCCTTACAAGTTGGTATCAGAGCAATAGTTTGATTCAGACACTCCCAGTGTCTGAACTTAAAATGTGAATGAGACCGAAAGCGGATGCCAGTACGGGTAACTCGAGCCACAACATCAGGTATGAAAAGTAGAGTATGTGTATGTAGTATGCCTTAGAAAGAGTTAAGAAAGGACTTGTGTTCTGATGGAATCACAAAGGTGGTCAAATAGAAATCAAAAAGTAGTGTAATGGTTAATTACAGATGGCCAGTGTATATTAACATCTTACAGTACTTATTGAATTTTATTTGTTAACTAGCGTGATGACATTGGATTTCTTGTCTTATAGAACGAAATGGCGAGGAGAGGAAACGAAAGACGTGGTGGCCGTACCGGCGGTCGTAATGGTGGGCGTGGCAGGATCCCTGCGTGCCAAGAGTATAGTGAAGAAGGAAGTGTTCACACTGAACCGGCGGTTAGTGTGCATGAAGCTGAGCAGACACAGGTTGAAGAACAACCTTTCACCTTTGAACCAGAAGTGAGAGCAGCTATAGCTCGAGAGTTCACAGAATTGATAAAGACTTCCCTGCCAGGTCTGTTGGCAGAAGCATTGAAGCAGGTCAATGCAGTGGGTGGGTCTAGCGCGGCAGTTGGTGCTCAGAACAATGAGACCGACAATGCACCGCCTGCTCGCGGATGTGATTATAAGTCCTTTAAGGCATGTGACCCGCCGGTCCTGACTGGGAAGAAGGACGCGGTGGCTACTTTTGATTGGGTAATACGTATGGAAGCCGCCATCCGTCTGAGCGAGTGTCGAGCTAATCAAGTAGTGAAGTTTGCTGCTAACTCCTTGAGGGAGGAAGCATCCCATTGGTGGGAAGGTGTACGTCAGGCTAAAGGGAGCGAGATTGTGGATGCGATGATGTGGGCTGACTTGAAAACTTTGGTAATCAAGAATTTCTGCCCAAGGAACGAGATTGAAAAGGTAGAGAGGGAATTTCTGGGTTTGAAGGCCAGGAACATGACGCACCGGCAGTACACAACCCGATTTAATGAACTGGCACGTCTGGTGCCACACCTTGTCACTACTGAAGAGAGAAAGATTGCCTGCTATATTCAAGGGTTGCCGGACCAGGTCCGCACCTATGTTAAGGCAAACGCCCCTACTACCTATGATTTGGCAGTAGAGCTAAGCGGCGTGGTATTTGACGATCTGGCACTGAATGTTGTTGCCGTTGAAGAGCAAAAGAAGAGACCGAGCTTCTCAAACAAGCGAACTGGGGGAAAGATGTTTGGGGCTCGTGATAAGAGGGCTCGGGTGGGTGAGCCGACTGTTTGTAAGAAGTGTGGACGGGAGCATGTAGGTGAATGCAGACTGGGATCTAACTTGTGCTTTAAGTGTGGCAAGACCGGGCACTACTCCCGAGAATGCCCGCAAGGTTACAAATGCTACAACTGTGGGGAGGTCGGTCATCTGAGTAGGGACTGTCCAAAGCCCAGAATGGGGGAAACCGGGAAGGGAAAGGGCCCGGAAAAGAAGGGAAAGGGATCTCGTGCAAAGACTCGTGCGTACGCACTGACGCAAGAACAAGCCAGGGCGGATCCCGATGTGGCGTCAGGTACATTTATCCTTAACAACACTTTGGTTTCTGTGTTATTTGATTCGGGTGCCAGTAAGAGTTTTATATCTGCGAGTTTTTGTAAACGAGTGAAGTACGCTGTTAGTAAGCTAGAAAGGGCCTTTAGCGTAGAAACCGCTGAGGGTAGAACTGCAAGAGTAACCGATGTAGTTGACAACTCCACGATAAAGATAGAAGGTCATAGATTCCCCGTCAGATTGTTTGTTATGGTTTTGGGAGGGTTTGATGTCGTGCCGGGTATGGATTGGTTAACTGCCAACGAAGCACAAATCATATGTAAACGAAAGATAATCCAACTCAAGGCTCCGGATGGTAGCAAAGTCGAGGTTTTTGGAGATCGTGACGTCCCGATGCCAAACGTCATCTCGATGATTAAGGCATCAGATTACTTGAGGCGCGGATGCGAGGCTTATCTGGTGTACTTGATTGACAAGTGTAAGGAAGTGAAGGAACTAGACGATGTACCCGTGGTACGCGAGTACCCGGAGGTGTTTCCAGAGGATTTGCCTGGGATACCACCCGACAGAGAGATTGAGTTCTGAATCGACTTAGTACCAGATGCCCAGCCCGTGGCTAAGGCTCCATATCGACTAGCACTAGTGGAAATGAAAGAACTTATGGTACAACTAGACGAGTTACTTGAGAAAGGATTTATCCAACCAAGCATCTCACCTTGGGGTGCTCCGGTGTTGTTCGTAAAGAAGAAAGACGGTTCGATGAGAATGTGTATTGATTATCGCGAGTTGAACAAACGTACCGTGAAGAACAAGTACCCGTTACCAAGGATCGACGACTTGTTCGATCAATTACAAGGCGCAAGTTGGTTCTCAAAGATCGACCTTCTGTCCGGGTACCATCAGTTGAAGTTGAGGGAAGAAGACATACCGAAAACGGCATTTCGCACACGTTATGGACACTTTGAGTTCCGTGTAATGTCTTTTGCTTGACGAACCCCCCTGCAGCGTTCATGGATTTGATGAATAGAGTTTGTCGACCAATGCTGGATCGGTCGGTAATCGTGTTTATCGATGATATCCTCATCTATTCCAAGAATGAGGGTGATCACGCAGGTCACTTAAAGGAGGTGTTGGAGGCTCTGAAGAAAGAAAAGTTGTATGCTAAGTTCTCCAAATGCGCGTTCTGGCTTAGGGAAGTCCAATTCCTAGGTCACGTCATTAACCCGAACGGCATTATGGTTGACCCAGCAAAGATAGTAACGGTAAGTGAATGGGATATTCCTAAGACGCCAACTGAAATCCGTAGTTTCTTGGGATTGGCAGGCTACTATCGGAGATTCATCCAGGATTTCTCGAAAATAGCTTCGCCGTTGACAAAGTTGACTCGGAAGGAGGTAAAGTACGAATGGGGTTCAACCCAAGATGAGGCGTTTAAGAAATTGAAAGAGAAGCTAACCCAAGCTCCAGTCTTGGCCCTTCCCAAGGGCGGTGAAGACCTGGTGGTATACTCTGACGCGTCGGGTCAGGGATTAGGGTGTGTGTTGATGCAACGCGGTAGGGTGATTGCATATGCGTCGCGGCAGTTGAAAGTTCACGAAGTCAACTATCCGACTCACGATTTGAAACTTGTTGCTGTCGTATTTGCATTGAAAATTTGGAGGCACTACCTGTACGGGGTAAAGTTTACTATTTACTCCGACCACAAAAGTTTGAAGTACTTCTTCGAACAAAAGGAGCTTAATATGAGGCAGAGGAGATGGTTGGAACTCCTGAAGGACTATGACTGTGAAATAATGTACCATCCTGAAAAGGCAAACGTGGTGGCTGACGCTCTAAGCCGAAAGGATGTGCCTACTCCTATTAGAGTGAAAGCTTGCCAGTTGGTGGTAACATCGGATGTGATGAGAGAAATCGAAGGAGCTCAAGATGAATCTTTGAAGGAAGAAAATATAAAGAAAGAAAGGATGGTTGGCCAACGGGACAAGTTGGAATATAACACCCTCGGTGTTAGAACGCGTTATGGACGAGTATGGATACCTATGGGTGGCGAGCTTAGAACCAAAATCTTGGATGAGGCTCATAAGTCTCGTTACTCTATCCATCCTGGTACCAACAAAATGTACCAAGACCTGAAGAAAGACTACTGGTGGCCTGGAATGAAATATGATGTGACGAAGTATGTAAGCAAGTGTTTGACTTGCTCGCAAGTAAAGGCTGAACACCAGAAACCGTATGGAAAGATTCAACCACTTGACATACCAGAATGGAAGTGGGAACACATTACCATGGACTTCATAACCAAGCTACCTCGTACAGCTAAAGGTCATGACACCATTTGGGTAATTGTGGACCGATTAACGAAGAGTGCTCATTTCCTACCTATTCGCGAGACGTTCTCGTCGGAAAGGTTAGCAGAAGTGTTTATTAACGAAGTAGTAGCACGGCATGGGATGCCTTTGACGATTGTATCTGACCGGGACACACGATTCACATCGAGGTTCTGGAAAAAATTTCATGAGGCGATGGGCACGAGGCTTAATATCAGCACAGCATACCACCCGCAAACGGATGGTCAGTCCGAAAGGACTATTCAGACGTTGGAAGATATGCTCCGTGCTTGTATTATCGACTTCGGTGGCAGTTGGGACAGCCATCTGCCGTTAGCTGAATTCTCCTACAACAATAGTCATCACACGATGATAGGCATGCCGCCTTACGAAATGTTGTATGGGAGAAGATGTAGGACCCCGGTTTGTTGGGGTGAGATTGGACAGAAGGAATTGGGAAGTCTCGAAGTCGTAAGAGAGACGTCGGAAAGGTTTGATCAGATCAAAGCGCGAATGAAGGCCGCACAAGATCGTCAGAAATCCTATGCGGATAAACGACGAAGGCCTATTGAGTTTGATATTGGTGACAGGGTAATGCTGAAAGTGTCACCATGGAAGGGAATCATACGATTCAGAAAGAGAGGAAAGTTAAGTCCGAGGTTTATCGGACCATTCAAGATAATGGCACAGGTTGGGGAAGTCGCTTATCGGTTGGAGTTACCTGATGAGTTAAGTGGGATTCATCCTACTTTCCATGTATCACACTTGCGAAAGTGTTTGGCGGATGAATCGGCTCACGTACCACTTACTGACATCGAGGTAGACAACAGCCTTAACTACATCGAAGAACCCGTGGCCATCTTAGACAGAAAGGAGAAGCGTCTGCGTAAATAGCCAAGGTCACAACTTATTTCCTAGTAATTGTAACATCCCAAAAATAAAACGACAGATATAATAACGGAATAATCGAACGAGGCATGTCGGGTCGGGTCGGATGGGCTAGAAGGGGAGCCTCCCCTATAAATAGCCAAGGTCACAACCCATTTATCTCATTTGCGACTTCTAGAGAGAGAAAGTTGTCGGATCGACCCGAGATTTGAGAAGTGTGTTGCTCCATAACTCGTGAGAAGAACCTCCGGATCAGAAGCTCGATTCAGGTAACGATCCGACCTAAATCTGAGTTTTTGTTCGTTTTTGGGTTTTTCGGGTTTTGGGTAAAAAGGCAACGTTTTTACGGATGGAACTGAAAGATAATCACGGATTTGAGTTCCTTAATGGAAAACGAACGTTTTGAGTGCAACAGGTTCGGGATCTTGACAAGATCAGACCCGAATGCGAAAGTTAGGGTTTTCACGAAGAACAGGTCGTGCGCACTTGCTAAGTGCGCACGGAGCAGGTCCTGCATACTTGCTAAGTGCGCAGGAGGAGGGACCTGCGCACTTGCTAAGTGCGCAGGAAGGGAAGTTTGCGCACTTGCTAAGTGCGCAGGAAGCAGAGTCTGCGCACTTGCTAAGTGCGCAGACATCAGAACTGATTAAGTGAAGTCAGTATGTTAGAATGGTTAAACCGTTAGAGTCGGGATTGGTCTGATGTGTATTTAACTAATCAATTCAGATCGGAAGTGACTTTGTTGGACCTTCGTTTAGGACAACCCATATTAGCATATCAGGTGAGTTCTAGAAGCCCTCTTTTAAATGTTTTTATATAATGTTTTCGGGCTGGTGTGTACACGTATGAAATGTTGTTTTATAAAATGATGTTTATGAAACTACGTTTACAAAAGGAAATGATTTGGAACGAAGGGTTTATGGAAAGAAATTTTATAAACGGAATGTTTACGAACGAATGTTATAAAGAAATGGTTTAATGAAAAGGTAAAGGGTTTTGAAAGTGAAGGAAAGGTTTTATGAAAAGAAAACAAAAAGGGGTAAAGGTTTTAAAGAAGTCATTACAAATCTAATATGTCGAATGAATGGAATTGACGAATGAAGTCTGGGAACAAGATTCCCAGCCTTGTGGTAGATTATGGACAGCGAGCCATAGTTGCCATAAGAACAACAGGGGTAGTGTCTTAGTGGCCTGCCAATGGTTTTGATGTTGTACAACTGGTAAGGGAGTAACGACGGTTACTCGGATGATGACGATCATCCTAAGGGAAAGGGTAGCGGGAAATCAATGACGGCGATACGTAACGGTTGATTCCCAAAGGAAAGATGCGTGTTGGGCAATGACGGCGATACGTAACGGTTGACCCCACGTAATGAATGGTTGGACAATGACGGCGATACGTAACGGTTGACCCCACGTAGTGTATGGTTGTGGCAATGACGGCGATACGTAGCGGTTGCCCACAACATTAAAGGTTCCTACCGGGACATAGAGACGCGTAACGATACAGATTTTAGATAATAATGTATGACTTAAATGAATGTTAATGTTTTAAACAAATGATCCGTTCAATGTGTTTAAATGTGCGAAGGTTTATGAATGAAAGGACCTGTTTTCTTATATGAGTGTTAAACCCTAATGAATGTTTGAATGATGAACCATTTCTTAAATCGAACGAAAACTAGAACTCACCAGCGTAGCTGACGTTTTTAAGTGTACACATTCAGGTTAAGGCAGGTTATGAGGATGGACGGTGATGCTTGGCTAGAGATGAAGAGTTACCCGACTGCTTTTGAAGACTGGCATCCCGTTATGTTTAGTTATGATGTAAATATGTTTTAATCAATGTTTACGCTTCCGCATGTATGAACATCGATTAAGTTATGTTTAAATGAAATTTTCCGCTGCGTTATTTGATATTCATGTTTAAGAACTGTTTGTGAATGAGTAAATCCAACAAGTGGGGCCTCCCGGGTTTGGGGCCTTACAGTAGTTCTCAAAAATTACAAAATATACTGTGTGTTCCTTTGCTAGCCCCTTGACAACACTATGTCAAAATAATAAATCAGGAAATATAAAATATGAACTTGAAATTATGTGATATGGACATTGACCTGAAATGCTGGGTGTCACATAATGCCAAGGGTAGAAGGAAAAGGTATGAGTATTTAGCGGGAACATAATGGAAAGATAACTAGAGCACCAAAAGTGGAGTAAAGAATTAATTTCGTTGTCGCCACAGTTATTAATATTTACAATACACTTGTGTTCTAAGCTATCAATCCATCACGTGAATACTAAAACACTCCATATCTTTCGTAGAAAATGGTTGGTAGAGGAAAGAATAATAGGGGGGAAAGGAATAATCCCAATACTCCCAAAAGGCAGACGTGGTCTACCGCAAATGTTGAACCTGAAATAGAAAATAGGGATCATGTGGAAGTAAATGAACCGGTAGTTGAACCTCAAATGCAAAGTGCAAGACACGGTTGTGGCTAAAGCTTTGGATACGGCTTTGCCTATCCTATTAGCTAGCCTAGAGGAAAGTAAGAGGAAAGATAAGACAGAAGAGGTCCTTAAGAATGTAGATGATAACGATCTTTATGAATACGAATCCGCCGATTCTTATGAAGCCAGACCAGTGAGGAAAGGAAGGAAGGGATGCTCCTACAAAGCATTCAAAGACGGCAGTCCTCCAAAGTTTGACGGTACAAAAGATGCCACGGTCACTCATCAGTGGATCCGAGAAATTGAAGCGGTAATAAAGATTAGTGAATGTAGAGATAATCAGAAAGTGAAATACGTCGCTCACTCATTCGTATCAGAGGTGTTATGTTGGTGGGAAAATCTAGTTATAGCTATGGGTGAGAAGGATATTGATCGGATGTCTTGGGAAGAGCTGAAGAGATTGTTAATTGAGGAGTTTTGTCTGGATAACCAAATGGACAAACTCGAAAGAGATTTTCTCAGGCTAGAAGCTGGTAGTATGACTCACCGAGAGTATACTACAAAATTTAACAAGATGGCCTGATTGGTACCCCACTTAGTAACCCTGAGGCTGTACGCATTAAGAGATACGTACAAGGGTTACCATCTGAAATCCGAAGTTTAGTGAAAACTTCGGAATTAAAAAGATTTAGATCCGCCGTACAACTTGCTTCGACTATGTACGACGAGGTCTATAGTTCTCGCCCAGTGGAATCAAAAAGGAAATGGTCTGAAAGTTCTCAGGGCCAAAAGAAACAAAATGATGGTGGGTGGAAGAAAAGGATAACTACTAGTGGTATCACCACGTGTACCACTTGTGGTAAGAATCATGCCGGAGAATGTAGATTGAAATCCGGCATTTGTTTCAAATGTGGCAAGGCAGGGCACTTGGCGCTCAACTGTCCTATCAAGCCTAAGTGTTTTAAGTGTGGAGAAAGTGGGCATAGAATTTTGGAATGCCCAACCCTTAAGATTAACAATCTCGAGCCATTAAAAGCAAAGGAAGGAGAAGCCTCGAAAGCCAAGAGTAGAGCTTATACTCTGACAACCGAAGAGGCTAAGGCATTACCAGACCTAGTATCTGGTACGTTCCTTGTTAATCATGTGCCTGCTACTGTATTGTTTGACTCTGGTGCTAGCAAAAGTTTCATATCCTTAAATTTTTGTCCTTCGTTACCTAGACCTACCATAAGATTAGATGAAATCTTTTAAGTAGAAACGGCTATCGGAAAGACGATAAAAGTGACAGAAGTCATTCAAGATTGTTTTATCGATCTTGAAGGACACAAATTTCCCATTCAACTATATCCAATAATCATCGAGGGATTCAATATAGTCTTAGGAATGGACTGGTTAGCAGCAAACGATGCTCAGATCATTTGCAACCAGAAAGCAGTTTAGATACAGACTCTTGACGTCAATTGGATTACCATCCACGGTGAAAAAATAAGATCAGCCATTAGAATTATTTCCATGATGAAAGCTATAAAGTTTATGACTCGAGGCAATGAGGCCTATTTGGCATACGCAATTGATTCCAAAGTGAAAAATAAGGAATTAAAAGACGTGCCAGTAGTCTGTGATTTTCCTGATGTCTTCCCAGAAGAATTGTCAGGAATACCTCCAGAAAGAGAAGTAGAGTTTTGAATCGAATTAGTGCATGGTGCTAAGCCTGTAGCAAAGGCTCCATATCGTTTAGCACCATCAGAAAGGAAGAAACTGATGTCACAACTGCAAGAGTTGTTAGACAGAGGTTTCATTAGACCAAGTATCTCGCCTTGGGGTGCTCCGATACTGTTAGTAAAGAAAAAGGATGGTAGTATGCGTATGTGCATAGACTACTGGGAGCTAAATAAACTTACCATCAAGAATAAATACCTATTTCCTAAAATCGATGACTTGTTCGATCATATACAAGGAGCAAGATAGTTCTCCAAAATTGATCTAAGATCGGGATATCATCAGTTGAAGGTTAGAGATGAATATATTTCAAAGACATCCTTCCGTACGAGATATGGAAATTATGAGTTCTTAGTAATGTTATTTAGTTTGACTAATGCCCCGCTGCATTCATGGATCTCATGAATAGAGTATGTCGACAAATGTTGGACCGATCTGTTATCTTGTTCATTGATGATATTCTAATTTACTCAAAAAGTGAAGGTGATCATGCATGTCATCTCAAGGAAGTACTGGAGACAATTAGAAAATAAAAATTGTATGCAAAATTCTCTAAGTGTGCATTTTGGGTCCGAGAAGTTCAGTTCTTGGGTCATGTGATAAACGCAGAAGGAATTCTTGTAGATCCTTCAAAAATAGAAACAGTGATGAAATGGAATCCGCCAAAGACACCTACAGAGATAAGCAGTTTCTTAGGTTTGGCCGGTTACTATAGAAGATTTATTCAAGATTTCTCCAAATTAGCAATCCCATTAACAAAACTTATGAAGAAGGAGACAAAATTTGTATGGGGAACAGAACAAGAAAATGTTTTTCAAAAGCTAAAGGAGAAACTGACTCAGGCTCCGGTGTTGTCATTACCGAAAGGAAATGAAGATCTGGTAGTTTTCTCTGATGCTTCGTATCAGAGACTAGGGTGTGTATTAATGCAGAGAGGCAAGGTTATAGCTTATGCTTCACGGCAACTCAAACCTCAGGAAGCTAACTACCCAACATGATTTAGAGTTAGCTGCTGTAGTATTTGTAATTAAAATATGGAGACATTATTTGTATGGAGTTAAGTGCACAATCTACACAGATCATAAAAGCTTAAAGTATTTCTTTGAGCAAAAACATCTGAATATGAGGCAACGAAGATTGTTAGAGCTGTTAAAGGATTATGATTGTGAAATCCTGTATCACCCACGAAAAGACAATGTGGTGGTAGATGCTCTAAGCCAAAAGGAAGAGTATCCTCCTATCAGGGTGAAGTCATATAAGTTAGTCGTAACTCCTGAGTTTATGACTCAGCTCAGGAATGTCCAGATGGACGCGTTGAAAGCAGAAAATGTTAAGAAAGAGAGGATGGCTGGACAAGAGAAGTACTTGGAAGAGAACGAGTATGGAATTAAGATTCGATTCGGCCGTATGTGGATACCACATATGGGTGAATTCGGAGTTAAAATTCTGGATGAAGCTCACAAATCACGATATTCAATTCATCCGGGTACTACAAAAATGTACCAAGATCTACGCCAAGATTATTGGTGGCCCGGTATGAAATTCGATATCATGAAATATGTGGCTAAATGCTTGACTTGCTCCCAAGTCAAAGCAGAAGACCAAAAACCTTATGGCAGATTGCAGCCACTAGATATTCCAGAATGGAAGTGGGAACATATCACCATGGACTTCATAACAAAGCTACCAAAAACAGCTAAAGGTTATGATACCATATGGGTGATAGTAGATAGACTAACTAAGAGTGCTCACTTTTTACTGATACGTGAGACTTACTCTTCTGAAAGATTGGTCGAGGCATTCATTAAAAAAATTGTTACAAGGCATGGAGTGCCAGTTTCAATAGTATCTGACAGAGACACACGTTTCACGTCACATTTCTGGAAGAAGTTTCATGAAGAGATGGGACAAAATTATTAGTTAGCACGACATATCATCCTCAAACGGATGGTCAAAGTGAAAGGACGATTTAAAACTAGAAGATATGTTGCGTGCTTGCATCATTGACTTCGGTGCAAGTAGGGATAATCATCTACCTTTGGTAGAATTCTCGTATAACAATAGTTATCATGCAAGTATTGGCATGTCGCCAAACGAAATGTTATACGGGAGAAGATGTAGAACTCCCATCTGTTGGGGAGAGACTGGACAGAAAGAACTTGGAAGCAAAGAAACTTTCCAAGCAGCAGGTATAAAGTTAGATCATATTAGAGCTCGCTTGAAAGCCGCACAGGACAAACAGAAGTCTTATGCAGATAAAAGGTGAATACCAATAGAATTCCAAGTCGGAGATTACGTCCTACTAAAAGTATCTCCGTGGAAAGGAATCATTAGATTCAGGAGGAGAGGAAAGTTAAGTACAAGATTCATTGGACCATTTAATATTATAGCTCGAGTAGGGAAAGCTGCTTATAGACTGGAATAGCCAGATGAGTGGAGTGGAATTCACTCAACATTCCATGTATCACACTTGCGAAAGTGTTTGGCAGACGAAACCTCTCATGTACCACTGAATGACATTGAAATAGATGAAATATTGAATTATGTCGAGAAGCTAGTGGCTATACTAGACTGGAAATAAAAGAGATTACTAAATAAAGTAATAAAGCAAGTGAAAGTTCAGTGGCAACATCGGAAGGGATCCGAAGCCACATGGGAAACAGAGGAAGAAATGAGGCAATCTTATCCCTACTTGTTAGAGTAAATGTCCGGTTTCGAGGACGAAACCTTTGTAAGGGGGTAGATTTGTAACACCCCAATTTTTAAGAAAAATAAATAAAAGGACTAAAATGGTCCTTTAATGAAACCCTAGGGGGTTAAGATGACATTGTGTAAAAGTATAAGGGGTTAAAAATTCATTTGACTCAAAGTTTAGGGACTGAAAATGAAAATTTGAAGTTTTAAACCTGTGACGGACCGTCAAGGGAGATAACGGTCCGTTACGGACAGTGACGGACCGTCAGACGACATAATGGTCTGTTACGACTTGACCACAACAATCATTGACGGGATGACATGTGTCAGCTGACTAAGGGACGCGTGGAAACCCTGTGACGGACCGTCACGAAGGGTAACGGTCCGTTACAGCCGCAAATTAGACCGCTCATCCAGAATTTGACGCGTGACAGGTGACTCGTACTCGTGACGGACCGTCACGGAGATAACGGTCCGTTACGGACACCGCAAGATATTGGGTGACGGTGTCGGTAACGGTCTGTTACAGGGCTGAGAATTTCCCTATAAATAGATGATCAAGGCCAGCCATTTTAGAACATCTCAAACACCAACACACCTCACAAACACACACTTAACCTAGGGAAGCGTGCCCCGAGCCTCGATTCACGTAGGGAAGTCTGATTTCCAACTTTTCGAGCACAATACGCAAGAGATAGTTCTGAGGTAAGCTTCTAACTAGTTCCTAATGACTTGGTTATTTCCATTAAGCTAGGAACTTGTAATTGAGTAATGTTGTAATGACTTAGGACCCTGATCCAAGTCATTGTGCTACCTACGTTAGCAAAGATTAAGATTTTCTGAACAGGAAGGAAGTTAGAGGTGAGTTCTATGATGCCCCTTTTAAACGTTTTTAAATGTTTTAGGCATGATACACGTGTTAGGAATGTTTTTAGATACTATATGCCGCTGATGTAAATCTTTGAGCCAATATCCATGATGTTGCAAGGAATGTTTTATGCTATAAAATAAAAGGTAACTTTCCGACCGGTATGTAGTTATCTGGCAAAATGAATGTTCTATCTAAGGAAAGAGTAGTGTATAAATCCCTCATGCACCCGCCATTATTTCCTAGGAACATATCTGTTGGAGGGGCTACTTTGGAAGGATAACCACCTTGTTTTTATAAAAGGAAAGGATGATGATTTTGATATGTGAAATGTTTTAAGACTTATCGTGGTTTACCATGATAACCGATAATGAAAGGATGTCATTGGCAGTGATTGCATTAACATAAAATGTTTGTACCATTTTTGGTCTGTAAAGGAATGTTTTGCCATGTATGGCCAAATCCCACATAATATCTTGCAACTTATGGAATGGAACGCGGACCGTTACATTCCTTTGAGGAATGGAACGGGGGAATAGCCTTTATATAAAAGGAATGGTAAGTGGTGACGACCACTTGAAAGGTTTACGAACCTCGGTAAGATATAAGTTGTACAAGATTAATGTTATGTTTGGATAAAGTTGACATGACACGGAGAGATGATATGTCAAAGATATTTTGATAAAACCTAGAACTCACCAGCATAAAGCATACCCGTGTTTAAGCGTGTGTGTCAGGTAAGAGTATGGCTTAAAGTAAAGAAAGGAAAGGAGGCATCTTGAGTAGGTTGTCTGGCATCCTAACTAGAGACTGACATTAGTGGAACAAAGTACTTTCCTTAGAATGTACTAAGACAAGTTTATAAATAAAAGAAGTTTTAAAAGTCTTCCGCTGTGTATGTTTCTCTGATTTCAATATGTTCATGAGTAAATCCGACAAGTGGCCGGCATCTCGGGTGATCGGGATGTAGGTGTCACACGCATAGAGAGTGGGAGTTCCTAGGCTCCAATCGATGTTGTTTCTTGGAGAAATTCGGTAACCCGTAGGTCCGATAAGAAAGGCGAATGCCTGTTTTTGGGTCTTTCCTTACGAAGAGCACGATTACCTTGTCTCCGAATAGCTCCTCCACCGGCATCTCTGTTTTGAGGGGAGGTACGATACTCTCCTTGGACACCCATCTCCCACGGAGATGCTTGAGCATAACCCCTAGCCGCAATCGGAGGTGGAGTCGCCAAAGGAACCTCAGACGTAAAGAGGGAAACAACAGATTAGGGGGGTACCATCGAATGGAGGAACAGCTCTAACCTCCAAATTAGGGTCCGATGGGTGTTTTGACGGTGGAATAGGGCCACCGGATGGAATTATTCTAGGTGAAAAGAGGAGGCGCAAGTAGAAACCGGGAGAAAAGGAAACGGGAGAGAAATCTAGAGTGAGGGTTAGAGAGAAAAAAAAAATCTTGCAAATGAATTTTCATAGGTTTTCATTATTTGTGGGGGGGGGGGGGTAATTGGATAATTTTAAGTTAATTGGAAAAATATGTAATTAAAGTTATGGGTTAAAGATATATGTACTTTAGAAGTTTAATAGGGAAAAATATGTAAAAAAAACCTATTTAATAATCTAACAAGATACGGACATATATGATGGTGGAACTGTTTAAAAACTTCGAATCGTAAGTCATTCGATCTAGTGTTTACTAGGTCACTAAACCAATGGCAAATCTTTTTTGGTGTATTCAAGTTGGCGGCAAGTCGTTTGGCGGTGGTGCTAGTCTACTTTTGATGGTTTTCTATTATATAATATATTAAAAATGTTTGTTGATGAAGAACAACGTTCCCCAATCGGTGTTGCTACGTGGCAGCATTTCGTTCGGTTTTCTTTAATTTATTTTTTTTCATTATGTATATATATAAGTAGGGAATCAGACCATCAATTAACAAGAATTTCATAGTGAAATGGTTGTTTACATGCTAAACCTTCACGTCCACAACGCGGGTTAGATCCCCACCCCCACCCCGGTTTTCGGTACGCTGATTTTAGCATGTCTCTCTGCTAACGTCATAATTAAAAACATTTGAAAAAATTAATATTAATAATTTAAATCTTTATAATTATTTTTGGGCTATAACGTTAAAATATTATGTTTTTTTAAGTTTTAGATATACCGTTACAATATTCTTATTTTTATCTACATTGTTCATAACCGAGTCGTCGTTACGTGGGCCCACCACGGCCTACAGGTATGTTTTTACTAGTTGATATTCAAACATGTTGAGGGGTAGGAAGAAATCTAGTAACAACCATTAGAAGAAAATTGGCGGGGGAATGATTTTTCTCTCTTGCCATCAATGAGAATATCATCAAGGTTGCAAAATAAGATTGGGATAGGAAAGAAGAGTAGAATGTAAACCGGACACTGGTCAACCCGATCCAAAACCAAATTAAGGTTGATAGCCCGGTCCTTTGTATTGTTGGAAGGTTCCTATTGGTTAGCAAATAGTAGTTGAAGTGGTTTGAATCATGGAGGAAGCAGTGACATAGTAGAAGAGTTTCATGTTTTACGATTAAACGTATTATATATCTAACAACTTCCTTTTCATTTGTCATAAATTTCATGTTGTCAAAACTTTGATATGGTTCCAACCAGTAATCGATTGGTCTAAGAAAATAGAAGAAAACTTGAGAGAAATTTAGAGAGAAAATCTTGAGACTAATTCATAATTTTTCATTCATAATTCATTCAACAAAAACATAAGGTCTTATATAGGCATACAATGCAAATTAATTCAAAAAAACAACTAACTAACCACTAAGGCATTAACCCACTACCTACTAGAAAGGAAACGTGTAACATGGGATAAAGAACATGCAAAATAGAAGACATGGGGTCTCCATGAGAACGTGGGTTGTGAAGCGTCAATGGTACGTATTAAAACTTCACTGCCTGAAATAAGTACACATGTTGATCCATTTATTTTATCCAACATCTGAGCGAGATTGTGTATGATAAGGCCATCCATGTTAGGTCCAGGTTCTTTAGATATAGTTCACACATAGGTGAAGGAGCACAGAGGATCAGTGGCATTGCCACCTTGCATTACTTGATGCTTAGATAGCCCAATACTCGGTGCAGGTTTTAAAAAATACGGGTAAACGTGTAAGCACAGTGACGGATATAGGAAAAAAATCCAGGGGTATCTAAAATTTCGTTCAGGGGTATCTGGATACATAAAACGGTAAAAAGAAAAAAATTCCCGCTGCGCGTCGAAAATTCCCACTACGCGTCGAAAGTTGAGGGATACCGACAGGTACCCCTGCCCTCCACATACATCCGCCCCTGTGTAAGCACAAGGATTATGGGAACAGTAAAGAATCAATTGTTGGGTTTCGTACAAGGGTTTCAAAACAGTTTTGATATAAACGCAGCAGAACAAAATGTACGAACAGGTCTAGGCCAATAACCCTAGACCGCCCACTAGGAGTCCAGATGCAACGATATTAGAACAAAAACAACCATAGTTAGGTTTAGAGTTTTATCTTCGGAGAAGCAAGCAACAAACCAAACTATAACACCACGTATCAACGAACCCAGTCGCTAGATCTGGTAACACGAGAAAACCCGGGACAACTAAACTCTTTTAGTTTCCTTTAGATCGACCCATACACGAAACCGATTCGCAAACCCCTAACGATGGCAACTACCCGCAGCGCAATGGTGGCGGTGGTAACAATCCGTTTGAAAAAGATGAACATTTGTCTGAAAACTTATACATCACTACACGTGTATTGCTCTCCTTCTCTCCTTTTTTTTACCATAACCGTACTCGTATAGTAACCAACCTAACACATTAATTACTATCAAGCTCTATGTATAACTGCATAAATATTTACTATTTTTACTTTAACTGTCAACATAAGACTTATGTAACCACTGTCAAATGTCTATCTCTAGTTTTATCTATCAACTACTATATGTATTATCAATTCCATATTAATTAAAATATATATTAAAAAATAGCGAAAGAAAATAACAATATTTGGCACAGACAAGCATGACCAATCGCAATCTTCCACCAAGCTTTAAGTCAAAAGAGAAGCCCTACCTCACGTCACCATGCACAAAACAGAAAATAAATAATAAAATACTCATCCGCTTGTTTACCTATAAATAATGGCCGATTCTAACCACACACGAAATATTGCTAATTGGACCCGTCGTCGCGCGATACGCCCTGGTATAGGTCAATACGAGGGCGTATAGGGTTTAGTCTCTGACACCAGAATGACACGTGTCATTCTCTGTGTCCCATACGATTCGTATTGCCCTATACGCCTCGTATGAGGCAGGGCTCAATATTTTTCTTCAAAAGTTGGAAGATTTGGTGTTAAATAATCCTATACGTGGCGTATAGAATATTTTTCTTCAAAAGTTGAAAGATTTGGTGTTAAATAATCTTATACGTGGCGTATAGACCTATACGCCACGTATAGGATTATTTATTTAATTATATTTTTTTTATAATAATATATTATTTTGTATTTTAATTTATATAATTTTGTTAATATAAGTTTGTTATAAATTTTCTAAATTTTATATATTTTATATTTCTTTTAAACATTTATTATATTTTTACAATATAATCAAACAAAATATTAAACATTACAAACCAAACAAAATATTAAATATTACAAACCAAACAAAATATTAAACATTACAACCAAACAAGTAAACTAAACATTATATACATTACATCATAAAATTAAATATATACATCAAAATGTTTTACATACATAACAACGAAATAAACAAAATACAAATAAAAGAACTAAACCTAATCGGCTCCGGCGTCACCCTGACCTGCCCCGCCCTCACCCTGAACGGGGTCGTCCGGAAAATGACGTGGCGGTGGTAGTGGGGGTGGCTCGATGCCGGCGGCTCGTGACTGATTCACGAGCTGTCCAACCGCCCACGTCATCAGGTCCTCCATGCGATCGAGTTGACGACCCTGTCGCCGTGAGTCGACAACAAGGACATCAAGCAATGCCTGGGTAGCCCTATCCAGCCTAACAGACCGACGTACGTGTCGGGGATGCTGTGGCGGATGCTCGTGGACCTGCTCGACGTGTGGCGGCTCGTCCTCAATCGCCATACCCTGCAGCGGCTGAGGCATAGGCGGGTCCCCCTGTCCAGGCATCTGCGGCAACGGCACGGGGACCCAAACCTGGTCCTGGACGGCCCCTACGAACCGAAGGCCCTGCGGGAATCGGTGCGTGATGCGCATGCCGCTCGCCGTGCGACGATCTAATCGGACAGGGGGAATGGCCGGTAACATCTGAGGCTCATGGTGGCCAAATGGTATGACCGACCGCATGATATGCGTGATGAATGCACCGCCATATAAAAGTCCGCGCCTCTGTCGCATATAGGCTGAAGCAAAATAAAGCGCCATGCTCGTGGACAGGTCGCACCGCCTCCCAGTAAGCAGGCAGAAAAGGAAGAAAAAATCTCTATCAGTGCACCACTCACGGCTTTTCAGACGCGGTGCGATCGACGTCGAAATAAGCCGGTGCAGATATCTATACAAAGGGTCTCTAATACCCGAGACCCTCCCCTTGGTACCCAACCAAGGACTATCTGAAATCAAGCCCCAAAAAACAAGGAGTTCCTTCTTGTCAACCTCCGTCACCGCCTTGGTGAATAGCGGCGAGACCGTCTCAAGCTCGTGGTACAAGCCCGTCGTGACGGCCCACTGACGGAGGGTCTGACGGTAAACGACCCCAAAAATAGAAAAAGAAATACGATCCGGATCCTCAATATCCGGCGCCTCCCCGGGTAGAGGCTGCAGCCCAGTCTCTGAATAGATGAACATCGAAAGAAGCTCGATGACAAGCTCTCGGTATGTCTCCTCAAAAGAAAGGTCAAAAAGACGCGACCATGGCGTGTCCTCACCGATGATGGCCCTAGCTCGCTCGGCCTCATGCACCTCCTCGAGGAGGGCCCAATCCACCGCCGTACCCAGACCCATCTGCACCTCCCGGAGCTTCTGGCACCGGGAATAAGCCTCTGTATCGGGCGGAAAATCTAGAAAAGGATAGTGCGCAAAATCGTCTAGCTGATCCATCTGAATATCATCATCATAATCCGCCATATCTGATAATAATTAATTGTTTTTAATATTTTAATTTAAATAATAAATAATAATAATATATTGTTTAAATTTTAAATAATAAATAATAATAATATTTTATTTTAAATAATAATAAATAATAATAATAATATATTGTATTTATTTTAAATAATAAATTATAATAATAATAATAATATATTGTTTAAATTTTAAATAATAAATAATAATAATATTTTTTTTTAAATAATAATAATAAATAATAATAATAATATATTGTATTTATTTTAAATAATAAATAATAATAATAATAATAATAATAATATTAATATATTGTTTTTATTATATTTTCTTTAATTGAATTAATTTATATAATTAATTTTTTTTTAAATTAAAAACCTATACGCCACGTATAGGATTATACGTTGCGTATAGGCGGTTGTCGGGTAAACAAAGCCATACGCATGCCAAATAGGCCATACGCGGGCGAGTTGCCGGGTAAACCAGGCCATACGCGACCAAACTAGGCCATACGCAGGCATGTGACCGGGTAAACTGAGTCATACGCAGCGTATAGGTTTATACGTGACGTATGGCTTCATCTTCTTCCTTAGATCAATCCTGAAGAACTATACGCCACGTATGGTCCTGTACGTGGCGTATAGTTCTTAATTTCAAAACTAAAAATCGCTAATCTACCCAGTTTTACCCGCTAATATTCAATAAAAACCTAACATTAATGATCGTGGGTTAAGACACGTACCTTTTCAAAGTTTTTTTGATGGCACAATCCAAATCAACGAGCGTTTTATAAGCAGGTAGCGTATGGCTTTGTGTTTGTTTTTTTGGTTCATTTGGTACAATACGGGGCCAAAACCAGATAAATCAAATGTATATACGCCACGTATAGGGCAATAGGTGGCGTATAGAATACCAAAGGTTAGGGAAGATACGCCACGTATTGATCTATACGTGGCGTATAGAAATTTGAATTTTGAAAAAATTTGAATTTTGAAACATTTGAATTAAAATTAATTATTATTATATTTAATTAACATTATAATTAGTTATAATTAAATAAAAATATTTAAAATGACAATAAAATTAATTTAAAAAGAATTACAATACAATTTTAAACAAATATCATCCGAAATTCGTGAAATATTGTGAAAAACTAGATCTATTAGTGGCCATTATTTTCTTAAATTGTTCTATACGATCATTGTATATATTTTCCCATTTTGCTGCATCATCATTTCGGTGCAAATTCCAAAGTGCATTCGGCGTAGGAATCGGAAATTCTCCGTCTAACTTGAAGTGGATGAAATGAGCATTTTTGACGTGAACTAACGATAAGACTTGATGTTGAGCGTGAACGTTAGGACCAAACCACAATGGAAAAAATGTTTGATTACCGTTGATGCTTAAAAAATGAACAATCACCCCAAATCTTTGAACAATTAGGAGTCCTGTGTATGGCATCGACATCCAACGACTAACTGGTGCGGCTTTCACATCCTGCCAATCTATTGTGTGACGTAGCTTATCATACTCTTGAAAGGCGACTCTGTCAAAAACAGTTCTCCACCATTCCTCTTTATTGTCCATCTCATGTAGAAGTTGTTGTCGGACAAAGAGCCACCGGTTTTCATTTAACCCTAAGCCCAAAGCTACCGATCGAAAACCACAGTTACCGTCGGGTTTTACATCCTGTATATGTGAAATGTACGGACAAAATAAAGAGGGTATCGAATCCTTAAAACATTTTATATTGTTAACCGCATCATTCCCCGTAATCAATGGAAACCCAAGATGGGCGTTATCATCTTGCGGTTGCTTTCCTTTACCCTTAGTTGAACGACTGTGTTGAAAGACCGAACTCGCTTGTATAGAGTCTTGTGACGCAATATACGAGCTGTGTCTCGCAGGGTCACATTTGCTTTGTTGGGATCCTGTGAATGAGTTGTTTCTCGCGACATCCTGTTTCCTTTGTTGTTGCTTTTTCAAAGTTGGACGACCGCGAGTATCTTCTTGTACCATAGGCGCTTTCTTGTTACTTTTGCTCGGAAAGACAACCCCTGCAATTCTCGACAGCATACTTCTTTTGACCTGATCGGGTTGTGACATAATTTTGTTTCTCACTTGACCCAGTACCTTATCCACGTCTACATTTTCATCATCGACAAACGACGGTTTTAAATCAAGTTTCCTCCAGAAGACGTCCACTGCATCTAGAGGGATTATGCCACCTGTATAATAATAATAATATATTGTTTAAATTTTAAATAATAAATAATAATAATATTTTTTTTTAAATAATAATAATAATATTTTTTTTTAAATAATAATAATAATAATATATTGTATTTATTTTAAATAATAAATAATAATAATAATAATAATAATATTAATATATTGTTTTTATTATATTTTTTTAATTGAATTAATTTATAATAATAATAATTAAATAGTCAGAACAGTTTACCTGTAGCTTCGATATTTGCTAGACGACAAGCACACGGCAACCCACAACTACTGAAAAGTTGGCACCCACACGTTGCATTTTGCTTCCGTATATTTGATAACTTGTACCACTCGTTTTCTATCAAATCTAGAGCTTTATGTGAAACTTTACCGTGCAGGATATCAAACAATTGAATAGCTATGTGGCTGTCCATTTTCCTTATGATGCTTGTTCCAAACCCAAACTGTAAGTGATAATACTGATCTGATACAATTTCATCAACAAACCCAACAAATCTATCTAGCGAGCTGTTAGCGTTTCTAAGATAGCTCTTTAAGAGCGAATGCTGGCTCTCGACTCGGTTCGTTGTATGTTGACCAAAATTGAGGTTTTTGTTGGACCATGCGGATACAAACTTTTCTTTATACGGGTCCAGCCAATTTTTAGTCACATAATCAATAACTCCTGGAAAAATATTTAATATTGAATAAATATTTAAATACTGAAAATATTAAATATTTAATATTTAAAACTTACTTCCTCGTTTGGCTGCATACAGACGTTCGTAAAGTCGGTAGAAGTTGTACTGGTATATATCTGGCGTGGAAGACTCACATAATACCGACCATGAATACTTGAAATTTTTCCAGTCTTCGTCTGTAAATGATGCCCTGCAATGTTTTGCGATATTCTCGTGTATGTGCCACCGACATAGGTTCTTGGAACAGCTCGGAAATATTTTATCACACGCGTTCATAAGAGCTTTGTCCCTGTCTGTTACTATCACACGCGGCTCCATACACTTTTGCAACATTGCTTTTATTTGAAGTAACACCCAGACGAAGTTTTCCTCCCGTTCTTTTGATATAAATGCATGAGCGACGCAAAACGACTGGTGTGTGGAGGTCACACCGACCACTTGGACAAATGGAAGTTTGTACATGTTTGTTTTGTATGTCGCGTCGATCATCAACACGTGCGGGAATGCACGCCACATCTCGTACGATTTCGGATGAACAAAGAATATCTCCTCCACACTATTTGTGGTAGGATCTTCTCGAGTATAGTAGACGTATTTTTTTGAAGAAAGCAGGTTTTCCAGAATCTGTATTGGAGTTTCACCGACTCTCGTTTCATTTTTTATCTTTTGTATTGCATTATAAATGTCTTTTTAAATGCAACTACTCTTTGGGTTTTGTTCCCTTATAGTTGCTAGAATGTTTCGTGGCAACATGTTTTGCGAATACAACTTCCCCACCAAAAGTTGTTCCGACTGAGACAGTCTCCTCGCAAACGAGTGCGCCTCAAGATGTTGACTAGGATCGTGGTTATGACTGTCATCCTTTATCGTTAATTTCCAATCACCAGTATTTTCTTGGTACTCTCCTTCCAATTTAAAGGGACAACCAATTTTCTTGCTACCGGCACGTCTAACCGTGGCAGTAGACGCACGTTCGCCGTGACGGTCACACACAAGCCACACCTTGATAAAAGGTTCCGTCGGATCGTCGCCTTTTCTCTTCGATCGTCGGGTGACAATGACGTAACCATTGTCACGTCCTCTCCGGATAGCCCAATCAACCAACTGTTCACGAGACTGAAAATTCTGGTTAGTTTTATAAGACATATTTTGATTATTTTGTTCTTCGTCTTCGGATTCATCGGTTTGTTGTGTCGGGTAAGAGACTTCATCGTATACGTATTCGTTCGTGGGTTGTGTAAGGTAAGACGGTTCACCGTATACGAACTCGGGATTGCTTAGTGGCTCGTTCAAATCTGGAAGCCTTACCCGTTGATGAGAATAAACGTTGGACGAGACCTCCTCCTGGTTTACCTCTTGAACGCCAAAACTTTGTGGATTGTTTTCCACCGACTCGTTAGAAAATACCTGAAAACCGTAGTTACCATCCCACCACCAATTTTTGAATTTTGAACGCCAAAACTGAAAACCGTAGTTACCTCTTGAACGCCAAAACTTTGTGGATTGCTTACAATTTTTGAATTTTGAAAGCATACGTTCGGTTCGAATGAGAATTCTGCATGGTTAAATACACAAAATTTGGGCCCTATACGCATCGTATAGCCCAATACGATGCGTATAGGGTACGAGGTGATGTGACTAGTGGCAGAAGGTACATTGTACCCTAAACTGCAGCGTATTGCCCTATACGATGCGTATACGATGTTTGAATGACCAGGTTGTAAGAGAATGTCGGGCATGAGAAATTGTGAAGGGCTATACGCATCGTATTGCCCTATACGATGCGTATATGGCCAAGTCCGATTAGCATTCTCCGTGTGTGGTTAGTAGTCCCCTAAATAATTTCACATATATTTCCTTTTATTAAATCGCAACAAACCATTTACAGCTGCAATGCATGCAAATTACAAATAATTACAAAACAATATCACATCACCGCTCACCACTTTAGTCTCTTTTCTCACATAAATCCAAAACCCAAAACAATATACATTTTCCATAACCGGATGTACAAGTACCTACTTCATGAATGACCTGGATCAAGTAATTAAAGTTCTGGAAGAAAAACATTTCCTTTATGATCATAAACAAAGGGTAGATACCCTTCCCCTTATCAATCAAAACCCAAAAATCTTTTCACCCAATTCATCGTTTTCATGGTTTGATCGATCAAAGTATGGCTTACTATGAAGATGGGTACATTTGGGCTCAAGAACACACCACCTATTCTCATGATGTAGCCTACCAAGATCAAGTAAGTTTTTCTAGTTATGAACCTTATGGTGTTGATAGTAATTATGATGCATACAATGTTTCTTTATTTCATGAGCCCAAATCCATAGATCATGGTGATTATGGTTATAATTGTGATAATAATTATGATGCATACAATGTTTCTTTATATCATGAGCCCAAATCCATAGATCATGGTGATTATGGTTACAATTATTACAATTATGATTATAATTATGATAATAACTATGATTATGATAATTGTCATAATCGGTATTCATCTAATAATCCTTCCATCAATTACTCTGCGCATAACTATGTGGAGCCTAAGTTAATTGCGTACTAACCGGTTGAGTGCGATACGGGCTATGTCTCGTATCACACTCAGTATTCAATATCTTACTCCCAAGTGGATTCAGGTTTTAACGAACCTGAATTTGAGGAGTACGATCCGACCCCGTATGGAGGTGGATATGATATTATATCAGTATATGGAAAGCCCATCCCACCCTCTGATCAAACATGTTAACCACGGTCCAAACCGAAACCTATTGGGCCTAAGCCCACGTCTATGCCTAAATCTGAATCTCATCCTTAGACCAAGTCCAGTACCGAGCCTAAGCCTGAGCCTGTGCCTATGTCTATTGTTACTCCTATCCCTTTAGTTGAGCCCAAGCCCGAACCTAAGCCTAAATCTGGACCTATGCCTATTGCAACAAATATACCTCTAGTTGAGCCTGAGTCCAAGTCTGAGCCTAAGCCTAAGCCTAAGCCTAAGCCTAAGCCTGTGCATGCTTTGGTTCCTGTGCCCGACCCAATAGAATTGAAAGAGGTTGGAGAAAGGGAAAGGGAAAAATACACTTATCCTGACTATGGATATGATTATCCTTGGCCTGAATATGACCATGCAAACGCAACTGGAGTGGGGTATGATTATGGATATGGGAAGCAAGTGGTTCAAATTCCTCCATGTGAATATAGTCCAGAAGTTGTGGACTTATGTGAAAGTATTTTTGGAAGCTGGCCTTGTTTGGCTAGGATTAGAAAGCAACAAATGAATATTCAAAATAGCCCCTGAAAAACTAGTCCGGAAATTGGGTACCTTAATCCATGGGAAGATTGTGCTAGTTACTTCTTCGGACGTCCGATAGCATCTTACAATGTATAGGATTATGGTCATGGGTGTGTTCAATAAATTGTTAATATGTTTTAAGGATCTTGTATTTTCTTTGTACCACTCTCGGCCTTTCTATCCAAATAATTGTTTCAATTCTTATGTGAATATTATTTGGTGTTGTTTATTTTATTAGGTAGATTTGCTAAAAACATTTTTGGGTCAAAGTGTTGCTATTATTTAAATTTGTATCATGGTTACAAATGTAACCATAAGTTTTACATGCGAAATATTCGTGACACATATATTTTTAATTTTTCTATAATTTTAAACGGTTTTAGGTATTAATCTGTTTAACTAGATGCCAATCCGACACACTGGTTTAATAAAACAGGCTAGCCCGAACTCGACATGTTTGTTAAACGATTTATGCATGACAATCCAAACCTAATTATTTTTCTTCTCATATTTTGGGTTATATCATGAGTTGTCATCTATATTTAAAATTGATACAAGGTCAGGGGTGCATAACAAGTCTAAACGAGCCTAGCCGCTCGTGATCTACTCGAGATCGGGTTTCTAAAAAGCTCGAATTAAGTCGAGCTAAATCGAGCTCATTCTTATATTTGTGCTCGTTAAATAAACAAGCTTGAGCCCTAATTTCTCATATCAAGCTTTAGCAGGTTCGCGAGCCTAAACAAGTCTTTTATTTATATAATTTTATTTAATATATTTTTATATAATAACTATTATTTTATAGAAAACTATGATAAAAATAATTAAATTATATATTATGTTAAAAATAATATAATTATAAATATATATATATATATATAGGGAATGTATAGGATAAAAACCCTTCCTAATTGTGAAAACATTTGAAAACTGTCCAGAAATCAGAATTTTACAAGGTTTTTTTTTTGGAAAACCTTTAATATGTAATTTCAAAACCTTTTATAAAAAAAATCAAAAAAACGCCAACTAGATATTTTTATAATTTTTTTTTTTAAATTCTGCCCAATTGTTTTACCTATGTAACTTGTGTTTTTACATATGTAATTTTTGTTTTTACACAAAAAAGGGGATTTTTGTCCATTTAAAAAAAAACCGCTCAGCGTTTTTTGTATTTTTTTTTGACGAAATTTTTATAGAAGATGCTTAGAATGATTCCCAAATTTTTTTAAAACATGTTTTTTGATAGAGTTTTTAAGGTTTTCTCTACTCATGTGGGTTTTCAAAATATCCATCCCCTATATATATATATATATATATATATATAATTAATTGATTAACACTTAACAAGTTGAGCTTTAGCTTAAAAAACCACTTACACGCGTAACTAGAGCTTTAGAAATTGAACTCTAAAAACGCGTAACTGTTTTAAAAATATAGTTGTATATAGGCATTTTGAAGACGTAACTTCATAAAAATGCTACAAAATGATTTTTAAAACTTGTTAAACCTGTGTTATTTAATAATCTAAGAAGATACGAACATATATGATGGTGGAACAGAGATAAAATAGGTCTAAGATATACTAAAATTGTAATTTTTCTAAAAGTGGCGTGTAAAATACTAAATTATTACTTAAACAGGACTATAAGGCTATGTGAAGTGTTTAAAAACTTTGAATCGTAAGTCATTCGATCTAGTGTTTACTAGGTCACTAAACCAATGGCAAATCATTTTTGGTGTATTCAAGTTGGTGGCAAGTTGTTTGGCGGTGGTGCTAGGCTACTTTTGGTGGTTTTCTATTATATAATATATTAAAAATGTTGGTTGATGAACAACAACGTTCTCCCAATCAGGTGTTGTCATGTGGTAGCATTTCGTTCGATGTTCTTTTATTTATTGTCTCTCTACCAACGTCATAATTAAAAAAATTGAAAAATTAATTAAAATATTAATTTTTTTCATAATAATTTAAATCTTTATAATTACTTTTGGGCTATAACTCTAAAATATTATGTTTTTTTAATTTTAGATATACCATTACAATATGCTTATTTTTATCTACATTGTTCATCACCGAGTCGTCGTTACGTGGGCCCACCACGGCGTACATGCATGTTTTTACTAGTTGATATTCAAACATGTTGAGGGGTAGGGAGAAATCTAGTAACAGCCACTAGAAGGGACTAGCCCACTTGGTAGAGGTTCTTGCCTCTTAGATGGAAGGTCCTACGTTCAAACTCAGGCATGAGGTGAATTATTTGATGTAATCTAGGAGTATGGTAGATCTGCCGTTCAAAAAAAAACAACCGCTAGAAGAAAATTGGCGGGGGAATGATTTTTCTCTCTTTCCATCAATGAGAATATCATCAAGGTTGCAAAATAAGATTGGGATAGGAAAGAAGAGTAGAATGTAAACCGGACACTGGTCAACCCGATCCAAAACCAAATTAAGGTTGATAGCCCGGTCCTTTGTATTGTTGGGAGGTTCCTATTGGTTAGTAAATAGTTGTTGAAGTGGTTTGAATCATGGAGGAAGCAGTGACATTAGTATCTCCCACTACCTATTTTACTTTTATAGTTTTTCTTATAGAAATAGTAGTAGAGTTTCATGTTTTACGATTAAACGTATTATATATCTAATTAACAACTTCCTTTTCATTTGTCATAAATTTCATGTTGTCAAAACTTTGATATGGTTCCAATCGGTAATCGATTGGTCTAAGAAAATAGAAAGAAACTTGAGAGAAATTTAGAGAGGAAATCTTGAGACTAATTCATAATTTTTCATTCATAATTCATTCAACAAAAACATAAGGCCCTTATATAGGCATACAATGCAAATTAATTCAAAAAAACAACTAACTAACCACTAAGGCATTAACCCATTACCTACTAGAAAGGAAAGATGTAACATGGGATAAAGAACATGCAAAATAGAAGACATGGGGTCTCCATGAGAACGTGGGTTGTGAAGGGTCAAAGGTACGTATCAAACTTCACTGCCTGAAATAAGTACACATGTTGATCCATTTATTTTATCCAACATCTGAGCGAGATTGTGTATGATAAGGCCAACCATGTTAGGTCCAGGTTCTTTAAATATACTTCACACATTTGTGAAAGAGCATAGAGGATCAGTGGCATTGCCACCTTGCATTACTTGATGCTTAGATAGCCCAATACTCGGTGCAGGTTTTAAAAAATATGGATAAACGTGTAAGCACAAGGATTATGGGAACAATAAAGAATCAATTGTTAGGTTTCGTACAAGGGTTTCAAAACAGTTTTGATATAAACGCAGCGGAACAAAATGTACGAAGCGGTTTAGGCCAATAACCCTAGACCGCCCACCAGGAGTCTAGATGCAACGATATTAGAACAAAAACAACCATAGTTAGGTTTAGAGTTTTATCTTCGGAGAAGCAAGCAACAAACCAAACTATAACACCACGTATCAACGAGCCCAGTTGCTAGATCTGGTAACACGAGAAACCCCGGACAACTAAACTCTTTTAGTTTCCTTTAGATCGACCCACACACGAAACCGGATTCTAAACCGATTCGCAAAACCCTAACGGTGGCAACTACCCGCAGCGCAACGGTGGCGGTGGTCAACAGTTTGGGAGGCGGCGCACGACGGACGTCGAACAGCGGCTTGAGCAAGGGTAGGGGGTGTGACGGCTAAGAGAGAGGGAGGGGAGTGATTAGGGTTTCCAATGTGTTGTGTAATCTACTCTCCAACTCTTAATCCCATATTTATAGATTCCTCTAAACTTGGGGATTAAGTTAGGGTTTTAATAATCAAAATTTAATTATCAGATACTAGCAAATGAAATTAAACAGTAATTATCAAACCATTTGATAATTATAAAAATAGTTCTCTAATTATCAGCTTTTTGTTAATTAACTAATTTAATTACTATTAATTATTCGTAATTTAGTTACAAAAAATTAAATGTCTCATTTTCGCCTTAAATGCGATCATGTGAGATTATTTAACTCCTTAAATAATCTCATTGTTCGTTGTGCAACCTTTGGAATCCTACCTTAGTAGCAGTGTTGTCAAATGTCGTTACTTGTACATACTATTCCCAATAGACTCCAACTTTCACAAGCCTCGATCATCTGTCAGCACAGACAATGGTGGACGTCTAGCTACATCTCACTTCCAGTATAAGGTATGACGCTTTAAAGATGTCTGCTAATCCCGATAGTCTAAGTACTCTTACTTAACTACTCGTAATAGTTATGGTCATTAGTCGATTATGCTTCTGTAATTGACATCTCGTTGAACATAAGACATGGATCATGTTTCATTCTCATATATTGTTCAACGTTCTCTTTCTCGATCTCAATTTCAAAGTGTCTAATCAAACTTCTAGTTTAATCATTGCATTTACACCATATTGAAAAACGAGGGGGCCAGATGTAACACCAGGTCAAATTCTAGGGTCCTCATTTGTCAATTCTAAAACCCTAGGGGTATAAAGGGTCAACTCTCAAAATTTGAGGGTTGAAAAATGAAAAATATGAATTTTGGGCATGTAGCGGACCGCTACCGGATCCCTTAACGGTCCACTACGTAGGGACAAAGGAAACCCTAATGGAATGACACCTGGACGGTGACTAATGATGAGGATTCTGACGCGTGGCACGGTGGCGGACCGCCACCCAGAACCGCTAGCCACAAAAGTCATCCGAAATTTCTGAGGGCGCCACGTAGCCTTAATGACTCATCCGGAACATGGTTGTAGCGGACCACTACATTGTAGCTAAACGGTCCGCTCTGGTCTGATGTGCACCTTATAAATGGATGAGTCCGACCTCTCTTTTCACATAAAAACACACAAATCACACTCCCACTTTCTTGGAGAACGACCAATTACCTTAAAATCTGTGCCCAACTCCCGGTAAATAACCGACTCTTGCTTATTTTATGCACTTTCGACGAATCGCTCTTCCGATTAAGCAAAGACGCTAGGAATTCAGGAGATGGTGTTAGGATCATTACCCCTTAGGTTTGACTATTCCAAGCTACTCTCAAGTGATTACGCTTCTTTGCTTTCAAAACATTGAAACCATTTACTATTGTGAAAATGGCAATGCAGACATTAAATACTTTAATGGGTGAAGGGCTTGCTACTGAATTGGCATTCGAGTCATAAGTATACGTTCGGGTCATAAATCTTGATCAAGGGATACACGTTCGGGTCATAAGGACCCTTTCACATATTGTCTTATTAATCACATTGGCCATACATGTTTAATAATACAATATGCCCAATTGTAATTATCATATTCATATAACAAATCACAAGACAAGTTTCGGCACACATAACACCTTGTCATTCATGCATACATATACATATACACCATATGAAACAACATTAATCATAACATTACTAACCTTTTACTTCCGAAAGCTCCGAGTCTTAGTCAAGTCCTTCTTGGATTCTCTTATGATTTCCCCCATATCATGAGCATCCGGTTTGAGTTTGGTGCCACTCACACCAAATCTCTCAAACCATTGTTCTGATACCAAGTTGTAACACTTTATTTTCAAACACTGATTACTAAATCATTAAAAGACGCGGAAGCATTCGTCCCAAGAATTTTTGTTTTTGGTTCTTCGCATGTCGCGAAGAGCCGGCCCCCTCCCTTCGCATGGCGCGAGGGAGTCCAAAAAGGGCAGGTTCGGAAAACAAGATCTTCGCGTGTCGCGAAGACCAGTCCCTGGTTTTTCGCGTGGCGCGAAGATCCCTTTTTCACAGAAAGTTTCTGTATGTGCAGATTTTCAATACTTAGCCATTTTTTTTCCAACATAACCCATTTTCCATAGAATTTTTCCCAACACCTAGAATTGGGTTCTAACATTCAAAACAACATAATTTGAACCAAAAACTACAATTTAAAGTATCGGTTTACATCATTATCAAGGATTCCTAATTAACACCCAAAAACAACATGTACGCATACGAGAATCCCGCCATTTCCTTGGACTTGACTTTAACTACATCGGAGCTTTTCCTACATAACACCACATATATCACCATTAGTAATGAAGATAAAACATAACAAACAAGTAAAATTCTTCTTGTTTCACCCATTCACCTATTTGACCCGTTTCCACCCAATTTGTCAATAGGCTACATGTCACTTGCATATTACCTACAAGTTTCATTCTTTTTATTTTATATTCATGATTAACACATTTCCATTTCCACTATGGCACATAGGCCATAACTTCGTCACCACATTTCCATTATGATTCTTAGATCATAACTTTATCACCACATTTTCATTATGATTCTTAGATCATAACTTCATATCCACATATCCATTATGGCACTTAGAACATAACTCCATATCCACATATCCATTGTAGTATTAAAATTATAACTACATTCATTCACTTATTCGTACACCTCTATACACATTCATACCACATAATACATTATGCAACTTAACAAATTAAGCATACAACATTGCATATAACACCATTTATCATCAATTACTAAGTAAGTGCAAAAGCACTTACCTTGTGAATTTGAAGGTCCCGATTCCACATCAAGTTTTGCAATTTGATTACCTAAACACATTCGTCTAGTTTAGTAATCCATCATACACTAAAATCACATTTTAATTGGGTTAACAACCCAATTTCCTATTTCCAACCCAAACTGACCCGTTTGAGTTATACTCATATCCAAACACCTTCTTTCATCTCAAACTCACCAACTTGAGTTTCATTATCCTTACCTTACACTAATTTTTCATTCAATAATTATTATTAGGTTAATTTGGTGTTCATTCAAGTGTCTATCATCATATACACACTTAATCATCACTAATTGAACATTCTATCATCATAATCCAAACACCCCCAAATTTCTCCATATGAACCCTAACTTCTCATAATCATAATCAAAGGGTTCTAGGATGTAAGGCACCAAACCGGGCACCCTACAGTTGGTTCTCATAACGGGTTATTCCCTTGAAAATACTCATCTTTGATATATTAAGGTACAACGGAAGTCTCTCTAAAAACATTAATTTATATTTAATGTCATTAAGTAACCTCGCGAATGCTTGCACACCAATCAGAGTAGCATCCCTCCCAAGCTAAGATACTTTAACGCAACGCTTACCTGCAAAATAATCTATCGTACACACAAAGTCAGCTACGCTGAGTGAGTTCTAATAGTTTAGTTTAATTAAAAGCCAACTCGTCTCAAAATTTATGTAACTTTACTCAGGACCCACAGTCCTTATAAAAAAGGTTCCTAATTCATTAACCGATAGATAACCCATGTTATCACCCGATATCCCAAAATAGCTCATTTCCCAAGACTCATCCCATAATAATAGTTATCCCATAGTCTTATCGACATAGGTCGAACTTCTACACTAATAACTCATGCTCATGTATACGTATTAACTCGACACTTGGTTAACACAACAAATCCCTAAACATCAACTTACTCAGCCTTGACCAAGGATCTTACAATTCAACTAACATAACAGTTATAAACATCACATCACAATCCTGGCACCACAGCCAATCTAACTCTACTCATCACATTAATACTATCTCAAGCACAATAAATATAACTCAACGCTTGTATGCAATTTAACCCAAATATATAAGCACACAAACACATACCTCATTACTACACCCTCTTCAGGGCGTTCGACACACCCCGAGCGCATCACTGTCCTGTTGGACATCATCACCTTTGGTGACCTCCCGAAGGACAGAGTTCTCCACAATCACGTTTGCCATGTCATATTGACAACAATGCAAACACAACACCCACTGTGTCACAAGGACAACGACACAATGCACACAACACATGTATAATCACATAACAATATATTCTATATACATGATTCATTAACTGCACCTGCACTTCACACATAACACTAGGATAAGATATCTTACACGTATTCATAAGCGTTTAGCTTATATCCCGACTCACCCCGACTAACTCGTAACACAATACACTGCTAATATAGCAACACACATACTACTACTACATCTCATTATTTAAGCATATACCACGTACATGCACACCCTGTGACACTACCTAGTCGTACCCGTATGACCCGTTTAATATAATCCTGACTCACCTCTGTTAGTCACTATGTGAAAAGTGACCATATCCCCACCTGTAACCCGCACGTCCTATGGACACACACAGTCCCTTAGCCCCATATTTAACTATTTAATTTCATAAACTCATCGGGTTAGACTCCAAAGCTCGATATACCTTCAATGTAATAAAATGTGTCTCAACAGTATATACGATAGCCCCAAAACATTTAAAACATTTAAAAGAGGGGGATTAGAAACTCACAATTACGGAGATCCACTCTTGAACTGCAACGGGCTCCTGACACGGAACTCGAACCTGTCAACGTAAGATCACACAGTCAGAGTACGCCCTAGACATGTGTCAATTACGTATAAGTGTAAACATTCCCGATACGCGTCTCATCCGAACACCCTTTCATTCATGCAAAAACCCTAATCTCACGGGTTTACGTATTATATTGATCTCGATCCGCTTAGGGCTCGTGTCCCCGATCCCAAGCATCTATGCATGCACGTCCATGCCCTGCAAACCCCTAACCGTCCTTCTCATAACACCAACTCATATTGGATCACCCTTGACCCGTTTAGAAATCATAAGCTTAAACCCGGTTCCCATGCACATGCAAATACGATGCCATGCACGATCCTAGTCAGAAACCCTAGCCAACCGTCCAAACTCCACCCCGCGTTGTCGTAAGCCATCCACGCTGCCATCAATGTGGCCGGCTACCACCACGTTCCATCATGCTTCCCCCATCGTGTACAAAACCAACACTAGCTGTTGCCGGCCCTTCGTCACACCCCCACAGCCGCCTTCCCGGGTGTCGTATGCTCTTCACCGTCGACGGAACCACCACATTTTCCGGAAACACCTTCATCGTATACCATCAACCGATCACCACCACCGTAGTCATGCTAATCTCATCACCACCGTCGAGCCACCATCAACATGACCAATCTCTCCAATTCGTTCTCGTTGGTTTCCCCCATCTACGTCGTCCCGTGGCGACCAACGCCAGCCGCCGTCGTCGCTTCCTCATTACACCACCTCAGCCGTCACCATGGTTTTTAAGGAACTGCTATACCACCGTCACCCGATCACCATAAACAACGATCAAACACTAAGCGGTTTTCAATGTAAAACCGGAAACGATAAAAAGAAAGGATAATAACGATAGTTACCTTACGTGGGGTGAGAGTCGCAAGCACCGAGCCGCTCATCCGCCGTCGTTTCTTCCCTTCCCGTCGCCGGCTTGCTCTCTCTCTCTATCTGCCGTGGAACTCACCTAGGCTAAAAGTGGCCTAGGGTTTCTCCTAACTTGTATATATACTCTCTAATTACATTCATGCCCCCCTTTCAATTCCGTTTAGCTTGTTTTGAACTTAGAGTATAGTTACAATGACTAACCGTATCATTCCCGACAGTTAAACGCACCTTCAATTAAAAGTCTTTATCGTTTCTCTTATTCAAGTAGGGTTCGGGTTGCTCACTAACCCACACCATAAACATATGGATTTCTGGGATGTTACAAGTCTACCCTCCTTAAAAGAGGATTCGTCCTCGAATCCTATGTCGGCACAAACCAACATAACATATTATTGTCTACTCGGTACCTTCGGTGCCAACATTCACCTTGACACTACCTGTTTTTATCACTTTGCTTGCAATACGACCACCCTTCTATGGGTTCAAAGAAGTCTTCTCCGTTGCTCGTTTCCAACTTTGGGACTCGTAGGTTTCACCTACCCATTCCTTCGCCTCTCGTCTCTCCAGTCATTAGCCAAACGGCTCCATTCCCCACTATCATTAACCCTGCACTTGCTAGAAGATGCTACCCGGGATTGCCTTGAATATCAATCCTTTCACGAGGGTCTCGTTGTTATTGTTCTTGACAATACCTCGTCGCTCTTAATGTCCTTAACACTACCGCACATATCATCTCTAGTGCCGCGTAGTACAACACTGCCAGTTATCTGCTCATTGTCATGTCTCATTTTGGGTTACGGGCACAATTGCCCTTTGTCTCTTGTATAATCTGCATGATTTCGTCATTCCGACGATCATCCTCCCAAGTAGGTTCCTTAACTTTCATGGATGGATTCACTCCCCGTCCTCCCAAAGTGAAGTCGTCGTACTTCACGCCTCATACCTTGATCACCGTCCTGCGATGATTTCTCAAACTCTAGCCCATTGCCTACCCATAAGGGTATTACTGCTACTCTTCTCCGATGACCTTCAGGAGCTTGTGCAAAGCTGCACTGGTCTCCACTAAATTTCTTTTGGTTGGTATCTATTCACTTTATTATCTCGCATTCAACACGTCCCTTAAGTACGTACACACACCCAAATCTAGGGTCATCCTCATCAGCTCTCATTGTTTCTCAAAAGCTCACTTATCAGCGTCATGTCTGATATGAAAGCTAACCACTTGCCTTACTTGAATGCTCCACAGGGGTTCACTTTAAGCTAGTCACATGCTTACCAGCATGAGCATTTCCAATCTGGTTATTTATGTGCAATCCTGCACTTGCCCCTCTTGAGTTTTACTTTCCTCATCGTTGCTCTACCATTACCAAGCGATCACCGACCGCGTCTCGTTTATCATGTACGAACGAGAAGTCCGTCTGCTCACAAGCCTCTGTTATCTGTCGTCTTGTCTAGGGAAAACATCCATATTCCTCTGGTGTCTCACCACGACTGAATTCTTCATATGTAACGTGTTCCATGAAGGTTCTTCGTCACCTTGTTAACTTCGTGCTAAACTCTTCAGCGTCGTCACCTTGATCTCATCATAAGCACTCTGGTCAAGCGTCCACGTAAACGCTTTCGTCGTCTACTCTCATAGCTCCGCCCATTGGCTTTGTGCTCCGAATTCCCAAGATATAAGCATATGCATCTCATAAGAGCACCTCACCGGTCACCTAGAAAGACATCAAAACTCCTTGCATCACCTCGACGTATCAGCGTCGAGAAAATCATCAAGATAGAAATTCTATACTTGAGCACACTGACCACTCGTCCTATGCACGACCTAGCGTGTATTACAAGGACACACACTGACACACATAACTACAGAACACACAATGTTCTACACATGTACTAGTAACTCAACCTTCTAACTCGCACAAAGTGCACATACACAACTAGCTAGATCTGAGTAAATCTACGTGCATACAATATGGCCTCGTCACCTATAGACACATAAGTATATCATGTTGCCTGGCCCAAAGGCACAAGCAACACGATCTCCCGCCTGACTGCCGTCAGACACAATATCAAGCTTACGCTTAATTTCCCGCCACGACTATTAAGTACGTGACACAGATAACTCATACTCATAAGCAACTCAATTAACGATATACAAGTTTATTCATAAAACTCTCTCGTGTCCTTAAGCATCAAAACATTTACCTCGTGAAACTCTATGCCTTATGATATAAAGACATTCAATATCATAGTAAGGCTACACTTCACACATCACCTAAGCATAACACATAGGTGACACTATCTTAAGACCGTAGACATACACAATTAATCAAAACTCAGGTCTACACTGGTCTACTCATATAGTCTAATCAACCAAGCTCTAGCATCACTTCAAGGATTACATTTAGTATGAACTCACGTTGTTCAAAATGTAATCACATAATCACACTTAATTAACATTGCACCACCAATAGCAAGCTATCACCTCCTGTGCTGGTAGCTCCTGCTCGTACTCAGCCGCCGGTGGAACCACCGTCAATGGAACAGGTGCTAAGACTTGTCTCCCTCCAAAGATAACCATGCGAACGACAGCCAAACGTCTAGCTCGCCGCTCTGTCAATCCCCTGATAAGAGCTCCTCGCCTGACCCATCTAGTCCGAATCGTCATGGCCATCAGTACCTGCACAAGATAGAACGCCGGAGTGATTATTATGGGTGTCAAATTCAGAATATGAGAGTAATTATAGACTGTCAAATCACGGTGATCAAATGCAATTTGGTGGTCCACATTACTGCTCGGATTCTAAACCTTCCCCATCATATTCACACTAGCTTTCTATCTTTCATACACCCCGGATGCACATGCATCCTACACAACTCTCATAGCACCATACAATAAGCTAGCAACTCATCATCTTTATCACATTTTCACACCATCCAATGGTTACACATAAAATTACTAACTCATATCGACACACCAAACTATCTCACATAGTTACAATTAATGCTACTCCACATTACTCAACTCACATCATAGTCTCATTTATTCACACTACACAACTTCACGTAGTTCTACATACTATCACGCATATCACTCTACATGATCCCACATGGAACCATAAATCACTTTACCTAGTGTAATACCACACAATGGTAAATAATAACTACTGCTCAATTCGAAAGACGTACCTGTTGGCTCGCGGTTACTCGTGGTGGCATTCGTTTCACCCTTTTCCCATTCTCAGTTTAAGTTAAAGCATTTTATTTGTGTAGAAACGCCAATTTTCTCTTAAACCACAACTCTGATACCAACTTGTAAGGCCCCAAACCGGGCACCCTACAGTTGGTTCTCATAACGGGTTATTCCCTTGAAAATACTGATTTTTTAAATATTAAGGTACAGCGAAAGTCTTTCTAAAAATATTAATTTCTATTTAATGTCATTAAGTTACCTCGTGAATGCTTGCACACCAATCCTAGTACCACCGCTCCCAAGACAAGATACTTTAACACAACGCTTACCTACAAAATAATCTATCGTACACACAAAGTCAGCTACACTGAGTGAGATCTAATAGTTTAGTTTAATTAAAAACCAACTCGTCTCAAAAGTTATTTAAACTTTACTCAGGACCCACGATCCTTATAAAATAGGTTCCCAATTCATTAACCAACAGATAACCCCTGTTATCACCCGATATCCCATAATAGCTCATTTCCCAAGACTCATCCCATGATAAAAGTTATCCCATAGTCTTATCGACAGAGGTCGAACTTCTACACTAATAACTCAGGCTCATGTATACGTATTAATTCGTCACTTGGTTAACACAACAAATCCCTAAACATCAACTTACTCAGCCTTGGCCAAGGCTCTTACAATTCAACTAACATAACGGTTATAAACATCACATCACAATCCTGGCACCACGACCAATCTAACTGTACATATCACATTAATACTATCTCAAGCATAATAAATATAACTCAACGCTTGTATGCAATTTAACCCAAATATATAAGCATACAAACACATACCTCATTACTGCAACCTCGTCAGGGTTACCCTCGTCAGGGCGTTCGACACACCCCGAGCTCATCACTGTCCTGTTGGACATCGCCACCTTTGGTGACCTCCCGAAGGACATAGTCCTCCACAATCCCGTTTGTCGTGTCATAATGACAACAATGCAAACACAATACCCATCGTGTCACAAGGGCAACGACACAATGCACACAACACATGTATAATCACATAACAATATATTCTATATACAAGATTCATTAACTGCACCTGCACTTCACACATAACACTATGATAAGATATCCTACACGTATTCATAAGCGTTTAGCTTATATCCTGCCTCACCCCGACAAACTCGTAACACAATACACTTCTAATATAGCAACACACATACTACTACTATATCTCATTATTTAAGCATATACCACGTATATGCACACCCTGTGACACTACCTAGTCGTACTCGTACGACCCGTTTACTACAATCCTGACTCACCCCTGTTAGGTCACTACACGACAAGTGACCATATCCCCACCTGTAACCCGCATGTCCTATGGACACACACGGTCCCTTAGCCCCACATTTAACTATTTAATTTCATAAACTCATCGGGTTAGACTCCAAAACTCGATATACCTTTAATGTAATAAAACGTGTCTCAACGGTATGTACGATAGCCCCAAAACGTTTAAAACATTTAAAAGAGAGGGATTAGAAACTCACAATTACGGAGATCCACTCTTGAACTGCAACGGTCTCCTGACACAGAACTCGAACCTGTCAACGTAAGATCACACAGTCAGAGTACGCCCTAGACATGTGTCAATTACGTATAAGTATAAACATTCCTGATATGCGTCTCATCCGAACACCCTTTCATTCATGCAAAAACCCTAATATCATGGGTTTACGTATTATATTAATCTTGATCCGCTTAGGGCTCGCGTCCCCGATCCCAAGCATCCATGTATGCACGTCCATGCCATGCAAACCCCTAACCATTATTCTCGTAACACCAACTCATATTGGATCACCCTTGACCCGTTTAGAAATCATAAGCTCAAACCCGGTTCCCATGCACATGCAAATATGATGCCATGCACGATCCTAGTCGGAAACCCTAGCCAACAGTCCAAACTCCACCACGCTCTGCCGTAAGCCATCCACGCTGCCACCACTGTGGTCGGCTACCACCGCGTTCCCTCATGCTTCCCCCGCCGTGTATAAAACCAACACTTGCCGTTGCCGGCCCTTCGTCGCACCCAAACAGTCGCCTTCCCGGCTGCCGTATGCGCTTCACCGTCAACGAAACCACCACATTTTCTAGAAACACTTCATCGTATACCATCAACCGGTCACTACCACCGTAGTCATGCTAATCTCATCACCACCGTCGAGACACCATCAACATGGCCAAGCTCTCCAAGTCGTTCTCGTTGGTTTCCCCCATCTCCGTCGTCTCGTCGCCACCAACGCCGACCGCCGCTTCCTCGTTACACCACCTCAGTCGTCACCATGGTTGTTAAGGAACTCCTTTACCACCGTCACCCGATCACCATAAACAACGATCAAAACCTAACTGGTTTTCTATGCAAAACCGGAAACGATAAAAAGAAAGGATAATAACGATGGTTAGCTTACATGTGGTGAGAGTCGCAAGCACCGAGACCTCCTCCGCCATCGTTTCTTCCCTTCCCGTCGTCGGCTTGCTCTCTCTCTCTATCTGCCGTCGAACTCACCTAGGCCAAAAGTGGCCTAGGGTTTCTCCTAACTTGTATATATACTCTCTCTAATTACATTCGGGCCCCCTTTCAATTCCGTTTAGCTTGTTTCGATCTTAGAGTATAGTTACAACGCCTAACCGTGTCATTCCCGACAGTTAAACGCACCTTCAATTAAAAATCTTTATCGTTTCTCTTATTCAAGTAGGGTTCGGGTTGCTAACTAACCCGCACCATAAACATATGGATTTCTGGGATGTTACATAGGATGTTAATCACCACTCTTTACCTTTAGTTTAGCTAGATTATCAACAATCCAACAACAATTAACCACATGCATTCAAAATTTCTGGATTTCTACAAAACCCATCTATGAACTCATAAATGGTGAAATCAAATGGAAGATTATCACTTACTTGATGTTAGAAAGGTGATGTGTGAGCCAAAACCTTCACAAAACAAGCCTCAAATGCACGATTTAGGCTTCAATCTCGTTTTCTCCTTTTTCTCCTTTGCTCAAGAACGACCCAACACCCAAATGAGACTAATTTTGACTTTCACTAGTTAATATGGCAGATTTTTCCATTTTAAACTTTTATCTCCGCAACTTCCATTTCACCCATTTTATTACATAATTAGTTAAAAACTAATATAACCCCATTACTAACTTGAAACCCCCTTATTTCAACTTATTTCTAAAATATTATTTTCACCATAATATTTATTAGAATATTTAATTATTTATAACGAAACCCGGATTTTGGTTTGTTACATAATGCCCCAAACCCGAGAGGCCTCACGTGTTGATTTACACAATAAAAAATAGTTCTTAACCTTCAAACATACGTTAGCAGCAGAATAAAGGTCATTACATTGTCTTAAAAACACAACCAAATTAAACATTGTTTACTACATTCAAACTTTCACAAAACATTCACAACGGGATGCCAGATCTCTTATGCTGAGTAACTCTTCGAAATAGCCAAGCAGCATCCACTCATCATTCATCTCATCCTTAACCTGACATGTATACTAAAAGTCCGCTAACGCTGGTGAGTTCAAGTCTTTCGTTCGTTTTAGGAAATGGTGTATCATTCGCTCATTCATTCATTCATTCATTAGGGTTTTAAACATTCATAAGAAAACATGGCATACACTCACATTCAACACTTAACCTTTCAATCATCGTTAAAGCATAATTTAACGGAACATTTATTCAACATTTTAACATTCATTTAAGTCCTAGGTTTATTGTCTAAAACTGTGTCATCATTCCTTTCGTTCCTTTCATTTCATTTCCCATCCTTTCATCTCCCTTGGGACTCATAGGTCCGCAAGGTAGTTTCATCGCCCTTAAGACTTGTGGGTCCTTAAGGTAATATCATCTCCCTTACAATCCATCGGACTATAAGGTCATACCATTCATCCTTTACGGGTCACGATAACCTCGAGTGACCGTCGCCACTACCTTCGCCAGTTGCACAACCATTATACCTATTTATAGACCCCATAGGCGCTACCACTGTTATACTTATGGACCTTACGTGCCATAAGGCTAGGAACGCCCCAGACTTCGTTCGATAACTCATTCATTTAACAGATTAGACATGTAATGACTTCTTTAAAACCTTTGCCCATTTCTTTTGTAAAACCTTTCATTCGTAAAACCATTTCATTCATTTAAAACCATTCTTTTGTAATGACCTAACGTGCCCGCGATTAGTGTCGCCACTTGAAGATCTTCATTTCCAGGCCCGTTTTCAACCCAAGTTCGTAACTTTTTACATCCAAAACATTTATTTAACTCCTATAAGCTCAGATCTTGACTTTATACCCCCATTTCATACGTAAAAACCTTGTCTTTTAGGATTAAAGCCTTAGTTTTACCCCAAAACCTATTTAAACTTAAAACAGAGGTTTTTGGTTGGATTCTTACCTCAAAGATGATGCCTTCTTCTGATCTTGCTCACAAACAGTTGAGAAGCAAATTTGAGAAATTCTTGAGCAAAACTTCAAGTTTCTTCACTTTCTCTCTCTCTCCTCTCTCTCTCTCTCTCTCTCTATATATATATATATATATATATATATATATATATATAAACGGATTTGTGTGAAATGAGGAATGAAGGCTGATCCATGGGAGGTTTAGGGTTTAAGGAACCTCATGGGCCAAGCCCACCTTCCCTCAAGCCCGTTACCTCATTTCCCTCCTTTTCTTCTATCTTTCGGCCCGTTAGAGAGTCGGGTTTTTCGGATGTTAAAATGTTGAGAACTACGAGAATCATATAAATTCTTCCACTATTTTTTTATATAAAATTTACTAGAATTCATGTAGATTTCAATATATATTAGGTTTAGTTTTAAAAAAACATGATATTTATATTTGTTTGTCTAAATGCATATATGTACGAATATATGCATATTTTATATTTAAATAACTCACCAGAGGAGAGATAAAATCAAATAGTGCAATAAACCATATTTCGTTTTTTAAATATGAAATCTTTTAGTAAACAATTATATGATGTATTTTTTTATAACATTGTATCTTTCAATTAAATTAATTATTAACTTAATTTCTGTGATCTAATGACACAATCATCAAATATTTGTATATTAAGTTATAGATAGATATCTAAATAACAAAATATTATAACAGGAATTAAAGTAATCTTGAATCCCATCAATGTGGACGATGATACGGCGGTATTGGAGAACCAAGATGCAAATGCTAACCTGATAATAAAAGTCAGTATTTCGTCCTGGAGGTAATAATATTATTTGAAAATATGAAATTAAAAATGCAATTCGGTCTTACTTTTTAAATCCTTTTTAGCTTTTTTTTCCCTCAAAAATATGCAATTCGGAAAACATTCCCGATTTCCAAACGTAATTTACTCTATAAATTATTCTAATCGTTTCTAATAAATGGTTATAACATTTTAAAGTCACTCTTAGATCTACACATTTATTTATCATGAAACTAGAACCCTTAACCACTTGGAAGTAAGGGCGAAGGTACCATGGTGGGGTTGGGGTCAACCAACCCCAATGAATTTCAAGTTTTATGTAGTTGTATGTTACGTGATTGCTGGTCGACGCCAATCTTTTTCGAAGTTGAACCCATTGATTTAAAAAAAAAAACATTTCACCCGAAATCCTTGAATAAAAATGTATGATCTTTGAACTCAATAAAAAAATTGTTTTATAATTATTAATTTATTTTGTTTAAAAATAAAAAATGTTAACATAAATTATATTTGTATTTTAGTGGGCTCAAAACAATTAAACCTTTTCAACAATCCATTCTAATTACCCCAAAACTAAAATTTAAATTAACTTATTTTATTAAGCCCATGTGTAATGAGTCTATAACCATTAACTCGTCAATTTCTTTTAATTTAAACCTAAATCTAAAATAAAATAATAACAATCGACACTTTGAGTGGCAGTAGTGACGTACAGTACATACCTACGATTAGCGATTTATAAACCTAGGCAAACCGAGAACCCCCAAACATCGATTATACGACAACATTAACCACTCAAAAAACGAAATTCAACCTCCAAACATCGATTATGCAACAACAAGGTTGGTTTCAAATTTTTTTTCTTATTTAACATCATAAGATGTTGAATGTTGATTGTTATTTGTGTTTTGGAGTTGAAATTTGAATCCAAACTTGAAATTTAGGTATTGTTGATTCTTTATCTTGATTACTGAATGATTAGTGCTTTTAAGGATTATTGAATGTTTATGTAACGTGAAACTTGAATAGTTGAATGTATATGTGAAACTTGATTACTTGAACGTTTACTTGAATTTTAGGTGTTTTAGCACGATTTTTAATAAAAAAAAAAGTCTTCAAATTTTGATTCCTCATCTTCAAATGGTAATCCCGCGAAATTATATTTGAATGACGTTCTAAGGGATCCTTTCGAACGAAAACCAATTTCATTTTATCACCCTAATAACATTGTATTTTTACTATTGGTTTTCTAATGACGGTATATTTTTATTATCATATAGTATTTTATTATTTGATCGACCCGATCCGATCAACCGAACTGCAAAAAAAATGTCATATCGGCTTGTTAGAAATCAAGATAAAAAATAGCGACCCTATAGAAAATATTGCTGGCTCCATCACTACTCGGAAGGAATACCACTATGTACACACCTTGATATCATTACACTTAAATCCATTTGGCGTAAATGATAGTAATTAGGTATCGTTCAATAATACTTCATACATATATATATCACCTAAAAAGTGATTTTTTTAGGTAATAACATAAAGATCAATGAGTCACTTTTTATAACATTGATGCAATAATATTGTAAAAGTAATACACTAATGTTTTTACACTCTTTTCTTTAATCAAAAATGAATAACATATAATCTTTGTCCTCAAGGACGGTAAGAAACGCCATAGGTTGCCATTCGACTCGTCCCACAACATTCGGTGCAGTCTCGACGGCACGCCAAGGGGGTCACCAATCATGTCTTCCGGTGACATTCGGTTCTTTGTAGTTCAACAGAAAGCCTCGGGCGGTGTGTTGGAAGGATGCAAAAGGTGCGGGTGCGGGTGCGGTCTTTGGTGCCGACGGGAAGGTAGAAGAAACTTGTTTTAGTGCAAAGGGGGCTGTTGAAGAAGCTTATTTGGGTAAGAGTGTTGGTGTAGTTCTTGCGGATGGTAGGGCTTGTGTGGGCCTGGTTTCGGTTTTGGTGGCGGAGCAACTGGTGCTGTGGTGGCGGAGCAACTGGTGCTGTGGTGGCGGAAAGGGAAGTTGGTGGCAGTGTGGTTTCTTCAGGTGTGGGAGTTTCCCATGGTACATAATTTGCGTTTTCAAATTTGTAATACTGACTTTCGCGGTGCTATAAGACCAATATGCAATAGTGTCATGATAGAACCCACTTCTGACAAGGTACAATACAGCTGTGATCGAACATCCATTGAAACGAATCTTCGAAACTTGAAGTATGGGGAGGCACGAGAGTAGGCTAATGAAAACGTCAAATGATAAAGACTGATTCGAAATGATGAATCTCCTAAATGATTTAACTTTTTTTTAGTAGGCAAACACTTCTAAAGAAGTAAGATAAGAAAGATAAAAACTTGTTTCAATTTTCTTCTCACTTTTCATAAAACATTTAGGCCTTTTAAAAGGCTTACACCAAAAGCAATAAGTAGAACACGATTGAAAAATAACTAACCCATTATATCGTTGCGATTTGCTTATTTTTTATCTATGTTTCGGTATAAATTTCATTCAAAACGGAATTGTTCGTCATAATGTACAAGTTATCGAATCATAAACATACAAGCCGTCTAAACTGATTCGAGGTTTCAATTTTTTTACGATTTCTTTTTCTTTTTATCCTCCAACTTTTAAAATATGAATTTTATAAAGTCCAAATTTGTACATGCTTTTTTATCGACATTAATATCTTTAAACTGTTTAGTTTTTTCCCGGTGCGACGTGCTAATTTTTATCAACGTTCCGACGTAAATTTTTTTAACGGTTTATTTTATTTATATATATAAAAATCCAAATATTATCAACGGTCACGCCGCAACCCACAAGTTTATTACGGTTTTATTTTTCTTACCTTCAACGTGCGGGCTCGCGACAACGTTTCGACATTAGTTTTTTTTCACGGTCTTGTGCCACCGCTGCAACGCGTGGTATTAATACTAGTTCCCTTAACACTTATTTACCAAAGCGGTGACCACTAATATTTTTTTCCATTTCTTTTCCTTCCTCATATACACCCTTTGAATTTTCACATTTCTAAATAATACCCCCCTCCCCCCCCCCCCTCATCTTTCTAAAAATTCAAATATACATCTAAAACAAATTTAATTTGTTATTGTGTTAATATTTTTTCTTTGTGTCCCGGTATAAATTTTGTTATACCCCCACTAGAAATCATGACCCGCATGTTGTGGCAGGGTCGTACAACTCAACGTCAGTGTCCAGTAAGAATTATATTTTTCTTTTTCTTTCTCATATGCACCCATTCAATTTATCTTTCGAAAAATTCAAATATACCTATAAAAAAAATTAGTTTGTTGTTGTGTTTACTATTTTTTCTTTACGTCCCGGTATAAATTTTTTATACTCACTATGAATCATGACCCACGCGTTGCAGGGGTTCGTACAACTTTGTAAAATGTCAGAATTATGTGTTTTTCGCCACCGCCACGCCCACATGTCACCTATCTTTTGGACCATAATTTTTTTTGGATTTTTTTCTTTGGTTTTTTTATATTTCTTTTTTTTTTGACTAACCGACTCGCCATAACTTCATACATTTCTTTGATGTACTTAATCAAATTTCTTTTTTGTGCTTAGCGACATTATTTTCACTGCCTCAACCATTTAGAGTCTGTTTCCCGCCGTAGAGCGCGTGGTGCTAATGTTAATGTACTTAATGACGTTAATGTCACAGCTGCAACACGTGTAGCGAGATTCGCAAACATGCGGACTTAATTATATAGTTAACGACATTATTTTCACTGTACGACCCTGCCGCAAAACGCTGGTTATAATTTTTAGTTAAACTTAAATAGCAACTAACACTACATTGAAATTTACAATAATGACCCAAAATTTTTTAAAAAGCTTCCAAATACATGGATGTCACAAAAGTCTTTAGAAAAGTCAAACCCAAAGCTCGACAATTTACACAAATATTCCATTAGAAACATCCATTGATTATTTTATAGGTCACATTTTTCGATTTTATTAGTTTAAAACAAGACATAGATCACGACCACTCTTGTCTTTTTCTGTTTGTCATCATCTTCATAAAACTTTTCAAGAAATCTTGAATTGCACAACTTCTTTTCTAGGTGTTTGAAATTTAAAAAGGTTAAAAAAAAATATAAGATGGATTTTTTGAAAACAAAAAGATTTAAACACACCAAAAAGTTGTATATATTTTTACGTTTTTCTTTATATATGACGTGTTTTAAAGACTTTATATTAATTTATTACGTCAAGTACAAATAAAATAAAAATGTATAAATACAGTCTATTTTTCTCCGATTAATCCAAATAAATAAGAACAAAGTTTGGAGAAAGTTCTTTAGTGAACTAAAATGTAGTTATGCAATTTTAAGAAACGATCCCATTTATTTTTGTTACGGGTTTTATAAAATATTTAAGCTATTTTCAAAGATGTTAGGAACTTCATTTTGATGTTTGATAAGTTAACCCGATTTTCAGATATGTAAAAAATAGCGTTTGGAATCAAGGAAAAGGAAAATATAGAAGTTTGGAACGAAATTGGGATTTATAGTTATGTACATTCACATCAAATGGCCAAGGCCTCATCTCGTTGTCACGGGCTCGTCTATTGAGGCCACGTGCGGCGTCCTCGGTAGCATGCGTTGGCTTATTAATATTGACCGTTGGTTTCGTACTACCATTTACTCATTAGGGAAGTAGCCTCAACTCCTAACTAGTGCGACACGGGAAATGCAAACACTTCTGGTGCATTCCATTAATTTATCATAGAAACATTTATGACTAATATACCAGAGTAATCAGAAACCCAAACGGTTCAACACAATCGGAGTAGATATGATTTTCTTACATTTGGTGTGTGTAAAGCCTAAACCAGGAACATCTAATAGTTGACACAAAAACTAAATTAACTTAGTTCTTAAACTTTGAGTTTTATCTTTATTTTAATAGTTGTAAACTCTATCCGTCATTTATGATAGCTTATTTATAAAAAAATATAAAATAAGCGTTCAATACAAAAGGTTTTAACAAAACATTCACTATACTTTAAACATTACAATTTCATTATTATGAAATCTATTACATTCACTGTCATTTGTTAAAATACTGTTTTAGGAAACCAAAAAGGTGTCATACTTTGACTCTATCATTATTTCCATCAACAAGTGAATAGTTGTCACACCCCAAATTTATTTACTTAATAAATAAATAAAGGTTGCAACGATTGGTAACATTACACAATAGCGGAAGCTGTAGTAGTGAAATCTAAAGTAATGAGTGCTTTTACAATTACTAACATAAAGTAATATAATAATCTAAATCCTTCTAGATCAATGATGGACTTGAGACTTGACAATATATGCTCCTTCGGCTACTAAGGTTTAATCCAAATAGATAGCATATTCCAACCAAGCACAGCTAAGTAATACCTGAAAAACATACTTGAAAGTGTCAACACAAAGGTTGATGAGTTCACGGGTTTAGTGGTTTTAGTGTAACGTTGTTTTCCTTGAAAGCATTGATATCGTGTATATGGTCACATTAATAAACCGTTTTACTCCGAAAACATTTAGTGACAATAATATAAAACCGTTTCCCAAACCTTGAAACTTTGTTCGTGGGCTTATTATAAAATTGTTCTCTTTAGAAACATTTGACAATATCGTAATCATAAAGTGAGTCGTTTTCCCAAACAAAAATATGGTGATGACTTAACAGTCATAAAATGAGTTTAAATTTGTGATAAGCCCTTTTGAATCGTTAATCAAATTGAGTAGTAGATTCATGTGTTTTAACAAATTAGTTCTTACATATCCAAGTGTTTATAAAATGTTCCAAGTATGTATGTTCAAACAAGGCAACCATTTCAGATGTATATAATAAACAAAGTGATTAACGAATGATTGGTCGACCTATTTGTAAACTAGCTAGTTTTACAACGTTATGTTCATACATAAGCCCCTTTTAACCAAACCTGACATAGTGAAAGCTCCCCCTCCTCGCTCCTCATGAGCATGTGTTAAGACAAAATGCGGTCAATTGGCCATGTGGACCCCAGGTTAGCGCGACTAACCATGACCGGGGGTGTCAAACCCAAATAGTACTATTCATAGAATTTTCAGCAATTCATCACTAATGGTTAAAAAAATGGTCTTGTGTTGCGCATTGTTCCAGGGGGACTTTATTGAGCTCTTATTAGTACTTATGCAAACATAGTATTCGGTATTATTTAATTATTGTCATACAAAAACAGTTGTAGTGTGTTTCATGTTTTCTTAGTTATATTAAACATTGATTTATCATGATTTCAAAATTGTAAGTAAATGTGTCACAAGAGTTAAACCAAAATGTGTGTGTTGTCAAACGTGTAAGCAAATCTACACTATATAAAAAATAAAGGTTTTTCATACCATGTGTCGCCTCCACATTCATTCTCATTATTTTTTTCCTGCCTCTCTCTCTTATTAAATACACCTCTATCTTTTAATAATAATATATTTTAAAAGAAAATACTAATCTTTATATTAATAAATCCTCTGACATATTTTGATGAGTGTATAAGTTAACAGATTATATTGTATTCCATAGGTTTATTCAACCCGTGTAAAACACGAGTTTTTAAAAAATAATTTTTTTACTTAACATATAATAATATATTTATTTAACTCATGTAATACGCGGGATTTTAACCTAGTATATTATATAAGTATGCTTCCCCCCCTCGAAAATGTTTACAAAACATTAAAAAGTTAAAAAGAGCGGTCGTGAACTAACAACGACCGTGATCCACGCATAGGAGGCGCGGTATTCCATGGCCCACACCACTCCACCTCATTCCCATGAGATTCTTCCACGGCTTATACCCTAAGGTAGTGTTTGGTATGAAGGAATGGGAGGTGGAATGGAATGGACGATTACGAGGGAATGAAAAAATGGTGTTTGGTTGGACGATGGAATGGAATCACCCATTCCATAAGGAATGTCATTTCCTATAAATCCCTCAAATTCATTCCATCCACCCATTTGTTTTTTTTTTCATTTCATCCCCTCTTTCACCCTTCATCACCACCACACCCTCCTACCACCACCACCTCCCACCACCCACCGCCGCCGCCGCCGCCTCCACCACCCACCGCCATCTCTCGCCGCCACCACCACCGCCACCCACAACCACACCTCCGCCGCCCACCCCCACCCCCACCTCCACCGTCATCGCCGCCACCAACCACCGCCACCACCACCCACCGCCGCCTCCCTCCACCACCACCACTGTCGCCTCCTCCACCACCCACCACTACCACCTCCTACCATCGCCACCCCCCACAACCACCGCTGCTAGCTTGGCTTGACTTTCCGGCGGTTTGCAGATGTCCACGTCATATAAAATCTAACGGCGTTAAGTTTTTTTTAACGGGGGGTCCAATGTAAGAAAATAGTTTAAAAGTAGATACTTGTGATAAGAATATTCTCAGTTGGGATTATTATTGATCAATTGATAAGATGTGGGATTATTAAAATACAATAATCCTATTTTTATTCTTGGATTAATTAGGCTTGTGGGTCAAACCAAACACATACATACGTGTCATTTTGTTTTTCCTTCTATGTTGCTTGTTCGTCGTTAAGTAGATTTCATGCTATAATGTTCGATCCCAAAACACTTCTACTAAAGACGTACAACATTTACAAATATCATTAAGCAAAAATGTCATGTGAACAAAACCTCTACTAATGACATAGTCGTGGCAACGACTTAGCGTTACATGGATCTAACATTCTTGATTTCTTTGACATGACTTTTGGTGTATCTTGTGAGACTTTCAAGCCTTGCTTTCTGTTTTCTGTTGTGTTTATCTCACAACGGGAAACCCTGATGCCATTATAAACGCGACCCTTGAACTGGTTTTGCTTAACAAATTGTAAAAGTTTTGTGTTTCCGTTTTTGGCAATGTTTAGTCTCATCTTGATCATCGACGACAACTTGTTAAGGTCAAGAACACTACAAAGCTTCGTATTGTGTTCTTCGCTTAAGCCCCAATGCACCTATCAAAAACGAAATATAAGTTAAGAAAGATAAATATGGATCATGGGCAAATAACCATTTTTGTTGCCATGAACAAAATCTAACCTCAAGGTACAAGTTGATTGCATGGTAGAGTCTGTCATGAGATTGTCTAGAAATATCAGGCAAGGCCATGGCTAATGCCAAAAACTTTGAAGGTTTCAAGAACCTATCAGGAGCCACCTCTAACATGAACAAATCCATCAACAACCCGACTTTCTTCACTCGATGCACGAAAAGCCCGTTAATCCTTCTTTCAAGTAGAAAATGTATGATCAACCGTAGAATCAAATCTACATCATACGCCACCTTTTTCTCGCCACGAACAAGCAAATCATTGATTGTAAACTCATCTAATCGCGATCCAAGAAAGTTCTCTAGTTTTGACCTTTCGTTCGTTCTAAGATTCAAACTCAAGCTCATTCCAAAGGCGTCGAGTAATGATCTACACGAAAACGTGCTACCGTTGAGCAAACTCAATAGATTGATGTTGGTTTCCGCGATTTTACACTTCTGATCATGAGAAGAACATAAGAAAAACTTTGATTTTTGGTAATGAAAGATAAATGAGCTTATTCTAGGGTGGTCCATGCGTAAAGAGATCATAGATTTGATTAGATTTTCAAATAAATCCAAGTTCAAAAAGGAAAGATCATCAAACTTCCAATAATCTACACGGGTATTGAATCTTGAACCTTTTGGGCTATTATCACTAGAAGAAAACCGAAAACTAGAGCTGTTTGACGACGAAGGGCATGAACTAGATTCATAACTAGGAACAGTTAAGTTTCCTAAAAGGGTATTTAAGAAATCTTGAAAAACAGGTGAATTGTTCATGAAAGGGTATAAAATGTGGCATTGTTTTAAACCATTTATGAATTCGGCCCATGTCCAACAATGAATACCGTCAAGGTAAAACTCGGTTTGCTTGATCAAGGCAGTGATTTCCATGAAAGTGCCACCACTATGAAGCAAGAATATGTTGGATGGTGTTATGTCAATGATGCCATTGTTGTAGCAGAATCTTGTAATGAGCTCGAAACTCTCTGCTCCACCTGGGAAACCATTGAATATGAGTTTCGCGTTGTTGGTGGTCTTCGAGACTAATTTGCTTACCCGATTCGAATAATCTGCAAGAACATTCTGAAAAAAATGGAGTTTTAGTTAAGTATATTAACATTTAACAGTTCACAAGTAGAGTTAATAAATGTTAGCCATTAAAAGACAGGATTTGAATTTGACTTTGTAATACTAAAACAGAGAAAGTTTGAGATAATCCAAGACAAAATATGCTGACTTTTGTTATTTTGGACATGGGTCAAACCCAAAAGTCAAAATTAAAGTAGTAATGTATATAACACTCTTTATGAATATAAACAAACACACACTGACAATGTATAACACTCTTTATGAATATAAACAAACACACACTGACAAAGAAAGATTCAATTTTCAACTGTGAAAATGAACCAAAATCAAATTCTACTTAAAAGAATGGAAGTAAATAGGATTCCAAAATCAAATTCAACTTAAAAAGAATATGAAAGTAAATAGGATTCCAAAATACAAATTAGAGCAGATTGCCTCTTTTCTGAGCAACAAAACACATAAACACACAATGAAATGGTGAAAAAACAGACCATTTTCAACATTTTAACATGAAATCATTGAGACACACAGGGAAGATATACCTTATCAACAAAGAGTAAGTGTTCACCATTGACATCTACTTGAATATTTTGGAACATAATTAAAGAATCTTCAGAGAAAAAGGTGTTTTAAGTTTGGATGGGATATTCAAAATAATGAATGGGGTTTTTGGGTGTTTGTTTATGAAGGAGGAGGAGTAAATGAGAGCACAGGAGTTGAATGTCAAAGCAGGGGGACAAATGAAATTCAGACAATGAGAATTAGGGTTCTTTTAAACACCACTGAGGCCCTTTGTTGAATTTCTTTTACTTTAATTTTTTAAAATAATATAGAAGTTTTATTTTATTGCTTTAAAGTGACCTTTATATTTTAAAAAGTCAAGAAATATAAGTGGTGGAACCAGAGGGCAGGAGTGTAAATGAGTCGAGTCGAGTCGCTCGTTCGTGAGCTACTCGAGATCGGCTCGCTAAAAACTCAAATGAAATCAAGCTTATGCGAGATCGAGTTTGAGCTTTACGTTATCGAACTCCAGCATGCTCGTGAGTCTTTATGAGACATTTATTTCAATATTTTTTTAATATTAGATTTAAATATATAATAATTATTATATATAAACTATGATAAAAATATATATTTTTTTTTGAACGGCTAATTTTCTATATTACTCCACTCTATGTCTCAAGTGAGACTAAAACTCAACACCACTTGTGTAAAGGGCATATACCTTTGCCACTAGACCAAGCTAATGGTTGTGATAAAAGTAGTTAAATAATATATATCATGTTATATATATAAATTATAATTATAAATATATCAAAATAATCATAAAAATATATAAATTAAATATTTAAATAATTAATAAATAATAAATGAGCCGAGATGAGCTTGAGCTGAAAATCTACTCACGAGTCGAACTTGAGTTTATAAATAGAACTCTAAATGAGTCAAACTCTAACTCGAGCTCTCTTTAAGTTAAACGAGCTGAGTTCGGGCTCGTCTCAATTCATTTACACCCTTTAAGGCTCAGGGTTCGTTAACCCCTTGATCATCAAATTTGATGGTTCAATTCAAGTTTATATTTAAGAAAAAACATAAATTAAACTCATAAGTTGCCGTCGTAAAAAAAGAAAAAATTAATTTCCAGGTTAGTTTATTAAAAAAAAAAACAATTGTTACTTGAAAATATATGATTAATATTATTATAAATCTAATAAGATTGTGCTAAATTCATACAGCCTTTGCTACAAATGAAAGTAGAAGGAACGCAAAAAAGTGACAAGGACACTTCGTTGCGGGCGTAGTAATAGTAATGGAAAAGGTGAAAGACCTTTTAATATAAACTTTTGTGTTTATTAATCACTTGTAATTATTAATATTTATTTATTTATAAAATATTTTACTTTCTCCGTTGCTTATTATCATAATTTACTATAAAAATATGGATTCTGACTTTTTGTGGTTTGTGGTTGTTTAAAGTTTTAGGGTTTGGCGTATATGAGTTTGGTATATATTTTGGCTCATTTAGATATTTAAATCAAGAAACAACTTAATCTATTTAGAAATTTATACCTAACAAAGCCATTTTAATAAATATTAAACTTCAACATTAATTAACTCAATCTAAAAACTATTATCATCTAAATATTATACAAGTTCAAACAAATCCCTATATAAAAAATAATAATAATATTATATATAAAACTAAAAATCATATTATTTTGTATCAACGTATAATAGATGTTACATATTAAAAAACAATGCTAATAATATTTGATTAGATAGGATCACACTAAACAATCACATCAAGTAAATTTTTTAATGTGATTTGAATGCTAACAACCTAGAATTATGTTAAACTAAAAAGAAGATTTTACCTACAAAATGTAAAAAGTATATATTTCGAGAGAAAAATGATAAATAGCATAAATGTTATATAATATTAATTATTGTACAGCTCACCCCTAACAACCCAATCAACATTATACGTATTATTATTTGTATTAAATATTAAATATAAATAGCATAAATCTTATATAATATTAATTATTGTTATTTAGAGAAAAAAATAATATTTATAATTAAGTATATTAAATAACCATAAATGTTATTTACAGTAACTAATATTTTAACATTAATATTTTATAAACATATATGTATATAGGGTGCGGTTATTATAGAAAGGGATCATATCGTGTATATGAACATAAGTACGACAGTATGTATACATTTTGCCCACATGTTGTTACATAGCCATTAACTCTAGTGTGAGTCAATGAGTGTATATGAAGTACTACTTGGTTGATTTCCACATACAGTTGGAAAGCCCCACTAAATTTATAAGTTCTCGAGTGACTTATATATTAAGTGTCATATTACCACGCATAGACATTTACATTCACTGCATGTGAACATTTAATAAGTGTGGCTTATTTCATCATTGTCTAGTATTCAATCCAAGTACAGGGTTGGGTATGGGTACTGTAACACTCGGAAAATTCCCAAGTATTATAGAGACTAAAAATATTCAAAAGAAAAGCCCAAGGGGTATAAATACAAAATTCCAAAAGAACAAGGGCTGAAAATGACAAACTTGGAAAATCAGCCTGTGACGGATCGTCACAAGCCTTAACGCTCCGTTATGCCTCATGACGGACTGTCACCCATCATGACGGTCGACGGTCTGTGCCGCATAAACCAGAAGCGGTTTAGGGTTTCTGACACGTGTCTGATGACTCAGCCTCGTGACGGACCGTCACGAACCATAACGGTCCGTTAGGTGGTCCCAAAGTGCGTAGCTGCCAAGCAAAGCCATGACGGACCGTCACGCCTGGTAACGGTCCGTTACGACCTTGGAATTTGCCTATAAAAAGAAAGGTCGGGCTCAGACCTTTGGGCACACAAACACCATCCATTTCACACACTAGAGCTCTGATAGCTCGATTCCCGAGGTGTTGGTCCACTCTAGAAAGTCTGGTTTCTCGCAATTCGTCCGCAAATTAACATAGATAGTGCCAAGGTAAGGTTTCTGAACACCCTGAGGTTCCTTCGTGTAAACCTAAGATAGGGATGTTAATTTTTATAATGTCGAATATGATTTAGGGTTCTTTCGAGGTGTTGATTATTATATTTGGATTCCGAAGGAGGTTCAGCTTGAGGTGAGTTCCTCTGAACTGTGCTCTATAAAATGTTTTGTAAATGATTTTTATATCTAAGATCCCAATACTGTCCGTGCATATATCTTATAATAAGTACTTATTATGGCCATGACTAGGGTGGGACCTAGGGACAAGACTGATCCTGTTGTTTGAGATCTGGTACATATGTTACCAGCGCGCCAGAAGGTCTCTATATATATGTATGTTGTAGACTCAGAATACTTTCGTGGCTACTGGGTGATAGATTGGAGGGAATGGTCATTAGACCCAGACGGGGCTATTCATTCTTGTATCAAAGATATACGTTGTGGAAATACGATTTTGTTTATAAACTCACCAGCGTTATGCTGATCAAAAATGTTTTCAAATGTTTTGAGCACAGGTGAACCCTAGCTTGTGGTTGGCATTCTAGGAGATGTACCGATGTTGGACATAGGGATGACTGAGTGCAGGTCCCCGAGTGACCTTAAGGCCTGAGTGAATGGCATGATTCTTCGTGAGCTATAAGTCTAGAGTTTGTTTATGTTGTATTTTGTCAGTCAGTCCCTATTGTACAAATGTTATGTTATGAAGTGAAATAAGTTACGATGTTAAGTCTTTCGCTGTGTGTTTTTGGTATCAACTTCACAGTAACTAGAAGGCGACCTAGACCCGTCGCTCTTACCTAGGAACATATCTGTTGGAGGTACTACTCTGGTTAGATAACTGTCCTGTGTTACGGGTGTGACAAGTTGGTATCAGAGCCGCAGTTTAAGGGATTTAGATACTAATAGGAAAGATTAGTATCTAGACTTAAACTAAGAACTCTGAGAATAGCTGGAATGCCAACAGGATGTAGGTTAAGATGTTGATTATCAATATGAATATAAAAGGAGATGTCGAGAAAAACTTAAAACATTGTCTAAAACATTAACACATCATAACTAGAACATAACACGATGCCAGTCATCATGATCAGCCAGGTAACTCTTCTCGTTTGCCAAGCATCACCGTCCATCGTCCATACATGTCCTTAACATGAATGTGCATACTTAAAGTGAGCTACGCTGATTAGTTCTAGCTTTAACATAAAACCTTAACTTCAAATATTTTGCCAAAAACATAACATTTAACTTCATTGAATAAAAGCGTACGTAAAGCATGCAATAACATAAAATAACATACACACATAAGTCAACAAACATATCGAATCTGCGCCTTCTCGTAACGGTCTATTCCAACTTCAACTACGATACCTCATAGGGCATCCGTACCAAACTTCAAGCACGGCATCACAAGGATGACACGTACCAAACTTCCAGCACGATACTCCGTGGAGTAGTCGTACCTAACTTCAAGCACGATTACCCCGTAAGATAAATCGTACCAACTTCAAGGATAACGGTAATCCCCATGGTGACCGTCATCACCCCAGTTGTACAACAGTTGACCAGCCACAAAGGCCCCTAAAAGGTAAGGACCATAACACATATCCCATACCCATAACCTCAATTCCCTAAGGAATAATGGCAGATTCGTTCGTTTGTGACTTTCATAAACATTCACTTCTTTACTTCAAAACTTCCGTTAAAGCATTCATACGTTTTATTAAAAATCATTCATTCGTAAACACATCGTAAACCTCATTTGGAAAACCATTTCATAAACACATCGTTCATAACCTTTCTTTCCAAAACATCGTTCATATGCTGATAAAAACATCATAAACATCAAACATCCTTTTATAAAACTGTCACATCGTTACGTATGCACACCAGCCCAAAAACATTATTTAAAACATTTAAAGAAAGGCTTCTAGAACTCACCTGAGATGAAAACGGTCAAAGGTCTCTATAAGATCTTCTAACCTGTACGTACGCAACCTAGTCTTAGCTTTACATATAACTCATTACATTTTATCCCTTCATACCGAGAACCTAGGGGTACCCGGTTCCTTCAAGTGAACTTATGAGTACACGGTTTCTTCCCGTGATCTTAGGGGTTCACGGTTCAAGGGTAGTTCTCGGTGGTTTACCCGTGAACTAGGCCCGAGAATCCTTAGCCGTGAAACCTACCCGTGAATCCCAGCCGTGAACCCTGCCCGGGAATCCCAGCCGTGAACCCTGCCCGGGTGAACCTTGCCCGGGATCCCAGCCGTGAACCCTACCTAGGGATCCTAGCCGTGAACCTTAAATTTTCACCTCAAAACCCTAGTTTTTCGTGGACTCAGATCTCGATCGATTGATTCGTCATTTTTGGAACTTTTTATGTTCAAAAGATGTATTTTCCTCTCGTGATTCAAGATCTGAATTCTTTCATCGATTGACCCTTAAAAACCCGACCTTTATGAGTAGAATCCCGAAAAACCCATATCAAGGAAAACATAGAAAAAATGAGAGTTTCTTACCTCAAATCGACTCTTTCCTTCAGAGATCCTTCACTCGAGTGGTGTAGCAAGGTAGCGGGTCGATCTTTAGCTCAATCCAAAGCTTTCTCTCTCTACGGTTTCTCTCTCTAGAAATGGTAGGGAGCTTGAATAAGGATTAGGGAGGAACATGTTTGGAGGCTAGGGTTTAAACCCACCCTCCCCTCAATTCCCGGGCCAGGTTTGTAGCCCGCCCGGCGGCCCACGAGCCTCCACCCTTTTCGCGCCTCTTTATTTCGTCTTCATCAAGCTTATTGCTTCGTCGTTATTTTCGGTATGTTACAAGTCTACCCCCCTAACAAAAGGTTTCGTCCTCAAAACCTGTCATAAGTCAAACAATTGAGGGTACGACTCCCTCATTTCCGTCTCTGTCTTCCAAGTGGCTTCAGACCCCTTTATATGCTTCCATTGTATCTTGACCAACTGGATGACCTTATTACGTAAACTTTTCTCCTTTCGGTCAAGGATGGCCATAGGTTCTTCGATATAGTTTAGGTGGTTGTCGACCTCGATGTCGGCAAGTGGTACGTGAGCAGATTCATCCGCCAAACACTTTCGCAAGTGTGATACATGGAACGTAGGATGAATCTCACTTAACTCATCAAGCAACTCCAACCGGTAAGCGACCTCACCAACCTGTGCCAATATCCTGAATGGTCCGACAAATCTCGGACTTAACTTTCCCCTCTTTCTGAATCGTATGATTCCCTTCTAAGGGGGTACCTTCAATATCACTTTGTCCCCAACATTAAATTCAATAGGCCTTCGCCATTTATCGCGTAGGATTTCTGACGATCTAGGGCGGCCTTCATTCATGCCTTAATCTGGTCAAATCTTTATGACGTCTCTTGAACGACTTCGAGACTTCCCAATTCTTTTTGTCCAATCTCACCCCAATAGACCGGGGTCCTGCACCTCCTCCCATACAACATCTCGTAGGGCGGCATGCCTATCGTCGAGTGATAACTGTTGTTGTAGGAGAATTCGGCTAACGGCAGGTGACTGTCCCAACTAACACCGAAGTCTATAATACAAGCACGGAGCATGTCCTCCAATGTTTGAATGGTCCTTTCAGACTGACCATCCGTTTGCGGGTGGTATGCCGTGCTGATATTAAGTCTCGTGCCCATCGCCTTGTGAAATCTTTTCCAGAACCTCGATGTGAATCGTGTGTCCCGGTCAGATACAATCATCAAAGACATACCATGTCAGGCTACTACCTCGTTAATAAATACTTTCGCTAACCTTTTTGATGAGAACGTCTCGCGAATGGGTAGGAAATGAGCATTCTTCGTTAAACGGCCCACAATTACCCAAATAGTATCATGACCTTTATCCGTGCGAGGTAGCTTGGTTATGAAGTCCATGGTAATGTGTTCCCACTTTCATTCTGGTTTATCGGTTATGAAGTCCATGGTAATGTGTTCCCACTTCCATTCTGGTATATCAAGTGGTTGAATCTTCCCATACGGTTTTTGGTATTCGGCCTTAACTTGTGAGCAATTCAAGCACTTGCTTACGTATTTCATCACTTCATGTTTCATCCTAGTCCACCAGTATTCCTTCTTCAGATCTTGGTACATTTTGTTGGTACCGGGATGGATAGAGTAACGAGACTTATGAGCCTCATCCAAGATTTTTGTTCTAAGCTCGCCACCCATAGGTATCCACACCCGACCAAAATGTGTCCTCACACCAAGGGTGTTATAATCTAACTTGTTCTGTTGTCCAACCATAATCTCTTTCTTTATATTCTCTTCCTTAAGAGCCTCGTCTTGAGCCTTTTTAATTTCCTTCATCACATCCGGTTTTACCATCAACTGGCAAGCTTTCACTCTAATAGGAGTTGGCATGTCCTTTCGGCTTAAAGCATCAGCCACCGCATTTGCCTTTCCAGGATGGTATATGATTTCACAATCACAATCTTTCAAAAGTTCCAACCATCGCCTCTGCCTCATATTCATTTCTTTTTGTTTGAAGAAGTACTTCAAACTTTTATGGTCGGAGTAAATGGTAAACCTCACCTTGTAGAGGTAGTGCCTCCATATTTTTAATGCAAATACAACTGCAGCAAGTTCCAAATCATGAGGCGGATAGTTGACTTCATGAACTTTCAACTGTCGTGACTTATACGTGATCACTCTCCCGCGTTGCATCAGTACGCACCCCAATCACTGAACCGAAGCGTCAGAGTATACTACCAAGTCCTTATTGCCCTCAGGAAGGGCCAAGATTGGAGTTTGGGTCAGCTTCTCCTTCAGCTCCTTGAATGCCTCTTCTTGGGTCGGACCCCATTCGTATTTCACCTCCTTCCATGTTAGCTTAGTCAACGGCGAAGCTATTTTCGAGAAATCCTAAATGAATCTCCGATAGTAACGCGCCAATCCCAAGAAATTACGGATTTCAGTTGGCGTCTCAGGAATGTCCCAATCTCTTACCGTCGTTATCTTTGCTGGGTCAACCATAATGCCATTCGGGTTAATGATGTGACCTAGGAATTGGACTTCCCTAAGCCAGAACGCGCATTTAGAGAACTTAGCATACAACTTTTCCTTCTTTACAACTTCCAACACCTCCTTCAAGTGACATGGGTGATCACCCTCAGGATATCGTCGATGAGGATATCGTCGATGAACACAAATACCGATCGGTCTAGCATCGGTCGACACACCCTATTCATCAAATCCATGAATGCTGCGGGGGAGTTCGTCAATCCGAAGGATATTACGCGGAACTTGAAATGTACATAGCGCGTGCGAAACGTGGTTTTCGGTACGTCTTCTTCCCTCACCTTCAACTGATGGTACCCGGATCGAAGGTCGATTTTTGAGAACCAACTTGTGCCCTGTAATTGATCGAACATGTCGTCGATCATTGGTAAAGGGTACTTGTTCTTCACAGTACGTTTATTCACTCCCTATAATTGATACACATTCTCATAGAACCATCATTCTTCTTTACAAACAGCACAGGATCACTCCAAGGCGAGATGCTCGGTTAGATAAATCCTTTCTCAAGTAGCTCGTCTAGTTATGCAATTAGTTCTTTCATCTCCACTGGTGCTAGGCGGCATGTAGCCTTAGCCACGGGCTGGGCATCTGGTACCAAGTCGATCCGAAACTCAATCACTCTGTTGGGTGGTATCCCAGGCAAATCCTCTTGAAACACCTCCGGATACTCACGCACTACATGCACGTTGTCTAGTTCCTTTACCTCTTACACTTGTCTATCACGTACACCAGATAAGCCTCGCCTCAAGTAATCTATTACCTTAATCATCGATATGACGTTAAGCATCTGGACGAAGCGATCCCCGAAGAATTTGACTTCGCTACCATCTGGAGCCTTGAGTCGGATTATCTTTCGTTTACATATAATTTGTGTGTCGTTGGCAGTTAGCCAATCCATACCCACCACGACATCGAACTCTCCCAACACCATGACAAACAACCTGACGAAGAATCTATGACCTTCTATTTTTATCGTGGAATTATCAACTACTTCGGTTACCCCTGCGGTTCTACCCTCAGCGGTTTCTACACTAAAGGTCCTTTCTAGTTTACCGACTGAGTATTTCACCCGCTTACAGAAAGTAGCATATATAAAACTCTTACCGGACACAGAAATAAAAGTGTTGTCAAGGATGAATGTACCTGACGCCACATCGGGTTCTACCCTGGCCTGTTCTTGAGTCAGTGCATACGCTCGAGTCTTCACTCGGGGTCTCTCTTCTTTCTTTTCCGGCCCTTTACATTTTCCAGCTTCGCCCATCCTCGGCTTAGTGCATTTTCAACTCATGTGGCCACTCTCCCCATAGTTAAAGAACTTGAAGCCTTGTGGGTATTCACGGGAGTAATGTCCTCTCTTGCCGCATTTGAAGCACAGATTCAATCCAAGCCGACATTCACTGGCATGCCTTCCCCCACACTTCCCACAGACTGTTGACTCACCTACCCTGGCATGTTTTTCCCGAGCCCCACACAACTTCCCACCCGATCGCTTGGTAGGAAAGCTCAACTTCTTCTTGGGCTCGTCAATGGCGACGACATTAAGCGCCAGATCATCAAATACCACACCACTCAGTTCTACCACCGAATCGTAGGTAGTAGGGGCGTTTGCCTTGACATAGGTGTGGACCTGGTCCGGCAATCCTAGAATGTAGCAGGCAATCTTCCTCTCTTCAGTCGTGATAAGATGTGGCACTAGGCGTGTCAATTCATTGAACCGAGTGGTGTATTTCCGATGCATCATGCTCCCAGCCTTCAACCCTATAAATTCCCTCTCTACCTTCTTGATCTCATTCCTTGGGTAGAAATTCTTGATTACCAGAGTTTTCAAGTCATTCCACATCATTGCATCAACAGGCTCGTCCCACTTGGCATAACACACACCTTCCCACCAGTGTGATGCTTCTTCCCTCAATGAATTAGTAGCAAACTTCACAACTTGATTCGCTCGACATTCGCTGAGATGGATGACGGCTTCCATCCGGATCACCCAATCAAAAGTAGCCATCGCGTCTTTCTTTCTAGTCAGGACCGGCGGGTCACATGCCTTAAAGGACTTATAGTTGCAACCGCTAGCAAGCGGTGCGTTGACAGCCTCTTTGTTCGGGGCACCAATTGCCGTATTAGACCCACCCGCCTCATTAGCCTTATTCAACGCTTCTGCCAATAGATCTGGAAACGAAGCCTTCATCAATTCAGTAAATTCGTGTGCCATAGCCGCTTTCACTTCCGGTTCAAAGTGAAATGTTGTTCTTCAACATGAGTTTATTCAGTCCCATACACAGTAACTTTCGGTTCCATGTGGACACTTCCCTCTTCACTGTACTCCTGACGTGCAGGAGTCCAACCTCGGCTAGCGGTACTACCACCGGTACGGCCCCTACCACGCCTTCCGTTTCCTCTTCTCGCCATTTCGTTCTATAGGATAAGGAATTCAATGTCGTCACGCTAGTTAACAAAAAGAATTCAACAAGTATTATAAGATGTTAATATACACTGCCATCTGCAATTAACCATTACACTACCTCTTGACTTCCATTTGACCACCTTTGTGATTCCATCAAAACAAAAGTCCTAACCTAACACGTTCAAGGAATATTATTCGTACACTACTACTTCATACCTGATGTTGTGGCTCGAGTTACCCGTACTGGCATCCGCTATTGGCCCCATTCACAGTTTAAGTTCAGACAATGGGAGTGTCCAAATCTCTCAAACTATTGATCTGATACCAACTTGTAAGGCCCCAAACCCGGGAGGCCTCACGTGTTGGATTTACTCGTTCACAAGCAGTTTTTAAACTTGAATATCGAATAACGCAGCGGAAAATTTCATTCAACATAACATCGACATTGTTCAACATGCGGAAGCGTAGACATTGTCTAAAAAATAAACACATCATAACTAGAACATAACGGGATGCCAATCATCATGATCAGCCGGGTAACTCTTCTTGTTTGCCAAGCATCACCATCCATCTTCCATACCTGTCCTTAACCTAAATGTTCATACTAAAAGCCAGCTACACTGGTGAGTTCCATCTTTAACATAAAACCTTAACTTCAAATATTTTTCCAAAAACATAACATTTAACTTCACTGAATAAAAGCATACGTAAAGCATGCAATAACATAACATAACACATAAGTCAACAAACATATCGAATATGCGCCTTCTCGTAACGGTCAATTCCAACTTCAAGTACGATACCTCATAGGGCATCCGTACCAAACTCCGTGGAGTAGTCGTACCTAACTTGAAGCACGATTACCCTGCAAGGTAAATCGTACCAACTTCAAGGATCACGGTAATCCCCATGGTAACTGTCATCACCCCAGTTGTACAACAGTTGGCCAGCCACAAAGACCCCTAGAAGATAAGTCCCATAACATACATCCCAAACCCATAACCTCAATTCCCTAAGGAATAATGGCAGATTCGTTCATTTGTGACTTTCATAAACATTCACTTCTTTACTTCAAAACTTCCGTTAAAGCATTCGTATGTTTTATTAAAAATCATTTGTTCGTAAACACATCGTAAACCTTATTTGGAAAAACATTTCATTAACAAATCGTTCATAACCTTTCTTTCCAAAACATCGTTCATAAGCATCGTTTTATAAAAACATCATAAACATCAAACATCGTTTTATAAAACCGTTACATCGTTACGTATACACACCAGCCCGAAAACATTATTTAAAACACTTAAAGAAGGGCTTCTAGAACTCACCTAAGATGAACACGACCAAAAGGTCTCTAAAAGATCATCTAACCTGTACGTACGCAACCTAGTCTTAGCTTTACATACAACTCATTACATTTTATCACTTCATATCGAGAACCTACGGGTACCCGATTCCTTCACATGAACTTATGAATACACAGTTTCTTCCCGTGATCTTAGGGGGTTCACGGTTCAAGGGGAGTTCTCGGGGGTTTACCCGTGAACTAGGCCCGAGAATACTCAGCTGTGAAACCTACCCGAGAATCCCAGTCGTGAACCCTACCCGGGAATCCCAGCCGTGAACCTTACCCGGGATCCCAGCCGTGAACCTTACCCGGGATCCCAGCCGTGAACCTTAAATTTTCACCTCAAAACCCTAGTTTTTCGTGGACTCAGATCTCGATCGATTGATTCGTCATGTTTGGAACTTTTTACGTTCAAATGATGTATTTTCCTCTCGTGATTCAAGATCTGAATTCTTTCATCGATTGACCCTTAAAAACCCGACCTTTATGAGTAGAATCCCGAAAAACCCATTTCAAGGAAAACATAGAAAAAAATGAGAGTTTCTTACCTCAAATCGACTCTTTCCTTCAGAGATCCTTCACTCGAGTAGTGTAGCAAGGTAGCGGGTCGATCTTTAGCTCAATCCAAAGCTTTTTCTCTCTAGAAACGACAGGGAGCTTGAATAAGGATTAGGGAGGAACATGTTTGGAGGTTAGGGTTTAAACCCACCCTCCCCTCAATTCCCGGCCCAGTTTTGTGGCCCAGCCGGCGACCCACGAGCCTCCACCCTTTCGCGCCCTTTTAATTCGTCTTCATCAAGCTTATTGCTTCGTCGTTATTTTCGGGATGTTACATTTTGCAGCGATATTTTGATCTTGATTCCTTAAAAAACACAGAAGAGCGGGAAGGAGTTAAGCTCTGCATCAATGTCGAGTGTAAGAAACAATTAACTAATTACTAATTAAGTGTAGAAACACTTATCTTTAGATTTTGATGACCCCGTTTGGTCTTCAACTTTCAACGCTTGTTTACATCAACATTTACACCTTGTTTTGAAATCTATAAATCCGAATACAATCATCAATTAGGATTCATATACACTTATGACATAATGGTTTGCACTTCTACTTATTTTGGTCAATTAAACCTTAACCAAACCTCAAACTCCCATAATCACCATTAGTATCAACGTTCAACCCAAACAACTCATGTGACCCGTTAAGAGTTATTCCATCTTTCACCCAAAATCCCAATTTCTAATTTCACCAATTTGTTTACGGATTTCATTTGGTTTTGTGTATGTGAACTCTATAATCACTTACCAAGCCTTAACATTTGTAACATCCCAAACTTTAGAGATTCTATTTGATCAAACACATATTTATGACGTAGTTAGCTAGGTTCAACGTTAAAAAAAACTATAAATATATATAAATATATATATATAACATGAAAACTATAGGGGCTAAAGATGGAAAAAGGCAAAGTTTAAGGATAAACCCTACCCCTACCTCTCTTCCAGCCGTCATCCTCATCTCACCCACCCTCTCGATTGAGCACCGCACATCCACGACCTGCAACGCTTCGTTCATTTACATGGGGGAGAGGACGAAGACACATCTTACCTCACGAGATATTAGCGACCTCGAAGGTGGTTGCAGGTGTGTCGGAACCGAGAGAGAGAGTCGGCGGTGTGGGTTTGGACGCGACGGCAGAGGTGTTGGTTGGTGGTGGTTGTACGAGTCTCACTGTGGATATGGTGGAGGTTGTACGAGTCTCACGGTGGCGATGGTGGAGGTTGTACGAGTCTCACGGTGGAGATGATAGAGGTTGTACGAGCCTCACTGTGGTAGTGGTGGCTGTTAGTGGCCTTGTGGTGGTTGATGGTGGTTCATGGTGGTTCTACGAAAATGATGATGATGACGATTTTATGGCATGATGATATAAGAGTATTACAAGGTTGACGACAATGAGCTCCATCTTGTGGTAACCGGGGCATCGAGACGAGTTCGTGGACTTTCGAATCACCCGATTCGGAGTCCGTATGGTCGAGTTTTGGGTACGATACGGGTTCGTATTCTAGACGCCGCGTTCATGGAGGTACATTTCTTAAACCCAGAGAATGTTAATTACTATTTAGCTCGGGACATGAATACCGTGTTGAGGAGGACGTGTAGAGTTTATATTTGACAAAACAATAACCGACAAAAGATTAATTACTTTTATACAAGTGTCACTCTTCAAAAAGAAAAAAATAATTGAATTAATTCTATCGAAGCTAGTAGCTAAAGCTCGTTTATTTATGGATTATTGGTTATGATTTGATAATAGAAATAGACAATTGGAATTTATCAGGTAAGTTCAAGAATCCCTACTTTTACTGTTTTTAGGATGGTGTGCATACTCAAGAATTAAACGTTTATAATAAAGGTAATTTGTTACTTAAACGTTTGCAAAAGTAAGGAAAAGTTTATTTAACTTGTGTTTTATAAATAGAAAGAAAAGAAAGAAAATGTTTATTTAACTTATGTTTTATAAACATAAAGAAAAGGTTTATTTAACTTGTGTTTTATAAACAGAAAAAAAATGTTTATTTAACTTATGTTTTATAAACAGAAAGAAAAGAAAGAGAAATGGTTTATTTAACTTATGTTTTATAAACAGAAAGAAAAGGTTTATTTAACTTATGTATTATAAACAGAAAGAAAAAGTGTATTTAACTTATGTTTTATAAACATAAAGAAAAGAAAGAAAAGATTTATTTAACTATATGTTTTATAAACGGAAAGAAAGAGATAAGTCAAATACATTGTCTAATCTGTAAGAGTATGGTTATCACCGAGGAAAGTCTTGAGGTAGTAGTGTAGTCTTTGAGACTAGTGTTGCCTGAAGCCTATGGCAGTGTCATGGCATTAGTTGTATGCCTGCCATATGAATAGCCGGGATAGTGCCCGACAGGGCACTCTAACGAGGATGTTGTACAACTGGTTAAAAAGAGTAACGGCGGTTGCTCCGGTGATGACGGTCACCTAAGAAAAGAAGTCCTTAGTGGACACAAGAAGTGAATATCAACCTTTTGACGATGAGCCTTAGGGAACAATACTTGCAAAGAAAAGAAGTCCTTTGTGAACAAAAGAAGTCATTCGTGGACAACAAAGAAAGAAGCAGATTATAGACTAATAATGTATGACTTAATAGGAAATGGCACATAATGGCTAAGTATTTATTTGCATGTTGTATTGTCATTTCTTTACTTAGTAGTATAAAGAATGTTTTTCATTAAACGAGTTTTACATGATTAACATATGAAAGAAAAGGTTTGTACTAAACGTTTTGAATCATGAACTCACCAGCGTTAGCTGACTTTTTTTAGTATGCACATCAGGTGATAAGGGAAAAGAAAGATATGAAGCCGTAAGGGCTTAGAAGAGGATGGCTAGATGGTTGTTGCTAACAGAAGGCTGACATCCCATGATTAGTTTTTGTTTTTAAGACAATGAAAGTTTAAAGTTTTAATTATCTCAGAGTTTTGTGAAAGACTTTTGCTGTTAACTTTAATGTTTAATTAAGTTTAAGAACTATGTTTATGCTATGTTTGTCAACTATGAGAGGTATCTGGTTTGACTCCTTTCAACATTCCATTTTTACATCCATAATAAAAAACCACCAAATTATCCACCATGAACCCTAAAAATCAAAATCCCAAATTGGTTCTTAAAATCATATAAATCTATAACTTTTAACTTTAGAAAAGCTAGGTTATCATTCCTAACCAAGAATTAACCATTTAAAACCATCAATTCTAGAAAATTAAGGTTTCTTACCCAACACCAAAGATAATCAATTTGGGGGGGGGGGGGGGGGTGTTTAGAGAAGAAAAAGAACTTACTTGAAGCTTTGGACAGAGATGAACACCTCAAAAATCAAGGGATTTCAGAGGCAAATCTTCACTCTCAGTTCTTTGCTCCTCCCCTCCTTTTCCCCTTGCTATTCATGACACACATATACACACACACACACCTGGAATGAGTGTGTGTCGATTGTAATCAGATTTTAAAATTTTACAGTTCTCCCCTGAACTTCTGTAATTGACCCCTTCCTCCAAAATGTCGAGAATGTATACTTGAAAGGTGATATACCCAACTTTATTTAATTTAATTTTCATCCCATATTATGAGATAACAAAATGTATAATAAACTGAATGTCGGTTCATTACATCATTTTGGCCAATTTAAACTAAAAGTTGGACATATTAAGTGTATTAAAATGGATTCGACTCATTTGACACATTTAAAGCAAAAAATTGAAGATTAAGACTTCGTCAAGAGTATAATGTTGATCTGTAAAGTTTTAGGGTTTAGATTGAACAAACAATTGTTTATCGTAGGGTTTTTGATTTGTTATGTCTCATGTTCCATTGTTTAAATTGACGATCTTAGATTCTGTGACTGGAGAATAGGCCATCCGCTGAGATTTGCTCTGTTGCTGATGCTTTTGGCCGTAGGTATGCATTTTGTTGTTAAGCTGTAATTACTTGTGCTTATTCTTCATTATTAACAAAGTTTTAATTTTAAAAAGAGTGCGGCGTTCCGATGTGTTTTGATTCCAAAAGCCAATGGCATATGCGCACATCATGCGTGCGAGGTTTTCATGTAAAAAAGTTACTAAACATTTATGTATAGATAATGTGTTAAATTGTTAATTTTTAAACACTAAAATATATGATATTCTCATCATGTCTGGTCAGATTTGTTCAATCGATGGTCTAATTTGTTCAAATGTTGGTCAACGGAATAATGCATGGCATTAGTCACATGATTCACATGCGCATCATGGAACTACGTTGCAGAAACCGTAGCCCTGCGTTGATGGAAGTGGGTTCACGTTATAATTTGCAGAAGCCGAAGATAGATGGAAGTGGGAAGGGACGAATGTGGGAATTTCATGACCAATTCATGCATGAAGTGGCTTGTCAACAACCCCGCGTCTACTCCCGGTATGGATATCAATTGGCCCAGATAGATTCCACCAAAAGTTTTATGCTTCATATGGAAAGTCTCGCTATATCGCATTCTGGTTGCAACAAATTTAGTGATTAGAGGGGTAAATGGGATCTCCCTCTTTCTTGTACTCTATGTTCGCTTGAACAAGAAGACATTCTAAACATGTTTTTATAAAATGTTCAGCATGCCACAAGAATTTGCTTGGCGAAAGAATTACATCACGACGTGCACAAAAGAAGAGGAGATAGTTTGACAAGAAAGATCATAACCATAATCACTTACCATAATCACTTACACTTCCTTTTGGCACCTTTGGTAAAACAGTAACGAATGAATTTTTGATGAAACAAAATATTCGGTGGATAAGCTTATTGAAGAAATCAAAATTCAAGCTTATACTTGGATGTTGCATAGAATTGTAACCAGGGGCGGACCTATCCTAGGGGGAGGGGTAGCCCCCACACAGTGGCGAAGCTTGAAGAAAAAACGCGGGGGGACGGTTTTTTTTTTCCTATCGGTGGGGGGGGGGGGAAGAACTAAAATTTTTTTGGCCGAATACGTATAAATTAACACTACTGAGCGAAAAATCGGGGGGGGGGGGGGGGGGGGGCGGCCTCTAACTATACTTCGCCCATGCCCTCACTACCCCTCAACTTTTTACGCGCAGTGGAATTTTTTTTTTACGGTTTTATGTATCTGGTTACCCCTGAGCAAAAATTACGTTACCTGTGAGCAAAAGTTACGTTACCCCTCAATTTTTTTTAAAAGCTCAACACTTAATAAAAAGTCCAAAATTTTATAAAAAAACCCAATACTTTATAAAAATGCACCACATTTTAAAAATTAAAACATTTAGGCTTTAAACATTTGGGCTTTAAAACATTTGGGTTTGTTTTTTATGTACACTTGATGAGAGATGTTTTATACATCACAGATGCACTATCTAAACATCTTCAAAAAAAAAGTCAAGACTTATTAGAAGCGACTAAGATAATAAACAGAACAAAACGAGCATTGAATGATTTAAACAAAATGAGTTTGATGATATGTTGAAAACAGTGACTTCTTTTTGTGAAAAAAAAACAATATTAAGGTGTTGGATATGACGGAAAGTTATGGTAACCCAAGAAACATAAAGAATGTCATTACTAATCGACATCATTTTGAAGTTGAGGTTTTTAATACGGTTTTGGATATGCAAATTCAAGATTTGGGAAATCGATTCAATGAGGTATCAACTACATTGATAGAAAATATGTCGGGTTTAAATCCTTGTGATTGGTTTTCTAAGTTTGACATATCTAAGATTGTGGCATTTTCAGAGATGTATCGGATGATTTTAATGCGAATGAAAGAGGGTGTCTTTTGGGTGAGCTTAAGGACTTTTATCACTGCATAAAGGAAGATGATAGATTTGCAAAATTAGATGGAATATGTAACCTTGCTCGTCTAATGGTGGAAACCGGAAAAGATCTTTATTTTTCTTTGGTTTGTCGGGTATTGAAGCTAGCGTTGGTTTTACCGGTTGTAACGGTAACCGTTGAAAGATGTTTTTCTAAATTGAAGCTTATCAAGACGGATTTAGCAATAGAATGGGAGACGAGTATTTGAACAATGCACTAGTTTGTGCGATCGAAAGATAAAAATATTTGACAAAGTAACGGATGACGATGTAACGATTCGATTTCAAGCTTTTAAAAACCAAAGAGTAGAGATCTAAGATCATCTATTAGGTATTCGTTTTACTTCATTTATTATCGTGTTTTTTTGTTTCATTTACATGAAATTACGGTCTAAATTTTTTTTCGCTACCCCTGAACTTTTGTTCTAGATCCGCCACTGATTGTAAACCTGAGTATCGACTTGCAGAAATGGATTATAAATCTGTAATGTTTTGTACATTATTTTGTGCATTATATATGCTAGTTTCTCGCTAGCGGTTTCTATGAATAAAATATTCGTGTTCTAGTTCAAAAAAGAAAAAAAAATAGTTTCGGTTGGTTAACGCTTTATTATTTATATACGTTTTTATTATGATTTTTTAACAGTTAATCCAATGAGTTGTTTTTATATATGAAATTATCCCTTTGTAAACTATTTCCTAAATTAACTAAAATGTGTATTATTTATAGACGGTTGAAAAATCATTACAATCCATTTAACTTGACAGTCCATTCTGAAACGACAATTTAACTTTTTTATTTTATTTAGTAACTATTTAACAATTGATTTGTATCATATATTATAAAACTAAAACTCAATAAATATTTTTTTTGTAATTTAACGGATTTATGTAATTTAATGGATCAGAAAGAAAACATGCTAAATAGTTGATAAAAAAACACTCAAGCTAACATAAAAAGAACTTTTTGAATATAAATAGCGTATGTGAAACAAGACATATATGTCTAAGACATTCAAAATTTGACTAAAAAATCTAATGGCTTTTTGCCGGAAATTATGCGACTGTGGGTTGGATTCTTACCTAAATATATTTATATATTTAATTGGATTGAAATATAAATTTAGACAAACGTATTTGACTTTTATAGTGAAAGTTCGGCATAGATTTTCTTTTTCATTTACACATTTAAAAAAAAAAATTAAACACAGGTTCAACTTTCACAACTATACTAGTAATCTACTAGAAGCCAGCTAAATCCGTAAACTTTTTTTAACAAATTAATAAAGTCCATGTTTTAATAAGGATTCTATTAGGTGTTATTTTCTTTTTTCATATTCATATCTTTGTCTTCAATTCGTTATACCCACTCATTTTTTTTTAAAGACACTCTCTAATCTACTACTAAACTACACCTTTTTTTCTTGTTCATCACAGGGATTGAACCCTCACCACTTGGAAAGATAAAGTCTTATCCAACACCTTGGTACCGCTAGGCCGAAAGCCCTTTGGTCACTCATCTTATTCTTCACTGACGTTGTCTCTAACATCATTCACGTTATTAACAATTGCGTATATATAACAATGGCATTTTGATGAATTAGTGTACGGGCCACCTACGAATAAGTTTCCGATGTTTAGAGGCGTGAGACATTGAGGGATTAAAAGTACACATGACCTCATATCAAGTGACTTATGGGTTGTGACAGTTCCATGAGACTTGCGGAGGGGATGAAGAGACTTACGATCCAATTGCTAATTGAGGAGATCAAGAGAACAGACGATCAGGGCCGGTCTCGAGAATCTTTAAAAAGTTCTGGGCTCTGGACATGTAAAAAAAATGGGCCCCTATAATATAATTATCATATTATATAAAAAAAACCTTAATACGACAATAATAGTTATAACAATAATTAATAAAACAAAAGTAATGTACCAAAATGATCGATATTACTTACTTATGTGAATCGTGAGGCTCTCCTAGCGTTTTTGGAAGCAAAACTCTCGATCAAGTCTTCATAATTCATAGTCTTTAATGTATCACTTTCAATAGATATCATCGCTAAACCGTTAAGTCTTTCTTAGGACATTATCGATCTTAAGTAGGACTTCAACAACTTTAACTTTGAAAAACTTTTCTCCGCTGAAGCCACCGTTACCGGAATACTCAACAACACTCTATATGCAATTGATGCATTAGGAAAAAAACCGAACCGGTTCAGATTGTTTAAAGCATCAATAGGGCTAATGATTTGACTAGTTATAAATGTCTCAAACAACTTCAACTCCAAGTATAATTCATTGGCATCAATATCAGATTCTTCTTTATACTTCAATGCATCTTGAAAGCGATAACAACACAATTTGAGATCTTTTTCATCAAACTCCTTCAACTTTTTAGAAAACAAAAAGCCAAATAGTCTTTCAAAATCTTTGTATTGTTCGAATCGTGTTTCAAGGGAAGCAATCGCTTGATCAACCTGAATATCGTATCAGACACCCAATTCGTTTGCAATTTCTTTTGCTTCGTCAATCGCCTTAGAAAACCCCGTTTCTCTATAATTCTTGAAGTATTTAATCAACTTGTCTACTTCTTCAATACCAACATCAAGAAGCATATCTTTCGATTGCAACCTTTTACTAACCACATTCACCTTTGTTAATATTTCATACCAAATGACGATTGATACCAAAAATTCAAATTCACCAACTTCTTTCGTTGCTAGTGATTTAGCTTCACTTTGAATTTTAGCATCATTATCGTTGTCCCCAACTTGAAGCAAAGCTTCTCTCACATCTACAAGTTGTAATCTAATAGGTGTAACACTATTTACACGACTTTCCCAACGAGTGGTAGACAATGACTTAAGAGTTAAACCTTTAACATTGTCTTTCAAAACTTGCCACCTTTTAGTAGAATTGACAAATATAGTATAAATCCGTTGTATGACTCTAAAAAAATCTCTAGAATTGGCAAATATAGTATAAATCCGTTGTACAACTATTAGCCATGTCACATAATGCGAGATTAAGACTATAACAACCACAAGCAGAATAAAAAGCTCTAGGATTTATATCTGAAAGAAGAACTTACATATAGCCCCTTCTTGAGACTTTCTTTTTTCTTCCTCTAATTTCCTCCTTTTACGTTTTTCATATCCGGATAAATACTTGGTTTTGGGAGGCATATTTCTAAAAAAAATAATAATCAAACATGACCCAATCAATCAACAATCAATTATTAATTCGAATTGCTTGATCAACAATCAACAATCAAACATTAATCAAACAATAATATAAATTTATACCTTTTGATTTTGAAGGCAAAAAAGAGTCCACAGCAGTCCAAGAAGAAAGAGTTAGGTTCCTGTCGACTGCTGCAGTCCACGAAACCCACGATGATCTCTTCTCTTCCCGCTCGGCTCGCTGGGCAATGCCCTGGATGGAGGATCGATCGATGAGCAGGCAGTCCAAGAGCCGGCCGCTCGCTGCTGTGTTCCTTCTTTTTTCTTTCTTTTTTTCACTTATCCAACTCAAGCCCAGCCCATCTTATTTATTATCTATTGAGCCTTTTTTAAATTTTGAAATGGATAAATACAAGAATTATAATATTAATAAGATTGGGTCTTTTTTTATAAAAAAAATATATGTAATATATATATATATATATAAAATTTGAAAAATGCAGGCCCCTCGGAATACCGGGCCCTGGGCGGTCGCCCACCCCGCCCCCCCCTCTGGGCCGCCCCTGCAGACGATTCAATTCCCAATGAAGGTCTTGGGTTCGAGTCTCACCTAAAGCAATTATTTGGGTTGAGCCATGAAGTTTTCCCAGTTGTGGATTTCCTCCTGGGTTGGGGGTTCGATCCGGATTGGTGAGGCAGTTGGACCCGATTTAGATAATATCTATTTCCCAAGAGGATCGTAGTGTTCATTTTCCAAAAAAAAATTCCCAACGAAGGAGATCAGGAGACATGCAGTTGTAGTCATTTAGATTTTAGGATTCAAATAGGTTTTTGGTGTTATTAAATGAGTTTTTCACAACATAGGAAATATGATTTAGGTTACAAATAATTAGATCTAATTATTATTAATATAATTATTTTTGTCGGGATTGCATTCTACTATATGATAGCTTTGCAACGAAACAATATTGTATACAAAATGGAGCTAAAAGGAATTAGATATCGGTGCTCGAAGTTATATACTTGAAATTGTAAAAGCTACGACAATTGTAAAGATAAGTGCATGAACTTGCCACAAATAGAAAGGGAGTAGAACTTGAGAGTGATACATAAGTGTTTCTAAAGTAATTGGTTCCTCAAAGTCAAACACAAACACTAACACGCACTCACACGATTCCGAGCGTGAGGTGTGCGCAGTGTGGCGCACTTTGCACTTTGCATTGCTGCAAGCTGCCTTTGTATTTTTGAACTGTGGCTCGACTCGGTTAGCAGCAGTTGATCATATGCGATTGATGGTGTTGGTCGGGTTCGAGTTACCAAAAACGGGTCACGAGTTACCACTAATAACAGTTGCTACTACTGGGTCGTTGCTACTGCCCGGGTTAGATCAATAGTGACTACGCGCGCGTTGCCGTTGCTTGGTTAGTTCCCACTGATGCCATCACCCTAGCAGTTGCTATTGCTGATTAGTTGCGATTGATGGTGCACGATTACCGCTGATCGGCCATTTGTTGCGGCTCGTTCACACTACTCGGTCGTAACTGAGTAGTTCCTGTTGTTGCGCCGAAAATCAGTTTCGATATGAGCAATTAAATAGAATAAAGTGCATTGAAGACGTTCAACATAATTTAATCTTTGGTATAATTTATTATGGAGTTGTTTCAACTTTAGATTTAATATAATACTAAGTTGAGCCTTAGTTGCAATACAAAGTAGAATACGGAAGCAATTCTCTCTCAAACACACTAAAGAATTTCCAGCTGTTGTTCTGGATCTTTTCTACTCTCGTTTGAGGTATAATTTCGGGTACTGATGTCAACCTGGCAGTACACACTGCTTCGGTTGTTGTACCATAGTAATCAAACGAGTTATCTTGGGAGACTCGAAGTTTGTATTAAAAGACCAGTGTTAAATTCGAATCCTTAACCACAACCTTTTTGTTCTTCAACTATGTTATTTGATGTTTATTTTATCTCAGTTGTAATTGCATTAAATTTTAATGTTTTTATTTCTATTCTATGTTATAATTCAGTTTAATAAAGTGTTTTTTTTGTTCGTTTTACAGACGATCTTCCTACACTTGGTTTTGAAATCGAAATCATTTCGCATCATTATACTAGACTCTCCTTTTTTTTTGTCATCACCGATTCAGTCATTTAGTTATCAAGATTCAATGGGTTCACCATCTTATAGGTTGCCAACTACTACAACTAGTTTTATACCCGTCCTAATATGGGTAGCTCAATGCAATTATAGAAAAAATTGTCAAAGAGAATAATAATAAAATAGTGACAAATTTTATGTCATGACTATACATTCCCCCTAGATTCATTATCAAGTTCCATACGCTCTACCATTTGCTAGCTCTAAATTGTTGTGTCCATACCAGTTATTTCTTCCTAGCATTTGAAACTACAAACAATTCTGCAACTTTCTCCAAAAGTTGATTTTCTTCAATTGCAACACATTTCTGCAAATAAACAAAACGAGAAGACCAAATCATGTTTCAAAAAATAATGAAAAACCACGAGTAAAAAGAAAACTTTATCACTTTGAACTTTCTATCAAGTTCAAAATGTTTTTGGTTATTGACGGTTTGACCCTCTTCAATAATTTTGATCAATTTTGTTACTTGCACATCTAAAGTATCAAAAAGGAACATATTATTAAAATGATGAAAAAATTATTATTTTTAACTTGTTTATTATATCTAACCTCTCGCTATTGTTGTGCATATGATGTTAGTTTGTTTTCCTGGCTGTAGAGAATGCTCAAAAGATCACTAAGCATTTTTTCGACTTCTGATGCAATACCCTTGAAAAGTTAGACATCAAACATAATTTAAGTTGACATATCAATATAAATTAAATTTTTTTTGATGCAATACCCTCAAGAGCAGAAGAATTTTTGAATTTTTGGATGAGAAAACTCATCTAAGCAAGCACTTAATGGCACCCTCTGGCGTATAGTTTCATCCTAAGAGTTGTTGTTAGCCTAATTGTTAATCAAGTTTGATACTAAAGTTAGAGGGTCAATTATGTAATTTTTGTATAGTTAGTTTGGTGTCAAAATTGTAATATCTAGGAGTCTAGGGATCAAGATGTAGTTTAGTAAAACTACTAAAGGATACGACGGTTCCTCTCTAGGTTTATATATACATATTGTAACCATTTGGGAAACTACTCTAAATTGAAGAAATCATTTTGTTTATTAAGATCGTTCATAATGCTAAACAAATTTCTATGAAATCACGTGTTCAATTGATTGTGTGGATCACAACATGTAATCTACAGTTGTTACTAGTAAAATATTAATTCCATTAATCAACTAATCTAGTTAAGAAATGGTTGTTCCATAAAAAAACACTAAATTGAAGTTATATCAGACTTACATTTCTGTCCCTCTGCCCTTTTTGTGTCTTCAATTTTTGAAAATCTTTTAATTCCTCTTAAATGTAAATAACCAATAAAATAATATAAAAGGGGTTGTAAGGGAGGCTAAAACTTAAAAATTAAAAGGGATAAACTCACTTTTGTTAGTAAACTTCTCTAGGGGAATCTTTAAGGAAAGGATGCCAAAATCACTTGAATTATCCAACAAAAGCAACCTAAAAAACCTAAAGTAAGAAAACCTAAAATGGCACATAAAATGGGTAGTAGAAATCATGAAAAAGGGATTATGAAAAAAAACCCCAAATTTGGATCCAATTAAAATTTTAAAACTTGGGCTAATACTACTAGAACAATTAAAGAAAAATGCACATTACTCTTAACTAAATTCTAAATTGAATTGGATGTACAGTAAATGAGCATGGTTGGTTCACGTGTGTTTTTTCCTTTAATTTCCTTTTTAGTTTTTACATTAATTCAAGAGAAAGAGAAAAACATTGAGATGTATGAAATGTTTTCCTCAGCTTTTGAGAAATGTGCTAGTGCTCTAATGGATGTATTTACGATACAACTCAGAAAATGTCAATTCAATTATTATTTAATTCACTAAAACTTAAAATCCAAACTGGTAAGTGTTTAGGCACAGCTTACAACCCTTTCACTGCAAAATTACGTGGAGAGTTATCTAACATTTTATTATTTTTTTAATTGATTATTTTATTATTATAATTAATTTTAAAGTTATTTTGTTTTTCCCCTATAACTTTTAAAATATGATACTCTATAAATTTCGCACATACCGTTACGACGTGCTTATTTTTATCTATGTGTCGGTGTAAATTTCATTCGAAACGGAGTTGGGCGTAATAATGTACAAGTCATCAAATCACAAACTTACGAGTCGTCAAAGCTGCTTCAATGTTTCAATTTTTTCATAGTTTTTTTTCCACTTACAGCTTTTAAAATATGATGCTTTAAATTTTGAATTTGACGTTGCGACGTGCCTATTTTTATCTACGTTTCGATGTTGATTTTCGTAATGTCAATTTTAAACCCATCGGTTATTTTAAACGTTTATTTAAAATCATGCAACGCTCATCTCCAACTATACCGTTGCGGGTCCCTCTTTTTTATTTTATTTACGATACCCGCCGCAACGTGGTCCATATGAACACTTGATTTTTATTATTTTTTCTTAAATACAATTTCTATCATAAAAAGAAACAATTAGTGTCCCTAGCACAGTGATTCACGTACGTATACGTACTACAACCCTATCCGTATCTATATTTCGATCCCACTGCGGAACGCTCCATTTTAATAAAAAGAGGTAATGATTTACTATTACAACTTTTAAATTATGATGTTTTATAAAATTTTGAAATCGGTATTTCGACATTCCTATTTTTATTTGCGTTTCGACATGAATTTTCGTAACTTTATTTTTAAACCAACTGGTTGTTTTAAACCGTCCAACGCTCATCTCAAAATACACCGCTGCAACGTTTTTTATCTACGTTTAAACCGACCCACCGTAATGCGCGGTCGGCGTGCTTTTTTTATATACATTTCGGTGTAAATTTTTTTCGAATAACTTCTCTTTCGTATACAACAAGTTAACTTTTTCATGACTATTGAATATACCGCTGCGACGTGCTTTTTTAGCATCACGTAGAATGTACCATCGTTATTTGTTTATTTTTATCTACGTTTCGAGTTTCGACCCTGCCGCGGAGCACGGGTGTCCTCACTAATTTCTAAATAAAACTAGAAGCGACAATGGGCTTGACCAGATAAAAGAAAGGACTTGGCCCACTTGATTAAGTTGGCAAGACCCACTAACTAAACCAAAGAATCCATGAAATAAAAGCCCAAAGAAAACCCAAAAGGATTTACCCAAGAACTAAGCCCAAGCCCATATAATTAAAAGTCCAACTAATACTAGAACAAAAATCTAAAATCATTTAAGTTAACACAAAATAATTTATAAAAACTTATCCATAATAATAATAATAATAATTTCGGCAAACAAAATATTTCCCAACATTTTTTATACAGCCTATTTTAATAAAACTACAACCCATTTGTTGAGACATTAAATAAATTATAAATCTTGAGCTACCTTTCATTTATTATTTTTATAAAAAATCTTGACTAACCTACCCATTTTTATTAAAACTCAGTCATATACTTTCCCCCTCTCCCTCATTTTATTTCAGAATTCAAAATTTAAAAGAGTTGCACCATCCCATAGCCATGCATCCTACGAGAGCATTCCTTCACCCTTAGGCAACCGATTCCCTAGGTTCCTTCTCCCCTTAACCGAACCCCATCCCCACTTCACACCCTTCATCTTCATTTCACCAAATCATTTTCCTCATTCTCTCCCTATCTCTCTCATTCTCGGCTCTCCCTCTCTACACCCACAAACCACTCATTTTGTAAGAAACTTTCAGTCCTTCAAGAGTTCTGGGAATCCAATACCATCCAAGATATCCTAAGTCGTCCAAGGAAAATCCCATGACCAAGAATCAACTATCCTTCATTATTCTCATCTTGTATGTAAGTGTTCATACTTCAAAACTAATATTTACGAACATCTATACCATAAACTCAACTTCAAACCCTATTGTTCCTACCTACTCTGGCGTCTAAGGAGTTCAAAGATTTATGCATAGCTTCCATGTTCTCCACTCACGGTTCTAATCTCTTGGTAACTTTTAACATAATCTAATATCCATTTACCATCGTTGATAACCTTCACAATGTTTAGATCTAACCTCATTGCTTTGTTTTCTATACTAAACTCACGGATTCCATCAGCCTTTGATCATCATTCACGGCCTCATCATCCATCTTTTACATGCTTAAAGTGTTGGTATGGACCCCCATATACCTTCACAAGCATATTTAAAAATGAAGTTTTATACACTTTGCTTACACAAACCACACATGAATGGACTTAAACTTATAATAATGTATTTTCATGAAAATAATATCATATGAAAGACCATACATACTGATTTTTTTCATAAAACTAAGACAAAATCGTTAAGGGGATTATAAACCGCAAACTATACATTAAAGGGTAACTATAACGACCTAAGATGCAAGCTATGGACAAAAACCCCTATTTTTAGGTGAAAACTATATTTTTTTAGTATAAGATAAGTAAAACATGGAAAATCTTGTAAAAAGTTGTAAGTTATGTTAAAACAGTGACCGATACGTTAAAAACCGCTCTCGCGTGTTAAAACCCTAAAAAACGGTCACAAGCTCTATTTTCACCAATTTTAAATGGTTTAGTAGATTTAATTTGTCAAAATAATTTTAAATTGTTTTTTGAGAGGTTCCAAAGATAAACCTTTTAGAGACTTTAAAAAATAAATGTTTTACGGTAAACCGAATGCCTTAGAAACCCTAGAAATGGCTTAAACTAGCTTCATATAAATTTAATGTTTCTAGAAGTTTTTATAAGTTAAATTATATATAAAAAGATATTTGAAAAGATAAAAGTGGTAGGAGATTTGTTAGATAGATAAAACCCAATACTAGTCGTTAAACTGCACCGTTACGGACCCAGATTTGATATTTACATCAAGAAAACTATTATAAACATTTCAAACAGAACATTAAAGCTAATATATCTTAAAAATCATAAAAATAACTTAGAATATGAAGTTGGACCATAACTAGAAGTTTATAATGCTTAAGGCCCAAGATTTTGACATAAACAACCCAATAGGTCCATAGCCGGCCCAATAAACTCTTTGGACAAAATTTTTACCCCAAAAACTTACTTGAAATGTTTTTACCAAGATTAGATTGGATCTTGAGAAGTTGGGCCTATAAAAAGAGTTATAAATACATCAAATGGCATAGTTAGGCGTAACCGGCCGAATAGCCCATTTTGCAAGAATAAAGTGTTTTTTTTCCCCAAAATCTCATTAGAATTATTTCAAATCAGTACCTTTAAAAAAATTATGGCTTGTGGGCTTAAGAGACTCATTGTGGCCCAATACCAACTTTTGAATCTAAGGAAATGCTAAGTGTATAAAGAAATTAGTCTGAAACATTTAACCAAACCTAATAAACCACCATCAATCGAAGAATAACTAATCAATCATGCATGGATTCTTAACTAAAATGGTTTAGTAACACGTTGTCTTTAACAATAAGAGGTGTGCGGTTTTGAAGGAGAATAATAAAGAAATCCCTAGATAGAAAGTGTGAGTTTCATGTGCTCTTTTTTACTTACTTTTGGGCTGGATACATGCTTCTAGAATGTTGTGTATTGTATGTGTTGTGAACTTGACAAGACCAGAATCTCTACATTTTCTCCTAGAACAAACACGGTCATTAACTATAGATTGTGCCTCATGATTGTATGGGTAGTACTATTTGGGTAATCGCCCACGCCAGTATCCTTATATATATAACCTTCCTATATCGGTTTGCATCTACACGGGCTTCCCCTCCCGCTTATCTAGTTTCAAATTTTGTTCCATGGGAAACAAGAGGGCCGACAACATAACACACCCGTGTCTTCAAGAATATCCAACGTGTGCTTTTGTTGACCAAGGACCATGCCACTTGTCGTTCGAGAAACTTCGATGCCAAAAAAGAATTTCAAAGGACCGAGATCCTTGACACTACTAAAAAAAATGAAAAATTTGTGACAGCAGTTTCATAGGAAATTTGTCGGAATTGTCCGACAAAAAATGTTTGTTGGAAAAAACACGTAGGAAATATATTTTTCGACAAAGTCTAGACTAATTTTCCGACGAATTAGCGACAAAAGCCTTTTGTCGGTAATTTTCAACAATATATCGACGATTATATTAAATAAATAAGTTAACTTACTTAACAAATTTGTCGGAAAATTGTAGGAAATCTTGTGGTTACTTTTTGTTTTTGTTTTGTCGGAAAGTTGTCGCAAACTTGTGGGAAATTTATTTTGTTGGTAACTTGTCGGAAACTTTTGTAGAAAATATACATGTTTTCTAGTAGTGTGATAATGAATTCTTTATCAAGAAAATTTTTGGTTTCTTGAATTTTGTGAATGTCGTTTCTGGTGATGATAACGTCGTCCACATAAATTAGGGCCGCAACAAAAAAATCCATCTTTCTTGAATAGGAACAAGGAGTGATCGACTTTTGAATGTTTGAAACCGAATCGTTATAGAGAGGTGGGTGATTGATGAGGCTAGGAGAACATGGTCAAGCTTCTCTGAGCAATCAAGTATGTCAACCCCTTTATGGATGATATAAAGACTTGCGTTGCTCCAAACTTCTTTGCGACGGCGGTGTTAGTAGCAACAGTGGCCGTGGGTTTTGGGTGCTTTGGTCGGCGGCGAGTGAGAGGACAGAGAGAGACAGAGAGTAGAGGGTGGGGTGGGGAAGAGAGAGGGAGGGTGAGTTAAATTAAAATAGAGTGGGATCCACTATTAATATATTATATTATTTTTAGTTTTAGAAATTTTTTTATTCTATTAAATTATGTATGGACGCAAATATCCTCAGATGAGAGAGAGGGTGATCGAGGTGTTTTTAAAGGTTTTGGTTGACAGCATGAGACGTTTGGACTCAAATGGAGTTAAAAATGAAAAGTTAGGGTATAAATCGAGGTTTTGAAACATAAAGGACATATATGGTTAAAATGGATAAATGTCAGGAGTCAAATATAGATGATATACAGACTTGTGTTGCTCCAAACTTCTTTGCGGTGGCGGTGTTAGTAGCAGCGGTGGCGGTGGGTTAAAAGTACTTAAAAGTAGCAGCGGTGGACTCAAATAATCGATTTTGGACTCAAATATCGATGATATACAGTCATGACTGTCATGCCTTTCAAGGTGGGATTTTAAGCTTCAATTATAACTTCTTATTTTACTCGAATGAAGACATCAAATATCACAAGTACTTAAAAGTACATGTTTGTAACTACAAAATAAACCGGTTTGTTAATCATCAAAATCACGAGTGTCATGTGTAAACTAAGATGATAAAATCACATTACAATGTAATACTTAAGCCTTAAGTTAACTGGCTTGATTCGGTACTCTCAAGCAAAAATGAAACCCTTCTTAACATGGACGGAATCGAAGCTTACAACAAAGCCAACCAGTGAGGATAACAAAAGAAAGAATAAAAACAACTTTGACGACAAAAGAAGGCTTTCTAATTTCATATGCATGCAGTTAAACCTCATTCACACTTCCACCATCCACTTTATTCAGATTCTATCTTTTTTATTTTTCACGTTCTAGGTTCTCTCCACCGCTATCACAACCACCAACACCACCCCATGACCACCGCCTATAAAACCACCATGTTTCTTCTCTTCAACACGCTCATCCTTTTCTTTAACAGTTCTTTGTTTTTTCTTTCTTAAAGACTTTGTAGCTTCAAAAATGGTGATGAAGGGTCAAGACCCACGTCAATTCAAACTCCCTGTGGTTTGTTTCTCGATCATACTTTTGGATCTTATAGCTGGAATCCTTGGCATTCAGGCTGAAGTAGCTCAAAATAAGGTATGTCATTTTACCCTATATAATGGTCTGAATTTTAACTCGTTTACCTAAAACATAAGCTAATTTCACTACAAATCAGAGGACTTTTAATAACGGTAAAATCTGTCACTAATCATTTTTTCTGTAAAAGTCTATTTTCTAGTAGCGTTTGCATGTTATACTCAAATAGAATAAGAAAAAAAAAATAGGTCAACCCGACTTGATCTGTGACAATGCAAGCTCAAACTCGGCCCAGCTGAAATTTGAGATGGCAATTTAACCATTAGATTAAAATTGAGTCAATTTGGGTTGTATTTGATTTCGAAGGATCAGTGACAACCCATAAATTTTTAAAACCTAATCCAATCGAAGTAACCTTAAATGTTTTCAAGAACTAACTAAATCACTAGTAGAAACATGGTATTGTTTTTATAATGCTATCTAGCATTCTAATCATATAAAGCTAAAATACACCCTTTTGCTGGAGTTTTACAGGTGCAAAGTTTAACAGTGTGGATCGTTGAATGTAGAGATCCAAGTTACAAAGCATTTAAGCTAGGTTTTGTAGCGGCCATTTTCTTGGCATTTGCTCATGCTATCGCAAACCTACTTGGTGGCTGCCATTTTGTACGGTCCATGGAAGAGCTCGACACTGTCTCATACAATAAGCGGTTGGCTTTCGCCTCCCTTGTTCTCTCATGGTACCTTGTCTCCGCAAGTCCCCATTTTTCTTTTCTTTTAAACCTTTTTACAGAGTTTGTATTTGATGGTTTTAAAACTTGTACCAGGATCACACTCGTCAGCGGATTCTCCATGCTGATAGCAGGAGTCATGGCAAATTCAAGTTCAAGAAAATCATGTGGAATTTCACACCATCGGTATCTTTCCATTGGCGGCATTGCCTGTATCGTTCATGCAATGTTTGGGGTGTCTTATTACATTTCTGCCACTGTCGTTGATAGAGAAGAAAAGAAGTTGACCCCACCTGGACCGACAATGAACCCACCTGGTCTGGTGAACCAACCAGCACCATAGGCAACTGCCTGTGTTGATCTTTTAAACTTATTAGTTTGTTTCCGTGTTTTCCATTTGTTTCAAGAAGAAATGTTCTTTTGTATTCTGAAAACCAATTATTACTATCTAAATCAAGATCTTAATCCACAAAAGTGCGAAAAAGAGTGAAATATTAAACCCAAAAACTATACAGAATACTAAATGACAGAGCTTCTTCTGTCACATAACCTTCAACTATATAACCTTCAGGCCTTGCCTGGTTTCTGACATAGTTTTTTAGTTTTTTCATATACCTTTCAAACGGATACATTCATGTCATACATACCGGACCTCCGCGAATTGCTTCATCAGGTAAATGCAAAACTAAATGAACCATAATGTCAAAAAATGTTGAAGGATAGATCAACTCTAACTTGCACAAGATTGTAAGAATGGCATCCCTCGCTTTCTTCTTACCCTCCACAATAGTGTTCTGGAGCAAAGTTGCTTAAAGAACGTACAAAGGTCTACTATTGGTGTAAAAGTATCTTTGGCTAAAGACCCTCTAACCCCAATCGGTATCAAACATTGCATGAGAATATGACAGTCTTGAGATTTCAACCCAGTTATGTTAGTATTGTTATCTATCATCCTCTTGTTGATGTTAGATCCAAACCCATTCGGCAGTTTAACATCTTTTATAAACTGACAGAAAAGCTTTCGATCACTGACCTTAAATGAGTATTTTGGTTGGGACCTGTAAGACTTGTTACCATTTTTTCCAACCATTGTGTAACACCTCGAAGATTCCTTAGAATATAAAGGACTAGACTTGCCAAAATTCAAAGTTGAAGGGTTAATATGGAATTATTCAAAGTTGAAGGGTTAATATGGAATTATTCAAAGTTGAAGAACTAAAAATAAAAATTTCTCAAAATGGGCGGTAGCGGACCGCTACCCAGGGATTAGCGGTCCGCCACATGAAGGGCAAGGCAGCAATGATGGCATGCTACGTGTCCGCTGAGTAGCGGACAAGAATTGATGCGTGTAACCTTATGGCAGACCGCCATCCACGCCTTAACGGTCCGCTACCAGACAGGTGGCCTTAACTGTCCGTTAAGGGACCAATAACGGTCCGTTTTGTGCCTATAAATAGCAAGCTCGATTTCAGTCAAATTCATCAGTCCCACTTGCCAAATACACATTCAAAACACATACTTAACCTTTGGAAATCCGATCCCGAGCCCCGGTTCACGTACGAGAGTCCGGTTTCTAACATTTCGCCTTCAAATTGCAGTATATAGTTTTGAGGTAAGGTTCCGACCTACTGTTAAGCTTTGGTTATATACCATTAAGCTAGGTTTATGTAATTAAGTAATGACATTATATATCTAGGAGCTTTGTCCGAGGTGTTTGCCATATTACTGATATGATAAATCGAAATACTGTCGAGGTGAGTTCTTAAACTGTGATGCATTTAAAATAACCATGGCTCTGTTATACTCCATTTTTAAGCATGGTTAATTTATGAAAATATTTTGGGTATCTTGAAACGATTACACCGATTGTTTATATATAACGCATTCTATGCGCGTATTGTGTTTCACATGACGCGTGGAACGGCATGTTGGACAGGACCCATGGAACGGTCTTTGGTGTTATATATATACTGAATGGTTATTCATAGTTGTCTATGAAATGGGGGTGAAACCCAATGACTGTGTTCAAGATATTTTGGCGGGTCATTTTGATAAACTGATTTGGTTTATGAATTCACCAGCTTTGTGCTGACCCATGTTTTTATCAAATGTTTTTTAGCGCAACACAGGTAGTCAGTAGAGGAGGCATTCCAGGACTAGAACGAAATGATAAAATGAACTTGAAGATGAGCATACCTGGAACTATAAGTCCCAAAGTTGATATGTTCCTTGTGAGGAACGATAATAAAATGTTATGTAACATTTTTATTTCATGAATGTAAACAATGCTTTTGATATAAATAAAGATGATGGTTTTTAGTTTCTGCTGTATGTTCTGTACACATTGTATCCTCCGGATATTTAATTTTTCCAAGTTGATCCATGCGTTTGGCGTGTCTTTGGTCTTATTATTAATTAGAAGAGTACCCAGCAAACTGGCGCACACATTTATCTCGATATGCATTACATCTAAGTTGTACTTCAGTTGTAGAGACAACCAATACTCAAGTTCAAAAAATTATGCTTCATTTGGACTAGTTCAACTCGAACTCCTCCCGCTTTCTCGTAATACCTCCAGAATCGGGACGCTTGCCCGATAGACGATGGAGTAGACGATCGAGATGAGCTTCTATATCAGCATCACAAAATTGTTTCGTAGGGGCTCTTGTCTCGGGTTCCCCGTTAAAGTCCAAACTTGTTCTCCACGGATAGTTAGCATCTAAGAACCGGCGATGACCGACATATACAACTTTATTTGTTACACATATTGAGGGAGTGTCTTCATTGCAAGTCGGGCATGCTTTGTAACCTTGTCCGCTCCAAAATGATAGACTACAACGAGCTGGAAAGTCGTTTATGGTCCATAACAACGCCTCCATCATTGTGAAGAATGTGTTTGACACTGCGTCTTTAGTACGTATACCTGACTACCAAAAATGCTTAAGTTCATCCACCAACGGCTAAAGGAAAACGTTCATGTCCTTCCCAGGTGATTTAGGGCCTGGAATCAACAAGGAAAACATGAATGAGGACTCTTTCATGCATAATCATGGAGGTAGATTGTATATTGTGAGTATAACCGGCCACGTGCGATGAGCCAAACTCATGTTACCAAATGGACTAAAACCATTAGCTTCAAGTCCAAGGCGAACATTTTGGGGTTCCCTCGAGAAGTTAGGGTAATTTATATAAAATTCTTTCCATGAAGATCTATCAACAGGATGACGCATCGTACCCTCTTCTACTTGTCCGGTACTGTGCCAGGTCATATCTTTTGCCGTGTGACTTGAACAATATAAACACCGTAGCCTGGGGTCAAAGGAAAGTATCGCAACACCTTGTGAGTTATTTCCTTGCCCTTTATGTTTGTATCGGCCCATCGACTCTCATTACAAACAGGACAATTCTACAACGAGTGGTGTTCTTTCTAGAAGAGAGCACTGTCATTTTTAGAGACTTGTATCGACTCATACATTAAACCTATAACACCCTGAAATTTCCTGTAAAAATTTAAGAGCTAAAAGTATTAGATAATGAAAGTCCAGGGGTTAAAATATAATTACCTCAAAGTTGGAGGTTTTAAAATTGAAAATTTTGGATTTTTGACGGTAACGGACTGTCACGGACCATAACGGTCCGTTACGGGTTGAGCAAAGGGTTGCGCAGGTGATGACACGTGTCTGGATGTCTCAGCCCTAATTTGGGTTCGTAACAGACCGTCACCCGGGCATGACGGTACGTCACGCCGCAATATCACCAGCAAGTGACACGTGTAAGGTGACTAACGCACCTTAGTTTGGTGACGGACCGTCACCAAACCATAACGGTCCATTATGACGAGGCGGTGACAGACCGACACCCAGCATAACGGTCCGTCACGATGTGAGAAGTAGCCTATACATAGAAGTCGATGGGCAAAGTTGTCGAGTCACATTCACACACTCAATACACCTTCAGAAACACACACTTAGACTAGGGAATCGTGCCAAAGTGTCGGTACGCGTTCAAAAGTCCAGTTTCCAGCTTTTCGTCCGCAAATAGCCGTAGATAGTTCCGAGTTAAGGTTCCGACCGGTTTACAATGACTTGATACTTATTATTAAGCTAGGAACGTTTATCTAAATAATTTTATTATGATCTAGGATATTGTACGATGTATCATTTACAAATAATTTTACGTGTTGAGATACTATCGAGGTGAGTTCAGCTATACTGGAAATATTTTATAAATGATTTTGATTATAAACTGAGAATGATTTTATAAAGATGTTTTCTATGAAAAGAATTTATTCCTCCGAATGAGGATGTGAAACCAAATTTTGAATATGATTTGTGGAAACGATATTTTTGAAACCAAGTACCTTGAATTATTATCAATGCGTCAGATAAAAGCTTTCATGTGGTGGGGTGTATCATGATTGTAATTCCTGTGTCGACCAAGCATTCAGTTTTGGGGCGGTCTGCTGTTTAGTTTTGGCAGTAGACTATTGTCCAGTGTGGACAGTATGGTCAAATTCCCATCTGTTTCAGTTATAGGGCAGATGATGGAAATGCTTGTTTTATAGTTGTGATATAGATTAATTCAAAGAAGATTGTGAACACAGAAATGTTTATGAAATACAATAGTAGTTGCTATTGGAATATGATTGTTAGTTATCGCTAAAAGATATCATTTTGAACCCTGATTTCGAAACCAAACGATTCTAAAAGTGAATTCACCAACTTATGTTGACCCAGTCATTTTCTAATCTTTTAGACAGGTTAGTAGAAGACATTCCAGATAGATGGTTATTACGGAGACTTGTTGATTGAATACTCTGATAAGTGAAGGCACGCTTGGAAAAGCTATAAGTCATGTCAGACGATTAAAGTCTGTAATAGAAGTATGGTTTATGATGTAAAACAGTTTAGTAATTAATAAATGAGGTTTATGGTTTAGCTTCCGCTGTGGGTTTTGGTATCAACGTCACAATAACTAGAAGGTGACCTTCTGACCAGTATGTAGTTATCTAGCAAACGGAATGTTCTGTCTAAGGAAAGAGCGGTGTATAAATGTCTCCTAGACCGGTCGTTCTTTCCTGTGAACATATCTGTTGGAGGTACTACTCTGGTTAGATGGTTTTCCTGTGTTATGGGTGTGACAAGTTGGTATCAGAGCCTCAGTTTAAGGGATTTAGATACTAATAGGAAGTTAGTATCTAGACTTAAAATAGGACTCTGAAATTAGTCTGGAATGCCATAGGCTGAATCTGAGGTTGAGATATTGACTCTCAGTATGACCTATAATGGGTAATACCAACGAAATACAGAATTAACTACATTCATGATCAAATGTTTTTAATTTCTAATTTCCTGGATTATCACCGGTTATACGAATTCTGTTATCATACATATGTGCATATAGGTACTAAATGGCAGGAAGAGGTAAAGGATGAAGAGGTGATAGGGGTAGGACTCCTAATACTAGGTCTCGTACCCATGATACGACGAATACTGACCAAAACATAGAGACGAATACCAATGCTGAACCCGAGCAACATACAGAGGAAGTGATTATGACAGAATCCCATTTTCAATGAGCAGTGGCATCTGAGGTCACTAGAGTGCTCCAAACAACCTTACCATGAATCATGCACGATGCTCTTCAGAGGAGAATGGGCTCCAGTAATCAAGGAAACAGAAACGAAGGAACCGGTGGTGCAAACCTGCGAGCAGAGAATACTATTCATACCAACCCCTTAGGAAATGAGAGTGGTGTTACCCAAACCCCTAAAGCTGTTGTAATTACAAACCAAAACACATGAAATAAGTACTAAGGATGTACTTACAAGAACTTTAGTGATTGCCACCCTAATCCTTTTAACGACAAGAAGAATGCCACTGCAGCCATGCAGTGGATAACTTCTATGGATGCCGTAATCAAAATGAGTGAATTCAGACTGGATCAAGCCATCAAACTTGCTGCACATTCGTTCGAGGAAGATGCACTTGACTGGTGGGAGTCAGTCAAGCAGACTAAGGGAGAGGAATGTACGGATAGAATGAAGTGGGATGACGTGGAGGTATTGATAGTCAATAGATATTGTCCACAGAATGCAGTGGACAAGATTGAATTAGAATTTCACCGATTCGAAGCTGGCAATCTTAGCCATCAGGAATATACCAGCAAATTCAATGAGATGGCCAAGCTGGTACCACATCTTATGACTCCTGAATCTAGGAGAATCAAATGTTATGTGCAGGGATTACCACCAAAAATTCGAACCTTAGTGAAAACTACTGCACCTGCAACTATAGATTCGACAGTACAACTTAGTGAAGTAATGTATGATGAGATAGAATCTCAGAAGGTGGCCAACAAAAGTAGCCTGGAAAAGACAACCTATGAACTCACTAATAACAAGATCCCAAGGATAGAAATAGATAACTTGGGAAGAGGTGCTCAAGGAATTGAATGTAACCGATGTAATCAAACAGGATACATATCAAGATATTCCCCAAGATTAGATGCCATAACTGCAAGGATACCGGGCTTTTCAAGAGTGATTGCCCTAAAACCCAACAAGAAAATTAGGTAAGTATTACTTGATTAAAAGACTTATTTATTAATTACGGAAATTAGTAGTTATACTTAACCGATTTCGAGGACGAAATCTCTTTAAAGGAGGGGAGATTTGTAATACCCTGAAATTTCCCATAAGAATTTAAGAGCTAAAAATATTAGATAATGAAAGTCAAGGGGTTAAAATATAATTACCTCAAATTTGGAGGTTTTAAAATTGAAAATTTTGGATTTTTGAGGGTAACAGACCGTCACGAACCATAACAGTCCGTTACAGGTTGAGCAAAGGGTTGCGCAGGTGATGACACGTGTCCGGATGACTCAGCCCTAATTTGGGTTCGTAACGGACCGTCACCCGGGCATGACGGTCCGTCATGCTACAATATCACCAGCAACTGACACGTGTAAGGTGACTTACGCACCTTAGGTCGGTGATAGACCGTCCCCAAACCATAACGGTCCGTCCCCAAACCATAACGGTCCGTTATGGCAAGGCGGTGACGGACCATCACCAGCATAACTGTCTGTCACAATGTGAGATGTAGCCTATAAATAGAAGTCGATGGCCAGAGTTATTGAGACACATTCACACACTCAATACACATTCAGAAACATACACTTAGCCTAGGGATTAGTGCCAAAGTGACGGTACGCGTTCAGAAGTCTAGTTACTAGCTTTTCGTCCGTAAATAGTCGTAGATAGTTCCGAGGTAAGGTTCCGACTGGTTTACTATGACTTGATACTTATCATTAAGCTAGGAACATTTATTTAAATAATGTTATTATGATCTAGGATATTGTACGAGGTATCATTTGTAGATATACATGTTGAGATACTATCAAGGTGAGTTCAGCTATACTAGGAAATATTTTATAAATGGTTTTGATTATAAACTGAAAATGATTTTATAAAGATGTTTTCTATTAAATGAATTTATTCTTCGAATGAGGATGTGAAACAAAATTTTGAATACGATTTGTCGAAACGATATTTTTGAAACCAAGTACCTTGAATTATTATCAATGCGTTAGATAAAATCTTTCATGTGGTGGGGTGTATTGTAATTCCTGTGTCGACCAAGCCTTTAGTTTCAGAGCGGTCTACTGTTCAGTTTCGGCAGTAGACTTGTTGATTGAATAGTATGGTCAAATTGCCATCTGTTTCAGTTATAGGGTAGGTGATATAAATGCTTGTTTTCTAGCGGTGATATAGATTAATTCAAAGAAGTTTGTGAACCCAGAAATGTTTATGAAATCCAATAGTAGTTGCTATTGGAAGATAATTGTTAGTTATCGCTAACATATATTATTTTAAACCCTGATTTCGAAACCAAACGATTCTAAAAGTGAACTCACCAACTTATGTTGACTCAGTAATTTTCTAATCTTTTAGACAGGTTAGCAGACGGCATTCCAGATAGACGGTTATTACGAACACTTGTTGATTGAATACTCTGATAAGTGAAGGCACGCTTGGAAAAGCTATAAGTCATGTCGGATGATTAAAGTCTTTAATAGAAGTATGGTTTATGATGTGAAACGGTTTAGTAATTAATAAATGAGGTTTATGGTTTAGCTTCCGCTGTGTGTTTTGGTATCAACGTCATAGTAAATAGAAGGCGACCTTCTGACCGGTATGTAGTTATCTGGCAAACAAAATGTTCTGTCTAAGGAAAGAGCGGTGTATAAATCTCTCCTAGACCCGTCTTTCTTTCCTAGGAACATATCTGTTAGAGATACTATACTGGTTAGATGCCTGTCCTGTGTTACGGGTGTGACAAAACCAATCTTATTTAATGTCTTTTTGGCTACATATGCGAAGGGGGAACTTGTTGCTTTCTAGATGTGAAGAAGTCAACAACTCGAGGAGGACATCAAATAAACTATTAGTCCATTCGTTCTTCACCTTGATATGCATAAGCTTTGCTAAAAAGTCAAGGGAAGAAAACTTAGTACAACCAGGATATAATTCTGATTCGACTTCCTTTAACAACTCTTCGAAATCATCACGGATACCGCTACTCTGATCTGTACCCGAGTTCGCTTCGTCGAGGTCGGTATCCTCTTCCATACGCTCCTCCATAACGTCTTCAATAACGCTAACCATATCGTTTCTTGGCGCAACGTCATCTACAACTACAACTGCAGGAATTGAAATTTCTCTATGATCGTTCCACTTCGTGTACGTCCGACCGAAACCAAATGAATACATATGAAATTTCATTTTTGTGAAGGATATTAGGACAAAATTTTAACATTTTGCACACGCACATCTAACACTGCCACTGTTGTTGACCTGTTCTTTGCATATCTCGATAAAAGAGCCGAGTCCTTGCCGATACGCAGGTGAGCTATGGTTGCTTTTATCTACAGACGTGATGCAACTGAAACATAATTTAGAATATTCATAAGGGTAGGCTGCTAAACTCATGTTTTGAATACTTTATCTCATATATAAATGTGTATTACAAGATTATTTGTTTAAGAAACTTCGGCAACATTTCTCCTTATCTCCTAAGTATGTATATGTGTGTATATATATATATATAAATATATACCCGAGAAATAAAGGGAAAATGACAACCTAATCTTTCTTAAATAAACAATTATGTAATACACTTTCACATTATAAATGAGATAAAGTATTCAAAAAGCAGTCCCAAAACGGGGATAGCCCAAAATTAATTTTTAAATCAATTTCGGGCGGGTATAAGCTACAAATTATCTATAAATTTTTATAAATCGACCTACAAATTACTATAAATTTTTATACAAAATAACGAACCAAGTAATTGAAAATGCTAATCATACTTCATAATCTAAATCGTTCATGTTACTTCTATTTTATTTCCCTGTTCGAAATGCCTAAAAACACCAAATCTTTCCCTGTTGAAAATGAACCAAGTAATTGAAAATGCTAATAATACATAATTGAAAATGCCCAAAAATACCAAGCTAAGGTCACATAATTATTAATTAGCCACCAAATCTAATATATATTACATCAAACTCAGGAATTGATTAAATCAAGAACTAATCTTAAGTTCATAAGGTGTAACATCCCGAAAATAATAAAGAAAAGAACAATAAAAGTAATGGATCACGGGCTCGCGGGTTTGAGTTTTGGGCCGAAAGGATGGGGTGCAAGGGGGAGTAAAACCCAGCTCCAGCCTCACCATATTACCATTCATCATCTTCATCACCCCACCTAGAGAGAGAAAGCCCCGTAACCCGCAACCGAGACCGTCACCTTGGCCCGAGATCACAGCTGGAGCATTACTAACGATCGGAGAAAGAGAAACACCCAAGAAGCAGGTAATAAAATGCTCCAGAATCTGAGATTTTGTTTGAAAAATGAGTTTTAGGGTTTATATGGGTTTTAATCTAAAAGTCTGGATTTTTACGTGTAAAACGGCTTACAGAGTGTAGATCTAGCTTCATGGAAGATAGACAAGTGTTTTGGACGCAAAAAGATTCAAACTTGGATAAAAAACGATGATTTTGGCCAAGAACAGACGAATCGTCCGAAAACGTGATGAATGGTCTGAAAACTTTGGCTCGTCCGAAAAGTATTTCGGACATAGATAGTTTTCAGACAGAACACTTTCAAACGAAATAATTTTCGGTCGAAAAATATTTCGACCGAAAAAGTTTTCAGACTTAATGTTTCAAATGAAATAGTTCGAAATTGTTTTCGGACATGATGTTTTCGAACGAAATAATTATGGGAAATAAGACATTTCGAACGACCAGTTTTCGATCGAATAGATTTCGATCGAAAAAGATTTCGGACGAAGAGTTTTCAGATGAAAACAACTTAGTATTAACTTGTCTAGTTCGTGACTCCTGGACAGATCCCTTAGCCTCCACCTAGCTTGAAGTTCTTACTGGGTGAGTTAACCCTTAAGAAAATTAGACGTTTATAATAAATATATTTTATTACTTAAATGTTTGCAAAGAAAAAGAAGAACAGTAACGGTTTATGTAAACGTTTTGTAAGAAAGAAAGATAATGGTTGTTTAACCGAATGTTTTAAAGAAAAAATGGTTTAATCAACTATATGTTTTATAAACAGAAAGCTAAGAAAGACTGGTTTATTCAACTATATGTTTTATAAAAAGAAAGATAATAAAGAATGGTTTATTCAACTATATGTTTTATAAATATAAAGATAAGAAAGAATGGTTTATTCAGCTATATGTTTTATAAACAGAAAAATAAGAAAGAATGGTTTATTTAACTATATGTTTTATAAACAAAGAGAAGAAAAATAAGTCAAATACATTGTCTAAACTGTCAGAGTATGAGACCCAGATATGAAAAGACTTGGGGTAGTAGCGTTGTCCCAAAGCCTAGTGCTACCCTAAGCATAGTAGCAAGTCTTGAGGTAGTAGTATAGTCATTGAGACTAGTGCTACCCGAAGCCGATGTTGCGTCATGGACCGAGACCATGACGTACCAAGAGAAAAACCGAGACAATGCTCGGTAGAGCACTATAACAAGGATGTTGTACAACGGGTTAAGGTGAGCAACGACAGTTACTCTAGCGGCGACGGTCGCTATGTAAGAATGAAGAAGCCCGCTCGGGGGCACAGAAAGTGGGTATCGGCCTTTGGACGTTGAGCCTTAGGGAACAATACCTATGAACAGAAGTTCCTTTGGGAGCACAGAGGGGCGGTGTCGGCCTTTAGACGTTGAGCCTTAGGGAACAACACCTGCCTCGGTCCCTTCGGGGACACAGAGATGCTTACAAATGAAAACAGATTGTAGACGTTAATGTATGACTTAAAGAAAAGAGCATAAAGTAAATACGTATGTATTGAAAAAAGAAAGAAAGATTTTATTGTATTAAATGAATAATATAATATGTAGGTTTAAAGAACATTTTCTTTAAGAAAACATTTTCATAATGTTAAATAAAAACTCGAACTAACCAGCGTTAGCTGACTATTTTAGTATGCACATCAGGTAGTAAAGGAAAGAAGCATGCTTGATGCTGAACAAGTAGGGGCGGTTGGATGCTGGTTTTTGCTGATAGAAGACTGATATTCTCATGATTAGATTATGTTTCTTTGAGACAATGAATGTTTAAAGTTTTAATTAACTCTGAAAATGTAAAAGACTTCCGTTGTTGAATTAATGTTTATTCGAAGTTTAAGAACTCTGTTTATGCTATATTTGTCAACTATGAGAGGTACCGGGGTTGGGTCCTTTCACCGGGTCAAATTCGTGCTGTTCCTGTATGAAAAACTAGTTCCTCATATGGGAATATCAAAGTCTCACATTCTAATTTCTATCCCTCTTTGTAGGAGTTACTAAAATCAACTCACTTAAACCTATAAACTTTTATATTCTAAAAATCATTATGTATGTGACTTACAGAACGTTGAGTGGACCAAGGGGACCCAACACGTGCGAGTGGTGGTGGTTGCAGGTGGTGGTGCGGCGTGTAGGTGGTGGTGTGGCGAGCAGGTGGTGGTGGTTGAGGTGCTTGGCGGTGTAAAAGTGATGAGTCTCTTGGAGGTAAAAGCTGACAATCGATTTTGGGATGGAGGTAAAAGACGGTTATCGATTTTGGGAGAGAAGATAGATCTGTGAGGCAAGTGAGGTCAGATAGAGAGAAATACACCTCCATGTTTTTAAGGGTTTTAGCAGCGACATGTCGCCGCTAAATATGATTAAACCCCAGCCTTTAGATCAATCCCTTATCAAATGTCAGATTATAAAGTGGGAATAGTACACGGATAGCGGTATGGTGTCGCCGCTGAATGTCGCTAGTATTAATGTCGCTGCTAATGGTGGTTTTTCTTGTAGTGTTTGTTTAAAACATAAAATCATAACTCCATTTTTCTGAGAAAATAAATCTTGTTCTTGGCTTATCACTTTCTATCATATCCGATTATTGATTTCATATATATATACGAAATATACTTTAATCTAATAGCGCTTAACCGATTTAGAAAGCTAACCGGCTTTGATTATAATACAAAACCTAGAACCCGTCAAAGAAGTTTGTTAAACCTTTTTCAAGCATTACTGCGATTTACCAATTATACATGTGTTACGTGGGTAATGATGCCGGTGTTCTCTAGTATTTTTTCCGTTTATTAGGTTCGATTTACTCGAACAAAGCTATTTTGATGATTGGAAAAATAAAAACATATTTTCATCGCATTAACAAGCAAACAAACCAATTTCACTTTAACCTAGTTTAGAAAGAACATCATTAAGACTAGATACAGCTGCCGCGTAACTCTTCTCTGCATCGGCTGAGCTTTTGATCTTTGCCGCATGGTCCAACTGATCCAAATAAAACATAAAAACGAACTTCAAAATATAAGTTACAAAAAGGTAGACATTTTACTCGTTTAGCCATTACTAAAACATTAATTTAGGTGTGTATACATAGGAGATGGATATTTTGAAAAACACACACACACACATAGGATGGATATTTTGAAAACTCAGATGAGTTGAGAAAATAATGAAAACTCTCCCAATAAAGGTGTTTTTACATATTTAAAAAAAATTGAAAATCATTTTAAGCAACTTTTAAAAAATTTGTCAAAAAAAAAAAAACAAAAATGGGTAGAATTTTTATAAAAACATCTGATCGGCGCTTTTTTTAATTTTTTTATAAAAAGTTTTCAAATTACATATAAAAGCTTTTTAAAAAAAAAACCTTGTAAAAATCCGTTTTTTGAAGAGTTTTCAATGTTTTCACAACTTCGAGGAGTTTTCATCCTATACATTCCCTATATATATATATATATATATATAGAAGAGGGATCAAGAGAAAACCACAAAGTTAGACGAAAACCGAGAAAACTACTAAAACAATGTGTAATACTATGGGTTACGTGTGTATGTATATATATATATATATATATATATATATATATATATATATATATATATGGGACGGTTCCACTAATAAGTGGTTTTTCGCTAAAAAATACTAAGAAGTGGGTCAAACGAATTTCGATTGAGCTCATTTCAGCGACGTTAGAACCGTTTCATCAAACCCAAACCCGGACCCAAAAACATAAACCCCCCTCCACCTGCACTCCCAAAACCTAAACCCCCACAAAAAAAAAAAACCTAAACCATAAAATCTAAACCCTAAAAGCTAAACCCTTAGGCTAAAACCTTAAAATTCAAACGTAAAATCTAAACCTTAAAAGTTAAACCCTAAAAGCTAAGATGGTAGAGTTCGACGAGACGGTTCCAACGCCGCTGAAATTAGCTCAATCGGAGTTCGTTTGACGTCGTGTATTAAGGTTTTTGTCATTTATTTAATTTATTAGCGAAAAACCACTTCTTATTTGATTATATATATATATATATATATATATACATATAAAATGGATCATTTGAGATCTCCTAAATATTTTGAGAACTCGCAAGAACTCTTCAAAAATCCAATCAAAACTTTTTTTTTGTTTTTACTATTTTTATTGTTAAAATACAACATAAAAAATTGAATTTATATATGTAAATTTACATGTCTTCATATATTAAAAAAATATACACTTGTGTAAGTTTATCACTTACACATGTGTAAGTGTTTACCATTTACACATGTATATATCTTTTTTTAAGGATAATTTAGAGAGAATAAATGAATTAATCGAAGAGATAAATAATTTTTTATGTTATATTTTAATAATAAACATATTGAAAACAAAAAAAATGTTTTTAATTGGTTTTTTGACGAGTTCTCGCGAGTTCTTAAGTATTTATGAGTTCTCATTTGAACATAACCCTATATATATATATATATATATATATATATATATATATATATATATATAAGGGGGGATCCCCTAAGAAGAGGATTTTGTCGAAGTAGTCTAAAAAGGATTATGGAGATGATATATGGGACTTCTCATAAATATGATTAAAGGATATTTAGGTCCTATAACCCAAACTTTCACCCACTTGTTTTCTTAAATTACAACACAAAAAATCTAGTACAAAAAAAAATAGAACCAAAAATCTAGTACAAAAAATACAACACAAAAATTTTAATAAAAAAACTTCAGCATAAAATATCTAGTACAAAACTTTTCAATACAAAAAAATTAGTACAAAAAATTCAATACAAAAAATATAGTACAAAAATGTTAGTATAAAATAGAAAAAACCACTTTTTGTATTTTTTTTTATTTTTTATTTTTATATAGTAATATGGTACTCAAATTATAGATAAAAAATTCTTGATTTTATGGTGCAACTTAAAAAAAAATTCGTATGAAAAAATTATGGATGTTTTTAAATAGTGGGGGAATTTGAAAAAAGTCAACAAAAGTGGTATATCCAAAATACCCCCACTTCACTTTTTTTTCCTACACTTTTATCTGATTACAAAAATGAAAAACCAAGATTACGTTTTATGCTAATTAGGTAAAATCCTATTTTTATTTGATCCTCCCTCTATATATATAAACACACAGGAGGCATCATTATAAACCAAATAGTTATATGAAAACTTCAAAAACCATTAAGAGCGCAAATAAAAAAATTATAATTTTATATTATTTAAAAAAATAATTAATTACATAAAAGTTATTTGAGTTAAATACATTTAAAGAACTTCTCTTTTACCGTTCAATTACTTATAACCTTTTATTTTAATCATTAAAACAATAAGATCAACTATATAGATCACTTCCTACATTTTGTGAGATAGAATGAATTTATATTTCATCTGAATTCTATATATAATTCATATGTATGGCATTTAATTTCTATTAAATAATTAAAGAGGGAAAAAAGTAAAAAAAACTTACATCTGCCATGTCTTGGAAGAGCTTTCCGGTGAGATCTTTGAGTTGTTTCTTTTCGTCCTTTGGCTTAGCGGCAATGACGGTATTGAGGTCAAAACGAAGGTATTCTGACCTCAAACGGAGATCGTTCTGGACATAAGGCCATGCCTTTTTGTCAATGAACTGTTTAACATTTACAATCTCTTTTGCTGATTCTTTTGCACGAGCTGCGGCCTCAGTTGGCGACAATGGCTGGAGGAAGAACCGGTTCTTTAATGGCAAATCAAGGTCCCTTGCTTCATCAGAGTTCAGGGTTCCGGCTGCCAATACACACGTTTTCTTTCAAAGATCAAACGAAAAACATAAAGTTTTATAAAAACTGTGAAGTTTTATACAGGGTCGGTCCCAATAATCTTTTAAATGTTTTGGGCCCGGGCGTGTAAAAAAAAGCGGGCCCCTATAATATAAAATCAATAATCTTATATAAAAATACATAATACAATCCATATTTTTTTCTTTAGTTTAAAAATATGTCTTGACCTTTTAATTTTATGTCGGTTTAATTACAACTTGAGCTTTTTCAAACAATTCGGGCCACATGTGTAAGTAATGGACTAATGAGATTGAGTTTAAAACTAAAAATATATAGAATTTTTTGTAAATATATATATATATAAAATACAAAAAAAAAAATTTAAAACTTCGGGCCCCTGAGGAGAACGGGCCCTGGACGGTTGCCCTTCCCGACGGCTGGAATTTTTTATAAAACTTTTATAAGAACTTACGAAGTCCACCGGATGGTGGTGGAGGTGGGCCGAGCTTGATTGGTTTAGCATCGGCAAGTACAGCTTGAACAAAAGAACCTGAGGCTAGTCCAGTAGCAATGAGCCCCAACACAGCTCTACGGCTAGTCTCGTTTTCCGCCTCTCCCTGTTGGGCTCGAACAACAAGACCGGTCCGGGCAACACCAACACGACCGTTACCGATCGGGGTCAAACGGGTCGATGACGCTAGAGAGGAACCAAGTAGCCCGGCCATTGATGCTACCGCTTGAGCCATTGTTCTGTCCGGTTACTTGTGTTTTGACAATTTTTGTTTGGCAATTTTAAATGAAATAGAGAAAATAATATGTGATGGGATTAAGACCTTATCTTTGAAATGCATTATTTTGGATAACGTGGATATGCTTTTGGCCAATGAGGTTTTGAATTTTCGACAACTTGGATGAGGTCTTATATCATTCCATTAGTATTTGGCCATGTGGATTTCAAGTGAACTGGGGTTACTGACAAGATTTCAGGTAGCGGTACATCTAATATTTCTCGTGACATCAAGGTTCTGCCTTAGTTATCAAGGGTTTTTTTTTCAAAGGGTTTTCCCTCTGTGTACTTAATGGGTTCGAATCTTGTAAGGTGCACTTTATAAAAACTAGGAACACCCTCTGTAGATTTCGAATTCCTTGAGGGTTGTTTAGGTAGATTGATTTACGAGCCTCTCATGGTGGGACGTGCCAGTTGACCCCACGCCGCTAAAAAAACAAATCTAATATTTCTCGTTACTTTTTATTTGTATCGAAAATTACATATTTTTATGGTTTAACTTAATTAACTACGTGATATATACTTTACGATTAGATTCGTCAATAGTTTCATTCTTTATATTAATTGACATTAGAATTTATATTATTTTTTCTTAAAATGAAAATTATACGTTAACCCCGGTCTTTTGTGTTTTTAGGTAGCTTTTTTTTTCTTTTCTTTTTCTTTTGTCATTTAATTAGATATATATATATTTTTTTTAGCTTGTCTGGTTTATATTTAACTAACTTTTTAGAGTTAATTATAAGGAAAGACTGTGATATGGTTATATTGCACATTTATGCCCTAGATTTGAAAAACTGAAAGGTCGGTTCACTATGTTTGAAAAAAAGTAACAAATAAGGGCCATCCATAGATTGGTAATTGTTCTAGGTTAAAGAGACTTGTTTTGTTTGATAACTATTTAACTGGAAATCTTCCTATTGAGCTTGCAAATCGTTTGTACTCTTTCGTTGTAAAAGTTTCAACACATCGGGTAAGGGCCGATTAATTAAGAAAGGCAATATCATTGTTATCGACGTCAGCCATGAATGGTATGTTGGTAGTGAATGGTACGATAATCAGCAGTACATTTTAGCCACACAAGCTAAACAAGTGTTCTATCTCCAAGATCCTTCTCAATCTATCGACAGTTTGAAGGTCGTGGAAGATATTCACCGCCGAAACTTGGGTTCATCTAAGTATCAGTGTTGTTAATGAGATAAATGTATTGCACAATACTCAATCATCTGATTATAACTTGGTTTTCGACTCAGGCTTTGAAGTTGGTGAATGCACAATTCATTAATGATGAGATAGATGTCTTATAGGACACTGATGTACCATCATTTATACATATTTTACATGCACAATTATCCCCATATTGATCAAAAATATAGGAGTTGATATTTAATCTATTCATTTTTGTTACAATAGTACAATTAACCTTGTTATGCAAAAACATGAAGAAATCACTCAAAATCAAGGAGAAATCAGCATTCGGAAGTTAATTGATCGAAACCGGACGCAGGAAGTCAAAGCTATAAGTCAAAAAGTCAACAGGGAGCAAAAATGCCCACTGCACGGGCATGCTTTGGGGTTTTGCCTCCCTGTACATCCTAAAGCTGCCAAGATTCCCCACGTACAAGAAAAGGGTACTTTGCACGTGCAATCAAATGCACGACCGTGCATTGCCAAACTCTCAGCCTATAAATAGCAAGCTCATTCTAGTGTTTTAGATGTCCAAGATCAAGAGTTGGGAAGGCCTTAGAGCTCTGCTAAGAGTCGGAACTCTCAAAACCTGTTTTGGTCCGTTTAGCTTTCCTTTGTTTTATTTTCTTTTTAAAGTCTTGTAATATGAAATGATTCTTCTCGTTCGAGTAAAACAAGAGACAACCTATACCTACTCTCCCTTGGTGTTGGAATACTTCCACACATTATCTAAGGGTTAGTGGAGGCACTTGCATGGTCATTCATGTCTAGTTCTCTTGTGTTGCTCGGGTTAGTTGAACTTTAATTAATTAATGAAGTATTTTTAGCATGTTATATTTTTTAAAGTCTTTACCATGATTTATCTTAAAAAGACAAGAATAAGTGATCTTTAAACCCATATAATAATCTTAAATATTGTGAGTTACTTAAGCAAGACTTCCTGTTTGGGAAACTTATTCGAGTTTGTACGGTCTATATACAAATCTTGGTGCTACCAAAGGCCTGGTTAATAAAGATTTAATATTATGGGTTGATTGAAGGTTTGGGTATTCAACGATTCGTTTGAGTCCTAACTAGACCGGGCGGTTTGTGTTGGTATTTCTTTACTTCTCTCGTGTCGGCTTGGAGAGGACTACTAGCAGGAGCCATGGGGTTTGATCTTGAGAATGAAAGTCTTATTTATTTAAAGTAATATTATAAGTAAAGACAACAATTTTAAGAACATAATTTGCTAGGTCCGAGCATTCATAAAGTACCTTTGGAGGAAGTCGTGCATTCCGACTTACCGGAAGAAGTTACAAGACATGATGTACGTCAATCATTGGATAATCTTAGTCCGAATAATGAATCACGAGATGACCGAAGGACCTGAGACCCCGTTCAGGGTCCCGAGATTCATTAGGAACAGTTGGCCGACCGTATCCACTGTTCCGTTACGAAATACTAATTCCCATATCGAAAGGGTTAGTACTAGTAACTATGACCAACCTTACTTTAAATATAACATTAATTGACAAGTGATAACAACCGGAGTAACACCTTAAATGAGATAAAATTTCTAATTACATTTCTTATCCATTTTATTTCCTTTTAAACAAAACCCATTTTCCAACTTATTATCATAGTCAGAAAATAGCGAGGGTTGAGTACGGGATCCGCGTCCATGGTTCGATAGTTGGTTCTTACCGAGAATATACTACACTGTGATAGGAACACTTGCCTATTGTGTGTGTGTTTAGTTAAAGTAGTTATCATTTTAATTTATAAATTTAAAACCTGATTTTGTGTAGCTCTAAATAAAATATATTTATGCACTAAAAACACGCTATCAGACACTCAATCATTTCATTGAAACTTAGTTTTCGACTTAGGCTACTTGCCCATGAGGACGACTTTAGGTGTAGGTGGTGACTCAAGTATTAACCGCCCGATTGTGGACGATAAAAGTTTCATTGATGATGAAGATACATACACTTCAGATACGTAAGACGAGATAAATATTCACTACAAGAAATTGGGGTGTTTACCCACACATAGTATGTGTGGGTATAAACCTATTATGTGTGGGTAGTTGTCTTTACCTAATAAATTAAGTGTCACGATGTGTTGACTCACGGCTGTTGGTATTGATCATTACCAACACTTGAGTTATGTGTAGGTATATTGCATGCTACACCTACACACACACACACACACACACATATATATATATATATATATATATATATATATATATATATATATATATATATATATATATGGCTAAAACTAATTAACATGTGTGGTTAAAAGTATAAATATATGTTTGGGTGGCAGATGACATGGCAAATGATGTGGTAGCTAACGTGGCAAATGACACATGTCATAAATATATGTGTTGGTAAAAGTAATATTATGTGTAGGTAAAAGTGGAAGATGTGCACGTATTGATTTCAATATGTGTAGAAAGAAATATAGATGTGTTGGTTAAAATATATTTATGTGTGGATATTAACAACGATATATGTAGGTAATAATCTTCAAATACATACAAACAAATACAAAGTTTGTAGGTGCAAATAGAAACATATGTGATCAAAATTACCAATCTTAATTAAAAATGTTGAAACATTATCGTTTAACCGGGGTATAACTCCTTATTTAGCTCCTCAAACAGTGCATCAAACTCAGGGTCTAAACCAGTTCCATCTCATCTATATTATCCTCGTATGTATTTTGCTCTGCCATCACATCATCTATGGCATCAAACATCTAATTATTTGTTGTTGTAGTTATTGGCAGAGTAGGTGTTCTATTTGGGGAAAAAAGTGATGCTATCTTCGCCGCACAAGGATACTGTTCACCATGATAAATCCAATTTTGATATGATTGTAGAAACCCACGGTCATGTATGTGGCCATATGTCGTGTTCAAATCCTGTCGACACGCATTACAACAACGTCTACAAGGGCAAAACGCTCTACCTCGACCGTCGACATGGTTCTTGGCAGTCTCTATAAAGTTGCGAAGACCGCTTAAGAAAGCCGGAGAATTTCGATTTCCCAGTGCAACACAACTTTTATCATTTGTCATATCTAGTGTCATATCTATTGTGTTATAAACATACACATATATGTGCATACAATAAATGATAAAAATGAATGTGTATGATTTGATTGGTACTATAAGGCAGTGAATCCTAACCCACTTTTTGAATATTCTATCTCATATGTATACATTTTAACGAGTTGAATATTTAAGAAAAAAATCAGCAGCATTTCCCTTTAACTCTTCAAGTTTGCAGATAAACCGCAAACTCGAAGGAGTAAGGAGAATTAGCTATTGATTTTTCTTAAATGTCAACCCGTTAAAATGTATACATGTCTTAAATGATATAGAATATTTAAAAAGCAGTCCCAAATGGGACAATCCAAAATTTATCTCTATTAGATAAATTTTGGACGGATATATTTTAAAGGGTTATTCTAAATAAACATACTAGTGTACACAACATGAGACATGACATAAATAAACAAAGACGTACATAAATGACATTAGGGGTGTAAGCCTTTTTCTTATTTATTTTTTAAAATTATAAAATATATTTTTTTAATATATAAGTAATAGTATTTATAAAATAATGATAAACGATCCGTTTACATCCTAAATGAAATAAAAAATTAGCTACACAAACAAAAATATACAAATGTAAAAAAGTCGGGATACGTACCTTAAATAAGTTCAATGAAACACAAATATAATGTTATTCCCAAGTCGTCAACCGTAACGAGTTCCGAACTTGTACCAATATTAAATAAAGTTAAATATACATACATCACATATATACATACATACACACTTACATATATACATACACAATTATATAGATACAAATCATACAAATACATACATACACATATAAACATAAACAAACATACATACATACAAATACATATATAAACCTATGAATAAATACACAATTATATACATACAAATCATACAAATACATAAACATACATAAATAAATAGAAATATACATACAAAACATACATACATTCATATTAATTAATCATACAAACTAATCATCATAAACACAAATTACAAACATACATACAAACTAATCATCATAAACACAAATTACATATATACATACAAACTAATCATCATAAACACAAATTACATACATACATATACATACATACAAACTAATCATACAAACTAATAATCATAGACACAAATTACACACATACATACACATACATACAAACTAATCATCATAAACACAAATTACACACATACATACATACAAATACATACAAACACTAATTTACATAAACTAATTTATATAAACTAATCACACATTTAAACCAAATTACATAAACTAATAATAAATTACTAATTCTATCATACATACAAACATACATACTCATACATACAAACAAACATACACATACATACAAAATCATAAAAATCTTAGATCTAAAACAAATTTCATCACAAATTAGTAATTAAAACGAGTAATTACCTTCACAAAGCTACAAATCCAAGAAATGTTGAAACTCCTAAAAAACCTAACAAAATTAAACAAACAAAACTTTAAAATCTTGAACAATTAGCTAAAATATGAAACCCGCATGTTAGCTCACCTTAAATCCCGAGAGTTTTGTGAAAAATTGCTCCCAAAAAGCCTAAAAACCTCAAAATCGCCGGAGAGAAAAGTTTGGGAGAGTTTTGGGGGGGTTTTTGGGTGGAAATGAGGGTCTGCCGATAACATTTCGTCGGTATAGGGTTTTCCAGATTTTTTTTAATTTAAAAAAAAAAATTTACCACGAAAAAATTTAATAAATAAGAAAAAGGAAAAAGAAAATCAAAATTAACCTGTCGTCGGTATAGGTTTTCCCCAATAATTCATTGGACGCCAGTTTTTCCTCCAATCTGGCTCTACCCTGTACCGACGACATGTCGTGGGTATAGGGTCTCCCCTATTAAATTTTGGGTTTGGCCTATCTCGACGACATGTCGTCGGTATAGGGTGACCTATCCCGACGACATGTCGTCGGTATAGGGTGACCTATCCCGACGACAAATGTCGTCTGGATAGGCGGCGTCGGGATAGAGTCATATCCTTGTAGTGCCTACACATATATGTGTGGCTAAAACTAATTAACATGTGTGGTTAAAAGTATAAATATATGTTTGGGTGGCAGATGACATGGCAAATGACGTGGTAGCTGACGTGGCAGATGACACGTGTCATAAATATATGTGGGTAAAAGTGGAAGATGTGTACATATTGATTTTAGTATGTGTAGAAAGAAATATAGATGTGTTGGTAAAAATATATTTATGTGTGGATATTAACAACGAAATATGTACGTAATAATTTTCAAATACAAAATTTGTAGGTGCAAATAGAAACATATGAAATCAAAATTACCAATCTTAATTATCGTTCAAATACATACAAACAAATACACTTGCATCTTTAATATACATTTTATATATAGTTAAACATAATCGATCTAAAATCCGTCATCTTTCCAACACAATCCTTAACTGACCTAAAAAATAAAGTACGACTTATAAATAAGCAGAAGTTTAAATATAGGTTTTTAGAAAGGTTTACTAATCTGTAAACGAACGCATAAAGAAATTTCATATAAATAAAAAGTTGGAAAAGTGTGTGGCCCCATTTTTTCTGGAAAGTAATCGCTGGAGTCCATTTTCATCCCGTTGTTATGAAACGGCATCTTTAACACAAATAACAAAGTTAAAACACAAAAGCTAAATGTTGATTGATAATTAAAACATGGTTGCATTCTTTAAAAGCAACACAACATAAAACTTCTAAACTTGCATGCTCAAAAGCATGTTAAATCCAACATCTTGGCCAAAAGCAATGTACTGTGCTTTGCATTGTCATATTATTCATGTTTGAATGTGGCGGTTGGTTGATAGATAGATAACCAACAAAAGCCCCAAAAGTTAAAAACCAAAGGTTACAAACTCTAGAATCAGCAGTAAAACATCACACTCTTAACGCTTTCATGTATAGCCGGGAGCGGTCGCACATCAGCAACCTTTGAAATACGTGTAGCACAAAGAGTTGGTTAGTGTCTGCAATCCATCTACAGTGAACTTGTTGTCATCATACAACACATGATAGTGTGCTGGGCGGCTCGTTCCCTGCAGAATATTAAGGCTTAGATATATTCAGTACATATTCCCGCCTCATATTTCAAATATTATGTAATTTATCTCATATTTGAATTATTTAGATTAATCAATCAGGTTGTTATAGAATAGCAATTTTATCTCCTGTAATATCTCATTTATTGTGTATATCTATTCCTTGTGTGATCAATGAAAGTACGATTTCAATTTCCAAGCTTCTTTGAAACTTCATATGGTATCAGAGCTTGGCTCTAACTCATCTTCACCAAACCACTCATCCCCTTCTTCTCGCCAAACATCACCGTCCTCTTCTCGCCACACGTCACCACCCAGAAACATGCCTGACCACACTGATTCAGCGCTCACCATCAATAACTCGATGAAAGACCTCATTGTTGTCACTTTTCCAACAGCTCTCAAGCTCACATCCACCAACTATTTGGGATGGAAAACTCAAATAGAAGCCTTACTCCACGGTCTCGATCTGCACAGGTTCATCGACGGCTCCCATCCGGCTCCAAACCCTATCATTGCTGCTGACGGGTCATCAACTCCTCACCAGGACTACAACCAATGGTTCCGGTAGGACAGGCTCTTGTTTGGTGCCTTGGTTGGCACTCTTTCACCACAAATCGTACCCTTAATCACCAACGCTTCATTTTCGCATGAAGCATGGAAAACCCTAGCAAGCACCTATGCCTCACCATCTCGTGGACATATAAAACAGTTGCAGCATCATCTCAAACAACTTTCTAAAATCCCAACCCAATCGATCACCGAATATATGCAAAACATCAAAACCGTGGTTGATGAACTTGCAATTCTCGGGAAAAATATGGACCAGGAAGACATTATTGATGTTATTCTGAATGGTCTTGATCAAACTACATACAGACCAATCCTCGATGCCAATAATGCCCGAGACAATCCCATATCTTTTAATGAGTTACATGAAAAACTCATAAACCATGAGCTGTCTTTAGCCCAACAGGTTGTTCACAGTGGCATTCATTGTTGGAATAATTGTGCAGAATCAATGGAGAAATGAAGAATCAACAAAGAAAATAAAAGGTTTTGTCGTGTGTAATCACACTGCCTTGAAAGCGATTTGAACACTACCGTGGTGCAAATAGAAGATTGTGAATCGCTCCCTAAGGTAACACAGTTTTAATCGATCATCTTGTGCACTCAAGAACAATCCATCATTGAAATTGATCAGAGCCTATTGATCAGAAGTTTAAGGAAGATGTCCTAAAAATTAGGGCAAAACTTATTTCCCAAAAGAAACGGATTTGATAAAACCGTTTCAAAAAATAAAGATAAAATATATTATTATATAACTAATAATATAATAAAAGTTAAATAAAAACAATTCTTTTAATGTCTTTTATCCCAACAATCCCCCACAAGAAGACATTTAAAGCAGTTCCTAAACTCTTGATCAAAAGATGGACTTGTTTTGTACTTAAATGCTAATATCTTAAGATTTGAATTAGCATATAGTGTAGTGAGGCAACATTAGAATTTCATTTAAGTGAATAATTCTTGAACTTAATGAATTCAAATGAGACCCTCACAACACATATCAAATCCGATGTTATGTTCAATTTCTACGGTAAAACAGTAAGAAAATTAGCCAAACACTAACCTTGGGATTCATGAGTGCTCTAAAGAGATTGCCTATATCTCTTATAGAAGATGGCCAAACATTCACACTCACGTAGGTGATTTCAGTTAGAAATCTTCCTTATACATAGACTAACTCTACATTTATAAATGAAATCATTAAGAACATAAAAATATATTCAACCTCAGCATCAGTTATTGAATCCATCAAGTTCTTCTCAAAAGAACCACCTCATAAGGCTATGAATTCAATTACACAACTTCAAAATATAGCACTACCACATGCCATAGGGATAGGAAGTAGTGCATACTAGGATTTATATAGCTTCGTTTGACCACTATGGGTGCCAACCATATTATCCTAGTTATTAGTCTTAAGCCCCATCCCCCTCGATGTTGATAAGACTAACCCTTTAGTTAATGGATCTGCTAAATTTCTCTCAAATCTCACAAAATCCAAGGCCATAACACCGTCTTTCAGCATATGTTTTACCGAGCCATGTCTTAGACGTATGTGCCTTTTCTTGCCATTATATACATTATTCTTGGCAACACTTATAGCCGCCTGTGAATCACAATGAATTGAAATAGGAGTTGCCTCTCTTCCCCATTGAGGAATGTCAGCTAATAGGCTTCTCAACCATTCAGCTTCTTGTCCTGCTAACTCAAGAGCAATGAATTCAGACTCCATAGTAGATCATGCAATACATGTTTGTTTAGAAGATTTTCATGAAATTGCACCACCACCTAAAACAAACACATAACCACTTGTAGAACTTACTTCATCATTATCAGAGACCCAATTAGCATCACAATATCCTTCTAATACATCAAGAAATTTATTATAATGCAAACTTAAGTCTATAGTACCTTTAAGATACCTTAACAGTCGATGAAGTGCATCCCAATGTTCCTTACTAGGATTATGTGTATAACGACTGGGTCTACTAATTGTTTAAGCTATATCCGGTCGAGTATGATTCATCAGAAACATAATACTTCCTATGATCTTAGCGTGTTCATGTTGTGATACACTTTCATATTTATTATTTTTAAGATGTACACTTGAATCATAAGAAGTTATCACAGGTTTTACATCAAAACAACGAAACTTTTTAAGCACCTGTTCAACATAATGTGACTGATTTAAAGAAATTCCATATTGAGTTCTTTTTATTTTATTTCCTAGAATTACATCAGCCTCACCCATATCTTTCATTTCAAATTTAGATGATAAGAATGACTTGGTTTGATTTACATCATTCACATTAGCACAAAAAATTAACATATCATCTACATATAAACATATAATAACATACCCTGATTCAAATTGTTTATAATACACACAAGAGTCAGAACTGTTCACCATATAACCATCATTTCTTAAGGTACTGTCTAATTTTTCATACCATTTTTTAGGAGCTTGTTTCAATCCGTATAAAGATTTTTTAAGTTTACATACTTTATTCTCTTGACCAGAAACAATAAAACCCTCAGGTTGTAACATATAAATATCCTCTTCTAGATCACCATTTAAAAAAGCTGTTTTAGCATCCATTTGATGGACAACTAAATCATGTATGTAGCTAAAGCAATAAGTGACCTAATAGTGGTAATCTTAGTTACAGGAGAATATGTATCAAAATAATCAAGACCTTGTTTTTGAGTAAAACCTCTAATTACAAGTGTAGCATTGTATTTATCAATAGACCCATCAGATCTTAATTTTTTCTTAAATATCCATTTACTAGTAATAGGCTTGGTTCCTTTGGGTAAATCTGTCAAATCCCAAGTATGGTTAGATGAAATAGAGTCTATCTAATTCACTTTTTATTGCCTCTTTACATAAGCTAGCATCAATGGAAGTTACTGCTTCTTGATAAGTTTTAGGATAATTTTCAATCAAATATATTGAAACAAACTCATCATTAAGCATATCAATATGAAAACTTTCAGTCAGAAAAGTTGTAACAAAATCAGGTCCAAAATTGGTATGAGTTCTACATCTTTTACTCCTCCTATGTTCAAGGTTATCCATAATCTCATTAGTGTAACTGGAGGAGGGTAAATTAACAGATAACATAGTATTAGATAACACAATATCTTTAGATCTTTTCAAAGGAAATTCATCTTCGAAAAATTCAACATTTCCAGATTCAAAAATACTTTTATCACTTAACAACATGAACCTATAAGCAGCACTATTTTGAGCAAAACCAACAAATATAGAATCTACAGTCTTAGGTCCAATGTTCATTTTTTTAAAATCAGGTAATCCCACTTTAGCCAAACACCCCCACACTTTTAGAAATTTTAAATTAGGAGCATAGCCTTTCCACAACTCATATGGTGTTTTATCTTTTCCTTTATGTGGAACTCTATTAATTACATGACAAGCAGATAAAACAGCCTCCCCCCACATGTTATCAGATAATCCAGAACTTAAAAGCATAGCATTCATCATATTTTTAAGAGTTCTATTTTTACGTTCAGCTATACCGTTTTGTTGAGGAGTATAAGGTGCACTAAATTCATGAATAATGCCATTTTGTTCACAAAATTCCTTTAGTGTGTTGGTATTATATTCACCACCTCTATCAGACCTAAGTCTTTTAATTCTCCTGTCAGGTTAATTTTCAACTTCAGATTTATAAATCATGAACATTTTTTCAGCCTCATCTTTGGACTTCAAGAGGTAAACTTTAGTATATCTTGAATAATCATCGATAAAAGTCATATAATATTGTTTACCTCCTTTACTAGTAGTACTTTTAAAATCAGCTAAGTCTGAATGGATAAGTTCTAGTAAATCAGTAGTTCTACTAGTTACATTTTTAAAAGGCTTTTTAGCATGTTTAGTTTCTACACAAATATGACACTTAAAACCTTCACACATATTTTTAACATGAATTGAACCAGCAGTTTTAAGTTTTTTAATGGAAGATAAACTAACATGACCTAATCTAGCATGCCACCTATCAGTAGACTCAACAATATAAACAAAATTAGTTGCATTATCAGAAACATTATGAGTGTTCATCACAAATAGTCCACCACTAAGATAGGCCTTCCCAACAAAGTTGTCATTCTTTGTAATAACAATTTTATCAGCCTCTATTACTTGTTTCAGGCCAACTTTGTTGAGAATTACCACAGACACTATGTTTCTACGAAGAGCAGGTACAAATAAAATATCAGATAAACCTAAAGTTTTTCCAGAAATAAGTTTTAGAAAAACCTTCCCTTTGCCGTGAACTCCAGCAGTGTCCTTTGTCCCCATGTAAACTGGTTCTCCATTAGTCACTTCTTTGAAGTCAGTCATCAAGTCTTTGTTGTTACAATAATGCTTTGAAGCTCCGGTGTCTAAGATCCACTCGGTTTAACTCAATTACAACAGCTATTACTTCTTCTTTTTCAACAACATTTGCTTGAGCAACATCAGTAGGCTTTTGATTTTGGTCTTTCCTTTGATAGCACTGATATGCTTTGTGACCAGTTTTCCCACATACATAACACTGCCCTTTTCCTTTCTTGAATTTTCCATCAGCCTTAGAGACTCCAAACATCTTCTTTTCTTTCCCATCAACTTTGAACTTTTGTTTCTTATCTTTTCCCTTGAACCTGTCACTTTTTTCGTATCCGGTAGATTCAATAAGATTTGCACTTGTAGTATTTAAAGACATAGTTGAAAGCTTATCCTTAAGACGGTTAGCCTCTTCAGTTCGCATATGGATGACCAACTCTTGTAATGACATGTCTTTCTTTTTGTGTTTTAGATAATTCCTGTAGTCACTCCAGTATGGAGGAAACTTTTCTAACAACACATTTGCTTGCAGGACTTCACACATCTTCATTCCTTCGAATAATATAGCAGCAACTAGATTTACATAGGTATGTACTTGATCCATGATAGATTGATCATCATTGATTTGGAATCGCAGCCAATTTCCTACCACATACTTTTTCCTTCCGGCATCATCAGATCCATATCTCTTGTTCAAAGTATCCCAGATTTCCTTTGCATATTTGAATTCAATAAACAAATCAAACAAACTATCTGTCATATGATTCAGCAAATGACCACGAACAGTCTCGTTATCCTTTTCATACTTTTTGATAATTTATGCAGAGGGTGTAGATGTGTAAGACCCCAAACCAGGCCCCCTACAGTTGGTTCTTATAACTGGTTACATTCTTTAAAAACATCTAACTTTCATTTACATAAACAACGGAAGTCTTTCTCAAAATAATATTATCTTTAAACCCGTTAACTTTGATAACATTACCTGACGAATGCATGCGCACCAACCCGAGTAGCCCCGCTCCCAAGCCAATATACCTCATCTAGCTGACTCACCTGCAAAACAATCTAACGTACATACAAAGTCAGCTACGCTGAGTTAGTTCTAATAGTTTAATTTAACAAAAGCCAACTCGTCTCTGTTTCATATTTATTTCCACTCAAGACCCTTAGGTCTTTATAAAAATAGTTTATTAAACTTCTATCATGTATGTTATCTTATAATATCCCACAAGGATTCACCACCCTAGACTCTGCCCGTCATTTAAACATAGTAAGTCTCTCCGACATGGATCGAGCTTACTACCCTGATAACTCACAATTTAACATACATATACACCATACACTGTTTACTCAACCAACCTCTAGACACCAACTTACCAGTCCTAACTAGGACTCTCATAAACCAATTAACTCAACAGTTGTACACAATGTACTTAGCTCGACACAACGGTCAATCTAACTCGATATACCACATTGATTCCACCTATTTATCACCTCAATACCATCTCATACACAATTAATATAACTCATCACTTGCATGCAATTTAACACATATATAAGCACACAAATACATACCTCATCACTGCACCCTCGTCAGGGTTATCCCCGTCGGGATACCCGTCATAAGCTCAGCTCCACCCTTGTTACATGGCCCCGCCGCTAAACATAGCGACACACTCGTCATCTATGATGACTACCCAACCACCACACGGTGACTATATCATCTACCATACGGTGACTGACACATCACCCGTACAATGATGACCCCGAAGGAATCCGTCCTCCACATCACTATTAGCCGTATACACGGACAACAATGCAAACACACAAAGCAGTACATATATACACATGACACTACCTGGACATGTACTACGACTCACCACCATTTAAGGATCACCTACGTGTGTAATCCAACACTTACTTAGACGTATCCTCATAACGTCTAGACACCTTAACCAGCTCTTTCCGAATAATTAATTATACGACGCCCAAACACCATACTGAGTTCTAACCCGTATATACTATGGACACCCCATAGACCCATGCTAACACGATACTCGTCGTGTCACGAGGACAAAGACACAATACACAAACCATCAAACACATGACGCTAAACAGCATTCTAGCCTTTACTTGACTCGTTAATGAACCACGTAGAGGTTCCCTGCTAACTCTCTTTATATAACATCACAGGTTTAACTAAATTCCCGACTCATCCCGACTAACTCATAACCTGACACACTCGAATCCCACAACTCTTGTTCACCCATCCTAGGGATCCCATAATGACCCTTAGCTTAGTATTACATAGGGGTGCAAACGAGCCGAGCTGCTCGCGAGCTACTCGAGATCGGCTCGTTAAAAAGCTTGAAACGAGCCGAGCTTAAACGAGCTCGAACCGAGCTCGAGCCTAAGAATAAGCTTGTTTATTAAACGAGCCCGAGCCCGAGCTTCACTTATCGAGCTCGAGCCGGCTCGCGAGCCTTAACGAGCCTTTTATTTATATAATGTTTTTAATATATTTAATATATATTTATAAAATAATAATAATAATTAGTATATATAAAATTAAGATAAATATAATTAAATAATATGTATTATGTTATATATAAAAACTATAATAAAATTTATATAAAAATAATTATAAATATATATAAATTAATTAATATATAATAAACGAGCCGAGCCCGAGCCGAGCTCGAGCTTGTAAAGCTACCAACGAGACGAGCCCGAGCTTCAAAATTAGAGCTCGAATCGAGCCGAGCTCGAGCTCGAGCTCACAGTAAGTTAAACGAGCCGAGCTCGAGCCTAATCAAGCTCGGGCTCGGCTCGGCTCGTTTGCACCCCTAGTATTACATAACGGTCTCATAAAACACTTCCAGTTTAAATCATAACTTGTAATACGTTCGTATGATAAAACATTTGAGTATGTACGATATCCCCAAAACAGTAAAACGTTTAAAGAGGGGATTAGAAACCCACCTTTGCTCGACACGCTTCAATCTTAAGAACACGCTAACTCCTCGTGCTCGCCTTTCGACCTCGCACCTATAACACATAACATATGAGTCAATACATGACCCGACATTCACTCGCTCAACTAACCCGACACCATGCATGGTCCACACTTCCCTTGCGTGTTGTCATGCACAAACCCTAGCTTCTCATGAGTACCCATGCATGCCCATGCACCTTATGTTAGGCTAAAACCGTCACTGAACGTGTATCGGATAATTCCGGCTTCAACTACGGCTTCCCGGTGGTACCCCCTCGTCGCTAACCACCAACCCCGGTCACCACAACCTTCGGTCAGCCTTGCGCGACCACTTCCAACCTCCCCACCACTATCGTCACCTTCCCATGCCGCCATCGTGTCGTCACAACCACCACTGAGCCATCACAGCCCCCGTTGGCTCAGTTTGGTCCTCCTCCGCCTCACGGTTCATCAACCCAACCCTATCCGGCCCTTATCCCCAATCCCGTAACCCTACCGGCCACCTCTACGGGTTCGACCGAACTCGTCTCAGCCCACGTCCAGCTCTCACATCAAACCGATACAAAAACAAGTCTAGGTTACGAGTTATACCTTTAAACCGGATGATTCGTGCTAGTCGAACCCCTCCTCGGAATTGTCTTCCTCGAAACTCACCTTTTTGCGCAAACCCTAATACCACCACAACACAAAACACAATGATTCGAGTATTCGACACACTAAGGATGATTAGAGATCACCAAAATACCTCGAATCGGATGCAAATTGAGACGAATGACTCTCTTCCCTTCTCCATGTTCTCGGCAGCCACAAACCCTCAATGGGGAGTCTCCCCCATGCGTAACACCCTAATGGGTGTTGTTCTCGGACCGGGCTTGGCCCTTGCGCTCCACCGACTAATCCCTAGGCTCGGCCTGTCTCGTAGTTTTTTTAATAAAAACCCCTCTACGTCTCGTTGATTACTCGCTAAACCTCAATTTAATTACAAGAGAAACCTTCCCTTCTATGCCTTCGGTTAAGTCTCGTTAGGTTCCCACAACTTTTCCGTCCACTATATACAAACATAAACACATACATATTAATCCCATTCATTAGGTAAAAACCCGGGATGTTACAAGATGAAGAGGATCCAGAATCTCTTGAAGGAATGATAACGATTGGTACTTGATTCGGTTGAACAGAAAACTTGAGAGGATCTTCAATCAGAACATAATCGATCTCAAAATGCTCAAAGAAGATTAGCAATTTTTGACACCAACGACGATAATTTGTTCCGTCCAGTCAGGAATGATTTTCGAGAGATTCAAATTCGCCATTGAATGTTATCAATCGCTTTCAAATTGTTGGAATAATTGTGCAGAATCAATGGAGAAATGAAGAATCAACAAAGAAAATAAAGGGATGTGTTGTGTGTAATCACACCGCCTTGAAAGCGATTTGAACACTACCGTGATGCAAATAGAAGATTGTGAATCGCTCCCCAAGGTAACACAGTTTTAATCGATCATCTTGTGCACTCAAGAACAATCCATCATTGAAATTGATCAGAGCCTATTGATCAAAAGTTAAAGAAGATGTCCTAAAAATTAGGACAAAACTGCTTTCCCAAAAGAAACGGATTTGATAAAACCGTTTCAAAAAATAAAGATAAAATATATTATTATATAACTAATAATATCATAAAAGTTAAATAAAAACAATTCTTTTAATGTCTTTTATCCCAACATTCATCAACCTGCATCAGTTTTCTATGTTCAACACAGGGGCCCAACTAAACCTGGACCAACTCTCGTCAATCTACTGCTCCCCGTCAATTCAGTGGCCCATCCTATGCTAGACTGTTGCCACCTCCAAGTGGAACTCCTGCAGCCACACCCACCAGCATTCGACCCTTCCTAGGGAAGTGTCAATGGTGCCACCAAGGAGGGCATTCTCTTACCAATTGTCCTTCTTTTAAAAAGGTAAACCTAAATATTAATGTTCCATCTTTTAACAGAAATTCACAGGTCAAGGGGGGCACAAGCACACATGATGAATACACCCGGCATGCCCACTACCAATTGGCTCTTTGACAGCGGAGCCTCATATCACGCTACAAATGACCTGAATAACCTCTTCCTCCATGCTCCATATGACGGAACTAAGGAACTAGTGATCGGTGACGGTTCGTGTTTACAAATAACTCATATTGGTTCTCTTATCATTCACACGTCACACACACCCTTAATTCTTACAAATTTAGCGATTACCCTAGCGGGTGGAGTGGTAAGACGGTGTGTTGGTGGGGAGGGGACCCGGGTTCGAGTCTCCCCATCCCTATTTTTGGTTTTAATTATTTTAAGCTATTATTTTTAATATAAAACCCACCCCAATATTATTATATTAATATATTAATGTGTTTTGAAACCAGGAACCACCCGTAGGCTCGGGTCTAGTTTTGTAACCCATTTTAATATTACTTCCCACTTTTATAATAATATATTTATATTATTACTCAACCCACGACTCCTAATAAAAATAATATATATATATATATTATTTCCACCTCAATAATATGTATCGTGTCATGCTTCTAACTTATAAATAATATAATTATTTATATTATTTACCCACGTTCATATTCTCGAATAAAAGTAATGTAATTATTATTTTTTCCACATAAATGATTAACGAATTATTCCTCCGAACTTAAAATAATATAATAAATTATATTATTTTCCTTGACCATTATTAAATGGTACAAACGCATGAATATATTTAATTATTAATATTATTCGTAATTAGAGACGTTCGACACGAAACACGTTTATCTTAATTATTATATTAAGAAATCCTTATTCCCGTGGACAAGTTCGTCTACTCGTTGATCCGAAGTATGTTCTAGGACGTTCAAAACTTCCGTGTCGTCGTCTCAAAAATCTCATTGTATCCCTAACTATTATGCTTATAATTCTATAGCATACGTAAGATGTTCACAGACAAACACTTGTGGTCCCAATTGCATCCTTGTGTGGTGCTATCTACTCGTACACAACTAAGGTGAGTTTCATGACCCCTTTTTACTCGTTTTCCTGTTGGGGAAGAAACATGAACACAAACCAACATCTTTTACTTGTGTTCCCGTTGGGGGAGAAACATGCACGCAAGCAATCATACTTTTACTTGTTTTTCGTGGGGGAGAAACATGCACGCATACAAACATTATTTTACATGTTTTTCCTGTTGGGGGAGAAAACATGACGCAAACTATTTTCATTTTTGTAATTCATATGTTATCACTGTTGAGGCTAAGCGTAACACACTATTATGAAAGTCCTCACACACATCGAACCGTTAATATGGATCTTAGCGAGGTAATGTTTAGTAGTACTACTGGGTTTGACAAACCCCACCCGCGTTAGTCGCGCTAACTCGATTGGAGGTCGAACGGATGAAATGTTGTCCTAAACACATTGCCAGAGTTGATAGACCAGGAGGGAGACCTACAAACACAAACATTCAGCTTCGGTTGCGAGCGCTTTAGTAAGACATGAAAATAGGTTAGCTACCTATAGATACACATATTGAATGTACATAATCTGGTAAACGCTTTATTTATAAACTTGAAACCTGTGAACTCACCAACCTAGTGTTGATACGTTTTCTTACATGTTTTCTCATGTCGCTAAGGCACAGGTTACACACCTAGGACATGCATTGAGTCCTACTGTCATTTCATTCATATACAAACATTTAAAACAATTCACTTACTTTTATTAAACAAAACTTTGGCGCGTTTGTTTTGCGCAATAACTACTTGACATAAATCGCTTCCGCATTTAACTCTAAACATTTTATGGATTTGTTTAAAATCATATAGTGTCGTTTGACGTAACTAATGACTGAGATCCTGGTTTGTCACACGCCAAACGGTAGCAAGACGGAGCCTTCGGAGGAGTCACTCACACCACCATCATCTGCACCCTTGTTACACCATCAGAGCCGAAGATAACACCGGCTTGAGCCTATCGATGACACAATCGGGAATGGTGGGCCTTCTCAAGTCCGTGTTAGGGACGACACACAGCACTAGCACATGTCTCTTTGGGAGCTGGGTTCGTCGGAGGCGAGTCCCTCCTACACCCACTAGCAACAATACTCCGATCACACTAGCTTTACTATACTTCAAGCCCGAACCCATGGACCTCGCTTGAGGTACACCGCGTGGAGGCAAACCGTTGCACGTTTTGTGGTAAAAATTCATTGACACATAGATGTCATCACCTTCCCGAGCCGTAGGCTCGCGCTTTGGTCGATATTCTGTTCAAGAAAGATTGACCACAAGGTTGAGAACGCCTTGCTCATTGCATACTCAAACCCTATCCTGACTAAGTTTGAAGGACGACTACTTTGCTTCTCCTAGTAACACATATCCATGAACTAGTTTCACTCCTAGAAGCCGCATTTCATGTACATGTTTGTTTCATGTGCATGTTCCCATCTACAATCCACTGGATTGGACTCTCGTATTGTGTTTCAACTCGAGTGAATACTAGGATCAAACAAATCTCCGACTACTCATCTTGATATGAGTCCTGGTTGATCAACTTATGGTTGATGAATAAGCCTTTCAATGACTTATCATCTCTAACAACACTCTGTACTCGGCAATAAAAATTGAGGGACATTTTGACACAGGACAGGTAGAAGCTAGGGTGAGCATGCAAAGCAAATTATCGTTACGGGTGCACACGTAATAGTAATTTAAGGTGCATGTAAGTCCTGGTGAAACCTAGTGTGTGGATAAATGGTCCTAACCAGTGATTTACAAACTTAAGTTTCCACTGTCAGTAGAAATTCTCATAACCCACTCAACAACTAGTTGGTATCGTTAAACTTGTTCAACAGTTGATAGACGCAACTATCATGTCGAAAATGTTTACGGACACACTGAACTATCATCAATAGGATCCAACATTTTATTTCACTCATGTAAGAGTCTTATTAAACTTAAAACTCTCATCCAGACTTGATTAATGGAACCACCTAGATTGAAACTCTAGTAGAACCTCATGGTAAACCCACCGACTTCAACTATGTAAATGAAATTTGAGGAATTCTTTCTAAGCTAACACGTTATTCCTTACACTCCAAGAATAAATTCCATTTGACCCTATTACCTTATCATGTGACTAATCCTTAGTCTAATTTGAATTATACCCCAATATATAAATCAAGCTGAAATCATTGGTCATGACAAATTGTTCGCCTTCCTCTCCCTAGTGGAGAAGACCTTTCTGTCCAAGGCGAAAAGAGTGGTGCTGTCGTAGGCATCATATCTTTCATTAAAGCACATAAATGTTTGCATAAGGGTCATACCGCCATTCTGACTCTTGTCGCCGAACAACCATCCGAGGAGAAGGAGTTTGATGATATTCCGATCGTTCGTGATTATCTAGAAGTATTTCCCAAAGACATACCTGGTCTTACACCTCATCGTCAAGTCAAAATTTTCAGATCGATCTAGCACCTGAAGCAGCGCCTATTGCTCGGGCACCCTACAGACTTGCACCTAGTGAATTACAAGAACTATCTACACAACTGCAAGAGTTGTTGGATAAAGGTTTCATCCGATCTAACTCATCGCCATGGGGAGCTCCAGTCCTATTTGCCAACAAGAAGGACGGGACCTTCCGCATGTGCATTGACTACCGTGAGCTAAACAAAGTGACAATCAAGAATCGTTATCCTCTACCCCGCATTGATGATCTATTTGATCAACCCCAAGGATCAAGCTTCTATTCCAAGATAGATCTTAGCTCCGGTTACCATCAACTGAGTGTCCGAGACGAGGATATCTCTAAGACTGCCTTCAGAACTAGGTATGGCCACTACGAGTTTATGGTCATGCCTTTCGGACTAACCAACGCACCCGCGGTATTCATGGACCTCATGAACCGTGTGTGTAAACCTTACCTTGATCAGTTCGTCATCGTCTTCATTGACGATATCCTCATCTATTCCAAGAATAAGGAAGAACATGAGGAGCACCTGTGTTTGATTCTAGAATTGCTGAAACAAGAACAATTGTACACAAAATTTTCCAAGTGCGAATTCTGGTTTCGTGAAGTGCAATTCTTAGGGCATGTAGTCAACGAGAGAGGAATACATGTCGATCCATCTAAAATAGAAGCCATCAAGGATTGGGCGGCACCGACATCTCTGACTGAGGTGCGACAATTTCTGGGATTGGCTGGCTATTATCATCGTTTCATCGAGGGATTCTCCAAGATTGCTCAACCCCTCACTGCCCTAACTCAAAAGGGTAAACCTTATAACTGGGGTGACACCCAGGAGTCAGCGTTTCAACTGCTTAAATAAAAACTCTGTAGTGCACCTATCCTATCTCTTCCGGAGGGAACTGATGACTTTGCAGTGTACTGTGATGCATCTATTCAAGGTCTTGGTTGTGTACTGATGCAACGCGATAAAGTGATCGCATACGCTTCTCGACAGCTAAAAATTCACGAGAAGAACTACACGACTCATGACTTAGAGTTGGGAGAATTGGTATTTGCACTAAAGATATGGAGACATTACTTGTATGGTACCAAGTGCATAATCTACACCAATCACAAGAGTATTTAGCACATCTTTGAACAAAAAGAGTTGAGCATGCGACAACGTCGTTGGGTCGAACTCTTGAATGACTATGACTGTGCGATCAGATACCACCCGGGCAAGGCTACTGTCGTCGTCGATGCCCTAAGCTGTAAGGAAACCAAGCCCAAACGAGTTCGAGCATTACAACTTACTATCCACACCGGATTACCTGACAAAATCCGTAGTGCTCAACTCGAAGCCCTGAAAGAGGAAAACCTATCGTTGGAAGCCACATATGGTATGGAAGAAAAACTCGTGGTTAAATCAGATGGTGTTCGCTACTTCACAGAGCGAATATGGGTTCCAGTGGGAATTTAAGGGAACTTGTTATGGATGAAGCTCACAAATCTCGATACTCTATTCATCCTGGTTCCGACAAGATGTACCATGACCTAAAGGTGCTATATTGGTGGCCGAAGATGAAAGCCCATATATCCACCTACGTGAGAAAGCGCCTGACTTGCGCAAAGGTCAAAGTGGAATACCAAAGCCTTCTGGCTTACTTCAACAACCAGAGATTTAAATGTGGAAATGGGAGCAAATTTCTATTGGTGCTAGGATTGCTCAAGAACACCAACGATCGTAAGAAGAAGATCGATCTAAGAATGGTTTGATGGTGATGAGAGGTTTACGATTTCAATGGAGGGTGTGGGGCTGATTTTTTTCAAAAATAATGAGGAATGGAGTTAAGGTTTTTATAAAATCCTTATATACACACTCCATGGTCCCCTCCATGGATTTAAAATTAATTTATGTGGCCCGTGGACCAATTTAAATGGATTTAAATAATTTTAATTATTCTAACTAAATAAACTAGTTTCTAATAAATATTTTTATAAAACTCTATTTATAAAAATCACTAAAGCAGTAAAAGTCACAACGTTACGCGTAAACGTACGCGATTTCACGAAATTCTATAATTTATGCATAAAATCACATAACACGTAAAAACACATAATTTATAATTATAAATTATTTATTGCTAAAAATATTATTTTTAATTATCACCAACGTTCGGGTTCGGGGTAGCTTGGTGATAAAATCCATGGAAATCTGCTCCCATTTCCACATCAGGATTTTCGGTTGCTGGAGTAATCTAGACGGCTTTTGGTACTCCACTTTGACCTTTGAACAAGTTAGACACTTGCTCACATAGGTGGCTATATCGGCTTTCATGTTTGACCACCAATACAGAACCTTCAAGTAATGGTACATCTTATCAGAACAGGATGAATAGAATATAGAGACTTGTGTGCTTCATCCATTACAATTTCCCTTAAGTTCCCGTACACTGGTACCCATATTCGCTTTGCGAAATAGTGAATACCGTCTGATTTGATCTCAAGCTGCTTTTCCATACCACGCGTGGCTTCCAACGATAAGTTCTCTTCTTTCAGGGCTTCGAGTTAAGCATTACGAATCTGTTCGGGTAATCCTGTAGGAATAGTGAGTTCTAACGCTCGAACTTGTCGTGGTTTGGTTTCTTTTCAGCTTAGGGCATCGGAAACCACGTTAGCTTTGCCCGGATGATACTTGATGGCACAATCATAGTCATTGAAGAGTTCAATCCAGCGACGCTGTCACATGTTCAACTCCTTCTGTTCAAAGATGTGCTGAAGACTCTTGTGATTGGTGTAAATAGTGCATTCGGTACCGTACAAGTAATGTCTCCATATTTTCAGTGTGAATACCACGGCTCCCAACTCCAAGTCATGAGTCGTGTAGTTCTTCTCATGAATTTTTAATTGTCGGGAAGCGTATGCGATAACCTTCTCGCGTTGCATTAACACACAACCGAGACCCTGGATGGAGGCATCGCAATACACTACGAAGTCATCCGTGCCCTCTAGCAGAGACAGGATGGGTGCGCTATAAAGTTTCTGCTTCAGTAGCTGGAATGCTGATTCCTGGGTGTCGCTCCAATAATAAGGTTTACCTATGTGGGTTAGGGCTGTGAGAGGTTGAGCAATCTTTGAAAATCCCTCGATAAATCGTCGGTAGTAGCCAGCCAAACTGGGTTGACATGTATTCCTTTCTCATTAATTACATGTCTTAAAAATTGAACCTCTCGAATCCAAAAATCGCATTTGGAAAAATTTGCATATAACTGCTCTTGCTTCAGTAGTTCTAAAATTAAACGCAGATGCTCCTCATGTTCTTCCTTTCTCCTGGAATAGATGAGGATGTCGTCAATGAAAACGATGACGAATTGATCGAGGTAGGGTTTACATATTCGGTTCATGAGATCCATGAACACCGCGGGTGCGTTGGTTAATCCGAATGGTATAACCAAAAACTCGTAATGGCCGTACCAGGTTCTGAAAGCGATTTTAGATATGTCTTCATCTCGGACTCTCAGTTGATGGTATCCAGATCTTAGATCAATCTTTAAGTAGAAGCTCGACCCTAGAAGTTGATCGAACAAGTCATCGATACGGGGAAGTGGATAGCAATTCTTGACAGTTACCTTGTTTAGCTCTCTGTAATCAATGCATATATGGAAAGTCCCATCTTTATTTTTGACAAATAGGACTGGGGCTCCCCATGAAGATGAGCTAGGTCGGATAAAACCCTTATCCAACAGCTCTTGCAGCTGTGTGGATAGCTCCTGCAACTCACTTGGTGCATGTCTATATGGTGCTCGAGCAATAGGTGTTGCTCCGGGTGTTAGGTCAATCTGAAATTTGACCTGACGGTGAGGTGGAAGACCAGGCAAGTCTTCAGGAAATATTTCTAGAAAGTCGTGAATAATGGGGATATCATCAATCTTCTTCTCCTCGAAAGGTTTCTCAGCGACAAGGGCTAGTATTGCGGCATGACCCTTCGCAGACACTTCTGCGCCTTCATGAAATACATGATGCCCACAACTTCACCACTCTTCTCGCCTGAACGGAAAGGATCTCCCCGCTAGAAAGAGGAATACGAACGACCTTGTCACTATAGACGATCTCAGCTTGGTTTTTAGATAACCAATCCATGTCGACAATTATGTCAAAACTGCCAAGTGTAACTGGCATTAGATCGATATCGAGTTTGTGACGTGATAGTCCTAACTTACATCCCTTAAGGATGTGAGTTGCCTTGATTATCTTACCGTCTGCTATCTCTATGGTTTATTTTTGTTCTAATAGGGTCGGGCCGTTTCTATCTTTTTACTAAAGCTTCTAGATATAAAACTTCTATCAGCGCCAGTATAAAAAAGAACAGAAGCAAAACGATCATTTAGAGGAAACATACCGTTAACGACGTTCTGATCATTTGTAGCTTCCCCTGAGCCAATCACGAAGGCTCGACCCTTCGCACCATTACTGTTGTTACTACCATTTCCACCCTGGTTGTTATTACCGTTGCCATTCCCATTACCATTCTTCTTTAGTTGAGGACAGTTTCTCTTGAAATGTCCTTCCTTTTCGCACTCAAAGCAGCCTTTGGGTGCTTCACCTGATGGTGTCTATTTGTTCTACAACTCTCCCCTACAATATTTGGCCGAATGACCCATCTTACCACTCCGCTGGCAGCGGTACCTGTCACATGCTCCATTATGGTGAAAGTTGCATTTGCTGCACTTCGGGTACTTACCAGCATATGTACCCTGGTTCTTCTAATTTGAGGTAGACTGTGTGAGGTTCTTAGCAGATTCAAACTTACGCTGATGTTGCTGTTGCGGTGGTGGGTTAGACTGGAAATCTTTAGAGTGCGTGCTGCCAAACTTTCGCTTGTTGTCAGCCATCTTTGAAACCGTACCTCTAGGGGGTAGGGTGCCCTGAGCGACTGCCTGACCGGTTAACTTGTGAGGCAACCTGATAGTCTGCTAGATTGTGGTAGGATTAAATGATGTCACCATACTCTAAATTTGAGGGACTAGACCGTCGATGTACTTTTTGATCCTCTTGTAGGCAAGTGTCACCATTTGAGGACATGATGTAGCCAGCTCGTGCGAACGAGTGGTGTAGGCTTCAATTTCAGATCCTTCCATATTTAGGTACCAAAATTCACCCTCAAGTTTCTACACCTCATCACGGGGGCAGTACTCCTCCTGCAACATAGTCTTGAATTCGTCACATGGCAATGCATTTGCCATCTCCAGAGTTAACATCTGTACCTAGGAGTTCCACCAGGTAAGGGCCGGACCCTCCAGTGTGCCAGATGCGTATTTCACTTGGTTGTTCTGTGGACAGTTGCACATATTAAAGACCGATTCAGTCTTCTCCATCCAGCGGAGTAAGCCAACAGCTCCTTCAGCTTTACTAATTGTGTAGGGCTTGTAATCCACGAAGGTCTTAAAGTACAGGCCTATTGGTTGTTGTGCTGACCTGGATTGAAGACAAGAATGCGTTTAGGGATATAAGGTTCAGAAATGAGTTTAGAATGAGTGCTGACTCACTAGAGTCGACAGACGATAGATTTACCTCCGGCTGGATTGGCTGCTAAAGCTTTAGCCACACGGTCATTAATCAGTGTTGTGAGTTCAGCTGCAGTCATATTGATATTTCCATGACCGCCATTACATCCACCGTGTCCACATCCACAACCAGACATGATCTTCACATTCACAAATACAATAATGAGAAAAATATACCGCGTATAATCATCATACAAGTACAAGTAAATAAAAGTAAACATAAACCACAACATCTAATATTTCCATAACAGTCCTTGATTAAATAAATTGTAAAGGCTACAAATAGATTCAACTAAAACATCAAGATCCAGAAATATCTGTCGGATGGGAAGAAACCTGCCATTCTTGGTTTAAATAAAATATAGAAATTAACGAAAGACTATCATATGCCATTACTAGCGGAAGTAACATCTGATCCGTCATCATCGTTCTCAGCTGGTTCTCCCTCGGGCTCAGCATCTCGTACATCTCTTGCTGCATTGGCAGCCTCAAGATGCACCTCCAGCTCCTCGATCCGAGTCTCAGCTGCACCAAGGTTAAACTCTAGTACATTCACTCAGGTCTGTAGCTCCCGGAATGCTACCACTAGGTTCTCATGCACCTTGTCAGTCTCTCCTAGATATGCTGTCAGTTTCTCAACCCTCTGGTCAGCTTGACTTCCTCGCGCAACAAGCCGGTGATCTCGCCTGCAACATCGCGCATGTTCCAAATCTCCCGGTCCATCTTTGCTACAAAGGTAGCAAAAGCCTGATCTAGTGGGTACTACAGTGATTGCAAGGCTTGCGAAGAAGAAGAGGTAGTGTCAGCAACTTGCGGGGGTGGGACTTGCTCCTGGCGAACCCGGCTCCTGATCATGTCAGGATACCAATGCCAGTCCTGTATGTTATCCCTGACACGTACAGGAAATGGCTCGTCATACAACACGGTGTTGTCAATAGGGTTCAGTCGACGCCTATTTGGTTCGGGTGAAGGTACAGTAGGAACATCATGTTCCTTGTTAGCTGGGGATGCAGGTGATGTAGGTGATGTAGACATTTCCTGTAAACTAATGTATGAGTGCCATGAATGCGTGTTTGTGCTGTGTAACTAATGCAATGGGTGTGGTTATAGTCTAAGTCTACTACTAATGTAAACCTAGTTCACTAGAACCAATGTCTCTGATACCAATCTGTCACACCCTCAAAATCCATGTGCGGGGTTTTACCGCGAGGCGCGTGACAAACGAGGATCTCAGTCAGTAGTTATGTTGAACGACTCTATATGAGTTTAAGAAAAACCATTAGTGTTTAAATAAATGTGGAATGCGGAAGCGAAAAGGTTTATGAAAATCCATGCGCAAAACAAAGGCGCCTAAAACCATGTAATTCAAATAACTAAAGTAAGTCCGATGTTTGAAAAAGGATAAGACTCCAATGCATGCCCTAATCTCGTGCTCGTACCTTAGCGACCTGAGAAAACATGCTAAAATGTGTCAACACTAGGTTGGTGAGTTCACAGGTTTCAAATGTAAGTAAAGTTACCAGATAAAACAGATACAGTTATATCAATAGGTAGCTGGCCTATAAACATGTTACTAAAGCGTTTCGACACTGAAGCTGACTGTTTGTGTTTGATGCCTTCCACCATGTCTAACACGAAACAATGGTGAGATGTTAGGTCAATTTTACACCCGTTCGGCCTCCAGTCGAGTTAGCGCGACTAACGTGGGTGGGGTTTGTCATACCCAGTAGTACTACACAAGATTACCTCGCTATTCCCTTATATTAAACGGTTCGATATGTAAGGACTTTCATGATATGTTTGCGCTTAGTATGCAAGTGATATAAAAGAAATGTAGAATCTAACTGTTTGCGTTCATGTTTTCTCCCCTAGTTTAAAACAGAAAAAAGGGCCCGTGAAACTCACCTTAGAATGCGTGCTAGAAAAAAATAGCAAAGTAAAGACCGGTGAATCTCTAACTGTCACCTATTAACATAGGTCTATAAGTGCGTGTTCGTGTAGGTTTATATAAACCCTTAGTATCCAAACAATCCCATTGTTTTAAGTGTTTAGAAAATAATTGATAGTTTAACCAAGACTGACTAACTTTGACCCGACGACCCGTTGATGACTCGTACAGTGACTTAATGTTTGTTTAGTATAATACTACCATATTATACATATATGATCATGTAATAACACTTAGCAACAATTCCTTATTGTTCTAGCATGCAAGAACGATTACCACAAATAACAGGCTTCCATAAATAGCAGGTTTTCATAAATAGTAAGTTTCTATAAATAGCAGGTTTTCATAAATAGTAAGTTTTCATAAATAGTAAGTTTCCGTAAATAGCAGGTATGTTCGAGACTCGTGTTTTTTAGAAACTATTGATACTAAATATATTCATAATATTAATCTAACACGTCCTAGATGATTAACCTTGCAACACACACCTAGATCTTAACATGTTGATCACATTTCAGTTTAGGGTTTCCTTTTATAGTCGGCTAAAGATAACATGCATGATTTCTGAGATTTAACACGTTACAACATGTTGTTTTATCATAATTAACGTACAACTATCATTATATACTAACATGCATGTCAAACTAGCAAGCTATGAACACTTTTGACAATTAAAGTTTCCTTATTTAGAAAGTTTGTAAAACCGAGCTAAGAATTCAAAATCTAACTTCACAATTCACTTAAACATGCATCAAGTAACATATAGACATCATTATGTCATTCTAATCATGTCTAACATGCAAGATAGAAAACACATAAAGTTTCCTTATATAGTAACTATCGGTTCTAGGCATTTAGGGTTTCACCAAATCAACAAAACTAACAAATATCATCATTATACACAATTAATTATCAAAGTTTGCATATTTATTGAATGGATCATTGTTTGGATGAAAACTAGGGTTTCACATAACCATATTTTAAAAAATATATAAATAAATATACATAAAATCTTACTTGATCCGATAGAAACGAGGATTGGTGCTAGGATTGCTCAAGAATACCAACGATCGCAAGAAGGAGATCGATCTAAGAATGGTTTGATGGTAATGAGATGTTTACGATTTCAATGGAGGGTGTGGGGGCTAATTTTTTTGAAAGTAATGAGGAATGGAGTTAGGGTTTTTATAAAATCCTTATACACACACTCCATGGGCCCCTCCATGGATTTAAAATTAATTTATGTGGCCCGTGGACTAATTTAAATGGATTTAAATACATTTAATTATTCTAACTAAATAAACTAGTTTCTAATAAATATTTTTATAAAAATCTATTTATAAAAATCACTAAAGCACTAAAAATCACAACGTTACGCGTAAATGTATGCGATTTCATGAAAGTTTACAATTTACGCATAAAATCACATAACACGTAAAAACACATAATTTATATTAATTATAAATTATTTATTTTTTGAAATATTATTTTTAATTATCACCAACGTTCGGGGACAGACTCGTGCGATTCGAAAATTCTCTGAATTACCGTTACGTGAGTGTTCGTGCAATGACCGACACACATAATTAAACCTAATCAAGTGTAATGCATGAATGAATGTTTTAGATAACTGAGTTGGTGTTAACGGGGTTAACCTGAAAATGTGGGGTGTCACAGTTTATGTTTGATTTTCTGAATTTGTAATTAACTATTGAGGAGTTAACTTGTGTCAAGTATCCGGTTTTACAATTGTTGCTCAACACAATCAATTATCTTGGTTGTCAGATATTTGTCAAACTTAGTAGTTCAACGTGTTATGTCTATATAACTTCCAATTAGTACAAACCAGTAATCACTAAACTTGCAATCTGAACCCGGAAGCAATCCGTTTTTCCATAACTGTTTCCAAGTAATTTAAAGTTTGTTGCTTTACAATCCGATTTTCTAGGTTAATTCAAGATTAAGTTTTTAAGTAATTGTTAAAGTTGTTTTCACAAATAATACTCTCCACGAATTGCATGTGGATACGACACCCTAGTTTGATGTACTACAGTTTAAGTTAGCTAGGAACTGAATTTTAAATATATTTTTTATTAACCTTGACATCGCGATCACCCACCTATAATAATCACCAAAAAGATGATTTAATATGTATTAAATAATATTGAAATGCTAAAAAATGCTAATATTAATTAAATTTCTTGGAGATATGTTTCCCCTGCCGACAAGAATGCCTTGTATGAGCATCTCAGGGTAAATGATTTATTTAAGTATATTTTATATTCTCTGTTGATTTATTTAAGTATATTTTATAAGTTCTGTTGTTTAATTCCTAAGGACAATTTGATTTGGATCAGATTCAACGGGATGTCGAACGTGATCAGTTGCGGGGTGGCATTAACGTGATATTTATCAAGCGATATAGAGACCGAAAACATGATGTCAAAGAACATTTTAATAAAGTGGGAGGGTATGATGATGTGGAGAGAGCAAGGGCCAACACCCCCGAGGGTATGGCTGATGATAATTGGGCGAAAATGTACGTATTTTCTTGTCGGATGAACATAGAAAATGGTCAGCATCTAACTCTAGAGTTCGAAAACAACAAAAGCACACAAACCGCGAGGGGACAAGCACATATAGTAGTACTTGTTTCAAACAAAGTAATGCTTTATATATATATATATATATTGTAGATATTTATATATATATATATATATATATATATATATATATAAGTGTTTATTTAATGTATAATCTACTTTTTGATGTTAAACAGAATAAGAGTACACTCGAAGCGTTCCACTCTGCTCATACTGATAAAGCTAGGACATTTGATAGTGAGCTAGTCGCCCAACAATATGTAGGTATTTATTATATATATATAATTTTCAAATATATATATAATCTATTAAATCATCTTTATAAAATACAACGTGATTTAGCACAAGAGTTCGTCTACAACGTGATGGGCGTAAACCACCTTCGTCTACATCATCGATTTTCTTTGGTGTGGAGCAGGCAACTCCAAGTTTTACACATGTAAAACTAGCTTATTTTGTTTTCCAACTTTATTTGTAAATTGAAATGAATGACACGACATCGGAATATGATTGATATTGTATGTAATAAAGTTGTTTATGTTTAGCCTGTTTTGAACCCTAACTGATGATTTGCACTTTAGAAATCCGCAACTGGTTTGGTTTCCTGATGTGCGTAACTCTATGATTTTACTAGCTTATCCCTAATTTCATCACCAAAACCTAACCATTAGAGGTTTTAATGGTCAAACAAATATGACCAGATGCTGCTTGCTTGTGTTTTGTATATATACTTGATGGAGATATAAAGTTTAAATAAATTAGTTTTTCATATATATATTCATTATGTTCATGAGTTATATTACCATTCTATCTGTTGTAGTTGTGAAGCTTATTCTTGAAGCTTAGTAACAAACCGACTTTGAAAGTCAAAATGTACCTTTCCTGGTAGTCAGTCATATGGAGATATGGCCTAATTTAATAAAAAAAAATTTTGCTGAATTTGAAATAAGGTCATTGTGTAATTTTGTAGTGTTAAATTCTAGTGTTTGTTAGTTTTGTAGGAGCATATAATTTGGTTTAGATGATGTTCAACTGAAAACTCTGTATGCAATATTTCAGAACAATCTATTTGCATTCATACTGCCTGGTTCTTGTCTAGATCACATGATCTATACTCTCTAGTATAGTAGTCTGTAACATAGTTGTCAAGGCGCATATGTGCAAAGGCCTCGCCCGGAGCCTAGTCACAAGGCGTAAAAATATGAGGATTTTTAAAGTCTTATTTAATATATAGTTTTGTTTTAACTTATAATGTATACTTTAGTTTGGTAAATTGGGTTAATGTTGATACTTTGGTAGTTTGATTAATGTTGGTTTTTTGGTAAATGTTAGTTTAGTATATTTGTTAAATGTTAGTAGTTTGGTAAATCTTAGTTTATATTGTTTGGGAATTAAAAACAGGATTTTTGTCGTTTGAGACAACTCCAATTTACAGTCGTTATAATGCCGAAATTTCGTAAAAAATATAACACGTGGCTTATTTAACCTATAGTTTTGTTTCAACTTATAATGTATACTTTATTTTGTAGCTCAAATTAACAATTTGTTTTAAAACCCGGCTTTTAGAGATCAACTCCAAAACTTTATGGGTTCGAACATGTCACCAAATGGTGGCGACGAAGATGATACCGGCGACGGGGATGAGAATGACGATATGGATTAGCTAGGTTTACGGTTTTAATGTATATTAAAATATTTTGGACAATAGATGTAGTTTCTATGTTTATGTGAATGGAAATATTGAAAACTGTAAATATCAAATTTGCATTGGTATATATTTAGCAATTTGTGAAAAACTGAAAATATTGAAAAAAAAGGAAAAAGGCCGTAAAACGTACTTTGGAGCAATAGGGGCAACAGTGGGGTTTTAGGGGCTAAAGTGGTGGCACTATTTGTGGCGATAGATCAATAGCGGCGACAATAAGTATTAGCGGCGACAATAGGTATTAGCGGCGATAGATCAATAGCGGCGACAATAAGTATTAGCGGCGATAACTTGGGCATTAGGGGCAAAGTATTAGCAGTGACTTTTTACTGGTGATATATCGCCACTATTAGCTTTAACGGCGACAATGGGGAGCATTAGCGGCGACATTTGTCGCCCCTAATACCTTGAAATCTTGTAGTGATCATATGCTAATTACTTGTTTTAGGTTGCATAAAATCATTGTAGGTTATAACAAGTCACTTTAGTGTTAATGACATATGACAAGTCTATTATATTACACTTCATAGGTTTTAGGGGACCATATCATGTGTTTTGACTTGTTTGCTGATAACTACTAAATTACATTTCTACAGAAAATATAAATAATTGTGTGCTTAATCATAGTTTTGTACTTTAACAACAATTTTTTCACTACATTACATTTTCATACTGTATCACAATATTTTGTACTACATCACGTTACCTTCTCTAAAAGTATCTAATCGATCGGCCGATCGATTAGATACTTTTAGAGAATTCTTATCCCAAGAGAAGTTTAATTATACTTTCCTCATCTTCATAGGAATATTCCAAGGAAATTGATACTAGATAATTCGAAATTAGTTTGAAGATAATTTATGTGTTATACTGTTATCTTTTTTTTGAAAGGCAATTTATGTGTTATCTTATAACTAGTTAAATGTATATTTATCTTATTAATAAAGTCCAACTTATCATTTTTTATTAATTATTTACTTTGGAGTAAATTACCGTTTGCATCCCTATGATTTACACAATTTAACACAATGCGTGTCTAACACGAATTTTTAACGTTTTGAGCACTTGTGGTATACAATCTGTAACACTCTGAGCCCCTGGGCCTAACTCCGCTAAATTTTCAGTTTAAATTTAGGAAACCAGAAAAACACAAAAATGACGTGTAACCAGACATGTAACCAGAAAAACACAAAAATGATGGAAAGAAAACACATTGTTATCATGACAGTCCATAAAACCAGAAATGTAACCACTATGACAGTCTGGTTGTCTAGGAGGACCGATCGATCGGAAAGAAAAACACAAAAATTGTACCTGTGACAGCCTGGTTGTCTAGGAGGGCATCCACTTGAAGAGCCATTGCGAGCAAGAGGTCGGGGACGGCGAGAGCAAGAGGTCGGACGGCGAGAGCAAGAGGACAACAAGAGCAGAGATGGGTGCGTGAGTTGAAATGGGGTGAGGGGTTCAATATGATTTTTAGGGTTATATAAAAGAGTAAATTACTATCTTACCCCTGTCATTGAAAAACTTAACGGAAAGAATTTAACGGAGTTAGGTCCAGGAGCTTAGAGTGTTACAGATTGTATACCACAGGTACTCAAAGCGTTAAAAATTCGTGTTAGGGACGCATTGTGTTAAATCGTGTAAACCATAGGGACGCAAACGGTAATTTACTCTTTACTTTATAAAAAAAATATTAATAATATTTATTTAATAAATAAATTCTTTCAGTTTTTCTTAACTAATAATATTACTTATGTACTCTCCGTAACTGACTATAGAATATTCTAATTCACTATTATTCCATTAATCATATCTTAACAGATTTATATAATATTTGACAAAACTTAGTAGTTACTTGAGTTTATGACCTCTTTAGTTTTAATGACACCAACAATATCCATCAATTTTTTGCCCCTGCACATAAGAAAGTAAACATAGGTATGCAGTTTTTAACTAATAATATTATTTATGTACTCTTTGGCAAGATGAAGTTCTTTGCATAAAATAATACATCATCACTGTTTGGATAAATGCTAGAATCTTTATAACTATTTTATAATTTAGTACGACTTGGAATGGATCTCAGCACATGATGTAATTTTTAATTCCATTGACTATATTATTTATGATTTGGTAGAACACGGAATTGATCATGTACACATGATGCAATTTTTTAAAACCGTTTACTAAATATTGTTAATTAAAAGAGGTAATGCTTTTAGGGAGTATTCATTTGATAGCCCATCTTCCAAGCACAATCAAAGACTTGAAGAATGAGGGTCGTCCTATTGAGTTTACTGTTCTTGATTATGCCTGGTTCTGGCCATGGCCAATGCTCAAGTGTAAACACCACCTTCAAAAAAAACCAGAGAACACTTTTGGATTTGCTTGCCAAAAACGCCCCTCTTCAAGATGGATTCTATAATTCAAGTGTTGGTAACAACTCAGATCAAGTCTATGGTGTCTCTCAATGTAAAGCATTAATATCTTCAAACGATTGCACCAACTGTTTAAAACTGTCCATCGGTTCCTATGACGGATGCTCCGAATTCTCGGAAATGGAAAGTATGTCCAGTGCCTGCACTACAAAGATTTCCAACAAGAATATAATAGGAGTTTGGACCAACTCCTCAAGTGCTACATTTGGGAACCAAGGATTGGACAAGCCATTAGTGTTTTCTAAAGGGTTTTCCATGATGCAAGATTTAGCAAGCAGTGTTCCTTATCAGCCATTAATGTATCAAGCAGCTGAAATAGATGTTGGGGTGGATGGGGAAAGGTATGGTTTGGCTCAGTGCGGAAGAGATTTGAGTAAGTTGAACTGTCAAAATTGCTTGGAAGATGTATTAGTGAGGTACAGATCCTATGTGGAGAATAGAACTGGATGGGAGATTCTTGGGAGCAGTTGCAGCATGTGGTATTCTAATGTTTCAGATGCTTTTAATAATCAGGAAGTAAGTGTGACAGCTCTGACCCCTTCGGCTTTGCCTTCTGACAGTGATCAATTTCCTCCTGGAAAACCTAGCGTTACATCAGGTAATTAGTTAATGCGTATATATATTTGTGGTTTGATGAAAGGGTTTTCTTTAACTTAAATTAGGATACCACATATATGGAGATGCTTTGAAATTTTAACTTGTCAATCTGTCTGTAAGAGTTTAAACCGAATTTTTTCCTAGGGGGTCGCTTTTTTCGAGCTCGCATTTCTAAATAACCAACATAAGTTTGGGATCAAATATATATATTTTTTAAATCAATGAGTTCAACCTCGAAAAAATACTGGGGTCGATCGGTATTTACGTAATATACCCGCTGGTAAAATTTTGAAATCGACTGGGGTCGGTTGACCCCAGTACCACAAAGCTACCTCCGCAACTGGTATAAACATGATTAAAATTGTATCGAAGTCTTAGCGGCCTGTAACGCAAAGTTTTGATTCAAATTATAGACCTGAAACTCGAATAGTATATTGTAACCCATGAGATGGTTAACATCCTGATGTCTTGATTATATACCTGACATAATCAGGAGGAATCGGAATTGGAACCAGCATCAAGATCAGTACTTTCACAATATTTTTGTTAGCAACTCAAGTTCTTCATTTGCCATGAATTGTGCTGTGGTGTGATCATAGATGCTCACCAAAAATATCATCATGTGATGCTTTCAAGGTTGCCGTTTATTTATTTTTACAATATTTGTTCAATGTCAATTATTTTGTTCATCTCGGTTATTGTTTTCCTTGAGTTTCAAGTTGACGATAACTTTTTGTTCCATTGAATGGAGAAGAAAAATTAATTTATTACAGACGCATGCCAGAATGTATGAAACTAGTATTGAAAACCCGCATGTTGGGATGACCAGGTTATGAACATCGAGCTGAAACATAAGGAGAAGCAATTATGTCGTTACAGTACATTTTAAATTTTTTTTAAAATTACGTTTGAAAAAAATAAAATAAAAACATGCCATATTTGACGTGTGATTGCTTAGTGTTAATAATATTCATAATCATGTCGCAATAAATATTTAAATTTCTAAGTAATAATTTGTTTTTAAATTAAATTAGTTAGAAGTGGTAGAATTATAAGTTTAAAATAAAATGTAAACGACATTTTTATAATTTTCAAGTTTTTGAGCATATATCATATAGTTATTGAATGTATCAAAAAGGATGCATCCAATTCTCCCGTTAAATCTATTTTCTTTTCAAGACCAAGAAATGAAATATTAAAAAAAAATATTTTTTTGTTTTACAATTATTTTAACATGTTATATTTTAAAGTTAAAAATATAATAAATAAAAACATTAAAAAGATTGAGTTTTCCGTAAAAAACTATTACAATCATTTTTATTTTTTAAACATTTAAGAAGAATATGCAATTATTATATTTAATTTAACTGGAGCATTTAATCTAGGGTTAAAGTTCATTTATTGTATTTATTAGATTTTAAATTGCAAAAATTATATAAAATGTGCGCTATAACTTAAAACATATTTTACACACATCTCAAAAGTTTAATATAGGGTTCAATTCTTACATTTGATCTGTGTTGAAAGTTGAAACTTGTCCACATCCTTTGTACGAATTTAATAAAAAAAAATTCACTCTTCATAAAAGTCTATTAAATTTGTCAATGAATATTTATAATGTTTCCTCTCAATTCTCTCTCTACAACCCTCTACTTTTCGTCACCCACCACCAGCGCTACCACTTCAGCTGCAACCAATGCCTCCTACACCACACCGGCAGTTGCGCGTTGCAACTGAGCTTCGGATGGAGTGAAAAAACCTGCGCGTGGTGGCGTTGCAACTGAGCTTCGGGTGAAGTGAGGTGGTGGTGTTGCAACTCGCCTGTAACCAGCTGCGCCGCAATCAGTTCCCTCTCTATTCGACCTCCCAATTTACCTTCTACAACCACTAGCCACAGCCGGTAACATCACCATGCACAAACACCATTATTTATACAATCTCTCGTCTTTTTTTTCAGATCTGTCACTGTTTTTCAAATCAAACTCTAAAAGATAACATTAAATCTCTCAAAAAATAGTTGAAGATCTATAGATGGATCCCTGTTTTTAACACCCAACTAAAAAAAATGTAAGTGGAGCAAAAAAAAAAGAAGAAAGATAAAAAACATGCTGCCCAATAAGATAACGTCACGTGGCATGAACATCCAATCATGATTTAGTACTATTAACTCCTTGAAATGTATATAGGCATAATTACAAGCAACCATATATCACAAGTCGAGCCAGCTTAAACTCATGTTATACAAGTTGTGATAGGTAGACATTGAGGCAACAAAATACTATTAGATTGGTATGCTCAATTGTAACCGTAATAGAATACTGATGATATTCTAAAAAGTCACACAACAAGAAACGGCATACGCGAAAGATAATTATGGCATTAATTATTTGAGAAATAATAATTATTATTATTATTGATTGAAAAATAATAAATAGATAATAGTACAAGGGTTAAAGTGTATTATTTATATTAATTGAAATATAAATAATATATATGATAGAAATATATTCTTATTCATGTGACACCTGGGTATTTGATATTGTTTGTGGTACTCACATTTGAAATGATTTGGAGGGACTGAGAAGAATTTGAGAACTGAAGCAAGACGATTTCGACTACGAATTATTTAGATAACCTAGTTATTCATGTATTTAAATCTATACTATATAATAAATAAAGTTTTTGATGCAACACTTATTACTCTCATGTTCACCCTCAACATTTGTTTCCGCCTCTCTCCTATTAATTATACAAATTTCTTTAATTTTTTTATAATTTTTTTGTTTTCAGTCTCTCTCTCCTATTAAATAATAATGATTTTAATAAATATTTTTATAAAACGCTTTTTATTTAAAAAAATAGGTTTGTTTATAAAACATTTTTATAAATTTAACATTTCTTTCATTCTTTTTATAAAATATTTTTAAAAAATAACTATATAACGTTTCTAAAATTTGTATTAAAAAAAAATGTAATATGTCATAAATATCTAATACGTAAATCTTTATTACTAACTATATATAACAATACATTTATTTAACCCGTGTAATATATCGGATATCTAACTTATATTATAATAAATGAATAACTTTATTTGTTACGTGTCGACTTCTAGTGAAGACTATATTTTTGTTTCATGCATCTCTCTTCCATTAAATAATAATAATGTTAAATAATTAAATATCTAAAATTTATTCTAATGTTTTATTAAAATTACTAAATCATAAGAAAATTTTAATTATATTATATCTTAAAATATAATTTTATAATTTTTTAAATCTTCATTATTTGATATTTATAAATTCTTAAATATTAATTATTTCTTATTTCAGTAATAATATCTAACATACAAATCTTTATAAAAAAACTTTTGGTTTACAATAAGTTTTCTTTATTCAACCCATGTAATACATGGGTTTTTATCTAGTATGCTAATATAGAATAAAAATATGTTAATGAATACGATTATTAGTAATACACCATATCAAATAGAATATTGGTTCTTATATTTTCCAAATACCCAAATGCTAGTTCACATATTAAAATCATAGTTTGCATGCTATACATATGATAACTTCCTTGAAATGCTTCCATAGTTTGGTAAATCTTTGATTCAATTTTAGACTTTTATGTGGTTGAGCAACCACATTATATGCTTAAACCTTGGAACCCCTTCTAACCTAGCATCTTCATTCTCCAATGAGTGCTTAAAACTTGGAACCCCTTCTAACGTAGCATCTTCATTCTCCAATGAATAAACGTTAATCATTTGCACCCTTTGAATTGTTCTTTCAAATGAAGCAATTTTGTTTACAAACGTGATGTAAACCAAAATGCGATCATTAATGATTATTTCAAAAATTATTAATTGTCTAAATTCTTTTATGTATAACATTCAAATCACTATTATTATTCAAGAATATTATGCTGGAATATTTATGTGTGCAAACTCTTGCATTTAAATCCTTCAAAATAAATATGATTATATATGAATCTTTTTTATTGTTTCAGTAACACTTTTTTTTTTGTATTCTGCTTGTCGCGTTGTCTAACATGTGAGACCTTTGATTTAGTATTCTCAACGACATTTATGACAATTCCATTTGCTAATGCAAGTGGGATTTCATTATCTGAGATTTAACTTAACTCAATCAATTTCCTTTATTACATATGCAAAAATGTTCTCTAGAATTATTGCTTCTTGAACTTTTTCTAATAGTGTCAATAAAGAAAGCAAATATTTAGGCAAATTGATCTATCTAATATATCATCATTCCAATCATATATATAAATTTTTGATTATTATTATTACAGAACATTAGCCAAAACATATTTTTTTAGTCCTGACAAAAGAGCTGCTTTTATTGTCATTTACAAGAATTCTCCTCAGTGTTGCTGCATCTTAAACTCTTTTTAGATAATGTGCTCTTAGAGAATATAGATCTAATCGTCACTCTTTTCAAATAAATTTCGAAATAAGATTTATGGTCCTACTAGTTTGGGTTTTTGTTGTTTATTATTATCATAAGTTCTTTTTCTAAAACAAGATCGTGAACAATAACAAATTATGTAATGACTAAAAGATTTTTTGCTAAACCAAGAACAACAAGAACGTTTCGGAGAACGAGTGTATGTTGAGATAAATGCAATAAAGAATGACCAATATGGGAAATAGGAAGCGGCATATCATTAGAGACAATGACCCTTTCCGCACTAGTGTATGGAACAACATCGTGCATTAGTGGGTGGTGGCTCCGGAATCTAGAAAAGACACTAACAGTTTGGTATATATCTCATAGTGTAGGAGAAAGCCCAAATTGTGGAGTAGACTGATTAGTGGCCCAAGAATTGAAATTTAACTCACCAAACCGTGGTTGCGAAATCCCATAAACGCAGTTTAGTCAAATGTGGGTGTTAGGGATGAGCATTTGGTACCGAGTACCAGTACCGTACCGCTAGATTCGGTACCGGTATAGGTACCCACTTTTCTCTAGGTGGTACCGGTGCCGATACCATCTAGAGTTGAACATTCGGTAACGAGAACCGGTACCGTACCGATAACGCACCGAACCGGAACCGTACCGATAAATTCGGTACCGTTACCCACTTTATATAAATTCGGTAACGATACGGTACCGATCTCATCCCTAGTGGGTGTTGCAACAGGCCCAAGAATAGCATTGCCCAGTTTAGTATAACCACTGACTGATCCATTTGGCCCAAGTCCATTATAAAGCCCCATCCGCTTAAAACCATTTGGTCCACGCGAGGACTCAAATTTGTAACACGCGACATGCCCCCTTGACCCGAATCATCACCAAACAGCAGGGTGATCAAAAGGTCCGACCCTTCAGGAACCAGACCGACCCGACCCGGAACCGGAACCTTGAAATCGAAAAGTCTGGAACCGGGAACCGACCCCTATAAGGAGGGTCCGGGTAAGGGTCTAAAGGGTCTTAAGTCTGAAGTTGTTTCTCATTAATTCTGCTTCTCCTCCTCTGACCTAAACCAATTAAAATCCATATATTAGGATAATAATCAAAACAACTAGCTTGCGTGTTTCGTGACTAAAAGGTTGTAACCTTTTCCGACATATTACGAACCTCGGCAGCTCGTGTTCTTTTCGACGGATTATGGGGTGGGCTCGGTCAACCATTTCCTCCATCAAGTGTTCCAACCCCTCCGTTAGAAGACGGGGAAAATTGAAGATCATTTCACGGTTCATAATCGTTTTCTTAAGTAAACGGTATAAATTTAATTGTTTGAAAATGATGTAATATACTTTATATTTTTCAATGTAAACACTGTAAAATAAGAACATTAAGAAATAATCAAATAGAATGTGTTTTCACCTTTTAATATAATGTTATTATGGACAAAAGCTAACAAAATATAACCATACATGAACATTACATACATTATAAAAAAACATATGAAAGGATTTTCTTAAGGTTCTAACCCACGATTATATGAGTAAACGTCATTTGGTTAATTGGTTTTCTATTCCCTACAAAATCTAGGTTTTTTTATTCATTTAAAATCTCAAGTTTCCCAAGGTTCCGAAGGTTCTTGAGGTTCTAACCCACGGTTCTACCCGTAACCGACCCGGAGTTTTTAAAACCTGAAATCTCAGAACCTTGAACCGACCCTTTATACTAGAAAGGTTCTAACCCACGGTTTAAAGGGTCGGGTTTGTGGTTCTTCAGGGCCGGAACTGTTTTTTGCTCACCCCTAGATAGCCCCGCAACTCGATCGACTTTCAATTGGAAAACTAGGCTTTTGCTAGCCATAACAGGAGAAGGCGATGTTTGCAGACGGATGCTTCGCCGACGTGTCGAAGACCAAGGACCACCGCTACTACGATTGTTTATTCATTTTCTCGACCATAGTTAATTGCTTGAGCGAATGTAGACAAATAATTAATCAATCAGTGGTGTTGGTGTTCGCAAAGACAAACCAGCTCACAGGTACATTTTAAGAGCTTTGATTTTAACTTATGAAACGAGGGCTGATAGGATCACCAAAAGCTACTTAGTTGTATCAAAAGAATACACAGTAATCGATTGATTTTGTTGTTTCATCAATTAAAGTTGCATTTGCTTAGCAATAACATACCATAGTTCTAGTTGTGATGGCTATTGAAGCATCAGATTAGGAACAGATAAGAAGAGAATAGCAGGACAGGAAGAAGCTTCACTTGCCCGAGATCAGGTCCGGCCAGTGATGGCTTTGATACCATATTAAAGTACGTTGAAATGTGTACTAAAACTCTCAATAAGATACAAAAGGATAGGATACCTGGTGACTATACTAGGGACCACTAACAATATATTCAATCAAAAGACCATAATACTCCTGCACATACAATCAGTCTAATACTAAATACTAACAACTTTACATGGAAATGTAATCACATTTACATGAGAGACTTGTTTTGAACAATTAAGGGAAGTCATATAGCCACAAACAATCAACATTTCTGCCATTTTAACAAACCTATCTCTAAGCAATTACTTTACATATGATATGACTTTCGGAGACTAGATCGCCCGTCATAGCTTACATTTGGATAACATCCCCCATACACGTTTACGATACTCCCCGAGTGCCCAGAGTGGAAATATGTTTCTGTATTGCGCATAAAGCAGCAGGCAATTCTTCATGTAGACTCCCGTAATTTCCTGTGTAAATGGGGTGACGCCCAAAAAAGATTCATCAAAACATGCATCATAAGAAAATAATCTAAAGCCTTCTATTGTGCGCCTGAATTGGAACTGCCATGAATCTCACAAACAAACTACCACCTTAAAACGGATATTTCTGACGAACTAAACATTAATCTCTTAGACAAGTTGGCTGGTGTTAATATTTTAATTTTTTTTTTACAAAGCTTACCTGTTGAGGAAAATCTCCATTATCCATTTGAGCGTTAATCAAAAGCTTTGCTGCTCTGTGTAAAGGTGTTGGATCTCTTTCAACCTAGTGGTTTGAAACAAGTCAATATTTTGGTGCTTTAGTGAATACTTGAAAGAAAAATTATGGACACCAACTTGTTCACCAAACATAAGACCAAGCATTGCCCAGGACGTTTGCACCAGATTTGTTCGATTTCCTTCCAGTGGTGTATATACCTTGAAAAGATTTAGAAGCAGAAAGGAGAAAGCTTTAGAACTAGCAAACTTTTATTTAGTCCATATAGTGGGTTTCATTTAAAAGTTCTTAGATTATGCCGATACAGACCTCAGTAGGGCAAGATATGTGGCTTTCTCCCCAACCCCCTTATTCATTTTGTATCGAAAGTAAGAATTTGACTCCTTTACGGACTGCTACACTGTTGTCATATGTCTTTCCAGTGGAACTTAAGCCCCTTAAAGCAAAGAATGTTCCATATATGAAGCATACACCCCAGTAACCATACCTATCAAGTCAAATAAGCCAGACAGTTTGAGAAACTAACCATCACTGGCCTATTATATTAGGAAAACAGAGCACCACCCACAAATCTGAACAAGCTCTCAAGCTGCCACTAAATGTTTAAACTTGATAGACAAACAATGTTCTGCGTAGTACTTTCGTTTTTAAGCGAGTCTGATTATTACCCTTCCATTTTTTTCATAGGAATTACTTTGAGGGTGTTTGTTGGTTCAATCACTCATTCTCTTCACTTAGTCCATGAAATATAATTGTGATCTCCACAACGCAAAAGAGGTAAAAGACTAACTATCAATAGTCTATAAAGTGAATATCTACCAAATGTTTCATTGTATTGGATCCACATGTCCCTAACCTTATAATTTTTTTCAATGAAAAGATTTCAAATACATATCAGCTTAATTACGATGAACCATCATGCCATTGTGTTTCCTCAAGATATCGTACTCCTTTTGAAATTGAAAGTGCTATTTCTTCCTTTCTGTGACTTGGGTGAAGACGGGTGAATTCTACCAGAGCTCCGATAATGGAAGCTGTGGTTTCCACATGCCTAAACCGGACAAATACATATGTTAATAGTCGGTGGTTTTTCAAAAAAATTTCCTTCACCTCCTTAAAACATAATTTTCTTTCTTGTTACGTCTTTCCTGTTTTAATTATCTTTAAAGAAAATATTTGACTTTGATGGTTGTTATTACCAATCACTAACCAGTAGAGCAGTGTAAAAGTTTTAGGAGATTTACTCTTTCTCAACAACAATATCTGCGAAAATCTCTGAAGGATTAAGAAGCTGTAGAAATGGTTTTGGGATTGGTGGCTCCCAAACAGAAAATCCTCCAGTTACAGGACTCTGAATGTAGATAAACAGGAAGCAAACCAATATTACATGCACAGCTTATTAGGTTTTTTTTTGGTTAAAAACTAAATAAGTTAATGGAACTTACTTGCAAGTAAAGAAGGACATTCACTGCTTCATAGAGTCGGGCAGGATCATCTTTGTCTCCAGTTATTTCTTTTGGCATGTGTGATAATAACATTAAACACAATAGGGAAAGATAAATTATCATTATTTAATATAAACAGAAACATTATGGGTATATAGAATGTCCCAGTTCGGATCACGTTATACCCTTAGTGCCTCTGATGTACAATCTGAGACAGTCCATCCGTGATCCTGATCAGAGAAAGTCCACGATCCTTTTGTAAACTGTCAACACATTTTAGTGAAATCTCCCGAAGGATTTTCTTTCACCTGCATGTTGTAGTAGTATAATTAGGAATTCTAGTAGAATTTGGATATATACTTTTAAGACACAACCTGTGATTTTTTCAAGTAAAAGTGGCCTTTTTGAGACAATCTCCGTATTCCTCGGCCATATTACTTGCAGTAATTGCTTGAACTACAAGAGTGCAGTCCCAAACTTGACTACCAAAACTGTGCATTGTCATTCCATCTTCTGCAATCCATAAGTAATCAGGAACTCTAGCTAGGTGATATTTGAACTCATCCCCATTTGGATTCTCTGCCCACCAACACATCATTTGAAGACTCTATCCAAAAGAGGAAACTTCAGTTATGGTTTTTAACTTAGCACTTCCCTTACATTTAGTTCTTTCTTTATTTCTTTTTATTTGAAAAGCTAGCTTACTTTTTCAACACATCCTATGGTCATGTATCTAGTCTCTTCCGATTCGTAGCGCATTAGCTCAACAACTCTATCAATAGATCTCTGTCTAAGTTGCCAATACTTTAGAAATGGCTCAGTAAGGTAATGAAGACTACGCCACAGTGCATCTTGAAGAAATGAATGTGGATAGTAGAAATCCTCCTGCAAACACATCATAACCAAGCATTTGATCTCAACAATAATCGCTAACGAAAAAAGGTTTTGAGCTAGAATATAGGTCTTGGTTAGCTGATGTATGTATTGCCACATAGGGAAATATCACCAAGGTTCTTAAATAGGTAAGTAGACTAGCACTAACCTTGCAACAGTTATTCCGCTGTTTATTCCAATTAATATCCTCAAAAAGGGTGGGGTGGATTTCTTTTCGTAATGACAAAACAAGTTGTGTTATTGGTCCTTGGATTCTTTTTCCATATAAATACGACATGGGCATGTAGGTTGTCCGACAGTAGCACCACATCTCAGCTGCATAAACCATAAGGATAAAGAGACTGAGGACAAATTTGAATACCATATCAAACTGTTTTATTATGCAAGTAGCTGCTAATTATGAAAATAATGAAAGGACACTGCAATTACTAGTTACAATCAATTTGGAAAGATATACTTACCTGGATGAAAAGGGAAGGCCGAGGGGAAGAGCCAGAATTCTGGTGGCAATGGATTGCAGCCCTCCCATTCATACACTCCAAGAACCTACATATGTAAAAGAGTAAATTACATTTTTCGTCCTTTAGGTATATATATAGCAAATTTCACTTTTCGTCCTTAAACTAAGGAAATAAAATAAATCATCCTTTATGTTCATATTTTATAATAGTTTTCATCTTCCCCTTAGTTTTTCTAGAAGCTGCTGGATAGTTCTGATCCAAACAAATCGGATACGGATGAAATCGGATCATGCAAAGATCAAGGAGGGGAGAGAGATTGAGTTTGTTTAGAATCCTAGTATGGTGGTTATTTTATTGTTTGAATTGTTTACTTGAGGGTCGGGGTTATCCCTGAAAACCGTGAGTGTAATCTCAACCGAACGGTAGCGTAACAAACCTAATTATCAATTTCAAAAGCCATTTGTTAGGTTTTTTAATATGGTGTTTGAAAAATGGGTCAGTCGTTAAGTGACTTTTATGTTTTTAGAGTTGCTAATATATCATGTTAGTGTTCCAAAATTTTTCTTCGTTTAAGTCGCTATCACAACAAGAAGGCAACCCCATTTCTCACTCATGTGAATGTTACAGAGTAAAAAATTTAACAAGGTAAAGTTGCTATCTTATTGCTATCTAAGATAGCAACTAAGTCATTACTCAAACCCGAACCAAAAAGACTGTAGTTGTCATCACCCATTCTCAAAACATGCTCCTTCTGAAAAACATTCTCTAACAAGGAAAATCCACCAGCTTGGTTGGAAGTTGTTATGATTCAAGACCCGGGGCCTTCAGATACGGGTCAATTACAATCTAGGAGGGGAAGCCAGATTAGGAAACCAAACACGTGGGATGAATTTGTTATGCAAGCCATATCAGCACTTTCTTGAGCTGGAAAGAATTGCACTTTATAGGAAAAGGGGTAGCATGAGTTAGTTAGAAAATGATTATGTCATGAGTATTCTCTCTCTCACCTTATTTCTGTAACCTGAATTTCCCATCTTCTTCTTGGTGAATAAGAAATATGTGCCCACTTTTACCCTAATACGAATTAAATTTTTGGTGAATAAGGGATTATCCGTCCCATTACAAGTTCTTTCTCTTCACCTGTCGTATTAGTTAAAAAGAAAGACGGTACATGGCGTTCTTGCGTTAACTACAGTGCTCTAAACGCCATTACACTTCAGGTTCATTTTCCCATTCCATCTATTGATGAACTCTTTCATGAGCTACGTGCCGCCAAATTCTTTTCCAAACTGGATTTACTAGTCGGATACCATAAGATCCGAATGGCTGAGGATGATGTCTTGAAAACGGCCTTTCAAACTCATGATGGCCATTATGAGTTCCTTGGTCTATCGAATGCCCCTTCTACTTCTCAACGCTTGATGAACGACATTATCCGCCCTTATCATGGCAAATTAATTTTTTGGTTTCCCTTGATGATATACTAATTTACAGTTAATCTTCAAGTACTCCTCAACAATCACTTAGTTGCCAGGCTTTCTAAATGCCTTTTTGGTCAAACCGAAGGGGCCTATCTCGGTCACATTATTTCCGATGCGGGGGTAGCAGTTGATCCCGACAAAATCGTTACCATTCAACAACGGCCCTTTCCCAGGTCGGTCAAACATGTTCGAGGGTTCTTGGGTCTCACCGGTTACTACAGGTGGTTTATCAGGAATTATGATACCGCTCTCGGTCCTCTCACAGATCTATTACGAAATGATACTTCCAATTGGACACCCACCACTGTAGTTGCTTTAAATAAGTTAAAGGAATTACTCAGCACCACTCCTATTCTACATCTACCTGATTTCACTAAACCTTTCACAGTGGAAACGGACGCTTCTGGTATTGGTATTCGGGCCATCCTTTCTCATCATCGACACCTGTTAGCTTACTTTAGCATGAAACTTTGTCGTCGCATGCAAGCTCCCACATATCACCGTGAGATGTTTGCAATCACCTAAGCCGTCTCTAAATGGCGTCAGTACCTTTTAGGAGCCAAATTTGCAATCCTCACGGATGACGGATCAACAATCGTTAAAAAACCTGCAAGATCAAGTTATTCAAACCTCTGAACAGTATAAGTGGTTGGGCAAACTCCTTGGTTTCGACTTCAACATTCTATATCGCCGGGGAAAACAAAATGACGTGGCCGATGCCTTATCTCGTACACCTACCGGGCAACTGTTAGCTTATTCCAGCCAAGAGCCTTCGATCCTCTCATCCCTTTGTCAAGCAGTGGCTATCGATCCCACACTCCAGGCTTTGACTAAAAAATGTACCCTTACCCCTAATCCAATTACCACTTTCTCCTTCAAAGACGGCCTTTTGTTTCACCGTGGGCGTTTGTATGTCCCGGCAGATTCTCCACTCTGCCATCAACTTGCTATGGAATTCCATTCCAATATTATGGGGGGCCATTCTGGCGTCACTCGCACTTATCAAAGGTTGTCTGCGAATTTCTATTGGAATAATATGCTCAACAATGTCAAACACTTCATTGCCTAATGCCAAATTTGCCAACAGACAAAGGCTTCCTTCTTACCGCCGGCGGGATTGTTCCAATCACTGCCCATTCCTCAACTTGTTTTTAAGGACATTGCCATGGATTTCATCATCTGTTTACCTCTATCCCAGGGTAAAACTGTCATTATGGTGGTCGTCGATCGTTTATCATAGTACAGGTATTTCATGGGGTTACCGACTTCCTTCACTAGTGAAAGCGTTGCCCAGCTGTTCTTTGCTAAAATCGTCCGACTGCATGTCGTTCGTATCAACATTGTCACCGATTGAGATGCTAGATTTATGACTAGTTTCTGGAAAGAACTTCACCGCTTACGAGGCCCCATACTTTCGTTTAGCACGGCCTACCATCCTCAGTCGGACGGGAAACCTGAATCACTCAATAAATGTATTGAAATGTATTTATGGTGCTTTGTTGCAGATACCCCAAAGGATTGGATGAAGTTCTTACCGTGGGATGAACATTGGTACAACACCTTCTACCAAACAGCTGCTAATATGACTCCCTTCGAAGTTTTATATGGCCGCAAATCTCCTACCATCGGTCGTAATGTAAAGGATTCCACCGGGAATGCAGTTCTCAATTCTCAGCTTCTCGAACAGGACACTATTTTGCAGCTTCTTAAGCAAAACTTATCCAAAGCCTAGACTCGGATGAAATTAGCTGCTGACAAACACTGTCGGGATCTTTCTTTTTAAGTGGGCGATTGGGTCTATGTCAAGCTCCAACCTTACCGTCAAGGTTCGGTCCCCCTTCACCAGGTCGGCGGTACTTTGGCCCGTACAAAGTCCTTGCTAAAATCGCTTGGTCGCCTATAAATTGGACTTGCCTGACACAGCCAAGATCCACAATGTGTTTCATGTCTCCCTGCTTCGCAAGTGTGTGGGTTAGCCAGATCAACAGATCACTCCGCTGCATTTAGTTGATACCACTACCACCCTTAATTTACAGCCACATGCCGTCTTGGGTTCTCGGATTATTGCTCGTGCAGGCCAGTTCATTCCCCAAACTTTGATCCAATGGGAAAGTCTCCCACAAGCAGCTGCAACTTGGGAAGACAACTCCACATTGTTGTCTCAATTTCCTCACTTGCACCTTGAGGACAAGTGGATCTTAATGGGGGCGGTAATATTATGATTCAAGACCCGGGGCCTTCAGATACGGGTCAATTATAACCTAGGAGGGCAAACCGGATAGGAAACCAACAAACATGTGGATGAAATTGTTATGCAAGCCACATTAGCACTTTCTTGAGCCGGAAGGAATTGCACTTTATAGGGAAAAGGGGTAGCATGAGTTAGTTAGAAAATGATTATGTCATGAGTATTCTCTCTCTCACGTTATTTCTGTAACCTGAATTTCCCATCCTCTTCTTGGAAAATAAGAAATATGTGCCCACTTTACCCTAATTTCAATTGCAATTAACTGTTCAATTTAATTCATTTTAGAAGTCTATAATAAAGTTCTAAGAAAGCAAAAATGCATATAAATTTCTTGTTTCTCATTCCGACTAACGATGCATATTGTATAGATTTTAGGGATTTGCATTAGGAATATTGAGTTGATAATTACCGAAAGATAAACCTTTCCCCAAGAGGGAATAGAGGATGCACCTCCGTGGTCAAGTATCCACTTTCCAGCTCTTGCGATAGCACCATCCCCGTCATCTTCTCCCTCTCCTAGTATTCGTAAGGCTACATAACTCAATGCAGATCCAATCATGATGCTGTGGCCCTGGATATAAAAACCCCATCCCCCGTCACTATTCTGCACTTAACAACTTCTTGTAATTTAGTTTACATCTATTGACAAAACAGGTAGAAAACCAAAAATTAAAAAGATATAAAAAATAAAACCATACGGAGAATTTGCCAAATCCTACTAGAAAATTACCATCACTAACTTACTATGAAAGAAAATCTGTCAGTAAATGAAGATGGATCATCCCTGAAAAAAGGTAAAGGATAGGTCTATCTAGCTATGTATAGCGAATGATAAGTCGGATGATATAGCGACATTTTAGCATATATTAAGGGGGCTATTATTGGTACACCCAACCCAAGAGGTTCTTTTGACACCCTCTATACGACTCGTATAGCCCTAATATGAGTCGTATTGTCCAAAAAGTCAAACTGACAGCGACCAGACATATCACATTAGACACATTCGGTCACCAATACGGTCGTATTATGTCCAAAAATGCATAATACGGTTGTATTGTGTCTCGTATTGTGTTAAAAAAATGCACAATACAGTCATATTGTGATTCGTATACGACTCGTATAGAAATATACGAGTCGTATAGGGTTTTAGTGTCAAAAGAATCTGATTAGGTGTCTGTATATCACTACAAGGAAATGACCCTGTGCCGACGTCACCTATACCGACGACAATTGTCGTCGGCATAGGTCACCCTATACCGACGACATGTCGTCGGTATAGGTGAAAACCAAAATTTTGAATGGGACACCCTATAGCGACGACATGTCGTCGCTATAGGGTTGAGGCAGATTGGAGATAAATCTGGCGCATAATGAATTTTTGGGGAAAACCTATAGCGACGACATGTCATCGCTATAGGTTAATTTTGATTTTCTTTTTGTTTTTTTTATTTAATCAATTTCCGTCGGTCAAAATTTTTTTTTTTTAAATTAAAAAAAATTCTGGAAAACCCTATTGAGATGACATGTCGTCGGGATAGGGTTTTTACCTTTATTGATTGGTCAAAATCATACGAACCCTATACCGACGACATGTCATCGGTATAGGAGAAAACCAAAATTTTGAATGGGACACCCTATAGCGACAACATGTCATCGCTATAGGGTTAAGGAATATTGGAGGGAAAACTGGCGCCCAACGAATTTTTGAGGAAAACCTATAGCGACGACATGTCGTCGCTATAGGTTAATTTTGATTTTTTTTTATTTAATCAATTTCTGTCGGTCAAAATTTTTTTTTAAATTAAAAAAAATTTTGGAAAACCTTATGGCGACGACATGTCGTCGGCATAAGCTACCTGTAACATTTCTGATTTTCCTACTTGTTTGAAATTTATGTAACTCGTTTAATTTCCGATTCTAGTACACTGATTTTTAAGCTATAAGTTCCAAGTATTAAATCTCAAACACAAATCCGCAAACCCTTTTACGGGTATACATTTACATAAATTTTCAATCAAATACTTATACGTATAGATACATTTATTCCATTAACAAGAAATTTCACGGTTGGTCAATTAAACCCTAAATTTGAAACCCCACACTCCAATTTTGACTTTCCTTGACAGTTTGACTTTCAAAAGTCAAAGAGGCCAAAAAACCGTGACAATTCACTCATCAATTGTCGGATTTCTTTCGAATTGGACTCCTCATGAATTCCCAATCACCCCAGACATCAACCCAAACTGATCAAATACGCGGCCATTTCAAATTCAAAAGAGATTTGACTAAATTTAGTCAAACCCGTATTATTATCAGATCAAATTGTGAAATTAACGCGTATTATCAACCTCAAGTGAACCTGGACTATTATCAAACCCAATTCATTCCCAATTCAATGGAATTACACGAAATCAGTCGCCGAAACCGCTGCGGACTAAATCGAAACCGAATTGGCTATTACATGCAAAACCAATCAAATTAATCCATTCATTCACCTTCGTATACGTCCACACAAACTCTCCCAACCTCTGTCGAACCTACATTTCATCTCTGGACGACTGTCGATCATCAAGAACAGCCGCACCAAACTCGTAGCCGTCTGCATTCGTGCCCTAACCATTTCATGTAAGAATTGTGTCTTTCGATTCGTAATCAAATAGCCATCGATAGCCCTCTGCCAATTCGTGATGACAGAGGGTATCGCTACCGAATTGAAACTAGGGTTCATAAGCGGGTACTCTCGATTTTGAATTCAGGCTCGATTTTAATTTTATGGTTTAACCAATTTGTTTCCGTATTATTTCAGCGAAACCACCTGGTTCGGCCGGCAAGTCACTGCGCCGCCGAACCAAGTGGCGTGGGTTCGAAACCCACGGCCCGCGACCGGCCTGTTCACTTTTTACGCAAGAATTATGGACCAAACCTAGTCCCAACCAAACCGCGGATTAAATAATTTCTGAACTAATAAAATCACAAGAATCATCTCCTGGTCTAGCGGCTGGTTCGTCCGGCACCCTCAGCCCAGACCAGGGTTCGAGTCCCTGTGGCCTGTTTATTTTTTTATGCCATTTTTAAAACTCCAATAATTTTATAAAAAATATTTTTATAAACCTTGTAACAATTATGACAGAATAAAAGCAGAATTCGTAATTTTTGATATAAAATTTGACTTAATACAAAATAAAGTGTTAAATTACATATTAAACCTTTTAAATCAAAACTTAAAATATTTAAATAAATTTATAAATGAAAAACAGTTTAATTTATATGAAAGTTATAAAAGATTAAATCCATTTAAAACAATCAAGACTTATTTTTAAAGGAAAAATAAATAAATAAAAGTTAGTTATTTCAAAGATAAATATATTTTATTGTTTTTACACACCTTTATAAATAAATATCATTTTTACATACCTTTATAAATAAATATCATTTTTTTTACATATCTTTATAATTAAATAGATAAACTATTTATTTAAATAAGATAAATCATACAACTAATTTTTATATAACTAAATTATTAAGTAATAATAAATATTTTATTTATTTAGTTATTCGAACTCAAAACTTGGTTTAATTATTTTAAAGCTATTTATTTAAACCCTCTCATTTTATGAAACATTTCATTCGAGTGCGAACCACTAATACTTACCACTCCAACACTTGTCACCCTCAAGTGAACCTGGACTATTATCAAACCCAATTCATTCCCAATTCAATGGAATTACACGAAATCAGTCGCCGAAACCGCTGCGGACTAAATCGAAACCGAATTGGCTATTACATGCAAAACCAATCAAATTAATCCATTCATTCACCTTCGTATACGTCCACACAAACTCTCCCAACCTCTGTCGAACCTACATTTCATCTCTGGACGACTGTCGATCATCAAGAACAGCCGCACCAAACTCGTAGCCGTCTGCATTCGTGCCCTAACCATTTCATGTAAGAATTGTGTCTTTCGATTCGTAATCAAATAGCCATCGATAGCCCTCTGCCAATTCGTGATGACAGAGGGTATCGCTACCGAATTGAAACTAGGGTTCATAAGCGGGTACTCTCGATTTTGAATTCAGGCTCGATTTTAATTTTATGGTTTAACCAATTTGTTTCCGTATTATTTCAGCGAAACCACCTGGTTCGGCCGGCAAGTCACTGCGCCGCCGAACCAAGTGGCGTGGGTTCGAAACCCACGGCCCGCGACCGGCCTGTTCACTTTTTACGCAAGAATTATGGACCAAACCTAGTCCCAACCAAACCGCGGATTAAATAATTTCTGAACTAATAAAATCACAAGAATCATCTCCTGGTCTAGCGGCTGGTTCGTCCGGCACCCTCAGCCCAGACCAGGGTTCGAGTCCCTGTGGCCTGTTTATTTTTTTATGCCATTTTTAAAACTCCAATAATTTTATAAAAAATATTTTTATAAACCTTGTAACAATTATGACAGAATAAAAGCAGAATTCGTAATTTTTGATATAAAATTTGACTTAATACAAAATAAAGTGTTAAATTACATATTAAACCTTTTAAATCAAAACTTAAAATATTTAAATAAATTTATAAATGAAAAACAGTTTAATTTATATGAAAGTTATAAAAGATTAAATCCATTTAAAACAATCAAGACTTATTTTTAAAGGAAAAATAAATAAATAAAAGTTAGTTATTTCAAAGATAAATATATTTTATTGTTTTTACGCACCTTTATAAATAAATATCATTTTTACATACCTTTATAAATAAATATCATTTTTTTTACATATCTTTATAATTAAATAGATAAACTATTTATTTAAATAAGATAAATCATACAACTAATTTTTATATAACTAAATTATTAAGTAATAATAAATATTTTATTTATTTAGTTATTCGAACTCAAAACTTGGTTTAATTATTTTAAAGCTATTTATTTAAACCCTCTCATTTTATGAAACATTTCATTCGAGTGCGAACCACTAATACTTACCACTCCAACACTTGTCACACATAACCGATTCAATCCTAGACTTAGACATAAACTATTGTACCTTCTAATAATTCAAATACACATTATATATTAGGTTAACGTGGTGAGTTACAAGGATCAAATTACAACCTAGTCTCCCGTGTTTAGCTACACCTTGTACCAAGTGAGTATTTCATAGCCCCTTTTACTTTTTTTACACTTTTGGGGTGAAACATGAACATTATTCAAATTACATGTTTACATTTACACAAACAACACAAATACAAATCCTATTTACATTCATGTGTGCAAATTTGAGCTTTATGTCCGAGTGCTAGTTGTGCTAACTTTTGTGAACACTTATGTGCAATCATTAACTATTCAAGCCGACGGTTTTCAATGATAGATCTATTGAGTCTGACAAACCCACCTGGTTGAGGTGATTGATACCGACAACACAATTTGCATGCTAGTTACAAAGGTTTGGTTGTACTTGGTTACACAATAGCTGCTCCCCATAAATGCCTTATTTATCATGTTATGTAAAGGATTTGGTTTACAAACTATATGCTATCTATATACAAACCTGTGTTATACTCACCAACTTTTTAGTTGACTTTATTTTATTCATGTTTCAGGTTCTAATGTGTGAGATTGTTCAAGACGTGCTACATATAGGCTTGGACTTAGTTAATTTAAATAAAAGAACTCTAGGTATTTCAATTTTGTTCTATCTTGGATGTGGTTGTATTTGGATTACTTGTAATGGAAATTGATGTTTAATATATGCAATTTAGTCAACTTTGTGCTTATGAACAGTCTACATGTCCCGCCCCGATGATTCCGCCATCAGTCGGGGTGTGACAGATTTGTATCAGAGCCTGGGTTATAGGGAATTAGGTTATTAGACACCTTGACCTAGACTATAACTTTAGGACCCCTCCTTATGCTATATTTCATGATTATGTGTTATGTGCTATATGCTATGTGTTACATACTTAGTATGATTAATTATTATTTTATTTTGATGACTTATTTGTTAAAAATCCATGACTTATTAGGATATCCTTAAATAATAATTAAATAAACATTATCCGTTCCTATATCCTAAAATCTTATAATATTCTTATCTCTTTCTCTATCTTTATCCTTCGTAGCATGTGGAAACTACATTGATCTAACTCTTTAAAAAAAAAATTCTTTATTTACTCGTTAAGGTTTTTAAACTTTGTTAATTATTTGAGGACACATGCAATCTGGAAGGGTGACACTTGTATTCTGGGTTTTCTGTCTAGGAAAGCATTTCGCATAAATCCCAATCAACCGAGGGACCCGTATGCTTTCCTGGAAATTCCCGGGATGAGTGTTTACTTATAGGCTAAAGCATGTCTCCTTGAAAATAATATAAGTTTAATTAACCTTAACGTGTCATAGTATTCAAGTGATTTTATCACTATTCGAGTACAATCCAAACTATGATTACCTATTTTATTTTGTTATCTCATCCTATTAAATCCAAACAATTCTCATAAGTTCTTACATCTTTTCTTGTCTTGTGAAAATCTGTAGAATGTCTCCTCGTCGTGCTCCCGCAGTCAACACCAACACCGACATTACTGCTATCCTCGCACAACTCGTGACACAACTCACTCAAGCTAATGGTGCCACTAATGGCAACAATGGTGGTAATGGTAGTAATAGTGGTAATGGTGGTAATGGTGGAAATGGTGATAACAACCCATCTCAATGCACCTTCAAGCATTTCAACTCGTGCAATCCCCTCAAGTTCTATGGTACCGAAGGAGCTACGGGACTCCTTCAATGGTTCGAAAGCATTGAGAATACTTTTCTCAATAGTGACTGCCCCGACAACCTTCGTGTTTGTCATGCCACGAGTGTCCTATAAAAACGGGCACTCACGTGGTGGAATGGGGAGAAAAGAAATAGGGGTGTGGATGTAGCAATGGCCTTACCTTGGATGAGGTTAAAAGGCTAATGACCGAGGAATTATGTCCTCGAAATGAAGTGAAGAAGCTCGAAGCTGAATTTTGGGATCTTGCCCAAGATAGTGGTGAAAGCTTGGCATATACAACTCGGTTCCATGAGCTGAGTCTTCTTGTGCCCCATATGGTCACTCCTTTGTCCCGTTGCATTGAAAAGTATATTGGGGGACTACCTAGGCAAATTCAAGATACTGTCCTAGGAAGGAATCCCATAACACTTGAAGTTGCTATCCGTATGTCCGCTACCTTAACCGATAATCATGTGAAGGCGGGGACTCTTAATAAAAAGGGCACCAAGAAAGTTTCTGACACTATAACCCCTCCTACCCACAACAAAGAAGCCACAAATGAACCCTCCCGACATAATAGGAAGAGGAAGACTAGAAATTTTGATGTGGTCACTCCTGCTATTCCTTGTTAATCAAGTTGCACCTATGGCTCAAGCTCCAGCCAAAAAGCCATATGTTGGAATCTACCCACTTTGTGCCACCGCAACTATCATCATCCCCAAAGCATCCCATGTCGCCTTTGTACTCATTGTGGGAGGTATGGCCATACGGTTAATGTTTGGATGGCCAAAGCTCTTGCGGGCCAAGTCAACCCACCAAACCGAACCAACCCGCAAGTGGCTAATCAAGGTGTTCCCGCGATTGCAAATGGGCGTGCTTGTTATGAATGTGGCGACCCAAACCACTTCCATGACCAGTGTCTAAGATTTGCCAATGCTAGACAAGGTGGAGCTCGTGGGCGTGCTTTCAACATAAACGCCAACGAAGCTCAAGCCAACAATGACGTGGTCAATGGTACGTTCCTTGTTAATAGTCAATATGCCTCCATTTTATTTGATACCGGTGCCGATAAAAGTTTTGTGTCACTTAACTTTGAACCTTTCTTGCTAAGACACGATCCCTTTTAGAGAAAACATTTACCGTTTAAGTAGCAAATGGTGACTCTCTTACAATTGAATCCGTTATCTATGATTGCTCCTTAGAACTTAATGATCATACATTCCCAATCAACCTTGTTCCAATGCCACTAGGAAGCTTTGATATCATCATAGGCATGGATTGGCTATCAAATCATCATGCCGAAGTCATTTGCTTTGAGAAGTGTATTCGAATTCCACTACCATCGGGAGAAACTTTAAGGGTTTTTGGTGAAAAGCCCTGCAAAGGACTTAAGTTGATGTCATGTACCACCGCTCAAAAGTACTTACGAAAGAAGTACGTGGCCTTCTTAGCTCACATTATTCAAAAGGATGTCAAGAAGAAGAGTATTCAAGATATCCCCATTATCCGAGATTTTCCCGAGGTGTTCCCCGAAGACTTATCCGGTCTTCCACCCGTTCGTCAAGTAGAGTTTCGCATTGATCTTATACCCGGATCTAACCCCGTGGCTAGAGCTCCTTACCGCCTTGCACCTTCTAAAATGCAAGAACTTGCAAGCCAACTCCAAGAACTTTCCGACAAAGGTTTCATTCGTCCAAGTCATTCACCGTGGGGTGCTCCCGTCTTATTCGTCTAGAAGATGGATGGATCATTTCGCATGTGTATTGACTACCGCGAACTCAACAAGCTTACTATCAAAAACCGTTATCCTTTGCCTAGGATCGATGATCTCTTTGATCAACTTCAAGGTTCTACCTGCTTCTCGAAGATTGATCTTCGATCTGGTTATCACCAGCTCCGTGTTCAAGAAGATGATATTCCAAAGACTGCCTTCCGAACAAGGTATGGTCACTACGAGTTCATGGTTATGCCTTTCGGATTAACCAATACACCCATAATTTTCATGGACCTCATGAATCGTGTGTGTAAACAGTATCTTGATAAATTTGTGATCATCTTCATTGACGATATCTTGATCTACTCCAAGACTAAAGACGACCATGAGCAACATCTTAGATTGGTTTTGGATCTCTTGAGAAAAGAACAACTATATGTCAAATTCTCCAAATGTGAATTTTGGCTAAAGGAAGTTCAATTTCTTGGTCATATCATCAACGACAAGGGTATTCATGTTGACCCTGCTAAGATCGAAACGGTTAAGAATTGGAATGCCCCGAAGACTCCCACTGAAGTTCGTTCATTTCTTGGTCTTGCGGGATATTACCGTCGTTTCATCTCAAACTTCTCAAAGATCGCTGTCCCTCTCACCGCTTTGACCTACAAGGGTAAAACTTATGAATGGGAACCAAAACAAGAAGAAGCCTTCCAAACTCTCAAGCAAAAGTTGTGCAATGCTCCTATTTTGACTCTCCCTGATGGGAATGATGATCTAGTTGTCTACTGTGATGCTTCTAACCAAGGTCTCGGTTGTGTCCTCATGCAACGAGGCAAAGTAATCGCTTATGCATCAAGGCAACTTAAGATTCACGAGAAGAATTATACGACGCACGATCTCGAGTTGGGTGCGGTCGTATTCGCGTTAAAGATTTGGAGACATTACCTATATGGCACAAAATGTGTGGTGTTCACCGACCACAAAAGTCTCCAACATATCTTCAACCAAAAAGAACTCAATATGAGGCAACGACGTTGGGTCAAACTCCTTAACGACTATGACTGCGAGATTCGTTACCATCCCGGCAAAGCGAATGTTGTAGCCGATGCTTTGAGTCGAAAGGACCATGTTATGCTTCATTGTGCCCGTATTCAAACCGACATTCAAACTCGTATCTTAGAAGCTCAACACGTCTCGGTCACCGAGGGTAACATGTACGAGGAAATGTCGTGTGGTGTTGAACTTCTTCTCGAATCAAAACCCAATGGCTTACTCTATTACTTGAACCTTATTTGGGTTCCCGATCGCGATGATTTCCGTGCATTCCTCCTGAACGAGGCTCATAAAACTCGTTATTATATTCATCCTGGTGCGGATAAAATGTACCAAGATCTTCGCCAGCAATATTGGTGGCCCGGTATGAAGAAAGACATTGCTCTCTATGTTACCAAATGTCTAACCTACTCCAAAGTCAAAACTGAGCATTAACGTCCTTCTGGTTTGCTTGAACAACCAGAAATTCCCGTGTGAAAATGGGAGAACCTAGCTATGGATTTCATTACCAAGCTCCCTCGCACCTCGAGTGGTTATGATAGCATTTGGGTGATCATTGATCGTCTCACCAAATCTGCTCATTTCTTACCCATCCGTGAAGACTATCGGGTCGAGAAACTAGCCCGAATTTACATTGATGAAATTGTGAGCCGTCACGGTGTTCCCTTAAACATAATCTCCGATAGAGATGCTCGGTTCACCTCACGTTTTTGGCAATCTCTCCAAACTGCTCTTGGTACACGATTGGATTTGAGCACGGCCTACCATCCGCAAACTGATGGTCAGACCTAGCGAACAATCCAAACTCTTGAAGATATGCTTAGAGCTTGTGTAATTGATTTTGGTGGCAATTGGGATACACATCTATCCCTAATCGAGTTCTCTTACAATAATAGCTACCACACGAGTATCAACATGGCTCCATTTGAAGCTCTCTATGGTCGCAAGTGTCGTTCTCCTATCTGTTGGAACGAGATTGGTGAAGCACAAATCACCGGTCCCGAGCTAATTCAAGAAACATCCGACAAGATTATCCAAATCCGTGACAACATTCGGGTAGCGAGAAGTCGGCAAAAGAGTTATGCCGACAAACGACGAAAACCCTTGGAATTCCAAGTCGGTGACCTTGTTCTTCTAAAGGTGTCTCCATGGAAAGGCGTGATCCGTTTTGGAAAGAAAGGCAAATTAGCACCTCGCTACGTAGGTCCATTTAAAATCCTTGAAAGGATTGGGAAAGTGGCCTACAAACTCAAGTTACCTCTATCTCTTGGCAATGTGCATCCTACATTTCATGTATCTAATCTGAAGAAATGTCTCGCTGATGAGAACCTCTATATACCGCTTGATGACTTGCGCATTGATGAAACGATGCACTTCGTTGAGAAACCGGTAGAAATCATGGATCGTGAGGTCAATCAACTCAAGCGAAGTCGTATTCCTATTGTCAAAGTTCGTTGGGAATCTAAGCGTGGTCCTGGGTTTACATGGGAACGTGAGGACCAAATGAAGCTCAAGTACCCTCACCTTTTTGCTGACTCAGTAGCCTCAACTAGCTAAATTTCGGGACGAAATTCCCTCAACGTGGGGATACTGTAACATTTCTGATTTTCCTACTTGTTTGAAATTTATGTAACTCGTTTAATTTCCGATTCTAGTACACTGATTTTTAAGCTGTAAGTTCCAAGTATTAAATCTCAAACACAAACCCGCAAACCCTTTTACGGGTATACATTTACATAAATTTTCAATCAAATACTTATACGTATAGATACATTTATTCCATTAACAAGAAATTTCACGGCTAATCAATTAAACCCTAAATTTGAAACCCCACACTCCAATTTTGACTTTCCTTGACAGTTTGACTTTCAAAAGTCAAAGAGGCCAAAAAACCATGACAATTCACTCATTAATTGTCGGATTTCTTTCGAATTGGACTCCTCATGAATTCCCAATCATGAATCGATCCAGTCTCAGCCCAGACATCAACCCAAATTGACCAAATACGCGGCCATTTCAAATTCAAAAGAGATTTGACTAAATTTAGTCAAACCCGTATTATTATCCGATCAAATTGTGAAATTAACGCGTATTCAATCCCTGAAATCTTTCCCCAATCAGCCTCGAGTGAACCTGGACTATTATCAGACCCAATTCATTCCCAATTCAATGGAATTACGCGAAATCAGTCCTCGAAACCGCTGCGGACTAAATCGAAACCGAATTGGCTATTACACGCAAAACCAATCAAATTAATCCATTCATTCACCTTCGTATACGTCCACACAAACTCTCCCAACCTCTGTCAAACCTACATTTCATCTCTGGACGACTGTCGATCATCAAGAACAGCCGCACCAAACTCGTAGCCGTCTGCATTCGTGCCCTAACCATTTCAAGTAAGAATTGTGTCTTTCGATTCGTAATCAAATAGCCATCGATAGCCCTCTGCCAATTCGTGATGACAGAGAGTATCGCTACCGAATTAAAATTAGGGTTCATAAGCGGGTATTCTCGATTTTGAATTCAGGCTCGATTTTAATTTTATGTTTTAACCAATTTGTTTCCGTATTATTTCAGCGAAACCACCTGGTCCGGCCAGCAAGTCACTGCGCCGCCGAACCAGGTGGCGTGGGTTCGAAACCTACGGGCCGCGACCGACCTGTTCACAAATATGACAAAATAAAAGCAGAATTCGTAATTTTAGATATAAAAATTGATTTAATCCAAATTAAAGTGTTAAATTATATATTAATCCTTTTAAATCAAAACTTAAAATATTTAAATAAATTTCTAAATGAAAAACAGTTTAATTTCTAAATGAAAAACAGTTTAATTACATATTAATCCTTTTAAATCAAAACTTAAAATATTAATCCATTTAAAACAATCAAGACTTATTTTTAAAGGAAAAATAAATAAATAAAAGTTAGTTATTTCAAAGATAAATATATTTTATTGTTTTTACACACTTTTATAAATAAATATCATTTTTCCATACCTTTATAAATAAATATCATTTTTTTACATATCTTTATAAATAAATAGATAAACTATTTATTTAAATAAGATAAATCATACAACTAATTTTTATATAACTAAATTATTAAGTAATAATAATTATTTAATTTATTTAGTTATTCGAACTCAAAACTTGGTTTAATTATTTTAAAGCTATTTATTTAAACCCTCTCATTTTATGAAACATTTCATTCGAGTGCGAACCACTCCAACTTACCACTCCAACACTTGTCACACATAACCGATTCAATCCTAGACTTAGACATAAACTATTGTACCCTCTAATAATTCAAATATACATTATACATTAGGTTAACGTGGTGAGTTACAAGGATCAAATTACAACCTAGTCTCCCGTGTTTAGCTACACCTTGAACCAAGTGAGTATTTCATAGCCCCTTTTACTTTTTTTACACTTTTGGGTGAAACATGAACATTATTCAAATTACATGTTTACATTTACACAAACAACACAAGTACAAATCCTATTTACATTCATGTGTGCAAATTTGAGCTTTATGCCCGAGTGCTAGTTGTGCTAACTTTTGTGCAATCATTAACTATTCAAGCCGACAGTTTTCAATGATAGATCTATTGAGTCTGACAAACCCACCTGGTTGAGGTGATTGATACCGACAACACAATTTGCATGCTAGTTACAAAGGTTTGGTTGTACTTGGTTACACAATAGCTGCTCCCCATAAATGCCTTATTTATCATGTTATGTAAAGGATTTGGTTTACAAACTATATGCTATCTATATACAAACCTGTGTTATACTCACCAACTTTTTAGTTGACTTTATTTTATTCATGTTTCAGGTTCTAATGTGTGAGATTGTTCAAGACGTGCTACATATAGGCTTGGACTTAGTTAATTTAAATAAAAGAACTCTATTTATTTCAATTTTGTTCTATCTTGGATGTGGTTGTATTTGGATTACTTGCAATGGAAATTAATGTTTAATATATGCAATTTAGTCAACCTTGTGCTTATGAACAGTCTACATGTCCCGCCCCGATGATTCCGCCATCGGTCGGGGTATGACACTACCTGTGCCGACGACATGTGGTCCTATGCCGACGACATGTCGTCGCCATAGGGTGTAGCGCGAACAAATAGGGAAAACAGACGACAGACCTTCATTTCCACCCATAATCCTCCAAAACTCCCCCAAATTGTTCTCTCCGGCGATTTCATGATTTTTGGCCTTTTGGGAGCAACTTTCACAAAAACTCTCGAGGTTTAAGGTGAGGTAATATCCGGGTTTCATATGTTCGCTACCTTTTCAAGATTTTGAAGTTTTGTTTGTTTATTTTGGTTAGGTTTTTGGAGGAATTTCATCATTTCTTGTATTTCTAGCTTTGTGAAGGTAAATACTCGTTTTAATTAATCATTTGTAATGAAATTTAGTTTAGATCTAAGATTTTTATGATTTTGTATGTATGTGTTATGTATGTGTATGTATGTATGTTTGTATGTATGATGGAATTATTAAATTATGATTAGTTTAGGTCATTTGGTTTAGATGTGTGCTTATTTTATATAATTTAGTTTATGTAAATTAGTATTTGTATGTATATGTATGTATGTGTGTAATTTATGTTTATAATGATTAGTTTGTATGTATGTGTGCAATTAGTGTTTATGATGATTAGTTTGGATGATTAGTTTGTATGTATGTGTGTAGTTTGTGTTTATGATGATTAGTTAATATGAATATATATATGTGTATGTATGTATATGTTTGTAATTATGTAATTGGACATTTATTTATGTATGTATGTTTGTAATTATGTAATTGGGCTTTTATTTATGTATGTAATTGTGATGTGTAGGTATATAAGATGGTATTTATTGGGAGCAACTTTCACAAAACTCACGGGATTTAAGGTGAGGTAACATCCGGGTTTCATATTTTAGCTACTTTTTAAAGATTTTGAAGTTTTTTTTCTTTATTTTGGTTAGGTTTTGGAGGAATTTCACCATTTCTTGGATTTGTAGCTTGGTGAAGGTAAATACTCGTTTTAATTACTAATTTGTGATAAAATTTGGTTTAGATCTAAGATTTTTATAATTTTGTATATATGTGTTATGTATGTGTATATATGTATGTTTGTATGTATGAGTATGTATATTTGTATGTATGATGGAATTATTAAATTATGATTAGTTTAAGTCATTTGATGTAAATGTGTGTTTATTTTATATAATTTAGTTTATGTAAATTATTGTATGTATATGTATGTATGTGTGTAATTTGTGTTTATAATGATTAGTCTGTATGTATGTGTATGTATGTGTGCAATTTATGTTTATGATGATTAGTTTGGATGTATGTGTAATTTGTGTTTATGATGATTAGTTAATATGAATGTATATATGTGTATGTATGTATATGTTTGTAATTATGTAATTGGACATTTATTTATGTATGTATATGTTTGTAATTATGTAATTGGGCTTTTATTTATGTATGTAATTGTGATTTGTAGGTATATAAGATGGTATTTATTGGGAGCAACTTTCATAAAAACTCTCGGGATTTAAGGCGAGGTAACATCCATGTTTCATATGTTAGCTACCTTTTCAAGATTTTGAAGTTTTGTTTGTTTATTTTGGTTAGGTTGGTATTTGTCTTGAACAATTTGCATATTTGTGTGTCGAACAAGTTTATGTTTTGAATGTTTGATTTGTCGGACAAGTTTGTGTGTCGAACAATTTGGATGTTTGGTTTATGTTTCGGATATAAGTTTTTATCAGATTTGAATGTTTGAATGATTTATATTTAATAATTTGCAGGTTTTTGTTTTTAGAAATTTAATATTTCTGGATAAAATATTAAAAATAAAAAAATAAAAAAACAGAAAAGACCTATACCGATGACATGTCGTCGCTATAGGCCTTTTTCAAAAATTATTAAAAAAAACAAAAAACCTTATACCGACGACATGTCGTCGGAATAGGGTCAACCTATACCGACGACATGTCGTCGGTACAGGGTTGGACTCTATACCGACGACATGTTGTCGGTATATAATTTCTTTTTGAATTTTTTAATTAAACCCTATAGCGACGACAAGTCGTCGGTATAGGCTGACCTATCCCGACGAAAATCTTGGCTATTGGGACGAGGCAATACCGACGACATGTCGTCGGTATAGGCTATCCCGACGACAAGCCGTCGCTATAGGGTAAAAAAAATCGTCAGCATAAGGTGATAATGTTGTAGTGTATACTAGGGCTATATTAAGTATCCATAAAAATGATAAAATATATGATTTCTAAAACCATTAGTATAAAAAGTTTTTCTCTTACTTTTAAAAGGTTAAGTCACTAAATAAAAGTTATCTTTTATTTTTATATAATAAGTGTTAGTTATAAGTTGGAGTATTTAATTTCTTTTTTTTTTCTAGTATCGTCGGATATAAGTAAATATTAAAATTGTTTTAATTCATTAACTAAAAATAACTATAAACATTACAAACAAATCATTTTTAGTTTCATGAAATAAAAAAAATAAATAACAATTAGTGTATATTATTGTAAAATAACATAATATGTAGTCAAATACAATCAAAACAGGTTGGTGTGGCCATGTCAGTTTTCGTCAAATGTTGGTGTTAGTCATTCATACTAAAACTTCATAGATCATATTCATACTTAACTAAAAGTTAGGCAATCATAGTTAGACATTACTAGAATTGTTTAATAACGGCTAAAGTTTGTCATTACATTCAACTTTTGTTGAAGTTAGCAAATTGTAGTAAGTTGCATTCAATCAAAATCAAACTTGGTTAATCGTTATCAATAGTATTTGCTCAACCAAAGTCAAAAATGGTTAATTACAATTAGGGATGGCAATTAAACCCGAACCCGATGGGAAAATCCGAAACATTTGGGACGGGTATGAGGTCGGGTAATCGGGTATTGCACCGGGTTTGGGATTACGTTTGAAATTATTCACGGGTTTGGGACGGGTATGGGATATAGTGATATACCTGTTTACCCGCCCCGATTACCTGATAACGTATACCCGTTTACCTGATTATATACCCGACATAGTTTTCTTTCTTTTTTATTTATTCTAAGTATATATATCGTATTTATTTTAAGTATATATACCGTATTTATTTTAAATGTATATACCCGAAATGATTTTATTTCTTTCATTTTTTTATTTTAGTTACAATTTTTATGTATACCCGATGAGTTTAAGTTGAGTATACCCAACGGGTATTTTTTAGAAATTAGCGGGTTTACCTGAAACCCGCGGGTATATCTGATACCCGACGGATAATTACCCGATAGAAACCCGACGGGTTTTGGGCCGGGTATGTGACAAGATTTTATAACCTGATATGGGGTTGGGATTACCTAAACCCGACCCATGCCATCCCTAATTACAATGGGATTTTGTCAATCATAGTGAAACGAGGTTAAAACTAGCCACTCGTTATGAAACATGGTCAGTATAGTCAAAATTCTTTAGAACTAGATCATGATCAATGATATATATACTTTAGAGTACTTCCACAAACCAAACTTTTTTTCCTTCCAAATGCTAACATATTGTCCTTTCTAATTAGGCAAAAATATGACCGACAGCTTTAGAGGAATTTAATTACCGACCTGATGATTATAGAAGTATCTTATCATCTCTTTCTTGTGATCAGTCAAGGCTGTATTAATGGTATCACTGATGTACAAGGCAATTAACAGCAAAGAAAGGGAAATTTGTATCCATATGGTTATTGATGATAAATGAGAAGATCCATTCGTCAACCACTCAAGCTCTACTCGCTGAAATCTAAAATCTGTCGGAGCTCAGGTGTAAACTAAAGCAAATTTAAGTCCGAGTTTTTTATAAAGAGTTTGGTTAAGCTCACATGCCTAAATTAATGTGTTAGTTAATACATATAAAGTATTTGTATAATATCAATATAAATATTACTAAAAGGGGAACTTTATATATAATAATATCATGATAAACTTTCAAAATATGATATGTACCCGAATTAAATTCAAAATATCATATATATATCCTTAAAAAAATTGTAAATATCATATATACTCAAACTAAATTAAAAACATCATATATGCACCTCTTTACTAATTAAATATTTAATTTAATCATTTCAATTTATTTTATTAATTAAAAACAATTCTCATTCTACCCTTATTTTTCATAAAACATTAAAATTTCGTACATACTCATCTTTTTTTTTAAAAGAAAATGTCCGTATACCCGGGATCATCCTTTCACCCGAATAACAGATGCGTGGTGACCCATTCCTAACCACGCACGAGGAAACCCATAACTGGGGAAACTCCCTGCTCAACCTAAAACATTTTGTTACAAGTGAGATTCGAACCCGTGACCATCCATTTGAAAAGTAATGGGGCTACCATTCAACCTGAAACTTTTTGTACATACTCATCTTGCATTTAATTATTAACGAGAAATTTTGTACTGCGCTCAGCCGCGGGGCGGACTTTAAACGTTTGAGACGGTGACACTAATGTGGCTAAGTAAAAAAAAGAAACTTGGTTAATAATAAAACAAACGTACGAAGTTATGACGAATTGATTGTGTAAAAACCACAATGAGTATATTTATTAAAAAAGGGCCTACTTTTATAATAAATTATCAAGTTTCATCATGAAATTTAACTAAATGTTTTCTCTTTATTAGTATTCAACATTTATTTAAGAAATTTAAGAATTTTCAATATGTTACTTCAAAACCTCAAATTCCTATTTGAATGTATCATTTATTTGCAAATGTAATTCTAGTAAAATGTTTCTAAAAGATTTGAATGAAATTTAGAATAAATTACAAATTTTTTCTTTTATGTAAAATAAAATTTTGAAACGTGCTTTTTAAGACAAAACACTACACTATTTTGAAAAGTTATGTCTTTTTCACTAACAATTTCCGTGTTTTCCACTAACAAAAATGGACTTTTTTTGTTAGTTTATGTAAATGATCATTTTCCCCTTTCTAATTATGAAAATATTTTTTCTAGTAATAAATAAAAATAAATTTAGGAAGTTTTTAATGATATACATAAAAATTCTCTCAAGATCAAAAAATTTATGCAAATAAACTTTTGTTCCACCTCAACCTCGTTAACTGAACTTATTGGAATTTTAGGCTTGTGAGATGGTGTCACACTTCTCTACAGCTACAGCTACAGCTACAGCTACAGCTACAGCTAAATGGTTATAACTAAAATATGTGATACTTGAAGAAAAAAGTTAAGATACAAACGAAATTGAAAAAGAAGATATATATAAAATTAAAAAAATAAGTAAACATAAAATTTTAATGTTTGATAAAAGCAAGGATACAGTGGTAATATTTTCAACTATTTTTAATGAAATAATTTAAAATGAAATAATCTAATATTTTATTATTAAAGAAGATTATATATATATACATATATATAAAGATATTTTAAAATTGTTTTGAATATATATAATATATAGTAAATACTTAGGGATATATATATATATATATATATATATATATATATATATATATATATATATATATATATTGAGCATTTTACATAAAACTGAAAATATGAACTTTATAAATTGAGCATTTTACATAAAACTCGAAATGAGGGGACACCTCTCACATTAGAGATTAGGGATGTAATAGTATTTTTAATAATTTTTTGCTTTTGCTGCTGGTTTTGAAAATATAAAATCAAACATTTGAATGTTGTATAATTAACTTTTTTTTAACGGCAAATTTCTTTATTTAGTGGGAGTTGAACCATGACCTTGAGGTGTTTACGTGTTTAAGAGTTTTTGCTCTACCATTGGACCACCACACCAATGACTGTTGTGTAATTAACTGACACGTACAAACACACTTCTACTACGCCAAACTAAAGCACAATTGATTTACTTAATATAATCAGGTAAATAACTTTAAACTGGAGTTCGTTTTGTTTGTACAAATTATACTTACAAGTGGAGGGGTGAAAAACATGGGGCCAGCATTTTCAGCCGGCCAATGCCAGTCTTTAGCTTGGATTGCACGTTGTAGTCTTACACCTTTCTTGACAGCATTTGTAACAGCTTCAAGATCCACTTGCTCGCTTTCACTTAGTCGCATCGGTGGTATGCTTGTAAGATCGATTCCATTTTCCTTTATAAGCTATTCGTTGCATAACATCATTGTCAGCTTCAAATTTAGCAAATCCCGAATTCAATATACGGAAAATGAATTTTGTGAAGACAAATCATTCGCTAGTTACATTAATAAAAATTTGATCTAAGCATCGTCAGTGGACGATCAAAATTATTATTTCAGCTGGCGTGTCGTACGTGGAGACAACTAATTCATTACTAGAATACTGGGCATTTACGATCCTCAATGGCGACCGAAGTAGCGGTCGCAAATTTCTTCGTGTGTCTGTTTTGATTGCGACCGAAATGATGGACGGGTGGCTCTACAAAGTCCTATATATATGAATTAGATATTTTAAGATGAGAAAAGTTTTGCGGGGTTAAAATGATACTTTCACATTTTAATACAAGTTACATTGTATGTATGTATGTATGTATGTATGTATGGAAAAAAAAATCGAAAATCATTAAAATGGATGTAATTATTTGGAAAATGTGTATTGAGTTTTAGCCCATTAAAAGATAAACATATTAAAACCATCCAATTGTAAGATGTCACATAAACTAACACCGCTAGACTTTACTCGACAAAAAAAAAAAGAAAGAAAGAAAGAAAAAACACATGGGGTCTATAAAAATAACCAATTTGAAAACGCCACGTAAGCTAACATAACTAAAATTTAGGTGGATTCTCTCCAACCTGGCTAACAAAACCAACCAATCAAAACAAGTTGCGTGCATTTCCGACTAAAATCCAAGCGGTTTCTCCCAACGCGGCTAAAACTTAATTAGCCGTCAAATTATCGGGACAATAAAAAACGGCCACGTGTCGATTTGTTACCCGGTGGCTTGGTGTTTCTACTATGTTTTAGTTGGATTGGGAGGAAACCGGCTACATATTAACCGGTATGTACATGTGGCTTGTTTTGATCACTTAGTTTTGTGGATCTATGTGTTTTTCACGTTTTTGTGCCGTCTAAAATTTTAGCTTCTTAGCATTGGTATGTATATACTTAAGGGGGAGACACGTGACTATAGAGACTAGAGGAGCTTTATACAAGCTCCTGGAGATCATTAGAGGAGGACAAGGGAATTATCCTTATGAGTAAGGCAGGGGTGCCTGGGTTTTAAGAAATCATCGCAGTATGGCGATCGAAGTATGATAGAGAGGAGTATGATGAATATATGATGGTAAAGCAGGTAGTGCTTCTATCTGTGAAAAGTAGGAGGCCTATTTGAGGTGATGGCCGTCGGAGTGATGAGGCCATCAGGGATATATGTGAAACAAAGGCAAATGTGCCGGTAAACCAGAATGAAAAAATTGACGGACATGTAGTCAAAGGACAGGGTCGTGCAGTTCAAGTAATGACCATGAATATGAGAAAAAAAAGGGAAGGGGGTAGGTGAAACCTACAAGCCCAAAAGTTGGAAGCGGGTAACAGAGAAGACTTTTTTGAACACCAAGGGTAGTGACCGGGCTGTAAGGCAAAATGGCAAGGAGGATAAGTACGGGAGTGAACAGAGGACACAGAATGATAGGTGGTGTTGGATTGTGTCGACACAGGATTCGAGGACGAATCCCTTTTAAGGGGGGTAGACTTGTAACATCCCGAAAACTCAGAAATTTATAATTCGGGTAAATGGACGACCCGGTTTTCTATTAATGGATTTAGTTAGTGGGTTTTTGCGGGTGAGGGTTTATTTACTAAATCCGAAGGGGGGACCGATTAGTTGTTTTAATCATTGTTCGGGGATTAGATGGTGCGAGAAAGAAGTACGTAGAACTAAGCGAAAATATGGTCTATGCTAGTTTTGTGGATCTTATCCCACTTCTATGACGTTTTTTCATCGCTTAGTTTTGTGGATCTTAATGTTATTTTTGGATATGTTTAGCTTTCTAAGGAAAAAAATGTCAATTCTCATTATTAAAAAATAAATAAATTAATAAATAAATGAAAAACAATTTGGTGATCATGTAGGTTTTGATGATTTTGCAAGCAAAATATGGTCTATGCTTTTTATAATGTCACTCAGCTTTTAAATGTTCTAAAGCATTAAAACTTGAAGAACGTGATGAAAAGCATGTATAATTTATGTAATTACTATGCCCACATCACTTTGTGCTAGATACAGAAGCAAAACATTATCGCAAACTTTTTACCTGTCTTCGCATTAGTAGATCACCACAAGCATGAAATCCTCCATTTCTTCGGCTATTTTGAAAGTTCTGTCGTACCCTTTCCACTTCTTCTTTCTCCTCAAAAGTTCCAGCATCTGGATTAAATTCCCAAAATTGTCTACCAACAAAGTTATTTGAACTATATAAATAGGGTCCATTCCCTTCCGCTATCTTTAACTCCCACATCCTCTTAATCTAGTGAACAAGTCTTGTAGTAATAATAATAAAAGTTGTACAAGCTATGATTTATTGCACATAAATAAAGCTAGTCTTGGAATTAGATATGCCTACATAGATGGTGTCAAGACAAAGGGAAACTAGCTATGAACAACACAAAGGTTCTCGGCATAGTGTTGTGTGACAGATTTCGGCAGGAATAATTGCTGGACATTGTGTCACAATGGACTGATGCAAAATTAACAAAACAATGGATCCAATATGGGATCGAAATGATATTTTTAATTTAGATAATAATATCAGGATTCACGTATCTGGAAAGCAGACAACCAAGCATTCCCTAAACAAAATATCATATATATATTGGGCATCGAGAAGGGGACCAAAGTACTAAAGAACTAGGTGACAAGTCCAACCGAAAATCGATATTTTCTATGCATGAAAAGTTGCCGATCAAGTAGCCAAGGAAGGAAAGTATACTAAAAAGACAAACAGATGAAGATAATTTAATGACAACTTTTGTAATATTTAAAATTTAGCAGCAGATTATGTTTCTCAGCAAAGGGTGATCTTGTGATAAAAAAAAAAAGGTTTAAGCTAACAACCTGATATTTATCAACTTAGATTCAGTCGCCCTAAACACTACTAGAAAACTGACCAATTCTGACTGCCTTCCCGGTTGCAAAAACCTGCGTCACCAATCCAAATTTGCAACCGGAATTGCGACCGACGTTAAGCTGCGACCATTCTTTACGACTGGAAATGCAGTCGCAAAATTAGCGACCAGAATGATGCGAGTGATTTGCGACCGCTGTCTTTGCGACTGATTTGTGACGGCTCTGTTTTGCGACCGTTTTGCAACCACATTCTTTTTGACTCGTTACCCAACCTGCGTGACCCATCCATCCTAAAGGAGATAGATACCATACTTCATTTTTCAATGGGTTCCATTTTAATGCTATCTGGGGTCGAAACTTCGTCTGAAACTGTAGTAGCCTGAGAAAAAGATGCTCGAATCAAACAAGAGCCCCTTTTTCTAGACCAATAATGTTTCTTTCCCGACAGTCCAAGATCGATCTTGAAACCTTTTGTGGTCAACTGTAAAGAACTGTTTCCAAAATCTTGATGATGTGAAGAATTACCAATACACCCATGAATCTTGATGGTAGCAACACTTCCATTAAATGTTGTTGCAGCCATTCTAAAAATTGAATAAATGTACATATAAATTTTTTAGTAGGAAATTGTCAAGGTAGCATATTCAAGGATAATTAGGTAATTTACACCATCTTAAAAAACAGTTATATTATAGAAACTCTTTATATGATTCTCCTAGCCTGATTGTTTTGACACAAATAGTCACAATATACGATCAGCTTTTATCAAACACCCCTAAACACTTAAACAGATTCAATTAGAGTATTTCATAACTTATTCAATTAGAGTATTTCATAACTTATATATCATTATTTCCACCAAATTTAAGAAGCCCGTGTGATTTTAAACCCAGAAATTCGCGTATTCTGATGCCAAAAATATTTTACGTATATGCGACCCTATTTTATATAATCATATGTATATTTATTAATACCTTGATAACGAATTGCTATTATTACCATTATTATTATTATTATTATTATTATTATTATTATTATTATTATTTGTATTGAGAATCCAAAAATGTATAGTATGGTGCAAATTAAACAAGTGTAACATCCTAAAAATAAACAACAATTATAATAACCGGTTAAACGCGATACGAACGGAATAAACGAACGAGGCGTGATGGGTCGGTACCCGGACGGACCTGGCGAACAAGGGAGGAAGCCTCCCTATAAGTAGCCAAACCCTCCTCTTTATCTCATTTTGCATGTTCTAGAGAGAGAAACCGTAGAGAGAGAAAGTAAACGGATCGACCCGAGATGCTAGCATCTTGTTCTTCTACTACTCGTGATCAAAACCTGCGAATCAGAAGCTCGTTTCAGGTAAACAATCGACCTAGATTTGAGTTTTTGTAAGTTTTGGGGTTTTCAGGTATTTTCGTAGAAAGGTTGAGTTTTTATGAACCAAACGAGAAAATGATTATAGATCTGTAACCATGAATGAAAACCACAAGTTTTGAACGTAAAAAGTTGGTAACTTGAACGTAATCAGATCGAGCTATCATAAGTTCGTCTGGGGAGTTAAACGAAATTGACGAAGTGAACTTGATAATTTCACTGGCAGCCTATGGCAGGTGAACTTGTTAAAATCGTTTTAGTCAAAGATTTAGATTATTATTGTAATAGTATTGTTTTTTCATTCATTATTATTCATGCATTATTTTATTTAAAAAAATGTACAAGAAGTGTTTATCCAAACTGACATGGCCTGTATACAAAATGATCTGTTCCAACCGGAACATTAACTGAGACCCCGTCTTACATCCAGTTATAGACAATTACCAACCCCAATATGGGAATTTCACCCATAAAGCGTGTATCCCTTGATCAAGTTTTACGTATACTTTTGGCCTGAATGTTTTACGTAGACGCCCTTATGCATCAAACTTTTGAATACAAGTATTGTTATTTCGTAAACGTAAAACTTTCAAAGTTTTGAAGATAAAGACAGGTAAACATATTCACCTTAACAATAGCTTGATCTTATCTCAGGGGTAGTCCTTGAGTGCTAGTTTAAACCTTAATGCAAGTTCTAAGTCAAGTTAGTATCTTAACGCACGAATTCGGAAATAAGCGAACGTGTGGAAAATAAGCGAAAGTCAGTCAAATTATCGGAAAAAAGGCACACGAGTACAGGAATGGCTCAGCTCCTGGAATCTTGGAAGTGAGTGTGAGTTTGTGTGTGCAAAATGAAGAGCCGGAGGTCTCTATTTATAGTTGACAAGCCAAGCCCGTAGTGGACCGTTAGCCTGGGTAGTAGCGGTCCGCTACCGCCCAGGGCTTGCGTCAGCCCTACACGTCCAATCTTGATTGGACCGTTCCATCGATTACGGCTCGCGGACCGTTACGGAGGATGTGGCGGTCCACCACGAGGACACGCGTCAGATTTCTGAAGCTGAGGCATCAGACACGTGGTATTACGAGAAATTGCGGCTGGATTGCGGCTAGCAGACCGTTACCCAGGTGGTGGCGGTCTGCCACCCAACCCTTCAGCCTTTAGCGGACCTAGCCAGCGGACCTCCATGGAACCAACGGCCTTAGCGGACCGTTAAGAAAAATGGTAGCGGTCCGCTACCGGTCTAAGTTTAGAAATTTTCATTTTCAACCCTTTTATTTGGAGAACTTGGCAAATCCAACCCCTAGGGTTCAAAGTTGGCAAATTAGGACCTCGGAATTGGCCTGTGTTACATCCTCCCCACCTTCATTCAAATCTTGTCCTCTAGATTTATTGGAATAGGTGCGGGTATTTCTTTTTCATTTTATTCTCCAGTTACCACGTGAACTCAGGTCCACGTATGGAGTTCCATTTCACTTTTACCAACACCAGCCTCTTCCTTTTCAGCTTTTTAACCTGACGATCCTCAAATTGCTGAGGTTGTTCAACAAATTTTAGATTTGGATCCACCTCTACGTCCTGTAGATGCATTACCAGAGATTCATCCGCTAAAACACTTTCGTAGGTTTGACACATGAAATACATCATGAACACCGTTCATTTCCTCTGGCAATTCAAGTTGATAGGCGACCGGTCCTATTCTTTTCAAAATCTTGAATGGTCCAACGAATCTAAGACTAAGTTTTCCTTTCTTTCCAAATCGTACTACACCCTTTCATGGTGAGACTTTTAACAACACATGATCGCCTACAGAAAATTCTAACGGCTTACGACGTTTATCAGCATAAATTTTCTGTCTATCACGAGCCATTTTTAAACGTTCACGAACTTGTAACACTTTGTCAGTTGTTTCCTGAACTATTTCAGGACCTGACAATTGATTTTCTCCAATCTCTGCCCAGCAGACAGGAGTTCTACATTTTCTGCCATACAAGGCTTCAAATGGGCAGCTTGGATACTTGTGTGATAATTGTTATTATACGATAATTCCATTAGAGGTAAGTGGTTGTCCCAACTTCCTCCAAGGTCTATTACACAAGCTCGAAGCATATCTTCTAGAGTTTGTATCGTTCTTTCACTCTGACCATCCGTTTGAGGATGATAAGCAGTGCCAAGATTTAATCGTGTTCTAAGAACTTTTTAGAAGCTTTGCCCGAATCGAGATGTAAAACTATTGTCTCTATCTGACACTATAGATAATGGCACACCGTGTAAAGACACGATATTGTTAACATACATTTGTTCCAACTTATCCATACTATACGCTTCTTTCATTGGAAGAAAATTGGCAAACTTAGTCAGTCTATCAATGATAACCCAGATAGTATCATTTCTTCGGCCTGTCCGAGGAAATTTCGTAATGAAGTCCATAGTTATCATTTCCCATTTCCTCTCGTGGTTCATTGGTGACCTCATCCGTACTACATTTGTTCCAACTTATCCATACTATACATTTTTCAAAACCAATTCGAGGTGCTGGTGGAAGAGGAGATAGTGATAGAGAAGCTTGCCGAGAAGGCAGAGGAGAAGAAGAAGGGGTGGAGATGAAAATCCACGGGATTGACCCGAGTTCCCTACCCAGCGCGCTTGCTGCCATATAAGAAAGCTCTCAACTCTAAAACCGACAAGACGAGTGTTGTGAAGAGGGACTAGATGAGTTTGAGGAGGAGATGGTAGAAAAGGAGCAGGTCCCATCCTGGGAAGATGAGTTTAGTAACGAATTGAAGGACCTGCCAACTCTTATGGAAGAAGAGTTCGACCCACTTGGCGATCTAAAACTACTCGAAGATCTGTTGTATCAAGAGCCAAGTGTAGGGATGGAAGAAGAGGTGCAAGCGGATGAGGTCACCCATGAACCACGAGAGGAGCTGGTGTCAGACCCACCACGTTGCACCCGAGAGAGCAAGACCCTAATATCAATGTTTTAAACTCCCAACGTTCACATTTCAACTATCAACACTCGGGTAGATATACCCGCAAATCTCTACCCGTGACCTTACCCGATCTATCGGCGGCGGTATACCCAAGTACCCGAAAGCCACTACCTGAGGGCGCCCCCTTCACCCTATGATTGCCTGATTTATAATAATATATGTTTTTTATATAATTAGATTCATTTGATTTTTAAAATAATATATAGATCACTTAAATGGGTATATTGTTACCAAACGTTTATGTTAAAACCAATAATTTTACTAATCTATACAATAAAAAGTTAACAATGGTTTGAAAAGTTAAAGAAATTTTTATTTATTGTCTTTTTATTTATTGTTATGTATTTTTCTTTAATTAATTAAATTTTTAGTTTTTTAATTTGGTTATTAATTTGTTTTAATTAAAAAAAAATAAGAGGGTTGGAGGTACCACTACCACCATATAAGGTATTTTGGGAAGTTAGTTTGGCAAAGTAAGGTGACATCTTCTAATTGGTCTAATTTGGCAGTGTAGTTTGGTTGGGAGGATACCACTCCCACCACCCTAAAAACAATTAAATTAGATACGATAATTAATGAATAATGACTTTTATTGATCATGATTTGAAATGATAAACATAATTTTCACATAATTAGTAAAAATTGAGGGCAAAACCATGTAGAACAGGTAAATAACTAAAATAAACTCATGTATATTTGCTTTTACAGAACAATATATAGACAAAATTAAAACTACTTGGATCAATGAGCAACTAGAAAATCATTAGTGAAAGCATCAATAGCAGGTGCAAGACGATCTATTAGCTTTCACGAGTAGTATACGAGCTGGCTTGGCTCGTTTACACCCTTAAGTGAAATTAACGAGTGACCCCTCTATTTATAGAGATCAAGTCTTCAAGCCCTAATGGGCTTGCTTGATATGGGCTGGATGACTGGATTTTTCCAACATGTCCATTAGTATTTTCTTGATTGGCTTTATTAGTCTGACCCAATATACTATCCACATCATCAAAATGCTTTATTTATTTTCATTGTTGTATGATCTTTTAAGATTATACATCATTGATAATATTATTATATATTTTTTCTTGGTCACCTGGTTATAACAGTTTATTATGCAAGCCGATCAGATTTTCAGTCAATTCGCACATCTTAATCGGCCTTTATTAAAAACTTGTGGAATGAAGAATAAGTCTTTCAATTGGGCGATACGATTGTTGAATCCAAGATCCGGCTGTTTGAACTTTGATGGGCTTTTTTCCAGTTTGGCCTTCCTCATCATTGAGGCTAGTTTTTTTATTTTTTATTTTTTATTTTTTTTAATAAAACCATTTACTTTTTAACATTTTCCATCAAAGTCGTGTTCGTCTTTGACGGCTAGTTTGGTCAATAGAAAAATGTAATACATTATATAGGATATTCACAGGAGAGATTGATATGACATCATTTATTTATCGATTACCGATTGCCTCTTTGTATATTGACAATTGGTTTATAATTTTACCAAAGTGGTGTACGTTTAAGTTAGTAAAGTTAATAATACGTGGATTTTTTAAATAGATTTTTTTGGTTAAAAATTGTATAGTGAATTTTGTTTTTGGCCTATGTGGTTTGTCCTCTTTAACTCTATCAATCCAAAAAATAATCTTTTAATATATTAGTCACTAAGTTTACATTTTTTTTAACCATTTTAGTTCCTGTTACTAACTCTGATAACTTTTTCTGTTAAGTATAGGGGCATTTTAGTAATTTTATTTATAAGGGATTAGTTTAACCATTTCAGTCTAATAATTTTGTTTTTAGTTTTTTGATATTTTTTCACTTATTTGAAACCATTTTTTGAAAATCGTTTTTTAGTTTTTTTTCATATAAAGTCTTTTTTAAAACTTTTTAAAAAAGTTTTTTAACGTTTCTAAAAATATTTTTTTATTTTTTTTTCATAAAAACGTTTTTAGAAACAATTTTTTAGATTTTTATAAAAACGTTTTTTAGCTTTTTCATAATATCTTTTTTTAACTATTTTTATAAAAGAGGTTGTGATGTAGTGGTTGAAGTAATGCCCGAAGTCCCAAGTGACCCGGGTTTGATCCCTGCCACCACCATTAATTTCCGCAGCATCGCAAATGAGGTTTAGTTCTTAGGCTGATGAACCAGTGTTTTACCCACGCTGATCCAGGATTCGAGCCTCGGCTCTCCCTCAAGCCCGGAAGGGGCCGTATTGGGTGGGGTTTTTCCTAGAAGCTCTCCAACTCTGACGTCAAGTGGGCACGGTTAAGACAACATATTGGCCGGAGTTGGACGAGGCTCTCCCATGTAACGGGGGGTGCGACGTCACACCATTCAATGTTCCCCTTTAAAAAAAAAACTATTAATTTATTTTTTTACTTTTTTAAGAATGTATATTTTTTTAAATTTATTTTAGAAAGGCTTCTCTTGTATTTTTTAAAGAAAGTGTTTTTTAATTCTTTTGAAATTTAGTTTTAAAACGTTATTTTTAACCGCACATTTTATGAAAAACCTAAAAAATGTTTTTATAAAAACTAAAAAAAAATGTTTTTAAAAACATTTTTATGAAAACATTAAAAACAATATTTTTAGAAAAGTTAAAAAAATGTTTGTAAAAAGTTCAAGAAAAGACGTTTATAAAAAAATGATTTTAAAAAGGTAAAAAAAAAGTTTAAATTAGTAAAAAAATTATTAAAAAACAAAAAAAATTATCGGACTAAAATGGTTAAACTAGTTCTTTAGAAATAAAACTAATAAAATGGCTTATACTTAACATAAAAAGTTAACAAAGTTAGTTAGGGGCTTAAATGGTTACAAAAATGCAAACTCAGGGACTGATATGTTAAAAGATTACTTTTTAAACTGAAAGGGTTAAACAGAACAAACCACAAGTGCCAAAAACGTAATTTACTCAAAAATATATTTATCAATTAAAAATCGAATACTACGAATATTCAAAGTGACTAATTTGGAAGGAAAACGAGACTGTGACAGCTATTTCATTAAAAGTCTGGTTACGACCAGCTTAATTTACACCTAAATACAATAGGGAAATTGACAGTTTGAAAAACAAAAATGAAAGACCAATCGTGGCATTTTAATTCGTCAAAGAAAAATATGAAATACTTATCATTTAATCCACATTACCACAAATGCTCACAAACACGGCCACCACACACACCTTCTTTCTTCAATCCCTTTCTTTCTTTTCAGTATTCACAAATCTCATTTTGTTAAATGACAAATATATTAATATTTTGTTTTTATTTTCTATAGTGTCTTAAGTTGAGGATAGGAAATTAGTGAATCTAGTTTGGTTACCATATGTAATGATAAATCTTAACAAAGCTTATTTTTCAAGTGATAGTAAAAAGAAAAATATAAGTTATTTATATACTTTTATAATTAAAAAATAGAGAATGATTTATTAGGTGAGAATAAAAAGAACAAAAGTAAATTGTTTAATTTTTTATTAATGGTTTATACTTTTTACGTATGTTATCTACATTAAATACCATTAAACTATTTTTCCATGAGTTTATATATATTTAAAAGAGTAAATTACACAGATTGTCCTTTAATTATAGTTGAAATTACATCCTATGTACTTTGATTTCAATAAGTACACCACGGATCCTTTTCTTGCATACTTTAACCCCCATCCGTTAGCCAGGTTAAGTCAGGTTATGTACCCCTCATATGAAGGGTAAGTAAGTCATTTTACTCTCATCTTCTTCGCAGACGTAATAAAACCCCATGGATCATCTCCTAAACCTCAACCTTTTCAATTCCACAACTTCATCTCCAGCTTTGGTGCCGAGTCTCACTCCACCCATATCTCATTACTCTCTTTATAAAATGGCCACTCGATCGATCTAGTGGACTCTCCTTTGAATAAGATCTCATCACTTCTGCACCGCCTTAACCCTAACCCTAACTACATCATCATCGGCATTCATCACTTCCATGTCGTTGTTCCAGCTCCCCGATACATCCGGATCAAACTCTCCGACCTCAAAATCATTCCTCATCACCCCGTTCTCATCCACCAGCCCCACCCCTCTGCACTACCGGAGGCGGTGGCGGTGGTGGTGGAGGCGGAGGCGACTGAGAAAGCAAATCTGATTCTGGAACGGGGGTTAATGAGTGATCATCCGTATTTTTGGTTAAAGAAGTAATGTCTAGGGTTTTATTGTAATTTGGGGAAATTGTGATCGAGAGGGTTTTGGAATTTGCAGAAGAGAATCAACTTGAATTCATAATCTCTGGATTTGTTATATTGTCTAGCTAGGAGGTGTGCTGATGCATTTTGTTGTTGGTTTCCTTGTCATTTTTGGATGCTTAATTGTTGTTTGGTGAGTGAAGTTTCAGATCCTAATTCATCTGTGTCTTATGCTTGGAAATGATAAAATTGGCTTTCCATTGATAAACCTGTTGATTGCATTATGAAGTTGAATTTCTTCTCGAGTATGATAACGAACTATAATTATTGAATTTTTTAAGAACCAACCGTTTATTTTTTTTAATCATATGAGGTTTAGGAGATGATCCATGGGGTTTTATTACGTCTTGGAAGAAGATGAGAGTTGTAGGTCCTGAGCAGATCTGCGGAGAAATCTTCAAACAACCCGGATCAAGAGGCGGAATCTCTGGATCCGGTATCACTCTCAAATAAGGAAAAAAAAAAGGTAGAGATGGGTGTGGGAATCACAAACACGTACATAAATATATAAAAGTGAACAAGAACAGATAATTGGAGCATAAAACGTATGATTATTTGATTGATATGAAAAATAAAAGCTCCTCACACACTCAACAATTAGTCTCACCCGAGGGTGAGCACCACCTTGGGTGGTGATTTCCTCTACAGACACACACCCCTCCTATAAGATAATTTGCTATTTATAGAAGGCCAAGCACATATGCCTTGTTTTCCAAGCCACCGCCAAATGGACCTAAAAAACAGGTATCGAAACTACCTAGTTTCGATACTGTAGTTTCTATTGACAGCATCAGTCTTAATTTTATACCCAACAAACTCCCCCTAGACTGATGCTATCAATTCTTGTCTGACACAGTCTTTCGTCTTCATAGATTGACTGATGATCCAATGTCTTTCTTTGTGATTCTCCCCCTCAAGTGTAAACCCTCCTATCTTGTAGGCAATTGATAAAGGTTTGAATCTCAAGTATTTAGCAGTAAATAACCATCTTTCTACAAAGATTTTTGACATTCAAGAACACTTGATCAACTTGCAATCTCTCCCCCTAAAACAAGGTCAATTTTAAGCGGAGGCTCACATTGTCTTGCATCTTCATAACTCTGCTGATAATCCGAAGATTCTCCCCCCTGAAGTGTAGAACCTCCTATTTCTATGCAAAAGATAAGGGATCGAATCACCATGTAATCAACAACCAATGATCCAGTTCGTCACAAATATGCTTGACTTTGTTACCCACTGCTCAAACTTGAACTTTAAATACAGGAATTACGGCTGGCTCAGGCAGAACATCATGTATATTGCCAAAAAAACAAAATTTTTGAAAACCCGAAAATGTGGTCTCTAATTTTTTTTGTTTGAATATCCTGGAGAGTACTTGGACAGTTCTGACTGTAGATTCGATAGGCTATACTTCAGTCGAAACAAGGCTAGTTTCGGTAGAGACAGTACCGAAACAAGAAATTTCGATAGGAAGATTCTTCAACCGAAACTAATAGTTTCGATAGGAGATTCTTCAACCGAAACTAGTAGTTTCGATACCCTCTAGTTTCGATAGCCTAGTTTCGACAGCCTAGTTTCGATGTTTTCTACTTCTGATTTAGGGCTTCATCAGTAGTTTCGATAGAACATGTTCAGCCGCCACCTAGTTTCGACCAAAATCTTCAGCCTCCAGCTACTTTGATACAGAAAGCCTTACATCTTCATTTTTTGACAGTGTGAATGTAGAACAGCAGTCACGAACCTGCTACACATCGATTTCTACATGTTTAATGTCTCAATGGCGAGTTTTTCTTGATATTGAAGCAGATTCGAGAGCAATAAAGAGCCACCATGGCTCCGATACCACTTGTAGGTCCTGAGCAGACCTGAGAGAACAGATCTGCGGAGAAATCCATCAAACAGCCCGGATCGAGAGGCGAAATCTCTGGATCCGGTATCACTCTCGAATCAGAAAAAGGTAGAGACAGGTGCGGGAATCACATACACGAACAAAAATATATAAAAGTGAAAAAGAACAGATAATTGAAAGCATAAAACGTATGATTCTTTCATTGATATGAAAATTAAAAGGCTCCTCACACACTCTACAATTATCTCACCCCAGGGTGAGCTCCCCCTAGGGTGATGATTCCCTCTACAGACACACACTCCTCCTATGAGATAATCTGCTATTTATAGAAGGCCAAGCACATATGCCTTGTTTTCCAAGGCACCGCCAAATGGGCCTAAAAAACAGGTATCGCAACTACCTAGTTTCGATTGAACAAATGTTCAACCGAAACTAGTAGTTTCGATTGAACAAATTTTCAACCGAAACTAGTAGTTTTGACAATGTAGTTTTTATTGACAGCATCAGTCTCAATTTTATACCCAACAAGAGTAAAAAGACTTAATTACCCCTCATGTGAGAGGCACATGATGAGACAAAAGCTAAAATGACAATTTTACCCATCATGTGAGAGGCACATGATGAGAGTTAACGTTGAAAATGGATGGAGGTTAGTGTAAAGGACACATGGTGTGCAAAAGTATGTAAGAAAAGGACGTGTGGTTTTACTTATTGAAGCAAATGACATAGAATGTAATTTATAGTATAAATAAAGGACAATCTGTGTAATTTTCTATATTTAAAAATTTACCTACTACATGTGTAGGTAAAATAACATACAAATGGATTACACATATATAGATTATATATAGAATAAATTACAAATTATGCCCTTTAACTATTTAAGAAATTACAGATATTGTCCTTTGTCTTCAATAATATCACTGGATGTCCTTTTTTTTAAAACCTTTGCACACATTTCGTCCTTTTCACTAATTGGTGTTAACTTTTTCTATTAAGTTTAGTGATGTGCCAAGCACATGCGGGTAAATTTGCCTTTATACTCTTTGAATGACTATTTGTGTAATTGACTCAAAGTTTATAAACTTGAATGAAAATAAATATGTATTTATATAAAAATGGTTGACTAGGTCAGACCATCATCCCCTCTCACCCCATATCTCTCCATCCTGCAGCCCCTGCCACCCGCCACCGCCACCACCACTGCAACCTGGCACCGTGACCACCACTACCACCCGGTCGTTCGTTTGCACCTGACCGTTCTTCTCCACCCGACACCACCATGAACAGATCAATTTTTAATGGGGGAAAAGGGGCGACCACCACCATGAACCGGTCGATTTCTGATTTGCCCTAGCCTCTTCTGATCGGGCCTGGGTCGTTAATGATGGTTTTGATTTCTAGTTCGTCATAATGGTTCTTCATCTTTTTTGATTTATTCTACCATCGGCCCCAATTCCTCACCTGGAACAGAAGAACTTGTTGTCACGAAGATCTCACCAATGGCCGCCAGAGATCATCAACACATGGGTGCATATCTTGAAGATGAAGCGTATCAGTTCGGGAAGAAAAGCCCCAAATTCTGTCGTTGGTTTATAAAATTGAAATAGAGGACATCGGAATCACGGCTGTCGGGGAAAATCGGGTGTGGTGTCTGATTTCTCTAGTAGGTGGTTTCAAGACACCCTCAAAGATGCCAAAGCAAGGGATCTGGCCATGCAGGTTTTGGTTGGAGAATATTGATTTGCACGGACATGGGGGTCGATTTGCAAGGATAGGTGGAGTTTGAGGCGGTGGTGTTTGCCGGTGATGGAGGAGGTGGTGTTTGCCGGAGATGGAGTGGTGGTGTTGGCCGGAGATGAACCGGTGGTTGGGTGCCGGCGGTGATTTGTAAAGAAAGGTTGGTATAGAGAAGTAGGGGGTTCAAAAGACGAAAACGCCACTCATGTGAGGAGCACATGACAAGCGTTAACAGGGGTTTTGGATGGGGGTTAGTCAAAACGACGTAAAGTGTCACACCCCAACCGACGGCGGATTATACGTCGGGGCGGACGCGGTTGTTCAATAGCACAAGGTTGACTATTAAAGTTTCAATATTTCATTAATAAATAATTTAAGATTCAATACAAGGAAACATAACAAGAATACAACATTTAATTGATAAGTAGTCTAGGTCCAAAGCATCCTATGTGATCACAAATAAGTCTCATGATGTAGAACCTGAAACATGTGAAAGAATCTGTCAACTACAAAATAGTTGGTGAAATACAAAGGTTTTGACACAGTTTAACAAGTATTTGAGAAGAATTACAATTCACTATGATATATGCATTTTATAATGTAAGTATGAGAAACAAGTATCTTAAACATTGTGCACTTCAGCCCTCCAACCAAGTTTAGGCATAACCCGCAGGTTACCCTTATAAGTCTCAAGTTTAAAGTTTAATTCAGTAACAATCACCAAGCCCCCCCCCCCCCCCCCCGAAGGGGTCAATTAATCAAGGTGGATTGGTCAAATACAATAGATCTATCATTGTTACCATAGGCTTGATCAAAGTTAATGAATGTGCTAGTTTTAAGTTTAATCTAAGCATACAAGTCTCAAGTTTAACATAAAAATAAGCATCTAGTCATAGTTGTACAAGAATTGTATAAGTTTAAACTTTTGAACATGTTTCACCCCAAAAGTATAGAAAGGAAAAAATGGGCTAATTATACTCACTTGGATTTGGATGAAGAGTATCCGACAAGAGTTTGTAAGAATTGGAGCGGGAGAATATCCTCACAATATGCCTAAGAATATAAGTCTAAAGTTTCAAGTATGATCTTATAAGTCTATGACAAGAATCTAGGATTCTAAGATTGACTAGGGTTTCAAATGGGAGATGGGATTGATTGTGTTTAAGAAGTTTGAATCAAAATAAAAGTTTTGAATAAATGACACAAGATTTAGATATCAAAGTTTAATAAGCTTATAGTCTAGAATAATTATTAATAAAAATAATTATTTAAAGTTTTACAATTATTAATTATGCAAGTACGTAAAAATAATCGAAAAGTTTTCTAAGCATTTAGAAAATAGAGTGATAATGATGACCAAGTGAAATACTAAATAATTATCGAGGTTTAACAAATATTCATCCGAAGAATAAATAATTATTAACGATTTATAACCATTATTTAAAGAATATATGTAATGATAATTGTGAAGGATAAATGATAGTTTAGGTTCTATAATAATCACTTTGATAATACATAACTATGAAGAATAGATATTTATTTATAATATGTATCTAATTGGACGTAATTAGAATAATCCCTTTATGATTTATTAAAGCATTTAAATCCTTAAGTATTTATTAAGTGTACAAGTGTGTAAGTATTTAATTTGATGTTCATGTTTTTAAAAGTATAAGTTTATAAACATTTTAAAGTCTATATAAGTTTTATAGATTTACGAAAGTTTAGAAAAGAAATTAAAGCATTTTCTCATGTTTTATATACATAAATAAGTCTTGAAGTTATTTATTTATTTTTAAGGTTTTTAAAAGAAAAACAGAGATAATTAGAAGTTTATGATAAACTCAAAGAATTTATTTCCTGAAAAATATTTTTATAGTTTTTAAATGTTTAAAACTATTTTTAAAGAATTGTTTATTTCAAGTCTAAATCATTTAAAATAGTTCCAGAACCTAAAAGTATACATAAAATCTATTTTTAAGTTTATAAGAGTTTAACAGAATTTATAGAAATTATTAAAACTTGAAAACTGTTTTTAAAAGGCTTAAAAAAATAAAAAGGACGAAAACCAGTTTGGCCGGATCGAACCCAAGACCTGCCCCGGGTTGGCAAACAGTCACAAACACTTAACCATCCAAGCTACGGGTCTTGCTGGTTTAAACACGGAAAGTTTATTTAATGAATACCACTTCCAAACGCCCCCAAATTCTCAAGAACCCTAGCTTCGATTCCCGTTAAATACATGTCGATTCGCCCTCTGTTAATGCGATTAAGCAGAGAGCTTTCGATCCTTAGGGTATAACGACTCTGTCAGACGCAAGAATTACCTGAAATGGTGGAGAATCGAGCAAGAACGAGGTGGGTATCCGGTTGACTGTCGCGACTTCTAATCGGTCAATGCAGGTTCGTTTAGATCGAATTAAGTATTGAGAGTGTTTGAGGGTGGTGTCGTATACCTACCGGTACTAGTTTTTATACTTGATTTAATCGATTAATGGTCGAGTTAGGTGGGGAGGTGGGGGTTGGGCCGACGGGTTAAATCCCGACTCCACGCGTAGTTGCAGGTGGAATTGGAGGTTAATGCACCTCGGTTAAGGGTCGCATGCGCGAGATGAACCCGAGGTTCATCGAATCCGGACGAGATTCGCGTTTTCGGAGGAAAAGGGGTTGGAACCGGGCTGTGCGGGACTCGAACCTGGGTTTGGTTTGGGTTCCGGAGGTTTGAAGTAATTACACAACAGGTCCTTGAAATTTTTGGGTTTTAACATTCTGATTAAAGGTATTTCGAGTTCAAAACAGGTTTCAGAAACTGACAGTTTTGGTCCCCAAAGTTTTAGTAAGTTTTTCTCAAATGATTTTATGAATTTTATAAAATGATTTATATGGTTTATTTGTTTAGAAGTTTAAGTCAGTAAAAACGAGTTTATTTTTCTTACAAACTTATAAGGTTTTAAGAGTTTATATATATATATATATATATATATATATATGTATATATATATATATATATGTATGTATGTATGTATTTATACATATATATTTTTCCTTTTTTTTATAAAATTCTCATGTATATGCATATATATATATATATATATATATATATATATGGGTTTCAAGTATAGAAGACTTATATTTATTAAATAAATTCTTACTAAACGGGTCGGGAAATCCTAGATATTACATAAAGTGTGCAAAGATATCAAAACAAGGGCATGCAGTGTAATTAATGAATATAAAAGACAATACTTGCAATTTACATAATAGATAAATGACACAATTTATAATTTACTTTATATAAAAATGAAATTTCCTCATATATGTCTATTTTTTTTAACTCAATGAGAGGACATTGAATTTTTTTCTCACTATATTATATTTTAAAAAAAATTAAGATTGAAAAAATGAATTATACGTTTTGTTTTGCGTGTAATTCTTGCAATATTTACTATAAGTAGATAGAACCCTGTTTTTAAGAAATAGTAGTCCACTTTATTTTATTTTACGATATCATTTACCTCTTTGGGCTATTTAATTTTATTTAGTTTAATGTAATAAAATTGAAATCTTTTAATTTATGGCCACAAAGCAACAATTTCTTAAACTAACTTCTGTATTGATTTTTCAAGCACAATGATCTATACGACTTTTTCAATTTATCTTTTTCAAGAAGCATGAAACTTGACTTTCATAAATATATTTTTCAAAATATTTGATGGATAAGTTTTAGACAATGTCTTAATAAAGATAAATTCAAAGAATACGTAAAGTGATTACATCCAAATAATGTCCTCTTGGATAATCTTTATTCTAATAAGTTACTAGTTATTATGTCATGTGTCCTTTTTCTGTTGTAAGCTTGGTTTTAAAAACCGAGAAGCGTACAAAATCAACAGGGTCTAAAACCGAGGCGCAAAGCGTAAAAGCTGTGAGCTTTTTATACGCGAGACGCAAAATGATTATATATTTTTTTTATATATATCATGGGTTTTAGGATCCCCTACTCAAAATTTAACTATAATAAGCTTTAAATATGTTTTAACATGTAAATTACCTACATGTACAACCTAAAAAGCCGACTGCACAACATTCTACTACACAAAAAAACACTCATATACATAAAGCGCGCGCCTCAGCTGTGCCTCGAGCCAATTTTATGCCAAAAAAGCGCGCCTCAGATGCGCTTTATGTTTACATGCGTCTTAAGTCATCAAAAACCCTGTCTCTTGCGCCTTAGGTCGCCTCGCGCCTAGGCGCGCTTTTTAAAACCAAGGTTGTAAGGCCCCAACCCAAGAAAACCTCACTTGTTGGATTAACTCATAAACACATACCGAATTAAACTTTAAATAGAATAATGTAGAGGAAATATCATTCAAATTACAAATTAACTAATCTCTGGACAGAGTCACGCCCCACCGTGATAGTAACATATAAGCTCGTGTGCATTCACACGACATTTACAGGTTACCTAATCCCGTCAGATAACTAATCCCGTAGTCCATTCCAGTTGTACAACCGTTTGCTAGCCACAAAGGCTCCTGTATAGGTATAGCAAATCTTCGTGTCTAGGATACCCAGTCTCATCTGGAATCCTAACCCAGACACGGTTTCATTCATCGTATTCGTTCCTGAAAGAACCGTTGGCAAATTCGACTTACATTGTAACATCCAATCGTTCGTAAAACCGTTTAGTTAAAGCATTGTACGTTTTATCAAAACATGTTTCGTTCAAAACCTTTCGTAAACATTCAAGGCAAAACATTTCGTAAATCCTTTCATAAACATTCATTTCTTAAATCACATTTCGTAAATATTCATTTTGTAAGCATTTTGTAACTATGAGATCCGTCCCAAAAAAATATAGTACAACTTCATAAAAAGAGATATCTAGGACTCACCTGACTTTTTTTAAGTAATCCTCCCTAATGGTAAGGCTCAACGAGGTGCTAGGCGATTTGTTCGAATGGTTACAACGAAACATGTTAACTTCACGATACAACAAAAACGATTCACCCGAAATCCTACTTGATCGAAAACCCTTTCGTCCGAAATCCCTTTTCGACCGAAATCTTGTTCGGTCGGAATCCATTTCGGTCGAAATCTCTTTCGCCCAAAATGTCTTTCGTCCGAAAACTATTTCGCTCGAAAACTATTTTCATCGGAAAACTCTTTTGTCTGAAATCACTTTCGTCCGAGTAGCTTTTCGAGCAGAACGTCATGTTTCATATTTCGATCGTAAAAGATTTCAGTCGAAAACACATTTCGGTCCCTTCATCCCCTTTTCGGACCATTCATACGGTTCTTGGCCATATCCGTCGTTTTCCATTCAAAACCCTAACTTTTTACGTTCAAACTGTTTGATTTCTTCCCATGAAACTAAATCCATGATTTTTAGGATTAAACACACGTAAAAATCCGAACTTTTTGGAGCAAACTCGTTTAACCCACTTAAACCCCAAAAACCCTAAAACAAATATTTAGACGCGTTTTATTCCTCAAATCAGTTGGTTTTTCAGCAAAGCTTCAAGTGTACGATGGAGAAGGATAATGGATCGATCTTGGGACAAAACCGACACTTTCTCTCTCTAGAAGAAGTGGGGAAAACGGAGATGCAAATGAAGTGGAGAAGCGGAGGGCTAGGGTTATGGAGGCCCTCCCCCGCCCATGAGCCCATGCGGTCCATCTCCGGCCAACGACCCGGCCCATCAAGTCTCGCCATTTCTCTCGAGTTAAAACCCGCCCCGAATCAAATAAAATTTCGGATGTAACATTTGTGCACTAAATTTTGGGTTTTCCCGCCTCTCTCTCCTCCTTACAATCAATCTGTTTGATTCGTAAAATTACTTCCCTAATTTCATTAATTAATTTCCATCCAATTTTTGTTTTCCTTCTTTTTCTATGCGTCCAAATGAATTTTAAAAGATTTTAGGAACTTTATAGTTTTGTAAGAAAAATTGATTATTATCCATATCTATTAATTAACAACTTTGTTTGAATCTAAATTATGTTTCTAAACTCGCAATAATCACTTTGAAAACACAAATCCAAACAGTTGTGAATAATTAATTTTAGTTACAAAATGTGACTTATTGAAGGTTTAATCTTAATAATTATTAATATTAGTTTATTAATTGTTTGATTGAGTTCGTATTATACTAGGATTGGGTTTGTTTATTTATTTAATTATTTAATTGAGTTTGAGTTAGGTTAAGATTAGTATAGGTTTAGTATAAATAGAGGGTTAAGGGATCTTTGTATAGTGTGGTCTTTGATATTAATAAAAGTACTCGATCTTTGTGATCAATACTTTCGGCGTTTTATTGTTTGAGTTTGATGCAATTATAACCAATACTTATTTCTTGAACCAGTCTTGAAACATGAAACCTTAATGTACCAATAATAAGAATTATATAAGTGTATTATCAATTGTATTATTTTAATAATTCAGTCCGTTCAATACATGTGTTTCTAACCTAGTTTTTAATATAACAATTTATCGATGTTAAAGAATTTACACCTAATAAATAATAACTTTTTGCGTCACGTGTTACAATCATGTGAGCACATGATTTTAATTACACTTATCTTTTCTCAACCTCGGCATTGTAAATACACCCTGATCGCAAATATAATTAGTAATTGTTTAAATTAAGATATATCAGTCATATTTTATCTCAAAATATCGTTTTTAATTACGAATCTTCATTAATAACTATTTAATATTTTTTTATTTAAGTCGTGTAATACACGAGTTTATAACCTAATGATATAATTTTCCTCTTTTAAGATCCATCGAAATAAAATAAAAAATATAATATAGATTGCACGATGAGTAGAACGATTTATTAAAAGTCCAACCCACCTTCTTTCCGGGAAATGGTTTAAAAATCCTTCCCTGATATCCTATATATGTATATGCCCCAAATTAAATTAAGATTACCAAAAAGTGCGTAGCAGCCTTTCACTGTTCCTGTAATTATGTTTTTTTCACTTCTTTTTGTTTGGATTGCTGGTGTAATATCCACAGCCACTGCAGCTGAATTTCAAACACATTTCTGCGATTTAAACACCACGAGCGACATATACAACACCAGTTATTATTCAAATCTTATCCAAGTCCTTGACTCACTTGCTTCAGATACTGATGTCAGAGATAAGAGATTCTTACATAAGAGTGCCGGAACTTCGCAATTCAACATGGCCTACGGCCTCTATCTTTGCCGGGCTGATCTTCTACCAAACGACTGTCGTAACTGTTTGCTCGAAACTCGTGACAATATCAACAACACATGTCCAGTGTCGAAAGCAGCAGTGTTGTGGAGTGACAACTGCATGTTACGCTATGCCAACTATTCAATGGTTTCTGTGATGAACTCAGAGATTTTTATCCCCGAGTGCAACAAAGTTAATGTTTCTGGTCAGGTTTCAGAGCAAAATAGATTTTGGCAAGAAGCTACGAATTTGACGGGTCGATTAGCAAAGCGAGCGTCGACTAATCAGAAAGAGATGATTGCATATGATGAGATATCCTACAATGAAACGGAAACAATTTATGGATATGTTCAGTGCACACCCGATTTATCAGGTTCTGATTGTAATCGTTGTCTTCAAGTCAGTATAGACCGTTTACCGCAGTACTGTCACGGGAGAGAAGGGGCTCGAGTGTTGGCTGCGAGTTGCAATGTTAGATTTGAGATCTATAAGTTCTTACAATTCCCAACAGCCTCATCAGAGAAACCAGGTTTGACAAAGATATACATACATGTATTTAATAAGTAATATATCTATAAAATTTAATCTTGATCAAATCTATTATTAATTTCTATATCTTGTTTGTTCCTATAGACATCTAATCTATATATTAGAATGTTTTTAACAAATCTATTATTAATACTTTTGTTATATTTATCTCTATATTGTAATGATAAAACAAACTTTCTTTACGTTACTCTCTATCCTATTTGATTGACCCAGTTTTAAGTAGTAACCAAGAAAATAAAATTTTCACAGGTGAGATTCTCTTTCAATTTATTTTTGAGTTCTAACGTTAGTTCACACTACACAAGGATTTTTTTATCTAAAACTTGATTAGACTCTATCTTTTGGTTTCTTAAATTTATATCATGAAAACTAAATACAAAAGAACTACATTTCATCTACCATAACATGAAAATAAAGATGAACATGAATAGAATTCAAAACTGAAAATAAAGAAGATAAACAATCTTGACCAAATGAAAACAAACTCGTCATATGACCCAACCGAAATAACGGTTTGAACGGGTCAAATAAGTACCGAAATATTATTCATCCCCTTAATTTTTGACCGGTATGAACATGGACTTTAACACCCAGCCTTTCACACATATCTTCAAATTTTATACTTGGCAAAACCTTGGTGAAAATGTTCGCCTTTTGCTCGTTTCCACCAAGGTGCTCGACCTTGATCTCCTCTCTATCAATACATTCACTTATAAAATTAAACCCAATGATTATGTGCTTACTCCTCTTATGACTCAGTTTCGGGTCTGCCATGAATCAGCTTACTGATATAAGACAAATCGGGTCTTGTATGAACTAAGTATTGAAGGCTGCCAACTATCCTTTAAAATGAGCGAGGTTGCATCAACCGATTCTTGATCACCATTTTTTATCAATTTAAGCTTAGGTTCCATGGGTACTTTAGAGGAATTACAGTCGACCATTCCTGCATTTTGAAGTATCTGTATGGCATACGCTTCCTATTTTAGCTCAATACACTTGGTTTCTTGCTTCACTTTAATTCCAAAGTAATAAGAAAAGAATTCCCAAGTCACTCACTTCAAATTCCTTCTCTATCTCAGTCTTGAAGCTGCCATATTTTATTTATTGGGCCCGACTACAATCAAATCATCGACATAAACCGCTATAACAAGTTCTGAATTGTTTGATCTGAACCTGTCAACCGCTTGCTCATGAGGAGACCATTTGAAACCAGTGCTTAACAAAGTGTTGTTCAATCAGGTGTTCCTTGCCCGAGGGGCTTGTCTTAGGCCTTGTCAAGCTTGTACACCCTATCTTTTTGGCCGGGTATTACAAAACCAATATGTCGTTTAACATAGACTTCTTCTTTTAGGTCACCATAGAGAAAAGCTGATTTAATATCTAAATGATGTACCTTCCAACCAAGTTTAGCCGATAATGCTAGTAGAAGTCTTATAGTTTCAAGGCGAGCTGCCAGGGGAAAGACCTCGTTAAAGTCTATCCTGGGTTGTTGGACATAACCCTTAGCGACTAGTCTCACCTTATGCTTTGTGATCTTTCTTGTCGCACCCAGTTTCACTTTGTACACCCAACTTAAACCTATCAGTTTGTGACTGTTAGGTAGCTTACGTTGAATTGCTTCTTCCCTTAATTTATTTCCAGTCGTGTCTTGCTAAAGCTCAATTTCTAGTCATATGGAATATTGGCCCCACTGTAGTGATACCATAGTCCGGGTTCATTGAATCGTGTTCATAGGGGATTACCTTTTCTTCATTTAGAAGAATTTTTTCCGTCATACTCACGCTTTTGGACATGAGAAGGGCATGATCATTATTTAATGTTTGTGTTAAGTTTGCCCGTCTTCTTTTTTTCGTTCGGCTTTACACTTGGACGCATAATGTCCAAAGTTTTGACAATTACAACACTTAACTTGTTTGTTGTTTATGCCAGAACCATTGTAGTTTCCCTGATCCACTCAACCTCACTAACTTTCTCCACCACGGTTTCCTCTTCCATGCCTACGGCTTGCACATGAACTGCTTCCCCGACCCACTTAACCTCAAGAACTTTCTCAACCACGGTTAACTCTTCCACGCCCACGGCTTGCACATGAACTGACACCCTTGTCACACCCAGGTTGTTAAGGGGAAGTATTAGGGTTAGGTTATCTCTGTATATACTCTTGCGGATTGTATTATTGAGATACACGAGGAACATAGAAAGATACCATCCTTCATCTACAAGTAACAACATTCAATTTAATTTGATACAAAAAAATTACTTGATTTAATTGGGTGAGATATTTCTTCAAATCCAAAGGAAAAGTTTCATTAATTTATAAACATTTTACACGCAGGGAAAAATAAAAGCTCAACAAAAATAATTGCAACAATCGTTGCTATAGTTGGTTTCCTCTTGGTTAGCATGGTCATATGGTATTTCTTTGTAGTGAAGAAAAGTTGTCGTCCAAGCACAAGTAATGATTTTAATAATGAAACCGGTAAGTACGTAATATTTTTTTTCGTGAACATTAGACTATCATAAAATATTTGGTGGCAGTTTTTCACTATATTTTAATTTCAATGTTCAAATATAGATGAAAGTGAAACCATAACCGACCCATCTTTACAATTTGAATTGGGCACAATTGAAGAAGCCACAAACAATTTCTCATTAGCGAATAAGATAGGTGAGGGTGGTTTTGGTGTAGTATACAAGGTAAAACGTTTTATTTCCATTAATCCTCTCTTTGATAAGAGAATTTTAATCTATAACATAATAATTTATTTTTTCCTAAATTTTACTTTATTAATTGGCAGGGAATTCTTTCTAATAGGAAAGAAATAGCTGTGAAGAGGCTATCCAAAGGTTCCGGACAAGGCTCACTAGAGTTCAGGAATGAGGTTGTATTACTAGCGAAGCTTCAACACAGAAATCTCGTTAGACTTTTGGGATTTTGCCTTCATGCTGAGGAGAAGATCCTGATTTATGAATATGTTGCTAACCAAAGTCTTGACTTCTTTTTATTTGGTTAGTCTCTAAACCAACAGCTTATTACATAAGAGTTTTGCATGAATTCAAAGTCAAATTACAATCTAATGCTAAGTAAAATAATAGTAGTATGATTATTTATATTGAAATAATTTTTTGCACGACTAGTTTTCACAAACTAGTTGAGTAACCCCATAATCACAATATTGGAATGTTAATTTTGATCCCAATTGGTCAAATGGTCACTCATAATTAAATAAGTTACTTGGTGCTAGATAAATAACATGTACGTAGCTTCAATTTACTTGTAGACTAGTTTTCCACTTAACTTAGAAATTTCCTGAAATCTTAATGTCCACATGGAGCATTTGTTAAATTTTCACCTATGTGTTTCTTTGAGGCTAGATTTTATTCATGATGTTTCGTGTGTACTTGGATGGAACACTAGTCACTAGATAAACATCATGATAGGTAGCATTGACGTTGTCCCACTACAAAGTAGTACATAGAAAGATACAAGTATGTCATGCAAAACGAACACAATCCTAAGAATGTATTCACCAATATGGCCGAGTGCTTAGCTAAGCAATAGTATGTTGCTTCTAGAATTTTCTCCAACTAATATTATTAGGACCAAGAAGAAATTATAATAACTGCTAGTTTTGGTTATCTGGATAACTGGCTCGATTAGTATTAACATACGCAAAGAACGAATAATGATCAATCGTTGAAGAGTTAGGCGATGAGAATTGTCACCTAAAGAAAACAAAGAATACATTTGATTGCAGTCTAGTGCTTTTCATCTAGATAGTGTAAGATTTGAGAAATCTTACTCGTAGCATAAACAGTGTTTGGTCTTTCGAGCAGCAAATACTATAATGCCCCAACCTTCCTCTTGCAAAGAAATGGATCCTCCAAAGGCAAAAAAGTTGTGGGTGATAACGTTTTGCACCTATGCACAAGCTAGTGTGTTGGAGAAGTTTAAGGACGTATTGTTGTTGTAAGAGATGCAAACATTCAACTAAAAGTGTCGCTACGATCATTAGAAATGTTTTCAAAGGCCCCAAGTGAGAGGAATTTGAGAATGAAGATGATCAATAACATTGGTCACAAAATGTCGCAAGTTACTAAAGCGTGTTAATATAGAAACACATAGGGACACAAAGTGAATCCGAATGTGAGAAAATAATAAGAAAGCTTAGAGAACCAAGTGTGAGGAATTTGATTAAGCCCATACAAGGGCTATGAAGAAACAAACTTGATGAGTATGACTACTGTCATCAAAACCAAAACGTGAGTAATGTGTAGAGTCTTTGTTAACAAGTCATAAGAAAATGCGTCATTGAAATCCATTGACAAATAGTTCACCCTCTTGAAAAGGCAAAGGAAAGAACTATGGAGATAGTCGTTGGTTTGACAACCTGACTAAATGTCTTGGAGAAGTATATACCTTCAGTTTAATGAAAGGCTTTGGCAACAAACTGAGCCTTTAAAGACCAAAAGTATCATCGTGATGTCACTTTATGTGATATACGCACTTATAAAGTTTGACTATGGAAGAACACGCACCAGGGTTGAGGTGTTGTTCGAGTGAATGGTAGTACTTTCAGTCCACATTGCATCCAAACAAATTAACCATTTTCTGGTTTGAGAAAAAGATAGTGGTCGTAGTGTCAAGAGAGGATGAAAAAGCACGATAGATGGCATAACTAAAAAAGGACTTAAGCTGATAAGTGTTCTCGAGGGAATTCATAACCATGAGGTCAGAAAGAAGGGGAGGAAGTGCTTGGGAATGGAGAGAGGGTTGAGGACGCGTATGGTATTTGTGGTGGATTGTAAGAAATCATAGTAGGTAGGGTGCATGAAGTAGAAACAAGAGGAGCATTAGGATACAAGAGGTGGTGATAAGAGAAGGGAAGTCTGGAAAGGGAGGTTGATGAAGCGGATGAAAAGGGGAATACAATTTCATGAAAGGTGATATGATGATAAGTGTAGATACGATGTTGAGATGATTATAGCAAATATATCCTCGGTATTGAGGCATATCCTTGGCAAGCTATTGACATAGGAGAGTGTTTTTTGGTGTTGTATCCCTATGAAAGAGATAACAAAGATATCCAAATGTCAAAGTAAATAGATATGTTATAATTATGAAGAAAAATGATATGCTATAAAATTACGAAAGGAGACAAGAGCCATAAATCGATATGCTACATCAGAATGGATAATCAGAGTGATTGTAATTATTAATAATGGTAATGAAACACATATAACCATAGCAAGAGGAAAAAGGAGATCAACCCCATATATCATATCACAATGAATAACATGTAAAGGTGTGATGCTATGAGTTACAGATTAAGAAAAAGGTAATCTAGTGAACTTATATATTAATGCATGACAAACATAATGAAACGATTCAATATTGCCAAATATAAGGAGATCATGAAGATGTATCCACAGAGAGTGAAAAAATATATACAGGCATGGGCCATGACATTAACTTTGTAGAACAAAAATCATGACTTTAGGAATTAATAAGAGACATGATTATCAAGTATAAGTTGTGTAATAGAAAGTAAGTTCTATAACACGTCAAGAACTACTTGAACATTTTTAAATGAAAATTTTCAATGAAACAAGGAACGAATTGTATGGCCAATCTGGGATGCCGTAACATTGCCTAGCACAACTCCATATGAGGCGATATAGGGCCTTGCATTTTATACAAGCATAGTGTCACGTATCGTTTGTGTAATGGTTTATGATTATTTGTGTAATGGCTTCGGAACTAAGGAGTCAACCATGTGAAAATAATTAGAGAATGATTGAGCAGTTAAGCCAAGGTATGTCTCATCTTTACCATTTTGCAATGAGCCCTATATATGGAAATGTTCACATGATGAAATTATTTTTGGAAGATCCAGTAGAGTTACTATATATTTTTCCAGTCATTATTGATCTATAATGCCCAAGAATAGGAGTTGGCCGACTAGATAAAACAATATGTGGATTTAAGCTATCGGACCCATTTCGTAAGCCTAGGTCCGACCTAAATCTCAAATACAATATGCAATGGGTGAAACTCAACATTAAAGTTCCATCAAGTATGTGAGTTATTCCAATGTTGTGACTCTAAGCATTAGTTGTCTCATTATTAGGGCTCTAAAAATTCTTTGTTCCATTATTGTTGGGCTAAATGAGCGCCAAACCTTCCACCCTCTACCATCATGACCAAACATACCCTGTTGTTGCACAAATGTAATAGGTTATGTCAGTCATTGCTTTATTATTGTGTTGAAAATGATGTTGTGGTTTCACTTCATTTGATTGTTTAATATGAGAGAGCTCAAGGCACAAAGTAATGGAGAAAAGTCTTGATGTTGGGCTAACATCTTCTTGAAGACTAGAAGCTTCAATCTTAGTTGTGCAAAACTTTCATGGTACTACAATGTATTAGAGTTGAGTGTACATTTAAACCGAATCTGGTTGGGTCAACCCGAACCCTAAGAAGATTAACCTGTCGTCAAAGTATTAGTATCGTTTCCTAATTTCAACAAGAAGTTGTTATAGTTAGCATCTGAGTTAAGTAATGGAGTAATGGTAGGATGAATTACTCTCCCACTAACCCCACTATCTAGTATTCCTTTAATGTTTTGTATAGTATAAATTGGAGTGAGTTGAAGATCACTAGACTCTATCTCAAAACTACATCAGGAGTAGCCAAGTAGTCTATCCTTTTTCAGTATTGTGATGTCCAAGTTATTCTGTACGAGAATACATTCTTTTGACTATTTGGGTGGGTCAATCTAAATCGAAGAAGATTAACTCAGTAAAATAAAAGGATGGAGTGGTTTCCTAATAGTCAGCATGAAGTTAATGTAGTTAATGACTTAGTTAAGTCATGGAGTAGTGGTAGCTTGAGTTACCCACCCACTACCACCACTATCTAGTATTCCTTTAATGTTTTTTCAGTATAAATAGGAGTAGGTTGAAGATTATTAGAATCTATCTCAAATGCAATCAATATAGTAGTCAAGTAGTCTCTGATTTTCCAGTATTATAATTTCCAAGACACCGAGTAATATTTCCATTCGAGAATACATTCTCCCAACTAGCTTCGTTCCTCTACCCTTGTACGGCATAATGATAAAGTCCACTCGGTCACATGGTTGCCATTATAAAGGGTGTTTGATAATGTATAACCCAAGTATGCATAGCGGGAACTCGGTACGAAGTTGAGATTTCTTGGTGAAGGTTTTCTGAAAATTGTATCCTTCAACAACTTTAAAAAGTTGAGAGGCTTATTTATTTCCACATGCAAGATGTGCATCAGAAAGATCCAAAGTAGCGTTGATGCACCTGGAAATATAACCATTAGTTTTTGTCGAGTTAGAGTATGTGCTGAATTTGGTGATAGATGAACTATGTTTGAATTAATATGCGCCAAAAATCCGGTTGTTTTTAAGATGGTTACCAAATGTTGTTTCCACCTTTCATAGTTTGCATCTTTTAACTTGACCGAATAGGAGTTTTTGATACTTGTCATTGATATACTTGAACTGCTAAAAGAATGGTATGTGATTCACCCCTCGACGTTGTGGACGTGATCATTTTGAAAGAAAGGATGTGTTTACTGTTGGGTTATGGAGGCTTTAGGTCGGTCCGGGCTGGGCTCGTGTCTGGGCCTAATTAGGCTGGGCTTGTTTACGACAGGAACATAGGACAGCCGGCCCTAGGGCTGCTGTTTTCCTATTATTTCTTGTAGCCTAAGTATTTGTCTAGTTTATCAACCTTAATCTAGTATTATAAATACCCCTATGATGTAATTGTATTTCTTGAGCACCTATTAAAAATAATAAACCCTAGTTGCAACCCGTGGATGTAGGTCACGTTGACTGAACCACGTTAAATCTCTCATTTGTTTAATTTCTGTTATTGTGTGTGTGTGTTTGATTGTTTCCGATGGACCGCGTCTGATCTAATACTTAACAAGTGGTATCAGATCTTTATCTCGGTAAAATACACGGTTTTCTGCACTTGTTCAATCGCAGGGAGAGAGGAATGCTGCTTCATGTCCCGCTGCTGTTTGGCTGAAAAAGGGTCTGATATCCATTTTTTGCTGCTGATTGCGGCTGGTCTATTGCTGGAAGGGGCTGATCACACCATATTTAGCTGCTGATACCGCAACAAATTAGGGTTACAAGAACCGTAGGTGTTGCCGCAAATGGAGGAAGAAAGTAGGCTGTTCGGAACTGTTTTGGGGGGTGTTAGTGATTAGGGTTTCCTGTCTTGTACCCCTTGAAGTTGATGATTACATGAGGTTTGCAAGTGAAGTCGCCGGTTTCGGGTACTCCTCGTTTTAGGGTTTTGGGTACTCCCTGTTTTGGATTTTGTTAAGGCTTAATCTTTTTTGTTTGTTTTTCATGGCTGAAAACGGGAAGGTTCGGATAGATAAATTCGATTAGACCGATTTTGCTTGGTGGAAGATGTGGAAAATGCAATTAGATCCATTGCTCAATCAGAAAGATTTGGATATGGTGTTGGAATGGATATAGTTGGCGAAGCGGATTGGAACTCTAAAGAGAAAAGGGCTAGAGGGGTAATTGCAGGCTTTGACGAGGAGCGTTGCATTTAATATTATACAAGAAACCACGGCGCATGGTATGATGACGACTATGTTAAACATATATGAAAAACCATTGGAAACGAATAAGGTGTTCCTGATGAAGGAACTACTCTTGACAATCACAAGTCACATTAATAATCTTAACTCTATTATGTCGAGGTTATTGTCTGTGGGCACATAGTTGGATGATGAGACTCAGGCTGTGATATTGTTATCTTCACTACCTGACAGATGGTCTGATTTTGTGACAATTGTTACAAGTTCTACGGGGAAGGGTGTTTTAAGGTTTTAAAGGATTTGGGATAGCGTGCTAGGTGAAGACATTCACCGGAGAAGCACGAGTGGTGGATCGTCTTATGAGTTATTTAATGTTCGTATAGGAAGGGAGAATAACAGGAGCATTGGGAGTCAGGGGAGGAGTTCGTCTAGAACTAGGAAGAATGTGAAGAGCTGGAGCTACAATGAAGTTGGACATTCAATGTCGAGGAAAGAAAAAGGTAGAATTGGGAAGAAGGAAGTGAATAGTGTGGAAGCAGAGGAAGAGTCTGATGATGCACTAGTTTGCTGTGTAGAGTCTGCCATTGATTCTTGGGTTATAGATTCTGGATATTCGTTTCACGCCATACACAGTGGGGAGATGATGGTGAATCTAAAGGTAGGTGACTTTAGGAAGGTACGTCTTGGTAACGGTGAGGTACTTTGTATAACGGACATGGGGGATGTTAATCTGGGTACTTCATTGGGAACTACATAGAACTTGAAGAATGTAAGGATGATTCCAGGTCTGACGACGAAGCTTATTTCTAACGGCCAGTTAGATGAACAGGGAATGGAAGTAAAGTTCGATGGTGGGAAATGAAAAGTGACAAAGGAAAACCTGGTTATTGCTCGAGGAAATAAAAAGGGATCATGTGGTTGAATTATCTGTTGAGGGAGTAACCGTCTTGGTTAAGCATAACAAAGTCATGTTCGTTGAGTCAAAGGAGTAAAAGAGGGTTCATTTTTCAAGGGTGAAGCCTGGTGCCAAGGTGATTCAAGCTGAACGTGGTCGGAGGTCAAAACTAGTTCAAGGGTTTGGTGATAGTGCGAGCTCGGGGCGTGTTGTCGACACAGTTACAAAACACCGTTAGGTTTTGAAAACCGGTATTTCGATTGATTAAATCTCTCCGATGAAACACTTACTAAATGTGGAGAGTGTTGATGATTCTCGGTGTATCTCTTGAACTGGTGGAACATGCAAACTAGTTGAGACAGAGGATGAGTAGGTAATGACTGTTGGGTTGTAGCTCTGAGGAGCTTTAACTCACCCTTCATGTACTTGATGAGAGGGGACATTGCAACTATGGGGATTTCCGGAAGTCTTAGATTGTATATGGGATCAGGAGGCTTAGAAGACTTGGATTTTGAAGATTACTGGAGTTACCGAATCTAGGGTTACTTGGATAGACTTTCGATTGAACAAAGCCTTGAAGTGGGAGATTGTTGGGTTATGAAGGCTTTGGGTTGGGCCGGGCTAGGCTCGGGCCTGGGCCTAATTTGGCTAGGCTTGTTAGCGACAGGAACATAGGGCAGCCGACCTTAGGGCTGCTGTGTTCCCATTATTTCTTGTAGCCTAAGTAGTTGCCTAATTTATTAACTATAATCTAGTATTATAAATACCCCTATGACGTAATTGTATTTCTTGAGCACCTAATAAGAATAAACCTTAGTTGCAACCCGCGGATGTAGGTCACCTTGACTTAACCACGTTAAATATCTCGTGTCTTTTAATTTATGCTATTGTGTGTGTGTTTGATTGCTTCCGCTGGACCACCTCTCATCTAATAAGTAACATTTACAAAGAGAAAATATGAAAAAAGATGAGTAAAAACAGAACCGGTGTAGCATTTTAAGAAAAATAATAGATGTTATAGAATACATTTTGCAGCAAGAGAATATGTTGAATTGATTTCTTACCAATTTATAATCCAAAGAAAACAATATTAGGGAATAAAGAGATACAAGCTAAACTAAAATCGAGGAAAATTAAGAAAGATATAAACATAGAATAGATAAAAATCTAGTCTAGATAAGAAAATAAATACTCGTGAAAACACTATCACATTTGTTTTATCAAATAATGAGTGACTCGTTCAACCCATTAAGTCTTTTATATTTTTATTATTCCATTTAATAAGAATTATAAAGCGTAATGATTGTGTTGCTTAGTGCAATATCTAAAACATGTTTACTGTACACTTTCACTAATGTGTAGATCCTACAAAACAAGTGAAACTGGATTGGTCAACACGTTACAAAATAATCGGAGGAATTGCTAGAGGGATGTTGTACCTTCATGAAGATTCCAGATTACGAATTATTCACCGGGACCTCAAAACTAGCAATATATTGTTAGATGAAGAAATGAATCCGAAAATTTCGGATTTTGGCATGGCAAGGATTGTCTGTGGAAATCAAACCCAAGCGACCACAAATAGGATTGTTGGAACTTTGTAAGTTGCCTAACTACCACATTGAACATATAAAACCATCTTTATATGGTACATCCCAGACATAACATTTTTGTCGTCAAAGATATTTTATTTTACATTTTTTTTTCTTGCTTTTGTAAGCGGTTACATGTCACCAGAGTATGCAATGCATGGCCACTTCTCTGTGAAGTCTGATGTGTTCAGTTTAGGTGTATTGGTCCTTGAGATTATTAGCGGAAAGAGAAACACGCGGGTCTTTCAACCTGGTAACACAGACCTTCTAGGCTATGTGAGTACTACAAGTTTCATCATACGCTAAAATGTTATCTGTACTATTTTTTGAACTTCAATATATTACTTTCTAGGCGTGGAGTATGTGGATGAATGGAGAACCATATGAGGTATTGGACTCGGATATAGTGGAATCTTGCTCAGGAAATGAAGTCTTACGTTGCATCAATATCGCCTTATTGTGTGTCCAAGAAGATGATGAATTAAGACCTTCAATGGCATCTGTAGTCCACATGCTCAATAGTGACTCTGTTGCATTAACTATACCCCAAAGTCCTCCTTTGGTATCTCATAGAAGCGTTAGATTTATGCCACAAGATCACCTGGACCTGGTGTCACATAATAGTATATACACCGTCGGGCCGACTAATGATTCGCTTATTACTGATGTACATCCTCGATAGAGGTAGCCATTAAACTATTATAATTCTTTGTAAACATCTATAATGTAATTACTGATGTACATCCTCGATAGAAGTAGACAGTTTGTTTATTCTAATACAATGTTGGATATAATCCCAATCATCTTTCTTATTCAAGTCAAAGGTCCACTATGTAAATAAGTCGTAGTTATATGTTTCAGTATTATTATGTAAACTTGTAATAGGTTAAGGGTCTTGGTGTAAATACTTGTAATAGGAAAGGACATATACGTATGTTGAATCGGTTCCCTGAACCGATGCGTCTGTTTGTTTCAGCCCTATAAGGGCAGCGAACGTGAAGAACAAGGGTAATCCCAAAATTGAGTTATGCCCTAGACCCGGTTTCAATTCAGTTAAATCCTATGGTTAGATTCGCAATGCTTCAATCTTTGAAAGCCCTATGAATCCAAACACTTCCATTATCAGATTCAACATATTCGATTCTAAGTTCATGAACTAGGGTTTCAGTATTCAAACAAGAAATAAACGACCAAATACTTATTGATTTTGCAATTAAACTTCACCTCAGACTCGCAATACCCTAAATAACAAAACTCCTATGTCTTTTGGCTAAATCGTGATCGATTTCAGGAATTTTGGGACTAGTTTTGGTTCGACTTATCAAAGGGGAAGAACACCAGGGACGTTTGTGTCAAAACTCCACAGATCCGAGTCTTGATGCGATTGCCTTAGCATGCAGAGTGGTTAGATCAGTGTACTGTTGGGGGAGAGACCCGGGTTCGAGTCTCTCCACCCGTTTTTCTTTTTAAATCATTTTTAAACTATCATTTTTAATATAAAACATATCCCAATATTATTATATTTATATAGTAATATGTTTTAGCACCGGAAAAACACCCGTAGGCTCGGGTTTGATTTTATAACTCATTTGAATATCATTACCCACTTTTATAATAATATATTTATATTATTTTCAAACCCCGACTCCGTATAAAATAGTATATTTATATTATTTTCAACCCGTGACTCCAATTAAAAATAATACATATTTAGATATTATTTTCATCAAGAACACACAACCAATTCTGGGTAAGAATTGGTATCAGAGCAAGGCTTTGATTTCTTGTTCTTGATTCTTGTTCTTGTACACAACCCTCGTCCCTAAATCCCTGTACGAAGAATAACCAAAATCGCCAATAAGAATTGTAGTCCGATTCGGTTCTGATTAAGAAACTGAAATTGAAACAACCCCTTTGATTCTCTTTGTTCATCGATTACAAGAAAAAAAAACCCTGTTCCGTTTTTTTTTCTTGAAGCCATCGACAGGAATCAATCAAGAAAAATCCATGTTCGTTGCCCTTGGAATCGTCGCTCAGAATCACAAAAAAAAATGATTTTTTTTGTTATTTGGAGCTCTAAATTCGAAGAACATCATCAAAGGAAAGAGAGTTTTTTTTTATTATCTTTTGAATATTTCTGCACAAATATTACAAGAGGAATCAACAAAAGGATCAAATTTGGAGTTTGATTCGACATTTGTTTGCACCCTATTCAACCGAGAGGATTAGGTGCATCAAGTAAGAATCACCTTCGAAGATTACACGAATTTACACGTTTGCAAGTTCTAATTGAAATCTGGATTTTTTGTTTTTTCAGTAGAATTTCTAGAAGCCTTATGAAACTAGACTCCTAGAAAGAACTTAAATTGATTTCTTGTTAAGAATTCAAGGGAAATTTCATACTATCTAGAAACCCTAGAATATGCCTTTAAGAAATCATGTCGGAGACACCGTCTACAAACACGGGTGTAATGTTACAGTATAAGGAAGTTGCGACCGTGTCCAATTTCCAATGCCTAATACTTAAATCTACAAATTATACTGTATGGGCTATACGTATCAAAACCATCCTTGAGGCAAACGGACTTTGGGAAATGATTGAACCGACTGAAACGACACAACCGGATGTCAAGAAGGATAAAACTGCAATGACATACTTATTTCAATCATTACCGGAAGACCATGTTTTGCAAGTAGCAAAATGCAAAACCGCAAAAGAAATATGGGACACATTGAAGACTAGACACATCGTTGTGGATCGAGTACAAAAAGCACGTTTACAGACACTTAATTCAGAATTTGAGATGCTGCGAATGAATGAAGAAGATACGATCGATTCGTTCACCGGAAAGCTAAATGGTATTGTTTCTAGAGCAAACGGCTTAGGATCAACATTTGATGAATCAACTCTGGTATGGAAATTACTAAATTCTGTGTTGGATAAATTCATTCAAATAGTTACATCCATAAAACAATACTCAGATTGAGACACAATGACTCTGGATGAAGCAATCGGAAGATTGAAAACTTTCAAAAAAAGAGTCAAACTAAAGAAAGGAGGTCTAGAAGAAAACCAAGACAAATTATTATTCACGCGTCACGATAATAAATCTGGTCGTGGTTAATACAAAGGAAGACAAGGACAAAGAAAGTTTCATCCACGCGGCCAAGGCCATGGAAGATTTGCTCCATTAGGAAGAGACGAAAGTACCACACAACAAATATCCAAGAACAACAACTTCAACAAAGGAAAGAAGTTCATGAAAGATTTAAGCAAAGTAAAATGCTATAACTGCAGTAAACTCGGGCATTTTGCAACAAACTGTCCACACAAGGATCATGCAGAGGACCAGGCCAACCTTGTGCAAGAAGACGAAGAACCGACCCTTCTAATGGCAGTTTCAGGAGATTACAACAATCATCAAGAAATCTACTTAAATGAAACAAGTTTCGAACCCAGCAAGTACATTTCAACTGATGAAAGTTTGTGGTATCTAGACAACGGAGCAAGCAATCATATGACCGGCACCCAAACTGTAACGCCCAATTTTCCTTGTGGCACGACGGGTATTGTGTCGTTGTAAATGTGGTGTTATATTATGTGCCTATATTTATGTTGTGTGTTTTGTGTCGTTGTCCTTGTGGAACGGCGGGTATTGTGTTTGCATCGCGGTCTTTAGGGTTAGTCGGGATATAAGCTACACGCTTATAAATACGTGTATGATACGTTACTCTAATGTTAGGTGTGGGGTGCATGTGTAGTTAACGGGTCATGTAATGAAGTGTGATATTATGTGCCTATATTTATTTTGTGTGTTTTGTGTCGTTGTCCTTGTGGCACGGCAAGTATTGTGTTTGCATCGCGGTCTTTATGACATGCAAACGTGATTTGTGAAGGACGAAGTCCTTCAGGAAGTCACTAATGCTGACAATATTTAACAGGTTAATGATGATCTCGGGGTGTGTTGAATGCCCTGACGAGGGTAACCCTGACGAGGGTAACCTTGACGAGGGTAACCCTGACGAGGGTGCAGTGATGAGGTTTGTGTGCATTTATATAAGTGTTAAATTGTATACAAGTGTTGAGTTATATTTATTATGCATGAGATATCATTAATGTGATGTGTAAATGATATTAATGAGGCGAGTAGAGTTAGATTGACCGTTGTGTCTGGATTGTGATGTGGTGTTTATAACTGTCGTGTCAGTTGATTTGTGAGAACCTTAGTTAAGGCTGAGAAAGTCGGTGTCTAGGGATTTATCGTGTTAACCAGTTTTTCGAGTTAATACGGCTAGTAGACTACAAGTAACTAGTGTAGAAAGAGTTAATTGTATTGGGGAGATTTATAGGATTATTATTATGGGATGTGTCTTGGGTGGTGAACTGGTTGGGGGATATCGTAAGATAATGGGGATATCTATTTGTTAATAAACGTCAAAACTATTTTACTAAAGACCAGAGGACCTTGAGTAGAAATAAGTATTAAATGTGACAAGTTGGATTTTGTTTAAACTAAACTATTAGAATTCACTCAGCGTAGCTGACTTTGTGTGTACGTTAGATTGTGTTGCAGGTGAGTTTTGGAATCGACGTATCTTGGCTTGGGAGCGGTGCTACTCCGATTGGTGTGAAGGCAATCGTGAGGTAAACTTAATAATGATAACGATATTAAATAGAAATTATCGTTTTAGAAAGACTTCCGTTGTAGTTTGATTAATAACATGAGTATTTTAAAGAGAATAACCAGTTATGAGAACCAACTGTAGGATGCCCGGGTTGGGGTCTTACACAAACTCCCTTCACAGAAATTGATGAGAGAATTACGGGAAAAGTTCGGTTTGGAGACGGATCATATGTGGAAATAAAAGGAAAAGGTTCAATACTTTTGGAGTGAAAAAACAAGGAAACAACGAGTTATTTCCATAGTTTATTACATTCCAAGTCTAAGAAGTAATATTCTAAGCCTCGGACAATTAACGGAGAATGGATGTAAGTTCATCATGGAACACGACCTACTACGACTTTATGATTTAAATCAGAAGCTTCTCATAAAGGTCACACGCTCGAAAAATAGATTCTACAGTGTCAACCTGAAGACCGGTACACCCATCTGCCTGTTGGCAAACATGGAAAATGAAGCATGGATGTGGCATGCTCGATTAGGTCATCTAAAATTTGAGGCAATCAAGAATATGAATCGGAAGAACCTAGTTCATGGAATTCCCCGGATTAACCATGCAACCCAAGTCTATGATGCATGTTTATTAGGGAAACATAGCAGATCTCCATTCCCGAACAAGGCTAAGTTCAAGTCAGCAAAACCATTGGATTTAGTCTACGGAGATCTCTGTTGTCCTATTTCAGCACCAGACACTCAGGAAAGAGCTACATATTCCTTCTAGTATACGAAGGTACTAGATACATGTGGGCATATTTCCTAAGTTCAAAAGATCAAGCATTTAAGACATTCAAGGAATTCGAGTTGATGGTTGAGAAAGAAATAGGAATTAAGCTGAAGATGTTAAGGACAGATAGAGGTAGAGAATTCACATCTAAGGAATTCACACAATTTTGCAAGGAAAATGGCATAGCAAGACAACTCACTGCACCATACTCACCATAACAAAATGGAGTAGTAGAACAAAGGAACATGACTATTATGACTAGAAGTATTTTAAAGGCAACAAAGATGCCTCAGAACTTATGGTGAGAAGTTGTCAGAAACGCCATCTATGTACTAAACAGAGTACCAACCAAAGCATTAAAGGACAGTACACCATACGAAGCACTTAAAGGTAAGAAGCCAGACCTGAAACATCTTAGGGTTTTTGGCTGCATTGCCAATGCTAAAGTGTTTCTGCCTCATCTAAAAAAGTTAGACGACAGAAGCACTCAAATGGTATACTTAGGAACTGAAGAAGTATCTAAAGCATACAAGCTGTTTGATCCTAACACAAAACGGATTTGCATCAACCGTGACGTAAAATTCATAGAGAAAGAATCACTGAATTATAAGGATTATATGGATGATGTTGGAAATGATGAACCTGAATGAACAGATTTCATTATAGATCAGTCCAATTGTCAGCAAATGAACAGTGAACATGCACCCATAAACCTAGAAGATGAGTTCTTAAGTGATAATCACGAAGATGATGAAGAAGCATAAAAAATTCAGTCACTTATCAACTCACCATTCACACCACCAACATACACCTATGAACCCAATTCAGCAGAACACTTAGAAGATCCACCCTCTTCAGAAGACTCAGAAAGACCGTATGATCATACACCATTACAAGGTTTTCAAGCAGTAACAGATATAACTCAACGAGCCCCAGAAGTACAGATAAATGAGTTACTACTGGCTGAAGAAGAACCAAGGAATTATAAACAATCATCAGAAGACGAAAAGTGGATAGAAGCTATGGAGGCTGAGCTAGAATCAATTAATAAGAACAACACTTGGAAGTTGACGAATTTGCCAAATGATCACAAAGCAATTGGACTTAAATGGGTATTTAAGACTAAATGGGATGCAAGTGGAAACATCATAAAGCACAAAGCTCGCTTAGTAGCAAAAGGATATGTACAACAACACGTAATTGAATACAACAAATGCAAATTAGAAAAACACCACGTGCTTGGAATGTAAAGTTGGATCACACACTAAAGTCTTTTGGATACAACAAATGCAAATTAGAGCAAGCAGTCTACACAAAGATAAGTCAAGCATCTACTCTACTAATTGGAGTCTACGTTGATGATCTAATAGTCACCGGAACTCAAAAAAAGGAGATTAATAAGTTCAAATCCCAAATGGAAGAGAAGTTTGAAATGAGTGATTTAGTATTATTAGCTTATTGTCTCGGTATAGAAGTCACCCAAAAAGTAGAAGAAATATCAATTAAGCAAAGTGGATATGTTAACAAAATCATCAAGGATGCTAGACTGGAAGGATGCAATGAAACAAAGATACCAATGGATCCAGGAACAAAATTAACCAAAACTGAAAGAGGAGAGTCAGTTGAAGTAACAAACTACAGAAGTCTGATCGGATGCCTTAGATATCTACTACATACAAGACCAGACTTAAGTTACTTAGTTGGAGTACTTAGTCATTTCATGCAAGAACTAAAGGAACATCATTTGAAAGCCATTCGACAAGTACTACGTTATATCAAGCGGACTAAAGATTTTGGCATAACTTATCAGAAAAATGGAGATTGCAAAATTACAGGTTACAGTGATAGTAGTTATGGAGTTAATACAGAAGAAGGAAAAGGCACTACTGGGTTAGTGTTCTACTTTGGAAACTTGCCTGTTAGTTGGTGCACACAAAAACAACCTACCATAGCACTATCATCGTGTGAATCTGAATTCATGGCTTCAACAGCCTCAACATGTCAGGCATTATGGTTGAAAAGACTACTCAGTGCAATAACCAGTTGGAAAGAAGATAAAATAAGAGTAATGTTGACAACAAATAAGCCATCGCTTGAAAATAATATATATAGTTTACACACTTCAAGTTTTTGGCGCCGTTGCCGGATATACGGTTTTACGAGAATGATAGGAATTGAGTTTTATTCATTTAGTATATATTTGTGCATATCGTATCTTCTTGTTTGTTGTTTGCAATTTTCATGTATAGGTAGTTTGCATTTTTACTTGTTATTTTTAGTAGCATTTGTATATATATTTTAGTTAATCTTATTTCCATTTTATTTTTATTTATTTTATTTTATTTTTGTATAACTTGTGTTTCCTTTTTCCTAGGTTCGTCCATTTAAATCTAACTTGTCTTGCAGATCGTGCATGTCCTCAACTCCCGCCAGGGAGTTGCTTGAGCCGTCTTTCGAGCCGGAGCGCGATCTTCATCAGAGATTGCGGGCCCATTCCCGATTTGTGGCCCAGTTACTCAAGCTTGACGAGGTTGTTGTTGAAGAAATGGTGAACGCGGATGAGGGTCGGACGCTTTCGGATTTTGGCGTCGAGCATCAATAGGCTGACTGTTGGAGCGCATCAGTTTGAGATCAAATCTAGCATCATCCAAATGGTGCAAAGCATGTGGCAGTTTGACGGAAAGGATCACGAGGATCCTAATACTCATTTGGCCAGTTTCTTAGAGATTTGCGCCACATTCAAAATCCGTGACGCTACCGACGATGCTCTTCGTCTTCGATTGTTCCCGTTTTCCTTACGGGATCGAGCCAAGGCTTGGTTACTCTCACTTCCCCCTCGTTCCATTAGCACTTGGGAGCAGATGGCTACTAAATTCTTAGAGATTCCCTCTAGAGAAAACAGCAAAATTGAGGGCTAGGATTCTTTCTTTCCAGCAGGATGACGGGGAGACGATATATAAGGCGTGGGAGAGATTCAAAGAGTTGATGAGGAAGGTTCCCCACCATGGATTATTGAAGTGGCAGCAGTGTGAGACCTTTTACAATGGTCTAGATATGACGTGGAAGCAGCTGATCGACGCATGCATGGGTAAAGACATCGGGACGAAGACACCTCAGGAGGCGTATGACTTACTAGAGAAGGTGGCATAGAAGAGTTACACTTAGCACACTTCCCGAGCGAATACTCAGAGGCAGGGTGTCCGTCACGTGGATGGGATCACCTCTTTAGTTGCCCAGGTGGAAGCACATTCCATCATGATCGATCAGATGCAGGTCCACAAGGCCCAGTCCTTGTGTGAGTTATGTGGTGGGGCGCATCCCACGAGTGCTTGTCAGATTGGGGATCTGGGGACCCATGAGCAGGTTGACTTCATGTCTAACCAGAATCGTCCCCAAAATAATCCATACAGTAACACATATAATCCGGTGTGGAGAAATCACCCGAACTTCAGTTGGAAGTCTAGCAACATTGGCCAGAACCCACCAGTATTAGGGACAGGGTTCCCATTTCAGACCTCAACAGAACCAGTTCCAAGGTCAAGGTTCTAGCAGCGGTAGTAACATCTACCAAATTCCGATCTCAATTTCTGACAGGAATAGTTTACAAACTCGTCAAGAATTATTGGAAACCAAAGACTTAGAAAATTCTGCAAGAATTCTGGAAGTTAAGGGATATCGGACCGACATATGCCCAGATATCGGTACGATATGGATAGGACATTGGATTTCGGACCGACATGAGCTCAGCCAACGGTCCGATATTCGTTTCCCCAAGAACCCTCTGCACCAGACACGCGTCGTGACACGTGTAGGGCATGCGTCAGCATGTCGGACACGTGGTCGGATGTCGGACCAATATGGGATACCCATTCGGTCCACTATGGATAGGTGGCACACCCGCATTGCATGGCCACCACGTGGTGCACATGTGGATGATGGGGTGCATATCGGACCGACATGCACTTTCATAGCGGTCCGATATGGGCAGACATCAGGCCTATAAATAGAGGAGCTTGCTCTCTCATTTTCTCACACCAACACAAACACACACTCGAGATTCCTCAGCTCCCAAGCCCTCTTGCCGTCCCAACTCCCGAGCCGCTCCTCCCAGTTCGACTGGGTTTCACTTATAAACTGGACTCGAGCGTTTAGAGCCAAAGAAACCCGAGGAACGCATAGAAGTGTGAGTTAAGTTGCTAGAGCCCTAAGAGACAACTCTAAGAGCTACTTAGCACTAAGATTATTATTCCGAGCTTCAAAACCAAGGTGAATACTCGTGTATATAAAAAATACTCGTTCTCATGGTGAAAGCGAGATTGTCAAAACAATTTGTAAGACGTGATTGTGCTATAGGCACCTTCACGCAAAAGATCAAATGATTTACGTTTACGAAAAGGGCAAAACACGATAATTAAATGTTTACTCATACTAATCCCAGAATTAGGGGTTCTACCCCTGGGGATGTTGATACCCAAGAAGTGTACGTAAAGTTTGATCAAATATTTATACTCGCTCCGGATCCAGTTGGGTCGGGCGGGGTTGGCTTATATGTCGGGTGATTGCGTAAAATCAGGAGTGCCAGTTAGGCCGCGTAACCCCCGAGTACTTGTCCAATGTATACAAATGGATGAAAAGGAAGAAAGTGATATGATCACTAGAATCTACCGACGATGAAATGTTTAACTGTTTAATTAAATTGTTTTGTCATGTTTATGAAAATGATTTGAGGTCACAAAGTATTCACGAGCATGTAGCTGATGTTCATTTTCAAATGTTTTCAGGAAAAGAATGAAATGACCTCATCATACGGCCTAAGTCCCGATGACAGTTTTGTTGCACAGCCGGGTCAGGCCACACACCTAGACCCGGTACAACCAAATATATGCTATTACAGGACGTGCATTGCACAGAAAGACCCCAAAGAATAAACAAGGTTAAGGTGACCGAAGGACTACGTTTTCCGTAGGAATATTTCCTTCTTGTACACCTACTGACTTTGCGTCAGAGTTTTGATTTGAAATCAAATGTATAAACGATCGGGTTTTCATTACCTAGGTATTTAAATAAAGATGATCTTTTGTCTACACGACGAGATTTCGATATTTACAAAACCAACCTTTGATGTTGAGATGAAACGATCCATTTTTCAAACGTTATTCCGCTGCACAAAACAAACTCTGAAATCAAAACAGGTACTGAAGGTGCCAACGGATGTCGCATCCCAGGAACCCCCCGGGGGTGCCCGGGGCGGGGTGTGACATTGGTTGGTATCAGAGCCTGAGGTTTTTGCGAATTAGATACTTTGGATTAGTATCTAAGCTCTAACCTGATTAAGCAAAGACTTGCCTACTATAAAAATGATTAAAATATGAACGTGCAATTATGAATATGGATATTGACCTGAAATGCTGAGTGTTACACCTGATGCCAAGGATAAAGGAAAGAGGTATGGGTATTTAATAGGAAACACGATAGAAAGATAACTAGAGCACCGAAAGTGGCGTAAATGATTAATTCCGTTGTGGCCATAGTTATTAATATTTACAATACACTTGTGTTCTGAGCTATCAATCCATCATGCGAATATAAAAACACTACATATTTTTTTGTAGAAAATGGTTGGTAGAGGAAAAAGTAAGAGAGGAGGAAAGGTCAATTCCAATACTCCTAGAAGGCAGACGCGGTCTACCGTAAATGCCGAACCTGCAATAGAAAATATAGATCATATAGAAGTGAATGAACCGGTAGTGGAGCCACAAATGCAAAATGCCATAGACACGGCTGTAGCTAAAGCCTTAGATACGGCTTTGTCTATCTTGTTGGCCAGCATAGAAGAGAGTAGAAAAAAGGATAATGTAGAAGAAGTTATTAAGAATATAGACGACAATGATCTCTACGAATATGAATCCGGCGATTCTTTTGAGATCAGACAAGTGAAGAAAGGGAGGCATCCTACAAAGCATTCAAAGATAGCAGTCCACTGAACTTTGATGGTACAAATGATGCCACAGTCACTCATCAGTGGATTAGGGAAAGTGAAGCAGTGATTAAAAATAGTGAATGCAGAGATGATCAAAAAGTAAAATACGCCGCCCACTTATTCGTATCAGAAGCATTATGTTGGTGGGAGAATCTGGTTATAGCTATAGGTGAGAAGGCTATTGACCGAATGTTATGGGAGGTGTTGAAAAGATTACTGATTGAGGAGTTCTATCATGATAACGAAATGGACAAACTTGAAAGGGATTTTCTCAGGCTAGAAGCCGGTGGTATGACTCATCGATAGTATACTACGAAATTCAATAGGATGGCCCGTCTAGTACCTCACTTAGTGACCCCTGAAGCTGTACGCATTAAGAGATAAGTACAAGGGTTACCATCTGAAATCCAAAGGTTAGTGAAAACTTTAGAGTTAGAAAGATTTAGATCTACCGTGCAACTTGCTTCGACTATTTTAAGGCCCCTTCCTGGGTAACCTCACTTGTTGGATTTACTCATAAACATAGTCGTAATTACTGAACTTAAATTTAAAACATTCGAATTCAGTCATTACATAACATGACAGCGGAAGTCTTAACAATTAAAACATAACATTTTCTTAACACATATACTAAAGTGGGATGCCAGTCTCGTGCCGGGTAACCTTCACGCCATCGCATGACCCTTTCTTCCTTTACCTGAAATGTATACTAAAAGTCAGCTAACGATGGTGAGTTCTAGTTTAAAGATAATCATACATAATATTTATCTTATCATGAGTATTATATACATATATATAATATACTTAACATTCAAGCCTTTACATATTATTTGCTTTACTATTCTCACATAACATTCATACTGAGTACATACATATGTACATACATACTTACTTGGGGAGAACATTCATTTGGCCATAAACATAAGGGTGATCAACCCATCATACTTGTTGCGAATGTCACAAAGACATCGCAGTGAGAGCTACCGTCGTCGCCCTTTTCATAAACCGTCCGGCTCTAGAAAATCGTCCGTCGATACATAAATCCGTCCAGCAACCTTTGTCCGTCCGCTCTTAACCCGTTCTACCGTCGTAGTACGGTCATTCGCCCGTCTGCCCTAGGGCATCCGTTTCCCACGTGGCTATTATGTATGCAACCGTTCTACATGTAATAAGGCATTTGCTTCGACCGTCCATGAGTACCTTTCTTATACGTCCTAGCTTGCGAAGGAACGTTTATTTTTATCCCGGTTGCAAAATAGTCACGTGGTCGTCCGTCTATCGAAGTAGCCGTTGTCATAGAAGCATTCATAACGTTTACATACATTCATAACATGCAATATACATATAATATAAAGCAAGACTTCACTTATTTACGTTATGTCATTCTTTCATTCATTCTTCATAATCATACGTTTCATTCTTTGTTCATAATTCATATTCGTATATAGGTGTATATATATATATATATATTTGTATACCACGTATGATCACATTGACATTCATAGCATTTATTCATTTAGTGTATACACTTCAGTCCCAAAACATTTAAATTGATTTGCACATAACATAGAAGGGGGCACATAGAACTCACCTGATAAGTTAATCTGGGTTGTCCTAAACAAGGGTCCAACAACGTCACTTCCGATCTAAATTAGGTAGTTAATTACACATCAGAACCAATCCCGACTCTAACGGTTTAATCATTCTAAACATACTGACTTTACTTAACCAGCCTGCTGCCTGCGCACTTAGTAAGTGCGCAGCTCATGCGTACTTGACAAGTGCGCAGAGCATTCTTCTTGCATACTTGGTAAGTACGCATGATCTTCCTCCTGTGTACTTGGTAAGTACGCAGGACGTCCTTCTTGCGTACTTGATAAGTACGCAATACCTGTTTTCTGGACAAAAATCCGAAATTCTTGCATGCTAACCCGATAATGCCAATCTTACAATTTTCTTTAATCAAAATGTGCGGTTTTCATTCTAGATGCTTGTTCTAAGCTTATTATTAGGTTTCATCCATAAAAACGTCTCTTATTTAGCTAAAACCTGAGAAACCTCAAAACGAACAAAAACTCAGATTATGGTCTAATCGTTACATGGATTGGAATTCTGATTCAGAGGTTTTGCTCACGAGCTCAGCAGTAACGTGCTACTTCAATCTCGTGTCGATCCGTCGACTTTCTCTCACTAGACCCGAGCTCTCCTTTCTCTCTCTTGAGTGATGAAATGAGGTTGAAACGGCGAGGTGGGCTGCCTTGCCCCTTATATACCTGGGCTTCCATCGGCCCGTTGGAGCCGAGCCCAAGCCCATCCATTTTTCTTTTGTTTTATGACGATTAAGTCTCTCTCGTTTTATTATTTACTTATTTATTATTTTTGGGATGTTACAAGTCTACCCTCCTTAAAGAGGTTTTGTCCTCGAAACCGCTTATACGTTAAACAATTGAGGGTATAGTCCCCTCATCTCGTCTTCTTGTTCCCATGTAGCTTCTGACCTTTTTATGTGCTTCCATTGTACTTTGACTAAAGGAATCGACTTATTGCGTAGTCTTTTCTCAGCTCGGTCAAGGATGGCTATCGGTTCCTCTACATAATTTAGACTATTATCCAGTTCGATCTCGTCGTAAGGTATGTGAGATGTGTCGTCAGCTAGGCACTTGCATAAGTGCGACATGTGGAACGTAGGATGTATTCCACTAAGCTCAACGAGTAGGTCGAGTCTGTAAGCAACTTGACCCACTCTCGCTAAAATCTTGAAAGGTCCGACAAACCTTGGACTTAGTTTGCCACGTTTTCTAAATCGAATGATTCCTTTCCATGGTGATACCTTTAACAGTACCATGTCCCCCACTTGAAACTCTAAATCCCTTATTCTCTTATCTGCGTATGATTTCTGTCTGTCTTTTGCGGCTTTCATTCGAGCCTTGATTTGATCAAACTTCTCGGAAGTAGCTTTGACCACTTCTAGACTTGCAAAATCCTTTTGTCCAATTTCCCCCCAACAAAACAGGGTCCTACACTTCCTCCCATACAACATTTCAAATGGCGGCATGCCAATAGTTGAGTGATAGCTGTTGTTATATGAAAATTCTGCCAATGGTAGATGGCTTCCCAGCTCCCACCGAAGTCAATTATACAGGCCCGGAGCATGTCCTCCAAGGTCTGAATGGTCCTTTCCGATTGTCCATCGGTTTGGGGGTGGTAAGCGGTGCTGATGTTCAGTCTAGTGCCCATTGCTTCGTTGATATTCTTCCAAAAACTTGAAGTGAATCTAGTGTCCTGGTCGGACACAATCGACAGCGGCATACCATGTCTGCTCACAACTTCCTTGATAAATATTTCTGCTAGTCTTTCTGACGAAGAAGTCTCACGTATTGGCAAGAAGAGAGCACTTTTCGTCAAGCGGTCGACGATCACCCAGATGGTATCATTGCCTTTAGCTGTTCGCGGTAGCTTGGTAATGAAGTCCATCATGATCTCCTCCCACTTCCATTTCGGTATTGGTAAAGGTTGCATTTTACCGCCTGGTTTCTGGTGCTCGGCCTTAACTAGGGAACACGTTAGGCACTTGTTCACGTACTCATTCACATCATTCTTCATGCCAGACCACCAGTATTCTTTCTTCAAATCTTGATACATTTTGTTTGTCCCATGGTGGATAGAATAGCGAGACTTATGGGTCTCATCGAGTATTTTGCCTCTAAGCTCGCCAATCTTAGGTATCCACATCCGGCCAAACCTAGTTCGTACACCGTATGCATTTGCATCCAAATTTCCTTGTTGCCCTACTATTCTTTCCCGTTTTATATTTCTTTCTAATAGTGCTTCATCTTGTGCCTTTGATATTTCACTCATCAAATCAGGCGTTATAATCAGCTGACATGCTTTGATTCGGATATGTTCCGATTCTTCCTTTATGCTTAAAGTGTCAGCCACTACGTTTGCCTTGCCTGGATGGTACAGTATCTCACAATCATAGTCCTTCAGTAGTTCTAACCACCTCCTTTGTCTCATGTTTAATTCCTTTTGTTCGAAAAAGTACTTCAGGCTCTTGTGATCAGAGTAAATGGTGCATTTAAATCCATATAGATAGTACCTCCATATTTTTAATGCGAAAACTACTGCTGCTAACTCCAGATCGTGAGTCTTTAGTTGACGCGAGGCGTAAGCAATTACCTTTCCTCGTTGCATAAGTACGCATCCTAAACCGTGACCCGAAGCGTCAGAGCAGACTACCAAGTCTTCATTTCCCTTAGGTAGTGTCAAGACTGGAGCTTGGGTTAATCGTGTCTTAAGTTCCTCAAACGCATTGTTTTGGGTTGGACCCCATTCGCACTTTACTTCCTTACGTGTTAGCTTTGTCAGCGACGAGGCTATTCTCGAGAAATCCTGAATGAATCTCCGATAGTATCCTGCCAATCCCAGAAAACTTCGTATCTCTGTTGGCATTTTCGGGATGTTCCAACCTTTTACGGTTTCGATCTTCGTAGGATCCACCATAATGCCGTTTGGGTTTATGACATGACCTAGGAATTGGACTTCCCTAAGCCAGAACGCGCATTTAGAGAATTTTGCGTACAACTTTTCCTGCTTAAGCACCTCCAGAACCTCTCTTAGGTGGCAGTGGTGATCACCCTCGCTTTTCGAATATACCAGTATGTCGTCTATAAAAACTATCACTGATCGATCTAACATGGGTCGACATACTCTATTCATCAAGTCCATGAACGCTGCTGGTGCGTTGGTTAATCCGAAGGACATCACGAGAAACTCATAATTCCCATAGCGCGTGCGAAACGAGATCTTTGGTATGTCCTCTTTTCTTACTTTCAACTGATGGTAACCCGACCTAAGATCGATCTTTGATAACCAACTCGCACCTTGCAGTTGATCAAAAATGTCATCAATTCTAGGCAGTGGGTATTTGTACTTTACTGTCCTCTTGTTCAGTTCGCGGTAGTCAATGCACATGCGCATGCTGCCGTCCTTCTTCTTTACAAATAGTAGTGCTCTTAGGGTTTGAATATCTAGAAACATTTTTCCAATCCTGCACATAGGGTTTGTTGCTCTTAGAAGCAGTGCTCTTAGAAGTATTGCCCTTAAAAGTATTAGTTTTATTTTTGCAACCAGAATTAAAATTAATTTTATTCTTGCAAAAACAAGCCTCCTCAGACTTTTCATTCTCACTATCACATTCCTCAATCTCTACTTTGTCTACACATGAAATAGAAGCATCGAATTGTTCGCACATTTAACATTTGAAGTTGAGGATGATGATTTAGACTCATCAATGTTTGACAGATTTCCAAAAGTTAACACCTTAAACTCCTCTACTTGTTCCTCAACAGAGGGAGGAATAGTGGTGAAATTTCCATTGAAAGGAGGAGGCATACTATTGTACCCCAAACCTTGAGTTACCCTTCTAACCACATTACCCTCCAGTTGTTTATATATCATGTTTTCTACAGCTTTAGTTGAATGACAAATTTTCAACGTTGATCCACTCAGAAGCTAAAGTTTGAACAGCCTTTTCCAGTTTCTCTTTTAATTCAGCTATTTCTTTCATGAAATCTAAACGAACACAGGCATGTTCAATAATTTTCTGTTTTAACGCAGAAATATCCTTTTTACCCGCCTCTATAGCCTCTTTGTATCCCTTTTTAGATTTAATAAACTTAGTTTTGTGATATTTAAGATTTTCAATTTCAAACCTCAAATCAACATTTTCTTTTCTAAACATCTCCACCTTATCAATACATAATTGAGAATACAGATTAGATGTTACCTCTGGTGGAATTGAAGCTCAAGATGATGAAGGTGTTCCTACTACTACAAATGTAGAAGACATATTATTAGAGATTTCTGAACTCGGCTTGATAAGACAAATTTTCCCACCAAAATTTTGACTAAAAATCTAATATTGTCAACTTCTCAAAAACGAATCCGAAAAGATACATAGACGTCCTCTCCAAAAGTACTATCTTCTCAAAAACGGCTCGAAACACGCATATAAACGCCCTCTAGAAAATATTTTTAAGAAAAATTTTCCCGCCAAGAAACGTGAACCATAGGTTCACGGGTTGGGGTCTTGGGCTGGCCATGGGCCGAGAGCATGTATTTTAGGCTTAGTGTTATTAGGCTTAGTATAAATACATGTATTTGTGACCTAAATAATACAACACGTGAGTTAGACAGATTGATAGCCGTCAAGAGAGAGTTAGACGAGTGGGAAAAACCGTGTAGAGGGTTAGCGGCTTTGATCAATTTTCTTTGTAATTTACGATTAAGCAATACAATCGTTTTACTTTGAATTCCTTATTCTTGAATCACCATACAAAGTAGATTCCGCCTACTTTGTGTGAGAGTTTGATATCTTGTTTGTTTTGTTCGTGTGTTTGAAGATCTATAGAGAGATTTGGGACTAACAGATGGTCAAAGTGAAAGAACAATACAAACACTTGAAGATATGTTGTGTGCTTGCATTATTGACTTCGATGGAAGTTGGGATAATCATCTACCTTTGGTAGAATTCTCATATAACAACAACTATGATGAAAGTATTGGCATACCGCCATACGAAATGTTGTACGGGAGAAGATGTAGAACTCCCATATGTTGGGGAGAAGTTGGACAGAAAGAATTAGGAAGTAAAGAAATTGTCCAAGTAACAGGTGTAAAGTTAGATCAGATTAAAGCTTGTCTAAAACCCGCTCAGGATAGACAAAATTCTTATGAAGAGAAAAGACGAAGGCCAATAGAATTCCTGGTTGGAGATTACGTTCTATTGAAAGTATCTCCATGGAAAGGAATCATTAGATTCAGAAAGAGAGGATGGGTCCAATATTTATTAGATCATTTAAGATTATGACTCGAGTAGGGAAATTTGTGTACAGACTGAAATTGCCTAAGGAATTGAGTGGAATCCAGTCGACCTTCCATGTATCTCACTTGCGAAAGTGTCTGGCAGACAAAACCTCTGATGTGCCACTAAATGATATTGAAATAAACGAATAATTGAATTATGTCGAGAAGCCAATGGCTATACTCGACTGGAAAGAAAAGAGGTTACGAAATAAAGTGATCAAGCAAGTAAAAGTTCAGTGGTAACATCGAAAGGGATCTGACGCCACATGGGAAACAAAAGAAGAAATGAGGCAATCTTATCCCTACTTACTCGAGTAAATGTCCGGTTTCGAGGACGAAACCTTTGTAAGGGGGGTAGATTTGTAACTCCCCAATTTTAAGAAAAATAAGTTGCAGGACTAAAATGGTCCTTTAATGAAACCCTAGGGGGTTAAGATGACATTATGTTAATGTATAAGGGGTTAAAAATGCATTTGACTCAAAGTTCAAGGGCTAAAAATGATAATTTGAAGTTTTAAACCTGTAACGGACCGTCACGGGAGATAACGATCCGTTACGGACGGTGACGTACCGTTACACGGCATAACGGTCCGTTACACGGCATAACGGTCTGTTACAGCTTGACCACGGCAATCATTGAGGGGATAACACATGTCAGCTGACTAAGGGACGCGTAGAAACCCTATGACGGACCGTCACGAATGGTAACGGTCCGTCACAGCCGTAAATTAGACCGCTCATCCTGAATTTAACGTGTGGCAGGTGACTCATACTCGTGACGGACCGTCACGGGAGATAACGGTCCGTTATAGACGCCGCAAGAAATTGGGTGACGGACCATCACCAATGGTAGCGGTCTGTTACGGGGTTGAGATTTGCCTATAAATAGAAAGGTCGGTATTTTGAATTTAAGCACATCTCCACACACTAATACACCATCCCAAACACACACTTAAGATCTGAGAAGCATTCCCATGTACTGGTTCGCATAGAGAAGTCAAGTTTCCAGTCTTTCACCCCTAATACGCAGTAGATAGTTCCGAGGTAAGGTTCCGACTAGTTTACTGAGTTTAAAACTTAAGTAGATAGATCTTTGTCAGCAGCAAACTTGCTGAAAAACTTAATTGCTGCTGATAGATGCAATGATCTGCAGCAAGGATGTTGCTGCTGACAACCTTAAAGCTATCCGCATGAAACTTGTTCCTTCAGATAAGTTAAAACAGTCAGGGGCAAATTGTTTGCTGCTGAAAATCAGACCTGTCAGCAGCCAAAAGGATGCTGCTGAGTTATAACTTTTATTTACAACATAAGACAGACATATTTACAACAATGGATAGACGCACTCAACTGAACCGATGATGATGCTTGGTGGTTTCTTTACCTTCCATTGTTGAGTTGGTGGTTTTCCAGCTCTGTTTGTCTTTTCAGCAGTATACGTTGTATCTGAGGATTTTGGCTTATCAGCAGCAGATTTTGTTGCTGCTGATGGTTTTACATGGGAAAGACTCAAGAGAGGGAAGAGACGAGAAGAAGAAGAGAAGAAGAGGAGATGGCTGGCATTAAAAAGGCTCAAGAAAGAAAAACAGCCATTCTCCTCAGAAAACAAACCATCCAGCTGTATGCTAGACAGTTGGATGAACTGAAAAGAAAGATTCCTGCAGTTGACCAGATTGAAGAAGATGCAGCTCTTGCTCTTCAACTGCAGGAACAATTTAACAGAGAAGAGGAAGAATTGGAGAAAAAGAAGAAAGAAGAAGCTAAGTTCAGAATAACCGATTCTGAACTAGCCAAAGAAATGAGGGAGGAGTGGGTAAAGGCTCTAGTTTCTCAAGGTGAGTATGCAGACTACCTTGAGAAACTATCAAATAAAGAAGTCTACAGAGACTTCATGGGTCAGCAAGGTCAATTGGCAAAGAAGAAACAGGCTGAAGAAGAAGAAAAAGCCAAACAAAAGTCCAAAAAGACCATTGCCTTTAATAAACAGACCCATGAAGAAAGGAAGGTCATGATTGACTTCCTTAAGACTAGAGGAGAGAATGGAAAGAGGCTAGCTCATGAGCCTGCAAATGAGGGTGGGAAACTTCTTGTGCTAGCCATCAAACACTACTTCAACCCTAGAAAAGATGTGGTCATTGACATCAAACTACTCAAGTCCCACTCTCCATTTGTAAGTTGGTCCTATAATGAGGATTTGGACGAGTTCACTTTAACTGATGTAAGGAAGCAAAAGATGAGATGTTCAAGCAAAACAATCTACAAAATGCCACATAAAGACATCAAGACTCTGTCTGCACTTCCACTGAACAATCCCAGCAAGGATCCAAGAGGCTATGAAGTTGAAAGGATAGTCAGCCACATGCAAAAGCTTAGCAAAGTGATTAGAAGAATTTTGGTCGCATCAGTCTAGGGGGAGTTTGTAGAACCAAAGACTGATTGCTTCTAAATTATTCTAAGTACAAATACTGCTGATAGGCTTATCAACAGCATTCAACACATGTTGCTGCTGATAGGCTTATCAGCAGCATTCAACACATGTTGCTGCTGATAGGCTAATCAACAACACTCAACACTTGTTGCTGCTGATAGGCTTATCAGCAACATCATTCTCATTCTTGCTGCTGATAGCTGCGTTCCTTGAAGACAAATTGTTGCAGCTGACTATCCATGCCAAGCGTCACTGACAACTTTCTGCAAAAGCAACTGACACACTCAAAGCAGAAGGAACCTCAATGGTACAACCAATGACAGACAACAATGCTCTTCTCCAAGCATGCAAGTAATGATGCATAAAGAAGACGCTTCAATAAAGTTAACTAGATATAGACAAAACGTGTAATAGTTAGCTATATTCATCAGATCAACGGTCTGTGTTAGATCTGATACTTAGAATCAAGGGTCTGTCCTGATTCTAAGTTAGTATAAATATTGTGTAAACACTTCATTGTAAGTGTGCTTCTTCACTGATTTTTCATTTGTAATCGTTTATTCACAAAGCTTAATACAACAGTGTTCTTATTAGTATTCATTTTGTTTACTCGATTATACTTGTGTAGTTGTGATTGTTTCCGGAAAATCTCAACTAAGAACAGAATCATCTTGTACTTTCACGATCCTACACTAATGGCTTGGTTATTTCCACTGAACTAGGAACCTGTGATTAAGAGATATTATGATGGCTTAGGACCTTAATACAAGTCATTGTGATGTTTTCATTAGCACAAAAGATTGTGTGAAAGAGACGGAAGTTAGAGGTGAGTTCTATGATGCCCCTTTTAAACGTCTTTAAATGTTTTGGGCATGATGCATGTGTTATGAATGTTTTAGATACTGTATGCCATTGATTTAAATCTATGAGCCAGTATCCATGATGTTGCAAGAGAAATGAATATGTTATAAAATAAAAGGTAACAATCCGACCAGTATGTAGTTATATGGCAAACAAAATGTTCTGTCTAAGGAAAGAGTGGTGTATAAATCCCTCATGGACCCGTCATTCTTTCTTGGGAACATATCTGTTGGAGGTACTACTCTGGGAAGATAATCACCTGGTTTGTAAAAAGAAAAGAATGCGAATTTTTTTTTGTGAAAGGTTTTAAAGACTTGTCTTAGGTTACCAAGATAAGTGATGATGAAAGAATGTCATTGGCAGTGATTGCATTGACAAGAAATGCTTTTACCATATTAGGTCTGTAAAGGAAATGTGTTGTCAAATCCCACATAATATCTTGCAACTTATGGAATGGAACGCAGACCGTTACATGCCTTCGTGGTCGGTAACGTGGGAATGGACCTTTATAAAGGGAATGGAAAGTGGTGACGACCACTTAAGAGGTTTACGAACCTCGATAAGATATAAGTTGTACAAGGTTAATGTTATGTTGGGCAAGGGCGAATGTGAAATAAAAGATGATATGTTAAAGATATTTTAATTAAAACTTAGAACTCACCAGCATAAGTTGACACATGTTTAAGCATGTGTGTCAGGTAAGAATATGGCCTCAAGCAGTACGGATAAGGAGGCATCATGAGCAGGTTATCTAGCATCAAAAGCTGAAGACTGGCATTAGGATCATGTTGTACTTTCTTTAAAAATGTACTAAGATAAGTTTTATAAATAAAAGAAATGATGCTTTTAAAGTCTTCCGATGTGTATGTTTCTCTAATTACTATATGTTCATGAGTAAATCCGACAAGTGACCGGCATTCCGGGTGATCTGGGATGTGGGTGTCACATTATGGCAATAAAAGGTTTTAATCCATAAAGAGTATGTTTTTACGTATGTAATGGAATAAAGGACATAGATTTGTTGTCATGAATCTTATCCTAACGATATGAACATAAAAATTTTGGATCTTGACACTTAACTCAAACCAGATCTAGACTCATGCAAACTAGGGTGTTGGTTCTGGACTAAATTTCTCATGAGCCTGTACTCGGCCCTAGTATTCGACTCCTAGTACTCGGCTTCAAGATCTCGTGGGCCGAGTTCTCAGCAATAGTTCTCGAGAATGGGCTCAAGGATAATACTCGGGTCTAGTTCTCATAATTAAGTTCTCGTAACCCAAGATCTCCTATCTAGTTCACGGAACCTATCCGGCGAGAACTACCGGGAACGAGAACTTCATAGCTCTCGGGCTTGGTGTATGCAGAACTTACAAGTTCTCGCTATAGGATGAGGAACGATTACTAATATGTGAACTGAGCCTTTTTAAGGATGTATATGCACATGTTAACATAGGATGAAGAACGATTACTAAACGACTCTTGATTATGCTTAAGGCACGTTATACCTGCTACATATCTCAGATGAGTTTCTGGATGCCCTTTTTAAAAAAGTTTTACACATGTTTGGGCTGATGTGTATACTTAACCTTTTTATAAAATGTTTATAAACTTGGCTATGTCTATATGATGAAAAGTGAACGTTTATATAAATGAGGTGGGCGACGACCCGAATAATGTTTACGGATGCACCGGTGTGCAGTAAGATTGCATCCACTTGGTGTAGACGGTAGGTGCTTTCACGGCTACTTCGGTAGACGGTGCGACATACGGCTACTATGCAGACGGTATGTTTATGTCAACTATGGTAAACAGTTACAACTACTTTGTGTAGACGATAGGAGCCTTCGATGCACGGCTGCATATGTAGTACGTACGAACGCGGTTGTCTTTGAGACACTAATATAAGACGAGAAGGATTTTCACCATGAGTGTTAGGCTATTTTGCTTGATACATGTTTTACGAGCTACTACTTAATATGATGATGACCCCGAGTTTATGATTCGGTATGATGTATGAATGGGAACTACGACTCCATATAATGCATGTTTTAAATTTATATTCCTGCATGATGAATAGTTATATATATATATATATATGTATAGGATTATATATATGTACGTATGCCATGTGAATGATGTAAATGCTTGTTTGCTTAAAACTAGAACTCACCAGTGTTATCTGACTTTTAGTATTCACTTCAGGTAAATGATTAAAGATGAAGGATTGCTAAGGATGCAACTTGACGAGGACCGATGGCTACCTGACCCTGACTGACATACCATTTTTATTTAAACGAAATACTATGTTTGACTGATGTTTTATGACTTTTTTTTTCATGTACTACGGCGATGTTTCCGCTGCCAATGAATGAATGACTTTCAGTTATTAAACTGTGTTGTGAATGAGTAAATCCAACGCGTGAGGTCTCCCGGGAATGGGGCCTTACATGGAGCGTCAAGTATTTGGAGCTGGCACAAGTGTCCCATGGATCGATACTTGGTTTTTACTTTTGTTATACTATGGATACGATATGCACGATTACCTAATGTGTGTCTAGTATAAGGTAAATTTTTTTTTAAATTTAAAACTTAGAGCGTAAGCGTTCTTAATTAAACCACTCTCACGCGGTCAAAAAGTTTTTTTGGCGCTGTTGTAAGGGATACATTCGACAATTCTAAGAAAGAGCCAAGTTAATAACCTGGTTTTTATTCAAAAATCACAAAAAGGAAAATATTTTTGATTTTATTTGTGCCTGATAGGTTAGTGTTGTTCCTTAGCTTATGCCCCGAAGTACTTGTAAGGAACTCATCCAACCATTCCCAGAACCGGAACGTCGATCTCATAGAAGAAAGAAAGAGGTCGTGGAAGAGGTTACTACTGACAATGATCAAGAAGCAATGATGGCAGTAGCAACTTTAGATGCAAGGACTATCGCTGATTACACAAAACCTACGCTAGACAGAATCCGACCTATCATCATCTGACCAACATTCGCGACTGACAATTTCGAAATTAAGCCTAGCCTTATTCACATGATCTAGAACTCATCATAATTTAGCGGAGGATCTGATGAAGATCCTAACGCGCACATCACAACCTTTCTGGAATTATGTATTACAAGGGAAAGCAAAAGTTTGGCTGTTATCACTATCTGAAGGTTTCATCACTACATGAGATCATACGGGTTTTACAAGGAATAAACCTTATAAGAAATTGATATCTTATTTAATTAATATATATACATATATATTTATATAATTCAAAATTTATAAAAATATATAAAGATTTGAAATCATTAATGTATATTAATGTATGGGATATATATAATTTCAATATAAATACATATATATATATATATATATATATATTTCCTAATTAATATAAAAAATATAATTAAACCAAATATTAATATCTAGTTATTACTTCTCAAATAATAATAATTCTTCTTATTATTGATTTAACTTTTGAAATGAATAGTAAATATTTATTTAATATTTGATTTTTTTGATTTTTAGGAAACGCGAGGAAAAAACGACGAAACTTCCGCCGCGAAGCGCGGGAAAAAAACTAGTTAATATTTTTTTGTAATTATAATTAATTATTCCCTCGATAATTAAATTGATATTGCGTTTATATTTTTAAATTAATTTTTTTCAGGGTCCTTGTCAAATTTTATTGAGGATTGGTCGGATTACAAGGTATATATACAAGTATTTTTTTTCATAGGGTACCGGCGACCCCATACCCACCTACTAGGTATAATGGATTGATGTGAATGGCTTGAATTGCCAATGATCAATATTAAAATAGAATAAATAGCCAAAGCTTTACATAATTACAGGAGTGGTTGTAAGACTATATAAGGTAAACTATTAACAGCCTTGACTACTATAATCTTTAGTATATCCTAAATATTTGAATTTAAATCTAAGATTTAATTACACGGATGGTCCATGTGGTTTGGCCAAATTACGTATTTATTTCTTAACTTTGAAAAAATTACGGGTTTGATCCTAAAAAACTTTTATTTTGTTTTACTGATGCTCCCTATAGTGAATGTGAGCTAACTTTTTCTGTTAAATGGTTATGAAAAGACTAAAATGCCATTAAGGTTTTCTAAACAATTAAAAATTAAATTATGTTTATTTGGTCCTCACCAGACTAAAAAAATAAATTAATGAATATTATATTCATGTGGGTCTCACCCCTTCATCTTCCCCCAACATCCCAGCGACCACCTGCACCCATCATGGTCATGTAAGTATCATAAATGGTTTTTCAAGTTTCTTTTACAAGGAATGTAGATTACTGGGCAACAAGAAAGCACTAAGAGTAATTTCGTCACAAAATTCTTTAAAACCATTACAATGTCTTGTGTGGACCTTACAGGAGTGTCCCCTCTTGTGGGGCTCAGGGACAATGGAGTTGTGGCGGGTCATGGTGCTTTAAAGGCGGAATCAGGCAAAGTTGCTAAACGCGAGAAAACTTGTTTAGAAAACCAACACGGGTTTATCCCTTTTGCTTTTGATACTTTTGGGTTCCTAGCACTGGAGGCAGTGGAATTCCTAAATAGGGTTCAACGAGTCGTGCATAGTAATATTTCGGCCCGTAAGACCCAAAACTTTGTTTTTAGTAGGATCGGTTTTGCTATTCAAAAGGGGGTTGCAGCACAACTTGTTGCCCGTTTACCTGTCACTTTATTGTAATCGTCCCTTTCAACATAAATAAGGATATTGAACTTGGATTAAAAATATATATATATAATAAAATATTACAAATCAGATACATACAACAAAGTTTCTAGTTGTACGTCGTGTGTATTTGGCCAAATTTATATGAAATCAGTAAGGTAGAAGACAACAAAATCACAAGTTTATCAAAAAAAAATTCTTCAGCAGTCAATAATCCTCATCTTCAAGTTGCTAATCGATATCGAGTAAAGGTTACTTGTCTTAGACCGTTATCAAGAACGTAGATTCCTGAAGCTTAGCGTTGTGTTCCTGAGTTTACTAAAGGTGAGAAAAAAAAGAAAGTGTTCCTTCTCTTTCTTTTCTTTTCTTTTCTCTTCTTTTCCTTTCTCTACAAATCTCTCCAATTTGGGAGGATGGATATTATTATTGTTTTCCCTTTATTTCCCTCCATTTTACTCCTTAAAAAAACTATGGAACACCCTTCCTCTCATTTCCTTTCTTTTCCCTCCTTAAAAAAAACTCTGAAACAAAGGTTTCATTCTCCTTCCCTTCTTTTCCCTTCTTTTCCATCCTTAAATGAGACTCTGGAACACAGCGCAGGAGAATCAGATGAAACGCACTGAAACATAAATGACAACAATTCCGGCTAATCGTTATCCGACATGATATTGAAGCTAATTCCGATAGGGTCGTGCTATACGTACCTTCTTTCGCTGATTTTTACTTGTTGCACCCCCAAAGTTTTCAGATAAATACAATTCAAACCTTTTTGTTTCTTTTTTTTTTACTTTTGTGTTTTTGTTAATTAGTAATTGTTAGTTAAAAGTTAATTTTTTAGGGAGGGGGGGTATGTATAGACTAACCAGTTTATATTTTATAGAAAGTGTTTTTAAACTTAAGAAAACGGTTTTATAGATAATGATTATTCGAAGTGAGTAAAATAGGGGGCGGGGGGTACGACAAGTAGCAAGGAGGAGAGGTATACGTTTTATTTTATAAAAAGTGTTTTTAAATTTAAAAGTACGGTTTTAGAAATAATGATTTTTTGAATAGGATAAAATGACAAGTTTAAAACTTATTTTTTCAAGGGGGTGCGACAAGTAGGAGGGGGATATGTATGGCCTAACCCATTTTTATTTTATAGAAAGTGTTTTTAAATTAAAAAAAACGGTTATAAATTATGATTATTCGGAGGTAAAGGGGGGGGGGTACGACAAGTAGAAAGGGTGAGATGTATACGTTTTATTTTATAGATAGTGTTTTTAAACTTAAAAAACGGTTTTACAAATAAAGTTTTTTCAAAGAAATAAAATAACAAGTTTAAAAGTTATTTTTCAGGGAGTGTGTACGACAATTAGTAGTAGGGGGAGTATCTATAGCGTAACCCATTCCGATATAGTATCACATAACTTCTTCATTATCGTATTCGCTTTTTTTGCTGCACACAAGTCAATATAATAGATATAAGCGAAGACTGTCTCTCCGGAGATAAGCTGTTCCAAATCAACGAATCATCCTGAGTGAACTGTTTCTGTAACAGAATTGCTGACATGGCACGAGCTTCCATGTGAAGAGAGAGTTGCAGAATCTGACAGAGTTTGAGAAACGGAGAATTCAGATCGGTTTGTTAGCATAGATTGAATAAAAGCTCCGCTTGAAACAAAGTTATATAAAGTTGCAGCATCGCCGTTGAAGTGAACTCTAGTAGTGATAGCCGGTGTCGATGTGGTTGATGGTAGCGACGACTGTGGTGGTGGTGGTGGTGGAAATTGAGTGACCGCCAGTGTTAGGGTCCACCACCAGATGCGGTGGTTGGCGCCGGTGGGAGAAAGCAGCTGGCGGTTGTGCGAAGAAAGGGGAGGGGAGGGGGTTTTGTGTTTTATGGTTTTTAGCAAGAAGATGAAAATGTGTGGAGGGTTGGGTAGGATTACGGCTCCTAATATTTAATTTATATTTTTAATACTTTTTTGTCTTTTAGAAAGGAGTAAAAAGGTTATTTCACATCCAATTAATAGATAAACTTAACCTTCATCTAATTCAGAGTTCATCAGTGAAACAAATTGAAAGTTTATTGAGATCAAACACGTAATTTTTCTTAAAGTTATAGACTATATTCATAATTAAACTAAACCACAACGACCATCCTTGTAATTAACTATAAATCTTATTAAACTATGTAGCGAATATGTGGTGCATGATTCGTAATACTAGGTATGCCACATCATATCCCTCACTTTGTTTATCATCACTGGCATGTATTTAGAACTAGTGCAAAAAGCAGGCTCTCAATTGGGCGATACGAGGGTCGAATCCAGCATCCCCAAAGCGTTTAATGTGCTTTTTTAAGTTTGGACATTGAGGCAGTGTTTTTGTTATGAATCTCTGTATGTTTCTATGTTTTTACATCCAACTACTATTCCTCTTGGACGACTTGTTTAAAACTCTTATTGGAAGGAAAATTAGTCATAAACAGCGATTTAAATAGAGGTCCGTGACCGTGACACATAAACAGCAAATACAATAGGGAAATTCAGACGATGACAGTTTGAGAAACAATAAAGAAAGACCAATCTTGGCATTTCAATCCGTCAACGAAAAATATGAAATACATTAGGCAAAAGCTTTCAGATAATGCTTAATATTAGATTCACATATGCTTCTTTCTTTTTCTGTCTTTAATGCTCACAAATGACAAAGATCTAATAAATGAGTCATGAAATTAGTAAATCTTGTTTGGTTAACTTATGCAATGATAGTTCATATATTAAACTTATTTTTTAGGTGATATTTTTTACATTAAAATCTAAAAGAAAATCATAAGTTATATATATTTTTATTATTAAAAAATTCAGAGTAGTCATCATTATTTTACTACATCATTTAGGTGTTGGGGTCGTTTACTTTTATTAAATTAAATTGCAAACCCTTTTATTACGGCCAGAAAGCAACAATTTTTTACGTGTGCTGTTGCTATCAGTAACATTTTCATTAATAATACTTATAATTTCTACAATTAAATTTCAATTATATATTTGAGGAAGCATGAAACATGAATTTGGTGTAATATTTAAAAAAAAAATATTTAATGGAAATGTTCTAGATGATCTCTTAATAAAGATAGAATAAAGAATTATACTAATAATTTTAATATAACAAGTTCTCGATGTTGTGGAACGATACAATATTATTCAGCTTGAAGATCCATCGAAAAATATTATATGTTATGGAACGATAAAATATATCTTCTTCTTTATGATTTAAAATTTTTCACGGCATGCTATACCCACACCCCTAACATTCTAATCCTACACCGCCTCTAAAGCGTCGTTTTAAAGCACTTCCAACGGCCATTTTGATGGATAGAGCTCACGTTATCTACTGACAAATGTGAGATGACCGTTCATAACAAGTGAAAAATGGCCGTTAAAAATAAGGCTGACGTCAGCTTTATTATTAGTAAATGGTCATTGCAGTTGTAGCAAACAACCATTTATAAGTTTTTAAAATTAATTTTATCAGTGTGTTTATTTTTTTGGATTTTTTAGTAGTTTCCTTCATTAAATTTCATGTTTTAATCAATAAATAGGCGTTTGAAGATCGTAAGACTCATAAGGTCGTTCTAAGAATAGAAAAAAATCAGATCCTTTGAAGCTTTTTAAAAAGAGCCCAAAAGGAAAACCAAGACAAAGTTAAGGTTCTATCACGTTTCTGGTTTCACCCTCTCTCTCGTTCTACTATACAACAACGTATGTACTTAGCTTATAGTAATTAAAATGTCAAAAAAAATATAAAAGACGAGATTGAAATAAATTGTAAGGTACACAAAATCAAAGGCCGTACCAATGGTGTTTCCATCATTTTCATTTTCTAGTTTACAATGATTTTGCAATGTATTCCTCCTTTTCATACACCCATAGCTAGTGAAGTTCACAAACACATTGTTATAGGTCACTGACTTGAGGTATGTAGGATCGGATATGACAAGAACCAGATTGTGTGTTATTGAATTGAATGGCGGAAACAATCAACTCACTAATCAAATACAATGAAACACAATCAGATTAAGAACAAAGAAGTAGATAAGGATTTCTTATATTGATTGAAAAGTTCGTACAAAGTGTGGAAAGACAGTTACAAAATAACGAACTATTACATGTTATTTATAGAGAAATACAAGACACCCTATACATTAAGTTCTATAAATGCCACGTGAAATAACTAACTAACTAATTCCTCTAAGTTCTAGTTGTGCTATGGGGTAAGCCTTTGTAGAAGAAAAACAAAATGGTCTGGATGAACAAAGTCTGGTCCAGATGATCATTTTGATCATCTGGAGTATTTGTCTTTCTGGAGTACATACCTTGTACTCCGTCTTCTAATTCAAAGTATGTAGTTGACCTTGTAACATCCCGTTTCGAGCATTCAACCTTGGTAAATATGAACGTATACGTAATTTTGGAATTTCTTCATATTCATTTAAAAGGGAGGACCTAAGTGTAATACTCCAAAACCTTTGGTCGTATTGCAGGAAATCTAGTTAGGGGAGAGACCATTATTGCCTTTAACCGAAAGTTATCCAATTGAAACCCCTAGTTTGGCCGCATACACACTATCATAGTCTTCCTCCCTCTCCTTTCTTTACATGTATGTTATCCCTTATTAGTCCTTCTAATCGGCCTCATGCAAGCAATCCACCCCTGTTCTTACGAAAGCCGATTGTAGGGTTTTGGAGTTTGGTGTTTGAGCCATGAGGAAGGTGGACAACGGTCAAGCATTGAAATGTGTCCATGTTTGTTTTCCTTCTATTTTAAGTCCTAAACATGTCCATGTCGCCCTTCAATCCGTCCCCATGCTTGAAGCTTATCATGACGTTGGATTTTAGGGTTTGAGTGTATGTGAAGCCATAATCACAATGAGAAAGGACGAATCTGTTGGAGGTAGAATTCAGGTGAGTTCTCACATCATTCCAGCCCTTAAAACTCCCTCTTTACATTCATTAGTCATACACACGTGAGCTAACCCGGGTCTTGCCTTGCAAGTTTCACATTTCAAGGTTTGGAGCAAAACGAGTGTTATTGTGGAGAAGGAGCGGAATGCTCCAAGAACTTTTGATGAAGGTGTGTTCATGATGTTATTTGCCTCTTAATTCACGTTGAAATCCATCGGTTAAATGTTGGGATTGACGGGCGAATCTTGGGTGAATGTACGAAGCCCGATTAGGGTTTTCTTGTCCTTATTCAACTCATTGATTGTTCTTGGTGTAGGGTTTTGGTGTGGACAACCTCTTGACCTTCTAGATGAGTTTGGGTAGCCCCGGTGAAGGTGCTAAGGTAATCATACAATCCCCTAAGACTTTGAGTTCGTGCATTAAGCTATGTTTCCCGTTTAGGGTTTTAATTATTCTTTTTTTGGATGTTGTTTGGCCTAGGATTGAAAGAGACTTGTTACTGGACCCCCATGGGTATCACACCTCCTTTGGACATCCCCTAAATGGCATGAACCCGCACGTCAAAGGATATTTACAAAATGTAAGAGGGATAGAAGATGTTAGTCAAAGTTCAACAGTCCCAATTTCTGAATGAGATCAAGAAATTTAGACTTATCGAACGCCTTCGTGAATATGTCGGCCTTTTGATCATTTGTATTTCTTTTCATAAGCATCCTGAATGGCATGAACCCGCACGTCGATGTGCTTTGTTTTGGAATGATAGATCGGGTTCTTGACGATTTTCACACAGGCTTCATTATCAATGAACATCGGAGTCTGCTTCAAGTTGATACCATAATCCATTATTTAATGCTGAATCCACAGGTTTGAGAGCAGCAACTGGAAACATCAATATACTCAGCTTCTGCAGAAGAGATGGAGACGGAAGTTTGTTTCTTGCATTGCCAGGGCACCAAATAGTGTCCCAAATACTGACATCCCCCTGACACAGACTTTCTGTCAAGTTGACATCCTCCATGATCACTATTAGAGTAGGCGATCAAACCAAAGCTATTGGCTTTTGGATACCAAAGCCCTAACCTGGGAGTGCCTTTCATGTAGCGAAAGATTCTTTTTACAACGATTTCATGGGATTTCTTGGGATTAGTTTGATAACGGTTACAATAGCAAACAACGAACATAATAACCGGATGACTAGCAGTGAGATAAAGCAAACAGCATGTCATAGAACAATAATGGTGGCTATCAACGGGTTTTCCTTCTAGATCGGCGAAAAGGGGAGTTTGAACAACAAAAGGTGTTGACGCTGCCTTAGAATCAGTCATCTAGAACTTTTTGAGCATATCTTGAACATACTTGGCTTGAAGAATCAGAGTTCCGTCATTTGACCTTTTCACTTCCAATCCCAGAAAGAACGTGAGCTCCCCCATTTTGCTTATTTCAAATTTTGGCTTCATTACATCCTCAAAGTCTCTACAGAACTTCTCATTGGTTGAACCGAAGATGATGTCGTCCACATAAATCTGCACAAGCATGATATCTTTTCTGATCTTCCTTTTGAATAATGTCATTTCAATCTTCCTCCGTTCAAAGCCATTCTTTAGAAGATAAGTTGACAGAGTTTAATACGTTCAATCTTCCCCCGTTCAAAGCCATTCCGTACAGAGCACTGTCCAACTTGTAGACTCGACTCGGATAATCTGGATCTTCAAATCCCGGAGGTTGGCATACATAGACTTCCTCCTTGACCTTCCCATATAAGAATGCACTTTTAACATTCATTTGAAAGACCTTAAAATTATTGAAACATGCATAAGCCAGGAAAATCCTTATTGCCTCCAAACGAGCCATGGGAACAAATACTTCCTCATAACCAATGCCCTCCTCTTGGGCAAATCCCTGCACAACCAATCGTGCTTTATTCTTTATCACCACATTTCTTTTATCGGTCTTTTTTTGAAATACCCATCGAGTACCGATTGGGTACTTATTCTTCGGAAGATCAATAAGATCTTAGACTTTCAATTTGCTGAACTGAGCCAATTCTTCCTGCAATGCTTCAATCCATCTTGAATCATTTAGGCCATGGAAATATTCTTTGGAACATCCCGCGGGAGTAAACAAACACAAAGGGTTGCGTTATAAGGAGTTGAGTAACTCCTAGTACGAACACCCTCGGTAATTGGTCCAATCACATTCTTCAAATGGTGATTTGATAGAGTCTTGAAAGACAGCCCGTCGGGAACTTCAACTTGATCTGGAAGGTTCGTTAAATTTTCATCAGGAATGATAACAGGCTCAACTTCATCACCAGAATCACTATCAGAGACAGACGGCTGTTTGATCAAGAGGAACATCATCGGAGTTTGCGGGAGCTGTTTGATCAGAGGTGGCATCACCAGAAGTATTAGCAGAAATAGTTTCAATAGCCTCAGATTGAGAAGTGGTTACTGTACTATTAATAAAGAAAGACAAAGGATCGGCAACAATCGGTGTAAATCTGGTGGAGAAAGGCATAAATTCATCCTCTACTTAGATGGATGGTATGGATGATGGTTCAGGGATAATATCTGCATCCTAGAACCAGTCGGGACTAGTTCTAGTGTTTGTAGAATTAGCTTCTTGCCAATCAACGTAAAAAGATTCATGCACGATCTTTGTTCTCTTGTTGTAGACGCGGTAAGCTTTCTGAGATGATGAATATCCGATGAAGAAACATTCATCACCTATTGCTCCGAACTTTGCAAGACTCTTAGCAGTGTTCAATAGAGTACATGAACATCCAAATGCTCTGAAAAATTCAACCAGGGGCTTTCTTCCATGAAACAGTTCAGCAGTCTTGTTGTGAGCATTGACCACAAGAGCACAATTCAGGACATAAGTAGCAGTGTTAACTGCTTCGGCCCAGAAGCTTTGAATCTATCAGCATTTTTCTCACAACCTCGATTAATGTTCGGTTCTTTCTTTCCGCAACTCTATTCTGTTGTGGAGTCCTGGCCGCACTAAATTGTCAAGAAATTCCTTTGCTTTCGCAGAACTCATTCAAGAAATGATTTTTAAACTCAATGCCATTTTTGCTTCTGATAGAAATAACTGAACGCTTGCAGATCTTTTCGATTTTAAGAATAAGACTATTCAGCACGTCAGCGATTTCATCTTTGGTGGCTAAGAAGTTAACTAAAGAATACCTTGAGAAATCATTTGTCACAACCAAACAATATGAATTTTTAGAAATACTCTTTACACTGACAGGACCAAAAAGGTCCATATGAAGTAATTGAAGAGGAACAGAAATGGAATTCACTGCTTTGGACTTATATGATCCGTTGAGCTGGAACTAGAGCAGGCATCCTTCTTTTCATCACAGACATTAACCTCTTCCACAATATTCTTTTTCTCAATCTTAATGTTGGCATTTTCTTTCATGCTTTTTGTGTCAATCACATGACTTTCTGTTCCTTGAATAACAAATTGTCTTAGAAGAGCAGCGGGTCCAATTGAGTCAGTGTTGACAATGATCTTTCTAAGCACCTCATTCTTCTCCTTTTTCCACAAGACTTGCTTCCATACCGTGAACCACAAACTGGATTGATGGAGTGCAAGCCATGAGAGCCTTGCAAGTATCAACTTGAGCTTCTTCAATCTCATTGCTCCAATCAAAGTCATTAACTACCAACGCATTCACTGGTTCCTTGGCCTTCTCGGTCTGTTCTTTTCCATCAATGATTGCAAAAATAATAGGAATAGGTAGAGCATTGGTGATTGCATGGGGACATTCCCTTTTGAAGTGTCCGAGCTGTTTATAGTTGTAACATCTCAGTTTAGACTTGTCAGACCCTGCAGACTTTCCACCAAGTCACTTATTTCCGGTCCTATCCATAAATCTCTTAGCCCTCAAAGTTAACATGGCCATCTGCCACTGTAGGTCCACTTCCTCCATGTCGTCAGTATCCACTTGAAAAACATCTTCAATATGACTCACCCGGCTTTCAATTCTCCAACAATGAGTGCTTGATAAATGTTGACAAACAGACCAAACAAAGCCATATGTTCACTTGACGGGCTTGAAACAACGGTACTATTATGATTTCCTTTGGATTCATTGCTTGACGAGCTTTGCTGATTAATAGATGGAGATTAAATCATATCAGGGATAACTCCAGATGAGCTAGCAGCACTACTTGAAGAGGTTGGAGTAATAAAAGCTGCATTGGTTGGTGCCATGGTCTTGCTGTAGCCCAACTGATTTATTTGACGCTTCTCGATGTCCATTTCAAAGGATTTCAAAGTGTTCATCACATCAGATAGAGTTGAAGCTTCATTCATATATTATCTTTTAATCATCATACATTGAATAATCCATTCTTGTGGCAAAGAATCTAACATCTTCTTGATTAGATCATAGTTTCTAATAACAACCCTGGCTTGTTTCAGCTTGCTAGTGATTCCCATAAAACTTGAAATGTGCTTCGATAAACTTTCCCCTTTGATACTACCAAAAGTATAGTACTGTTTTTGAAGCATATCCTTCTTCCCTTCTTTTAAATCATAATTGCCATCATAAATTTCACATAATGCTTGCTACAACGTTTGACCGGTCTTGTAATCCTCATACATGTTCATTATGTCGGCCGGAAGGGCCATGTTTATAGCACAAAAAGCTTTGTAATCTCTCAAGATCAGAATCATATCATTCTAAGTATACGCCGCTGGAGCAGTTTAAGTTTGAACACCATTGTAACATCCCTGATTTTCCGACCCTATTTTAACTTATTTTAACTAATAAAATAACAACACGACATTGAATCATATACTTGTTCAAACCTACACCTCATTAATCGTTAGCCGATCGTATTCAATTCAAGGATTTAGAACTCATAATCAAGTGGTAACACCTCTTAGAGTTAATCCAGTCAGTAATCCCGTTAGGTGTTATGTCAAAGCTGAAGTTACAAGGGCTGATTTTGTAAATAACCAAAAACCTTAGTAGGCGCACGGTCGTGCCTCGTCTGGCACGGTCGCGCCACGTTTTGGCACGGTCGCGCCTCGTGTGGCACGGTCGCGCCTCTTATAGGCACGGTCGCGCCTCATATCAGTTGAAACGTAAATGCAGCCTTTAAACGCAGAATCGGTTGAGTTCGTAACAGTTTCACACTTTAACAAACCCAATTAAGTTTTCAATCATCGTAATTCCAACAAATAACTCCAATTAAGTCGATCCTCTCAAAACCGCCAATTCCTTCATGAGACCAATGATCCATCCATTCTGAATTGCAATTCTCATGCAAACGCATCATCGACCCTCTCTGGAGCTCCTGAAAACCTTGAGTCAGCCGAAGTTGCAGCAAAAGGCACCGGAGATCAAACCGTCGTCGCTGGAATTCATTCCTACCGTACGCTATCAATACATCACCCTTCCGGGTAATTGAAACCTCCTACATCTTAGTTTTAGTCTATAGATCAAAAGCCCCAACATAAATTGGGTTTACAATACCGAATTTAACATGAACCCAAATATAAGTTTCATTTAAAAATGGTTTAATCGAATCCAACTTTAAACATGTTTTAAACACAATTAATCTACTCCAACAGACTCGTACTAACCTTGTGAATGAAAGCCCTATACATTCCAGCACTATCAATATAAGAATCAATCAATTCGTTCCTGTTTTGAAAGAGACACGGCCGTGCTAATCATCTAGCACGGTCGTGCCTCGGGAGACGCGGTCGTGTCGACTTCCGGCGCGGTCGTGCCTCCTGCTCAGACCCAGTCATGCTCGTTGGCTAGACTTGATCGTACCCCAGAAGCATAGACACGGTCATGCCTATCGAAGGCACGGTCATGCCTATCGAAGGCACGGTCGAGCCTAGTGGTTTGGCTAGTTGTCCTCTGTTTGATCAACACGGTCTCGCCCTGTCTAGAACGGTCGCGCCCGCCCTAGCACGATCGTGCCCTACCCCAGGCATTGTCGTGTGTGTTGGCAGAATGTTTATAATCTTTTATATTTCTAAACAATTAGTATTTCAGATTAATTTCTAAAATAAAAATAATTGAATTTATCAAAATCTGTATTATTTTTATTTAGAAAAGATCAAATATTTAATCTTAAAATAAATGGAAATTATTTAAAGTTCAACATTTAATGTATAAACCCTACACCTAAATAATATTTTAATGTCTAAATTACATTATATAAATAAATGAATAAGGTAATAATTATTTATTTGATTTATAATTAAACAAAAATATTTATTTAGTTATACTTAATTACATCTAACACTTACATTATTTTCATAAACAGTAATTATTTAATTTACATATTTAATTATTCCAAACTCAAACCTTATTAAAAAATGTTCTAAAAAAATTCATTTCAAATCTTCCATTTTATACAATACTTTCAAGTATCAATCACTAACTTTATCCAATTTAACTTTAGATATAGACTTAGACTATTGTGCATTATTAATACAATATACATTACACTCTAGGTTAACATTGTGCAATACAAGGATCACATTACTATCTAGTGTCTCGTGTTAGCTACGCCTTCGAATCAAGTGAGTATTTCATAGCCCCTTTTTCTCTTTTACATTTTTGGGGTGAAACATGAACACTATTCAAATTACATGTTTACATTTACACAAACAACACAAGTACAAATCCTATTTACATTCATGTGTACAAATTTGAGCTTTATGCCCGAGTGCTATGTGTGCTAACTTTTGTATGCGATTATGTGCAATCATTAACTATTCAAGCCGACGGTTTTCAATGATAGATCTATTGAGTCTGACAAACCCACCCAGATTGGGGTGATTGATACCGACAACACAATCTTGCATGCTAGTTACAAAGGTTTGATTGTACTTGGTTACACAATAGCTGCTCCCCATAAATGCCTTATTTATCATGTTATGTAAGGATTTGTTTTACAAACTATATGCTATCTATATACAAACCTGTGTTATACTCACCAACTTTTTAGTTGACCTTATTTTATTCATGTTTCAGGTGTTTTCATATGAGTAGATCAAGACTTGCTACACATAGGCTTTGGACTTAGTTAATCTTAATTAAAAAACAAATTGTATTCCATTATGTACTTTGAACTTGATTCATGATTGTTTGGATGTAAATGGATTTAACATATTACAATTTAGTCAACCTTGAGCTCATGAACAGTCTACATGTCTCGCCCCGATGATTCCGCCATCGGTTAGGGTGTGACAGATTGGTATCAGAGCATTGGTTATAGGGAACTCGGTTATTAGACACCCTTGACCTAGACTATAACTTTAGGACACCCATACAATGCCATGCTACTACATGTTACATTATTAGTTCTTGTGTAAATATTTTTACATGATATCATAAGTATTTACACTACGTGATACAATAAATAATGACTTATGTGTCACACTACTTGATAACTTTTGTGCTTACACTCATTACTATCTACATGCTATATGATTATTTTTTTTTATGTGAATATTCTTACATGTTATACTATATAACTACATCATATGATACAATACTTAATAATCTATGTGTCACATTACCTGCCAACTTTCTCCCCTATTCATTGCTACCTATTTAATTTATATAAAAGTGCTATCCTAAGTTTCCACACCCACTCATACACACTTAGTTATTCATGCACCCCTAAACTCACCTACATAATACCACACCTCTTGTGAACAACAAATTTTTTAAACTATTGGACCTAATGTCCATCAATAATAAACTAAGCAGTCAATCTATCATCCAAGAAGCAAAAGCCCATTGAAGTGCATAAACCTTACTTTCGGGCCACAAGGCCCAGTTCACAACAATTCTCATCATGACCATGAGCCCAACAATAGTGTTATTAATACATGATGGCTGGAAGAGTGTATAGGCCCATGAGGGATTCTGACTAAGGATAGATAGGGTACTTAAGTGTGTCCTAGTGACCCACCCCTCTTTCCTGGGAATTCTCCTCTGTGATACACTACTTATAGGTCAAGTTTACTCCTAAAATACTATTGTGAAGACTCGGCGTTATGACTAGTCAAACTCTAAACCTATGAGAACTCCTATGTTTAACACTCAGTATTTATTTATTGCTTACAACCTTTCCATTGTTTTCCTGCTAAGCATGGACTCCTACTCTCCTAACTCCCCGGTATGCCGTCCCGAAGAAGAGTCTGATTGGGAAGAAGACACCGAATCACCCGTACATCGATCACCAACACCTGCAGCTACTAGATCAAGGTTTGATGTAAGGGTAGATTGGATTAGGAACACCGGCCCAAGACTTCGAACACCTGGATCAGCTGCGCCCAGAAACCCGTATCAGACACCCCATCCCCACAATCAACTACCACTCCCACTAAGAGACCCATATCTAATGCCCGACCCGTATTACTCTACTCCTTGAGTAGGGCAAATCATGGCACTCACTAGTACTATCGAATTTCCAATCAATGACACGCACCAATATGTAAGGACCTCAGAATTTGAGAGGCAAAGAATGGAGCAAGGGTTAATGCACGACTTGCAAGGACAAGGAATGAATAGCCTAGCAAACCAATTAGGGTACCAAAAGGAATTAATCTCCATCCTCGAAGCGGTGCTCGCCTTGGGAATTATTCTCCTTCTAGTGGAAAGCTACAGGAGGCGTTAACAGGATTATTTTTCTTATTTATTTCAGTTTGAGAACCATTTCCCTGTGTTTTGAATATGTTTCAGCATTTCTAAATTTTATATTTTCCAAAGTTATTATTCATAAATTCAATATATTGAGTGTGAATTACACCCATCATATTTTCATCAAAATTTCTCAAGTATCACCTTCTTCATTCAATACGATTTAGTACACTACCAACAATCTCCTTCATAAACAAATCATCCTATTGTTCGATTTAAACAAAACCTCGTTATCTTGTTCAAACAAAATGTTTATCAAACTTTTAGATAGTATCAAAAACATAAATTTTCCATAAAACTTTCCACTTGATAAGAAAAGTTAATACAACCGATTTTATAAAATATATATATATATATATATATTATTTCGAATTGATAAATAATTATGGTTTTCCTCGTTTAAGTAAATATTTCTAAACACTGGCTAAATTAATGTACGACTAATTGTTTAGCCAATAATTTCGGTTAAAAATATTCTCTTATTAAATAGCTGAAAATATAAATTAAAAGATTTTTCCCATAAATTGTCTATTTATTTGAATTATGTGACTCAATGGATTCACTACGTTATATATCTACAATCAAGGACGACTTGCCACTTTCAAATTTCAAACAAAGATCCGTATTTGTAAACACATTTCCCCGAACGTTTTCAGAACTTTCTCATTACCTTTCACTTGTTGCTTCAAGAGACAATCCATACCGCGTAGACGTTAACCATATCCAACAACCTCAATGAGAATTAAGAGCTAGAACCTAACTACCACATTATACAAGAACGCCAAACAACCCGCTCGTCCGCAACGCTCAACCACATACAAAACCCGTTAGTATACAACACACTCGAAGTTCAATAACTTACACATGCACGTTCATAATATACCCAACGCAACCACATGGTGCATGAAACCCAATTATTATCAATATACCCAATGCTACCTAAATTACATAATACATGAAACTAGTTTGCCTACAAATCACAATTTACTGGATTGATCATATTACACATGAAACATGCTTAATTGCAATACACATGCTACTAGATTGAGCACCTAATACACGAAACTTAGTTGGTTGCAATATACATGACACATAACCATTGTCTGTTTGATACATAACCCTAGAGTGACCACATTAACATGAAACTCATTTGGTTAGAAAAGGGCATCATACTAAACTGTGCACATTATGCAATATACATGATACTAAACTGTTTATATTACACATGATACTATATTGTTTACATTACAGGTGAGAGCTCGTTGATTTACAAAATAAATAATGCTAGCTGTTCATGCTACACAAGAGCCTTGTGTGTTTACTTTATACATGAAACGAAATTGCTTACAATTATTACAACTGATTGATTACATTATACATAAGATATGGTCATGCACTTTGTTCACCAAAGTTGAAGACCATCATACATCGAAACGACTCAGGGTTTGACGTATTCTTGTTCAAACACGAGCAAACTAAGAAACTTTAAGTTATTCTACTTTACTACTCTCTAGTCGTGAACTTAACTGCTTAAGGACATAGTTACTTGTTAGCGACTTTTATGTGAAAACAATAGACATGGACGGAGTGAAATTGTGCCCCTTGAACCGCACACAACGGAATGACCTATACGGACCATGCGATGATTTGAGTAATTACGGGTGCACACGGAATTATGAAAATCAGCGTATGGAAAGCATAGTGAAATTTTGTCGTGTGTTGTGACCTAAAACTTATCATGATATGTAACCACGAAACTAATGTGATATGACAAGGGCATGGTGGATACGCCGATGGTACTTCCTATATATAAGTGTCCTATAATATTATCAGAAGTAACGTTGCTCGTGTCACGCGAAGTTTTGACCTAGACCAATGTTTATGAAATCTTTTACCCGCTGACAATTTTAAAGTATATTATACTACATCTTACACAAACCCTAATTATCAAGATTCCATCAAATTCATTCCAAATAATACATCTCACATTTAGAATTCAGAATTATTATTCGACAATCTCCTCCTTAAATTCATTTCAAAACAAAATTCATTATCACCCTTCATATTCAACTTTAAGTATCAGGCCTAAGCCATGTCAAGGGTTACACTCCCTAGAATACAACAATCAAAACTCACCGAGAACCCAAAACTCCCACCTGTTTCTTGATTTTTAATAGCCTCCATTAGTTAAATTTCGGGACGAAATTCCCTTAACATGGAGAGACTGTAACATCCCTGATTTTCCGACCCTATTTTAACTTATTTTAACAAATAAAATAACAACACGACATTGAATCATATACTTGTTCAAACCTACACCTCATTAATCATTAGCCGATCGTATTCAATTCAAGGATTTAGAACTCATAATCAAGTGGTAACACCTCTTAAAGTTAATCCAGTTAGTAATCCCGTTAGGTGTTCTGTTAAATCCTAACCAAGCTAATTCTGTCAAAGCTGAAGTTACAAGGGCTGATTTTGTAAATAACCAGAAACCCTAGTAGGCACGGTCGCACCACGTTTTGGCACGGTCGCGCCACGTTTTGGCACGGTCGCGCCTCACATTAGTTGAAACGTAAATGCAGCCTTTAAACGCAGAATCGGTTGAGTTCGTAACCGTTTCAAAATTTAACAAACCCAATTAAGTTTTCAATCATCGTAATTCCAACAAATAACCCCAATTAAGTCGATCCTCTCAAAACCGCCAATTCCTTCATGAGACCAACGATCCATCCATTCTGAATTGCAATCCTCCCAAGCAAACGCATCATCGACCCTCTCTTGAGCTCCTAAAAACCTTGAGTCAGCCGAAGTTGCAGCAAAAGGCACCGGAGATCAAACCGCCGTCGCCGGAATTCGTTCCTACCGTACGCTATCAATACATCATCCTTCCGGGTAATTGAAACTTCCTACATCTTAGTTTTAGTCTATAGATCAAAAGCCTCAACATAAATTGGGTTTACAATACCGAATTTAACATGAACCCGAATATAAGTTTCATTTAAAAATGGTTTAATCGAATCCAACTTTAAACATGTTTTAAACACAATTAATCTACACCAACAGACTCGTACTAACCTTGTGAATGAAAGCCCTATACATTCCAGCACTATCAATATAAGAATCAATCAATTCGTTCCTGTTTTGAAAGAGACACGGTCGCGCTAATCAACTAGCGCGGTCGTGCCTCGGGAGACGCGGTCGTGTCGAATTCCAGCACGGTCGTGCCTCCTGCTCAGACCCAGTCATGCTCGTTGGCTAGACTTGATCGTACCCCAGAAGCATAGACACGGTCGTGCCTATTGGTTTGGCTAGTTGTCCTCTGTTTGATCAACACGGTCGCGCCCTGTCTAGAACGGTCGCGCCCGCCCTAGCACGATCGTGCCCTACCCTAGGCACGGTTGTGTGTGTTGGCAGAATGTTTATAATCTTTTATATTTCTAAACAATTAGTATTTCAGATTAATTTCTAAAATAAAAATAATTGAATTTATAAAAATCTGTATTCTTATTATTTAGAAAAGATCAAATATTTAATATTAAAATAAATGGAAATTATTTAAAGTTTAACATTTAATGTATAAACCCTACACCTAAATAATATTTTAATGTCTAAATTACATTATATAAATAAATGAATAAGGTAATAATTATTTATTTGATTTATAATTAAACAAAAATATTTATTTAGTTATACTTAATTACATCTAACACTTACATTATTTTCATAAACAGTAATTATTTAATTTACATATTTAATTATTCCAAACTCAAACCTTATTAAAAAATGTTCTAAAAAAATTCATTTCAAATCTTCCATTTTATACAATACTTTCAAGTATCAATCACTAACTTTATCCAATTTAACTTTAGATATAGACTTAGACTATTATGCATTATTAATGCAATATACATTACACTCTAGGTTAACATTGTGCAATACAAGGATCACATTACTATCTAGTATCTCGTGTTAGCTACGCCTTCGAATCAAGTGAGTATTTCATAGCCCCTTTTTCTCTTTTACATTTTTGGGGTGAAACATGAACACTATTAAAATTACATATTTACATTTACACAAACAACACAAGTACAAATCCTATTTACATTCATGTGTACAAATTTGAGCTTTATGCCCGAGTGCTATGTGTGCTAACTTTTGTATGCGATTATGTGCAATCATTAACTATTCAAGCCGACGGTTTTCAATGATAGATCTATTGAGTCTGACAAACCCACCCAGATTGGGGTGATTGATACCGACAACACAATCTTGCATGCTAGTTACAAAGGTTTGATTGTACTTGGTTACACAATAGCTGCTCCCCATAAATGCCTTATTTATCATGTTATGTAAGGATTTGTTTTACAAACTATATGCTATCTATATACAAACCTGTGTTATACTCACCAACTTTTTAGTTGACCTTATTTTATTCACGTTTCAGGTGTTTTCATATGAGTAGATCAAGACTTGCTACACATAGGCTTTGGACCTAGTTAATCTTAATTCAAAAACAAATTGTATTCCATTATGTACTTTGAACTTGATTCATGATTGTTTGGATGTAAATGGATTTAACATATTACAATTTAGTCAACCTTGAGCTCATGAACAGTCTACATGTCTCGCCCCGATGTTTCCGTCATCGGTTGGGGTGTGACAACCATCCTCTCCGGTGGTCATTGGTAGTGAGGACCATTAGTAGTTGAGATCCACTGACCGAAGTCAGTAACGTAAGAGTATTCCTTCATACATGTTAGGGGTCATTTTACAAATAGGGATCCTGGATCTTCAACATACTTCAGTATCCTGACAGGTTTCGGTATCCTTAACTCCCTTATTATCTAACCGTTGTATATTTCCTTTATCTTGATCAATACGCAGGTAAAACACGTGAAGTCAATTTAATCCTTGGAGAATCGGTTTGGAAGTTGAAATAAGCTTGTAGAAGACGCGTAGAACGACCTCCAACGTTCATATTTGAAGACTTGGTCGATTACGGGATTCTCAGATAGTAAGTTAGTATGATCTCTGTATAAAATCAGCAACTTGGTCGATTAGAAAACACACAACAACGCACTTAGCAGTAGCATACACTCACAATCAGTCTTGTATCACTTAGATATCGATCATTTGCTGTTTTAAGAAATGAAGCAACAAATGGAACAACAGAGGAAGACTAACCAAGCGCTATTTTAGGAGATTGAGAAAGTTAAGGAATCGAAGAAACCAGTGGAAGTGACGACCCTGTTGAAGTCTAGGATCTTGGATTTTAATTACTCGGGATCCCTAGGGGTCCATAGGGGAGATTTTCTTCCCATGCATTCTGGAATCACTACTTCAGTTAGCCCAACTCCGTCTGTTAGAGTTACGACAAATCAGGATCGTGGAGTTACTCCAGGGTCATCGTTTCGAAATCCTGAGAACGGTAACACATTCAATCAATTTTCAAATGCTAACGAATTTGTACAGGAGACAGGAATCACTCCGTCCATGGCCAAGTAGTTAAAGAAGTTGAGAGAGATACCAGGTGTGGTCTAACCTATACCGGAGATATCCTCTACCAGTCACAGGATCTCCAGATTCGCTCCACCATTATGTGATGCTGAGATCCCCAAGCGCTTCCAGACTTCTAACATGAAGTTGTACGATGGAACTACAGATCCTGAGTAGCACTTCGCGCAGTACAGGGAAAGAATGGAGATAAACCCCATTCCCTTGGACCTAAAGGAAGCCTGCTTATGCAAAGGCTTCGGCTCTACCTTATCAGGATCAGCCTTAAAATGGCTACTTAATGTTCCTCCATATTCTATTACTTCATTCGCTCATTTAATTAACATGTTTAACAATTAATTCTCTTGCAGTAGAACTTTTGAAAGATTAACAAGTGACTTATACAGGATAATTCAAAATACCGAAGAATCCCTCTGATACTATGTCAGTAAATTTGGTTGGGAATCCCTGGATATCCCGAATCTTGACGTTGCCACTACACTCCAGGCCTTCAAGATGGGGCTATAGAAGGATTCTCAATTTTATGAAGACCTTGTTTAGAATCCTTGTAGGAACCTTGACGAAGTCAGGAACCGAGCTTTGAGGTTTATTAGGATGGAAGATGATAAAAAGATCCAGCAAATAGTGAATGCTCCGACAAGCTACACTCAACCTAATCGGAAAGCTCGCACCTTTCAAGTCGTACAGATCCAAGCCGTATTCTAAGCCGGACAATCACAGGGTCAATGCTATAGAAGACGACGAGGATGAAGAAGAATATCCTAAGTTGTCTGAATATTGTTTTTCTCTTGATATGACTGGTTTGTATTTGCTATGCAGGATCTTGGAGAAAAAGCCACGTGGCCTCGCAAATTTGAGAGGAACTTAGGGGGGAAATGACAAGTCCAAGTGGTGTGCATTCCATGAAGACTTTGGCTATATAACTGAGGATTGTATTGCTTTGCGGGAGGAGATAAGCTATCTCCTGAGAAAGTGATATCTCAAAGAATTTCTAGGCAAAGGAAAGAACAAGACCAAGGATCATGTCAGGATCCTGCAAAGAGCAAAATCCCGCCGCCGGATGCCAAGGTAATAGGTTTTATATCTGGTGGATCTGACATTTTTGGTACTTCTTACTCTGCAGCAAAAAGAAATGCCAAATAAGCAAAAACAGAGAATGGGGACAGACCTATCAGGACCTCCAGCTTAACTGAAGAAAAGGTGATCTGTTTTGATGAAGATGACAGATATGACGTACAAGATCCTCTTCACGGTGGCCTGGTGATTACACTACACATTGCAAACCACTTCATCCGGAGAATACTAATTGACGGAGGGAGCTCGGTGAACATAATTCAGCATGAAGTCCTGAAGAGAATGGGGATCCCGGATTCTGAAATTATTTCAAAATCCTTAGTGCTGGTAGGGTTCAGTGCAGAAGTCAAAAGCACAGTCGGAGAGATAAAATTACCGATATACATTGAAGGGGTAAATTCTATTCAAAATTTTTGTGTAATAGATGCTTTTTCTTGCTATAATATCATTTTAGGAAGGCCATGGATACACGATATGAAGGCGGTGCCCTCAACATACCATCAGTGTGTCAAATTTCCAACCCCTTGGGGAGTAGTGAAGATTAACAGTGATCAGCAAGAGGCTAAGAATTGCTACACTTCTTCGATGAAAGCCTCCGTCAAAACCAGGCAAGCATAGCAATTAACAAAGCAGGCTAGGGATGTTCTAGAAGCTAAAGAGCAGGATGTTAAAGAGGTATCCCTGGATGCTGAAAATCCAGATGTAAAGATCCTTGTAGGGAGTAATATCCCTGAAGATATTGAAAAGGATATCTTGAACTACCTGAAGGGCAGAAAAGCAACCTTCGCATGGAAGCACGAGGACATGACATGTATATCCTAAGATATCATAACTCATAAACATGGAATTGATAAAAGTTTCAGGGTAATACATCAAAAGCGAAGGAAATTTCCTCGTGAGAGAAACGTAATCATCCAAGAAGAGGTGGAAAGACTTCTAAAGTCTGGAATGATAAAGGAAGTAAAATTCCCAAGGTGGCTAGCCAACGTAGTAGTAGTCCAGAAGAAGTACGGGAAGTGGAGAGTTTGTGTAGACTACACGTAACTCAACAAGGCGTGTCCTAAAGACCCCTTCCCACTACCACACATTGACTCTATGGTCGACGCCACAGCAGGCCACGAAATGCTTACTTTCATGGTTGCTTCATCAGGATTCCAACAAATTCAGATGGTTCCCTCAGACCAGGAGGATACTGCGTTCATGACTCCTACAAGTATTTATTGTTATATTGCTATGCCGTTTGGTTTGAAAAATGCAGGTGCTACATACCAAAGGCTCGTAAACATGATGCTCAAAGAGAAACTAGGGGACACCATATAGGTCTACATAGACAACATGGTGGTAAAATCAAAGAGAGCTGAGGATCATCTCAGGGACCTTAAAGAAGCATTTAATATCCTGGACCAATAAAATATGAAGCTGAACCCTTCGAAATGTCACTTCGGAGTGAGGGCAGGAAAGTTCTTAGGCTATATGGTGACCAAAAGAGGAATAGAAGCTAGTCCAGAACAAATCAAAGCTATCATCAACCTGAAATCCCCAGCAAACACAAAGGATGTCAAGAGACTAACTGGCAGAGTAGCAACACTCAACAGATTTATATCAAGATCCTCAGAAAAATGCAAGGAATTCTATGACATCCTTAAAAAGAACAAGAGATTCAAATGGGAACATAAGCATGAATAAGCACTCCAATCATTGAAGAAATACTTGTCATCAGCTCCTCTACTAATCAAAACAGAAGACGGTGAACCATTATCCCTATACTTGGCAGTATCCCGAAGCACTGTAAGTGCCGTGTTAGTCAAGGATCATGAAGGACAACAACATCCGGTTTATTATGTAAGTAAAAGTTTGCTACCAGCGGAAACCACGTACTCTCATTTTGAAAAATTAATTTTAGCTTTAATAATGGCATCAACTAAACTAAGACATTATTTTGAAACTTATGCTATTCATGTTAAGACTAACTACCCTATTAAGTGTGTCTTAAGAAAGCCAGAAATGTCAGGAAGGATGGCTAAATGGTCAGTCAAGCTTATCACCTATGACCTCATGTACGAACCTAGAACAACAATAAAGTCTCAAGCACTGCGGACTTTATGGCTGATTTCAGTAGTGATATCCAACACGAAGTAGATCTTGAAGTCCAACAACTAGAGGAGTCGAAGGACGAATGGACTTTATTCATAGATGGTGCTTCAAACGTAAGAGGAACAGGACTAGGAATCATACTAAAATCGCCACAAGGGGACATATTACCCCAATCCATAATCTATGAGTTCCAGGCTACGAATAATGAAGCAGAGTATGAGGCGCTGATCGCAGGATTACAATTAGCCAGAGATATCAAGATCAGGTATCTTCAGGTATATGTAGACTCATTATTAACTTCTAATCATTTCAATGGTTCGTATGCAGTAAAAGGTGAGAAGCTAGCCAAATATCTCACAATAGTTAAACAATAATCCATGGAATTCAAAACTTTTAACATTACACAGGTGCCAAGAGAAGATAACACCGAGGCTGATGCCTTAGCAAACCTTGCATCAGCTCTTAGAATACTAGAAGATACCAAAATACCTATCATACACATTTTGAGCCCGACAATTGAGAAGGTAAATGAAGTATCTAACACAAAAGAAGAAGCAGACATTCTGAATCTTGAACCTATTCCACGATCCTGGATTTCACCGATTAATAAATACTTGCAGGATGGTAAAATCCCAAGTGATGAAAAGAACCACAAGGCTTTTCGCATGAGAATGTCTCATTTTATAATTTTCGAGAATGTTTTGTATAGAAAATCAATTGTAGGTCCATACTTGAGATACTTGGAGGATCCTGCAGCACATGAAGTATTGAAAGATCTACACGAAGGAGATTGTGGTAATCATACCGGGGGCAGAGCGCTATTTTCAAGGATCCTGAGAACAGGATATTACTGGCCTACCATGAGGAAAGATGCCGTGACTTACTCTAAAAAATGTGACGCTTGCTAGAGACACAACAACATACTCCATCAACCGGCCGAACCTATATATCCAATCATCTCTCCATGGCCATTCATCAAATGGGGAATGGATATCGTCGGCAAACTTCCCAAAGCACCAGGAGGAAAGGTCTTCATGCTAGCAATGACGGATTACTTCCCTAAATGGATTGAAGCTGAGGCCTTTGTCCAAGTCAGAGAGAAAGAAGTCATCTCCTTCTTTAAGCGCAATATCCTGACGAGATTTGGGATCCGGCGGAGATCTTATTTGATAATGGATCTCAGTTCATTGGCAAGAGAACAACTGACTTCTGTGCCAGTTAGGGAATCAAAATGATAACTTCTACCCCAGTACATCCTTAAGCCAATGGATAAGCAGAATCTAGCAACAAATGTTAGTTAACAACCTCAAGAAGAGATTAGGAGCAAAGAAAGGAAGATGGGCTAATGAGCTATCGTTTGTACTTTGGGCGGATAGGACAACAACGAAAAACACGATAGGGCAGACTCCATTCACCTTAGTATTTGGAACTGAAGCAATGATCCCGACAGAGATGGTTATCCCTACTACCAGAACTAAATTTCAATCTTTAAAGACCAACGACGAAGCTCTTGCTCAGGATCTCGATAATGTGGATGAGCTTAGGGATCTTGCCAAAGTTCACATTGCGCTTATCAGCAGAGGATAGCAAAGTCATACAACAAAAACATAAGGGTTAGAAGATTTCGAGCAGGTGATCTTGTATTAAGAAAGGCATTCCAAAATACTATCAACCATAATGATGGAAAGCTTGCACCAAAATGGGAAGGCCCATACTTGATTGATTCAGAAGCAGGCAAAGGTGCGTACTAGTTGGCTACTATGGAAGGAGAAATCTTGCCAAGATCTTGGAACGCCATCCATCTCAAAACCTACTTTATGTAAGTTGGAATTTATATCCTAATTAAAAATGGTACGTCTTCTTTCCATAATTATTTTTATTTTTGTTATTCTTGATCAAAGTACTGAATTGAGCGTCGGAGGGGTGTTAGCCAGGCTAACACCCACCTTCACCAAGATTTCCTGTTTTGTAGGAAGTATCTCCAGGGATCCCGACAGAAGAAAGAGATTGGCCATCTCTCCTATGTTGGGTATCCTGAAATACCTCGAAGGTTTAAACGGCTTTCGCCTTTCTAAGTATTGGGTTAATACACCCCGCTAGGAGCGCACGATATCCAATTATAGTTCAAGGTGATGCGACTAGTCCATGTAACAGTGGCTGATAATTTCATCACCATTGGCTATATATTGGTGCTACGAATATAACAGACGTGTTATTACTCATGTTTTTCCCGATCATTTAACACTTACGTGTTAAAGCTAAGGTTTTTAGCATTTTCATGATAACTTAGAATTGGCCTTGCCCATGATATTGGCTTAGCCCACGATTATTTGGCTTAGCCCACGTTATTGGCTTAGCCCACGTTATTCTCTTAGCCCACGTTATTGGCTTATCCCATGTTTTTTGGCTTGGCCCACGATTTTAAATATGTAACACTTACGTGTTAACTCAAAAACTTGGCATCAATATGCTGATTCACGATCCTTAAACCAGTTGAAGACTAATGAGGATCCCGAAATGTATTTACTAAGCCTACGACGTATCCAATGACTGTACACAGGGCACAACCAAAGGTTTCTGTATTACGCACTCCGTGATATAATTTGATATGTCTATATGTCCAAATTCATACTCAACAAAGGTATGTGTTACTAATTTTCCACTTATAAGAAGATTTGAAAGGTGAATGACTAAGTCATGATACGTTTGGTACTCTTATTTATTAAAACCAAATTGTGTTTTCCTAAGTTTAAATTTGATAAAAACCTGAGAATTTATTATTAAAGATCTAGTATCCTGAAAATATGTTCGAACCTATTCTTTTTAAGCTTTAATTACCTAAGGATCCTACTTTTTGAAAAATATATCAAGGCAAACATGCAACAATCATGGCAGATAGTCATAAACCATTCACTTATATTTAAGGTGCAGGAAAAGAAAGTGATCCGGGCTTCATCCAAAACCTGGACCCATCCACCCGGTTCACAAGTTAGCGAATTGTCTATCCCATGCAGGGATCCCCAAACAAAAAAGAAAAATTGTTTTCAACAAGTACCATCAAGATCAATCAAACGGAATAACCACAAACTCCAGGGCTTAGGCCTAGGCATCATTTCACTCATCATCCTAGTCCACCCGCTTCTCACCATCACTAGCACCAACATCCTCGGTAACCTTGCTAGTTTCCACAGCTTCGTCGCCTAGTTTAGCCAGAGAAGAGCGCCATCCCTGAATATCCCAAGCTACAGGATCAAAACCTTCAGTAACAGCTTCCTCAGCCATCTAGATCCTGGATTGAAGAATAGCCATGGCCGCGGACCTCTTGACGTTATCCACAGTATCATGCAACTTCTGCTCGGACCTCTTGACGTTATCCACAGTATCCTGCAACTTCTGCAGGATCAAGTTGGCGTTCAGCTTCTAAAGACCCTGCAAGATTTGGATAAATTAAGACTTTCGGGATCCTGAAATTGAAATAGAGATACCAGAAAGCGCTTACCAGACTTAGCAAGGAATGAAGCTTCTTGGCAGTGTCACTGGAATCCATGCCCTTAAAGATCTCCAGGTCCACTATGTCAGTCGTTTTCCTCTTCTTACTCCTCGAAGCTTTAGACCGGAGTAGGGGAACCTTGGACTTAGTAGTTGGTGTGGGACCCTCTTTCTTGACAACGACAGCTCCAGACAAGAGGTTATCGAGGTCAGACAAGGCAAATTGAGAGCTCGACTTAGGAATTCCTACAAAAAGATTAAACAAATCAGGATCATGATACTTGATAATACAAATGTAAACTATTCTATACCTGAAGACATCTTGGGTTCGGAATATTGGGTATTGAAACTAGCTTCACTGATGGCAGATTTGGCATGGAAGGATCTCTCCGTAATAGGTATCTCAAACAATGCTTATATTCTTTTATCTGTGTCACTTCTTGCAGGGACCAGTTCGTCAAACTTTGGAGCTACACAAAGATAAGATGAGAATCATCAGAATCAAGTTAGAAATATTTAAAATTGCAGGGATCCTAACTATATCCTACCCTTCTTAACCTGTTCAAGCGGCTAGAGTTTCCCTTCAGAAATCGAATCTCTCCTTACAAAGAAGAACTTCCGTATCCAGTCCGAATCATTTTGGGTGGCTTTCGGAATCAAATGAGTTTGCCTAGACTTGAGCTGAAGGATGAAACGAGAAGAGCCATGGGTTCTCAAATTATAGACAGAGGCTAGCTCAGGGACGCCAATGGTCAGCGAATGAGAACGATTCAACCTTTCAAGAGTAGTAGCCAGGATTCTCCAAACCATGGGCATAGTTTGGGAATAACACAAGCGTGTAAGCTTGAAAAAGGATACGACAGACCGAGAGTGAAAGGATACGCGAGAAAGCAAACCCATGTTTTAGAAATCAAATCCGCTTTTGTTCTGGAATCAAAAGGCCTAAAAATGGTTTTTTGAGGAAAAATATTATTTGATTTCAAAAGTTTCATATCCTGATCAGTGAAAGAGCAGAGTTCGAGATCAGAATGGTCAAGAATTCCTTGATCAAAGTATATCGTTTCAGCAACGATAGATGCGGCCGACCTAGTCATTTTCTTACCCATGATAACGAAAATTTTGAAAGAAAGAAGAAATCAGAAACAAAGATTTTTACCTGCTTCAACTTTTAAGAAGATGGGAATGAGAGAGGAGTAATAATGAATATATCCAGGAAATTACAACGGTTAAATCGCCTTGGAAATCGAGAACGGTCATATCGCTACCCTGTCATCATTTATTTTTATTTGAATTTTAAAATTTTACAGATGTCGATGAGATTGACAGCTGTCAAACTTTAGGGACAATTGTGAGGGGTCATTTTACAAATAGGAATCCTGGGTCTTCAACATACTGCGGTATCCTGACAAGTTTCGGTATCCTTAATTCCCTTATTATCTAACCGTTGCATCTTTCCTCTATCTTGATCAATACGTAGGTAAAACACGTGAAGTCAATTTAATCCCTGGAGAATCGGTCTAGAAGTTGAAATAAGCATGTAAAAGACTCGTATAACGACCTCCAACGTTCATATTTGAAGACCTGGTCGATTCCGGGATTCTTGATAGTTAGTTAGTATGATCTCTGTATAAAATCTGCAGCTTGGTCGATTAGAAAACACACAACAATGCACTTAGCAGTAGAATACAATCGCAATCAGTCTTGTAACACTTAGATATCGATCATTTGTTGCTCAACACATGTAATTCTTTACCATTTTTTGAAGTAACGAGGCAGGTGTCGATTGTCACCTCCCGAGGTTTTATGCCGGAGATCCTGAACGATCAAGGGCTTTCCTCATAAACATCTGTGTCACTTTTTACGTTCTTACCTTGTTTTACACTGATTTTACAAGCACACTACCTCACAAACGAAATTTAGTTACAAAGTTAGTCTTATTAATTTTTAACCAAAACAATGCGGTTCTTCTAGTTTGAGAAATCATCGATGGACAAAAGCTTGGGAGGTCTAGACATGTAACCGGTTTCCAAATTAGCTTGAGTAATGGATGTAACAACCATCTTAAATGACAGAGAAACGAAATAAGGCTTAAAATAGAAAAACACAAAGAGTCGGATAGAGCAAATCAGACAGTCGGCCGGACACAGAAGAGTCGGCTGGTAAAATCAGACAATCGACACCTCCCCTTAACAATTAAGGAAATCTCACTCAGAGTGTCGGCTCAAGAGAGTCGGCAGCTCACACTAAGTGAGTTGTAAGCTTGCATTTACTAAGAGAATCGGCAAGAACAACTGACAGTCGGCATGGAGAATCGGCCAACAAGAGCAACAGTCAGCTGAGAGAGTCGACCTATGAAGAACAAAGACAGCTCAAGCAAGAGAATCAACTCTGGACAGTCGGCTCATGAACAACATCATACTCTTTTTCACAAAACAACACAAATTCAATCTGGCTCACAAAAGACTATACAAAGATTACACACAGAACCTTCCTACCGGCTCACAAAAGACTATAATAACGATGTATAATCAAAGAACTTAATTGCTAGGTTTTTGGTCTCCTATTTATAGAAGACATACAAAAGTCGCCATGCAGATTGCCGACTCTCAGCGAGAGTCGGCCGTCGACCGACCTAGTCGCTAGCGAATCTTAGACCAAAAACCTAGGTTTACAAGAATTACAAACTAGCCCCTATAGATTATGAGGAATACAACGGTTTATCAGGTTCCAACATTTCGTAAGCATGAAATCAGTCTTGAAAACATGATAAAACCCGAAAAAAGGGACATCTAGAACTCACTTGACTTCTTAAGTAATCCTCCCTAAGTGTAAGGTTCACAAGGTGCTAGGCGATCTGTTCGAACGGTTACAAACGAAAGGGGTTAACTTCTACATACAACAAAATGATCCGTCCAAAATCCCACTTGGTCAAAAACCCTTTTGTTCAAAATCTATTTTCTACCGAAATCTTTTTCGATCGAAATCCATTTCGGTCGAAATCCCTTTTGCCCGAAATGTCTTTCATCCGAAAACTATTTCGCCTGAAAATTATTTCGTCCGAAAACCTTTTCGCCCAAGTAACTTTTGCGGCAGAATATAGTTTCCCCTTTTTCGATCGAAAACCTTTTTGGTCGAAATCTCTTTTTAGACACTTCATTATATTTCAGACCATTCATACGGTTCTTGGCCAAATCACTCGTGTTGATCCAAAACTCCCACTTTTTACGTTCAAACTGTTTGATTTCTTCCCATGAAATCTATGTTTTTTAGGCTTAATCACACGTAAAAATCTGAACTTTTTGGACGAAACTTATTTTAGCGACTTAAACCATAAAACAGAGATTCGGACGAGTTATTTACCTCAAATTTGTCCGTTTCTTCAGCAAAGTGTCAAGAAATCAATGGGGAAGGAGAGTGGATCGATCTTCAAGCCAAAACCGTCACTTTCTATCTCTAAAGGTGTGGGGAAGATGAAGATAGAAATGAGGGTTTGAAGGGGTGGGCTTGGGTTATGGAGGCTCTCCCTCCCCCTTCAGACCCGGGCACCCCCTTTCGGCCCACGACCCAGTCCGTCTTGCCCCTCCACTTCTTTCGAGTTAGGACCCTCACCCATCACGTGATCACATTTCGGATTTTACATTGAAGACTACATAAATAATCCCCCAACAGGACCTTCTGACATATATCGAAACGTTTTTAACAATATTTTGTTTAGGATTAGGGATCCCCCACCCCAATACAATTATTCCTCCATGCAACCATGGTCTCCTATCTAGTGCCTCGACTGCACTTTGCGAGAAACAGATGTGGTCAAGAAAGACTCGATAGAAATTAAGAAGAAGAATAAATCAATTGGAGGAAAATTGGTAGAATACGCGGAGAAAGTGAGGAAGTTGGGAAAGAAATTAATGAAATAACTTATAAATGTAATTTCTGGTTTTTGTTATACATTTTATAATATAAATAAAAAGTATTTCCTCTTTGTTTTATATATAGATGACACGGAAGGGAAAAGGGTTCGATTTCTTTCGTAGACATGCTCCACATGGTTATGAATTTCAACTAAGTAATGAATCTGACTATGAGCCTAGAGAAGATACTGAAAGTACAGGAAGTATATATAGATGTCTAGGAGAACTGACACATCCTACCAATCCTTATGTACCTTCTATAAATTTCCATTATACTCTTACGGTTTCTAGTCGTAATCCTAACCACTGTGAAAATCCATAATACAACTCTTATTATCATGAAGAATTACCAAAAATCCCTACGAAAATAATCCTGCTCTAGAAGGAGACAAAAGGGAATATTCCAATAGGCCTTATGAAAATGAGGAAATTCCTAGAAATAAATAAATAACGACATTACAAAATCGAGTAGCATAACTAGAAAGAGAAAACCAGATATTAACAAATGTGGATTCTCAAAATAGAGCGTTAAGACAAGCATTAGAAGATGCTTTAAAAAGTGGTAGAAATCAGAGATATATGTGAATTAATTTTCTTGTTATTTTCTATATATTTCAATACTATGTTAAAAAAATATGAATAAAACAAGTTCTTTATATAGTATGTGGGGACAAGTAAAAAAAAGCGGACCTTTCCAAAACACCAGAAGAAGATAAAAACAGGAGGAAGAATGTATATGCCCTAGAATGGGAAGAATTATGTGAGCTGGTGATCCAGAAGTTTTGCCCAATTAATGAACGGGAACAAATTGAGGTGAAAATTTTAAACCACCACATGATCGGTGTTTACCATATGGAGTATGTTTCGAAACATTTCGAATATGCTCGCCTCGTTCCTCACCTCTTGACCCCCAAATCAAGTTTAATTAGCCGCTATAGTAAAGGACTGGTTGAGGAGATCCGAGATATGGTTAAGGCTACAATGCCTAAAACTATTGATTCTGCCATAGAGCTGGGTGGACTATTAACTGATGGAATGATACGTTAGCAAGAAGAAAATAAAGCGAAAGAAGTCGCTAAGAAGGCTGAAGAAAACCGTAAAAACAATAATCTATGGGAGAAAAAAAATCAGCCTATAAGGAAAGGGTTTATTCCTCCAAACCTTGAATGTAAAATATGCGGAAAAGGACAAGAGGAAGATGTTATTTTGATAAATCCCCTTTATGCAAATTCGGCAAGTCCGTAGGACACATGTTCGAGAATTGCCAAAGAAAGAAGAACGTGACCTGTTTTAATTGTGGTAAACAAGGACACTTCAAATTCTCATGCCCGAAGCTAAGTCAGGCAAGTACTAGTGACGCAAGGGCTAACGAAGGAGCAAAGAAAAATGTACAAGCCTTCGTACTAAACACCCGGGACGCAACACCCATCCTACATGTAGTCACCGGTACGTTACTCATTAATAATATTTATGATTGAGTAGTATTTGACTATGGCGGAAATCAAAGTTTTATAGATTATAAATCCTGTAATCTATTAAACGAGCCCTTAGCTACATTAGATAGGACTTATGAGGTAGAAACAATCCACTGAAATCTAATAAAGATATTCGAGTCCTTGGACAACTGTAATATCATGATAGCAGGACATATCATACCATCACGGTTAATGCCCATGAAACTAGCAGGTTTTGATAGTGTACTACGTATGGCCTAGTTAGCAAGTAACTACGCCTGTATCCTTAGTGATAAAAAGGCTATAGAATTACGAACGCCATCCGATAAACAAATTATAACAATTCACGATGGTAAACAAACCAATTCCACTGTGATAATCTCAATACTGAAAGCCACTAAATTCATAATAAAAGGATGTATCGCGTACTGGGCCTATGTAACTACCGGTACCAAAGCAAAGAAAATAGAAGATATACTGACAGTATCAGAATATACTGACGTATTTCCCACTGAATTACCGGGAATACCACCGGAGCGGGAAGTTGAATTCAGATAAACAAGATATCGGACATGACCCCGATCGCCAAATCCACTTACCGGTTTGCTCCGACGGAGATGTAGGAATTACAGAAGTAGTTAAATGAATTGCTAGAAAAATGATTCATAAGACCCGGTTCATCTCCTTGGGATTCTCCTATTCTATTCGTTAAAAAGAAAGATGGTACAATGCGCATGTTTTTTGACTACCGGGAACTAAATTAAGTAGCGATCAAGAATGGATACCCACTTTTGAGGATCGACGATCTATTTGCCAGCTACAAGGTGCATGTCACTTTTAAAAATAGATCTTCGTTCCGGATACCATCAAATAAAAGTCGAAGAAGATATCCCTAAAACTGCCTTCTGGACAAGGTATGTATATTATGAGTTCATGGTCATGCCGTTCAGACTCACTAATGCTTTTGCCGCATTTATGGAATTGATGAATCGTATCTATAAACCATATTTAGATAAATTTGTTATGGTATTCATAGACAATATACTCATTAATTCTAAGTCTACGGAAGATCACGAGAATCATCTTAGAATAATAGAACAACTTTTGAGAACAGAGAAATTGTATGCCAAATTCTCCAAATGTTTGGCTTCGTGAAGTACAACTTCTGGGTCACGTAGTAAATGTCGAAGGTATTCAACTAGACCCTGCCAAGATTGAGGTAATTTCCAAATGGGAAACCCAAAAATTACTTACTGAAATCTGTAGTTTCCTGGGCTTGGCCGGATACTACAGACGATTTATTCAGAATTTCTCCAAAATAGCCCGCTAACTAATTTGACTTATAAGTCTATAACGTATTAGTGGGGACCCAAACAAGATGAAGCTTTCCAAACCCTGAAACAAAAATTGACAAACATACCCATACTGGCTTTGCCAGATGGTAATGAAGAATTTGTTGTATACTATGATGCCTCACACATCAACATAGGTTATGTATTGATGCAACGAAACTAAGTCATCGCTTACGCGTCTCGTCAATTAAAGACTCACGAGAAAAACTATATGAACCACGATTTAGAATTAGGTGCAATAATTTTTTCTATGAAAGTATGGAGGCACTATCTCTACGGGCCAAATTTACAATTTTTATTGACCATAAAAGCTTGATGTACATCTTTCTTCAGAAAAGAACTAAACATGAGGCAATGACGATGGCTGGGAGTGTTTAGTGATTATGATTGTAATATCTGCTATCACGAAGGCAAGGCTAATGTTGTAGCAGATACCTTGTGTAGAAAAGATAATGAACAGCCCAGAAGAGTTCATGCTTTAAGATTAGACCTACACATAGATCTCATGTATCAAATAAAAGATGTCCAACGGTTGACTTAAACTGAAGAAAACTTAGAAAAAAGAAGGAATGAAAGGAATGTTTGACCAACTTGTCAAAGGAGATAAGGACATCGTACACTTAAATAAAAGAAACTGGGTTCAGATCACAAGAGATCTTCGAGAAAAAAATTCTCTAGAAGGCACATAAATCCAAGTATACAATGCACCTAGGAAGTGATAAGATGTATAAAAACGTAACACCTCGAAAATTCCTAAAGAAATAAGGACTTAACTTGTCAAATTTCAAAATTGAGGGGCCAAAAGAAAAATAGTCCAAAGTACAAGGACTAAAAAAAGGTTAAGAATTTCGGGCGGTAGCGGACCGCTGCCCATTGGCATAATGGTCCGCTACATAGAGAAGAAGGTAGCAATGATGACGTGGCACGTGGGACGAATTCTGACGCGTGTAAACCCTATGGCGGACCGCTATCTAGACCTTAACGGTCCGCTACGAAAGAAAGGGGCTGGCGGACTGCTAGCCCTTGGCTTAATGGTCCGTTACTTGCTTCCGAAGGAAATTGAATTGCGGCCGGAGGCGGTGGCGGACCGCCACCGCCTTGTGTAGCGATCTTTTACGGATTCATAGTTTGCTTATAAATAGAAATCAAGAGCTCGATCAGTTGAACAACCACACACACTAAGCACACTATCTAAAACACACACATAAGCTTTGATCATCCACTTTTCGAAGCCACGGTTCGCGTTAAAAGTCCGGTTTAAGCCTTACGCCTTCAAATTCTCATAAATAGTCTGAGGTAAGGTTCTAACCCACTATCCGAGGTTTAGTTATGTACTACCACGTTAAATAATGCTTGATTAGGAAATGTCAATACAATTTAGGATATTGTATATATTGCAGTAAACTAAGCCAAGGTGTTGTCAAGGGGAGTTTATCTTAATTGAAATGTGTATTGGTTACACAGTTGTTATTTGAAATAGTCTAATAAGTGATGCCCTATTCCAAGTATATATAACACGTAGTAGGTGCTTTATACGTTCTGAAAGTGGATGTGACCTACGGGTGGGACAATTTATCCCGTTTTGTACCGGTGTGGAACGACCAGTGGCCGGGAACGGTTCCCCAGATATATAGTGGGACGTGGGATTGATGATGATCGAATAATAACCATTTGTGAGATTATGAACACACCAACTTATGTTGACCCAGTTACTTTTAATGTTTTTAAAGGTTATTACAGGTGAAACCTTAGATAGATGTAGAGGATGACATTCCAAATAGAAAGATGATAGATGTGGATAGTTGTTGATTGGATGGTCAGATAATTGGAGGCATGTTTGAAAGAACTATAAGTCATGTGGTTTTGAGTTCCTTCATGGGAACTAATGGTTGTGATAATAGTTGGGTTGTCTAGTTTGTAATATACATTTGGTTATGTTTTAAAACGATGTAGATATTAATAAAAGATGTTGATGGCTTAGCTTCTGATGTGTGTTATGTACCATTTCGTCATCACTAGCTAGTGCTTGGGACTAGGGTATGACAAGTTGGTATTAGAGCCTCAGTTTAAGAGATTAAGATACTACATGAATAGTATCTAGACTTAAACTAGGACTATGAGAATAGTCTAGAATGCCTCACGATAAGTTAGATGTATACATTAAGTACAACATATATCAGGAAATAGCTAAAATGAGATATATAAAGGCATTTTGGCCAAATGTTGTTAATTTCTGAATTTTTGGATTATGACCGGTTATACGAATTCTGATACCATACATCTATGTGTAGGTATAAATGGCAGGAAGAGGTAGAGGACAAAGTAGAGGCAGGTGTAGAATGCCTAATACTAGGTTTCACACCCGTGATATGACGAATACTGAACCAAACATGGAAGCAAATACGAATATTGAACCTGAGCAGCATACGGAGGAGGTAATCATGACATAATCACAATTTCAAGGAGCGGTGGCATGTGAGGTCACCAAGATACTTCAAACAACCCTACCTGGAATCCGTGACGATGCTTTCCATAGAAGAATGGGTTCCAACGGTCTGGGAAACAGAAATGAAAGAACAAGTGGTCCAATCCCCAAATGAAACAATATTGGTACTACTTGAATCCCTTAAACAGTTGGAATAACAAACCAAAGCACGGGGGGAAATAATTAAGGATGTACATATAAGAACTTTAGTGACTACCACCCAAAACCGTTCAACGGCAAGAAGAATGCCATTGCAGCCATGCAATGGATAACTTCTATGGAGGCCGTGATTAAAATGAGTGAGTGTAGAACTGTTCAAGCAGTTAAATTTGCTGGACATTCATTCAAGGAAGAAGCACTTGACCGGTGGGAGTCAGTCAAGTGGACTAAAGGAGAGGATTATACTGATATAATGAAATAGGAGGATATGAAAGCATTATTGATCAAGAGGTATTATCCACAAAATGCGATGGGCAAGATTGAGACAGAGTTTCATCAATTTGAAGCTAGAAACTTTACCGACCAGGAATACACCACCAAATTTAATGAGATGGCCAAGCTAGTGGCACACTTGGTGACTCCTGAATCCCGAAAGATTAGGTGTTATGTGTAGGGTTTCCACCAAAAGTCTATAACTTAGTAAAGACTACAGCATGTGAAACAATAGATTCAGCTGTAGAACATCGTGCGGTAATGAATGATAAGATAGAAGCTCAAGAGTCATCAAAGGTGGACAACAAGAGAGGTCATGAGAAGATAGCATATGAGCCTGCAGATAATAAACTCCCAAGAAGAGATGAAGATAATCTGGGAAGAGATGCACAAGAATTTATATGTCATAAATGCCAGGAAGTAGGACACATTGCAAGATATTGCCCAAGCATCAATTGCCATAATTGTAATAAGATTGGGCATTATAAGTATAATTATCCAAAAGCACCTTAAGCAAAAACCGGTGGAGGATCCAAAGGACGCATATTCATTTTGGGAGGAAGAACAGGTACGTCTCCAATAAAATAATATAAAAGAATGTTAATTAGACACGTAAATATAAATCATATGTTTACCATTGAGAGCGGATTAAGATAAGAATTATGTCCTTAAAACGAGGTATTAGAAAGGAAAATATGATTAAGGAAAAAGTATCCCTGGACCTAAGTGTGATCATTCGGTTAAGTAAAAAAACATTCCAAATTTCGAGGACGAAATTTCCTAAAGGAGGGGAGATTTGTAACATCTCGAAAATTTCTAAAGAAATAAGGACTTAACTTGTCAAATTTCAAAATTGAGGGGCTAAAAAAGAATAGTCCAATGAACAAGGACAAAAAATAAAAAATCCGAATTTCGAGCGGTAGCTGACCGCTACCCATTGGCATAACGGTCCGCTACGTGGAGAGGAAGGTAACAATGATGTCATGCCATGTGTGTGCTGACTAGCGAATGAATTCTAATGCGTGTAAACCCTGTGGCGGACCGTTATCCAGACCTTAACAGTTCGCTACGGAAGAAAGGGGCTGGCAGAACGCTAGCCCTTGGCTTAACAGTCCGTTATATCTCTTGAAGGAAATTGAATTACGGCTTGAGGCGTGTGGGGACCACCACCACATTGTGTAGCAGTCCCCTACGGATTCAATGTTTGCCATAAGTTGAACAACCACACACAATAAGCATACTATCTAAAACACACACATAAGCTCTGATCATCCACTTTCTGTAGCCACTGTTCGCGTTTAGTTATGTACTAGTACGTTAAATAATGTTTGATTAATAAAAGTCAATATAATTTAGGATATTGTACGAGATATAGATTGCAGTAAACTAAGCCAAGGTGTTGTCCAAGGGAGTTCCTCTGAATTGAAATGTACATTTGGTTACACAGTTGTTATTTGAAATAGTCTAATAAGTGAAACCCTATTCCAAGTATATATAACACGTAGTAAGCACTTTATACGTTCCAAAGTGGATGGGACCTATGGGTGAGATAATTTGTCCCATTTTGTAATGGTGTGGAATGACCGGTGGTCGGGAACGATTGACCATTATAAACATAACAAAAGCTCACAGTTGTTGTAACTAGTGGGTGGGATGTGGGATTGCTGATGATCGAATAATAACCATTTGTGAGATTCATGAACTCACCAACTTGTGTTGACCCAATTACTTTTAATGTTTTTAAAGGTTATTAGAGGTGGAAACTTAGATGGCTGTAGATGATGGTGTTGAAGCACTTTTGTGTCACAAACACTCTGGATAGTGTCTTAGTTTATTGTACTTGTATTGTAAGTTTTGTCTTTGTATTGTAATGTCTGTATGCATTAGTTATCGAGTTGTAATTTCTAATGCATGTCATTGTTGTATTATTTCTCTAAGTGTTTTGCGCACTTAGCATGTGCGCAGGAATTAGTTCCTGCGTACTTAACAAGTACGCAAGAATACTCTGCGTACTTGCTAAGTACGCATGAACAATTTGCCCTACGCACTTGTTAAGTGCGCGGAGATCAGGTCTTGTATAAATAGAATAGGTTGACAGAAGATATGTACGTAGACATTTGAACTCACTGTTTTCTCTCTGTAACCGTTCAAGTTTATAATAGAAGGAACTTTAAAATGATTTCTTTGTCGGTTTACTTTGTGTTGTTTGATTCTCCACCTAGTCACGGGCATTCCGCACCCGGTCCGGCTAGTCACACACCCACACATAACGATCCGAGACACCCGAGGACCTACAAGTGGTATCAGATCTTAGCTCTTGATTTCGAGTGTTGTGAGTGTGTTAGGAGTATCTTCTACTCATCCTACAGAGTTTTTGCATGCAAAAGTGGGTGTTTTTTGTTGATTTTTGTGATAAAATAGGGGTAGCTCTTGAGCACTATTTTAGAAGCAAAAAATAACTCAAAAACCGACTTTTGTTGTGTATTTGAATGTTTTGAGCATCAAAGGTTGGTTAGAAACGAGTTTCTGACCTTTTGGCTCATTTTGTTTGGTCACATTTTCGATTTCTGCCATCTTCGGTGAGTTTCCAGTGACCGAAAAAAGTTGGTGAGAGTTGGTGAAAAAGTGACCTGCGTACTTACCTTATTTGGCAACAAGTACAGTCTTGCTGCGTACTTACCAAGTACGCAAGACCATATTTGCTGCGTACTTACTTAATCTCCTGCGTACTTATCATTTACTCCTGCGTACTTATCAAGTACGCAAGCGCAAATTCTAAATACGCAAGACTAGGTTTGTTAAGTACGCAAGGCCAGAGACAAGTGCGCAAGTTTCTTTGACTTTTCTTAAATTTGACTAAGTGTTCACCATGTCAAATCTTCAGAACCTCGGTAACCTTCTGAACTATGACAATGAGATCGGAACCCCACAGAAACCCCCAAAGCTGCTTAATGTAGATGATTATTCAAACTGGAAAGCACGCTTTGAACATTATATTTCTTATACTGATTCTTCGTTATGGATACCCATTCTAGAGGGCTATAAGCATCCCACATACACTTACCTTGATGAGGAAGTTCCCAAGCCTATCTCTAAACTTGATGAAAAAGAAAAGAAAGTTTATGATAGAGAGAAGAAGGAACACAGATCTATCACTTTGGCCTTGACCAGGGAGTTATTCCACAGATTCAGAGGATACGATAACTCCAAGGATCGCTGGAAGGCGTTACAGAAGAGATTCGAGGGTAACAGTGACATCAAGAAGAGTAGAAGGGATCTTCTCAAGAAGCAGTATGAGTGCTTCAGATATCTGGAGAACGAATCCATAGATGAGCTCATCTCTAGATTCGTTCATCTGCAGACTGAGTTGAAAGCTTTTGACCTCATCTATCCAAATGAGGAATTAGATGAAAAATTTCTAGATGCTTTGCCACCTAAATTTGAGGTGTATACTACCCTGATGAGAGAGAATTCTAAGTTTTATGAGATGACAATTGATGAGGCAATTGGAAAGGTTCAAGCGCAAGACATGAACCTAAAAAGAAAGGAGAGCTCAGGAAAACCTCAGATACAAGACCCTTCTATGTATTATGGGACGTCTTGTACAACCAAGTCATCGGGCTCTGGAATTGCCCTTTTCTCAAGAAACTCTCATAAGGAAGAAACTTTAAAGGCTTGTGGTGGTCATGTGTGCTATGCAGCATCTGGATCTGGTTCTGGATCTCATCACCAGAATTCCTCAAGAAATCCTTCTCCCACATCTTCAGCTAACCAATCAGCAATAGCCAAGATAGCTGAAGATCATGTGGCTTTATTCTCATCATGCATGCTTGCCTATGAGAACTTCATTGGCGGTAAGCTAACGGATCCTGAAACCATCGAAGAAGACTTTAATCAGGTGGATCCGGATGATATGGAGGATATGGATATTCAATGGAATATGGCCATGATCTTGAGGAGAGCCAAGCGTTTCTTGAACAGAAAAGGAAGAAAGTTCATTGGCGGGCATTCAAATGCCAAGGTTGTTTTTGAAAAATCCAAGGCCAAGTGTTACAAGTGTCTGAACTTTGGACACTTTACTCGTGAATGTCAGAAGGACAAAGCACCTACCTTTGGATTAACAAGACCAAGCCAGAGAAGCAACCAAGGATACAACTCTATCAACCGCAATCAAAGTCAAGGTGAAACGTCCAATGCATTGGTGGCTTAACAGGACGAAAGCTTTGATTGGGGTATTCATTTGGAGGATGCCCTTATTGCACAAACACAGGTTGGTCTCATGGCTGAGATTATGGAGATGATGGAAGTAGAGGAACGGGAAGCTTCTGTGGCTGATCAAGTAGAGTCTACAACTGCCTTTGCCCTCATGGTTATTGGGGAAGCATCAAGTTCATCAAATGAGGTAGATTATAATCCTTTTGCTGTCATTTCTTGTTCCAAGTGTCTAAGCTTAAAGGTTGAAAATTCTAAGCTTCAAGACAAAGTCGAACCCCTTCGTATTGCAGTGTTTAATTTGAACATTTTCTTTGGTTTTCTGATATATTCTCTTTTCTTAGTGGTTAGAATGTGATTTTCAGGTTTAATTTCACCTTTCTTTTATGTGGAAATCATCTGAAATATCTAAGTCCTTAATAGAGATTGTATAACTTTTAGTGAGATATGTATCAATATTCTCTCCCTCTTTCCCTAATGAAACTTCGTGTCTATATTAAAAACTTTAGTTTCAGATTCATTTGCTTGAGGATGAGTAACCAAATGAGTAATTGTTTCATGTGATGAATCATGATTAGGATGAGGTAAAATTGTGTAATTGTGATTATAAGGTGGTGGAACCTTATTATAACCAACACCAGCCATGGTGCTTTTCTTAATATATGCATCAACTATACCATCAGCAATATTTGATGATACATCGCATTTATCAATGTGCACCTCAGCATGTGCAATATCAGTTATTGCTTTTGTCAATTTAACCAAAAGGTCATTAGTTTGAGTTTCAAGGTCAGATTGAGTATGTTTTAATTCTAAAATATCTTTGTTTAAAAGTTTTACTAAATTCTATCACAGTCTCCATCTCATCAATAAGCCTTTGGTTATGTTACATTTTCAATACCTTTTTCTAAGCATAAATGTTCAACTACCAGTAGGGGAAGTTCTTTGATGTCTTTCATAAGTGTTTAGTTTGCTTATGCGGTTTCTTCAGTATGTGCATTGTGATTATAACTTTCACCTATTAGTGAACCTTGCTGTGGTACCAACGCAGTAGATCTTTGCCCTAGATTTTACTACTGATAGTTACCCTGAGGCTGTCCTTGGTTATGGTTCTGATTTGGTCTTTGATAACCTAGAACATGAGCAGAGTTAGCCTTCGGTTCCTCTAGTAAAACGTCTTATAAGTTGGATGCAATAGTAACATTTAGCTTTGCTTTTGTCAAATCCAATCCTAGGATTTGGATCACTACTAAATTAACTTCTTCTAGTTTTCTATAAAAGTCTATTAGCTCCAAGTGTAATCATATCCATCTGCCATTGAATGTCGAATTCTTCTAAGATGTAGATTAATTAAGTTGTTCTAAATCTTCTTGAACAAATGTGGCAAGAGTTAGGTTACTAGCCATGATGCATCATAGCATGTATTTTGATGTTGTGATTGATTGTATGGTGATGTTTGTGGAATTTGTGAAGCTGAAATACCAGAATAAACACTTTGAAAATTTTGGGGTGTAAGAGTATAAGGAGGTTCAGAAACTTCTCTTGTGGGAGCTTTAACTACGAATTAAACAAGAGCAACACATCCTCCAATTATAGTACTCTATTAGTACAACACATCCTCCAATTAAAGTATAACTAGGTTTTCCTTGATGCATCTCATTATTTTGGTTCATTTCCATTTCAAACGTTTAGAGCATTCCATATAATTCCTCCAATTGAAGTGTTTTCACATTCTCAGTTCTCCTTATAGCCATAATGTAAACAGTCCAACTCGTAGGAAGAGATCTCATGAACTTTTTTATTACATCAGCATTACATAGTTTAACATCTATTTCCTAAAGTTCACTAATCAGATAGATGTAACGATTCATTTGTTTAGTTAATGATTCTCATACACATATGTGAGTAATTCATATTGTTGTTTCAACTAATCGCTCTTACTTTCTTCTTATTTTTTTTAGAAAGGCAAAGCAAACACCTGGACCACCCCGGGTAACCCGATGGCTAAACGCAACTCTGCCCCGCTAGCGCAGACGGCATCGGGTGGCCCAAGCCCTAACTACACCATGACCCCGGGGAAAAACCCGCTAACCCGCCCGCCCGAAAGCACGACAGCGAACTAGCGGTAAAACCCGTTCGGCTCAGGGATCGAACTTGTGTTGCCACAAGTCTCCCTTCATTGCCTCCAATGCCACCCCAAAATGTTGAAAGTGGGGATTGAACCTGGGTCTTCTTTGGAGAGGCCAGACTTCCTACCACTACACCACTTTGGAAGTAGCTACTTTCTTCTTATTTAGTTCAACCTTCATATTGATCCTCTAGGGCATCGTAAAGAGATTTGCAGTTTTATATTACTTGAGACCTTGATAAATTTGCTAGGTAAAGCCATAGTGAACGCATTAATGATTTTAGATCTCTTTCTCTCGATTTATTATAAGCTTCATAATACCTTGATAGTTCCTAAAGTACATAAGTAACTCCATTAGCAGACTTCACCACCGGTAGATTTGGACCATCAGGAATCAATTTCCATAAATTGAAATAGTTGTAATTGATGACATTTTCATTTGAAGTTTCCACATATTGAGTAGCAGATTGTAATCTTGGTGGTTTATTAGTTGAACCTATCTCTACATCATAATTGCGTAGCAGATTCGTCATTTCAATAGAGTTACTAATACGTAACCCTAAATTGATAACACAATTGAAACAAAGTTTAGAAAAGAGTCGGAGAAACTGATTTAGTAAACAATTTTACTAAATCTTGTGAAGAATAGCACATCCTGAATCCTTCATTCTTCGATTCAAGAAATTACGAGCTATAGGCACAAAACTTCAACTGTATTATCAAATCTTGTTCGTACAAATATCACAATCAGTTACAAGTTCCAACTTCTAGATTCTTCGAATACAAGTAGAGATTACATCTATTTATAAGCGAATACAATTGAAGCTATATGTTAAGCCCGATTGCTAACGTGGCATAAGTAACTTTCTCAAGTTACACACATTCAGACAAAGTCAACTCATTAAAGCCACAGTCAACTTTATGACTTGAAGTTAACATGCCTTCCCTAGAAATTATACAATAGCAACAGTGTCTTCCATAGCAAATCTTCTAATCCGTAGCAATTTCCTCATCCGTAGCAAACTGCCTTGGAAAATATTTCAATCGCAGCAATTTGATCCTGTAATTTACTAATCCGTAGCATTTTGCTATTTCTCTCATTCATCTTTTTTGCTCTTCCGTAGCAATTTTTTTTGCAATCTTCAATATTTCCGTAGCTTTCCATACTCGGTGTAATTTTTTTTGCAATCTTCAATATTTCCGTAGTATTTTATTCAAAACAAGATAAATCTTGTTGAAATCAATTATCGTCTAACTTGCTATTTAGTCAACCTCACCCCAACAACACCTACCGATCCGTTGTCATCTTTGACAAGCGTGTTTTGTCAATAAACCTTTGCTATCAAGAAAATAGAGGATATAGAGACGTTGATGTGATATAATTAGTTTTTTGAATTCAAAGTCTAATGCAATGAATAGTCACAGCGATGTCATGGAACGAAATTGAGATGGTGACAGCAATTTCTTTACACTATTGTGGAATTGAGATGGTGACAGTTTGAAAAAAAAAATATATATATATATATATACAATCCCGGTTTTTTTTCTTGTGAGCGGCAGCCAATGAAATATCTAAATATTTTTTAAATTCTTTCGGATTGCTAGTCATTTAATGTTCAGAAATGACTTAAGATATACATAATTTGAATTTTTATTTTGTGTTGTTATATACATAATTTGACTTTTTTTTTTCTGTAATTATTAGAAAGTTAAGTTTATGTATATATTATGTATTTGTAATTAGTCAAGGGGTTATGTGTAAGTTTTCAAATCTAGAAACTGATTTACGTGTAGGGTTGTGTCGTTCTCAAGGAAACGACACATTGATTATGTTGATTATTACATGTTAGTGGACAACATCGTGAGCGGATTGATTATTAATGCAATCAATTAAATAATGAAACAAACATCAAATTAATAACTTATCTGTGGGAATCGCTACTTTTGATGATGAAGTTGATGCTATGTTGATTCCCGTTATCATACATTGAATCTGATGGATGATTATGGAAGATCTTTTATGGTGTTCTAGAGAGAATTCTGATTAATCTCAGATAATGATAAATATCATGAATTCATGCAGATCTTCCCTATTAATAGGTATCTAAAGGAAATCATAACTACCCCCTTAACTATTCATTATCTACAATTACTCCTATCAAGTAATTGTCAGAGACTAGTTATGTCATATTGGTGAAGTTAATCAAATGATCTTTAAGGCCACACTAACGGGTTATTTCCAACATTCTACCACATAGGCGAGTGATCATTTGTGACGAGCATTCAATTAGTTTGGTCAAGTCAAACACTTATCGAGTTTCATATTAAAAGTATAGTTGAGAGTTACAGTCATTCGAATTGTAGTCATACTAAAGTCTCAATATAAAACACTTAAACATCAAACCAAAATGACTGAAATAAACCCTTAAAGTATAATATTAATTTGTACAAAATATGTCTATAGATCTTAAAAAATTTTGGGCGGTAGACCTTTAGTAATCGGATCTGCAACCATATCTTTTGTGCTTATGTACTCGATACCAAGGTTATTATCCTCTAATCGTACTATTAATGTTCGAGAAACTAACAGCAGCTGAGTTGTCACAGTAAATCTTCAACGGTCAAGATATGGAGTTAACAACTTTGAATCCACTAATGAGATTACTTAAGCATATGCCATGACAAGTCGCATTATAAACCGCAACGTATTCAGCCATCATCGTTGAGGTTTTTGTCAACTTTTTCTTATGAATTCTCCATTAGATTGGTCTGTCTACTAACGTAAAGATCTATGATGTGTCGTAATTTACACATATTTTTGGCACAAAACTTCGCTCATTTCACGATCAGTTTTTGGTTATTTTCCAATTTTGTAGGTTTTTGTGAAGCTAAGTGAACAAACAAGAGAATTCCAAGAATAAAGATGAAGTTTTAGGGTTTCTGGGATGCAGGCACGGTCGCACCCCTTACTTGGCACGGTTGTGCCAAGCTTACACTAGGCACGGTCGCGCCCCGCATCTGGCACGACCGCGCCAAGCCAAGTTACCTAGCACAACCGCGCTCTTGACACCCCACGACCGCGTGTATACCTGTGAGTCTGATTCAGGGCCTGAGCATCGTACATCCTCGAAGAAAGAGATCCAATGAAAGAAGCAGATCGGTCAACCACCTATCCCGAGACCGTGCTTATCACCACGCACGGTCACGTCCCAATGACACGCACGATCGTGCCTTACCACCTAGCACGGTCGTGCCTTACCACCTAGCACGGTCGTGTCTCCTTTGTTCTATAAATACCAGAAGTTTTCAACAGGCGGGAGACCTGGAGACGTGGAGAGTTGGAGCCTTGAGCACTGTTTTGTGCTCTGAATGATATTGTGTATTTGAGAGTTGAGATTGTTTGCAAGACTTGTATATGTGTAGGCTATGTATGTTGGAAAACCCATGGTTTATGCATGTATTCATTGATTAGTATATGTATGTATGCTAGTTTATGGCTTTTGACTAGGAATGGTGGATGAAGACTTGTTTATGGTTGAAAACTCTTGGATGTGCATCCTTATGCTTGTGTTTGGAAATACAAAGTGCTTGTTATGGTATGTCATGTCTAGTATTATGTTTATCTAGGACTTGTTGACGCAATCTTCTAGTTTATGTAATCATGATATGAACATTGTATGTTGAGGAAATGCATGTTGTTGTTTACTTTAATCAACTTGAGGTGGGTTATGTGTTGATTCGTGTAATCTTTCCAACTAGTTGTTGAATTAGCCAACCTTGACACGAAGCTAGTTCAATCTTTATTAAACATTGGTGTATTCATAGCACGTGAGCTTCATTGTATGATTTTAGGTGATTAGTTTGTATAATTCATTCTAGCTTTCCGAAGAGTCATTTGATTAGATGTCTTGGACGAGAATTTAGTCAACATATGTTTCATGTATTTGCCATGTATCCATAGTTATTTTTGGGTGTTTACTAAATGGATTCGAGACCGAAGTGATATTCCTTCCTTGATTGTTTGACTTGTGTTCTTACTTTAGTTTAATATTCTTACATATTAGTTTAATCAAAAATCAACTTAACCATCTTTTACCATTACTTGATTGGATTTTAGTTCTGGTTTATTATCGCATTCCACCGTGTCCACGGATTGATATCCGGTTCTTACCTTTACTATATTGCTGTCCGACGGGTACACTTGCCCGGTGTGTGTGTCATTAGTCTTTGGTGAAAACCCCTTTTTAAAACTAATTGTGTAAAAATCTTTATAAAAATATATACACTTTCAACACATCAATCTACCCTAAAGTTTATTTCTTTTCATCTTTGCATTTAGCAACATGTTATGATACTTGTAGATATCGCAACACTTTCTTTGCTTCTTTCAAGTGATCTAGGCCAGGAATAGATTAATACTGGCCTAACATTCCAACAATGTAATCTATATCCGGATGAGTACAGACTTGCGCATACCTCAAGCTTCCTACTACTGAAGCATAAAGTATCAATCTCGTTTGCTCCTTTTCAACCTCTGCTTTCGGACAATGGAAAGAACCGAAAATGTATCCTTTAGCTACTAGAGTTGCTAATTGAGAGCAATGTTGCATGTTATAACGTGTTAGAACACGATGAATATAATCCTTCTGAGACAGCCCTAATGTCCCATTGGCTCGATGTCGGTGGATTTCGATGCCTATTACATAAGAAGCTTCTCTGAGATCCTTCATGTCAAAATTACACGAGAATAATCGCTTTGACTCATCCACTTGATTCTTGATTAAGAATTGTTTCTTCATGACTTATAAACTAAGTGTTCTTGACCTTTAGGTTTGAAACCTTCAGGTTGATTCATAAACACTTCCTCAGGGAATCCTTTCATTAAAATGAGCTACTAAGGGCAAAATGATCCTCAGGGAATCCTTTCGTTAAACAGGTGAGAAAGTTTCCTGATAGTGAATGCCCTCCTTTTGAGTATAGCCTTTAGCAACCAATCGAGCTTTAAAGCGTTCAATGTTTCCATTAGGATCTGTAAAAGGTATAAAACTGATATATTACTGAATGAATTAACAAGTATAAAAGGGGACCTCTATATATAGGGGGAAAACCCTAAAAACAGGCACATGGGCTAACTAACTAAACAGATAATAAAAGGGCCTAGATATATACAACTAACACTCCTCCTCAAGTTAGAACATAGATGTTAAACATGCCCAACTTGTTACAAATAAAATCGATTTGAGCTTTCCGGAGCGGTTTGGTGAGAATGTCTGCAAGCTGAGAATCTGTCTTGACATGAATTGGTTGAATGGATGGAGGATCCTTTTTTGTACCAACTATCCGATCTCTGATAAGATGACAATCAACTTCAATATGCTTCGTTCTTTCATGAAAAACTTGATTCTTGGCTATGTGTATAGCCGATTGACTATCACAGTATAATCGCATCAAGTCATTAGAGATAACCCCGAGTTCTTTAAGAAGTCGCCTGACCCATATCATTTCTGATGTAACATCAGCCATGGCTCTATATTCAGATTCGGCACTTGACCTAGATACCGTGTGTTGCTTCTTACTTTTCCATGACACAAGATTACCTCCAACAAATACACAGTATCCAGTGGTGGATCGTCGTGAGATAGGGCAACCAGCCCAATCTGCATCTGAGAACCCAGACACACGTCCATCTCCTTCTTCTGTAAAGGCGCCTACACGACAATGGCCCTGATCAGAATACAAGATCCCTAAACCAGGTGTGGCTTTGAGATACCTCAAAACGCGAAGGGCAGCATCCCAGTGTCCGGTGTATGGAGTGGCCATGAACTGACTTAAGACACTCACTGAGAAAGAAATGTCGGGTCGTGTAACTGTCATGTAATTAAGCTTACCAACCAGACGCCTGTAACGTTCAGGATCCTTTATTGGACTCCCGTCCTCAGGAAGCAGCTTCCCCATAGGAAGCATTGGGCTATCAACTGGCTTGCAACCCAGTAAGCCACATTCAGTCAGCATATCAAGGACATACTTCCGCTGAGAGAGAAAAATTCCTTGTGGAGAACGAGATACCTCTATGCCAAGAAAGTATCGAAGTCGGCCAAGGTCACTAATCTGAAACTGGGACTGAAGAAACTGTTTGAGCTCGGTAATCCCAATCTCATCATCCCCTGTAATTATGATGTCATCAACATACACAACTGCAATGATGCGTCGACCCAGGTGGTGCCTGAAGAATACAGAGTGATCATAAGCATTACGTACCATCCCAAATTCTCCCATAACATTCGAGAACCGACCAAACCATGCCCTAGGAGACTGCTTAAGACCATATAATGACCGACGGAGTCTACACACCTTAGAGGCCTCCTCCTTGACAATAAAACCAGGTGGTTGCTCCATATAAACCTCCTCCTCAAGAACACCATTGAGAAAGGCGTTCTTGACGTCAAGCTGATGGAGCGACCAATGATTAATGGCAGCAAGAGCAATAGAAATGCGTACTGATGGCATTTTAGTAACCGGGGAGAAAGTCTCGTCATAGTCAATACCATACGCCTGCGAATAACCCTTAGCAACTAAACGAGCTTTCAGACGATGCAAAGAACCATCGGGGTGGAGTTTAACTATGAAAACCCACCGACAGCCAACAATATGTTTACCTGGAGGAAGCGTAACAAGATCCCATGTATGATTAGCTCCGAGAGCCCCAATCTCTTCTTCCATGGCATGTCTCCATCCTGGGTGAGCAAGAGCTGTCATCACATTCTTGGGAATCGGGTGGGAATCTATGGCAGTGGTATAGGCATGGGATTCAGGTGAGAGGTGGGAATAAGCAACATAATCCTGAATAGGATAACGGGTGGGATGTCGGGGTTCTTTGCGAAAGGCAATCGGTATATCAGGAAAGGGTGCACCAGGAGGGTCATAAACATGTGTGGCTGGTGTAATAGGGGTAGTATCTGTGACAACCCGACATTTCAGGTCAATATCCGTACACATTATAAACAAGTTTACATAATAATTATTTTTGTGATTTATTTAATTTCACAAACAAGGACTTTAGAGTCTAACAAAAACCGAGCATTGTCTCAGTTCACATTTGGTAATTCTAGGAGTTACCGGATCACGTGTTATATACACCGACAAATTCGAACAATAGTGGATAAATTAAATATCCAGGCATATATATATTACACAAATTTTAAGTTGGTCAATAAATTATTTTTAGAATAAAAATTATAATACTGTGGGGAAAATAAACCGAATTAAACTACCCCTTTAAAACTCTAATTAATACCTAAATCTAATTATTTTATTCAAATTATCCCAAACCACTTTTATTGACTTTCTCGGCCGAAGCCAGAGAAAGCCACTCCCACGATCATCTTACTCAAAACCCATACCTCCTATTGCGAAAAACTCAGACATAACCATACTCACTTCCATCACTTTTCTCATAATTCCTTTCATCACTCTCATTTTTATACGGCAAACATTCCAATTCTCTTCAATTCGAAGTCCAGCTTCAAGGCAAAATCCTACCACAAACCAGTATTTTAAGAAGAATCTCAAGTGTTTCTGCAGAAGATTCGAGACCATTCTCTGTTTTCTCTCATCATCTTCATCACTGTTTTTAAGGTAAAAACTCGATATTTTTCATATTATGTTCTTTAAAACCGTAACTAAACTTACATCTTATTTAAACGCAAGAAAGATAACAAGAAGAGTGTGTCGAATTCAAGTTTAAAACATCAAAATATGCCGGACTGATTCTGTCAAAACAGAAGTCCAGTAATCGAAACTAGGAGTTTCGATACCTGTTTCTCAATCGAAACTAGGAGTTTCGATACCTGTTTCTCAATCGAAACTAGGAGTTTCGATACCTGTTGCTCAATCGAAACTAGAAGTTTCGATACCTGTTTCTCAATCGAAACTAGGAGTTTCGATACCTGTTTCTCAATCGAAACTAGGAGTTTCGATACCTGTTGCTCAATCGAAACTAGAAGTTTCGATACCTGTTTCTCAATCGAAACTAGGAGTTTCGATACCTGTTTCTCAATCGAAACTAGGAGTTTCGATACCTGTTGCTCAATCGAAACTAGAAGTTTCGATACCTGTTTCTCAATCGAAACTAGGAGTTTCGATACCTGTTTCTCAATCAAAACTAAGAGTTTCGATACCTGTTGCTCAATCGAAACTAGGAGTTGCGATACCTGTTGGTCAATCGAAACTAGGAGTTTCGATACCTTTTACTCAATCGAAACTAGGTTGTTTCGACTCCTGACCACTCCATCGAAACTAAGTAGTTTCGACACACATATGCCCAATCGAAACTAAGAAGTTTCGACACCTGTACAACAGTCCCAGTTGGGCAGTAACTCAAAACTATTTTATAACAAAACATGTGTTGGAAAACTAAAACGATATTTAAACAAACATAATCAGATTTACAAGGTCGGTGAACAATTTACAATTAAGACGTTGGTCTTAACAACAATTTACCCTTGGTATCTAGGGTACAAACAGTCAAGGTTGACTACAACAAATATTATTACAAGTATATACACAAACACAAGGTGAGTTTCACGGCCCCTTTCTTTTTACTGTTTTCAAATATTTGGGGGAGAAACATACTTCAACTATTTTATGGGATAACAAGAGAATAAGACACGACTTTATGTTTACATGGGATGAGAACAACACATTGGAGGCCGCTAAAGTCCCCTGGAACAACATAGTAACCATTAACTGTAGCCTAGGGTCCTATGAATAGTACTATGGAGAGTGACGTCTCCCGGTCATGGTTAGTCGCGCTAACCACAATCTGGAGGATTTATGGCCGCATAGAATCTGATAACGCTTAATAGGGGCTCACACATGTCATGGTTTGGTTACGCCTCATGTATGAACATATTATTTGTATTCCTAGCTAGTTTACAAATGAGTCAACAATTCTTATTCTGTTTATCACATACAACTGAAACTATTTACGAACAAATGAAGTTTACAAAGAACAATTTGATTAAACCTGTGAACTCACCAACCTCGTGTTGACGATTTTAAGTATGTTTTTCAGGTAACTGAACGTGATTTCAAGGATTGCAATATAGATTACATGCATGCACGATGGATACTACTCAAGGAGGATTTCCCTTGTATAACTCATTGAGTTGAGTCATATTTGTGAAATCTTAACTTTTTGTAAACTCAGATTATGTTTTGTAATGTAAAACATTAAACTTGTTAATGTATCCATTTATCATGTATGTGTTTGCGGTAATCATATGCTTTGGAAACCATGAACGTTGCGCCTCGCGTTTCCGCCTTGGCGGGGTGTGACAGAACTGGTATCAGAGCCATTGATTATAGTGAACTAGGAATCTAAATTGGAACCTAGTCTATAATCTAAATGACTCACTAAAACGTTTTCATTGCATAAGCATTGCATGACCAGTCATTTTGTCATATGGATATTGTAGTCACAAGCATGTCGTCACATTCACATTCTGATCCCGTCTCTGACACTGAATCAAATGAGGAATTTTCCGCCTCACGTCCCAAAAATCAAGTACAAACCCGTAGCTCCACACCACCTAAAGTCGCCTTGGGAAAACCGCCTATCGTCTACCGAAAGAAAAGCGGAGGACCAGTTAAGGTGCAAAGCGCTAGGAAGAAGGTTCGACTTCCACGCAAAAGGAATCTAGCAGCCCGTGACCCAGAAGACTTGGTGGCTGGTGAAGAACCACCTAGGCAAAGACCCTGCTACCACCCTACTGTGGGAACCATCCGTTGGATGCCTCGTACCCTGGCACGTTGGAGGGAGATGGAGAGCATTCCATCTACCTTTGAGCTTGGAGAGTCTTCTAACTCTCCAACACCCCTACCCCACACTGGGGAAGCCATAGAGCTCACTGTGCCTACCTTGGTAGCTCGCGTTCGTACGCATGAGGAGCGTCTTGATGATCTCCTAGATGATATTCGGGCACATAGGGATGCAGCCATGCGCTTACGTCAAGGACTCGGATCTCGAGTTCAGACTCTAGATGACCGCACCCGAAACATACAGGATGCCACTAACTATCTGGAGTTGAGAGCCGACATGGATTGGCAGTTCACTGTCACGGTCCGAGACATGGTGGAGGCTCTGGAAGAAAGGACGTTGGCTGCAGAATTTGTGGCGAGAGCTAGTTTTGTCATGGCAGGACTTGCCATGATGATTGGATTGTACTCTCACTTCTTCTTTTAAACCTATTACGGGCGGGTTGTGCCCGTAGTACATTAAGTAGTTTAAAACTTTAGTACTGATGAGGTCATGTGAACCCATCTCTTTTGTATCCTTGTCTTTTGGAACAATGTACTATGAATGTTTTGACTATGTATGTAATGGTTTATGTTGTGATAATGGTTGTTTACATTTGACGTTGTTGTATCCTTATGTCATGAGCTATCATTATTGTCATATAATGTTGTTTCTTTTTAATTGATATGTTAGAAAGAACGTCATGGCACCTAAGCGTAGGACAACCCGTAACACTACTGGAGACAACAACGAGACAATTTCTCCAAATGTGGAACAACTTATAGCACAACGAGTAGCTGCTGCCATGGAGCAGTATGAAGCCAATCGAAATAATGGAGGAGGTGTAGGAGGTAGCGGTACAGCTGGAGGTTCCGGAGGTGCAGGAGGTAGCGGTACAGCTGGAGGTTCCGGAGGTAATAAAATAAATAAGCCATAACATATAGTCATGATTCGAATTAATGACGTTATGACTTGTAATTCTACAGATGCTCCAATTAGAAAGTGCTCCTACAAGACCTTTCTGTCTTGCAAACCCCGTAACTTCAATGGCACCGAGGGTGCAGTTGGACTAATGAGATGGATAGAGAAGATGGAATCGGTGATTGATATTAGTGAATGCACCGCTGACTGCATGGTGAAGTATTCTACATGCTCACTCACTGATAAAGCTTTAACCTGGTGGAATTCACAAGTAAAGACTTTGGGAAGGCAGACATCATATGAGTTGTCATGGGAAGACTTAAAAGCCATGATGATCGAGGAATACTGTCCTCGAAATGAGTTGCAAAAGATCGAATCTGAAATGTGGAATTTACAAATGACAGGAGATGATGTTGCTGGCTACACTGACCGATTCAATGAGTTAGCAATCTTGGTTCCACACATGGTCACCCCAGAATACAAGAAGGTTGAAAGATACTTGTGGGGTCTCGCACCTCAAATCCGAGGTCTGGTGACTTCATCGAACCCTATGGATGCCAAGAGCGCCATAACTCTGGCTTTCAAGCTAAGGGATAATGCTGTACGTGATGGTTTGTTTGAGAAGAAGGAGACCGAAGGAGGGAAATCTGGGGAAAAGAGGAAATGGTTTGGAAAACCAATTAATCAAAACAAGAATCAAATTTACAAGAGACCTGAAACTATGAAAGCCTTTGTCGCCAACACTGTGGAACAAAAAGGATACCTTGGAGCACGACCAAGGTGTGACAATTGTGGATACCATCACAGTGGGAAGTGTACCCAATGTGGAAAATGTAAAAAGTATGGACATCTAGCCCTTGACTGTAGGAGCAATACAAACCCTAACAAGATAAATCAAGTAGCAGGAAAAGTCAACCCAGGAACAGAAAGGATGAATCAAGGATGCTTTGAGTGTGGAGATCCAAAGCACTTCAGAAAAGACTGTCCAAAGTTGAAGAACCGAAACGACAATCAGGCCCGTGGAAGAGCATTTGTGATGGGAGCTGGTGACGCACGACAAGATCCAAACATTGTCACTGGTACGTTCCCGATAAATAATCACTATGCCTCTATACTTTTCGATACGGGTGCTGATTTGAGTTTTGTGTCAAATGACTTTAAGTCCCTACTCGGTATTAAGCCCAGCAAACTAGAACAAAAGTATACAATTGAACTAGCGAACGGAAAATTAATTAATACCGGAGAGGTCATTCAAGGTTGTACCTTATATCTTAAAAATCACACATTTAGTATAGATCTGTTACCTGTTGACTTAGGAAGCTTTGACGTTGTTATTGGCATGGATTGGTTGTCAAAGAATCACGCCGAGATTGTTTGTTTTGAGAAAATTGTCCAAATCCCACTCCCAAACGGAGAAGTTCTTTCGATTCAAGGTGAGAAGAGTGGAGTAGCGTTAAGGATGATAAACTGCATGAAAACTCGTAAGTATCTACGTAAAGGCTATTGCGTATTCCTGGCTCACGTTGTCGAGAAGAAACCCGAGGAACGTCGACTTGAGGATATACCAATCGTTAAGGATTATCCTGAAGTTTTCCCTGAAGACTTACCTGGATTACCACCACCGAGGCAAGTCGAATTTCGAATCGATTTGGTACCAGGATCCGCACCGATTGCGCGATCGCCGTATCGATTAGCACCTTCTGAAATGCAAGAATTATCAAATCAACTACAAGAGTTGCTTGATAAAGGTTTCATAAGACCGAGTTTCTCACCTTGGGGAGCTCCGGTCCTATTTGTAAAGAAAAAGGATGGAACCTTTAGGATGTGTATTGATTACCGAGAATTAAACAAGCTTACAATCAAGAACCGATACCCACTACCTCGAATAGATGATTTGTTCGATCAACTACAAGGTTCTAGCTTCTACTCTAAGATCGATCTACGGTCAGGGTATCATCAACTAAGAATCCAAGAAGAAGATGTACCAAAGACAGCATTTAGGACTCGTTATGGTCACTACGAATTCCTAGTTATGCCATTTGGTTTGACAAACGCACCAGCTGTTTTCATGGATCTCATGAACCGCGTGTGCAAACCATACTTGGATAAATTCGTGATTGTGTTTATCGATGACATATTAATATATTCACGAACCAAGGAGGATCATGAATATCATCTTAAATTAATCTTAGAACTACTCAGAAACGAGAAACTTTACGCTAAATTCTCTAAGTGTGAGTTTTGGATCCAAGAAGTGCATTTTCTTGGACATGTCATCAACAAGGAAGGAATTCACGTTGATCCATCTAAAATTGAAGCGATCAAAAACTGGGAAGCACCAAAGACTCCGACAGAAGTACGTCAATTTTTAGGTTTGGCCGGCTATTACAGACGATTCATCGAGAATTTTTCAAAAATAGCCCTGCCTTTAACCAAATTAACCCAGAAAGAAAATAAGTATGATTGGAATGACAAGCAAGAGTCAGCTTTTCAAATACTAAAGCAGAAGCTGTGTAGTGCACCAATTCTATCCCTTCCTGAGGGAATCGACAATTTTGTCGTATACTGCGATGCATCACACCAAGGACTGGGTTGTGTGTTAATGCAAAGAGACAAAGTCATCGCATATGCCTCACGACAACTAAAAGTGCACGAAAAGAATTATACGACCCACGACTTGGAATTGGGTGCAGTTGTGTTTGCGCTCAAAATTTGGAGACATTACCTTTACGGTACAAGATGTACTATCTTTACTGATCACAAGAGTCTCCAGCATATCTTTGATCAAAAGGAACTTAACATGAGACAACGTCGTTGGATAGAACTACTAAACGATTATGATTGTGATATCAAGTACCATCCCGGGAAAGCCAATGTCGTAGCGGACGCTTTAAGTCGCAAAGAACGAGTTAAAACTCTTCGTGTTCGTGCCTTAGAATTGACAATTCATACAAATCTCACTACTCAAATTCGGATGGCACAACAAGAGGCAATTAAAGAAGAAAACATTCAGAATGAAGCTTTACGAGGAATGATAAAGCAATTGGAGTCTAAGTCAGATGACACTTTATACTTCATGAATAGAATTTGGGTGACACGTTTTGGTAACTTACGGGAGTTAGTTATGGACGAAGCCCACAAGTCCAGGTACTCCATTCACCCAGGTTCAGATAAGATGTATAAGGATCTAAAAGAATTATATTGGTGGCCCAATATGAAAGGAGATATTGCCACATATGTCAGTAAATGCTTAACGTGTTCAAAAGTAAAAGCCGAACATCAGAAACCGTCTGGTTTGTTACAACAACCTGAAATTCCCCAATGGAAATGGGAACAGATTTCTATGGATTTCATCACAAAATTACCCAGGACTTCCAGTGGTTATGATACCATATGGGTTATTGTCGACCGATTAACAAAATCTGCTCACTTTCTGCCAATGAAAGAAACTGACAAAACCGAGAAACTTGCAAAGCTTTATATCAAGGAAATTGTGGCTAGGCATGGAGTGCCAATTTCTATTATCTCGGATAGAGATAGCAGATTCGTGTCTAGAATCTGGAAATCATTACAAGAAGCAATGGGCACACGTCTTGACATGAGCACGGCATATCACCCACAAACAGATGGTCAAAGTGAACGGACTATCCAGACATTAGAAGATATGCTCCGTGCATGTGTAATTGATTTCGGAGGAAATTGGGATACTCATTTACCATTAGCTGAGTTTTCCTACAATAACAGCTACCATACGAGCATTAAGGCAGCTCCGTTTGAAGCTTTATATGGTCGTAAATGCCGCTCACCGTTATGTTGGGCGGAAGTTGGTGAAAAACATTTGACAGGCCCTGAGATTGTCCAGGAAACCACTGATAAGATTTTCAAAATTAAGGACCGTTTGAAAGCGGCCCGAGATAGACAAAAGAGCTATGCTGACAACAGACGAAAACCATTAGAATTTCAAATTGGTGACCGAGTAATGTTAAAAGTCTCACCATGGAAAGGCGTTGCAAGGTTTGGTAACCGTGGTAAGCTCAACCCTAGATACGTTGGTCCGTTCGAAATACTGGCTAGGGTTGGCCCTGTAGCTTACAAACTCAAGCTACCACAAGAACTAAACAATATACATGATACGTTTCATGTATCAAATCTCAAGAAGTGTTTATCAGACGAGACACTAATTATACCGTCTGACGAGATTCATATTGACGACAAACTTCATTTCATCGAGCAACCAATTGAGATATCAGATTGGAAGGTTCAAAAGCTGAGACGTAGTCGGATCAAACTGGTTAAAGTACGTTGGAACTCAAAACGTGGTCCTGAGTATACATGGGAACGAGAGGACCAAATGAAAACAAAATACCCATCCTTGTTTGAGGATGCCCCAGTTCAAGAGGACACGAATTGAATTTCGGGACGAAATTCTGTTAACATGGGGAGAATGTGACAACCCGACATTTCAGGTCAATATCCGTACACATTATAAACAAGTTTACATAATAATTATTTTTGTGATTTATTTAATTTCACAAACAAGGACTTTAGAGTCTAACAAAAACCGAGCATTGTCTCAGTTCACATTTGGTAATTCTAGGAGTTACCGGATCACGTGTTATATACACCGACAAATTCGAACAATAGTGGATAAATTAAATATCCAGGCATATATATATTACACAAATTTTAAGTTGGTCAATAAATTATTTTTAGAATAAAAATTATAATACTGTGGGGAAAATAAACCGAATTAAACTACCCCTTTAAAACTCTAATTAATACCTAAATCTAATTATTTTATTCAAATTATCCCAAACCACTTTTATTGACTTTCTCGGCCGAAGCCAGAGAAAGCCACTCCCACGATCATCTTACTCAAAACCCATACCTCCTATTGCGAAAAACTCAGACATAACCATACTCACTTCCATCACTTTTCTCATAATTCCTTTCATCACTCTCATTTTTATACGGCAAACATTCCAATTCTCTTCAATTCGAAGTCCAGCTTCAAGGCAAAATCCTACCACAAACCAGTATTTTAAGAAGAATCTCAAGTGTTTCTGCAGAAGATTCGAGACCATTCTCTGTTTTCTCTCATCATCTTCATCACTGTTTTTAAGGTAAAAACTCGATATTTTTCATATTATGTTCTTTAAAACCGTAACTAAACTTACATCTTATTTAAACGCAAGAAAGATAACAAGAAGAGTGTGTCGAATTCAAGTTTAAAACATCAAAATATGCCGGACTGATTCTGTCAAAACAGAAGTCCAGTAATCGAAACTAGGAGTTTCGATACCTGTTTCTCAATCGAAACTAGGAGTTTCGATACCTGTTTCTCAATCGAAACTAGGAGTTTCGATACCTGTTGCTCAATCGAAACTAGAAGTTTCGATACCTGTTTCTCAATCGAAACTAGGAGTTTCGATACCTGTTTCTCAATCGAAACTAGGAGTTTCGATACCTGTTGCTCAATCGAAACTAGAAGTTTCGATACCTGTTTCTCAATCGAAACTAGGAGTTTCGATACCTGTTTCTCAATCGAAACTAGGAGTTTCGATACCTGTTGCTCAATCGAAACTAGAAGTTTCGATACCTGTTTCTCAATCGAAACTAGGAGTTTCGATACCTGTTTCTCAATCGAAACTAAGAGTTTCGATACCTGTTGCTCAATCGAAACTAGGAGTTGCGATACCTGTTGGTCAATCGAAACTAGGAGTTTCGATACCTTTTACTCAATCGAAACTAGGTTGTTTCGACTCCTGACCACTCCATCGAAACTAAGTAGTTTCGACACACATATGCCCAATCGAAACTAAGAAGTTTCGACACCTGTACAACAGTCCCAGTTGGGCAGTAACTCAAAACTATTTTATAACAAAACATGTGTTGGAAAACTAAAACGATATTTAAACAAACATAATCAGATTTACAAGGTCGGTGAACAATTTACAATTAAGACGTTGGTCTTAACAACAATTTACCCTTGGTATCTAGGGTACAAACAGTCAAGGTTGACTACAACAAATATTATTACAAGTATATACACAAACACAAGGTGAGTTTCACGGCCCCTTTCTTTTTACTGTTTTCAAATATTTGGGGGAGAAACATACTTCAACTATTTTATGGGATAACAAGAGAATAAGACACGACTTTATGTTTACATAGGATGAGAACAACACATTGGAGGCCGCTAAAGTCCCCTGGAACAACATAGTAACCATTAACTGTAGCCTAGGGTCCTATGAATAGTACTATGGAGAGTGACGTCTCCCGGTCATGGTTAGTCGCGCTAACCACAATCTGGAGGATTTATGGCCGCATAGAATCTGATAACGCTTAATAGGGGCTCACACATGTCATGGTTTGGTTACGCCTCATGTATGAACATATTATTTGTATTCCTAGCTAGTTTACAAATGAGTCAACAATTCTTATTCTGTTTATCACATACAACTGAAACTATTTACGAACAAATGAAGTTTACAAAGAACAATTTGATTAAACCTGTGAACTCACCAACCTCGTGTTGACGATTTTAAGTATGTTTTTCAGGTAACTGAACGTGATTTCAAGGATTGCAATATAGATTACATGCATGCACGATGGATACTACTCAAGGAGGATTTCCCTTGTATAACTCATTGAGTTGAGTCATATTTGTGAAATCTTAACTTTTTGTAAACTCAGATTATGTTTTGTAATGTAAAACATTAAACTTGTTAATGTATCCATTTATCATGTATGTGTTTGCGGTAATCATATGCTTTGGAAACCATGAACGTTGCGCCTCGCGTTTCCGCCTTGGCGGGGTGTGACAGTATCAGATGTATCAGGATCAAGTGTGTCTGGTGTAACAGGGGTAGTATCAGATGTATCAGGATTAGGTGTGTCAAGTGTAACAGGGGTATTATCAGATGTAGAAGGATCAGGTGTAGCTGTTGGAACTGAGAACGTACCAGGAGCATGGTCCGGTTGTGAATCAGGTGTCTCTGATGGTGATGGCAGCGGCGTTGAGGTCCAACAGTCTCTCAAAAAAATGATTTCGTGAGAGGACAGCAGGTGGCGGAAATCCGGGCTTGAACTGTAACTTGAAACATGATCCAGGACTGGAATGGGGAACTGGAACAAGAACGGAAATAAGATCTGGAACAGGGACAGGGACGGGGGCAGGGCGGCAGTGGCGGCGACCAGCTGCCCTATCTAGGGTTTGTATCAAGTGACGGCGGATGTGACGACGGCTAGGGTTTTGTATCGTACCTAGAGCCTTAGCTCTGATACCATGTAAAAGGTATAAAACTGATATATTACTGAATGAATTAACAAGTACAAAAGGGGACCTCTATATATAGGGGGAAAACCCTAGAAACAGGCCCATGGGCTAACTAACTAAACAGATAATAAAAGGGCCTAGATATATACAACTAACAGGATCTAACTTGGTTTTGAAAACTAATTTACATCGTACGGGTGTTGCACCTTTGGGTAATTCAATCAAATCCCAAACATCATTCTTATTCATTGAATCAAGCTCATCAATCATAGCTTTATTCCACTCGAAAAATTGATCACTATTAATGGCTTCATTATAAAAGATTGGATCATTACACTTTCCTATATCTAGATCAGCTTCGTTAAGGTAGGTTACATAATCATCAGAATTAGTAGGCCTTCTAGACCGTGATGACCTCCTTAGTTGATTTTCGGGTTCAGGGACTTGCTATTGTGTGTTGGATGTGCATGTGCCGGAATATTTGGAGCAACATGATGTTATGAGGAATCCGGAGATAAAGTCGTAGTGTCATGTAATGGTGTAGTGTGGTGTACAAGAGGTATAATAGGAGGTAAGTATAAAGAACCCACCCCTTCTCTTACACTTCTTGAATGTCAAAGTCTTGACGTTCACTGCTCCCGCTAACCTTATAATCCTACAGAAACTTAGCATCACGAGTTTCTACTATGCGAGTAGCATGAGTAGGGCAATAGAATCTATATCCCATTGAATGTTCAGGATATCCAATAAAGTAACAACTGGCCGTCTTCATGTCAAGTTTTCTTTGTTGAGGATTATATAGCTTAGCTTCGGCCGGAAAACCCATAGTTTCATATACCTTAAGCTAGGTTTTCTTCTTATCCAAATCTCAAAAGGAGTTTTAGGGACAGACTTAGAAGGAACCTTATTCAGTATATGAACAGCTGTCTTTAATGCCTCTATCCTTAAAAATCTAGGCAACTTGGTATTTGCTAACATACCTTTTACCATATCTATAAGGGTTTAATTTCTCCTCTCAACGACACCGTTCTACTGAGGAGTACCCGGCATGTTAAATTGGTTCACAATCCCTTATTTTTTACAAAAAAACAAAGAAAGGATCTCGAGCTTCACTGATGTCGCCCAGACTGTCTATATAAAAACTAACAAAACCTAACCTAGACTCCTAAGTAATAAATCGAATACCTTCGACTAAACTGCACTGACAGGCAAATGGACCTATCGAGTGTAGCACAATTTAATGGTAAACTGAGTTATCGAACCCTAGAGACACTACTATAACTATACTAGACTCGGACTCGGAATAAAGATTGATTAATGGGGGGGTTGACTACACTAAAGATTAACTACTAATGCAGTAAACAAAGTCGACTCAAGCTATCAAGATGAAGAACTAAGGAAATATCAGAGATGGGAAGAATAATACCTAGGTCGGAATCCTACTTGCATAGCACAACTTCTACCGGTTCTGGAACTAAGATGGATCTGGGTTTATAAGGAAACAGCTCTAGACTACGTAGTGGATCCTTAATCACTCTCTGGGTGTCACCAACTAAGGAACCAAAATATGTAATAACTCACCAGATAGTGGATTAACTTTCGGTCTCTCCAACAATGATAAAGTACCCTAAAGACAGATCACCTTTCAGTCTCACTGTCCACAATACATTCAAAAAATGCACGGGGTAATCTGAAGATAAGAACTATGACTCAGAATAGCAACAATCACTAGACACCTAATACCAACTTCCTCTCAGACAAATGACACTCGGATTCCTAATGACGAAGACTAAACGACTATCTCTCACTTCTCGGGTATTGAGACAGGATGAACACTCAGATCTAAATAACACTCAATCACAATTCCTATGGATCACTATTTCTAGCAAACCACACAAACAATCACAAACCCTAAAGTCTATGACCTAGATACGCAAATCAAACTGGAAGACATCCACAATCAACGCACAGAATCATAATTAATCACACATCAGATCTAAGCATGCAAATACATCACAATTAATATCAAGAAGCTCTTTACAAAATCAATAAACCATCAATTAATATCCAACACCGATAAAAAGCATAACTTTAACAAGCAATAATCTAATGACCCATGCAGTATTAGAGTTTTAGCCTAGGATCATGTTCAAAACAACTAGAACAGAAGAATCAAACAAGAACATGGTACCAAACATAGCAATTCAAAGATAAAAATCGAATCTTGAAACCGAAAACGCTAAATCTAACGAACCCGGAAGCAAAGCTCCAACCATTTCTGTCCGATTGCCTTCCAAACTCCCAAAATCGCCGCTGGTCTCTCTATAGACGGCTGAATGTCGAACTCCTTGCATAATGGCTATCAAATTCTATTTAATTCGAATTTTGGGGTTTTCTCTGGTTTTTAGTCTCTTGCGTACCGCGAGGAACAAATTAGTCGCTGTCGGATTTTGCTTCCCTCGCGTACCGCGAGGCTCTCCTTCTCCTATCTCGCGTACTGCGAGGACTCTATTTTCAACATTTTCTTCTTTTAAACTTTGGGCTTCACTTTCTTGCTCGGTTTCTTCATGTATTCACTCAAACTCAATAGTATACAAAAACGACTCAAACAAAGATAAAACTAATAAAAAACACACGAAAACAATAGGAATAAAGATGTGTGCTTCGCACTACATTATTCACCAATGTATGTATTTCTACAAATTGGTTCACAATCCCATGTACTTTTATCTTACGGTCGAGTTGATTTTCAACTTCAGCCTTAAAAATCTTAAACATGTCAAGTGATTTAGATTTATTCTTAATTAAGTACAAGTACATATAACGGGAGTGGTCATCTATAAAGGTGATAAATAATTTATGTCCTGATATTCCAAGATATTAAGGTCCACTAATGTCAGTGTGTATGAGTTACATCAAACTAGAACTCCTTGTGGCACCCTTTTTAGATTCCTTAGACATTTTACCTTTAAGGAATTTAACACACTTTTCAAAATTAGTAAAATCGAGATCAGATAATTCTCCATCCTTTGCGAGTATTAACATTCGATCTCGTGAGATGTGGCCTAAATGTTGATGCCACAACATGGATGATGTTTCCAAATCTCGTTTTCATTTACTAATGTTTTCATTCACATTATACGATAATAACGATTTTGAAAATTGATCATCTAGTTCTAACTTATACATATCTCCTTCCAAATAACCACAGGCAATGACATTAGAGTTTAAAGTAATAGTGACTATGCCATGTCCATGCAAAACATCATAACCGTCATGATCCAACTTTGGTACAGATACTAAATTCCGAGTTATTCTCTGTACATACAAAGTATCATAAAGTTTAATACAATGACCAGTTTTCATAATTAACTGCATGGTTCCTACAGCTCCAACATTTAGTTCATCACATATATAATTGCATGGTTCCTACAGCTCCAACATTTTGTTCATCACTATCTCCTATCTTAATTGTCTTTCGGTTTCTTTCCAGCTTCTAGATTGTAAGGAATCCCAGTGTGAAGTTAGTAACATGAACCATATAACAACAATCAATCCACCATGTGTTAGTTGGAACATTAATATTAAAGGACTCGAGTATCATAAATGGATGGTTACCTTTTTAGCGAGTCACTCCTTGAATTTGGGGAAATCTCGTTGCCTGTGCCCTATCTTATGGCAAAATTTGCAGCGAGTTTATCCCGAAGAGGCTTTTGAGCTGGAGGTTCCACTTGTAACAGTCTTTTGGACTTTAGTGCTTTCCCCTTTACTGAAGTTTCCTTTTCTCTATAATGGATTAGTGGTGGTGATGTGAACAACGTCTGGTTTTTCTAACTTCAAACGTTCTTCTTCTTGCACGCACATTGCAATCAACTCACTCATAGACCACTTATATTTATGAGTGTTATAGTTGATCTTGAAAGCATCAAAGCGTGTGGGAAGAGAAGTCAGGTTAAAATGAACCAGAAAGTCGTCGTTGATTTCCATGTCTAATCCCTTTAGTTTATGAGCCATGTCGCTCATCATCATTATATGTTCGCGTACACCATCAACTCTATCATACTTTGAGGTGAACATTTTGAAGATTAAAGTACTTGCGTGGGCTTTAGAAGATCCTTTGAGTTGTTCCTCCACTGAGTTCAGATAATTTTTGGCATTATCTGAATGAGATATTGCTCCCTTGATTGCAACTGAGATGGAATTCTTGATTACCACCGGACACATGCGGTTAGACCTTTCCCATTTTTCATACTCTTGTTTATGCTATGCTGTGCTTTCAGCAGGAAGAGTACCGGGAGCGTCATGCCTCATGGCATAATCAAGATCCATCATGGCAATAGTAAGTTTGACTGCATCTCTTCAGGAGGAGAAATCTGCCTCAGTCAGAATTTCAATTCCGTAGTTAAGGCTTATAGTGGATGCTAGATTGACATAAGTGGAATAAGAACATTTAGAAGAGTAGTAGTTAGTTGTAATATGCGATGATCAGAATAAAGCAGACAAAATTAATATATTGAAGATACAGTTTATTATAACACCAAAGTAATAGACTAATGTAAGGTTCCACTTGAACGTTGGCTTCACGTTGGCTATGACCAAAGTTCAAGTGTTATGAACATACATAAGGTATAAAAATACGACACATAAATATAACACGTCACCTTTAGACAGAAGTGTAATATCTATGCATATTAGCCAACATTTCAACATGTGTATTATCAAACAAGTAGCCGTCGGGTTAATTGTCTAACAATTTACACAATTACACAAAATGATAAAGTTAAACTTCAATGTCAAATCAAATGATGTACCGTTGGTTCAATCATTCAACCTTTCATTCAAGTTACCATTATGTATTTCTATGTCAAGATTTTGATTTAAGACAAATAACGAAGTTGATCATATTAGAATGTATGTGTATTAATAATCATGATGTTATATAATGAGAATACACATGCATTTATCGAGTTCATGGATTGTAGTTAGCAATTTATCATTAATTCATTAATTGCAATCATTGATTTCAGACATTTATTCATGAGAATTGTGAAGTCCATTAATTCATGAATACATAATCAAAATTCGTAATTGATTGCAAAATTATCATTTATAAATTAATCAATTAATCATCGCACAAAACAAAGTTTTGAATTTCAATTTGCAATGCATTAATGAATTGGATAAGCGTGGAAAACAATAATTAATTTCAAAAATCCATTAATGAGTTTGGATAAGAACAGTATACTTGCATTGAAGATCAGAAAATTAAAGATCCAGTGCCGCAAAACATCGCAAATCCAATTTATTATCCAAATATAATCTCGTGGCATTTAACGATTTAATATCCAATTCAATTGCGTTCCATCACACCGATGACAATAGAACTAAACACAATTAATCCAATTCACTGAATCAGAATTAACCATACGCACTGATACCACATGTTGATTATTCCATGTTAATGGACAACCTCGTGAGCGGATCGATTATCATTTCAATCAATTGAATAATGAAACAGATATCAAATTAATAACTTACTTGCGGGAATCACTAGTTTAGATGATGAAGATGATGCTGTGTTGATTCTCGTTATGATACCTTGAATTGAATATGATGGATGATTATAGAAGATCTTTTATGGTGTTGTAGAGAAAATTCTGATTAATCTCACATAATGATAACCATCATGAACTCTTGTAGATCTTCCCTATTAATAGGTATCTAAGGGAAATCATAATTGCCCCTTAACTATTCATTATTTACAATTACTCTCATCAAGTAAGAGTCAGGGAGTAGTTATGTCATATTGGTGAAGTTCATCAACTGATCCGTAAGGCCACACTAACAGGTTATGTCCAACAGATTAGTCTATATATATATATATATAGGGGCATGTTCTTTTGAGAACCAACAATATGTTGAGAACCGAAAGAACCGCACAAAACGTGTACATATCGCTTTAGTGAAAAAAGTAAAATTCAACAACAATGTTTTATTTATCTCCTCCCACTCTTAGTTTGAGTTTATCTCCTCTCTCCTGATTTTTTTTAAGAAAAGTATAAAAATATGCATATATGCATTCATTTGTGCATATAATGTGAGTGCATATATGTATTTAAAAAAGCGACTATAAATTCGAGGTCTTTTAAAACCAAACCTTAAACATATTGAAATGTACATGAATTCTAGCCAATTTATATTATAAATAGAGCAACAGTTAATGCGGTTCTCACGGTTCTTAATATATTGTTGGTTCTCAAAAGAACATGCCCCTATATATATATATATATATATATATGCCATCAATTGTTAAGCATTGAGTCTGGTTCGATCAATACAAGTTTATATTAGGGTTTCGCCCCAATTCTTGTTCTTGATCCATTTATTTTTCATTGATGGCTTTGATTCAATAATCCCTGGGTCTTATAGTGGTATCAAAGACAAGGCTCAAACAAAATTGAGATCATTGATTCAAACCTTCGATCAAGAATTATGATTCATGTATTGAAGATTGAACATGAAGGGATTGATAAAAAGAATTTACAGTCCCTGGGATCTCCCATACTTGGATCTACCACAATTTACCATAAATGCGAGTCAATCAATCAACACACAAAACCAAAAACAGAAACATAAGTTGAAACATAAACGATCTTTTATTAATACAACCGTCATCACAGATTACAGACCGAAGCAGTTTACATCTCCCTCGTTTAAGCTCATGTCCAACCCTAGGTGAGCTCCCCTATTTATAGTTGCATGTGAATCAGTCGGTCAAGCGAAACTAAGCATGTCAGTTTCGCCTGATAAGCTTAAGCGAAACTGACTAGTTTCACCTAAACTAGTCTAAACGATACTGCCTAGTTTCGCTTAGAAAAATTGTAACCACATTCACAAAATTTTCATCAACACACTCCCCCTTGAATGTTGCTATCAATTCTAACAAACTCCGATAAATCATTAGTCACAAATCTGCATCAACAGACTCCCTCTTAACTGATGATATTAGGTCTTCACTAGTAAGACTTGATCTTCTGTATTGCATTGTGATCTTCAACCTTCAAAGCTTCAGTCTCGTGGGATCAAATAACAAGACTCCCTCTAGACGAATGCTTACACGGTCAATCCGTTGTAGGTCAATTTTGTATGGCCTCTTCATGAAAACTAACGAATCCAACACCTTTCATTGTAGTTCTCCCCCTCAACAGTAACCTCCTCCTAATATAAAAACGTCAACAGATATCACGTCTGACATCATTCCGATCTCCAAGACATAAGTTGTATTAGGCATATGACAGAGAGCTTGAATTTCCAACAATCAACATCGAACTAATCATTTCCCACAAAGACAAGAATTGTAGTTCGATTCACCAACTAAACTTCGTATATAATGTGCAACAACCATAATCTCTTTACTTGATTATTGTCTTCAAATTAGATGTGTCTTACATTGTCTTGTACATTCATAACTCAACTAAGATCCCAAAGTCTTTCATTTCAGACTTCCCCCCTAAATTAGACACAAAAGGATGTTTCTTAACTAATCGACATGTAATAGTTCAATCTGCCACTAGTCGACAACAAATAACCAACTTGATAACGAAAATACTTGACAGAAAGCACAATTACAAGCTCTATAGTGATCATCATATATCGAACAATCTTCAATTTGGTTTTCATTCCTTGTTAACTCCTCCTACTAGGTTGTTCTTCCAACATCCTCAAAATAGGTTGTCTATTCGTCAAACTCGGAAATGAGAAATCAAACCACAACTAAATCATGTCGAATCTTAAACACAATCTAGATCACTTTACTTTTCGTGAGGAATTTTCAAAATTTTGTAGAGAAACATAATTCTGAAAATTTTATCTCCCCCTTTTCTTTGCAAACAATTGAAACACTAATAATTAACTTCCTAGTTTCATAAAGCCCCATACATAAAATATGGTTCTCGGTCAATCCAATATCCCACATCGTCATCTTTTCAAAAGCGGCCTGAAACATAGAGATAAACATCCTCCCTTAATTTTATCCAAGAAATTTTTCGCAAAACATAGATATAAACATACTCCCAAAATCTAGCATAAAAAATATATTTTTTAATAGTACTTGGTCAAAGTAGTTTCGCTTGGAGGCAAAATTTTTGACAGAAGCGAAACTGTGAGCAGTACTAGTTTCGCTTGACAGCTTCAAGCGAAATTATCATTTTCGTTGAAAATTAATTTTGTTGGGACACTAGTTTCGCATGGTATCAGTTTTGCTCGAACTGAAAAACAGGAGATAAATTTAACATCTCTTGGTGAATTTGCGGAATAGATAATAGAATCATGAGTAAATGGTAATCAAATAGGCAATTAGTCCTTGCAATTCTTTAGCACTTCTCTTATACCACTTGACAGTCCTTGGGGATCCCCTATACTTGGATATACAACAATCACTCTTGATTCTTCGTAGAGACGGAAGCAAGTGCGAGTCAATCAATCAACAAACAAAACAAAAACAGAAACATAAGATGAAATTGAAACGATCTTTTACTAATACAACCGCCATCACATATTACAGACCGAAGGAGTTTACATCTATCTCGTTTAATCTCATGTCCAACCATAGCTAAGCTCCCCTAGGGTTGGAGACTCACACCCCTCTTATAGATTCTCTATTTTAGAGAATTCTTTTGAAATGCTTTCTTAACTACAAATGAACACATAAGTCCTATTTATAGTTGCATGTGAATCAACAGGTCAAGCGAAACTAAGCCTATCAGTTTTGCCTAATATGCTTAAGTGAAAATGACTAGTTTCGCCCAAACTAGTCTAAGTGATACTACCTAGTTTCTCTTAGAGAATTGTAGCCACATTCATAAATCTACTTCAAGAGACTCCCCCTTGGATGTTGCTATCAATTCTAACAAACACTAATAAATCATCAGTCACAAATCTATATCAACATTTATTTTCGGTCCAAGACATCGAAGGACAAAGAAGAAGGTATTGGTAAGGGTTACTTTTAAATTGAAAACAGAAACAACATGTGGTGTGTTTTCTATTCATCGCAAAACAAAAAAAAAACTAGAGCGGTGTTCGAGTCTTAGGATCAATCACAAATCAAGAAAGTTTTTTTTTTGAGGTTGTTCACGTTTATTAATTAGAAACAAATCGGTATTTGTTGTCTGGTTCATCGAAGGAAAAAAGGAGACAAAACTTAAGGGATGTTAGTGGGATGCATATATATGTGGAAAATGTAGTGCAACGGTGGTTTGTGTTCTTATTGGGTTGTAGCCGATTCAAAAAGAAAGGCAGACCCAAGTGGTATGTGGAGTTGCAACAATGGGATGCATGTGTCTGTGGACAACGAAGCCATCAGGTTAAAGGTTGAAGAAGGCAGAGATTGTGGTTCGTTGGAAACACAAGGGAAAAAGAATCACAAGGTGTATTGCAACTTTGAAGATTGGTGTTCGTTGGAAACACAAGGGAAAAAGAAGGCATATTCGAATTCAAGTCCAGATTTGGTTGAGATCAGTGTTCATTATAAACAAATGCTTTAAATTAAAAAAATTTAAAAAAGGAAATATCAGACTAACGCCCGGCTTCAAATGGCCGAAAATGTTAAATGTAGACGGCGGTGTTACGATAAGGGTTGACGTAAAAGGTGTCAGAAATCTCTGACAGATATTAAACATCCAACCAAGGGCGAAGCTTAGTGACGGCCCGGGGGCCCCGCACCCCCCCCCCGATTTTTTGCTCAGAAGTGTTAATTTATACGTATTCGGCCGGAAATTTTATAGTTATTAAGTTCCGGCCCCGTGATATGAAAAAAAATCTCTGCCACCCTGCATTTTTTTTCAAGCTTCATCACGGCATCCAACGGCCACTTGATATTCCTGTGGCGGCCTTTAGGTTTGTAGGGCTTATCTCATGGCCACCATAAATGCCAAACGGCCGTCCAACCTACATTCAAACGGCCGTTTGTATATTGGTCGTGTGGGATTAGATTTGGGGTAGGGTAGATTTAGCATACCCCTACACTAAATTTCCCACCTACTTTCCTTTCCGTTTGTGGTTTAGAATTCTTCCCTCCCTATAGTTCTATAAATGTTTGTGCCGAAAAATAAAATGAAGATTCTCAAAACCAGCATAGTAGCAGTTCACTCTTACTGAAAATATGTTTTTTTCACTTCTTTTTCTTTGTATTTCAGCTCTGATATCCACAGCCACTGCAGCTGAATTTCAAACACAATATTGTGACCTAAACACCACCAGCCACATATACAACACCAGTTATTATTCAAATCTCATCCAAGTCCTCGAGTCACTTGCTTCAGATACCAGCGTCAGTGATAAGCAATTCTTAGACAAGAGTAGTGGAAGTACTCAACCGGACATGGCCTATGGCCTCTACCTTTGTCGTGCCGATGTAATCTCAAGCGACTGTCGTGACTGCTTGCTCAAAGCTCGTGTAGATATCAACAACAAATGCCCGTTCTCAAAAGCAGCAGTTTTATGGAACGACATCTGCATGTTACGTTATGCAAACTATTCAATGGTTTCGTTGTTGAACGCTGAACCGTTTATCCCTGAGTGCAACAAAGTTAATATTTCTGATGGAAGTACTGAGCAAAATCGGTTTTGGCAAATTGCTAGGAATTTGATGGTTCAATTAGCAAATAACGCGTCAACTGATCAGCAAAGGATGTTTGCATATGATGAGTTTTCCTACAATTTCACAGGAAAGAATCAAACAATTTATGGATATGTCCAGTGCACACCGGATTTATCAGGATCTGATTGTAATAAATGTCTTCATATGAGTATCGAACGTTTGGAGCAGTATTGTTATGGAAGAGAAGGAGCACGATTGTTGGCCGCGAGTTGCAATGTTAGATTAGAGATTTATAAGTTCTTAAGATTCCCAACGGCCTTATTAGAGAAAACAGGTTTGAAATCGATTTCATAATCTGATCCAAACTTATTGTGTACTTTGTTTCCAGAGATTATATTTACTTGTTGACGGGTTTTTCTAGCTTTCTTCCTTGAAAATTTTCATAAACAACTGTTCAGTTAATTATATTCCAAAAAGGAGTCGAATTATATATTTTACATGCAGGTAAAAAGAGAAGCTCATCAAAAATAATTGTAGCAGTTGTTACTATAGTTGGTTTTCTTTTGGTCACTGTGGCAGTATGCTATTTCTTTGTAGCGAAGAAACGTCGTCCCATTACAAGAAGTAATTTCAAGAACGAAACTGGTAAGTACATAATATTTTCTTGAAATTAGAAGTGGTGCTCACACCACCCCATGCATCACAAGAGGGGAAGATGTTGACCGGGTTTCACAAGGGGTGTCATCTCCCTTGGTAGCGAACCCATCTTGGTGTTTTCTAGCGCACTTAGATAGGTTGGCAGGAGAAGTATAGGTCATGTACCGCGTGGGGGACTTCTCCATGCTTTTATGAGAGATTGCCTTTTCATGGGTGACTTCTCTGGTGGGAGTGGCGATTTCTCCTCTGACCATACTCCCTACTGACTAGGCTAGTTTAAGACCAAGAGGTCGCCAATACCAAGATCGACGACCCCTCTTGTAAAACTTGGTCATGAATCTACCCATGCAATTGGTACCCTCTTGGCCTCTTATAAAACAATTATTTTCTTTAACATTAGACGCATAACATATTTGTGAGAAGTTTTTCACTGGATTTTCATTTTTCCCGGTCAAAATACAGATGAAAGTGATATGATAACCGAGGAATCTTTACAATTTGAATTGGCTACAATTGAAGAAGCCACAAACAATTTCTCAAATGAGAATAAAATAGGTGAAGGTGGGTTTGGTGTAGTATACAAGGTAAGAAATTTTGTTTCCACATATATTTTCTCGTGTAAGAGATTTTAATATTAAGTCAATTATCAAATGTATGAAATATATATGTTTAAATATTAATTTTTATCATATATAAATTTAAGATAAAAATAACTAAATAATATATATCATGCTATATTTAAAAACTATAAATATATAAAAAATTGATAATAATTATATATATAAAAAGAATTAATAAATAATGAATGAGACATGCTCGAACTGGAAAATTAATCACGAGCCGAGCTCTAGTTTTACAAATAGATATCTAAATAAGCCGACCTTGAGCCCTTTTATGATAAGAGAGCCGAGCTCGAACTTAAGGAAACTCAAGCTCGGCTCGGCTCGTTTACATCCTTAATAAACTAGGCTTTGATAACTCACAGGGAACTCTTCCTAATGGGCAAGAAATAGCTGTGAAGAGGCTTTCCAAAGGTTCGGCACAAGGCTCGTTGGAGTTCAAGAATGAGGTTGTATTACTAGCCAAGCTTCAACATAGAAATCTCGTCAGACTTTTGGGATTTTGTCTTGATGCTGAGGAGAAGATCTTGATTTATGAATATGTTGCTAACAATAGTCTTGACTTCTTTCTATTTGGTTAGTCTCAAAATCTCTAACTTTGTAGTTTTGCATTGATAAGTAAAACAGATAGTAATTTGGAACGAATAAGTCTATATGTTACACGGAATTTATTAGTCTTAAATGTTGGATATCAGCAAAAGAATAAAACATTAGGAATTTTGAAACAACTCGCTTCGATTATTTTCTTTATATTAAAACGCACAAAGATAAACAATTACAAAAGACCCATATTTATATTACACAAATACTAACCCAAATCATTCACTAAAACCAATAAAAGACATTCTTACCTAATTTAAATCAATTAAATAATACAAACTTTATACAGATTACATCTAATATTGACCCAAAATAATTTCAACTTGTTCTCCAAGAAACTTTGCTCTCCAAGTTTCAGAATTCTGCTAATAATCTCCTCCTAATTCAGAAACGGACCCGCTTCACATCATCCCACCTTATTTTGGATTGCTTCCTCCAATCCCTTTTTTCATTTTTTAACAGCACGGTTCTTCTCCATTTTTTTCCTTCTAAGAACACACGGTTCGTCTTCTATTTCTGATGAACACATAGCTCTTCTCTACGAATGCTTTTCACAAGCTAATCGATTTCTTGTTTTGGCTCACTTAGTCGCCACACACGATGTAGGATCGGTGTTTCTCTAAAACAGTAAAAGATGGTTATGCTTAGTAGTTGAGATTGGAGTAATCAGTAACAACTAACAATCTAAGAACAATATAAAAATAGATGAATTAGACTTTCAAGCTCAATGTAGTTCACTCTCAACTATTTACAGGTTAGCAAGCACTCATTATAGCATAAATTACAAGTAAGAAAACCTGATACATATAAAAAGCTATGAACTTCTTATAATCAATACTAACAGTTGATTATAAGGATAAGATTCAACACATATCATAATTACTATCAAATAAAGTGTGCATAATTACTATTTTGATCGATGTCGTTTGGTCGGTAAAAAAATAAGAATTTAATAGTTAGTGGAAAGTCGAGTCGTGTCCATAGGGAATTGGTGGAAAGTTCAATTGCAATAAATTGATTTTAGTTTAGAAAATTCTTTTGATTAAAACTCAAATAAATAAATAATGCAACCTTCTCCAAACTTCAGGTTTTAGGTTCACGCAAAACTCAGTTGTTCAATTACACACCACATATACATAGTGTTGGAAAATCAGTTAAAATAGTAACTGAAGACAGCTTGTTGTCAGCAAACTTATACCACCAGTTTTGTCATAAAACAGTATAATTCAATTATCCAATTTAACAGTGTCAAGTTAACCCCTTTAGTAACCCAACCCGCTCTAGGTTTTATCATCAACCGAACAAGATTGTAAAGAACGAAAACTCAAACACACATATAAACTGTTTAAATTAACCCGTACATCAATCTATTAAGTTATTGTCAGAAACTAAACATATATAAAATATGAACAAACTAAATCAAACACTAAAACCTATACAAAAAGTCCTTATGAAAAAAGACACAAGTAATTTAGTAAATCATAATAAAATTAGAATAGCAAAACTCCCTTCTACTCAATCGGTTCACGTGCATCATCAACAATCAAAAGAATTCTAGCCCCGTGATGCGTGACAACAGCCAAAGTGAAGGCCGCTACCTCTGCCGTCCGTCAAAAGAGAGGCCTAGCCTCGTAATCAGTTCCCTATGGCACTCCCCCAAATTGCCGTAATTTCTTCAAAATTGTGACCTCCTCTTCTTTTATTCCTATCGTGTAACATTTAGTGTTTCCCTGGCCCAGCTGAGTTAAGGCCCAACATGAATAAATTAAGCTTACTAATTCCTTCATCTCACTAATTTAATCATGAGCCTTCAAATTAATTTCTTTTGTTCCAGCCCAAATGCAAGTAACTCATATGTTGTAGGCTTGTAGCCCATCACGTAACTTTCCTGGCAAAATCCATAAAAAGATTTAAGTTCTTTCTTTTCTCAATTCTTCATTTTCTATTTTAAATAACTATTTTACTTTATTTAATCAAGGTCACAATAATATATAAAAGTGACAAATTGGTGTGTTTACACTTTAGCCCGTAATATATAATACCCGATCCAAATAATACACATTATAATAATATTAACGCATTTATATCATAATTACTATCAAATAAAATGTACCTAAAATGCACTCATCACATCGATATCGTTTGGTCGTTTGGTTGGTCAAACACAATCCTTAAACACCTTAACTAGTAAGAGTAAGTAGAGTATCGTATCCACGAGTAGTTTGTGGAAAGTGTCGCTTTATTACAAATATTGAAAGACAGCAAATAGTAAATACCGATTTACGTTGGTTTTAGACAATAATGAGAAATGTAATCCTCTCTAGGGTTCAGGTTTGCAAACACAAGTTAATCCTAGTCTATCTAGCTAGCAATCACATTGACATAATCGCACATGGTTCAATTGAATTCAGTGAAAATAGAAGAACGAGTTGTAAAGAAAACCTACTCTTGCATAACCAATTTTGATTAACCAACTATCATCCAACCCCCACAATATCCCTGATATAAAGAAACCTGAGACTGATGATAATTGAACAACAATTCGAAATCAACCAAAACAGTTTAAAGCATCCAATCGATAAATGAAATCATATGGCTTAGGATGCCAATCAAGATTACAAACTAAGTCTAAATATTCCAGAAAACACAAGTGTAAACGCAAAACCCTACACCCGGAGAAGACTACACATGATTTAGCTACTCATACTCATCACAATAATCAAAACTAATGTAATGGAACTTACAATTATCAAACTTTATGAACAATTGACTCAAGAACAGTAAGAATCGCCTCTTTGGAGCTCTAGAACGGCTGGAATCGAAGATAGATCGATAATGGGGTCTGAGATAGGTTAAAACCTAAATTAGGTTAATTTTCCCGTAAAAACATCCCCTCGCATACCTCGAGAGAGATACAGCCAGTCCCACACGTACCGCGAGGGACAAAATAGTCGGGCGCATACTTCATTTTCTCGCGTACCGCGAGAGATCTCCCCAAGGTCTTCGCGTACCGCGAGGACCAGAGATTCTAGAAAATTGACTTTTTGACTTTGACTTTTCCATGTTTCGCATCCAACTGATTAGTTTTCGTTTCTTGCTCATTTAGCACATAAACCTGGGAAGCACACGCATACCACAAACACGCATAAAACAAAACAAAGATACAAGCTAAGACAACTAAAACGAATAAAGTTAGACACATAAACTGGGGTTATTCGACACTACATCACATCCCCACACTTACTCTTTTGCGTCCCGAAAAAGAATTATGCAGTGGGATAATAATCGGAACCTGCTTTCACATTCCCAGTCATTTAACTGCTTAAATATACTAACGCGTTAACTGTAACAATCAGAATTTCGATCCGATTAAGCCCAACCACCGACTCGTCAAACCCCCAATTCTGTGATCTAAAACTATATCTATTAACAAGCCAACAGTCTATCTATGGGCCTCATGCTCAGAAAGCTACAGTTTAGCTTAATCCCATCTCAAGGTCATGTTTAGACCCGCACTAAACCTTATAGATTTTCCCACCACTATAAACAAAGATTTATGTGTTTTAAAAATTACTTAGATGAATTATGGATTGATGGATGAAGGACACATTTTTCATAAGTACATGATATTTACTATCCTTAACAAAATTGTTATCATCATCACTTGTTCTATCGGCAGCACAATGGTCTATTCGCAGTAAGACTGTTAGCATCATCAGAGTTGAACTATCAGCAGCAATAAAATTAGAAGCTTTTTGGCGTCATCAGCCTCAAGGTCTTACAATCTCCCTTAGGTTGATGCTTCCCAAACTTTATCTTTGATTCTCAATTGTTTTCAAGTTTCAGATTATTTTTTCAATTTCTGAACCTCTTGGATATTTTGTTGCGTTCTCCAATGGTATCTCTGATAGTTCTTTGATATCTCTTTTGGGCACTCTTACTACGAATTTATTTGATTAGACAACTCTATCACATGCTCCCCTTGTCATAATAATCACATCAGATTAGTATTGTACTTCCAATATGTGATTGGGAAGCGTTTAGAGACCGGCTCTACATATACAACTAGAACTGAATCTAGATTCAAATGCGACTTCATTCTAAGAAGAAGACAGTCATCTTTGTTGTCGTTAGTTTGTACTTATGTCCAAGATGTATCATCTTTTCATATCAAGTCCTGGGAGCTTTAGTACATCATCGACATTATTATAGAAGTAGTGTCATCTACTTCCTTGATCTCTGATTACTTCATCCCAATTGTTATGTGGGTAGAAGAACCATTTAACAATCTCATATGTTCTTTTTTTATCAGATGAAGTAGACTGTGACTTATGCATCTCTGAGGATTTATAGTGTTGGTTTGCAGATTAATGAATTTCATAGGATCAAGAATCTTACAACTGTAACCTCTACCCTTTAGGTAGTTAAACATCTTATCATTATCCACCATTTCTCTTTGATTGAAGGCTAGTTCTTTCTGAGATTTTTCTTTTTCTTTTAGTTTCTTATTTTCCTTTCTTTGCTTAAGCTCCACCCTTTGAAATTCATCTTTTCTAATACTTCCTAACTAAAATCTATCTTTCCTTCCTTAATTCATTTGCAAGATTATAGACTTTAATTTTGAACTTGGAGGACCTTCTAGTATTTTCTTTCCACTGTCTTTTTTCCATTTGTGAAAATTTGTTAGATTCATCTTGTATTTTCTAGAGAAGGTAAATTGTTGTTCTTATTCTAACAATTTGTTCCTCTTGAAGCTTTCTAGTTTCTTTCATTTCCTCCTCTTATCTGGCTTTTTCAGCTCTAAGATTTACTTTTGCTTCAAGCTTAAGCCTTTTCTCATCCTCCTATGTCATAGACTTCTTTCGTTTATCTCTGTTGGATGCCTTAGGAGATGCTTCATTGACATAGGTGGCAGTTTCAGATTCTGGTGCAAGTGGTTCTTCATTAGTCATAATAAGTTTTTCTTTGTTTTTTGGACCAGATGCTTCATCTTCTCTCCATGGAATGTTGTAGATGGCTTCATGCATAAAAAAGGCTGTATCAATCTTTAAGCCTATTACAGTGTCTTCTTCATGTTTAATAAAGTTTTCTTCATCTTCACTGCTCCATGCAACAACTGACCTTTTCTTGATAAGGAAGTTGACAACTAAAATGACCAAAAAAGTTCCTCTTTCATTTTGAACAACAAAAATATTGTCCTTCTTGTCATAGATTTTTATCAGGAATGTATCCTCCATCATCATTACTTCATCAATATCTTTAAATCTCACTATGGTATCATCACTTAACAAGAAGTCAAATCCTCTAGTTCCTGACTTATCTCATCTAATGATCAAAACATTTTTGCTCAACTTGTTGAAGATCATGATTTTAAGCTTCTGCAATTGTGCATCATTCAATCTACTATAAGGAACAATTGCTAGTGGATTGTCAACACAAACTATTGAATTTGATTTGTATGTAGCAGCACCTGAGAATTCTGCCACATCTCCTCCAGGTACTTGTTTACTATCCTCTTTACCATTCCTAGATATACATCAAACCAAGGCCTTACATCCTATATTTTACTATGGATTTTTTCTACTGCAAGCCTGGCACTTATTTCTATGGATGTGTTGATGCATTCTAACAGATGAAGTACCGTCATATCAAAGATATCTAGGTATTCCCAATCAAGCTTTTGAGGCATAGAAAACTCTCTTCAAATCCAAAATCAGTTAAACCTCTCATAATTTTCTAAGGGATATGATTAGTGTTGAGAGGTTTGTAGCCTCTTCAAGAATAAGAACTTGAGCATATTCTTCTTCTACCGTATCTTTAACTTCCTTAATTACATCTTCTTCATCAACTATCATCTCCACTTCCAACATTTGTCTTTTAATCTCCATCTCATAATTGAACTAGTTTTCGAAGATAGCAAAAGACGTTTCCTCCACTTCATCAATTTCCATTATGTCAATACTAGGGAGGAGGAAGCTTGAAGAGTGGTGATAAATTCGTGTTGCACAGTTACTAGATGTCTCAAGTGAGACGTTTCAGCTTCTAGAACAGTCATTTTAGTTTGCAATAAAGTACATGTAGCCATCAATTCCATGTTCTCAAGTTTCAGACTGCCGTCAGCCACAACTGTGGAATCTTTGGTACTAGATGGGGCCGTAGGCCTAACCTCTGCATGCTCATCACCATTTTTTTTATTACAACGTGGGATTCCTCTTGGTGAAGACAGTTTCCAAAGGAACATATTCACTGTGAGTTGTCATGGTTGGGATCTTAGTTACGTCATCATTGTCCTTCTTATCAATTAATGAGCAAGGAGTAGCATTAGCCCTTTCTATATTTGTTCTTTTATAACTCCTAGAACAAACTTTCTTGGGTGGAGAACTTAGGTTGGGTGCTAAAGAAAATAGATCAGTCAATACCTTCTGAATTACGAAAGTTGGTGGACGTACATCATCATGATATATTTCCATTGCACTTGACCTCTCAATATTTGAAATGGAAAGAATAGGCGTAGATATGGTAGTTTCTAAACACCTGATATGTGGTCAAAACCTAATAGAGTTCCGTTTAAAGAAGAATCTGTAATCATGTGGCTATATCTTATGATATTCTCATAAGACTTTTGTGACTCTGAGTGATGGTATATAGGTTGAGTTTGAGCCATATAGCTCTTAGGAGAAGGATTCCTATTGCTCTTCTTTTTTTATTTGGTATGCATCTTTGATTGGGGCCCTATGTTCTAGTTTAGTTGTTTGGGTATCTGTTATATGTTTCTATGAATCCTTAGTAAGTTGCACAAAGGTATGTTCAAGGAAAGAAGAAGTTGTTGTGTTGGTTGTTTTTGAAGTAGAGGGTGTGGGGTCAACACTGGCTGGGTTTACCAAGTTGTTACCCTGGGCATTGTGCTCGCTCAGCATTATATGAAACAATGGTGTGAAAGCCCCTGAGAAGTGTTTTGAAGCAGCCCTCATTCTCTTGAAAATTGTGTTTTTATGTGAGCTAATTAGATAAACTCTAGTACTAGGTGTTAAATTGGTAAGATCACAATTGAAAATATATGGTACAAATCTTAGGTACATGAGAAATTTGCCTTTTCTTCCTTCTTGAAAGTTATACCTTAATCCTTCAAATATTAGATGGGAAAAGTTAAAGTTAAGTCCATTGACTGCAGATGCAAGTCCAGAAGATAATTGATTCCACCCGGTCTTCTTCTGAGAAATACATTGCAGAAGGGTATGACAGATGAATTTACAGTTGTAAGAGAGAAGATAATTTTGTATGGTGTAATCTTTGGTGTCCCTGTATATCTCATTATGAAAAATGTTCCCTTAAATATCTACGGTGTAGTTGTGTTCTAGAAATCTTCCATATGAGGAATGTATATGGTTGGGTTCACAGTTAGGGTAAAGAAAATTTTAGAACCTATAAGGAAATCTATTACATCAGCAAATCCCTCAGACATTTTGCCTTTGATGATGTAGGCACAAAGGTTGTGATACTAGGCAAACCTTTGTCTTCCATCTTTGGGTCATATGATGCCACTGAATTAAGTAGTGAAGCTCGAGATTTTGGTAAGTGAAGTGGGTTTTTGAAATTTGAAAGAGAGAACAAGAATAAGAACAAGGTCAAGATTTTGCTCATAAATTTGGAAGAGAGAGAAAGAGAGAATTTGATATAAGTGATGATTGGAGGGAAGGGTAATAGTACGATACAAGTGATGGAGCAGGAGTTACTATAGCACTATAGCAAAAGTATTGTAGCCAGCTGTAAAGATACTGTAGCAGTCATGGTAAAGACTGACAGTGTTTACTAAAAGGATTTACCCTATGTGAAACATACCACTGGTAAAGTTTGATGTGGACCATACAAAGGATCAACAACAAAATAGTTTGCTGCTGATGGTTATAACCAATCCGCAACAACAAGATGTGTTGCTGATGGTTACGATAGTCATCAGAAACATTATTTTCTGTTAACAGCATAAGTTATTTGCAGCAAGGAATGCTATTGATGGATAAAGGCTGTCTATAGTAGAATAATTTGCTGTTGATGGGTTATAACTATCCGCTGCAAAGAAGTTTGATGATGATAGTTAATTGCACCTGATATATACACAAAAACAAAATTTTAGTTTTTAAGAAGGTTTATCAGACAACAAAGAAAAACACATATATTTATTAGGATTTTGTAAAGATGTTGCTCATAGTTCATCATACAAATGGATGAGATTATTTATTTGAATCGTTTCTCATAAAAAACTTTCGAAAACAGATTTCTATACTACTCATTGGTATGAACTTTTGCCAAAGCAATTCTCTTTTTCTCAACATAAACTCTAATATAATGATACATGATATCAATGTGTTTTGTCTTGGAGTGCTTCACTGGATTGTTGGTGATTGACATAACACTGTTGTTGTCATTGTGTATGTGGGTTACCATGAAAGTCACTCCATAATCCAATATTTGATTTTAAATCCAGATCACTTGGGCAGAACAACTTGATGTTGCAATTTACTTACCTTCAGTTGTTGAGGTGGACACACATGTATGTTTCTTGCATTTCCATTAGACGAGTCTTCCTCCGTGAAGCTGGCATTGACCTGAAGTTGACATCTTATCTAAGTTGCCTCATCCATAATCACCATTAGTGCATGTATACAGATTGAATTTTGGGTCTTTACAGTACTAGATTTCCAAAATTTTAAGCTCCCTTAAGGTATCTAAAAATTCCCTTGATAACATTGAGGTGAGATAGCCTTAATCTTAAACACAAACATACAACAAACAAGATATCTGATCTTCGTGTGGACACATACATTAAGGAACCAATCATTGTCCTGCATTAATGTTGATCTACTTCTTCTCCTTCTTTGTCACGAGACCAGCAATGATTGATGGCAATGGGTGTTCTTGCAACTTTGCAATCAGAGAATTTAAACATTTCTAGTATGTCTTTGGCATATTTTGATTGATTTATGAATATTCCCTCTGATCCTTGTTTGACCTAGAGACCCAAAAAGAAATTTAGTTCACCCATAAGGGTCTCAAAGTCTTTGAAGCGTTGTTCCTTTGTTGATGCAAAGATAATATCATCTACATAGATCTATACTAACAAGATGTCTCACCCTACATCTTTAATAAATAATGTCTAGTCTATTGTTCCTCTTCTGAATTGGTTGCTTAACAGATATGCTGAAAGAGTTTCATACCAAGATCTTGGGGCATGGTGTAGCCCATAGAGAGCTTTGTCAAGCTTGAACACCTTGTTAGGATGCAATTGATCTTCAAACCCTCGGGGTTTGACATAGATAAACTACTTCTTCTAACTTTTCATACAGAAATGCACTCTTTACATTCATTTGATAGACAATAATGTTCTTCGATGCTGCAACTAGTGCAAATACTTCATCACTATCGCTCTCTCATCCTTCTTGTTTCTGAAAACCCATTTTGTATCAATTGCTATGTGCTCTCTTGGCAAATCTACAAGTTCACACACTTCATTTCTTAGTACTTCATCAACTTTCTTATGTTCAACTTATGATAAAAAGCAGGAGTATAAGTAAATATTTGCTTAAGTTGAATTGCTTCTTATCTACACTCCTTGTTGAATAGTTCCAATAACATTTTCAACGGGATGTTCCTTGTTGATTATTTGAGCACGAACTACATCAAGTTGTATGCATAAGTCAAGATTACAACGATGTTGCTCAGGTTCACATGTTGCTTGAGTATTGATGGTTGATATAGTAGGTGTATTTGATGCCTCAGGAAATTCTTATCAGCATTTGTTGGAGAAATTTCTTCATCAGTAGCTGAGGTGTGATCATCCGCAGCTGCGTTTCCTTCATCAACAGCTGCATTGCTTTTATCGGCAGTTGCATTTTCTTCTTCATCAGCAGCTGCTGAGGCACTTACTTCTTTCCACTATCTACTTCCTATTACCTCTAAGTTGCAAGACTTTTCTACTCTTGATACCACTGATGTTTTGACAGATGGCGGATTAATGGATCATCTTTTGATCTTTATAGATGGACCATTGAAAGTTAATCTATAGTCAACATCTTTTGTCATATATTTTTCTCTAGATGTTTCAATTTTTGGAAATATGAGTGGTTTAAATGTTTGAGAGTATGCAACTATGTCAAATAACTAATTAGGACCAGATCCTTTGACATTCTGAGTGTGTTCATTGAAGACTACATATGCAGATTCTTCAATGGCATTTGTTCTTTTGTTGTATACTCTAAAAGTTTTTGATTGGGATGAGTATATCCATTAAAGTATCCATCATATGACTTTGCATATAATTTTGCCAGCTGATAATTAGTGTTGAGGATTATGTAAGGACATCCAAAAGGCTTGAGAATGCCAATGAATGGTTTTCTCGTAAACGAGAGTTCATAAGGTGTGTTGTTTTGATTCATCACAATGACAACTCTAATTTGCACATAACATGATGTGCTGACTGCCAGAAGGTTAGCGGAAGCTTAGAGTCATATAACATTGATCTTGTTGATTCAATAAGTGTCTTGTTTCTTCTTTCTACCACTCCATTTTATTGGGGTGTTCTAGGAACATTGTATTGTTTCTTGGTACCTTTTTTTATAAAATAAGTTGATCACATGATTCTTGAACTATGTGCCATGATCACATCTCATCACTTTCACCTCTTGACGGCGTTGATTCTCAACTTGAATGATGAATGTTTTGATAATCTCAATGGTTTCATATTTATTCTAAAGAAGAAAACCCAAGAATACCTAGTGAAAGCATCTTTAAGGGTTATGAGACCAAAGAGAAGTATCGATGGAATTAACTTCTTTAAGGGTTGTGAGAACTTTTGTGTTGATTTACTTTAAGACAAGCGACATAATGATCATCAATAGAGAAATCCATGTCTAGTAAACCAGTAACAAGATTTCCTTTAACCAGTTTGCTCATTGTCGTGATGTTAATATGACTTTGTCTTCTAATCTAGAGAGAAAATTCATCAACCGATGCCTTTGATATGAATCATGACATATTCCGAGATGGAACTGCCTTGCCCATATCTAAAACATAAATATTTTCTTTTCTTTTTTGATATGAATAGAGTCTCATCTACACGAGGTTTCTTGAAAACCGGAGCAAGAACAAAACATTCTTCTTTAGTGAATAACATCTCCTTTTTCAGATCACAAACTTCTTATACACTCATCAGATTGAAATTTAGCTCTTTGACAAAATTTACTTTCTCAAAACTATTTTTTTTTTCATTAGAGAAAGTTCCTTGTCCACTAGAGATTCCTCCCTTAGATTTACTATTAAAATGAAACATATCGGCCATAGAAACTTGTGAAGTTTGATAGGGTGGATAAGTTGCTTGTCATGTGCCTAGAACAGCCACAATATACTACCCATGTATTGTCAATTATAGGATGGATAAGGCTTTTGTGGCAAACTTCTTTGATATTGATGGTTGAAGTGGTCTATCAGTAGTAGACTTGATTGCTGATGATAGTTTTGCGTTATCTACATCAAGCTTGTTTCTTGATCTTTAGGATTTCTTCGTTTGCTTAAAGACGTATACATGTTGTTTAAATGGCTTTAACTAGCAGCTCATTATATAATGATTCTAGTCACTACATATTATGCACATTTGATGAGGATTAAAGCTCCTAGAACTTGTAGGTGACTGTTGAGATTGAGACAGAGTTACAAGACTTTGTTAACTTCTTATTGAATTTGCAGTGTTCTTTGTAGAGATAGACTCATAGAATCTTTTAGACTTTTCTTTATAGCTTCTTATGTTTTTTACTCTTGTTTGTCTTTATAAACGTCTTCTGCTTGAAATTGGATTGCGGTGGCTTACAGTATTAGCAACTGCTTGTAGCATGATTGCATCTTCCATATACAAAGCAAGACTTTGTGGACTTATCTCTTTCAGTATGCGTATAATCCTTCCTATTGAAAATATTAATGAGCTTCTTTAGATTTTTCTTTTTATGTTCAAATGTAGCTTCTTCTAATGTTTTCTAAGCATAAGGTTTCTTTTCTTCATGAGGATGTCAAATGTCAAACTGCTTTCTAGCGGTTTCTTTTGAGTTTAAACATTCATCCTTTAAAAAGGTAGAAGAACTTCATGATCTTCTTTGAGTTGGACTTGTAATCTCGATTTTTAAAATGGAATGGATAGTATGAACTCACATGGAAAGGTTGTTTGAAGTATTCTTCCATCTTTGGTAGTTACAATGATTTTTTCATTGGTGACTAGAAGAGGTGCATCAGTTCCTTTCATTTATGATCATATGTATCATTTTCTTCTTCCTCAAAAGCAACCTTTTCTTTCTGTGGATCTGAACTTAGATCCGATGAATCTAGTTAATTTAGATCAAAGCTTGGCTCATGAATTGATACATAGTTGTTGTGAGGTGGGACACTATGATATCCAATTCCAGTTTTAACTTTTTCATGAATTTGAGCATTCAGTAACCTTTTGTAATTTTTTTGATACAAACTCATATTTATCGACATGAGATTTTGTTTAAGCTAGTTCAACTCTTATGGATTTTAACCTAGCCAATAGATCATCAATTTATGTTTCCAGATATGTTTGTTCATGTTTTAATAATGAAATCTCTTTCTTCAAATAGTTTATCTTTTCTTTGTAACTGTTTCTTGAAATTCAGATTTCATGTTATGATATTCCCCATATTGATCTATTAGGCTCTGATTGTGTTTCCTATAACTTTATCAATACATGCTTGAGAGTAGAGATGTTCAAATACCCATGGTGGAATTTCTATGAAGTTACCCATGAGTGCTTTATTTGTAGGAGTAAGTTCTCCTATCTAAAAGCTCCAATCAAAACCTTCTTCGGATGTGGTTGCTTGATGTGTTGCACATGCAACGATTTGAACTGGTGGTGGTCTGACATTTTGCTAAGCAGCTGTAGGAGGATTTGTCTTTGGGGCTCTGTATTCTCTTGCAAAATGCCTATGTTGGTTGCAATTGTAACATTTGAGCATGTTGTTTTCAAGACCAAGTTTAGGATTTGGACTGTTGCTGGGATATTCTTTTCTGTTTCTTGAGTAAAACATTTTTGCTTTGAGGGAGAGCATAACAAAAGAAAGTTGTATATCCATCTCTTAAAGATCATATCGATGGAAATGTTCAAGATCTTCTTTGATGAAAGACGTATTACTTGAATTATTTGGTGTATCTGTAACAAAGGATCAAGTACTTAGACCAGCTTCAAGTAAGAGAAAAGGAGAATTATTGAATCTAGATGTTGGGGTTTGAGGATAGGCTACAATGGGAGGATGGTAGTTTCTTTACTGAGCTTGAAGAATGTTTTTTAAATGTAAAGCAGTTGAAATAGGGCTATAGTCATGGTGAGAGTGTTTAGGTTAAATCATTTCAATCTCATATGTCTTCAACATATCATACAATCAGTCATGGTGAGAGTCTTTAGGTTTCTAGTTCTTCTAAAGGGAACATTATATACTCTGCACACTGTGGGAAAAGACCTGATGAACTTCTTCAGAATGTCACTATTTTCAAGATTTACACCAACACTTTGTAGCTCTCCTACAAGATATGTGTAACGATTATACTGAGTACGTGAAGTTCTCATCCAGTTGCTTAAGAACATCTCTTTTGTTTTCCTTCACTTCTTCAAATCTAACAAACATCATTTCCAAAGCTTCCCATAGTTCTTTTGCAGTCTTGTACTCTTTGAAGTTCTAAGAAATATCTCTTGGTAAGGACATTTGAATAGCCCCCCAACCTCTATTCTCATGATATTTTGATGAGAATATTTTCAGAGTTTCTTTGGTATAGAGTTGCCTCCTGCATCCGCATAGGATGCCATAGGAATATACGGTCCATCAACAACAGGTCTCCACATGCCATAATCTTGATAGCATATGAAGCTTCTCATTTTGTTATTCCCTATGTCATAATCATCAGCATTTGATAATCTCGGAGGTCTGTTTGTGCTCCCAATGTCATCCAAATTGTTTTGTGATGCCATTTTCTTTGGGTAGAGAGAAAAACAATGCTAGAAATAAGAGCAGAACTAGTGATTTGATCAAACATGTGTAAATTGTTTGATCAATAGCCAAAGCACAAATACCACTTGTAGGATTGGTGTTTCTCTAAAACAATACACGATGGTTCCGCTTAGTAGTTGAGTTTGGCAGAATCAATAACAACTAACAATATAAGAACAGAAGAAATATACTTTCAAGGTAAATGTATTTCATTCTCAACTTTTTATAGGGTAGCAAGAACTCATTCAAGCATAAATTAGAAGTAAGTAAACCCAATACATATAAAGAGCTATGAACTTTTTTAAAATGAATACTGTCATTGGTTCTAAGGATAAGATTAAACTCATGTCGTTGATCGTATTTCATTTATGAAACTAATCTATCATTGTCTACAAATATAAGACAAATACATAAGCTCGTGATCTTTTGTACAGTTTGTTGAGATTTCTTGAACAACTGAGCCTTCTGGTGTTGGTGTGCTCACTAACTTCTGCACCCATCACAGGACTCATGTGGATCGTATTTTCAGTGGAAAAAATATTCATCAGTTACTAATGTTCATCTGCTGCACATAAGGTCTATCCACAACCCATTAGCTCATCAGTAGAGGATATGAACTATCCAAAACAAAATTGTTATCAACATCAGTTGTTCTATCAACAAAAAAACAGTCTATCCGCAACAAGAATGTCAGCAACATCAGAGTTGAACAATCAGCAGCAATAACACTTATAAACTTTTTATGGTCATCGCTTCAAGGTCCTACACCCGACTTGTCTTTCCATCTTCATCAGTTCAAACACATCCAATCTTGCTTTACTCGCCATCACCCATATGGCGTCTTCTCTTGGTCTTCTCCTTGATACATTGACTCGATCTTTTTTGTTGTATCGATCACAAACACAAAGATGTGATCCGTCATTGTCTCAATCTTCTACTTTAAGGTCACACAGGTGTTGATCTTCTCCTTATTCTGATTACAATTGTTGGATATCAAGCAAAAGAATAAAACAATCGAGGGTTTTGAAGCAACCTGCTTTAACTCTTCTTTATATTAAACCCTACAAAGAAAAATAATTGAAAAAGACCCATATTTATACTACAAAGATACTAACCCCAATTATTCCCTAAAACGATAAAAGATATTCTTAACTAATCTAAATAAACTAATTATTGCAAACTCTAAAAAGATATTGACCAAAAATTCCAACTTGTTCTCTAAAAATTATGCGAACATTAAACAAATACTCGTAACATTCAAATGGTAACTTTATCCCAACGGCCACTCATAATGAAATAAGATATTTGGTGAGTAGATGTATGTAGCTTGCATTAGCTCTCTGAATAGTTTTCATATCTACTTTTATCATGGTTTTGTCAAGTACTGAGTGACTAATTCAATCACAAGAATATTTGAGGAGATCAAGTCTATCGTTTTTTTTCATGGGTAAAAAATATTAATTTTAATTTGTAGTGGTCTTATCGATGTATTTTTAATTTCTTAAACATTTAGATTACCATTTGGTTGGGTGTGTTCTTTGTATATGAATTGAATGAGTCACTCCTAATCAAATAAGATATTTGGAGTGCTCTTTGCTAGTTGTTTCTATTTTTGTTTTATAAAATTTCTCTACTGTTCGGGAAAAAAAATATTGAGTGACTCATTCAATCCAATAAGTCTTGACTACATAAATATTCTTCTATATTCCATTTATTAATTATATGAATCATTAAAGCGAAAGGCCCCTTATGCTTGTAGGCTTGTAGCAATTCCCCGTAGCTGAATTGGAATGAATTCATTGGTCTTTATTTGACAATCGGATGGAATCTTCAAGATTTCATTACCAGAAAGCTATTTTCATCTTCTTCATCTTTAGATTACAAGTCCTTCCTCTCTGTTCTTCTTGTTCATGTGAACTACATGATTACCAGAATGCATTTAAATGATTTGAAATTCGCAGACAGATCCAAATTTCGTAGGATCTGTTCGATCTTCATCTCTGGCACAAAATTCCTTCTTCTTCATCTCTTCTTGTGAGCTGGCAGATGTTCATGGGTTGTTCAAAATAACACAGCTCGATGTTCCATAGTGAAACGTAAATCTTCATTGTTTTCCTTTTCAAGGTTGGGTATTTCATATTTGTTTCATTTGGTATATTTTTTGGTTCCAATTCCTTGAACAAATTTAGAAACCAAATAAGATACAATTTTTGATGGAAAAAATCATGGATTCTAATTCCTTCTGTAAACCAAGTGCCCCCTAATTGTATTGTTGCTTAGTACAATATCCAAACATGTTTACATCTATATTTTTGTTTGATACTGATTACTTTCATTAATGTACAGATCCTGCAAAACACGCGAAATTGGATTGGTCAACGTGTTACAAAATAATTGAGGGAATTGCTCGAGGGGTGTTGTACCTACATGAAGATTCTCGATTAAGAATTATCCACCGAGATCTCAAAACAAGTAACATATTGTTAGATGAAGAAATGAATCCAAAAATTTCAGATTTTGGCATGGCAAGGATTGTTTGCGGAAGTCAAACACAAGCAATGACAAATAGGATCGTCGGAACTTTGTAAGTTTCCTAACTTTAGGATTGAACACATAAAACTATCTTTTCATGGTATGTCTGAAAATAGCACTTTTATAACTAACATTGCAACTAATTTTGACATTTTATTTTACTTTTGTAAGTGGATACATGTCACCAGAGTATGTAATGCATGGCCACTTTTCCGTGAAGTCCGATGTGTTCAGTTTAGGTGTAATGCTTCTTGAGATTATTAGCGGAAAGAAAAACACTACGGTCTTACAACCCGGTGACACCGACCTTCTGTGCCATGTGAGTACACCCATTTTGGTCATTTGCTAAATGTTATGTGATATATTTTATTATCTTACTCTAAAATGTTACTTTCTAGGCCTGGAGTAAGTGGAAGAATGGAGATGCACTAGGGATAGTTGATTCAAATCTTGTGGACTCTATCTCAGAAATTGAAGCCTTACGTTGTATCAATATCGCCTTATTGTGTGTTCAAGAAGATGATGAATTAAGACCTTCAATGGCTTCTGTAGTCCTTATGCTCAGTAGTTACTCTGTTCCTTTGCTTGTCCCTGAAAGTCCTCCTTTTGTATCTCGGAAAAGAGTTAGATTTACGCCATCGGAGCAACTCGTGTCACACAACAGCATATGCACTGATTGGCTTAGTGACGCTTCGCTTATTACTGACGTGCATCCTCGATAAAAAGAGCCATTAACGTATTACAATTAGGTTGTAAACATGTATAATATATTATGGATGTTGTTGGGGGAAATAAGATAGCATTAAAGTGTTATCACTTTGTTATTGTATTAATATAGTTCTGTAAAGGACGAAGATTCTTATAATATTTCTAGTAAAAACTACTTCAAATGTTTAAAATTAATTTTATTTTGTTATTATACTTATTTATTTATTGTTTCAAAAATTTTATTAGAAATATTTTTCTATATGAAAATTTAAACAACAAAGCACAAACTTAGTCATTTTGGCGGCGCAAACTGAATTATAAAATTGACGACTTTTAATCGATAAATTCTTTTTATAATCCTAATAAGTCGAGATTACGATGGTTATTTTGATGCACGTATAAAAATAATGCACTGCTAAAATACTTTGTACTTGTTTCCACTTACCATTCTTGCTTAACTTTATTTATGTATGTTTCCACTTAAACAGTTTATGTAGAATATCATGGGCAAAGAACACTTTGATAAAAAAATTTTGACATTAACAAGATTTCTATGAGTATAAACTATAACTTAAATCAGAAAATAGTCAACTAATTAACCATATTTTTCATATTTCACTTAAACAATTTGCAACTTCGAAAAACCTAGAATATCATGGATAAGGTCACTTCAATCAGAATTAAGTAGCATGATTTCAAGCAAAAAATTCCACTCCAATGTTGCCACAGTTTCAACCAAGATATACAGTTGATACAATAAATATTGAGAAACGAACTTCAATTGAATTGCAAAATATCCGTAACCCTTGTTACAGACTCGGTTCGTTCCCTTTTGTAACCGTAAAAACTAAACGACGTATCTGAACATAGACCGACACATACAAAAGGTTTACAGTTTTAATTTTACAATGACACTTGACACTTGACTTATTTATATTGACACTATTGCCTCTAAACTAAAACTTTAAATAAATTTTCAAATGACCCCTTAATCATGATCATGTTGTTCTTGCAGATCTTGAACACCAAGTAATTCCCGCATTGTAATGAACTTTATCCTTGCCAATGCTTTTGTTAGTATATTTGCCTTTTGTAATTCTCCACTAATATGTTCGACAATGATGTTAGGGGTCAATTTTATGATCCGGTATCCTGTATCCCGAATATGTTCGGTATCCTGAGTAAGTTCAGTATCCTAAATGCTAACTTTATTAATCAATTATTATTATCTCTTTGGCTTTGATTAATCTTCACAGGTGATTCATAATTGACTTAGTCTAGTCTCTCCTAAAGAACCGCTAAAATCAGTTGAAGAAAACGTGTAGAAGAGGCCTCCAAAGGTCATAAATGAAGACCGTGTGTTCCCTGGGATTTTCGGTTTTTTATTATGTTCATTTTTCTTGTATATATAAGAGCATATGATCGATGTAGAGCACACAACGCACCCTAGCTACTCATTTGTAACACTAAGCTTCGATCTATTGCTCCATCACTGTAATCTTTGCTACGATTAATAACAAGAACAAGAGGCAGGTCGACGATTAGTCACCTCCCGAGGTTTTATGCCGGAGATCTCCGGGGATCAAGGGCTTTCCTTGTAATCACCCGTGTCATTTTATTGCTTTCAATCCTACATTTGCTACACGAATCAAACAAGCACGCTACCTCACTTACTAATTTGATCACGAAACTATCCTTGTTAATTTTTGGTCAAAACAATTTGGCGCCCACCACGGTGCAAGTGGTGCTTTTCATTCTTAAATTTCTATTGAAGTTTTCAGTCAATCACTACTTCTCAAAACTATTTTAAAAAATGTCATCTCAACCCAAGCTGTCCTCTTCTTCGTTCTCATCTTCAAGTTCTGGCTTTAACTACACTATTCCACCTCTTCCATCTTCTTAAAAGAAAAATGACATCCCGGTCAAAAAGACAACTCGTGTTGGCCAATTCATCCCAGGATCCGAAAAATCCAGTGATGAACCTATCCTTGTATCGAACGATGAATCATTTCTTTGTTCTCACAAGTGAAGAAGAAAATGGAACAATAATAGAAGACAAATCAAATGATGATGGGAGAAATAGAAAAGATGAAATCAGAGAGGAAGAAACTAGTAGAAGCAACGACCAATCCATTGTAGCCTAGGATCCTGAACTTTGATGCTTCAGGATCCCAACGGAACTATATGGGATGCAGCCTTGAACCGGGACAGTTAATCCGGCTCAAGCTACTAGGGCTACTGCAACAAGGGATTTTAGTATCACCCCGGGATGCAAAATCCTGATGTTGGTAACGTTTCTAATAATCAATTTTTAAATACTAACAATGTGCATGATGCAGGGATCAGTCTAATTATGGCCAGAGAACTAAAAAAATTGAAGGACATGACCTCTAATGTACCTGATGTGGTCCAACCTATACCTAATGTATCTCCATCAAGCCACAGGATCTCAAGATTCGCTCCTACAATATGCGATGCGGAGATCCCTAAGCTCTTCCAGACTCCCAACATGAAACTATATGATGGGACCACAGATCATGAAGAGCACATTACCTAGTATAGGGAAAGAATCGAAATCGTTCCAATCTCTTTACATCTGAAGGAAGACTGCTTGTGCAAAGGATTCGGATCAACTCTCACGGGATCCGCCTTAAAATGGCTACTAAGTGTCTCTCCTTATTCTATTACTTCATTTTCTCATTTAGTTAACTTATTTAATAACCAATTTTCATGCAGTAGAACATTTGAAAGACTAACGAATGATCTATACAGGGAAACCCAATATTCTGATGATTCCCTCAGGGATTATGTAAGCAGGTTTGGTTGGGAATCCCTGGATATCCCGAATATTGATGTTGCTACCGCAGATTAAGATTTCAAAATTGGACTGAAAAGGGATTCTTTATTTTACGAGCATCTCGTAATGAATCTATGCAGGAACTTAGATGAAGTTAGGAACCGAGCTCTAAGATTCATAAGGCTCAAAGAGGATAAGAAGATCCAAAAAAGGATCGATACACCGTCCAATTATGATTATCCTAACCAAAAATCGAATCATCACCTTACAAACACCATAGATCTAATCCTTATTCTAAACTTGACAACTATAGGGTCAATGATGTGGAGGATGATGAGGAAGAAGAAGAATATCCTAAAATAACTGATTACTGTTGGTGATAAAGCAAGATCTTGGTGTAAAGCAAGATGGCCCAAGAAAAGTGACAAGTCTTCCACTTGGAAGGATAAATCCAAGTGTTGTGCGTACCATGAAGATTTTGGTCAAGTGACCGAGGATTGCATTGCACTATGGAAGGAGATAAGTATCTCCTGAGCAAAGGACACTTGAAAGAACTCCTGGGCAGAAAAGGAGACAAGAACCGGGATCATGACAAAAACCTACAACGAGCAACGTCCCCTTCTCTAGATGCTAAGGTAAATAATTTTATATATGGTGGTTCTGACATTTGTGGTACTTCTTATTCTGCAGCTACAAGACATGCCAAAGAAGCATAAGCAGAAAAAGAAGACAGGCCTACGAGAACATCAACCCTGCCCGACAAGAAGGTGATCTCGTTCGATGAGGAGGATAGAGACAATGTTCAGGATCCCCACCATGACGGCTTAGTGATCACCTTGTACGTTGCCAACCATTTTGTCCGCATGATTCTGATTGATGGGGGTAGCTCAGCCAACAATATCCGGCTAGAAGCATTGAAGAGGATGAATGTTCCCGAAAGTAAAATCGTGTCAAAGTCCTCAGTGCTGGTAGGATTCAGCGAAGAGGCCAAGAACATAATTGGCGAGATCAAGCTATCTGTTTATATCGAAGGGGTAAATTCAATCCAAAGATTTTCTGTAATTGACTCATTATCTTGTTACAATATTATTTTAGGGAGACCCTAGATCCATGAAATGAATGTCGTACCATTAACCTATCACCAATGTATTAAGATGCCAACCCCTTGGGGAATGGTGAAGATAGACAATGATCAGCAAGAAGGCAGGGATTGCTATACATCCTCGATGAAGATGTCAGCAAAAACAAGACAATCATAACAATAAAAGAAGCAAGCATGAGACGTCTTGGAAGCCAGAGAGTAGGATGTCAAGGAAGTGTCCCTAGATCCTGCGAACCCAGACGTTAAAGTGCTTATAGGATCTAATATCCCCGAGGATGCTAAACAAGAACTCCTCGATTTTATAAAAAGCAGAATGTCGACCTTTGCATGGAAACATGAGGATATGACAGATATATCTAAGGATATTATTACTCAAAAACTTGGTATAGATAACAGTTTTAGACCTATACCCCAAAAGCGGAGAAAATTTGCACCTGAAAGTTATGCAATTATCCAATAAGAAGTCGAGAGGCTACTTAAATCTGGAATGATAAGAGAGGTAAAATTTCCAAGATGGCTAGCAAACGTGGTAGTGGTGCAAAAGAAGAATGGGAATTGGAGAGTCTGCGTGGACTACACCGACCTCAACAAAGCCTGTCCTAAGGATCCTTTCCTCTTACCACATATAGATTCCATGGTTGACGCTACAGCAAGCCATGAGATGCTGACCTTCATGGATGCCTCCTCAGGATTCCATCAAATACAAAGGGAACCCTCGGATCAAGAAGACATAACATTCATGACCCCGAGAGGTATATATTGCTACATTACTATGCCTTTTGGTCTTAAAAATGCAGGTGCCACCTATCAAAGGTTGGCGAATATGATGTCCAAAGACAAACTGGGGTACACAATGGAGGTATACATAGATGACATGGTGGTCAAATCAAAGAATGCCAAGGATCACCTAAGGGATCTTATAGAAGCATTCGACATTTTGGACAAATACAACATGAAGCTCAACCCTTCGAATTGTCACTTTAGAGAGGGAGCATGAAAAGTTTTGGGATACATGGTAACCAAGAGAGGAATATAAGCAAGCCCAGAACAAATCAAAGCGATCATGAACCTAAAACCACCATCAAATACCAAGGATGTGCAGAGGTTAATAGATAGGTTAGTGGCACTCAACAGATTCATTTCAAGATCCTCATAGAGATGCAAAGAATTCTACAATATCCTGAAGAAAAATAAGAAATTTAAATGGGTCAAAAAACACGAAGAAAGCATTCCAGGCCTTGAAGAAATATTTATCATCAGCACCCTGTTGGTGAAACCAGAAAATGATGCGCCATTATCCTTATATCCGGCAGTATCCGGGAATGCTACGTAAGTAAAAGTCTATTAAATGTAGAAACCATGTATTCTCACCTTGAAAAACTAATTCTAGCACTAGTTATGGCATCTACTAAACTTAGACAATATTTCAAAACACATATTATTCATATTAAAACTAGCTATCCTATAAAGTGTGTTTTGAGAAAACCAGGAATGTCAGGAAGAATGGCTAAGTGGTATGTTAAGCTCAGTGCCTATAACTTGATATATGAGCCTAGGACTGCGATAAAATCCCAGGCATTAGCAGGCTTTGTGGTAAATTTCAGTAGTGATATTAAACATGAAGCGGATATGAAGGTCTAACAAGTGGAAGAAACAAAAGAGAAGTAAATATAGTTAACTGATGGGGCATCCAATGTAAGAGGTACGGGACTAGGTATCATACTGAAATCACCACAGTGGGACATAGTACCCCAATCAATTAGTTGTGGATTCCGGGCAACAAACAATGAAGCAGAATACAAAGCATTAATAGTAGGATTACAGCTAGCTAAAGATGTGAAGATCAGGTATCTCAGGTATATGTTGACTCATTATTAATTGCTAACCACTTTAATGGATCTTATGTAGTAAAAGGCGAAAAGCTGGCCCAATACCTCTAGATAGTTAAAAATTGAACAGGTTCCCAGGGAGGATAATGCCGAGGCTGATGCCTTGTCAAGTCTCGGATCGGCTCTCAAGATATCATTGGATGACAAGATCCCGATTGTACACATTATGAGCCCAGTAATTGATCTACTAGAATACAAGAGAGAAGAGGTATCAATTTAAGAGAGCCTCGAGATCCAAGATCCTGACCAAACTAAAGGATCATGGATCCTGTCCATCAAAAGATATCTGGAGAATGGCGAAATCCTGAAAGATGAGAAGAATCACAGAGCCTTTCGCATGAAGGTATCACGTTTTGTTATTTTGCATGATATTTTATCTAGAAAATTAGCGGCATGTCCATACTTGAAGTATCTAGAGGATCATGAAACACGTGCAGTCCTAAAGGATATACACGAAGGAGACTGCGGTAACCATACTTGGAGCAGAGCCCTTTTCTCCAAGATCCTGAGAACAGGATACTATTGGCTAACCATGAGAAAGGCTGCTATGAGCTATGCCCAGAAGTGTGATTCCTGTCAAAGACACGACAATGTGCCTTATCAACCAGTAGAGCCCATGCATCCAATCATTTCCCCTTGGCTATTCATGAAATGGGGAATAGACATAGTTGGCAAGCTACCTAAAGCACCGGGTGGAAAGGTGTTCATGCTAGCAATGACTGACTATTTCTCCAAGTGGATTGAAGCAGAAGCCTTTGTCCAAGTCAGAGACAAGGAAGTGGTATCTTTCATAAAACCCAATATCCTGACTACATTCGGGATCCCGACGGAAATTGTATGCGATGACGGATCCCAATTCATCAGCAAGAGAAAAATAAATCTTTACCAGTTAGGGAATAAAGATGATAACCTCAACTCCTGTCCACCCTCAGGCCAATGGACAGGTGGAGTCCGGCAACAAGATCATTGTGAACAAACTTAAAAGGAGGTTGGATACCAAGAAAGGAAGATGTTGGAACCTGAAAAACCAATGCGTTCCTGATAACTATAGGGACTAGTTTGTAATTTTTGTATAGAAAGGTTTTTGGGTAAAGAGTCGCTAGCGACTCTTGAGAGTCGATATGTCAGTTTTTGGACAAAAGAGACCGGGCATCGTTATTATAGTCAATTTAGAGCCAATAGTAGGTTGTTGTTAGTATCTTTGTAATTCCAGGAGCATATTATAATCATTTCATAGTGGAAGTAATAGTATCAAGTTTTTGATATTCTTATTTGTTATTACTCGTCATCTTGTGTTTCTTATGATCATCAACAAATCAGCTTATTTATAACTGCTTTGTTGGTTGTTACCTTACTAGAATCATTCGAGCACAAGGAACCTATCGTTAGGACCTACATAAATTAAGTCGGAGGTTTGTGGGCTCTTCAAAATAGTGGAAAGGGTTAGAGAAGGTGGTTACCGTTTAGATCCGCCTAATGCGTTGAGTATGTTTCATCCTACGTTGCACGTGTCACACTTGCAAAAGTGTCTAACTGATGAATCAGAACATGTGCCACTAGATGACATCGAGGTAGACAAGAAACTAAACTACATTGAAGTTCATGTGGCCATCTTAGACAAGAAAGAGAAACATATGCATAATAAGGTCATTCAACTGGTTAAGGTTAAATGAAAACACCTAAAGGGTCCAAAAGCCTCGTGGGAAACCGAGACAGAGATGAAGGAGTCATACCCTCAGATATTTGACTTATGACAGGTTTCGAGGATGAAACGTTTTGTAAGATGGGGGTAGACTTGTAACATCCCGAAATCTATGTCGGTTAATAAACGGGATTAGGATGTAAAGTAATAAATGTTCAAGAGTCAAACGGGAATAAGCGCGAAAAAAGGAAAAAACGGAAAGGGAGGAAGGCTAAAAACCCTAGCCGCCACCTTCAACCCCTCCCCCCCACCACCTCCATCTTCTTCATTCTATAGAGGGAGAGAGAGAGAATCAAGATAGAGTTTAAGAATCACCATCCAAGGCCTCCATCTTGCTTTAAGATCATTTCTAAGTGATTGAAGAAGCTTAGAGAAGAAGAATCATGCGAAAACACGTAAGGATTCGATCTCCAGATCCGAGTTTTTGGTATTAATTGGTTTTTAGGGTTCTAATGGGTTTCTTCATATGGATGAATGAAGATTTTTTAATCGTCCGAAATATGAAGATTTTTGGAAACTTGAATAAAAAAATGACGATTTTGGGCAAATAACTAGAACAAAAATGAAGATTTTTTGCGAAGAACGTTTGAATCGTCTGAAATATGGATGAATGGACCGAAAAGGGGTTTTCTACCGAAATGTATTTCAGTCGAATGAGGAACAATGTGTTCCGAACGAAAAGCTAATTACTATTTTGAGTGAGACTCCCGCTGTAAGGTAATGTACTATAACCGAAAAGGGGTTTTCGAACGAAAAGCTAATTACTATATCACAAAAAGCTAATTACTATTTTGAACGAAAAGCTAATTACTATTTTGAGATGCTACTCTGCTTGGTGTGCGTGTATTCGTTTAGTAAGGTAATGTGTAACAAATTTATTGGAAGATAATTACTATTTTGAGTGAGACTCCCGCTGTATGTTTTTATAATAAAGTAAGTGTTTTAAAGAGAATACCTAGTGATGAGAACCAAGAGTAGGGTGTCTGGTTAGGGGCCTAACAAGTTGATATCGGAGCCGATGTTTAAGAGAAACCCGGTGTTTTTATTAAAAAAATACCTTAACTTAAACTGAAAAGGGACAAGGGTGAAACGAATGTCACCACGAATAACCGCGAGCCTAGAAGTGCGTCTTTTAAATCGAGTTTACTTGTTAAGAGTATCATCTGTGTAGTGTTACATTATGTGATATGTTTGGTGTGTTTGTGTGGTTTAGTGATTTCGTGTGTAATCTTATGTGGTGAGTAATTGTGATATTTATGTAACTACGTGATAGTTATTGAATTGTAATGGTATGGATTGTGAGGGATGCATGTGCATCCATTGTGAGGAAGGTAGAAAGCTAGTGTGAGTTTGATGGGGAACGTTTAGAATTCTAGTAGCGACGTGGACATCCTATCACATTTGATCACCATGATTTGGCGGTCTACCGTTACTCTTATATTCTGAATTTGTTACCTGTAATAGTCACATAAATGTTCTATCTTGAGTAGGAGTAGATTGCTAAGATAAAACGTACGAGATCGATCAGACGGGGAACTCAAGCCAGGAAGAATGTTGATCGACAGGTCAAGCCGACGACTGCTGCATGTGGAACTAACAGTGAGACGGGAGTAGTGTTGGCGCTTCCCGCGCCAAGCGTGACTAGAGCTTTGGTGGGAGACATGTCGCGTGGTGTTATGATTGGGAAAACAAGATGGAAAACGAGAGCAGTGTCTGCAGTGCGTGATTTCCCTCCAGGGTGTGGACCTGAATGGTTGAGAGATTGACCACTTGCGACAGCTAAGGGAACTCTATTTCAAGAAGAGCAGGTGATTGACCCAGGATCCGATGAGGAGGAACCAGAGGAGGATACATCAGATGCCCCTGATGTGGTCTAGTAGTGATTTTGCGAGCATTGTTCAGGATACTCGGTTGCTTGATGATTAGTTAACGTGACAGTTGTCATGAGAGATTTTGGGGTGATTTGACGTTTGACTGATGAGACGTTTACGCGGTGTGATGTTTAATTCAAATAATACCTATTTGATTGCGAGATAATTGTAAGTTTTGCCGCATGATGATTTTATCATAAGTAGCGATAATTGTGTCTGTGGTGGTGCGTGATTGTGTTTACAGTTGTCGATTATGTGCGGAAATGTGGTGATATGTGATTGCATTTTGAATGGCGTGAGTTTACATTAATGTGATTCTTAGGGAGCATGGTTGAGTAGGTTGTGCAGGTAAACTTTTATAGACATAAATTTGAATTTGTCTGTGTCTATGGCTTTAAGATAGTGTCACCTATGTGCTAACATTTAGGTGATGTTTGAAGTGCAAAGGGTGAATTTCACTTGTATGAATGTTAAGGATGGGGTCCTGTGGGAAGTGATGAATATACATCTTGTGTATGTATAAATATTCAGGAGTAGGTCATGTGGGAAATGATGATATATATATTATGTGTATGAGTGTTTAGGATGATTTCTTGTGTCTAGACTGAGTAGTGTGTCGTCCGGGACTAGTGGTACGACCCGTATGGGGTACGACCGTGTGAACTCTGTATAAGTATGTGATGACGTGTGGCAGGGGCTACCGTTGAGATAAATAGGAGGTGGGGTTCAGGAGTTTGTGTGTCTATAAATGACGAAGTCATATTGTAAACACGTAGAGTTGCTCCGGTCTAGCTAGTTATGTGTGCACTTTGTGCGAGTTAGAGAGGTGATATGCTATACCTATATATACTTCGAACATGATAGGTTTTGTTACTATGACCTTCATTATGTGTCCTTGTAGTACATGCTTAGTCATGCATAGGACTTGTGGTGGGGGTGCTCCGTCATGGTGTTTCTATCCTGAAGTTTTCTCGACGTTGATACATCGGGGTAATGCGAGGAGTTTTGACGTTTTCTAGACGATCGGTGAGGTGCTATTATGAGATGCCTATGCTTATATCTCAGGAAATCGGAGCACGAAGCCAATTGGTGGAGCTGTGAGAGTTGATGATGAAAGATTACGTGAACGCTTGATAAGAGATAGCTATGATGAGATCGAGGTGACGACGCTTTCAGCATGGAGTAAATGAGGTGACAAAAGGGTCTTCTTGGGATACGTTCCATATGAAGAATTCAGTCGATGTAGGATACAAGGGGAGTGGCCATGTTTTCTCTGCATGAGACAAGGGGCGGTTGTGGCTTGCGATAAGACGGACTTCATGTTCGCACTTGATAAATGAGATGCGATCAGTGTTCGCGTGGTAATGATAGAGCAACGACAAGGAAAGTGGAAAGAAGGAAGTATCAGTGCAGGATTGCACATAAGTTCTTGGAAAGGAAATGCCTACACGGGCAATCATATGACTAGTTTAAGGCAAGTTCCTGTGGAGCATCAATTAAAGGAAATGCTTGGCTGTTGAAACAGACCAGATGATGATAGGTGAACTTGTGACAAATGTCGAAAACTGATGAAGGTAACTCTAGCATTGAGTGTATGTGCATAATTAGGGGGCACATTAGACTCATGGTAATGAAATCAAGAAGTACCTTGGCAGTGGAACGTGTGATTGGAGGAAAGAGAGGAACTTCGCACAAGCTCCTGGAAATCATTAGAGAAGGATATACGTAGTACCTTTTACAAGCAAGGTGGTAGTGCCTGAGTTTTAGAAATCATCACAGGATGGCGATTAGGGTATGAGGCGAGAGGTATGACGACCTCAATATTCAGGAAAATCAAGAAGCCTTACTTGGGGAGATGAACGTCGGGGTTACGAGATTGTCCGGATTATACTAGAAACGTGGACCAATGTGTTTATGGGCTAAATAGAGATAAGTGATAAATGAGTTTGTAATTGATGGTGTCGTACCATCTAAGTAAAGTTTGGAAGCGCAAGTAATGAGGGAATGTGTAGGTGAAACCTATTAGACCCAGAGTTGAAGGCGGGCAATGAGAAGGACTTCTTTGAACACCAAGGATGGTAACTGAGTCATAGAGTAAAGTGAGAGGAATGATGCATGTGAAAGAGAACATATGTCACCAAAGTATTTTGGATGCACCAATTGTACCAGAAGGATGAGTTATGTTAGTTTGTACCGACACACGATTCGAGGACGAATCCTCTTTTAAAGGGGGTAGACTTGTAACATCCCAAAAACCCGTAAGTTAACAATTCGGATTAAGGAACGTATGTTACTCAACGTATGTTCTGAACGTATTCTAATCATGTGATCATGTGTTGCCAGGTTTGGGTTTGAGAGTGAACGAGCGGGTTGCAAAGCAAGGAATTGGACTCAGCATATCCTTGAGTTTCTAATCCCCTACTTCTTAAACATTTTACTCTTTTTAGGGTTATCGTACATGCTTACAAAATATGTTTATTTTATTAAATGTGTTAAGATTTTTGGGTCTAACCTGATGTGTTTATGAACTAAATCATTCATTAATGAACTGAGGGTCTTTGGGATGTTTATGAGACTATGTGAGCTAGGGGTAAAAGGGTATTGCTTTGTGTGGTGTTATGAGCTGGTCGAGATGAGTCGGGATATGAGTTAGGTGTTTTTGAGTATGTGTAGAATATGTTATCGTGAGAAGGTGTGTGTGGGGTGCATGTATGGTTAACTAGTCATGTAAATGATATGTGATGTTACGTGTTATATGTTTGTATTGTGTTTGCTCGTTGTCTTTGTAACTTGGCAAACGGGATTGTGGAGGACAAAGTCTTTCGAGAGGTCACCAAAAGTGACAATATCCAACAGGACAGTGATGAGCTTGGGGTGTGTCGAACGCCCTAACGAGGGTGCATGTGACGAGGTATGTCTTTGTGTGCTTTTATATGTTTTTAAATTGCATACAAGTGATGAGTTATATTGATTGTGCATGAGATGATGTTAATGTGATGTGAAGTGTTAGATTAACCGTTGTGTCAGGATGGTGACGTTATGATTATAAATGTTGTGCCAGTTGACTTGTGAGAGTCTTGGTAAAGGTTGGTTAAGTCGATGTCTAGTAGTTGGTTGTGTTAGTCGGGTTTGGGGTTAAAATGTGTAGTAGACTATGAGTTAGTAGTGTAATGAGCTCGACTCATGTCGGTGAGACTTACTGGGTTAAAATAATTGGGAAGAGTCCTGGGTGGTGAACCTTTAGGGGATATCATTAGATAATAGGGGTTATCTATATGTTAATAAATGATAAAACTATTTTATAAGTACTGGGATGCCCTAAGTGGAGATAACTAATATTTGTGACGAGCAAGAGTTTTTATTTAAATTAAACTATTAAACTCACTCAGCGTAGCTGACTTTGTATATACGTTAGATTGTTTTGTAGATGAGTTCGGGGTCGACGTATCTTGGCTTGGGAGCGATGCTACTCTAGTTGGTGTGCGTGTATTCGTTTAGTAAGGTAATAAGAACCAACTGTATGATGCATGGTTTAAGGTCTGACACGTATTCCTCTTTGACGAGTAAACATTTGTTATGGAAGAAAAAAGAGTGGATAGAGAGATATTGATGTGACATAATTAGTTTTTTTTGTCTCAGTCTTTTGCAATGAATATTCATAGCGATTTCATGGAAGTAAATTGAGACGGTGGGTAGAATTTCTTTACACCATACACAAGGGGAATTGAGATGGTGACATTTTGAAACACTGGTATTTTTTTTAACGGCATCCAACGAAATATCTGAATATTTTGCAAATCCCCATTCGGATAATGCTTGTCATTTAATGTTTCGAAATGAAAGGCAATTTTCTTTATTCTTATAGGAGTGGGAGATGAACCCATGGCCTCTTTAAATCTTAGTGTTTTTAAGCCACCAACCCCAATGACGACTAATATATAGATAATTTTGCTTTTATTTTCTGTTTTATGTGGTGTCTTATGTAGGGGTGTTCAAAAAAATCCAAACCCGAATTTTCGAAATTCCGAAATATCCGAAAATTCGGATTCTGATTCGGATATTAATTTTGAAAAATTTCAGATATCCGAAATATTAAATTTTGATTATTTATTATATTTAAATAATTAAATTACAAACCCTAAAACTTCAGGTCTTATTCTAAATTGACGTTCCATATTTCCATTTACTCCATTAGTCTTCAGACTTTAAGCCACGCAGCAATTTTCCGACGCACCGTCGCGCGCAACCACGCCGGCTTTGCTCCTCAGCCACGGGTCACCTGCCGCCGACTGCTGCCTCCTCAGCCACCCTTCGCTCCTCAGCCGCCCTACGTTCAACGTTCTAAGCTAGTCGGCCGCTCTGCGTTCTACGATTGAAGGTGTGATTCAAACATTCTTTCAGATGTGGATCTAAGTTTGATTTTTGGTTTTCAAGTTCTAATCTCAATCTAAGTTAGATTTATGTGCATATGGTTCTTACTTCTTAAGTAAATTTGTTGCCATTTTTTACAGGTAATTTTATTTTTCAAAGTTTGATTGTGGTTTGATTTAAGTTTGGTGTTTCAAAATTTGATTTTCGTTTGATAAATCAAACAAATCTAAGTTTTTTTTCCTTCATATTTTGGATATCCGTATCCGAATTTCGGATACGGATTCGGATAGTAAAATCCACTATCCGAAATTTTCGACCCCTAGTCTTATGTTGAGGATGAAGTGTTTTTAATCAGGAAATTAATTTATCTTGTTTAGTTACCATATAATTAAAAAATCAGTATTCATAGAAGCATAAGTTATCAAGGTTATACTTATGTAATGAGAAATCATATTAAAATTTAATTTTCAGGTGATATTTATGGAAAATAAAATCTAAAAAGTCATAACTTAGTTGTTGTAATTTCTTTAAATTTTATCAAATAAGAAGAGTCCTCTTCATTCATGGTATTATTTACGTGTTTGGATTTTTAATTTTATTTAGTTTATGGTAAAAAAAATTAAAAAGTTATTTTATAAAATGCATGTAAACCTATAAGAGTATTGGAACTATAAGCTCAAGACACCACATATGACAACTTTATTCTAGACATATCATCTTATAGGTCACACCATGATAAGAATTATCAAGAAAGCGTTTAAATATATTTAAACATAACCATCAAGTCAAGATTAAAGATATGATTATTTAATCAAACTAAAAAAATAAGATATAATCCCAAATGATAATAATAATTTAGAGAATAATGATTAATAATATCAAAATTAAATAAGAGTTATTTATGTTAAATGTTGTCTTTACCTTATTCAGTTAGTATACATTTATATATATGGGATAAAGTCATTACCTAATTCAAATACATTATGTAGAGACATAAAATTTATATATGATGTGTAATATTTATAAGTATATAGAATTAATACAGTAATTCTAATCCAAATTAAAATTGACATGTAAAATTGAGATATATTCTGATTGTGATCAAATGCGTCGTTAAAAGCAAAAGGCTACAAGCCTACTTCAAAGAACTAAAAAGAAGAAGCCCGATGAGACTAGCGCTTGAGGTTTCAATATCATAAAATTGTTTATTATTCCCAACTTTACATGTATGGGATAATAATTATCTTAATCGACATTTAATGATCGGATTTGAATTGATTCGTTATCAACTGTTCGTATGCACGTTGTTAGATCATGTTTTTGTAACTGTAGCCAAAATTCTAAGTGTATATGTAGCGAACATGTTATGTTCGCCTAAGTGAATGTTTGGGTGAACTTAACTAGCAAACTTGCTAAGTTCGTCTATAGAGTTATGGGCGAACTTGACAAGTTCGCCTGAAGACTCAGTTTGCCTATAAATAGGAACTTAAGTGTTCATTTGTAAGTAAGCATGCTATATTTAGCATCCATAGAGAGGGAGTGAATCTATGTGAGAAGTGAGTCACCACTCCTAGGTATAGCTCACCTACGAGTTGGAATTGGAGCTTAAACGTAGAGATGTACACTTATTCGGTATTATATTCGTATGATGAGTTCGTTATTGAATAAAGTATCGTTTCTGTGTTTCATCTATCTTCTATGTTCGTGTTTATGTTTGATTCGCTTCATGCTTCCGTCTCATACGAGGAATCATCGAGTAAATCATTTAATCATGGTTATTCTACATGTTTGGAGACGCCACAAGGACTTATAACTGGTATCAGAGCTACGGCTCAGAACTGGAGGGACTAATCGCCTATTCGGTTCAAATTACTCGTGATTCGGTGTTTAATTCCGCATATTCATCATTGAGACGTTAAAAGAATGATTTTTACGGTTGAAATTTGTCAGATTCGGTGTATTTTATGAGTTTGATGATTCCAGAGCTTAAAGGACTTGAAGAATTGAAGTTTTTACCACCAAATTAAGAATATTCAATGATTTTTGCTCAAACAGCCGCTTCAGGCGAACTTGTTGTCCGATGACAGTTACAGGTGAACTTGTTAAGTTCACTGGAAGATGCTCAGGCGAATTTGTTAAGTTCTCTAGGGTTTGTTCGTAAGCGAACTTGTTAAGTTCGCTGGTACTGTTTCAAGCGAACTTGTGAGTGAGGGATAAAAAAATGAGTTTTTTGACGGGAAAACTTTTCTTGTTCAAAATTTTGAGGGAACTTTTCTATGCTTGTTTCGGGCTATTTTTGAGAAGATGGTAATTTTGGTTATTTTCGGGACCAGAATTCATATTTTTGGAGGGAATAGCTTGATGAAACAATGTGAGATTTTTATTGGATGATGACTTTTGAATGAAGAATCTTATTGTTAAGGTATTTAAATCTGAAAATATGGGTTACGAGTATCTAGGATACTTCTTTATTAGGGATGAATACTGAAATAGTTTGAACAAAAGGGTTGTTATCAACTAAATGTCTCGGATTTGATTGTGAGGAAATATTGTTTGGGTCTTTGCAAACAAAAGAGGGCGATAAAAATTTCACGAAATATCATGTTTCTTTACAAAACGGTTCAAGTGATCAAGATCGTCTAAATGATTCGACATGATTCGGTTATGGTTTGATTTCTTATTTGGGATCTGGGCAGAATCCAGATAGACAACCTATTGAGTTGTTGAATTAACGACTAGTATGACGTGTTAACCAGGAATAAAAATCAGATTGAAGATTGTTGGATTCACGATGATTACTACCGAATGTGTGTGAGACTTGGTCAAGTACGTTTGAAATGAAGTTGGTTATTTGTTGTTAACTAGTTGACTATGGAACCTTTATCATATGTCGGTTAAATAAGAAACATCCTTTTGTTTCTTGTTTAATACGGAAATGCTTGTGTCATGAAGGGGAGATCGGATATGAAAGACTTCGGGTTATCGGTTGAGTGGATAAAGTACAAGGCAAAATCAAACACTTCTGGTGAAGATGAAGATAAAAAAAAGAGTGGTTTTTGCACAATAAAGTGGAGTTTCAGTTTGTTTTCAAGCTGGGATTCTTGTCTTTATGAAAGTTGATTAGTTTGATACTTATTGTTAGAAATTCAGAATTTCTATCTTATGCCGGTTGATTTACTGATGTCTAAGCAGTATGGGCTAGATTCTTGGATCAGTGCGGAGGTGGTTATTGTTGAGAGGATGGACTATAATGAAAAGTGTTAGATTCGTCGGTTTTCATGAAGAGGCCAAACAAAATTGTTCTACAACGGATGCATCACTTTAGATGGAGCCTATTACCTCAAGATTGTAGCATTACCGGTTGAGGATCAAAGTGCAATTCCGAAGATCAAGTCTAGCACTTTATCCCCTGAATTGTCCTATCGGGATTAAACCCTCCTCTTCTGGGATATTTACTATTTCCCGGTTTAAATTTATAACAAATCCCCTCTTGCTTTCTCTTATTACCGCACTCAGCTCAAAGGTAGAATCTATCATTTCGGGTGCGGTAGTCTTCACTAACATACGAACCTTAGGTAGTAAGCCTTGAACATAAAACATAACTCTCTTGGACTCGGGAGTCACCAAATGTGGCACTAGTTTGGCCATTTCATTGAATTTGGTGGTATACACCTAATGAGTCATAGTCCCAGCTTCAAATCGAATGATTTCTGTTTCAATCTTGTCCACTGCATTCTGTGGACAATATCTCTTGATAATTAAGGTCTTGAGGTCCTCCCACCTCATTATATCAGCATACTCGTTTCCTTTTGTCTGCTAGACTAACTCCCACCAATCAAGAGCTTTTTCCTCAAATGAATGTGCAGCAAATTTCATAGCTTGATCTGCCCAACATTCACTCATCTTAATTACTGCCTCCATAAATGTTATCTATTACATTACTGCAATGGAATTCTTTTTCCCTTGAAGGGTTTAGGATGGCAGACACTAAATTTCTTGTAGTTGCATCCATGATTATTGATTCCCGTGCTCTAGGTTGTCATTCCAATAGTTTCTTTGGTTCGACTGGTGCCGATATTGTTCCCTATCGGGGCAGTGTGAAGAATATCCTCCGCTCAAGGAATTGCAGCACTTGTTCCTTCGTTTCGGTTTCCCAGGCCATTGGAATCTACTCTCCTTTTGAAAGCATCGTCAAGAATTCCAAGTAAAGTTGTTTGGAGTACTCTGGTGACCTCAGATTCCACCGCTCCCTGGAAATGGGCTGCGGTCATTATTACGTCTTCCATAGGCTGTTCGGGTTCAATATTCCTATTTACGTTCTCATTTGGTTCGGTGTTCATGTTGTCATGTCACGGTTGTGGGAACTAGTATTAGGCCTCCTACCCCTACCTCTACTTTCTCCTCTACCTCTTCCTGCCAATTGTACTTACACATACAGATCTATAGCATCGGAATTCTAATAACCGCTCATAATCCAGAAATTAACAACATTTGTCCAAAATGAATTTAATTATCTTATTTCTAGGTATTTCTCGTTATATGTCATACTTAATACATACACATAACTTATCCTGAGGCATACCAGACTATTCTCAGAGTCCTAGTTTAAGTCTAGATATTATTCCTGTAGTATCTAACTCCCTTAAACTGAGTCTCTATTACCAACTTGTCACACCGCAGTCCCAGGTACTGGTTAGAGGTGACGCATCGTACAGAACACACATCGAAAAATAAAAACCTCATTCTTTATTTAATTCAAAACATCATTTACATCATGCAAGCAAAATTTACATCATCGTTCCTAACAAGGAACATATCATTTCGGGACTTATAGTTTTCAGGCTTGCCCATCATCATTCAAACGTTCATTCTAGTCCTGGAATGCCTCCTCTATTGACTACATGTGATGCGCTCAAAAACATTTGATAGAAAATGGGTCAGCATAACGCTGGTGAATTCATAAATAGTACAATTCGTAAAATGACCCGCCAAGGTATCCTGAACACAGTCATGGGGTTCCACCCCCTCTCATAGACAACTAGGAGAAATCATATCATTATATATATAACCAAAGACCGTTCCACGTGTCCTGTCAAACATGTCGTTCCACGGGTCATGTGAAACACAATAAGTGCTTAGAATGAATTATATATAAACAATCGGTGCAATCGTTTCAAGATACCCAAAATATTTTCATAAGTTTACTCTAAGCTCCAATAAACTTTTTACCAGTCTTCTTAAGATGTTCCTTACCCTGCCTCAACCACAATGCCATGTTCCATTATATGTTCATTTCCTCAATAGTATCTTTGTCAATTTGCTTAAAATCTTCCTCAATCATATCGGGATCAGTAATCTTCCCTCCAATATAGTTCCCATATGAAGTAAGAAACGAAGCAATCATGGCCATAAGATCATCAGCAGCTTTAGGAGATACCCTAGGAGAACAACAATGAGAATCACCTTTGGAATTATTAGAACATCCAGAACCAGATGCTACAAAACACGAAGATCCACCACATGAACTTTCCTTTGAAGAAGATTGACACTCATGTGTTTCACCCAAAAACAATGCAACTCCCTATTTTGATGTAGATGCCGCATTTCCAAAATACAAACTAGGATCTTGAGTTTGATAAATCGTATCTTTCTTTTGCTTATTCAGGTCATAAGACTGTATCTTACCTATTAGCTCTTCCTAACCCATGTTATCAAAACGAGTTTGTTCCTTTATAACAATAGTGTACATCTCAAAATGTGGAGGTAACGCATCCAAAGACTTCTCAAGTATTTTCCGATTCTTGTAGGATATATCATTGTTCACCATCCAACTAAGCAGATGATAATACCTAGACATCAGCTAATCAATGTTTTCACCTTCAAAGTGTTTAAAGACACTGAATTGTTTCTTCAATAACTATCTTCTGTTTTTCTTTATGTCAATACTTCCCTCACACCTTTGTTTTAAACCTTCCCAAATATCCCGAGAGGTCTTGAACTTCTTGAAAGTATGGCATACACACATGGATAAAGCAGCAAGTGCCTTCTTCTCATGATCATATATCGTCTTTTCTTTCACAGTAAGTGCTGAAACAGGCTTTTCTGTATTTGATGCACCCATATATGTATAAGTAGGATGCTTGTATCCCTCAATTATAGGAATCCACAAACTCATATCATTGAAAGACACATAATTTTCAAATCGACTCTTCCAATTTTAGTAATCCTTCAAATTCATCAACCTTGGTGGTTTTGTAGGTGTACCAATCTCATTGTCATAATTCAGCAGATTAGTCATGTTATTAACACTTGCATGAGTAGCATTCGACATTCTTGAAATCTTGGAAAACACTTAGTAAATTTGAGCAAAATCTACACCTAGCGAACTTAGTAAGTTCGCCTGAGTCAAGAATAAAGCGAAGTTAACAAGTTCACATCACACAGAAGAAGCGAATTTGACAAGTTCGCTTAGCTAAGTTCGCCTGTAACTGAATCAGCAAGTTCACTTACGACAACTGATGAACAAGGAAGAGAAAAATCATCAACCAAACGCACGAAAACCTCTGAAACACAACATTTCTTTACTAATGGAATTAGACAAATTCGGACCGTAGGAAGGTGTAATTGATGAAGTAGAACACTTTTATCAGAACAAATTGCACAAAAGCACTTCAACAATGATCAAATCAATCCAAAAACCCACTCAAAACAACAATAAACTCCATGAACATGAAATCTCTGTAAAAACTTTATCTTTTGATGTCAAAATCAGCACGTAGATGTCACACGTCGGTCTCTATCAAGAGCAAAAGCTCTAATACCACTTGTAGGTCCCTGTGGGTCTACGAATCTGTCTAGAATAGCGCACGACACGTACACGGAGTGCGGAAACCAACGTATACATGCTAACGTAATGATAAGAATAAGTAGAACAATAGACACACAATATCTGAAATAACTTCTCTGTATTGCTCTCAAATATCAGTGTTTACAAATGATCAAGTGCTCAACTTTTTTTAAGATTCAAACTAGCAAACACTATATATATGCAATAACTTCTTACAGGCGAACTTGCTAAGTTCGCCACACACAAGGCTTAGGCGAACTTGACAAGTTCACCTATTACAAAACTTGTTACATAGAAAACATTACAAACTTAAAGACAACACAAAGACCTAATCTATTACAAGCTACTTGTCACAAAACATATCTTAACAGACTTTGAGTAACAGAAGATCAGAAGCTTGTGTGTGTAGAATAATGTGTCTTGGTGTGTGGGATTGATGGAATAGAATGGGCTTGTGAATTCAATTTATAGGCAAAGTTCTAACCTATAGCGGACTGCTAGACAAGGTGGTGGCGGTCCGCCACCGCCTCCAGCCGTAAAATTGTCTTCGGGACCAAGTAACAGACCGTTTCTGGTTCCTTAGCGGACCACTAAGGACACTTGTCCTTTGGTGGTCCGTTAAGGTGCGGGTGGCGGTCCGCCATAGGGTTACACGCGCCCGCTAGTCATGAAACACGTGGCGTGTCATCATTGCAGCTTTGTCCACCACGTATCGGATCGTTATGCTCTATGGTAGCGGTCCGCTTCCACCTAATTTTAAAAAAATTTACTTTTAATCCCTGAACTTTGAAATATTGGCAAGTTTGTCCTTTATTTACTTGGAAATTTTTTACATGTTACAGAAAACATGCTACTACAACTTGTTATACACATGTGTTTGCTAATTAGAGTAATTTCACGCGAGTTAGACAAACTATCACATAAATCCCCACTTTTACGCAAACATTTAACATGTTGAAGTCGTGGAATATATGAATTGTACTATTTGGGTTACTTATGTCCCTAAACTGTACACTTGTGTTCCTAAACCTGTGAGCTCACCAACCACTTTTAGTTGACGTTTTTAAGCATGATTTTATGGAAATGATAAATGATCAAGCATGACGCCTTCACAATTAGGATTTCATGACAAGATCCTTTGAAATTGTCTTTTGTTGTAATACTTAGCCTATATGTTGTGGAACTATGTAACCATATGTAGACTTTGGATCATGTTGCCTTCAACTTTAAAGTTTGCAATGAAAACTTAGTATTATTGTATAAAAAATGTTGTTGTGAGACCTTATCCAGTTCCATCTCGTCTTTTCGCTTTAGCGATGTGTGACATATTGGTATCTCGGTTGCCGTGTTATCAAATGTTGTTACTCGGGCATACAAGTCCAACACGGTCGTGTTCCATAATTTTTTTTGACATTCTTTAACTTTTTCTTCCTTTTAGCACGGGGAGCCAAATAACCTGCAAAAATTTCAAAGGAACCACTTTAATGTAATTGCCACAAAATCTATCAAACATGGGGATGACTATGCACGAAAAATATGTATAAATAATGGCATATCAGTTACTTTGCTCCAAATTTCGATTGCATTAATCCAAAATATTAAATATGGGATGATTGTGTAAATATTCCATGCTACTTTGAACACAACACCATTGTATTCTCAAATACTTCACCAAGTCTCGAATCAATTCAAAAAATGATCGTGTTTCTATGTGGTTGTGACATCGGTTATGCCTTCCAGGTCAATCCAACTCTCTACATTCATCTCATCCTAGAGTTATGCTAAACTACGATGGTACACATCTTTTCCATTAATGAATCTGTCATTCAAGCCACAGTCTCAAGCGTAACGTTCTGTGTCATTGAATATTAGGACTTCGTAGTGTTCTCCATCTACGGGGTGTTGTTAATGCAATTTGCCTTGGACAAACTGTGGTGTAGAGGACATTCTAGGGCATGGGGTACACTAGTGAGTTAGAAAACCACTAACATAATCAAACTTCCTTAGGCCACACTAAAGTTCTTTGACTCCCATATCATAACTTCTTTTTTGTAGGAATTATAATACCTTTAATTATGCTTCTATGAGAATCCAACATCTTATGCATTCAATTGCACAAAATCTACTCTTTATATTCTCAATCTTGGAGAAATGGGATGCACAATGAACCATTCTGAAACTGAATGCAACACCGAAAGACGAAGGCTTACAGAAACATAGTCAGATAAGTATTTTCTCTACGTTCTCAATCATGCATACCATGTGAAGAGAATGAGAATACCATCAAGAATTTCATGTTCAAGAAACGTGTATGCAAAGTCTAAAAAACTAAAATGAGTGAATTAGAGAGATCATAACGGGCACTTATAAATATTCTTTTCATGTAATAAAATTTTTTACATTTTATGTCAATACTTAGGGGGTGACTGTTAGAATCAAGTATAGCCCAAAACTAGTTAGATAGGCTAGTGATAAGTATTGAAGAAAATGCAAGTGTCGGAAGTGAATTCCGTCTCTGAGATCAAGATCATAATAAACAAAGTGCAAAGACATCAAAGACCGCAAAAGTGTATGATCATATTGAACTTACAATTGTAAGGCCCCAAACCCGACACCCTACAATTGTTTTTCATTACTTGGTATTCTCTTTAAAAGTACTCGTTTTATTAATCAAATATACATCGGAAGTCTTTCTCTATAATAAACATTTTCTTTTAGTCTCATTATCGTTATTAAACTTTACCTCATGAATGCCTCCACACCGATCCGAGTAGTACCGCTCCCAAGCCAAGATACGTCGACCCCGAACTCACCTGCACAAAAATCTAACGTACATACAAAGTCAGCTATGCTGCGTGAGTTCTAATATTTTATAGAAATAAAAACATTTCATCGCCTATAACATTTGATTCAACTTAGGACATTTCTTTCCTCTATAAAAAATAGTTTGACATTTAATGACATGCAGATAACCCCCGTTATCTTACAGTATCCCATAAGGGTTTACCACCAAAGATTCACCCCTTAATTATAACCCAGTAAGTCTCACCGACATGGATCAAGCTTACTACACTGATAACTCGTAATCTACCACACATATCAACCCAAAGACCGGGTAACCCGACCAACCCCTAGACACCGACCTAACAAGCCTTAAACATGACTCTCATAAGGTCAACTGACATAACAGTTGTAAACACAACGTCATTATCCCGACACCGCGAACAATCTAACACCACACACCACATCAATATCATCTCATGCATAATAAATGTAACTCAACACTTGCATGCAATTTAAACATATATAAAAGCACACAAAGACATACCTCATCACATGCACCGAAGTCAGGGTTACCCTCGTAAGGGCGTTCGACACACCGCGAGCTCATCACTGTCATGTTGGACATTGTCACCTTTGGTGACCTCCCGAAAGACATCGTCCTCCATAATTTCGTTTGCCGTGTCACAAGGACGACGATACAAACACAGAACCACAAACACATAGCACATAACAACATAAAAGCATTTACATGACTCATTAGCTAAGCATGCACCCCACCCCTTTATTCATGACAACTCATCCTACTTAACTCATAAGCAGCTAACTCGTAACTCGACTCACCCTGACTGACTCCTAACACGACTCACCCTGACTGACTGCTAACACGACACACAGCAATAATTATCTTACCCCTAGCTCACATTATCACAAGGACACCACATAGACTTGCCAGCCTTCTTATTGAATGTTTTAGTTCATGAACACATTGGGATAAACCTAAAACACTTAACACATTTAATAAAATCAATATATCTTGTAAGCATATACAATAGCCCCAAAAACAGTAAAACGTTTAAGAAGTAGGGGATTAGAAACTAAACGGTTATGTTGAGCCTCAGCCCCTGCTCTACAACTCACCTTTTCACGCCCGAAACACAAACCTGTCAAGCGTATTATCCCAGATCAGAATACGTTCAACCCGTATATCGATTAACGTTTAACAATATAATAAACCTGTAATGCTCGTGAGTCCTTCTCTACGAAACTCTAACTGTGCAGATTCACACGGATCGGGCCATCCTTGATTTGTTTGGAACCCGAACACCCGAACTGGCCCTTGCATGCATGCAACGTAGAACCCTAATTTACGCGAGCAAGTTAACCCAAGCCGGTTTCCACCTACACATGCATGTCATGCAACGTAGAACTTTAACCGGTGTCACACCGGCTTCCCTTGTCAAGCACCTCCACGCCACTCATCACTCCCGTCTTCCTCGTCCCTTTCCTCTAGCTAGGGGTGTTAAACAAATTCGAATCCGAATATCCGAATGAAAAATCCGAAATTCCAAACCCGAGTTATCCGAAAGTTTGGATATCCAAATTTTCGGATTCGGATTCGGATATTAATTCTCGAAAAGTTCGGATAATTCAGATATCCGATATCCGAAATTTTAATTTAATTTATTACTTATATATAATATCTAATTCCTATAATTATGTTTTATCTTTTGAAACCCTAAATCCTAAAGGGACTCTCACTCTCTCGCAGCAGCCACAACATCAATTCACGAGTAGCTCTCTCGCATCAGCCAGACGACATCACGATTAGGTTCTTCATATCATGAGTTCGTGATTAGGCTCTTCGCTCGCAACCAGAGGACATCACGACGACTTCGCGATCAGCCAATTAGTCCCTCTCATGGTTAGCGATTAGGGTTCGATCTTTTTCCATCACAAATCTGATGTTGTCCCTCCACAACAGTTGTTCGACGTTTCTCTCGGTAAGCTTAATTTCATGTGGGTATGTTGTAGTTGTGAAATTTAAATACAAATGTGATCAACACAAACAGCTCTCTAATATAGTTAATAATGTCAAATTGAATCACAATGATAATGTCAAAAAGTTGGTAAAGCATGTGGTTTTTTTTCCTTTGCAGGTTTGAGGAGTGCAAATGAGTAAATGAAAATCTCGATCTTGTTTACATTTAAGCTTATAACTTTATTGCCCTTTTATTTTTTGCTGATTCAATGTTGTTCAACACAAACAGCTCCCTACAATTGAAATAATTTTAAAGGCTGCAGTTGTGAATTCAAACATATATATAGTTTTTTTTTCAGAATTCGGATATCCGATTTTACAATCCGAAATTCGGATATCCGAATTTTCGGATATTTTGATTTGAACACCCCTACCTCTGGCCGTACCTCACCGAGCCCTGTCACCTCTTCATCGTCGTCTACGTCCTCAATGTCGGCTCCAAACCCTAGCGGGTTAACACCACGCACCACCGACATGCACCAAAATGCATGCCACCACCACCTCACTTCTTGCGTCCATTCTTAGCCGACCAACACGCCACTGCCGCGCAACCACAGCCATCACCAGCCGTTGCTTCACGGGCATCGGAACCACCATCTAGGCTATCGTCGGCCACGCTGTGGACACTACAACCCTTCGTGTCGCCCTTATGTCGTCCCTTGGTGCCACCCGTGATAACCACCTCCACCCGCTACCCTCTCTTCCTCGTCTCCGTTGCTAATCGAGACCATAGCCCCGAAACCCTAGTCTTTCTTTCATACAAAACGGAAACAAGAACAAAAGAGTGGAATTGAGGGTTACCTTTCGTGCAATGGAGTTTCCTTTGCTCGACGCCGACGTGCGAACCACCGTTGTCTTCCACGTCTGGCCACCTTTCTCCTTCCCTCGATGGTTCTGCCGTCTCACACAAGCCCAATCCGAATGGCTTAGGGTTTGTGCAAAGATGGTATTTGAACCCTCACGGGTTTACGCTCTAATCCCCCGGGTTTCCTTCCCGCGTGTTTGATATCAATTCGTTCTCCTTTTGGCTAACCGGCTCCCTTTATTTTCCGTTCTATCCCGTTCTTCATGAGAATCTTACCAAACGCTTCATTCAAAATGCTCGATCAAGCTTACCGTGACCAATTCACCAATCCTTTAGTTTATTTAGGATTCGGATTCGGGTCGCTCCATAACCCGAATCGTTAACTTGTGGGTTTTCGGGATGTTACAACAAGTGACAAAATTCACCTTCTTTGCTATTCGACAAGAACATGTCACTTTGTAATAACATGAGCGAATGACGCCACATGAGACTTTATGTCAGAATAAAGCTGTCTGAAAACATCGTGTTGCATTTCTATCTGCAGCACCACTCACATGTGAGAGCCAATAGGGGTGCTCCTTAGTAAAGCAACCAGTGAGGGTGTTGCTCTTTTTCTCAAACTAAGGACAAATATTCTAGACTATTTAAACTCGTTGAATGGTCGAAGAATTCAAGGAAACAAGGAGTTAGACAACAATAGAAACAATTCTTTCTTTCTTATGTTTGTTTGTATTTGTTGTTCTTGTTTGGAGGGTTAAGATTATTGAGTGTTTGTATAGTTGTCCTTATCAATACAAAAGTATTTTATTCCGCACCCTGGACTAACACCTTCCGATTCGTATTCATCTTTGACGAGTAAACATTTGTTATGGAGAAAAAAGAGTGGATAGAGAGACATTGATGTGACATAATTAGTTTTTTTTTAACTCAAAGTCTATTGCAATGAATATTCATAGCGATTTCATAGAAGTAAATTGACACTGTGACATGAATTTCTTTACACCATACAATAGGGGAATTGAGATCGTGACATTTTGAAACACTGGTATTTTTATTTTTAAGGGCATCCAACGAAATATCGGAATATTTTGTAAATCCCCATTCGGATAATGCTTGTAATTTAATGTTCCGAAAGGACTAAGATATAGGTTTTTTATTTTTTTTAAATGTAAATTTCTTTATTCATATGCTTGTCATTTAATGTTCCCCATTCGGATTCGGATACTGCTTATCTTTATTCCGAAATATCTAAATATATATTTTTAACCCTTGATTTCCTCAAACTTTGTTGTTTCTAGAGGATTTTCCTCTACCGTCGGGCCACCAACCCCAATGACGACTAAGATATAGATGATTTAGTTTTTATTTTCTCTTTTCTGTGGTGTCTTATGTTCAGGATGAAATGTTTTTAATCAGGAAATTAATTTCTTGTTTAGTTGTCATATAATTAAAAAATCGGTATTCATAGAAGCATAAGTTTAACAATGTTATACTTATGTAAGGATAAGTCATATTAAAATTTAATTTTCAGGTGATATTTATGGATAATAAAATCTAAAAAGTCATAATTTAGTTGTTATAATTTCTTTAAATTTTATCAAATAAGAAGAGTCCTCTTCATTCATGATACTATTTACTTGTTTGGATTTTTAAGTTTATTTAGTTAACCGTAAAAAAATTAGGAAGTTATTTTAAAAAATGCATGTAAACCCATAAGAGTATTGGATCTATAAGCTCAAGACACCACATATGACGACTTTGTTATAGACATATCATCTTATAGGTCACACCATGATAAGAATTATCAAGAAGGCGTTTAAATATATTTAAACATAACCAACAAGTCAAGATTAAAGATATGATTATTTAATTAAAATAAAAAAATAATATATAATCCCAAATGATAATAATAATTTAGAGAAATATCAATTAATAATATCAAAATTAAATAAGAGTTATTTATGTTAAATGTTGTCTTTACCTTATTTAGTTAGTATACATTTATAGAGGAGGGTTCCCTACAAAGTCTAGATTGCCTAAAAAGCCTAGAAAATCATCTCATGTGTTTATTTTTTGCAATTAAATGCTGAGATCATTTTAAAAGTTTGAATTTGATTTGAATTAATTACTAATAATTACTAAAGGCAATCTAGTCTTTTCTATTTTCTTAAAACAATGAAACCCCACGTTATCCCACAATTTTCGCAAATCAATATATGGTTTCCTCATTCTCTTTCATATTCTATGTTATCACATTGAAAATAGGATACTGATTTCATATGTTGTTTACGCAGATTTTTTCTTCAATGCTTTGACATTCCATTTGTTGATATTTGTACTGATATTGATTTGATGTATTGCTTTTATGTACTACATGTGTTTATTTTAATTTTCTTAAATGGTGGTATGCACAAATGAGTTTATTTTCGAAGTGTTGTTTTGATTATAGGAACAATGTGTTGTTTATCAGTACAGTATGTAAATTTAATAAACTGTTTTATAACATCAAAAGATATTTCTTACATAACTAGTACAAGGTGTGATTTCTATATAACAGTACGTACTGCAATGAAAATAAACAACAAAATTATAAGAAGTGTTTACAGAAATATATAATGTGAATCAACAAAAACAACACAAGCTAATTTTAAAAAAAACAATATTTGCTAAACAAAAAACACACAAAGAAAAAAATTATATGAATTGAAACCAGCATAGTCTAATTTGTAAAACAGTACATTATTAACTAAAAACAGCACCGGTAATTATGTAGTCTAAAAACGACAAATTAATTTGAAAAGTGACTTTGTAGTTGAACTCTCCTTCACATTTATATATATGGGATAAAGTCATTACCTAATTCAAACACATTATGTAGAGACATAAAATTTATATATGATGTGTAATATTTGTAAGTATATAGAATTAATATAGTAATTCTAATCCAAATTAAAATTGATATGTAAAATTGAGATATGTTCTCATTGTGATCAAATGCGTCGTTAAAAGCAAAAGGCTACAATCCTAGTTCAAAGAACTAAAAAGAAGAAGGCCGACGAGACTAGCGCTTGAGGTATCTATAAGATAAAATTGTTTATTATTCCCAACTTTGCATGTATGGGATACTTATTATCTAGAATCGACATTTAATGATCGGATTTGAATTGACTCGTTATCAATTGATCATATGCACGTCTTGTTTAATTGACAATACGACGTGACCTATATTACGTGTAAAAGTAAAAGTTCACATGATACGATACAAGGAATTGTACTTTTGTTGAGCCGTATCAAATTAAAGAGAAAGTTATACTTCATTGCCAAGAACGGTCTATTTTTCGCAAATTTACATGTATGTGATACTTATATAAGAAACTAACATTTAATGTAATATGCATAAACCGAGCAGTATTAAGAAACTGTTATCATGTTTTGGATTTATGCATTGCATCGGAAGCAATAGTTGTCTTCCAAGCCAAGTGTACTTTAGTATTCTACATCTTGTAATTAAGACGAACAAAGTAGTTTGTAGTATTATTTCAGTTTCCATTTGTACCAACTTTATTATTTAAATTGATAATTGGAATAATATTGTTTCTATAATCATAATCAACACATCAACTATTTAAAATTTCATTTGGAACCTGTTTGACTTGGAGACCCTGAAAGAAATTTAGTTCAACCATTGAACTCATTTCAAACTTTGAGTGCATTAAGATCTCAAAGTTTTTGCATAGGTTCTTCTTTGTTGATCGAAAGATGATGTCATCAACATAGATTTGTACCAGTAGAATTTCTCCCCCTTCATCTTTGATAAACAAAGTTTGATCAATGGCACCTCTTCTGAAGTTGTTACTGAGTAGATATCCGAACAAGATTTCATACCAGGCTCTTGGGGCTTGATGTAACTCATACAGAGCTTTATCTAATTTGAATACTTTGTTAGGATGTGAGGGATCTACAAATCCTAGAGGCTGTCTGACATATACTTCCTCACCAATCTTTGCATATAGAAAAGCACTCTTGACATCCATCTGATAAACAGTAAAGCTCTTGGATGCATCATATGCTAGGAAGATTCTGATTGCCTCCAGTCTAGCAACCGGTGCAAAGACTTCATCATAATCAATTCCTTCTTCCTGAGTGTAGCCTTGAGCTACAAGTCTGGCTTTGTTCTTGATCACAATTCCTCTATCATCTTGTTTATTTCTGAAGACCCACCTTGTGCCTATAGCAGTTTGTCTAGGTGGTAGATCAACTAGGGTCCATACTTCTTGTCTCTTGAATTGCAGAAGCTCTTACTGTATTGCTTCAATCCAGCTGCAGTGCTACCATTTCGTGAAATTCATGTTTAAACAATGATACTTCAATTGATACCTTGTAATGATTTAAATAAATCAGAAGAATTACTGTTATTATCATATTGAAATATTAAATAAGTAATACATCACAAAACTCCAAGATGATCAGATTTAGAGTTGACTCGTTATCAATTGTTCGTATGCACGTCTTGTGTAAGCGACAATACTACATGACCTATATTATGTGTAAAAGTAAAATTTCACATGATACGATGCAAGGAATTGTACTTGTATTTTGTGTCGTATCAATTTAAAGAGAAAGTTATAGTTCATTGTCAAGACTGACACAGTTGTCAAAAATTTACATCTACTTATTGAGATATGATCTTGAAATACTTGAAATTATTTAATTGTTTTCTAATTAAAGTATTATTATGTGCTCGGCTAATTAATAAGAGCATTTCTTCGCAGATGCAAACATATAAGCTAAAATCTCATGATCATCTAAAATTTAATTTTGCCATGAGTCGTTTGATTTTATAGGATTTCAATATAATTTTGTACTCTAGGCATGTCTAGCATGTATCAACGTAAAGCTTGATGAGTTAACATAAGTAGTTATGTAAACGAAGAAGTTCCATGATTATCTCGTTAATTGTGTTGCTTCTTGCTCTTCTAAGACACCAGATTTCCTCCAACAAATACACAATATCCAGTTGTAGACCATCGTAAAATAGGACAACGTACCCAATCAGCATTTGAGAAACCTGATATTCTTCCATCTCCTTCCTCCATAAAACCACCCACACGGCAGTGTCCCTAGTTAGAATACAAGATCCCTAAACCTAGTGTGGTATTAAGATATCTCAATGATGAAGAGAGACATCCCGACTGGTGTCTAGTGTATGGTTTGCCCATAAATTGACTCAGAACACTTACAACAAATTAAATATTTGTTCATGTAACTATTCAATGGTTAAGTTTTTCAACTCAGCGTATGTATCGTTCAGAATCCTTCATCTGGCTTCCGTCCTTCGACGGGAGCTTCCTAGTATAGGAAGCATTGGGCTATGTTGTGGTTTGAAGCCCAGTAATCTACACTTAGTAAACATATCAAACACATACTTCCCTTTTGACAGAATTATTCCTTATGATGAACAAGATACTAATATGCCAAGTAAGTATCGAATTCGGCATAGATCGCTAATCTCAAACTAAGACTGTAGGAACTATTTGAGATTGATATTCCTGACTTCGTCATATTACATATATATTATGTAATCCACATAAACAACTACAATAATACTTCTACTAATATTTGAAGAATACATACGAACCATCCCAAATTCTCCTATAACACTTGAAAACCAACCAAACAATGCTATAAGAGACTGCGTCAGGCCATATAAGGAACGATGTAATCTACATACTTTCGATGCCTCCTCGTCAACAATAAACCTAGGTGACTCCTCTATATATAACTCCTCCTTCAGAACACTATTAAGAAAGGCGTTCTTCACATCAAGTCGGTGAAGCGACCAAGGATTAATGGCGGGCAGAGGAATACAAATGAGTAAAGAAAAGATTTTGGCAACCATGGAGAAAGTATCATCACAATTGATAGCATATGCCTCAGAATAACCCTTAGCAACGAATCGGGCTTTCAGTCGATGGAGAAAGCTATCGGGGTTGAGTTTAACCGTGAAAACCCGACGATAACCCACAACACGCTTCCGTAGATGAAGTGTCTCAAGATCCCATGTCTGACTGTTTTGGAGAACTCATATCATCTTCCATAACTTTTCGCCATCCTGGGTAGGTAACGGTTGTCATCACATCCTTGGAAACTGAATTGGAATAAAGGGATGTAGCATAGGCTTCTGACGCATGTGAAAGGTATGAATAGGCAACATAATTCTTAATAGGGTAATAGGTGTGGTGTTGGGATTCTTTGTGAAAGGAGTAAAAGAGATAGTATCAGGCTTTCGGGGTGGAACTAAGGACATACCAGGGTCATCATTTGTACGTTTAGTATATAATTACCTTTTGTCGTCAGACATATGTGAAAACCAAAGGCGGGAGCTTTATCAGTGGCAGATGTATCAGAAACAGGATCGGTTACCCCTGAGGCGTATATGTAGATGGCAGACGGGGATATAGTATGGATTCAGGTATAAGAAGATCAGGATAATGAATCATGTCAAGCAACGAGGCGAAGGACTTGGGAAAGTAAGGACTTGACTAATAAAAAGTGACATCAGCACCGGCCATATAAGGAATGATATAATCTACATACTTTCGATGCCTCCTCATCAACAATAAACCAAGGTGATTGCTCTATATATAACTCCTCCTTAAGAACATTATTAAGAAAGGCGTTCTTCACATCAAGCTAGTGAAGCGACCAAGGATTAATGGCGGGCAGAGGAATACAAATGCGTAAAGACAAGATTTTTGCAACCATGGAGAAAGTCTCATCACAATTGATACCATATGCATCAGAATAACCCTTAGCAACCAATCGGGCTTTCAGTCAATGAAGAGAGCTATCGGGGTTGAGTTTAACCGTGAAAACCAAACTATAACCCACAACACGCTTCCGTAGATGAAGTGTCTCAAGATCCCATGTATGACTGTTTTGGAGAACTCTTATCCTCTTCCATAAATTTTTGTCATCCTGGGTAGGAAAGGGTTGTCATCACATCCTTGGAAACTGAATAGGAATAAAGGGATGTAGCATAGGCTTCTGACTCATGTGAAAGGTATGAATAGGCAACATAATTCTCAATAGGGTAATAGGTGTGGTGTTGGGATTCTATGTGAAAGGAGTAAAAGAGATAGTATCAGGCTTTCGGGGTGGAACTAAGGACATACCAGGGTCATCATTTGTACGTTTAGTATATAACAACCTTTTGGCGAGAGCTTTGTAAGTAGGAAGATGAATCAGAAACGGGATCGGTGACCCCTGAGACCGGAGGTGCATATGTAGATGGAAGAAGGGGATATAGTATGGACTCAGGTATAAGAAGATCAGGATAATGAATCATGTCAAACAACTGGGCGAAGGACTTAGGAAAGTAAGTACTTGACTCATAAAAAAGTGACATCAGCACCGGCCATATAAGGAACGATATAATCTATATACTTTCGATGCCTCCTCCTCAACAATAAACCTAGGTGACTGCTCTATATATAACTCCTCCTTAAGAACACTATTAAGAAAGGCGTTCTTCACATCAAGCCGGAGAAGCGACCAAGGATTAATGGCAGGCAGAGGAATACAAATGCGTAATGACAAGATTTTGGAAACCATGGAGAAAGTCTCATCACAATAGATACCATATGCCTCAGAATAACCCTTAGCAACCAATCGGGCTTTCATTCGATGCAGAGAGCTATCGGGGTTAAGTTTAACTGTGAAAACCCAACGATAACCCACAACACGCTTCCGTAGATGAAGTGTCTCAAGATCCCATGTATGACTGTTTTGGAGAACTCTTATCATCTTCCATAACTTTTTGTCATACTGGGTAGGCAAGGATTGTCATCACATCCTTGGAAACTGAATAGGAATAAAGGGATGTAGAATAGGCTTCTGACTCATGTGAAAGGTATGAATAGGTAACATAATTCTGAATAGGGTAATAGGTGTGGTGTTGGGGTTCTTTGTGAAAGGAGTAGAAAAGGTAGTATCAGGTGTATTAGGATTTCGGGGTGGAACTAAGGACATACCAGGGTCATCATTTGTACGTTTAGTATATAATTACCTTTTGTCGTCAGACATATGTGAAAACCAAAGGCGAGAGCTTTATCAGTAGGCAGATGTATCAGAAACAGAATCGGTTACCCCTGAGGCGTATATGTAGATGGAAGACGGGGATATAGTATGGATTCAGGTATAAGAAGATCAGGATAATGAATCATGTCAAACAACGAGGCGAAGGACTTGGGAAAGTAAGTACTTGACTCATAAAAAAGTGACATCAGCACCGCCCATATAAGGAACGATATAATCTACATACTTTCGATGCCTCCTCCTTAACAATAAACCTAGGAGACTGCTCTATATATAACTCCTCCTTAAGAACACTGTTAAGAAAGGCGTTCTTCACATCAAGCCGGAGAAGCGACCAAGGATTAATGGCAGGCGGAGGAATACAAATGTGTAAAGACAAGATTTTGGAAACCATGGAGAAAGTCTCATCATAATAGATACCATATGCATCAGAATAACCCTTAGCAACCAATCAGGCTTTCAGTCGATGCAAAGAACTATCAGGGTTGAGTTTAACTGTGAAAACCAAACGATAACCCACAGCACGCTTTCGTAGATGAAGTGTCTCAAGATCCCATGTATGACTGTTTTGGAGAACTCTTATCATCTTCCATAATTTTTTGTCATCCTGGGTAGGCAAGGGTTGTCATCACAGCCTTGGAAACTGAATAGGAATAAAAGGATGTAGCATAGGCTTCTGACTCATGTGAAAGGTATGAATAGGCAACATAATTCCGAATAGGGTAATAGGTGTGGTGTTGGGATTCTTTGTGAAAGGAGTAAAAGAGGTAGTATCAGGTGTATCAGGCTTTCGGGGTGGAACTAAGGACATACCAGGGTCATCATTTGTACGTTTAGTATATAACAACCTTTTGTTGTCAGACATATGTGAAAACCAAAGGCGTGAGCTTTGTAAGTAGGCAGATGAATCAGAAATGGGATCGGTGACCCCTGAGACAGGAGGCGCATATGTAGATGGAAGAAGGGGATATAGTATGGACTCAGGTATAAGAAGATCAGGATAATGAATCATGTCAAACAACTGGGCGAAGGACTTGGGAAAGTAAGTACTTGACTCATAAAAAAGTGACATCAGCACCGGCCATATAAGGAATGATATAATCTACATACTTTCGATGCCTCCTCCTCAACAATAAACCTAGGTGACTGCTCTATATATAAGTCCTCCTTAAGAACACTATTAAGAAAGGCGTTTTTCACATCAAGCCGGAGAAGCGACCAAGGATTAATGGCAGGCAGAGGAATACAAATGCGTAAAGACAAGATTTTGGAACCATGGAGAAAGTCTCATCACAATAGATACCATATGCCTCAGAATAATCCTTAGCAACCATTCGGGCTTTCAGTCGATGCAGAGAGCTATCGGGGTTAAGTTTAACTGTGAAAACCCAACGATAACCCACAACACGCTTCCGTAGATGGAGTGTCTCAAGATCCCATGTATGACTGTTTTGGAGAACTCCTCTCATATTCCATAACTTTTCGCCGTCCTGGGTAGGCAAGGGTTGTCATCACATCCTTGGAAACTGAATAGGAATAAAGGGATGTAGCATAGGCTTCTGACTCATGTGAAAGGTATGAATAGGCAACATAAGTCTGAATAGGGTAATAGGTGTGGTGTTGGGTTTCTTTGTAAAAGGAGTAAAAGAGGTTGTATCAGGTGTATCAGGCTTTCGGGGTGGAACTAAGGACATACCAGGTCATCATTTGTACGTTTAGTATATAACAACCTTTTGTCGTCAGACATATGTGAAAACCAAAGGCGAGAGCTTTGTCAGTAGGCAGATGTATCAGAAACGGGATCGGTGACCCCTGAGACCGGAGGCGCATATGTATATGGAAGAAGGGTATATAGTATGGACTCAGGTATAAGAAGATTAGGATAACTAAGCATGTCAAACAACGAGGCAACGGACTTGGGAACGTAACGACTTGACTCATAAAAAGTGATATCAGCACCGGTAAAGTATCGACGAAGAGGGGTTGTCGTAGCGATACACTTTCTAAACATGAGTGTAACCAAGAAAGACACGAGGAATGGCCCGCGGGTCAAGCTTAGTGGCCCATGTGTAACATCCATGAATTTTTCGGCCACTTTTTTTTTCTTGTGATTATTTTATATTATTTTATTTTATATACTAATGATTATAATAGTAGAGTGATAACATTTTAGATTTCATTCTAGTTCAATACATTGTGTATTCTGAATCATGATTCAAGTATTTCAAGTTCAAATTTCATCCTTACAATTTCACATTTAAGATTTACAATAAATACACATGTATATAAATTATTTATGTATTTTTATAGATCAATTAATACGAGATGTAACTTATGGACTTTAGATCATGTAAACCCCACTTATATATATATAGAGAGAGTTGGGTTAAACTAAAAAGTCTAAAAAGTATATGTTTAAGCATGGTGTTCATTCATTTTAGGTATGTTGTTTTTTAATTTTTAAATATGTTCACAAAAAGAAAATATAAACACCATGCCTAAAATGAATAACACCATATATAAACATGTACTTTTTAGACAAAATCTTATTTTTAGTATAACTCACACATATACATACAATCATGTATATAAACAAATTTATATAATTAAAACCAACCCCAGTAGAAAAATTGTTTGGTTTTAATCAAAGATATGTACTTATTTGATATACCTAAATAAACCATCATAGAATTATTTTGATTAACCTTAAGGGTGTTTAGTTTTATAAATATTACAACATCAATTTTGTTTTATACCTACAAATGATTTCTTTTTTTATTCAATTAAAGCCTTTCTAGTCAATAAAATGAGTTTGAACCCTCCATAATAATTAAACCCTCCATATAACTTTAAACCCTTTGTGAAACCCTTTTTTTGTTCCCTTGAACCCTGAATTTCCCCTAAAACCGATTTTGACTTGAAAAAGTCAAAATCGTGTAAAAAGTTTCAATCATCCATAAATCTGAATCCTAAAACGTTTAAATCAATTCCTAAACCGTTGTGATCATAAGGAGACTGGAAGTCAAGCTAAACAATGGAGAAATCAAACCCATTAAACCCATATACGGATTTTCGGCTATGTGTATTCATTTTTAATTCTATAACACAATAGTCCCTCAGGTCTAGAGATTAGGGTTTCGTTTTGGTCATTTGGAAAGAAGACGATCTGGAACATTATGTTAAAATAAATCAGTTTTAATTCTATAACACAATAGTCCCTCAGGTCTAGCGGTTAATGTAATCTAACAGCAACCCCAAGGTCTCGGGTTCGAGCCTGGGGACTGCCCTCTCTTCTTCTTTCTGTCTCTTACTTCTTGTTGTTGATTCCTAGCAACACTTACTTACACACACATATATGTATATATATATACTCATATACATATCTACATATATTTTACTAGGATAAAGGTGTAAAATACATAATTATGATTTTAACAAGACCATACTTAAAATTGACATCTATATCCTATCTTAGGTAAATACTTTGAATTTTACCAATGTATAAATATATTTCATGAGTAATACAAGAATTCTTATGACAATCCCTTATTTTAGTTCAAGGGTTTATAAGCGTTAACTTGGTAGTGTGTGTATATATATTTAGCGTTAACTTGGTAGTGTGTGTATATATATTTATATATATTTTCATTAAATATTTAAACGTCATAGTACACTAATAATACATCTTTATTTAATGCTATTAATTATTTTAGTCATATATTTACCGTATTATTAATACCATCTTTTGCATGATTAAATCTTTTATTTAAAATGGCATACTTATAAGTATTATTGTATTATAATACTTCAACATGATGACCTATTTAAACTGATCGTTTTATTAGAATATTTATTTAACAATTAATATCTATAGATACCATATAACATCTTTTTTATAAATAAAACCCATAGAACATCAGTGCATCATCACTTTAACTACTGTTAAGATTCGTGTCTTTCCTTTCATTCGTCCATTTTGAAACCCTAAAGTCCCAACCGTTCCGTCCTTATTTCTTTTATTTATTCCTATATTAAAACATGTACGAACTGTTGATCCATAAACTTCATCAAAAACATAGGTTAACCATGTGGTTAGCTAGACTCTTGTGTAACAACAACTTGTTTGTGTGGTTATCAAGATACTCATTACCAGGTGAGTTTACATAGCCCCTTTTTACTATTTTTACTTTTGGGGTGAAACATGTCTACAAATACTTTACTTACACAATTCAATACCTTTGTTCTTATGATATGGTCTTGATGCTTTATGTCTTAAACTGCTTGGTGACCATTACATGTGTTCATGTCAGTGCAATCATTAACCTGCTAGGCAGGCCTAAAGTAGTACCTAACATGATCATTTATAGGGGAATTCGATTCATATATAACACAGAACCTTGGCGGGTTTTTGTGTATACATCTTACTACTTTTTCAAAATGGCAATCAGTGGGATTGCGTAACTAGTTTTCACATTTATGCTTTAAACATGTTTCGAACATATTGAATTGTAAAACTATACTTAACTTTTGTTTAGTGTCAAAACCTATGTTACTCACCAACTACTTGTAGTTGACATTTACTCACATGTTTCAGGTGTACCAGTTTGAGGACACTACATGATCACATAGGACTATGGACCGAGCTTTAATAAAGATTGAATTTAACTTATGTTATGTTATGAATGCTTTGTTTTCTATTTTCTTTTGTAACGGATGCTTTAATTATGATTAATAAATATTATCACTCATTAATAGATGATCATGTGCTTATGAACAACCGCGTCAGCCCCGGTGTATAATCCGTCGCTGGCCGGTGTGTGACACCCTGGATGATGGTAAAAAAACATAAGCTACACATCTAATTTTTTGGGGAATGAGGGTTGAAGGAGTTCGCGTAGGAAATAATACAGAAAACGGTGTTTAACCATTAAGGACATATGAGGGAATGCGATTAATTAGGTGAGTTGTAGTAAGGACATACGAGGAACGTGAGAATGAATCTTGATTGTGCTAATAAAATCCAACAAAATGGCGATTCTTGCGTTCAGCAACACCATTTTGTTAAGACGTAGACGCGCATGATGTTGTAGAGTCAAAAAGGTTGTTATATACTAAACGTACAAAAGATCGGAGCTTAAACGAAGAAAATAAAGATTTTTGGTTATGTGCGACACTAGTGGATGACACTATTAGTGTCTACTAGGTTTGTTCAGACGACACTAACTAGTGTTGTCAACCTGTTTAGGCGACACTAATCGTTTTTCAGTCGTCGTTTGCATTTCATGTTCATTAAGCTTTCATTTACACCTTTTGTGCATGCTTCTACTGATTAGGGTTTTTATTAGCAAAGTAGGAGCTAATTTGTATCCAATTTTTGTGCTATTATCAACAGAAAATCATGGATTATGTTTGTTTATGGGTTGTTTAGTTTTATTTATGCTATGATTACTCATTTCATTCATTTGGTTGCAAATAATCAAACCAATCGGTTATTTGCTGCTTTCTAGATTCATTTCAAGTAGATTAAGACAGAGATCCATCATTTTGATAGTTTTTGGGTTTTTCTCAGATTTTGGATTGATAGTGGAATCAATTGGTGTAAAACTGGTATGGATTGATCATTAGTATATTTGGAAGCTTCGTGTTGGTTTGGATTTGAATTTGGGGTTGTTTTTGAGGTAGAATTTGAGTTTTTGGGGGAAAACTTGGAGAAGGGGAAGTTCAAATTCATCAGGTGACATTAGTGGTTTTTTAGCCTATTTATAGTCGTTTGTATTTCTTGTCCATTAAGCTTCAATTTTACACCTTTTTGTGCATGTTTCTCATGATTATGGTTTGTATTAGCAAAACAGGAGCTAATATATATCCACTTTTTGTGTTATTATCAATAGAAAATCAAGAATTATGTTTGTTTATGAGTTGTTTAGTGTATTTTGTGCTTTGATTAGTCATTTCATTCAATTTGGTTGCGAATAATTAAACCCAATGATTATTTGTTGCTTTCTGGATTCATTTCAAGAAGATTAACACAGAGATCCGTCATATGGGGGCTACAGACGAATTATATCATGTGTTTTGAGATGTATAGAGTAATCAGTGGATAAATATTCTTTTGCATTATCTGTACAGAGAGTTTCGATGGATGTGTTAAATTGTTTTTGGACATACGAATGGAATTCACAAAAGATCGAATTGATTTCACTACGAGACTTTAACAAATAAACCCAAACAACACGATAAAAATCAGAAATAAAGGTTACAAAATACACAAAACCAAAAGGGGTATAACCGGGATAGGACCCCAAACATCATATTGCAAAAGTTCGATCAAATGACAGACTCTACTAGACACTTTTGGAGTACAGGGTGACTTGTGTGTTTGCCAAGCGGACATGACCCGCAATGTAAATCAAGAGAAGCTCGAAAATCCGGTCTTATTTGCTTTAGAACCGTTGTAGAGGGATGGCCTAGCCGGTATTGAGCCTCCTTAATGATGGAATCATATATATTTGTTGTTGGTTGTGATGATAAGGACAGATGTTTAAGGCCTCCTCATTCAACACTTATTCCTGAAAGAAATAGTGGGTAGGATAAAACGTTATCGAACAATTATTTTTTTTAGTGAGTTAACCTACTGAACAAAGGTTATCCAGGAACTTAGGACCTAGCGGTATAGAGGAAAGTTTGAGGTTTTTTGAATTACTAATGGATCCAGTTCCATGAACTTGGCATGAAGATCCATCAGCAAGTCGAACCGGTGGGTGATATGTATTTTGTAGTTTAGATAGTATACCTTGATTCCCAATCATGTGTTGAGTAGCTCCAAAATAAACCACCCAGGATAAGTCATGGTTAGAGAATGCACCTGAATTGATCGGGTTGGCTCGAGAACTAGGAGTGGTTGGTTGAGAAGTAACCAACAGCTAGACGCAATTAAAATCTTCTTCGCACAATGTTTAGGACGGAGACTCATCAGAAGTGACCATTCGTGCCTTTTGGACGGGGAGGTGGTTGAGAGCTAGATGGACAGTTTGGGAAATTGTACTTTGTGTGTCCATGCTCCTTGCAATAATGACAAATGATACCACCATCACCTAGAATACCCTTTCTCTGTGTCATATGAGATCCTCGGCATGTACCAGTAGATGTATGCATTGCAATTATGTCAGTACGAGTTGCATTCAAACCATACATTTCTCGCAAGAGAAGATATGTAGAATACGCATGAGATAAATATTCCTTCGCACAGTAGGATAAAGACAAGTGATCCCTCATTCCTTTCACATTAGGGTAGTTTTGAGCAACAATGACGGTTTGTGGCTCCACATCATCCATAGAGCCATTTAGATCCGACTATCATTAATACGCTATTCACATGTAATCGGATTCGGGGGTTACTGAGTTAGATGATCCTTGTTGTCCAAACTTCCTAGACCTTTCTAAACAAATAGACTCCATGAACTCCAGTTATTGTAGTTGAGTTTCACTGGGATACCCAAAATAGTGGCAAAGTTGATAATACCAAGGGCAATCTAGTTCTCTAGAATAACTTTAGTCTTCCGTCCCCCATTGAAGGATAACAGTATCAAACAGGAACATGAGTCACAAATAGAACAATAGTAAAAACGAAACGGGTTTGAGGTGGATGTTAACTTCTTGCTATAAACAATACTTTTAGACAAAGAGCAACAGATTATTCACAATAAAAAGTAACACAAACGTGGTAAAGAGTATCTCGAGTGTTCCGAGGACATAAAACATGTTGTAATTGTGGCCGTCGTTATATTTTGGTCAGATTCAGGTGGCGGCAGACGGCGGAGGCGGACCAACATGTCGCACATGCTCGAATTTCCTGGAGAGTGCATTGGTACCGGTGGTGTAGTGTGACTCGCCGAAAAATGGCCAAATCTGAGAACTGAAGTGGCGGCGGGTTGGCGACTAGTGGTGGCGCGTGACAGCTCCTCTAGAGATGGTTCAACGCAGTTTTTTTGGTGTACCAAAATCGTTGTCTTCCGAGAAAGATGGTGGCGGTGGTTACACGAAACAGTGTCTTGAAAATAGATTTCAAGATAACAACGGGATACGACCATGAACCAGAGACCAGAACGAGTGACAGAAAAGAAACGATATTTCAGATCTAGAGTTTTAGCTCTAATACCATTTAAACTGATATTGTATTAAACTAAAAGTGCATCTTTACAAGTGAAGGGACTCCTCTATTTATACGGGATGGAAACCCTAAGCAACAGCCCATGGATAGACCTTAATGGACAATTACAAATGGGCTTAAACTAATAATTATACAATTAACGGTGTAAAATAGCAGGACCCTAAAGTTAACTTGAAGTCCGGTATTATGTATTTGAAATCAATACAACTCTTTGAGTTGCTTTTCAAGCGCAATCGTATATGTGACTTGTCATTTTAAGATTTTGAGAAAGCAAGAAACATGTCAACTTCAGCTTTTGATATATACACGACTTTATAATTTTCTTTCGAATAAGTTAATATTCTTCTTCTTGGAGACCCATCTAAATAAGAGAAACCATCTTATTTATTAATTATTTATTAATTTTCTTTTGATATATACACGACTTTATAATTTTCTTTCGAATCTTTTCCATTTGTGGTTTAGATTTCTTCCCTCCCTATATATTATCCTACAAATGTTTATACCCAAATAAAATTTAGATTCCCAAAACGAGCACATTATCCTTTCACTGTTACAGAAAATATGTTTTTTCCTCCTCTTTTTCTTTGGATTTCAGTTCTGATATCCACAGCCACTGCAGCAGCATATGAAACTCAATACTGTGATCTAAACACCACCAGCCATATATACAACACCAGTTATTATTCAAATCTCATCCAAGTCCTCGCCTCACTTGCTTCAGATGCCACGGTCAGTGAAAAGAGATTCTTAAACAAGAGTAGTGGAAGTACTCAACCGGACATGGCCTATGGCCTCTACCTTTGTCGTGCGATATAATCTCAAGTGACTGTCGTGACTGCTTGCTTAAAGCCCGTGCAGGTATCAACAACAAATGCCCGTTCTCAAAAGCAGCAGTTTTTTGGAGCGACACCTGCATGTTACGTTATGCCAACTATTCAATGGTCTCGATCTTGAACTCTGAATCATTTATCCCTGAGTGCAACAACGTTAGTATTTCTGATGGAGAGCAAAATCGGTTTTGGAAACTTGCTTCGAATTTGATGGTTCGGTTAGCGAATAACGCGCCAACTTATCCGCAAAAGATGTTTGCATATGATGAGTTATTCTACGATGTCACAGGAAGGAATCTAACAATTTATGGATACGTCCAGTGCACACCGGATTTATCAGGACCTGATTGTAATAAATGTCTTCATGTGAGTATCGAACGTTTGCGGCAGTATTGTTATGGGAGAGAAGGAGCACGAGTGTTGGCCCCGAGTTGCAATGTTAGATTTGAGATTTATAATTTCTTACAATTCCCAACAGCCTCATCAGACAAACCAGGTTTGAAATCGATTTCAATGTTAGATTTGAGATTTATAATCTGATCCAGCTTATTTGTGTATTTCGTTTCCAGAGGTTACATTTACTTGTTTTTTGGTTTTTCTAGCTTTTTTTCCGGGAAAATTTTCCATAAATAACTGTATTCGGTTAATTATATTCCAAAAAGGAGTCGAGTTACACCTTTTACATGCAGGAAAAAAGAGAAGATCATCAAAAATAATTGCAGCAGTTGTTGCTACAGTTGGTTTTCTTTCTGTCACTTTGGTGCTATGCTATTTCTTCATAGAGAAGAAACGGCATCATCCCATCGCAAGGAGTGATTTCAAGGACAAAACTGGTAAGTACATTATATATTCTTGAACATTAGACTAGCATATAATATTTGTATGATGTTTTTCACTCTTTCTCCATTTTTCTCGGTTAAAATATAGATGAAAGTGAAATGATAACCGAGGAATCTTTACAATTCGAATTGGGTACAATTGAAGAAGCGACAAACAATTTCTCAAATGAGAATAAAATAGGTGAGGGTGGGTTTGGTGTAGTATACAAGGTAAGAAACTTTGTTTCCATATATGTTTTCTTGTATAAGATATTTTTGATCTATAAGTCAATTATTATTATTATTACTATTATTATTATATAAAATAAATATTAGATATAAATTTACGATAAAAATATTTAAATAATCTATACTATATAATAAATAAAGGTTTAGTGCACACTTGTCATTCTCATCTTCATACTCAACATTTTTTTCTCATCTTTCACTTCTATTAATTATACAAATTTCTTTAAAAAAAAATTTATAATTTTTGTTTACCGTCTTTCCTATTAAATAATAATGATTTTCTATAATTATTTTTGTAAAACGTTTTTTATTTTAAAAAGTAGCTTATTTCACCGTTAACTGATAACATCCAACATAATCTTCATAGAAAATGTTGTTTTATAACAAGTTATATTTATTTAACTCATGTAAAACATGGGTTTTAACCTAGTATATAATAATATAGTATAGTTAAAAATTATAATTATAAATATATAATAAATGATTTCATAATTATATAAATAATAAATGAGAAGAGCTCGAAATTGAAAAACTACTCAGGAGCTAAGCTGTAGTTTACAAATAGAGTTCTAAACTAGCCGTTCTTGAGCTCTCATAAGTTAAACGAGCCGTGCTCGAACTTAGCTGACAAGCTCGGGCTTGGCATGTCTCGTTTGCATCGCTAATAAGCTAGGCTTGAATAAATGACAGGGAACACTTCCTAATGGGCCAGAAATAGCTGTGAAGAGGCTATCAAAATGGTCGGCACAAGGCTTATTGGAGTTCAAGAATGAGGTTGTATTACTAGCCAAGCTTCAACACAGAAATCTCGTCAGACTTTTGGGATTTTGCCTTGATGTTGAGGAGAAGATCTTGATTTATGAATATGTTGCTAACCATAGTCTTGACTTCTTTCTATTTGGTTAGCCTCAAAATCTCTAGCTTTGTAGTTTTGCATTAATAAGTAAAAGAATTGTAATCTGGAACAAATAAGTCTATATGGTGCACACTAATTTAGAGAAAATTGTCAAAATAAATATTTTGAGCAAAAAAATTGGTAAAATGTATATTAACATTTTGAAACTTAACAAATATCCAAATCCAAAACGAACAAATATGATTCTGACACATAAGTTAAAACTGATTTGAATGCTTCAATATAGTCGGCCACATGTCAATCATGGAGCATATCCACGCATATTTTGCCGGCTAAATTGTAGCACGTATCCTGGTAACAGCTTCCCCATAGCCAGCTAAATCAAAACAAATGAAATGATGCCACGTGTCATTGAATAGCGTTTGTTTTAAATTTGGGGGCTACAACGTAGACGGGAGGCTAAAATGTTAGCCTCTCGTCTATGTTGTAGCCGTCGGTTTTTTAACACGTGGCATCATTTCATTTGTCGTTGATTTGGCCGGCTAGGGTGAAGCCGTTGATTGAGTCAACGGCTACATTTTAGCAGGCTAGAGACACATGGACACTCTCTTGTATGACACGTGGCCGGCTAAAATGTGTCTCCTAATCAGTTTTAACTTACATGTCAGAAACCTATTGTTTCGTTTTGGATTTAGATATTTTTTAAGTTTCAAAAAGTCAATGTATATTTTGCTAATTTTCTTGGTCAAAATGTATATTTTGGCAATTTTCTCACTAATTTATTAGTCTGAATTTCATATTCACAACGTTCAAATGCCAATCTTGATCCCAATGGTCACTCATAATCAAATGAGATTTTTGGTGAGTAGATGTATGACACGTGACCGGCTAAAATGGTGCCGCCTAACAGGCCCCTTATGGTTGTAGCAATTCCTTAGAACTGGAATTTGAAAGAATTCATTTTTCTTTGGTTGAAAATGGGATGGAATTGAAATTGGAATTGGAATTAGAATTGACACCAGAATTGGAATATAGTCCACCATTAATTGGAATTTAACAATTATTCACTTTAAGGAATCTTCAACATTCCTTTGGATGGTTACATAATTACCCAAAAGTTATTTTTATCTTCTTTTTCTCTATTTATCTTGTTCATGTGAACCACGAGATTACCACAAAGACCTAAAACAGTTTGAAATTCGTAGGCCGATCTGAATTTCGTAGGGTCTATTCTATCTTCATCTCAGGTAGAAAATTCCTTCGTCTTCACTTCTACATGTGATCCGACCGATGTTCACAGGTCGTTCGAAATTTCCATGGTGGAACGTAAAAAAAAAAAAAAAGATGTGTACAGAAAAGTTGGCATTGAACAACAGTAGAGATCACGTTTCCTGCTTCAAAAATCACAGTTCTTCTTTGAATGGTAGTGTAGTGGTGATACATGGGTTTTGAAAGAAAATGGCAACGGACAGGCGCTTTAGTTTCGAAACAGGCGACAGTGGCGATGAATGATTAATGAAGATGAATAGGCGGAGATTACCAAAATCTGAGCGATTAGATGAAAATGTAGATCAAATTGGTGGATGGCTGATGAAGATGGACAAATGTTGATTTTGTGGGGCACATTATGAAGATCGAGTGTGGCTATGATGAAGATGGATGGTGGCTCTCAGATCATGAAGATGGTGCTGCTCTCATGAAGGAGATACAACAATGGTGGGAGGGTAATAGATTAGAGAGTATGTCGGAAGGGTATTTGGTCATTTGGTTTGTTTTTTCATTCCAAGTCCTTCAACAAATTTAGAAACCAAATATCTTGCGGTTGTTTCTCAAAGTCCTTTAACAAATTTTGAAACCAAATGATATAATTTTTTATGGAACAAATTAATTCCTTTACTAGATTCTAATTGCTTCTGTAAACTAAATGCGCCCTAGTTGTATTGTTGCTTACTACAATATCCAAACATTTACATCAATCCTTTTGTTTTCATATTCACTTTCATTAATGTATAGATCCTACAAAACAAGTAAAATTGGATTGGTCAACGCGTTACAAAATAATTGGGGAAATTGCTCGAGGGGTGTTGTACCTACATCAAGATTCTAGATTAAGAATTATTCACCGAGATCTCAAAACAAGTAATATATTGTTAGATGAAGAAATGAATCCAAAAATTTCAGATTTTGGCATGTCAAGGATTGTTTGCGGAAGTCAAACACAAGCAATGACGAATAGGATTGTCGGAACTTTGTAAGTTTCCTAACTTCTGGATTGAACACACATAAAACTATCTTTACATGGTATGTCTAAAAATAACACTTTTATTGCAAACATTAGTACAAATTTAACATTTTTTTTTTACTTTTTTCAGTGGATACATGTCACCAGAGTATGCAATGCATGGCTACTTCTCCGTGAAGTCTGATGTGTTCAGTTTAGGAGTAATGCTTCTTGAGATTATTAGTGGAAAGAAAAACACTACGGTCTTTCAACCTGGTTACACAAACCTTCTGTGCCATGTGAGTACACCTATTTTGGTGATTTGCTAAATGTCATGTAATCTATTTGACTATATATTTGGTTATCTTACTTCAAAACATTACTTTCTAGGCCTGGAGTAAATGGAAGAATGGAGATGCACTAGGGATAGTAGATTCAAATATAGTGGACTCTGTCTCAGAAATTGAAGCCTTACGTTGTATCAATATCGCGTTATTATGTGTGCAAGAAGATGATGAATTAAGACCTTCAATGGCATCTGTAGTCCTTATGCTCAATAGTAACTCTATTCCATTACTTGTCCCCGAAAATCCTCCTTTTGTATCTCGGAGAGAGCAACTCGTGTCACACAACAGCATATGTATTGTTTGGCCTACTGATGCTTCCCTTATTACCGACGTGCATCCTCGATAAAAAGAGCCATTAAAGTATTACAATTAGATTGTAAACATCTATAGTATATTATGTATGTAATTACTAGTTTTGGTTAGTAATTTGTGATGAAATTAAGTTTATATGTATGATCAGTATGTATGTGTGTATAATTATTTTGTAGGATTTAATAGTATATTATGGATGTTGTTGGGAGAAATGAGAAAGCATTAAAGTTTTATCACTTTGTTAATGTATTAGTATATTTTTGGAAAGTTACGAAGTTTCTTATAATGTTTATAGTAAAAAATACATTAAATATTTACAAATGTTTCTAATTAACAAGATTTCAATGAGAATCAACTATAACCATAACTAATTAATAATATTTCCGAATTTCACTTAAGCAATTTGCAACTTAGAAAAACCTAGAATATCATGGATAAGAAAGCTTCAATCAGAATTAAATAGCAGGAGGCAAAAAATGCCACTCAAATATCAAAAAATGCAGACTTGGTGCACTATCAACTACAAGTGTACAGTATAAAGAGAACATGAACACAGTCCCGGCCACTGTGCAGGGGCGCATATAACTTATTGGGAGGGGTGGATAGGCACCACATAAGGCAGCCAACCATCCATTAAAAATGTTCACAATTTATATGTAAAAACCAATTTGGGCTAATTTCGAAATGGGGAAGGAGCACACTACAAAAGTAAATCAAGGATAAGGGAGCATACTGTAAAACAAAATTAAGGGCAACGGCATACACACAAAACAAAATGAAATATCAAAACTCAATTTTGAAATTATTCAATAGAAATAAGAAAAATTGATAGACATTTTCATTATTTTGATTTTTTAATAAAATGTTGATTAAATATTTAGTTGAGAAACTATTTTTTCTTATTTAGTTTATTTCTCAATGTTAATTTTATTACTTATTTGGTTAACTGATTTAAAATGATTATTAAAGTTAAATGAACTTTGTTAAGCATGCGGTCAAAATACTTATATAGTTTCTTGTTTTATTTGACCAGACTCATTTGCGACCTAACCCGTATTTTGCACCCCCTAGCGGATGTTCCTGGATCCGCCATTTACAATTTTTTTACAAGGCAAGGTCACTTACGAATAAGAGAAAGGAAAATATATTTAACTATACGAGACGTATTTACAAAGAGTATTTATCATAATATTCAACAAGGGATATAATACCCATTAAGACACATGACTAATAATCATACAAAGTGATTAACCAAGTTTTTTGAAAGTCATATTATGTATATATATATATATATATATATAGTATAGGGATTCACTGGAAAGGGAAAAAAGTGTATGAAGGGATTTGAATCATTGATCTTGGACATGGATTGTTGTCAACATGCCACGTAAAAGGGAAGGTAATTTAAAGGCTGAAAGGGTATAATAGTAATTGCATCCAAAAAAGAGAAATAATATACACATACAAGTCACATGCACCTTCCACCCCTATTTTTTAAACGTTTATAACTTTTTTATACGTCATTATTTAAAAAAAAAATTATACCAGAAAATCGAGTGTTTTTTTATTTTTCCATCATGTATGATATTGCTATATATATTTAAAAAAAACCTGACATGAACTGGGTGTTCATGAAAGTGGGTGATTTTATGGTGTTTTTGAACTGTGTAATTTTATGGTTTTTATAAACTTGGTAATTTTATAGTGTTTTTTCGAGCATTTGTATATATCGTTTTGTTGAGCATTTGTGAAAAAAATGACATTTTTATGGCGTTTTTTCTAGCGTTTGCAAAAAAATAACAAAACAAAAAAAACAATCGGGCGTTTATATTTAAAGTTTTTATGGTGTTCTTCCATGTATTTGTAAAAAAATGGGTTTGTTTGACGTGTTTTTGGTGTTTTTTCAGTTTTTTTCGTGCGTTTGTATTTGACATTCTATGACGTTTTTCGAGCATTTGTAATATGACTATTATATTGCTATATAAAAAAAAAGTTGACGTTTTTATAATGCTTTTTAACTGTGCAATTTTAAGGTGTTTTTGATCAACCTGCAAGTAGTCGATCAACAAATACTCAAATCACAACACCTAACAAGCATACAGAATAACACAATTATGGTGTTCTCGAACTGTGCAATTTTATGGTGTTTTTTGACTGGACAATTTTATGATGTTTTTTAAACTGGGTAATTTTATGGTGTTTTTAAACTCTGCAATTTAACTAGTCAATTTTATGGTGTTTTTTAGAGGGACACATGTTACTCCATGGTGACTTTCTACACTTTCTACATTTTTTTCCCTTCCTAGAACATCCCTCCCATATAAATATATATATAGGGTAGTGTTACTATCAAAACTCACTCTTCGCATCAAAACCCTAAAACCCTAGCAAAAAGCGATCAAATCATAAATTTTTTTAGTTTAATAAAATTATTACACGAATTAAACGTCACATCCTTTTTTGCGTTTTTACAAATTCGGAAGAGTGAGAAAGTTTACACTGATCTTTTTACTTTTGGTGATACTACTTCGGTTTTCTTGTGCCTTGCTAGTTGTTTAATATTATCCCGCCGTTCAAAAAAAAAGAAAATTGAATTAAAATAATAAAATTTATTAAAACATAAAGTTTAAAACTATAATTATATTTTGGTAAGATTAATTAACTTTAATTGTCAATGAGTCCTAGATCAATCGGTTTGGGAGAATTCACCTCTATGGGCTATAGCCTTTCAATATGAAGGTCAAACTCATTTTTCGTATTGCATACCGAGTATAGGTGAAAATTTTCACCATGTTTACTTAGGAATAAGCCAGTTTAGGTTGTGTTTTATCTCAAATGGGCCAATAAACATTTTTTTAGATATAACGGGTTTAAACTTTTAAGTCGCCCAAGTCTTATCTTGATGCAAATAATACTATATTTAAAGAAATTAAATTACTCCTAGAAGAATATAGTTCTGGTAATCATTTTTAAGACATTAATTATTTATAAAATTAGAAAAAAAAGTGTGCAAAAAATGTGCTTGTTGAAACTCCAATGCTGCCAATCCTTGTCCAAATGCAGGCCTATAATGTTTATCATATATAAGCTGAAAATGTATTGAACATATACGCATATTAAAAAGTCAAAATTGAAAGAGTTAACCTTTTGTAGAATTGAAAGCGCATCGGTACTCTGGCATTCGCCATGACCGAAACTTCCGCATTTCCCTTGAGGTGTTCCAAAGCTAGCAAACTTGATTAAAGATATTACTTGATTAGGATGTGGGCACTCAAGTGAAACTCTCGGTTTTGACTTTGGCGACTTTCTTGTTAACTTGTCTTGACTCCATGCTTCCATAGGGAGCGGGTGAGATTCAGATACCCACGAACAGCCCTCCTCAACCCAGGCAGTAATTTTAGGACAACCATTCAGATAAATAAAAATAAAACATAACTTTTATAAAAATAAAACTACAAAACCAAGAAAAACGAAACAGAATGAAACCAAAAAACCGGGTAAACGCTGAGGATTTCTGTTAAACAAAGGTCCCTTAAAACAGATTTCGGTCCACCCAGGTGAACCCGTCTGTCTCCCAGAGTACAACCAGCCGAAGCCGAAGCCGAAGCCGAAAGTACTACCGGATAAGCCTAGCAAACGACACTATACCTGAAACAAGAGCGCGAAGCTTGGAGAATGCCAGAAATTTTTCAGGAACTGTGTGTGTTTGCATGTGCGATTTTTCAGTTGTATCAAACCAGGAACCCAAGCCATCTTTAGGCTAGAGTCTTAATTCACAATTTATGGCAAATCATAACTCTGGGAGTTAAGTTTGCAACTAATCCAATCATAACTCTAGAAGTTAAGTCTGCAACTGATGGAATTCGAATAGTATCTTGCAACCAGAAGAGCTTGAACTAGACCCGAACCCGCGAGCCACCAGTCAAAATTACTAAGACGGCTCTCAAGCGGCGATTACACACATTGCTCCTCGGTCTCGTGTCCGGGTCCGGTGCCGGTGCCGGTCCCGTGCCCAGGCGCGGGCGCGGGCTCGTCGGGTGCTTCGCACCCTTGCTACTTCCACTGTGTGTGTCTTGATATACAAGAATACCTTCACACTTATAAGCCGAGCAATAGTTCAATTTCCTATGTCTCAACATTTCATACACACAACTTTGAGCATCGATATCGCATTCATCTTAGCTCTATTTTGGACATGATTCGGTTCGTTGTGATCCTCTCACGTAATAGAATACGAACGTAATAAATAATAATTATATTTTTAACAAGTATAAATAATTATTTAAGTCCAAAATATGTGAATTCATAAAAAATTTCCCACAGTAATGCCATCCCAAGAAAACCCCATCAGTCTAAATGGACAGACTCATGGACGACTCCATGGAAATTCTAAAAGGCCATTTAGCTGTAATCCAACAAATTCTCTCATACAGGTCATCAAGATTGTGAAACAGAGTTTGCACATTAATCTTTTTTAAATTAAAGTGGTCCAAGTGTCCAACACTCAAGAGAATTAAATGGAAATCAACAACTTAATCATTTATAACAAATGTATTGCATAGTTTAAACACCCCCCCCCCACCACCCAAACAAAACCAAACCCCATCACGATCACCAAACAGAAAAACAAAAAGGTTTATTTGAGTGTTGTGCAGTCATTGATCATTCACATTGATCCAAATTAATAATCATTATCACTAAAAAACAAGTTATGCTTCAGCAATACTAACTTCAACTCATTCTCATAGATCATATAAATGAATATCAACTTCGTATTGGTGTTTTGCAGACAACTTATACTAAGGGTGAATCAAACAAATACCAGTTGGGTACAAGTCATATTCATAGTAAGGAATTTTCCTATAGAAGTAAGGTACGAATCATACCTTACATGTAGAGGTAATAGCTTAAAAAGTGTTGTACAATCTTGGAAGCCCACCGATTGAGGTGCAGTGCGAGCTGATTCAGCACCTGATGGAGGAGATGGTGGACTTCTACGAGGCATTGGGCTGGTTTTATTTTCAGACTTTGGAACACCTGTTAAACCATAATAGCACCAAATAAGTACATAAATTATTTCTTGAGATAATACAAGTATTTTGGTTAGTCACCTTCATCACTTCATGCATGTCAGTTTGGTTTGGAGCATTTCAGATGGCCTACCAGGTAACGACTTCTGTAATCCATGAGATAACAAACCATTAACTCGAAACCACACCTGCAAAAGTTAAAAAAAGTAGTATTAGTGATCATGGACATGAACATGGCTGTTATATTCCATGAAAATATATATAATCTATAACTAACCTAAATTCATGGAGATGAATGTCCAATCAAGCAAAGCTCTTGCATGCATGATGTCTGGTCTGGAATCTAGTAAGGATTATAGCATGTCTCTGATCAGATCTGTCATTGATGAGCTATACTTTGGCAATTCTGGAATCCGATAATTCCCATTCAAAACTTGTAGCTTCGATTCACCATCAAATGCAGACTTAAAATAACATGTGCAAAAGAGAAGACACCCAAGGGCCTGCATAAAATAAAAGCTCAGCATCAGTATGTTTGTAGGTCAACTGCCATCTTGGCCACAAAACTATTAACAATCTTTGCGTTTACAAATCTTGTTTAAGGGGTTTGCATAAGTAGACGTTTTCTCCTTCCACCATTGATCACCTCTCAATCATCAAGTTGCCCAAATTCAAACTAAAATACAAAATAAAACAAAACTATAAGAAGTTAAACAATATCATCCCTCATACACCCATCTCTCTCTCAAGTTCAATGACACATTCCTCATTTGAGCAAAAGCATTTATAAACTTGACCAGATTGTAGAAGCTTCTCAGCAAATTTTTTATACAAATCATTCCTTTCCGACTGCCAATACGGGCCATAATCATAACCAACTCCAAGGCCTGTATAATCAAAATCCCAGAGTTTTGAAAAGATTCAACATCTTTTGAACCAATTCCACCGATTATATAATCAAAATCGTCATAGTTTTAAACAAATTCAATAACAATTGACCAATTCCTATAAACGAGCTTTTGCTCGTTTAATCGTCATGAATGAAACCGAGCCTTGTCGAGCCGATCTCGAGCTTTATTTTCACTCCACGAGCCAAGCTCGATCCAAAATCTATAGGCTCAAACCGAGCCGAGCTCGAGCTTCAGGATTATCCAACGAGCTGACCTCGATAGTGTCAGGCTCGGGCTCGGCTCGACTTGTTTACACCCCTAAGTAGCACCATCCTTAATTTTCAATTGTGAACATCTCATCTACAATCAAGAAAAGACCAAGTGAGTTTTTATAGCCCCTCTTTGTTTTACATATTTTGGGGAGAATACATGTTTTAAGATTTGGAAATGCATATACTTTACAAGTTTTATGTTTATTTTATATTTCGCACTTGTTACACGGTATAGATTGTTTGAGACAAGTTTATCACATTAAGGCCCTAGGAATCCACACAACTAGTTAACTCTTGGACTTGAGCCGATGGATTAATACATATAGTACTATCGGAATCCGACAAACTCCCATTCATTACTTGTTGAACGCATAAATCAACAGGGTAGGCATGCTAGAATGAATGTTTATTTCCAACAAGAACTAATGTATCGTGATAAAGCATTAGTAGCAGGGCATACAAGAACGTCAATAGGTTTGGTTGTAGACTCGAGTAGATTGCATCTATTTACATGTTGCTGTATAATAAACGTTTATTATTTAATATATGATCGAGTCACAAAAACATCAAACTCATCAACTTTTTAGTTGACACTTTTAAACATGTATTTCAGGTAACAATTAAGAGCAACTAGGACATGCATGGAAATAAAAATACAGAGGATGATTTCTACATATTGTCTAAGCGATAGGCTATGTGGATCTTCTAAATACGTACTTAAGACAAGTTACTCTACATTTGGTTTGTAATATATCTTGTGCACCTCTGCTTGTATATGATCTACCATGTGACATGCTACTTTTGTCTTGCTACAGTGGAGTGCTTGCTACTCACGTGCGCGGGCATCTACTGATTCACTTGATGACTGAAGCCATGCTGCTACTCTACTTGAAAACTAAGCAATTGCGACCACATTTTGCGACCTCACATCCCATTTGCAAAATTAGCGACTGATTTGCGACCAATTTTATAACAGTCGCAAATTTAGCTAGTGAATAAGATTCGGTCGCAAATCAGTTGCAGATTTTGCGACCGCTTATTTTTAGTCGCAAATCCCTCGCAAATTATGCGACAATTTATTTTCAGTTGCAAATTTTGCGACCGCCTAGTTTCGTTTGCAAATTTTGCGACTGCTTAGTTTCGGTTGGAAATTTTCAGTCGCAAATTTTGCGACCGCTTAGTTTTGGTCGGAAATTTTTAGTCGCAAATTTTGCATAGCCATGTATTTAGACTTCTCAAAAAAAGTCTGAATAATATTAAGGATGATGTTAATAAGGTTGTATTAAATAAAGTTAAGGATGATGTTAATAAGGTTGTATTAAATAAAGATGTTAAGGATGATGTTAATTTTAATAATATTAAAAATGTTAAGGATGATGTTAATAAGGTTGTATTAAATAAAGTTAGTAGTCAAAGTATTTTAAAGATAAGGTTAACAATAACACTACTATTAAAGTTATGATTATAACATGTTAAACAATAAGTGTAATGTTTTTAAAAAAAGTATTAATAATAATAATATAATCCTTTTTAATAACAATAACAACTTTTATATTTATTAATATTACTTATTTTAAATAAATATTTCTAATACTAATATCTACATAAAAATAGTAACGGTAATAATAATAATGACAAACGTAATACTTTTTAATAAAAAAATGACTTTTATAATATAATCATGAGTACTCTATAATTATTACTAAATTTTAAAAGAGTTTTTATAATATGTAATCTAAATAAAACAATGATGATGATGATAATAATAATAACAAATATAATATGTTATCAAAATATATAATATTTATAAATAGGTTTACATAAATTTAGAGTTCGTATGATTTTAACATATACTTATTAATACCCGTATAAAAGTTAGTAGCGGTGGATGTCTATAAATATAGGTGTATACTAGATGTTATTATAAGTCTCTTATATTTTCTAAATACTCGTCCTTAATTTATAAATATTATATTTGCTTATAAAGTTGTACTTATATTGGTTTTTATAATTTTAGCTATTATAAGTAACTTATTTTATAATTATATATTTTCGTATATAAATACATCTCATATTTCTATATAGAGCATTTTGTTATATTTATAACTAAGTGTACATGCGCATGTCTAAATGTCCGGTTTTATAAGTTACGGTTTCTAATATTATATTATATAAGTGTATATATGTATATTTATTCTTCGAAATAATATATTTTAGATTTATGATTAAATGTATGTATATGTGTATACATATAAATATTTTTTTATATGTTTCTTTTTATATGAACGGAGACCCGGTTGTTGCAAATACACGAACGAGGTTCGGTTTTACATCTATAAATCCCGAGTGGTTGGGATAGAGTCGGTTTAGCTCAACTAACTATTACACATGTTTACATATTACAAAAATAAATACAAACTTAACACGGGTTTGTACCTATCCTCATGCACGCGAACCCGCTCGTTGTTTCTGCCGTTGACCGTCTTTAACCCGAGTTGACTTTCGTTCACTGAAACCGAGACTGTCGGGAACGACCCGAGCAGTCCCACCAATCCGGGTGGCATCCTGCCTTCATCATAACCTGACAATGTACTAGTTTAACACCTGGGAATGAAAACCCGACTACCAAAACACCCGGTCTAGCCGAAAAGCTCGTTGAAAACGTTAAACAAAAAGAATGTCAAGAAAAAAAGGGGAAAAAGGACTCGCCGAAAAGGACGGGTTCGCCGGAACCCTAATTTTGTCATCGGACGGAAACACGGATTTACTCCCTGATTTGTCGTCGTCTTCACCTGTTACAACACCATCGCTGTCATCGGATTCACAACCACCACCGCCACCATACTGAACCGCCATAGCCGCCATCGCTAAATGTGGCTAGTTCGTCGGAGCTTGTCCCGCAACCCTAGCCGATGCCGCCGTGTTCTCCTCCACAATATATCCGCCCACCACTATCTTCGTTTCCACTGACCTGGTGGGAAGGACCTTCTTCGTCGTCGCCGATATGCGCTAACCCGTGGACACATGCGCTAACTCGTTGATATTTAGAGCATTTCTTTTAGGACGTTTAACATCCCGTATGGTCGTCACATATCCTATTTTATCCCTAATTAGTTATGTTGTAATTCAAGGGCATTCGTGAGTCGTGTTGGGCTAACACTTGAGATTTCGATCTCATACTTGTGTGAACCTACCTACGCCGTTCATGTGAGTTTTCATGGCCCCTTTTTACTGTTTTACAATTTCGGGGAGAAAACATGACGTAAACATTTTTTGTTATGTAATTCATATGTGTTATCACTTATTTAACAATGCGTACACATCTATCACTAAGTCCTCACATCGCACCGTTAATATGAACATAGCGAGATAAGTTGAGTATTACTAATGGGTTTGACAAACCTCACCCGCGTTAGTCACGCTAACCCGACTGGATGTCGAACGGGTGCAGTCTTGACCTAAACATGCACCATTGTTGATAGGCCTGGTTGGAGGCAAAAACATAAACAGTCAGCTGTCGGTTGCGAGCGCATTAGTTAACATGCTTATGGGTTAGCTACTTATTGATTTATATATTGAATGTACATTAATCTAGTAAACATTGTTGCAAACTGAAACCTGTGAACTCACCAACCTTGTGTTGACACTTTTCTTACATGTTTTCTCAGGACGCTAAGCTAAGGCACAGGTGCACGTTAGGGCATGCATGGTGTCAACATAATGTATTCAATAATTGTCAATCTACTGATCATTTATTATATTTCTGTTATTGTTAAACTTGGGCGCGTTGTTGTGCGCATTTCCTCTCTTGTTTAAATGCTTTCGCATTTACTCTGAACTTTTATAATATTTCAATTTGAGTCCCATATAGTGTCGTTTGATGTAACTAATGTCTGAGATCCTGGTTTGTCACGCACCAAACGGTAAAACTCCGTTAGTGGAATTTGGGGGTGTAATAAATTGGTATCAGAGCCATTGGTTATAGAGAACTAGGACTGCATACTAGACTATAACCGCACACATGCATTAGTTACACGACACAGACACTCATACCTGATACACATATCACACATACGTACATTGCAGTGCAGGCATGTTAATATCATCCGTATCACTCTCAGTTGGCGAGGGACACATCATTTGCATTGCATCATCATTCCCAGCGGCGATACTCGGGGAATCACCAGAATAACATCCACTCCCGTCCGAGGGCAGCGAGACGGAGCCTTCGGAGGAGTCACTTACACCACCATCATCTATTGGGTATGGTGGGTTTTCTCAGGTCCATGTTATGGATAACACTCAGCACTAGCACATATCTCTTTCGGAGTTGGGATCGTCGGAGGCGAGTCACTACTGTACCCACTAGCAACAATACGCCGAGTGAAGGCAGACCGTTGCACGCGTTATGGCAGAATCCATTGACACATCATTTTCCCGAGCCATGGGCTCGCGTCTTTGGTTGATATTCTGTTGAGAATAAATTGACCACAAAGTTAAGATCGCATTGCTCATTGCATACTCAGACCCTATCCTGACTCAGTTGGAAGTACGGCTACTTTGCTGCTTCCTGTAACTCGTATCCATGAATTAGTTTCACTTCTCGAAGTCGCATTTTACGTGCATGATTCACCTAAAATCCGCTGGATTGGACCCTCGTATTGTGTTTCAACTCGAGTGAATACTCGGATCAAACGATTCCTTACTACTCATCCTGATATGAGTCCTAGTTGATCAACTTATAGTTGATGACTAAGCTTCTCAATGACTTACCATATCTGACAAAACTCTGTACTCATCAATACATGCAAAAGGACAGTATGACACAGGACAGGGAGAACTAGGGTGAGCATGCAAAGCAAATTATCATTACGGGTGCACACGTAATAGTAATTTGAGGTGCATGTAAGTCCTGGTGAAACCTAGTGTGTAAATAAATGGTCCTAATATGTGCTTTACAGACGTAAGTTTCCACTGTCTGTGAAAATTCTTGTAACCCACTCAACAACTAGTTGGTATCATTAAACATGTTCAACAGTTGATAGACGTGACTATCAGGTTGAAGATGTTTATAAACACACTGAGTTATCATTAATGGAATCCATCATGTTATCTTCACTCATGTTAGAGTCTTAGTAACCGTAAGACCCTCATCCAAACTTGATTAAGGAAACTATCTTGATTGAAACTCTATTAGAACCTCATGGCAAATCCATCGACTACAACTATGTAAGCGAAATTTATGAAATTCTCTCTAAGCTTGCACGGGTTATTCCATCTAACCTTATTACTTTACCTTGTGACTAATCCTTAGCCTAATTAGATTTATACCCCAGCATATCCAGTTGTTCCAATGACATTAGAAAATGAGGATTTAATCTAACCAACCCCATCAACAACAGAGTAGGTTTAAGTCTGCTAAGACTTTCAACCAGTCAACCTCTTCAGGTCAAAGAAAGAGTGGCTATACGGGGAGATACCCTAAGTGCGACAAGTGTAATTTTCAACATCTCGGTGCTTGTGAGAGAAATTGTTGCCAGTGGTGTGGCAAGGTGGGTCATGTTGCCAAGAACTGTAGAGGTGAACTACAAGCCAAACATCCTATCCAGCAACCGGGATCTACAAAGGGTTGTCTTGAGTGTGGAAAGGAATGACACTTTCGGAAGGATTTTCCTCAACTGAAGTAAGGGGTGATGGCAACAGTAACCATAACTAACTTAACAATAACAACCACGGCAACAATAATGGAAACAATGGCGGAAACGGTGCGAAGGGACGAGCCTTCTTGCTTGGATCCGGAGAAGCCATATATGATCACAATGTGCTTACCGGTAAGTTCCTCTTAAACAATTACTTTGCTTCTGTCATTTTTGACACTAGTGCTGATAGGAGTTGTACATCTAAGAAGCTTAGTGATTTGATAAAAGAAGCTCCAACCCTGCTAGAAGCTAAGTACATCATAGAAATAGTTGATGGCCAAATAATTGAAGCAACCCACATCCTTAAGGGTTGTAAGCTTGAATTGGCCGGTCATAAACTTGATATTGATCTTATGTCGGTCACACTTGGTAGTTTCGATGTAATTTTCAGCAAGGATTAGCTATCTAGGAACCAAGCCGAAATCATCTGTAGTGAAAAAAATCGTCCGCATTCCACTTTCGAGTGGAGAAACTCTTTCCGTTTAGGGTGAAAAGGTTGGTGCAGTCATGGACATCATATCTTTCATGAAAGCACAAAAATGTCTTCGAAAAGGGCATACTGCTATTCTGGCTCTCGTCTCCGAGCAGCCATCTGAGGAGAAAAAGATTGATGATATTCCGATCGTTTGTAACTATCGGGAAATATTTCCCGAGTATTTGCCTGGTCTGCCACCTCACTGTCAATTTGAATTCCAAATCGATCTAGCACCCAGAGCGAAACCGATCGCTCCGGCACCTTATAGACTAGCACCTAGTGAATTGCAAGAGCTATCTAGTCAGCTGCAAGAACGGTTGGATAAAGGTTTCATCTGACCTATCTCATCGCCATGGAGAGCTCCAGTTCTGTTTGTCAAGAAGAAGGACGGGACTTTCCGTATGTGTATTGACTACCGTGAACTGAATAAAGTGACAATCAAGAACCGTTATCCTCTGCCTCGTATAGATGATCTCTTTGATCAACTCCAAGGATCAAGCTTCTATTCCAAGATAGATCTTTGGTCCGGTTACCATCAATTGAGAGTCCGAGATGAGGATATCTCAAAGACTGCTTTCATAACAAGGTACGACCACTACGAGTTTATGGTCATGCCTTTCGGATTAACCAACGCACCTGCGGTGTTCATGGACCTCATGAATCATGTGTGTAAGCCATACCTTGATCAATTCGTCATCGTTTTCATCGACGACATCCTCATTTATTCCAAGAACATGGAGGAACATGAGGAACAACTACGTTTAATCCTGAAATTACTTAAGCAGGAGCAAATGTATGCTAAGTTTTCCAAGTGTGAATTCTGGATCCGGGAAGTTCAATTCTTAGGACATGTGGTTAACGAGAAGGGAATAAATGTCGATCCATCAAAGATAGAAGCCATCAAGAATTGGGCAGCACCGACGACTCCGACTCAGGTGCCGACGACTCCGACTCAGGTGCGACAGTTTCAAGGATTGGCGGGTCATTACCGTCGATTCATCGAGGGATTTTCAAAAATTGCACAACCTCTCACTGCCTTAACTCAAAAGGGTAAATCCTATAACTGGGGTGATAACCAGGAGTCAGTATTTCAACTCCTTCAACAGAAACTTTGCAGTGCACCTATTCTAGCTCTTTCGGAGGGAACGGATGATTTTGTAGTGTATTGCAATGCATCCATTCAGGGTCTGGGTTGTGTATTAATGCAACGAGAAAAGGTGATCGCATACGCTTCACGTCAACTAAAGAGTCACGAGAAAAACTACACCACTCATGACTTAGAGTTGGGAGCCGTATTTTTCGCACTTAAGATATGGAGACATTACTTGTACGGTACCAAGTGCACCATCTACACCGATCATGAGAGTTTTCAGCATATCTTCGAGCAGAAAGAGCAGAATATGAGACAGCGTCATTGGGTCGAGCTCTTGAATGATTACGATTGTGTGATATGGTATCATCCGGGTAAAGCTAACGTTGTAGCTGATGCCCTAAGCCAAAAAGAATCCAAGCCCAAATGAGTTCGAGCATTACAGCTTACAATTCACCCCGGATTACCTGACAAAATCCGTAGTGCTCAACTCGAAGCCCTTAAAGAGGAAAACCTACCGCTAAGCACAACTCTAGGTCAAATCTGACGGTATTCGCTACTTCGCCGTGCGAGTATGGGTTCCAGTATTCGGAAACTTAAGGGAACTAGTCATGGATGAAGCTCATAAATCTCGTTACTCTATTCATCCAGGTTCCGACAAGATGTATCATGATCTAAAGGTGCTGTATTGGTGGCCAAAGATGAAGGCCGATATAGCCACATATGTGAGCAAGTACCTGACTTGCACGATGGTCAAAGTTGAATATCAAAAGACTTTTGGTTTACTCCAGTAACCGGAGATTCCCATGTGGAAATGAGAGCAGATATCCATGGACTTTATCACGAAATTGCCACGAACTCCTACCGGATGTGATACCATTTGGGTAATCGTTGATCGTTTAACAAAGTCCGCTCACTTCTTAGCAATCAAGGAATTCGACAAAATGGAAAAACTTACTCGCATTTACTTGAAAGAAGTAGTATCTCGGCACGGGGTGCCAATCTCTATCATTTCGGATCATGATGCACGATTCACCTCTCGTTTCTGGCAATCGTTACATAAAGCTTTAGGCACGCGTCTAGATATGAGCACATATGGACGGAAATGTCGATATCCTATTTGTTGGGCCGAGGTTGGGGATAGTCAACTTATAGGTCTTGAACTCGTACTTGAAACTTCTGAGAAAATCATTCAAATTAGAAACCGTATGGCATCAGCTCGTGACCGTCAAAAGAGCTATGCCGATAAGCGTCGTAAACCGTTAGAATTTCAAGTAGGGGATATGGTCTTGTTAAAAGTCTCACATTGGAAGGGTGTCATTCGTTTTGGGAAACGAGGCAAGCTGAATCCTTGTTATGTTGGACCATTCAAGATAATGAAGAGAATCGGGCCAGTAGCGTATCAACTGGACCTACCTGAAGGACTTCGTGGTGTACACAACGTCTTTCACGTCTCAAACTTGAAGAAATGTCTAGCAGACGAGTCACTCGCAGTTCCTCTTGAGGAACTACACATAGATGAACAATTGCGTTTCATCGAAGAACCGGTAGAAATCATGGATAGGGAAGTCAAAACACGGACCGGAATTTACGTGGGAGCGTGAGGATCAGATGATGCACAAATATCCTAATCTGTTCAAGCACTACACGTCAAACTCTTAAAGTACTATTTTAATTTTTGGGAGGAAAATTCTTTCAACAATGGGATGATGTGGCATCCAGAATTTTTTTTATTTTATTTAATTTTCGGGACGAAAATTCTTTCAACTAGGGGATGATGTGACAATCCGACTGTAAATTCTGTTAAATCCTAACCTAGTTAACCTAATCGTAAACCCCAGGGATTGATTCTGTCACAAATTAAACTCAAACTATAGGGACTTAAGCTATAATTAGCCTAAAGTCAAGTATGTTGACTATGCAAAGTCAAAATTGAGTGAATTTGTTATCCATTGACCTTTAAAAGTCAAACTCACAAACTTTGATTTAAAATTCAAATCCCATGATCGATTTTAGCTTGATTTTGTAACTGAAAAACGTTCATAGCATTAATAATCATCATTAGGACCATTAACAGCTTCATCAATTGCGAATTAAACAAATTTAATGGCTAATCAAACCAAGTCGGTTGAAACTGACGACCCCTTCATCAAATCCAACGAATTCTTGTATTGTTTTCACAAATTGAGCATAGACACACATAAATCGCATCAAGCTAAAGCTGTTACGTACACTAATTCATTCGGAGACGAAGCCGTGATCGCCGAAGACTAACCCGCACGTCGTCGGACTTAGTTTTGGTCGACCACTATCAACACGACATCCAATTTGGTAATTGAAACCCTCCTCTGATTCGTTTTAATCTATAGAATGAAAGCCCTAACCTAATTAGGGCTTACATTGCCGAATTAATCATGACCTTGATCCTAGGGTTCATCCATATTGCGATTTAGGGCATGTGATCCTAACGATTACCTTAATCAAATTAAACCATAGGGTTGGATTCGCAACCCTCTGTTTACCAAAAGCCCTATGATTCCGTTCTCTTTTAACATCCAAATTGGTTAAATCAATTTCGTATTCATACCTAGGGTTTCGGCGATTTTAATCAGAGATTAACGCTATTAAACATAATGATTTTGAAATTAAACTCACCCCATACTCGCAATAGAGCGATTAGCAAAACCCATACGTTTTTGTAGTCAATCTTGATCGATTCCAGTCGGTTAAGGATGGGTTTAGGGTTGGGTTCGCATGAGGGGGAAGAACTCACGGTCGGGTATGGTTAAAACCGTTTCAGTCCGGATTCGTTTGTGATACCCAAGCGGGCTGTGGTGGTTAAAACCTTGGACCCATTCGCAGGAGACCCGGGTTCAAGACCGGTCTCCTGCATTTTTTTTAGAGACCTTTTCCCTAATTTCCATTTTATAAAAACTTATCCTCATATATTTATATGAATATATTATGTGTTTTGAACCGGAAAACCACCCGTAGGCTCGGGTTTGGAATTTTAACGCATCTCTATTATTGTTCTCAATATTATAACTATATTATTATCAAAACCGTATCTCCAAATAAAATAATATTCGTGACCCCGATTAAAATAATAGTTATTTAAATATTATTTTGTCACTTTTGTAAACATTGTTAGTCGTTTTTAAACTAATAAATAATATAACTATTTATATTATTTAAAATCGTGTTATCCTTGAATAAAATAATAGTTTTGTTATTTTTGTCATTCAATTTATTAATCTTATTAATTTTCTAAGTTTAAAAATAATATATTAATTATATTATTTACCTAAGTCGTATTTATCGTACTTATTAATTATGAAATTCTATTTCCCGTGGACACATGCGTCTACTCGTTGATCTTTAGAGCGTTTCTTTTAGGACGTTCAACATCCCGTATCGTCGTCGCATATCCTATTTTATCCCTAATAAGTTATGTTGTAATTCTAAGGCATTCGTGAGCCGTGTTGGCCTAACGCTTGAGATTTCGATCTCGTACTTGTGTGAACCTACCTACGCCGTTCAGATGAGTTTTCACGGCCACTTTTACTATTTTACAATTTGAGGGAGAAAACATAACGTAAACATTTTTGGTTATGTAATTCATATATGTTATCACTTGATTAACAATACGTACACATCTATCAGTAAGTCCTCACATCGGACCGTTAATATGAACATAGCGATGTAAGTTGAGTAGTACTACTGGGTTTGACAAACCTCACCCGCGTTAGTCGCGCTAACCCGACTGGATGTCGAACGGGTGCAGTCTTGACCTAAACATGCACCATTGGTGGGAGGCAAAAACATAAACAGCCAGTTGTCGGTTTCGAGCGCATTAGTTAACATGCTTATGGGTTAGCTACATATTGATTTATATATTGAATGTACATTAACCTATTGAACTTTGTTGCAAACTGAAACCTGTGAACTCCTCAACCTTGTGTTAACACTTTTCTTATATGTTTTCTAAAGACGCTAAGCTAAGGCACATGTGCACGTTAGGGCATGCATGGTGTCAACATGATGTGTTCAATAATTGTCAATCTACTTATCATTTATTATGTTTCTGTTATTGTTAAACTTGGGCGCGTTGTTGTGCGCATTTCCTCTCTTGTTTAAATGCTTTCGCATTTACTCTGAACTTTTTTTATATTTCAATTTGAGTCCCATATAGTGTCGTTTGATGTAACTAATGTCTGAGATCCTGGTTTGTCACGCACCAAACGGTAAAACTCCGTTAGTGGAATTTGGGGGTGTGACACAACAACATCGCTGTCACCGGATTCACAACCACCACCGCCACTATACTGAACCGCCATAGCCGCCATCGCTAAATGTGGCTAGTTCGTCGGATCTTGTCCCGTAACCCTAGCCGATGCCGCCGTCTTCTCCTCCACCTGATTTCTGCCCGCCACTATCTTCGTTTCCACTGACCTGGTGGGAAGGACCTTCTTCGCCGTCGCCGGCAGCCGTCAGGGTGGCTGGGCTTTGCCGGAGCTAGGGTGAACGAATCCTGTCTCTCTCTTTCTAATATGTATGTGTTAGGTTTTGAAAAGGAAATGAAGGTGTAGGATGGGGAAGACAGAACTCACCACCACCATCACCGTCGTGAAACCACCGCGTCGCTGCCGTGGGAGGCGACCGGAGATGGGGGCTCTCTCCACTCTCTCTCGTGACTCCCTCTCTCAATCTCTGATGTGATTGTGTTTTGTTGTAAAAAGGAAACGAGTGGGGGGTGTTAAGCTTATGCAGATCTTTAAAAGATTATTTCTTGGGTTTGTAAAGATATTTTGTGTATAAATTTAGAAAAAGATCTTGTGTGTGAAGATTTAGAAGGATTGTAGGATCAGAATTCAGATCTTTAATATTTGATGAGATTTTGTGGAATTAAATAAAATAGAAAGATAATAATTTAAATTACTTAAAGGCTTCTAGAAATAGACACACGCGGTATAAATTGGACTGGCTTTAGACATATCACGTGTACACTCAGATCCCCGGAATGTTAATTATCTCCAAATTATTATTCTATGATTTCTATAATGACATGACGTGGTAATTAAAATATTTATTAGCTAAAATTCTCGTTCCGACCGCTATCCAACTCGGTATTCTTCTATATCGCGTGTCTCATACGCGTTTGTCCGAGTAAACGTCTCACGTTCCGACCTCTATTGAGTCTGACAAACCCACCCAGATTGGGGTGATTGTTACCGACAACACAATTTGCATGCTAGTTACAAATGTTTGATTATACTTTGGTTACACAATAGTTACTCCCCATAAATGCCTTATTTTAACATGATATGTAAGGATTTGTTTATTCACATCTATATATACTACTTATGTACAAACCTGTGTATGCTCACCAACTTTTTAGTTGACCTTATTTTATTCATGTTTCAGGTGCAAACGTGTGAGTTTGATAAAGACATGCTACAAATAGGCTTTGGACTTAGTTAAATTTAAATAAAGAATATTATGTATTCCACTTTATGTACTTGGTTTGATTTTGTTTGTTTTGATTCTATATAATGAATTTGAATGATTAATATATTTTAATATTAGTCAACGTTGTGCTCATGAACAGTCTACATGTCCCGTCCCGACGTTTCCACCGTCGGTTGGGGTGTGACAGATTGGTATCAGAGCCTTGGTTATGTACCTTCAATGCACCTTCAAGCACTTCAACTCATGTAATCCTCTTAAGTTCTATGGTACCGAGGGAGCCACATGACTCCTTTAATGGTTCGAAAGTATTGAGGGCACTTTCCTCAATAGTGACTGCCCCGATAACCTTCGTGTTCGTCATGCCACAAGTGTCTTTCAAAAACGAGCACTCACGTGGTGGAATGGGGAAAAGAGAACTAGAGGCATGGAGGTAGCAATGGCCTTACCATGGGATGAGGTTAAGAGACTAATGACCGAAGAGTTCTGTCCTCGGAATGAGGTGAAGAAACTGGAAGCTGAGTTTTGGGATCTTGCCCAACATAGTGGTGAGAGTCTGGCTTATACAACTCGGTTCCATGAGTTGAGTCTCCTTGTGCCCCATATGGTCACACCTTTATCCCGCTGCATTGAGAAGTACATTGGTGGATTACCTAGGCAGATTCAGGATACTGTCTTAGGGAGAAATCCCGCAACACTCGAAGATGCTATCCGCCTATCTGCTAATTTAACCGACAACCACGTGAAAGTAGGGACTCTGACTAGAAAAGGCACCAAGAAAATTCCCGACACCGCAACCCCTCCTACACACATCAAAGAAGCCAAAACTGAACCCTACCACAATAATAAGAAAAAAAGGCTAAGAATTATACTATGGTCACTCCTACTATCCCTGTTAACCAAGTTGCTCCCATGGCTCAAGCACCACTCAAGAAGCCATATGTTGGGATCTACCCACTCTGTGCCACCTGCAATTATCACCATCTCCAAAACATTCCATGTCGCCTTTGCACTCACTGTGGGAAATATGGCCATACGGTCAATGTTTGTAGAGCCAAGGCATTTGCAGGTCAAGTCAACCCACCAACCCGAATCAACCAACAAGTGGCTAATCAAGGTGTTCCCGCTATCGCAAATGGGCGTGCTTGTTATGAATGTGGCAACCCAAATCATTTCCGTGACCAATGCTCGAAGTTCATCAATGCTAAACAAGGCGGAGCTCGTGGGCGTGCTTTCAACATAAACGCCAATGAAGCTCATGCCAACAATGATGTGTTCAACGGTACGTTCCTTGTTAATAGTCAATATTCCTCCATTTTATTTGATACCGGTGCAGATAAAAGTTTTGTGTCACTTAACTTTGAACCCTTACTTGCAAAAACACGATCCAAATTAGAGAAAACCTTCATTGTCAAAGTAGCAAATGGTGACTCTCTTACAATTGACTCCGTTATCCACGACTGTTCTCTAGAACTTAATGATCATACATTTCCAATCAACCTAGTGCCAATGCCACTAGGAAGTTTTGATATCATCATAGGCATGGATTGGCTGTCAAATCACCATGCCGAAGTCATCTGTTTTGAGAAGTGCATCCGAATACCCCTTCCGTCGGGGGAAACGTTAAGAGTCTTTGGTGAAAGCCTTGCAAAGGGCTCAAGTTAATTTCATGCACTACCGCCCAAAAGTACCTACGAAAGAAGTACGTAGCCTTCATAGCCCATATTGTTCAAAAGGATGTCAAAGAGAAGAGTATTCAAGACATCCCCATCATCCGGAACTTTCCCGAAGTATTCCCCGAAGACTTATCCGGTCTTCCACCCGTTCGACAAGTAGAATTTCACATTGACCTTGTACCTGAGCTAACCCCGTGGCTAGAGCTCCTTACCGTCTTGCACCTTCTGAATTGCAAGAACTTGTAAGCCAACTCCAAGAGCTCTCCGACAAGGGCTTCATCCGTCCAAGCCATTCACTGTGGGGTGCACCCGTCTTATTCATCAAGAAGAAGGATGGATCATTCCGCATGTGTATTGACTACCGCGAACTCAACAAGCTTACCATCAAGAACTGTTATCCATTGCCAAGGATTGATGACCTCTTTGATCAACTTCAAGGCTCTACTTGCTTCTAGAAGATTGATCTTCGATCTGGTTATCACCAACTCCGTGTACAAGAGGAAGATATTCCAAAGACTGCCTTCCGAACAAGGTATGGTCATTACCAGTTCATGGTCATTCCTTTTGGGCTAACCAATGCACCCGCGGTTTTCATGGACCTCATGAATCGTGTGTACAAACCGTACCTTGATAAATTCGTGATCGTCTTCGTTGATGATATCTTAATCTACTCCAAGACTAAATCCGATCATGAGCAACACCTTAGGTTGGTTTTGGACCTCTTGAGGAAAGAACAACTATATGCCAAATTCTCCAAATGTGAATTTTGGCTAAGGGAGGTTCAATTCCTGGGTCATATCGTCAACGAAAAAGGAATTCATGTTGACCCTGCTAAGATCGAAGCTGTTAAGAATTGGAATGGCCCTAAGACCCCCACCGAAGTTCATTCATTTCTTGGTCTTGCGGGATATTATCGTCGTTTCATTTCAAATTTCTCTAAGATTGTTGTTCCTCTCACCGCTTTGACCCACAAGGGTAAACCTTATGAATGGGGACCAAAACAAGAAGAAGCTTTCCAAACTATCAAACAAAAGTTGTGCATTGCTCCTATTTTGACTCTCCCTGATGGGAATGATGATCTAGTTGTCTACTGTGATGCCTCCAACCAAGGTCTCGGTTGTGTCCTCATGCAACGAGGCAAGGTGATCGCTTACGCATCAAGGCAACTTAAGATCCATGAGAAGAATTATACAACGCACGACCTCGAATTAGGTGCGGTTGTATTCGCATTGAAGATTTGGAGACATTACCTTATGGCACAAAATGTGTGGTGTTCACCGACCATAAAAGTCTCCAACACATCTTCAACCAAAAAGAACTCAATATGAGGCAACGACGTTGGGTTGAACTCTTTAACGACTATGACTGCGAGATTCGTTACCATCCCGGCAAAGCGAATGTTGTAGCCGACGCTTTGAGTCGAAAGGACCATGTCATGCTTCATTGTGTCCAAATTCAAACCGACATTCAAAATCACATCCTAGAAACTCAACACGTCTCGGTCACCGAGGGTAACATGTACGAGGAAATGTCGTGTGGTGTTGAACTTCAGCTTGAATCAAAACCCAATGGCTTACTTTATTACTTGAACCGTATCTGGGTTCCCGATCGCGATGATCTCTGTGCATTTCTCATGAACGAGGCTCACAAAACTCGTTATTCTATTCATCCTAGTGTGGATAAAATATACCAAGATCTTCGCCAACAATATTGGTGGCCCGGTATGAAGAAAGACATTGCTCTCTATGTAGCCAAATGTCTAACTTGCCCCAAAGTCAAAGCCGAACATCAACGTCCTTCCGGTTTACTTGAACAACCGGATATTCCCTTGTGGAAATGGGAGAACTTAGCTATGGATTTCATTACCAAACTCCCTCGCACCTCAAGTGGTTATGATATCATCTGGGTGATCATTGACCGCTTCACCAAATGTGCTCATTTCTTGCTTATCCGTGAAGACTATTGGGTTGAGAAATTGGCCCGAATTTACATTGACGAAATTGTGAGCCGTCACGGTGTTCCCTTAAACATAATCTCTGATAGAGATGCTCAGTTCACCTCCCGTTTCTGGTAATCTCTCCAAACTGCTCTAGGTACACGATTGGATTTGAGCACGGCTTACCATCCCCAAACTGATGGTCAGACCGAACGAACAATCCAAACTCTTAAGGACATGCTTAGAGCTTGTGTAATTGATTTTGGTGGTAATTGGGATTCACATCTATCCCTAGTTGAGTTCTCTTACAACAATAGCTACCACACATGTATCAACATGGCTCCATTTGAAGCTCTCTATGGTCGTAAGTGTCGTTCTCCTATCTGTTGGAACAAGATTGGTGAAGCACAAATCACCGGTCCCGAGCTAATCCAAGAAACATCTGATAAGATCATTCAAATCCGTGACAACATTCGAGTAGCGAGAAGTCGGCAAAAGAGTTATGCCGACAAACGACGAAAACCCTTGGAATTCCAAGTCGGTGATCTTGTCCTTCTAAAGGTGTCTCCATGGAAAGGCGTGATCCGTTTTGGAAAGAAAGGGAAGCTAGCACCTCGCTATGTGGGTCCATTCAAGATCCTTGAAAGGATTGGAAAAGTGGCTTACAAAATCTAAAGAAATGTCTTGCTGACGAGAATCTCCATATACCTCTTGACGACGTGCACATTGATGAAACGATGCACTACATTGAGAGACCCGTAAAGATTATGGATCGTGAAATCAAACAACTCAAGCGTAGCCATATTCCTATTATCAAAATTCGTTGGGAATCTAAGCGTGGACCAGAGTTTACTTGGGAACGTGAGGACCAAATGAAATTCAAGTACCCGCACCTTTTTGCTGATTCAGTCGCCTCGACTAGCTAAATTTCGGGACGAAATTCCCTCAACATGGGGATACTGTAACATTTCTGAATTTTCTATTGTCTTTACCTTCAACTCAATGTAACACATTTCAAATTCAAATCTAGTGCAATGGTTTAAAGTTATTTGTGTAAACAACTAAACCCTAATTATCGATACGAAATCACAAATCCCAATCCTCATTAATTCTAAAATTCCTTTATATGCATATATATTTAATTTTTTTTTTCAGATACATACAAGTATATAAACACACAATGGTCTGAACCCCTCCTTTTAATCCCGAACTCGTAAATGTAAATAGATTGACTTATAAAAGTCAAAATTGATCCAAACTCCCAAGAAATCAACATGTTTGACTTTCAAAAGTCAAACAGGGCCGAATCCTTTCAATCCAAGCCATGATATGGATGCAGTCGAGTCCAGTGGGTTCTATCTTGTGTACCCGCAACAAATCGACCCAAATCAGGCCCAAACATCATGTCAATTCGTTCAAAAAAGCGGCAAGATTCAAATTCAAACGAATTTGACTCCTCAAAGTCAAACAACATCAATTCATATTTAATTTGTGTAATTGACGCGTAATCAATCCCGTAAATCACTCGCAGGGAAATCTCGGGTGTACCTGGACCTGTATCAAGACCCAATTCACTCCCAAGTCGGTGAATTAACGCGTAATCAGTCCCCGCAAACATTACGGTCAAATTGAAATCGAATTGACTAATACGAATTAAATCACTCACCCAATCTCGTATACGTCCACACAAACTCTCCCAACCTTCGATCAAACCGCATTTCGCTTCTGGACTTCTGTCGATCACCAAGAACAGCCGATCCAACTTCGTCGCCGTCTGCACTTGTTGCCCAATCATAACGTGTAAGTTTTACATCATTAGATTCGTAATCGAATCCTGAACAATAGCCCTTTATCAATTCATGTTAACATTCAAGGGTTTTTTTGTTCTTGGCACTAATCTGATTGGGGGTTTTGTTTTGAACTCGTGTTTTAATTTATTCGAATTCGTAATCAACCAACGAAACCACCTGGTCCGGCCGGTAAGTTACTGCGCCGCCGAACCAGGTGGCGTGGGTTTGAAACCCACCAGTCCGACCTTTTTGCGCAAATATAAAACCCAAGCCCGGCCTGATCCCGACGACATGTTAAAACCATTTCAATCAGTCATTCATCACAACCACAGGCCTCGGCCCAGTGGTTTATTCGTCCGGACTTCCCAGTGCAGACCCGGGTTCGAGCCCCAGGGTCTGCTTATATTTTTAAAAACTCGTTTTTAAAACTCTAAAAACTCTAAAAAATTATTTTTATAAACCTCAGAATATTTTGAACAGAATGAAACCAAATTTGTCTATTTCCATTATAAACTCATTTTTATTATGAATTTATTGTTAAAATCATATATTAATTATTTAAAACAAATATATATAATTTTAAATAATTAAAAGAAATTGATTACTAAATTAAATACTTGTTATCACAAGATTTTATAAAATTATCTTCCCTTAAAAGCAAACTTTATAAAACCTTATTAAATTTTAAACTTGATTTAAAACTAACAAAAACCCCTTTAAATCATAACTATTTTAAATAGTAAATAAATAAATAAATTTATTTATTGTTTATATAATCTACACTTTGGATTTTTAAAATTTAATAGCCATTAGTTTTTAAATTTATTTATACACACTTTTATAAATAAAATAATAATAATATTTGTTTAAATCATATTTGAATAAATATATTTCTCACATTATTTTTGTAACTAAATAAATAAATAAAAATTATTTAATTTATTTTGTTATTCAAACCCAAACCCTAATTAAAATACCTTTAAACAATTTATTTCAAATCTTTCATTTTATACTACACTTTTTCAAGTACAAACCACAATTTACTACGCTCCTATACAACCCTTTGTACACACATCCAATTAAATCCTAGACTTAGACCTAGACTATTGTACGCACTATTAATTCAATATACATTACTCACTAGGTTAATGAGGTGAGTTACAAAGATCATTCTGCTATCTAGTCTCGTGCGCTAGCTACACCTTCGAATCCGGTGAGTATTACATAGCCCATTTTCATACTTTTACACTTTTTGGGGTGAAACATGAACTCTATACATACAAATGTTTACATTTACACAAACTACACAAACACAAATCCTCTTTACATTCATGTGTGCAAATTTGAGCTTTATGTTTGAGTAATAGGTGTGTTAACTGTTTGTGTGCAATTTATGTGCAATCATTAACTATTCAAGCCGACGGTTAACAATGATAGATCTATTGAGTCTGACAAACCCACCCAGATTGGGGTGATTGTTACCGACAACACAATTTGCATGCTAGTTACAAATGTTTGATTATACTTTGGTTACACAATAGTTACTCCCCATAAATGCCTTATTTTAACATGATATGTAAGGATTTGTTTATTCACATCTATATATACTACTTATGTACAAACCTGTGTATGCTCACCAACTTTTTAGTTGACCTTATTTTATTCATGTTTCAGGTGCAAACGTGTGAGTTTGATCAAGACATGCTACAAATAGGCTTTAGACTTAGTTAAATTTAAATAAATAATATTATGTATTCCACTTTATGTACTTGGTTTGATTTTGTTTGTTTTGATTCTATATAATGAATTTGAATGATTAATATATTTTAATATTAGTCAACGTTGTGCTCATGAACAGTCTACATGTCCCGCCCCGACGTTTCCACCGTCGGTTGGGGTGTGACAGATTGGTATCAGAGCCTTGGTTATGTACCTTCAATGCACCTTCAAGCACTTCAACTCATGTAATCCTCTTAAGTTCTATGGTACCGAGGGAGCCACATGACTCCTTCAATGGTTCGAAAGTATTGAGGGCACTTTTCTCAATAGTGACTGCCCCGATAACCTTCGTGTTCGTCATGCCACAAGTGTCTTTCAAAAACGGGCACTCACGTGGTGGAATGGGGAAAAGAGAACTAGAGGCATGGAGGTAGCAATGGCCTTACCATGGGATGAGGTTAAGAGACTAATGACCGAAGAGTTCTGTCCTCGGAATGAGGTGAAGAAACTGGAAGCTGAGTTTTGGGATCTTGCCCAACATAGTGGTGAGAGTCTGGCTTATACAACTCGGTTCCATGAGTTGAGTCTCCTTGTGCCCCATATGGTCACACCTTTATCCCGCTGCATTGAGAAGTACATTGGTGGATTACCTAGGCAGATTCAGGATACTGTCTTAGGGAGAAATCCCGCAACACTCGAAGATGCTATCCGCCTATCTGCTAATTTAACCGACAACCACGTGAAAGTAGGGACTCTGACTAGAAAAGGCACCAAGAAAGTTCCCGACACCGCATACTTGAATAAATATATTTGTTTAAATCATACTTGAATAAATATATTTCTCACATTATTTTTGTAACTAAATAAATAAATAAAAATTATTTAATTTATTTAGTTATTCAAACCCAAACCCTAATTAAAATACTTATAAACTATTTATTTCAAATCTTTCAATTTGAACAACACTTTTTCAAGTACAAACCATAATTTCCTACGCTCCTATACAACCCTTTGTACACACATCCAATTAAATCCTAGACTTAGACCTAGACTATTGTACGCACTATTAATTCAATATACATTACACACTAGGTTAACGCGGTGAGTTACAAAGATCATTCTGCTATCTAGTCTCGTGTGCTAGCTACACCTTCGAATCAGGTGAGTATTACATAGCCCCTTTTCACACTTTTACACTTTTTGGGGTGAAACATGAACTCTATACATACAATTTTTTACATTTACACAAACTACACAAACACAAATCCTCTTTACATTCGTGTGTGCAAATTTGAGCTTTATGTTTGAGTACTAGGTGTGTTAAATGTTTGTGTGCAATTTATGTGCAATCATTAATTATTCAAGCAGACGGTTAACAATGATAGATCTATTGAGTCTGACAAACCCACCCAGATTGGGGTGATTGTTACCGACAACACAATTTGCATGCTAGTTACAAAGGTTTGATTGTACTTTGGTTACATAATAGTTACCCCCCATAAATGCCTTATTTTATCATGTTATGTAAGGATTTGTTTATTCACATCTATATATACTACTTATGTACAAACCTGTGTATGCTCACCAACTTTTTAGTTGACCTTATTTTATTCATGTTTCATGTGCAAACGTGTGAGTTTGATCAAGACATGCTACACATAGGATTTGGACTTAGTTAAATTTAAATAAAGAATATTATGTATTCCACTTTATGTTCTTGGTTTAATTTTGTTTGTTTTAATTCTATGTAATGAATTTGAATGATTAATATATTTTAATATTAGTCAACCTTGTGCTCATGAACAGTCTACATGTCCCGCCCCGACGTTTCCGCCATCGGTTGGGGTGTGACAGGGATAGTCGGTTCACATCCCGATTCTAGCAATCCTTACAGAAAGCCTTGGTTACTCGGATGGATATGAGTACTTCAAACCATCCTCAGACGGACGGTTAGAGTGAAAGGACCATCCAAACCCTGGAGGACATGCTTAGAGCTTGTGTGGTTAACTTTGGAAACGGTTGGGATGCCCACCTACCATTGCAAGAATCTTTATACAACAACAGCTACCACACTAGCATCAAAGCCGCCCCATTCGAAGCACTTTATGGACGAAACTGTAGATCGCCAATTTGCTGGACATAAGTGGGAGATAGCCAACTCACAGGTCCAGAAATTATTCATGAGACTACAGAAAAGATCGTATAGATACGCGAACGTATCAAGGCCGCGCGTGATCGTCAGCAGAGTTGACGTGAGACACAAACCATTAGAATTTCAAGTGGGAGACAAAGTGCTACTGAATGTCTCGCCATGGAAGGGAGTGATACGTTTCGGAAAGCGTGGAAAACTGAACCCTCGTTACGATAGATCTTTCGAGATCCTGAAAAGGATTGGTCCCGTCGCTTACAAACTCAACCTACCGGAAACCCTCAGTGGCGTTCATGACGTCTTTCACGTGTCAAATCTGAAGAAGTGCTTATCAGATGAGACATTGATCATACCATTGGAGGAGATTCAAATAGACGATCAGCTTCACTTCATCGAGGAACCGGTTGAGATCATGGACCGTGAGGTCAAACAGCTGAAACAAAGCCGAATCCCTATAGTTAAGGTTCGTTGGAATTCTAGACGCGGACCAGAGTTCACTTGGGAGCGCGAGTATCAATTCAAGCGTAAATACCCTCACTTGTTCAAGACTACACCGTCTACCAGTGACGCAAACTGAATTTCAGGACAGAATTCCTTTTAGCAGGGGGAGTATGTGATACCCGACAAATTCAGGTTAATATCCATACCAGACTATTACCTGAATTCACGTGATTACACTTGCATCATACTTAATTATAGAGTAATTAAGTATATATTTCATATAGCAAGTCTATTCGTTTCATTTCATTACATGCATTGGTAATCGGGCGGATTACCAGGTCACACACGCGTCTAGTCACACGAACGTTGGTGAATTTTAGAAATAATACTTAGACATATAATTGGTGTGTAAAAATTATATATAATACTGTGATTTAATATTTCATGCTTATATGAATTTTTTCTGAATTTATTGAGCATCTTTTATTTTAACGATTTCAAAACGGATACGCGATATGTTCCAAAAACATTAATTTGGGATTTTATAAAAATGATGGATTTATATTATGGACCAAATAATTCAGCTATTTAATTAATTACTCCATTTAGGAGCCCACTAGTTAAATAAAAAGCCTTAAATGATGAAAAAGCCCAACACCACTTCACTAAAACAACTCCTAAACCCACCTTAACCCTCATTTACACTAAACCTAATTTGCAAACTCCCCTCTCCTCCCTCTCATTCTCGACCACCACCCCTCCCAAGCCCCTCTCCACTTTCAAACTTTGTTCAAGCATTACAAGTCCATTTCAAGGTGATTCAAGAAGGATTCAAGCTTGTTCAAGGCAATATCTTCAACATATCTAAGTTTTGTAAGAATCCATCCATATTTTTCATATTATTTTCATCCAAAATGGTAAAACCATCTATCAAAACGATTTTTGTTGATTCAAAGGTTATAATACTTGTTTTTAACTAAAAGTTTTCATAAAATAAGGCTGTTGACACATATTTGAACTTTTTAAGGTTTGAAATGTTCATTTAGGTTGTTATTTGCTCGTTTCTATTTATAGAAACTTTATTTGTTGAGATTTTGCATGAATGGGTATATGATATGTTAAAGAGTTTAAATGGTGCTTATATTAGTAGAATAAGTAGGAAATGTAAGTTTTTTGGTTGAAATGTTGTTTTACACTAGGTTATGGTCGACTTACTATATAAGGAAACTTTAACTTTGCATATTTTTAGTTATGGTGTTTGAATGGATGAAAGCATGCTAATATAGTTCTATAAAATCTATTAAAGTGTTAGAAAGAGTTATTTGAAGTTACACATGTGCAATAGGGTCGTTTGGGCCACATTCCTAAAAAGGAAACTTTAATTTAGCATATTTTGTATGTGTAGGTCATAAATGTTTAAAATAGGTTAAATGGTTTTATTACTATATGAACAGATGACTTATGCAAGAATATGTAATTTGGAATGGTATTATGACATGTTTTGGAGAAAATTGCTAAATAAAGAAACTTTGTTAGTTTGTGAACTTCACCTTTGCTTGAAATCGAAAGTGTATGCATAAGAATCATGTCTATGATATGTTACTAGTATAATTTCATGTATAACTTATTTAGTTGAGCCATGACACCTAAGGTGCACTATAAAAAGGGAAACTTTGCTATGTAAATAACCATGATGTAGAAATGACATGTTATGTTACTTTTTCAAATGAGTTGAAATAATGTTAATAGGTTATTAAGGTAATGAAATAACTTATGTGTGTAAATGGTTAACATGTATGAAATATATCATGAGGAGGTACAAATGCCATGTTACTTGTCACATGTTATTTACTTATGCAACTACTTGAAACATGTATGTTATGTCATATGATATTACTTATATGATACCTAGGTATTACTATTATGTTACTTATGTGTTACTCATATGTTACATATGTGCTACTTGTACATGTGTTCACCATATGTCACCAATGGGTCGTCGTGTCACATTGGTCAAGGTTGGTCAAAATGGGTCAACATTAGTCAAACTTGGTCAACATTGGTCAACATTAGTCAACATCGGTCAACATTAGTCAACATTGGTCAAATTTGGTCAAACCTTGTAAGGCCCCAAACCCGGGAGGCCTCACTTGTTGGATTTACTCATAAACATAGTCATAATCACTGAGCTTAAATTTAAAACATTCGAATTCATTCATTAAATAACGTAACATGACATGACATAACAGCGGAAGTCTTTTAAAATTAAGTACATAACATTTGTCTTAACATATATAAATATGGGATGTCAGTCTTGTGCCGGGTAACCTTCACGCCTTCGCACGGCCCTTACTTTCTGTACCTAAAATGTATACTAAAAGTCAGCTAACGCTGGTGAGTTCTAGTTTAAAACTATTCAGTATGATCATTCTTTTCTTTATAAGTATACATAATTATATACATACATTTCTACAAATACGTATTCATAGCTTTTACTTTTCTTTCTTCATTCTTATGTGATTACATAGATATGTATTCACCTTTTCTTTCTTCATTCTTATGTGATTACATAGATATGTACTCACCTTTTCTTTCTTCATTCTTATGTGATTACATAGATATGTATTCACCTTTTCTTTCCTTAACATTCATTGGTCATACACATAAGGGTGATCAACCCATCTTACGGTACGTATATCACAAAGACATACGCCCTTGAGCTACCGTCGTAGCCCTTTTACTCGTCCGGTCCTAGAAACCGTCCGCCTTAACTTTGGTCTGGTTAACCTTCGGCCGTCCGTCTTACCCATCCTACCGTCGTAGTCCGTCATATTCGCCCGTCTTCCATAAGGCATCCGTTTCCCACGCGAACTATTGTTTATGCAACCGTTATACTATATTAGCATTTACTTCGACCGCCCTTTTATGCTTTTTATACGTCCTAGCTTGCGAAGGAACGTTTCTTTCCCGGTTGCAAAATAGTCACGTGGTCGTCCGTCTACAGAAGTAGCCGTTAGCTTCGTTTCCGTCCATAATGTATACATACATTCCCGAACCAGATTGGCCGACCTTCCGGCAGTTCTTTGTCAGATGTCCAAACCATCCACATACTTGGCACTTGACGTTTCTTACACATTCTCGAGAGAAGTGCCCGGCTTCCCGCACTTATTGTGACATTTCAAAGTTTCAGTTATAATATATTTTAAAATTATTTGAGTAAAATGTAGGTTCAGATTTACTTGGAATTTCTGATTTGATCGAAACTATTTTTGGTAGTGTAAAGTATCGAAACTATGTTCAATCGAAACTACTAGTTTCGATTGATCATAGAAATGTCGAAACTATGTTCAATCGAAACTACTAGTTTCGATTGATCATAGAAATGTCGAAACTATGTTCAATCGGAACTACTAGTTTCGATTGAACATAGAACTGTCGAAATTATCTTCTATCGAAACTACTTAGTTACGATTAAATTAAATAAGTAGTTATTATGTATTTATAAAAAGTTCTATTTATTCATTTATATTATCATAATTATATATATATATATTTTTTTGTAAGTTAAAACCATTTTAAAAATTTTATAAAAATAAATGACCTTGAAAACAAATAAAATGATTTGACAAAAATGAGTTGATTTATAAAATTAGTTTATATCATATCGAACTTGTACTAGCGGGAACACCCAACACTATACTACCCTACCCACTCCCCCTCTTGCCTTTCTTTTGACCGACACAAACCAAAAAGAGGTGGAAGAGTTGTTGCCTTGTCTCTTGTTTCCCCACATGGAGACAAGCTTTTCTCAATTTGGACATATAAGCTAAGGGATAATAACCAACTTAAGGATATAAATATGCATGCATACTTAAATGATCAAACACACCCTCACCTCCCTTGCACTCTCTTCTTCTCCTCGACACCTCAAACCGAATCCACCATCCACTGCCAACGCCACCTCCTTCCTCCCCTTCGGTTCCCGACGGCAGCGCCACAGCACCACCCTTCACCACCTTTTGCTCTCAAGTGTCATTTAAGTGACCATACAAGTGTTCAAGCCTTCTACAATCATCTTACCTTCTCCTTGATTGCCTTAAGTAAGTGTTTTACTAAAACTTAGTATTGTTTTAAGATTTCGTGTTGATTTATGTTGTAAGTTCACCCAAGTAGTGCTTGTTTCAAAGAGAAAGCTACCTCCTTTAACCAAACAGTAGCTGGCAGAAATTTTGGTCGACTTTAGAGGGTCATATCTTGGTCAAAACTCAACCAAATTGAACGTTTCTTGAGTCTAAGATTAATTTTAAAGAGTCCTCTTTCCAACCTATTTGGGTTCAGAGTTGACGTGAGACACAAACCATTAGAATTTCAAGTGGGAGACAAAGTGCTACTGAATGTCTCGCCATGGAAGGGAGTGATACGTTTCGGAAAGCGTGGAAAACTGAACCCTCGTTACGATAGATCTTTCGAGATCCTGAAAAGGATTGGTCCCGTCGCTTACAAACTCAACCTACCGGAAACCCTCAGTGGCGTTCATGACGTCTTTCACGTGTCAAATCTGAAGAAGTGCTTATCAGATGAGACATTGATCATACCATTGGAGGAGATTCAAATAGACGATCAGCTTCACTTCATCGAGGAACCGGTTGAGATCATGGACCGTGAGGTCAAACAGCTGAAACAAAGCCGAATCCCTATAGTTAAGGTTCGTTGGAATTCTAGACGCGGACCAGAGTTCACTTGGGAGCGCGAGTATCAATTCAAGCGTAAATACCCTCACTTGTTCAAGACTACACCGTCTACCAGTGACGCAAACTGAATTTCAGGACAGAATTCCTTTTAGCAGGGGGAGTATGTGATACCCGACAAATTCAGGTTAATATCCATACCAGACTATTACCTGAATTCACGTGATTACACTTGCATCATACTTAATTATAGAGTAATTAAGTATATATTTCATATAGCAAGTCTATTCGTTTCATTTCATTACATGCATTGGTAATCGGGCGGATTACCAGGTCACACACGCGTCTAGTCACACGAACGTTGGTGAATTTTAGAAATAATACTTAGACATATAATTGGTGTGTAAAAATTATATATAATACTGTGATTTAATATTTCATGCTTATATGAATTTTTTCTGAATTTATTGAGCATCTTTTATTTTAACGATTTCAAAACGGATACGCGATATGTTCCAAAAACATTAATTTGGGATTTTATAAAAATGATGGATTTATATTATGGACCAAATAATTCAGCTATTTAATTAATTACTCCATTTAGGAGCCCACTAGTTAAATAAAAAGCCTTAAATGATGAAAAAGCCCAACACCACTTCACTAAAACAACTCCTAAACCCACCTTAACCCTCATTTACACTAAACCTAATTTGCAAACTCCCCTCTCCTCCCTCTCATTCTCGAACACCACCCCTCCCAAGCCCCTCTCCACTTTCAAACTTTGTTCAAGCATTACAAGTCCATTTCAAGGTGATTCAAGAAGGATTCAAGCTTGTTCAAGGCAATATCTTCAACATATCTAAGTTTTGTAAGAATCCATCCATATTTTTCATATTATTTTCATCCAAAATGGTAAAACCATCTATCAAAACGATTTTTGTTGATTCAAAGGTTATAATACTTGTTTTTAACTAAAAGTTTTCATAAAATAAGGCTGTTGACACATATTTGAACTTTTTAAGGTTTGAAATGTTCATTTAGGTTGTTATTTGCTCGTTTCTATTTATAGAAACTTTATTTGTTGAGATTTTGCATGAATGGGTATATGATATGTTAAAGAGTTTAAATGGTGCTTATATTAGTAGAATAAGTAGGAAATGTAAGTTTTTTGGTTGAAATGTTGTTTTACACTAGGTTATGGTCGACTTACTATATAAGGAAACTTTAACTTTGCATATTTTTAGTTATGGTGTTTGAATGGATGAAAGCATGCTAATATAGTTCTATAAAATCTATTAAAGTGTTAGAAAGAGTTATTTGAAGTTACACATGTGCAATAGGGTCGTTTGGGCCACATTCCTAAAAAGGAAACTTTAATTTAGCATATTTTGTATGTGTAGGTCATAAATGTTTAAAATAGGTTAAATGGTTTTATTACTATATGAACAGATGACTTATGCAAGAATATGTAATTTGGAATGGTATTATGACATGTTTTGGAGAAAATTGCTAAATAAAGAAACTTTGTTAGTTTGTGAACTTCACCTTTGCTTGAAATCGAAAGTGTATGCATAAGAATCATGTCTATGATATGTTACTAGTATAATTTCATGTATAACTTATTTAGTTGAGCCATGACACCTAAGGTGCACTATAAAAAGGGAAACTTTGCTATGTAAATAACCATGATGTAGAAATGACATGTTATGTTACTTTTTCAAATGAGTTGAAATAATGTTAATAGGTTATTAAGGTAATGAAATAACTTATGTGTGTAAATGGTTAACATGTATGAAATATATCATGAGGAGGTACAAATGCCATGTTACTTGTCACATGTTATTTACTTATGCAACTACTTGAAACATGTATGTTATGTCATATGATATTACTTATATGATACCTAGGTATTACTCATATGTTACTTAGGTATTACTATTATGTTACTTATGTGTTACTCATATGTTACATATGTGCTACTTGTACATGTGTTCACCATATGTCACCAACGGGTCGTCGTGTCACATTGGTCAAGGTTGGTCAACATGGGTCAACATTAGTCAAACTTGGTCAACATTGGTCAACATTAGTCAACATCGGTCAACATTAGTCAACATTGGTCAAATTTGGTCAAACCTTGTAAGGCCCCAAACCCGGGAGGCCTCACTTGTTGGATTTACTCATAAACATAGTCATAATCACTGAGCTTAAATTTAAAACATTCGAATTCATTCATTAAATAACGTAACATGACATGACATAACAGCGGAAGTCTTTTAAAATTAAGTACATAACATTTGTCTTAACATATATAAATATGGGATGTCAGTCTTGTGCCGGGTAACCTTCACGCCTTCGCACGACCCTTACTTTCTGTACCTAAAATGTATACTAAAAGTCAGCTAACGCTGGTGAGTTCTAGTTTAAAACTATTCAGTATGATCATTCTTTTCTTTATAAGTATACATAATTATATACATACATTTCTACAAATACGTATTCATAGCTTTTACTTTTCTTTCTTCATTCTTATGTGATTACATAGATATGTATTCACCTTTTCTTTCTTCATTCTTATGTGATTACATAGATATGTACTCACCTTTTCTTTCTTCATTCTTATGTGATTACATAGATATGTATTCACCTTTTCTTTCCTTAACATTCATTGGTCATACACATAAGGGTGATCAACCCATCTTACGGTACGTATATCACAAAGACATACGCCCTTGAGCTACCGTCGTAGCCCTTTTACTCGTCCGGTCCTAGAAACCGTCCGCCTTAACTTTGGTCTGGTTAACCTTCGGCCGTCCGTCTTACCCATCCTACCGTCGTAGTCCGTCATATTCGCCCGTCTTCCATAAGGCATTCTTTTCCCACGCGAACTATTGTTTATGCAACCGTTATACTATATTAGCATTTACTTCGACCGCCCTTTTATGCTTTTTATACGTCCTAGCTTGCGAAGGAACGTTTCTTTCCCGGTTGCAAAATAGTCACGTGGTCGTCCGTCTACAGAAGTAGCCGTTAGCTTCGTTTCCGTCCATAATGTATACATACATTCCCGAACCAGATTGGCCGGCCTTCCGGCAGTTCTTTGTCAGATGTCCAAACCATCCACATACTTGGCACTTGACGTTTCTTACACATTCTCGAGAGAAGTGCCCGGCTTCCCGCACTTATTGTGACATTTCAAAGTTTCAGTTATAATATATTTTAAAATTATTTGAGTAAAATGTAGGTTCAGATTTACTTGGAATTTCTGATTTGATCGAAACTATTTTTGGTAGTGTAAAGTATCGAAACTATGTTCAATCGAAACTACTAGTTTCGATTGATCATAGAAATGTCGAAACTATGTTCAATCGAAACTACTAGTTTCGATTGATCATAGAAATGTCGAAACTATGTTCAATCGGAACTACTAGTTTCGATTGAACATAGAACTGTCGAAATTATCTTCTATCGAAACTACTTAGTTACATTAAATTAAATAAGTAGTTATTATGTATTTATAAAAAGTTCTATTTATTCATTTATATTATCATAATTATATATATATATTTTTTTTTGTAAGTTAAAACCATTTTAAAAATTTTATAAAAATAAATGACCTTGAAAACAAATAAAATGATTTGACAAAAATGAGTTGATTTATAAAATTAGTTTATATCATATCGAACTTGTACTAGCGGGAACACCCAACACTATACTACCCTACCCACTCCCCCTCTTGCCTTTCTTTTGACCGACACAAACCAAAAAGAGGTGGAAGAGTTGTTGCCTTGTCTCTTGTTTCCCCACATGGAGACAAGCTTTTCTCAATTTGGACATATAAGCTAAGGGATAATAACCAACTTAAGGATATAAATATGCATGCATACTTAAATGATCAAACACACCCTCACCTCCCTTGCACTCTCTTCTTCTCCTCGACACCTCAAACCGAATCCACCATCCACTGCCAACGCCACCTCCTTCCTCCCCTTCGGTTCCCGACGGCAGCGCCACAGCACCACCCTTCACCACCTTTTGCTCTCAAGTGTCATTTAAGTGACCATACAAGTGTTCAAGCCTTCTACAATCATCTTACCTTCTCCTTGATTGCCTTAAGTAAGTGTTTTACTAAAACTTAGTATTGTTTTAAGATTTCGTGTTGATTTATGTTGTAAGTTCACCCAAGTAGTGCTTGTTTCAAAGAGAAAGCTACCTCCTTTAACCAAACAGTAGCTGGCAGAAATTTTGGTCGACTTTAGAGGGTCATATCTTGGTCAAAACTCAACCAAATTGAACGTTTCTTGAGTCTAAGATTAATTTTAAAGAGTCCTCTTTCCAACCTATTTGGGTTCAAAATTTTTGGATAAGTTTTGATACCCCAAAAGGGTGATACAAGAAAACGTGTATATTCTGAGTTTTATGGCAGAATTATTGAGCTAACTTGTTGGAGTCATATCTTGTTCAATAATAGTCCAAATAACTTGATTATTCTTCCTAAAGTTAGGATTTTGTGTTGTCTTCAAAACCCATATGGCCTCCCCTCTTGAAACTAACATTTTGATTTCCAGAACAACGAAATTTCAAGGACCTATCCAGAAAACAGAATCTGTTAACATACTTGTGTTGTTTTAAATATTTGAAACCCTTAAACCCATCCAAAAATTGTAAGCCCAACATTTTTGTAGACCCGTGACATATAGTTATGCATGTCTAGAACTCCATAATTTATTGAATTTGTTTAGATAACAAAAACCATGTCTTAAGTAGACTTAAAAACCCGAGTACTTTTCTAAACAACTAGTTTGATATCCAAAGCCTTATTTTTATAGTATATACTAAATTTCAATCCTCAAACCTAATAATGATACGTGAATGTAATGACATGTTTTGGGATACACATCTTAGCATATAAGTATATATAAATGTATTTTGTTATCACCAAACCGTCACCAACGATCGTCGTGTCAAACCACTTGAAAACCTAAAACGGGTTCATGTCAAGACTAGTTGGGTGAATTGAATGCATGATCAACACGCGGTAGAATCATTACATAGAATTTATGGTGTCTTAAATATTTAGGACTCGAGTAGGTCGGAATACCCTATTGGACTTTGCTACATATCGCATCACTACCTTGTTTGCACAAGTGAGTTACATATCCCCTATTTACATTTTTATACATTTTGGGGTGAGACGTAATCTGTGCTTACTTACATACAATTCAACTTGTGTTTACATGTGTAGATTGTTGTGCTTTTGTGCATGATCACTTGTAATGCTACGAATACTTTTAGGATGGTTTAAATTATGTGTAACCCACATAGTCTTGATTCCATGCCTATCACTTTTAAGGTAGCAGTATGCTATGCCTATCACGTTAAACCTTTATGCTTATATACATAATTACATGCTTCCAATTGGTATACATATAGTGAATTCTCCACATTATGCCATATCATACCATGTCAAACTATGAATTGTATAAACGTTTTTAACTAAACTTTTACTTTATTTAAACATATGTAAACTCACCAACTCTCGTAGTTGACACTTGTTTTGGATTACGTTTCAGGTGAAGATATGTGATTGTGTGACTATGTGTTGAAGGTGCTACACATAAGGCTTTTTGACCTAGTAAAATAATTATGTGTAATATTTTAGAATAGGGTGTTGTAACTTGAATTGTATTTGGATATTTGATATTTAAATCTTATTAATGAATTATGCAACCTTAGTAGATCATGTGCTTATGAACAATCATTTCATTGTCCGCCTCGATGATTCCGCCATCGGTCGGGGTGTGACAGATTGGTATCAGAGCCATGGTTATAGGGAATTAGGTTATTAGACACAATGACCTAGACTATAACCCTAGGACTCCCTTTTATGTGTTATGTGCTAAATGATTAATTGCTATGTGAATTATTTGTAGTTAGGTATTATTTGAATTTTCCCAAGTTTGGTACATGAGACTTATACACATACATACAAGGCTTTAATACATGATACATACTTTACATACACATTTGACAACCAAAGTTATGCAAACAAATACACTACCCATCCTTATCCATACTCTTTCCTCATCCATACTATTTGCAACATTTCTACACATTTTATACTCATAGACTCTCAAGTCTATTAAAATCTCGTCAACAACTTAATTTCTTAAAACCAGTAAAGGACATGTGCAATCTGGAAGGGTGACACCTGTACATTGGGTTTTCTGTCTAGGAAAGCATTTGGTATAAATCCAAATAAACGGACCCGTATGCTTTCCTGGGAATTCCTGAAGTGGGTGTTTACCTATAGGCTAAAGCATGTCTCCTTGAAAGTTTTGAGGAATTACTTAACGTTGATAAGTCATTGTATTCGCAAGAATACGATCCGAACTTAAACTCAAAATTTTGGGGACATTATAGTAAGATAGGAAGAACTAGATGAACATGCAAAACAAATCATTGTTACGGGTGCACACGTAATAACAATTTGTAGTGCATGCGAATCCCGACCATTCCTATTACGCGAATAATGATCTATGTTATCATATCCTCCCAAGAATAGATTTCATGGTTTATTTCCCCTATCCCTTTTGTGTTATAAAAAATTTTTGAATGAAATATGTGATCAGTTTTAGTCAGAACTTACATACATTATCATGCGACATGATGAGTGTCATCTCGCGTTCCTGCTTCCATTATTGTGAACAGTCTACCAACTGTAGCACATGCATGCCTATTTTATCCGAAGTCTCATAAAATTTTGTCTTTTCTCGTGGTATTTTATAGAATGCCTCCCCGTCGCGCAGCTAATGCTAACTCCAGCAATCCCAACACTGACCTTGCTGCACTACTTACTCAACTAGTAGACCAAATGATCCAAGCTAACAACAACAGTGATGGGTCTAATACGCAAGGGAATGGCGCAAACCCACCATACTGTACATTCAAGCATTTCAATTCTTGCAACCCCACCAAATTCTTCGGGACGGAAGGTGCAACTGGCCTTCTTCAATGGTTCGAAAGTATGGAGAGTACTTTCCTAAACAACGATTGTCCCGACGTTCTCAAGGTCCGTTATGCTGCCAGCGTCTTCCAAAAACGAGCTCTCACCTGGTGGAACGGTGAGAAACGTACTCGAGGCAACGAATCCGCTATGTCCTTGTCTTGGGACGAAATGAAACGACTTATGACTGACGAGTTCTGCCCTCGCAACGAAATGAGGAAGCTCGAAGCTGAGTTTTGGGATCTCACCCAAGATAGCAGAGAGAATTTGGCTTACACCACTCGTTTTCAAGAACTAAGTCTGCTCGTGCCCCACATGGTTACTCCCTTAGCGCGGGGAATTGAGAAATACATAGGTGGACTGCCTATGCCGCTCCAAGACACCGTATTGGGAAGTAATCCCTCCACTCTCGAAGACGCTATCCGTTTGTCTGCTGTGTTGACCGACAACCACGTCAAAGCGGGTACCTTATCTAGGAAGGGTACCAAGAAAGTGGTCGACAAAGCTGCTACTTCCGTGTCCGACAAAGATGAAGAACCCAATTCTTCCCATCATGATAGGAAGCGTAAGGCCCAAAACTTTGCGGCCATCATTCCTGCCGTACCTGTGACCCAAGTTACTCCTGCGGGTCAAATTCTGAGAAATTATGTAGGTTCATTTCCCCAATGCCCTACTTGCAAGTATCACCTTCCCCTGCATGCTGCATGCCGTCTATGCTCAAAATGTGGACGATATGGACACATCGTTACTACTTGACTTGCTCGCACTATCGTTAATCAAGCTACTCAAGGCAATCATCCCGTGCCTCTCACTGTCACCTATGGACGGGCCTGTTACGAATGTGGAGACCCAAACCACTTTCGAAACCAATGTCCAAGACTTCAAAATCAAGGTGGTCCTCGTGGATGAGCATTTAATATAAATGCTAACGAGGCTCCGGCCAATGACGACACTGTCAACGGTACGTTCCTCTGTTCACTATCTTTATACATCCGTTTTATTTAATATTCATGCCAATAGAAAAATTGTGTCTCTTGCTTTTAACCGACTATTTGCTAAACAACCAACCTATCTTGATAACTCGTATATCATGGAAGTAGCGGATGGGAAATCCATTGCTATGAGCTCTATAACCCATGATTGCATATAACAGCTGTGCTATCACCATTCATCTCATTCATATACTCTTGTGAAACAAACCTATTATGTTTAAATCCAATCATACAACTTGCTAGCTCTGTTAAAGTTTACTTAAATTGTTGAAGTTCTAAATCCTAGTAATTATGCACGGGGAATCCCCGGTATATCAAAGGGGTGGTGGGTTAGCCGCTGGTACACCCTATACATAAACCCACTTGATATAACGAGTATAAACCATGCATAAGTACTAGGAGCAGGACCGGTTTTTGAAAATTGCAAAATTTTAAAATATGAACACCCGTGGGGTGGAGTTTTAAAGGAAAATGCCATGTCACGAGGTGATTGGCAGCAATATTGTTAAGTATGGTTTCATGTAGTTTACATTAATGCGTGTATGAACAATTGTATGCATAATTCGCACTATACTATTAGAGCAATTAGTTGACAACTCGACTCGAATTAGCATCGTCATCCGTTATCATACGATATTTCCCCGCTGAATCTTTCTCTTGTGAAGTAATTCCATCCAAAGTCTTTTGTCATCTCTTTCCCGCTTCTATAACCTTCGTAAATCGAATTTCGGGACGAAATTCCTTCAACATGGGGAGACTGTGACATTTCAAAGTTTCAGTTATAATATATTTTAAAATTATTTGAGTAAAATGTAGGTTCAGATTTACTTGGAATTTCTGATTTGATCGAAACTATTTTTGGTAGTATAAAGTATCGAAACTATGTTCAATCGAAACTACTAGTTTCGATTGATCATAGAAATGTCGAAACTATGTTCAATCGGAACTAGTAGTTTCGATTGAACATAGAACTGTCGAAATTATCTTCTATCGAAACTACTTAGTTTCGATTAAATTAAATAAGTAGTTATTATGTATTTATAAAAAGTTCTATGTATTCATTTATATTATCATTATTATATATATATTTTTTTTTTGTAAGTTAAAACCATTTTAAAAATTTTATAAAAATAAATGACCTTGAAAACAAATAAAATGATTTGACAAAAATGAGTTGATTTATAAAATAAGTTTATATCATACCGAACTTGTACTAGCGGGAACACCCAACACTATACTACCCTACCCCCTCCCCCTCGTGCCTTTCTTTCGACCGACACAAACCAAAAAGAGGTGGAAGAGATGTTGCCTTGTCTCTTGTTTCCCCACATGGAGACAAGCTTGTCTCAATTTGGACATATAAGCTAAGGGATAATAACCAACTTAAGGATATAAATATGCATGCATACTTGAATGATCAAACACACCCTCACCTCCCTTGCACTCTCTTCTTCTCCTCGACACCTCAAACCGAATCCACCATCCACTGCCAACGCCACCTCCCCTTCGGTTCCCGACGGCAGCGCCACAACACCACCCTTCACCACCTTTTGCTCTCAAGTGTCATTTAAGTGACCATACAAGTGTTCAAGCCTTCTACAATCATCTTACCTTCTCCTTGATTGCCTTAAGTAAGTGTTTTACTAAAACTTAGTATTTTCTTAAGATTTCGTGTTGATTTATGTTGTAAGTTCACCCAAGTAGTGCTTGTTTCAAAGAGAAAGCTACCTCCTTTAACCAAACAGTAGCTGGCAGAAATTTTGGTCGACTTTAGAGGGTCATATCTTGGTCAAAACTCAACCAAATTGAACGTTTCTTGAGTCTAAGATTAATTTTAAAGAGTCCTCTTTCCAACCTATTTGGGTTCAAAATTTTTGGATAAGTTTTGATACCCCAAAAGGGTGATACAAGAAAACGTGTATATTCTGAGTTTTATGGCAGAATTATTGAGCTAACTTTTTGGAGTCCTATCTTGTTCAATAATAGTCCAAATAACTTGATTCTTCTTCCTAAAGTTAGGATTTTGTGTTATCTTCAAAACCCATATGGCCTCCCCTCTTGAAACTAACATTTTGATTTCCAGAACAACGAAATTTCAAGGACCTATCTAGAAAACAGAATTTGTTAACATACTTGTGTTGTTTTAAATATTTGAAACCCTTAAACCCATCCAAAAATTGTAAGCCCAACATTTTTGTAGACCCGTGACATATAGTTATGCATGTCTAGAACTCCATAATTTATTGAATTTGTTTAGATAACAAAAACCATGTCTTAAGTAGACTTAAAAACCCGAGTACTTTTCTAAACAACTAGTTTGATATCCAAAGCCTTATTTTTATAGTATATACTAAATTTCAATCCTCAAACCTAATAATGATACGTGAATGTAATGACATGTTTTGGGATACACATCTTAGCATATAAGTATATATAAATGTATTTTGTTATCACCAAACCGTCACCAACGATCGTCATGTCAAACCACTTGAAAACCTAGAACGGGTTCATGTCAAGACTAGTTGGGTGAATTGAATGCATGATCAACACGCGGTATAATCATTACATAGAATTTATGGTGTCTTAAATATTTAGGACTCGAGTAGGTCGGAATACCCTATTGGACTTTGCTACATACCGCATCACTACCTTGTTTGCACAAGTGAGTTACATATCCCCTATTTACATTTTTATACATTTTGGGGTGAGACGTAATCTGTGCTTACTTACATACAATTCAACTTATGTTTACATGTGTAGATTATTGTGCTTTTGTGCATGATCACTTGTTATGCTACGAATACTTTTAGGATGGTTTAAATTATGTGTAACCCACATAGTCTTGATTCCATGCCTATCACTTTTAGGGTAGCAGTATGCTATGCCTATCACGTTAAACCTTTATGCTTATATACATAATTACATGCTTACAATTGGTATACATATAGTGAATTCTCCACATTATGCCATATCATACCATGTCAAACTATGAATTGTATAAACGTTTTTAACTAAACTTTTACTTTATTTAAACATATGTAAACTCACCAACTCTTGTAGTTGACACTTGTTTTGGATTACGTTTCATGTGAAGATATGTGATTGTGTGACTATGTGTTGAAGGTGCTACACATAAGGCTTTTTGACCTAGTAAAATAATTATGTGTAATATTCGAGAATAGGGTGTTGTAACTTGAATTGTATTTGGATATTTGATATTTAAATCTTATTAATGAATTATGCAACCTTAGTAGATCATGTGCTTATGAACAATCATTTCATTGTCCGCCTCGATGATTCCGCCATCGGTCGGGGTGTGACACTTATAGCATGTGGTGGTGCCGATTTTACATTCGCCAAGATGTTGCCTTCCACATTTCTTGCATGTTTCATATTTATCCGACCTTGGCTTCTTAGTTTATGTTGTTTCGTTCCCTCTTCCGGTGCCTCTAGACGGGTTCTCCCACTTTCTCTTTTGGGTCTCTGTTGGTGGGTCCTCATTGGCATAATCGTCGTAGACGATTCCGCTCAGATTCAATACCGACTCGAAGGTCGAGGGTAGGTTGGCTTTCACGTGGACACGAACCCTTTGAGGTAGGCCCTTCACATAATACTTGATCATTCGCTCCTCTGTCTCCACCAGGTGGAGTACCAGTTGAGCTAGCTCATTGAACCTAGAAGTATACTGGCGGTGTGTCTTGTTTCCAGCCTTAAAGTTTAGGAATTCATTTTCCACTCGATCAATTTCATTCTGGGGACAGAACTTCTGAATTATTAGCTTCTTTAGGTCTTCCCATGTCATTCTTGCAAGAGCGTTTGGGGACTTTATCCGCTGGATGTTCCTCCACCAACCTAGTGCTTCATTGGTGAAAGAATGAGCAACATATTTAACCGCCTGGTCCGGTCGACACTCGCTGATGTTGATTACAACGTTCATCCTCTCAATCCATTCGAGTGTTGCCACTGAATCCTTGCTACCATCAAACTTGGGTGGGTCTCCATCCTTGAAACCTTTGTAAGTACACCCACGATTGCTTGATGCCACTCTTACTTCATCCCCGTCACTGTCATAAATTTTCTCTTCATTGTTCCCTTCATCCTCTTCTTTGCTTTTCTTTAGTGCCTTAGATAGTAGGTCAGGCAATATGTTCTTCAGAGTGAGCACAACTTCACGGGCTATAGCATCCCTGACTTCGGGTTCCAACTGTATAGGCCCTGGATTGTCGTCCCTAGTTGGGGTCACTTCTGTTTCGTGCACACTTTCGGTGTGTTCTGCGTGCACACTCTCTTCTTCTTCAAATCTTTGGTTCAACGGAGGTCTACCTACTCGGCCAGTGCGACCGCCTCGGCGTCCTGTCCTTCCTCCACCAGCCATAGTTCTTAGTTTCCTGATAGTTATAAAGGGAATACATCAATGTCATTTCTTCAGATCATAGTTTGGAACAGTACGAGCAAGGTAAATTATTAATTACAGTGACCGGTTTGTGATTACTAATTTACATTGCTTTTCGGGTTCAAAACTCTTCAAGTCGGTTGTGACATTGACATCTATTTGTTCTAAGTTAAGGTATCTATTCTTATCCAAGTGCATTAACTTCAATACTTACTTATCGTGCTGGAGTTGGCGTTGGTTACCCACGACTGACATCCGTGCGTTGGTCCCATAATCAGTTTGAGTCCAGACATTTAGGGATGTATGAATCCCTCAAACTATTGCTCTGTAACCAACTTGTAAAGCCCCAAACCCAGGAGGCCTCACTTGTTGGATTTACTCATAAACATAGTCATAATCACTGAGCTTAAATTTAAAACATTCGAATTCATTCATTACATAACGTAACATGACATGACATGACATAACAGCGGAAGTCTTTTAAAATTAAGTACATAACATTTGTCTTAACATATATAAATATGGGATGTCAGTCTTGTGCCGGGTAACCTTCACGCCTTCGCACGACCCTTCCTTTCTGTACCTGAAATGTATACTAAAAGTCAGCTAACGCTGGTGAGTTCTAGTTTAAAACTATTAAGTATGATCATTCTTTTCTTTATAAGTATACATAATTATATACATACATTTCTACAAATATGTATTCATAGCTTTTACTTTTCTTTCTTCATTCTTATGTGATTACATAGATATGTATTTGATCGATGTCGTTTGGTCGGTCAAAAACAATCCTTAAACACTTAACTAGTAAGGGTAAGAAGAGTATCGTATCCACGAGGAATCAGTGGTTAGTGGAATTGCTTAGTTTGATAATTAGAATAAAAACACAGATCAAATAAAGATGCAACCTCCTCCAAACTTCATATTCTAGGTTTATGCAAAACTCAGTTATTTAATTGGACACCACATAGACATGGTGTTGGAAAATCAGTTAAAATAGTAATTGAAGATAGGCTATTGTCAGCAACCTATACAACCAGTTCCGTCACAAACCAGTATAATTCAATCACCCAATTTATGAATGCCAAGTTACCCCCTTTAGTCACCCAACCCTGCTACTAGGTTTTGTCATCAACCGAACAAGATCGTAAAGCAAGCAAACTCAAAGCATAATCATAAACTGTTTAAATCAACTAATACATCAATCTCTCAAGTTATTGTTAGAAACTAACAAGATCCAAACATGAATAAACTGAATCAAATACAAAAACCTATACGAACCGTCCGCTTGGAGGAAGCCACAAATGAATCACCCGCTCATGGTGAGGGAGATCATCTTCAATCTTCAAGTGGATGTGTAAATCCTCTCAAAATCGCCTAAGGAGTGTGGTGTAAAAGATCCCCCTTGATTTTGGGGAAGGAACCCTAATTAACCATTGAAAATCGGCTGTTTCCCCGACCACCGTAAGTTACGGTGGTTTTGCCGTAACTTACGGTCAGCTTTTTCCAAATTATAACTTACGGCTTGTAGCTTCTGGTTTACGGCCAAACTTTTTTATTTTTCTTCCCACCGTAAGTTACGCTGGCCTGGCCGTAACTTACGGCCAGCCCTTTTTCACTTCTTCGTTTCTTCGTTCCGATTCCCGTAACCTGCATTTCCACGTGCTCTAACATCTATGTTTTAACCCCTCTTACCTACAAACACAAAAGCTCGTAGTAATTGCTATCCATGCATATGTAATAAGAGAAAAACAAATAAAATCGCGGGGTTAAAACACTATAAACACACAAAATCCACATCCCATCACATTCCCACACTTACTCTTTTGCGTCCCGAAAAAGAATTATGCAATGGAATCATAATTGAAACCTGCTCTCATGATCTCATACAATTAAAACATAATCACGCATTGACTGTAACAATTGGTATTTCTATCCGACTAAACCCAACCACCGATCTATTGAGCCCTCGATTCTGTGATCTACTATCCTATTTATTACCAAGCAACAGTTTCTCTATGGGTCTCACATTCAGGAAGCTACAACTTAGTCTAATCCCATCTCAAAGTCATGTTTAGGCACGGGTTAAACCATATAGATTTCCCACCATTATAAACACCAATTTATATGTTTTTGAAAATTATGGAATTATGGATCGATGGGTGCATGTTTTTGAGCTTTTATTATTATTTTATGAATGAACCTAACCCAGTGGTGTTTCAATCACGCTGGAACACGATATATGACACGTAGGCTGCAGTTCTTAAGCCATGAAGTACATAAGCTTTGGAGCATGGGTGTATCCTTCAAGTCACCATCCCGAAGGGAAACACGTACTCCTAACTTAGTCATCCAATATTGATCACTTAAGTCCCGCCCATGGGTGTATCCTTCAAGTCACCATCCCGAAGGGAAACACGTAGGCTGAACTCAAGCTCTCAATTTTGTTTAATTAAGCTCATGCAAGATGGATTATGGATTGCGGGCGTCACCAATTTTCGGATTTATTTTCATAAAAAGAAAGTGGTGTGCCAGGTAATTTTAAAAACTTATAAATTTTTGCTTATAGTGGTACCTATCACCCTATGATGACAGTTTCAACCTTGCCGAAGCCCCTAAGATAAGAACTCACAAGACATCCTGAATTGATTGTCAATTAACCCTAGATACAATATCAGGATATTTAAGATCTTTAGATCGGTTGGGCCTACCAAAACATTACAAATCAAACGCGTTTTCTATTTATTATTGTTTTTAATCACACAAGCATAATTTCCAATTATATCTATCATTTTCCATTTAGTTACAAAAATTCTGATCCAACGACATTTTTGAAAATTTTTAAATTTTTATATAAATTTTTTTTTCTATACAAACTCAGTCTCTCATCCCCACACTTAAACTCTACATTGTCCCCAATGTAGGATGAGAGACGATGAAAATAAAAATGCAAAAATAAAACTAAATACAGAATTGGAAAGCACGCACACTCACTTGACAACCCATGAAAATTCCCCACACTTGGCCGGCTCATACACAAAACAAAGAAAACAAAGAAATAATTTCCTAACTCACTTTCGTAGGAATCACGGATGCATTTAGCATATGCATCAAGCCTTTTAAACCCCTCGGTAGCCCGAGTGGACGAGTTGAGTCTCGTGAGGGTTTCTATTGAACACACCTGCAAAGTTCATTTAACTAGACATGAATGTAAAACATACCTTAGGCTACCTCCTAAGAGTGCTAAGTTTAACGTCCTCAGCCCGACGCAGTGTACCTTACTTCGGTCATGGTGGTCGGGTAGGATACTTGCAGTCCTCCTTCCACACACTTAAATTCCTCTCATCATCCACTTTTCTCCAAGCCTTCATAAACAGAGAAAAAAGTTCTTGATCTACATCATGAACTCGCGGTTTCTTCCCTTTCCGCTTTCTCTTTCTGACCCTTTTCTTCCCATTGTCTGGAGTCTCACCATTCTTCATTTCAACTGTCCTGTTAAACACAACACAAGCATTCTCGACTGTGTGATTCACCTTTTCAGGTGATCCACATTTGTTAGCTTTCGGGGTTGGCAAGTTTGAAAAAATTTTAAGACTCATTTTCTGAGCCCCAAACCTCATCCTTATCATTCCCTCAGCACAATTAATATTTTCCTGAGCAGTGGCCAAGAATGGTCTACCCAAAATGATAGTTGGTTCTGTGTTCTTCACACAATCCAACACCAAGAAATCCACTGGGTAATAAAACTCTCCTACTTTCACAATCACATCCTTTACAATCCCCCGAGAATGTGCGGGAGTCTGATCAGCCAACACCACGGTGGTGTTAACTCTCTGTAATGGACCAAATTCATGTTGATCATACAGACTCCCTGGAATTATGCTCACAGATGCTCCAAGATCTAGTAATGCTCTATTCAATGTAATTTCACCTATTTGAATTGAAATAATAGGTGCCCCTGGATCTTGGAGTTTCGGGGGAAGGGTACCCGTAAACACGGCATTCACACTGACACTCAATTTTACTTGCTCGGGACATTTGTGCCGTCGCTTTCGGGTACTCAAACCTTTTAGACATTCAACATTATCAGGATCTTGTTTAAGCGTATTTAAAAATAACGAGTTAATTTTACGCTTCTCAAACTTTTCCCATCGTTCATCCTGTGTTGGATCTTTTTCTTTTAAAAACGGTTTGATTAGAGCATCTGGAAACGAGATTTTTACAGGTTCATTCACATTTTCAGTTTTCAAATTATTCTGTGAAATAAAATCCTGATTAGGATCAGATTCAGACTCATTATACTCCACCACTCTCTCTACTACCAGTGGTGGAGTATGTTCAACATCAAACAAATCAGATGAGGGTTGAAGACTTACATCATTTAGGTGTGCACTGTTTGTGGTTTGGGAACTTGAGGACTGATGTGCACTACAAGGCTTACCTACTTCTTTGATGATGCTTGCAACAACCCCAGTTAAGTGGGAAACAAGATCTATCAAAGCTTGATGAGCTTTTGCCTGGCTTTCCTGTTGCTGCACCACTGCTTGTACCACTTTGGTCATCTCCTTCATATCTGACCGGATGACATCCAGTTCAGATTGATAGTTGTCTTGTTCCGGTGGTCCGCTCGGGTGGTAGTCTTAATTATAATTTTCCTGATAGCTTTGATACTCAGGACCACCACCATGTGAGTTGTATCTTTGGCAATCTTGAGCCCAATGGCCAGTGATGCTACAGTTACTGCATGGCTCATAGTAACACTGGTCATCATGATAAGTCCTGTCCATGCCGACCTGCACAAGTGGCACACCCAAGCAGTTCTGATTGAAGAAATAAACAAAATAAACACAAAATAAAAACAGAAGTAAAGAAAAACTTTTTGGGTGTTTGATAAGAATTAAAATCAACTAAAAACAATAAACTAAAGCAATAGAACTAAGCGCACCGATTCCCCGGCAACGGCGCCATTTTGATCGATGTCGTTTGGTCGGTCGAAAACAATCCTTAAACACTTAACTAGTAAGGGTAAGAAGAGTATCGTATCCACGAGGAATCAGTGGTTAGTGGAATTGCTTAGTTTGATAATTAGAATAAAAACACATATCAAATAAAGATGCAACCTCCTCCAAACTTCAGATTCTAGGTTTATGCAAAACTCAGTTATTTAATTGGACACCACATAGACATGGTGTTGGAAAATCAGTTAAAATAGTAATTGAAGATAGGCTGTTGTCAGCAACCTATACAACCAGTTCCGTCACAAACCAGTATAATTCAATCACCCAATTTATGAATGCCAAGTTACCCCCTTTAGTCACCCAACCCTGCTACTAGGTTTTGTCATAAACCGAACAAGATCGTAAAGCAAGCAAACTCAAAGCATAATCATAAACTGTTTAAATCAACTAATACATCAATCTCTCAAGTTATTGTCAGAAACTAACAAGATCCAAACATGAATAAACTGAATCAAATACAAAAACCTATACGAACCGTCCGCTTGGAGGAAGCCACAAATGAATCACCCGCTCATGGTGAGGGAGATCATCTTCAATCTTCAAGTGGATGTGTGAATCCTCTCAAAATCGCCCAAGGAGTGTGGTGTAAAAGATCCCCCTTGATTTTGGGGAAGGAACCCTAATTAACCATTGAAAATCGGCTGTTTCCCCGACCACCGTAAGTTACGGTGGTTTTGCCGTAACTTACGGTCAGCTTTTTCCAAATTATAACTTACGGCTTGTAGCTTCTGGTTTACGGCCAAACTTTTTGATTTTTCTTCCCACCGTAAGTTACCCTGGCCTGGCCGTAACTTACGGCCAGCCCTTTTTCACTTCTTCGTTTCTTCGTTCCGATTCCCGTAACCTGCATTTCCACGTGCTCTAACATCTATGTTTTAACCCTTCTTACCTACAAACACAAAAGCTCGTAGTAATTGCTATCCATGCATATGTAATAAGAGAAAAACATATAAAATCGCGGGGTTAAAACACTATAAACACACAAAATCCACATCCCATCAGTATTCACCTTTTCTTTCTTCATTCTTATGTGATTACATAGATATGTATTCACCTTTTCTTTCTTCATTCTTATGTGATTACATACATATGTATTCACCTTTTGTTTCCTTAACATTCATTGGTCATACACATAAGGGTGATCAACCCATCTTACGGTACGTATATCACAAAGACATACGCCCTTGAGCTACCGTCGTAGCCCTTTTACTCGTCCGGTCCTAGAAACCGTCCGCCTTAACTTTGGTCCGGCCAACCTTCGGCCGTCCGTCTTACCCGTCCTACCGTCGTAGTCCGTCATATTCGCCCGTCTGCCATAAGGCACCCGTTTCCCACGCGAACTATTGTTTATGCAACCGTTATACTATATTAGCATTTACTTCGACCGCCCTTTTATGCTTTTTATACGTCCTAGCTAGCGAAGGAACGTTTCTTTCCCGGTTGCAAAATAGTCACGTGGTCGTCCGTCTACAGAAGTAGCCGTTAGCTTCGTTTCCGTCCATAACGTATACATACATTCATAACATGCAATATAAATAGTTATAAAGCAAGATTTCTTTTATTTACGTTATGCCATTCTTTCCTTCATTCTTTGTAAACATACGTTTCATTCTTTGTTTATAATTCATTCTCATATATATATAACATATATATTAGTACATCACGTATGATCACATTAGCATTCATATCATTTATTCATTTAGTGTATACATTTCAGCCCCATAACATTTAATAAGGTTTGCACAAAACATAGAAGGGGGCACATAGAACTCACCTGATAAGCTTCTCTAGGTTGTCCTAAACAAAGGTCCAACAACATCACTTCCGATATGGATTAGGTAGTTAAATACACATTAGACCCAACCCCGACTCTAATGGTTAAATCATTCTAAACTTACTAACTTTACTTAACCAGCCTGCTGACTGCTGTCTGTTGCCTGCGCACTTGCTAAGTGCGCAGGACCATACTCATGCGCACTTTGACAAGTGCGCAGAGAATACTTCTTACGCACTTGGTAAGTACGCAGGATCTTCCTCCTACGTACTTGGTAAGTACGCAGGAAGTCCTTCTTGCGCACTTGGTAAGTACGCAATACCTGGTTCCTGGACCAAAAATTTGAAATTCTTGCATGCTAACCCGATCATGCCAATCTTACAATTTTCTTTGATGAAAACGTGCGGTTTTCATTCTAGATACTAGTTCTAGGCTTATTATCAGGTTTCATCCATAAAAACGTCTCCTATTTAGCTAAAACCTGAGAAACCCAAAAACGAACAAAAACTCAGATTATGGCTGAATCGGTACCTGGATTGGAACTCTGATTCGGAGGTTTTGCTCACGAGCTCAGTTGTAACGTGCTCCTTCATTCTCGTGTCGATCCGTCGACTTTCTCTCTCTAGACCCAAGCTCTCCTTTCTCTTTCTAGGATGGTGAAATGAAGGTGAAGTGGAGAAAGTGGGCTGCCTTGCTCTTTATATACCTGGGCTTGCATCGGCCCGTTGGAGCCGAGCCCAAGCCCATCCGTTCTTATTTCGTTTTATGACGTTTAAATCTCTATCGTATTATTATTTACTTATTTACTATTTTTAGGATGTTACAAACCTTGGTCAAAGTTAGTCAAACCTTGGTCAAACCTCGGTCAACTTTGGTCAAACCTTTTCAAAACGTCAATGTAACCTTTCAACGTTGAGTCGTTTGGATGAATGTGGTTACATAAACCATGTTTACTTTCATAGACCTTATAGCCTTACTATTCCTAGGGCTCGGTTAGGTCGGTTATACAGAATTGCTAGATTTCTCGTGTTGTTTTCATACTTCGTTCACCTCATTCCCAGGTGAGTTTTCATGGCCCCATTTTACTTACTTTTCCATTTGAGGGAGATACATGCTAAACCATTTTCTTACTTAGTCGTATGCTGATTACTTTGATTTCGCTTTAATATATATAAGTGGGTGCATTTCCCGCACATAAAGTCCTCTCATATTTGAACCGTTAATTATTACACAAAGCGAGGTGATTCATGAATAGTACTAATGGGTTTAACAACCCCCACCCGGGTTAGTCGCGCTAACTCTGACCGGGAGTCAAACGGGTGCATAATTGACCTAATTCATTGCGTGCTAGGTACGTAAGAAGCAAAATGCTAGTTTCTGCATTCCTTCATTGAGCTTCGGTTTCGATGTTGCTTATATAGTTATTGTTTATTGTCTGATCAACAATCGAATCACTAGTATACATACGTATGGTTACACTGTTTTCATTTCTGTTACTTAAACATGTGAACTCACCAACCCTGTGTTGACACTTTTAAGCATGTTTATATCAGGTCGCTAAATGTTCATGCATGGACTAGGGTTGCACTTCAGGGTTGCACTTCAGGGTTGCACTTAGGTTTATGGAACCTAAAGATTATGCTTCTATATTTACTTTTGCTTCCGCACTTTACTTTCCTCATTTTCAAACTATGTATTACTTATTTATTTTTGTATAATGTTCAAACGGAAAGTCTTTTTGAAAACCTTTTAGAGGTCGTTCGAAATGACCAGGACTGATGATCCTTGACAGTCACAACCCGCTGTGGAATTTCAGGGTGTGACATGTTCGGATACATGACGCAACCAAATTGTAAACTTAAACAATTATGTTTTGAAAAAATACATAAACCTCGATTTATATATATGAACTTGAACCTAATACTTCGTCTCATATATAATTGTAATTATATATAAATATAAAGTCATAAATGTTTATTTTTAATGTTATATAATACGAGGATTATTACAATCACATATACATTGTATACATAATAATGTTAAGATGATGCATGCATCTTTTCCATAAACAGGAACGTGTGAATTCGAAATACCATACGGTACAAATATAATTTAAGGTTTTGAATGTATATAAATACGTATAATTATATATGTATTATCATTATGGATATGAACATATTATAAAAACCTCGGGATAGTTATATTAAATCATAGAGTTGCACGCATGCGGTTAAAGGAGGCACGAAAGTAAATTATTATTATTAATTATACGTGCATCTAACTATATACGTTCGTGTGCGTGACAAAGTAATATTTTGGAATATAATTATGGGCACATAGTTGAGTTAAGAAACCCGACTCTAATTAAGCATAATATTACCGAATGTTAAAACAACATCGTATACTGAATCGGTAATACCGTTAAGGATAAACAAAGCTCGACCGCACACGTGATTGTATGACTCGAGTAGAACATAGACCCGCCACCATCGTATTACGTGGACTTTGGTTCCCATTGTTACATAAAGGATTTCACCGTCCCTAACGTATTACTAGGTGAGTTTCACGGCCCCTTTTTACTGTTTCCTATACTTGTGGGAAAAGCATGTTAAATTCAAATGGTATGATAACTATAAAACAAGAAACAAGCATCAGATTCCCTTGTGAGCATAAGTTAACACATAACGGTCCTTGGTATTTCGAACTATAATCATTAGCTATGGACTTAGCCATAGATCGATATGAATAGTACTATTTGGGTTGACACCTGCAATCATGGTTAGTCATGCTAACCACGACCTGTAGGGTCAAATGATTGCATATTAGGTCTTGTTGTTCTCATTGTTTAAAGGTACAATGGGCCGTGGAAAAATTCGAGAATTCGTTAAAGGTTTGGTTATAGGCTTGTGCATCACATAATTATGTGCCAACTGCTAACTTGTTATGTTTATCATATGCATAATGTAAATTTCGAGTAGAAGGGTTTTGCCAATGGTATACGTACCAATGGTTTTGCCAGTCAATTTCGAGAAAAAGGGTTTTGCCAATGGTATACGTATCAGTGGTTTTGCCGGTAAATTTCAAGCAAATGATTTTGCCAATATTACCCGTACAAACAGTTTTGTCAATCAATTTAGTGCAAATGGTTTTGCCGAAGGATTTCGTACAAATGGTTTTTGCCAAACGAGTTCGTACAAATGGTTTTGCCAATTGTATTCATTTAAAACCTGTGAACTCACCAACATTGCGTTGACATTTTTGAGCATGTTTTTCAGGTAATACATAGCTTCGGCACGGTTGGAATAGGTTGACCATTTGGATTAAACCTAGAAGTCGAAGGCATTGTTAGATTAAGATAGGCTTTTAGTATCACACATTACCATGAAGACGCATGATCGTCAACCCTCAAGTCTATTTTGAACTATATGGTTCTAGGTCGATGTACTATTTGTAAGGCCCCAAACCGGGCACCCTACAGTTGGGTCACATCACTAGGTATTCTCTTTGAAAACTTATATTATTATAAAAACAATCGGCGGAAGTCTTAATTAAAATAGTTTTGTCTTTTAACTCATTATCGTTCTTAACCTTACCTTTCCAATGCATGAACACCAATCCGAGTAACATCGCTCCCAAGCCAAGATACCTCGTCACGGGAGCTCACTTGCAAAACAACATAACGTACATACAAAGTCAGCTACGCTGAGTGAGTTTTAACAATTTATATTAACAGAAAGTATTTCCATCACGTATATCATTTAATTAGACTCATGACATTACGATCCTTCATAAAACAATTTGTTGTTCATTGATATACTGATACCCCACTATTACTCACCTTTTCCCATGAGGGTCTAACAACCAAAGACTCGACCCATAACCATGACATAGTAAGTCTTACCGACGGGATTACACTCGTAAGGGTTTTCATTGTACTCCGAGCTCAACACTGCCCCTAAAGGGCATTGTCACCTTTAGTGACCACCAGAAGCACCTCGTCCTTCACATCATCATTTGCCGTGTCACAAGACGATGACGCAAGCACACACAACAATAACCAAGTAACACGTAACTGCATGCTAGCATTTACCATGACTCGTTAACTAAGCACAAATCAGATACGTCTTCTCGTGCTAACACATCCTAGATGCACCCTCCACACGTCTAGGTTCATTACCAGACTAACCCCACATAAATCATTATACTACACATAAACATTAAATTAGCTTCTAACGCATACGATGCATAAGTTCATTATATAATATTTAACTTGTCAAACTCTTCAGGTTTAATCAAAACTCGTAACATGTATTATTAACAAAGGGTAACACGTAGGTATGTACGATAGCCCCAAAAATAGTAAAAACATTAAAGAGGGGATTGAAAACTCACCGGTTGCGAAGGTGTAAGTCCTGCTCTACAACGTCCTCTCGCTCGAAACCCAAACCTCTCAATGTATGATCACATGATCAGACATGATCTGAAGATACGTCGACAACATATGACAATAAATAAATCCAGAAGCATAGTGTCCTCTGCTCGTCTCTTCGTCCTTGCCGAACCCTAGTTTCACATGTTCACTTTGAACTAGATCGTCCTTGACCCGTTCAGAATCTGAATGCTCGAATCGGGTTTCATGCATGCATGCTTGGGTGCCATGCAACCATTCGAATCTCCAAAACGTCACCATGCAATCCCTAGTTTCATGGAACTCGTGCGCCCAAGTCCGGTTTCTCATGCACGCACGTAAACGACACCATATACGGCCTTGGTCGGGTAGAACCCTAATCGGTCATGCTACCACTTCCGTCTCCACCCCACACACCCCACGTCACCCACCACCATCCTCTCCTGTCGTGTGTCGTTTATCCCCACCCCCATGCACCACCCCCATGCGCCACTGCCTTCCTCGTCATTGGAGTCTCACCATAGCCGTACTCGCCGGCCACCACGTTCAGCTTACCGCCTGACATCACCCGACCACCTTCCCCGCCGTTCACAGCTGCTCCGCCGCAGGGTCACCACCCTCATTTCGTTGCCACCCTACGCACGTTACCAGTCCGCCACAACGATCACCGGCCGCTGCCGGTCTTCACTATTTATGTGGATAGTAGTCGTAGCAACCCTCTCCGACCACCACGCCTTCGTCTTCGTCGTCCTCCTTCTGTTCCGACACCATCACACGCCCCACCACCTTTCCGGCGTCACCTGCTACACCGGAAACCATCACCTATGCCGACCACCAACACCGCCGCCATTGTTGCTGTAACACCCCCAAATTTATTCACTTAATAAATAAATAAATAAATTAGGGTTGCAACGATTGATAACATTACACAACAGCGGAAGCTAAACAAAGACTTCTAAATATGTCGAACACCCTGCGTCTTCATCTTCTAAGGGCTTAATCCAAATGTTTAACCTATTCCAACCGTGCCGTATATATATTACCTGAAAAACATACTTAAAAATGTCAACACAAAGGTTGGTGAGTTCACAGGTTTGATTGTTGCAATGTAAAGTGATTTTCCTTGAAAACATTGATATTGTGTACATGGCCATGACACGAAACTGTTTTCCTTGAAAACATTTAAAATATGTACACGGGTTTAATGTAAGGTTGTTTTCCTCGAAAACATGTGATGACTTCATAGTCATAAAACGAGTAGTTTTCCCAATGAAAACATGTGATGACTTCATAGTCATAAAACGAGTCGTTTTTCCTTAAAACATTTATAATGTGTACATGGCCATAATATGAAACTGTTTTCCTTGAAAACATTGATAAAAACATTTTCACGTAAACGAATGGCAAAACCATTGGTGTATAAGTGATTGGCAGATCCATCTGCACGAAAACGTTTCAATGAATATGATAAACAAAACAAGTAATGTTGACCCATTTGTAGACTAGCTAGGAATACAAATAATATGTACATACATGAGGCATAACCAAACCATGACACAGGTGTTTTGCCCCTCGCTCATACCTCACGAGCAATGTTTGAACACTATGCGGTCATTTGGCCAGAGGGACCCATGGTTAGCGCGACTAACCATGACCGGGGGTGTCAATCCCAATAGTACTATCCATAGAATCCCAGGCTATCCTTAGCTAATGGTTATAAAATATGATGATCAGGGGGCTTTACGAGCTCCAAACGTGTTCACTCATGCAAACATAAAGGTAGGGTCTTGTTTTCTTATTACCATATGAAAATGTTTATAAGTATGTGTTCCATGTTTTCTAAGATGTATCAAGTAATGATGTTTCGTGTTTTCAAACGTGTTATGGAAGTATGTTTCTCCCCCGATGTTTCTAAAACATTAAAAGTTAAAAGGGGACAGTGAACTCACCTCAAGTCCAGCAAATGCGATCACAAGCTCAACTGACAACAAGTGAGCGCAACGATCCTAAACGGTTCCTATTGTTCAAACAAGTGTTGTCAATATCAACAACAATATAACTAGGATCGTGCCCTAACATTATGGTTTCAAATCTAAACCCAACCCATGTTGAGGACATCTAAGTTGTAGAAACCAAATTCTTTATTTTTAACGAAAATTGGGCAGAGTCCCGTTTGTTTTTGGCTAAACCCGACAATATCCAATTGTCCAATTACAACATCAACTTACACCAATAATCCAATAAACCGCACTTTAGATCCTAATACTAAAGTCATACTTCAATTCGACAATTATTTGATAAATATATAAAAACTATATAATTATAATACAATTTAACGTGTCCGAAAAACGTTCTCAAAAGACGTCCCCGACAAAATTTATAGGTCCCGTGCTACTACCCGACAATAGATATATAAGTGTTTCGGGTCATACCTTAGCGTACAAGCCGTTCTAAGCGGTTTTGTACGAAAAGCTGAGCACGACGCGAGAGGAAACTTGTTTTGCTCATAACTTGGTCATACGAACTCCGATTGAGGTGATTCAAGCGGCCATGAACTCGTCTCGCCAAGCCCCACCAGCGCCGCCGGTCTCCGCCGCCGGCCGCCGCCGCCGCCGTCGCCGGAAAAACGGGCAGTGGCCGGAATTCATGATTTTTGGCCGGAAAACTTCACTTTTTCGAACCAACTTCTTCGTATGCTTAGATCAGGCCTTTAAGAACTCTTTTCTAGCAAAAGCCCCAAATGTCGAGGTCGCCGGAGTTCATGTTTTTGGCCGGAATCTCCATCACCGGCGCGATCTAGTGCAAACCACCACCACCATCGGACTCAGGAAGTCGAGATCTATCAGATGAGGTGGTGCAATTGCCGCCACTCGCCGGCGCCGCCGCAGGTCCGCCGGAGTCCGGCCACCTGCTCTCCGCCTCTCCCATTTTCACCTTTTGTGTGTGTTGGAGTTTTGCAAGAATGAGGAGATTTAGGGGGGGTTTCCACTATATATAGACGGGTTTTTAACGCGTTTACGTCGCGTAACTAACTCATTCTCGTCTCGGTCGTGTGTTAATCCGTCTCGAGTCCCCGAATAATTATTTTATAATACTTAGAATTATGAAACGTTAATAATAATATTATTATTTAAGTATTTTAAATCGTGAAATCTCCATTTCAATTTATGTACGAACCGGTACGCGTCGGTACCGCGTTTATAACGCTTTCGTTCTTTTTGAAGGTTTCACGCTTCGCGTTTAGGGTTTATTATTTACTAATAATGTTAAAATAAATATTTATAATATTTATCATATCGATAATTAACGTATCGCTATCGTTAGTTTTACGAGAATCTAACGTGGTTTAACGTTCGTATACACGTACTACACGTGTATTTATCCAACAGTCTTTCCAAATGAATATTAATAATTCATTAATTCACTTAATCGTTCTGTCGAATACCCGGTAAAAACCGTTGTTTAACGCGTTTAACGTTTAGAATTTCTGAACCGCGTACGTTCTTATATCTTTTCTAAAATTCTCAGAATCGCGTAACGAGTCATTAAATGAAATCGTGTGACTAATATGATATTCGGATTGTGTAAATTTGGATTTCTAACGGGCTTGGATCCTTACCGGGCCTCAAATGGACTTGACTTCCTATTGGGCCTTATTGGGCCTAGTTGGGTTTTAGCCCAACAACTGGGTTTTGGATTCTGAAATTTTGCAGGTGTCACAGTTGCCGTCGTCCTTGATAATGAATCCCAAACCCTAACCGGGTTTCCAAGCCAAAAGCACAAACAAAATGCGTAGAAAGTAAAGACGGAGTTTACCTTGGCTAATCGTGAAGTCCTCCGCTCGAAACTACCGTGGAACCACCATTCTCCGGCCTTTACTGTCGTCTCTCTCCTTCTCTTCCTCTCTCGCTGCCGTCGCGTGCTTCCCTACGCCGAATGGCATAGGGTTTTCCTTTTAACTCCTTTTTAAACCTTTAAGGTTTACATTTGGGTATAGCGTTTCGTTGAGAAGCAACTGTATCACAAACTTAGACGGTGAGAAGCAACTGTATCACAAAGATAATAGCACCAATTGAGACGGTGAGAAGCAACTGTATCACAAAGATAGAGTAGATCATACAAAAACACAACCACCAGAGTTCCGACGACTCATCATCATCGTCGGGTATAGCGTTTCATCTGGACCGGTTTCCAAGTCAGAAAACACGCAATTGGCTCCTTCTTTAAATGTGACCTGCATTAAGAAGCTATGGACAAAACCCTAAATAGAATTTGGGGGCTAAAGATCTGACGTTTATTTGAAAAAGGATAGAGAAATTTTAGTATAGGAGGGAAAAAAATTTAGAGAGGGAAATTTTAGTTTATTATAAGGTTTTAAGGAGGGAAACTCGAATTTTTCAGTGGCATATGTAAAGTGCCATTAAAAACCTTAATTAGAGGCATAAAAGCTAAATCTCATTAAATGTGTGTTAAGCTAACATAGCATACACAAAGTGTCATTAAAAACCTAAAATAGTGGCACAAATGCTACATATAAAGTGTGTGCCACTTATATACCTTTAATTTTGATAAAAGTCTTTACGCAACTATAATGACATCCATAATTTAATACCTTTATTAATAGTGACATCAACTATAATGACATCCATAATTTAATATGTATTTTTCCCTCTGATGTACTCCAAGTCTACAACTTAACAACTTTTATCCACCATGTGACTTTTAAGTCTTCCTTCCCTAGTATTTTATATATGCTTATGTTCAAAATAAAATATAATATTTCCGAACGGAGCATAGCCGCCTGTCACTAGTCCTGAGAATATGTTTCTTTCACTTCTTTTTCTTTGGTTTCATGTTCTGATATTCACAGCCACTTGAGCTGAATTTCAAACCCATTACTGTGAACTTAACACCAGCAGCCATACCAACAACACCAGTTTTTATTCAAATCTTATCGAAGTCCTTGACTCACACTACAAAAAGTTGTCATTCAATGGCATACAAAAAGTGCCAAAAAAACTAAAAAAGTGTCATTAAAGACCCCTTTAGGAATGGAGACACACAAAAAAAGTGTCACTAGAAGCCCTACCACTAAAGCCTTTTAGTGGCACTTTTTTTGCCACTATATTAAAAAAAAGGCTTTTGTGGCACAAATTTTGTGTCGGTAAAAACTATTTCTAATTAAATATTCATTCTACTTTTAGTGGCACATAATTTTTGTCAAAAATATCACATTAAATTAAATGCCACTATAGACGTTTATCATATTAGTTTTAATAAATTAAAACATTATTTATTTACAATATAAAATTAAAATAAAACTCTAAAAATATAGAAATTATAATATCATCACTTCAATTAAAAGTTCGATTGCATTCCAAATGTTTATAAACAAATATCTATTAAGTGTCAAATTATGTCTAAATATCAAACATATAAAATACAAAACTAACAAATGGTTTGAATAAAAACTCGAAACTTCATTGCGTTCATGAACCTATTTCACAATCTTCATGTGAGTAATATGATCCTTGTGTTAACTCCTTCTTAGCAATGGTACTAACAGTTACCTGTTAAAAAAATAAAGATCTTTCAATATTAGTAGCGGATCTAGGATTTTAATGGACCTATCAAAAATGGGTCAAGTATGCCAAAATTAATCTTATCAAAACGGGTCAAATAATGATAACTTAGTTAACTAAACATGCTAGAATTACCACAACCTAAAACAATAAAACGAACGCATCCAAAACATGTATATTGAGCTACCCAACTAAACCAATCGACAAAAAGAAATAATTCAATTTGCTAACCTTTTAGGCTCGCATGATGGCTGCTCGAATAGGTGATTGGATTCAAGCTACTCAGTTTTGAAAATCTGCGATTGAAAGAGGAGAGCGTGGTATAAAAAGATATGTTAACCGTTTTGCTCAGCCCTACTTTCATCTGAAAAAAAATCAATCTTCTTCAGACAGTTCTTGTTATAGTAACTCATTTTCTTCCTTCATTGCCTTTATGTAATCATAAGTCTCATTTCCTGTAAGTTTATGAGATTTGATTATTAACTGATATAATATGTGCATATATTTATTTATTAATAAGTAAAGTGGTTATGAGTATAATCAACAAGAAATCCACAATGTACATAATTTTGGGTTAGTTGTGGATATTTGGCCTATTTAATTTGTGTATCATTATCATAGTTTAAGTACATTAAATAATTACCTTATATAACAATGTGTACTAAGACCATCACCCATACCAGGAAGCAGCAGTGGCATCTGAATTGCAAACATAAAAACAAAATATTGACTTTAGCTTCTTTAGTACTTAATTAACAGAAGCAAAATGAATTTTTTTTAAATGGCTAAATATAAAATTGGCCAACCGTGTAGTAAAATAAAGCATAAAAAATACCATGACCTACCTGCAACCCCATCATGTTTGCAGTTGCTGCAAGGTTTTCAAGATTGTGGTTTGCCTCAAAAAGCTCTAACACTAAGGAATTCCAGTAGTCCAGGCAAACCTGTTGAAAAAATTGAGAGATTAAACAAATTGTATCTTATATCTTATGAACAAAAAATAAATAAATAAATAACAAAAAACATACCTTGAAAACCTCTGTGTTATCCACATAAGAAATGTTGATGAGATACTCAAGGCTAATCCAAAGGAAATTGATGTTTTCTTGTGAGATCTCAGTACAGAATGACTAAATTTGAACTTCAAATTTCAATATCAAATCTTGAATTCCATGCTTCTAAAAGAAATAAAGCATAAAAACGAATTAACTCACAGCTTTAGCGCCTTTCTTTATCAGCAGCATTTGGCACTACTACATCTATTTTCCCATATTTCTACACAGCAATAACCAAAGATACTAAGATTAAACAAAGTGTTATGATCAATTTGAATCATAACCAACAAGTACTTGGTGAATCTAATATGCTTAACCGACTACATCATATAGATATTTAATTGTAATCCTATAAATATGAGATCATAAATAACAGAATCATAGATATACAACTTAGATTTGAAAGTTGAAAACAACAAATGATTCTTCCAAAAACTGTGCAAAATCAAAAGAATTAGGTGAAAGTTCATCCTCACCTGAACAATCTGATCAATTAGATTCTTTCTCTGTTATGTATTAAAAACATGGTATACCAAACCAAACTTCTGCCTTAAGCTTCTTCACTGCATCATCAACATTTTTATAAAAGAACACAATTTAATTTTAACAATCGATTTCATCTTTTCAATCCGTATAAACAAGCAAACACATAAACAAATGATAATTACGTTCCATTCACGTTCAGAAACATAAATTGGTCGAACAAGTAACCCTAATTTGGGGAAATTGAATATGAAGGAAGATAACTTCACGGCGAGAGGATATGACGACGGAGGCGCCTTCTAAACCAAGCCTGTGAGAGATATAGAAACCTATGCCTTGATTCGAAGCGATGACGATTGCAACTTTGCCTTCGAATCTTCTCCCAATCTTCGATTCCTTTATTGTTGTGATCGAGTGCTTGTTTAGTTTTTGGTAAAATTAGCGTTGTGATAAAACTGATCCACTAATTTGAAGGAGCAGTGAAGGAGGGAATCGAGTTTTAGGGTTGAATTTTTTGAAATTTTAGAAGAAGCAGTGAAAGAGGGAAACGAGTTTTAGGGTGAAATTTTATGGTCAAACAGTGACATAAAAACTAAATGCTTTTAATGTGTGTCAAGAATTGGCATACTTAGAGTGCCACTAAAAATCGATATTAGTGGCACAAAAGCTAAATGCTATTAAAAATGTGTGCCACTAAATGGCTTTTTTTGTAGTATCACTTTTTTTTTAAATCCGGGCCCCCGTGAAAACGGGCTCCAAGCGACCGCCGATGTCAGCTTGGGCTCCTAGACACCCCTGACCCACGTTAATTTCCATAGTGTGCATGCATGATGACCATGCATAGTGTGCTTGCATGATGCCTAAGGTGATGTGACAGAGGGACCACGTATCAAACATTGGGGGCGTCTGAAACGAGATTTTATTGCTGGCGGCGAAGGAGAACCGGAGGCTTGAATGTAAACCAACTGTCACCGCCGCTCTTCTTGCTGCCAACACACTCATTTACCTACGCCCTGCTTTCCTATCATATCATTCCACCATTGACGAAGTCGGGTTCAACGTGTATCTCATCCTCAAGGTAGGTTTAGTGTTTCCCTTCTTCTTAATTTTAATCAGATGTTAAATTCTAGGGTTTGTAATTATGAATTAGGCCTTGTATGCTCGAATTTAAACATTGTGTTGACGAAATTATGATGAAATTAGCATATACCCCTAAACAATCTGACTATTATATCTGTTAAAAGTTCACATAAGATCATATTCAAATACTTTGTTCAAAAGTTTTCTGAGTTACAGCTTTCCCCTCTGTTATTGTGTCGAGCAGCATATGTTTTAATCAAATGTTATTCCCCTAGGGTTTATAATTAAGAATTAGGCCTTGTATCATTGAATTGAAACATTATTCGTAGGTGTCGGTGCATATATCAACTGACTAAGTCTGTCCCGTTAAACTTTGGTGTGAACTTGACGTGTAAGTTTTTTGTTGAAACATTTTCAATAATAACCTCGATTCTAATATCAACTGTCAGTACCGTCAAATATAATTACAAAATACTATACTTGACGTGCAAAATTTTATTTGATTTTACGCGATAGATAGACATAACTCCCATGTAAATGGTAAGAAATTGCCCCCCTCTACATAATTGAAATTAGGGATGAACGTAGTTTCATAATCTTATATTTTTGTGGATTATTTATGGTATAGGTAGCGAGGGAAAAACAAAATCTATTGTGCCTGTTTTGGAAACAAGCAGATCTGATGAAACTAATCAAGATTCACATCCCGTTGAACACGCAATAATCATAACAGTAAGCACTTGTTTTAGCATTCTAAATTATGTCTAACTAACTAATTAACAGAAGTTTATGCAGAAATGAAAAATTTTTTAAATCTTGATCAAGCCCAGAAAACATTTTGCATTAATCAAGAACTCATGTCATCAATTGCATAAAGACATCACAATGATTCAAAACAAATGCAAAATTTCAGAAATCTTGATCAAACCCACAAATTATTTTGCATTAATAAAGACATCATGTGCAGAAAAACATCAAAATATTCAAAAAAATAATCAGAACTTGGTATAAAGAAAAAATGGACAAACCTTTTGGCCCATTTCAATAAACTTGACAGCAAACAACTCTCTGGTCCCCTTGTCCCTAACAAGCTTGGCTACATCAAAATTACCAGACCCTATTTCTTTAACCATTTCATATCTCTCCATATTTGCCCTGATTCAATCAAGAAACTCAAATAATCAAGACCCACAAACCTTAGACAATGTTTTGTTGTTTGTAAGAAAAATGGAAATTGCTAGGTTAGGTGGGGGATGAAGTGTTTTATGGGGTAGTAAGACTAAGACGAGATATATAGAAATCACATGGACATAAAGAATTCTGAGTAGAATTTTTTCTTAGTATGTTGGCCCTATTATTATTGATGAAAACAGGGGTCCTAACCAGTCAGAGTGTTGATTGCAATCCACTGGCCACTGCATCCTAAATTGATTTTTTTTAGGTTATGTTACAACAGAATAACAATTTATATGAACCGATTTTAAAGTAGAATTTTAAGCAGAAAATTGTGAGAATGGTAAAAATACGGGTGTCTAGTTTTAAATGTGATACATAATACCTTTATGTAGCTATATAAGAGGCTCTCTTTCTCTCTCCATAATTTAAAGTATCATGTACAAGTATTTGTATGTCTATAGTTTTAAGTGTTATACATAATACTTTTATGTAACTATATAAGAAGCTTCCTTTCTTTCTCCATATTTATCTTTAAAGTATCATGTACAAGTATTTTGTATCTAGTTCTCTACTGAAAATTAATTATGTATTGAATGTACCATGTATTTGTGTGTGTATTTAATAAAATTTATAGCAAGTGGATAACAAATGTTGGCAGGTCAACCAAATCATACCTGTTTTTGACTTCCCAATTGCATATCTTGCCACCTTTGTTTATTATGAAACTGATGTTGTACCTGATGGATTTTGACACAATGACCTATCCTACAACAATTTTACTTGGCAAGGACCAATAGCTTTGAATTTGAAAATGGTTGTCAATGGAGAACAGAAGATCATAATTCATGATGTAAGTAAGGCAATTGATGCTACTGATCTTAGTACAACTGTCAATTTCGTTGAAGCCCAAATTGTCTTATGTTTTGTTTTGTTTTGCAGGTTGGTTGGTTGATTACTTTTGGTTTCATAGGATTGAGTTGCATTGTATAGATTTAATTTCTTGTTTGCTTGAGCCGTATGTGGTCAGTTATTAATTTTTTTAGAAATTCATGAATTTGTATATATGGTTGTGTGAAATTTTGTATATATATTCATTTTATTAGATTTTTGATGCATTTGAGTTGATTTGTATTTAAATATTTCTAAGAATTTAAATAGATTAGTAAAGAATTCTAAAAAAGAGATTTTTTTTTTTAAATTGTATATCGAATTTGCAATTGAATTGCGGCCGAAATCCGGTACCAAAGAGGCAAAGAGAGCCGTCGCAAACCAGTCGCAAAATTTGCGACCACATTTCCGATCATAAAGAACGGTCGCAGCGTAACACCGGTTGCAATTCCGGTCGCAAATTTGGATTAGCGACCGGAAATTCGTCCCATCCCCGTTTCCGCTTTAGCGGTGGAGTGACATAAATCAAGAAAATTGATATGATAACTTGCAAAGAATGACGTGATGATGAGATGAATATAACAAGCCAATCCACAGCTAGTAGTTGTTAACAAAGTGACAAAAGGATGATACTAGACCATAATAGCACCAACTGAGACGTTGAGAAGCAACTGTATCACAAAGATAGAGTACGTAGATCATACAAAAACATAACCACCAGAGTTCCGACGACTCATCATCATCATCGGTTATAGCGTTCCGTTTGGACCGATCTAGAAGTTGGAAAAAACGCAGTCGTCTCCTTCTTTAAATGTGACCTGCTTAAGAAGCTACGGACAAAACCCTAAATAGAATTTGGGGGCTAAAGATGTGACGTTTATTTGAAAAAGGATAGGGAAATTTTAGTTTTATTATGAGGTTTTAAGGAGTGAAACTCGAATTTTTCGGTGGCATATGTAAAGTTCCATTAAAAACCTTAATTAGTGGCATAAAAGCTAACTCTCATTAAAAATACGTGTTAAGCAAATATAACATACGCAAAGTGCAATTAAAAACCTAAATTAATGGCACAAAAGCTACATGTCATTAAAAGTGTGTGTCATTAAATAACATTTTTTTGGTGTATATACCTTTAATTTTGATAAAAGCCTTTACAAAACAGAGTACCAAAACAAATAGGCCACAATTTATTTTTCTATTGATAATTAAGGAAACCAAAGAGAATATGAATAATAGAACTTAATGTGGTCTTGGGCGATAACGTTCTTATGGCCAGAAAGCAACTATTAATTATCTATGATGCTGGAATCTATTCATTTTCCCTAATAATAGTGACAAGTAGAGGTGAACAAAAAAACCGGTTTTTTTTTTTAACCCGGTCCAAACCGTCAAACCGGTTTGGGTCAAACCGGTTTAACCCAAACCGGTTCGGGTTGCCCAAAAACCGCCGGTTCAAAACCGGTTTGGAGCTTTCTGGCTGAAATCGGGTTGGAGACCGGTTCAACCAAACCGGTTTGATAAACCGGTTTAAACCGGTTTTCGAGTTTAATGCTAATTAATGCTAATTTAATGCTAATTAATGCTAATTTAATGCTAATTAATGCTAATTTAATATAAAAATTTTTTAATGCTAATTAATGCAAATTTAATGTTAATTAATGCGAATTTAATGCTAATTTAATATAAAAAATTTTTAATGCGAATTTAATGCTAATTTAATGTCATTTTAAAAATTAAAAAAAAAAAACCGGTTCAAACCGGTTTAAACCCTACCCTAACCGGTTTGATCGGGTTGCATATTTCCATTACCAAAACCGGTTTAACCCGAACCGGTTTGGGTCCAAACCGGTTTTGACTTTTTGTTGACCAAACTGGTTCGGGTCGGGTTGAACCGGTTTGGGTTAAAAAACCGATTTGTGCACCTCTAGTGACAAGTATAATGACAATTTATTTTTCCATTGATAATTTAGGAAACCAAAGAGAATATGAATAATATAACTTCAATAAAATGTGGTCTTGGGCGATAAGGTTCTTATGGCCCAGAAAGCAACTATTAATAGTGACATCAACTATAATGACATTGATAATTTAATATGTATTTTTCCCTCTGATGTACTCCAAGTCTACACCTTAACAACTTTTATCCACCATGTGACTTTTAAGTCTTCCTTCCCTAGTATTTTATATATGCTTATGCCCAAAATAAAATCTAATATTACCAAAACGAGCATAGCGGCCTTTCACTAGTCCTGAGAATATGTTTCTTTCACTTCTTTTTCTTTGGTTTCATGTTCTGATATTCACAGCCACTGCAGCTGAATTTCAAACCAATTACTGTGAACTTACGACCAGCAACAATACCATCAACCCCAGTTTTTATTCAAATCTTATCAAAGTCCTTGACTCACTTGCTTCGGATACCACCATCAATTATAACTGGTTCTTAAACAAGAGTGCTGGAAGTATTCAACCCGACATAGCCTATGGCCTCTACCTTTGCCGGGCTGATCTTCTACCAAACGACTGTCGTAACTGTTTGCTCGAAGCTCGTAAAAATATCACCAACACATGCCCATTGTCAAAAGTAGCAGTGTCGTGGAGCGACAACTGCATGTTACGTTATGCAAACTATTCAATGGTCTCGGTGATGAACTCTGAGACTTTTATCGATGAGTGCAACAAAGTTAATGTTTCTGGTCAGGTTTCAGAGCAAAATAGATTTTGGCAAGATTCTATGAATTTGATGGGTCGATTAGCAAAGCAAGCGTCGACTAATCGGAAAGAGTTGATTGCATATGATGAATTTTCCTACAATGAAACGGAAACAATTTATGGGTATGTTCAGTGCACACCAGATTTATCAGGTTCTGATTGTAATCGTTGTCTTAAAGTCAGTATAGACCGTTTGTCACAGTACTGTCACGGGAGAGAAGGGGCTCGAGTGTTGGCTGCGAGTTGCAATGTTAGATTTGAGATCTATAAGTTCTTAAAATTCTCAACAGCCTCATCAGAGAAACAAGGTTTGTGAATCAATTTCATTCTGCTATAATTGTGACAGTATTGTGTAATCTGATCCAACTATAGCTTATTTAAGTTCTAAAAATACTTTGTATTTTTTTTTATGATATTAGTTACAATTTTAATTGATAAATAGGCTTCAAACGATTTTTTACTTGATCATAACAGGGAAAAAGAAAATTCCATCAAAAATTATTGCAGCAATTGTTGCTATAGTTGGGTTTCTTGTCATCGCTATGGCCACATGCTTTTTGTTCTTAGTCAAGAAACCGTTTCGTCCCATCACAAGTGGGGAATTAAAAGATGAAACTGGTAAGTACATGATATTATCATTTTGAAGATTAGATTGGCAAAAATACTTGGATGAATTAATTTTTTTTAATTTATTTACATTTTCTCGGTTTAGATATAGATGAAAGTGGAATAATAACTGAGCAATCTATACAATTCGAATTGGGCACAATTGAAGACGCAACAAACAATTTCTCAATAGAGAATAAAGTAGGTGAAGGTGGGTTTGGTGTAGTTTACAAGGTACTACATTTTGTTTACGCTTATCTTTTCTTGATTATGTGATTATCAATCTACAAGTCGATCATGTCAACGAAATTTATCAATATTTATGTTAGGGAATTCTTGCAAACGGGCAAGAAATTGCTGTGAAGAGGTTATCCAAAGGATCCGGACAAGGATCATTTGAGTTCAGGAATGAGGTCGTATTACTAGCCAAGCTTCAACACAGAAATCTGGTCAGACTTTTGGGATTTTGCCTTCATGCTGAGGAGAAGATCCTGATTTATGAATATGTTGCTAATCATAGTCTTGACTTCTTTCTCTTTGGTTAGCCTCAAAACCTATAGCATAGTGAATAACAGTTTTGCATTAGTTGGAAGTCAAATTAGCTTCTACCATCTACCAATAGTCAAAGGAATAGTCTTCACCGTGAAAATATTTAAAATTAATACCATACGGGGTCACATACCAAAATACCCGTCCCACTACTTGTCCGAATGTTTCGGTTTGCCCGTCAGGTTTGGATTCGTTTTGCCATCCCTGGATAGTTCGTTAGATATCCAATTGTTCCAATGGTTCCTAGTAACTAAATCAAATATTTGGTGGATAGATAAACAACATGTAGCTTAAAATAAGTCATCGACTACTTTTCCACATAACATCAAAATGCCACTCATTTATGCTTCAAGTCATTGAATACTTTTCCACATAACATCAAATGACCACTCACTTGTTTATTCTTCAAGTCATCTAATACCTTCCCACTTAGCATTCATTTATTCTTTAAGTGTCGAATACTTCAATTATCACATGTATTCCATTTGTAATAGGTCCTACCAAAGATGTGAAATTGGACTGGTTAACACGTTACAGAATAATCGGAGGAATTGCTAGAGGGATGTTGTACCTACACGAAGATTCTCGATTAAGAATTGTCCATCGAGATCTCAAAACTAGCAATATATTGTTAGACGAAGAAATGAATCCAAAAATTTCAGATTTTGGCATGGCAAGGATTGTTTGCGGAAGCCAAACACAGGCGATGACAAATAGGATTGTCGGAACTTTGTAAGTTGCCTAACTTCCAGATTAAACATCCAGGACATAACATTTTATTTTCTTAGTTAATTTCTATTAGTTTGACATTCTATTTTGCTTTTGTAAGTGGGTACATGTCACCTGAGTATGCAATGCATGGCCACTTCTCCGTGAAATCCGATGTGTTTAGTTTAGGTGTATTGGTTCTTGAGATTCTTAGTGGAAAGAAAAACACTCGATTCATTCAACCTGGTTACACGGACCTTCTATGCTATGTGAGCACACCAATTTCCGTGATATCCAAAATGTCATTTGGTCTATCTTGTTAGCTTATTATTGAATATTACTTTCTAGGCCTGGAGTAAATGGGAAAATGGAGACGCAGTCGAGATACTAGACTCAAATATGGTCGACTCTAGCTCAGAAAATGAAGCCGTACGTTGTATCAACATCGCCTTATTGTGTGTTCAAGAAGATGACGAATTAAGACCTTCAATGGCTTCTGTAATCCTCATGCTCAATAGTAACTCGTTTGCATTACCTGCCCCTCAAAAACCTCCTTTTGTATCTCGAAAAAGAGTTGGATATATGACATCAGGGCTGATGGAATCAGATAAGAGTTTATCCACTGTTGTCGCTGATGCTTCGCTTATTTCTGATGTACATCCTCGATAAACATAGCCATCACACAATTTTAATTAGGTGACAACATGTATAATATATTTGAAAGTCTATATATATTGTGGATGATGTTGTGAAAATATGAGAAACGTTTCACCAATAGTAGTTTTTTTCACGTGCAAATGCACTTATGCATTTAGAACATATTTTGATTCCTTCAACGCAATTTTAATTAATGAAAGATCACAACACCGCCCCTACTTTTTTTTCTTTCCTATAACTTATGTAGCCCACTCATTAATTTTGTTCTATGTTTTAAGTACACTTAATTTTGTTCTGTTTGGGCTGGAGGCGACAAAACATTACGGATCGATTGGCATCGGTTGAAGTCCTCAAAAATAGGAGAGGCAATTGGGCGGTTACTTGGTAAGTACTTTACAGTCATCACAAGATTCAAACCGGTGTTTATCCAACTTGGCAACGTATCAGTAGGTATAAATAGGATCAAACGGTCTACTTGTATTCACATTAAAAAAACCTACTTTTCATTTATCAATTCTAGTATGTTTGTTTATCATTTGTAAATCGTAATTATGGTGTCCAAGTTTAAGTGTGTGTTGGTTGGATCATGGAGTTAGAGATCACAAGATCATAAAGGGATCAATAGTGGTATGAGATGCATGTTCTTTGATTCAAGTAAAACCGAAAGATCAGAAGGAAAATACGAGTGGGCAATACTATGATTGCAGGTAGAAAAGAGTTAAGATTTCAAACTCAAATCAAGGTCGTGTTGGTTGTTCTACGAGTGCAGTAGTGAAGGGAAAAGGTAGCGGGGTCGCGCGCAAAGGGAAAGAAAAGATTGTCACGAGGGGCATATCTTCACTAAGCATAAACAATCGTGGGAAGTAGGGAATATCACCTAGTGGGTTTCCTCTTGAGGGAGGTGGAGATGATCGGGTGGGTCAGTGGCCCGTCACTGATCCAAATTGCCGTTCAAGAAAAAGTAGGGAATATCAAAACTGAACATTGATCAAAACCAAGTTCGTAACCCTGAAAGGTCTGGACGTGGACACCGGATGTCAAAGGATAGAAGCTGGATGGAAGGCCAAGAAAGATGGGAGCCAAATGCTATCTCTGTCACGAGATTAGGCATATAGCGGCATTTTACCCCCCTAAGTATGTTGATTATGTATCTACCCTTACTAATATCAATTACGCCATTAATGGAACCGACAGTGGTAATTGGAATTAATTTAGTATATCGACCCTAATGCCAAATACCACACATCTGGGAACCGAAATGTGTTTAGAGTTTTAAAAAGAAACTTTGGAATCAAAGTTCACAAAGGAACAAAAGAATTTATTTTTGTTCATGGCATTGGGGAAATAAAAGTTCCAGTCCAGTGTAAGATGAAAACCGTCTCAAGGGTGATTTTAAAAGGTTGGTTAATTAGTTTGTGAAAGAGTACCTAGATATTAAAAAAGCCGATCAAGAACCACCTTGCATGGGAAATGGAGAAGAAGTAGATTTGCTAAATCTACATGTATTAGTTAGAACTGACAGTGGCTATGATCAGGTGTGTCAAGAAGTTAAACGAGGTTTGGTTTCAATAAGATTAGGTCATGTGTGGGAAGAAGGCAATTGGTGTACGTTAAGTATCTTGATATGATAGATTGATACTATCATGTGATGAAAGAACGAGTTGGGATAAGCAATGTTGGTGAAGCCGAAGAGAGTGGAACTAAGGAACAAGAGAAGCCTAAGTGGCCAAACAGGATCGTCAGCGCTATAAGTGATTTTCCGATAGGATGTTGTCCGATAGGTGGTTCAATTGTGCAAGAGATTCATGAAGTCAAGATCAAAGAAAAGGAGCCGAAGATAGACGAGGACTTCGTCATCACTCTTCGTGGTCACTGAAGTTCAAAGAGAACATAATTATGAATTGGGGGGATGGAATCAGATAACAGTTTATCCACTGTTGTTGCTGATGCTTCTCTTATTACTGATGTACATCCTCGATAAACATAGCCATCACACAATTTTAATTAGGTGACAACATGTATAATATATTTGAAAGTCGATATATTTAGAACATATTTTACTGATGTAATTTTTTGCATGTGCAATATGCATTTAGAACATATTTTGATTTCTTCAACCCAATTTTAATTAATGAAAGATCACAACACCATCCCTACTTTTTTTTTTCTTTTCTATTACTTATCATTCATGTATTTGTATAAACTTTTAAGTGTTTCAAAAAGTTTAAACAATACACATTCTATTTGAAAAAGTTGATTCTTATGTGGTAAGTATTTATTTATATATATATATATATATATATATATATATATATATATATATATATATATATATATATATATATATATATATAAAAGGTGAGGTTCAAATGCTAACAAATATTTATGTGATAACCATGATAACCACTCTCAAACATAGTGTTACGTATATGTAACAATTATCATTATGTTAATATTACATATATGTAAACACTATGTGTCACGTATATGTAACATTATTTGGTACGTATACGTAAAACTCATCATTTCCGTATTTACATTCAAAATATTTATTCAAGATACTTAAATGCTATATTAACAATTAAAAGAAAAAATAATTTATAAATTATGTGATTGTTTTATAGTGGTTAGCACGGTTATCACATAAAAAATTGGTTAGTATTTAAATTTGAACCATTCCCTATATATATATATATATATATATATATATATATATATATATATATATATATATATACTAGGTTATAGACCCGTGTATTACACGTGTTAAATAATGAAAACCATAAATCACTAATTATCTGCATCATGAAACCAAAACTATTATTAAAAATAAACATTTTAATAATATAAACCTTAAAACATATCAAATTAAGTGGAACATAATACATGCGTAAAAAAAATCATTTGTAGTAGCAGCAAGTGCCCATTCAAACGGAGAATTGGAGCCTGAATTATGGGTTCTACGGCCAGAAAGTCCAGCTGACAACCAATTTGAGTATCAAAATTTAAAATTTTCTAAATTTCATAGATATCAGTCCTAAAAATTCTACTTTTTTATAATCTGATTGATAAATATTGATAAATAAGAACAAACATAGATTTCTTGAAACCTAAATTTTCCCTGTACAGAATTTGAATTCTGGATCGGAGTCAAACCAGAACTTAAGTGCAGAATCAAAAGAAGCAACAATTTATAGAAACCTAAAAGTAATATACACTGAAATCATTCTTCATTTCTGTAAGGCCTCAAACCGGACACCCTACAGTTAGGTCTCATCACTTAGTATTCTCTTATTAAAAGTCTTATTTTATTATCAAACAATCAGCGGAAGTCTTAGTTAAAAATAATTTTATCTATTTTACTCATTATCGTTATAAACCTTACCTCACGAATGTCTGCACACCGACCCGAGTTGCACCGGTCGTAGGCCAAGATACGTCGCCCACAAATGTTACCTACAGAACAATCTAACGTACATACAAAGTCAGCTACGCTGAGTGAGTTCTAAGAAAATATTTTATATAGAAACAATCACGTCACCGATAACATTTAATTCAACTTAGGACATTACGGTCCCTTATAAAATGATTTGTCATTTATTAATATATTGATAGTCCTTGTTATCCACAACATCCCATAAGGGTTTACTAACCCTAGATTTAACCCACACCCATGACCCCATAAGTTCTCCGACACGGACCGAACTTAACGCTCCACTAACCTGTAGTTTACCGTACATATCAACACGAAATCTGGTTAAAACAACCAGCTCCTAAACTTAGTCTCAAATGATGGGCATGCCTAGAACTATGTCTCGAATGATATGTTCCTTGTTAGGAACGATGATGAACGGATGTAACTTTTTGTGATAACATGATGTAAACAATGTTTTAAATGATGTAATAAAAGATGATAGTTTTAGTTTTCGATGTGTGTTCTGTACTATTCGTCACCTCTAACCAGTACCTGGGACTGGGGTGTGACATCAGTAATAGCTTTAGTAGATAACATCATGACTAGTAACAAAGTTACTACCGATCATTAAACCATCAGTAGCAACCAAAGATACAGGCGAGCCTTTGTTTCAATTAACGCACATCGTTGTTGCTAATGTACTTGGTTACTACTCATCCAAAGTAGTAACAAATTTAGTACCCTTCGTCATTTGCTACTAATATACAAGTTTGATACCAATGATCATTTTACCACCAATCTCAGTTTCTACTATATCAACAGTTCTTCCTTATCATCAAATTCAAATAACGTTCCGATAATTCATGAAGCTCAATTTTGACCCCACGAGGGGCTTTTCCCCTAAGACCCCACTAGGGAATGCCGCCCCTTGCCCCCTTGGATGTGCACACTGCACCTTTTAACTCAAACCAATGTATGTTCTAATCTCTCAATTGGTCTTAAGTGTACCTAATTATAATAAAGGATATTAATGACAATTTCTCACCCAAAAAACTACATGTTTTAAGAAGTAAATCATAATCGATAACGTAAGTTCTGGTTAGGATGGTTCCCCAAGATTAAATGGGGGTAATAAAGATGACGGAGATGATTCCCACTAGCCTTATCCCTTGGATCTTTTTTTGAAAGGCAATTTTTTTTTAAATAAGCAAACCCGAGCAAAGACAAGGATAGCCTAGATGTTGCACTTACTCGGAAAAACCTTAAATTTAATATTTATTTTTCATAATATATGATAGAAACTAGAAATTGTACCCCGCGCTGCACGACGGGAACCGAACCTTAAACAGTTGAAGCGGTCACATTAACGTGGCTAAGCATAAAAAAACGTGGTTAAATAAATTTTTCTCCGCGCACCGGGGCGGGAGACGGACTTTAAACAGTTGAGGGTGTCACATTAACGTGGGTATGCACAAAAAGAAACATATTAAATTAAGGTGACTCGGTTCTGAAGGTCGAAACATAGATAAAAGACAGTTAGATAACAGTACCGATATTTTTCAGTCGCTCTCGATATCATTTTTCACGGTTGTCAGTCGATATAACCAACGATACCTAAAAAATATTTTATTTTGATTACGACTTCGTTTTTAACAAAATTTACACTGGGACGTCAATAAAAAAATAAATAAACGGAAAAGTTATTGAGAAAAAATCATATTATATATAAAGGGGTAAACTCAAAACTTGAAAAAATTTTGGTGTCAAAATTAAATTTTAGAAAATGAAAAGATAAGTTTGATCAGAAGAGAATTTGTCGGTGGCCACCTACCTTTGTGTTAGCTTTTCAAGTCTTCCTTACTTTTTAAGTCTTCCTTACTTTTTCCTTCCGTGGTAGGCTATATTTGCTTATGCCGAAAATAAATTATAATATTTGCAAAAGTGCATAGCCACTTTTCACTGTTCCTGAGAATATGTTTGTTTTACTTCTTTTTCTTTGGTTTTCTGTTCTGATACACAGCCACTGCAGCTGAATTTCGAACCCATTACTGTGAACTTAACACCACTAGCAATACAAACAACACGAGTTTTTACTCAAATCTAGTCCAAGTGCTTGACTCATTTGCTTTGGATTATGCCACCATCAATGATAAGCGGTTCTTGAGCAAGAGTACTGGAAGTATTCAACCGGACATAGCCTATGTCCTCTACCTTTGTCGGGCCGATGTTCTCCCAAACGACTGTCTTAACTGTTTGCTCAATGCCCGTGAAGATATCAAGAAGACAGGCCCGTTCTCAAAAGCAGCAGTGTCCTGGAGTGACAATTGTGTGTTACGTTATGCCAACTATTCAGTTGTGTCGATGATGAACTCTGACACTTTTATCCCTGAGTGCAACAAAGTCAATATTTCTGATGTGGTTTCAGAGCAAAGTCAGTTTTGGCAAAATGGTATGCGTTTTATGGGTGAACTAGCAAGTCGCGCGTCAAATGATATGAAAGAGATGTTTGCATATGATGAGTTATCGTACAATGGCGAAAAGATCCACGGATATGTCGAGTGCACACCCGATTTATCTGGTTACGCTTGTGATCAATGTCTACAAGTGAGTATCAATCGATTGCCGCTGTACTGTTTTGGAAAAAAGCGGAGCACGAGTTTTGGCCGCGAGTTGCAATGTTAGATTTGAGATCTACAAGTTCTTACAGTTCTCAATAGCATCATCCGAGAAACCAGGTAAAAAATATTTTATATTTATTTTAATGGGTTTCAAAGGATTTTTTAACTGCTTTTTTTAACATTCTTCCCCGAAAAGATCTTTAAATGTCTGTATTGACTTCAATTGGCTAAGGAATATGTGTTCAACATGCAGGGAAAAAGAAAATTCCATCAACAATAATTACAGCAATTGTTGTTATAGTTGGGTTTCTTGTCGTCACTGCAGCCATATACTTTTTGTTCTTAGTCAAGAAATGGTTTGGTCCCATCACAAGCAGGGATTTAAAGGATGAAACTTGTAAGCACATACATGATATTTTTATTTGGGAGACTAGACTGGCAAAAATAATTTGGAGCACTACTAGAAAACATGTATATTTTCTACAAAAAATTTCAACAAGTTACCAACAAAAGAAATTTCCCACAAGTTAGCGATAACTTTCCGACAACAAAAACAAAAAAGTAACCATAAGATCTCCTACAATTTTCGACAAATTTATTAAATAAGTTAACTTATTTATTTAATATAATCTTTTGAATATTGTCGGAAATTACTGACGAAAGGCTTTTGTCGCTAATTCGTCGGAAAATTAGTCGGCAGTTTGTCGGAAAAAACATTTCTTACGGGGTTTTTCCAACAAACAATTTGGTGAGAAACTTGTCACTGATGGCCAATTCCAACAAATTTCTCACGAAATCTGCGGTCGCAAAATTTTCAGTTTTTTGGTAGTGGAGAATTTTTTTTTAAAATTTTTTACAATTTGTAGGTTTGAATACAGATGACATTGGAATGATAACGGAGCAATCTTTACAATTTGAATGGGGCAAAATTGAAGAAGCCACAGACAATTTCTCAATACAATACATAGTAGGTGGTGAAGGTGGCTTTGGTGTAGTATACAAGGTGCGGAATTTTGTCTACCATTATCTTTTGTTGATTAAGAGATTTTCATTCTACAAATCGATCATGTCAACGAATTTAACTCTATTACTTGTTAGGGAATTCTTGCAAACGGGCAAGAGATTGCTGTGAAGAGGTTATCCAAAGGATCCGGACAAGGATCATTGGAGTTCAAGAATGAGGTCGTGTTACTAGCAAAGCTTCAACACAGAAATCTGGTCAGACTGTTGGGATTTTGCCTTCATGCTGAGGAGAAGATCCTGATTTATGAATATGTTGCTAACAATAGTCTTGACTTCTTTCTATTTGGTAAGCCTCAAAACCTATAGCGTAGTGAATAACAGTTTTTGCATTAGTTCGAAGTCAAATTTGCTTCTACCGTCTACTAATTATCATAGGAACAGTATTCACCTATTACTATATCTATTGCATACGGGTGAACATATTTAACACTAATCCCATACATGGACCGATCCAAGATTACCCTGTTCACTATTCATTCTGAATTTTTCGGCTTCGGGTTTGTTTATCATCTCTGGATAGTTGCTGAGATGTCTAATTATTCCAATGGTCCCTTGTAATATAATGATATATATAGTGAATAGATAAACAACATGCAACTTAAAGTACGTCAATGAGTACTTTTCTGTTGTCATAATCCTAACCATATTCCTCTAAATAAAATTATAGGTGAGACATGTGATTATCAAAAAAAGTCTTAGTTATGAGTCATTTATGTATTTGTAAATAGTTAAAGGGTCATTGTGTAAACATTGTAAGTTAGAAACTGTAATACAGTATGGGTCGTAGGGTAATGACGCTTGAAGAAAAGTTGCGTCGTTTCCGACATGTCTTTATATAACCGATCGAATAAACATATTGGAGTTATGAAACCTAACTAAAATTTAAGTTTCTATTCATTATTGTTTGTTCAATCTCTGATTCTTACCAAGTCTAAACAACAAATTGGTATTAGAGCTTTGATTTTGATTGTGTTTTAGATTAAATACCAATTCACAAACCTCGTTCTTAATCCTTTCTCCGAAAATTCATACCTTGCAAACAATCATTTTGGTTCGTCCTATCCAAAACCGATTGCCTACTCCCAAATCGATCACAACATCAAATTCGATCTCAGGCCCTTTCACTTTCAAGGAAAAACAACCGAAGGATTGTGATGTTGTCTGCACCGTCAGTCACATGAAACTCAAGGCCATACATTTTTTATGTTTTTGGTCGTGAATTTCGATCACGAGAAACCGAAAAAAAGGAGGACTTTTTGAAGGATTTGATTCAGTCTTGATTTCGTTGTCTCTATTCAATCAGAAGGAAACATAGAAACCAATTGAAGGCCAAAACTCGAATTGATTCAAGTCTTGTTGTCTCATTCAAAAGAGGAAACAGAGAAGCAATCCAAGTTGGAATCACGTTTGAAGATCTTAAAATTGTCAAGGTTTACAAGTTCTAATTACAATTTGGAAATTGTACTTTCAATTATAGACACCTTAAAGATTAGGTTATAGATTAATCTCTGTTTTGATTCACTATTTAACCCTCTGAAAACCGAAATCATAACAATATGTTCAAGATATACAAACCCATACTTTTTTTTTATTTCCAAACGTAGTTTAGAAATAGTTGAAACCGCAACATAGAAAATCATGGGAGACAAGTCCAAAACTTCAGAATCAAGTACACTAGTGAAGAAAGTAGGATCATTATCATAGTTCCAATGCCCTCTACTCAAGTCTACAAACTATACTATACGGGCTATCCGGTTTAAGACCATTTTGGAAGCAAACGATCTTTGAGATATGATTAAACAGACAGAAGAAACAAAACCCGATATCAAGAAAGATAAGACTGCAACCGCTTATTTGTTTCAATCACTACCAGGAGTCCTAACTTTGCAAGTTGCAAAGCGCAAAACTTCAAAAGAAATTTGGGACACAATGAAGACTAGACACATCGTCCTGGATTGAGTGCAAAAGGCAAGGCTTCAAACACTCAAGTCAGAATTTGAATAGCTAGAAATGGAAGAAGAAGACACAATTGATTCATTCATCGCAAAGTTGACTATTATTGTCACAATGGAAAAGAACCTTGGATCAATTTTTGATGAACCAACTTATGTATGAAAACTACTGAACTCATTACATGATAAGTTAATTCAAGAGTTTGCATCCATAGAAGAATAATTTAGTCTAGATACCATGAATCTAGATGAAACAATTCGATGGTTGAAGACCTTCGAAGAAAGAATAAAGTTCAAGAAAAGGAAGACTAGTGGACAATCAAGAAAAAATGTTGTTCACACATCATGACAATAACATGAGTCGTGAACTACACTTACGAAATCATGGACAAAGTAGATTCCACCCATCACGAGGCCGAGGCCATGGTAAATTTAGACAACGTGGAAGAGAGGATAATTCTTTACAGAATATGTAACAAGTTTGGATGGATATGAGCAAAGTATAATGTCATAATTGTAACAAGTTTGGACATTATGCTACAAACTACCCTAAAAAGAATCAAGCTCAATGACAATCTAAGTTGATTCAAGAAGAAGATGAACCAACCCTCTTGCTGGTAGTTTCAAACATCGATAATACTCATCAGTAGATTTTCTTCATTGAGAAGGAAATCGAACCTACCAGATACATGACGGCTATTGAAAGTTTGTAGTGTTTAGACAATGGTGCAAGTAATCATATGACTAGAACACAAACACACATTATGAAAAATGATAAAAACTTTACTAGACACGTACATTTTGGATATGGGTCATATGTAGAAATTAAACGCAATGGCTCATTATTACTGGAATGTAAAGACAAAGAAGAACGAGTTATATCTCAAGTCTCTTTCATTCTAAGATTGAAGGGTAAGATTCTATGTCTAAGTTGGTTAACAGAAAATGGGTGTGGAGTCATCATCGAACGTAACATATTATGTTCGTATGATTTAAATCAGAATCTTCTCATAAAGGTTATACGTTCAAGGAATCGACCAATATCAATTTGAAAGTTGGTATCCCTATTTGTGTTTTTTTTTTACAAGTCTAGAACACCATTCATGGTTGTGGCATGCTCGGTTAGGCTATAAAAACTTTGATGCAATCAAAACAATGAGCCAAAAGAACTTAGTTCAAGGAATTCCCCGTATTAATCATGCAACCTATGTATGTGATGCACACTTATTAGGGAAACATAGTAGAGCTCTTTCCAAGTAAATCTAAGTTTTAGTCATCAAAACCACTAGACTTTATATATGGAGATCTTTGTGGTCCTATATCACCATCAACACACTCAGGGAAGAAGTATATATTTCTACTAGTAGACGGTTATACAAGATACATGTGGGTATATTTCTTAACGATAAGGATCAAGCATTTGAAACCTTCAAATAGTTAAAATAGATGGTTGAAAATGAAGTAGGAACCAAACTGAAGACTTTGATGAGAGTTCACATATAATGAATTCTCATAATATTGTGAAGATAATGGATAGCATGACAACTTATAGCTCCATATTCACCACAACAAAATGGACTAGTTGAACACCGAAACAAAACTATGTTGTCTCAAAACTTTTGGGGACAAGTATCCAGACATGCTATATATAATTTAAATAGAGTTCCAACTAAGGCTCTAACTAAGAGTACTCCATACGACGCATTGAAAGGTAGAAAACCCAATCTTGATCATCTAAGAGTCTTTAGTTGTATAGCATATTCCAAAGTAACATCACCTCATATAAATAAGTTAGTTGATAGAAGTATACAAATGGTGTACTTAGGAACAAATCCAGTCAGGATGTCCAATTCAAAGTGAAAGAATCATGGGATTAGAAGGATTACATGGGTGAATTTAACTATGAAGAACCAGAATGGACAAATACTGAAGATAACAATACAAGTGATGATAGTCATGAAAAAGAAGCTCCTCAGTCACTTTTCAACTCACCTAGCTAGTACACCTTTTACCCCACAAACATATACTTATGAACCAATTTATTTAGCAAAATTCACCGCAGATCGATCATCTTCAGGAAGTTCAGCTGGATCATTTGATCGTACATGAGTATAAGGTTTTCAAAACTTAGCAAGCATTAACGAACAAGCTCCTGAAGTAGAGATCAATATGTTATCGTTAGATGTTGAAGAACCAGGAACTTATCTTGAAGAAGCAGCAGATGGAAAATGGAGTAAAGCTATAAAACCTGAACTAGAATCAATCGACAAGAAGAAGACATGGAAGTTAATTGACTTAATAAGTGATCATAAAGCAAATGGATTATAGTGGGTATTCAAGACCAAATAAGATGCAGGTGGAAAAGCCATAAAATATAAGGTTCGGTCGGTAGCAAAAGCATATGCGCAACAATATGCAATAGACTTTTAGAAAGTGCTCTTGTAGCACGAATAGAGACAGTTCGCCTTATCTTAGCCTTAGCAAGTTATAACAATTGAGAAATACATAATCTCGATGCAAAATCGACATTTATACATGGCGAATTAATGGAAGAGTTATATGTTTTACAACTTGAAAGTTTTTTCAAACCAGAAGACAAAGGAGAGGTTTATAAACTCTCAAAAACCTTGTATGGACTAAGACAAGCTTTGCGAGCATGGAATGTACAACTAGACCACACGTTGAAATCTCTCATGTTCAAGAAGTGTACACTAGAGCAAGAAATCAATACAAAGATCACTAAAGTTTCAACATTACTAATTGGAGTTTATGTTGGCAATCTGATAGTAACCGGGACTCCAAAGGAAGAAGTTATAATTTTAAAAACCCAAAAGGAAGAGAAATTTGAAATGGGTGATTTAGGCTTGTTAGCTTATTATATTGGAATAGAGGTCACCGAAACAAGGGGTGAAATTTCAATCAAACAAACAGGCTATGCAAATAAAATTGTCAAGTATGTCGGAATGCTAGATTGTAATGAGACCAAGAAACCAATGTATCCATGAATTAAAGTCACAAACACTAAAGAAGGAGATCCGGTTGATGTTACAAAATACATAAGCTTAGTTGGTTATTTAAGATATCTCTTACACACAGGACTAGATTTAAGTTTCTCTATAGGATTATTATGTTGTTTTATGCAAGGAGTATTATCAAAAGGCCATTAAACTATTAATTCATTATATTAAAAGAATGAAAGAACTTTGTACAACATATCAGAGAATGATAGATGCAAATTACTGGGTTTTAGTGATAGTAGTTATGGGGTTAACACAAAAAAAAGGAAAATGCACTACTCGAATAATATTCTACTTTGCAAATTCACCTATTAGTTGGTGCACACAAAAGAAACTGACCGTAGAACAATCATCTTATAAATCTGAATTCATGGCACCAACAGCAAAACATGTCAAGCATTATGGTTAAAGAGAATACTCTGTGAAATAATAGGTTGGAATGAAGAAAATGTGACTATAATGGTTAACAATAGATCATCTATTGCATTAATAAAGAATCCCCTATTTCATGGTAGAAGCAAGCACACAGACATGTGTTATCACTTCATAAGGGAATGCGTTGAAAAAGGAACAATATATTATGGAGCACATAAGTGGAGAACCTCAAAGAGCAGACATACTAGCAAAGACATTAGGAAGAGTCAAGTTCATCATTATAAGGGAACTACTTGGTGCCAAAGATATGCTACAACATGATTGCAATTGTTGGATAATCCCAATCATTCCTCTAAATAAGGTTATGGGCCAGACACGTAATAATTGCGATTCTTGGATAATCCCAATCATTCCTCTAAATTATTGTTTGTTGAATATCTTATTCTTACCAATTTTGGGCAACATTTTCAACATTGAAGGGTCATTGACCACCCACTCATTTATTCTTCAAGTTATGGACTACTTTCCCTCTTAAAACCAAATACCCTTCATTTAGTGTCGAATACTTTAATTATCTTGTGTATTCCGTTTGTAAAAAGAAATTTTAAAGCGTAAGGCCCCGTTTGGTTCGCGGATTTTCCAGGAATCGGAATTAATTCCTTCCAAAATCTTGTTTGGTTGGTCATCGGATAGAATTGGAATTGAAATTGGAAAATTTTCATACAGTCAATGGAATTCACTTCCTTCCTATGTGTGATGGAATTGTAAACATTCCATTAGAATGTTCAAAGATTACCAAAACACCCTCATACACCACCATCAAAACATTGACCAAAAGATTTCCATCTATCATCATCTTGGAATGAACATATATCATGTTGAAACAAAAACAGAACAAAAATTAAATTAGTAATCATTATCCAAATAAAAAACAAAATTAAAATAAGAAACACAAATTAAGTTCTTAAATGATACACGTGAATGAACTTGAAACAGAACCATGTTAGAATTGAAAGCCTTGAAGCACTTGAAATCAAATTTATACCTAGTCAACTTCTAACAAAATTCAAATCGTTGAAGCAATTGAAATCATAATCAAACAAAATTCACATCGATGAAGCCCATGAAACTGTTTAGCTTCGAACATAATCAAACAGGCCCTGATTTTGAATCGAACCTGGTATAAGATTTTGTTCCCTTGTTCATCAAGGAGAACCATAATCGATTTGCATCATAGAAGCCAGTGCCGGTAAAAAAAATGTGGTTTATCGATTGTTCATTAGGAAGAACAAGAGTCAATTTATCGATTCGGAACCTCCGATCATTACATCGGACTTGATAAACAAGAACAAAAAAGTTGAGATTCAACATACTGACCGATGAAGCTAAAACAATGATGTATTCACTCATTTCTTAAGGTTCAAATTTCGCTACTATTGATTTAGTTGAAGAAGGGAAGAAATTATGACATGTGAAACTTTAAAAGGAGGGTGATTTCTTTAGGGGCACTTTTGTCAATTAAATGTTTTAACATTCAAATTCCTTTCAGAACTAAACAAACCAAACATCATATTAATTATCAAAAGATTTCATTCTAATTCTAATTCCAATTTCAATTCTAATTCCAATTTCATTTCTAATTCCTTAAAAAATATTATGTGAACCAAACGTAATGTAAGTGTATTGTAGCTTATATTCCATTTTTTAAAAGAACTCATTTATTCATTAATGTATAGGTCCTACAAATGATGAGAAGTTGGACTGGTCTACACGTTACAGAATAATTGGAGGAATTGCTAGAGGGATGCTGTACCTACATGAAGATTCTAGATGAATTATCCATCGGGATCTCAAAACTAGCAATATATTGTTAGATGAAGAAATGAATCCAAAAATCTCAGATTTTGACATGGTAAGGATTGTTTGCGGAAGCCAAAATCAAGAGACCACAAATAGGATCGTTGGAACTTTGTAAGTTGCCTAACTTCCGGAATGAACATCTGATACATTAACATTTTATTACCATAAATAATTTCTAGAGTAAATTACATTTTACGTCCTTTAAGTATTTACCGAATTTCAGTATACGTATTTTAACTAAGGAAATTACAGTATATGTCCTTTATGTTTAAAAAAGCTTGCACGTTTCATCTTTTAAATCAAACGGGCGTTAATTTTTTCGTTTAAATCACAAATGTCTTTTCTTCTTTGTTCTAAATACATTTTTTTTAAATCTCCTTATACAAGTCATTAATGTTGAATGTACAATTGTTAACCCGTATAATGAAAAAATATATTAAATATTTTTTATTTAAATAAAAACCCACCCCCCACCTTCACCCACCCCATCGTCTTCTTCAATTCTTTCTAATCACAGTTACCGGAACAATGGTGGAAAGTTACTCATTGCAGAGTCGATCATATTCATATCATCTCACTTCATTTAGTCTAACACTTCCAGATCTTATCGAATTTAGGTGTGATCGTCATAAACGGCATCGATTGTGATTTCTGTTTTGTTCATTAAGGATGGTAGATGTGTACATAATGAATATTTATCCGATGCAGTGTGACATTGTTGAGGAAATCTGAGTATTGTGGTGATGGCAACTCCGGATGGACCTACTCCTAGGCTAGGCAATCCATCGCCTAATTATAACCCTAATTCGATTGCGAACAATATGCAAAACCTTCAAAACAATCGCCCGAACCAGCCTCCGAGTTCTAGTTCTGGACTTAGAGGTCCAGTTCCGCGTTTTGGTCAACAAACATTACCTTCATCAGGTCCTTTTTGGTCTCTGTTTACAGGACCTAGTCGTCCAGGACCCCTGCCGCCAGGTGCTATTCCCAGGGGTGCAGTGCCACCTCCTCAGTTTCCATATGTTGGTGTTAGACAAAGACCATCTGCTAGACCTCGACCTTCTCCACCAACCACGTCATCACCTGTGAGTCCTTTTTCAGGCCAAACAACACCGTTTTCTGGTAGCCTGCCAGATCATCCACCAAGAGGATCATCCACTCCCATTTGCAGCACCTCAGAGAGGACCCCCAACAGAAGGTTTTTGGGTGGCGGCATCTGAAACCATGGAACTATAAGGAATAGAAGAAGACGATGGGGGGGGTGGTGGGGTGGGGTATTTTATTTATTATATGCATTAAGAATTGTACATTCAACATTAATGACTTGTACAACGAGATTTAAAATAAATGTATTTAAAACAAAGGAGAAAAGACAGTTTTTCACTCATGTGTCTTGCACATGATCTGATTTAACGGAAAAAATACGTATACTGAAATTCGGTCAATACTTAAACGACGTAAAATGTAATTTGCTCTAATTTATATTAATTTGACATTCTATTTTGCTTTTGTAAGTGGGTACATGTCACCCGAGTATGCAATGCATGGCCACTTCTCCGTGAAATCCGATGTGTTTAGTTTAGGTGTATTGGTTCTTGAGATTCTTAGTGGAAAGAAAAACACTCGATTCATTCAACCTGGTTACACGGACCTTCTATGCTATGTGAGCACATCAATTTCCGTGATATCAAAAATGTCATTTGGTCTATCTTGTTAACTTACTATTGAATATTACTTTCTAGGCCTGGAGTAAATGGGAAAATGGAGACGCAGTCGAGATACTAGACTCAAATATGGTCGACTCTAGCTCAGAAAATGAAGCCGTACGTTGTATCAACATCGCCTTGTTGTGTGTCCAAGAAGAGGATGAATTAAGACCTTCAATGTCTCCTGTAGTCCTCATGCTCAATAGTAACTCGTTTGCATTACCTGCCCCTCAAAAACCCCCTTTTGTATCTCGAAAAAGAGTTAGATATATGACATCAGTGCTGATGAAATCAGATAACAGTTTATCCACTGTTGTCGCTGATGCTTCGCTTATTACTGAAGTACATCCTCGATAAACATAGCCATCAAACAATTTTAATTAGGTGACAACATGTATAATATATTTGAAAGTCTATATATGTACTAGTTTTTTGTGGGTGCAAATGGCACTTATCACTACAAGAATTTTAGCCTGGTCGTTGTAAAAGGTAACTCCGGTGAGGTGTTGTCGGGAATGGTCTCGTCGGCATAGCTCCGATGCTATAGCCTTAAAAAGTCATCGGAACAAAGTCGTCAGCATTGGGGAGGCTTTCCCGACGACATGTTGTCGTTATAACCCTAAACCTTAATTCTTTTTTATCAACATAAATAAATAGAAAATAAAATTAAAAATTACTTTTGCCGACGACATGTCGTCGTAAAAGGTTGATTAAACTAAATAAATAATTAAATTAAATTAAATTAATTTAAATTAAAGGTTTTCCTAAACCCTAATTCATTTTTCTAATTAAAGAATAAAAAGAAAGAAAATCAAAAATACTTTCGCCGACGACCTATCATCGAGGTCATTTAAAAAAACTATATTTTAAACATTTTTAAACTTTCTAGATTTTATAGCATAATATATAGCAAAACATAAAACTGGAAATTTGATACCGAATCATAACAAACCACAAAATAAAATTACAAACTATCACAAATAATTACAAACCAAAAAGTAAACCATTACATTATTACAAACCATCAAGTTAATTGTCATAACAAACCGTTCAATTATCTGCATCTTCATCCTCCTACTCACCTGACAACCCGTCTTGGTTGGATTTGCTAGCATTCATCTCGTTCTCCATTTGTTTCATCATTTCATTCAATTTGCGGATTTGTTCTTGCATTTCGTTTACTTGGGAGTTGGACACACACACAAGACATCAGTAGGTTGATTTCTCACTTTTCTCCCAATCCCCCGTCTCCAACCACGTCTCTACCAAGGGCACATCCTAGAACCTTGAAATCCCCCAAACCGGATACATCTCATAGTTAGCACAAAACTTAATTAACATAGTTCTTAAACTGGAAATCAGAATAACTATTACAACGGATGTCTTGTTTAACATTCTTAAAATTCACAATGAATTAAAACTTTAAGTAAACATTGTTCAACATAAACTGCCGGTTAAGGAAATGTCAGTCTTCAGAAATGCAACCCGGCAGTCCATGTTATCGAGCCCTCACTGCTCCTCTACTCACACTTTCTCTTTATCTTTACCACCTGACATGCATACTAAAAAGTCAGCTAGCGCTGGTGAGTTATATCTTTACTTTAAACTGTAAACTTTATCTTTCATTAAGGTAGCTTAATTTTATAAATAAAATAAGCTTTCTTTCTTCACATTTAAAACAAACTTTCTCTTTTTTTTAAAACGTTACAATGTTACAATTCTAAAATCGTTCGGTTACTATCCTTCATTAGAACTTTACATTTAAGGAAGCCATTTAAGGTGTCCTCCTTTATCTTTTCATACTTTCTTTTCACTCGTACAGGACAAGTGACTTTCAGACACATTAATATATCACATACAAACCATTGTCCGAAGACAAGGTTCCTTTCTCGCTTACACTTCAGGGTAAAACTTTTCTGTGTGCCCACACCTCCGGGTGGGACGTTCTTTCTCACTTACACCTTAGGGTCTGTTTGGTATAGTGTAATGGAATGGACGAGGGGATGTAATGAACAAGAGAATGGAATGGACAAAGCAATAAAATAGACTATTCCATTTCATTGTCTTGTTTGGTTACCATGAGGGAATGGAATAAATCATTACTTTATGTTGTTTGATAGGCTAAAAAAGACGAAGAAATAAAATCGGTAGTGAGTGGAGGTGGTGGTGGGTGGCGGTATTGGGTGGTGGTGGGTGACGATGGGTGATGCGACGGTGGGTGGGGGTGGCGGTGGTAGGAGGTGGTAGTGGGTGGTGGAGGAGACGACAGTGGTGGTGGTGATGGGAAGTTGTGTTGGGTGGTGGTGACAGTAGCAGTGGTGGAAGGTGGCGGTGGGTGGTGGTGAAAGTGGCGGTGGTGGTGGTGGGAGGTGGCGTTGGGTGGCGGCGAGAGAAGGCGGTGGGTGGTGGAGTTGGCGGTTGTAGTGGGTGGTGGAGGCGGTGGTAGGAGCTGGTAGTGGGTGGTGGTTGGTGGTGGTGGTAGGAGGGTGTGGTGGTGATGAAGGGTGAAAGAGAGGATGGAATGAAAAAAAAACAAGGGGTAGATGGAATAAATTTGAGGGATTTATAGGGAATGACATTCCTTGTGGAATGGGTCATTGCATTCCATCGTCCAACCAAACACCATTTTTTCATTCCCTCGTAATCGTCCATTCCATTCCACCTCCCATTCCTGCATACCAAACGCTACCTTAGGGTAAGACTCCTTTAACTTACTCACACCTCAAGGTGAGACTCCTTTAGCTTGCTTACACCTCGAGGTAAGACTTCTACTTTAGCATGCCTACTGGGCTTTCTACTTTACACTACTATGCAATTATATTACGACACATAATATAATTCATTTAAGCACATATCACATAGACAAATAGCACATATCAACACATAAACATATAACATGACATCTATCACTGTCAAGTTATACCGAGCTACTGCTTCTTTGTCATTCCTTACTTTCTTTACCTTCCTAAAAATGTTTAAGTTTCGAAGATAAATTGTACTCTTTGCTCATTTACTTTCATTTTATAAAAAAACATGATTTTTTGTTATGACATGTAAAAACTCGATCTTTTGTTGAAAATCATCTGTAAACCCATTTTAAACTAAAACTCATATTTAAGGCGATTTGTTACCTGTTGAGGCTCGATCTTCCTTCCCTCGATGTCTAGAAACGTTTACTTTCTCTCTCTAAACCCTCTCACTTTCTCTCTCTAGAAAAACAAGGAAGATGATGGAATGAGGGGAAGGGATAGTGGTGGCTAGGGCTTGTAGCGCCCTCCCCCACCCCTTTTCCTTCTTTCTCATTTTGTCTCGAGTAGTCCCTTCCATCTTTCATTCCTTTATTTCCCGAGCTTTGTTCATTAAAAAGTCTTTATTATTTAATATTTTTGGAATGTTACAAGTCTACCCTCCTTATAAAAGGGTTTGTCATCGAAACCTGTCATAAGTCAAACAGCTGAGGATACGACACTTTCATCTCTGCTTCGGTTTCCCATGTAGCTTCCGATCCTCTATGATGTTTCCATTGTACTTTAACTAATTGAATGACTTTGTTACGCAGTTGCTTCTCTTTTCTGTCCAATATGGCCACGTATTCTTCAATATATTTGAGGCTATTGTCTATCTTGATGTCGTCAAGTGGCACGTGCGCTGACTCGTCAGCTAGACACTTGCGCAAGTGTGACACATGGAAGGTAGGGTGGTTCTAACACAACTCATCAGGCAGATCCAGCCGGTAAGTAACTTCTCTAACCCGTTCCAAAATTTTGAAAGGTCCGACAAACATGGGACTTAGTTTCCCTTTATTCCTGAATCGTATAATCCCTTTCCGGGGGATACTTTCAACAACACTTGATCCCTGACATTGAAATCAATGGGTCTCCGTCTTTTATCCGTGTAAGATTTCCTGTGGATCTTGCGCTGCTTTCATGAGGGTTTTTATCTGGTTAAACTTTTCAGATGTCTCTTTAGCTTCCCAGCTCTTTCTGACCTATCTCCCTAAGCAGACCGGGGTCCTACATCTTCTACAGTACAACATTTCGTAAAGAGGCATGCCTATTGTAGCGTGAAAGATGTTGTTGTAGGAGAATTATGCAGGGGTAGGTGGCTACCCTAACTGCCACCAAAGTCTATAATACAAGTACGGGCATATCTCCAACGTTTAGATGGCCCTCTCCGACTGACAATTTGTCTGTGGGTGATAAGTTGTGTTGATATTTAACCTCGTACCCATTGCTTCATGAAATCTTTTCCAGAACCTCGATGTGAATCACGTGTCCAGGCAGATACAATCGACAGTGGTACACCATGTCGAGCGACTATTTCATTAATAAACATTTTCGCTAGCTTTTCTGATGAATATGTCTCACGAATCGACATGAAGTGTGCATTTTTCCATTCGGGTATGCCTAGAGGCAGGATCTTTTCGTATGGTTTCTGATGTTCAGCTTTGATCTGTGAGCAAGTTAGACATTTACACACGAATTATGTAACTTCATTTTTCATGTCTGACCACCAATACTCTTTCTTTAAATCCTGATACATCTTTGCGGTTCTCGGGTGGATGAAATATAGACACTTATGGGCCTCGTCGAGTACTTTAGCCTTAAGCTCTGCGCCCTTTGGTACCCACATGCGACCACATCGGGTCCTCACTCCATGAGTGTTTGTCTCTAACTTTACATGTTGACCGACCATTCTTTCTCTCCTTATGTTTTCTTCCTTGAGCGCCTTTGTTTGAGCTCTTTCTAACTCGGTCATAAAATCCGATGTTACTACTAACTGATATGCTTTCACCCTAGTAGGAGGTTGGTTCTTCTTTCGGCTTAGGGCGTCGGCAACCAGATTCTCCTTTCCCGGGTGGTATAGGATTTCACAGTCATAATCATTTAATAGCTTTGAGCACCGCCTCTGTCGCATGTTCAAGTCTTTCTGCTCAAAGAAATACTTCAAGCTCTTGGGATCCGAAAAAATGGTGCATTTCACTCCATAGAGGTAGTACCTCCAAATCTTTAATGCAATCGTGAGTTGGGTAGTTAACTTCATGAGTCTTCGACTATCGTGACGCATATGCAATCACCTTTCCCCTTTACATCAATACACATCCTAAGCCATGCCCAGAGGCTTTAGAGTACACTATCATGTCTTCGTTACCCTCGGGTGGGGCAACACTAAGGCTTGGGTCAATTTCTTCTTTAACACTGCAAATGCTTCAGACAGAGCATGACCCCATTCATACTTCATTTCCTTGCGGGTCACTTTGTCATAGGCGAGGCTATTTTTGAGAAGACCTGTATGAACCTTCCATAGTAGCTTGCCAATCCCAGTGATGTCGTCCAGACGGTCTATAAAATAAACTACTAAACCTAACCTAGACTCCTAAGTAATAATAGGAATACCTATGAACTAAACCGCACTGACATGCAAGGGTACCTATCGAGTGTAGCACAACTTAATGGTAAACCGAGTTATCGAACCCTAGAGACACTGAATACTAATACTAGACCCTGACTCGGACTAAAGATTGATTTGGTTTGGGGGGTTTACTACACTACTATTAAACTAATGAATGCAAAAAACTTGAACGACTCAACTATCAGGATGAAAGTACTAAAGGTGAAATCAAAGGATGGGAATAATACTACCTAGGTTGGAATCCTACTTGCAAAGTACAACTTCTACCGGTTCTGGAAACTATGATGAATCTGGGTTTCTAAGGATGACTACTAAAGACTACCTAGTGGATCCCTAATCACTCTCAGGGTGTCACCAACTAAGCTACCTAAAGTGTACTAAACTCACCAAATGGTTGGATCACCTCCCGGGTATTTCCAACAATGATAAAGTACCCACAGGACATATTACCTCTCAGTCTCACAGTCCATGATACATCGAAGATGCACGGGGAATCTTAGGATAACAACTATGAAACGAATAGCAACAATCACTAGACACCTAATATCGGCTTCCTCTCAGACAGATGACAATCGGATTCCTAATGACGAAGACTAAACGACTAATTCTCACCTCTTAGGTATTGAACTAGGATACACACTCAACTCTAATCAGTAATCAAAGACAACTCCTATGGCTACTACGTCTAGCAAACCACCCTAATCACAAACCCTAAGATCTATGACCAAGATACGCTAATCAAACTGGCAGACAACCACAATCAACGCAAGGAATTGAAATCAAACACAAGATCAAATCTAAACATGCAATAACATCACAATAATCAACTCAAGATCTTTTACAAAATCATACATCCATTAATTAAATCCAAAAACCGATAAAAAATCAAAGCTTTACTAAGTATTCATTATGTGACCTAGGCAATATCATAGTTTTAGCCTAGGATCATGTTCAAATAACTAAAACAGAAGTAGAAACACAAAACCATGGTATCAAACATCACAATTAAAGAATAAAAATTGATTCTTTAAACCTAGGACGTTATTACTAACGAACCCGGATCAAAAGCTTCAACCTTTGGCTTCAAAACCTCTTCTTTACTCCCAAAATAGCCCCTTGGCTCTCTCCAGATGGCAAAGATACGAACTCCCCTCCTAATGCCAGTCAAAATCTTTTTAATTTGAAAATCTAGGGTTTTGCGAAATTATGGCTTCTCGCGTACCGCGAAACAATGCTAGCCGGTCCTTCGCGTACTGCAAAGGACAATATAGTCCGGCGCCCTCCTGGAGTTTCTCGCGTATCGCGAAAGATTTCTTCATGAAATTTTAGATTTTTGACTTTCAGTTCTTGGACTTCTCTTTCTTGCTCGGTTTCTTCACGTATTCACTAGTAATCCTTACGAGCTCCTGAAAACACAACATAGACTCAAATGTGCATCAAAATGACTCAAAACAAACACAAAACTAATTAAAGACGCACTAAAACAATGGAATAAAGATATGTGCTTTGCACTACATCAAATATCCCCACACTTAACCTTTTTTCGTCCTAGAAAAAGCTGCAAACGGAATCATAACCAGATCTAACTTAACAGACATCAATTACCAATTAGCAAAACATACTCACGCGTTAAAAAGCAATAATTAGTATTTCTGTCCGATTAAACCCAAGCATCAACTTTCAAGCCCCCGTTACGTGTTCTAATTACAATTACCAAGCATATCAATCAATCTATGTGACTCACACTTAACAGTTACAGCTCTACCTAATCCTGTCTAATGGTTATGTCTAGGCACGGATCAAACCATATAGATTTACCCTACCATGTTAAACTAAAATTTACAGGTTTTTAGAAATTAGATGAAATATGGAATGAATCGATGATAATGAGCATTAATAAGAAAATTAACTTTCTTCTAGAGGCGTTTCAACCAAGTCGCTATCCTAGAAGGCAACACATAGACTACAGTCTAAACAATGAAGCATATAAGAATCAACCATGTGGTGTTTCAATCAGGATGGGACCCGACATGTGACACGTAGGCGAAACTTAGATTTCAATTAAATAAGCTCAAGAATTATGGAATTATGGATGTGGGAGCCACCGAAACTCGGATTTATTCTCATAAAAAGATAGTGGTGTGCCATGAAATATCAAAAACCTCTAAATTTTAACTTAACGTGGTACCTATCAACCTATTTTACAGTTTCAGTATTACCGATACTCTAAGATGAATACCCACAAGATATCATGATTTTAATCAATTATTTAATCCCTAAACAACACAAACATGATATTTAAGCTTTACTAGCTGACTGGGTCTACCAAAACATCACTAATTAGACGTGTTTTCAATTATTTATTCATTTAAACTCAACAAATAGATCCAGTTGTACTATCATTTTCCATGTATATGCAATTATTTCTAAGGACTTTTTCCAAATTTTTTTGTATTTTTATAAACAAGACAAACTAACTAAACTAGACACTCACATCCCACACTTGAAAGACACATTGTCCTCAAAGTGAAGTAAGACACAACTAAAAATAAAAAGCATTGAAGACAAACATGTGAATGCCGGCTAGGGTCAAATCAGTGTTATAAGTGTGGGAGGATCGGGCACTACTCCCGTGAATGCACATAGGGCTTTAAATGTTATAACTGTGGGGAGAGCGGTTACATGAGCAGGGAATGCCCTAAGCCGAGGATGTGGGAAACTGGGAAAGGGGAAAATGTGGAGAAGAAAGATGAACGAGCCTGATCAAAGACCCAAGGGTATGCGCTGACACAAGAACACGTCAGGGTAAACCCCGATGTGGCGTCATGTACGTTTATCCCTGACAACACTTTTATTTCTGTGTTGTTTGATTCGGGTGGCAGCAAGAGTTTTATATCTGCTACTTTCTATAAACGGGTAAAATACTCAGTCAGTAAACTAGAAAGAGCCTTTAGTGTAGACATCGTTGAGGGTAGAACCATGAGGGTAACTGATGTAGTTGACAATTCCACGATAAAATAGAAGGCCATAGATTCCCCGTCAGGTTATTCGTTATGGTTTTGGGAGGGTTTGACGTCGTTTTGGGTATGGACTGGCTAACTGCCAATGAAGCACAAATTATATGCAAACGAAAGATAATATGACTCAAGGCTCCAGATGGTAGCGAAGTCGAGGTCTTCGGGGATCGCAACGCCCCGATACCTAACGTCATCTCGATGATTAAGGCAACATATTACTTGAGACGCGGATGCGAGGCTTATCTATTGTATGTGATTCACAAGTGTAAGGAAGTGAAGGAACTAGACGATGTACCCGTGGTACGCGAGTACTCGGAGGTGTTTCCAGAGGATTTGCCTGTGATACCACCCGATATAGTGATTAAGTTCCGAATCAAATTAGTACCAAATGCCCAGCCCGTGGCTAAGGCTCCATATCGATTAGAACTAGTGGAGATGAAAGAACTTATGACGCAATTAGACGAGTTACTTGAGAAGGGTTTATCAGACCAAGCATTTCGCCTTGGGATGCTCCGGTATTGTTTGTGAAGAAGAAGGATGGTTCTATGAGAATGTGTATTAATTACCGGGAGTTAAAATAAAGAACAAGTACCCTCTACCAAGGATCAACGACCTATTCGATCAATTACATGGCGCAAGTTGGTTTTCCAAAATAGACCTACGATCCGGGTACCATCAGTTGAAAGTAAGAGACGAGGACATACCGAAAGCCGCGTTTCGCACACACTATGGACATTTCGAGTTTCGCGTAATGTCCTTCGGATTGACGAACGCCCCGAAACGTTCATGGATTTGATGAATAGGGTATGTTGATCGATGTTGGACCGATCGGTAATTGTGTTCATCGATGATATCCTCATATACTCCAAGAATGAGGGTGATCACACATGTCACTTGAAGGAGGTGTTGGAAGCTCTGAAGAAGGAAAATTTGTATGCTAAGTTCTCAAGATGCGTGTTCTGGCTTAGGGAAGTCCAATTCCTAGGTCACGTCATTAACCCGAACGGCATTATGGTGGATCCACAAAAATAATGACAATAAGAGATTGGGATATTCCTAAGACGCCAACTGAGATTCGCAGTTTCTTGGGGTTGGCAGGCTACTATCGGAGATTCATCTAGGATTTCTCGAAAATAGCTTCTCCCGTGACCAAGTTAACACGAAAGAGGTGAAGTACGAATGGGGTTCGAACCAGGAAGAAGCGTTTGAGGACCTGAAGGAGAAACTGACCCAAGCTCTAGTCTTGGCCCTTCCCGAGGGCAATGAAGACTTGGTAATATATTCTGATGCTTCGAGTCAGGAATTGGGATGTGTGCTGATGCAACACAGGAGAGTGATCGCGTATGCATCACGACAACTGAAGGTTCACGAAGTCAACTATCCGACTCATGATTTGGAACTTGCTGTTGTCGTGTTTGCATTAAAAATCTGGACACACTACCTTTACGGAGTGAAGTTTACCATATACTCTGACCACAAAAGTTTGAAGTACTTCTTAGAACAAAAGGAATTTAACATGAGGCAGAGGCAATGGTTGGAACTTTTGAAGGATTATGATTGCGAAATCATATACCATCCCGGAAAGGCAAACGTGGTGGCAGACGCTCTAAGCCGGAAGGACATGCCTGCTCCTATTAGAGTGAAGGCTTGCCAGTTGGTGGTAACACTGGATGTGATGAGGGAAATTGAAAAAGCTTAAGATGAGGCTCTGAAAGAAGAAAACATAAAAAAAGAGAGAATGGTTGCCTAACAGGACAAGTTGGAATATAACACCCTTGGTGTTAGGTCACATTTTAGACGGGTATAGATACCTATGGGTGGCGAGCTTAGAACCAAGATCTTGGATGAGGCTCATAAGTCTTGTTACTCTATCCATCCCGATACCAATAAAATGTACCAAGATCTGAAGAAGGAATACTAGTGGCTTGGAATAAAACATGAAGGGATGAAATACGTAAGCAAATGCTTGACTTGCTCACAAGTTAAGGCCAAACACCATAAACCGTATGGAAAGATCCAACCACTTGATATACTGGAATAGAAGTGGGAACACATTACAATGGACCGTTTAACGTAGAGTGCTCATTTCCTAGCTATTCGCGAGACGTTCTCGTCGGAAAGGTTAGCGGAAGTATTTATTAACGAAGTAGTAGCATGGAATGGAATGCCTTTTACGATTGTGTCTGACCGAGACACACGATTCACATCGAGGTTCTGGAAGAGATTTCACGCGGCGATGGGCATGAGGCTTAATATCAGTACGACATACCACCTGTATACGAATGGTCAGTCTGAAAGGACCATTCAAACGTTGGAGGATATGTTCTGTGTTTATATTATTGATTTCGGAGGTAGTTGGGACAGCCATCTGCCGTTATCCGAATTCTCCTACAACAACAGTTATCATACGATGATAGGTATGCCGCCTTACAAAATGTTGTATGGGAGAAGATGCATGACCCCGGTTTGTCGGGGTGAGATTGGACATAAGGAATTGGGAAGTCTTGAGGTCGTTAAAGAAACATTAGAAAGGTTCGATTAGATCAAGGCACGGATGAAGGCCGTCAAAGATTGTCACAAATCCTATGCTGATAAGCGACGAAGGCCTATTGAGTTTGATGTTGGGGACAGAGTAATGTTGAAAGTGTCGCCCTGGAAAGGAATCATACGATTCAGAAAGAGAGGAAATTTAAGTCCGAGGTTTGTCGGACCGTTTAGGATATAGGCACGGGTTGGTGAGGTTGCTTACCGGTTGGAGGTGCATGATGAGTTAATTGGGATCTATCGTACGTTCAACGTGTCATATTTGCGAAAGTGCTTGGCGGATGAATCAGCTCACGTACCACTTACTGACATCGAGGTCGACAACAACCTTAATTACATCGAAGAACGCTTGGCCATCCTTGATCGAAAGGAGAAACGCTTACGTAATAATGTTATCTAATTGGTCAAGGTAAAGTGGAAGCACCGAAAGGGATCTGAAGACACTTGGGAAACGAAGGCGGGTATGAGGGAGTCGTACCCTCAACTATTTGACTTATGACAGGTTTCGAGGACGAAACCTATTGTAAGGGGTGTAGACTTGTAACATCCCAAAAATAAAAGAAGAAAAACGAGCGGGTTACGATGCAAAATGAACGGAATAAACGAGCGAGGAATGGGCTAGCCTTGGGCTTACGCGCGAATGGGCTCAAGGGGGGCAGCCTCTCCCTATAAATACCTTAGCCCATCTCTTTGTCTCATTTTACAAGATCTAAAGAGAGAAACCGTAGAGAGAGAAAGTGTCAGATCGGCCCGCGAAGCAAGTATCTGGTTCCTCTACTACTCGTGAGAAGAACCTCCGAATCAGAAGCTCGTTTCAGGTAACGAGCGAACCTAGATCTGAGTTTTTGTTTATTTTGGGGTTTTTGGGTTTTGGATAAAAAAGTGACATTTTTACGTATGAAACTTGAAAATAAACATAGATCTAGCATCTAGAATGAAAAACGAACGATTTGAACGTTGAAAGTTAAAGTCAAGACGGGATCAGATTCGCATGCAAGCGATTAGGGTTTTTGAGGAAGAAGACAGCTCCGCAGGCGAACTTGATAAACTCGCATGGGAGCTGAGTGAACTTGGTATGTTCGTTCGATGTTTGGTTTAAGCGAACTTAGTTAAGTTCGTTAAGGCATGTTCGCCTGATGGCAAAAAGAAGCAAACTTGATAAATTCTCCGGTCATGTTTGCCTGATTCCAAGGGGCGAACTTAGCCATAAGTTCGCATAATTCAGTATGGTTAAACCGTTAGAGTCGGGATAAGGTATGATGTGTATTTAACTACTCAATCCAGATCATACGTGACTTTGTTGGGCCTTTGTTTAGGACAACGAAATCAGCTTATCAGGTGAGTTCTAGAAGCCCTTCTTTAAATGTTTTAATTAATGTTTTCGGGCTGGTGTGCATACGTAATGATCTGACTGTTTTATAAAATGATGTTTATGAATGACGTATGTCACGTTTTATGAAATGATGTTTATGAACGATGATTTGGAAGGAAAGGTTATGAAAGAAGTATTTATGAAATATTTTGCCGAAAGAATGAATGAATGATTTTTAATAACACGTACGAATGCTTTAACTGATGTTTGAAGTAAAAGAAGTGAATATTTATGAAAGTCACAAACGAACAAATCTGCCATGATTCCTCTAGGAATTGAGGTTCTGGGTATGGGATGTATGTTATGAGCCTTACCTTTATAGGGGCCTTTGTGGCTGGCCAACTGTTGTACAACTAGGGTGATGACGGTCACCAAGGGGATTACCGTGATCCTTGAAGTTGATGCGATTTACCTCCCAGGGTAATCGTGCTTGAAGTTTGGTGGAATGGTCTAAAGGTAACGAGCCTTAGATTTCTCCACTTGTATGTATGATTAGTCTTCCTAGACGTAGCGAGCCTTAGGAGACCTAGGCGACGTATGGCCTAGAGGTAACGAGCCTTAGGTTTCTCCATCGGTATGCGATGTATTGAATTGACAGTTACGAGAAGTCGTAGATTCGATATGTTCGTTGACTTATGTGATGATGTTATGTTTGGAGGTTATGTTATGTGATTGCATGTTTTCGTACGCTTTAATTAATGAAGTTAAATGATATGTTTTTGGCAATTATTTGAAGTTAATGTTTTATGTTAAAACTAGAACTCACCAACGTAGCTGACTTTTAGTATTTACATTCACGTTAAGGACAAGTATGGACGATGGACGGTGATGCTTGACAAGCGATGAAGAGTTACCCGGTCGATCTATGAAGTCTGGCATCCCTTTATGTTTTGATTACGTTAAGTTATGTTTAGATAATGTTTACGCTTCCACCTGTTTGACGATGTTACAGTTATGTTTAAATGAAAGTTTTCCGCTGCGTTATTTGATATTCAAGTTTAAGAACTGTTTGTTAATGAGTAATTCCAACAAGTGAGGCCTCCCGGGTTTGGGGCCTTACAATATTCCTAGAAATTCTAACACTTCACTTTGGACATATCCATAACCATCCTAGTTTTACTTGAAGCTCAAGTAAACTTCTTTCCTGTCTTCTTAAGATATTCCTTTCCCTGCCGCAACCACAAAGCCATATTACATTGAATATTCATCTCTTCAAGAGCATCTTTGTCAATTTGCTTAAAATCTTCTTCAATCATGTCGGGATCGGTAATCATATGAAATAAGAAATGAAGAATCATGGCCATCAGATCGTCAGCAGCATTAGGAGAAACCCTAGAAGAACAAGAATGAGAATCACTTTTAGAATTTTGAGAACATCCAGAACCAGAAGCTACAAAGCACGAAGATCCACCACATGAGTTTTCTTTTGAGGAACCTTGACACTCATGCACTTCACCTGAAAAAAATGCAACTCTCGATTTTGGTGTAGAAGCCACTTTCCCAAAATACAAACTATAATCTTGAGTCTGATAAACCGTATCTTTCTTTTGCTTATTCAGGTAATAGGACTGAATCTTACCCATAAGTTCCTCCAAACCCATTTCATCAAAACTAGCTTGTTCCTTTATAACAATTGAGTACATTTCAAAATGTGGAGGTAGATAATGTCACTCAGACGGTCTGAAAAACTATAAATAATAACTTAATCTAGACTCCTAAGTAATAAATGGAATACCTATGAACTAGACCGCACTGACATGCAAGTGAACCTATCGAGTGTAGCACAACTTAATGGTAAACCGGATTATCGAACCCTAGAGACACTGAATAGCTATACTAGACTCTGACTCGAACTAAAAATATTTAGCTTTGGGGGTTTTTTATAATAATGATTAAACTAATGAAATCAAAAGAAAACAAATAAACGACTCTAACTACCAGACAAAGACTCGGGAATATAAGGAATGAGAAGAACACTACCTAGGTCGGAATCCTACTTGCAAGGCTAAGATTTCTACCGGTTATGGAAACTATGTTGGAATAGTTTTCTAAGGATAAGAACTCTAGACGACCTAGTGGATCCCTGATCACTCTCAGGGTGTCACCAACAAGGAAAACCTAAAGATGCACAACGCTCACTAGATGGTCAGATTACCTTTCAGTCTCTCCAACAATGATAATGTACCTAAAAGACAGATCACCTCTCGGTTTCACTGTCCATAATACATCAAGGACGCATGGGGTAATCTCAGAATAAAAAACTATGTCTTGGACTAGAAACAACCACTAGAAACCTAAGGCAACTTCCTCTCAGACAGTTAACACTCGGAATCCTAATAACGAAGACTAACCGATTATCTCTCACCTTTCGGGTATCGAGATAAAATGAACATTCAGTCTAATTTACTCTCAATCACAGTTCCTATGGGATACTACGTCTAGCAAACCAACAAATAATCACAAACACACAGTCAGTGATCTAGATATACTACTCAAACTGAAAGACATTCACAAGCAGCATACGAAACTATAATTAATTGTAAATCATGTCTAAACATGCATAATCATCACAAGTATCAAACCACGATCTTTACACAATCATCAAACCATCAAAAGATTCCAAAAACCATTAAAAGATACGAACTTTACTAAGTATTCATCAATAACCTAGGTAGTATCAAAGATCTAGCCAAGAAACATGTTCAAAACATTCAAACAGAAGTAATAAAGCATAAACATGGTTTCAATCTAACAAATCAAATATAAAAGTCAGAACTTGGAAACCGAATAAGCTAATACAAACGAACCCGGATGCGAAAGCCTCAATATTGCACTTCGATTTCTCCTCAAACTCCAGAAATCGCCCAGAGAAACCTTTCAAATGACTGAATGTCGAACTCCTGGTATTATGGCAATCAAATTCTTTTTATTCGCAAATTAGGGTTTTTTTCTCGGAGTTTCCTTCTCTCGCGTACCACGAGCCACTTGCCTGAGTTCCTCACGTACCGCGAGGAACAAATTAGTTAGGCCCGGTTCTGGATTCCCTCGCGTACCGCGAGAACTTGGAGCTGAGTCTTCGCGTACCATGAAGACTTGATTTTCCCACTTTTTAACTTTTAATTCTTTGGGACTTGTTTTGGTGCTCGATCTCCTAGGGATTTGACTTTTAATTCACACAAGCACCTGTAAACATAACAAAGAATCAATACGAACAAAAAAAGACTCAAAACATATATAAAACAATCTAAAAACGCACGAATACAATGGAATAAAGATATGTGCATTGCACTACATCAGTAGAGCATCCAAAAAATTTTCAAGAATTTTCCAGTTCTTGTAAGATATATCATTGTTCACCATCTCACTCAGCAAATGGTAGTATCTCGACATCAGCTCATCAATGCTTTCACCTTTAAAATGTTTAAAGACACTGAAATGTTTCTTCAATAACTCCCTTCTACTTTACTGCCTTCACATCTCTGTTTCAAACCTTCCCAAAGCTCCCGAGAAGTCTTGAATTTCTTGAAAGTACGATATTTATCCAATGGTAAACAAATGGATAAAGCTACAAGTGCTTTCTTCTCACGATCATATATCGTCTTTTCTTCTCACGATCATATATCGTCTTTTCTTCCACTATAAGTGCTGAAACAGGTTTTTCTGCATGTGATATACCCATATAAGCATGTGTAGGATGCTTATATCCCTCACTAATTGGGATCCACAAACTTGTATCATTGAACGACACATAATTCTCATAACAACTTTTCCAATTTGAATAATCTTTCTAATTCATCAACCTCGGTGGTTTTGTCGGAGTTCTAATCTCATTCTCATAATTCAACATATTAGTCATGTGATTCAAACTAGCATGATTAGAAGTCGACATCCTTGAAATCCTTCGAAAAACACTTAGCAAAATTTTTGAACACAAACAAGCTTCTAGCGAACTTATGCCTAGCGAACTTAATAAGTTCGCCAAAATCAGATCAAGCGAATTTGATAAGTTCACTTGATTAAGTCCGCATGTAACTAACCCAACAAGTTCGCCAACTTCAGTTGATGAACAAGGAGGAGAAGTTCTATCAATCAAACGCACGAACACCTCTGAAAATCTTCATTTCTTGGAATCTTGAAGGAATTAGACAAAGTCAAACCGTAGGAATGATCAATTTATGATATAGAAAACTTCTATCGGATCAATTTTAGAAAAAAACACTTGAACGATCTTCAAATCAATCCAAAAACCTCTCAAGAACAGCAATAAACTCCATGAACACAAAATCTCTGAAAATCAATCTTTTGTAACATCCCAAAAATAAAACGACAGTTAAAATGACGAAATAAATGAACGAGGCATGTCGGGTCGGCCGGATGGGCCGGCGGGCTGGAAGGGGAGCCTCCCCTATAAATAGCTTAGACCCTCCATCATTTCTCTCATTTACAAGTTCTAGAGAGAGAAACCGTAGAGAGAGAAAGTTGGCGTATCGACTCGAGATTTCAGCAAAGTGTTGCTCCATAGCTCGTGAGAAGAACCTCCGGACCAGAAACTCGTTTCAGGTAACGATCGGGCCTAAATCTGAGTTTTCGTTCGTTTTTGGGTTTTTTCGGGTTTTGGGTGAAAAGGTAACGTTTTCACGGATAAAACTGAAAGATAAACAAAGATTTGAGTTCTTTAATGGAAATCAAACGTTTTGAATGTAAACAGGTTCGGGATCTTGACGTGATCAGACCTGAATGCGAAAGTTAGGGTTTTGCGAAGAAACAGATCGTGCGTACTTATCAAGTACGCACGGAGCAGGTCATGCGTACTTATCAAGTACGCAGGAGGAAAGCACTGCGTACTTATCAAGTATGCAGCAAGAGGATCCTGCGTACTTATCAAGTACGCAGGAAGCAGGGTCTGCGCACTTGCTAAGTGCGCATGCATCAGGCTGATTAGGTAAAGTCGGTATGTTTAGAAGGTTAAACCGTTAGAGTCGGGATTTGGTCTGATGTGTATTTAACTAATCAATTCAGACTGGAAGTAACGTAGTGGGACCTTTGTTTAGGGCAACCTGGATTAGCTTATCAGGTGAGTTCTAGAAGCCCTCTTTTAAATGTTTTATATAATGTTTTCGGGTTGGTGTGCATACATATGAAATGATGTTTTTACGAAACTATGTTTATGAAACTATGTTTATAAAATGATGCTTATGAAACTATGTTTACGAAATGAAATGATTTGGGATGAACGGTTTATGGAAAGAAAGTTTTATGAATGGAATGTTTATGAACGAAATGTTTATAAAGAAATGGTTTAAACTAAAGGTAAAGGGTTTCAAAAATGAATGAAAGGTTTTATGAAAAGAAAAGAAAAAGGGCAAAGGTTTTAAAGAAGTCATTACAAATCTAATCTGTCGAATGAATGGAATTGACGAATGAAGTCTGGGAATGTAATTCCCAGCCTTGTGGTAGATTATGGACAGCGAGCCATAGTTGCCATAAGAGCAACAGGGGCAGTGTCTTGGTGGCCTGCCAATGGTTTGATGTTGTACAACTGGTAGGGAGTAACGACGGTTACTCAGGGGTTAACGTGACCCTATGTAAGGTTAAATTATGATCCGACGGTGTTATGGCCGTGAGCCATAGCCGTCGATGGAGGCTGTCGGTCTATGGACATGAGAGCCATAAGGGCAACTGAATGGGTATTGTCGGTCCTCGTGCAGTTAGCTTTGGGGGCAATACAAAAGGGAATTGATGGAATGTATGGTATTGTCGGTCTTCGTGCAGTTAAACCTTAGGGGCAATACCATACTAAATGACGGTACGAATGGTAAAGGTTGTGGCAATGACGGCGATACGTAACGGTTTCCCACGACATGCAAGGTTCCTTCGGGGACACAGAGACGCTTAAAGAAAGATAGAGATTGTAGATAGTAATGTATGACTTAAATGAATGTTAAATGTTTTAAACAAATGATCCTTTCAATGTGTTTATGATGAGGAAAAATGTTTGAAGGTTTTCAATGATGAACGAAAGGCCCTGTTTTTCTTATACGTGATGTTAAACCCTAATGAATGTTTTGAATGATGAACCATTTCTTAAATCGAACAAAAACTATAACTGACCAACGTAGCTGACTTTTTAGTATGCACAATCAGGTTAAGGCATGTATGGATGACGGATGGTGATGCTGGGCAAGCGAGAAGAGTTACCCGGTTGATCATGAAGACTGGCATCCCGTTATGATTAGATTATGATATATTTATGTAATAGACTATGTTACGCTTTCGTTGGTAAACAATGTAATGGTTATGTTTTATTGAAGTATTTTCCGCTGCGTTATTTGATATTCAAGTTTAAGAACTGTTTATGAATGAGTAAATCCAGCGAGTGAGGCCTCCCGGGTTTGGGACCTTATAAGTTGGTATCAGAGCAATAGTTTGGAGATTCGGACACTCCCAGTGTCTGAACTTAAACTGTGAATGGGACCGAAAGCGGATGCCAGTACGGGTAACTCGAGCCACAGCATAAGGTATGAAGGTAGTATATATAGTATGTCCTAGAAAGGGTTAAGTAAGGACTTGTGTTCTGATGGAATCACAAAGCTGGCCAAATAGAAATCAAAAGGTAGTGTAATGGTTAATTGCAGATGGCCAGTGTATATTAACATCTTACAGTACTTATTGAATTTTATTTGTTAACTAGCGTGATGACATTGGATTCCTTGTCTTATAGAACGAAATAGCAAGGAGAGGAAACGGAAGACGTGGTGGGGGTCGTACCGGTGGTCGTACCGGCAGTCGAAATGGTGGGCGTGGCAGGACCCCTGCGCGCCAAGAGTATAGTGAAGAAGGAAGTGTTCACACTAAACCAGCGGTTAGTGTGCATGGAACTGAGCAGACACTGGTTGAAGAACAACCTTTCACTTTTGAACCAGAAATGAGAGCAGCTATAGCTCGAGAGTTCACCGAGCTGATGAAGACTTATCTGCCAGGTCTGTTAGCTGAAGCATTGAAGAAGGTTAATGGGGAAGGTGGGTCTAACACGGCGGTTGACACCCCGAACACTGAGGCAATTAACGCACCGCTTAACCGTGGTTGCGACTATAAGTCCTTTAAGGCATGTGACCCACCAGTCCAGACTAGGAAGAAGGACGCGGTGGCTACTTTTGATTGGGTAATCCGTATTGAAGCTGGCATTCGCCTGAGCGAGTGCTGAACGGATCAGGTTGTGAAATTTGCTGCTAACTCCTTGAGAGAAGAAGCATCCCATTGGTGGGAAGGTATACGTCAGGCAAAAGGGAGCGAGGTTGTGGATGCGATGATGTGGGCTGACTTGAAAACCTTGGTGATCAAGAATTTCTGCCCAAGGAACGAGATTGAGAAGGTAGAGAGGGAATTTCTAGGTTTGAAGGCCGGGAGCATGACGCACCGGCAATACACAACCCGATTCAATGAACTGGTACGTCTGGTGCCACATCTTGTCACGACTGAGGAAAGAAAGATTGTATGCTACATACAAGGACTGTCGGACCAGGTCCGCACCTATGTTAAGGTAAACGCCCCTACTACCTATGATTAGGTAGTAGAACTGAGCGGCGTGGTATTTGATGATCTGGCGCTGAATGTCGTTGCCATTGAGGAACCGAAGAAGAGGCCGAGCTTCTCAAACAAGCGAACTGGTGGAAAGATGTTTGGGACTCATGATAAGAGGGCTCGGGTGGATGAGCCGACTGTTTGTAAGAAGTGTGGAAGGGAGCATACCGGTGAATGTAGACTGGGATCTAACTTGTGCTTCAAGTGTGGCAAGACAGGGCACTACTCCCGTGAGTGCCCACAACACTTCAAGTGCTATAATTGTGGGGATGCTGGTCATCTGAGTATGGAATGCCCGAAACCGAGAATGGGTGAAGCCGGGAAAGGGAAAGGCCCGGAAAGGAAAGAAGAGAGGCCCCGAGCAAAGACTGTGCATACGCAGTGACGCAAGAACAAGCCAGGGCAGACCTCGACGTGGCGTCAGGTACGTTCATCCTTGATAACACTTTCGTTTCTGTGTTATTTGATTCGGATGCCAGTAAGAGTTTTATATCTACGGCTTTTTGTAAACTAGTAAAGTACACTGTCAGTAAGCTAGAAAGGGCCTTTAGCGTAGAAACCGCTGAGGGAAGAACTGCGAGAGTGACCAATGTAGTTGACAAATCCACTATAAAAATAGAAGGTCATAGGTTCCCTGTCAGATTGTTTGTTATGGTTTTGGGAGGTTTCGATGTCATGTTAGGTATGGATTGGCTAACTGCCAATGAAGCACAAATTATATGTAAACGAAAGATAATCCGACTCAAGGCTCCGGACGGTAGCAAAGTCGAGGTTCTTGGAGATCGTGACGCCCCGATGCCAAACGTCATCTCGATGATTAAGGCAACAGATTACTTGAGGCGCGGATGCAAGGCTTATCTGGTGTACGTAATTGACGAGTGTAAGGAAGTGAAGGAGCTAAACGATGTACCCGTGGTACGCGAGTACCCGGAGGTGTTTCCAGAGGATTTGCCTGGGATACCACCCGACAGAGAGATCGAATTTCGAATCGACTTAGTACCAGATGCCCAGCCCATGCCTAAGGCTCCATATCTACTAGCACCAGTGGAGATGAAAGAATTAATGGCACAACTAGAAGAGTTACTTGAGAAAGGATTTATCTAACCGAGCATCTCGCCGTGGGGTGCTCCGGTGTTGTTTGTGAAGAAGAAAGACAGTTCGATGAGAATGTGTATTGATTATCGCGAGTTGAACAAATGTACGGTGAAGAACAAGTACCCTTTACCAAGGATCGACGACCTGTTCGATCAATTACAGGGCGTAAGTTGGTTCTCAAAAATCGACCTTCGATCCGGGTACCATCAGTTGAAGGTGAGGGAAGAAGACATACCGAAAACCGCATTTCACACACGTTATGGACATTTCGAGTTCCGCGTAATGTCTTTTGGATTGACGAACGCCCCCGCAGCGTTCATGGATTTAATGAATAGGGTGTGTCGACCGATGCTGGACCGATCGGTAATTGTGTTCATCGATGATATCCTCATCTACTCCAAGAATGAGGGTGATCACGCATGTCACTTAAAGGAGGTGTTGGAGGCTCTGAAGAAGGAAAAGTTGTATGCTAAGTTCTCTAAATGCGCGTTCTGGCTTAGGGAAGTCTAATTCCTAGGTCACGTCATCAACCCGAACGACATTATGGTTGACCCAGCAAAGATAGTGGCGGTAAGGGAATGGAATATTCCTAAGACACCAACTGAAATCCACAGTTTCTTGGGATTAGCAGGCTACTATCGGAGATTCATCCAGGATTTCTCGAAAATAGCTTCGCCATTGACAAAGTTGACTCGGAAAAAGGTAAAGTATGAATGGGGTTCGACCCAAGATGAGGCGTTTAAGGAATTGAAGAAGAGGCTAACCCAAGCTCCAGTCTTGGCCCTTCCCGAGGGCAATGAAGACTTAGTGGTATACTCTGACGCTTCGGGTCAGGGATTGGGATGCGTGTTGATGCAACGCGGAAGAGTGATCGCGTATGCGTCACGACAGTTGAAGATTCACGAAGCTAATTATCCAACCCACGGTTTGGAACTTGCTGTTGTCATATTCGCATTAAAAATCCGGAGGCACTACCTGTACGGGGTGAAGTTTACTATTTACTCCGACCACAAAAGCTTGAAGTACTTCTTTGAACAAAGAGAGCTTAATATGAGGCAGAGACGATGGTTGGAACTCCTAAAGGATTATGACTGTGAGATCATGTACCACCCTGGAAAGGCAAACGTGGTGGCTGACGCTCTAAGCCGAAAGGATGTGCCTGCTCCTATTAGAGTGAAAGCTTGCCAGTTAGTGGTAACATCAGATGTGATGAGAGAAATTGAAAGAGCTCAAGATGAAGCACTTAAGGAAGAAAACATTAAGAAGGAAAGGATGGTTGGCCAACAGGACAAGTTGGAATATAACACCCTAGGTGTTAGGACACGTTTTGGGCGGGTATGGATACCTATGAGTGGCGAGCTTAGAACCAAAACTTGGATGAGGCATATAAGTCTCGATACTCTATCCATCCTGGCACCAATAAAATGAACCAAGATCTGAGAAAGAAATACTGGTGGCCTAGGATGAAACATGAGGTGGAAAATTATGTAAGCAAGTGCTTGACTTGCTCGCAAGTAAAGGCCGAACACCAGAAACCGTATGGAAAGATTCAACCACTTGATATACCGGAATGGAAGTGGGAACACATTACCATGGACTTCATAACCAAGCTACCTCGCACAGCTAAAGGTCATGACACCATTTGGGTAATTGTGGACCGTTTAACGAAGAGTGCTCACTTCCTACCTATTCGCGAGACGTTCTCGTCAGAAAGGTTAGCGGAAGTATTTATTAAAGAAGTAGTCGCACGGCATGGGATGCCTTTGACGATCGTATCTGACCGGGACACACGATTCACATCGAGGTTCTGGAAAAGATTTCACGAGGCGATGGGCACGAGGCTTAATATCAGCACGGCATACCACCCACAAACGGATGGTCAGTCCGAAAGGACCATTCAGACCTTGGAGGATATGCTTCGCACTTGTATTATCGATTTTGGCGGCAGTTGGGACAGTCATCTGCCGTTAGCCGAATTCTCCTACAACAATAGTCATCACACGACGATAGGCATGTCGCCTTACGAAATGTTGTATGGGAGAAGATGTAGGACCCCGGTTTGTTGGGGTGAGATTGGACAGAAGGAATTAGGAAGTCTTGAAGTCGTAGGAGAAACATCGGAAAGGTTTGACCAAATCAAAGCACGAATGAAGGCCGCACAAGATCGTCAGAAGTCCTATGCGGATAAACAACGAAGGCCTATTAAGTTTGATGTTAGGGACAGAGTAATGTTGAAAGTGTCACCCTGGAAGGGAATCATACGATTCAGGAAGAGAGGAAAGTTAAGTCCGAGGTTTGTCGGACCATTCAGGATAATGGCACGGGTTGGTGAGGTCGCTTATCGGTTAGAGTTGCCTGATGAGTTGAGTGGGATTCATCCTACCTTCCATGTGTCACACTTGCGAAAGTGTTTGGCGGATGAATCAGCTCACGTACCACTTACTGACATCGAGATCGACAACAGTCTTAATTACATCGAAGAACACGTGGACATCTTAGACAAGAAGGAGAAGCGTTTGCGTAATAAGATTATCCAATTGGTTAAAGTCTAATGGAAACATCGAAAGGGATCGGAAGCCACTTGGGAAACAGAGAAGGAGATGAGGGAATCGTACCTTCATCTATTTGACTTATGATAGGTTTCGAGGACGAAACCTATTGTAAGGGGGGTAGACTTGTAACATCCCAAAAATAAAACGACAGTTAAAATGACGAAATAAACGAACGAGGCATGTCGGGTCGGGCCGGATAGGCCAGCGGGCTGGAAGGGGAGCCTCCCCTATAAATAGCTTAAACCCTCCATCATTTCTCTCATTTGCAAGTTCTAGAGAGAGAAACCATAGAGAGAGAAAGTTGGCGGATCGACCCGAGATTTCAGCAAAGTGTTGCTCCATAGCTCGTGAGAAGAACCTCCGGATCAGAAACTCGATTCAGGTAACGATCGGGCCTAAATCTGAGTTTTTGTTCATTTTTGGGTTTTTTCGGGATTTGGGTGAAAAGGCAACGTTTTCACGGATAAAACTGAAAGATAAACATATATTTGAGTTCCTTAATGGAAAACAAATGTTTTGAATGTGAACAGGTTCGGGATCTTGATGTGATCTGACCTGAATTCGAAAGTTAGGGTTTTACGAAGAAACAGATCGTGCGTACTTACCAAGTACGCACGGAGCAGGTCCTGCGTACTTATCAAGTACGCAGGAAGAGAGCACTGCGTACTTATCAAGTACGTACGAAGAGGATCCTGCGTACTTATCAAGTACGCAGGAAGCAGGGTCTGCGCACTTGCTAAGTGCGCAGGCATCAGGCTGATTAGGTAAAGTCGGTATGTTTAGAAGGTTAAACCGTTAGAGTCGGGATTTGGTCTGATGTGTATTTAACTAATCAATTCAGATCGGAAGTAACGTAGTGGGACCTTTGTTTAGGGAAACCCAGATTAGCTTATCAGGTGAGTTCTAAAAGCCCTCTTTTAAATGTTTTATATAATGTTTTCGGGCTGGTGTGCATACATATGAAATGATGTTTTTACGAAACTATGTTTATGAAACTATGTTTATAAAATGATGCTTATGAAACTATGTTTACGAAATGAAATGATTTGGGATGAACGGTTTATGGAAAGAAAGTTTTATGAATGGAATGTTTACGAACGAAATGTTTATAAAGAAATGGTTTAAACTAAAGGTAAAGGGTTTCAAAAATGAATGAAAGGTTTTATGAAAAGAAAAGAAAAAGGGCAAAGGTTTTAAAGAAGTCATAACAAATCTAATCTGTCGAATGAATGGAATTGACGGATGAAGTCTTGGAATGTAATTCCTAGCCTTGTGGTAGATTATGGACAGCGAGCCATAGTTTCCATAAGAGCAACAGGGGCAGCGTCTTGGTGGCCTGTCAATGGTTTGATGTTGTACAACTGGTAGGGAGTAACGACGGTTACTCAGGGGTTAACGTGACCCTATGTAAGGTTAAATTATGATCCGACGGTGTTATGGCCGTGAGCCATAGCCGTCGATGGAGGTTGTCGGTCTATGGACATGAGAGCCATAGGGGCAGCTGAATGGGTATTGTCGGTCCTCGTGCAGTTAGCCTTGGGGGCAATACAAAAGGGAATTGACGGAATGTATGGTATTGTCGGTTTTCGTATAGTTAAGCCTTAGGGGCAATACCATACTAAATGACGGTACGAATGGTAAAGGTTGTGGCAATCACGGCGATACGTAACGGTTGCCCATGACATGCAAGGTTCCTTCGGGGACACAGAGACGCTTAAAAAAGATACAGATTGTAGATAGTAATGTATGACTTAAATGAATGTTAAATGTTTTAAACAAATGATCCGTTCAATGTGTTTATGATGAGGAAAAATGTTTGAAGGTTTTCAATGATGAACGAAAGGCCCTGTTTTTCTTATACGTGATGTTAAACCCTAATGAATGTTTTGAATGATGAACCATTTCTTAAATCGAATAAAAACTAGAACTCACCAGCGTAGCTGACTTTTTAGTATGCACATTCTGGTTAAAGCAGGTATGGAAGACGGATGGTGATGCTGGACAAGCGAGAAGAGTTACCCGGTTGATCTTGAAGACTGGCATCCCGTTATGATTAGATTATGATATATTTATGTAATAGACTATGTTACACTTTCGTTGTTAAACAATGTAATGGTTATGTTTTATTGAAGTATTTTCCGCTGCGTTATTTGATATTCAAGTTTAAGAACTGTTTGTGAATGAGTAAAAATCCAGCGAGTGAGGCCTCCCGGGTTTGGGGCCTTACATCTTTGAAGACGAATCAATACGTAACAATGTCACACGTCAATCTCTAATCAAGAGCATAATGCTCTGATACCAATTGTATGTCCCAGCGGGTCTACAGATCTATCTCAGATGCGTAACACAACACAAATACGTAGTGCAGAATCCAACGTATACGTGCGTACATATTGATAAGAATAAGATTAAACACAGATACACACAAGAGACCAAATTATCTTTGTTATTGCTTTCTGAATACAGTGCATACACGTGTTCATCTGATTCTCTGATTGTCTAAGATATCAATTCAAACTAATACGCACTATATATAGGCAACAACCTGCCACAGGCGAACTTAACAAGTTTGCCACACCTATGGCTTAGGCGAACTTGTTTAGTTCGCCTGTTACAAAACTTAACACACTTAGAACATGACAAACTTAAAGATATACAAAGTCCTAATCTATTACAAAAGCTATATGTCACAAACATGTTCCAATATCCTAACTGATTCCAATAGGGGCACGGTCATGCCTCGCCATGCACGACCGTGCCTTGCCTCTGACTTTGACAGATCTTTTACTTTTCTTTTACTTCCTCTTACTTTTAGCGCGGGAATCCGATTAACGTGCAATTATTTCAAAGGAATCAATTTAGGCCTAAGTCCACTACAATTGCCCAAAAAGAGATCAAATATAGGGATGATGATGCATGAAAAATATGTATAATTAATGACACATCATCACCCTTTTAATTTATCAACATCGTGTAATTATATTACATATATGAATCTTTCAATGATTATATATACATAAAGGTCAAGTCTTTGAGAGATGTTAATGTATTAGAAGAGATTACACAAAAAAGTATATCTTCAAAACTATGCCAATATTTTCTTCTGTTCAGCGAATAACCAACTCTAATAGCTTCAAATTCGACTCCTATAGTCTATCAGCTAATGTGTATCAGCTAAGGCTGATGAGTTCCCTATATCAGTTCTTACTACAAGAAATTGTGATCTTCCCTGTTATGCATGCTAAAGTGTATCAACTAACGCTAATGAGTTCTAACTTTTAACCAAATATTCTCTAACAAGGCAAAATGATTTAATGACATGTTTTAAAAATTAAGAATCTAACATAAACATAATCTTTTTAGCACATCCAATGTGTCACATCAATACCTACCAATGCACCAGCACTCCACTTATGATCTTCCCTATTATACCTACCAATACGTGGAATTTACGCTAATGGCAAAACTATTTTTCTGTAGGACCTTGTGGCAAAATATATTTTCTAAATCATCTCTATGGCATAAATATCCCAAAAATATTTTCAAAATAATTCTATTTGTCAAAATCATCTCTCTATTGCATTCTTTTGTTTAAAAATCATTTTAAACGTATATTCTTGCAATTTCTATTTTGAATATAAAGAATTGTTCATAAATAAAGCAATTATTCAACCATATAACATTTAATTTAAGACACTTTAACAAACATGCATACCCGCCTAAAACGTAATTAATGGGGCATCATATAACTCACCTTTGCCTCTGTTAAGTAGTGGTCTAGCCTAATCTATCACACCCGTAACACAGGATAGTTATCTAACCAGAGTAGTACCTCCAACAGACATGTTTCCAATAAAGAACGACGGGTCTAGGAGAGATTTATACACCGTCCTTTCCTAGACAGAACGTTCCGTTTATCAGATAGCTACATACTGGCCAGAAGGTCGCCTTCTAGTTACTGTGACATTGATATCAAAAACACAGAGCGGAAGACTAAATCATAACTTCTATTTAATATCAAAACATTTTTTAAATCATGTTTTCATAAAAGTTACATTATTTGATTGTCTGTTCTTAACAAGGAACATATCGTTCGGGAGGCATGCCCATTATCTGGATCGTTCATCAGTTTATTCTAGTCCTGAAAATGCCATGTCTAATGACTACTTGTGTTGCGTTCAAAAACATTTGATAAAACGTGGGTCAGCACAAAGCTGGTGAATTCATAAACTAAAATAGTTTATTAAAATGACCCGTCAAAGTATCTTGAACACATTCATGGGCTTCAACACCCAATGGCTTCAACACCCAAATTCATAGACAACTATGAACAATCATCCATCCTGTCTAACATGTCGTTCCACGGGCAAGTGAAATACAATAAGAGCTTAGAATACGTTATATATAAACAATCAGTACAATAATTTCAAAATACTCAAAATGTTTTCACAAATCAATCATGCCAGACAAGGTCATGATTGGGTTCATGCATCACAGTTTAAAAACTCACCTGGACAGTATTTCGGCTTTATTAATCAGTAATGTGGTAAACACCTCGGGCATAGCTCCTAGATAATCATAACATTACTTAATTACATAATCCTAGCTTAATGGTTCATAACCAAAGCTTAATGGAAGGATGGAACCTTACCTCAGCACTATCTACGGCAAATTAGGAGTCGGAACGTTGGAAACCGGACTCTTGTACGCGAACCGAGGCTCGGGATCGGAACTTCAGAGTGTTTGTGTGTGTAAATGGAGGTGTGGAGTGTGTGTAATGGGCTAAGATCGATAATCTATTTATAGGGGTAAATGGGCACCCATAGCGGACCGTTATCCTGGGGGATGTCGATCCACTACCGCCTCCAGCCGTAATTTTGCCTTCGGGTCTACATATCGGACCGATATGAGTTTCTACTCGGTCCGTTATTGGTCACTTGTCCATGTCGGACCGCTACGGTCTGGATGTCGGTCCGCTATTGGACCATGAGTCCTGATGAGTCATAGGACACGTGTCGTCATCTGATTCATTGCTTGCTCCACACATAGCGGACCGTTATGCTTTGGATAGCGGTCCGCTATCCCTTTGATTTTTAGAATGTTACATTTTTGGTCCTTGAACTTTCTTTCTTCACATTAGTACTTCTAAACTTTGAAACTTGGCAAGTTTGGTCCTTTATTTCTTAGGAAATTTTTGAGGTGTTATAAATCTCCCCTCCTTTAGGAAATTTCGTCCTCGAAATTAAGAGGAAAATAGATGAGGATATCTAGTTCTCATCTGTTCCTCTAATTCCCAAGTTTTGTTCGCTCAAATCCGACCTTGCCATTGGACCAATACCATTGGTATTACTTTCTTTCTCAATTTCCGTTCTCGAGTATCTAGAATCTTGATTGGTTGTTCTATGAAGTGAAGCTTTTCGTCTATGTGTATATCATCTAATGCAATAGCCTGAGCTGGATCAGCTAATCACTTTAGTAAACAGGATACGTGAAACGTATTGTGAATCCCTTGTAAAGCAACTGCTCCAATTCTTTCAGTTATTTTGTAACGTCCGATATATCTTGGTCCTAACTTTTCGCATCTTCTGAAACTTACGACATGTTTCTAAGGTGAGACTTTTAGCATAACAAAATATCCGACATGGAATTCTAACGGTCACCGTCGTGTGTAAGCATAGCTCTTTTGTCGATCTTGAGCAGCCTTTGATCATTGAATAATCTGGAATATCTTATCTGTTGTTTCCTGTATAACTTCAGGTCCAGACAATTGACTACCTCCTATTTCAGTCCAATAGACAGGAGTTCTGCACTTCCTTCCATACAGTGCTTCAAACGGTGCAGCCTTGATACTTGAATGATAATTTTTGTTTTAGGAGAATTCAATTAACGGTACGTGATTATCCCAATTACCTCTGAAATCTATAACACAAGCTCTTAGCATATCTTCTAGAGTTTGAATCGTACGCTCACTTTGTCCGTCAGTCTGAGGATGATATGCAGTACTCATGGTATGTCGAGTTCCCAACTCTTTCTGAAAACTTGTCTAGAATCTAGATGTGAACCGACTGTCTCTATCAGAAATAATAGACAGTGGTATGCCGTGGTGGCTCACAATTTCATTAATATAGATCGTGGCTAACTTATCCATAGAGTATGTTTCATTGATGGGTATAAAATGGGCTGACTTAGTCAGTGTATCGACCACGACCCATATTGCATAATGTCCTTTCTGAGTTCTGGGTAACTTAGTTACGAAGTCCATTACTATATGATCCCATTTCCAGACAGGTATTTCTAACTGCTGTAAATGCCCTTCTGGTTTCTGGTGCTCAATCTTAACTTGAAGACAAGTTAAGCAATTATCTATGTACTGAGCTATTGATCTTTTCATGTTTGGCCACCAATAATGAGTCTTTAGATCTTTGTACATCTTGTTCGCACCAGGATGCATGGAATATATTGACTTATGTGCTTCGTTTAACACCTTTTCTTGAATATCTCCATGCTTTGGAATCCAGATTCTTTGATCAAATCTCATGTTTCCATCATCTCCTTTGAATAGCAACTTCTGTTTTCCAACCACACGTTCTTTCTTGTTGTTTCCTTTTTCTAATGCTTTTGGTTGGATTTCGTTGATTTGTTCCGGTAAATCTAACTTCAATTATAACCATAGTGCTTTTACTTTAATCGGTTGGCTTCGTTCTTTCCGACTTAAAGCATCTGCTACTACATTTGCCTTCCCGAGATGGTATTTGATTTCACAATCATAGTCATTGATAAGTTCCACCCACCTTCTTTGCCTCATATTTAAATCCTTTTGATTGAAAATATGTTGGAGGCTTTTAGGGTCTGAATATATAACGCATTTGGTACCATGCAGATAGTGTCTCTAGATCTTTAGAGCAAACACTATGGCACCCAGTTCTAGATCATGCGTGGTATAGTTTTTCTCAAGAATTTTAAGTTGGCGTGATGCGTAGGCAATAACCTTGTCTCGTTGCATCAACACACAACCAAGACCAGTTCAGGAAGCGTCACAATAGATAACAAAATTCTCATTTCCTTCGGGTAGGGCTAAGATTGGTGCATGACTGAGCTTATCTTTGGAAGAACTGAATGCTTCTTCTTGTTTCATACCCCATTCAAACTTTGCTGCTTTCGGAGTTAAAGCAGTCAAAGGCGTAGCAATTTTTGGAGAAGTCTTAAATTCTACGGGGCTATTTGTTAGACCGAATGACATGACCAAGAATTCATAATGGCCGTATCGCGTCCTGAAAGCAGTTTTAGGTACATCTTCTTCTTGTACCTTCAACTGGTGATATCTTGATCTAAGATCGATCTTTGAGAAATACTTGGCTCCTTGTAGTTGATCGAATAGATCATCTATTCTAGAGAATGGATATATGTTCTTTACAGTCAGTTTATTTAATTCCCAATAATTAATGCACATCCTCAGCTCCCATCTTTCTTCTTTACAAATAGTACTGGTGCTCCCCAAGGTGAAGTGCTAGGACGAATGAACCCTTTGTCTAAGAGTTCTTGAATTTGCTTCATTAGTTCTTTTAGTTCGAAAGGAGCCAGACGATAAGGGCATTTTGCAACAGGTTTAGCTCCAGGAATGAGTTCGATTCGGAATTTGATCTGACGATCGGGTGGAAGATCGGGTAATTCTTCCGGGAAGACATCCGGGTGATCACAGACTACGGGAATATCCGCAATCGGTCCTTTAGGTTTAATGTTTAAAGTGTGGAGTATAAATATATTGTCTCCCTTAATTAATTTCTTCTTAGCTTTCGCTATAGAAATAATTTCAATCTTATTGATTTTGCTATCACCGTGAATCATTAAACTAGTTTCATCTGGTTTCTTAATCTTAACCGTTCCCTGGTCACAATCAATCTGGGCTTGGTATTGGTTTAACTAATCCATACCTAGGATAACTTCATATTCGTTCATGTTCATTGGCATTAGTGTAACTAATATCTTATCGTCACCAATATTGATGACACAACCAGGGTATGATTCGGTTATCTTAATATGTTCTCCACTAGCCGTTTCAACGACATAGGCATGAATAAGTGGAATCGGTCTTACGCCTAGATATGGGGTAAATGCATACGAAACAAAACTCTTATTTGCCCCTGCATCAAATAAAATCTTGGCGTAAATATTATTAACTAAGAAAGTACCTGCTACCTCCTTAGCTTTATTTTTCTATTCATCTCCACTTCCTAAGATGAATACTCGTCCTGTTCCTTTATTCTGACCACCTATTCTATGTTTAGGTGGTTTAGGACAAGAAGTCCTAGAATGCCTTATCTCTCCACAGTTAAAGCATTTAACATTTGGGCATTGGGTTGCCAAATGGCCAAACTTCTGACAAGTCTAGCATTTCATTCCCTGATTGGCGCTATCAGGGTTGGGATTAAATCCTCCTTTTCTGGGAAACTTACTATTTCCCGGTTTGAACATGTAAATAATTTATTCAGATTTCCTATTGTGATCGGTCTTTGGTGGCTCTTGGGCTGCCACCTCATCATACATCATCACACTCTTTTCAACGGCTAAATCTTTCATCTCGGGTGCGATGGATTTCACTAAGGTACGAACCATAGGAGGTAAACCTTGGACATAACATTTGATTCTTCTTGACTCGGGAGTAACCAAATGTGGCACCAGCTTGGCCATCTCATTGAACTTGGTTGTGTAGTCCTGATGAGTCATGGTTCCAGCTTCGAACCGCAGAAATTCAGCTTCAATCTTATCCACATCATTTTGTGGACAGTATCTCTTCACAATCAAAGACTTGAGATCTTCCCAGGTCATTCTATCAGTTACAGCTTCTCCCTTTGTCTGCTTGACTGATTCCCACCAGTCAAGGGCCTCTTCTTTAAAAGAATGTGCAGCAAACTTCACAGCTTGGTTGGGTCTGCATTCGCTCATCTTGATTACTACTTTCATTGATGTGATCCACTTCAAAGCTGCAAAAGCATCCTTCTTCCCATTAAAGGGCTTCGGGTGACAATCACTAAAGTTCTTGTAGTTACATCCTTGGCCATGTGTCCCCACACTCTGGTTTGTCATCCCAACTGTTTCATGGGTTCGAGTGGCACCTATGTTGTTTCCTACTGGAGTGGTAAGAAGGGTGTCATCTGTTCGGGGAATGGTACCGCTTGTACCTTCGTTCCGATTGCCCATGCTATTATGATTCTCCCTTTTCCTAAGAGCATCATCAAGAATTCCGGGTAAAGTCGTTTGAAGTACTCGGGTGACCTCAGATGTCACCGCCCCTTGAACCTAGGCTTCCGTCATAAAAACTTCTTCCACAGGTTGTTCGGTTCAGTATTCGTATTGACATTTTCGTTTGGATCAATGTTCGTGTTTGTCATGTCATGAGTACGAGACCTAATGTTGGGCATCCTACCCCTACCTCTTCCTTGTCCTCTATCATGTCATGCCATTTGTACCTACACACAGATGTATAACATCAGAATTCGTATAACCGGTCATAATCCAAAAATTCAGAAATTAACAACATTTGGCCAAAAATGCCTTTAATTAACCGATTTCTAAGTATTTCACGTTATAGGCCATACTGAATGTATACACCTAACTTATCCTGAGTCATTTCCAGACTAATTTCAGAGTCCTAGTTTAAGTCTAGATACTATTCCTTAAGCATCTAAATCCCTTAAACTGAGGCTCAGATACCAACTTGTCAGATCCGTAACACAGGACAGTTATCTAACCAGAGTAGTACCTCCAACAGACATGTTCCCAGGAAAGAACGACGGGTCTAGGAGAGATTTATACACCATCTTTTCCTAGACAGAACATTTCGTTTATCAGATAGCTACATACTGGCCAGAAGGTCGCCTTCTAGTTACTGTGACATTGATATCAAAAACACACAGTGGAAGACTAAATCATAACTTCTATTTAATATCAAAACATTGTTTACATCATGTTATCATAAAAGTTACATTATTTCATCGTCTATTCTTAACGAGGAACAAATCGTTCGGGACTTATAGTTCCTGACATGCCCATCATCTGGATCGTTCATCAATTCATTCTAGTCCTGGAAATGCCATGTCTAATGACTACCTGTGACGCGTTCAAAAATATTTGATAAAACGTGGGTCAGCACAAAGCTGGTGAATTCATAAACTAAAATAGTTTATTAAAATGACACGCCAAAGTATCTTGAACACATTCATGGGCTTCAACACCCAATGGGCTTCAACACCCAAATTCATAGACAACTATGAACAATCATTCAGTCAATATATAACCAAAGACCGTTACATGGGTCACGTCCAACATGTCGTTCCAGGGGTAAGTGAAATACAATAAGCTCTTACAATACGTTACATATAAACAATCGGTACAATCGTTTCAAGATACTCAAAAAATTTTCATAAATCAATCATGCCAGACAAGGTCATGATTGGGTTCATGCATCACAGTTTAAGAACTCTCCTAGACAGTATTTCGGCTTTATTAATCAATAATGTGGTAAACACCTCGGGCAGAGCTCCTAGATAATCATAACATTACTTAATTACATAATCCTAGCTTAATGGTTCATAACCAAAGCTTAATGGGAGGTTGGAACCTTACCTCAGTACTATCTAAGGCAAATTAGGAGTCGGAATGTTGGAAACCCGACTCTCGTACATGAACCGGGGCTCGGGATTGGAACTTCAGAGTGTTTGTGTGTGTAAATGGAGGTGTGGAGTGTGTGTAATGGGCTGAGATCGATCATCTATTTATAGGGGTAAATTGGCACCCATAGCGGACCGTTATCGTAGAAGATGTCGGTCCGCTACCGCCTCCAGCCGTAATTTTACCTTCGGGTCTACATATCGGACATATATGAGTTTCTACTCGGTCCGTTATTGGTCACTTGTCCATGTCGGATCGCTACGGTCCGGATGTCGGTCCGCTATCGGACCATGAGTCCAGATGAGTTATAGGATACGTGTCGTCGTCTGATTCATTGCTTGCTTCACACATAGCGGACCGTTATGCTTTGGATAGCGCTCCGCTATCCCTTCGATTTTTAGAATTTTACATTTTTGGTCCTTGAACTTTCTTTCTTCACATTAGTACTTCTATACTTTGAAACTTGACAAGTTTGGTCATTTATTTCTTAGGAAATTTTCGAGGTGTTACACAATCTCACACCCACGCTAGCTCTCATGTCCTATAATGAATATATCCTAACACGGTCACACATGTGTACGGTAATAGTACTTCTATAGTTATTCTACCATAGAGATTATTTTTGTCTAATCAAGGGTTTAACTAATCATCATGTTATAAACTCTACACTACATATCTAAGCGTTATCCAACATATATCTCTGCGCTTCTCGGCATAGCCTATTTGCCATACACAACTGTGGCTTATCTACTACAGACACAAATGACATTTCCTACATGCCCATGCTGCTCAATAGGCTGCCTAACGTGAATGGCCACATGACTATGCAATCACGTTCACCATAACCCTGATCCCCAACTACCTCGGGTGTCCAGCTCGTAACCCTTTAGGCATCCAACCCGAATCCTGCCGATAACCCATCTCGTATGCAATTTTAACATGGCTTAACTAATGCGAAAATAAACACCATAGAAACTAAAAGGATTATACCTTTCAGTCACTAGTCTTCTACTAGATAGTTCCCATGAGCACCACCCGAGCACCTCACTCACTCTCACTCTAAAAATCTCGGTATACCGAGAGTATTTATCAGTGTAGTCTTGTATTACCGAGTATACCCACTACACCCTGACACACCGAATTAAACTAAAAAGGTTCCAACACTTAGCGAAGCAATAAAAAACAGGGTTTTCTCAAGTAAGAACTCCCGCTTTCTCTATCTACTTTTTCTCTCTAAATTTAAAGAAAGAAAGCTAGAAATGAGCAAGTTGATCTGAACTCAAGTCCCTAATATATAGAAAAATTGGACCAATATGGGTTTGACACGTGGCAAGTTGTTTTGCAAAACCATTAAAGTTGTTGGTTTTGGGGATGCATGGGTGCGCTGATCTGAATTCTCGATCATCCTGATGTAACATCCTGAAAAAAAAATGCATGGTTTTTCCGGAACGAACAAAGAAAAACAAGTATGGATTAGTGGGCTCGTGATGGAGGGCCTTGGGGCCAAAAACTTTGGAATGAAGGGGGGCTAAAAGCCCTAGCCGCCACACCCTCCTCGACATTTCTATCTTCCCCAATTACTAACCTAGAGAGAGAAATGTAAGAAGGTCTAGAGAGAAAGACAATTTTTGGGTCCAAGAGCTTGGGAATCGATTGCTTTCATCATCAAAGTATTCCTTGCAAGAAGATTAAGCTCGAAACAGGTAATCACCCCTTCGAAATCTGAGTTTTCGTTTAAAATGGGTTTTAGGTGGTTTCGTTAAAAAGTATGAGACTTTACATGTATATTGAGAAAAAGGTAATAGATTTAGTGACATTGATGTTGAACGAACGTTTTTGACGTTTAAATTTACAAACTTTACGTCCAAAACCATCCAGATCTGAAACTAGGTTTTTGGGAAAAACCGGAAGTTCTCAGTCTTAGTTTTCGGTCATTATTCTCAGACAATGTTCTCAGTCTTATGCCAAGAACAAGGAGTTCTCGACTCTAAGATCTCGGGTATTATATTCGAGAACTTCCATAGGTGATAACCCCGAGTTCTCGGGTGTTCAAATACGAGAACTTTCAATAGCGAGAACTTCATAGTTCTCAGAGGGTTGTCACGAGAACTTTCATTAGCGAGAACTTCGTAGTTCTCGGGTCTACATTGCGAGAACTTTATAAAAAGATGAGAACTTTATAGTTCTCGAGTCATGCTAGAAAATCACGAATACTTAGGATACAAAAGCCGAGTCTTTAGATCATGTACGTACATGTTAGAAGAATCTTTATAGACCTTGATTGTGCGTATCTCAGGTGAGTCAAGAAATGGTTTATTTAACTAAACGTTTGTAAACAACAGAAATAACAGAGAACATGTTTATATTACTTAAACGTTCTATAAACGAAAAAAAGAGCAGAGAACATGTTTATTTAACTAAATGTTTTATGAACAGATAGAACGAAAGAGATAAGTCAAATACATTGTCTAATCTATAAGAGTATGGTTACCACAGAAGAAAGTCTTGAGGTAGTAGTATAGTTCTAGAGACTAGTGCTACCCGAAGCCTATGGTAGTGTCATGGCATTAGTTGTATGCATGTCATATGAGTAACCGGGACAGTGCTCGATAGGGCACTGTAACGGGTGAAGTTGCAACCGGTCAGAATAAGTAACGATGGTTACTTTGGTGGTGACGGTCATCTGAAACAGAAGTTTCTTCGTGAACAAACAGAAGTCTTTAGTGGACAAACAGAAGTGCTTAGTGGACAAACAGATGTCCTTTGTGGACACAGACGGAAGTCCTTAGTGGACAAACAGAATTCCTTTATGGTAGCAGAAGTTCCTTCGAGGACAGTAGAGAAAGAAACAATTTGTAGACTAATTATGTATGATTTAATAGAATAGAGTTCCGAATAATTAAGTATAAATTACATATTGTATTGTGATTTATTTACATAGTATTACAACGTATGTTTTTCACTAAAATGAGTCTTAGATGATTAACATGAGAAAAATAAGTTCAAAACTTAACATTTTAAAAACTTGAACTCATCAGTGTTAGCTGACTATTTTAGTATGTACATCAGGTAGTAAACGAAAAAAACATGCTTGAAGCTGAGAGAGCTTAGAAGGGGTGGCTGGATGACTGCTGCTAATAGAAGACTGATATCCCCATAATTTAGTTTATGTTTCTCAACAATGAATGTTTAAAGTGTTAATTAACACAGAATTTTGTAGCAGACTTCCGCTGTGTTTTAGTTGTTTAATTCAAAGTTTAATAACTATGTTATGCTGATGTGTCAACTATGAGAGGTACTCGTTTTGGGTCCATTCACCTAACCCATGCACGAGCATATTTCCTAATTAGGCAAGGAAGACGGGCATTCATCCCCTATGCACGGGCGTGTACCCCTTACGCACGACCGTGGCTGTCCTCATTTTTATTTTTTTGCAAATTAAACATCTAATGTGGATTTGAGAATGTCGTTTCTCTTTTCCATGATACTTATCAACGAATTACCTAAATTTTCACTTTGACACTTTTCTATTCTATCATCCAATTTTTAATTTGAAATATTAATGCATGAAAAACTAGGGTGTACTTACAAGCAGTATCGAATCTTTTGGTACGACAGCCAGGATGAAATATTCAACGAAAAAGAATATGAGAACACAAAAGCGTTGACATTGATCCAAGAACATGCATGCTATAAGCATTATGCAAACACATTACCATGCCTTAATCTCCAAAAGGATATAAAATATTAATGAAGCAAAAGATATTATAAAAAATTTACGTTCAATAATGGAATGCAAAGCCCCAAACTGATCGATTGTAATTAATATAATTTTCGGGGGTTTTGTCATTTAATGAAGCAATTTAATTTCTAGTGTTGTCACGAACATATTACAAATATTACTTACCATAAATTACAAGATACTCAAGACACGGGTGTATATTATGTCCTAACATTTTTGTGTTTTGACAGGTCAGATTTTAACACATAATAGTTACTCGTTCATTATCAATACTTTATTTTTATTGAACCTAATTTGAACAGTAAAAAATGTTTGCAGTGAAATCGGCGAATCAGAGAAGGTGGTTGAAACGGATTTCAATTTTTTTTCCTTCAAAATCCAATATTCTAATTAATTTAACATATTAGGATCCATATTTTATTTCTTTATGTATTCATATTTTACTCAAATTATAAATTCACACCAAAACATATACTATTTTCATATTCTATTTAAAATTTTATATATATATATATATATATATATATATAAATATTTTTAATTTTGTGTATTTTTATAATGTCATATGGTTTAAAATTCAGTCTGACCACCAATCCAGTCATGCTATGAAAACATTGCCTAAAGTAGTTGCTCGTTCATTATCGATAACGTGGTCTTCTTCTGTACAATAACAGGATGAGCTTGGTCTTTCCTCAAATGTAAATATGACTGATCTTTTTCTTCAGTGTTTATTTCTATTCTTTAAATAACCCATTCTTTTTTTTATTGACAATCATGTGCAAATTATACCTGTTGTTCATGGGGTTTCCTCCCCATTTTATCAATAATGAAGTTAGAAAAAATAATAAAAATACGAAGTATTGTCAACATATTCAAAGTACAATGTCTCTCTAAGCCTCTATAAATAAACCTTGTTCCCATTCAAAATTCAAGTATACCACAAACAAGTTTAACTTTTGAAAGACTGTTCATCTTCAAAATGGCCTTTTCCAAGAACTCATTTGGAGTTCTTGTGCTTCAAATGATGGTTGTTCTAGCAATCTTCTCTTTACATGCAGAAGGCCAAGGCTTAAAACTAGGGTTTTATGAGAAATCATGCCCACATGCAGAAAAGATTGTATCTAAAGTCATCAAGGACGTTATGGCGGTTGCACCATCTCTTTCTGGCCCTTTGTTGAGAATGCACTTCCACGACTGCTTCATTAGGGTTCGTAACATCTTATATTATTATCGTAATTAATTCAATTCTCGCGTAGTAAATGTGTCTTATTATGAACATTGCAATTGTAGGGCTGTGATGGATCGGTTTTATTGGATTCACCAACAAGACAATCCCAGAAATTCTCACCCTCGAATCTCAGCCTGAGAGGTTTTAATATCATTGATAGGGTAAAGTTGGCATTAGAAAACGCCTGCCCATGTGTTGTTTCTTGTGCTGACATTGCAGATTTCACTACAACAGTATCACCTTATTCCGAAGATTTTTTTTGACCCTATAGCGACGACTTGTCATCGGGATATCCTATACCGACGACATGTCGTTGGTATAGATGTCGTCGGTATTGCCTCGTCCCAATAGCCAAGATTGTCGTCGAGATATGTGTCGTCGGGATAGGTCAGCCTATACCGACGACTTGTCGTCGCTATAGGGTCTAATTAAATAATTCAAAAAGAAATTCTATACCGACGACATGTCGTCGGTAAAGGGTTTTTTGTTTTTTTATAATTTTTGAAAAAAGGCCTATAGCGACGACATGTCGTCGGTATAGGTCTTTTCTGTTTTTTTATATTTTGTAATTTTTAATATTTTATCTAGAAATATTAAATTTCTAAAAACAAAAACCTGCAAATCATTAAATATAAACCATTCAAACATTCAAATCTGATAAAAACTAATATCCGAAACATAAACCAAACATCCAAATTGTTTGACACAAACTTGTCCGACAAATCAAACATTCAAAACATAAACTTATTTGACACACCAATATGCAAATTATTGAAGACAAACACCAACAAAAAGGCAAAGGCTCAACAACCCCAAGTTAATTATCATCCTTGCCAGAGACGTTACCGTGGCGGTATGTTTATCCTCCTCTCAAATCTAACGCTGAAATTTCCATTTAATGTGATCTTAGTTCTTATTATACTGACCATCCTCTTCTGTTAACAGACCAAGGGACCATTTTGGGAGGTAGGAACTGGCCGAAGATATGGAAAAGTGTCTTTATTCAGTGATCCCATAAATCCGGTAACAGGACTGCCACCATTTACTGCAAACATCACTGCATTGAAACAAATCATTTGCACAGAGGGCACTAAGCACAAAAGACCTTGTTGTTCTATCCGGTACGTCTTGACTAGTTTATGCATTTCAAATTCATATGTTCTTCAAAGTTAGCGTTGAGGTGTTGAGTTTCGACAATGTATCATAACTAATATGCAGATTCTTGATCATTTTTTAGGAGGACATACCATAGGGATGTCTCATTGCTCGTCGTTCGAAAGCCGGCTCTAAAACTTCACTGGTAAAGGCGATACGGACCCCACTATGGACCAAAACTACATTGCTAGATTAAAATTGAAGTGCAAGCCAAGAGACCAAACCACATTAGCTGAGTTAGACCCAGGGAGCTTCAAGACATTTGATGACTCTTACTACAAAATAGTAACTAAGAGGAGGGGGCTTCTTCAATCAGATGCATCCTTGCTTAATGACCCTTAGAGGCTGAGACTAGGGCGTACTTAGTTCAAGCTACTAGCCACGGTTCCACTTTCTTCAAAGACTTTGGTGTGTCTACGGTTAAAATGGGTAGGATTGGGGTTCTTACAGGATCCCAGGGTCAAGTTAGGAAACTTTGCACCAAAACTAATTAACTAGGCCATTTGTTTTCAAAAATCCATCACGGTTCATCATTAATTGGTCAATTGACTTCAACCTGGTTAATTTAAGTATGTACAAGTTTCTTCTTAATTCTTTATATTATTGTATTCTCTCATTCTGGAAAGTTGTTTTGGCTTCTCAATATTGATTATCCTCCCTAGTTTCGAAATATATATTCGATTAGATTTCAAACATATATTTATCAGAGGGTTTAACTTATATAATAAACGCTTACAAACGTTCAACAATGTTAGAAATCGTTAAACTGGGAGAAGGTAAAACACGAGTTTGACCACAAACGATCGACTACGAAAATTACATGGGAAAACGTAAAACATGAGTTTGATCACAAACGATCGACTACGAAAATTACATGGAAAAACAAATAACCCTATGAGGCCTATATAGGCAAACAACTTTGAAAACAATATAACTCTAAATTAGGAAACCTAGTCATAGTAATCTTCTAAGTTATTACTATTAGTCCCTTGACTTTAGATTTCCATCATAACCACCCTTTGAGATCATCTGTACCACGCTTAATATCCTTCATGTTTACCCGTCTACCAATTCGGTATTGCTAGTATTTTCACACTCCCTCTAAATACCGATTTTCTTCATTCCCAAACTTGTACAACACTCGTGCATCTTCACCATTGGCGTACCCACCCTTACGGGGATAGGTCGTCCGACACCCATCAAAAAGATATTATACTTAGAATAAATTACAAATTGTGTGCTTTAACTATTATTTAAATTGAAAGTATTGACGTTTGTCTTCAATAATTACACTATATATCCTTATTTTGAAACCTTTGCACACTTTAAGTCCTTTTGACTAACCCTCATCCAAAAATTCTGTTAAGTCTAGTAATGTGCAACTCACATGAGGGGCATTTTCGTCTTTTTACCCCTATTTTTTTTTTCTAACTCACCTTCCTTCTCAAATACACCTATATGTCTTTTGGCTGATGCAGGTTTTGGATATAGCTAAGGCACTGGTTAAGATTATTAACTTAAAAGGGTTTCACATAATCTTTGCATCGATCAGATCCGAATTTTGTGGCTTCGACAACCGATTATTAGCTCTGAATTTCATCTTTGCACCAAAACTAACTAGGCTATTTGTTTTCAAAAAGTAAAATAAAATCTAGAGCTAGCCATCACGGTTCATCATCAATTGGTCAATTGATTTCAACTTGTTTAATTTAAGCTTGAGGTAACAAGAGTTCAATGTTTTGATGTATGAGTGTGCCACAGAAGTTTCTTCCATCAAACATGGTTTTCACAGTCATGAATAACGGAATATACTCATACTAGTGTGAATCCATGTACAAGTTTCTTTCTAATTTTTTGTATTTTTCTGTTGTATCATTCTTGAATGTTGTTTGGCTTCTCAATGTATTACTTTTTGGTTTAATCTGTATTATCCTCACTAAATTCGACACATATATTGAAGTTTTGGCAGCCTTAAACACTACAACAATATCACCCTATCCCGACGATTTTTTTTAACCCTATAGCGACGACTTGTCGTCGGTATAGGTTATAGCGACGACATGTCGTCGGTATAGATGTCGTCGGTATTGCCTCGTCCCAATAGGTCAAAGATGTCGTCGGTATAGGTGTCGTCGGCATAGGTCGACCTATCACCTATGCCGACGACATGTCGTCGCTATAGGGTTTAATTAAATAATTCAAAAAGAAATTCTATACCGACAACATGTCGTCGGTATAGCTTCTGGACTTATCCGAACTACAAGTCGTCGGGAAAGACCCAACATATACCGACGACATGTCGTCGGTATAGTTTATTTCCAATTTAATAAAAAAAAATTTAAAACGACCTAGGTATAGTCTTTTTCCAATTTTTTAATTAAATTTGAAAAATACCTATGCCGACGACATGTCGTCGGTATAGGTTTTTCTGTATTTTTTTAAAATTTTTAAAATTTTCCAGAAATATTTAATTTCTAATTACCAAAACCTGCAAATCAGATAATTCAAACCATTCAAAAATTGAAATTCGAAACATATTGTTCGATACAAAAACCTGTTCGACACACAAATGAAATATTCAAACATAAAGTTGTCCGACACCCAAACATAAAAATTGTTCAAACATTCAACAATAACACCGACAACAAAGGCAAAGGCGCAGCAACTTCAAGCTAATTATCGTCGCTGCTAGTTCGGCGTTCACACATTCGACGCATTTCATCCATTTGTCGTTGCATTTTAAGCATTTGTTGATTATGCACACGACGTTCTTCATCTCGTTGGGCTTCACGTTGTTGTTGATCTTGGACTTGTTGTTGAAGTTGAGTTACACGCTCATCCACTTCTTGCCAATGTGGTTGTGGAGGGGGGTACTGAACAAATCCGATGTGGGATTACTCACCACACGACCGACACCCCTGATATGGCCACGCCGATGACCCAATGCACGCTCCATGCATGCAAACTCATCGACAGCAAAGGAGTCACCACCAGACTCAGCAGAGGATCTTGCATACTCATCTTGTATTCAGTCCTGCATTAAACAATGTAATAAACAATCACTTGACTATTTTACTAAAATTCGACAACATAACTGTTGTAAAATGGATAACCAACCTGTTAAACTATAAGTTATAAACGACCCAAATTCATAAATTCTAATCAACCAACGCTAATAACAACCAATACTAATAATACTAGCAAAAATATTCAACAATTGGGCTCAACTTAGATGTTCTAAGTCTATTAAAGTGTGTTTGAGTCATTTTGACCCATTTAAAATTACAGTTGGATGTTCTAAGTTTATCAAAGTGTGTTTGGGTCATTTTGACCCGTTTTAATTTAAAGCTAGATATTTTAAGTCTCTTAAAGTGTGTTTGGGTCATTTTGACCCGTTTTAAGTTACAATTGGATGTTCTAAGTCTAGTAAGTCTAACAACAAAATCATTTGATTTACATAATCTGATGATGCATTCGTGTTGGCCCAACCGGTCCCTTCTTTATAATGGGTCGTTTTGAACACATCAATTGGGTCGGTACCCTGTGAAAAACAAAAATAATATCACTAAGAATTAATAAGCATGTTTATATAATACTAACAATTGTATTTTCATACCTCCATGTGTCGGCGCTGGGTGTATGATTTGCTGCCATGGTAACTTGGGTAACGTTGTTGTGATCGGTTTTGTTTGTTCTTCGTCGAGCGGTTTTTATAGCTCGCATCTAAAAACAGCTCATTAATCAAAGTCTCCCAAGTTTCTTGATCAACATCTTCTGGTGGATTATTCATCGCCGCCTCCACATCATCGTATCCCCCATTCTCCTTGAAGTGAACTTTCAACACTCTCTTGTGATCTTTATACGCCCTCTGACACTCGGCGGTGATTCCGAGTTCAACGCCTCGCCACTTATCAGTGTTTCTCCAGGAGTCCAGATCAAAATAATCCTACAAATGGAAAGTAATTATAAATGTAATAGTTATGAAATTGTAAGTAATTATAAAACATATATACTTACTATTAGAGTGGGATATACGGCCCGTTTCTTCTCAATTGAAACCTTAGCCCAATTTGGATAATATGGCGGAACAACCTTTTCAACCTCCAACGATATAGCACGGATAAAATCCGAAGCATTGGGACCCACAAACTTGTACCCCCCGCTATGAAGTTCTACATCAATGGGAAGAGGCTTCCTCCCATTTTGTTCAAATTTCTTATACAATTTTAGGTTTTTGCCTTTAGATCGTCTTTTTTGGGACGAACTACCTACATTGACACATGACATTCAAAAGTTAGGCAATTATAAAGACATCTATTAAACAATAACAAGTAACGTACAACCAGATCCAGTCGCACAACCCGAGTCGAAGTGATACGGACCCCCGTCTCCACCGTCTCCACCGTCTCCACCATCTCCACCGTGTGATTGCGCCATTGTTTCCATTTTTCCTACAACAAAATTTATTAGTAAGCACAAATAATAATTAATTAACAAAGATAAATAGTACATTTTTAACATACATTCAATCAGAATCATCACTAAAATAACGTGTGTCAACAACATCATCATCTTCTTCATCGTCGTCATTTAGTTCGTCTTCATCATCTGAATTGTATGCATCTTCTTCATCTTCTTCATCATCATTAATAAAACTTTCATCGAGATCAATCGAGGCAACATGACTTCGGTCACCACCCTCATTTAATGTTGTACGCATAGGCAAGTAGCCTAAGTCGACAACCAAGTTACCAAAAAATGATTGAGTTTCCCGTGTAATAGATTGACTATCAACATGGGGAATTGGAGTTTGGTCACCACCTACGTGACTTGATTCACCACCTTGGCATCCGGTGTCGACAACCAAAGTATAATCATTTGATTAAGTGTCGTGCAATATATCTATCTCATTAACAACAATAGGATGATCCCAAAGCTTCCGATGGTGAACGTCCTCAACAACCCTCCATTGGCTAGTGGTTCGAGAAGGATCTCGAAGATAGAACACTTGTTTAGCCTGTGTGGCTAATATATATTGGACATCATCATACCATTCTTTGCCAACATACCAATCACAGCCAATGTCAATTATAGTAGTATTGTTTTGCTAAATTAATCTTTTACCTCTCGTGTCGAACCATTTACAACGGAATAGTACAACCCAGTAACCATCTATGTAGTTCAACTCTATGATCTCTTCTAGTTGACCATAAAATGGAGTATCGTCTTCTCCTATTGTAATCACACCACTGTTCTGAGTAGTGCGTCGGGAATCATGATTTTGTACCACAAATCTAACACCATTGACTATGCAAGCAGTGTAAGAAGATGCGTACAAGGGACCAAGTGCCAATGCCCTTAATTCTTTGTTATCGGGTGTAGAAGATGAAGATGAAAATACATTTGCTTCATATTTTAACCATGAAGAAAAATCGGTTTGCATATTGCGTTCAGGAAATTTAGATTCAAATTCACTTGTAGATGGACAAAACAAAACTTACATTAGTAGAATTAAATAAAAATATAATAATAGTTTATCACGGGTAGATGGACAAAAACACTTACGATTTGTAGGCTTTGATTTCATCGCAGTTGTTCAACACAAACCATTGTAATGATTTGTTGGCATGTTCAGAGAGCGCCTTGATTTTCTTTTTCGATATTGGTCGACATTATGAAGAAAACACTTGAAACTGCCTTTTGGGAATTCCAGCATCTGCATTTCTATCTGGTCGGTTAAATTTGGTCTGCATACCATCCAGATACATAGAGCAGAATGTCAAGGCTTCATCTGCAACATAACCCTCCGCAATTGAGCCTTCAGGTTTGGCTTTGTTTCTAACATATGCTTTAAGCTTTTTCATGTATCTTTCAAAAGGATACATCCATCTCATATACACAGGGCCACCAAGAATAGCTTCTTCAGGTAAATGAAGAATGAGATGAACCATTATGTCAAAAAATGTTGGAGGATATATCATTTCCAAATTGCATAATATCTTAACCACTTCCTCATTTGCTTCATACATGTCTTTCACATCTACTGATCGTGCATAAATTTTTTGAAATAATGTGCAAACGTCATTGATTGTTGTTGAAACATTTTTGTGTAGACCCTATCGTACCCTTATTGGCAGCAATCGTTGCATGAGGATGTGATAATCTTGGAACTTTAACCCCATTATATTTGAATTATTGGGAAGTACCTTATTTTTGAAGTTCGATCTAAATCCATCAGGCAGACTCCTCGAATAAACTGACAAAAGCGTTCTCGATCATTGGGTGTGAAAGAGTAAGGAGCTTGTGGTTGGTACAACTTGTTGTTTTTTTGTGTTAGCCATAGGTTATGTCGAATACCCATATTTTCCAAGTCTTAGCGGGCTTTGTGTGTGTCTTTTGATTTATCGTTCATCAACAAAGTACCCAATAAACTCTCACACACATTTTTCTCCACGTGCATAACATCAAGATTGTGTTTTAAAAGCATAGAAGAACAATAATCCAGCTCGAAGAAGATACTTCGTTTAGTCCAATTCAACTATGATGTTAGGCGCTTTCTTTTTACCCCTCTATACATTGGATGTTTCCCCAGAACACGATCTGGGAGATTTTTTAGTTGTTCTAATATTTGAGCATTAGTCAATCGTCGGGGAGGATGTTTTGTCTCTTTCTTGCCATCAAACGACAGATCGTTCCTCCATTTATGCTTTCTAGGCAAGAATCTTCTGTGTCCAACAAAAGTTATCTTATTCATTATAGCGCACGAAGGTGTGTCAACGTTACACTAGGGCATGCTTTATAACCTTGACCACTCCATCCAGACAAGCTACTACGAGCAGGATAATCGTTGATCGTCCATAACAGTGCAGCATGCATCCTAAATAAAGTTTTGGTTGATGCATCTCTCACCTGGACTCCTTCAGCCCACAATCTTTTCAACTCATCAACCAACGGCCTTAAGAATACATCACTGTCCTTACTAGGTGATTTAGGCCCGGGAATTAGCAAGGTTAACATGAAAGAAGACTCTTTCATACATAACCACGGTGGTGTATTATATGTTGTTAACACTACCGGCCACATACTATAAGTCTGACTCAAGTTACCGAACAGATTAAAACTATCGGCAGCCAAACCTAAGCGGACATTCCTTGGTTCTTTAGCAAAATCCGGATATCTCTCATCAAAATCTTGCCATGCCTTCCGATCAACCGGATGTCGCATCATACCATCCGTTAAGCGTCCAGTATTATGCCTGATCATTTCTTTTGCCGTTAATCTTGAACTATACCTTCGTCGAAGCCGTGAAGTTAAAGGAAAGTAGCGCAACACTTTATGTGGTACTTTCTTCCCCTTTGTGTTTTTATCAACCCATCTACTCTCATTACAAACCAGACAGTTTTGCATGGATTCATTCTCCTTCCAAAACAGTGCACAATCATTAATGCAAGCATGGATAGACTGATATCCTAACCCAAACTTACGCAGTTTCTTCTTAGCTTCATAGTGTGACGCTGGAACGTGATTTTCCTTCGGCATTGCAATTTGTAAAATCTCTAACAGTTGGTCAAACGAACTATTCATCCATTTGTTGATAACTTTGATATTCATCAATTTGGCTATGAAGTTTAGGGAAGACATTTGACTATAATCGGGGTATAACTCCTTATTTAGCTCCTCAAACAACGCATCAAACTCTAGGTCTAAACCAGTTCCATCTTCATCTATATTATCCTCGTTTGTATTTTGCTCAGCCATCACATCATCTATGGCATCAAACATCTCATTATTTGTTGTTGTAGTTATTGGAGGAGTTGGTGTTGTTCTTGGGGCAAAAAGTGATGCTATCTCCGCCACACGAGGATGTTGTTCACCATGATAAATCCAATTCTGATATGATTGTAGAAACCCACGGTCAAGTATGTGGCCATATATCGTGTTCAAATCCTGTCGACATGCATTATAACAACTTCTACACGGGCAAAACGCTCTACCTCGACCGTCGACATGGTTCTTGGCCGTCTCTATAAAGTTGCGAAGACCGCTTAAGAAAGCCGGAGAATTCCGATTTCCCAGTGTAACCCAGCTTTTATCAATTGCCATATCTAGTGTCATATCTATTGTGTTATAAGCATACACATATACTTGCATGTAATAAATGATATAAATGAATGTATGTGATTTGATCGGTACTCTAAGGCGGTGGATCCTAACCCACTTTTTGAATATTCTATCTCATATGTATACATTTTAACGAGTTGACTATTTAAGAAAAAATCAGCAGCATTTCACCTTAACTCCCCAAGTATGCAGATAAACCGCAAACTCGAAGGAGTAAGGAGAAATATCTACCAATTTTTTCTTAAATGTCAACCCATTAAAATATATACATATCCTAAATAAGATAGAATATTCAAGGGGACAATCCAAAATTTATCTCTATCAGATAAATTTTGGATGGGTATATTCTAAAGAGTTATCCTAAATAAGCATACTAGTGTACACAACATGAGACGTACATAAAGGTATAAAATTCGGGATGCGTACCTTAAAAAATTCAATGAAACACAAATAAGATGTTATTCACACCTCTCCAACCGCAATGAGTTCCGAACTTGCAACAAAATTAAATAAAGTTACATATACATAAAAAGATATATACATACATTCACAATTACATAAATACATACACAATTATATACATACAAATCATACAATTACATAATCATACGTATGAACATACATACAAATATACATACATATTATATACAAACACACATAAATAAATACCCAAATTCTAAAATTACATACACAAACACAATTACATACATAAAAATACATACATAAACGTATATACATACATAGCCTTTACAAGCATACATAAACAAATACCCAAATTCCCAAATTACATACATAAACACAATTCCATACATAAACATAAACATAATACAAATATATACAAACACACATACATATATATACATACATAGCCTTTACAAACATACATAAACAAATACCCAAATTTCCAAATTACATACATAAACACAATTCCATACATAAACATAATACAAATACATACAAACACACATACACATATATACATAAATATTATATACAAACATACATATATAAATGCCCAAATTCTAAAATTTCATCTAAACCTAATTTCATCATAAAATTTTAAAAATATTTATAAAATCATACATCTAAACCATATATACATAGATACAAATAGACACAACAATGCTCAAATTCTAAAATTACATACACAAACACAATTACATACATAAAAATACATACACATATATACATACATATATAAATGCCCAAATTCTCAAGTTTCACCTAAACCTAATTTCATCATAAAATTTCAAAAAATATTTATAAAATCATACATCTAAACCATATATATACATACATACAAATAAACACAAACATATACATACAAACATATATCTAAACCTAGTTTTTAGAAAAATTACTAACCAAGTTTGCAAATTAGCTTCCTCTCAGCTTGAAATCCTTCAAAAATGGTTAAAGCTTCAAACACCTAACAAAAATCAAAGAAATTAAGCAAAAAAACACCAAAATGTTGATTTTCTTGTTAAGGTTCAACAATAGATGTTAACTCACCTCAAAACCGAAGAGATTGGTGAAGACTGCTCCACAAAATACCCAAATATCGTAAAATCGCCGGAGAGAGAGATGGAGTGATTTGAGATTTTTTGTTGGAAATGAGAAGCAGAAAGCTGTTTCCTGGTTTAATTCACGCTGAGACCTATAGCGACGACATGTCGTCGGTATAGACTAGAAAGTCGGTGCAATAGGTCCCCTGTACCGACGACATGTCTTCGGTATAGGCTTTGTAGGGTTTTGACTAGTCAATAAAGTAAAGACCCTATGCCGACGACATGTCATCGGTATAGGGCATTGAAGAATTTTTTTTAATTTAAAAAAAATTGACCTTATAAATATTATTATATTAAAAAAAACAAAAGAAAATCAAAATTACCCTATACCGACGACATGTCGTCGGGATAGTGTTGAGAAAAAAATTCATTAGGCGTCAACTTTCCCTCCAATCTGCTTAACCCTATAGCGACGACATGTCGTCGGTATAGGCTCGAAAGTCGGCGCAATAGGCTCCTGTACCGACGACATGTCGTCGGTATAGGCTTCGTAGGGTTTTGACCGGTCAATAAAGTAAAAACCCTCTAGAATTTTTTTAATTTAAAAAAAAAAATTGACCGTATAAAAATTATTATATTAAAAAAAACAAAAAGAAAATTAAAATTACCCTATACCGACGACATGTCGTCGCTATAGGGTTGGGGAAAAAATTAATTGGGCGCCAACTTTCCCTCCAATATGCCTCAACCCTATAGCGACGACATGTCGTCGGTATAGGGTGTCCCATACAAAATTTTTGTTTTCACCTATAGCGACGACATGTCGTCGCTATAGGGTGACCTATGCTGACTACTAATGTCGTCGGTATAGGCGACGTCGGCACAGGGTCATTTCCTTGTAGTGAAACTCTAAAGAGTTAAAGAAAAAGGTGGAGTGCTAGAAAAAAAGTTGTTGATGGTTTATTTGTTAGAGGGAGAACAGATCAAAGAACTCCTAAGTCTAAGGGTACACCAAGGTCAAACTCTAGATTGAAAAGGAGATGTCCTGAGATAAAAAGAAGAAACCAGAAGGTAATTATTTCAAGAATCATGGGTTATTTTAACCCGACGGATCTGTTGATGGGTATGAGAGTTCTGATGTCTCGGTGATATCAAATGGAAAGGCAGATGATAGTTGGATTCTTGATCCCTGATGTTCCTATAATATGTGTCATACCCTGCCAGCGGCGGAAACACGAAATGTAACAGATAAATCGGTTTCACAACCCACTGTTTATAAAGATAACATAAACATAACCATTCGAATAACTTAAAGTCACGTTTGAAACAAATTTTGAGTACATGTTTTGCTACACGGTTTCAAATTACAAAGTAGTTTAGACGCGCAAAAGGTAAATACTAAACATGATATCGTGGTCTTCCATAAGCCTAGTTTAATGCAATCCATGCCTAAGCTTAAACATTTGTGTTAAACCATGTTTAAAAAAGAGAAGTCAACTAAAATTTTGGTGAGTTTCACAGGTATGATAATATGATATACACAAATTTAGTTTAAGCACATGGTGATGTAATTAACATGAGTTCAAAACGAAACCTAGACATTTTTTGTTACCCCAGAAAACGCTTCGTTTCGTACTATGATTAGCACAACGTAGATTTAGGTTTTGTTTTATGGATATATGCAAATGCAAGTAGTACTATTCACAGTATCCGGTATATGTTAATCAAGTTATGTAGGGACTTGTGTGTTAGTTTTCAATTAATTTACATTGAAAGTTTTGTTTTCATGTGCAAGTGTAAAAGAAACATGTTTCTCCTTCAAAACAGTTAATAAAAGTTTAAAAAGAGGAGCCAGAAAACTAACCTGGTGATAAAGGGTCTGAAAGTGCTAACTGCTATGTAGTGAGGTTTTGGTTCTACACTGATCGCAATACACAGCAAAATCAACCGTTCCATCATAAAAGGTTAGAATTGGTGCATGGCATATATATTTTGCTTTAATAGTTGGACTGATGTTTCTTGATTCTCTCCCCATTCAAACTTCTTGTCCTTCTGGATTAAGATGGTTAATGACTAGGCTATATTCAAGAAATTTTCAATGAATTGTCGATAATAACAAGCCAAACCCAAAATTGACGTATCTCTGTTGGTGATTTAGCTCTCTACAAAAAAGAAGGGTATTTGAGACTGAAAAATTAGTCTCTGATACTCCCTATCAGTTTTAATGGTTATCGGGGATTGATTTCGCAAGTATCGGTCAGTGACGGATACTTAGTACTAAATAATTATGTTAGTAACTGAAAACCAGTCCCCATTGTATGCCACCAACAGGGACTAACAATCAGTCTCTGATACATAAAATTTCAATACTCAATTTGTCCCCCGTTACCACATCATTTCAGTCTCCAATATATTTCTTCAGTGACTACAAATCAGTCTCAAATACTAGGATATTTCAATCCTTAATTAATGTATAACTTGAGGGAGTGAAAATTAGTCCTCTAAACATGTTTATATTGTCCCTACTACGTTTTGTTAGGTTTGTGATTCTATATCAAATCAGTCTCCGATAAGTTGTTTTAAAGACTAAGAATTAGTCACCGGTATCATGTGATTTCAGACGTTAATATGTTTATTTTAGGTACTGAAAATTAATCTCTGATAACATGTTATTCACTACTAGAAAACTTCGTTATTGTGTCTGATTGCGACGGCTCTCTTTTGCGACTGGATATCGGTCGCAATTAAGTTGCAAATCAGATACATAATTTTTTTTATTAAATCCCTTTTTATAATTCTTTACAAATCTATTTAAACTCCCATAAATATTCAAATACAAATCAACCCAAATGCATCAAAAATCTCATATAATGAGTATATATTCAAACTACCAAACAAATTCATAAATTTCAAAAAAAAAGTACAGTGGTTTTTCTTCCATTTTATCTTGAGTGGAACACTAATATTGACAAGAATGCACGATGTCATCTTTATCACGTGAGAGTTGGGATACCGTAGCAACTGTTGTCTTGAGGGCCAACCCATGAACATGAGGAAAAATTGCTTGTTTCATTAGCTGGATTTTAGTCAAAATACCTAATGTCTGCATAAGCCTAAACAACATATTCAACCACCAAGTATGCAACATGAGCAAATATAACATAAATGACAATTTGTACAAAATACAGAAGTAAAAAAAAATATTTCCTACACCAATTAACAGGTCAATTCAAGCCCACAAATCATGACCATAAAAATTTCTGGTTTCCTCAACCCAGGTGTTGATTTTAAAAGACAATAAAATCTAACAACTAAATATCTAGAAATTAAAAATGGGTTAGAGCTAGAAAAATTAATAGTATATCTACACGGTCTAATGGACAAATAAACAACATACTAAAAGTAATGGAATAATAGACCACACATTCTAATGGATTAATAAACCATGTCCATATCACATGAATAGAGCTGTTAATAAGGAAATACTATAGAAAACAAAAAAAAAATATTTTTTCCGGAAAAAATTATATATATATATATATTGTAATATCCCAAAAATAAACGACGATTATAATAACAAGTTAGAATGCAGGAACGAACAGAATTAACGAACAAGGCGTGATGGGCCGTGCCGGGATGGGCCTGGCGAACTTAAGGGCGTCACACAAGGGAGAGGAGTCTCTCTATAAATAGCTTAAACCCTTCATAATCTCTCATTTTGTCATTCTAGAGAGAGAAAGTACATGGATCGACCAGAGGAGCTAGCATCTTGTTCCTCTACTGCTCGTGAGTAGGTTCTCCGATTCAGAATCGCGAAACATGTAATGAGCCGAACTAGATCTGAGTTTTTTTATTCTTTTGGGTTTTTCGGGTATTTTCGTAAAAAATGATGAGTTTTTATGAACCAAAAGAGGAATGGATTACAGATATGTGACAAGTGAAAACTACAAGTTTTTAACGTAAAAAGTTAGGAACTTGAACATAATCAGATTAGGCCGCAATTAACATGCAAACTTAGGGTTTTGGGGAAGGTGATAGCCCCGCAGGAAAACTTGTCAAGTTCGCAAGGGGAGGATCTAGCAAACTTAATATGTTCGCTGAATGTGGATTTAAGCGAACTTAGGTAAGTTCGCTAAGGCATGTTCGCCTGATGGCAAGAAGTAGCGAACTTGATAAGTTCGCTAGTCATGTTCACCTGATTCCATGTAGCGAACTTAGCCTTAAGTTCGCCTAATTCAGTATGGTTAACTCGTTAGAGTTAGGATTAGGTCTGATGTGTATTTAACTACTCAATACAGATCGTACGTGACGTTGTTGGGCCTTTGTTTAGGACAACGAGACTAGCTTATCAGGTGAGTTCTAGAAGCCCTAATTTAAATATTTTAAATAAATGTTTTTAGGCTGGTGTGCATACGTAACGATGTGACTGTTTTATAAAATAATGTTTATGAATGATCTGCGTAATGTTTTATGAAACGATGTTTATGAACGATGTTTTGAAAGGAAAAGTTATGAAAGAAGTGTTGCCAAGGGAATTTTGCGAATTGTTTACGAATTAATGAATGATTTTTAATAAAACGTACGAATGCTTTAACTGAAGTTTTTGAAGTAAAAGAAGTGAATGTTTATGAAAGTCACAAACAAACGAATCTGCCATGATTCCTACGGGAATCGAAGCTATGGGTATGGGATGTATGTTATGGGCCTTACCTGTTAGGGGCCTATGTGGCTGACCAATTTTTTGTACAACTGGGGTGATGACAGTCACAAAAGGGATTACCTTGATCCTTTAAGTTGGTACGATTTTACCTTGCGGGGTAGTCGTGCTTTAAGTTTCGTACTTGTGCCTTACGGGATGCAGTGCTTGAAGTTTGGTACGTGTCATCCTTGTGATCCTGTCCTTGAAGTTTGGTGTTGAATGGCCTAAGTACCGGGCCCTAGGTTTCTCCGCCTACAGGTAATGTAGGTGTTGAAGGGCTTAGTGGTGGTGATCCTTAGGTTCCTCCACCGGTATGCAATGTTTGAAATTGACGGTTATGAGAAGGCGCAGATTCGATATGTTCGTTGACTTATGGGTTATGGTGTGTTATTTTTGTTATTGCATTATTTTACGTACGCTTTTATTAATGAAGTTGAATGTTATTTTTTTGGCAAATATTTGAAGTTAACGTTTTATGTTAAAACTAGAACTCACCAGCATAGCTGACTTTTTAGTATGCACATTCAGGTTAAGGACAGGTATGGAAATTGAACGGTGATACTTGGCTGGCGAAAGGAGTTACCCAGTCGATCACGAAAACTAGCATCCCGTTATGAGTTGTTTATGTATTAGACAACGTTACGTTTCCGCATGTTGAACAAGTTTTAATTATGTTGAATGAATGTTTCCACTGCGATATTTGATATTCAAGTTTAAGAACTGTTTGTGAATGAGTAAATCCAACAAGTGAGGCCTCCCGGGTTTGGGGCCTTACATATATACTAGTAGAAACCCACGCGATGCGGTGGCGACGACAATTTATAGCGCGATACTCGTTTTATGTTAGTTTATCAATCTTCTCATGATATATTGTTGTCACACCCTGAAATTCCACAGCGGGTTACCCGCGGGTTGTGACTGTCAAGGATCATCAGTCCCGGTCATTTCGAACGACCTCTAAATGGTTTTCGAAAAGACATTCCGTTTGAACATCATACAAAATAATTAAGTAATACAGAGTTTGAAAATGCGAAATGTAAAGTGCAGAAGCAAAAGTAATGTAGCAAAATACAGAAGTACAATAAATTAGGATCTAAATGAAAACATGAAATTCGACTCCAGACATGCAATCCTAGTCCATGCGTGAATGCTTAGCGACCAGAGATAAACATGCTTAAAAGTGTCAACACAGGGTTGGTGAATTCACAGGTTTAAGTAACAGAAACAGAAATGAACAACAGTGTAATAGTACGTATGTATACTAGTAATTCGATTGTTGATCAGACAATAAACAATAACTATATAAGCAACACCGAAACTGAAGCTTAACGAAGGAATGCAGAAACTAGCGTTTTGCCTCTTGCGTGCCCAGCACGCAATGGATTAGGTCAATTATGCACCCGTTTGACTACCGGTCAGAGTTAGCGCAACTAACCCGGGTGGGGGTTGTTAAACCCAATAGTACTATTCATGAATCACCTCGCTTTGTAATAATTAACGGTTCGAATATAAGAGGACTTTATATGCGGGAAAAGCACCCACTTATATATATTAAAGCGAAATCAAAGTAATCAGCATACGACTAAGTAAGAAAATGGTTTAGCATGCATTTTCCCCAAATGGAAAAGTAACTAAAATGGGGCCGTGAAACTCACCTGGTAATGCGGTGAATGAAGAATGAAAGCAACAAGAGGAATCTAGCAAATCAGGATGACCGACCTAACCGAGCCCTAGAAATAGTAAGCCTATAAGGTCTATGAAAGTAAACATAGTTTATGTAACCACATTCATCCAAACGACTCAACGTTGAAAGGTTACATTGACGTTTTGAAAAGGTTTAACAAAAGTTAACCGAGGTTTGACCAAGGTTTGACCAAAGTTGACCAAGGTTTGACCAACTTTGACCAAGGTTTGACCAACTTTGACCAAGTTTGACTAATTTTGACCAATGTTGACTAATGTTGACCCGACGACCCGTTGGTAACACATGGTGGAAACGTGTACAAGTAGCATATAAGTGACATATGAGTAACACATAAGTACATATAAGTAGCACATATGTAACACATAAGTAGCATACAAGTAATACTTAAGTAACACATGAGTCATACTTTGTGACATAGCATTCATGCTTCAAGTAGTTGCATAAGTAATTAACATTTGACAAGTAACATGGCATTTGTACATCTTCATGGTATATTTCATACATGTTAACCATTTATATACATAAGTCATGTCATTATATTAATAACATATTTACATTAGTTCAATCCATTTGCAACGAGTAGCATAATATGTTATTTCTACACCATAGTTCTTAACATAGCAACGTTTCCATTTTTAGGCAATTAGGGTTTTAGGGCATGTTAAGTGTCATAGCTCAACTAAATAAGTTATATATGAAATCATACTAGTAACATACCGTAAACATGATTCTATGCATACACTTTCTATTTCAAGCAATGGTGAAGTTCCAAAACCAACAAAGTTTTCTTATTTAGCAAGGTCCTCTAAAACACATCATTATACAACTCTAAATCACATATTCTTGTATATGTCATCTATTCATATAGTAATAAAGCCATTAAACCTATTTTAGACATTTATAGCATACACATACAAAATATGTTCAAATAAAGTTTCCTTTTTAGGAAAGTGGTCCAAACGACCTTCTACACATGTGTAACTTTCAATATCTCTTTCTAACCATTTAATAGATGTTATAAAACCATATTATCAAGTATTTATCCAATAGAACCTCATAACACAAAATATGACAAATTAAAGTTTCCTTATATAGTAAGTCGACCATAACATAGAGTAAAACAACATTTCAACCAAAAAAATTACATTTCCTACTTATCCTACTATTATAAGCATCATTTAAACTCTTAAACATACCATATACACATTTATGCAAAATCTCAACCAACAAAGTTTCTATAAATAGAAACGAGCAAATAACAACCTAAATAAATATTTCAAACAATAAAAAGTGCAAAAATGAAATCAACAACTTCATTTTATGAAAACTCTTTAATAAAACATGGATTAAGACACTTGTAACAATGAAAATCGTTTGGATAGATGGGGTACCATATATGGCCGAAAATAATGAAGGAAATGGTAGATGAATACTTACAACTCCAAGTATGATGATAGAATAGTATTGAACAAGCTTGAATCACCACCAAATCACTTGAAATCACCTTGGATTGGACTTGTAATACTTAGAATGGATGATGGATTTTTGAGAGAGATGGAGGCTAGGGGAGGGGGTTGTGGCCGAGAGAAAGAGAGGGAGAGAGAGTGTGGTGTTTAGGGTTAGGGTAAAAGTGAGTTAAGGGTGGGTTTAGAAGTTGTTTTAGTGAAGTGGTGTTGGGCTTTTTCATCATTTAAGGCTTTTTAGTTAACTAGTGGGCTCCTAAATGGACTAATTAATTAAATAACTGAATTATTAGGTCCATAATGTAAACCCATCATTTTTATAAAATCCCAAATAAATGTTGTTGGCACATATTGCGTATAAGCGTTAAAATAAAATATGCTCAATAAATTTCGAAAAAATTCATATAAGCATGAAATATTAAATCGCAGTATTACATATAATTTTTGCACACCAATTATATGTCTAAATACTATTTCTAAATATCACCAACGTTCGTGTGACAGGACGCGTGTGTGACCCGGTAATCCGCTCGATTACCGATGCATGAACTGAAATGAAACGAATGGACTTGCTATATGAAATATGTACTTAATTACTCTATAATTAAGTATGATGCAAGTGTAATTATGTGAATTCACGTAAAAGTCGGGTATGGATATTAACCTGAATTTGCCATGTATCACAATTGTATAGTGCGTAAGTTAGTTTTCCTATTCGTAGCATCGGTGTGGTCTATCTAGTAGGGAACGTGAGCGATGCTGCGGCGACGAAAAATTAATATTGTTTAACTATTTGCTTAATTAAAATAATACATTTATTGTTTTTAATAAAAATTACACATCAATTGCAAAGGAAATTACAAATTGCTTATAAAATATTTATATGAAGTACTAACCACACCTAGTTTTAGCTCCAGCTGACATAAAAATGAGTGATAATTCAAAGGAAATAATCATGTTAATAAAAATAAGTTAACAATTGGTGCAAAAAAGCCACCAAAGACAATAATTTCTGATATAAAGGAAAAACTTGTCAAATAGAGCTACTTCAATGTCTTTGGTGTCTAGCTCAAATAAGAAGAAATAAGAAGAAAAATAGACATCAGTGGAAAAAAAAACACACACATGCATTACCATTAGGAATGTAGAACTTACATACAAAAGAAACTTACTTACAAAAGAAGTGAACTAATATCAATCTGAAAAAAACAAGTAAGAAACATAGTTATGAAAACAATTATTTTAGTAAAATAAATAGCGGTTTACAAGTGAAATGAAAGATGAACCAAACGCTATACCTCTGGCTCCAAGTGTTCCCCATGTCAGCTACAAATATAAAGTAGTCTAATTGCTATGCAAACAACACCAGTTCTAAGTTGTCAAGCTATAAAATTTAGTAAAGTCAAACCAAAACATGAGAAACTTCAAATCAACATGTTGTGTAGGCAACTGAGAAATGAACCCCTTCAAAATAGACGCATATGCTTTTAAAACCGCATCTAAATCGTGACCCAAAATACTAAGAAATTCATCAGCGTGTTGAGTTACAACCTTTCTTCCTTCATTGAACCATGGATCTGTTTCCAAGCCTTTTCTTTTAGAAGTCTTTTTGGTCTTACTTATAGTATCTCTGCACATTATAAATTATGATTAGGAGTGGCAAAATGATGAAAGAAGGTAAGTTGGGTAATAGGTCAGAGCAGGATTGTGTGAAATGTTACTTTTTGGTTTGGGTCAAAACAGGTCTAGAAGGGTTCGATTGACCCAAAGTACTTTCTTTTAATTTGTTTTATGCATTGATAACACCTGTTCAATTACTTTCTACCTGTTCAACCCATTTGACCCCTAGATACACATGATTTGAAACAAATAAACGGTATTAGCAACAACCAATTCGTATGACCCATCATTTTTAATTTCATATGGACATTCTTTGACAGGCTGCTTGATAGAAGACTCTGGTTCAATGTCACTTTTAGCACCTGTTGTCTGAGTCCTACAACAAGGATCTTGGTCGTTTTCACTTTCAACTCTTGTTCTCTGCATACTACCATGGGTCTGTAGTTCCATCTAATTCAAATACTCCTTAACAGGGTACTCAATTACAGGCTCTGTGTCCATCTCATTTGAAACTCCTAACAAGTGCTTATGGCCAGCAAGATCTAACTCCATGTCATTTGAACCTTCTTCAACATGCTGCTCAACTGAAGGACTCGCATCGATATCATTTAGAGACTAAGGTGCTTACTTAATTTCACATGTTTGTTGTTTTGTCACCTTCAGACACGGTTGGGCATTGCTTTTATCCATGCAACACCAGGTGTTCAGTTGATTAAAGGCGGTGATGCATTGGGCCAGCAATATAACAATAAAATGTAAGTCTTGACGGCTTTGACTTTCAAAGTCAACGATTAACATATCTTCAAAATGATGCTTCTAATGAACATAAATTAAAACAATGAAATTGACCAAAACAACAAATGAGCACACATTTTCAAGCTTTGTATGTGAAAATTATTAAAATAATCAATTCTAATAAACAGAAAATAAGCAAAAAAAATAATAATCTTAATACTAATTTCACGTTTTCGTTTAAGAATTATTTCCAACATCGGTCCGGTCACATTGGTTTAAATTAATTAATATAAATTATTGGTGTTAAAATATAGTAGAAAGAGTGTCATTTTTGGTGTAAAAATATAAATAGAAGAATATATATGTATTTACAGGTTTAAATTAATTAATTAACTTTTTTTTTAATTTGAACAGCTCTATAGCAGTTACCTAACGACTCTCTCCCTTGATTACCGAACGGGTATATAGGTACCCGCCACAAGTTCCCGCAAGGCTTGAGACGGTGTACCCGTGATACCTGATGAATCCGAAGGTGCCCCTACTACCCTAATATAACACATAAAATTGATTCTTTAAAAGGTTAAAACCCAAAAACTAAGTTAATTACAATCAATTTGGTGATATAAATTACATTATCAACTAATATTTTATATATTTAGCTTCACTGCTTTTTTTGGATATTAAGGCATGGTAATGTGTTTTATTAATGATTATAGCCTCCATGTTCTTGCTTTGATGTCAACGCTATTAAATTATTTTTCTGTAAACATTTCCATCCTGGCAGACATTCCAACAGATTGTATACTGATAGATTCTAACCTAATTTGTAACGTCAACCGTAAAAAATGGTTACTAGTAAGTAAATTGATAATTTTAGTATCTGGATCCTTTTATACGTTTAATGCAATTATTTTTTTTGTAGCAGACATCACTACGTCAGGATTCTCTTGTGAGATGGATGTTATCTAAATCGGGCCCAACTACCCCACCAATCCGGATCGAATCCCCAAACCTATGAGGAAGCCCACAACTGGGAAAACCCCATGGTTCAACCCAAATAGTTGCTGCAGGTAAGACTCAAATCCAATACCTCCACTATAAAAGTCTTGGGGCTACCATTGCACCAAATATTTAATAATGGCCAACGGTTTTAATGCAATTACTTTAATCGTCAAAAAACTACTAATTATTTGTTTATTTTTTCAGATTATCGGCTTAGAAACAAAAACTAGAGGTGATGCACACGATCAGGAGGTAATATAGTCCCCATTCCCTAATATTTAATATTTTTTGGGGGGGATTAAGGCATTGTAATGTGTTTGGTTACTCCTGTATATTATATTTTCAGTGTCAACTCCTTTTGTTTGAATATTCCCATCCAACTCATAGATGTTAACTTACACGAAATATCGACCATAAAAGTGGATACTTCTAAATTGATATTTTTTCTGCCTGATCATTTTATAACATGATCAATTGGTCCTTAAACAAATATAAATATGAATTGATTTTTTCATTCTCTTTTTTTAATGTCCATCATGTGCAATTCATACCTGTTCATGAACCTGGAGTTTCCACCTCATTTTAGAAATCATTAAGTTAGAAAACTAATTAAATAAGTTTAACTAAAGGTTCTATCTAATCTACTATAAATAAACCTTGATCGCATTAGCATTTCAAATATCCCACAAATAAGTTTAACATTTGAAAGCCTGTTCATCTTCAAAATGGCCGCTTCCAAGAACTCATTTGGAGTTCTTATGCTTCAAATGATGGTTGTTCTAGGACTATTCTCTTTACATGCAGAAGGCCAAGGCTTAAAAGTAGGGTTTTATGAGAAATCATGCCCACATGCAGAAAAGATTGTGTTTAAAGTCATCAAGGATGTTATGGCGGTGGCGCCGTCTCTTTCTGGCCCATTGTTGAGAATGCACTTCCACGACTGCTTCATTAGGGTTCGTAACATCTTATATTATTATCGTAAGATTTCAGTTTTCTTCTTCAATTATCGCGTAGTAAATGTGTCTTATGAACATTGCAATTGTAGGGTTGTGATGGATCGGTTTTATTGGATTCTCCAACTAGGCAATCTGAGAAATTCTCACCCCCTAATCTCAGCCTGAGAGGGTTTAACATCATTGATAGGGTAAAGGTGGCGTTAGAAAACGCCTGCCCAGGTGTAGTTTCTTGTGCTGACATTGTAGCCCTTGTTGCCAGAGACGTTACCGTTGTGGTAGATTTATCGTCCTAGCTCTCAGATCTAATTCTGAAACTATTTTCATGTGTTATTTTATTTCCTATCCTGACCATCCCCTTTTGTTAACAGACCAAGGGACCATTTTGGGAGGTCGAAACTGGCCGAAGAGATGGAAAAGTGTCTTTATTCAGTGATCCCATAAATCCTGTAACAGGACTGCCACGATTTACTGCAAACATCACTGTATTGAAAGAATCATTTGCACTGAGGGGACTAAGCACAAAAGACCTTGTTGTTCTATCAGGTACGTCCTGACTAGTAATACTTCAAATTCATATCTTCTTCATAGTTAGCATTGAGGTGTTGACGTTCGACATTGTAGCATAATTAATATGCAGATTCTTGATCGTTTTTTAGGAGGACATACCATTGGGATGTCTCATTGCTCGTCGTTCGAAAGCCGGCTCTACAACTTCACTGGGAAAGGCGATACAGACCCCACTATGGACCAAAACTATATTGCCAGATTAAAATTGAAGTGCAAGCCAAGAGACCAAACCACATTAGCTGAGTTAGACCCAGGGAGCTTCAAGACATTTGATGACTCTTATTACAAACTAGTGACTAAGAGGAGGGGGCTTCTTCAATCAGATGCAGCCTTGCTTAACGACCCTGAGACTAGAGCGTATTTAGATCAAGCTACTAGCCACGGTTCCACTTTCTTCAAAGACTTTGGTGTGTCTATGGTTAAAATGGGTAGGATTGGGGTTCTTACAGGTTCCAAGGGTGAAGTTAGGAAACTTTGCACCAAAACTAATTAACTAGGCTCAAAAATTAAAATAAAATCAAGAGCCATCACGGTTCATCTTTAATTGGTCAATTGACTTCAACCTGTTTAATTTAAGTATGTACAAGTTTCTTCTTAATTCTTTATATTGTTGTATTCTCTCATTCTGGAAAGTTTTTTTTGCTTCTCAATATTGATTATCCTCCCTAGTTTCGAATATATATTCGATTAGATTTCAAACATATATTTATAAGAGGGTTTACTTATATAATAAACGCTTACAAACGTTCAACAATGTTAGAAATTGTTAAACTGGGAGAACGTAAAACACGTGTTTGATCACAAACGATCGACTACGAAAATTACATAGGAGAACGTAAAACAAGAATTTGATCACAAACGATCGACTACGAAAATTACATGGAAAAACAAATAACCCTATCAGGCCTATATAGGCAAACAACTTTGAAAACAATATAACTCTAAATTAGAAACCTGGTCATAGTAATCTTCTAAGTTTTTACTATTAGTCCCTTGACTTTAAATTTCCATCATAACCACCCTTTGAGATCATCTGTACCACCCTTAATATCCTTCATGTTTGCCCGTCTACCAATTCGGTATTGCTAGTATTTTCACACTCCCTCTAAATACCGATTTTCTTCATTCCTAAACTTGTACAACACTTGAGCATCTTCACCATTGGCGTACCCACCCTTACGGGGATGGGTCGTCCGACACCCACCAAAAAGATATTATATTTAGAATAAATTACAAATTGTGTCCTTTAACTATTATTCAAAAATAAATTACAAATTGTGTCCTTTAACTATTATTCAAATTGCAAGTATTGTCGTTTGGCTTCAACAATAACAATGTATGTCCTTATTTTAAAAGCTTTGCACACTTTAAGTCCTTTTGACTAACCCCCATCCAAAAATTATGTTAAGTGTGGTAATGTGCACCTCACATGAGGGGCATTTTCGTCTTTTTACTCCTATTTTTTTTTTCTAACTCACCTTCCCTCTCAAATACACCTATTTGTCCTTTGGCTGAGGCAGGGTTTTGGATATAGTTAAGGCACTGGTAAAGACTATTAACTTAAAAGGGTTTCACATAATCTTTGCATCGATCAGATCCGAAATTTGTGGCTTCCACAACGGATTATTAGCTCTGAATTTCATCTTTGCACCAAAACTAACTAGGCTATTTTTTTTCAAAAAGTAAAATAAAATCTAGAGCTAGCCACCACGGTTCATCATCAATTGGTCAATTGATTTAAACTTGTTTAATTTAAGCTTGAGGTAACAAGAGTTCAATGTTTTGATGTATGAGTGTGCCACAGAAGTTTCTTCCATCAAACATGGTTTTCACAGTCATGAATAACTGAATATACTCATACTAGTATGAATCCATGTACAAGTTTCTTTTTAATTCTTTGTATTTTTGTGTTCTATCATTCTTGAAAGTTGTTTGGCTTCTCAATGTATTACTTTTTGGTTTAATCTAGATTATCCTCACTAAATTCGAAACATATATTGAGGTTTTGGCAGCCTTAAACTATAAAGAGATAAAGAAAAAGGCAGAGTGCTAGAAAAAAGTTGTTGATGGTTTATTTGTTAGAAGGAGGACAGATTAAAGAACTCCCAAGTCTAAGGGTATGCCAAGGTCAAACTCTAGATTGAAAAGGAGATTAGCTGAGATAAAAAAGCAGAAACCAAAAGGTAATTATTTCAAGAATCATGGGTCATTTTAACTAGAGGGATTTGTTGATGGGTATGAGAGTTCTGATGTCCCGGTGGTATCTAATGGAAAGGCAGATGATAGTTAGATTCTTGATCATGGATGTTCCTATAATATGTGCCACACCCTGCTAGCGGCGAAAACACGAAATGTAATTGATAAATCAGTTCCACAACCAACTGTTTATAACGATAACATAATCATAACCATTCAAATAACTTAAAGTTAAGTTTGAAACAAATTTTGAGTACATGTTTTGCTACACGGTTTCAAATTACAAAAGTTTAGACGCACAAAAGGTAAACACTAAACATGGTATCTTTGTTTTCCATAAGCCTAGTTTAATGCAATCCATGCCTAAGCTTAAACATTTGTGTTAAAGCATGTTTAAAAAAGAGAAGTCAACTAAAATGTTGGTGACTTTCACAGGTATGATAATATGATATACACAAATTTAGTTTAAGCACATGGTGATGTAATTAACATGAGTTCAAAATGAAACCTAGACAGTTTTTGTTATCCCAGCAAACGCTTCGTTTCGTACTATGATTAGCACAACATATGTGACAATCCGGACTTTTTCAGTATTTATGTTAACAAATCCAGTTAAATGTTAACCCACTTAACTCTAATCCAAACCCTAGGGACTAGTCCTGCCTTTATTCAAACTCAAACATATAAAAAACATGAAGGACGAAACTTGTAATTTACCTATAGTTGTGCCCGTAGACTCTTGATAGTCAAACTAGCAAGATCATAACCTTATTAACCTAACCTAAACTCCAGGGACCGATGCTGTCCATCTTTAAACTTCAAAACAGAAAAACAGAAGGACCAATTCTGTAATAAGCCTAAATTCGATCTTGTTTGACTTCCAAAAGTCAAACATTGCGATTTATGATTCAAATTCAGGTACTGTAATCGAACTCTATTCGAATTCGTAACCGACTAGCATCTTAATGCAATAAACGATCACCATTATAGTTTTAATCATCGTTATTACAAGTAATTAAACCTAATAATGAGAATTGGAGTCATAACCGTCGGTCTCTTTACGAAAACAATCAAATTCGACGAATTCGAATTACCAATTCACAAATCGAGTCTCTGCGCACCTTGTACGAGTCCCAGAAAAGCTTTTCCACACGTCAATTCCACCGGAAACGCAGCAGGAGTCGTCGGAACCTATCCCACTCGTTGTCGGATTCAGTTTTGGTTGAGCACAATCAATTCGAACCCCAATTTGGTAATTTCTTGCATTCTCAGTTTCTTTTTTACCCATCAATTGAAAGCCCTATCATATTTTTGGCTTAAAACATCGAATCGATCATGAACCCAATTCTAGGGTTCATACGAAATCGGATTTGGGGCTTTTGATTATGGACCCGATCATAATTCAATTAATTCACATGTGTAGTTCGTAATCGGTCACCCATTAAAAACCCTCTATCAATTTAATCTAACAACATTGAATTGAACTCAGTTCGTAACCTAGGGTTTGTTCATTTTCGGATTTGGGGGTTTTGATTATAATTGTCATCTCGATGAAATTAAAGTGGGTTTGGTTTGGTTCGCACTAGGGAGGAAGAACACAGGAACCATCAGTGTTAAAACCAATGCAATCCGGGATTTGTTGCGAAACCCTAGCGGGCTGTGGTGGTTAAAACGTTTGACTGTGGGGGAGAAGACCCGGGTTCGAGTCCCTCCACCCCCAATTCGTTTTTAGAATAGTTTTTATTGTTATTTTAATTATAAAAACCTATCCCATATTATTATAATATCATATTAAAGTGTTTTAGCCCGGAAAATAACCCGTAGGCTCGGGTTTGAATTATTACCCTATTTTTATATTATTACCACTTTTAAAAGTAATATGTTTATAGTATATTCAAACTATAACTTCATATAAAATAATATGTCTATATTATTTTCAACTCGTGACTAATCCTATTAAATAATATATATATATATATTATTTCGTATCGTTTTATACCTCGTGAGACGCTTAAACTATTTAATAACATAATCGTTATATTATTTACTCGCGTTCCTTACCTCGAATAAAAAAATAATATATTTATTATTTTTGCCATAAATGATTGCTTAGTTAATCCTACGAACCTAAAATAATATATTTAATTATATTATTTTCCTAACTTTTGTAGACGACTTTGATGTACGTATTTATTTATTTATTTAACATTAGTCGTTATTAATGTTCGGCACGTAACGCTTTGATTTTTATTTATTATATTGAGAAATCGATATGCCCGTACACGATCGTCTACCCGTTAATCCTTAGAACGTTTCAAGATGTTCTAATCTTCCGTGTCATTGTCACAATTCCCATTTTTATCCCTAATTTTGTGTTTATAATTTTAGGGCATTCGTAAGTCGTTTGAGACTTACACTCGTGGTTCCAACTTGTCCATTGTGTGATACTACCTACAACGCAACGCATGTGAGTTTTCACGGCCCCTTTTACTGTTTTAACTTGGGGGAGAAAACATGACTAAACGATTTTGGATTTTTAATTCGTATGATATCAATGTTAAATGCTAAGCGTAACATGCTATCACAGAAAGTCCTCAACTAATATCGGACCGTTAATATGGATCTTAGAGAGGTAATATTTAGTAGTACTACTGGGTTTGACAAATCCCACCCGCGTTAGTCGCGCTAACTCGATTAGATATCGAACGGGTGATATGTTAGCCTACTCACACCGCCAGTGTTGATAGACCTGGCAGGAGGCAATAAACAAACAGTCAGCTTCGGTAGCGAGCGCTTGAGCTGAACATAAACATAGGTTAGCTACCTATAGATACGTACTGAATGAACATAAATCCGGTAAACGCTTATTTACTTATCTTGAAACCTGTGGACTCACCAACCTCGTGTTGACATATTTTCTTACATGTTTTCTCAGGTCGCTAAGCTAAGACACAGGTGCACGTTAGGGCATGCATGGGATTCAACTGCTTTGATTATAACTATTTATGGTTGTTTGAATTATTCTATTGTATTTGTTTTTTATTGGACTTTTTGGACTTTTGAACTTTGGTTTTGGGCGCGTGTATTTTGCGCATTTACTTTCTTTACGTTTCCGCATTGATACTCTGATTTAAAAGATATTTTCATTTTGAGTCCCATGTAGAGTCGTTCAAAGTAACTAATGTCTGAGATCCTGGTTCGTCACTTCTCAAACGGTAAAACTCCGTTAGTTGAAACTGGGGGTGTGACAGATTGGTATCAGAGACATTGGTTATAGAGAACTAGGATTGCATACTAGACTATAGCCTCGCACATTAGTTACATGTCATTTGGATGTTTAGCACTTATATATATTGCTACAGGAACATGTCGTCAACCCCACCTTCATCACCTAAGGCACCAAGACATAAGGCAACTATCCTACCATCCCCGAAGCCCAAAAGGCGTCGGACTACTTCGAGTGACTATTCAGTTGACCAAGGGGAAGTGAGCAGCACGCAAGCAATGAATCCTGCCCGAAACTGGAACACGTACCCACAAATGATCAAAAGATGGATCGAAATGGGAAATGTCCGATCACCTTACTTCGGTTCTACTTCCTCATCACCCACATTGCCTAGCTTGCCATGTACTATGGAACAAGCTTTTGCAGCCTTTGTGTTTTATATGTCTAGAGAATTAAGCATTGTAAAGGATGCTACCGATGAGATACCGAATATTTTGAAGAAAGAGCCTCAAATAGAAGAGAATAAAGTAGGGATAGAACTTCTAACTGTTGAACTAGCAGTAACTGACCAGGTCCATAACCTTCTGGTGGATCGTGTGACACACTTGGAGACGAGGGTGGACACCTCGGACGATGACATGGAAGGAGTTCTGGAGAGAATAGCTGCTCTGGAAGCTCAGCTACATGTAGCAAACCACACTGCTGAAGGTCTTCAAGAGAGGGTGACACACCTGGAAGCCCAACTGCAAGCCGCTCTATTTCCTGAGGAGATTCCACTTTCTGATGGCGAGGAGGAGCCTTTCGAAGAGGAGCCTTTTGAGGAGGAACCTTTTGAGGAAGAGCCATTTGAAGAGGAACCTTTCGAGGGGGAGCCCTTTGAAGAAGAGCCCTTAGAGGAGGAACCAGTAGAGATAGACGATGCACAATCGTATGTTTCTTCCGATGATGAAGATGCCTGATGATCTTCATACTCCATCTTCCTTTTCATGCCTATTCTTGCTTATGTTATTTCTCCTTTCAAACCTAGATGGGTAAGGTTGTTCTCATCCAATAAAAGCATGAGAAGTTTAATATTTGAGTTATTTATTTTGTAGCCTTACAATTTATTTAATTTTCAAAATATTAGATGTTGTATCTCCTTACTCGTACCTGAATAATGTTTAATATGCGATATATTTCTCATTATTTTTCATTTGTGATTGTGAAGAATCATGTCAGGGAGAGGACGCGGAGGCCGTGCCGGTGGTCGTGGTACCATTAACATGACGGCAGCAGAGCTTGCGGCACTGATAAATGATAGTGTGGAAGAGGCTCTGGCAGCACAGAATGCTGCAGGTAAATGCTTTAGCTATTGACTAATGATGTCAATCTGTCTCCTAAAAACATCTTCCTAAACTCTATAAATCCAATCCTGTTTTTATTTCTAAATTCAGGCCAACAAAATCAGCAAAACCAACAACCAGCCTGCATTTTCAAGGCGTTCATGGATTGCAAGCCCCATGCCTTTAGTGGAGTTGAAGGAGTCGTTGGACTATTTCGTTGGTTTGAGAAGGTTGAATCGGTGATTGCCATGTGCAACTGCCCCGTGGCTAATAAGGTAAAGTTTGCCGCCGAAACTTTGGAGGGCCCGGCACTCACATGGTGGAACGCCCAGGTCCAAATGTTGGGTCTGGCCATGGCGAACGGACTCCCGTGGGAGGAATTTAAATCAATGATGAAGGAGGAATATTGTCCTCGCGATGAGATCCAGAAGTTAGAGGGAGAGTTTTGGAACCAAAAGATGGAGGGTTCTGAAATTGAACTCTACACCACACGTTCCCATGAACTGGCTATTATGTGCCCGCATATGGTAACTCCTGATTACAAGAGAATCGAGCTTTACATTGGAGGTCTAGTGCCTCAAATACAAGGCATGGTTACTTCATCCAATCCTACCACTATCCAACAAACTATCCGACTTGCCCATAAGTTAACTGACCAAGCGGTGACACAAGGGACCCTACCTCCGAGAGGTTCGGTTTCTAAACCCACCGACACTCACAAACGTAAGTTTGATCATCATTCCAATACCCACAACCACTCCAACTCTCACTTCAAAGGACCCCAACCCAACCAACCCCAGTTTAATCAACCGCAGCAGCAGCAACAGCATAGGTTTGAGCCTACTAAGAACTTCAACCAGTCGACCTCTTCTGGCCAGAACCAGGGTGGTTATGCGGGGAAGTCTCCGAAGTGTAATAAGTGTAACTTCCACCACTTTGGGTTTTGCAATCGTTGCCAGAGGTGCGGCAAAATAGGTCATGCTGCTAAGGACTGCAGGGGTGAGTTACAAGCTAAACAACATTTTCAACAACCTGGATCCACAAGGGGTTGCTTTGAGTGCGGAAATGAGGGGCACATTCGGAAGAATTGTCCACAATTGAAGAAAGGGGGTAATGGAAACCACAACCCTAAACAGAATATCAATGGCAATGGTGGTAACAATGGTAATGGTGGAGGAAATGGTGCGAAGGGACGAGCCTTCGTACTAGGATCTGGAGAAGCCCGTTACGACCATAATGTGGTCACCGGTAAGTTCCTCGTAAAGAATTACTTTGCTTATGTCCTTTTTTACACTGGTGCTGATAGAAGTTTTATATCTAAGAAACTTAGTGACATGATAAAAGGAACTTCAACTCTATTAGAAGCTAAGTATACAATAGAGATAGCTGACGGCCAAATAATTGAGGCAACTCACATTCTTAAGGGATGTAAACTTGAGCTATCTAGACATATATTTGATATCGACCTTATGCCGGTCACTCTTGGTAGTTTTGATGTAATTGTAGGCATGGATTGGTTATCTAAAAACCAAGCTAAAATTATATGTCATGAGAAGATTGTTCGTATACCTCTCCCGAGTGGAGAAATCCTTTCCGTTCAAGGCAAAAAAATTGGTGCAGTCATGAGCATCATATCTTTTATGAAAGCACAAAAATGCCTTCGAAAGGGGCTTACGCCTATTTTAGCTCTCGTTGCTGAGCAGCCCTCAGAAGAGAAGAAGATTGAAGATATTCCTGTCGTGCGTGAATTTTTGGAAGTGTTTCCCGAGGATCTGCCCGGTTTGCCACCGCACCGTCAAGTTGAATTCCAAATTGATTTAGCACCCGGAGCAGCACCGATTGCTCGGGCACCTTACAGACTGGCACCCAGTGAATTGCAAGAACTGTCCAATCAATTGCAAGATTTGTTGGATAAAGGTTTCATCCGACCTAGTTCATCACCGTGGGGAGCTCCGGTACTATTTGTCAAGAAGAAGGACGGAACTTTCCGTATGTGTATTGACTACCGGGAGCTGAATAAAGTCACAATCAAGAACCGCTACCCTTTACCTCGCATAGATGACCTCTTTGATCAACTCCAAGGATCAAGTTTCTATTCCAAAATAGATCTTAGGTCCGGTTACCATCAGTTAAGAGTCCGAGAAGAGGATATCTCAAAGACTGCATTCAGAACGAGGTACGGCCATTACGAATTTATGGTCATGCCTTTCGGGTTAACCAACGCACCTACGGTATTCATGGATCTCATGAACCGTGTGTGTAAGCCTTACCTTGACCAATTCGTTATCGTTTTCATCGACGACATCCTCATTTATTCCAAGAATAAGGAAGAACATGAGGAACATCTACGCCTAATTTTGGAATTACTTAAGCGAGAGCAACTGTATGCTAAGTTTTCTAAGTGTGAATTCTGGATCCGGGAAGTTCAGTTTCTAGGACATGTGGTTAATGAGAAAGGAATACATGTCGACTCATCAAAGATAGAAGCCATCAAGAATTGGGCAGCACCGACAACTCCGACTGAGGTGCGACAATTTCTGAGATTGGCTGGATATTACCGTCGATTCATCGAAGGATTTTCAAAAATTGCACAACCTCTCACTGCCTTAACTCAAAAAGGTAAAGCCTATAATTGGGGCGATAACCAAGAGTCAGCATTCCAACATCTTAAACAGAAACTTTGCAGTGCACCTATTCTAGCTCTTCCGGAAGGAACCGATGATTTTGTAGTGTATTGTGATGCATCTATTCAGGGACTGAGATGTGTCTTAATGCAACGCGAAAAGGTGATCGCATACGCTTCACGTCAACTAAAGGTCCACGAGAGAAACTACACCACTCATGACTTAGAGTTGGGAGCCGTAGTCTTCGCTCTTAAGATATGGAGACATTACTTGTACGGTACCAAATGCACCATCTACACCGATCACAAGAGTCTTCAGCACATTTTTGAACAGAAAGAGTTGAACATGCGACAACGTCGTTGGGTCGAACTCTTAAACGATTATGCCTGTGTGATCCGATACCACCCGGGCAAAGCTAACATTGTAGCTGATGCCCTGAGTCGAAAGGAAACGAAACCCAAATGAGTTCGAGCATTACAGCTCACTATTCACCCCGGATTACCAGACAAAATCCGTAGTGCTCAACTCGAAGCCCTAAAAGAAGAAAATTTACCGCTGGAAAGTACACGCGGTCTGGAAGCACAACTTGAAGTCAAATCTGACGGTATTCGCTACTTTGCCGAGCGAATATGGGTTCCAGTATTCGGAAACCTAAGGGAACTAGTTATGGATGAGTCTCATAAATCTCGTTACTCGATACATCCAGGTTCCGACAAAATGTACCATGATCTAAATGTGCTATATTGGTGGCCAAAGATGAAGGCCGATATAGGCACCTATGTTAGTAAGTGTCTGACTTGCGCGAAGGTCAAAGTTGAATATCAAAAGCCATCCGGTCTTCTGAAACAACCAGAAATCCCTATGTGGAAATGGGAACAAATATCCATGGACTTCATCAACAAATTACCACAAACCCCTATCGAGTGTGATACCATATGGGTAATTGTTGACCGTTTAACAAAGTTCGATCACTTATTAGCAATCAAAGAGACCGACAAAATGGATAAGCTTACTCGTACTTACTTGAAAGAAATAGTCTCTCGGCATGGGGTGCCAATCTCTATTATTTCGGATCATGATGCACGATTCACCTCTCGTTTCTGGCAGTCGTTACATAAAGCTTTAGGCACGCGTCTAGATATGAGCACAGCATACCATCCTCAAACTGACGGCCAAACAGAACGTACTATTCAAACGCTGGAGGACATGCTACGAGCTTGTGTAATTGATTTCGGTAACACTTGGGAGTCTCACCTACCATTGGTGGAGTTCTCCTACAACAACAGTTATCATACTAGCATCAAGGCAGCTCCATTTGAAGCACTTTATGGACGGAAATGTCGTTCTCCCATTTGTTGGACCGAGGTTGGGGATAGCCAACTCACAGGTCCTGAACTTGTATTTGAAACTTTCGAAAAGATCGTTCAAATTAGAAACCGTATGGCAGCAGCTCGTGATCGTCAAAAGAGCTATGCCGACAAGCGTCGTAAACCTTTGGAGTTTCAAATAGGTGACGTGGTCTTACTCAAAGTCTCACCTTGGAAAGGTGTCATTCGTTTCGGGAAACGAGGCAAACTGAATCCTCGTTATGTTGGACCATTCAAGATAATGAAGAGAATCGGACCAGTAGCGTATCAACTGGACCTACATGAAAGACTTAGTGGTGTGCACAACGTTTTTCACGCCTCAAATTTAAAGAAATGCCTAGCAGACGAATCAGGAACTGCACGTTGATGAACAGTTACGTTTCATCGAAGAACCTGTGTAAGTTATGGATAGGGAAGTTAAAACGTTAAAGCACAGTAAGATCCCTATTGTCAGAGTTCGTTGGAACTCAAAACGCGGACCGGAATTCACGTGGGAGCACGAGGATCGGATGATGCGCAAACATCCTAATCTGTTCAAGCACTCCGTGTCAAATTCTTAAGGTAAAATTCCTTCAACTAGGGGATGATGTGATATCCCGGGAAAATTTAATTTATTTTATTTAATTTTCGGGACGAAAATTCTTTCAACTAGGGATGATGTGACAATCCGGACTTTTTCAGTATTTCTATTAACAAATCCAGTTAAATGTTAACCTACTTAACTCTAATCCAAACCCTAGGGACTAGTCCTGCCTTTATTCAAACTCAAACATATAAAAAACATGAAGGACCAAACTTGTAATTTACCTATAGTTGTGCCCGTTGACTCTTGATAGTCAAACTAGCAAGATCATAACCTTATTAACCTAACCTAAACTCCAGGGACCGATGCTGTCCATCTTTAAACTTCAAAACAGAAGGACCAATTCTGTAATAAACCTAAATTCGATCTTGTTTGACTTCCAAAAGTCAAACATTGCGATTTATGATTCAAATTCAGGTACTGTAATCGAACTCTGTTCGAATTCGTAACCGACTAGCATCTTAATGCAATAAACGATCACCATTATAGCTTTAATCATCGTTATTACAAGTAATTAAACCCAATAATGAGAATTAGAGTCATAACCGTCGGTCTCTTTACGAAAACAATCAAATTCGACGAATTCGAATTACCAATTCACAAATCGAGTCTCTGCGCACCTTGTACGAGTCCCAGAAAAGCTTTTCCACACGTCAATTCCACCGGAAACGCAGCAGGAGTCGTCGGAGCCTATCCCACTCGTTGTCGGATTCAGTTTTGGTTGAGCACAGTCAATTCGAACCCCAATTTGGTAATTTCTTGCATTCTCAGTTTTGTTTTTACCCATCAATTGAAAGCCCTATCATATTTGTCGCTTAAAACATCGAATCGATCATGAACCCAATTCTAGGGTTCATACGAAATCGGATTTGGGGCTTTTGATTATGAACCCGATCATAATTCAATTAATTCACATGTGTAGTTCATAATCGGTCACCCGTTAAAAACCCTCTATCAATTTAATCTAACAACATCGAATTGAACTCAGTTCGTAACCTAGGGTTTGTTCATTTTTAGATTTGGGGGTTTTGATTAAAATCGTCATCTCGATGAAATTAAAGTGTATGGCTAGATTCACAATGTCCAGCTTAGTAAAAGCCCCATGATTCCATCGATTTATAACATCCAATTTTATCAAATTGATTTCATATTCAAAGCTAGGGTTTCGGTGTTGACTTGTGTAAATAATCGATCTTAAACTTGTTGTTTTTACAATTAAAATCGACTGCATGTTCGTTTGAAGCCATTAAACATAACCCCTATGAATCCAAGTTCAATTGTGATCGATTTGGGTGGAATCGGGAGTGGGTTTGGTTTGGTTCGGTTCACACTAGGGAGGAAGAACACAGGAACCATCAGTGTTAAAACCAATCCAATCCGGGATTTGTTGCGAAACCCTAGCGGGCTGTGGTGGTTAAAACGTTTGACTGTGGGGGAGGAGACCCGGGTTCGAGTCCCTCCACCCCCAATTCGTTTTTAGAATAGTTTTTATTGTTATTTTAATTATAAAAACCTATCCCATATTATTATAATATCATATTAAAGTGTTTTAGCCCGGAAAATAACCCGTAGGCTCGGGTTTGAATTATTACCCCATTTTTATATTATTACCACTTTTAAAAATAATATGTTTATAGTATATTCAAACTATAACTTCATATAAAATAATATGTCTATATTATTTTCAACTCGTGACTAATCCTATTAAATAATATATATATATATATATATTATTTCGTATCGTTTTATACCTCATGGGACGTTTAAACTATTTAATAACATAATCGTTATATTATTTACTCGTGTTCCTTACCTCGAATAAATAAATAATATATTTAATATTTTTCCACAAATGATTACTTAGTTAATCCTACGAACCTAAAAATAATATATTTAATTATATTATTTTCCTAACTTTTGTAGACGACTTTGATGTATGTATTTATTTATTTAACATTCGTCGTTATTAATGTTCGGCACGTAACGCTTTGATTTTTATTTATTATAATGAGAAATCGATATTCCCGTAGACACGATCGTCTACCCGTTAATCCTTAGAACGTTTCAAGATGTTCTAATCTTCCGTGTCATTGTCACAATTCCCATTTTTATCCCTAATTTATGTGTTTATAATTTTAGGGCATTCATAAGTTGTTTGAGACTTACACTCGTGGTTCCAACTTGTCCATTGTGTGATACTACCTACAACGCAACGCAGGTGAGTTTTCACGGCCCCTTTTACTATTTTAACTTGGGGGAGAAAACATGACTAAACGATTTTGGATTTTTAATTCGTATGATATCAATGTTAAGTGCTAAGCGTAACACGCTATCACAGAAAGTCCTCAACTAATATCGGACCGTTAATATGGATCTTAGAGAGGTAATATTTAGTAGTACTACTGGGTTTAACAAATCTCACCCGCGTTAGTCGCGCTAACTCAATTAGATATCGAACGAGTGAAATGTTAGCCTACTCACACCGCCAGTGTTGATAGACCTAGCAGGAGGCAATAAACAAACAGTCAGCTTCGGTTGCGAGCGCTTGAGCTGAACATAAACATAGGTTAGCTACCTATAGATACGTACTGAATGAACATAAATCCGGTAAACGCTTATTTACTTATATTGAAACCTGTGGACTCACCAACCTCGTGTTGACATATTTTCTTACATGTTTTCTCAGGTCGCTAAGCTAAGACACAAGTGCACGTTAGGGCATGCATAGGATTCAACTGCTTTGATTATAACTATTTATGGTTGTTTGAATTATTCTATTGTATTTGTTTTTTATTGGACGTTTGGACTTTTTAGACTTTTGAACTTTGGTTTTGGGCGCGTGTATTTTGCGAATTTACTTTCTTTACGTTTCCGCATTGATACTCTGATTTAAAAGATATTTTCATTTTGAGTCCCATGTAGAGTCGTTCAAAGTAACTAATGTCTGAGATCCTGGTTTGTCACTTCCCAAACGGTAAAACTCCGTTAGTTGAAATTGGGGGTGTGACAACATATATTTAGGTTTTTGTTTTACGGATATATGCAATTGCATGCTTTGTGGAGCGACCACGTCAACTGGTTTTGTCAATCCAAATAGTACTATTCATAGTATCCGGTATATGTTAATCAAGTTGTGTAGGGACTTATGTGTTAGTTCTCAGTTAATTTACATCGAAAGTTTTGTTTTCATGTGCAAGTGTAAAAGAAACATGTTTCTCCCTCAGAACAGTTAATAAAAGTTTAAAAAGCGTGGCCGTGAAAACTAACCTGATGATAAAGGGTCTAAAAGTGCTAACTGCTATGTAGTGAGGTTTTGGTTCTACATTGATTGCAATACACAACAAAATCAACTGTTCCATCATAAAAGGTTAGAATTGGTGCATGGCATAATTTTTGCTTTAATAGTTGGACTGATGTTTCTTGATTCTCTCCCCATTCAAACTTCTTGTCCTTCTGGATTAAGATTGTTAATGACTAGGCTATATTCGAAAAATTTTCAATGAATTGTCGATAATAACAAGCCAAACCCAAAATTGACGTATCTCTATTGGTGATTTAGCTCTACAAAAAAGAATAGTACTTGAGACTGTAGAAGCATGTTTTGTAACTATAGATTAAATTCTATGTATCGGTGTACGTGGCTAGTACGCAGGAGGGTGTTCCTGAGTACTTAGCCCGCACACCAGTTTGGTCCTGCGTACTTAGTAAGTACGCAAGGCTTTTACCTTGCGTACTTGTCAAATACGCATGAACAAACCATGCGTACTTAGTAAGTACGCAAGGCTTTTGCCTTGCGTACTTGTCAAGTACGCAGGAAGTGTCCCTGCCCCTATAAATAGAAGACTTGTCTTCATTTGTAGGTGGAACTCTGGAACTAGGTTTATCCGGGTCGGGAAGAGCTCTCCCGACCCCTGGACCGTGAGCTTAGATGAGAGATGTGTGTTCCTTCGGTATGTAGTCTGTAATACGGGATGACTTCTTTGTTATGGATTACGTTTCATTTCATCGTCTTTTATCTTTGTTCGTGTTTCTCCGTCTAGTCTTTTTGTTCCCATACAAATCACAGAACAGATCGTGTTATTTCCGCTGCGTGACGAGGCTCCCGGGACCTACAAAGACTGAGAAATTAGTCTCTGATACTCCCCTATCGGTTTTAATGGTTATCAGGGACTGATTTCGCCAGTCCCCGGTCAGTGACGGATACTTAGTCCAAAATAGTTAGGTTAGTAACTGAAAATCAGTCCCCATTGTATGCCACCAACAGGGACTAACGGTCAGTCTCCAATACATAAAAATTTAGTCCTATCAAATCAGTCTCCGATAAGATGTTTTAAAGACTTAGAATTAGTCACTAGTATCATGTGATTTCAGACGTTAATATGTTTCTTTTAGGGACTGAAAAATAATCTATGATAACATGTTATTCACTACTAGAAAACTTAGTTATTGCGCCTGATTGCGACGGCTCTCTTTTGCGACTGGATTTCGGTCGCAATTAAGTTGCAAATCAGATACATAATTTTTTTTTATTAAATCCCTTTTTATAATTCTTTACAAATCTATTTAAATTCCCATAAATATTCAAATACAAATCAACCCAAATGCATCAAAAATCTCATATAATGAATATATATTCAAACTACCAAACAAATTGATAAATTTCTAATAAAAGTATAGTGGTTTTTCTTCCATTTTTTCTTGAGTTGAACACTATTATTGACAAGAATGCACCATGTTATCTCTATCACGTGAGAGTTGAGATACCGTAGCAACTGTTGTCTTATGGGCCAACCCATGAACACGAGGAAAAATTGCTTGTTTCATTAGCTGGATTTTAGTCAAAATACCTTATGTGTGCATAAGCCTAAACAACATATTCAACTACCAAGTATGCAACATTAGCAAATGTAACATAAATGACAATTTGTACAAAATACAAAAGTAAAAAAATATATTTCCTACACTAATTAACAGGTCAATTCAATCCCACAAATCATGACCATAAACATTTTTGGTTTCCTCAACCCATGTGTTGATTTTAAAAGACAATAAAATCTAACAACTAAATATCTAGAAATTAAAAATGGGTTAGAGCTAGAAAATTCATAGTATATCTGCACAGTCTAATGGACAAATAAACAACATACTAAATGTAATGGAATAATAGACCACACATGCTAATGGATTAATAAACCATGTCGATATCACATGAATAGAGCTATTAATAAGGAAATACTACAGAAAACATAAAAATTATATTTTTCTGGAAAAATTTATATATATATATACACACACTAGTAGAAACCCGCGCGATGCGGTGGCGACGATAATTTATAACGCGGTACTCATTTTCTGTTAGTTTATCAATCTTCTCGTGATATATTGTATAGTGCCTATGTTAGTTTTCCTATTCATAGCATCGGTGTGGTCTATCTATATAAACATTTGTTATTAGGAATCGGGGCGTGAGTTTGGGATCGAAACACATTGATATTACAGCGGAAATAAATTGAAAGAGTGATAAATGAAATATAACCAAAATTTATCCTTATCTTAAATAGATGATTATAGAGTTTTAAGGATTACATCATAAAGTCCCAAAAAGTTTTAGTCTTGCATGCTTCACTTACTAGAGTCCCAAAAGATTAAGACCTACATAACTAGCTATTACATAACTAGTATATCATAACAGAAATGTCCACGCCATCACTCTTAAGCAAAATGAGAACATGCACTTCATGATAAGCATAACCATCATGGAAATAGCAAGAGTCGGCTAAACTAATAATCACATTCGACCTGAAAGCATACACAGAAAGTTGGTCAACAATAATGTTGGTGAGTTCACAATTCAAGTAGTTTGATAGAAATCATTGTTTTGTAATATCACGCCTGTAACAAAGGACAGTTACCTAACCAGAATAGTACCTCCAACAGATATGTTCCCAGGTAAGAGCAACGGGCCTACAAGAGATTTATACATTGCTCTTTCCTAGACAGAACATTCCGTTTGTCAGATAACTACATACAGGTCAGAAGGTCGCCTTCTAGTTACTGTGACGTTGATATCAAAAACACACAGTGAAAGACTAAAACTATTAACTTTTATTTAAACATTAAAATAGTGTTTACATCATGTTATCATAAAAGTTACATCATCTGTTCCTAACAAGGAACAAGTCAGTAGGGACTTATAGTTTCTGCCATGTCGATCATCTGGATCATTCATCATCTAGTCCTGGAATGCCTTGTCTAATGACTAACTATGATGCGGTCAAAAACATTTGATAAAACATGGGTCAGCACAAAGCAGGTGAATTGATAAACTAAAATAGTTTATTAAAATGACCCGCCAAAGTATCTTGAACACATTCATAGGCTTCAACACCCAAATTCATTCATGGGCTTTAACACCCAATTCATAGATAACTATGAATAATCATTCAGTCTGTATATAACCAAAAACCGTTCCACGGGTCCTGTCTAACATGTCGTTCCACGGTCAAGTGAAATACAATAAGCGCTTAGAATACGTTATATATAAACAATTGGTGCAATCGTTTCAAGATACTCAAAATGTTTTCATAAATCAATCATGCCGGACAAGGTCATGATTGGGTTCATGGATCACAGTTTAGGAACTCACCTGGACAGTATTTCGGCTTATCAATTTAGTAATGTGGCAAATACCTCGGACAAAGCTCCTAGATATGTAATGACATTACTAAAGAACTTAATTCTAGCTTAACGGTGTATAACCAAAGCTTAACAGTATGTCAGAATCTTACCTCGGTACTACCTACGGCAGTTTTAGAGTCGAAACGTTGGAAAGCGGACTTTTGCACTCGAACCGGGCTCGGGATCAGGATTCCAGAAAGTGTGTGTGTGTATTTGAGTGTGAAAATTATGTGGAATATCTCAAGTTTTTCCATTTATTTATAGGGCAAGAACCGGGTCCGTTACGGAATGTTACCAGCCGTGATGGTCCGTCAAGCCTTTGCTTGGTGGCTACGCACTTCCTGACCACGTAACAGACCGTTACCGGGCGTGACGGTCTATCACGAGCTATGAGTCACCGGACACGTGTCAAAAACCCTAAACTGCTTCTGGTTTATGCGGCACAGACCGTCATGACGGGTGACGGTCCGTCATGTGGCGTAACGGACCGTTATGGCTGGTGATGGTCCGTTACAGGCTATTTTTTCCAAATTTCTTTTTTTATCCTTGGATTTTGTATGTTCCCATTATAGCCCCTTGGACTTATGAAAATTGACAACTTTAATCTTTCATTTCCTTAGGGGATTTTCGGGGTGTTACAAATATCCCATCTTTTAAGAAATTTCATTCTCGAAATTAAGAAGTAAATAGATGAGGATATTTAGTTCTTATGTGTTCCTATAATTCCCAAGTATTGTTGGCTCTGAATCGACCTTGCCATTGAACTAATACCATCGATATTACTTTTTTTCTCAATTTTCGTTCTTGGGTGTCTAGAATCTTAATTGGTTGTTCAATGAAGTTTAGCTTGTCGTCTACGTGAACATCGTCTAGTGCTATAGCCTGAACTGGATGGCTAAACATTTGCATAAACAGGATACGTGAAATGTATTATGAATTTATTGTAAGGCTTCAGGTAGATCTAACTTGTAAGCTACTGCCCCAATTCTTTCAATTATCTTGTAAGGTCTGATATATCTTGGTCCTAACTTTCCACGTTTCCTGAATCTTACAGTACCTTTCCAAGGTGAAACTTTTAGCATCACATAATCTCTGACTTGGAATTCTAACGGTCGACGCCGTCTGTCAACATAACTTTTCTGATGATCTTGAGTAGCCTTCAATCGTTGTTTAATCTTGACTATTTTATCTGTTGTTTTGTGTAAAACTTCAGGTCCAGAAAATTGACTGTCTCCTATTTCAGTCCAACAGACAGGGGTTCTGCACTTCCTTCCGTACAGTGCTTCAAATGGTGCAGCTTTGATACTTGAGTGATAACTGTTGTTGTAGGAGAATTCGATTAACGGTAGGTGATTATCCGAATTACCTCTGAAATCAATAGCACAAGCTCTTAGCATATCTTCCAGAGTTTGAATCGTACGTTCACTTTGTCCATTTGTCTGAGGATGATATGCAGTATTCATGGTAAGTCGAGTTCCCAATTCTTTCTGAAAACTCATCCAGAATCTAGATGTGAACCGACTGTCTCTATCAGAAATAATAGACAGTGGTATGCCTTGGTGGCTCATAATTTCATTGATATAGATTTTGGCTAACTTATCCATTGAGTATGTTTCATTGATGGGTATGAAATGGGCTAACTTGGTCAGTCTATCGACCATGACCCATATTACAATATGTCCTTTCTGTGTTCTGGGTAATTTAGTCACGAAGTCCATTGTAATACAATCTCATTTCTAGACAGGCAATTCTATTTGCTGTAACTGCCCTGCTGGTTTCTGATTCTCAATCTTAACTTGAAGACAAGTCAAGCATTTATCTATGTACTGGGCTAGAGATCTCTTCATGTTTGGCCACCAGTAATGCATCTTTAAGCCTTTGTACATCTTTTTTGCACCGGGATGCATAGAATATCTTGATTTTTGTGCTTCATCTAATATCTTTTCTTGAATATCCCCAAGTTTAGGAATCCATATTATTTGCTCGAATCTCATGATTCCATCATCTCCTTTAGATAGAATTTCTGTTTCCCAACCATTCGTTCTTTCTTAATGTTTCCGTCTTTTAATGCTTATGGTTGGATTTCCTTGATTTGTTCCAATAAATCTAACTTTAAATCTAATCGTAGTGCTTTTACTTTAATCGGTTGGTTTCGTTCTTTCTGACTTAAAGCATCTGCTACTACATTAGCTTTCCCGGGATGATATTTGATTTAATAATCATAGTCATTAATAAGTTCCATCCATCTGCTTTGCCTTATATTTAAATCCTTCTGATTAAAAATATGTTAGAGGATTTTGTGGTCTGAATATATCACACATTTGATACCATATATATAGTAGAGCAAACACTATGGCACCAAGTTCTAGATCATGTGTGGTATAGTTCTTTTCATGAACATTAAGTTGGCATGATGCGTAGGCAATAACATTGTCTCGTTGCATCAATACACAACCCAGACCAGTTTGAGAAGCGTCACAATAAATGACAAAATCATCATTCCCTTCAGGTAGTGCTAAGATTGGTGCATGACTAAGTTTATCTTTGAGAATTTTGAATGCTTCTTCTTGTTTCGGCCCCCATTCAAACTTTGCTGCCTTCTGAGTCAAAGCAGTTAAAGGTGTAGCAATCTTGGAGAAATCTCGAATGAATCTTCTCTAGTAACCAGCTAGTCCAAGAAAACTTCTGATTTCTGTTGGAGTCTTTGGGGCTTCCCATTTCATAACATCTTCGATCTTACTTGGGTCTACTTGTATTCCCTTTTCATTTAAAATTTTCCCAAGAAATTGTACTTCTTGTTTCCAAAATTCACATTTGGAAAACTTAGCATACAGTCTTTCTTTTTTCAAGGTTTCTAGAATGATTCTGAGATGTTCAGCATGGTCTTCCTGGCTTCGTGAATAGATAAGAATATCATCAATGAAAACGATGCCAAATTTATCAAGGAATGGTTTACAAACTCGGTTCATTAGGTCTATAAATGCGGCGGGGGCATTTGTTAGACCAAATGGCATAACCAGAAATTCATAGTGACCATATCGGGTTCTGAAAGCAGTCTTAGATACATCTTCTTCCTGTACCTTTAATTAATGATATCCTGATCTAAGATCGATCTTTGAAAAGTACTTGGCTCCTTATAGCTGATCAAACAAATCAACTATTCTTGGCAATGGATATCTGTTCTTTATAGTCAGCTTATTCAATTCTCGATATTCAATAAGCATTCTTATGCTTCCATCTTTCTTCTTTACGAATAGTACTGGTGCTCCCCAAGGTGAAGTGCTAGGACGAATGAACCCTTTGTCTAAGAGTTCTTGGATTTGTTTCATCATTTCTTTCAGTTTAGAAGGAGCTAGACGATAAGGGGATTTTGCAACATGTTTAGCTCCATGAATGAGTTAGATTCGGAATTAGATCTGACGATCGGGTGGAAGACCAGGTAATTCTTCTGGAAAGACACCTGGGTGATCACAGACTACGAGAATATCTGCAATCTGTCCTTCGGGTTTAATGTTTAAAGCCTAGAGTATGAATAAACCGTCTCTCTTAATTAATTATTTCCTAGCTTTCGCTATGGAAATTATTTCAATCTTATTGTTATTACTATCACCCTGAATCATCAAACTAGTTTCATCTGGTTTCTTAATCTTAATCATTTTCTGGTCACAATCAATATGCTCCTGGTATTGGTTAAACCAATCCATCCCTAGGATAACCTCATATTCGTTCAAGTTCATCGGCATTAGTGTAACTAATACCTTATCGTCACCAAAATTGATGACACAATCTGGGTATAATTCGGTTATCCTAATATGTTCACCACTAGCCGTTTCAACGACATAGGCATGAATAAGTGGAATCGGTCTTATGCCTAAATATGGGGTGAATGCACATGAAACAAAACTTCTATTCGCCCTTGTATCAAATAAAATCTTGGCATAAATATTATTAACTAAGAAAGTACCTTCCACCTCCTTAGCTTTATTTTTCTATTCATCTCCACTTCCTATGACGAACACTCGTCCTGTTCCTTTATTCTGACCACCTATTTTTCTGTTTAGGTGGTTTAGGACAAGAAGTCCTATAGTGCCCTATCTCCCCATAGTTAAAGCATTTAACATTTGGGCACTGGGTTGAAGCATGGCCAAACATCTGACAAGTCTGGCATTTCATTCCCTGATTACCTCTATCAGGGTTGGGATTAAATCCTCCTCTCCTGGGAAATTTACTATTTCTGGTTTTGAAATTATAAACAACCTCTTCGGGCTTTCTCTTGTGATTAATCTTTGGTGGCTCCTGAGCTGCCTCTTCATCATATATCACAGCACTCTTCTCAACCGCCAAATCTATCATCTCGGGTGTGATAGATTTCACTAAGGTACGAACCTTAGGAGGAAAACCTTGGATATAACATTTTACTCTTCTTGGCTCATGAGTAACCAAATGTGGCACTAACTTGGTCATGTCATTAAATTTGGTCGTATACTCTCGATGAGTCATGGTTCCATCTTAAAACCGTAGTAAATTCAGCTTCAATCTTATCCACAACATTTTGTGGACAGTACATCTTGATAATCAGAGACTTAAGATCCTCCCAAGTCATTCTATCCGCGTAAGCTTCTCCTTTCGTTTGCTTGGCTGACTCCCACCAGTCAAGAGCTTCCTCTTCAAAAGAATGTGCAGCAAACTTCACAGCTTTATCCGGTCTGCACTCACTCATTTTGATTACAGCTTCCATAGATGTGATCCATTGTAAGGCTGTAATGGCATCCTTTTTCCCATTAAAAGGCTTAGGATGACAGTCACTGAAATTCTTATAGTTGCATCCTTGTCCATGAACTCCTATGCTCTGATTCGTCATTCCTACTGTCTCATGATTTCGGGTTGTTCCGATATTATTTCCTACTGGGGTGTATGAAGGGTATCTTTTGTTCGGGGAATGGCACCACTTGTTCCTTTGTTCTGGTTTCCCAGACTATTAAGATTTTCCCTTCTCCTAAGGGCATCATCAAGAATTCCGAGTAGAGTTGTTTGAAGTAATCGGGTGACCTCAGATGCCACCGCTCCTTGGAATTGAGCTTCAGTCATAATAACTTCTTCCACAGGTTGCCCGGGTTTAGTATTCGTATTCATATTCTCGTTTGGATCAGTATTCGGGTTTGTCATGTCGCGAGTACAAGATCTAGTGTTAGGCATCCTATCCCTATTTCTGCCTTGTCCTCTACCACGTCCTGCCATTTGTACCTACATACAGATGTATCACATCAGAATTTGTATAACCAGTCATAATCCAGAAATTCAGAAATTAACAACACTTAGCCAAAAATGCCTTTAATTATCTGATTTCAAGGTATTTCCCGTTATAGGTCGTACTTAATGTATACACCTAACTTATCCTGAGGAATTCCGGACTAATCTCAGAGTCCTAGTTTAAGTCTAGACACTATTCCTGTAGTATCTAAATCCCTTAAACTGAGCCTCTGATACCAACTTGTCACGCCCGTAACACAGGACAGTTATCTAACCAGAGTAGTACCTCCAACAGATATGTTCCCAGGTAAGAGCGACAGGTCTAGGAGGGATTTATACAATGCTATTTCCTAGACAGAACATTCCGTTTGTCAGATAACTACATACTTGTTACTGTGACGTTGATATCAAAAACACACAGCGGAAGACTAAAACCATTAACTTTTATTTAAACATTAAAATAGTGTTTACATCATGTTCTCATAAAAGTTACATCATCTGTTCCATATAAGGAACAAGTCAGTCGGGAGTTATAGTTTATTGCATGCCCATCATCTGGATCGTTCATCATCTAGTCCTAGAATGCCTTGTCTAATGACTAACTATGATGCGGTAAAAAACATTTGATAAAACATGGGTCAGCATAAAGCTGGTGAATTGATAAACTAAAATAGTTTATTAAAATGACCCGCCAAAGTATCTTGAACACATTCATGGGCTTCAACACCCAAATTCATTCATGGGCTTCAACACCCAATTCATAGATAAGTATGAATAATCATTCAGTCTGTATATATCCAAAGACCGTTCCATGAGTCATGTCCAACATGCCGTTCCACGAGCAAGTAAAATACAATAAGTGCTTAGAATATGTTACATATAAACAATTGGTGCAATAGTTTCAAGATACTTAAAATGTTTTCATAAATCAATCATGCCGGACAAGGTCATGATTGGGTTCATGCATCACGGTTTAGGAACTCACCTGGATAGTATTTCAGCTTATCAATTCAGTAATGTGGCAAACACCTTGTACAAAGCTCCTAGATATGTAATGACATTAATTAAGAACATAATTTTAGCTTAATGGTGCATAACCAAAGCTTAATAGTAGGTCAGAATCTTATCTCAGTACTACATACGGCAGTTTTGGAGTCGAAACGTTGGAAACCGGACTTTTGCACGTGAACCGGGGCTCGGGATCAGAATTCCAGAGAGTGTGTGTGTTTATTTGAGTGTGAAAATTGTGTAGAACAGCTCAAATTTGTAATCTATTTATAGGGCAAGAACCGGGTCCGTGACGGAACGTTACCAGGCGTGACGGTCCGTCACGCCTTTGCTTGGTGGCTATGCACTTCCTGACCACGTAACGGATCTTTATCGGGCGTGACGGTTCGTCACGAGCTATGAGTCATGGGACACGTGTCAAAAACCCTAAACCGCTTCTGGTTTATGCGGCACGAACCGTCATGACGGTTGACGGTCCGTCATGAGGCAAACGGACCGTTATGGTTGGTGACGGTCCGTTACAGGCTATTTTTCCTAAATTTCATTTTTGATCCTTGGATTTTGTATGTTCCCATTATAGCCCCTTGGACTTATGAAAATTGATAACTTTAATCCTTCATTTCCTTAGGGGATTTTCGGGGTGTTACATGTAAGGAATACAGTTAATGAACCAAGTATGCTCATGTTGTCTTAGTTTACCAAGTTGTTGTTCATGTATCACCCCAAGGGTAATAGTAAGTGTATCACATGTAAGCTATATCATGAATTGTATCACAAGTGTATCATGAGTGTATCCATTGTATGTCCATAAATGTATCTTATCATAAGTATTTCAATAATCAAACTTTGTGTCTAGACTCACCCCCCCCCCCCCCCCGGGGGGGAATAAGAACTAGGCATGATGAATTAAACCACACTTGTTAAAATAGTATATAATGTACATGTGGACGTAATCTGACACGCAATCTATAAGTCAGTCTAGAATTCATAAATTCAGTGGGGCTTCCTAACTGTGCGCGGGAATCACCCAAGTAGTACTACCCAATTACCCGATGGCTCAACTAGAGTTAATGGTTATGCTGTAACAAAGTGGGTATAGTGTAACAAAGATGTAGTACTTATGATATATGAGTCAGGTTCCCGAAGGAAGTGGTTCCATGTATTCCAAGCCTGTATCATTCCCCAAAGGAATTTGTTTTATGTCTTTCATAAAAATGATGTTCGTGTTCCTTATCACAAGGATGCAAAACAATAATTTTGTAGTTTGTTCAAAACGTTTAATAAATCATGGTAAACATTTTATTGGTTGTAAAAACATGTTTCTGTATACTCCCCCCCCCCCCCCCAAAAAAAAAAGTATTTACAAAAATGTAAAAGTAGGAGTCCTGAACTAACCTCGTGATGATTACAAGTAATTTGCACGTTTGATTTATCATCCTAAATTGAACGTATATATGTATGTTAACTAACAATTTACACAATCTATGAAATGATGCTCACTAGTTAACAAATATATTCCCTGTATTCTGATTTCAATAGTAAATTTTAGCAAGTTTGGCTAAATGATACATTTAGTCCTTCTAGTTTCAAAGTTGTCACTTTTAGTCCTTATAATTTCATGATTTGACTTTTTAAGTGATTATTTATTTATAGCATTGATATATACTATTAAATCAGGTTTCAAGCATATATATATATATATATATATATATGTACAATCTAGTAGGGAACGTGAGCGATGCTGCGGCGGCGACAAATTAATATTGTGTAACTATTTGCTTAATTAAAAGAATACATATATTGTTTTTAATAAAATTACACCTCAATTGCAAAGGAAATTGTAAATTGATTATAAAATTGATGTCGCCCAGATGGTCTATAAAAACTAACAAATAAACCTAACATAAACTCCTAAGTAATAAATGGAGTACCTATGAACTAAACCGCACTGACAGGCAAGTGTACCTATCGAGTGTAGCACAGCTTAATGGTAAACTAGAATATCGAACCCTAGAGACATTTAACAGCTAAACTAGACTCTGACTCGGACTAAAGATGATTAGGTTAGGGGTTTTCTACACTACGGATTAAACTAACAAATGCAGAACTAAAGATCGACTCTAACTATCCAGACAAAAAACTCAGGGAAATAACAGGAATGGGAAGAATACCACCTAGGTCGGAATCCTACTTGCAAAGCACAACTTCTACCGGTTATGGAAACTATGATAGATCTGGGTTTCTAAGGATAACAGCTCTAGACAACCTAGTGGATCCCTAATCACTCTGAAGGTATAACCAACTAAAAAACCTAAAAATGTAGTAAACTCGCCAGATGGTCGGATTACCTTTCAGTCTCTCAAACAATAATAAAGTAACCAAAAGACTGATCACCTTTCAGTCTCACCGTCCACAATACATCGAAGATGCACGGGGTAATCTCAGATCAACAACTATGATACGGATTAGCAACAAATACTAGACACCTAAGGGAATTTCCTCTCAGACAATTCACACTTGGAACCTAATGACGAGGACTAACCGATTACCTCTCACATTTCGGGTATCGAGATAAGATGAACGCTCAATGTAATTAACACTCAATCATAAATCCTATGGGTCACTACGTCTAGCAAACCATATAAACAACCATAATCACAAAGACTAGGATCTAGATACGCTATTCAAACCGGAAGATATCCACAAATAACATACGGAATTGAAATCAATTGCAAATCAGATTCAAACATGCATATTCATCATATTCATTATCAAAAGATCATTTACCAAATCATTCAACCAACATTAGAATCCAAAAACCGATAAAAATAAGAACTTTATCAATTATTCATCATAAACCTAGACAGTATCAATGTTTTAAGCAAGAAACATGCTCCAACACATCAAAACAGAAGTATAAGACAGAATCATGGTATCAAACACAAAGATTCAAACTTTTAAACCGGATAAGCTAATCTAAACAAATCCGAAATCAAAAGTCTTGATCTTACTCTTTAATCGACTTCTCCAGCCCCAAAATCGCCCTTTGCACCTCTCTGGATGGCAAAACAATCGAACTCCAACCATATAGCTATCCAATTCTATTTAAATTGAAATTAGGGTTTTTTTCTTGGAAATTAGGGCCCCCGCATATCGCGAGAGACTGAGCAGGGTTCCTCGTGTACCGCGGGGAACAAAGTAGTCGCGCCCGGATTTGATTTTCCTCGCGTACCGCGAGAACTAGAGCTTCCTCTTTCGCGTACCGCGAGAACTTGATTTTCACCATTTTTACGTTTATTCTCCCGGGCTTCTTCTCTTGCTCGATATCTTCATGATTTAACTTGTAATCCACACGAGCTCCAGTAAACACACAATAGACTCAATACGAAACGAAAACAAATAAAAACGAATACAAAACTATCTAAACACGCACTAATACAAAAGAATAAGGATGTATGCTTTGCACTACATCAAAAATATTTATATGAAGTACTACCCATTCCTAGTTTTAGCTCCAGCTGACATAAAAATGAGTGATAACTCAAAGGAAATAATCATGTTAACAAAAATAAGTTAACAATTGGTGCAAGAAAGCCACCAAACACAATAATTTCTGATATAAATGAAAAACTTGTCAAATAGAGTTGCTTCAATGTCTTTGGTGTCTAGCTCAAATAATAAGAAAAATAGACATCAGTGAAAAAAAACACACACACGCATTACCATTAGGAATGTAGAACATACTTACAAAAGAAGTGAACTAATATCAATCTGAAAACAGAATGTATGAAACATGGTTATGAAAACAATTATTTTAGTAAAATAAATAGCGGCTTACAAATGAAATGAAAGATGAACCAAACGCTATACCTCTGGCTCTAAGTGTTCCCCATGTCAGCTACAAATATAAAGTAGTCTAATTGCTATGCAAACAACACCGGTTCTAAGTTGTCAAGCTATAAAATTTAGTAAAGTCAAACCAAAACATGAGAAACTTCAAATCAACATGCTGTGTAGGAAACTGAGAAATGAACCCCTTCAAAATAGACGCATATGATTTTAAAACCGCATCTAAATCGTGACCCAAAATACTAAGAAATTCATCAGCGCGTTGAGTTACAGCCTTTCTTCCTTCATTGAACCATGGATCTGTTTCCAAGCCTTTGCTTTTAGAAGTATTTTTGGTCTTACTTATAGTATCTCTGCACATTTAGAGACTCAGGTGCTTACTTAATTTCACATGTCTGTTGTTTTGTCACCTTCAGACACGGTTGGGCATTTCTTTTATCCATGCAACACCAGGTGTTCAGTTGATTAAAGGCGGTGATGCATTGGGCCAGCAATATAACACTAAAATGTAAGTCTTGACGGCTTTGACTTTCAAAGTCAATGATTAACTTATCTTCAAAATGATGCTTCTAATGAACATAAATTAAAACAATGAAATTGACCAAAACAACAAATGAACACACATTTTCATGCTTTGTATGTGAAAATTATTAAAATAATCAATTCTAAACACGAAATGTCAATCATAAAAGTGGATAGTTCTAAATTGATAGTTTTTCTGTCTGATCATTTTACAACATGTTCAATTGGTCCTTATACAAATGTAAATACGAATTGATTTTTTCATTCTCTTTTTTTAATGTCCATCATGTGCTATTCATACCTGTTCATGAACCTGGAGTTTCTGTTGAATGTGATAAAACACTCCATGCAGCACGTGAGCATGCAAAGTAATCTTCTGCACGTGTGGTGCACATGTGGTTATTAAATCAAGGAGCTGTTTCTAGTCAAGGAGTCGTTTGAAGTTGTTGAGCTTTTTCTGTTTTTTTGATTTAGTCTATTTTGAATAAGTTGAGCTATGCGATTTATGTGCATAGCCGTTTTACTTTCAGTCTATTTATAGAGAGGTTCTCTCTTTGCTTTCATTGTACTTTCCTCTGCAAAAGATAATAAAAAGGCAAGCTCCTTGATCATAATTTTGAGTTGTCTATATCACTGACTTTATCAGTGGTATCAGAGCTAGCTTTCTCTCACTTTCCTTTTCATTCCTCACGAACTACTATGGCAGATCAAACCAGCAATTTACCCACTGCTCCTACCCCTATTCCTGTGTTCAAGGGAGAAGGGTATGAGCACTGGAGCATTCGTATGAAGACTATTCTTATGTCCAGGGATCTGTGGGACTTTGTGGAAAACGGTGTTGACAAGGCGGAGACAGATGCTGCAAAGATTCGAAACCAGAAGAAAAAAGATGCTCATGCCATGGCTTTAATCCAACAAGCTGTGCATGATTCTCTTTTTTCTAGAGTAGCCGCAGCATCCTCTGCCAAGGAGAGTTGGGAAATTCTACAAATGGAATTTCAAGGCGATGATCAAGTTAAAGGGGTTAAGTTGCAGGGTCTCCGGAGAGACTTTGAGAATTTAACCATGAAAGAAGGAGAGGCCGTTGGAGACTACTTCTCTCGTGTGATGTCGATAGTAAGTCAGAAGAGATCTTATGGAGAAGAAGTCACTGATCAGCTGATTGTTGAAAAAATCCTAAGAAGCTTGTCAACAAAATTCGATTATGTGGTACCATCGATTGAGGTAGCCTATGATCTTTCAAAGCTTTCTCCTATAAAACTGATGGGTTCCTTGCAGTCACAGGAACAACGAATGCTTAGCAGATCCAATGACACTAAGGTGTCAACCGAAGAGCATGCTCTTCAAGCAATGCAAAAATTCAATCGATCTCAAAGTGCGAACGGTTCGGGTGGCCGTGGACGTGGCGGTTCAAGAGGTCGTGGGCGTGGACGAGGATTGGATCGGAGCAAAGTACCACAGTGTTATGTGTGCAAGAAGTATGGGCACATATCATCGGACTGTTGGTACAATCAAGAAGCCCAAGCTAATGTAGCCGAATCAAGTGAAAAAGAAGAAGGAACTGAGGATCAGCATCTGTTCATGGCGTTGATAGATGATGATAAACCATGTTTGATTGCTAAATCAACTCAGGAAACAAACAACAATTTATGGTTTATTGATTCAGGGTGCTCGAACCATATGACCGGATCAAGAGAAAGTTTCACTCACTTAGATGAAAGCTTTAAAGTAGAAGTGCAGCTGGGCAACAAAAAGAAGCTGAGTATCCAAGGAAAAGGCACAGTTCGAGTGAATGCAGGCTCTATGGGATCTCGACTATTGGATGATGTTTATTATGCCCCCTCCTTGGAGTACAACCTGTTATCTGTGGGCCAACTTATGAAAAAAGGTTATTCCCTCCTATTTGAGCATGATAAGTGTGTTATTAAAAGCCAAGGTGTTGAAGTTATAAACATTCATGTTCTTAGCAATAATATGTTTTTGTTGGATGTTGCTTCACCTGAAGTTATGACTTCAGACATAGAATCAACATCACACCTATGGCACAAAAGATTTGCTCATTTAAACTTTGATAGCATCAGGCTTTTACATGACAATAATATGGTTATAGGCTTGCCCAGAATCAAAAGGTCAGCAAAGTGTGAAGGGTGCTTGTTGGGTAAGCACTCAAGAACACCATTCACTTCACACTCTTGGAGGGCCAAAACGAAATTAGAACTTGTGCATGCTGACCTATGTGGTCCCATGCAGGTTCAGAGTCTGGGACATAGCCTTTACTACTTCTTGCTTATTGATGATTTTACAAGAATGTCATGGGTGTATTTTTTGTCAAAGAAATCGGATGCCTTTGCTAAATTCAAAGTTTTTAAAAATCTGGTTGAAAACAAGTGTAAAACAACCATAAAAGTTCTCAGAACAGATAGGGGTGGAGAATTCTGTTCTAAAGAATTTGATAACTTTTGTGATGAAAGTGGAATTAGGAGGGAATTAACTGTGCCACATACTCCACAACTCAATGGAGTTGTTGAAAGAAAAAATAGAACAGTGATGGGGATGGCCAGGAGTATGTTAAAAGAGAAAAAGTTACCTAATTTTCTCTGGGCTGAGGCAGTTGGTACTGCCATTCATGTTTTAAATAGAGCTCCTACAAGTGCTGTTGAGGGACAAACCCCTCTTCAGGCTTGGTCAGGAGAAATTCCTGATGTATCCAAGTTCAAAGTATTTGGAAGCCTTGGATATAAACATGTCTATTCTCAAGGTAGAAAAAAGTTGGATGATCAGTCCCAGAAGGTAATAGTTATTGGTTATTCCACACAAAGCCCCTCAAGTTACAGATTGTATAACCCATCTACATGCAAGTTTGAAGCTAGTAGAGATGTCACGGTTATTGAGGAAGCCTCTTGGAATTGGGAAAATAAAGATACAAAGGATAAAAGTATGTTTGAGCTATCCTATGAAGACCCCTTTCCCACACAATCTAATGAAGTTGATGAGGGGTCTACCTCATTGACTCAATTGCCACCTAATCAAGAAGATTTGTCAAATGTGGAGGCTACTGCAAGTCACATGGGTGCACAAAGTCCTGATGTGACTACTCCTAATGAGTCACGGTCAAGGACCATTGGTTCTGCACATGAGGAGTCACAATCAAGTTCAAGTTCCTTGGGTAATGTTCACACTCCTATTAATTTACATTCCTTAGCAGATATTTATGCATCTACACGACCATTGGAACCTGAGGAATACATGCACTTACAATTTGCTTTGAGTGTATGTGATCCATTATATTTTCAGGAGGCTGCTAAGAAGAAAGAATGGAGAAATGCTATGGATGAGGAACTAGCTGCCATTGAAAGAAATCATACATGGGAGTTAGTTTCTCTTCCAAGTGGCAAAAATGTGGTTGGTTTGAAATGGCTGTTTAAAACCAAATTGGGGGCAGATGGAAATATTGTGAGACACAAGGCCAGACTCGTGGCCAAAGGTTACTCCCAGAAGAAGGGAATAGACTTTGAAGAGACGTTCGCCCCAGTAGCCAGATTTGAAACGATAAGAGTGGTCTTAGCGGTGGCAGCTCAAAGAGGTTGGTGGTTGCATCAACTAGATGTGAAATCAGCCTTTTTGAACGGGGAACTTGAGGAAGATATTTATGTTGAGCAACCTGAGGGGTACGAGATTAAAGAAGCTAAAGATAAGGTGTACAAACTAAAAAAGGCCTTGTATGGCCTAAAACAAGCTCCTCGAGCTTGGTACGCCAAAATTGATGGGTATTTTACTAAAAATGCCTACTCCAGAAGTTTGAACGAGCCAACATTGTATGTTAAGAGAGCTAGCAATAATAATATCATTTATGTTTGTCTTTATGTAGATGATATTATATGTGCTAGTTCAAGTGATGATCTGATTCATGAATTCAAGCAAGGAATGAAGGAGGTGTTTGAAATGACCGATATGGGACTTCTAAAGTTTTTCCTTGGTTTAGAAGTGAGACAGATGAATGAAGGAGTTTTCGTATGCCAAGAAAAATATGCGAAAAATTTGCTTGTTAAATTTCAGATGAAAGGCTGTAAAAGTGAAAATCTTCCAATGAGCTCAAATGATAAGTTTCAAGTAGATGATGGAGAAGATAAGGTAAATGAAACCATGTACAGAAGTTTGATTGGTGGTCTCATGTACCTTACTCATACAAGACCGGATTTAGCTTTCTCTATTGGAGTATTAGCAAGGTTCATGCAAACACCCTCTAGACTTCATTTGGGAGCTGCAAGAAAGGTGCTCAGATATATTGCTGGAACCACAGAACTTGGTTTGTGGTATGAAAGAAAAAATGAAGTCAAATTAACTGGTTACACTGATAGCGACTGGGCTGGATGCTTGGATGATCGGAAAAGTGTATCTGCAAATGTGTTTCTTATTGGTAATTCTGCAGTTTCTTGGTGTTCTAAGAAACAACATACAGTGGCCTTATCCAGTACCGAGGCTGAGTACATTTCAGCAACATGGGCTACATGTCAAGCTGTATGGCTTAGAAGAATTATGGATGATCTGGGGGTGAAGCAGGAACAAGCAACTGTCGTGTACTGTGATAGCAAGTCAGCCATCAATCTTTCTAAAAATCCAGTAATGAATAGCCGGTCTAAACACATAGAGCTCAAATACCATTTTATTAGAGAGATGGTGAACCAAGGAGAAGTTAAGCTTGAGTTTTGTGGAACCTGTGAACAGCTAGCTGATTTGCTAACTATGGCTGTTACTCGTGAAAAACTGGTATATTTGAGGTACAAGGTTGGAGTGCAGGAGTGTCTATCAAGGGGGGGTGTTGAATGTGATAAAACACTCCATGCAGCACGTGAGCATGCAAAGTAATCTTCTGCACGTGTGGTGCACATGTGGTTATTAAATCAAGGAGCTGTTTCTAGTCAAGGAGTCGTTTGAAGTTGTTGAGCTTTTTCTGTTTTTTTGATTTAGTCTATTTTGAATAAGTTGAGCTATGCGATTTATGTGCATAGCCGTTTTACTTTCAGTCTATTTATAGAGAGGTTCTCTCTTTGCTTTCATTGTACTTTCCTCTGCAAAAGATAATAAAAAGGCAAGCTCCTTGATCATAATTTTGAGTTGTCTATATCACTGACTTTATCAGTTTCCACCTCATTTTAGAAATCATTAAGTTAGAAAACTAATTAAATAAGTTTAACTAATGGTGCTATCTAATCAACTATAAATAAACCTTGATCGCATTAGCATTTCAAATATCCTACAAATAAGTTTAACCTTTGAAAGACTATTCATCTTCAAAATGGCAGTTTCCACGAACTCATTTGGAGTTCTTGTGCTTCAAATGACGGTTGTTCTAGCAGTATTCTCTTTACATGTAGAAAGCCAAGGCTTAAAAGTAGGGTTTTATGAGAAATCATGCCCACATGCAGAAAAGATTGTATCTAAAGTCATCAAGGACGTTATGGCGGTGGCACCCTCTCTTTCTAGCCCATTGTTGAGATTTCAGTTTTCTTCTTCAATTATTGCGTAGTAAATGTGTCTTATGAACATTGCAATTGTAAGGTTGTGATGGATCGGTTTTATTGGATTCTCCAACTAGGCAATCTGAGAAATTCTCACCCCCTAATCTCAGCCTGAGAGGTTTTAATATCATTGATAGGGTAAAGTTGGCATTAGAAAACGCCTGCCCGGGTGTAGTTTCTTGTGCTGACATTGTAGCTCTAGTTGCCAGAGACGTTACCGTGGCAGTATATTTATCCTCCTCTCAAATCTAATGCTGAAATTTCCATTTAATGTGTTAATAATGATTAGTGATCTTAGTTCTTATACTGACCATCCTCTTCTCTTAACAGACCAAGGGACCATTTTGGAAAAGATGGAAAAGTGTCTTTATTCCGTGATCCTATAAATCGTGTAACAGGACTGCCACCATTTTCTGCAAACATCACTGCATTGAAACAATCATTTGCACTGAGGGGACTAAGCACAAAAGACCTTGTTGTTCTATCGGGTACGTCTTTTTTATGCATGTCAATTTCCATAAGTAATAATTCAAATTCATATCTTCTTCAAAGATAGCGTTGAGGTGTTGAGTTTCGACATTGTAGCATAATTAATATGCAGATTCTTGATCGTTTTTTAGGAGGACATACCATTGGGATGTCTCATTGCTCGTCGTTCGAAAGCCGGCTCTACAACTTCACTGGGAAAGGCGATACGGACCCCACTATGGACCAAAACCATATTGCCAGATTAAAATTGAAGTGCAAGCCAAGAGACCAGACCACATTAGCTGAGTTAGACCCAGGGAGCTTCAAGACATTTGATGACTCTTATTACAAACTAGTGACTAAGAGGAGGGGGCTTCTTCTTCAATAGATTATATATACATGTGAATATATATATACATGTGTGTGGCGTATGAAATTGTTTTAACATAAATAAAACCTTTATAAAGTAAAAATTCATAATATTTCAAAAAATAAAAAATTAACAACCGTAAACTTATGAATTATAAAGAATTAGTTAAATCTATACTATATAATAAATAAAGATTTTGGTGAGACACTTGTCATTCTCTTATGCATCTTCATCCTGTTTTTCCCGCATCTCTCTCCTATTAATTATACAAATTTTCTTTAATTGTTTTTTTATAATTTTTTTCCCGCCTCTCTCTCCATATTAAATAATAATGATTTTTATAATTCTTTTTATAAAACGTTTTTTATTTAAAAAAATAGGTTTTTTTTCATAAAACATTTTTAGAAATTGAACATTTCTTTCATTTTTTTTATAAAACATTTTTAAAAAATAACTATATAAAGTTTCTAAAATTTGTATTAAAAAATCATATAATATGTCATAAATATGTAATATGTAAAATTTTATTACTAAGTATATAACATTGCATTTATTCAACCCGTGTAATACACGGGGTTTCTAACCTAGTGTAATTATAAATAATGTATTTAAAAGGAAGTAATTAGTCAACCAAAAGTTATTCAACATTTAATGTTTGAAATTTAAAATCATAATAAATATGGAAACGCTTAAATTGTATTTAATCAATTTAGGAGTTTAAAAAAATAAATTAAAATAGATAATTGGAAAACGTTTAGGCTGAAAAACAAAGATTTAGAAGCTCTAGAATGATAACACGTGACACCTAAAAATATTTATTTATTATAATTAATAGATTAGATGACAGTAAAAATTATATGTTTCTCAAAAATGTAGATTTATTAGAGACACAACAATTTATGCATGCATTACACAAATTAGCATGAGTTGAGACAAAATTTGGACGCAGTTCAACATATCAAAGGCCATTCACACAAACACACAAATTGAAATCAAATCATATTAAAGACAACAAAGCTACCAGGTCAACAACATGGATCGAGCCATCGGTCGAGACCGAGAAGGATTATGAAGAAACCCGAGCGATTTGAGGAGTAGATCACGTTCATGTTTGTTAACTTGAACCAAATTGTTGGCATACGTTTGTTTATATCAATTTTACTTACTAGACTTTTTGGATAGACAATTTGGTATAGTTTTTTGTTATTACATTGAAAGAGTCAGACTGTCCACGGGTATAAAACTAGTTTTAATAAGAAAGATAATGTGAAAGTCTACAAAAGTCACACAAAGTTGACAAAAGTCTAACTCTGTCAAAATTAACAAAACCAAAGTTTATTTTTTGTTGAATTGAAAAATGGTTCTTTATGAGCTAAATATTTCATTCGCTCAAATAATTCTCGTGAAGTGGAGTTTGTGTGACCAAGTTAGATTCATTTGCAAACTTCATCAAAGACTTGGAGAGTGAGAGGTTTTCCAAGAGACGTTTTCCGGAAACTAAAAGCTCAATCTCTATTTATAACCTAATTTCCAGCCATTTGCAAGTCCTATAGGTGATTCAGCATCCTATATTTAAAATAGGGAAAAATACGAAAATGGACATTTGACTAAGAAAATACTTAAAATGGACATTCTTATTAGCCAACTGTTTCATGAACATTGGTCATGACAGCCGGCTAAAGACGGCTAGCCGGCTAAAATTTCTGTGTCAAAGTTCCATTTGTCAGAGTATGAACCAATAATATGGCGACACGTGGCAGGCTTAGCCGTCTAATTGACGGCTATAACCGTCTAAATAAACAGGTTTAGCCTTCTAATGCATTTAGCCATCTAAATAAACAGTTATAGCCGTCTATTAGACGGCTTAGCCTCCGAAAACATTTTTTGAAAATTTTCGGAGGCTTAGCCGTCTAATAGACGGTATAACTGTTTATTTAGACGGCTAAAACTGTTTATTTAGACGGCTATAGCCGTCTTTTAGACGGCTAAGCCTGTCACGTGTCACATGCTTATTGGCTCGTATTCTGACAAATGGAATGTTGGCACGGAAATTTTAGCCGGCTAGCTTAGCCGTCTTTAGCCTTTTCACAAGAACAATATCCATGAAACAGTAGGCTAAATAAGGATATCCATTTTTGAGTATTTTCTTGTTCAAATGTCCATTTTCGTATTTTTCCCTTTAAAATATCTCCAATCTAGACTTAAATTTCCTTGTATTTATTCTTCACGGGTCTTGGAGCCCAAACCTTCAATATCGGTTATTGACCCAAAATGTGGCATCCCATAATTTATAAATATTGTTTAGAATGATTCGTCCATACTAGACATGTTTAATTTAATATATTTTCATCATATGCATGAAAGAGATGATGATGAAGATAAGGCTTGGTTGATGATGATGATAGCATGCATGTTCTTGCTTCAATGTCAAAAGGTTTTGCACTATTAATTCATTTCTTTGATATGTACATCCTGGCTGACATTCCAAAAGATTCGATACTGATAGATTTAACCTAATTTGAGCAAGTGGAAGAGTTTTATCCTTCAAATGTACATATGAATGATTCTTTTTTCTCCAGGGTTTATTTGACTTGTTTAGATAAGCCATTCTTTCTTTTTTTTAAATGTCTGTCATGTGCAAATCATACCTGTACATGAACATGGGGTTCCCACCCCATTTAGCGATCATAAAGTTAAAAAAATTAATTAAAACTCCAAGTGTTGACAACATCTATGACATATTCAAAGACTCTAATCTACTATAAATAAATCTTGATCACATTAACATTTCAAATATCCCACAAATAAGTTGAACTTTTGAAAGACTGTTCATCTTCATCGATGGCCACTTCCAATAACCTGTTAGGAGTTTTTGTGCTTCAAATGATGGTTGTTCTAGCACTCTTCTCTTTACATGCAGAAGGCCAAGGCTTAAAAATAGGGTTTTATGAGTAATCATGCCCATATGCAGAAAAGATTGTATCTGGAATCATCAACGAAGTTATGACTGTGGCCCCCTCTCTTTCTGGCCCTCTGTTGAGAATGCATTTCCATGACTGCTTCATTAGGGTTTGTAGTATCTTACATTATCATAAGATTTAAGTTCTCTTCTTCAGTTAAGTTACATGTGTTTTTTGAACTTTGCAATTGTAGGGCTGTGATGGATCGGTTTTATTGGATTCGCCAACAAGGCAATCCGAGAAATTCTCGCCCCCGAATCTCAGCCTGAGAGGGTTTAATATCATTGATAGAGTAAAGTTGTCTTTAGAAAACGAGTGCCCGGGTGTAGTTTCTTGTGCTGACATCGTAGCTCTAGTGGCCAGAGACGTTACCCTGGCGGTAGATTTATCCTGTGTTAATGCCGAGTTTTAGAATGAAATTTTCATTTTCTGTGTTATCCTGATTATAAACCCTCTTTTGTTGCAGACCAATGGACCATATTGGGACGTCGAAACTGGCCGAAGAGATGGAAAAGTGTCTTTATTCACTGATCCAATAAATCCAGTAACAGGATTGCCACCATTTTCTGCAAACATCACTGCTTTGAAACAATCATTTGCACTGAGGGGACTAAGCACAAAACACCTTGTTGTTCTATCCGGTAAGTCCTTGACTATTTTTATGCAATAAGATTTCCAGGACCTTTCTTACAAATTCATATCTTCTGCAAAGTTATCATAGAAGTGATATATCAGTTTAGACACTGTACGTATATAAGTAATGTGGATTCTTGATCATTTTCTAGGAGGGCATACCATAGGGATGTCTCATTGCTCATCGTTCGAAAGCCGGATCTACAACTTCACCGGGAAAGGTGATACAGACCCCACAATGGACCAAAATTAGACCCAGGGAGCTTCAAGACATTTGATGACTCTTACTACAAACTAGTGACTAAGAGGAAGGGGCTTCTTCAATCAGATGCAGCCTTGCTTAACGACCCTGAGACTAGAGCGTACTTGGTTCAAGCTACTAGCCAAGGCTCCACTTTCTTCGAGGATTTTGGTGTGTCTATGGTTAAAATGGGTCAGATTGGCGTTCTTACAGGTTCTCAGGGTGAAGTTAGAAAACTTTGCACCAAAACGAACTAGGTTCTCTTTGTTAGCATAATAAGTCTGTTATGGGCTTTAGCCCATTTAGCTTGTAAGGCTTAGCCTGCCTATTTAATGTTTGTTTTCTCTTCATTTGTAAACTAATCTTCACTTGAATAATATTGAGTGTCCATATTTTCTCTGTACATGTTCATTTGTTAACATGGTATCAGAGCCAACTCGATTCATGCTTGATTGAAATCCTTGTTGTCACTTCCGCTCAGTTGTTGATTCGTTCGTTGTTTGTTTTGTTCGTTGTTGAAGGGTTTTTTCGTTGATTCGTTCGTTGTCGCTTCCGCTCAGCTTAGAACGGTTTTCGTTGACTCGTGAGGCATCAAAGTTACGGATTTCGTTTTTATTTGAACTGGCTTGTGTATTTGGAAGAGCTTCTGGACAGATTGACAAGTTTGGACCTTGTTTCTGTCCCGTTTTTCAAAGTTAGCGGTTTGTTCACAAAGTTTGTGGTTTCCGAAGTTTGCGGTAATTGAAGTTTGCGGTTTTTCTAAGTTTGCGGTTTCCAAAGTTTGCGGTAATTGAAGTTTGTGGTATCTCTAAATTCACGGTTTCCGAAGTTTACGGTATTCGAAGTTTGCGGTATTCGAAGTGTGCGGTATTCCGAAGTGTGCGGTACTTTAAGTTTGCGGTAATTGAAGTTTACGGTGGTATTTGAAGTTTGCGGTTACTCTGCTGTAATTCTGTTTTGATAATGTAGGTCCCTCGGGTGTAGCGGATCGTCACATGCAAGTGGGTCTACTAGTCGAACCGGGTGCGGAATGCCCGTGACTAGGTGGAGAGTCAAACTAAACAAAGTAAAACAACACGAGAATCACAATAAAAGCTCTTTATATTATAAACACTCGACGGTTATAGAGACAATACAAATTGCGTACTTAACAAACTGAGTTCGTCTAAGATATGAGTTCTGCGTACTTATCCTCTGTGAACCAAACCTATTTATACAGACCTGATGCCTGCGCACTTAGCAAGTGTGCAGGACCAAATGCTCTTGCGTACTTAGCAAGTACGCATGGGTCTTCCTGCGTACTTGCTAAGTACGCAGGAGCTTTCTCCTGCGCACATGTAAGTGCGCAAAACACTTAGAAGAAATGCAACATACACTATGTAAAAGTAAATATAACTCGATAAACTATTACATAACGACTCTTACATACAAAGACAAATTACAGACATTAGAAATACAAACTAAGACTCTATCCAGAGTGTTGTCACAGGAAAGTGCATCAACAAACTCCCCCTTGACAACAGCTCGGGATCTTCATCGTCTTCAGTCCTCAATCTTCAGTCTTCACAGCACTGGTCCCTTAGCTTCCATCTTCTTCTTGTAATCAAGGCAGAACTTAATCACCTTGTCATATTTAGAAGCAAGGAGCTTTGTCCATTCGTCCGTGTGGACACAGTAGCGTTCCGCTAGTACCTCCAGATCTTTCACAGAAAAGTTGATGAAGCAGACTTCATCAAAGATTCTGATCAGTTCTTTTGGTACTGTGTTCCCACTCTCGGAACGAACCTTTCCCATGATCACAGCCTCGCCCGTTTTTGGATCTACGTACCAGTACCACATGTCACCAAGAATATCCTGAGATAACTTGCTCAAGGGAATCTTAGTTTCACATTGCACTGGCTTGTATACCAATCTCTTTATGTGCTTCTTAGTCACAGGATGTACAGCGTGCTTATCCTTGACTCTTCTGGGCACTTGAGGCTTGAAGTATTCAAATTTCCCTAATCTTGCTTCTCGCTGTAGTGTTACCCACAAACCCATTGCTACGGCATGACTCGAGTGACTCAGCAGGTCGCGGTTTGCGAGGTTCACAAGGTCGTACTTGGGCAAGGAGTTGAACGCCTCACTGGTTGGTTTCAAGTATTGAACCCCCCCAGATCTTTTGATGGCGAACAACTGCTTGTCCTCCTCGAACCTAACAGCCAAGATCATACCTGTAGCTCCGTGCTTGTCTGTGAGGGACGTCTTTTGCCACACGGGAGCTGGACCCTTAGATGATGCAGAAGGCATGTCTTTATCTTTTAGTGCCTCGGGGTCCACAGGTGTAGGGTCGACTGGGGAGGCTTCAGTTGTAGCTTCAACATTACTTGCCATGTCAACTGAGCCTGTGTCGAGCAGAGATTCGAGCGATGGTACTTCAAAGATCTCACCATCCTCTAACTCGTACTCTCCTTCCCCATCGCCCTTGGGAATCTCTATCACCACATCCTCATCTTCATCATTCCAGTCATCACCAGAGTCGATCTCTCCTTCTTCTAGATTGAAGAGAGCATCGATATGTGCTTCTTTAGAGTAGTCAGGCTCTAGATATAGGATCTCATCATCAGATAAGTCCTTAAGTACTTCAGCCACTGACTTCCCTTTATCACCACCACCACCAGATGTATCACCACCCTCTTGCTGAGTAGACTCCCCCTCAGCCATTGGAACAGAAGAGATGGGCATAATCGCCAAAGCTTGGTGCTCACCTCCACTAGGACCGGCTTCAGGATCCTTGTCTTTATCATCATCCTTAGTCAAGCCTACTGGATGACAAAGCTCAGCACCAGTGGTGTTATGTTCTTTCTCTTTCTCTTTTTCTTTTTCTTTTTCTTCCCCCCCCCCCTGAGCACCAAGCTTCTTGGTCAGTTCTTCAACTAATTTGACCATCGCTTCGTGCTCTTTTCTCTGCAAGTCCATCCTTAGCTCAAGTGAAGTTCTGTGGCCTAGAATCATTTCATTGGTTTTCATCAGCAGCCCGTTCTGTGCCATAACATTCTTCAGTTGCTCATTTGTCCCTGTTCTCTGGCTGTGGAGAATCCTAAATTCATCGGCCAGGGAATTAATCTGTGCTTGTTGAGCATCAGACTCCTCCTTTGACTTTTGAATGGTCTTCAACAGTTCAGCAACTTGGGTCTCTAGGACATTGATCCTTGCATCATACGGATCAGAATGCCTAGATGATGAGGCTTCAGCATTATGGATGGGGGAGGAGAAAATTGTGTCAAAGTTAAACCCTTGTGAGAAATCACCATAGTTGAAGGGTTGACCTGACGGCTCAGTGGTGTGAGGTGGGTGTGGGGATGTAATGATGGGAGTGGGTGTTATGGTTGGGGTGATGGTGACTGACTCCGTGAGAAGTGGAGTAGTCACCTCACCTGGACGGTTGGAGTAGGGAGGGTCACCGTCACAGGAATCTCCTCTGTGACCGCTGTGACTGCCACATTATCTTGTACTAGTGGCCTTCTCCTCCTTCTGTATAGTTGCTGTGCTGGTGGGGTAGATTCTGAGTCTGGACTGTCAGCTGCAGGTTGTACTTGCTGCACAGTCGGGATCTCTACAACCCTAGGGATAGCAACCTCTTGCCCATCGCCCCTCTTCTTGTTGGCACTCTCTTGCCTTTGTCTTTGTAGAGCAGCGTTAGAGTCAGAAGTCAGCTCATATTCGCTGCTCGAGCTTTGTCGCTTTCTTTTTGAAGATGACGTAGGCAGGGTTACCTGTGCCAATCTCCTCGGGTGTGTCTGGGATGGTGCGTCTGGGATGGTGCGTCATCGGAATCAGAAGAATCTGATTCTGTTGCTTCTGAATCGGATTCCTCAGCACCACCATCACCACCTTCGTCATCACCTCCATCACTTTCATTCTCTTCTTCTTGTTGTTCATCAGAATCATCACTCATCTCTGGTGCCGAATTGGGACTATACCAATTCCAATCTTCTGGTGCGACATATGCTTCATTAAGCAGGTGGCCAAAGAGTTCAGTATGCACAGGGGTAGGATCTACACTGCCTGGCTTTAGAAACTGAGTAAATACTCTCTTGTCCACCCGTTTTACTTGCAGTCTCTCCCCGATAGCACGTAGGTTTGGCAATGCATCATCAATCAAAAGTTGCACAAACCTCGGGTACAATACGAACCTAAACTTCTCTGCTATATTAATCTGATCATTGATTGCTTTGAAGATGTAGCGAGAGAAGTTGTAGCCCCTATTAAAAGACAAGCCCACCATGGCTGCTGCAAGGTCATTACCCATGGCATCTTTCCCCGCTTTTCTGGACGAGATGCACACGATCATGATGTGGGAAAAATACCGCCATTGATCCAAAACCCACATCTTCTTGTAAGAGGCATAGTCCCTCGCTCCGACATATCCCATTCTATGCCTCCAACATCCATCCACATAGTAATCTGGATAGGATGTCGGGTCGGTAGCGAGGTCTCCGAACTGCAGAACCCTTCTTATTGTATCCTCAGAGAAGGCAATAGCCCGACCATCAACGGTAGCCCTTATGACATTAGGGGATACCGTGCAGTCGTGCTCTGTCGTCTCCCAGAATTGCTCCAAATAAGGTCTTGAGACGGTTGGGTCAGCTGAGATTGCATAACTTATTTTTGATCGGTTCAAAAAGTCAATGATCTGCCGATACTGCAAAGCTGCCCCTTTCCACTCAGGTTGAGTGTTTGCTAACAAGTTGAACTCATCAGTGAATGCCCGAGCCATAGTCTGCAGAGACACACAGAAAACATAATCAGAACAACGTATATTATTGAAGATGAACAAACATGACACGGTATAGTAGTTACATTATGAACAAAAATTTCAGACTTGAAAATTTTTCCAAGTGTTGGTCCTGTGCACTTTGCAAGTGCGCATGCTTTTCCTCTTGCGTACTTAACAAGTACGCAGGAATTGCTTCTTGCGTACTTGCTAAGTGCGCAAGAACAACACTTGGCAAAAATTTTCAGAATTTTTAAGAAAATCATAGATTGCTCAAAGACCGGGTCAAGTAGGTCGCCAATAGGTCGGAATCGAGGATTCGAACTTATGGGACCATTATTAACACCAGTAACTACCAAACCAAGACCAATTTTGACTTAAAAACGTCGCCCAATCCCACTGTCGATTAAAATTCCACCGACGGCTAGAATCGAGGACGAAATGGATGAATATGGAGTCGATTAAGAACCCTATTAGCATAGAAATGTCAATAAGTTACCCAAACAACCCCAATTTTACCCAAAATATTTCGGATTTAACCTAAAAATTGCTAAGTCAGAATCGGTCTAATGTCACGATTTAATGGATGGAAATCGCCTAGATTCTCACCAATGAGATGAAATGAGATGATGAAACTATAGACGGGACGAAAAAAATGGTTTAGACACACTTGATTTTGAGTTAAATTTGCAGAGGGAAGGTGATCGGTTTGAAAGCTTGAAACTGAAAGAATTTTCTAAGTGTCACTTTTATACCCCTCACTTATCGGTCGTGCGTACTTGTTAAGTGCGCACGAGTTAACTCTTGCGTACTTACAAGTACGCAGGACTTAACTCTTGCGCATTTACAAGTGCGCAAGACTAACTCTTGCGTACTTGTTAAGTGCGCAAGGTTTACTTCGTGCGAACTTGACAAGTACGCACAAGCCTTAAGTGCGCAAATTTGAAACTCAGATTTATGAAGTTTTTCAGATCAAATAACGAACAAGATAAAAGTATTCAATCACGAGGTTTCAAATACAATTCATGAAGGTTAAACATAAAATATTTTTGGCTTTTTCTGATTAAGCTTGAACAATGCATAAACTTAAAATCTTTTTATTCTTTTCTAGATAGATATATACAAGTATTCACACCAACTATTTTTTATCAAAGACACGAGCAGATGATCATATCAGGCTATCTTTTAGCAAAAACGATACAAAATAAACATCAAAGAATATGGGATCATGCCATGGATTACTCTTTATTCATACGTAATAAGCACATAAACAAGTAATTCAAGTTGACAATATTATAAGATTTGAAACTATATGCATCTTTGTATCATGTTCTTGTGTATTAAGGTATTAATTATAAGACATACAACGTGTACCCCACTGATATGCTATTCTAACTTGCACTATCTCAAGGCATCTAAGATTTTCCCAATGATTTTCTAGATTTTCAGAATGAAGCTACATCTATTAGCACAGGAAAAATCAAGCAGAATCCATAAGGATTATCGGGAATCATAAGATTCAGAATCGAGTGATTCATTTGTCTTGGTTTCATGTGATTTTCTTCTTTGAATATCGGGATGATGATTCAGGATAATAGATATGGTGTTTGATTATCAGGTAAGGGGATCCAACTTTTATCTGGATTTGATTTCAATGAATCAGGAGTGATTCAAGGGTGAATACATGCTCAACGGTTAATGTAGAGACATGTCTTGATTCAATCTCTCCTTGCATACTTGTGAGTATAGGCAGTGAGATAAACCGCATTAATTGTCCTAACGACATAACCCGAAACTGATCTCAAAAGAAAATTATTGCCAAAATCTAACATCCTTTATCTGATAATGATCTTTTCTATTCTTTTACGCACACACGCTTGCAAACATGGGTTCAAATCACGGTTGTAATTTAGATTTAGTTTCCACACTACTAGTGATTCAAAGACGCATACAGCCTACTGACAATTCAAATTACTTGTAAATAAACAGATTAAAAACATAATAATTTAAACAATTAAGTAACCATGACGCAATCATTTCCCATATGAGCAGTCTATGGTGTTTAGATCATTTCTGATGTACCATCATTTCCTCTTTTCTCAAGTTAACTTTGAAATTTTCTCTATTTTCTTTTTTGTTTTTGATTTTTGTAAAATATTTTAAAGGCTAAAAGAACTATACAGAATATTTAAAGGAATTAAAAATTTAACTTTCATGAATTGAATTGAGTTAAGAAACTTAGTTTTCACTCAGGATTTAACATTCCTATCAAGTTGACAAGATGCTCAAAACGGGATCGATCAAATGCCTTTGTGAAAAGGTCAGCAAGATTGTCATCCGTGTGAACTTTTAGAAGTTCAATTAAATGCTTTTCAGCACAGTCACGGATGAAATGATGGCGAATCTCTATATGTTTAGTTTTGGAATGTTTCACCGGGTTATTTGTGATGGACATGGTGGCATTGTTGTCAATGAATAGAGGAGTTCCAGTGAAGTTTAAGCCGTAGTCTCTCAACTGTTGCTGAATCCACAGTATCTGAGAACAACTGCTCGCTGCAGCAATGTATTCTGCTTCACAAGTTGAGACAGAAACCGTTGACTGCTTCTTACACTGCCAGGAGACCAGTCTGTCTCCTAAGAATTGACATCCACCAGAAGTTGACTTTCTGTCAAGGTTACAACCGCCATAATCTGAATCAGTGTAGGCTTTGAAGTCGAATGACTGCTGCTTAGAGTACCAAAGACCTAATCGGGGTTTCCCTTTCAGGTATCTGAAAATTCTCTTCACGGCTATCATATGTGACTCCTTCGGTTGAGACTGAAACCTTGAGCACAAACATACAGCAAACATTATATCGGGTCTTGAAGCTGTGAGATACATAAGTGATCCGATCATCCCACGGTACAATCTGCTGTCTACATCCTTTCCATCTTTGTCAGGATGCAAACCATGATTGACTGGGATAGGTGTTCCATAAGTACTGCTATCATTCATCTTGTACTTTGATAAGATGTCCTACACATACTTAGTTTGATGTAGATAAATGTCATCCTCTCTTTGACTGACTTGCAGACCCAGGAAGAACGACAATTCACCCATATTACTCATTTCAAATTTGGACTTCATCACCTGCTCGAATTCCCTACACATCCCTTCATTGGTAGACCCAAAAATGATGTCATCGACATATACTTGTACAAAAAGAATGTCACCTCCTGCTTTCCTAATGAAGAGAGTTGAGTCAATCTGTCCACGGTCGAAACCATTAGACAGTAAATGCTTAGATAATGTCTCATACCATGCCCGCGGTGCTTGATGAAGACCATAAAGTGCTTTGTCGAGCTTATACACTTTATTGATATTATGCGGATCTTCAAAACCGGGAGGCTGAGTGACATAGACTTCTTCATGAACTTTACCATAAAGGAAAGCACTCTTCACATCAAGTTGATAGACCTTGAAGCCGACATATGTGGCATAAGCCAAGAACAGTCGAATGGCTTCAATTCTAGCAACTGGGGCATATACTTCCGTGTAACCCAAGCCCTCTTGCTGATAAAAACCCTGAACAACCAATCTTGCTTTGTTCTTCACAACAACATGACGATCATCCGTCTTGCATTTGAACACCCATCTGGTTCCAATTGGTTGAAAACCCTTTGGCAAGTCAACCAAATCCGACACGTGCAACTTTTGGAATTGAGACAATTCATCTTGCATCGCCTCAATCCAGCAGTTGTCAGTGAGAGCCTCCTTCACATTCTTCGGCTCTAACTGAGACACGAATGCAGCATGCAGACATGTTTCCATAACACCAGTGTCAAGTATCTCTGTGTAAAGACTGGTGTTCTCAGTGATGGTTCAATGACGAGTCTGAACGCCGGCATAAGGATCACCAATAATGTTGTCGATTGGATGATTCATATGCACTCTCGTCTCCGGTACAGTCGGTTCTTGAATTTCTGGATCAAGATTCGTGCTTAAATCCCCCATTTCCTATGTTCCAGAGGAAGAAGATTCAATGTTAATTGGATCAGCTGGAGCTTCATTTCCTACAGTTGTGTTAGGATTGACCTGAGCGTCATCTCCAACAACAAGAACATCTTCACTGTTATCACTGTCATGAGTTCCAGATGCAGATGCAGCATTGGAATCAGGAGTTACAATCGGTACAGTAGCACGAGTAGAGAAGCTGGAGTCATCGCCACCACCCAATAATTCATAAACATTTGCGGCGTCATCTGCAGATATATCAGGAAGGTTGAATGACTTGATTAGCGCATCATAATCAAAACCCTAAGCTGGACCTGTTGGTTCGGGTGGAATGCTGTGTTTACTACAATCCACTTCAAACCATTCCTCGACAGTACGAGTTCCTATGTTGTACACTCTCTTGCAAGGCGAGTTGGCAACGTATCCTAAGAAGATGCCTTCCACTGCTTTTGCATGAAACTTAGACTGGCGGTCTTTGTACTGTAGCAACAAGGAACAAGGACTACCAAAAGGAACTAGGTAATCAAGATTGGGAAGTCGATTGTTGATCAACTCGTAACAAGTTTTGTTGTGCCTCTTTACTACCAGAACTCTGTTTAAGACGTGACACGTTGTATTAACTGCTTCTCCCCAGAAAGTGACAGGAAGCTTTGCATCCGACAGCATAGTCCTCGCAGTCTCAATCAGTGTTCTGTTCTTCCGTTCAGCAACTCCATTCTGCTGAGGCGTGTACGGCGCGCTGAATTCGTGACGGATCCCTTTCTTGAGACAGAAAAGCTCCATCAAATTATTCTTGAACTCAGTTCCGTTGTCGCTCCTTATCCTTCTAACTTTCAGCTTGCAAAGAGATTCCAAGCTCAGGATCAAGTATTGAAGAATATCAGCAGTCTCGTCTTTAGTACCTAAAAAATGCACCCAAGAAAAACGTGAGAAATCATCAGTTACAACTAGACAGAACGACTTACCTCCAATACTCCTGATACTTATAGGGCCAAACAGATCCATGTGTAATAGCTCCAAAGGGGTATCAATAGAGTTTTTGAGCTTGGGCTTGTGAGACTTCCGTTGCTGTTTGCCCTTTTTACAAGGCATACAGTCATCTGCAATGGTAAATCTCAGCTTAGGAACCCCGGTTACCAAACCGTTTCGGACAAGATGATTCATTTTACGATAAGAAATATGTCCGAGTTTCCTATGCCACAAGATAGAGTCAAGCTCTGTCGCTTTTGTAAGCAAACAAGTAGCAACTGATGAGGTGGTTGTTGCCACGCTCATATCGATCTGATAGGTGTCGTTTGTTCTTGGTGCTCTCATCAGGATCCAGTCTTCGGGAACCTCAAAACCGGGTTTGAGAATCAGGCATTCTGACTTGTCAAACATCACCGAGTACTCCTTATCACACATTTAGGAGACACTCAACAGGTTATGCTTCAGCTGCTCGCAGAAGTTGACATTGTCAAAGCTGACACAACCGTTTGAAACCACGCCTTGACACGTGATGCTGCCGCCTTTTTCTCCGACAAAGGCCACATAGCCGCCTCTGAACGGTTTAACGTCTTGAAGCAGGACCATGTTTCCTGTCATGTGCCTGGAACATCCACTATCTACATACCAGCGGTTAGAGATAGTACCCTTCGGACGTCCCTGCACGAGTCACAAAAGAATTAGTTAGATTTGGAGACCCAAGCCATTGTGGTCTTGGGTCGTCCGTCTTTCTCAAAATAAACTACTTCTTTCAACTCACAGTCATGGTGACTGTTCAAAGTTTGTGAATCTTTGGAGGATTTGGGAACAGGAGATTAAGAACCTTTTACTTTCTTGTTCCAGGATCTCTTTTGATTCTTAACCAGAACAGGAGACTTTGGCTCAACCACAGCCGGTGAACTTGTGGAAGCTTCACCTGATTGAGCTTTAGTCAGCTGTTCCAGCTTTCTCAACCTCTTATTCCTTCTTCTTCTCTGTGGCTTAGATAGTCTAGCCACAGATTTTTCACCAGTACGTGTACTACCAGATGTAGACACATGAGGTACGGCAGGTTGCTTTACCTTTCTTGCAACAGATGGTTTGGCCTCAGATTTGATCTTTGGCTTTGCCATCGGTTGGACTGGTGATTTCACCACATTTTGCTTTGGACTTTTGGGAGATGGTTTCACTGGTGGCGACCTGGGAATAACAGCTGGTTGTGAAACAACAGGCCGTTTCCCTTGGTTCTTAGAAGGACAGTTCACAAAAATGTGACCAACCAAGCCACAGTGAAAACAGTTCCTCTGGTCTACATAAGTTCTCTTGTAAGGCTCATTGGATCTGGCCTTAGAAAACTCTCCATTATGAGTAGGAGGAGTTGGTTTCTGAACAGCAGTCTGAACCTTAGCAATTTGTTTTTTGGGAGTATAGTATTTTTCCAAATTTTCTTTGTAACCAAGACCAAAGTGAGCTGAAAAAGCCTCTTTCTTTACTTGGTTAAGGTTTTTATACCCCCCATAAAGCATTACCTTAAGTTTATCATTTGATTCAATGACATCAGGTTCAGTTAAAATGCAATTATCACCATTAGTGATAATGTTTTTCTTGACTTTCTGTTCAGTCAACAACTCCTCAGATACTACACCTTCAGGGCAAGAGTTAACCGACCCATCTTCAGAAACAGTAACAAACTCCTCACGAGATGTGGAGTTAGCCTTACTTGAGGATTCATCCTTCTTAGGGGAATCATCCTTATCAGATGACTCATCTAGACAAGTGAGATCAATGTCTATTAAGCTATTGACAAACTTCCCGCTCACTGGTGGAGGAATGGCATTGGTACCAAGACCTAGACCATTCATTTTCCTCACTACAAATTCGTAGTGTTCCACCACAAAGCGAGATTTCTTCAACTTCTCATTAGTGCATTTTAACTGCAAGATCTCATTTTGCAGCTTGTTGATTTCATTGTTCCTTTTTTCATACCCCTTATAAGCAATATCCAAGTGAAGCTGTTGATCGCTCATTTTTAAAGAATACTCACGTTTTTCCTTTGTCAATGTGTCAATAGATTCTTTAAAACGTTTTTCGTTTTCTTTATAGTTTAGAGCTGCCATACTTAGGGGTTCGGTTTTGTCTTGGAGCTTAGAGTTTTTAAGTTTTAGCCCTAGACACTTAGAACATGAAACAACAGAAAAGGGATTAGAGTCTACCTCATGAGATGAACTTGTTTCTTTTCCAATGGCCATGAGAGCAACAGCAGTCGATTCCTCTTTCTCAGCTACAGAAGCTTCCTTTCCTTCAGCTTCCTCTGTAGCAGCAGTAGTAGACTCTTTTGGGTCAGCAATAGAAGCTTCCCTTCTTTCTGCTTCCATCATTTCCATGATCTCAGCCATGAGACCAACCTGTGTTTGTGCGATGATGGCATCCTCAAGATGAACGCCCCAATCAAATTTGTCGTCCTGTTGGGCTACCAGTGCATTGGACGTTCCACTTTGGCTTTGATTGTGGTGGTTTGGATTGTTTTGGACATGGCTGTTTCCTTGGCTGGGTAAAACCAGAGGCAGGTGCTCTGTCTTTCTGACACTCACGAGCAAAGTGTCCATAGTTCAGACACTTGTAGCATTTGGCCTTAGATTTGTCAAACCCGACCTTGGCATTAGGATGCCCTCCAATAAACTTTCTTCCTGTTATGTTCAGGAAACGCTTGGCTCTCCTCAAAAGCATGGCCATATTCCATTGAATATCCATGTCCTCCATGTCATTAGGATCCACTTGATTAAAATCATCTTCAATCGTCTCTGGATCAGTAAGCTTGCCACCTATGAAATTTTCATATGCAAGCATACAAGATGAGAATAAAGCTACATGATCTTCAGCTATTCTGGCTATAGCTGAGTTGTTAGCTGAAGACGTAGCAGGAGGATTTCTTGAGGTATTTTGATGATGAGACCCCAACCTTGATCCTGAAGCATAGCAAGCATGACCACCACATCCAGTTGAGTGGTCTTCTTCAGTATGATTTCCAGTGAAGAGGGCAATTCCAGAGCCAGATGACTTGGATGTAGAAGTCGTCCCATGATACATAGAAGGGTCTTGTATATGGGGTCTTCCAGAGCTCTCCTTTCTTTTCAAGTTCATTTCATGAGCTTGAATCTTTCCTATTGCTTCCTCAACTGTCAACTCATAGAATTTAGGATTTTCCCTCATCAGGGTTGTGTACATCTCAAATTTGGGTGGTAAGGCATCCCAAAACTTTTCCACCATCTCTTCATCTGGATACTTGAGGTCAAAAGCATTCAACTCAGTCTGTAAATGATAGAACCTAGAGATGAGGTCATCTAAAGATTCGTTCTCAAAGAATCTGAAGCACTCATACTGCTTCCTGAGAAGATCCCGCTTACTCTTCTTGATGTCACTATTTCCTTCGAATCTTTTCTGTAAGGCTTTCCAGAGATCCTTAGAATTGTCATACCCTCGGAAACTGTGGAACAATTCCCGAGTTAATGCCATAGTGATCGAACCAAGTGCCTTCTTTTCTCGATCATAAGCTTTCTTTTCTTCGTCAGAAAGCTTAGACATAGGCTTGGGCAATTCATCATCAAGATAGATGTGTGTGGAATGCTTATATCCCTCAAGGATTGGTATCCATAATGATGAGTCGGTATATGAAATGTAGTGCTCAAAACGTGCTTTCCAATTAAAATAATCATTCACATTCAGCAACTTAGGTGGTTTCTGTGGTGTACCGATCTCATTATCATAATTCAGCAGGTTTCCAAGATTCTGAAGATTCGACATAGTGAACACTTAGTCAAATTTCAGAAAAATCAGACACAGTTGCGCACTTGGTTTTGGCCTTGCGCACTTGAGAAATGGTCTTGCGTATTTAGATTTCCTCTTGCGTACTTGTAAGTACGCAGGAGGAAATGATTAAGTACGCAGGATATGACTTAAGTTCGCACAAGTTCAGTCTTGCGCACTTGTATGTACGCAGGAGATAACTCTTGCGTATTTAGTAAGTACGCAGAAGACTGTACTTTTTGCCAAAAATGGTAAGTACGCAGGATACCTTTTCAGCAACTCTCACCAACCTTTTCCGGTGACCTGAAAATCGCCGGAGATGGTAAAAATTGGTCTGATGATTAATGCAAATGAGCCAAAGGGTCAGAAACTTGTTTCTAACCAACCTTTGATGCTCAAATAACTCAAATACACAACAAAAATTGGTTTTTGAGAGATTTTTGCTTCTAAAAAAGTGCTCAAGAGCTACCCCTTTTTTATCACAAAAATCAACAAAAATACCTCTTTTTGCTTGTAAAACTCAGTAAAAACGTCTCCAAACTCACTTACAACACTCGAATTCAAGAGCAAAGCTCTGATACCACTTGTAGGTCCCTCGGGTGTAGCGGATCGTCACATGCAAGTGGGTCTACTAGTCGAACCGGGTGCGGAATGCCCGTGACTAGGTGGAGAGTCAAACTAAACAAAGTAAACCAACACGAGAGTCACAATAAAAGCTCTTTATATTATAAACACTCGACGGTTATAGAGACAATACAAATTGCGTACTTAACAAACTGAGTTCGTCTAAGATATGAGTTCTGCGTACTTATCCTCTGTGAACCAAACCTATTTATACAGACCTGATGCCGGCGCACTTCGCAAGTGCGCAGGACCAAATGCTCTTGCGTACTTAGCAAGTACGCACGGGTCTTCCTGCATACTTGCTAAGTACGCAGGAGCTTTCTCCTGCGCACATGTAAGTGCGCAAAACACTTAGAAGAAATGCAACATACACTATGTAAAAGTAAATACAACTCGATAAACTATTACATAACGACTCTTACATACAAAGACAAATTACAGACATTAGAAATACAAACTAAGACTCTATCAAGAGTGTTGTCACAGGAAAGTGCATCAACAGATAATATGGCTGGAAAAGATGACTCTCATCGGTCTATTAGTACTCGTCTGGATGGTAAAAACTACGCCTACTGAGTTACTTAATGAAAAAATTTTTTCGAGGGAAAAATATGTGGGGTTATGTCATAGGTACTAAGGGAAAGCCTACTGATAAGTCTAAGGCTGCTGAATATGCCTTAGCTCTCGATACATCAGAAACGGATAACTCTAAATTTATCACTTGGATCAACAACTCTGTAGGTCAGTCCATTAGTATTCAGTTGGCTAAATATGATACAGCTAAGGAGGTTTGGGATCATTTGGAAAGGCTGTATACTCAGTCTAATTTTGCCAAGCAGTATCAGTTGGAGTTTGATATTCATGCTTTTCAACAGAATGAGATGAGCATTCAAGACTTCTATGGAGTTTGTCGGATTTATGGGATCAATTGGCACTTACGGAATCTGAAGCACTGAAGGTGTTTAAACCTTAAATTGACCGAAGGGATGAACAATGTTTGGTACAATTCTTGATGGCATTACGCTCAGATTTTGAAGGACTGCGTGGAACGATTTCCAACAGTTTATTCGGTTGTTCATGAGCTGATTGCAGAGGAAAATCGGTTAAAATCTCAGGTTGATAAAGGTCCTAAAGTAACTACTACTCCAGCTGTGTTTGCCGTTCCCTCTAATCAGTCTAGACAAGGTGCTATGGTTGCATTTGATGAATGTGCATTCCGCAAAGGGAAAAATCATTGGAAGTTTCAATGTATGTTATTACTTAGCAGAAGGAATTCTAACTTGCAGAAGCCCCCTTAACAGAACAGTTCAGGTGGACAATTTTCGTCTCGCACATCTACTTCTGCTGGTTCATCTGGTCCATCTTCATGGACATTTAAACCACCTCATTTTACTGCTGCTGCTACACCACCATCAGTAGAAACTTCTAAACCACCATCTGCTCTGGATCTGCAGGTGTTTGAACAGTTTAGACAGTTTCTTGCCGCCAACCCTATCGCCATGTCTGCTGCCGGACTGTCTTCATCTGGTACCTCAGGTATTTCGTCATCATTATGGATTTTGGATTCTGGTGCCTCACATCATATGTCGCCCTATCTATCTTCTTTTCTCTCTTTGTCTCCTGTCTCTCCCGTTTCTGTAATGTCTACTAGTGCTACATCTATGTCGGTAGAGGGTATTGGCTCTGTGTCTACCCCTCATGTGTCTCTTATTGATGTCTATTATATTCCAAATCTTGCCTTAAATCTTGCTTCGGTCAGTCAGTTGTGTAAGTCTTGAATTTAGGTTTTTTTTTGTGACTCTGTTTGTGTTGTGTAGGATCAACACACTCAGAGGGTGATTGGGATCGGCCGTAGGGTGGGAGATTTATATGTCCTAGAAGAACTCAAAGTGCCTGCACCCGGTGTTGCTGCCTCCAGTGTTGATTTATCTTCTTTTCGTTTAAGTCCTTTGTCGTCTGAATTTTATATTTGGCATTCTCGTTTGGGACATGTGTCCTCATCTCGTTTAAAATTTTTGGTTTCTTCAGGCGTTTTGGGTCAGTTGCAAACTTGTGATATTTCTGATTATAGTGGTTGCAAACTTGCAAAATTTTCTGCGTTACCTTTTGATAAAAGTGTTTCTCATTCTGTTGTACCATTTGATATTGTTCATTCTGATGTATGGGGACCATCACCAGTATCCACTAAGGGTGGTTCACGTTATTATGTTTCCTTTATCGATGATTACACTCGTTATACCTGGGTGTACCTTATGAAACGTAGATCTGAGTTATTTGACATTTATAAAACATTTAGGGCTTATGTTCAAATGCAGCATTCGGTTGTGATAAAGTGCTTCAGGTGTGACTTAGGGGGTGAATACACTTCTAATGATTTTACTCAGTTGCTTACATCAGATGGTACAATACACCAATCGTCTTGTACTGACACACCTCAACAGAATGGTGTTACTGAAAGTAAACATCGCCATCTTATGGAACCCAACACCAAAAAAAGGTTTTAGATTGGACAATACAACCCATTTAAAAAACGGGTCGTGTTCAGGTTGACCCATTTAGAAAACAGGTCGGGTTAGAGTTGATCTGTTTAATAAACGGGTTGACCCGTAAACCCGTTTAAGTTACAAATTTCATTTTTTTAGTTTCACTTTCTAGAAATGATTGTTTAATTACTTTTGTATTTAGTATTTACCATAAAGTAATTAATTTATATCAAAACTTTTCTCTTTTTGCCTTCCATATATGACTATTCAATTATTTTTCGGTTTACCTTAAATGAATTAGATTTTAGATTTAGTAGTTTATGATTTTGATTTAGATAAATGGGTTAAACGGGTCAGGTTCGGGTTGACCTAACTTTAAGTGTATCCAGTTTAGGGTTGTATTTTTTTTACACGAACAAAAATATGGGTCGTGTTAGGGTTGCATAATTCAACCCGCCAACCCGTCAACCCTGATCGCGGTGTCAAGGTCAATCAAAAACACTTATAAAAACTACTACTTAGCTATCTTAGACTATAGTATAGCAAAGTAGAGTTGTCGAATCCATAGGGAATTCGTGGAGAATGCTATTAGAAAATTTACTTAACCGATACTTCTAAAGATTGAAACTTTATTAATTAGAAAACGTGTACTGGCAGAACAAACTGGAATTAGTTGTAAAACATTTGGAGAAAAGGTAATTACTTCCAGGATTCAGATTCAAAAGATCAACAAAAGTTTAGGTTCAACTGGTTAGAATCCACTAAGCGTGGCTTGTTATATTTTGATTAAAGTGATAGATGTGAGACAATCTTTTAAGACTCGTTCGTCCACCCAAATACCAATTCACAAGTGCAAGGAGGTACAAATTAACCAAATAGCTAACGATGCAAGAACACCGAAATCGGATGACAATTCAGACAACCTCAACACAGATAAACAATTTAAATTAATCAAAAACAAGTGTATTCAAGTCTGTCACACAAGAACACAATTCAAAACCTAGTAAAAACCCAAACTAATGTATTACTTACAAGAATCCTTCACCCGGAAGAAATCACGAATAGACTTGCCGCTCATGGTAGTCATACGATCACAAGAATTATAAGTAGACATCAAAAAAGTAAAGCTAAAGTGAAAATACTCCAAAATTGCTCTCAAAATCGTCCTCAAAACCCCCGAAAACGGCTGGGAATCCATTTTTTCCGTAACCCTAAAGGTATCCTTTAAATATGGCCAAAATCCCTAAAAATCCGCACTTGACGGTCATTTTACCGTACCGTACGGTGGTCCCACCGTACGGTACGCTGGTACTGCTCCTGGTACGCTCAACCTTCTATAAATGACTTTCCTATACGGTGCTTTGGTACGACCGACCGTACCGTACGCCCAAATCCATATTCTAACTTCATTTTCACATCCGGCTTGTCGAGGCACCCCAAATCCATATATTATGGGCCCGTGATTCATTTCCTAGCTCAGGATATGCTCCAAACAAGTTTTGTACTTTTATACTTTCTCTATCTGTTGCATAATTCCATATCCATTCTTCCCAATTACTTCCAAAACACGTACTTTAGCTCCAAACACCTGTGAACAATAACACACTCAAAGTCATTGCATTCAACACATAAAACTCAATAATAATGCAATATTAAGCACGTATAAGCACAAACAACACTCTCTCATCAAACCCGCAACCCGCCAACCCGTCCGCTTACCCGACACGATTGACACCCTTAATATTAAAAGAATTTGAATTCCTAATCCATTTGAATGGTAAACAATCATAAAGGAATTTGAATTTATTACCATGACCACCACCTACCGAACGTCTTCGCCCCCGCTACCGCCGGCTCCCAACAACCGCCGACACCGGCCACCCCGACCACCAACACCGCTATCACCGATCTCCTGATGTGTTGTTGATTGTTTGATGTTTAAGGTGTTTAATATTGCATTGTTAGTTGGTTATATATGTTGAATGCAATGACTTTGTGCTTATATGTAAACAATAGGATAATGCACAAGAACGCACGACTTGAAGCAAGTTTGAAGGATAGAACACCATTGGTCTATGGTGAAAAGGACATACAAGATATACAAGATGGAGGGGATCCTTGTCTGCATAGCCTCTCTGCTATCTTTCCACCGCCTTCTTTTGCATAAGTCCAACCTCTTGCAAAGAAAACCCAAATTGGATTTGGGTGTACCATACGCTGGTTTCAGTCAGTGTACGAATCGACCGTTTTGCTCAGCATTTACAGAAGGTTGGGGGCGTATGACTTGATTTTTGGGCGTACCATACGCCCAACCTGGCGTTCCATACTTTACTATGAAGTAACTGGTTTTTTCTTTTCTTTTCTTTTTTTTTTTTTTTTTGATAAAGGCCTTGGTAAAATTTTATTCCATAAAACAAAAAATTACAAACAAGGTGATTGATGAATCGGGACATGACCCTAAGGTTATCAATAACCAAAAAGAAAAACAAATTATATTTTACAAGAAGGTACACTAACTCTAAACAAACCTCATAACAAAAAACACAGTAACACAAGTCGAAAAACGGGGTGAGACTCTAGCCCAAAGGCGGTTTAAGAAATAAATCCAAAGTAAATTGTGATCCGTCTTCAGCCCAAAAAAAATCCATAATACACATCAACCATTAGCCCATATCAAAAGCATGAGAAAACCATCAAACTACAAGCCCACAATAAATGTCTTTCCATTCCATCAAGCCCATGTATCCCTCCTAATTCATAGTTTCATACTACCCCAAATCCATCCGTCCGTTAAAGGCCCATTTCAAGATACAAGCCCAAATTATTGGTCCATTATGGGCCCAAATTATTACTGGCCCAATAAAAACTTAGGAAAATAATTTGTATATCCATTATTCAAGATAAAGGTGAACAAAAAAAACCGGAACCGGTTCTTCCCAAAAACCGGTTCTTGAAAAACCGAAACCGGGTCCATAGGTTCCGATTTTTCAACCAAGAACCGGACCTTGAACCGGAACCGGTTCTTAAGAATACCCGATTTGTACACCTCTACCCTTGTGTCTTGTGACACTAATCCATCTATGTTTTACAGATTCGTGACACGTATATGCTTAAAATTTTAATAGTGCTAAAACTTAAATTGTTTAAAACTAAAAGTGAAAAAAGGTTTTATGAGTCAAATGAGACAAACGGGTCAGACAATCTAGTTTTTTTATATAATTTATCTATATTTTATGAGTTTATGTTTTAAACATTTATCTATTTTGTAACATTTTAAGTTTTTAATGTTATTGGACTTTTTAAGTTAGTTATTTATATGTTTAATTAATGTATTTATATGTTTAACTAAGTTTTTCGAATACCCGGAAATAGGTTCTTGAAATACCCGACTTGAATTATCGGAACCGGTAAGAACCGAAACCGGTAAGAACCGGAACCGGGAACATAGGTTCCGGTTTTTCAATAAAGAACCAGACCTGGAACCGGAACTGGTAAGAACCGGAATCGTTAAGAACCGGAACCGGTTCCGAAACCGAAACCGATTATTGAGAAAAACCGATTTGTGCACCTCTAATTCAAGATACGCTCGTATATGGGTTGACACAAATAAGTAGTCCAAAAATGACCATTCACGAAAATTGTACGATATTCTTAGCTCATTATTTAAAAGGGCTTTCCCCATTCGTTTAATATAGAAATCCATTTGATCTGTCCATCAAAATCCGCCGCCCCTGTCCCCATATTAACATAGCCCAAAAGAATTAATCGGTCCACTACATGAACAATACCGATTGTGTCTCGGAGCCCAATATATGAAGAGATGAGTTTTGAAATAAACTATACTATGATGAACTATGAAGTAACCTGTCTTATTTTCATAATAAACGTATTAGTTTTCAAAAATTGTGTTCAATATATGAAGAGATGAGTTTTGAAAAAGTGGTTTGCTATCAAATTGAATTTGGTTTCTTTACGCTAAACTTAACCTAGTAGACCTTTTTTTCTTAACCTATTTTATATGCATTTGTTTTTTAAAATTATTTTGTTTTCTCAAAATAGCAAGATATTCATAATTTACTAAATTTTCTAGGTTTACCTATTATAAATCATAATAACATTTATAGATCATTTGGGTCGGTAGCCAAATGATAAGAGTCCAAGACTCTTTGAAAATGATTAGGGTTCAAATTCTGACATGAGCAAATTAGAAATTAGTACACTTTAAAAACATGAGTATGTAGTAAATGGGTGTTACGGTTTCAAATGTCATAAAAATTGAGTTATCTTAAAAGCAGTTTTCAATAAAGATATTAATGGATAATTATGATGATGATTAACTTTTCAAAAATTATTCAATGTTAAAGTTGAAATACAAATTGTTATAAAATACACTTATTCGTATATATTTTAACAACTGTATTTAAGTTTTAAATTATAAAATATACAATTGTTCATAAACTCTATAAATTTATAGATTTTTATAAGAGTGGGTGTAGTGGGCTGGCGCACATGCCCACATAAACAAGATGGAGCGCCAAACACCACGCCAGGTGTTCCTTAACAGGGCGCCATGGGCGGGGCGTGAGGGCAAAACTAGCCATTGGTGTGGGTGTTTTCCAAGAAAACTAGTCGTTAGCTCAGTGGCGGAATATAGTGAGGGCCCGGGGGCCCCGCTCCCCCCCCCCCACCCGATTTTTCGCTCAGAAGTGTTAATATATACGTATTCGTCCGATTTTTCGCTCAGTAGTGTTAATTTATACGTATTCGTCCGAAAATTTTATAGTTCCGGTCCCCTAATAGGAAAATAAAAAATCCCGGCCCCCCGTGCTCAAAGGTTCAAGTTCCGCCACTTCATTAGCTACATTAAAAAAATTAAGTCTATAAATAACCATAAATTTTTATCATTTTTACACATACAAAAATTCTTCATCTCCATATTTTTATATTTAAATTTCTTAATCTTTATCTCCATCCAACTCTTCAAACATGAATCCATAGAACCCAAACAACCTCTATTTCCCACAACTTTTCTCGAACGACTACGGCTGGCAATTTCTGACGTGGGCATGTTAACACGACACGAAACAACACGAAGTTAACAAGTTTCGTGTCTTAAACAGATCGACACGTTTAAGTCATAACTTGTTTAGACACGATAACAAACCTGTTTATATTTTTAAATATTTAAAATAAATAAATAAATATTTATTATTTAGTAATTATAATATTATTTACTTTAAATAAAACCCTAGCTCTCTGCAACAAAGCCCTAGCTCTCTCCAACAAAGCCCTAGCTCTCTCATCGTTCCTGCTCAGCTGCTCCTCAGTCCTCACTCCCTCCTGCGGCCGACAACCCTAGCTCCATCATCGTCACGGCTCCGGTATTTTTGATTAGTCCTGACGACCCTAGCTCCCTCGTCCCTCATCGTCCTGCCTCCCTCATCTCTTCAATCGGCTACCGGTATGTAGTCGGTGCTTAACTTTTTGTAAGAAATCGGTGCTTAAATTTTTGTTTGAGTTTGTTTATGATCATATTCAATTCTTTTGTAGAAAATCAATGTTTAATTTTTTGTAAGAAGTCAGATTCATTGTTGGAGTCTGTTTATGAAATCAGTTTGCTTAAGTTTCTTTGAGTTTGTTTAGGGTTAAAGGTTCGGTTCAGTTCAGATTCATTGTTTGAGTTTTTTTATGAAATCAGTTTGCTTAACTTTGGTAACTTTTGTTTCATCAAAAATGTGATAAACATGTTCGTGTCCCTAAAAAATTCTTATCGTGTACCGCTTTCTAAACAAATTCGTGTTCGTGTCTGAAAAAAATGGCACGATTAGTTATCGTGTTGTGTTCATATATATCACTTCAGATAATCATGTTTAATTGTGTCATGTCTGACCTGTTATGCCAGCTCTACGAACGACCCAAACAACCCGTTTTTCCAACAAGTTAGCCCGAATGACCCAAAGAACTCGAACAACCTATTTAATCCTACCTATTTCAACCAAACCAACGTTTATCGCCCCGTACTCCTAACCGATACACGTACTCCCAAGCCAACCGACACCCGAGACATTCTTCTAGAGTCAATATACAGGAGAAATAATTCCCGAGACCCAACCGCCACCCGAGACGGTTCGTCAAACACAACCGACCGCCTCCAAAAGAAAACACAAAAAAACAACCGGAAGTCGAGCAAGTTGAAAAAATAGTAGAGAGGTGGTCGAGTGAAGAGGAATTCGCTTTGGCACTTTCTTTGCTCAACGTTTCCGAGGATCCGGCGACGTGTAACTTTTTTTTTTAAATGTATATATTATTTTTTAGAAATGTTTATTTTTTTTACTAATGTTAATTATTCTTTCTAGATAGGAAATAGTCAAAAGGGTGAAAATTTTTGGAAGCAGGTTCATGCAAAATTTCACATTGCAATGAACGAGGTGAATACCGGAACGTGGATAAAATATCGGGCAAATGGATCGCAATGCGTCGAAAATCACTCAATTTAACGCTACTTTCAATCGGGTTTCTAATAGCCGTACGAGAGGAAGTGGTACAAGCGACGTTGACGTTTTAGTTGAGGCACATCAACAATATAAAGACGAGTATAACATCTCGTTCACTATGGAACAATATTGGGACCTTTTGAGGAAATCTTCAAAGTGGCATCTAGTCCCGTTGATGGGTCGGTCATCTAAATGTTCAAAAACAAAATCTTCAGGTGATCACCCTTCCTCTCAAGCTGGTTTGAATACGTGTTCGCATATAGATGTTAATGACACGGATGAAGAGTTTGATCCCCCGGAAGAACTGGTTCGTCAAATCGGGAGAGATAGAAGCAAAGTGAAAAACAAACACTCATCTTCATCTCCAATCAATCCGGAGATCAAAGCACATATTGAAAGTTCAGACTCGAAAATTGAACGACTACCCGGGGTTAAGGAAGAAAATCAAAAGGATCTTGATCTTGATTTCCTCAAGAGAGACGTCTCACATCTACCGGAGGAGGATCGTGAAATCTACGAGCAAATGAAAGCCGAAATAAGGGCAAAATACCGCAAGAATTAATTTTAGTAGTTTCGTATTTCATTTTATCTTAACTTTTTTTGAAGTATTTTTAATTTTATTTTACTTTTGTCTTGTTTTATATTTAAAATTAGTATTTTAATGAAAACAATATATTTAAATAAATAAAAAACAATGATTAAAAATTTAGTTAAGCTATTACATACTTTTGAGAGTTTAGTTTACGAAAACCCCATTACGTACGTGACAATGACATGACAGTCACTTTTTTAAGTTTAAGTTAAACCCTTACAAACTAACATTATAATTTAAGTTTTGCCTTAGTTTTTTTTTCTACTTTTATTAGGATCTAATACACTAAAAACTAAATGGTTTACTAAATTCAAAATTTTCATAAGTAAAATATTAATACAAAAATGGAATTAAATAAAAATAATATGTAATGCATGGATTTGTCTATAAGAATTTGTGTTGTAGGATCGAGATATTACAAGATGGTTCTGGTTAGTTAATATTGATGGAAACAATAACAACTATGAAAATGCAACAAGAAACTACAAAGAGAATACTGATAATTTTCACAATGTATTTCACTCTTCAAATCTTACAAGTTACAGAGAAAACTCTAAGGAAGCACACTTACAACAGAAGAGAAATAATACATATAAAGGGAATTTAGAATCAAGACAGACTCTTGATTCTAAGGATCATATCCAACACAGACCGTTGATCTTGGACAGGTAAAAGCTACACTATAATTGGAGGACAACAAAAAGACAACTGCAGCAAAAAGACAACTGCAAAACAAAAGTATTCTTAGGAATCTTTGTAGGGGCAATCAGAAGTAGGAGCATTGTCTTTTGTCATCTGCACCAATAACATTCCTTCTGCTGATAGGTGTGTCAGTGTTGCAGCAAAAGGTGTCAGTAGTGAAGTCAAAGTTGCTGATGATTTGCCTATCAGTAGCATTAATGTTTGATGCTGCTGAGAAGCTTATCAGCAGCAACTTTGGACTTCAGGAGATAAAGCCTATCTGCAGCATAGTTGTAGATCAACAGCAAAGTTTAACTATCCGCAACATAAGCACTTATCTGCAGTAACTTTACCAGTGGCAACTTTGTAAAGCCTGCATCATCCATACTTAGAGAATTTCTGTAACCATCAGTATTTATCTCTACAAACTACCCCTAGGCTGATGCTACCAAAAATTTCTACTGCCTTTGATCATAAAGTTTCTGCATGTTCAGGATGATCCTTGTAGTCTCATAGCCTCTTGGGTCCTTGCTGGGATTATCAAAAGGAATTTCAAAAAGAGATTTGATGTCCCCCCTTGGCATGTTGAAGATAGCCTTGTTAGTACACCTCATCTTGTTTCCTTTGACATCAACCGGAGTGTATTCATCATTAGCAGCATTGTAGGACCATTTAACAATAGGAAAGTAGGCTTGGGTTGGTTTGGCATCAATGACAACCTCTTTTATAGGATTGAAATGATGTTTGATTATAAGCAAGATGTGTCGCCCACTTTCATTGTCAGGCTCATGAGCTTCACCCAGCTCAAAAATTCTCTGCAGATCAAAATCTGGAAGCTGTATCACCTCATCAACATAAATGCAGATTGTTCTTTTCTTTTCTAGCTCTCCTCTAAAGACTTCATACCACTCATTTGAATCACTGTAGAACCACTGGACAATCTTCCTTGAATCAGAAGAGCTAGTAGGAGATTTTGTTTTCTTTTTAGGAGGTTGTGGTTGAGAGGGACTTGGGTGTGAGGATTTGGACTCTTTGGGAGTGGAGGAGTGTAGTCTAGGAGAGGGAATAAGTTGGATAGAAGGCGGATGGACCAAGGAATCTATTCTAGGCTTCTTTTGTTTTCTTTCATCTTCAGTTGTACTTGCCCTCTTTGTCTGATTTGTCTTCTTAAGTCTCTCCTCTTCTTCCTTTTTTCACTTGTCTGTAGAGGGATTGAAGGTTCATGAAGTTCATGGGACCTAGCCTCTTTCCACTCTCACCTATTGCCTTAAGAAAGTCCATCGTGACCTTTCTTTCTTCATAAGTTCTTTTACTTAAGGCAATGGCTTTCCTAAACTTTTGTCTGGCTTTCTCTTCTTCTTCGGCCCTCTTTTTCTTTGCCAGTTCTCCTTGTTGACCCATATAAGCTCTGTAGATTTCTTTAGTGGATAGTTTCTCAAGGTAGTCTGCATCTTCACCTTGAGAAATTAGGATCTCAGTCCACTCCCCTCTCATCTCTTTGGCCAGCTGAGAGTCTGTTATTTTGAATTTAGCTTCTTCATCTTTTTGTTTTTCTCTCTCTTCATCTTCTCAGTCAAGTTGTTCTTGTAGCTTGAGAGCCAGAGCTTCATCTTCAACAATCTGTGAAGCTACAGGGACTTGGACTTTTGTGGTATCGAGAGATCTTGCAGCTCTGCTTATTTGTTGTTCTCTGAAGGGCATGGTAGCTTTCCTTTCCTGGTCTTTCTTTATCCGTGCCATCTCTTCTTCTTCTCTTTCTCTTCTTCTTTCTATCTCTCTCTCTTCTCTTCTTCTATCATTCTCTCTATTTCATCTGTCATGATGCCCTTCCCCTTGTCTTGGTTGGATGCCTCTGCTTCTGCTTCATTGACCACAATAGAAGATGAGGAAGTTGTTATTGAGACCTCAGCATATGCTTCATTGGAAATTTGTAGAATAGGAAGGGGAGGAGCAACTTTTTCTTCATCACTGGGCACTAAATCCCAAGCTTCTATTACTTGTGTCATTGATATTCTAGCATTTAGATCACCTTGGGGAGGGGGAGAAGATGACTTAGATGAGTTTGGTGATGCATCTAAAGCTATCCATACTCCATCTTGTAAGAATGACTTAATGAGGAGTATCATTTCCTGACTTCTTGGTGAATTAATTGAATAAATCTGTGATCTCAGCAGAAAGACTTTGAGAAGGAAGTCAGGATTTAGCAGAAGAACTTCTTGGATTTTGTTGATTTCAATGGATGATACATCACACAAAAGAAATTTGATTCCTGAGGGATCAGTGTTGGACCATCCATAGATTTCAAGTCCTCTGACAGCTTCATTGTATAGGTATCTCCTTAAGCTTAGAATCTGATCTTCTGTCAGGACATTGCTTCTCATCAAACCCAGTCTTTGAACTGCTCTTTCTTGGGCTGCACTTGAGGACTCTGCTTCTTTTTCCTCAAGGCAGGGATAGGCAACTTTCTTGGCTTCTTCAAGGAATCTCTCAAACCAAGGCATGTTATCTTTCGTTAGATCATAGAAACGGTCAATAGCAAGCCTGGCAGAGAGATCCTTGGATGTGTTGATGCATTCAGTAGTATGTAGAGCCAAGATGTCAAGTGCATTCAAGTTGTCCCAATCCAGTTATTCTACCCCAGAGAACTCCCACCCAACCCAGAACCTCCCTGATAGACCATCATAGCCCCATGACAAGATTGAATCAAACTCCAAGTGTTTTGCTGTTAAAGGGAACTGGGGGCTATGAATTGTCTTGAAATGCTATCAGCAGCTTCAAGCACTTGGACAAGGGGTAAGGCTTATTCTTCTTCCTTCTCTATCTCCATCTCCCCGGGGAATGCTTTATCTATAACCCTGGAAACTAAATTCCACTCCTCAGAGATCTCTTCCTCTTCATCTCTGGTATCCAGCAGCTCATGAACTTGAACAAAGGCAGGCTTGAAGAGTGTTCTTTGAAATTCTTCCTGCTCTTTGACCCAAGCATCCAGACTGTCTTTGTCATCTTTAGAACTTTCCTTCCCCTTTTTGTTTGCATCAGTGCATACAATTAGGCCTATTTGAGTTCCCACTGATACAAGGGAAGGAGAAGTCATGGTGAACCATCTGTGGGACTCATGCATAGAGACTTGATGCCTTAGTTTAGACACTTCAGCCTCTAGCAGAGCTACCCTTTCCGTTATTTCCAAATTTTCAAGTTTCAGTCTGTCCTCATCCACAAATGTGGAATCCTTGGAACAATAATAGGCCTTAGGCCTAGCCTCTGCCTCCCCATCACCCTGGTTTTCTTGGCTCCTGGGATTCCTCTCAGTGAAAAGTGTTTCAAAAGAAACATCCTCACTTTGAGTTGCCATGATTGGGGTCTTAGTGATGTTGTCACTGTCCTCCTGGTCAATTGATGGACCAGAAGTAGTGACAGTCCCTTCTATATTCACTTTATCAATACTCCCAGAGTGAACCTTCTCAGATGATGAACTTGGGCTAGGTACATTGGCAGCCAAATCAATCAGTACCTCCTTGATGGTGGCATTTGGAGAAGGTACATCATCTTGACTAGGTGCCTCTGTACTTAAGTTCAAAGAAGAATCAAAATATATGGGCTCAAGGGGGTTCTCTATGGACCCGAGATATGGTCCTGATCCTAATAGGGATCCTTCCAAGGAAGTCTCCCTAGTGTTGTGGCTATCCCTTATGATATTATTATCAGAGTGTTGTGACTCTAGATGAGGACTTTTAGGTTGGGATTAGGCCTCTGAGCCAAGAATAGAAGGATTCTTCTTGCTCTTCTTTCTCTTCCTGGTATACCTTGCCTCAACTGGGGCCCTTTGTTCCAGTTAGGCTTGAAGTGTAGGGGTAAGTATTTGTTGTACCTGTGCACCCTCAGTAGGTTGCACAAGGGTTCGATCAATGGAAGCAGATGTTGTTGTTTCCGACTTTGAAGTGGAGGGTGTAGGATCAGTATCAACTGAGACTGTTGAACTGTCACCCTGGGTACTTTGTATGTTCAACATTGTAGGTAATAGTGGAACATTGACCCCTGAGAACTTTTCTGAAATAGTTCTCATGCTTTTAAAAATGTTGTTTTTATGTGACCCAACAATGTATATTCTTGCAGATTTTGAAAGATCTTTTAGTTCACCATTAAAAACTTCCTACAAGAACCTAGGGTACATGTAAAAGGCTTGTTTTGCCCCTTCTTGAAAGTTATATCTCAAACCTTCAAAGATTAAATGAGAGAAATTGAAGGGCAAGCCATTTACCAGTCCATGGACTGCAGATGCAAGTCAAGAGTTGAGTTGATGCCATCCACTTCACTTTTGGGATATGCATTGAAGAAGAGTATGGCACAGGTACTTCCATGGTGGACCCAGCAGGGCTTTCTCTATTATGTACTCCTGTTGATTTCCAGTGTACCCAATGGATACAAAGGTCCTCATGTAATTAGCCAGTGGGTATGAGTTTGCACTCCCTTCATCTAGAAGCTTGATGTGTTTTCTTAGAGTTGCTTCAGTGACAGTGATGTCCTTGCCGTCTACCTTGGATTTAACTTGGGGAATCCCCTGTTCAGTGGAGTAGGAAGCGGAGTTCCAGGAATCTTCCATATGTGATATGTAGACTGTTGGGTTGACGGTTAGAGCAACGTGTATTTTTGATCGACACTGGAAGTCGATCATGTCATTAAATCCTTCAGATCTCTTTCCCTTTACCAGGTATGCCACAAGGTTGTGGTAGGTTGAAAATTTATCATCAGGATTGTTAATATCAGGGTTTGCCATCTTGATGATGGGTGGAGGGAAGTTTTTTGAAAGTTGGTTATGGGTGCAGGAAGCTTTGAATGCTTGAGTGCGGGAGAGAAAAGATGAAGAGTTAGGTCAGAATTGAATGTGATGAGGTGAAGGAGGGAATTTGATTTTGTTATAACGGAAGGGTTTGAGGGGATTGAGAAACGGTCATTTGTACCGTACAAAAGAAAGCAGCGTAGGTATGGCATCTACAGTAACGTTTTACTTTTTACTATTTTACAGTTGTACTACACTGTATAAGTCATGGTAAAGACTGAAAATGATTTTTTTTTTACAGCGGGTAAAATTAATTTGAACCAATTTTTACCCATCCGCAGCAAGATTGGTTACTGCTGATGGTTATGACTATCAGCAGCAAACTTAGTTGCTGCTGATGGATATAATGGTCCGCAGCAAACATGTTCCTGTGGATGGCCTAAAGTAGTCAGCAGCAAAGGCTTTTGCTGCTGATGACTAAACCTATCAGCAGCAAAAGTGTTTGCTGCTGACAAATGAAATTATCAAAAATGACTCAAAATATTTTTGAATTTTCAGGAGGATTTTATTAAAAACAACAAGGAAAGATAAACACGTTTTTATTATTTTAATTTTAGAGAAGGATTTTAGTCAAAGTTCATCATACCAATGGATTCCACTAGATATTTAAATCTAGCTTCATCAAAGGCTTTGGTGATTAAGTCAGCATGTTGATCATTGGTATGAACTTTGGTTAAAATAATTCTCCTTTTCTCAGCTTGATCTCTAATGAAATGATACCTGATATCTATGTGTTTTGTCTTGGAGTGCTGCACAGGATTGTTGATAATTGAGATAGCACTCTTGTTGTCAATATGAATGGGAGTTGTCATGAATGTCACTCCATAGTTCAGCATTTGATTTTGAATCCAAATCACTTGAGCACAGCAACTTGAAGCTTCAATGTATTATGTTGTTGATGTTGATACACATGTCTGCTTCTTGCATTGCCAAGAGGTAAGTCTTCCTCCCAAAAATTGACATCCTCCTGATGTGGACTTCTTGTCCAAGTTGCAGCCTCCATAGTCACTGTCAGTGTATGTATACAGATTGAATTTGTCATTTTTGGAGTACCATAGCCCCAGTCTTGGAGCTCCCTTCAGGTACCTAAAAATTCTCTTGACAGCTTGGAGATGTGAAGACTTTGGAGCTGCTTGAAATCTTGCACATAATCACACTACAAACATGATGTCTGGTCTGGATGCAGTCAGATACATGAGTGATCCAATCATTGCCGTGTACTGATGTTGATCAGTGTATTGACCATTTTTATCTTGGGACAGTTGATGGTGCACTTGAATTGGAGTTCTTGCAGCAGTGCAGTCAACCAGCTTGAATCTTTCCAAGTTACTTTTGACATATTTGGATTGGCTGGTGAACATTCCATTTGGAACTTGTTTGACTTGGAGACTCAAGAAGAAATTTAGTTCACCCATTGAACTCATTTCAAACTTTGAATGCATAAGGGTCTCAAAGTCTTTGCATAACTTATTCTTTGTTGATCCAAAGATGATGTCATCTACATAGATTTGTACTAGGAGAATCTCTCCCCCTTCATCTTTGATAAACAAAGTCTGATCAATAGTACCTCTTCTGAAATTGTTGCTGAGTAGATATCCTGACAAAGTTTCATACCGGGCTCTTGGGGCTTGATTTAACCCATATAGAGCTTTGTCTAGTTTGAACACCTTGTCAGGATGTGAAGGATCTACAAAGCCAGGAGGTTGTCTAACATAGACTTCCTCACCAATCTTCCCATAGAGAAAAGCACTATTAACATCCATCTGATAAATAATGAAGCTCTTGGATGCAGCATATGCTAGGAAGATTCGGATTGCCTCCAGTCTGACAACAGGTGCAAATACATCATCATAATCAATTCCCTCTTCCTATGTGTAGCCTTGAGCTACAAGTCTTGCTTTGTTCTTTATCACAATCCCTCTTTCATCTTGTTTGTTCATGAAGACCCACCTTATGCCTATAGTAGTTTGACCAGGCGACAGATTAACTAATTTCCACACTTCTTGTCTCTTAAATTGCAGCAACTATTCTTGCATTGCTTCAATCCAGCTGCTGTGCTGCAGGGCGTCATCTATTTTCTTTGGTTCAACTTGAGACAGAAAGCAGGAGTAAAGACATATATTTGCTTCATGAGACGTTCTTCTTGTCTGAACTCCTTGTTGAACTGGACTAATGACATTCTCTAGAGGATGTTCTTTGTTGATTATTTGGGTTGGAACAACATCCAGTTGTATTCCTTGGTCAAGATTGATGTGGTTCTGATCAAGAACATCTTCAAAGGAGTTTGCAGATGTGTCTTCAACAGCATCAGATACGGTACCCTCATCTGCAGCAGGTGCCTTTATGTCAGCTGCAGAGTGATCAATGGTTTCATTTGGATCATCATGTTCAAAGAGACTACTGCTTGTAACATTTGAGCGGGCTTCACTAGCTTCAATGGCATTGACAACAGAAGGAGGATCAATGGATGGTCTTTTGATTCTTATGGATGGACCATTGAAACCCAATCTATAGTCATTATTTGAGGAAGTGGCTTGCTCTTGTGAAGATGAAGACTCCATATTTGAGAAGATGAGAGGCTCAAATACTTGAGAGAAAGAGTCCATATCAAACAGCTAGTCTGGCCCTTTTCCCTGTTCACATGGAATGTGTTCCCTACATTCCACATTTGCTGATTCTTTAATGATTCTTGTTCTAGTGTTGAATACTCTATAGGCTTTGGATTGAGAGAAATAGCCCACAAAGTATCCTTCATCAGATTTGGCACCAAATTTTGGAAGAACTCCACTAGTAATAAGAATAGTACATGGGCATCCAAAAGGTTTCAGGAAAGGGAACTCTATTGAACCACAATTCATAAGGTTTTTTGTTGAGAGGTTTGACAATGAGAACTCTATTTTGAACATAGCAGGCTGTACTAACTGCCTCAACCCAGAATGTGAGAGGCAGCTTTAAGTCAGCTAACATGGATCTGGCAGCTCAATTAGAGTTCTATTTCTTCTTTCAGCAACCCCATTTTGTTGAGAGGTTCTTGGAGCACCGTATTGTCTTTGGATACCTTTGCTCTTACAAAAACAATTCAATGTTTGATTTTTGAACTCTGTACCTTGATCACACCTTATTGTTTTGACTTTTTGATTGCTTTGATTCTCAACCCTAAGAATGAAGGATTTGAGAATCTCAGCAGTTTCATTTTTTGTTCTTAAGAAGTATACCCATGAGAATCTGGTATAGTTATCAGTAATCACCAGACAGTATGACTTCTTGCCCATACACATGACATTTGTAGGACCAAAAAGATCCATATGTAGCAGCTGTAGTTGAGTGTCATTAAAATTGAGTGTCTTAGGCTTATGAGAACTCTTGTGTTGCTTCCCTTAAAACACGCTATGCAGTGATCTTCAAGTTGGAATTCATTATCAGGTAGTCCTCTGACTAGATTTCCTTTGACCAACTTGTTGATGGTTTTGACATTCACATGACTCAATCTCCTATGCCATAGAGCAGATTCATCAACTAATGTTTTGGATAGAAAGCAAGATACACTCCCAGATGGTGTAATCTTGTTCATATCAAGCACATAGATATTGTCTTTTCTTTGAGCAGTTAACAAGATCTTCTCTGGAGGAGGTTTCCTTAGCCCAAGGGATAGCACAAAGCATTCTTCATCTTTGAAAAGCATCAAATGCTTCTGATCACAGATTTGTGATACACTCATGAGATTAAACTTTAATTCCTTCACATAATTCACTCTTTCAATGCTCATCCTTTCATTAGACACAGTTCCTTGTCCAGTGATAGTCCCTCCTTTTGAATTACTCCTAAAGGCAACATATCTACCATAAAAGTTTCTGAAGTCTGAGAGGATGGACCTATTGCCAGTCATGTGCCTGGAACAACCACTGCCTACAACCCAGTTGTTATCCTTGTTACATGGTTGTTCCTGTACATGAGAGAGTTCTAGTTAGAAAGGGGGATCCAAGAACTTGCAGACTTGGGTGGGACTTTTGACTTAAGAATAAGATCATCATCAGGCTAGCATTCAATGGATCCAATGATGATGCTCTGATTTTATGGGGATTTAGACTTTGCTTGCCATTGTTATGTAACCTTTGCAATTCTTTTAGCACTATCAGCAGGAGATGTAACTTTAGCTGTTGATGGTTCTGCTTTGTTGTTGGTAGTGCTGGGTTTGTACTGATCAGCAGACTTGATTGCTGCTGAAGGCTTTGATTTGTTTTTGGTCTTGATTGGTTTAAACTGATCAGCAGCAGACTTGGTTGTTGCTGATGGTTTTGCTTGTTCAGTGATTGCTAACTTCTCATTATTCTTCTTCCTATTGAAGATGAGTTTTTCTGTGGGGATTCTTCTATAGATAGGTTTTTGTCTATCAGGTGTGATCTTCACTGTTGCTGCTGGTGTTTGAAGTTGAGAGAGCTGGTTGAAAGAATTGAATTTACAATTTGCAGCAAAGTGGTCTGATTCACCACAGATGATGCAAGATTGTTGAGCTCTTGTGGTCTTTGTAATAGTAGCATTTCTTGGTAGGGACATGGACTTTCTGAATTGATTTGATCTTGCTTCATAGCTTCATACTTTCTTGTTCTTGTTGGTCTTCTCAAATGCTTGTTGCTTGAGATTTCTTTGTTGCTGAAGATAGTAGAAGCAGGTGCTTGCTGTATGATTGTATTTTCCACATACAAAACAGGATTTTGCAATTTTATCTCTCTTAAAATACACATAGTCCTTTCTTTTGAACAAATCCTTGAAGTTCCATGGATGATTCTTGTTATGTTCAAAATTAGCTTCTTCTAGGGTTTTTTTGAACATATGGCTATCTTTCTTCAGGTGAATGACAGATGTCAAACACTTTCTTTTGAGGATTTGTGGCCTTTGAGTATTGTCCTTTTTCAACGATCGACTTTCTTCCTTGAGGAGGATAGCTGATCTTGATCTGTTTGGTTGGTTGTACCGCAGAGATGGATGGAATAAATGTACTTGGAAAGTTGGTTTGAATCACTTTCCCAGTTTTGGTGGTTTTCAGGATTACTTCATTGGTTGGAAGTAAGGGAGCATCAATGTTTTATGAGGAGTCTGAGCATGTGGAGTCAGACTCTGTGGAGGTACTACATTCTTGCACATAAATGTTTTCCTTAGTAGGATCAAGGTTTCGGTTTGAGGTTTCAAGATTGTTGAGATTGAAATTTGGTTCATGAATGGTTACATAATCACTAGGTGGTGGAACAGATTTGTACTGTTCAGCTTGATAGCCAAGAGCAGCAGTCACCCTTTCATAGATTTGAGCATCCAACAATCTTTGCAACTTTTTTGATGCAAACTCATATTTATCAACATGGACCTTTTGATCTGCCAACTCAGCTCTTGTAGCTTTTAACTTAACCAATAGATCATCAATCTGAGTTTCAAGATTAGTTTGCTCATGTTTTAATGATGAAATCTCTTTCTTAAGACAGTTAATCTTTTCTTTAAAACTATTTTCAACCTTTTTAAATTCAGACTTCATTTGATGAAACTCATCATTTTGATCTATTAAGTTTTGGTTATGTTTTCTATAACCCAGAACTTTGTCAATGCAAGCTTGAGAGCAAAGATGTTCATATACCTGAGGTGGAATCTCTGTGGTGTCAGCCAAGAGAGCCTGGTTTGTAGCAGATATTTCTTCACATTGAAAGCTCCAGTCAAAGTCAGTTAGTCCAGCCGGATGAGTTGCACAAATAGCAGTTTGAGCAGGTTGTGTTTTGACCTGCTTGACCTTGTTGAGCTTGTCTTGGTTGTGCAGCTGCTGGATTTGCCTTTGGATCCTTGCATTATCTAGCAAAATGACCAAGTTGACTCCAGTTGTAGCACCTTAACTTGCTTTTTGATGTCGCTCATACGGTCTATTAAAATAATAACAAAACCTAACCTAAACTACTAAGTAATAAAATGAGTACCTTCAACTAAACTGCACTGACAGACAAGTGTACCTATCGAGTGTAGCACAGCTTAATGGTAAACCGAGTTATCGAACCCTAGAGACACTGAATACTAATACTAGACTCTGACTCGGACTAAATGTTGAATTGGTTTGGGGGGTTTACTACACTACTATTTAAACTAATGAATGCAGAAAGCAAAGATCGACTCAACTATCAAGACAAAGGACAAAGGTAATATCAGAAGATGGGAAGAATACTACGTAGTCGGAATCCTACTTGCAAAGTACAACTTCTACCGGTTCTGGAAACTGTGCTGGATCTGGGTTTCTAAAGATGACAACTAAAGACTACCTAGTGGATCCCTAATCACTCTCAGGGTGTCACCAACTAAGCTACCTAAAGATGTACTCAACTCACCAGATTGTTGGATCACTTCTCAGGTATTTTCAACTATGATAAAGTACCCTAATAGACAGATTACCTCTCAGTCTCTCCGTCTACCAATACACTCAAAGAATGCACGGGGTAATCCCAAGATAACAACTATGACACGAATAGCAACAATCACTAGACACCTAATATCGGCTTCCTCTCAGACAACTAACACTCGGATTCCTAATGACGAAGACTAAACGACTAATTCTCACCTCTCGGGTATTGAACTAGGATAAACACTCAACTCTAATCAGTAATCAATCACAATCCCTATGGTCACTACGTCTAGCAAACCACTCACAATCACAAACCCTAAGATCTATGACATAAACACGCAGATCAAACTGGCAGACAACCACAATCAACGTAGGGAGTTATAATCAACCACATAATCAGACATGAGCATACATATTCATCACAAGTATTAACTCAAAGATTGCTTATAAAATCATTAGTCCATTCAAAATAACCAAAACCGATAAAAATCAATATTTTAACATGTATTTATCATGTGACCTAGGCAATATCAAAGTTTTAGCCAAAGATCATACTCAAAACAACTAAAACAGAAGTAGTAAGCAAGAACATGGTATCAAACATTCAAATCAAGATCAAACGAAAGAGAATTGGAACCCGGAAAGCTATCCCTAACCACCTCGGATCCTAAAGCTCCAAACTTTGACTCCAATTAGCTTCTTCTCTCCCAAAATCGTCCTAGAACTCTCTCTGGACGTCTAAGATACGAACTACTTGAATAATGGCAACCAAAATCTATTTAAATTCGATTTTTAGGGTTTTGCGTAAATTAGGTCTCTCGCGTACCGCGAAACAATATGGCCAGGCTCCTCGCGTACCGCGAGGAACAAAATAGTCGCGGGCGTATCTGGCTTTCCTCGCGTACCGCGAGAGTTTCTTCTGGGCTTCTCGCGTACCGCGAGGACATGAAACTTCAACTTTTTGACTTTTGTTCTTCCGGCTTCATTCTCTTGCTCGGTTTCTTCGCGTATTCACTTGTAATCTTTACGAGCACCTGCAAAAAGACATAGACTCAATAATTATACAAAAACGACTCAAAACAAACACAAAACTAATTAAAGACGCACAAAATACTAGGAATAAAGATGTGTGCTTTGCACTACATCAAACATCCCCACACTTAATCTTTTTTCATCCTCGAAAAAGCTGCAAATGGAATCATAACTCAGATCTAACTTAACAAACATAAATTACCAATTAGCAAAATATACTCACTCGTTAAAAAGCAATAATCAGTATTTCTGTCCGATAAAACCCAAGCACCAACTTTCAAGCCCCCATTACGTGTTCTAAATTCCAATTTATACAGTTATCAGTCAACTTATGTGACTCATACTTAGAAGTTACAGCTCTACCTAATCCCGTCTCACGGTCATGTTTAGGCATGGATTAAACCAACTAGATTTCACCCACCACGTTAAACTAAGATTTTCAGGTTTTTAGAAATCAAGATGATCAATGAATGAATGGATGAAATATGAGCATTATTAAGCAAACTAACTTTCGTCTAGAGCGTTTCAACCAAGTCACTATCCCGGAAGGTAACACATAGACTAAGTCATAACAATGAAGCACATAAGAATCAACCCAGTGGTGTTTCAATCAGGGTTGAACCCGACGTGTGACACGTAGGCGAAACTTAGATTTCAATTAAATAAGCTCAAGAATTATGGAATATGGATGCGGCCTCCACCGAAACTCGGAATTATTCTCATAAAAAGAGAGTGGTGTGCCAAGAAATTTCAAAAACCTCTAAATTTTAACTTAACGTGGTACCTATCACCCTATGTTGACAGTTTCAGTATTACCGATTACCCTAAGATGAGTACCCACAAGATATCATGATTTTAAATTAATTAATTCCTAAGTAACACTCACAGGATATTTAAGCTTTACTAGCTGACTGATTCTACCAAAACATCACTAATTAAACACGTTTTCAATTATTTAATCATTTAAACTCACAAGTAGATCAAGTTGTACTATCATTTTCCAAGTATATGCAATTATTTCTAAGGACATTTTTCAAAAAAAAAAATTGTATTTTTGATTTTTTTTTTTTTTTTATAAACAAGACAAACTAACTAAACTATACACTCACATCCTCACACTTGAAAGACACATTGTCCTCAATGTGAAGCAAGACACAACTAAAAATAAAAAGACAAAAATATAAGGAATCGACTTAGCTGGTAATGTATATGATTGAATGAAAATCCAGCTTCGTTCAACCTCTTGTGCACCGAATAGCATTTCGGTCGCGGTTGCACAGACTGCTGGGTTGCCTTTACAACTGGATATAAGAGATAATCGATCCCACCCGAATGGAGATTGAGTACGGACGGGATGATAAAACCTGCAAAATAAATCTCACACCAAACCCGCAACATTAAACTAACTCAAATTAAAAATAAAGACTCGACTGACTCAAACTGACTCACTAAGAATTAAAGACTCAAGATAGATAGATGCAGAAAAACATACTCGATGGGTGGCAGACACATAGACATGAATGCCACAGCAAGGTAGGTCATCGGTCACGAACGGTTTCAATTTTCACATGGTAGTGGTGGTGGGATACTTAGAAAATTTTCACCCCTTAACTTCTTCTCACCCAAATTCCAATAGAAACCTATTCCAAGCATAAAAAACAATCTAAAAATACCTGGAACTTCGTTCCTGGTGATTTCCTTTGCCAAATCGAACATGAATCCCTGCATAAACTAACAAAAACAAAACACATACCGAAAAACATCGAAAAAGACATGGACTCAGACCAAGTAAAGCACACAAACTCTACATCCCGGGCACTTGCCCGAGACTCAAGCAAGCCTATCAGGAGGCTTCTCCTTGATCCTAACCGGAACCGCCTTCATCTTACGCGGCCTACCGATCCTCCAACTCTTCAACATCCTCATACTCCTATCAAACAGTGGACCTATATCACTCAGGTCCTTCCACCATAGCTTATACCTACCTGGCCCGAAGATGATACGCATCAAATATCCTAGCAGCTTCTTACCCCTCGAAGCACCCACACTTGGGGCTTGCATTGCCCTAAGCTCACATGGATCTTTCAACACACGGGTTCTCTTACGGGGTGGCCTAGACTAAGGGGTACTAGAATTATGCCTCGGCTCAGGAATTCTCACCTCAGAATGAGCAGCTATGGTGGGCAAACGCTCGGGTAAGGGTATTTCTAAGGATGTGACTTCTAAACTTCCACCAGGATCTCCGGGATCCTCTACAACCTCCACCAACTTCCCCACACTTGGGGTTTTACCTATGATTTCTTTGAATTCTGCCATCATCTCTAGCAGATCATCAGGCACCTCATCGCCGTAATCGTCCGGCTCATCTAACAATCCTTCTAACTCTACCGCACACTCAGATGGTTCTTCAAAATTAGGGGCGGGTTCACCTACTTCTATCTCTGGATCAGAGTCCCAATGGTTGTTCGTGAAGGCCTCAAGCATGCACACGGAGTGGCTATACTTGCCAACATCCCTCTCGGACTTAGCAATATCGAATGTGATCATCTCATCCCCCACACGGAGTGTGAGTTTCCCGTCAAAGACATCGATCATCGCCTTGGTGGTACGTAGGAACGAGCGTCCTAGGATGAGTGGAACTCTATCATCCACTTCCATGTCCAGAATGACGAAATCCACAGGGAAGAAAAACTTACCTACTTTCACTAACAGATTCTCCACAATTCCCCGTGGATACTTGACTGAGCAGTCAGCCAAGGAAATGCTCATGCTCGTCGGCTACAGTTCACCTAGGTCCAACTATTTATAGATAGAATATGGCATCATATTGATGCTAGCACCTAGGTCGGCTAACGCGTGGTACGAGGGCAAACTGCCTAAGAGACACAGGATCGTGAAATGACCCGAATCTCCTAATTTCTCGAGCAGCTTGTTTTGCACCACAGCAAAACATTGCTCACTAAGTGAGACTTTAGAGATCCCTCCTAGTTTCTTCTTGTTGGAAAGAAGATCTTTGAGAAATTTTCCATACTTCAGCATGTGCTGGAGGACCTCTATAAACGGAAGATTGACCTTGAGTTGTTTAAACATATCAAGGAAAGTATCGTATTCCCTAGCATTCTTATAAGGCAGCAAGCACGCTGGATAGGGAACACGACTTAGGTCAATCTCGGGGGACTTCATCTCCACCCCCTTCTTCTTCTCCACTGCCCTCTCGGCATGCTTCTCCTCTACTATCTCCTCGTCCACCGGCTCTTCTAGTGTCTCCTGCATCTCCTGCTCTTCACTCATCTTAGCATCGATCGCAGCAAATCGAGCTCTCCAATCTACCTTCTTCACTTCCTCTACCGAAGGTATGCCAACTCAATGGAGTGGGAGTCATCCTCTATAACCTCTTTCTTCTCCACACTCCTAACTGACACGGCCTTCACTGAAGCATTTGGGCCTGAAGATGTACCTCCTTGTCTACCCTTCAGGCTCTGAACGATGTCTCCTACCGTGCGTTGCAAATCCTGGAATGCCGACTGCTGATTCTTCAATAGGGTGTCGTGGCTATCCAGTCTTTGCCTCGTGTCATTGTCTTGCTGGACTAAGTGGGCAAGCAGTTGTGTCTGATTCTCGAGCATCTCTTCGATCTTTCTTGTATTGACACTGCTTCCCGAGCTCGCTCCAGTCTCTCCTCCTCCATACTGTTGCTGGCGACCATTAAACCCAGGCGGGTTATTCCCAGATCTCCATCCCGAGCCAAAAGTATTGTTGTTATTATACCCTCAGTTCTGGTACTGGTTGCCGGCATTGCTCACATGCTCCTGATTATTTACGGGGCAATCTCGGGTGTCGTGGCCTTCCCTGCACACTTGACACCGCTGAGCACTGAGCTTCAGCTCCTTAATCTCGTTAATCATTGAGGCAAGTGCAGCAGCCACGCTAGTCTCAGGAGTGACCTGATGCACACCTCTAGGAGAAGAGGCGGGTGCTCTAGCAGTAGGAATGGAATTCCTAACAAAATGTGGATGCTGTTGTTCGGCTTGAGCCAAACTCTCGAACATTTCCTCGCACTCATCAGGCTCGAGTCTCTCCATGATATAACCTCCCGCAGCTGTGTTAAACATTTGCTGCTTCTCGAAAGTGAGGCCATTATAGAACTTCTCCACCAACGCCCAGTCGGAAAGGCCGTGCTGAGGACATCGGCTCAACAGCGCGTTGAACCGCTCCCAGGCCATGTGATAAGGCTCGTCAAGGTCCATCCGGAACGAATGGATTTGGTCCCGAAGGCGAGCGGCCCTGGAAGGTGGATAGTACTTCTTGAAGAAATTGGCTTCGAGATCCTCCCATGTGGTGATTGCGTTGTTTAGGAGAGTGTCGAGCCAAGTAGATGCACGCCAAGAGAGGGAGAATGAGAATAGACGCAAGTATATAGCGTCCTTAGACACACCCGTGATATTGAATGTATCACATATCTACGTGAAGCGGGACAAATGTCCTGGTGCATCCTCATCCTCGAGGCCATGGAATTGAGTAGCATGAGTGATCATACTCATGACATGTGATGGGATCTGCCATGTATTGGTGTTCGGAATAGTGGGGCGAGTGATCGAAGATCTTGCGCCTGTGACCCCATCACCGGCCCTCTGGTGCACAGTATGTCTCGCTGGTGGGTCAGCGTCGCCCATAGTAGGAAATGAGATATGGATAGTAAAACGTACCTGGGATTTGCACAGTTCCTTTAAACGCTCCAGAAAGTCGTGGGTGCGCTCGTGAAGCTCTTGTTCGGGCTCTGGACAAGCTGAATAAGGTGGTGATCCGTGCGAACGAGTATGGTGCATAAACAGAAAGACTCTAGAAGGAAACATAACAAAGACTCAAAGACACACTCAAAGACTCTAAATTAGACACTCAGATAAGACTCACTAGTAGCACATAAGACAAGTAGGACACAAGACACAAAAGAAAACAAAACAAACCAAAAATCACTAACAGAACTAGTCAAAGCTAATATTTCTATTGCCAAGTGTCCCCGACAACGGCGCCAAAAACTTGATGTCGCCCAGACGGTCTATTAAAATAATAACAAAACCTAACCTAGACTCCTAAGTAATAAAATGAGTACCTTCAACTAAACCGCACTGACAGGCAAGTGTATTTATCGAGTGTAGCACAACTTAATGGTAAACCGAGTTATCAGAGACACTAAATACTAATACTAGACTCTGACTCGGACTAAAGATTGAATTGGTTTGGGGAGTTTACTACACTACTATTTAAACTAACGAATGCAGAACGCATATATCGACTCAATTATCAAGACAAAGGACAAAGGTAATATCAGAAGATGGGAATACTACTACCTAGGTCGGAATCCTACTTACAAAGTACAACTTCTACCGGTTCTAGAAACTGTGCTGGATCTGGGTTTCTAAAGATGACAACTAAAGACTACCTAGTGGATCCCTAATCACTCTCAGGGTGTAACCAACTAAGCTACCTAAAGATGTACTCAACTCACCAGATTGTTGGATCACTTCTCATGTATTTTCAACTATGATAAAGTACCCTAATAGACAGATTACCTCTCAGTCTCTCCGTCTACCAATACACTCAAAGAATGCACAAGGTAATCCCAAGATAACAACTATGACGCGAATAGCAACAATCACTAGACACCTAATATCGGCTTCCTCTCAGACAGTTGACACTCAGATTCCTAATGACGAAGACTAAATGACTAATTCTCACCTCTCGGGTATTGAACTAGGATACACACTCAACTCTAATCAGTAATCAATCACAATCCCTATGGTCACTACGTCTAGCAAGCCACTCACAATCACAAACCCTAAGATCTATGACATAGACACGCAGATCAAACTGGCAGACAACCACAATCAACGTAGGGAGTTATAATCAACCACATAATCAGACATGAGCATACATATTCATCACAATTATTAACTCAAAGATTGCTTATAAAATCATTAGTCCATTCAAAATAACCAAAACCGATAAAAATCAATATTTTAACATGTATTTATCATGTGACCTAGGCAATATCAAAGTTTTAGCCAAAGATCATACTCAAAACAACTTAAACAGAAGTAGTAAGCAAGAACATGGTATCAAACATTCAAATCAAGATCAAACGAAAGAGAATTGGAACCCGAAAAGCTATCTCTAACCACCTCGGATCCTAAAGCTCCAAACTTTGACTCCAATTAGCTTCTTCTCTCCCAAAATCATCCTAGAACTCTCTCTGGACGGCTAAGATACGAACTACTTGAATAATGGCAACCAAAATCTATTTAAATTCGATTTTTAGGGTTTTGCGTAAGTTAGGTCTCTCGCGTACCGCGAAACAACATGGCCAGGCTCCTCGCGTACCACGAGGAACAAAATAGTCACGGGAGTATCTGGCTTCCCTCGCGTTCCGCGAGAGTTTCTTCTGGGCTTCTCGCGTACCGCAAGGACATGAAACTTCAACTTTTTGACTTTTGTTCTTCCGGCTTCATTCTCTTGCTCCGTTTCTTCACGTATTCACTTGTAATCTTTGCGGGCAACCGCAAACAAGACATAGACTCAATAATTATACAAAAACGACTCAAAACAAACACAAAACTAATTAAAGATGCACAAAACACTAGGAATAAAGATATGTGGTTTGCACTACATCACTTTTGTCCAAACAAACTCTTGTATTTGGACTGTTGCTTGGAATTGGTCTTCCAGTTCTTGAATAGAACCTTTTTGCTCTAAGTGACAACATGGCATAAGAATGTTGTATATCCATTTCTTCTAAATCATCTGGATGAAAGTACTCCAGATCTTCTTTTATAAAAGACATGTTGCCTGGGTGTCAGAAACAAAGGCAGCAGGGTTTTGAGGAGGTGCTTCAAGAAGGAAAGGAGAATTGTTCATTTGAGGGTTAGGTGTTTGTATATGTGTGACAATGGGAGGATAATAGTTGCTTGTACTTTTTGGTGTATGGTCAGAGTGAAGTGAAGAGAAGTTGGTAGATGATGGGGGTGTAGATGCAGATGGATAACCTGATTTTCTTTCTCTTACTGAATCATTTCCAACTCATATGTCTTTAACATGCCAAACAACTCTGTCATGGTGAGAGTCTTCAAATTTTTAGTTCTTCTAATTGACCCTGTATAAAGTGGCCAGTAGTTTGGAAGAGATCTGATGAACTACTTGAGAATATCTTCATTTTTCAGCTTGACTTTGGCACACTGCAGCTCACCAACAAGATAGGTATACATGTTATATTGTGTTGTAAGAGACTCACCATCCTTGTACACAAAGTTTTCATACTGCTGCTTGAGTATGTCTCTTCTATTTTCTTTCACTTCATCAGATCCAACAAACATCTTCTCAAGAGCTCCTTGTAGCTCCTTAGCAGTCTTATATTCCTTGAAGTTGTGAAAAACTTCATTTGGTAGACACATTTGGATGGCTCCTGGAGCTTTGAAGTCTACCTCCATCTTCTTGATATCTTCTTCAGAGAACTTTGAAGATTCCTTGGGAACAGATGGACCTCCAGAATCAGCAGAGGCCACCATTGGTACATAAGGACCATCAAGTATAGATCTTCGCATTCCATATTCTTGATAACAGAAGAAACTTTCTATCTTGTTCTTCCACGTATCATAATCTTCACCAGACACCGGCCTTGGTGGTCTGTGAAGGCTTCTAATGTCATCAAAACCAGTATTCTGTGCCATACTGTGAGTAGATGATATGCAACAAAGAGATAACAGAAACAGAACCAGAAAGTGGTCAAACAAATGTTAGTTTGTTTGATCTGAGAGCCAAAGCTCTGATGCCACTTGTAGGATCAAGATATTACAAAATGGTTATGTTTAGTTGATATTGGCGGAAACAATAACAACTATGAAAATGCAACAAGAAACTACAAAGAGAATACTGATAAATTGCACAATGTATTTCACTATTCAAAGCTTACAAGTTACAGAGAAAACTCTAAGGAAGCACACTTACAATAGAAGAGAAATAATACATATAAAGGGAACTTAGAATCAAGGCATACCCTTGATTCTAAGGATCAGATCAAACACAGACCATTGATCTTGTACAGGTAAAAGCTACACTACAATTAGAGGACAACAAAAAGACAACTGCAGTAAAAAGACAACTGCAAAACAAAAGTCTTCTTAGGAATCTTTGCAGGGGCAATCAAAAGTAGGAGTATTGTCTTTTGTCATCTGCACCAATAACATTCCTTCTGCTGATAGGTGTGTCAGTGTTGCAGCAAAAGGTGTCAGTAGTAACGTCAAAGCTGCTGATGATTTACCTATCAGCAACATTAATGTTTGATGTTGTTGAGAAGCCTATCAGCAGCAACTTTGGACTTCAGCAGATAAAGCCTATCCGCATCATAGTTGTAGATCAGCAGCAAAGTTTAACTATCCGCAGCATAAGCACTTATCTGCAGCAACTTCATCAGTGGCAACTTTGTAGAGTCCGCAGCAACCATACTTAGAGAATTTCTATAGCCATCAGTCTTTATCTCTACGGGTGTTTGAGAAATTACTTATTTCTACTCGTATAAATAAACTTGTAAAATATCATATCTACTTAATTCAAACTTTAAATATTGTTTATATCATTTTTAAATGGTTTTTTTCTCTTTTTTTTTGTTGATGATAGTTTACCCTTCTCAAATATATTATCTTCTACTTTTTTTATAATTTTCAACACAAAAGTTTGGGGATTCGATTTCTAAATTGACGATCCCACCGATTCTCCTTCTTCTATCTGTGAAAACTCGTACAATACCAACATGGATGAAGTCAGATGAAGTTAAAGTACTTATTAGGGAGGTACGATTTTCTCGAATGGGTGGCTTGGAGGAGACTAAAGTATAAGGACCAAGCGGGTCAATCATGAGTCAAGTTTAGTTAGAGTTGTTTTACAATTTGAATTCCTTATTTTTTTTGAATTAGGAATAGTAGCCTTGCATGTCAAGTTAAGAGTAGTATAAATAGCGTCTAGTTTCCTTTGTTTTTCATTCAGAAAAATGTAATTCCGTTTTACACTTAATAAAGAGTCGAACACGTTCAGTTCCTTGGTTGAGTTAAGAGTGGAGTTCTTGAACACCAAGTTAACAAATGGTATCAGAGTGTCACGATCCAAGGGACAGGCCTGGGTAAGTCAATCGAAGTCAGTAGAAAACGGGTTGAAGTAATTAACCCTGAACTGATCAAAGGTTACAAGAATCCAATCAGAAAACTAAAGAGAACTCTAAGCCGAAGATGTTAGCCTAGAGTTCAGAAGGTCCTTGGAAGAAACAGTAGCAGCAATCAACAATAGAATAACGACTCAAATGAATCTCCATGGCTGAGTTTCAAGTTATAGGCGGAATCAAGAAACTAAGCAACACCAATTTCAATACATGGGCGACATGGATAAAATCTTACCTTAAAGGGAAAGATCTATGGAATGTCGTCAGAGGTAATGAGACACGAGTACCCACAAACGACATAAACAGAGCAATTGGAAAGTGGCAAGTAAAGGCAGGAAGAGCCATGTTCATCGTCAAACAATAGTTGAAAAAGAACTTCTTGATCATATTCAAGAACATGAATATCCAAAAAAAGCATGGGACACCTTTGCACAACTGTTTTCCAAAAAGAATGATGCACATTTGCAAATGCTTGAGAGCGAACTAATGACGATCTCACAAGGCGAGATGATGATTCCACAATACTTTGAAAGGTGAAGAACTTGTGATGAGGAATTGGTGATCTAGTGTAACATCCCGAAAATCCACATACGGATTACTTGAGCTAACGGGTGACCCAAGTCTCTTGTAAAAGAGACAGTTGACGAGGGTTTTCATGTAAAACCCTATTCATGAAATTAAAAAGGACCCGGTTAGCCAAAAGAGGAGCGGTTTGGGATCAATACGCACAAAAAGGAAGCTCGGGGACCCGGATGTAAACCCTGGGAGGTTTAAATACTAACTTAAACACCAACCCTAGGCCATTCGGCCTAGGTGTGTGTTCGACGGCAAGGGAAGAAAACGGGGGAGAGAGAGAGATCCGACGGAGAGAAGGGTGGTAACGGTGGTCCATCCTATGGCGGTAACGAGCAGGGGAAACTCCACTACGCGTAAGGTAACCCTCTAATCCCATTCTTTAGCTTCCTTGTTTCCATTTAGCATGAAGACCCAATTAGGGTTTGGGGTTGTGGTCACGGTTAGCGACGGAGGAGAAGGGAGAGGGTGGCCGGATGTGGAGGTGGTCACGGGGGAAGAAGGGGACGGCACGATGATGACTTGATGGCGTGCGTCGGCCTACGACGGTGAGCGGGTAGTGAACCGGCAGTGGGGAGCCGTATGTGATCAGGACGTTGGAGAGGGGGATTAAGGTGGTGGTGGCGAGTAGCGGGGCATGGTGATGAGGGAGCCGATGAAACGAGCTAAGAACGGTGACCATGGTGAATGTGGGGACGAAACGGTGGTGCGTGGTGGATGAACCGGGAGCCAGTGAGGGTGGTGTCAAGCAAGAGGGTGGTCGGCTAGGGTTTGGACCCGAAAACGAGGACAAAGACAACGATGAGGACGGTGGGGGTGACAAGTGGTGTGGTGGTGCACGACGAGGGGAACCGATACGACACTGGTTAAGGTTTTACGTTTGCACGACGTGCATGCGTGGAAGGAAACCGGCCCGGACATACGAGTTTCATGGATTAGATTTTGCATAGCGTTACACGGGTAGCTAGGGTTTGCATAGCACCCGCATGTGCATGCATGCAAGCTTGGGCTCGAGTACACAAGTTCTATTCGGGTCAGGGACTATATTATACGTAAACCCGTGAGACGAGGGTCTCGTGGGGAAGGGAATTTGAGATGACGAGACGAGTGTCAAGGTTTAATTATTTTTATACGTTATTCGATGTAAGTTTTGAACGTAATCTGATCCTTAGATCGTACGTGTGACAGGTTCGGGGTTAGAGCAAGTAATCGGGGTGCAGAGCTTGGATTCGGACTTGGTATAACCGGTGAGTTTCTAATCCCCTCTTTTTAAACGTTTTACTGTTTTAGGGCTATCGTACATACTTGTGTGTTTTATTCTATTAAACGAACGTATTACGAGTTATGATTTAAACCTGAAGTGTTTTATGAGATCATTATGTAAATATGAAATTAAGGGTCTTTGTGGGGTCCTTAGGATGTGTGGACAGGGGTTGTGATGATTTGGGTGTGTGTCGTATAACGGGATGAGTCGGGAAATGAGTTAGACATTTATGAGTATATGTAGGATGTGTTATCATGAGAATATGTGTGGGGTGCATGCGTAGTTAACGAGTCATGTAAATGTTAGTATGTTGTTATGCGTTATATGTTTGATGTTGTGTGTGATTGTGTCGTTGTCCTTGTGACACGACGGGTAATGATGATAAGGACGAGGTCCTTCGGGAAGTCACCAAGAGTGATAATGTCAAGGGGGACAGTGTCGAGCTCGGAGTATGAAGAAAACCCGGATGAGGGCGGTTGTGACGAGGTAATTGTTGTGTGCATTTATATTTGATTTATATTGCATGCAAATGTTTATTGATAATTAATTGTGTTGTGATGTTATTGCTTTGATGTTAAGCAATGTATTGACTGTGGTGTGGGGACGAGGTCGTGTATACGACTAAAGTGTAGAAGCCCTTTTGTGAGTGTCATTGTTAGGGCTAGTCGGGTCTATGATTAGGAGCTGGTTGTCGTAATCAGATTTCGTGCTGATATGTACGGTAAATTACAAGTTATTAGAACGGTGAGTTCGGTCCATGTCAGAGAACTTACGGGGCTATGGGTATGGGTTGAGGCTAGGATCGGTGAACTCTTATGGGAATTGTGGATAACAATTATGAAAATAAATTGTAAATTACTTTTATTAAGGACAGTAATGTCCTGAGTGGAAATAAATAATAATGGTGACGTGGATGTTTCTATTTAAAATAAATTGTTAGGACTCACTCAGTGTAGCTGACTTTGTATGTACGTTAGATTGCTTTGTAGGTGGGTCTCATGGACGACCTATCTTCGCTTGGGAGCGGTGCTACTCGGGTCGGTGTGCTTGTATTGGTAAGGTAAGGTTAAGAACTATAACGACCTAAAAGAGATAAAACTATTTTTGATTGAGACTTTCGCTGAAAATAAGTGTATTAATAAGATAATACCCAGTGATGAGACCCAACTGTAGGGTGCCCGGAGTTTAGAAGACCAACAATCCAAATTCGTTGAGGCGAGGATGAAACGTATCACACAGATTAAAAACGGAGTTTAGAAGCTTTATCACAACCATCTAAGGGTGGCCAACTCAACCTACACTAACAGAGTTCGAAAATCTCTTGGCGGGTTAAGAAGCATTATCAAAGCAACTTGTCGAGGTGTCGATCAAGAACGACACAGCAGCTATGTACGCTGAAAAGGCAAAGGGAAACCATGGCTAGATGAAAACAGAACCGTGGCAAAAGTAAGTACGGGTACAGGTTTGAAAAGAAGGACAACGATAAAGATGATCGGTCAAGTGAGAAACAGCCAAACAAAAACACTAAACGCTTCCCGTATAAGTGTTATAATTGTGGCCGAATAGGCCACATGGCGAAGGATTGCAGATCAGAGAAACAAGAACAAGGAAACAGTGCAGAGGTAAAGGACGAACCGGCATGGGATGCCGAAACACATATAGCCCAAGTAAACCAGATCCAAGCTCTCACGGTTACCGTAGAGACACGATCCAATAAACTCGATGAATGGAACGTTGACTCCGGACGCTCTAACCATCTAACAGGTGACAAGGAATGACCGTCAAACGCCAAGAGGTACAAACGCAGCCGTGTAGTAGTCATCGCGGATAACTCGAGACATCAAATATAAAGTATTGGCGAAGTCAGATTCCCAGGTCATGATGGCAGTCAAGAGCTGAAGTTAGAGAGCGTATACCACGTACCCGGGATGAAAAAGAAATTAATCTCGGTTCCCTAGATGATTAAAACACGAAAGTATGTGCCGTTTGGACCTAAAGATGTTCGTGTGTTTGACGAGTTTGAAACAAACTCAATCCCAATCCTTCAAGGCCGCAATAAAGAAGCTATTTATGTCCTATCTGTCGAGTCTGCATACGTGGAGAAAACGAGGAATCAAAGCAGCACAAACTTGTGGCATCTCCGGCTAGTTCATGTGGCGTATGACAAGCTGGACCTAATGTCAAGAAAACAAGTAGTAAATGGCCTACCACACTTTGAAGTTACTAATGACTTGGTGTGTGCAAGCTGTCAATTTGGAAAAGCACTTCAGAAACACTATGAAAGATCAAAACAAAAGACTAAAGGACCTCTTGAACTTGTGCATATAGATGTGTTCAGCCCGGTAAAACAAAAGTCTCTTAGAGGAATGGTATATATGATTACTTTCTTCGACAACTACTCTCGGCATGTTTGGGAAGCATTTATGAAAGAAAAGAAAGAGGCTCTAGCTAAGTTTAAAGATGTCAAGTTGGAATCTGAGAGGATGACTGGTTTGAATATTAAAATGCTCCGCTCAGATAACAGCGGAGAACATACTTCACGAGAGTTCAATGAGTGCTTGAAAGAATGCAGGGTCAGTCAACAACTTACGTGTCCAAACACACCACAACAAAATGGTGTGGCGGAACGTAAAAATCGACATTTAGCTGAAGTATGTGGAAGCATGTCACACGACAAGAATGTTCCGGGCAGATTTTGGGCCGAGTCAATGGCTACCGCATCATACGTAATAAACCGATTACCTCAACAAAGTCTTGGTTACATCACCCCACATGAACTTCTGCTAAAAGTCAAACCAAACGTGAGTTATTTCAAGGTATTCGGTTGTGTGTTATGTATTTGTGCCAAGCCATCTACGACACAAATTAGACAAGAAAGCGGTTCGGTGCATCTTTGTTGGGTATGATCAAGAGAGAAAAGTTTGGAAGTGTTCTCACCCGAATACCGGAATATGCTATGTATCTCGAGACGTCGTGTTTGGATGAAAATTCATCTTGGTGGTCCACAACAAAAGAACCGTTACCTGACTCCGAAGAGTTACAAAACCACTTAGAAACCTCCTCAAGGGTAAAGCTGAACCTTTTTGAGCCAAGTGAAGAATCTTAAACAGAAGAATCTACCCATGAGCAGGTGGATAAAGGTGCCAGTAGAGTAACAGAACTGGAACCTGTGAGAAGATCAAGTCGTGAAAGGCAACCAAACAAACGGTATGCCAACTGGAATCTGATTTTGATTGTGAGGCCATATTGCCCTTTTGTACTAAGAAAATGTAGGTGACACGTGACATGATCTTATTTACTAGATTTGAGTTATTGAGTTAACACAATAGTGATGGGTTAACATTTGATCAATTCCATATATATATATATATATATATATGCATTCTTTTGAGAACCAACCATATGTTAAAGAACCGCATAAAACATGTACATATCGCTTAAGTGAAAAGGTAAAATTGAAAAACAATGTTTTGTTTATCTCTTTCCACTTTTAGTTTGATTTTATCTACTCTCTCCTGAATTTTTTTTTAAAGTATAATTATGTGCATATATGCATATATTTGTGCATATAGTGTATGTGTATATATATGCTTTTTGACAAACGACTATAAGGCCAAGTGTAGTGGGGGCGCCGAACACCATTACGTTGGCGTTAAGGGGCGCCATGTGCTTGGGCGTTAGGCTGGTAACGAGCGTTAAGCTCCAAAAGAGCCGTTAAGAGCCGTTGTGTGTGACTTGGTATGTGGGAAAAGTAGCTGTCACACCCCGACCGATGGCGGAATAATCGAGGCCGACAATGGAATGATTGTTCAAAAGCACATGATAACTAAAATGTTGCATAATTCATTAATTAAATTTAAAGACAACAAAGATCCAAATACAATACATTTCAAATAACCTAATCTAGTTCAAAACATTGATTTATTTAACTAGGTCCATAGTTCTTAAGTGGAGGAATCTTCGGCAAGCAATCACATATCCAAACCTGAAACATTATTTAAATCAAGTGTCAACTAAAAAGCTGGTGAGTACATAGGTTTTGTAGTTCCGATAAGTAGTAGATAAAAACGTTTTGCAACTCATTGTTTATCTTGTTAAACATAGCATATATATGGTGTATCATTTATCTAATCACAATTCAAACCTTGTTTGACGCTCTTGAACAGAGCACAACAGCTAAGTCCGGTAATGTTTGAATATAGTTACCCACTATATCCGGTATGTTTGAATATAACACGCGATTATATCTGAGTATGCAGTAATAAACACCCTAACCGGGTGGGCTGGTCAGGCACAATAGATCTATTAATATTACTGTTGGTTTTCTTGTGTTTAAAGTAAATGATTGTACACCCAAGATAATAAGCGTATAATCCACATGAATAACACGTATAAACAATTTGATTGAGTAGCATGAAATAATGTTTCACCCCAAAGTATGTAAAAATGTAAAATAGGGGCTATGTAACTCACCTTGCAAGCGGGTATTTTTCCACGCGTGTAGGTGATAAAGATGTTGAAGTCTAAGCACGTTGAAACCCTATGTAGATAAATGGGTATTATTGTATGTTTACATGTGCGTATTAGTATTTAATTGTGTATAGGTTTATAATAACATTTCTTAGTGTTATTTGCATAAAAGTTGGTCCAGATTTACTTGAAAGTACTGATTTGATCGAAACTGTTTATAGTTGTGACAGGTATCGAAACTGTGTTCAATCGAAACTACTAGTTTCGATTGACCATTTACAAGTGATGCACAGAACTGTCGAAACTACTATCTATCGAAACTACTAGTTTCGATTGATCATTTATAAGTGATACACAGGCTGTCGAAACTACCATCTATCGAAACTACTAGTTTCGATTGACCATTTACTCAATCGAAACTAAGTAGTTTCGATGGCCCAGACTTTAGAAAATAAAACAGTAATTTTTCAGAATAATGGTTTGTCCGGTAATCGATGTTTTGGAGTCGTGATTTCGATTGGTTCAGCTTGCCTTATGATAACAGAAGGTAAAGAAACGAAGTTGAGGATTCTTACGGGTCGCAAAGGGGTTGGACGGCAGAGTCTTAAATCCGAGAATGTCTAGAATGAGAATCGAGCTTCTGGATGGGATTAGCCTCTACAACCTTGGTCACAGCTTCACGCAGAGATGGCGATTGTAACGGTGCCTTCAATTTGGAGTGAGATTGGGTGGAAGAGGGGTAGCGAGCTCGAGCAGGTCCGACTATGGCTATTTATAGTCGAGTTCGTTTCTTATGACAAAGCGTGCAATTGGGCAAGTCCCGACACTCGTCTGGACGAGACGAAGCTAACGAGCTATTAAATACGCGTGGAGGTTGGCTGTCGGGCTCGAATTCGAGGTGTGGGTTCTCGGCCACCAACAAGATCAGGCGATTCGTATGTTGGGGAGACCAATTGGTCGGGGTCTTTTGTTCGCATGGGGAAGACGAGTTCAGGGATGCCTGTAGCGGCTGTCGAGGTGCAGGGAACAGCCCTGTCGGGGTGTTCGCCGGAAAAATGCTTTACCCGCCGGACCAAGGAACATGGTGACCGGAAAGTCGATTTAGGAATTGGCAGATTTGGTCCTTGTAGTTTGGTTTTGATTTAATTCGGCCCCTGAGATAATTAGGGATGAGTCCTTGTAGTTTGATTTGTACAGAAATAGTCCCTCAACTGATTTTTGCTTAAAACCTTCTAGTTTGAAAAGTTTTAAAACAACCCCTTAACTTTTATAAAAATAATTAGTTTAATTTCTTTAAATTTTCAAATATATTTTATAAACTTATATTATTATTATTGTTATAAATAATAATTTTTTTTTATAAGAGTTAGTTATCTTATTTAAATAGGTTATTTTATTAAATCTGAAACTTTTTAAATTTAGATTTTTATATAAAATTTTATATAAGTTTAAAACGTATTTATTTTTAATTATTTTAAATCCATAAAATAAATAAAAATAAATATATATTTTGTACAAAATTAAATAAAACACTTGCATTTCATTTAGTTGAAAATGATTACATGATATATATATTACAAATGCGTGAATAAAAATCTGGAATGTCACAGTCTCCCCATGTTAAAGGAATTTCGCCCCGAAATTCAACTAATGGAGGCTATGAAAAGAGATGCGGATATTTGGTCTTCACGTTCCCAAGTGAACTCGGGTCCACGTTTAGACTCCCAACGGATTTTGACAATGGGGATGCGACTACGTTTGAGTTTCTTGACTTCACGGTCCACTATTTCCACGGGTTTTTTAACAAAGTGCATTTTATCGTCAATACGCACTTCGTCAAGAGGGATGTGAAGATTCTCGTCGGCTAGACACTTTTTCAAATTAGATACATGAAAGGTCGGATGAACGTTGTTTAGTTCTGAAGGAAGATCGAGTTTGTAGGCCACTTTTCCTATCCTTTCGAGTATCTTGAATAGACCCACATATCGAGGTGCAAGTTTTCCTTTCCTTCCAAATCGGACTACGCCTTTCCAAGGTGATACTTTTAGGAGAACCATATCCCCAACTTGAAATTCCAAGGGTTTTCGTCTTTTATCGGCATAGCTCTTTTGCCGACTCTTTGCTACTCGAATGTTGTCCCGGATAAGAGAGATTTTATCGGTGGTCTCTTGGATAAGCTCGGGACCGGTGATTTGTGCTACACCAATTTCGTTCCAACAAATCGGTGAACGACATTTCCGTCCATAAAGAGCTTCAAACGGTGCCATGTTAATACTTGTGTGGTAGCTGTTGTTGTAGGAAAATTCGATCAGTGGTAGGTGAGAATCCCAATTGCCACCAAAGTCGATGACACAAGCTCTAAGCATATCCTCGAGAGTTTGGATTGTTCGCTCGGTTTTTCCATCAGTTTGAGGATGGTAAGCCGTACTTAAATCCAAACGAGTACCAAGCGCAGATTGTAATGATTGCCAAAATCGGGAAGTAAAACGCGAATCACGATCGGAGATGATGTTCAAAGGGATTCCGTGACGACTTACGATCTCATCAATGTAGATCCGAGCCAATTTCTCGACTCGATAGTCCTCACGAATAGGCAAGAAATGAGCAGACTTCGTAAGTCGGTCGACAATAACCCAGATACTATCGTGCCCACTAGAAGTGCGTGGGAGTTTGGTGATGAAGTCCATAGCAAGGTTCTCCCACTTCCACATGGGAATTTCAGGTTGTTCGAGGAGTCCGGAAGGCTTCTGGTGTTCGGCCTTCACTTTAGAACAGGTTAAGCATTTTGCCACAAAGAGGGCAATATCCTTTTTCATGCCGGGCCACCAATATTGCTGATGAAGACCCATGTACATCTTATCAGCTCCGGGATGTACCGAATATCGAGTTTTGTGGGACTCGTTCATCAAAAATATACGAAGGTCGTCGCGATCGGGAACCCAGATACGGTCCAAGTAATACAATAAGCCGTTGGCTTTGGTTTCTAGTAAGAGTTCTACACCACATGCCATCTCTTGATACATGTTTCCCTCGGTAACCGAGGTGTGTTGTGCTTGAAGAATAAGGGCTTGGATATCGTTATGAATACAAACACTATGAAGCATGATACGTTCTTTACGACTCAAGGCGTCGGCTACAACATTTGCCTTGCCAGGGTGGTAGCGAATCTCGCAGTCGTAGTCGTTAAGAAGTTCAACCCATCGTCGTTGCCTCATATTAAGCTCTTTTTGATTGAAAATATGTTGGAGACTTTTGTGGTCGGTGAAAACCACACATTTGGTGCCATAAAGATAATGTCTCCAAAATTTCAAGGTGAAAACGACAGCACCAAGCTCGAGATCATGGGTCGTGTAGTTCTTCTCGTGGATTTTGAGCTGACGTGATGCGTATGCAATTACTTGGCCACGTTGCATTAGAACACAACCAAGACCTTGGTTGGATGCATCACAATAAACGACAAAGTCGTCATTACCACTAGGAAGAGTTAGAATAGGAGCATTGCAGAGCTTGTGCTTGAGAGTTTGAAAAGCTTCCTCTTGCTTAGGTCCCCACTCGTAAGGTTTACCTTTGTGAGTCAAGGCAGTAACCCGCTAGTCCAAGGAACCGCAATCTTGGAGAAATTTGAGATGAAGCGACGATAGTAACCCGCTAGTCCAAGGAATGAACGAATCTCGGTAGGAGTCTTGGGAGTACTCCAATTCTTTACCGCCTCGATCTTTGCCGGGTCCACATGAATTCCCTTATCGTTGACTAGGTGTCCCAAAAATTGAACTTCCTTTAGCCAGAATTCACACTTTGAGAACTTGGCGTATAGTTGTTCTTTCTTCAAGAGTTCCAAAATCCAACGAAGATGTTATTCATGCTCCGCTTTCGTTTTAGAATAGATGAGAATGTCGTCAATGAAAACGATCATGAACTTGTCCAAATATGGTTTGCATACACGGTTCATGAGGTCCATGAAGACTGCAGGTGCATTAGTCAAACCGAAGGGCATGACCATGAACTCGTAGTGACCATATCTAGTCCGAAAGGCAGTCTTCGGAATGTCTTCATCGAGAATACGAAGTTGATGGTACCCGGAACGAAGGTCAATCTTGGAGAAGCATGTTGAACCTTGAAGTTGATCGAAAAGATCGTCGATACGGGGTAAAGGATAACGGTTCTTAATTGTAAGCTTGTTGAGTTCACGATAATCGATGCACATTCGAAACGATCCATCCTTTTTCTTTACGAATAGCACGGGAGCACCCCAAGGTGAATGGCTCGGGCGGATGATGTAACATCCCTGATTTTCTGACCCTATTTTAACTTATTTTAACTAATAAAATAACAACACGACATTGAATCATATACTTGTTCAAACCTACACCTCATTAAATTGATTAGCCGATCATATTTTAATTCAAAGTTTTAGAACTCAAATCACATGGTAACACCTCCTAGAGTTAACTCAGTTAGTAATCCCGTTAGGTGTTCTGTTAAATCCTAACCAAGCTAATTCTGTCAAAGCTGAAATTGCAAGGGCTGATTTTGTAAATAACCAGAAACCCTAGTAGGCACGGTCGCGCCTCATGTTGGCACGGTCGCGTCTATTGTTGGCACGGTCGCACCTCATGTCTGAGAAAACGTAACTGCAGCTTTAATCGCCCGATCGTTGGTTTCCCGTAACCGATTTCCACTTAATATCTCTTAACAAGACAATTACACTGCCAATTACAACCATTATCATTTGGAACCGATTCATCTCAAGAAAACTAAACGAAACCACAAATTTCTTCCTTTCGATCCATATTCTTTCAAGTAAACAAACGATAAACATCACACGATCCTCACTGAAACTCACGAGTACACTAGTTGAGCCGGAATTGCAGCAGGAGACGTCGGAGACAAAATTCGTCACGCCGGAACTCCTTTCTACCGTAAGCTACCAATCCATCGTCGTACAGGGTAATTGAAACCTTCTAAACCTTCTATTTATTCTATAGATCAAAATCCCCAATCTAATTTGGGCATTCAATATCGAAATCTACTCGAACCCGAAACCATATTTTCATTCAAAAGAGTTTAATCGAATCCGGTTCTAAACATGTTTTAAACACAATTAATCTACACCAACAGATTCGTAATAACCTTGTGAATGAAAGCCCTATAAATTCCAGCACTATAAATATAAGAATCAATCAATTCGTCCCTGTTTTGAAAGAGACACGGTCGCGCTAATCATCTAGCGCGGTCGTGCCTCGGGAGACGCGGTCGTGCCGACTTCCAGCACGGTCGTGCCTCCTGCTCAGACCCAGTCATGCTCGTTGGCTAGACTTGGTCGTGCCCCTGAAGCATAGACACGGTCGTGCCTGTACAAGGCACGGTCGTGCCTAGTGATTTGTCTAGCTATGTCCTCTGTTGATCAACACAGTCGCGCCCTGACTAGCGCGGTCGCGCCCGTGGCCCGAGCACGACCGTGTCCTGTCTAGGCACGGTCGTGTGTGTTGGCAGAATGTTTATATTTTTATATTTTTAAAAACAATTAATATTCCAGAATTGTTTTTAAAATAAAAGTAATTAAATTTAAAAATCTGTATTATCTTTATTTAGAAAAGATCAAATGTTTAATCTTAAAATAAAAGAGAATTATTTAAAGTCCAACATTTAATTTATAAACCCTACACTTAATAATATTTTAATGTCTAAAGTACACTTTATAAATAAATGAATAGAGTAATAATTATTTATTTGATTTATATTTGAACAAAAGCATCTATTTAGTTATACTTAAATACATCTAATACTTACATCATTTTCATAAACAATAATTATCTAATTTACTTATTTAATTATTTCAAACTCAAACCTTATTCAAAATATTCTAAAAATATTCATTTCAAATCTTCCATTTTATACAATACTTTCAAGTACCAACCACTAACTTTATCCAATTCAACCTTAGACTTAGACTTAGACTATTGTGCATTATTAATGCAATATACATTACACTCTAGGTTAACATTGTGCAATACAAGGATCACATTACTATCTAGTATCTCGTGTTAGCTACGCCTTCAATACAAGTGAGTATACATAGCCCCTTTTACTCTTTTAAATTTTTGGGGTGAAACATGAACACTATTCAACTTACATGTTTACATTTACGCAAACAACACAAGTACAAATCCTATTTACATTCATGTGTGCAATTTGAGCTTTATGCCCGAGGGCTAGATGTGCTAACCTTTTGTATGCGATTATGTGCAATCATTAACTTTTCAAGCCGACGGTTTTCAATGATAGATCTATTGAGTCTGACAAACCCACCCAGGTGCGCGGTGATTGAAACCGACAACACAATTTTTGCATGCTAGTTACAAAGGTTTGATTGTACTTGGTTACACAATAGCTGCTCCCCATAAACGCCTTATTTATCATGTTATGTAAAGGATTTGGTTTACAAATTATATGCTACCTATATACAAACCTGTGTTATACTCACCAACTTTTTAGTTGACCTTATTTTATTCATGTTTCAGGTGCTTTCATATGAGTTTGATTAAGACATGCTACACATAGGCTTTGGACCTAGTTAATCTTAATTCAAAAACAAATTGTATTTCATTATGTACTTTGAATTTGATTCATGTTTGTTTGAATGGAAATGGATTTAACATATTACAATTTAGTCAACCTTGAGCTCATTAACAGTCTACATGTCCCGCCCAGATGATTCCGTCGTCGGTTGGGGTGTGACAGATGAATCCTTTAGATGAGAGTTCTTGTAATTGACTTGCGAGCTCTTGCATCTCGGAAGGTGCAAGACGATAGGGAGCTTTTGCCATGGGAGTTGCTCCAGGCACAAGGTCAATGCGAAACTCCACTTGTCTAGGAGGAGGAAGACCGGGTAAATCCTCGGGGAATACCTCGGGAAAGTCTCGAATGATCGGAATATCTTGCAATTTCTTACCATTGCCCTTCGTGTCAACTACGTGGGCCAAGAAGGCAACGTACTTTTTCCGTAGGTACTTTTGTGCCAATGTGCAAGACCACGACATGGTTTTTCACCGAAAATAACTAACGTGTCGCCCGAAGGGAGAGGTATACGAATGCACTTTTCGTAGCAAATAACCTCGGCATGGTGCTTGGATAACCAGTCCATGCCAATTATAATATCGAAGCTTCCCAATTGCATTGGAAGGAGATCAACAGAGAACACATGATCATTAAGCTCGAGATTGCAGTCGCGGATAACAGAATTTATAGTAATAGATTTTCCGTTTGCTATCTCCACGGAATAATAATTGTCAAGTTTCGTTCTTTGTTTAGCAAGTCGAGATTCAAAGGTAAGAGACACAAAACTCCTATCGGCACCGGTATCAAATAAAATGGATGCATAATGATTGTTTATGAGAAACGTACCATTTATCACGTCGTTGTTTGCTTGAGCCTCATTAGCGTTTATATTAAACGCTCGTCCTTGAGGACCACCTTGATGATGAAGTTTTGGGCATCGGTCACGGAAATGGTTTGGGTCTCCACATTCGTAACATGCCCGACCATTGAGAGGTGCCGGATAGATTGGACGGTTGGCTGGAGCAGCTGATGGATGGGAGGACGGGTACGGCAAGTAGTGACCACGTGTCCATATCGTCTGCAGCTTGAACACAATCGGCATGGTAAGTTGGCAGGATGATGGTACTTGCAGGTCTGGCATTGGGGATTCGGGCCCAGATAAGGTTTCGGGTTTTGACCCAAAGGGGCCACTTGAATAGCAGGTACAGCGGGAGTCACGGCTGCGAAGTTTCGACCTTTTCGTTTTTTGTTGCGGTTAGAAGACTCGGGTTTTACATCTTTGACGGCCACGAGAGTGGAGACAACCTTCTTGGAACCTTTTCTTGTTAAGGTTCCGGCTTTGACATGGTTGTCGGATAGTGTAGCGGATAGACGGATAGCAGCTTCAAGTGTAGGAGGATTGCTTCCTAACACAGCATCTTGAATTTCCATAGGCAGCTCGCCTATGTACTTTTCAATTTCACGAGCAAGGGGAGTGATCATATGAGGCACCAATAGGCTCAGCTCTTGAAATCGGGTGGTGTAAGCCAGATTATCCCCGCTGTCTTGGGCAAGATCCCAAAACTCAGTCTCGAGCTTCCTCATTTCATTTCGAGGACAGAATTCATCAGTCATGGCTTTCTTCAGATCATCCCATGATAAAGATGTAGCAACCTCAACACCACGAGTGCGTTTCTCACCGTTCCACCCGGTGAGGGCTCTCTTTTGAAGTACACTTGTGGCATAGCGAACCCGAAGATTATCGGGACTGTCACTGTGTTAGGATTGTGCTTTCCATGCTTTCAAACCATTGCAGTAGGCCGGTAGCACCTTCAGTCCCAAAAAATTTTGTAGGATTGCACGAGTTAAAGTGCTTAAACGTGCATTGGGGCGGGTTGGTACCACCGTTTCCTTGGATGTTGTGAGATCCGTCACTATTGTTATTGGCTTGGGTCATTTGCCCTACCAGCTGAGCAAGAAGAGTAGCAAGATCCGGGTTGGAAGTGCTAGAGTTTGCACGTCGAGGAGGCATTCTAACACCATAAGAAAAGACAATGATATTTTAGATAAGATGGATATATATGAGTTATAGTGGGAAATAATGTAAGCAGAAAAGCGGGATTCATCATGAAGCATGCCAGTGCATGTGTATTTATTCAAAGTTGATGGGGGAAACTAAGCCATATATTCTGGATAGAACATGATGTTATAGATCATTATTCGCGTAATAGGAATTGCCGGGACTTGCATGCATTACAAATCGTTATTACGTGTGCACCCGTAATAATGATTTGCTTTGCATGTTCGTCTAGTTCTTCCTATCTTGCTATAATGTCACCAAATTTTGAGTTTAAGTTCGGATCGTATCCTTGCGAATACATTGACTTATCAACGTTAAATAATTCCTCAAAACTTTCAAGGAGACATGGTTTAGCCTATAGGTAAACACTCACTTCAGGAATTCCCAGGAAAGCATACGGGTCCGTTTATTTGGATTTATACGAAATGCTTTCCTAGACAGAAAACCCAATGTACAGGTGTCACCCTTCCAGATTGCATGTGTCCTTTACTGGTTTCAAGAAATTAAGTCGTTGACGAGATTTTCAAGATTTTAATAGACTTGAGAGTCTATGAGTATAAAATGTGTAGGAATGTTGCAATTAATATGGATTAGGAAAGAGTATGGATAAGGATGAGTAGTGTATTTGTTTGCATAAGTTTGTTTGTCAAATGTGTATGTAAAGTATGTATCATGTATTTAAGCCTTGTATGTATGTGTATAAGTCTCATGTACCAAACTTGGGAAAATTCAAATAATACCTAACTACAAATAATTCACATAACAATTAATCATTTAGCACATAACACATAAAAAGGGAGTCCTAGGGTTATAGTCTAGGTCATTGTGTCTAATAACCTAATTCCCTATAACCATGGCTCTGAAACCAATCTGTCACACCCCGACCGATGGCGGAATCATCGAGGCCGACAATGGAATGATTGTTCAAAAGCACATGATAACTAAAATGTTTCATAATTCATTAATTAAATTTAAAGACAACAAAGATCCAAATACAATACATTTCAAATAACCTAATCTAGTTCAAAACATTGATTTATTTAACTAGGTCCATAGTTCTTAAGTGGAGGAATCTTCGGCAAGCAATCACATATCCAAACCTGAAACATTATTTAAATCAAGTGTCAACTAAAAAGTTGGTGAGTACATAGGTTTTGTAGTTCCGATAAGTAGTAGATAAAAACGTTTTGCAACTCATTGTTTATCTTGTTAAACATAGCATATATATATGGTGTATCATTTATCTAATATCAATTCAAACCTTGTTTGACGCGCTTGAACAGAGCACAACAGCTAAGTCTGGTAATGTTTGAATATAGTTACCCACTATATCCGGTATGTTTGAATATAACATGCGGCTATATCCGAGTATGCAGTAATAAACACCCTAACCGGGTGGGCTGGTCAGGCACAATAGATCTATTAATATTACTGTTGGTTTTCTTGTGTTTAAAGTAAATGATTGTACACCCAAGATAATAAGCATATAATCCACATGAATAACACGTATAAACAATTTGATTGAGTAGCATGAAATAATGTTTCACTCCAAAGTATGTAAAAATGTAAAATAGGGGCTATGTAACTCACCTTGCAAGCGGGTATTTTTCCACGCGTGTAGGTGATAAAGATGTTGAAGTCTAAGCACGTTGAAACCCTATGTAGATAAATGGGTATTATTGTATGTTTACATGTGCGTATTAGTATTTAATTGTGTACAGGTTTATAATAACATTTCTTAGTGTTATTTGCATAAAAGTTGGTCCAGATTTACTTGAAAGTACTGATTTGATCGAAACTGTTTATAGTTGTGACAGGTATCGAAACTGTGTTCAATCGAAACTACTAGTTTCGATTGACCATTTACAAGTGATGCACAGAACTGTCGAAACTACTATCTATCGAAACTACTAGTTTCGATTGATCATTTATAAGTGATACACAGGCTGTCGAAACTACCATCTATCGAAACTACTAGTTTCGATTAACCATTTACTCAATCGAAACTAAGTAGTTTCGATGGCCCAGACTTTAGAAAATAAAACAGTAATTTTTCAGAACAATGGTTTGTCCGGTAATCGATGTTTTGGAGTCGTGACTTCGATTGGTTCAGCTTGCCTTATGATAACAGAAGGTAAAGAAACGAATTTGAGGATTCTTACGTGGTCGCAAAGGGGTTGGACGGCAGAGTCTTAAATCCGAGAATGTCCAGAATGAGAATCGAGCTTCTGGATGGGATTAGCCTCAACAACCTTGGTCACAGCTTCACGCAGAGATGGCGATTGTAATGGTGCCTTCAATTTGGAGTGAGATTGGGTGGAAGAGGGGTAGCGGCTCGAGCAGGTCCGACTATGGCTATTTATAGTCGAGTTCGTTTCTTATGACAAAGCGTGCAATTGGGCAAGTCCCGACACTTGTCTGGACGAGACGAAGCTAACGAGCTATTAAATACGCGTGGAGGTTGGCTGTCGGGCTCGAATTCGAGGTGTGGGTTCTCGGCCACCAACAAGATCAGGCGATTCGTATGTTGGGGAGACCAATTGGTCGGGGCCTTTTGTTCGCATGGGGAAGACGAGTTCAGGGATGCCTGTAGCGGCTGTCGAGGTGCAGGGAACAGCCCTGTCGGGGTGTTCGCCGGAAAAATGCTTTACCCGACGGACCAAGGAACATGGTGACCGGAAAGTCGATTTGGGAATTGGCAGATTTGGTCTTTGTAGTTTGGTTTTGATTTAATTCGGCCCCTGAGATAATTACGGATGAGTCCTTGTAGTTTGATTTGTACAGAAATAGTCCCTCAACTGATTTTTGCTTAAAACCTTCTAGTTTGAAAAGTTTTAAAACAACCCCTTAACTTTTATAAAAATAATTAGTTTAATTTCTTTAAATTTTCAAATATATTTTATAAACTTATATTATTATTATTGTTATAAATAATAATTTTTTTTATAAGAGTTAGTTATCTTATTTAAATAGGTTATTTTATTAAATCTGAAACTTTTTAAATTTAGATTTTTATATAAAATTTTATATAAGTTTAAAACGTATTTATTTTTAATTATTTTAAATCCATAAAATAAATAAAAATAAATATATATTTTGTACAAAATTAAATAAAACACTTGCATTTCATTTAGTTGAAAATGATTACATGATATATATATTACAAATGCGTGAATAAAAATCCGGAATGTCACAGTAGCCGTTGGCTACCCCAAATAAATTAAAAAAAGATTAATTTAAAAAAAGTTAGTTAAACCATTACACAAGTTTAAAGGTTTAGTTAGTGAGATCCCCACAGCCTACGTGGCAGTCACTTTTTGCATTTTTAGTTAAACCGCTATAATTAGTCTAAATACCATGTTTTTAAAACCAAACCTTAAATATATTAAAATCTACATGAATTCTAGTCAATTTATGTAATAAATATTGTAAGGGTTAATACAATTCTTACGATTCTCAACGTAATATTGGTTCTCAGAAAAACCTCAACTTATATGTATACGTGGCAAATGATATAACCAATGAATTAAAAAATAATGTGTAAACTAATAGATAAACTATTTAAATTAATATATAGTAGAGAAAATGTTATTTCTTTTGATGCATTTATATTTTAAGTCATATTTTCAAACCTAATTACATATATACCCAACTCAAAATTTAAATTACATATATCCCCTTATTTTAAAGAAGGAATTACATATATACCCAACCTAAAAATTAAATTGCATATATCACCATATTTTATAAAATTATACATTATGAAAAAATAACATTTTAAGCTTACAAGAAAAACACTACTCTTCTGATTCTCGAACCAGCGATATGACCTTCTGATTCAAACGAATGGAGATTCAACCGGCGATTGTTTCCTAACCGGCGATTTCGATTCCAATACAACGGGTATTTCAAGTCTGTTGATTCCAGCGAAACGATCTTCTGATCCAAGTCGGTCGATTCCAACAGGTGCTTTTTTTACCATTCCAACATCAAAACATGTCGGCTGATTCAGGTTATCGAGTTTATATTGTTTCGAATGTTTTGCGTTTCAACATCCAACATCAAAACTTTGGCAATTATTTTGTATATTTCGGCGATTGTCGAGAAAAAAAAGTAAAAACCGATAAAAAAAATGCAAAAACAAACTAAAAAATAGAAGTAAAAACGAAAAAAAACTAAAAATTAAGTAAAAACCGAAAAAGGTTAAAAATACTGGTTAAAAATGTAAATTTAAAAATTTTAAGTTTAGTAAAAATAAAAGGGTAAAATAGTCATTATAATTTAATTTTAATAAAATAAGTTAAAATGGGTATATTTGATATTTTTAACTTTAAATAAGGGGATATATGTAATTTATATTTTGCCTAGATATATATATGTAATTTAAAAAGTTTATAAGGAGATATTTGTAATTTCTCTTATATTTTAATATTATTTCAATATCATACAGCAAGATTATAATTGTAACTAACAATAATTTATAAAATTATAAACAAATAATATAAAGACAAAATAACATCATAACCATAACCGAAAGCCCAAAAAAAAACATCTCATATAAAATTATGACATACCTTCGTCTATCCTCATCGTCTCCACCTCCATCCTTCCAGCCTACATTCTCTGTTCTGCCACCAACATCGCCGCCACCATCTACCGCCGCCGCGCCGCCACAAAGAAGTGTTGAGTAATCGACAAGATCAAAAAAGAGTCACGGGTTTGGTTTCTTTCGATCTTATGGTTCACGAGAAGTTGTCTAAATTGCATCAGGTTGACTTTCTGTTTGGTCAAAATTAATGGTTACTCTGTTTTTGGTTGTAAACTCTTTACAGATCAAAGAAAGAAAGTTTGACTTTGATGGAGTCATCGGATTGTGGGTATTTATACTCTTATGGGAAAGAAATTTCAGTTTGTAATGAAATATCAAACATGAAATCTGATAGCTTTCAAGTGGATATGGAGCCTTTCTCACATCTCACCAACAAAGATCACATATTTAGTTCAAGATCTAATGTAAGTTCTAATTTGCTCTAATTTATTAATTAAAAACTTCATTATTTTCATATAATATTCATGTGTTGTAAGAAAAATATTCTACTAAAACATTGGTAGTTTTGCTTTGGTTTTCCGTCCTCTTGTTTTTATTTTTATTTTTTATTTGAAAAAGGTGGTTAAATAAAAGTACATAAAATAATGATTCTATCTTATTTATTTAAATTTTTTTTTAATGTGGAACTTTGAACAAATAATTTTATACTGTTTCATTACTTAGTTTTAAACCTTTTACCTCTCATCTAAAAGACATGTTTATCTATAAAGTGGACTATCTCTATATTATTTAACTACATAAAAACATATTTAGTTCCAAAAATATTTGAAATTTATTTGGATATTTATTAGTTGGCAAGGAGTTTATCCAAAAAAGGAGAAGAGAAGAAGAAGATGAGTGATCCAAGCGTTGACAATGAAAGAGATGCTATTTTTTCACTTAAAGGTGACATCTTTTTTTCTTTTTTTTTCATACTTTTCTGTTAAAATTAATAAAAAAATGAAAAACTAAAACATAGAATCAAATCATAAAATTCAGTTTCTTGAAATATAACAAAAAAAGATAAAAAAAATGTTTTTTTATATACATTATGTTTTATAATGACATCCATGAGGCAAGGGGAAACATAGGTTTTATTTCCATAAAAAAGTTTGAATTGTCTTATTTAATTTGAGATGATATGATATATATTTTAATATGATAATATAACTAAAAAAAAGTATTTTGTGATATGTTTTATAAGTATTACATGGAATTTATGATATCCCAACTAATGAAGGTGGTAGGGTTTCTAGGTAGTTTATCTACTAAAATAATTTTGTTTTGAGGGTATATTATCAAATAAGATATCACTCTTAATTGACTTATACTTGACGTGTCGTACGAAACCATACATTGACAAAAGGAACAACTCATTATTAACCATTTGAATAGATCGTTTGGAATTTAAAGAATTATATATCAAATGAAAGTGAATTATTTGAAGAATAATTTGTATATAATTAAATTTAATTTAATTTATTCATTCACCTTAATTTAATTTATTCATTCACCAAACGTTTTTAAAGCGTATTAAAAGCGTATATTATACATAGTATAAGTGTTAATACGAAAAAAAATTACAACGCCACGTGGCATGCCACCGTTAGTGGGGTTTCTATAATGAAAAGAATAGAAGTGGGTATGAATATCTCTCTCTACAGCCATCAACACCAGGGCCGGCCCTGGGGTAGGCTGAGTCGGGCAATTTTTATATATTGGGTCATTTTTAAAAAAACTTAAAAATATATTGGGCAATTTTTATAATGGTTGAGTTATTTTAATCTTTATAATGGTTGGGTCATCTTTTATAATGGTTGGGCCCTATTGTTTATTCCATGACCGTTGAGTCATTTAACAAAAAATTCTATGTTTATTGGTTGAGCCCTCTTTAAACTTATAATAGACTTTTTATTGTTTTTGTTTATTACATACTATATTTTTTCTATGTTTATTTCTATAACGTTAATCGTCGTTTAAAAAAATTAGTTTATATATTTTGTTCGTATGGGCGTTTTTTTCCGGCTCAGCCGAGGCACTTAAATCCTCAGGATCGGCCCTGACCAACACGACAACAGACCACCACCGTCATCGCGACCGTCTCACACATAACCACTAGAAGTATCTCTCTACACTCTATCTTACCACCGCCATCGTGCCTCCGTCTTCTCTCCCTCTCTCTACTCCACCACTGCAGTAAGCTCTCCGGCGGTAGTGGTGTACTACCCGGGTACAGCCGCCACATCGACGTCTCTTTTGAAAGTAGATGGTCACCCAAAGTAGTCTACCGTCTCTTTCGAACCGGTCTATGCCATGTCAACCGCCGTGGTGTCATGGACTGTTGTTCGACGAAGGTAGGTTGGGCTGAGTAGATGTGCACAGCCGAAAAAAGAAGATAAAAGAGAAAACAGAGATAATGCTAGGAATTAAAAAAGAAATGAAAACGTGGACCAATTGAAAAGGACGCGTGGACAGCCACGCAGATGCTATTTAACCATATGCATAATTCTTTGTACAACACTCTTCCTAAAATGCATATAGGTTATATAATAGGTAAAAACACCACAAAACATGAGTTGGTTAATTTTTTTTTAACGGCAAACGCACACTCTTAAATTCTATACCTAAAATCCATCTATTACTCATATTGGATTTAAACCTGTACCACTTATGTGAGTGAAAACTTCATTTGTCACTAAGCCAAGAGGTCATAGGCTAGTAGTTAATTAGTTATACCTTCTTAGACATGATTTCGACATCTCTAAAAAAAAACTATTATTATTATTATTATTATTATTAATATTAATCATTACAACGTCTTCCATAACAATACAAAACAAACACGCAACACATCTATTATCATCAATGTTCTTTCACTACTCACGATCGATTATGTGGCACGTCTTAGTTGTCGCTGTTGTGTGTACTTCTAGTGTTTGTGTATTTAATTAGGTTTAAAATTTATGTTTTTGAAATTGACTTTAAACGAAATTTAATCCTTGAGGGATGTCACTATTATTAATTTTGTGCCACAAAATGAAAAGAATCAAATCACAAAGTACATCATATATATTTTTTATATTAAAACTGTAACACTAACAGTTAATCTGGTTAAAACAATTATAATTATCAAAATAACCGTCACATAAAAAAAATCATTTTTTTATTTATTGAGGCGTAGCTTGTTACCCGTTTGACTTCTTTTTTTTATTTTGAACTGCAAGGAAATTAAATATATAATCAACCGAAAATGGTTAGAAAAAGTGCCCGTTTGCCTTATACTACAATATAATTTTAATGTTTCTTATAAAGAATCGAAATTATTCTTGAGCTGTTCTGTGACATATTTTTAAAGTTTTTTTTAAAGAAATTTCTGTTGAAGTATTAATTTAAACATATATTAATTTTTTAATTACAAAAGGTAGAACAAAATTATTCCTTTTGTTCCTATCCAAATTGCACATGGATGTATGTAACTTAGAATTATTTAACATGTTTTCATGCGGTGGAAAAGTTGGTTTCTTTTTATATTCTCTTTAGTTTAATGTTGTGTTTGTTCAACTTGTAGCTACAGGCCTCATGTCGGAAACATCGATACCAGTATCCCTAGGGATCATCGAGCCACAAAGCCACCACCAAATTAGCATCGTTACGGCCGCCACCACCACCACCGCCACCGGAACACCAATGAAAAGCAAACTCATCTGCAAAAGATCGACCAGTTTTAAACAAACATCCATCATCAACCCTACAAGAATCGTCTTCTTCTTTGCCACATTGTAAGAACATTAACAACCAGGGGCGAAGCTTGAAGAAAAACGCAGGGGGGCGGGATTTTGTTTTCGTATCAGGGGGCCGGAACTATAAAATTTTCGCCGAATACGTATAAATTAACACTAGTGAGCGGAAAATCAGGAGGGGGGCGGGCCCCCCCAGCCCCTAAGAAAGCTTCGCCCATTTTAACAACCCTCTTTCGTGTTTTAGATGTTATCTCATTATAAGTTCAACTCCACCCAAACAAGCCGAGCTGGTCGTAAACTATTCGAGATCAGCTCGAATAAAGCCGATAAGAAAGCTCATGCTCGAGCCGATATTGGAGTTCATTTAAAAAAGGAGCTCGAGCCTTAGCTTCAGATATCGAGCTTGACAAGACGTAAAAGCTTAAATGAGCCTTTTATTTATATAATCTTTATTTAATATAATAAGGATGTATATTTACATAATTATTATTATTATTACATAAAAATAATAATTAAGCAATATATGTTATATTATATATAAAAATATATAATTATAAATATATATATATATATAATTATAAGTACATATTAATAAAATAAATAATAAACAAGCCAAGTTCGAGCTTGAAAAGTACACACGAGCCACGCTTGAAAAACTATTCACCAGCCTAACCGGAATTTTAAAAATCGAGTTCGAAACGAGTCGAGCTCGAACTCTCAAAAGTTAAATCAGTTAAGGCTCGACTCGGCTCGTTTACCCTCATAATTCCTTTTCATCTGTTTTTCACTCATTTCGACTCGTTATCTGCTGCTCAACCAAGTGGGATGCCTAAACTATAACTATAGCATGAACTAACTTTCATGCATACTCAATTTGAGCAGGTCAAGCATGGGGACCATCCTACTGATATACTTCACCCTCTCCATGGCCAAGTACAGCGGGGACAAAAAGTTTCGCAATTAACGGCAACGAAACATAAGTATGAGGCAGATCACGGGTACAACTTTTTTATGTTTTATATAGTATCTGATACTCAGTTTTTTTTATGTTTTATATACGTATCACACACTCAAGTGACAAGAGATGTTATGTTTTACCTTTTCTTGATATTTTGAATACAAAAGAAATATTATTTTATCTATCTTGTCAAAAAGTTGTAATCTTTTGAAATACAACACTTTATTACCATGAACTTATGACATTTCTAGAATTCTAGTAGAGCTTCGAGATTCTTGGCATGGACGACCCGTGTTTTGGGTCTTGGTAGACTCTTAATTAATATGATTGCAACGATTTCTTTGATTGCTTTCCCAATTACTTATGCGGTTATAGAAAACCCTATGTTAATAACTGCTTCAAGATCGGGATGATAACAACTATGTATTGACCAATTACGGCATAATCTTAACCTTAAAATCTTGCGAATGTGATCCCGGATAGGGTTTTTAGAAAACATAGGATCTTGATCTTACCTAAAATTGAGTGTAGCCGATGTACGCTCAGAGGACGTTAAACACCGAGTCAACATCACTTTTGCAGGATTTGGGGCGTGAAGGACATTAAACACCGCGCCGAAGAGGGCTTAAGGGGCGTGAAGGGCGGGCCATTGCCCGGCTATTGCCCAAAGGTGCGGAGGGGTGGGGGCGTGAAGAATTTGGTCGATGTGGCTCCGACGTGATGGTGGAGACGTGATGGGCGCCAGCCCACTACAAATAGTCTAATGTTAGGATCCGATCTTGTTTGGCATCAATTAGTAAAATAAAAATTTTATGAATTGGTTAATTTTGTTAAATTAAATGAATGAACAAGCTAATTAAGTGACCCCTTAGTGTAAATTTCACAAAGTTTTCAACCTCTAACACCCTAAAATCTAAATCTCTAAAACCTAATTTAGTAGTCTATGTTATGCTTACACTTTAAACATTTCATGAGTTGACAAAGTGTTTTTTTTTTATATTAATAGCCTTCTAAATGGCTTATATTATTTAAGTAGACCATTGTTCAATACCATAGTTTTAATAGTCATATTTAACATATATATCAAATATAAAAATGAAAAAAAAAATGTTTGTGGTTGACTGAATCCTACCCATTTAACGAACACTATAAACAACATAGTTCAATACAAGTTCATTTTGACCTATTACCCAACCTACCTGACTCGTTATTTTACCATCTCTCAGAGGCGGATACAGCTTATTAGGAGGGGGTGGACAAGTACCCCCTAAGCCTGCTAACCCTCCATTAAAAAATTTCAAATTTGTTTGTAAAGACCAATTTTAGCTAATTTCATAATGGGGAAGGGGGCAAATGACTAGAAAACAAAATTAATGGTAAGGGGGTACACTGTAAAACAAAATTAAGGGTAAAGGCACACTCACATAACAAAATGAAATATCAAAACCCTGTTTTGACTTTATTCACTAGAATTAAGAAAAACTGCTAGACATTTTCACTATTTTGAATTTTTTACATAAAACGTTAATATTTAGTTGAGAAATTAATTTTTCTTAGTTAGTTTATTTCTCAATGTTAATTTTATTACTTATTTGGTTAACTAATTTAAATTTAAAATGATTATTAAAATTAAATGGACTTTGTTAAGCATGTTTCTTGCTTTATTTGACCTGAACCATTTTCGACCGACCCATTTTTTGCCAACCCTAGCAGAAATTCTTGGATCTACCACCGCCACCTCTACTCAACTAAGAAAGCCTTTCCTTTTCTAGGAATGATTATAGTAAAATACATATATGCATATGTTAAACTGATTAACTAAAAAAACTTGATTATTTTCGTATAATATGCATGCCTTGGTTTTGGTTTTCCATCTTGTTTATATGTTTTTATTTATATGTTTTTTTATTTGAAAAGGGTGCTTAAATATAAAATAATTATTTACTGATATTTTATTTGAATATTTGGACATGTTTGGTTAGAATTCATGGGATTTATTGAAATTGGAATTAAATTTCATTCTTTGTCATGTTTGGTTGACGGTTGGCTAACAAAAAGGAATTGGATTTAATTCTAATCAAATCCTTCAATTAATTAATTAATTAAAGGATTTGAAACTTGAACCCAAGACCCCCCTGACCCAACCTGGAACCCAAGTCAAGGGGTTTTCTAGCAACAGTGATGGATTTAATTCTAACCCAAGCCAGGGAATTGGATTTAATTCTAACCAAATACTTTAATTAGGTAAGAAAACCATCTGACCCAACCTGAAACCCTTTTTTGTACAAATGGGACTTCAACCCAATACCTTCACATTTTAATAAAGTCTTGGGTACCTCAACTCAACCACTTGAGCTGAAGGTCATTGGCTCCTATTTATTTATCTTATGTATTATATTGTGTAAACCCTATTATTGATTCTGAGAATTCACTTTCTGAAATTAGGGTAACCTTTCGGTTCATAGTTTATCTTGTGAAGTGCAAGATTAATTTTTTTTAATATTAATCAACTTTATAGTACCCTAATTGGATTTATAAATTTCTTTTGCTATCATTTACAAGATTTAGTTCTTAATTTGATCTTCAAGATCCATTTTTGGCTAACATTGTTACTAATTTAATATACTATACCAAAAGGCATGTTTGTTGATTAAATTTGGTTTGATCCATTGTAGCATTTTTTACAACTTGAGATTGAATGTCAATTCATTGTGTGTTTGTAACGTGTAAATAGTTAATGATCCGACTTAGTTTAATGATGTGTGTAAAGTGATATATATATATATTTTTTTAATAAGAATTTTTATACAATTTTAAGCTTTAAAATTATAAATGATTGTCACTTCAACAAAATTACACACAATATGCAAGTGTATCTATCGTATAGTAGTATAGTCTCGGTAAGAAACAAGTATCGATCCAAGGACACGAAAGCTCCTAATACTTAATATTTGTTACTGTTTAGCCGAATATAAAGTGAGTGGATGATGGTAAAAACTAAAATAACATGCAAGAAATAAGCGAAAAACTATCAATCAAAGAAGATATCACTTAGTGTTCGAATCCGCTTGGCAAAATAATGATAGAATATATGGATATATGGTGAGATCACTAAATACAAAACTACAAGAGGCTCCCGTCAAAGACACCAAATCATACGATCTTTTGGAAAGCCAAAGTGATATGACACTAAAACCTCCTCAAATCATGCAGTGACGACTACGTGATAAAATTACGTTAATGCAATAAAATGGATAAGATCCCCGTCAATGCTATCAAATTCCACAACTCTTTTGAAAACTAGTATGATAAAACACTAATCACCTAAAGTTGGATAAAGAAATCAAAACCAAGATAAACTTCACATGTGAACCTTTAACTCAAAGCTAGGAAATCACAAGGTTCGTGTCAAATTCCACAAACGGTTTAATATTATTAACTCTTAGAGATTTGTGAATTTTTAGTAAATTTTTAAAATATATATATATATATATATATATATTATGAATAGTATACGAGATGTATGATAGCTCAATTAATGTAGTTGTAGGGCTTTGTAGTTAGTTTACCTAGGTTGGGCAGGATTCAAGTTGGACCAAACGACTCGGATACCTGACCTGAGACCAACCTGTGGTGGTTCCGGGTATTCAAGAACCGATTCCAGGTATTCAAGAACCGGTTCCGGTAATTCAAGGCGGATATTTCAATAACCTATTTCCGGCTATTCAAAAAACTTACTTAAACATATAAATACATTAATTAAACATATAAATAACTAACTTAAAAAGTCCAAAAAACTTAAAATGTTACAAAATAGATAAATGTTTAAAACATAAACTCATAAAACATAGATAAATTACATAAAAAAACTAAAGTGTCTTCGTTTTTCTCTTCGTGACTTTGTTTTTTGTTTATCTTCGTGACTTCATTTGGTGATTTATTAATCTCCTTCTAGTGGGCTTGACATTCCCATGTATCTCATTCTCGTGTATCTCCACGTCAACGATGTTTTCATCTTCAAGTGAAGATGAATCTTGTATCCGCTCTGCCGCATCCAAATAGTCCTTCAAGCATATGCACATTAGAACCGGTTTTGGATGAACCGGGTTTGGGAGAGAACCGGTTTTGAAGAGAACCGGTTTTGGGTATTTTTAGAACCGGTTTTGACTAGAAATATTGGAACCTATCCACACCCTACGGGTAGGGTCAATTCCGATTCGGGTCCTGAAGAACTGGTTTTCAGGAAGAACCTGTTCCGGTTCCTTAGGCGGTTCCGATTTTTTGTTCACCTCTAGATCGGACTGATTATATATTAACAATAACTTACACACTCATCTAATATACTCTATAGTTCACAACGAGACTTAAACTCTCAATCTCTAAAAAACAAGGGACACAGTTTAACAAACCAGGATATCATTGAAAAAAATGCCCTTTAGGTTCTAGCCCCCTATACTTGCATGACATATTTTTTAAGTTTTTGAAATGAAATTTTTCATGAAGTATTAATTTAAACATATATTATTATTTTAATTACATAAAACAGAACAAATTTATTCCTTTAATTTTGTTCCTATCCGAATTTCACATGTTAACAGAATTGAACTTGCAGCGTACAGGCAACATGTCGGAAACATAGATACCAGTATCCATAGGGACCATCGAGCCACGAAGCCCAGAGCGCACCTATCTTAAGGTCATAGGGGCAGCCGTCCTTTATGAAAAAAAAAATAGTGTTATATATGTGTTTAAATCCCGATCATCACTCATAAAATTTTTCAATCACCCCCCGAATCCCCGATCGCCCCCGTGAAAAAAATGTTAGTGTTATATACGCGTTATATATCGCTAGTCAACAAACCACAAAAATTTTCGACCCTCATGAAAAAAATTTCTAGATCTGTCACTAACAAAACCACCACCAAATTAACATCGATCATTACTGCCGCCGCCACCGCCACCGCCCCCGCCCCCACTGGCCACTGCTGCCACCAGAACACAGTAAATTAAAAACAAACTCAGCGGGAAAGATCTTAAATTTAGCTTTAAACAAAAATCCATCATTAACCCCACAAGAATTGTCATCTTCTTTGCCATATTGTAAGAACATGAACAACCTTCTTCGTTATTTTAGGTGTTCTTCCATTACGACAGTTCAACCCATCCCGACATGATTTATTCAAGAAATTTACACATTTTAAGGTGTTTTTACACATTTTGACTTTGTTGACCCGTTACTCAACCCAAGTGACATGCCTTGTGGATTTTGGATTCCATATGACTTGAATAGCTTTTTGAATCGTGTATATCACTTTCTAATTTTTAAAGTATTTCATGAGTACACGAAATTATAATCGGATAAGATAAAGTATGTTAAAAAAGAGTATGAATTTTCTGGGTAAAATTCATTTGATAGATGTTTTAGTCTGAACAAATGAATCCTTTATATATTGGTCGACTGGGATAAAACGTTGCAACTCTTCGTAAAAGAATGCAACATATGACGGTTATAACTGCTTTTCAGTTATACGATTACTTCTGATTATTAGCAACCAATACTCAATAGCAATTACTTCTGATTATTAATCCCTTTTAAAGATCAAAACTAATGCAGCTTTCAGGGGCAGATTGAACCCCGTCAGGGCACGGCCTCGAACCCTGCTAAGGGCGCTGCCCTATGTTCTAGGGGCTTCTCCCTAAGAACCTTAGAGGTTCTATAGTACCCGAAATCAGTGTAATCTTGATCGAGTTAAAAAAATGCTTGTTCTATTATATCTCATACTCGGTTTTTTTATGTTTTATATACGGATCAGTCGCTTGAGTGTCACCAATTCATGAAATGTTTTCATAGGTGACACCAATAAAAAAAATCAGGAATCTGGAGTTTTGAGAAAAGAGATTTTATGCTAACTTTTTTCTTGATACTTTGTATATAATGAAAATATTATTTCATCATGTTATCTTGTCGAAAGTTGTAGTCTTTTGAAATACAACATTTTATTACCATGAACTTGTGACATTTCTAGTAGAGCTTTGATATTCTTGCCGTGGACGGCCCGTGTTTCCGGTCTTGGTAGACTCTCAATATGATAGCAGCGATTTCTTCGATTGCTTTACCAGTCACTTCTGTGATTATAAAAAACAATACGTTAAAAATTACTTCAAGATCGGGATGTTAACAACTACGTATTGACCAATTAGGCATAATCTTGACGCGAAAACATGTGGATCCTGCATAGAGTCCTCAGGAAACATGAGACCTTACATAGGAATTAGGATCTCGATTAGGGTGTAAACCAGCCCAAGGCGGCTCATGAGCTACTCGAGATCGGCTCGTTAAAAGCCCGAATCGAGCTGAGGTTAAACAAGCTCAAGTCTAAAAATAAGCTTTTTAGTAAACGAGCCCGAGCTCGAGCTAGCTCGCGAGCCTAAATAAGCCTATTATTTCTATAATTTTTATTTAATATATTTATATAATAAGTAGTATATATAAAATTATGATAAAAAAACTAAATAATATATATCATGTTATATATAAAAATTACAATAAAAATATATAAAAATAATTATAAATATATATAAAAATTAATTAATGAATATAAAACGAGCTGAGCCCGAGCCGAGCTCGAGCTCTCTATAAGTTGGAGCTCGGCTCGTTTACACTCCTAATCTCGATCTTGATCATAGGCACCTAAGATCTTGATTAGAGTAACGACACAGTTCAACCCGAGTCCATTTCAACTCCTTACCCAACCTACCCAACCCACCAGTTTGCCACCTCCCTCTAGTTACGTAAGAAAGCCTCTCTCTTTCTACGAATGATTAGACAAAAAAAAAGTGAACGCATTACTCGATAAAGTTAATACTCACCGATAACGGGCCAAGTCGGGTTTTGTGTGAAAATCTTGTTGGCATATTCCAGCTCCTCTCTCACATGAACCATCTCTGCATAATCACTTCTCTCATCTTCCAGACACCCTAAACTCTTTGCTCTTTCAAGTCTTATAGTGTGCAATACAACAGGATTCAAAGTCAAAGCAAAGACTTTTTTCTGGTCAATCTCAAACAGAGTCTTAGGCAAGTCAACCTCTTTAACAACAGGCACATTTGCCACTTTGAATCCTTTCTGCGCCAAATAAATCGACAACGGAGTCTTACCAGACCGCGATACACCAGTAACAACAATATCAGCCTTGTGCAGGTTCTGTGGTAAAGACCCATCATCTTGTTTGATGGTAAATTCAATAGCATCAATTCGTTTAAAGTATTCTTCGGTCAGTGGAAATCGCCTCCCAGGCGCCCCACGAGGGAGCCCGGAAGGTGAGATTCCTAAATAGGATGCAATTGCATCTGTGATTGGCCTAAGAACATCTGTTGATTGTACACCCCATAGTTTGCAGGCATGTCGAGCCGAATCAGCCAGTTTTTCATCAGCTAATGTGTAAATGAGTATTGCATCTTCTTTGGCTGCTTGCATTATGATCTCCATAAGCCGATCTAAGTCATTAATCTGTTAGGATAAGCATGTGATGTGAAGTTTAATTCAAACTTAGAATTCAAAATTTAAAGTAGGGGTGTAAACGAGTCTAGCAGCTCATGAGCTACTCGAGATCGACTCACTAAAAACTCGAATGGAGCCAAGCTTAAACGAGCTCGAGCTCTTTTATTGAGGCTCAATTAATAAACAACTTCGAACCAGCTCACAAGCCTGAACAACATTTTATTTATACAATTATTATTTATATAATAATAAAAATATGATAAAAGAATTAATTAATATATGTTATGTTATATATAAAAATTACAATTATATATATATATATAGGGAAGGGTTATTCTACAAAGTCTAAAAACTGTAAAAACTGTAAAAGGTCTTTTAAAAACCCCACCACCACCGCCCCCCAAAAGCCCAAAACCCCCACCCCACACCCCCCCCCCCCAAAAAAACCTAACCCACACCCGACCCCATCCCGAGAAACCTAAAACCCCCCACCCCCACCCCCAAAGACCTAAATCCTAACAAAAAACCCTACAAAATCCGAAAAAGTCGTCTAAAAACATCACCACCACCCCCCAAAAGCCTAAACCTCCACCCCACCCCCAAAAACCTAACCCCCACCCCACCCCACCCCCAAAAACCTAACCCCCCCCCCCCCAAGCCTAAATACTATAGGCTAAACCCCTATTAGTCTATGTTATGTCTACTATTCTAGAGGGTTCTAATTGTAATATCTAGGGGTCCTAAGTGTATTATCTAGCTCTTTATAATGAGCTCTTATTGTTTCATAATTTACAAAATCAATACACAACCCTTGGCTTGACTTGGTATCAGAGCCAAGGAAACCTTTCAAAAAAAAAACTGCTGGCTCTCTCAAGACTGATCAGAATCCCTCTAAACTCCTGATCAGAATTCCGGTAAAAACTCTTGCCTTTTTCCGGTAAAATCCTTCCTTCAAACAGCCATGGCATCAATTGCTCTCTTCTCCACTGCTGAGAAGACCTCACACAACAGCCACAAATTTCCTTTCACCCTTACCTCTTCCAAATATGGGTATTGGAAGGCTATGATCGAACCGTTTCTGATCACCAACATGCTGTTTGATTATGTAAATGGAACGATCCCTTGTCCAGCACAAACCATCGCTATTGAAGCTGAAAAAGCCAGTGACTCCTTCGTCACCGAGAACCCCAATTACACACGATGGATTGCCAATAATGCACACGTAAGGATGATCATCCTATCTACCATCTCTGAAGCCTCCTTCCAACATGTTCAAGGTACGTCTTCTAGGGATCTTTGGCTTGCTTTAGAACGTGCATATGCACCAAATACAGCCTCTCGTGAATACACCTTAAAAACTCGGTTACTCCGGATAACCATGAAGGGTGATGAAACCCCAATTGCTTATTTAAGTCGAGCAAATGAATATGCATCAGCCCTTACCAATATTGGGGAACCAATGAAGGATAAATACCTTGTCATGCTTACTATTTCTGGCCTCCGAGATGAGTACAACGGGTTAAAACCCACTCTCCTGGCCTGCCACCCACCGGTTACATTTAATGAACTGCAGGCCTTCTATCTGATCATGACTACATGATTAACAAGCCCATACCCGCTGTCCCGCCACCCCAGATATTCACTGCCACCACAGGGACTCCTAATCAGCCTCAACTCAGCAACTTGCAACAGCTTGCATCTCAATTAGGATATCAATTAAATCCTATGGCTATCCGACCTCTCAGCCCTAGGTTTTTTATGCTGCTCGGCCCTACACCAGTCGTGGAAATCGTAGAGGTAATTCTCGTGGTAACTCACGCAGCACTTACGGAGGTCGTGATCGTTCTGCCCCTGCTCGACAGTTTGGCTGGGCTTCAACCCAAAACATGGTATATGGCCATTGTTCTCGTTGTGGTATAGGCCACCTTCCCTCTTAGTGCCCGACTCAGTCTTCTCAGCCTACTGCTGCTGCTGCCCGAAACAGTCCCCAAGCCAATTTTGCAAGTTTTTCGGGTTCTGGCTCAACATCAGCAGCCACTTGGTTTTCTGACACAGGTGCTAACAGCCATGTTGCTCCTGATTTATCAAACCTTGACAACTCCGAGGTCTATCCAGGTAATGACTCTCTCCATGTTGGCGACGGTAATCCTTTACCCATTCTTCACATAGGTTCATCTACATTCTTTTCACCAAATAAAACCTTCAAACTTACTGATATACTTCATGTTCCCGATATTCAAAAGAATTTGTTGTCTGTTAAGCAATTTTGTCTTGATAATAATGTTTATTTTGAGTTTCACTCTTCTTTCTTTGCTGTGAAGGACGAGTCTTCACACATTACCCTGCTGACGGGCCCATGTAAGAATGGTCTATACTCTCTTTGTCTTCCTCGGCTTCAAGTGCTTCCTAAACAAATCTTCACAGCAACCAAAGCTCCTTCCAACATTTGGCATCAACGTCTTGGACATCCACATGAACGTGTTTTTAATTCTGTTATTTCTAGTTGTTCCTTACCAGTATCTACAAAACTTTGTTCTTCTTTATGTACTCCATGTCAGTTAGGAAAATCTTCCAAACTTTCATTGGACAAATCCACCTTTCAAAGTAATAATGTCTTGGACTTAATATATTGTGATGTTTGGGGGCCCTCACCTACTGTTTCTCTTGATGGGCATCGATTCTTTCTATTATGTGTTGATCACCACTCTCGTTATATGTGGTTTTATCCCCTTACCCAAAAATATGATGTTAACTCTACATTTACAAATTTTGTAACCATGGTAGAACGCCAATTTAACACCAAACTGAAGTGTGTTCAAACCGATTGGAGAGGGGAGTTTCGTAACCTCTCTCCGTTATTTACCAATCTTGGAATTATCCATCGAAGCTCATGCCCTTATACTAGTGAACAAAATGGCATTGTTGAGCGTCGTCATCGTCATGTTGTGGAAACTGGACTTGCTCTTCTTGTCCAATCTTCTCTTCCTCAACGTTTCTGGCATTTTGCATTTGAAACCGCCACTTATCTTATTAATCGGCTACCCTCCAGAATCTCCTCCAATATATCACCCTTTTAACAAATTTTCAAACGCAAACCAGATTACTCGTTCCTTCGTGTTTTTGGTTGTCAATGTTTTCCATATCTCCGGCCGTACAACCGTCACAAAATGGATTTTCGCTCTACTCCATGCATTTTCCTTGGCTATAGCCCTACCCATCATGGGTATCGTTCATAGTTGTCAATAGCGAATAGCGGTAAATAGCGACAAGCCACCTATACGCTACGTAGCGAATAGCGGTAAATAGCGGGCACTATTTCACGTTTAGCGATACACTAGTAGAAAGTTTTAGAAATATTTTATATTCAACTATGGTAGGATATGTAGCAATTATAATCAATAATCATCTAAATCTTCATATATTAGGGTTATTAGCAACCCTATTTATATTAATCAAGTAAAAAACTGGTTAAAAACATTAAAAAAAAAAAAAAAAGGAATATTCGCTATTGGGTCGCTATTCACTCGCTATTCACCATATAGCGACCATAGGCCGCTTCGCTACATAGCGCGCTATAGCGAGCGCTATGGTCGCTATTGACAACTGTGGTATCGTTGCTTTGACCCCATCACCGAACGAATCTATGTCGTTCGACATGTTCGTTTCAATGAAACTGTCTTTCCTCTTCAAACTCCTACCTCACAACCCCCGGCCCCACCATCTCCTCCATATATTTCTATTTTTCCTATACCACCTCCTACCCATATACCCACTGATCCTACCCAACCTGACTCTCCCTCTCCACCCCAGTCACCCACACCCTCTTCACCACAACACCACCTCCAAACACCAGTCCCACTTTCACCCAGTCTCCTACTCCGACACCCCCACAATCCCCAAATGTTCACAACAGTCCACCTGCTACCCCTTCTGTTCCTTCTCCCCCACCACCTCCTCCTAGGTCTCGGCCATCCCACCTCCGACAAAACCCTAAAAAGACAACTCCTTATGATCCCTCTGCCTATGTCACCACTCGTTCTCCTTCTCCAATTCTAGAACCTACTTCCTTTACCGTTGCCAACAAATCTCCGGAGTGGCGTAATGCCATGACCGAGGAGTTTCAAGCGCTTCATAAAAATGGAACATGGACTTTAGTACCTTATGTTGACAATACTAATCTTATTGACTGTAAGTGGGTATACAGGTTGAAGAAAGATTCACAGGGCAAAGTCGCTCGTTATAAAGCTCGCCTTGTTGCCAAAGGTTTCACTCAACAACCCGGCATTGACTATCATGAAACATTCAGCCCTGTGGTTAAATCAAGCACTATTCGGGTTATTTTGTCTCTTGCTGTGACTAATAGCTGGCCTTTACGACAATTGGATGTGCAAAACGCCTTTTTGCATGGTGACTTAAAGGAAACCGTTTATATGAAACAGCCACCGGGATTTTCTGATCCATCTAAACCGGATCATGTGTGTCTTCTTCATAAGTCCCTTTATGGCCTAAAACAGGCTCCCCGGGCTTGGTTCAAACGCTTGTCCACAGCCCTTCATCACATCGGGTTCTGCGGATCCAAGACTGATCCTTCACTATTTATTCTCAACAACAGTGGCACACTTGTTTATGTTCTTGTATATGTGGATGACATCATTATTGCAGGCAACAACACTTCGAAAATTGATAGCATCATTCATCGTCTGAGCTCCATTTTTGCTATTAAAGACCTCGGACAACTGTATTATTTTTTGGGGATTGAAGTCATTCATCATAGGAAGGACATTATTCTCTCACAACAGAAGTACATTCTTGATATTCTCCATCGATCAGCCAGTATCCTCTCCTATGTGTCCTCAAGTGTTCAACATCGATGATAGTCCATTACTTTCTGATCCCACTCAGTATCGTCAGACCGTTGGGGCTCTGCAGTATGCTACTCTCTCTAGGCCGGACATTGCTTTTGCTGTGAATCGTGTGTGTCAATTTATGCACGCTCCAACAGACAATCATTGGTCTGCTATTAAACGCATCTTGCGTTACTTACAAGGGACAACCAATTTGAGCCTTCTTATTCGACACACCTCAGGCTCCTGTTTACAGGCCTTTACCGATGCCCAGTGGCATAATGCTACCTCCTCTCCGGTCCAAGCCTACTCCGACTCCGATTGGGCTGGTTGCCCTGTCGACCGTCGATCCACGGGAGGATTTGCTATCTATTTGGGATCAAACCTTGTCTCCTGGACTGCACGCAAACAACGAACTGTCTCAAGATCCTCAACCGAATCTGAATACAAGGCCCTAGCTGATACAGTGGCTGAACTAATTTGGCTAAAATCCCTCCTGCATGAACTCGGCACTTCAGTAAACTCACCTCCCACTCTTTGGTGTGACAACTTGGGAGCCACTTATCTTTCTGCCAATCCTGTGTTTCGTGCTCGCACTAAGCATGTTGAAGTAGATTTTCATTTCGTTCGTGAAAAGGTGGCTCAAGGGCAACTGAAGGTTCAATTTATCTCTACATCTGATCAGATCGCAGATGTCTTCACCAAGCCTCTATCTTCTAAAAGATTTATGTTTTTAAGGTCCAAGTTGCAGGTCGTTCCCCGCCCTCAACTTGCGGGGGAATATTAGTCTATGTTATGTCTACTATTCTAGAGGGTTCTAATTGTAATATCTAGGGGTCCTAAGTGTATTATCTAGCTCTTTATAATGAGCTCTTATTGTTTCATAATTTATAAAATCAATACACAACCCTTGGCTTGACTACCCCTAAGGCTAAATCCTAAGGCAAAAGCTAAACCCTACAAGCTAAGATCGTAGAGTTCGACGAGACGGTTCCAACGCCGCCGAAATGAGTAAAATCGGAGTTCGTATGAGCCGGTTATGAGCTTTTTAAACGACTTTTTACACTTTTTTGACTTTTTAGCGAAACCTCACACTGTATATATATATATGCATATATATAATTATAAAAGTATATATAAATAAAATAATTAAATAAATAATAAACGAGTTGAAGCTGAAAAACTACTTACAAGCCGAGCTGGCTAAATGATTCGAGCTCAATCTCTCTTTTAAGTTAAACAAGCCGGGCTCAAGCCTAGAATAGTTTACACCCCTAAATTAACAAGTTCATAACGCGAATAATTTTTTATCACAATTTTGAAATAAATTACAGTGAATTCTTAGGTTTGTATGCAGAAATTGTCCTGAATCATATTTATTTGGCATTCACGGGGTTCAATTACATGATCTATACTAATTTTATGATACTGTTCATATCGAACTTTTGGAAAATTAGGTCAGGAATCAGGACATGCAATTACCCCGGAAAACAAGCGAGTATAAACCGGACAACCACCGTCGATCAGAAAATGTTCAAATTGACCTAATGCGCCGTTGACGGAATGCTCCGCCGTCCGTCCTGAGCCGTCGGAAACCATGTATATCTCCTTCCCTTTAACGAGTGCTTCCTCTGTCTTTCCTCCGGTATCATCTTCCGATGACGACGAAGAGGAAAACGGACTGGTTATAGACGGATAACCGCCTTCTGACGGAGGGAACTGTCGATCGGCGGTTTCTGTGTTCTGCTGCTGGTTAGATTGAACAGGGCGGTCCAGCTTACGGCCGGATCTGATCGCTCGAGCTCTGGACCAACGGTTCAGTTGAGAGCTACAGTTTCTGAGCGTACGGCCGTTTGACGTCGGATAACGTTCCGAAGTGGGGTGGCCGACGGTTATGGGTTCAGATATGGTTGGTGGCATGCTTGTTGCAATCAAGGTGGTTCTTTTTTAGTTGGACATAAGACGGTCAAATGGCAGAGGTATGTGCTCGCTGCAATCAAGTAATGTTCTGTTAAAATAAAATAATAATTAAAAACCAATTTTACTATTTTCTGAATTACAATTCTTAAAAAGCTTGTGACTCGAAACTCTTTTAGAACTTGCTGGTTTAAAATTAGTTTGTTTATAAAAGAGTCTGATGTGGTTCCAACGGTTAATCGTTGGCCTAAGAAAATAAAAGAAAACTTAAAGAAATTTAAAAAGATAATGAGATAATTTTCATAATTTCATTCATACCATAATAAAAATACTAGGGGCTATTAAATAGCCATACAAGAAGGAATTAAGAAAATAAACTACTGCTACTAACATGGAAACTGCTCCCCATGACTCCGCTAACTATTTGAATCAAAATATTGCTAACCCATATATAAAATTAACTCCTAATTAATTAAAGAGTAGCAGAAGACGTGGGCATGTAGGTTGTAGACTATTGCAAGTAACAAACCCTCTCCCCGTGGGCTACAAGCTAGGGTACGTAACCGAGTCGGATCGAGCTGGCTCAGCTCGGTTTATAGACAACGAGACAAGCCAAGCTGGCTTGGTTTATAACAAGAAAAGCGTGTTCATGCGGTGGCAAAGCTTGAAGAAAAACGCATGGGGACGCGGCGGGGGTCCGGAACTTAATACCTATAAAATTTTGGGCCGAATACGTATAAACTAACACTTCTGAGCGAAAAATCGGGAGAGGGGGGCCTAATGAAGTTTCGCCCCTGTGTTCATGCTTCCTCTACACATTTATTCGACACAATGTTAAACCGAGACCAAGACATACTATCTACATTATGTTTTATGGACATGATCTCTCATTTGTAGAACATTCAAGTTTCAACATGATCAATTTACACGGTGAAAGACGTCAAGCAAACATACTTCCCTATAGCAAACGCATGGGGCTTTCATTGGCATCAATTCATCTTTAAGTGGACTGTGCACCCACTTAGTTATAACAACATATGGTTATAGGGGAGAGCTATGGTTGAAACTCTCTAAATTCTATGTAATATATGTAAGTGTAACAGTTTATAAGGTCGTAAATTTTTTTTTTTTGAAATATCTTCTATATATAATTCCATCACTTTTGGAAAAATATTAAAAAAAACGCTGAGTGGATATTTTTTTTTTAATTCTTTTATCAAAATTTTACGTATATAACATTTGTGTTACGTATGTAACATGTTGATGTCACGCTGACATACGATGAGAACTCTTCTACCTCTATCTCATCATCACTAAAAAAATCATCCTCGATGGGTTCTGGTCCGCAACTCTCTGGTGTATGAACCGAATGTGGGTCTTGTGCGGAGCTTTGACGTGATTTTTGGTTATTTTTTCATGATTTAAAAAAAAGTACTCGACGTTTTTTTGATTTTTTATTTATTTTTGGTGACAAAAATGTATATAAAAACGAAATAAAAAAGCAAAGTTACATAGAGTTTTTTATGTCGGTCAAACGGTCTACAAAATTAAACACAAACTAACCTAGACACTCTAGTTAAACTCTAGACGACCCTACTAAACTAGATCACAAAGACAGGCAAGTGTACCTATCAATTGTAACACAGCTAAAAGAAGTCCGGATATCGAACCCACGAGACACTGACTCTAACACAAATTAGACTCTAACTAAGACTTAATATTTGGTTTGGATTGGGGGGAAATTCTACGAACTAAGATTAAACTAGGCAAATGATACTAAAGAAAACAAACGACTATCTAACAAGGACCGGGATGAAATCAATAAGAATGGAAAGGACTACCTAGGCTGTGAATCATGAATGCTAAACCCGGCTTCTATTGGTTAAGGAATATGATACGGAACTGGGATCTAAAGATATGACACCCTCAAGACTGACTAATGGATTCCTGATCACTCTCGGTCGCGGGATGTGACCAGAAGACAACTCAAAGGTTATTAAACTCACCAGTTATCGGCTAACCTCTCGGTATTACCTATTATGCTATAAACTCGATAGACAGCTCACCTCTCGGTTATGCTATCTCAATACATCAAAGGTGCAATGAGCAATCTGAATTCAATCTATTTGACACGAATCTGCAACAATATTGGACCTCTAAGGAGAACGCCCTCTCAGACAATTCACACTCAGAAACCCTAACACTGAAGACTAACCGGTTACCTATCACTTTTCAGGTATTTAGATAAGAAGAACACTTGATTTTAATTGGTTATTAGTTGATAATCCTACGGTGACTGCGTCTAGACAACCACAAACTAATCGCAAACACACAGTAAACGGCCTACTACACACTTATTCATGAAAGACATTCAACAAAGCATGTATGGATGAATCAACCAACAAACAATCAATAACAAGCATTCATAATCATCAAACACATTGAATCAGATTTGGAATAAAGCATAAAATCACATCAATATCCCAAAAACCAATAAAAATCCAAACTTTAACATGCAATCATCATAAACCTAGGTAGCTCTAAGGTTTTAGCCAAGAATCATAGTAAAATCAGAAGATTCAGAAGTAATAAGAGCAAACATCGTCTCAAAACAAAGATCAAACATCAATCGAATGATTAAACGTGATCGAATGATTGATTCTAACCCGATTCTTCTTCAAATCCTTAAACTCTCGATCAAAATCCTTGCTTTCTTGCCAAAATCGCCCAAGATCCAGGCTTTGACAGTAATTAGTCGATTTTTTTGGAAGAATGGCCGTCATAAAACATCAAAACCCTAAAATTCCTCAAATTTCGGATCTACGGCCCTCTCGCGTACCGCGAGAGATTTCTGGCCGGTCCCTCGCGGTACAAAACAGTCGTGCTGATTTCTGATTCCCTCGCGTACCGCGAGGGAATTTCTTCTCCTGCCTCGCGTACCGCGAGAGGCATGAATTCTCTAGAAAATTAATATTTTATTTTTTTCTTCGCTCTCCAACTCCGTGTGCTCGATTCCTTCATACTTTTGCTCTATTTTCCACTCCTTTAGCACACTATAACCCGCAACCATGACCCGAACTCAGAAAGAACCAAATTTGATACAAAACGAATACAAAACTTATACAAATACGCACAAATATACATGGATGAATGCATGTGTTTTGCAACACGTCAGTTTTCACGGGTTCTCTCAACTCAAGTGAATTTTCAAATTATCTTTTCCCTATGGTTATATATACATAGGTCGTTTATCGTACAAAGGGATCTTAGCATACGAAGGCTCCCCAATCGTTGATTTGATATGATCTATGGCTTTAAATCACGCGGTGGCATAAAACGTAATTATCTAGAAAACAATAAACAAGTGTCCGGGTAAAAAAGGGTATTAAATTCAATTTCAATCAACATGCGTCAAAACCATCTCTGTAAAAAAATGTCGTCGACGACCTGAAATCACCTTCACCTTTTATGTGATAAAAGTGTATAAATCAAACTCTAAAATCACGTTCAACCTTATTTGACACATCAAATTCAAGTATGTAATCACATTCACCCTTATTTGTACGATCACGGTTGTTGATTTGTATGAGGTTTACTACGCATACATAATAACTCAAGTCTGAGGTTTATTACGCATACGTATTAACGCAAGTCTGATGTTTATTACGCATATGTAATCACGCATGTTGATTTGTATGAGGTTTATTACGCATACGTAATAACGCAAGTATGAGGTTTATTACGCATACGTAATAAAGCAATTTGTATGAGGTTTATTACGTATACGTAATAACGCAAGTCTGAGGTTTATTACGCATATGTAATCGTGCATGTTGATTTGTATGAGGTTATTAAGCATACGTAATAACGCAAGTCTGAGGTTTATTACGCATAATTAAATCACGCATGTTGATTTGTATAAGGTTTATTACACATACGTAATAACGCAAGTCTAAGGTTTATTACGCATACATAATAACTGGTAGAATGACAAAAATATACCTCAAGCTAAAAATTAAAAGGAACACGCGGCGCGCTGTTATCCCTTCGTACGAAATAAGCGCTTTGTATCTCAAACTTATTCTATATATATAGGGGAGGGCTAATGTGAAAACCATTTGAGTTGAGAAAACCCTAGAAACTCCCTATGTAACATACGTAACTTTTTTTGGGATAGCTTCTATATTTAATTTCATCTCTTTTGGAAAAAAAAATCAAAAAAGCGCCGAGTGTTTTTTTTTTATTTTTTTACCAAAAACGTTGTAACTGTTTACGTATTTAACAACCTGTGTTACGTATATAACATGTTGACGTAACGCTGACATACGATGTAAAAACGGGTTTTTTTGGTTGTTTTTCATATTATTTTTTAAAAAGTGCTCGGCATTTTTTTGATTTTTTTATATGTGACGAAAATGTATATAAAACCTACCCTAAAAAATAAAAAGGTAAAAAAGTTACATAATGTTTTCAAGAGTTTTCTCAACTCAAGTTAGTTTTCAACTTATCCTATTCCTATACATATATACACATATATGTATATATAATCATTTTATAATAGATATTTCGTTGAAACATGAGACATGATTTGTTATCTATTATCATTTTCGTAATGATATACGGTTAGTTATATATTTTTATTGAAGAGATAAACCCGAACCTGAACTGCGTGGTCCAATATTGGAGCCTAATATACAGAAATAAGCCCTAAGTGAATAGGTCCACCCTAAAGGCCTATTAGGGAAGAGGCCTATTTACCAAGATCCTTTATATATGGAAGTCTCTCTCCCTCACAAGGACCAGGTTAATGTTTCTCCCCCTTTGATTCCATCACTATCTCACTCTCTCTATATATATTGATACATATACATACAAATAGACATATACGATGATCTTATATGATGAAAAGGATGACTTGAGCGTCGAAGGGCCATCGGGGAGATCCCCCAGGTCCTCTAACTAGAGTTTCGTGTGGATGCACATTTTATCTAGACTCAAGAAGATGGAGATCTTGCCTCATACGATCGTAAGGCTGATCCGGACGAGATCTCCTTCCTTCGACCGGAGCTACCTTAAACGGAACCCCCTCGGATGAGTTATTGGGACGCTACAATTATTATTACTAATTATTATCTTCAACGACGACGACGATAATAGTTATTTCTATTATTATTCGAAAGGGGATAGAAAATGATGGGAAATCAGCCACGCAATCCTCAACAAAATTAGCTATTCCTCACGTGAAGCATGGCATGCCATCCTCAAAATTGAACTACTTCACACTAAAAACAATTCGAAGGGGCTAGAATTTATTCATTTCCTTTTGCATAAAAAATTTAGAGTAAACTCCGGTTTTAGTCTTCGAGATTTGGTCTAATTCTCGCTTTTAGCCCAATAGTTTAAAAATCCTGATTTACATCCAATAATTTCACCATTTGTCTCATTTTTAACCAATCCACTAACCTCCATCCAATTATTCTGTTAAGTTAAGGTGAAAAAATGAAAAAACCCTTTAACTCATTATATAACCCCACACCACTATCACTACCACGACCACACCCCCACCCCTGCCACCGCCACCTCCACCCCCGCCACAATCTTTACCACCACGCCACCGCCGCCATCTCCATCATCTCTCTCTCTACCAACGCCATCTGATTCAAGATAAAGAAAGGGGGGCGGTGGCCATCTAATTGGAAAAGTTGGATTTGTTCCAATTATCTCAGTAACCTTCGATTGAAACCGGAAAACAAAAAGCCCCCTTTTTTCTTGTTCTTGGTGAAACAGGATTCGATGTGGGGATCCATGGAGATGTTAAGAAGCTGGAAAGCAAGACTCACCCCACCCCTTTACCGCCAACCAAACCCAGTTTCGTCCTTGTCATTCGATTGAAAAAATATCCAAAAGCTTATGTGGTGGCGGGTTTCTATGGCTGACGATCTAGGTTTCAGGTGAGTGATGTTAATTAATCGGCTGCAAATTGAAGAACTATGTCACGTCAGAAAGAATTGGGCAGCAAAGAAATAGTTCAAGCCACGTTAGAAAAGCTTGACTTAATTAAAGCACATTTGAAGGCTGCACATGATAGACAAAAGTCATACGCAGACAAGAGACGTAGACCAATAGAATTCCAAGAAGGAGATTATGTCTTGTTGAAAGTATCTCCTTGGAAAGATCTAATCCGATTCAAAAAAACGTGGAAAGCTAAGTCCACGATTCATTAGTCCTTTCAAAATCATCAAACGAGTCGGAAGGGTAGCTTATTAGTAAGAGCTACCTGAAGAATTGAATAAGATAGGCAACACCTTCCATGTATCTTATTTAAGGAAATGTTTGGCTGATGAAGCTGCACACGTTCCTTTAGAAGAGATAGAAGTTGATGATAAGCTAACTTATGTTGAAGAACCTATCAAGATTCTAGACATAAAAGAAAAGCAGCTACGTCATAAAACGATTAAACAAGTATTACTACAATGAAAGCACAGAAAAGGATCAAAAATGACCTGGGAAAGTGAGGATGAAATGAGGAAAATTACCCTCGATTATTTTAAGATTAACAGGTTTCGAGGGCGAAAGCTAAATTAAGGGGGGAAGAGTTGTAACATCCCAAACTCCTAAATATAAGTTGGGACACGTGTCGGTTGAGAAACGTGGCCTAAGAACCTAACCGGGTACGAAACAGGAAGACTATTCGCCCGAAAATAGCCCAAAACTTCGCATAAGCATATATCGGGCTAGAAAATGAGTTACGGGAGCCATAACATATGAAAATGGGGTGTTTCGACGAGGAGGATCTGAAAATGAGGTATGTCGGACCGATATCCTAAGCATAACGATCCGACATGTGTTCCCGAAGCAATTCAGGAGGCTTTGACAGTTGTTTTGATGACTCAGCACCCAAGTCGAATCAATATGCTTTACACGTCGGTCCGACATGTGGATGTCGGACCAATATGAATTACACATCGGTCCGATATGGGGATGTCGGACCGATATGAATTACATGTCGGTCCGATATGTGTTCCTGAAGCAAAAAAAGAGGTTTTGACGCGTGTCACCGACTTCAGTCGACGTCGGACTGACTTGGCATGACATGTCGGTCCGACATGGGTCCCAATTCAGCATATAAATAGATTCTTAGGGCCATTCAAATGGAGAATCATCACACACAAACACCATATACACACACACACACTCTCTGAAGAAGGGTTAAGGAGCTATTGCGGCGCGTTTGAGTGCGAGTACGGTACGCTACGAGTGCGGTTCGAGTTCGAAGAAGCGTTTAAAGCAAGGAACGAACTTAGGAACTACCCGAGAATAATGTAAGTATACTGGACCTGTACCCTAGACACGATTATGTGAATTACGTGCTTAAATGGCATGTGTTATGTGTAAGACCCCAACCCCGGGAGGCCTCACTTGTTGGAATTACTCATTTACAAACAGTTCTTAAACTTGAATATCAAATAACGCAGCTGAAAATTCCATTTTAACATAACATATCGTTGTTCAATCACGTGGAAGCGTAACATTGTCTAAAACTTAAACACGACATAATTAAAACATAACAGGATGCCAGACTTCGTAGATCGCCCGGGTAACTCTTCATCGCTTGCCAAGCATCACCGTCCATCCATACATGTCCTTAACCTGAATGTGCATATTAAAAGTCAGCTATGCTGGTGAGTTCTAGCTTTACATAAAACCTTAACAAAAACATTTGCCAGAAACATAACATTTATTTATTTAACAAAAGCGTACATAAATCATGCAATAACATAACATTAAACATAAGTCATCAATAAACCGAATATGCGCCTTTTCGTAACCCTCAATTCCTCATTACAGCACGTGGCTTCATAGAGCACACGTACCACCCTTAACCAGTCATAACCGTCAATTCCCCTTAAGTATGGCGTCCCAAAGGATAACACGTACCTCACCTCAAGTACCATTCCCTCGCAGAGAACAATACATCATCAGGGATCTCGGTAATCCCCATGGTGACCGTCATCACCCCTTTATCCCCAGTTGTACAACTGTTAGCCAGCACAAAGGCCCCCATAAGGGTAAGGCCCATTCATGCATACATACCTTAGTTCCCGAAGGAACTCGTGGCAGATTCGTTCATTTCGTGACTTTAATAAAAAACCTTTACCTCATTTTAGTTAAAGCATTCGTACATTTTATTTAACACATTTCATTCGTATATCTTTCATAAACTTCATTTTGGCAAATCATTTCATAAACACATTTCATACTTCACTTTCCAAAACATCTTTCATAAACATCATTTCATAAACTGTCATTTTGTAAGTATGCACACCAGCCCAAAAACATATTTTAAAGCATTAAAAATAGGGCTCTAGAACTCACCTGATAAGATATCCTCAATACGTTATCTACCGCCCAAACTATGTCACGTACAATCGGGATAAACGGATAATTATTAGGTCTATACGACACTAGTCAGTTTACTCTATATCTGATCTAGCGAACTTGATGTTAAGTTCGCCCTCTATAACCCCAGCAAACTTGCTAAGTTCGCCGGCTATAATCTAGCGAACATAATGCTAAGTTTGCCCACTATCCAACAATCCCTTGGCGAACATACTAAGTTCGCCCAAACAGTCTATGCGAACATAACAGGTTCGCCTGCCGGCTGTCTACAACTCCAAAAACCATATTTCTTATAATCTCATCTATCAATATCGTGCCCAAACCGTACTGCGTATGTCTAAGTTGTAAAAGCATATTTCTTTATTTTTAATGAAAATCGGGCAGAGTCCCTGTCACACCCCAAATTCCACTGACGAAGTTTTACCGTTAGGGATGTGACACACCAGGATCTCAGTCATTAGTTACATTAAACGACACTATATGGTACTAGAAATGTCATAACATAAAAGTTCAGAGTTAATGCGGAAGCGTTTAAACAAGAAAGTAAATGCGCTAAACAACGCGCCAAAGTTTAGTTTAATAAAGGCAAGTGAATTGTTTAAAACGTTAGAAATAAATAACATGACAGTAGGACTCCATGCATGTCCTAAGTGTGCAATCTGTGCCAGAGCGACGTGAGAAACATGAAAGAAAAAGTGTCAACACGAGGTTGGTGAGTTCACAGGTTTGCAAGTAAATAAACCATTTGAGTGTTGCTGGATCCACATACGTAAGTCACACCTATTTCTAGCTAGACAATGTACAAGTTACTTTAAGCGTTCGCAACCGAAGTTGACTGTTTGTGTTTGGGTGCCTTCCGTCATTGCTAACATTAACAAATGGCAAGTGTTTAGGGCAATTCACACCTGTTCGACCTCCAATCGTACTAGCGCGACTAGCCCGGGTGGGGTTTGTCAAACCTAGTAGTACTACTTAAATTTTCTTGCGATACTCCGTATATTAACGGTCTGAGTGTGTAAGGACTTTGCATGTTATGTTTGCACTTAAGTAAACAAGTGGTAATAAAATACTATGTGATCCATGTCCGTTTGTGTGTATGTCTCTCCCCGGCGGGAAGACAAGTAAACGGATGTATGTTTGTATGCAGGTTTCTCCCCAACGGAAAAACAAGTAAAATGATGTTTGTATGCACAAGTAAAAATGATGTTTGTATGCATGTTTCTCCTCCAATAGGAAAACAAGTAAAAAGGGGCCGTGAAAACTCACCTGAGTTGTGTACGAGTAGTAGATAGTACCACACAAGGATGCAAGTAGGAAACACAAGAGTTTGCCTGTGAACTGCTTACATATGCCCTAAAATTATAAGCATAATAATTAGGGATACAATGGGATTTTGTGACGACGACACGGAAGATTTGAATGTCTTAAGACATTCCAAGGATCAATGAGTAGACGAACGTGTCCACGGGAATAAGAGTTTCTTAATTTAATAATTAAGATAAATGCGTTACGTGTCGAACATCTCTAATACGAATAATATTAATTAATAAATAAATTTGTGCGTTTGTACCATTTAACAATGGCCTAAGAAAATAATATAACTAATATATTATTTTTGAACTCGTAAAAAATATACGATAATCGCTTAAGTGGCAAAAATAATAAATATATTATTTTTATTCGAGAATATAAACGTGAGTAAATAATATAAATAATTATATTATAATTAGTTTGAAACGCTATTTCTCTAATTCCTCGTAAAGGTTTCTCCATGTTATATTAAAGAGGTTTATATATAGGGTGTATCAGCGGCGTACCCACCACCCCTTTAATATATCATGAATACTCCTTAATTTAGAATTAAGATTTCCATCATATATTCCTGTTTATTCAATAGCATGACTTTTTCATGCTTTTATCCGGTTCCAACTCTAATTCCTCATAAATGTTTCTCCATGTTACATTAAATAGGTTTATATATAGGGTGTACCAACGGCGTACCCACCGCCCCTTTAATGTCTCATGAATACTCTTTTATTTGGAATTAAGCTTCTGTTATGTATTCATGTTTAATTAGCATGCATTCGTGCCATACTATTTATCCTTAGTCTATACCCCTAAACCTTTATAATGGTCTCACTCTGAGGTGTCAAAGAAGTTTATATATAGGGTGTACCAGCAACGTACCACCACCCATTTGATATCTCGTGGATACTCCAATATTCCAATTTAGTGTTTAGACTAATCCACTACTACCCCGTACCTTAGTTCCACACATAACACATAATCACGTAATCACATAAACATTTTGACTAGGTACGGGTCCAGTGTACTTACGATAGTTTCGGGTCGTTTCCTACGCTCGTTCCTCTCTTCAACGTTTCTCCGAACTTGAACCGCACTCGTAGCGTAGCACACTTGCACTTAAACGCATCGCACCGGGTCTTCTTGCACGTTTCCCAATGTATGTGTGTGTATTGTGTGTTTGTTGTGTGTGCAAAAGTGAACGGTTAATGCCTCATATTTATAGGCTGAAATTCCAACGATGGCGGACCGCTAAGAAGGTTGGTAGCGGTCCGCAACCGACCTCCTTTGCGTGAGTCACCAGCCAAGCGTCGCCTTCTCCTCGCCCGGACCCTTTTTGCGGCTAACGGAAAGTTACCGATAGCAGTTTGCTATAGGGCTGAGTCAGCAGACACGCGTCTGCCACACATCATTCCCTCATCATTACCTTTCTCTCCACGTAGCGGACCGCCAGAGAACCTGGTAGTGGTCCGTTACCGTCCCAACTTTCACATTTTTGCCTTTTTAGTCCCTGAACTTTGGACTTGTCAAACCCTAATCCACAGCGGTTTTCCCGCAGGGCGTGACTGTCAAGGATCATCGATACTGGTTACTTTGAACGACCTCTATATGGTTTGCAAAATCGTTTTACTTGATAATCATTCAAAATAATGAAAATACATTAACAGAGTTGAATATGCGGAATGAAATTGTGCGGAAGCAAATGAAAGTTTCAAAGACATAGCAAAATAATTGTTTTAATTGTTTTTCCAAAATTCATGCTCTTAATGTATGCTTGAGACTCCATGTGTGTGCAAGCCTAGTCCAAATGCATAAGTCCATGACCTGAGAAAACATGTTTAAACGGGTCAACATAATGTTGGTGAGTTCACATGTTTGTATGTAATGATAAAAAAATATAATGGTCCACATTTCTACTCATGGTTTGATTGTTGATCAGACAATATGACAGAAATATAATAAGCATTCATCGAAACCGAAGCTTAACGGAAAGGAATGCGGTTAACATGCATTTTGCCTCTTGCGTTAACACGTATGGATTAGGTCAATGATGCACCCGTTAGACCTCCAATCAAAGTTAGCACGACTAACCCGTGTGAAGGTTGTTAAACCCAATAGTATTATTCATGATCACCTCGCTTGGTATTGTAATTAACGGTTCGAGGAGGAACAAACTTCAAGGCTAAAAATGTAATTACGCGTTCTCCTGTTGAGACAAAAGCAGTTCACGACGAAATCCGAGTTCTCGGATCAAAGCGACGATGGCTGCGACGTCGTTTCGCTCCTACGCCGTCGTATCGCTTCTCATCATCTTCTTCATACAACCTTCGATCTCCATCTACTGTGACGAAGATGATTGCTACGATCTACTCGGGTTAGCAACATTTTAACCCCGCGCTTTCCAATTACTGCAATTTTTTTCTTAATTTTTAACTCAATTGTTCTGCTTAGGGTTTCACAAAATGCGAATGCATCTGAAATCAAGAGAGCTTACTACAAGCTCTCCTTAAAGCAGTAAGTTTCTTGTTAATTTGAATTGAATTTTTTTTTTTTTTGAGATTGAGATTGTTGTTTGATTTGATTTGATTTGAATTGAATTATATTTTGTTTTGACAGTCATCCGGATAAAAATCCAGATCCTGAATCGAAAAAGTTGTTTGTTAAAATTGCTAATGCTTATGAGGTACCTAATTGAACTTCTCTATTGAATTATCTGCAATTCTGTACGCTATATGTCTTTTCAGCTCTAAAGGAAGCTCACAACTTTTGATGTTAAACAAGTTACTTATCAACTTTAAGTTTGATATAACTGCATTAGGCCTTGTTGACATTAAGAATCTATGGTATAAATTTGGATCCGGATTTGTCCCCATCTTGCTATTGTATAGTACAAGTTTGAACATTTAGAATCTAGAGGGAGGTTCGTTTCAGAACCAATACTATGTTGAGAACTGCATAATTCATTTGTACATATTGCTTTGAATGTGATACACATACGCTTGGTTTAAAAAAAAAACGTGCCTAGGGAACGAGGTTACCAAAAGCGCATGCTCTCTTGCTTTTGATTAGGTGAGGCATAGGCTGTACAAAAAGCGCACTTGAGGCGCAAAACGTTTATGGAAAAGCGTCTTGAGGTGCGCCTTTTGTGCATAAGGATGATGTATGTATAGCTTTTTAGGTTGTATATATATGTTGTTTATATATTAAATCATATATAAAGCTAACGTATAGCTAAGTTTTGGATAGGTAATGCTAAAAGTAAATAAGAAATATAAAAAATTATTTAAATTAAACTGCGTCTCGCACACGAAAAGTGGTGCGCTTTTGAGCTTTGCGCCTCTGATCGGGAGCTTGTCGTCTAGGTGCGCCTCGCTCTATTTAAAACCAAGCACACACGGTTATGTAACCACCTCCGCTTCTCTCTCCCACTACTTCTGGTTATCTTTTATACATTATGTACAAGTGCATTATGCGGTTCTCAACATATTATTGGTTATGAAACGAACGTGACCCTAAGAATCTAATGTTGATATTTTTTTTAGGGTTTATTTTGGATTATACTTTGATGGATGAAACTATACGTGAAAACCAATTTTAAGTAGAGAACAGCTAGAACCTCACAAACACTTTTACTAGTTGTTTAAATGTGATACATAAGGTGGTTATCTAACCGCATAATCCACTCTCTTTCTCTCCCCGTTATGTGTGGGGATCAATGTGGTTTTCGTGGTTCTCTGCTTAAAATTGGTTATGTGCTGAATGCGCCCCATGCTTGGAAAAGGATAATGACATGGTTCTCAAAATTTATGTCACTTACTTGTCGCCTTCCGATTTCTTTCATAGATATTAAAAGATGAAGTTACAAGAGGGCAATATGATTATGCAATTGAGCATCCAGAGGAGGTAAGTTGACATTTGGAAACCTTGCTTTTCATGGTTCAAATCTATTTGTCTAATTAAAATATATATATTGTATTGTTTAGCTAGAAATAGAATATGAGTTTTCTAATGCAATCAAACTATGTATGTTTCCTCTGCATCAATAATATTGGTATCCCTTTCTTCTGAATTTTAGGTATTCTACAATACAGCTCGCTATTATCATGCTTACTACGGTCACAAAACTGTGAGTCCAGACATACACTTTGTTTTTTTCCTTTGAAGATTGTAACAACGCTTTAGCACCTTTTTATTAATTATTGACAGTAATAATTTACTAAGTTTTCATTTGCTAGGATCCCCGTGCTGTTTTAGTGGGACTTCTTCTAGTCCTCTCAGGAATTCAGTATCTAAATCAGTGGACAAGATATCATCAGGTAAATGATATGCTAAGATAACTTTAATTTGGTGAAATGGAGCATTATTCTATGATTCTTAACTTTTTCTTATACCCTGTTTAAAATGATAAAGAAATGAATATGTTTTCTAGCTACAAAACTAGGAAGTAACTGTAACCAGAAAGGCCATGTCAATGGTCTAAAACCATGGGTCAAATTATAACTTGAATAAAGATACCAGAACGAAATGACTTGTAGTTGAAGGTGGCAGTTTCAACCATTTACCCATTTACTTATAAATGGGCCGATTTAGGTTAAGTTATTATCTCCAACGGGTCAAAAGGGTAAAGGCAAAAAGTTAGCTTAACAGAGAATGTGCCAAATGCCAAATTAGTTGAAAGTGACCGAAGTAGTTTTTCAGATGCGTAAAACATCCTAATTCATTTGATTCATAAAAATTATATTCTTACTGAAATATTAGAATATCTGATATATGACCCTAATTATTAATAAATAATTTGAAAATTAATGGACAAAAAGTGTTTTGGGTAGACCCAATCCCACACGTACCAAGATATACCAATTTTGACCCGTTACCAATCCGTTTGAAGCGCCCATTTCTTTGGTGACCATGAAAATCCGTTATTGGAAAATCCGCTACCTCTCATCAAAACCCGGGTAACCTTGCACTGGCAGGTCGCCTTCAAGATGTACTTGTAGAAAAGTTCAGTCTACTACTAAAAGCTCATAGATTCAAGTCCCTTTTTTTCCTTTTAATATCTTTTTACTTAATTATGTTGTATGTATCATCATTTTAGGCTATTGACATGGTCAAGAGGACACCAGCTTATAAAAATAAGTTGAAGGCATTGGAACTAGAACGCACGGGGGCAATGCCAAGCAAAAAGAAGGGTGGTTACAAGATCGACAAGTATGAAACTGTTATTGTGTAATAAACATTTAGCATTTTTCGTTATGCCGAGCCTAATAGAAATTTGAAAAAATAATAATATTTTTTTATGACAGGAAAATGCAGGAAGACATTAGTAAGGAACTTGAACTGCAGATAAAAGGTGCTGAAAAGCCATCAATGTGGGGACTTCTGGGTGTTCGTTTTATACTCTTGCCATATACTCTTGGAAAGGTTGTTTCATATATCTTATTATTTTTGTTTGTCTAATTAAAGTTTTGATATTAAAGCTGATTAATTTTTTTCTCTGCAGCTACTTTTATGGTATGGATGTTGGTATTGGAGGTACAAGATAAACCGAACTTCATATTCTTGGGAAGACGCGTCTTATTTGACCAGACGCGCTCTCGGGGCACCTCCTGATTCGTGGGAATATCTTGGTAACTCTCTTCAGCTCTTTTGCAAGATTTCTTTATTTATTTGTTTTTTTCATATATAAATGTTCTATAGAAAAAAAAAATAATTAATTTTCTTTTCTCTTAATATATTTTATTCAAATTAACATGGAGTTCCAATTGTTAGATGAATCAACCAAGAAAGATCTCATCGATCGACGCTTATGGGTGAAGTCCAACTTAGAGAGCTACCTTTCGGAGATGCGAAAAGAGTCAAAGAGGAGAAGGTAAACAAACTAGAAGTCAAAGGTTTGACTTTTACTGCTGATTGTCAAAAACTGGAATTAAACTATAGAAGATTAAAATTAGTTCCCATTATTTTACTTTAGAGATTTATCCAAGAAATATCATGATACTTACTAAGCAAACTCTAGTCTAATATGCCTTTATAGCTACTCCTTTTGTTTTCACAAGTTTATACCGAAATCACAGTACCTCAACCCCAGATTTGGGTTGTTTTGTTGTTTTAAACTATATGTTACTGTTTGGTTTGAGGTAACGGAATGAACAAGGGAATGGAATGTGCGATTGAATGGAATGGACAAGGAAAAGAAATGGATCATTACTATTCCATTATCCTGTTTGGTTACCCTATGTGAATGAAATGAATTACTACTTTGTGTTGTTTGGTATTTTATAAAAAATAAAATATTTTTAACTTATAAGTTTATATTATGGGTCGTGTCATGGTTCGGGGCATGGGTCGGGCGGCCATGGGTCGGGGCATGGTTCGAGTCATGGGTTGGGTCATGGGTCAGGCCAATGTTCCCTATCTTTCTTGCCACAAAAATATTACAACTGCAGTTAAATCGAGGCTTACCTTACTTCGACTAGCCGACCGACTTCGACTCGCTCGTATACTGCTTTGCAGCTATTCCTATCACTTATTTTCTTTTCTTTCGACTTGATGATTGCGCACGATAATAACCGAATGGTGGTAGGGTTATACAGGGGTGTGCAGCGGTGGTAGTTAGGATATATTTAATTAGGTTTTTAAATGGTTTGATGATTTATTGTCAAAAGCGTGATTGCATTGGTCAAGACATGTTTGAAAAGTTGAGCGATTATAACCCGTTAGGATATATTTAATCAGGTTTTTTCCGAGGGGATATAATTGGCTCATTTTCCATATTTGCAATTATAGAAATGAGCCAATTCTACTTTAAATCTTGGCACATAGGAATCATGCCTAGGAGATATCTCAAAGCTATAGGAAATAATGTTACCAATGTGGGCTAGCACACTTGGTAGAGGCATATGCCTCTTAGTTGAGAGGTTTCAGGTTTAAACCTGGGCATTCGAGTAGTTTAGGATTATTGGTGTAAAATTAGAGTAGAGTAACGTTTGCCGTTAAAAAAAAGGAAATAATTTTACCAGTCATAAATTCTCCAATACACAATCACAATAAATATCAATCTGTCATAAGGGAAAGCTATCCATAGATTCACGCATGTCACAAACTATGCCTGAATCCAACCATTCTACAACCTAAAATACATGCTTAAAAATAATTTGGTCAGCATAAAGTTGGTGAGTTCACGAGTTTAAGTAAAACAACATATGAGAGAATTCTACATAACATAATATACTTTTTAATGACACAATTCTTATTGACAAGTCACACAATCAATCATGCAGTCATTACCGATCGTACCTGATCATGTATGAAAGTTACCGTACATGTCCTACACCCTCTATAAGTGACAGGACTTCTAGTGCATGTTTGCATGCCGCGCCAGATTCCTAGAACCGCTAGTGGGGTTTTCCGTACCCATGTGGTGGAAGGGGGTTACCCGACCCACTAGATAAGGACACTGCCATGGGAATTCCCCAAGTAGTACTACCCATACAATCATGAGGCTCCATCCAGAATTACTGATTGTGTTCTTAGTGGGAGGAATATAGAGGTTTTGGTCTTGTTAATGGCAAAACACATAAACAAGATTCTAGAAGCATGCACTAGCCCAAAAAGTAAGTAAAAAGGGGCACTTGAAATTCTCCTTGTCCTTAAGCAAAAAAAAGTTCATGGTAAGGTTCTTAAAAAAATGTGTACCTCCTAAGTCATGATTAAAGTGTTACTAAACTATAAGTATGATGATTCAATGCATGTTTGCCTTTAATGTCTATGTGATATTCTTATTTATTATCATTCTTGTTATGTTGTAAGATAGGGTTATGTTTACATATTTGAAAAGTTTCCCAAAATGGGAAGGTTTCCCTAAATGGTAAGTGCTCAAATTTTAATATGTTTATAAGGTTGATGGGTTCTTGGTTTTTAAGGGTGTGTTTGGTATAAGGTAATGGAATGAACAAATGAATGGAATGGGTGGTGAATGAAATGGACAAGGGAAAAAAATTTACCATTACCATTTCCTTGTCATGCTTGGTTACTCTATAGGAATGAAATAAATCATTACTTCATGTTGTTTCAGAAAATATTATATGAAAAATAAAAATATTTGTAACTAATAAATTTATACTATGGGTCAGGTCATGGGACGTCTTATGGTTCGGTTCATGGGTCAATACATGGGTTGGGTCACGACACATGTCATGGTTCAGGCCAAGGGACGAGTCATGGTTCAGGTCATGGGTCCGGGCATGGGTCGTGTCATGGGTCAGGTCACGGGTCGAGTCTTGGGTTGGGTCAAGGTCGGTCCATGGTTTGGGTCATGGTTCAAGTCATGGGTCGGGTCACTGGACGGGTCATGGTCCGAGACATGGTTCGGTCCTTGGTTCGGGCCATGGTTCGGGTCATGGGTCCGGTCATGGTTCTAGTTGTAACATCCATGATTTTTCGGCCATATTTTTTTCTTCCTATTATTATACAATAATGACAATCCATTTAAATCTCGTACTTGTTCAAGACGTTATGCCACCGCAATTATTATCTTAATAGTGTCAATTCAAATCTTCATCTTGCATGTACATATCATTTCTCTATTATGTATGACACATGTAGGCATATTTATATAGAGAAGGATTTCAGAGAAAATCAAGAGTTAGGCGAAAACCAACTATTAACCATTGATTGAAATTGATCAACAGATGAGATTAATCAGTGGCAAACTTGTAAATATCTAATAGATAATTGATTTAATTAAATGCTATAGGGGTATATTGGGTAGGTTACAATTTTTATATTTTGGAAACAATCAAAATCTCTTAAAAGAACCCCCCTCTCTCTCCCCCTCTCTCTCCAATCTCCACCTAAAACCAGTTTCATTCAAAATCAAAACTCAGGACTTACACAAATATTTGAAGAACAGTTGAAGTTGACTGTTTTTTTTATTCATTTTTTTTAATAATTACATATATGCTTACATATATGTAAACATGTTTACATATATGTACACGTGTGTCAACATAAACAAGGGGAAAGAATAACTAAGTTATGTATACGTAGCCCAGCGAAAAAAACTAAGGTTTACATATTTACAAATGGGTCAACATAACAGAAAAAATAGGAAGAAACAAGTTACGTATACATAGCTTATATGAGTTACGTGTATGTAGCTGATACGAGTTACGTATACGTAGCTCATATGAAAAGAGTTATTATTCTCTTGTGGGTGTTGCATGTTTTGCTTTTTCTTCAAAGATTAAATACATCCACTTGTCAAATCCATCATCACCCAATATTTTTGAGCAAAGAATATTATTAAAACAACCACATGCAAAATAAAAAAAACTCAAGACTATGAAACTCAAACTCAAACAGAAGCTCAACTTTATATTCCACAAATTACAAGATACCAGCTACGTACAAATTACACCACCCTGAAATTTGATCGTTGATTCCACATTCGGCCTTTCTTTGTTTGTCGTTCAACGGCACCGACAATAGAGAGGCAGATAATTATTTGTTTATTGACATTAGCAGCAAAAAGGATATACCGATTCAGCTTCCGACGATGAAAAATCGCCGCCGCCGCTGCTCAATCTGACGAGCTAGAACTAGAATTGAAGCTCCGATGAAAACTCCGTTTGAAATCCCCGTCGATCTTACTTCCTTTCCAATCCATTGCCGTTCGTCGATGGAGCGGTAGATCTCATCGAGCAACGATGATAAGGATGGATCTCTCTAACAGGTATGTACATGATTATGTAGCGATGTGAAGGAAGTGAAAATTATTGAGGAGATATCTAAAGGGAAAAGGAAATGAGAACACATGATTTTCAACAAAAGGCTAAAGGGGGCAGTGGGTGGAGTCGTTTCTTTTTTCCGGTGTAGTCACCAATTAGGTTTTTGGGATTGTTGAATTCAACCGAAAAATGTGATTTGTGATTTTGGTTTTTGATTTTAGAGGGAGGAAAGAGAGAATCAATTAATTAAGGAATGAATCAAAGAATTAAAAAAAAAAAGATATCCATTAAAGTTAAAGGCTGCTAAAATTACTTAATTAAACTTCTAAATAAAAAATAAATAAATGATAAATAAAAATTCTGATTGATTGAGAGTGGTTTTCTTGGTTTTTGCCTAACTTTATGGTTTTAAGTAAACATTTTGTCGTAATATATATATATATATCAAGATGTAAAACTTGTGAGCTTGTAATCATGTATTTACGTTTATACATACATATATATGTATATGTATTTATTTATGTTTATGTAAATATATATATTTCATTGTATTAAATAAAACATTCATATGATTTGCAAATTTATAAAAGAATAAAAATTATCCTTTTGTAAATTACTATAATTAAAAACAACTTATGAACTTTAACCATGAGATTCCACTCTTTTATATATATATATATATATATATATATATATATATACATATTTATGGATATATAGTATATGTAACTGTTTATAAGGATATGCATGTAAATATATTTATATATTTTTGAAACCATCGAATAAACCATATATATAAATATTTGTTTGGACTTAAACAAATATATTAATATATGATTTTTTTATATAAGCCTAATTAGAATTAAATATGACATGATAAAATTTATACATTTTATAAATCCGTGTATATATATACGTAACAAGGAATTTAAAACATTTGGACCCTCCACAAGCTAATGAACCCCCTCTAATTACCTTTGAACCCCGACCTTTAATTTTGAACCCTGGAACAAAGCTAGACTCAATTTTGACTCTAGAAAGTCAAAACCCACCAAATCATTCACCAATCACTGAAATCTCGGGATTTAATTCCCCTAAACCGTTATCAACACATTTATGGACGTGGGGAACTCAAAAATCAAATGGATTGATTGAGAAATCAACCTCCTTTAAAGACCCATTTATGCCTTTCGGTTACGGCTATCCCATTCCACGAGTCAAGCCTCAAACCCGAATAATCCGTTCCAATAACCACCGTAAACACGTTTCTAACATCATATGAACCTACCTGCTTCGATTTCAAGCAGGAACACTTAAAAAAAAAACTTGTTTTTCTCCTCTCTGTCTTCCCGGTCGGACCAAGCTCACGAGCCTCATGCAAGCCACTCCGGTTCGGTGTTATTCTCGAAGGACAAATTCAGGTATTGATTCCTCCCTGTTAATCGCAAACATCCTTGTCCTCTTTTCTTTTGGTTATCGAATTGGACTAGGGTTTTTGGATCCTGGTTTTTGGAACATGATGAACGTTAGTATATTATGTGCATAACTTTAAAAAGGGTTTCGTTAATGTCATAAATTCGATTTATCAAAAAGGTTATAAATGTTCTAGTAACAACTTAATCTATATGGTTTTATTAGGGTCACTAATAACATAGATTTTATCAATCATTTTAATAGTATCTTTATCATCATATTAGTAATACTTTCACAAATAATATGGTGCTAGTAGTTAAATGACTCTTTTAATGATTAATCTTATTTTCATAAATATTAGACTCGTATAAATAATTTATTTATTTCAAATAATATCCATATAAATATTAGTATATAATAATATGACAGCAAAATGACTATTAGAATATATATTGTCTTAAATTTACAAATTATTATTGACACCTAAATCTCTTTTATAAATAAAATTTGTAAAACATTATTTCATTTATATATTAACACTTTATTAAGATTCGTATCTTTAATTCGTTCATTCGTCCGTTCATAAATCTTAATGTCCCAAATCGTTCCATTCTCATTTATTTTAATCGTTTCTAGGTTTTAAATAACACATCTTATTTAACTTAGGGCATCCTTAATTCTTGTTGTTACAAGTCCAATCATCCACATACCAAGGTAAGTTACATAGCACCTCTTTTACTTTTTACATACTTTGGGTGATTCATGATACATTGAATATGTGTAATTTGTGCTTAGTGCTTGAATGCTATGACTTGAAACTAAACATATACATGACATACTCTTACAATCATTAACTCCGTACAAGCCAACGGTAACATTGATAGATCTATTGTGTCTAACAAACCCACTCAAGTAGGGTGATTGTTACTGACATTACATAAGGGTAACCTGCGTGTTATGCCCCTGTCACAAGGTTTGATTGTACACCTAGTTTGAATATAGATTCTCCACGAATGCCTTATTTACCATGTGTCATATGAATTGTATAAAACCCTTGAAAACTACTTGTGGTGTCAAAACCTATGTATGCTCACCAACTATTTTTAGTTGACCCTGTTTTCATCATGTTTCATGTACAAATGTTTAAGTGCTTGTTCAGGTTGCTACACTTAGGAATGGAGACCTAGTTAATCAAACATTGGATCATATTGATGTATTTGATTTGCTTTTGAATGTTGAAAGTGTTTTGTTGAACAATGTATGAAATTGAGTTAAATTTTAAATATGAAACTTTAGTTTGATCATGAGCTATGAACAGTCTACATGTCCCGCCCCGACGTATTCCGTCGTCGGTTGGGGTGTGACACTAGTCATGGGCGGGGTCATGGTTCGATCATTAATTAAACAAAATCATTTCATTCCTCGAATGAATGAAAAGAAAACCCCCATCCCCCAATGAATAAAAATCATTAAAAAGGAAAGAATTACATTCCTTATGTAATGGTCAATTCCATTCATATATGATTACCAAACATGTTTTGTTTCGTTCAAACATAATGACTCGTTTCATTCCACCATTCATTCAAGCATACCAAATACTATCAAAGTATGGTGTTATGGTTATCATTAGTTAAGTTTGGTAAAGTATTTTAGACTTATGTATTTTCTTTAGGTTCAACACTTAAAATTTTCTTAGATTCAAGAGTTGTTATTGGGCCACATTAGGCCTTCTAGGCCCATATTCATCGTAACATTTTAAATTACTTAATATTACATAAAGTTACTGATTTTGAACATCCAAGAGAGGTTTGGGCCCTTAGTCCATTAATCGAGTCAACGTAGACAGTGGTGGACGCCTAGCTGCATCTCACTGCCCCTGGAAAGGTATGACATATTTATAATCGTCAACTAATTCCTTGTGTTCAAGTAACCTTTACTTAACCAAGTACAATAGACATGGCAAATATATCTATGTATCCTTTTTTTAGGTCATCCGTTAAACATGAGACATGGATTCAAGTAACTTCTCATATGTGGTTCAACTATTCTTGTTCTCGTTCTCCAATTCAAATTGGTATAAACAAACTACTCATAGTTTGTGCGTGGCCACACGAGCTTGAATGTCCAACTCCTAATCAAAGGAGAACAAAATTCCTTTGGTCACGTACAACTCCCACTTAAATTCAGATTCATCCCTAATCATACCCTTATTACTGCCTATTAAGGTACAACGTTAGATAAGATTACAGAACAGTCAGAGTTAGTTCTAGTATGTACCTTGGGTCAAGGATCGACAGATCTTACCACATTCAAAACTTCTCAAGACCATGATCCATGAAGATAGGTTTGAAACGTGTCGCCACCCGGTTCATTGCTTCCTCTACACATAGCGGACCTTTATGCTAGGGATAGCGGTCCGCTATCCCTTCCATTTTCAGATTTTTCATTTTAAGTCCTTGGACTTTGTTTATTTACATATCTATCCTGAAACTTTGAAACTTGGCAAGTTTAGTCCTTTATTTTCTTAGGAATTTTCGAGGTGTTACAATTTACTTCTTACTTCAAAGTTCACATTTAAAGCATTTGTATGTTTAAAATAACTTCTCATTCATAGATGCTTCTTAAGCTTCTTTGGCATAACATTTCATAAACATTCGTTCGTAAATTTTGTTTCATAAACATTCATTGGTAAACTTAATTTTACAAACATTTGTTCGTGTTGTATGCACACCAGCCTAAAACACAATAAAACTTTTTAAAAGAGGGCATTTAAAACTCACCTGACTTCCTAGTACTACCTCTTCCATAGGTCTCTAACTAGGTGGAGTGCTAAACGATCTATATGAAAATTAACACGCAAATCGTGATTAAACAACCACCGGAAACTTCGAGGCGAGTCATCTTCCTCTTCCGTGTCATATCCAAATTTTCCTCTCGAGACTATATGAAATAACCCGCACAAGACATCCGAAATCTCAAGCACGACCCTAAATATATCCGACATATTATGTCAAATTGAATTTATATATATATTTTTTCGAAATAAGTCGCACGAAAAATTAAAAATCAATACTAAACGGGCGGGTCATGTCCGGGTTTACAGGTTTACGAGCTTCTCGTTCTACACAACAAAAATCAAATCAAATAGGGTTTATAATTTTCATGTTCAGGTCATGCTTCTCTAATTACAACGTCGTCAATGGAAAATTCTTCTCAGGTACGTAATTTCAGCGGTTTTCATTACCATCATCATACACGCATCGTCGTTTACGTATTTTTTTCAATTCGTATCTGGAGAAGGTTGGGGTTTTGGTGCCGCTGAATGATAATCTAGAGGAAGACTCTTCGAATTCAATCCCTAGGGTTGAAATCAGCAAAGGAACTAACGTATTAGGTCGCGATGTTATACCTATCACTGACAAGAGACTTAGCCGCAAACATCTATCTGTCACCGTCTCTTTTGATGGCTCTACTCAAGTGGCGGTGGTATAACTTCTCATCTCTCTTTCTCTCACACACTTGTTTACCTTCATTTCAGAATGTGTTTGAATTTTAGGAGAAGATTAAGAACTTGCTTTCTCAGTCAGGGTCGGCTCAACATTTTTGGGCTCAAAGCGAATTATAAAATCAGGCCCTTTTTATAAAAAAAATACAATTTTTTTCTTAGAATCCTAACACATGAGAATACGATGATGTATATTTTCAGTTTCTTAAAGTCACAAAATCACACGTATTAAAGTTGCAGTGAGTTTTAGTAAAAAAAGAAAAAAACTCTTTCACCTTGTCAAAACCTGAAAATTAAACGAAGTTAAATCCTTGGGGCCCCTTAAATATGGGCCCTAAGTGGCCGCTTGTTTTTTTGTATAGTCGAGCCAACAGATAATGGGATCGATGCAAGTAAGCAATTATGTCAGTTTTGATGATTCACACGAATGTATGACGGATCTACTTCCAATCAAAGAGAAAACATGAACTATTGATAGAAACTTTAACATTTCTTTTACAGCATTAGGAGCTGTGAGGCTGCGAATGGTTTTAGGTCCGGATATATGCAGGATTTAGGTTTTAGCTGCGAGGCTGAAAGTTTAACATTTCTTTTACAGTGTATTAAGTATATTAAGCTACTTTTATCGGGGCAGGATTTAGGTTCTGATATAGGCAGCAACAAAAGCACCATAACCTGCCTATGTTGTCAAAACCGCACTAGGCGCCCTGCGCACGCCTAGGCACAGAATCGCAGCGCAGTCTAAGGCACTCAGGCGCATTTTCAGGCTAAGTTCAGGATAAATTCCGGCTAAAAATTGTCTGAACAGGCCTAAAACAGCCTACACTAGCCCTAAACAAGACTGGAATCAAACCTAAAACAGCCTAAACAAGCCTAAAAGATGTGTAAAACCCCTAAAAATGGTATTTTTATACTATGCGACTCACTTAAAAAGCCTTTGCTTTTTAAGCGCTTTGCGCCTAAGCTCCGGGCGAGGCCTGTGCACCTTGACAACATAGTAACCTGCAAAAAGTTGCTAAACTTTTTGTGGGTTTGTGAAGGTATCTGGGTGTTCTTTTTTAAAAAAGTTTTTTATAATAACATTGGATGATTAAAATCCGTCTCATCTTGATCCCTTTCATGTTCTTTATCTTTTAGGTATATGCACACTGTAATACTTTAAAAATGTTACTTTTTTTCTTAATCTAAATTGACTTGTAGGAAGGAACAAATCCAGTTGTCATTAGATCTCAGGATCAAAGGAAGAAGCTTTTATCTCATGAAAAGCTAACAATTAAAGATGGTGATATTATAGAATTAATCCCTGGGCACTACTTATTTAAGTACAAGGCTTTTAATGGTGCAAAAAAGAGAGATACCCCAGACACACAAAAAAGACCTTTAAGTGAAGGAGCTCAAGATGATTCACTTGCACAAAAGCGATTACGGCAAGTTTATGAAGATGAGGCCCTTGCTAGAAAATTGCAGGTAATACTTTTGTTAAATCAAAAGTTAACCAAAATGAGTTATTTGTTTGTATTTATTTGATTCATGTGAACTAAATTATTCCTTCGTTACACACAGAGTGAGATGAACAATGATATTCAAGATAAGGAAAGAAATGTTGAGGCAATCTGCAATTTCAAGCCCCCGAAAGATAAAATTCCACAAACGTTTCGACTTATGAGAGTGAAAGGCCTGCAACCATGGGCTAATACTAATTCTGTGTCAATTGGGGATGTGATTCAGGTGATTAGCAATTCTTCTGCATATTTGCTAGAAATGAAGTGATTTCAGTTATGTCACTTGCAGTGTGATCAATACTTTCTGATTTAATTTTTTATATGGTGGTTAGGGGAATGTGCTCGTTGCTGTTCTTTCGAACTACATGGTTGACCTTGATTGGCTAATGTCAGGTGAGAAACATCCATACAAGTGTGTTCGATGATGTACATATTTCCACTTTTAGGATAGAACTTCCATGTCCTTTCAACGCATTTACTTATGAGTGCGTTGATTTGGGTTGTGTTTTATCTCAAATGGGGACAAACAAAAAATAATTAGCTTAAATGGGAACGGGTCAAACGACTTGAAAGACGCCCGGAGTCTATCTTTAATGCATACAATCTCTTCAATTTTTATTTGGAGATTTAGTTTATTATTGCAGTAATACTGTTTTGTAATCGTAACAAGGCATTAGTGAATAGTGGTTGAGGTTCAAGCCAACCCGTTCCGGCTTGTGTCCACCCGTACTAAAAACTGACGCATTTTAACTCGAATCTGTTACCCGACATGCCAAATGAGAACTCTATTTTTTTAATTTAGCTTCTCTAGCATTTTAGGTGACTTACGATGATCACTTTGTTTGTGGTGTAGCATGTCCAACTCTAAAGAAAATCCCTCATGTTTTGGTGGTTCATGGTGAAAGTGATGGTAGGCAGGAGCATATGAAGGTTTGCATCAATCAAGGTTATCATATATGCAGTTGAACGTTCCTGTTGGCATACAATTTTTACATATATTTTATTTATATCTTTATAGAAAAACAAGCCTGCAAATTGGATTTTGCACAAACCTTCATTACCCATTGCATGGGGGACCCACCATTCCAAAGCGATGTTTCTGGTGTATCCTCAAGGAGTTAGAGTTATTGTCCATACAGCAAACTTAATCTATGTTGATTGGAATAACAAAAGCCAAGGTTTGTGGATGCAAGATTTCCTGTGGAAAAATCAAGATAGTTCAGATAAAGGAAGTGGATTTGAATCTGACCTTATTGATTATCTTAGTGCACTGAAGGTACTGTACTACTGCATCCCGACTAAATTTGTAGTAACTGAGGTAAATTTAGTTTTAGCTAACAGATCAAACAGTTAAAAAACAGCTTAAAAGGAAAGTGGTCAAATGGTGGTTCCCAAAGTGTAATTATAATGCATAAAACCCCCTAGATTATTTTATTTAAAAATACACAACTATTGAGTTAATATTTTTTTGTAATCGTATTTGACACACTAATTGTTTAATAAAAATCAATTCTTTTAAACAAAAAATGTTTCGGGCCATTCTGGCCTGACACATGTCATACCTGATATTATCTGTTTTGATCTGCTACCCAAGTAACTGAACCGCCCATTTTTGCCACCTATTTTTATCAGTATCTCTAGAATAGTACAGTTGATTTTATTTTCATTTTGAAAGCTGATGTTATATCAAGTAGCTTGATTGTAGATGACCAAACACAACAAAAAAGAAACTCTTACTAGGGTATTACAGATATGTTGCTGTTTTGCTTTTTAGAAGCTTCAAAAGTTGATGAAAAGCTAATAATTCTGGCATTTGTTTAGTGCCGTCGGTGCTAGATATCGTATTGTTGATGATCTAAATGCAGTTTTCCCTAAACATGTTCATCATATTTGTATTGCAAATTGCAATAATAATTCTGTCTTTTAGGACGTGTTTTAGTACTTACCTTTTTAATAATTGCAGTGGCCTGAGTTTTCTGTTCAACTCCCTGATTTAGGCAACTTCAGCTTCAATTCATCTTTCTTTAAGAGATTTGATTATAGCAAGGCAACGGTAACCTTCAATTCTTATTTCTTTAAAAGATTTGATGTTTTTTTAGTATTACTTAAAATTGGTACCACAAATTTCAGGTAAGGTTAATAGCTTCTGTACCCGGATATCATTCAGGTTCAGCAATTAAGAAATGGGGACACATGAAGATCCGTTCAGTTCTACAGGATTGCGTTTTTGATAAAGAATTCCAAAAGTCACCACTTATATATCAGGTATGAAGCACATATTTTATTTTTACTGTTGCAGTTTTGACCCGTTTACTTATGAAGTGGTATATTTCGGTTATGTTTTATCTATAAGTGATCAAACATGTAATATGTGTGTGTGTGTATATATATGTTTATGTCTATATATGTGTGTGTATATATGCATATAAGCTAAAAAGGAAACGGGAGACACAGGTCGAAAGTCTCCCAAGCATAAAACCTCCTCAAATCATTTTATTAAAAAGTTAGATAATTATTGTATGAATATAACTTTTGCACTAATGTTTTTGAATTGTAACAGTTTTCGTCCCTGGGTTCTTTAGATGAAAAGTGGATGGCTGAGTTTGCGTTCTCAATGTCATCGGGGGTTTCAGAGGATAAGAAGCCTCTGGGCCTGGGGGAACCTTTGATTGTATGGCCTACTGTCGAGGATATTAGATGTTCTCTCGAGGTAACTTTCACCTATATCATAGTATATTCTCAAGGTTGGGTCAATTTGGGCTTTTTTGTTAATATTTTGGGTTTGTTTGGGCAAAACAAAGAGGGTGGGCCTTGGAGCAACTGATAAGGCTGCTGCTTTGTGACCTTGAGGTCACGGGTTCGAGCCGTGGAAACAGCCTCCTGCACAAAGTGTCGGGTAAAGCTGCGCACATCAGATCGCGAAGCGATCTGGCCCGTCCCTGGCCCTATGCAAATGCGGTAGTCAAGTCAAGCGCCGGGTACACCCTTTTTTTGGGCAAAACAACATATTTAAACGGGTCCAAATGGGCTAAAACTGAAAAAGGCACTTTAGAATTTACTCGCTAACAATTTTTTTCCTTGTGTTTTAAAATTTTAAATAGGTGAAGTATTAGGAAAGGTTGTAATCATGTAATACTTTTGACCCAATGCATAGCCATTTTATAATTAGATTAATATTTTCGACTCAAGAATTTATTTATTTAGTAATAAATAATCTAATTTTAGAATTGCATTTATTATTTTTTTATCATGAAATTCAAAAGGAAATGAAATATTTAATGGGTTAACACAACCCTGACCTGTTAGGCTGTTAGTTAAAATTACCTGTTTTGACCTGTACCTAACTGTCCATTTCCACCTCTACCCATGGTTGTCTACTGGTCGGATAATCTGTTCTTATATTGTATACAGTTTACAAAACTTATATATACCAAAGGAACATGCAACCTTTTCTATTTTCTGAAATCATAATATTCAAAATCAAGTTATAATAATTTTTTTTTGTATGTTTCTTAGTTTAAGTGGGCATGCAAGCAATGAATTCTCTCTGCGACACTTGTGGAGAACAGATGCCAGTTCTCTTGCTCGACATTATATAGATCCTGTTTTAATATTTGAGCCTTAACATTTTCATTTTCTGGTCCTTATTTATTTGGTGCAAGAATATGTGGAGTACGATTGTGGTTCCCCTTTTCTGAAGACAGTGCATGAACATGTAGGAAAAAAATTATTACACCAATGTAACCGTAGCCTCTTAGTTTGTGCTTTTACTTTCTGTCGTTCCTGGATTTTTTTTTATTCGGTGTTGTTACTTGTACTTAATAGGGTTATGCAGCTGGGAGCTGTGTTCCAAGCCCTCAAAAGAATGTAGAGAAAGCATTCTTGAAGAAGTATTGGGCAAAATGGAAAGCAAGCCACACTGGTCGCTGGTATGAAATATGCCTTAGTTATATGAACCCGTCATTATATTTGCAGCTTACACAACTGTGTTTGTCATATTCATAGACCTAAAAGGATGTTTGATTTCATTTTTGCAAGTAGAAGCATATGCAATTTTAGTAGAGGTGGCAAAATGAGCAGGTGGGTAACGGGTCAAAACGGGTTGGATTTTAATGGATTCTTTAGTACGGGTCAAAACAGGGTCTGTTTGTTTTGGGTGATGTGTTAAATATCTTTACAAAAATTATGCTATTACAATGATGATCTAATTTTGTTTGTAAGTGCTTTAGGATGCTTTAAACGTCAAAAATACACTTAGGTCATTAACCATTGACCAATAACCATCTTTTGACTTGACCTGACGGGGATAAATAATAACCCAAATCGACTCATTTATTGCTGCCTCATAATTGTAGATGGATATCAACTAATTCCTTGTGCAAGTTACTGATATATATTTTCTATGTTCCAGTCGTGCAATGCCTCACATAAAGACATTTACTCGTTATAAAGGTCAAAATCTTGCGTAAGTGCCTATTAATGGGTTTAATTTGGGCTATGTTTTGTTTATAATGGGTCAAATTGGGTAAGGATTAGCTATAAAAGAAACTATGTAATATGGCCATATGGGTCAAAAGTCACCCAAAGTGTCGCTTTAAAAACTTGTTAACGTGTATATGGCATAGTTGTCAATAGCGCTTGTAGCGGGCGCTATAGCGCGCTACATAGCGATTCGATTAGTCATCGCTATCTCCATTTCTCGAGTGAATAGCGACCCAATAGCGAATATTCCTTTTTTTTAATGTTTTTAACCAGTTTTTTACTTGATTAATATAAAAAGGGTTGCTAATAACCCTAATATATGAAGATTTAGATGATTATTGATTATAATTGCTACATATCCTACAATAGTTGAATATAAAATATTTCTAAAACTTTCTACTAGTGTATCGCTAAACGTGAAATAGCGCCCGCTATTTACCGCTATTCGCTACGTAGCGTATAGGTGGCTTGTCGCTATTTACCGCTATTCGCTATTGACAACTATGGTATATGGCATGCGTACAACCTACATCATTTTTATTCAACAAGTTAGATTAGTTTTCTTATAATTTACTCTTTGTTATCATATTAAGCGCCCAAATTATTTATATAAAAGTGAAGAAAAGGTGTTTTGGGCCCAATCTGCCCAATTGCCACCTCTATATTGTCTTCCTCTTTCTTATGCATACGAGGCTGGGATTATTTGTTTTATTTATCAATAGTATATTTCTGACTTTTATCATATTCTCGTTTTGTTTTAAAATTTACAGATGGTTCTTGCTGACTTCATCAAACCTTAGTAAAGCTGCCTGGGGAGCACTTCAGAAAAACAACACTCAGCTGATGATTCGTTCATACGAGGTATTTGATACTCTTCGTCCAGAAAAAAAACCTTGCATGTTTGACTTTTGGTTGTCAAATGAGTAATTTTGTAGCCTTAAACTTGTATTGAATAAGATTTCTAGGCATACTTTCTTAATGTTATTTGTGAGATTACTCTATTTATACACAATACAAAGCTATAGAAGGAAACCACATGTACTAACCCTAATACATTACAAAACCTTATGCTAGACTATCTCTAACACTCCTCAAGTTGGAGCAAAGATGTTAATAACGTCCCAACTTGTTATAAACAAAGTCCAATTTTCTTTGCGTGGTTTACATGAGATTATATACCAGTTAAATACTTAGTCGTGATGTGCATGTGCATTGATGGAGGGTCTGTCCGTGTTCCCCATAATATGGTCTCATATTAGGTGATAACCAACTTCAATATGCTTAGTCCTCTCATGAAACACTTGATTCTGGCTATATGACTAACCGACTCACTATCACAATACAGTCTTATCAAGCTGTCTATAACCGTACCCAGTTCTCCTAGGACTCTTCTAACCCATGTCCTTTTGCATGCCACATCTGCCATGACTGTGTACTTTGATTGAATGCTCGATGATAAGAGGTGTGTTGTTTCTTGCTTTTCATGAAACTAGATTACCTCCAACAGATACATGATATCTTGTAGTCGACCTTCTGGAAATGGAGCACGCAACACAATATTTACCTCCTTCCTCAGTGAATGTGTGCACTCATTGATGGCCTTGTCTAGATTAAAGTATTCTTGGGCCTGGTTTGGTGTTGAGATTTCTTAAAACAGGAACTAGTGCATCCCAATGACATGTGTTGGGTGTGGACATGAACTCGAAAAATTCACCAGGAAATGATATAGGTTGAATAGTTGTCAGGTAATTTAACTTCATGACAAGTCTCTTATGTCGCTCTGGATCCTTCATAGGACGTATATACTTTGAAAAAAGTTCTCCTATAGTAAGACTAGCCATTGTTTTAAAATCTAGTAGACCACATTAAGTGAGCATATCAAGAACATACTTGCATTGAGAAAGTATAATCTCTTGCTGAGATACTTCTATAGCAAGTAAGTAACGAAGACGCTCGAGGGATCATAACATGAAATTGAGACCATGACAATAATGCCATCAACATATATTTGAATCATTCAACGACTAAAACTAGGAACTACGAGTCATAGTGAACTCTTGGAGGACGTCAGAAAGTTGAGAAACCAGGCTCTAGCTTAATGAACGTCTCAATTGACACACCTTAGACGCCTCCTTAACAATAAACCCAAATGGTTGCTCCAACTTCCATGTATACCTCCTCTCAAGAACGCCATTAAGGAAAGCATTCTTGACATGTAAACTGATGGATGACTCCATCACCAATGATTAAGGGCAACTAAGGCTATACAAATCCAGAAAGTTGACTGTAGAGAAGATCTTATCATAGTCAATACAATAAGCTTGAGAACCCTTTACACCCAGCCGGGCTTTAGCTTCCCTGTCAATACCCATTTACAACTAACATTGCGCTTCCTACGAGGAAGTTGCAAAGTCCCAAGTATGATTCTTCTATAGGGCATTTATTTTCATTTTGAGGCCATTTGGGGTGATTAAGTGCACCAATCATATTCTACGGAACACAATGTGAATTAATGGTTGTCGTCTAAGTCTGATAGAAGATTGGAGTAGGGATGATAATTCAGAATTGGATATCTGGTACAATTCTTTGAGCCTTCTTGTGAAGGCAATTGGAATATCTAGGAAGGGGGCATAGGTGGATCATAAGGGTGATTTCAGTGCCCTGGTATTTGGTGTAGTAGGGTCAAGCAATTTTGTCGTTTCAGTTTATCTGGAATTTTCAGGTTTGGTACATTAAAACATAAGGATTTTAATTTGACACACACAATTGCAACCCGTATCAAGTTTATTACATTTTGGTGCATAAAAACAGTTTTTTCTCCGGTAATCAACCTTTTCTATGACGTCGGTGTGAAGTCTTAAAATATGATTGCAATTTTCTTGGACTGGAGGCTGTAATACAGGCCTCATTCGTGTATCTTGATTTTACAATTTTACCCTTGCAGCTTGGGGTGCTGTTTTTACCATCTGCAACCAGCAATGCTCATGCATTTTCTTGTACCGAGAATGGGAGCACATCAGAGGTAAAATGTTTGTTTCCGTCTTTTATGTTTCGTTTTAAGAGAGAATATTTGTTTTCTTTTCATGACTGTTGTATAACTTGAACGCTTTGTTTCAGAATAATTATTTGAAAACTCATGAAGCAAAAAGAACAAAACTTGTAACACTGGCTTCGCCACATAGTAAGAAAATGCATCTGCCAGATGTGATTACATTGCCTGTGCCATATGAACTACCTCCACCGCGTTATTCTTCAGAAGGTTAGTGTTCTTATAAATACTTTAGAATTTTATTAAATTAAAAAAATATATATAAAAAGGAAATCGCTCAAACGGGTCAATCTTTACCTAAAGTTTATTTTTTATAATGCATAAAACCTCCTAAATCATATCATTAATAAATAGACTTGTCAAAAATTACTCAACTCGTTTGTTGTTAACATTGAATTTGTTATTACCATGCAGACGTTCCTTGGTCGTGGGATCGACAATATAAGAAGAGGGATGTGTTGGGTCAAATTTGGCCTTAGAAACGTTGAAGTTTTATCATGTATATGTTGATTTTTAGGAGAATTTAGAAGTGGAAGGTTTCCGGTTCGGTTCGTTTGAGAATATGGATATTGTTTTGTTTGGTGGTTGACTTGTTCTTATCTCGAGAGTCCTAACGATTAATGATTTAATGTTTATAAATGACCTAATGGGTTGTGCATAGCCATGCCACCCTTTGTTAGTGACAAACCAGAACCTGCAAGTGAGGGTGGTTTACCTATAGTAAAAAAAAAACACATGTTTTTCTCAAATGAGTACGTATGTTCTCTTAAAAGTGGTGAAACCAATTTTCTCTTAATGGTTTACCAACGATCTTAAATATCCAAACGCGTATAACAAACCGATTAGAAAACCTAAAATTAGTTAAAAGGGATTTTTTTTTTCAAAGTTGATAAACAAACAAAAAATTTCAGAAACTTTTAAAAATGAAATCAGTTTAAAAAAAAAAAGCTAAATAAGTTAGGAAAAGAAAAAAAAAAGGAAAAGAAGGCATACTTCGGAAGAGGGAGGGGTGGAGTGTTGCAGCAATCGAACCCGGGTCAACCTGGGGAGGGGAGGAGAGGCAGCACGCCAAACATCATAACCAGCTCTACCAAATGCTTCTTTGGTATTAAATGTGAACAAAATAGCATTTATGAAGGAAAAAAAATTCTTGTTTTTCAAAAGAAAAAAAAAACAACCAATCATCAAACGTCACGTGGCACGACGGTCCAATATGGTGCAAGAACTGTTCCTAAGGGTTTTCAAATCATATAGATATAATTGTGCATTTTCCTTTATTAAAATTCATGCTTTTATCAAAAAAATAAATTTAAAAAAATAAATTTTCTAATAAAACCCTAGCTTTGTATGTAACAAGTTCTAGGGGAATTCATCGGCTGGATGGGTAATGGGTCCTCTTTATCCTCCTTTGGTTTTGGTTTCATGACTACTGGTTGTGTTTGGAACATGGAACACTTTAGGGTGTTTGGTACGTTAAACACTCTAGGTCTCGTTAATTCGCAAATTAAAACTTATGTGAATGGATGTGTAAAATTTGGTTGATATTAATATCAACTTTGTAATTTATGATTAGAAAAAGGGTTTCCCTATCATGTGAAATCTCCAAAGACTTTGAAGTTTGTTACTAAAATGAGTTTCCTTATCCCATGAAATCCTTTATAGATATCAAGACGAATCTATTGTTATTATTTCTTTTAAACATAATCCATTCGAATGTATAGTTTCAGAGTTGATGAATGATTCATCATTCAAAACCATATTTAGTTTGTCAAGGAACTAATGGCAAGACTATAGACGAGATTTCATAAGGTTACCTTTTAAGTAACGAGTATGCAGAACCTTATGTTTGATAACATAGATTAAAAATATAGGTCCAACCAAAATTTCATAATCCAAAGTGTTATCAAACAAAACCCAAAACTGAAAACGTATTCAAAAACATCCAAATGTTTTAAACTAGGCAAAATTTAAAGAATGTAGACTAATCTACTTATATCATCGCAGCGTGATCTTCAAAATTCCTAGTGAGTTCGGTTCTTCATTCTTCCTCAGACTCTGCAACAACATTGTGTAGTGTTAGTATGAATACCATATTCATATATACTTGAGGAAATTGATAGATTTTACATACTTGGAGTTTCTGCTACATAGGCAGTGTACTCCTCCAGCTCTGACAGGTATATCGGGCAATTCCTCATCCAGTGACCAAAGTCACCACAGCAAAATCACTTAACGTTTTCATGAGAATCACTGGCAGATTGTCCTCCAGCAACAGCTTTACCTTTGACCCTTGCCATGCCCTTTCCAAAAGCATTGAACTTGTCCTTCTCCCTTTCCGTGATCAACTACGAAAAATTGATTTGGATTTGGAATAGTTATCTTTGCACCTTTTAGCAACATGTGTAGTTCGGTCAGAGAACATTTCATATCACTCATTAGATAGTTCTTAATGAAACCATCATATGATTCAGGGAGAGAGCTTAGGATCAAATCCACAAGCATGCCATGTCCCATGTCAAATCCAATTTCTTTAGCTGACCAACATAGCCAACCATTTTCTGAAAATGTCGACTGATACGGCTACCTTCATCCAGCTTGCATGACGAAAGGATGTTCATGTATCTCATACGTTCAATCCTTTATATGTTGTTGGAATCTTTCTTTCAACAAATTGATCGTCTCGAAAGCATTACCCGTCTTAAGGTTTCCCTTAAATTCAGGTTTAATTAGTAATGACACATCTAATGAGTCATTAATATGCTTGTTCCAAGCATCAATGTCTTCCTTGGAATTAGTAGCAGGTTGTTAAGGTAAGGGACTTTTAAGAACGTATTCCTTCTTTTCAGATTTTATCTAGTGTTATCGTCTACATCTTATAATAGCATATAAGCATATGTTATGCGAAGTAACGTCTTGTAATTTTAGATACATACTCAAATATCTATTTTATCGTACTAAACATCACTTCAAAGTAGATACATATGCGAATATTCACTTATAGCATCAAGTTTAGTTTATCTCAGTAAGTGCTTTTATATCTACCATCTTTTGTTCTACAAATTGTTCTTTTGCAAAGTTTCATTTTCTTGATATTGTCAAACGAAAACGTCATCTAAGTTGAGCATGTGAAAATAGTTGTCGTTAGTGGAGTGTCGTGGTCGTAACAGTTACTACTTAATGGAGTGATTGAATATATGTCTTTTTCATGTTATATATGTGTTGTATATTATCCTTCGAACATAAACTATTTTAGGTTTTTAAATCAATTACACAAATGTGTTGTTTAGATTTAGATTTAGATTTAAATATTATGTTATTTTATTGCTTTCTACCAGTAGACATACTAGACGGTGTTTATATGTTTATGTAGACTCTCCTTACTTTACAAGAAATGATGAATTTGTTTGTTGTTCAAAAAACATGTGCCAATCATATTGATGTACAATAATTTGGTGTCGTTTTGGTACCATAAGCAATCAAGAACAATCAATGTTGTTCCAACTATGGTGCATTCATATATGTATTAGCACGACTTACAAAATACCCATGGTTTGAAACTTTGAACACAATAATCATGTTATTACATTTCTTCACGTGTGCATTTTTGCTAGTTCCTGATAAGGTTCCCTTCTTTGCGCATGTTTCTAATAGTGTTCTTACGTTTATGCCTGTTTATAAGAATGTTTCGAGATTTTTTTGTTCTCAAGAACCACACCTAGAGGATTATCAAGCACGTATCGAATTATTAGATAGGGATCGATATGATCATGTGGTATTGGAAACAAAAGAAACATAACTTTACATGTTGTTTTAGGTCAATGCTTTAGCGTAATGTTAAGTTACAAGTGAAGTTTTGGATGAAATATATTGACTAGGGTATTGAATACAAAGTAGATAGATCATCCGAGATCGTCTGACGCTGACTGAATTTACATCCTCTCCCCTGTTAAATCAGTCGTTTTTATGTAAGACACGATTTAATATGTGCCTCTTATAATTATTTATCAAATTATTAAATGATCAAATATAATTATTTATTTATTTAATAACCTATGGCTAGTAATTAGTTGATGAGCCTAATTACTCTTAATATGCCATTAATAGGTTTCCCCTTGGGTGTACATATAAATAGAGAGTTAATTAGAGGGAATAGACTAATCATCTAATCATCAATTCTATCACCACTAAAGAAATCGTCCCTCTCTCTCTCTACAATAACCATGAGTGTCAAGAACTCACCTAAGCCATCCTAATCGTACACCCTAAACGAGAACCCGATCCAGATCAGAGATCATGTCGTCTTCCCTATCATCGGTGAACTTAGCAGGTATGTTTTACTTTATTGTTTTCCATTAATATAGTTACAAGAACTGATCAACGTGTGGTATCAGAGCGTATATTGATTAATCGGTTCTTGTTTCTTTCCCTAAACTAGAATTAAAATCGGAGAACAAAGTTCTGTTAAAACCTGATGGAAAATCGTTTTTACTTAATGTTCACGGTTTTCTGTTCTATTAAAATATCACGTTTTTGATCTCCTAAATTCAAGATCCATTAATATTTTCGAAATATGTTAAATATAATGTTCAAGATTTCGATTCTAGGTTTTTATATGATATTATTGAAGAACAATTTATCTGATGTTCATAAACTGTTCTTCGTATTCATCATAATTTCGATGAAAATCCCCTTAATTTGGAATAAATTATGATTATGATTGTGTTTGCTAAAATCTTGTAAATTTATCTCAAAGATTTCGAATTAAAATATTATTTTAAATAAAGAACTTGGATATACTTAACAACTTAAGAAGATTTTTGAAATAAAAAATACAATCATAATCCCTTAATTTTCGCACTGCCTTATCAGGTTCACCTTCACGGTTTTAGACTCTCACGGTTATAATTCACGGGTAAGATTCACGGGTTGTGTTTACGGGTACTCTAAGTTCACAGGTTTTTTGCTTCACGTTTTATCATTCATGGGTAAAGATCACGGTTGAGTTTACGGTTCAAATTCACGAGTTTTTACAGTTCACGGTTTTATGAAAATGGAACCGTGAACCTTATTGGAACCATGAACCTTTTGTTGAACCGTGAACCCTTACCTGAGCCGAGAACCCTTAATGAACCGTGAACCCTCACCTGGGCCGTGAACTCTTACTGAATCGTGAACCCTCACCTGAGCCGTGAACCTTTACTGAACCGTGAACCTAGCCTTATACGTGCCTAAAATTTTTAGTTTTGCTATAAATGAATGCTTTAGTTTTAGTTTTGTTAAACCTTAAAATTAAATGTTTTCAAAATCTTAAAAACTTACTTGAATAACACCTAATAGCTTCACTTCTGCCCAAAGGTGATGTGATGCATGTGTAAACTTGTTCAAGCTTAACTAAACATTATAACTTAGTGCATGTCATGATATTAAATTAGAAAAACATGATTAACTTAAATAACACCTAAAGTTTCACTTCTGCCCAAAGGTGATGTGTTACGCTTGTAAAGTTATTTAAGTCTAATTAAGCACTACTTCGCCTAATATAACTAAATGTTTCTACTTCTACCCAAAGGTGATGTGTTACATTCTTATTGCATATACTCACTATTAAATTGTTCCTAATACTAAACAAATGTTTCATTTCTGTCCAAAGGTGATGTGTTACATTGTTTAAGTAGAACCTAATTATTCTATTATTTTGGTGATGATAATAGATATTTATCACAACTTCATTAATATAATGGTCCTTATTTCCGCCTGCCTTAGTTTAAGTTACCCCATAGACACTCTAAGTTCTTCTTTAGCAATTAGTATCTTAATTTTCTCATATAAAAATCCACTGCAGCCCCTAACTTGGGAATCGAAACTTTGACTGGTGCGAACTTTTCTTCTTGGAAAGATTCACTAATGCTGTCTCTCGGCTTGATAGAATTCGATCACGCACTCGACAAGCCTGCACCTGCTGATCTTACTGACAAAAGCACTACTCAAGACATCATAAAGCATGAGAAATGGACGAGGTGTAACCGCATGGCTCTTGTCCTAATGAAGAACTCCATCAGTCCGATCATCAGAGGAGCTATACCTGATTCTAAAGATGCCAAGACTTATCTAGCTTCTGTGGAGGATCAATTCAAGGGAACCTCTAAGGCGCATGCTAGCACTCTAATTCTGAAGCTGGTGACTACAAAGTATGACGGGATCAACGGCATTCGTGAGCACATCATTGATGATGAATGACATGTCCCATAAGCTCAAGGGATTAGACATGGAAATCAGTGATGGTTTTCTAGTGCACTATATCATGACCTCTCTTCCTAAGTCTTTTGAAGCTTTCAAGATCAACTGCAACACACAGAAAGACAAGTGGACGATGAGTGAATTGATTACAATGTGCGTCCAAGAAGAAGAGTGTCTGAAGCTAGAGAGACTGGATGTTGCTTATCTCATGTCCGTCGATTCAAAGAAAAAGAAGGAATCTTCTAAGGTCCATAAACAAGATGCGAGTGCTGCTTCCAGCTCTAAGAACTTCAAAGGGAAGTCTCACTGCAAGTTCTGCCGCGAGGCTGGACATAGGCAGAAAGACTGCCCAGGCTTTAAGGAGTGGCTGAGCAAGAGCGGTAATCATCTTTATATGATACTTGAGTCCTATAATTTAAATGTTCCAACTAATAAATGGTGGTTTGATTCTGGTTCTATGGTTCATGTAACCAACTCCTTACAATCCAGAAGCTGGAAAGAAACCGAAGAACACTTAAAATGGGAAATGGAGAAGAACTAGTTGTCAAAGCTGTGGGAACCTTAGAATTAATAATGAAAACTGATTTATGTATTAAACTTTATGATACCTTATATATTCCTGAGATTACTCGGAATCTAGTATCAGGACCAAAGTTAGACATTGATGGTTTTGTTTGTTCTCATGGTCATGGCAAACTTTCTATTATGTTAAATTCTCAAGTGTTTGGACATGGTTATCTGGATGGTGGTCTCTATAGATTAGAAATAGATGATGAATTTTCCAAGTCTTTTTTATCATATAATATCAATGAGAACTTAACAAAGACTAAACGAAAACGAGTTTAGACATGTTGCATGAGTCGAAGCGTTTACTCTCGCATAACTTCGACATGAAGGATCTCGGAGAGGCTTCTTATGTTATAGGCATTGAAATACACCGAGATAGATCTAAGGGCATTTTAGGATTATCTCATAAAGCCTACATTGAACGAGTCCTCACACTTTATAATATGCAACACTACTCTCCTTCTGTAGCTCCAGTAGTTAAGGGAGATGTTTTTGGTTCATTCCAATGTTCGAAAACAGAGGTTGAGAATGAGCAAATGAGAATGATACCTTATGCATCAGTAGTTGGGAGCCTCATGTATGCTCAAGTCTGTACTCGTCCGGATATCGCTTATATTGTTGGAATGCTTGGCCGTTATCAGAATAATCCTGGCCTTGATCACCGGAAAGCAGCTAAGAAAGTACTTCGATATCTATAAGGGACGAAAGACTATAAACTGGCTTATAGAAGAAGTGATAATTTAGAAGTGGTTGGTTATTCTGATTCTGACTTTGCTAAGTGCAAAGATGACAAAAAATCCACTTCGGGGTTTATCTTTATGTTAGCCGACGGACCTATCTCATGGAAGAGTCATAAGCAACAGTTGACCACAACATCCACTATGATTGCAGAATACATAGCTGTGTATAACGCGACATGTCATGGAATGTTGCTGAAGAATCTAATCACTGGACTCAAAATAGTTAATTCCATTTCTAGACCATTGAAGCTTTATTGTGATAACTCAGCTGCCGTTAGTTTCTCGAACAGTAACAGTTCGACTGCAGCTGGATTATATCTTGATACAAATTACTTGTTCGTACGTGAGCGAGTTGAGGAAAATAATCTTTATATTGAGTTTATAAGTACTAAAGTTATGCTTGCGGATCCGATGACTAAAGGTCTCACACCTAAAGTTTTCGAAGAACATGTTTCGAAGATGGGCTTTTCTAAAGATCTTATTTAGTAGCATAATTGTACTTACTTACGTTTATTAATGAAATTTCCTCAGTTATTTGAATTTGTTTGTCTCTAAATATGTTATGCATGTCTAATGACATATAGACACTGATTATACAATTCATCGTTAAAGGGCTTATTTATAAATTTGATCCTAATTTTACTTCAGTTTTAAATTGGGATTGCAGTATGAATAATGGGGGTCTTGAGTTAGATACTGATTCAATGACTGTATTTCTCTGCTACAGTTTTGGTTTAAAACTAAAATGAGTATTAAATCTCTGCAGACTTACTAATGCTCATAATAAATGATTACTCAACCAAATGGGAGAACGTAAGACACTATTTAATATGCGGCTCTTATAATCATTTATTTAATTATTAAATGATCAAATATAATTATTTATTTATTTAATAACCTATGGCTAGTAATTAGTTGATGGGCCTAGTTACTCTTAATGGGCCATTAATGGGTTTCCCCTTGGATGTACATATAAATAGAGAGTTAATTAGAGGGAATAGACTAATCATCTAATCATAAATTCTATCACCACTAAAGAAATCGTCCCTCTCTCTCTCTACAATAACCGTGAGTCTCAAGAACTCACCTAAGTCATCCTAATCGTACACCCTAAACCGGAACCCGATCCAGATCAGAGATCATGTCGTCTTCCCTATCATCGGTGAACTTAGCAGGTATATTTTACTTTATTGTTTTCTATTAATATAGTTACAATAACTGATCAACATTTTATACATATACAGACCTTTAGATTTGACGACTTCTTTGTAAACAGACGTTTAGATATGGTGATTTCTTTGTAAATGGGCGTTTAATCATTGGACATCAATGGTAAACGGGCTTTTAGCCCTCGCTGCTTCCTGATAAACTAACGTATAACCCTAAAAATCAATTAAACTAATTGGATTAATAGATTAACTTCTTTTTTCGAAAGACAATTTTTTTTATTTCTGTGAAACTGGGACTTGAACTTATGACTTCCTTAAAACTTGGTGTTCTTAGAGGATTTTCCTCTACCATTGAACCACCAAACCTAATCGCAAATGACACCTACTAACTAGTGTAGGTATAGTGTCACCCTCTTTAAACACTACATTCCAAACGACACCTACTAACCATGAAAATTGTCTTTTATCTCTTCATTGTAACTAAAACGCACTAAACTCCTTATCCGACCCTACCCCCCAACCATGGAGTCATCACCACACTTTATATAATTTATTGATATTTGATGCCCACTTTTCTAGTTGCACATTAACAATCAAACATTTACCAACTACTTGAACAGTAAAGTATAACCTTTTGATGCACAGGGTACAAATAGGTAAGCAACCTTTTCTTTTTGGACGCGTGTACGGGTTCTTATTCCACGTGTTTGGCTTTTGTTATTAACAATCAAACATTTACCAACTACTTGAACAGTAAAGTATAACCTTTTGATGCATAGGGTACAAATAGGTATGCAACCATTTCTTTTTGGACGTGTGTACGGGTTCTTATTCCACGTGTTTGGCTTTTGTTCTCTCATTCTTTCAATGTCTCTGCTCATTTTCTCTCAATTTCTCCTCTCATTAACCAAGAACAATCCTCTACCAATTTCTCTCTGATTAACGAAGAACAACTCTTGTGCTTTGCGATAGTTTAACCAGGGAGAGGCGGTGGTCAAATCATCCGAAGGTTTTTTTTAGGTATTTCCGTTTCTAAAATTGATGCTTTGAATCATAAGAATTTAGGGTTTACTTCTCTTATGCGGTGATGTGAGATCCCGTCAAAATCCTGCGCTGCTGTCATTTTCGCTAACGTTACAAACACGCACTCTATAATTGTTTGTAGAATCAAAGGCCGCCACAGCCCACAAATGCTTTTGTTGAGGATACTGTTGATCTTGAAGACGAAGGGTACAACTTCTGTTGTTTTCATGACATGAAAGTCAAGGGAGGCCCTTAGGGGGGGCGGGGAGGGCGACCGTCCGGGCCCGGTCTCTTACGGGGCCCCCGTAGTTTTTAAAATTATATATATATATATATTATATTTATAAAAGACCTAACTTGTATTATTCATTTATCCTATTAACCCACTTTGAAATTAAAAAAAGACCCACTACTTATATTATCCATTTATCCTATTAACCCACTTAGAAATTAAAAAAAGGCCCACTACTTGTATTATCCTATTAATCCACTTAGAAATTAAAAAAGACTCACTACTTGTATTATCCATTTATACTATTAACCCACTTAGAAATTAAAAAAGGCCCACTACTTGTATTATCCATTTATCCTATTAACCCACTTAGAAATTAAAAAAGGTCCACTACTTGTATTATCCATTTATCCTATTAACCCACTTAGAAATTAAAAAAGGTCCACTACTTGTATTATCAATTTATCCTATTAACCTACTTAGAAATTAAAAAAAGACTCAATACTTGTATTATCCATTTATACTATTAACCCACTTAGAAATTAAAAAAGGCCCGCTACTTGTATTATCCATTTATCCTATTAACCCACTTAGAAATTAAAAAAAGCCCATTACTTGTATTATCCATTTATCCTATTAACCCACTTAGAAATTAAAAAATTCCCACTAGACTATTCGAGGTATGCATCAAGATTCAGTAATCGTCATGTATGATTCGTTATTCGTTTGTTGTAGTTTTTTATTATGCCATTATGAGTTTATATTATGGGGCCCGTTTTTTTACATGTCCCAGGCCCAAAATGTTTTGAGGATTCTCGGGACCGGCCATGATGAAAGTACCCTAAAATCCTCCCTTCTGTTATTTAATTTTTTGCGTATTAAGTATTAACAGGTCATATTTTATTGTGATTGAATTGGTGATTGTTTTTTTTTTTTTTTTTTTAAACGAATTAGGATTTCTTGATTATTAACGGGAAGAAGTACCAAAATTAAATATTTTATTGTGATTGAATTGGTCATATTTTATTGTTTTTGTTTTTTTTTGTCTGCAGGAATACTGATTTTGTTGTTTAGTTGTTCCAGGGCCTTCGATTTTCTCATTTGCAATTTGACATTAGGAATGGTGCAGCTTCTTTCTATCTAACCCTAAGTTTACCCCCAATTATTCATGCTTTTTTGGCTTATTTTTTACGAATTTCTTCTTCACTTACTTATATTGTAACATTCAACTATCATTTCATGGTTTTCTACTAATAATTTTTTCATGTTTGCGAATTTCTTCTTGAGTTGCTTATATTGCCATTTGATTTTCGATCTGGGCATCACAGCCACATAGGTGTGCAGTTGTTTGCATGGTTGGATTTTGGCAGGACCTAAAATTGTCAATTATTTTCATAAATTTTAAATCTTCTGGTGAGTCACCAATCTTGACTTCTAAATTCAACATTCTTTATTGTATTGTTGTTTTCAGCTAGAACAAAGAAGTTGAGAATACAGTGACCATTGCAAAGTGGGAGTAAGCTTAATAAGTTTTTTGGTTGTATAGCAATTTTATTTTAAAGTCCGATTACATGTTGCAGTAACTATTTGAAACAAGTTCTTTTATGTATGTGAGGTGTATTATGCATATCCAAACTATCAGGTTGTACTCACATCCTATATAACCTCCTTTGTAACCATGTCGTAATTACACAATTATCAATACAATACATTTTGCACGCACTTAAGGGTTTAACTCGCTATATATATGTGAAAATATCCGCACAGAAGCATAATGGACACGGGAGATCTGTCTTATCAGTAAGGTGTCCTTGATTTATAAAACATATTTTTGGTGACTTATATCACACTCATTTTCAGTTTATTTCATATGTTCATGTATTTTATTTTCCAACATTATATCAAAACTTAAGTTTGGTGTAATGGTTATTGGCTTTGGTTCATATACACACATTTAATATAATATTGTATTGCCTCTTCGATTTTGCTTTTTGGTTCATAGATAAACATTTAATATTGTATTGCATTTTTTTCTAAATATCTTCTGACTAAATGAGTCACTATTACAGTATCACCCTATCCCGACGATTTTTTTCACCCTATAGCGACGACTTATCGTCGGGATAGCCTATACCGACGACGTCGTCGGTATAGATGTCGTCGGTATTGCCTCGTCCCAATAGCCAAGATTGTCGTCGGGATAGGTTAGTCGTCGCTATAGGGTTTAATTAAAAATTTCAAAAAGAAATTTTATACCGACGACATGTCGTCGGTATAGAGTCCAACCCTGTACCGACGATATGTCGTCGGTACAGGTTGACCCTATTCCGACGACATTTCGTCGGTATAGGGTTTTTTGTTTTTTTTAATAATTTTTGAAAAAGGCCTATAGCGATGACATGTCGTCGGTATAGGGTTTTTTGTTTATAATAAACTAGTTTATAATTTATTTAATATAACGTCCGACACTAACCACAGATTAGAAGGATACTAAAAGAAGACGAACTGTGGGTTTTTTCGCTACAAAGTCCACCTACCTGAACGCATTTTCCTGAAAAAATTTAGCCTGTAAAGTCGAGCACAACGCATATGTGTATTCAGATTTAACGCGAGCTGTATTCAGATTTTGCAGATTATGGACCTTTGCCAGCACCATTTTGGATGCGCTACTTTTTGCTAAATGGACCTGCAGTTGAAGGTAAAATTGCACAAAAATTCATTAGGCTCCAGCTTAATTTTGGTGTTCTAACCATCCCTTGATTTCTTTCGTCTGCAAGCTATAGAAGATCACACGCTTCTAGCCTTTTGTAGAAACCAGGTGGTAAGTATACATGTTACCTAAATGATGTAATGTTCATTAATCAGAATCAAACAATGAACGAGATAGTGTTTGAATGCTTAAGTAATTTGCAGTTGTTTGATTGTTTATACAACGGAAAAAAAAAACCGCCGCGAAGCGCGGGCTGCCATTTTTGAGGTGGGTTAATACTCTAATTTCACATGTGCCTCCTTTTGACATGGATGACAAGTAATTGACTTAGAGGTGGGGTTTTTAAGCAGGGCTCTAATTTTGGTATACATGCTCATAGTCACCTATGCAGGTGAACATAACAACCCAAGGTTACCTTCACAATCTGCAAACACTTAAAATACCTTAAATAGAATTTTAGTCTCATGTTACCTGTTCTGTTGACTTTGATCCGGTAGGGTCGGGTTGTTCCTTTATATATTTTAACGAGTTTTTAGGGTATATTTAGAGCTAAAAGTATGGCTATGTTTGATCAAGTCGTTCGGTGGTATTTATGGGGTCTGTTTAATCTTTATGAATGGTTTTTTATATTTTTATTTTTTCAAGATTACTGACCAATATCAATTTGATCCCACAATCTCAAAACATAAATTGACCTATTGATGATAGAGTTGGGAAAGAGATTGTAACTCATATCACAACCGCCATGAAGAGCGCTAAAACATTTTACTGTTATTCTAATGGTCGAGATTTCATTAAACGGGTATGCTGCTAATGTTATACTTCATTTAGTGGAAAAGATCATGGGGCATACGTGATGAGTCTATAAACCAATTGAAAAAAAAACAATTAATTCTAGGTTGGAAGCTACTGAAGCCCAATTTCTAAGTTCTGGTAAACAAGCTCTACAGGTATGTTGCTAATTAATATATGGTTGGTCATTACATTCTCTAATCTTTGTCGCTGAAATACATGGGGATTTTAATTTCAAGATGTCTTTTCCTAGATGATCCAGTCACAAATCAAACCTAATGTGAGAATATTTATCGGGTTCTTACACGCATACAGCACATGGGTATGTTAAACGTGGGTAGAAAGTATTTTTGCCATCATGAGTAGAGATTATGGCATCATTCCTCAAATCCAGCACTATGGTTGTATGGTTGATATATATTAAGCAGGACTGGGTTACTCGAAGAAGCCCACAATTTCATAAAGGATATGCATGTTTAGCCAAAAGGGGTAGTGTGGGGCGTACTTTTTGGCGGCTGTAGTGTTCACAAGAATATTGAATTGGTAGAAGAAGCAATCAAACATCTTCTTGAATTATTGTATAGAGGCCTATACAATATTCATTTTTTTACATTTTTTTTGCTGTATTTTGTTACTTTTTTTTCCCAGTTTTTTATGTATTTTTTTCAAATTTTTTCTGTAATGCTCACATATAGCTAAAGTATGAACTGTGTATGGTTGTTTTCAATTGGGTTTCGATTTACAGATTTAGTTAACACATTGGATGCATGATATGAATTCATGGTCGTTGCATGATATGAATGCACGGTCGTTTTCAATTGGGTTTCAATTTACATATTTCCCACCGCAACGCGCTGGTGGAAAATCACTAGTAAAAAAACAAAGCCAAAATCATTACATTAAATTGTAATTTATTTCCCACTTGCGTAGTTGTGATTTATATAATTGCCGTTCAAAAAAAAATTGTCCCTTGAGAAGCCAAGTTTGGTTGCGTTTTGAATAAAAATCTAAAATTAGAATATTAAAAATTAAATTATAAAAAAGATATTATCTTTTAACAACATATGCTAATTTTTCTAATAAACTTATAAAAAAAGTAAAACATAAATAATATTTCAGGTTATTTTTAAATGAAAAGGATATTAAAGAAATCTTTTAATATTGTAACTTGTTAAAAGAAATTGTTTTTTAATATATGTATATGTTGTAAATTATTAATATATTTAAAGTTGATTAACCCATTGGTGTAATTATTAACTTTTTATACATATGTTATATGGGTTAAGATCTCTTGAGAACTAATAAATACTTGAGAACTCGTCAAAAAATCAATTAAAACGATTCCTTTTTGTTTTCACTACCTTTGTTATTAAAATACAACATAAAAATGATTTATCTCTTTAATTAATTTATCTTTTCTCTCTAAATTATTCTTAAAAAAATTTATACACATGTGTAAAAGATAAACACTTACACATGTGTAAATGGTAAACTTACACATGTGTAGATTTTTTTTAATATATGAATACAAGTAAATTTACATATATAAATTCAACTTTTTATTTTGTATTCTAATAATAAAGGTAGTAAAATAAAAAAAAATGGTTTTGATTGGTTTTTGACGAGTTCTCAAAATATTTAAGAGTTCTCAAAATATTTAAGAGTTCTTAAATGATTCATTCTCTACGTCATATCATGATATGAAGCTATATATTACTAAAGTATTATGATAAATAAAATTCAATTTTCAATCGATATTTGATTTAAAAAAAAGATGATTTAATATTAATTCCGTTTCATTAATATGTATATAATATAAATACAAAATAGAAAAAAAGAGAGAGATTTAAAATTATATTTTTGATATGTCTATTTTTTAAAAATATTTATATATCAATATTAATTTTACCTTTATTGTCATACAATTCGTGAATAAATTTCATGTATCAGTTTCATATTCATGATTCAACAAACTTATTTTAAAAGCATAACATCGGATCAACTTTTTTTTTATCTCTTTCTTGAGTACGTAAATACTTTGTAGAAGTCTCAAATTTCCTCAAATTCATGTTTTAACTGTTAAAAGGTACTTTTAGTGATTCGTGATTTGTTTTAATTTTTTATCTATACTACTATATAAAACATATTGAAAGGGTATGTTTGTAATTTATTAAAAAATTTAAAACACCTAACACAAATTGTTGTACATAAGATACACTTTACCAATACATAAAATGCATTTAATTACTATTTAACCTCATAATTAAAGTCCAACACGCAATAATTATCATTATTTAATTAATATAAGATTATTTAATTCACTACATTAAGTATTAATTTATTTATAATACTTAAAATTAAGATTTAAATTTACATTTACTATTTATATTTTTATAACTAAATACTATTTAAATTAAGTATATCTTATTTAAATGTTTAAGTATTATAATAATAATAATACCCAAATATAATCAATGTTTAAGACAGTTCGTATTAGATTGCGCTCACCAAAAAAACCTCGGTGATACCCGACGATTTGCGCGGGCCAACCCACTAGTAATTTATAAACGTAAAATCTTATTTAGGGCTAAAACTATCATCTATACTATATAATAAATAAAGGTTTTATGTGCCACGTGTCGCATCCACATTCATTCTCATCATTTTTTTCCGCTTCTCTCTCCTATTAATTACACCACTATCCAATAATATTAATAAATTTTTAAAGAAAATACTAATCTTTGTATTAATAAATCTTCTGATTAACAGATTATATTGTATTTCACGGGTTTATTCAACCCGTGTAAAACACGAGTTTTCAAAAAATAATTTTTTTTATTACTTAATATATAATATTATATTTATTTAACCCGTGTAATACACGGGATTTTAACCTAATAATATATAAAAAAAGATATTTGTTATAAATACAGACTATTTTATGTCCCGACCAAATGTTTATGGGCTTTAAGGTTTCATCTCATATATTGTGTGTATATATATATATGATGTATTATCAGATAAATAAATATACAGAATCAGTTTCTCTGGTTCGTTTTCCAGCGAACTTAAAGCGCCCTTATGGAACTAATATCAAAAGTTGATGCGTCTCTAATTCTTTGAAGCCAACAACACAGTCAAAGCATGTTTTTCCAGTCAAAACACTATCGAGGTAATCAAATACTCTCTTTGCATTTATTTATGAAATATACATAGAGTATATCTTTGTATGTGTAAAACAATATAATATTTGAGACTTTAGAGTTTGGAAGACCGTATATTCCACTTTATAATTTGAGGCCCAAATATTGAAGATTCCCGTAAATTTTATTGCCCTATAACCAAATGAAATTATCTATAGGTGGCCCACGTGTATTATGCTCTCATGTATGGTGCACTCCACCGTTTAAGAATTGCAGCCACAATTGTTAACTGCATGCAATATTTATATTTGGCAAATCAAAGAATTGCAGCCACAATTGTTATCCATCGGATTAAATGGATACCTTGATGCAATTACAAATAATTCTTGACGGAACAAGACTTTTCTCCAATCAAATGTTAAAATCGTGATCTTTTCTCCTCCGTCACATCCCCAAAGACCTCAAAAGTTAATACCTTACGGTTGAGGACTTTCTTGACGTGTGAAAGAACCTCAAAGTTAGGCTTGACAACAAGTTGCTCTTTCCCAAAAATCTCGCTACTAATTCTCTCAATACACGGTTGAAAGATTTTATTTGAGTTAGCGAGTATAACTTCGCTCTTTTTCAACATTACTTCCGAAATGAAACAATGTGGAGAAAACATCACCGATGTTGACACGTTCAACAAGACGTTCTCTACATCTCACACACATACCCTGCTCCTGTCGTAGCAACACCGAAAATTTGTTTTCATGAAATATTCGGAGCTCATATCATGTCTTCTAATCAAGACCCGTCGGTTCTAGCTCATTCCCCGAAGAGAATATGACTACCATTCAATTCAATGTTGATGGAGGAGAAAGAGCTTTGTAGCCCTAATAGAGGCCATGGACGAAACAGCAGAGGTTGAGGTCAAACAAATGGAAAGAGAACATACACTACAAATACGGAATGATCAACCACATCGTCATCTAGTTGAGCTCTATCCTAAATCAATGAAATATAAGGGAATAGTGGTTGAAACAACCCTCATCAGGGCACCCTTGTAGCCCCGTTATCACCACTCTTCATTTGGATATCGATGAAAACATGGTAAATAATAATGTTTGTAACCTATCAAATGCTTCGGAAGAGTATGGTTATTTTATCTACCAGGTACCAAAATTATGTCATAATACTCTAATAGAGTTATTGTTATCATCGACGATGAATGTCTAGCTTATAGCGGCACAACTAACACTATCCTAAAACGTAAAAAATAATCTCATTTGTTGTCTCCAGCATAGATACTTATTGGTATTATTTCATGTGAAGAGCATAGTCACAAAACTATTAGAAGCAATGTCTTATATTATAGTAAATTCTAAAGAAAATTTACCAATTGACTCGATGATTATCACATTAAAACTGTGACACAAAAAAAAACGATATTGGATATCTCCAAATTATAAACATTGCCAGAAGACCATACTAGAAAATTAAAGGTTTTACAATCTAGAAATATATTGTACAAAATAATCTAATAAAAAATCAAATATGGTGAGTAACCAGAAGTTACAAGCCAAAGATATTTTTCGTCATACAACATGACCAAATAGATCAGCGAGGTAGCATCGTGATAAGGTGAATGATTAAACAAATATGAGATCTAAATAAATTATGTACAAAATAGTACAATATGGAACCGAAATAAAACACGTGTTTTGAAATATTTGCATATGTTATAGCTACAGATGTAATCAAAGAAAAAGATTACATATCTAAGACTCTGTAAGAGTACATACATAGAGATGACTGCCTAAAATGGCAAGACGCCTAAAAGGCTGAATTAAATTAGCTTAACAAGCGAAAACGTTTTCGGACTTGTAGTCCGAACACCCATAGATGTCAAACCAGTAGGTTATAAATGGGTGTCTTTAAATAAAAAGAAACGAAAATTATGAGATTATGTGATGTAGGCACGATTTGTAACACTAAGGTTTTTCCCAAATCCCAGAAGTTGATTATGAGGAAACGTGTTCCCCTGTAGTGGATGCGATAACCTTTAGATGTTTAATCGGCCTCGCAATCTCAAAAAGACTTTAGAAAACTTATGGATGTTGTTACTACATACTTGTGTGGAAAACTTGAAAGTGACAACCACATGGAAATCCCTAAAGGGTTAGAAGTGCCTGAAGCATTATATTTAGTACCCCGAGATGTGTGTTATAAATCTCAAGAGATTTTTATATAGTCTAAAGAAAACTAGCCGTATATGGTACAATCGGCTCAGTATATATTTTGAAAAAATGGGGTATAAGTGTGATAAAATCAAGCATGTAAGATCTTGACATGACTAAATTATTCATCGACTTGATGTTCGAATATATGTTTGTCCATAAATCAAACCACATCCAGAAGATGTTAGCATATTCTAATATGGACAAAGTTTATCCGCAAAGCACACCCATAATTGTTTGGTCGCTAAATATACATAAATATCATTACTTCCCCTAAGAAGAGGGTGAAGAAGTACTTGATCTAGAAGTACCGTACTCAAGCGCAATCGGTGCATTAATACATCTCGTGTATATCAAAAGACATGATATTATGTTTCAGTATATGTGCTAGTGAAATACGATTATCTAATCCAACACATTGCACTCTTTTTCCCTTCACTAAGTTTTTCTCCTATTGGGTTTTCTTAGTAAGGTTTTTAACGAGGCGACGTAACTGCTCCAGTAGCATCAGTTTACCTTATAGGTCCCGAAGTACCGATTTAATATCATCTAGAAGTATGCTGTTAATAATACATAATACGCTCTGCACTCTTTTTCCCTTAGCTATGGTTTTGTCCCACTGGGTTTTCCTAGCAAGGTTTTTAACGAGGCATAATTATCAAGCGTATTAAAAGATAAGTTGATATTTTTGCGGGACCCGAGACAAGGGATTGTTCTACGAGAAAAATATGGAGTCCCAAGCAATTGTTTATGGTGATGCAGGTTACTTATTAGACTACACATAGCTTGATCTAAATTTGCACATGGAGGTACAACAATTTCATGGCAATCAACAAAGTAGATATTATCACGAACCAAAGTTGATCAAAAGAAGCCCGACTAGACTATATGAAGACCATGCAACATGCGTCGCTAAAATCAATCAAGACTATAATACATATCAAGTCAATCAGTTACCAAAGAAGATTGCACTCCAAAGAAAGGAAGATATATGTTAAATTTAGGGGGAGTATTATGCACGCTGTACTCTTTTTCCTTAACTAAGTTTTGTCTCACTGGGTTTTCTTAGTAAGATTTTAATGAGGCAGCGTGATTGATCCTGCAGTATCAGTTAGTATCGGTTCTGAAGAACCGTGACAACATTATCCAGTAGTATAATGTTGATAGTGTATAATATAAAATGTCTGAAGGGGAGTGTTATAAATACAGAATATTTTATGGCCCCGCCCAATGTTTATGGACTTTAGGGTTTCATCTCATATATTATGTGTATATATATATATGATGTATTATCAGATAAATGAATACACATAATCAGTTTCTTTTTATTTTTTATCAATATTCATATTTTTTATTTTTGACAAATATATATATTCGAGAAGTAAAATCTTTTCAAAACAAAAAACAAAAGAAAAGGTCTTTGGAAGAAGCTAACGGCTCCTTGAGTCCTTTGGCGTGCAGCAACCAAAACCTAACCATTGGAACACGTGTCACAATATAATTGGGTCTCTTACACCGCCTCTCTGTCCTTCGCGTTGAAGACTCTCGTCGCTTGCCCTATAAATTCAACCCCCAAATCCCCTTATCTTCACAATTGTTATCTTCTTTGAAATCCCTAATATTCTTCAATTCTCTCAAGGTATGATTCTTTTCCAATTTCGTCTCCTTTGTGTTTATGTTCTTCAGTTATTTGATTCTCAATCCGATTCAAATCGAATTGCGTCTTCAATTTTCGTTTCGATCGAACGGTGTATTACGTCTCTCAATAGTTTTTTTGTATAGATCGATCAATAAGATGGTTTTTAATTTCTTAGAATCACCGTTGTTACAAATCGATTTGAAACGATATGAGATCTTTGTTTTCATATCGATTATTTAGGGTTTATGGATTTTATTTGAACTCTGATTACGTTCTGCTTATCAATTCATGAATTTGTTTGTTTGTGATCTGAATTCTGTTAATTCATGTGTTTGATTTTTGTTATACAGATGCAGATATTCGTTAAGACTCTCACCGGAAAGACAATCACTCTCGAAGTCGAGAGCTCCGACACGATTGACAACGTGAAGGCCAAAATTCAAGACAAGGAAGGTATTCCGCCAGATCAGCAAAGGCTCATCTTCGCCGGAAAGCAGCTCGAAGACGGCCGGACCTTGGCCGACTACAACATCCAGAAGGAGTCTACTCTCCACTTAGTCCTCCGTCTCCGTGGTGGTATGCAGATCTTCGTTAAAACACTCACCGGAAAGACGATCACTCTCGAAGTCGAGAGTTCCGATACCATCGATAATGTCAAGGCGAAGATTCAAGACAAAGAGGGAATCCCACCAGACCAACAGAGGCTTATCTTTGCTGGAAAGCAGTTGGAAGACGGCAGAACCCTCGCCGACTACAACATCCAGAAAGAGTCTACCCTCCATCTGGTCCTCCGTCTCCGTGGTGGTATGCAGATATTTGTGAAGACGTTGACTGGTAAGACGATTACTTTGGAGGTTGAGAGTTCGGACACCATTGACAACGTGAAGGCGAAGATTCAGGATAAGGAAGGGATCCCGCCGGATCAGCAGAGGCTCATCTTTGCCGGGAAGCAGCTGGAAGATGGGCGTACCTTGGCGGATTACAATATTCAGAAGGAGTCCACCCTTCATCTTGTTCTCCGTCTCCGTGGTGGATTTTAAACGTGTTTGATGTTTGATTGTGGAAGTGTTGGATGATTTTATTGATAATGAATGAAATGGTATTCTAAATAGTAATTGGTGTTTGGGATCGGCTAAATATATTTACTCTGTCATTTGGTGTTTTGGGTAAATATATTTACTTTCTTGTCAAAGTGTGTTTTGGTTGAACATTTCTTTCTTGTCTTTATATACTGGTGTGAAGAGTAAGCGGTGACGGCGTTAAACTAAACATTAATAAAATTAAGTGTTGATTCGTAATGCGTGACGACTTGTCTAGCACGTTGCGACGTAAACAGAACTTAGTTATCGTACGTTCATGTAATGTCTCAACATTTGTCAAATTCATGAAAGAAATTAGAATAAACTAAAAAAAAAACCTTTACATGTTGTGTCTCGTTAAACCGTGAAATCAATCACCGGCTTCGAAACTTTAAAAATCAAAAGTATTACGTAAACTCACGTGCTGCAGTTGAGGTGACGCCGTACGATGACACTAACGTGGGTTATGACGGTGACACTATGTCTAATAAAAGAAATGTATGAATTTGAGGCGGGTTAGTTTTGAAGATTGAACCATAAATAAAAATTTATTATGGCTCACGTTTTACGGCTTAATCATTTAAAAATGTAATGAAAACTAAAAAGATAAAACAATTCTAAAAAGAAAAAAAAAAGAAAAGAACCCCACTAAAGGCAACAACCCGCTTTAACCATCGAACCAAAGCCACAACTTGATATTGAAATGCTACATCAAATATAAAAGAAAAAATAAGGGCTTTGTTGATGGCTCCCCATTAATCATCGACCCTCATTTTAAGGTAGTAGTAATTATGCTTATAAGGTATACTAATCATTGTATATTTTATTTTAGCTACGTGAAACTTGTATTTGTTGCATAGCACCATTCGCTTATCAAACTTCTAACAAAATTTTGATACATGGCATGAACTTTTAACAAATTTTTACTTTCGTATTATTCATTCTAACCATTTGACTTTGAGCATCGATATTGTATTTATCTTAGATTTATTTTAGACACGATTTGGTTCCTTACGAAGCTCTTGATAGAAACACACTCATAAATACTTCATTATAAATGAAGACGTAAGGTCCCTTCGGGTTAAACTTCACCGCATATGGAAACCAAGCCGTACCCCACATCCCATAAAAGACAACGGAAGGCAGGGACCACAACGTCGTCAGGAATGTCTCGCGGAGGGGGACATCCCCATGCTCCAAAGTGGACCTACCAGGTTAGACAAAACTGCCACCACTAAGACTATGTGTAATGCTAGTGTGAAGATGAGAACACACCCCACGTCACGTAGACAATACCAGAACTCACCCTCACCCTCACCCTCACCTTCACCCAGGTGTGTAATGCTGGGGTGAGTGTGGCCAGTTTTATAATAATTACATAATCATTGTTTTTTTTTAATTTAAGTAATTTAATAAACTAATACTAAAAACATTTATAATAAAAAACAACATATTTTTAAACCAATTTGAGTATAGGAAACTAAATTTTACATATGAACCTTTTTTTTATAATTTTTAAAACTATAGTAATGTTTTTGTTTTTCAAAGTTATAGTAGTTGGTTATAAATCCGGGTTCTGCTCTCTTTTTAATATGAATATATTTTTTAGTTTTAAGGTTTTTTTTTATTTAATATGTATTTTAATGTTCTCTAATAATTTTTTATATATAATATTCAATATAAATCTAAAGCCAAACACACATAAACCCTAATTTCCTTTCATTTGTATGAGCCAAACACACATAAACCATTGAGGGAGAGAGAACATGAGGGAGAGAAGGTGGAGCCGGCGGCTCTCTTCACCGGAGCTTTGGCCGGCGCACCCGACAGCCCTCGTCGTCTTCATTCTCATCTCCCACATTCTGTCTACCCAACTTAGCCATAGGCCGACGATACAAGCCACCATTAGCGGAGGAAGAGAACGACGGCGATTAGGGATTTTACTTTAAACCCGACTTCCCGACAAGAAATGGTTGGGAAGATTAGAAGGAGGGGTTGCCCAACGGCTCATCCCCTCAAAATTTGAGCTGCAACGGCTCTTTCTTGGCTTCTCCACCCCCAACGCCTGTGAACACCACCACGCCCTTGCTCTCACGCCCCCACCCACCCGGGTCCGGCACGGTGTTTCACTCTCGTGGTGGGTGTGGTGGCACCACGCCCCCACCCTCACGGTACCATTACGTTCAGTCTAACAGTTTCCACTTGGGGGACCACAAGGATATTCCCGAAAGAGACACCCCGCCAATGGCATTCCCGTCAGGTCATCACTATGACAACGACACCATAATACACCCCCTGGCTATATATAGGAGCACCACCTTCATGCTGTAACATCCAGAAAATCCACATACGGATTATTTGAGCTAACGGTGACCCAAGTCTCTTGTAAATGAGATGGTGGACGAGGGTTCTCACGTAAAACCCTATTCAGGAAATAAAAGGACCCGATTAGCCATTTTTCGCACAGTTTGGGATCGGAATGAATGATATGGAAACGCAGGGACCCGAATTGAAAATAGGGGCCATTTAAATAACATCTGTCACACCCTGAAATTCCACAGCGGGTTACCCGCGGGTTGTGACTGTCAAGGATCATCGGTCCGGGTCATTTTGAACGACCTCTAAATGGTTTTTGAAAAAGTCATTCCATTTGAACATCATTCGAAATACATAAGTTTACAGAGTTTAAGAAAATGCGGAATATAAATGCGGAAGCAAAGTAATGTAGTAAAATACAAAAGCATAACAATTTAGGTTCCCATAAACCTAGCTTCTAAATGAAAAACATGATGTGAGACTCCAGACATGCAATCCTAGTCCGTGCGTGAATGATTAGAGACCTGAGATAAACATGCTTAAAAGTGTCAACACAGGGTTGGTGAGTTCACAGGTTTAAGTAACAGTAAAGAAATGAAAACAGTGTAACAGTAGGAAAATTCTACTCATGATTCGATTGTTGATCAGACAATATGCGATAATAATATAAGCAATTCACCGAAACCGAAGCTAACGAAAAGGATGCTGAAACTTGCATTTTGCCTCTTACGTGCCCCGCACGCATGGATTAGGTCAATGATGCACCCGTTAGACCTCCAGTCTAAGTTAGCGCGACTAACCCGGGTGGGGGTGGTTAAACCCAATAGTACTATTCATGATTACCTCGCTTGGGAAATAATTAACGGTTCGATTGTGAGAGGACTTTACGTGCGGGAAATGCACCCACTTATATATTAACGTGAAATCAAAGTAACATCATAAAACTATGAAAGTAAGTTTGAGCATGTATCTCCCCCAATGGAAAATAAGTAAAATGGGGCCGTGAAAACTCACCTGGGTATGCGGTGAATGAAGAATGAAAGCAACAAGAGAAATCTAGCAACTCCGGATAACCGACCTAACCGAGCCCTAGGAATAGTAAGGCTATAAGGTCTATGAAAGTAAACATGGTTTATGTAACCACATTCATCCAAACGACTCAACGTTGAAAGGTTACATTGACGTTTTGAAAAGGTTTGACCAAAGTTGACCGAGGTTTGACCGAGGTTTGACCAACTTTGACCAAGGTTTAACCAACTTTGACCAATTTTGACTAATGTTGACCAATGTTGACTAATGTTGACCAATGTCGACCAATGTTGACCAATGTTGACTAACGTTGACTAGTGTTGACTCATGATGAAGTCATGTAATATTTATGTAACACATAAGTAACATATAAGTTGTACACATGTAACACTTAAGTAACATATAAGTTGTAGATATGTAACACATAAGTAGCATATGAGTAATACCTAAGTAATATGTAAGTAATACCTTGTGACACAACATACATGTTTCAACTAATTACATAAGAAATTAACATGTGGCAAGTAGCATAACATTTGCACATCTTTATGGCACATTTCATACATGTTAACCATTCATACACATAACCCATGTCATCACATTAATAACCTATTAGTATCATTTCAACTCATTTAAGTAAGTAGCATAACATGTCATTACAACTCCATAATTCTTAACATAACAAAGTTTCCATTTTTGACAATTAGGGTTTTAGTGCACTTGAGGTGTCATAGCTCAATTAAACAAGTTGTACATGAAATTATACTAGTAACATATTAGTAACATGATCCTATGCATTTACTTTCTATTTCAAGCTAATATGAAGTTTCTCAACAAATAAAGTTTCCTTATTTAGCAAGGTCTACCAAAACATGTCATAACACAACTCCAAATTACATAATCTTGCATAAGTCATCTATTCATATGATAATGAAGCCATATAACCCATTTTAAACATTTATAACCTACACGTACCAAATATGAACGATTAAAGTTTCCTTTTTAGGAAAGTGGTCCAAACGACCCTTTTGCACATGTGTAACTTCAAATAACTCTTTCTACTACTTTATTACATGTTATAGAACCACATTATCAAGTTTTTACCCATTAGAAACTCATAACACAAAATATGCAAAATTAAAGTTTCCTTATATAGTAAGTCACCATAACCGAGTGAAAAACGACATTTCGACCAAACAAATCTTATTTCCTATTCATGCTACTAATATAACCATCATTTAAACTCCTAAACACATCATACATCCATTTATGCAAAAATTCATCCAACAAAGTTTCTATGAATAGAAACGAGCAAATAATGACCTAAACAAATATTTCAAACCATAAAATGTGCATATATGTGTCAACAACCTTATTTTATGAAAACTTTTAGTTAGAAACAAGTATTAGAACCTTTGAGTCAACAAAAATCATTTGGATGGGTGGGTTTCTTATTTTGGCCAAAAATAATGAAGGAAATGGATAGAAACTTACAAAATCCAAGTATAATGTTGGAATGGTTGTTGTTTGCTTGAAAAACCTTGGATTGTACCATAGAAACACCTTGAAATGCTTGGATTCGAAAATGGAAACTCGAAGATGGTGGTGGTTCCTATGGAGGTGGCGGCTGAGTTTAGAGGAGAGGGAGAGAGTTTTGAAATTTAGGTTTAGGGTAAATGAGGGTGGAAGTGGCTTAAGGGAGTGTTTAGTGAAAAAGGTTTGGGCTTTTGTATTCTTTTAAGGCTTTTTGGTAGTAATTGGGCTCTTAACATGGATTAACAAATTAAATAGCTGAATTTTTAATAGCCCAAGTGTAAGACCATAACTTTTATAAAGTCTAATTTAGTGTTGTTGGCACATATCGCGTATCCGCTTAAAAAGCGTTAAAACAAAAGTTGCTCTAAAAATTCCGGAAAAATTCATATAAGCATAAAATATTAAATCACAGTATTACATATAATTTTTGCACATAAATTATATGTCTAAATATTACTTCTAATATTCACCAACGTTCGTGTGACAGGACGCGTGTGTGACCCGGTAATTCGCCCGATTACCGATGCATGTAATGAAACGAAACGAATGGACTTGTTGTATGAAATATGTACTTAATTACTCCATAATTAAGTATGATGCAAGTGAAGTCATGTGAATTCAAGTAATAGTCGGGTATGGATATTAACCTGAATTTGCCGGGTGTCACAACATCTTTGCACAAACCCTAAGGCATTCGGCCTAGGCTTGTGTGGAGGTACACGATGAGGAAGCCGGAACAACACCGGTTAAAGTTGTACGTTGCATGGCATGCTTACGCGGGAGGAAACCGGCTCGAGGGTATATGTTCACGTGGATTAGGGTTTTATCAAACCAAGGCCGTGCATGGCATCGTTCACGTATATGCATGGAAACCCGGGTTGAGCTTATGATTTCTAAACGAGTCGAAGGCGATCCGATATGAGTCGGTATTCCGAGATGAGGGCGGTTAAGGGTTTGCATGGCATGCGTACGAGCGCGCATGTGAAGTTAGGGTTTCGGGAAGAAAGACCGGCTAGCATTTGCGGGTTTATTATATTGTTATACATTACTCAACGTAAGTTTAGTACAAGATTTGATCCGATATCGTACGTTTGAAAGGCTCGGGATTCGAGCAAGGGGTCGGTGTGCAGAGCTAGAACTTGCACTTAGCTTAACCAGTGAGTTTCTAATCCCCCCTTTAAATATTTTAAACGTTTTGGGGCTATCGTACATAATCACGTGTTATATGCTATTAACTAAACGTGACACGAGTCATGATGTGATTTAGAAGTGTATACGGGTTAATTATATAATAACTAAACTAAAGGTCTATGTGGGGTCCTTAGAATGTGTGTGCAAACGTGTTTTGTGAAACTAAACATGATATGAGTTTTGAGTTTAACCCGAAGAGTTTTATGATCTAAATGTTCAATAACGAGGCTAGGGGTCTAGGTGGTGTCCTTAGTATGTATGGGCTAGAAGTCGGTATGATGTTTGTGTGTCGTATAATTACTTATTCGGAAAGAGTTAGGTAATGGGTCAAGACGCTATGAGGATACGTCTAGAGTAAGTGTTTGATTACACACGTAAGTGATCCGTGAAAGGGTGGTGAGTCGTAGTATATGTCCAGGTAGTGTCATGTGGTTATATGTGTTACTTTGTGTGCTTGCATTATTGTCCGTGTATACGGTCAACAATGCTGTGGAGGATGGGGTCCTTCGGGGTCATTGATGTGTTAATATTTACACATCTTTTTGGCACAAAACTTCGCTCATTTAACAATCAATTCTTGGTTATATTCAACGTTTAGGCACTTATTTGCTACATTTCCTGTTTTGTAGGTTTTTGTGAAGCGTATTTAAATCTAACTTGTCGTGCAGATCGTGTATGTTCTCAACTCCCGTCGAGGAGGTTCCTGAGCCGTCTTCCGAGCCGGAGCGTGATCTTCATCGGAGATTGCGAGCCCGTTCCCGATTTGTGGCCCGGTTGCTCGAATTTGATGAGGTTGTTGTTGACGAGGTTGTTGTTGACGAGGTAGAGGAGATGGCGAACGAGGATGCGGGTCGGACACTTTCGGATTTTGGCAAACCGACACTTGAGGGTTTGGAGTCGAGCATCAATAGGCCGACGGTTGGAGCACATCAGTTCGAGATCAAATCCAGCATTATACAGATGGTGCAGAACATGTGTCAGTTCGATGGCAAGGATCACGAGGATCCTAATACTCATTTGGCCGGTTTCTTAGAGATTTGCGCCACTTTCAAAATTCGTGACGCGACCGACGATGCTATTCGGCTCCGGTTGTTCCCGTTTTCCTTACGGGATCGAGCCAAGGCTTGGTTATTGTCACTTCCCCCTAGGTCCATTAATACTTGGGACCAGATGGCTGCTAAATTCTTAGAGAAGTATTTCCCTCCAGAGAAAACATCAAAGTTGAGGGCTAGGATTCTTTCTTTCCAGCAGGACGACGGGGAGACGATCTATGAGGCGTGGGAGAGATTCAAGGAACTGATGAGGAAGGTTCCCTACCATGGATTGTTAAAGTGGCAGCAGTGTGAGACCTTCTACAATGGTCTAGAGATGACAGGGAAGCAGCTGATTGACGCATACGCGGGTGGAGACATTGGGACGAAGACACCCCATGAGGCGTATGACTTGCTAGAGAAGGTAGCATCAAAGAGCTACACTCAGCATACCTCCCGAGCGAGATCTCAGAGGCAGGGTGTCCATCAAGTGGATGGAATTACCTCTTTAGCTGCCCAGGTGGAAGCACTTTCCACAAAGATTGATCAGATGCACGTCCACAAGGCCCAGTCCTTGTGTGAGTTTTGTGGTGGGGCGCATCCCACGAGTGCTTGTCAGGTTGGGGATCAGGGGGCCCACGAGCAGGTTGATTTCATGTCCAACCAGAATCGCCCCTAGAATAATCCCTACAGCAACACATATAATCCGGGGTGGAGGAATCACCCGAATTTCAGTTGGAAGTCTGGCAACAATAGCCAGCAACCACCCGGATTCACTCAGCGCCCCCCATTCCAGCATCAGTCTCACCAGTCTCAGGGACAGAGTTCCCAGTTTCGACCTCAGCAGGGCCAGTTTCAAGGCCAAGGTTCTAGCAGCGGTCCGCCACCCGCACCTGAGGGTAAATCCAGTTTGGAGGACATGGTTGCACGGCTACTTGCCAACTCGGAGAGTCAGAATCAGTTGGCAGAGAAGCAGAACCGTTACATGGAGAAGCGTTTTCACACGCATGAGACTGAGTTGAGGAATCAGAAAGCTTCGATCCAGACCATAGAGAACCAGGTCGGGCAGATCGCGAAGCTTCTTTCTGAGAGACCGCCAGGTGGCCTGCCTAGCAACACTGAGCCCAATCCTATGGCTCATGTGAAGGCCATTACTACAAGGAGCGGTAGAGGCACAGGACCGGATCTGCAGGTCCCTGTGCATGAGTCATCCTAGGAGGAGGTTGTGATTGAGATTCCGGATGAGACACCGCCGAGGGGTAAACCGGCGAGCACATCACGCCCTCGCGAGCCTGTGAGAGATTACACTCCCGCCGTTCCATACCCAGGCAGATTGAAGAAACAGAAGATGGAGGAGCAGTATGGTAAGTTTCTAGGGTTGTTTAAGCAGTTGCATATCAACTTGCCATTTGTGGAGGCTCTAGCTCAGATGCCTAAGTATGCGAGGTTTTTGAAGGATATCCTCACGAATAAGAGGAAATTGGAGGAGTTGTCTCAGGTGACGCTGAATGAGGAGTGTTCGGCGGTGATTCAGAACAAGCTACCGGAGAAGAGACGAGATCCAGGGAGTTTTACCATCCCCTGTTTGATAGGTAGCTTGTCGGTTAGCAACGCCTTAGCTGACCTTGTTGCCAGCATTAACCTCATGCCATATGCGGTCTTTGCTAAGCTTGAGTTGGGAGAACCTGCACCAACACGCATGAGTATCCAGCTGGCCGATCGTTCGGTCAAGTATCCGCGAGGGATAGTGGAGAATATGTTGGTTAAGGTTGACCGTTTTGTGTTTCCTGTAGACTTTGTGATTCTGGACATGGATGAGGACAAGAATGTCCCTATTATTCTAGGTCGACCGTTCCTGGCCACCGCTAAGGCCCTGATTGATGTGTATTCAGGAAGGCTTACATTGAGGGTGGATAAAGAGGAGGTGACCTTTGATGTTGGGAGATCCATGCAACACACCCAGAATCAGGATGATTCACTCTACTTTGTTGAGACTGTCTATTCTTGTGTGAGTGATCATCTCCAGGACACAGCTGAGGAGGAGTCCCTGGACACCCAGATTGTAGGGGGGGAGACATTTGATCCAGTTGGTGAGGATCAGTTTGATGAGCAGCTGCATAGCCAGGAGAGCTATGAGTTTCCCCAGTGTTCAGCGGTTTTTGCTATGGTTGATAGAGATTCTGAGCCGATTGAGCGGCCTTCTGTTGAGGACCCACCACCTGTTGAGCTTAAGGAGCTCCCGAGCCATTTGGAGTATGCCTTTTTAGATGGTGAGTCTCGATTACCTGTCATTATCGCCTCTGATTTGACGAGTGATGAGAAGGAGAGGCTATTGGAGGTGCTGAAGCAGCACAAGCAGGCTATTGCATGGAGGATTATGGACATTAAGGGAATTAATCCCTCTTTTTGTACCCATAAGATCCTTATGGAGGATGACTACAGACCCGCTGTGCAGCACCAGAGGAGGTTGAACCCGAACATGCAGGAGGTAGTGAAGAAGGAGGTGATTAAGTTACTTGATGCAGGTTTGATTTATCCCATCTCCGATTCGCCTTGGGTTAGCCCGGTTCAGGTTGTCCCTAAGAAGGGAGGCATGACTGTTATCACCAACGAGAGGAATGAGCTGATTCCTACTCGTACAGTCACAGGTTGGAGAGTTTGCATCGATTACCGCAAACTCAATGATGCTACTCGGAAGGATCACTTCCCCCTCCCGTTCATTGATCAGATGTTAGAGAGATTAGCGGGGAAGATGTTCTATTGTTTCCTGGATGGCTTCTCTGGCTACTTCCAGATCCCGATCGCTCCTGAGGACCAGGAGAAGACGACATTCACATGTCCCTATGGCACATTTGCCTATCGGCGGATGCCCTTTGGATTGTGTAATGCTCCGGCCACTTTCCAGCGTTGCATGGTGGCCGTTTTCCATGATATGATTGAGGACTCCATGGAGGTTTTCATGGATGACTTTTCTGTGTTTGGGAGTTCCTTTGATCATTGCCTCGGGAATCTGGAGAGGATGTTGGCCAGATGCAAGGAGGCCAATCTAGTGTTGAACTGGGAGAAATGCCACTTCATGGTGAAGGAGGGCATTGTGCTTGGGCACAAGGTTTCACGGGCGGGGATTTAGGTTGATAGAGCTAAGATTGATACCATATCTAAGCTGCCCCCGCCGACTTCCGTGAAATCTATTCGTAGCTTCCTTGGTCACGCGGGCTTTTACAGACGCTTTATTAAAGATTTTTCTAAGATTGCCCGACCGATGACCCAGCTTCTTGAGAAAGAAGCCCAGTTCGTATTCTCCGACGAATGCCTTAGTGCATTCAATTTGTTGAAGGAGAAGTTGGTGAAGGCCCCTATTATGGTAGCTCCTGATTGGAAGTTGCCATTTGAGATCATGTGTGACGCGAGCGACTTCGCTGTTGGGGCAGTCTTAGGACAGAGGAGAGAGAAGCAGTTTCACCCGATTTATTATGCGAGCAAGACGCTCAATGACGCACAGGAGCACTACACCACAACGGAGAAAGAGCTCCTAGCCGTTGTCTTCGCTTTCGATAAATTCCGGTCTTATCTCGTCCTATCAAAGACCATTGTATTCACTGACCATGCAGCTCTTCGGCACCTATTCAGCAAACAGGATGCCAAACCCCGACTGATCCGGTGGGTTTTGCTGCTTTAGGAGTTCGACATTGAGATCCGCGATAAGAAGGGTGCGGAGAATGTCGCAGCAGACCACTTGTCCCGTCTTGAGTGCTCAGCTTCATCTGAACTTGTGGGGTCATCCATAAATGACAATTTTCCCCACGAGTTTCTCATGCACATACAAACACAGGATGAGGAGTGTCCCTGGTTTGCTGATTTTGCAAACTTTCTTGCTAGTGGGATCGTGATTAAGGGCTTAACGCATCAACAGAAGCGAAAGTTCTTTGCGGATGTGAAGCACTATCTTTGGGAGGATCCCTATTTATTTCGAGTCGGGGCTGATCAGATCGTGCGCAGGTGTGTGTTCGGAGATGAGGCACGTCAGGTGCTTAGACACTGCCACGAGGGCCCGACAGGTGGACACCATGGAGCTACCTTGACCGCGAAGAAGGTCTTTGACGCCGGTTTCTTCTGGCCTACCATCTTCCGGGATGCTCATGAGATGATCCGAGCTTGTGACGCTTGCCAGAGGGCAAGCAACATCTCATCTAGGAATGAGATGCCCCAGAACAGCATCCAGATTTGTGAGATTTTTGATGTTTGGGGTATTGACTTTATGGGACCTTTCCCAGCTTCTCGTGGCAACCGGTATATCCTAGTCGCTGTTGACTACGTTTCTAAGTGGGCCGAGGCTCAAGCCTTGCCTACTAATGATGCTAGGGTGGTTGTTCAATTTCTGAAGAAGCTATTCTCTCGCTTTGGTGCCCCCAAAGCCCTTATCAGTGACCGTGGGACCCACTTCTGCAACACCCAGTTGGAGAAGGCTCTATCACGATATGGTGTGAACCATAGATTCTCCACAGCCTACCATCCACAGACCAGTGGACAGGTAGAGGTCACAAACCGGGGCATAAAGCGGATTCTAGAGAAGACGGTTGGTCAGAACCGTAAGGATTGGTCGGATAGGTTGGATGATGCACTTTGGGCCTTCCGGACTGCGTATAAGACGCCTATTGGTACCACACCATTTAGGTTGATCTATGGGAAGGCGTGCCATCTTCCGGTGGAGTTAGAGCACAAGGCTTATTGGGCGTTGAAGGCGGTGAATCTTGACTTGGTGAGCGCGGGATAGAACCTTTTCACTCAGATTCATGAGCTTGATGAGTTGAGGAATCAAGCCTATGCAAACTCCACGATCTACAAGGAGCGCACTAAGAGTTTACATGACCGACGCTTGAAGGACAAGAAGGAATTCCGAGTGGGTGGTCGTGTGTTGCTTTACAACTCTAGGTTGCGATTGTTTCCCGGGAAGTTGAAATCCCGATGGACGGGTCCCTACACGATTAGGGAGGTATTTCCTTATGGGACCGTCGAGATTGAGCATGAAGATGGGAGGATCTTCAAGGTCAACGGTCATCGTCTTAAGCCATATATCGACGGACCGGTTGACCCGGAATTGGAGGTAGTTGACCTCCACCCCAAGGACAAATGAATTCGGGGGCTTGAGTCTAGCTAACGACTCGTTAATAAACTTAGCCTGTTTCGGTATCATCTTTGGTAACACTTCTTAGATTTTATTTCTATGTTTATTCTCCTATTTTTAATTTCATTTTTTTTAGGATTTTACCGTTTATTTTTGAGTTTAGGTGTTCGGAACGTGTTTGGATCGAGCGGATTTGAGTTGATGATTGGAATATCACAGGTATGTCTTCTGAATTTTTAGAAATTTTAGTTTGGAAGAATCGCAGTCGGGTTTTGGTACAAGCTGCATAAAAAAAATCAGGGTTTTTTGTCTGCTGGGCAAGAGACACGGTCGTGCCTTCCTACAGGCGCGATCGTGCCTCTAACCCTAGGCGCGGTCGTGCCTCAGCACTTGGCGCGGTCGTGCCTCAGTAATTGGGGGTCGGTTTAAATTAGTTTTCAAACGACAGACCATTCACACCCCCCCATACCTCCCAGCAGACGATTGCCCCTCCCCCTCGGCGATTTTCTTCCCGTCACCATTTCCGGTCTACCCCTTCAATTATTCGATTTAAGGTACGCCCCGAGCCCCCTTTTCTCTCGATTATCGCTATTATAAACCTAGTTTCTCCTTTTCGTTTTTATTTTTGTCGATTTATAGATGTTTAGGCTTTAAATACGTAGAACTAGGTCCTACTTGCTTCCTGGGTTGGTTTTGTATGAAAGCCCCTTCATAAAACGTGTCAAATTGATGGATTTTGAAACTGGAAAACCCTAAAATGGGTTGAGCACGGTCGCGCTCATGACCTGGCGCGGTCGTGCTCGGCTTTTAAAATCCCAGGAAAGCTTGGTTTGGTCAAGCGCGGTCGTGCCTCTGTTGAGCGCGGTCGTGTCTCTTGAATTTGGCCTTAGCGCGGTCGTGCCTCTCACCTGGCGCGACCGTGTCTGTCGAGATATTGCGCCCGTGGTCGGCCACAGCACGACCGTGGGCTCAGCTTTTGGCCTTGGCGCGGTCGTGCCCCTTCCCAGGCGCGACCGTGCCCCTTCATAATTAGGTCAGAAACTTCATAACTTCAGTTTAGCGTCTTCATAACTGTTGTGATTTTAATTTTGTTGTCGTGCAGATGGAAGGCAACAGGGATCACCCATACTTGGAGTTCGATCTCAACGAGCACGAGTACGAGGCTCGTCTGGATGTTCTGTGGCCCCGCCGAGGCCGGATTTTAGCCGCTCGTCGTTTGGAGCCGGCCGCCATAGATGCCATTGGTCAGAGGGACCGATGGGATGATCTTGTCACCACCCCCTGGCGCCGTTTGTTCAGGTTCCATGCTATCCAGTATATAGAGCTTGTGATGGAGTTTTTCTCCACATATGAGTTCGATTATCCTTGCTTAGACCTAGAGCAGCCCGAGACGATTAGGTTTAGGTTAGGTGGGGAGTGGCGAGTGATGTCGGTTGCCCGGTTTGGGAGATTGTTAGGATTGTACACGAGACAGGAGCTCCAGACTGAGATATTCATTGAGGGTATTACCGAGTTTCCGACAGAGGAGGATAAGGACCAGTTTTGGCATGAGTTTGGTTTTGGGATTTACGATCCGAGTCTGACCAAGGCTTCGAGCCTTCGGGATCCGCTACACCGTGTTCTTCATCGCTGCATTGTTTATTCCATATCTGGGCGAGGGCAGGGAGAGACGGTAGTGAATTTGAGGGAGTTGTTTTATCTGTTTTGCCTTGTACGCCCGCGCGCCTGCAATCTCGCGCATTCTATCGCGGGGTACTTGGTGAACAGTTCGGGGCGCGACGTCACCAGCGCGATATGTGGAGGTCACTTCGTGACCAAGCTGGCACGACACTTCCAGCTGCTTACAGATGACTTGATAGGGGATCTGACCCCTGTGGCCGAGACTGTCGTGATGTCTGTGCAGACATTGCGCAACATGCACGTAGCTCGTCGAGGCGCAAGAGGGATTAGATTGGTTGACAGATGGGGACGGGTATGGGATCCAGACCGTCCGGGCCCCGATCCAGATGTTGTCCATGCCGAGGCCGAAGCTATTGCCGCCGCGCATCAGGCACACGCAGCTCAGCAGGAGCAGGAGCACCACGAGCATCATGTCGAGGATCCAGTTGTTCCGCCACCTCCTCCACCTCCTCCGCCTCCACCACCACCTCCGGTGACCGTCTCCCATGATTTATTCATGCGCTACTGGGCCTGGCAGTATGAGGTCCAGTGCGCCGCTGCTGCTGCTGGCGGGGCACCATACGTGGTTCCCCTCCCATTCTTTATGCAGCCAGGGCAGCAACCCGATCAGCATCAGCCACCACCATCACCGCAGCATCAGCCATCACTACCACCGCATCATCAGTCACCACCACCCGGAGGAGATGGAGCAGAGGGTGCCGGCCTTGCTCTTGAGGATTTTGAGATGGAGGAGTAGTGCCCTCCACTGCTTTTGGTATCATTTTTGTGAGTTGTACTTTTGTTGTATTGTACAAACTCTTGTATCGCGCTTCGGCATTTATGTTGTACTTTTGTTTCCTTGTACTTTTGTTTTCTTGTACTTTTGTTTCCATGTATTGTTGTATATATTTGTGTTTATATTTTGGCTTGATGTTACTGATCTGTGTTTGATGTTAGTCTTGATTAGATTTTGGAATTGTGGAACTACATGGAACTACGTGGAACGTCATTGTTGTGGGTTGGATTTTTGCGTGTGCCATGATCGACACGAGGGAAGTTTCAGTTATCCCTTCACACTCCATTGCATTGCATTCCATTTTGCTTTGCATGTTTTTGTATACATTGTGGGCAATGTATGTTTCTACGTGTGGGGTTGGGTGTTCATTCTTTGCTTTACATTATTTTTTGGTTGTACATTGAGGGCAATGTACAATTCTAAGTGTAGGGTGGGATTGTATTCGCGCATTGTTTGTCCTTTTAGCATTTTATCGATTCAATTTTTTGTAAAATATTCCTTCATAATTTTTTATTGGCACTAAATTAAAAGTTAACCGTTTAGCATTCACAATTTTTAGTAAATAATAGAGGTTTGATTTTTCGAAAGCAATTGAGATAGAAATTCCATTGAGTCAAACCCAATTTTTTTGTGATAACCATGAGTTTTAGTGGGCTAAACGAATGAATTGCATGTAACCTTTTGCTTACACCCATTCCTTTCCGTTTCCGTGAGTTTATTTTTGAGCCTTGATAGCTTTAGACATTGTTTGCTCTCGTTTTTGCGGATTTGAGTGTGCCGGATATTTCATGCTTGTTAGAACTTGCTTTTAGTATACATTTCGAAATCATGAACATAAATATTGCATAAAAATGATTGAGGCATTAGGATAAACCACTTTGTTAGCCTTTTATCTTTGTTTTTCCCTTACCCGAACACATCCACTAGTTAACCACGTTGAGCCTATCCCATGTTCTTTCTTTTATTACCCACATTACACCACCATTAAACCTTCATTAGCCTTTTTACTTATTTATTCTATTTTTTTTTACCCGTGTTAGAAATCCGGTCGGCTAATGTTAATTTTATAGCTTTTACTTTGTTGTAATCTTCAAATTCTTGAGAAGTTTTTAGCTAAGGAAAGATGCATATTGACTTAGTTCCCTTCAAAAGAAAAGAAATAGTGAAAAAAAAAAAATTTATATCACCAAAATCAGGTGAAATATAGTCGATTAGAGCAATTTTGTGAGCAAAGATGGAAAGAATTCGGTTGTTAGCTCTTATCTATATACGAAAGTATTAGTTAGTTTATTTTTCATATTAGAAGTGTTTTAGTTTTTGAATTAGCATAACCGCCGGGTTTTTAGCCATTTAACCACTTTTAAATTCCATTTCCTTACCCTTAACCATTGCCAAGTCACAACCCGTTTAAAGCCCTCTTGATTTGTGCTTTGTTTCATGTTAGTTGATAGAGATTTGATCTTTTAGCAAGCTTATGATTTATGCATGTTAATTATCTTGGCATTTGAGTGTTCTTTACATACACCATTACTTGTATGATCATATATATTCCCAAGTGTGTGTGAACATTGTGAGAAGCATAAAGTTGCATGCTAATGACTTCCTAGGCATATTCATTTGCTCATTCGGTTGTTACTTCATTGGGTTCATTGGGTTTCATTTAGTTAATTTTGCATTTCTTGTCAAACCTTTATAAGTTTATTAATGCTTACGGTTTTTCGAATTGATCCATAGTGTCATTGGAAGTTTTGTTTTATTTTGATTTCTTGCTTGAGGACAAGCAATGTTCAAGTGTGGGGTTGTTTGATGTGTTAATATTTACACATCTTTTTGGCACAAAACTTCGCTCATTTAACGATCAATTCTTGGTTATATTCAACGTTTAGGCACTTATTTGCTTCATTTCCTGTTTTGTAGGTTTTTGTGAAGCTAGTGAACAAACAAGAAGATTCCAGGATAAAAAGTGAAGTTTTTAGGGTTTCTGTGATGAAGGCACGGTCGTGTCCCTAATTGGCACGGTCGTGCCTAACTTGCAAACCCTAAGCACGGTCGCGCCCCGTACATGGCACGACCGCGCCAAGCCAAAAGGCAAGGCACAACCGTGCCCTGCCTCCACACGGTCGCGGGAACACCCGTGAGTCTGACACCTCGAAGCAAGAGACCCAATGGAAGCTCCGGATCGGTCAACCCTCTGTCACGCGGTCGTGCTAAGACCTAGACACGACCGCGCCTTTGTACCTGGCACGGTCGTGCTTCCCACTTTCTATTTAAACAGAACTTAAACTCCCATTCAGACATCAAGCAACCAGGGGAGAAAGTCTACTGTTCCAGCTCGTATTTCTCTTGTTCCAGCCATATTTCAAGATTTTTGGAGAGGATACAACATCAAGAGGATCACCATACATCAACAACAACATCTAGGCTTGGAGGAGTGGTTTGATTCTTGTTTTCATATCATGTTTCACACTATTTTTCCCTGCTTATTTGTAATTTTGGTGCTCATGATGAGCTAAAACTCTTGTTCACTTTGGTTTAGATGAAGTTTAGATACATTTAACAACATTCATGGATTATTGGCAATTATTGTGTTAATGTTATGACAACCGTATGATTATTCTTCAATGAAATTATGTATTCAAGTGTTTTGAGATGTTTACAAGACTTGTGTTTGTGTATATCATATTATGTTGGAAAACTTATGGTTTATGCTTATATTCATAAATTGGTGTATGTATTTATACTAGTTTATGGCTTTTGACTAGGAATGGTGAATGAAGTCTTGTTTATAAATCATTATATTTGTATGTGTATCCTTATGCTTATGTTTGGAAAGACAAAGTGTTTGTTAGAATGTTTCATGCTTAGTTTTATGTCTATCTAGGAATTGTTGACACATTCTCCTAATTTATATAATCTTTACATGAACATTGTATGTTGAAGAAATGCATATTGTTGTCTAATTTAATCAACTTGAGGTGGGTAGTGTGTTGTTCATATTATCTTTCCAACTAGTTGTTGGACTAGCGTACCTTAATCGGAAACTAGTTTAATCTTTATAAACATTAACATGATTGTTAAACACGTGAGCTTCATTGTATGATTTTAGGTGGTTAGTTCGTATAATTCATGCTAGCTTTCCGAATAGTCATTTGATTAGATATCTTTGACAAGAGTTTAGTCAATTTATGTTTCGTGTGATTGCCATGTTCCTATGAGTGTATTGGATGTATTCTAGATGGATTCGACACCGAAGTGATATTTTCTCCCTAATTGTTTGAATTGTGACCTTAGCTTAGTTTTTATATATTTGCATGTTAGTTAATTAAACAAAACTCTTCAAAATATCTTTATACCCTCACTTGATTAGATTTTAGTTCCGGTTTATTATCGCATTCCACCGTGTCCACAGATTGATATCCGGTTCTTACCTTTACTATATTGCTATCCGACGGGTACACTGCCCGATGTGTGTGTGATTAGTCTTTGGTGAAAACCCTTTTTAAAACTAATACTGTGTGATAAATCTCTATTAAAATATATATAGTTTCACACGCATTAGTCATCATTGTATGTGTGATCTGGCAGTCATCATATGGTAAGGTGTTAGTCACCGTATGGTAGATGATATAGTCACTGTATGGGTGGCTGGGTAGTCATCATTGATGAAAAGTGTGTCACTATGTTTAGTGGTGGGGCCCTGTAACAAGGGTATAAGTGAGCTCATGACGAGTATCCCGACGGGATAACCCTGACGAGGGTATTTGTGACGAGACCGGTAAATCCATCGAAGGTAATTGTTGTGTGCATTTATGTGTGTATTAATTGCATGCGAATGTTAGTCGATATTACTTGTGAAATGATGTTGATTACTTTGGTAATGAGTAGTAGATTAACTGTTAGTGTCGGGACAATGTCGTATTGTAATTGTTGAGTTAGTTTACCTCGTAAGAGTCTTGGTGAAGGTTTGTCGGCTTGTACCTAGGGAATTTGGGGTGTGTCAACTGGACCTCAGGTTGAAGCAACGGGGTTAATTGAGAGTTAGCTGTGTAGTAAGCTCAATCCATATCGGTGAGACTTACTGGGTTATAATTGTGGGATGAGTCTTGGGTGGTGAGTTCTTAAAGGAATGGGTTGGTAAGGTGGAACACCAAACGTCATCTATTTGATAAACCATTTTATAAAGGACTGGAGCGTCCTAAATCGGTGTTAATGATTTTGTGATAAGATGATTTCTGTTAAATCAACTATTAGAACTCACTCAACGTAGCTGACTTTGTATGTACGTTAGACTGTTTTGCAGGTGAGTCTGTTTGTCGAGGTATCTTGGCTTGGGAGCGGTGTTACTCAGTTGGTGTGCATGCATTCGTAAGGTAGAGCTAAGAATTTTTAAATGTAATTAAAAGATAATTACTATTTGGTGAAAGACTTCCGCTGTTTGTATAAATGAAAGTTAAGTGTTTTTAATGAGTTTACCTAGTGATGAGATCCAATTGTAGGGTGCCCGTTTTGGGGGCCTTACACATGTATTGCATCTTCTTCCTACACGTTCATCACATATATTCACCTCGTCGGGAAACTTACTCTTACGCCGGGGGGCCGATACAGGGATTATCCCCTCCCTGTAATGCCCTAACGCGTTGCTACTCTGCAAGTTACTTCCCGAAGTAGACGAAGGTACCCTCGTAAGCTACTCGTTAGAGTCTCTGTGATCTAGTTGCCGGTGGAAAACCCATTCACCGGTGTCTGGATTTACATTGGCGCCATCCGCATTGTGACCAAAATCAACACTCAATCCCCTCCTTCGATTAGCCCATGACTTCCTCAACTCCTTCCCCATCTACCACACGTCCACCTATTTTTACGGCGACACCCTCCGGCGCTATGCATGTTCCGTGCACATTACAGTCCTCGTCGGCTGGGTTGGTAAACCTCCTGCTTATCTTTGTGGCGATGGAGGCGGAGGAAATCCTGACCCTGATAACTCCTTCCTCCACTACGACAGGGTCTATACCAATGTCCCTACCCTTGAGTGTTCCACATGAGTCATTGGGATTTTCACCCTTTATTCCACACATGCCTTACATACCAGTCGCTCCTCCTTCCGGTAGTAACACCATACCCAGTTCCACCACTATCACTCCTTTTCCCCTAGTCACACCAAACTTTCCCGGTAACGCCACCCCTATCCTCCCTCACCTCATGTGTGGTGGCTGGAGCAGCAACGGTACATGCAACAATATGAACAATGGATACATGAATCACAATTGGTGAGTGTGCGCGTGTGCCTCTTCGCCAGCGAAGGAACACCAGGAACTAACCCTTTGCTTTATCCCACAACGCCCGCCTTTACCCACAAACCCATTCTCCAGTAACTTTACCCCTACCATGCCTGCAGGTTCCATTGCTCAACCTATCAACCCAGACCCCGCCGCACCCATGGCAGATGACTTCTCCGCACCCGTGGCAGATGATTACCAATGTCATAAAACACTAAAAGGTCATACATGATAACATGATTACCAACTTCATAAAACACTAAAAGGTCATATGAATAAGCATCAACTAGATAAGTTAACGTATGGTGACAATTATCTCGTTTGAGTATGATTTTAACGATGAGATCATTGGTTAAGGTTTGTTATTTCAGCAAACAAATATTTGATATACATATATAGTAGACATGTTAATAGTAAGAAAACTAAAACATGTATACACATACATGCTTATTGCAAGTAAATAAATATGCGTTAAAATAATGTTTTTATGAACATCTTTCACACTGTGTTCCCGAGTTTAATAAATGAAACAAAAAAATTAAGGAGAGAAAAAAGAAAAGGAGAGGAAGAAAAAGAAGATAATTAAGAAGAGAAAAGTAATGGAGGGGAAATGAAATATATAATGTAATTTCGTGTCCCAGAGTTTGAAAAAAGGAAAAGAAATTAGAGATTTTATTTGTTTCATTTTATTTCTTTCAACTTCCTTCCGATTTGAAAAAAAAAGTTGAGAGAGAAGATTATTAAAAATCTTCCCTTATTTTCTTCACTTCCTTCCATTAAAAAACTAGGTTAAAACCCCGTGTATTACACGGGTTGAATAAATACAATATTATATTTAATAATAAATATTTACATATTACATATTTATGCCATATTACATAGTTTTTTAATACAAATTTTGAAAACGTCATATGGTTACTTTTTAAAAAAAGAAAATTATAAAAAAATAAAATAAATGTTCAATTTCTAATAATGTTTTATAAACAAACCTATATTTTTTTAATAAATTTTTTTTTATAAAGGAATTATATAAATAATTATTATTTAATAGGAGAGACAGAGAGATGGAAAACAAAAAAATTATAAAAAAACAATTAAAGAAAGTTTGAGCAATTAACAGGAGAGAGAGACGGTAAAACTTGTGTCACCAAAACCTTTATTTATTAGTATGTATAGATTAGATTAAAATCTCGTGTATTACACGGGTTAAATAAATATAATATTATATATTAAGTACTAAAAAAATTATTTTTTAAAAACTCGTGTTTTACACGGGTTGAATAAACCCGTGAAATACAATACAATTTGTTAATACATACCCTCGTCAAAATATGTCATAAGATTTATTAATATAAAGATTATTATTTTATTTAAAAATATATTAATATTATTATTGGATAGTGGTGTAATTAATAGGAGAGAGAAGCGAGAAAAAAATGATGAGAATGAATGTGGAGGCGACACGTGACATAGAAAACCTTTATTTATTAGTATAGATTAGTATATTATTTAAAAATATATTATTATTAAAAGATGGAAATGCATTAAATAAGAGAGAGACGGAAAAAAAATGGTGAGAATGAATATGGAGGCGACACGTGGCACTAAAAAATATTTATTTATTATATAGTATAGATTCGGGAACACAAATATTTTGAATTTTTTTTCACTTTCTTCGATTAAAAAAATTGAAAATACAAATTTATTTCAGTTTCCTTTTAATTTCTTTCACTTCTCTCTGTAAAAATAACTCGAAAACACAGCTTTAAAGGCTGGATAATTTATTTAAGAAAGTATTATTTTCCTCAATTAAATAGATTGATCTCATATTTAAGGGGGTGTTTGGGATTACTTTTCAAAACTACTTTTGACTTATTTTCAAAAGTAAGAATTTTTAACTTTTGGATTTCAACTTCTCCATCTCACATTTTTTAACTTATTTTGAATTGTCCAAACAAACTTATAACTTATTACCTTATTTTAAAAGGTAATAAGTCAATAAGTTAGTTTGAAAAGTAATCCCAAACACCTCCTAAGTAAAAACAAAAATGGGTAAAGGTTAAAAGAGAGGTCTGGCAAGAAGGCTAATAAAATAAAGGGATATTCATCAAAATAGCCATTTGACCATGATGCTTTATCAAAATAGCCATTGACTTTTTTTTTTTTACCAAAATAGCCATTTTGGCGAAATTTTGTCATATTTTTTCGCCTCAAGTTTTCGCCAATTTTTTTTTTTTTAAATTTTGTGGGTCCGAATGGCGATTAGATGTGGCGAAAATTTTGAAAAACGACGAAATTTTTGGAATTTATTGAAAAATGGCGAAAATTTTAGAAAAATGGCAAAAATTTCGAAAAATCTTGAAAAATGGCGAAAAATTCGAAAAAGTGACGAAAATTTGACCACTTTTGGCTAAAATAAAACATCATGATCATCCAATAGATCAATTTTCCACCGATACATAAAATAATATTACAAGACATTACTTAAAAATAAGTTGTAAGTTGATGGATAAAAGGATGAATTTTATAAAGTGGATAAGTGAAGAAAATGTTTAAGTAGATGGAATGTGAAAGAAATGAATGGTAGGGAGGGATATAAATATTTGATGAAGTTTGTTAGATAAGTGGAGAAAAAATCAATGGTAGAGAGGGGTATAAATATTTGATGACGTTTGTTAGATAAGTGATGAAAAAATGAAGGAATGATAGGAAGAGGTATAAATATTTGTTTAAATAATATTTTATTTAAATTCGTTTTTTAAATTAAAATTATATTTTATTATTTTACAAAAATTTTCAAAAATAATAATTGAAAAAAAATAAATATTAAAAAAGGCGAAAATTTAAAAATTTTCAAAAATAATAATATTTTAATATTAAAAAGTATATTATAATTTAATAATAAACGGCGAAAATATCCCATATTTTTTCGCCATTTTTCAAAATGGCGAAAATTTGAAATATTCTGATTTTTTTTTGGCGAAAAATCAGATGTTTTTTAGCGAAAAATACAAAATTTAGCGAAAATTTGGGCTAAATTTTCGCTGCTGGCGAAAATTTGGCTCAAATTTTCGCCATTTTGACAAATGGCATTACCTGATTGGTTGGCTATTTTGGTAAAAGAAAAAGTCAATGGCTATTTTGGTAAATCATCATGATCAAATGGCTATTTTGGTAAATATCCCTAAAATAAAAGGAAGGCAACAGATATTTTATATTTCTCGAAGATTCCCGGCCTTGGCGTGCGGCAACAAACAACGACTCCATTGAACCACGTGTCACGTTCTCATTGGATATCTCCTACCGGCTCTCTTTCCTACCCATTGAAGACTTCCGTTCCTGGCCCTATAAATCCATCCCCAAATCCATACCCTTTCTTCACAATTCAATTCGATCTTCTCTCTGATTCTAGTCATCTTCTCCAAGAATTCGCTAATTTCTCAAGGTATTCTTCTTTTCGATCTAATTGTTCTTGATGTTTATTCAATTGAATTAGGGCTTTAATTTTGTTTTGATCGATTAGTTGTGTTTTATTTATGTTTTTGGTTTTCTAATCCATAAATCTCTTAAAGATTTGTTAGAATCAGCGTTCCAACAATCGATTGGAACGAACTTAGAGATTTTAATAATATCAATATATGAATTTCATCAACAGATCCCTTCAGATCTGTAAAATTCCTTCGATTTTTGATGATGGATCGTAATTTTCAGATCTTAGGGTTTTTGACGATTGTTTTATGAAACTGTTTCCAATTTCTTATTTAATTTGTTATTTGGTACATGGATCTGATTTATTTGTTGAGTAATTGACGATCGAAGAACAGTTTCTTATGAAGTCTGATTTCCGTTGTACAGATGCAGATCTTCGTTAAGACGCTCACGGGAAAGACAATCACTCTCGAAGTCGAGAGCTCCGACACCATTGATAACGTGAAGGCGAAGATTCAAGACAAAGAGGGAATTCCACCAGACCAACAGAGGCTTATCTTTGCCGGAAAGCAGCTTGAAGACGGCAGAACCCTCGCCGACTACAACATCCAGAAGGAGTCTACTCTCCATTTGGTCCTCCGTCTCCGTGGTGGTATGCAGATCTTCGTTAAAACACTCACCGGAAAGACGATCACTCTCGAAGTCGAGAGTTCCGATACCATCGATAATGTCAAGGCAAAGATCCAAGATAAGGAAGGTATCCCTCCGGACCAGCAAAGGCTTATCTTCGCCGGAAAGCAGTTGGAAGACGGCAGAACCCTCGCCGACTACAACATCCAGAAGGAGTCTACCCTCCATCTGGTCCTCCGTCTCCGTGGTGGCATGCAGATTTTCGTCAAAACGTTGACTGGAAAGACGATTACATTGGAGGTAGAGAGCTCGGACACAATTGACAATGTTAAGGCAAAGATTCAAGACAAGGAGGGAATCCCACCAGACCAACAGAGACTTATCTTCGCCGGCAAACAGCTGGAAGATGGCCGGACTCTTGCCGACTATAATATCCAAAAAGAATCCACACTTCATCTGGTGCTGAGATTGAGAGGAGGGATGCAGATTTTTGTGAAGACGTTGACGGGGAAGACCATCACTTTGGAGGTGGAGAGTTCTGATACCATTGATAATGTCAAGGCGAAGATCCAGGATAAGGAGGGCATTCCGCCGGACCAGCAGAGGCTCATCTTTGCTGGTAAACAATTGGAAGATGGTCGAACTCTTGCTGACTATAATATCCAAAAGGAGTCGACCCTTCACCTTGTTCTTCGACTCCGTGGTGGGTTTTAAGTTGGTCTCTTCTTTTCAGTATGAATGTGATGGATTGTGTTTCGTTTAATGGTTTTTCTTGTTGGTATGAATCAAACAATTGTTGGGTTAATTCTTCTTTTTGTGGTTTTATCTACTGAATTTTCAATTGGAGCATAGAAACTAGACATGATTTGAAAAATGCAGAATGTAAACAGGAATTCGAAACTATAATCACTTCAAGCACATAGGTAACCTGAACATATAATGCTGAGCTGAACAAGATTTATAGTGTATAAATGACGACGCATATCGTTGGCCATTTGATGCAATAGTAGCTCCAAGACTTTTCATAGTATAGGTTTTGGGTTTGAATCCTGACCACATTAAAAAAGGGTCTGTGGCCAGGTCAAGGGTTTACACGGTTGAGGGTTACTCCTGTGGTGGGCTGTCCTAGATATTCTAGGTGTTGCCCCGGGGAAACCCAATTATCCTAGAATATCTAGGTGTTGTCGTTAAAAAACAAATGACGACGCTTAACACATTATAATGGTAAGGATTAATTCCACCTTTTACCAATTGACTAATAATAATCCTAACTAAGAATATTCTTACAACCAGTCCCTACTTTCAAACTATTTTCTTACATTGGACCTTCGTTAAAATAATTTAATGCCGTTAGATTTTATATGACGTGGACATCTGCAAACTGCCGGAAAGTTGAGCTAAGCCGGAACCCTAGCCATCGCCTTCGTCGGAGGGGTGGTCTGCAAACCCTAGTCTGTCACTGTCTTCACCGTTAAACACCATTGTTGTCTCCGTTTGGACTTGCCGGAAAAACGAGACCCGTTAAACACCACCAGAGCCAATGTCAAAACCTACGACGAGACCATTGCTAGCTTGACTCGACTTTTCGGCAGTTTGCAGATGTCCAATGTAAGAAAATAGTTTGAAAGTAGTGACTGCTGATAATAATATTTTCAGTTGGAATTATTATTAGTCAATTGGTAAAAGATGGGAATCCAATTTCCCTAATGATAATTGAGAAACTAACCTTTTTTTGTTTTAAAATTTATTGGATGAAATTTTCATATAATCCTACCTTTCCAATCGTGCTCTTAATAATGTCATGGTGGCGGTGTTCCATGTCCAATTATGTGGCCACGTGGTTCACGCCCCCAAGCCCTAATCACGGATTACCTTAAGAAAGTCGAAAGTTAAAAGTAAGTTCGGTGTTAAATTAAAAAAAAAAAGGAATTACCGGGTTATTTTACTTCATCTTTGAGATGTATAAGGAGAGAAATATCAATAATCAAAATTTTCACTAAATATAATTCGGATGATTGAGAGTTTGTAGTATATTGTAAGCAACTAGCAATTCCGAGTTCAAATTGGGGTTGGCTCAAATATGAGAGACATTTTTGGTTCTAGACTTAAGTTGTAACATCCGATAGGCAATCCAAGTGTGTGCAAATATGATATTTCTTGTAAAATTGGTCAAATTTGAACTCTCACATAAAACAAAAAAGATGATCAATTCTCAAACTTTTGGAAGCTTGGTATTATTAGTAAAAGTGACTAGTTTTAAATACCCGAACCGTATTGTGTTTTATAAAATTTATGAATTTGGAAGCAAAATCTTACATTAGGGATAGCAAAAAAAACTAGAACTCAATATAAATACCTGAAACATTCGAAACAGGTATTCAGGTAAAGGGCTAGGTATATGACTAATAGAAAAAAAAATATATTGTGGTTATGGAAAATGTATGGTATTAGATGATATCTGGCTCTATTACCTAAAACCATATACACTTTTACGCAAACAATATACCAAAAATATTTTAATTTTAATTTTAACTTTTATTTTCCTAGTCCATTGTCTAGTAATGATTCATTCTAATAACTTAATTATGTGAAAAATGATTTTTTTGAGGATATTATTTATATTTTGTATCCTATGAAGTATAAGCTTATATTTTGGGATTTATATAGGTATTTCAAACATTTGTGGTGATGACGATTTGTATGTAATTTAAAATATTTTAATCTCTTGTAGTTATTAAAAACATAAAATTATATAAAAATTAGAATGGTAAAAAAAAGAATTGTACTTGGAATCCCAACATGTATTTTTTTAAACAAACTAAAAGATATACCCGATACATGTTGGTATACCTCATACTCAACAGGTCTTAAGCTGGATATGTGACAATTTTACGATTGGATATGGACTGAGATTAGAATACCTGTCTTATTGACATTTTAAGTCAAACTTATGCATGTATTAAGAAATTACAAAGATGCCTACAAACGAATATGAGTGAATTAATAAATTTAGTAAGTTTTGGTCAATTAACCTATGTTCGTGCAAATAGGTAGTAAATGTTGAAATGGCGTCTTATTGATGATGATCATGGGTGCTAGAAAGAATTGTGACAAGGAAGTGGTAATCAAGGTGCTTGTAGTGTATAATTCAAATAAAAAAATTCTAAGGTGTGTACATGCGGTGTTAAGGAAAAAAAAAGTTTACAAAAAAAGGAATAGGCTATACATACCCCCCTCTTACTTGTAGTACACATTCCATCTGAAAAAATAACCTTTAAACTTGTCATTTTACCCCTTTTGAAAAATCTTTATTTTAAAAAATCGTTATTTAAAGTTTAAAAACACTTTCTATAAAATAAAATGTATGCCCCTCCCCCCTCCTACTTGTCGTACCCCTCTCCCCTCATTTTACCCCTCTTCGAATAGTCATTATTTATAAAAACTGTTTTTTTAAGTTTAAGAGCACTTTCTATAAAATAAAAACGGGTTAGGCTATACATACCCCTCCTACTTGTCGTACCCCCTCTGAAAAAATAACTTTTAAACGTGTTATTTTATCTTATTCGAAAAATCATTATTTCTTAAACCTTTTTTTAAGTTTAAAAGCACTATGTATAAAATAAAACGTATACCCCTCTCCCCTCCTACTTGTCGTACCCCGTCTCATCTTATCCTTTCGAATAATCATTATTTATAAAACTGTTTTTTTAAGTTTAAAAGCACTATCTATAAAATAAAAATGGGTTAGGCTATAGATACCCCCTCCTACTTGTCGTACCCCTTGAAAAAAATAGCTTTTAAACTTGTCAATTTACTCCATTCGAAAAATCATTATTTCGAAAACCTTTTTTTAGTTTAAAAGCAATTTGTATAAAATAAAACGTATACCCCTCCCCCTTCTACTTGTCGTACCCCACCCTATGTTACCCCATTCGAATAATCATTATTTATAAAATAGTTTTTTACGTTTAAAAGCAATTTCTATAAAATAAAAATAATAATCATATAATGTCTTTTAAAAACGTCTTTATTCTTTTTATAGTTGATTTTATGTATTTAACCCATTGACTAATACTAACTAAAATTAATTAATTAAAGCTTTCATAAATATTAAAAAAAACACTCTCTATAAATATCAAATTCCATAAAAAATGATAATTTGTTAAATTCATAGTAATAATAAACTCTCTACACATCTATGACATCATCTTCGTTTGATAAACCAGGAACAAGTTGAGTATAATTTTGTAGACGTCGCATATACATCGATTGACATCCAATTGCATATGGATGTTTATAGTGCTTCCATAGGTACACAATAGTCGGCACTGGATACTCTCCTTCTATTAGCACCATGATATAATGGTTACCATGTACGTGTGTAATAGTATGCGATCTATGGTCTTCAAACTCTTCATGGCCTTTCCAAAGCGGGAAGCAAGTGCTGAAACCCTTCGCTCAAGAAATGAACGATGACACCAAATCGATTTGCAATCAAGACACCTGTGTCAGGCATAATCAACCAGTTTCTTTTCGGTGCATAATGATGAGCGGCTAAAGTTTTGCACGTTTTTATGGTTAATATTGCATATTTACTTGAATTACTATTTGGAATACAATGGCTTTGTGTAGTTATGCAAACATAGGTAATAGGAGCTTAAAGGATGATTTTGAAGCAATATACAAGACATACGCGAGTAGGAGTAGACCGCACGAGAAAACAGGATCAAAGATGAAAGATTTGGAAGTTTTATGCAGGTGGCGTAAGCTTATGCTGGTCACATTTTCCAAATAGTAGCTTTTCAGCTAGGGGCGTTCTGGCGTAAGCTTACGCTAGAACCTTTTCACATCAGTGGCATAGGGCGTAAGCTTACACTGGTGTACGGATTTGGGCGGAGTTTTAGGGAAACTGTCGATTTTGAGTGTTGAATAGGGGGTTTCATCCCTAATTTCAAAATCATCTTTTGGAAAATAGTTTTGGACGATTTGGAGAGGTCTTGGGATGCTAGAAAGAGTATTCCAACATTTAATTGAAGATTGATACCGAGAAATTGAAGAATCAAAGATGAATTCCACAACCATGAGAGGCTAATCCATTGGTAATCATTCCTGGGTGGATTGTTTGTAAGTTTTTAGGGTTTTATCACATGCTAGATTTGAGATACAATCCTTGTAAGCGTTCGGTTTGAACTAGTTGAATCATTGTGTTTAGTATTGTTTTGAACTCACGGGAGTCGATATTTTCTTGCACCGTTGACCTCGTTAGAAGATAATTGCTATGAACTTTGATTTGTGTGAGTTTATGGATTAATCTAATTCTATATTGCATACATTTATCTAGATTTCATTTGTGAATGTTGTCTTGCACCATTTGCCTATGAAGTATGAATGTTGATGTTCTTGGTTAGAATTTGTCAAATAAATATAGATAATCGTTTGATTGCTTGAACTCATATCTTGGTGTGATAATCTCTAATTGTTTATGAACTTGAAACCCGAGTGTGATTCCTTTTTAATCAATGTTTAAAATCTAAATCGTTTGTTTGATACTTGATTGCTAGTGATCGTTTACACGTTAATTGCTACTTAATAATCATTATTTGTTTAAGTTGCTAATTTACACCTCAATCATTACTTGTGTTTGGTCAGAAAGACCCATTAAAACTTTATAAATCACTTTGTCGATTGAAGTTAAGCGCCGACCACAAACTTTTCGTGGTTCGACACCCTTCTTACCTTAACAAGTTTAAGGTGATTAGGACACACTAAATCTCTATCTTTGACCGGTTGCTTCGACACCGATCAAATTTTGGCGCCGCTGCCGGGGAGTGTGTGTGCTTGGTGTTTTATTTTAATTGACTTTTGTGACTACTTGTTTACTTGTTTTATGTTGTTAATTCTCTTTCATTTTCGTATTACGCATGGTGTTTGTTTGCGTGTGCAAGTGACAGATTAGTGCATGCATACTCGTTTATCCAGGAGGACTTCGCCGCTTGTTTTTTAACCAGAAATTGAGAGACTAGTAAGGCAAAACCGAACCCGACAACCCAATTTACAACCCATTTCACCCGAGCCCCCATTAATGGATACCTGAAGCAACCATTCGGGACCTAGCATTAGAAAAGGTGCTCCAAATCCAAACAGAGGCCCAATCCCTAACCGCCCACCAACTCCACCTCACCGCTTTCCAACCCCATCCATGCCCATTAACAACAATCAACCCCGAGGATCGGGTCCAGCTCGTCAAACCCGACCCGTTCTTAACCATACCAATCCCGCTTACCAAGGAAGGAGGGGATCACAACAACGCCAAACCCCTCCCGGAAACATCTTTGGGTTCTAACCACGAAAAAATGACGATGAAGGTTGGGAGGATGACGAACATGGAGAATTTGGGTACGATGATAATGAAGACGTCGGTAATGGTAATGGGTTTGGATGCTATGAGTATGAATATGGTGAACAAAGCCAATTTGAAGAAGATCAAGAGGGATACATGTATGGTGATGAAGAAGAGGTGAATAATGTTCATTAAAGGGTGAGACAACCACCAGGTCGAACCGGTAGACCCGAGAGACTCGTTTACCCTCATCGACAAGAGGGGAGGAGATTTCAAAGGGGCGGTAGCCCCCTTTTGGTGGTGTTAATGGTCGTTTCCGACCGATCGTTTCGAAAAATGCTTCTCCAATAGTACCACCAATTCAGGGAATGAGAAGATTCAAGTCAAGACCGAACTACATTAATGTCCTTCCCCATTTTCATGGCATGGTCATCGAAGAGCCATACACCCATTTAGCCGAGTTTGCCGCCATATGTAGCACAATTGGAGATGAGAACTTCGATCAAAGCAAGGTCAAACTTAGACTTTTCCAGTTTTCACTCAAGGATCGGGCGAAGCAATGGTTTATCACATTGTCGGCTAATAGAATTCATACATGGGAGGAATTCAACAAGTTTTCTTGGATGAATATTATTCGGTTGCGAAGACGGATGACTCCCGAATTAAGATTCGAACTTTTCAACAACAAGCAGGTGAACCGTTACATGAAACATTTACCCATTTCAAAGAGTTGTTGAGGAAATGCCCGCACCATCAAATTGAGTTGTGGGAGTTGGTGAAGTGTTTTGTGGATGGTTTGACTCAAGAAATAAGGAAATATTTGAAGTCCACAAGTAATGGAACTTTGTTGTCTAATCCAAGAAGATTGGGATTTCTTGGAACGGATGAGCCAAAGTTCTAAAGCCGAAGCATCGGCTATCCGAAGAGCCAAACATCCTATTTCTAAATCTACCCCGGATTATGAAACAAAGGAGAGGTTGGCATCCATGGAAAGAGAGTTGGCATTGTTGAGGAAATGTGAGAAGAAAGAAGTAACGGGAATAAAAACACGGTTTGATGTTTGTGAAGATTGTGGGGATTTAGGCCACAAGACTATCGATTGTCCCTTTCAAGAAGGGAAACACGAAGAGGTCAATCAAGTGTATGGTGATAGGAAGCAATATGACATGAACTCAAATACCTATCACCCGGGGTTGAGAAACCATCCCCATTTCAAGTATGGGATTGCGGCAAATCAAATGAATCCCAACTTTCAAGGTGTGAATCAAAACACTTCATCATCCTCCTATCAACCGCGCCAACAAGGTAACTACAACTCAGGTGGTTACCAAAGGAATTCTTACAATAACAACAACCAGAACATGAATTACCCCCCACGAAATTACAATCAAGATCATCATCAACAACAAAGTGGCTTGTAACATCCCGAAAATCTGAGAGGTTAAGGGTTCGGGTTAGTGAGTGACCCGAGTCTATATTAAACTAAATAAGGGGCAGGGTTTGCCGTGCGGGCGTTTTAACGACAGTAAACGACACAGTTAGTCGCTTAAAGAGGGTTTATGATCGAAACGCACAAAACAAGAGATGAGGGGCTAGAATGTAAAACCTCAAAGGTTTAAATACCTCATTTATGCTAACCCTAGACCATAATCGGTCTAGGGGGCTTACGACAGCTGTAAAGGAGACGAGAGTGGGGAACAACGGTCGGAGGAAGCCGGAGAGGAGGAAGGTGATGGTTCACGGTGTTGTATGGTGGATGAAAGGGTGGTCCGACATTGGCAACGTCCTAAAACGAAAGGTAACTCTTGTTCTCAATCCTTTCTTGTTTGTTTACGTGTTTTGTGAGAAACCCGGTGAGGGTTTGAGGTAATGATCATGGCCAACGACTACAATGAAAGGGGAGAGGATGGCCGACTGTGGTGATGTTCACGGGGAAGAAGAGGTCAACGACAGCAGGGGTTATGGGGGGTAGTGCGATGGGCCATGGTGAACCGAGATAGGGCTGTTGGCCGATTATCGGGGAAGAGGAGGAGAGGGGAGGCGAAGTGGCTGCTGTGACAGTCGTGATAGTGGTGTGCAGGGCCGGTGACACTTCTGGCGAGGGTTGGACGCAGCTTTTAAGACGATAGTGAGCTGGTGCATGGTGAGAGCCGACTAGGGTTTTGCCGAAGAAGATGACCATGGTGACGAGTGGTGGTGCTCGGCGTCCGACGTGAAGGTAATGGTGGTGGAGTACTACGGCAGCAACCAAGGGAAGAGGATGGCAACTGTTAAGGCTTCCCAGTGATGAAGACATGGGCGGCTTGCACCGTGGGAGTGGCAGAAATCATTAACGAGGTCGGTTAAGGTTATGCGTAGCATGGGTTACATGTATGCATGGAAAACCCGACTCGCGTGTACGTGTTCCGTGGGGTTTGGGCTTGCATGGTGACGTTTTTCTAATTAGGGTTTTGCATGATGTAGGTTACGTGCATGAATGGGAAGTGAGCCATGCGGGCATACGGGTTCTAAGCGGATCAAGGACGATCCGATGTATGGGCTGTGGTAAATCAGAAGGGCGAGCAGTTGAGATCAAGTATTGGGAGTGTTATTATTTCATGCGTTAGTTGGCGTGTCTTTGGAACGTGACTGATCATGTGATCATACGTTTGGCAGGTTCGAATTAGTGCTAGTGATCGGAGTGCGGAGCAGAGTCAGAGACTCGGCGTAACCAGCGAGTTTCTAATCCGCTCTTTAAATGTTTTTTAATGTTTTGGAGCTATCGTACATACTTTCAGGACGTGTTTTATTATATTAAATGTGTAACGAGCTTTGGGGTTTAACCCGATTAGTTTATGAATTTAAGTATTCAAATATGGGGCTAAGGGACCGTGTGTTGTCCATAGGATGTGTAGGTTAAAGGTGGGTATATGGTCATGGGTCGTATAGTGACCTAATAGGGGTGAGTCGGGGGACGAGTTTACATGTCGTGCGGGTATGTCTAGGAGATATTACAGGGTGAGTCGGGATGTATGCTAAACGCTTATGAATACATGTAGGATACATTATCCTATTGCTATGAGTGGGGTGCATGTGTAGTTAATGAGTCATGTAAATGAAGGGTGATGTTATGTGTTTTATATCTGTGTTGTGTTTGCATCGTTATCTTTATTACACGAAAAACGGGATTGTGAAGGATAAGGTCCTTCGGGCTTCGGGAAGTCACCAAAGGTGACAATATTCAACATGTTAATGATGAGTTCGGGGTGCGTCGAACGCCCTAACGAGGGAAACCCTAACAAGGGTAACCCTGACGAGGGTGTAGTGACGAGGTATGTGTTTGTGTGCATATGTATGTGTTAAATTGCATGTAAGTGTTGAGTTATATTTGTTGTGTGTGAAATAATATTATTGTGTTGTGTAGATAATGTTAATGAGGCGAGTAGAGTTAGATTGACCGTGGTGTCGGGATTGTAATGTGGTGTTTACAACTTTCGTGTTAGTTGAATTGTGAGAGCCTTGGTCAAGGCTGAGTAAGTCAATGTCTATGGGTTGGTCGTGTTAACCAGGTTTTCGGGTTAATACAGGTGGTAGATTACGAGTATTCAGTATAGTAAGATTGATTCTTTTCGGGGAGGTTTATGAGGTTATGTTGGTGGGACGAGTCTGGGGTGGTAAACCTTTTGTGTTGTTGGGTTGCACTAACAGAGCTGACAAAGCACTATGGGTTTGTATATGTTTATGTGTGTATAATAGTCTAAACAAGTCAATAAGAGAAGCAAAATATCTTGTAATTTTAAAACAGACTTTTTTTTTTGTCTTAAACCTATGGTTATTTTTCTGGGATTTGATTATGGGTGTTCATCCCTTCTAGTTTCAGGTTCACATTCTTTGCATGCCAAACCAAAAACTGCAGTGAATTCGAAGTGCACGAAACTGAACGGTAACCCAAATTAGAATTTGGTTTTGTTCCATTTTAACCTATAAATATATAATTATAAGTATTCAATAAATATATATATATATATATAATTAATAAAATTTAATTTTCAGATATTGGGTATCCGAAATTTTCTAAAACTGATATCCGAATTCGAATTCAAAAATTCAATCATACAAATGCAGAACTGCTAGAAAGAAGTTTAGGATGAGGTTTGATGGAAATTGTTTTTGCCTGCCACTAGTTTTCTGTTGCTGTTGAATCAGAAATCAATATTGTTGCAGAATGAATTAGAAATTAGAATTGTTTGCTGTTTGTAAATGCTGTTGTTTAGTGTTTGTCGATAGAATGAATTTTGTTATGCTGTTCTTATTGTCGTATGATGGAATGGAACCGGTGGTCAAGCCAATGTAGTCCATAAACATAGGACTTCGGTTTAATTGGGCATGGTCAGTTTCCTTTGGTCTATAACCGAGATCAAGAATCTTGAGAAAACAGGACCAAGGACCAACCGTTAGGTATTTTGGTCCGAGTAGCCCGATTTCGGTAGAGGAATAATATGATGGTGAGACCGGATGAATAGAATGTAGCAGTTGCAAGACGTTGAATATTAAAACATCTTTATACTAATAAATAAAACTCATACGGGGACACATGTTACTTTCTGGTGCATCTTTAGTCTCGTTTTCCGGGTCTCTCTTCTATTAAACAGTAATATTAAAAGAATATATTTTTTAAATATATAGTATTATATAGAAGATTTTAATCCAGTTTAATAATATATAGTGTTGAATAAGCCAAACTTTGAAAGTGTTTGGTTTCATCTTGTAACGAAGTGGATAACAACTGTGAAGTGAATTTACCTTTACACCCTTGCGTACAAGACGGCCGTACGCTACAAAAAAACACTGGCGTATATACAACGCTTATCCCTAATCTCTCACCCGTCTCTATTTTATTTTATTTAATTGAAGAATTCGATTCAAAGCCGGTCTGCGATTCAGGTACCCTTTCTTTTTCTTTGATCAAATAGAATCCTTTCAATTTGTTTTTGTAATCGCTTTTAAGGTTTTACAATTTGATGATGAAATAGAATACTGATTACGATTTAGATCTATTGTTTAGTGATTTGATAAATACAATGCCATTTCTTCGATCAAATTGAATTTCTGAGATGCGTTGGTTCTCTGATTGTTGCTCATTAGATTAAATTATTAGGGCTAATGGTTTGTTTATAAAAATGATCTTTTTAGGGTTTCGAATTGCATTCTTTTGTAGATGTATTATTGATGAAGCGGTTGTTTCGTTGGAGGTTTTAGTACTTAGTAGGATCTTGCTGATTCAAACGTCCTGGGTTTAGGTTTATTTTTGGTTCTAAAGTTGCTGTGGTCTTGGTTTAAAAAGGGGCGCCGCATGTAGTTCTGGGTCAAAACTAGGGTCTTTTGGAGTTTTATATATAAAAACAACCAAATGGATGGAGAGATTATAAAAGGTTTACTTGATAAATAGGTTGATGTGTGAAACAGACGAGATAAGACGTAATTTCTGGTTGTAACTAAAGCTTATATGGTTGTTCATACGCGTGTGACAGCTTTTTGATATCTATGCCTAATAGGGTGTAAGTTAATTTTATTTAGAGAAAAAAATGCTTTCATTTGTCTGTCAAAAGAAAGAAAAAAATGTAGTCAAATTGATGAGGTGATGAATGATGAAAATCGAGTTTAGTTGAATCACCTACTCCTCCATTGCATGAAACATATTCGGTTTTAGCGGTTTAACGATTCGGTTATGCGGTTTGAGCCGGAATTTTTAAATCGCTAGGTTATCCTAAATTTTTTACAACGATAAAGATGGTTTATGAATGCAATACATATACGTAACTTCAAATTCTAAAAATGAGAAAAAAAAAACAGAAAAGGTTAAACGGTCGGTACCAAGTACCAAACCGTCGGCAGGACTGTTAACTTGCCCACGGAATTGTATAAATCTCAAACCGGCTTACTTGCTTCGATTTCAATTGTTTATGAACACAGAACACCTCTAGCAGTATCTTATTTCTTGACTATATTACCATTGTAAATCATATACTACTTGTTGATGCTTCTGATTGACTTTCTTCCAATTGTAGTCTACATGATTCTTTATTCTGTCACACATTTTGGGGATTCTAGACATTTGACATGTATTTCTAAAATAAATGTTTTAATTTTATGAGTACTTTATCAAAACATCTATTTGAAAAAGTAGTTTTTGTACTTGAACATCTTTAGTAACTCCCCTAGTGCAAGTTAGATCCACATAATTGCATTGGGGCATTAGGCTTTTACTTGAATGCTGCAAAAATATTTTCGAGTTTGATATGATCGGTTGAAATGCTTGTTAAAAGTAATTGCAAACTCTATTTTCTTTAATCTATGAAGCTGTAACCTTAAAAAGTTTCAACCACAAGCAAGTTTTAATGCATGATTTGAGTGGTTTTTGGATCTATATGCCATTAGTGATATGTAGTTTGAAATTAGTTATCATTTCATGTTTTTTTCTCCCTTAAAAAAGCCCATGATGTGTTTTTGACTTGTATCGTAGCGTATATTTTGTATCTATATGCTTGTAGTAACTACATGCCGGTTGTGATATATCTTCCATTTCATTTTTCACTGTTCAGAAGGACAAAGAAGAACATTGCTTGTTTGTTCGTTTCTTGCCTCAAATCCTAGTACTCATATTTCATGTCTGAAATCGACCTCCAGATTCCAAGTGCCTTTGGTATGTTTTCTCCTTTTATCTTTTCATTCTTAAAGCTAATGTGGTGATTTTTAAAAATCATCTAAAGTTTATATGATTTTGGTACTTTTTGGCAGATCCATTCGCTGAGGCAAATGCGGAGGACTCAAATGCAGGGTCCAAAGAATACGTACATATACGTATACAGCAACGAAATGGTAGGAAAAGCCTGACAACTGTTCAAGGGTTGAAGAAAGAATTCAGCTACAATAAGATTCTTAAGGACCTTAAAAAAGAATTTTGCTGCAATGGTACTGTTGTTCAAGATCCAGAGCTTGGTCAAGTAAGCCAACAATTTATTCTAATACTCTAATTGACTAATTGTAATAACTAAGGGTGTAAACGAGCCGAGCCCAAGCTTGTGCTTGGCTTGCTCTATGTCTAAAGCTTGAGCTTGTCTCAGTTTGATTCTTTTGTTATTTATTAATTATTTTATTTATATACATATATAATTATTTTTATACGTATTTATAGTTACAATTATATGTTTGTACATGTAACATAATATGCATTATGTAGTTATATATAAGTAATATTAATTATAGATTTATATTAATAAAAATTATTATGCTCATAAATAATAGGCTTGTTTAGGCTCACGAGTCTAGCCAGACTTGGTATATGCCCGAGCTCGTTTATTAAATGAGCTCTACTTTAGGCTTGAGCTCGAGCTTAAACTCGGCTCAATTCAAGGTTTTAGCGGTGCCGATCTCAAGTAAACTCTGCTCGTTTACATCCCATGTCATGTAAATATAATTTGTGGGGTTAATTAGCTGAATTTGTTTTGATGAATTGAACCGTACTTGTAATGCAGGTCATCCAGCTTCAAGGCGATCAGAGGAAAAACGTCTCCACCTTTCTTGTTCAAGTATTGATTCTTCCTACACGTTACCACTATACTTAAATTGTTGCTACTACTTATTTCTTTCTTTTTTTTTCTCTCTCTAAAACAGGCTGGAATCGTGAAGAAAGAGCGCATCAAGATTCATGGTTTTTAAACTGTGCTTGTCATCTGATCGTGTTATCTTGGAGACTTGTATTGTGTTTGTTTTCTGTTGCTTGTAGTCTCTGCTTTTCCTTGTGATCTTTATGCTTGTTTTCCAGAACCATAAACCTTGCAGAATGTTTGATGATTATGACCTCATGCTTGTTAATCATAATTTATCAGTGTTCTTTATGTCTAATCTTTACTTTTGCAGGATTTATGCATGGCCGGATATTATGAGAACCGCCGGTTCCGGGACCGGTTCTGGGTTTTTTGACGGACCGGTTAAAAATCGGATAAAAATCGGATTTTTTGGAACCGGTTTTTTTCGGACATTTTGGAACCGGTTCGGAACCGGTTCTAGCCGTTGGGGTTAAAAAAAAAACGGCTATATAGCCGTTTTATGGCCGTTTTTTTTGTTTTTTTTTGTTTTTAAGGATTGAAATTTAGTATAAATAGGTATTGGGTGTTTGTGTTAGTTCACCACAACATTCTAGCTCTCAAAAACGCTCTCAAAACGCAAAAAAACGCTCACGTTAAGCAAAAAAAAAAAACGCTCTCATGGCTTCCGCTTCCGCAAGTACTCAAAATTCGGTTGGTGGTTCTACTAGCGATGTTACGGTTGTGTCAATACTTCCTTGCTCCCGAAACCAAGAAATATGGGCTTATTTCGATTTATGCGAAATGTCTAACGGCTCGCAAAAGGCTCGTTGCAAACGTTGTGGTAAACTTTTAGCTGCGGCGGGAAATAGCAGTTTAAGGAAACATATTGCTAGTCACGCAAGACACACTCAAGAAGGTGAAAATCAAACTCAAATTGGTAGGGATGGAGGAGATTGGCAATACAATGTCGAAAGTATTCGTGAGAGAATGGCACATTTCGTCATTCAAGAAGGCTTGCCTTTTGATCATTTTGATAATCCGCGCTTGACGAGGATGATACAAGAGACGCTTCAACCGAATTACACAAATGTAAGTCGTTCTACTTTGAGAAGAGATTGTTTAAAAATGTGGAAAAGAGCCAAAAAAGAATTAATTTTAGGTTTTGAAAAATTAAATACCGGCATTAACTTAACAACGGACGTTTGGTCCGCTCCACATGGTTTACCCGAATCGTACCTTTGCGTTACCGCACATTGGGTTCAACCGGAGTCGTGGCAAATGATGAAGCGTACGATTGCGTTTGATTATTTTGGATATCCACATACCGGTGAAAACTTATTTTATATTTTAGACTCGGTAATTCAAACTTATAAAATTCAACCGAAAATATTTTCAATATCTTTTGATAACGCTTCAAATAACACAAACGCGGTCGAAAAATTAAAAATAAAATATGAACCGCCTTGTAACGGTGTTTTTTTTCATAGTCGATGTGTTGCACACATCATTAACTTGGTTGTGCAAGACGGTCTAAACGTCCAAGAAATAAGAGACGTAAAAGAAAATTTTAAAGTGATGTTACGTGAAGTTTTTAGCACAAGCAAAAAAAGATATATAAACTATAGAAACTTGTGCCAACAAACGGATTCCATCTTTTTAGGTCCGAATTGGGACGTACCTACTAGATGGAACTCGACTTGGAAAATGTTTGAATCGGCCTTAAGGCAAAGAATTACTTTAAAACATTTCCATGATGAACTTGTGCAAAAGAAACGTTGTTTACAAAAATTTGATAATATAAGTTGGGATATGATCGAGAAACTAACTAATTTGCTTGAGGTTTTTAAAAATGCAACTACATGTTTATCGGGAGTTTATTATCCCACGTCTTCGCTAATACTTCAACAATTATACTTAATATGTAATAAATTAAAAGAGTTTGAATATCACGGCACTATTTTTAAAAAAATGGTAAAACCTATGAAAGCTAAATTTAAAAAATATTTTTCAGAAATGCCGGCCGTTGTTACATGTTCGGCCGCCTTAAACCCAACGATTAATGTAACCGGTGTTGAAACATTAATTGGATCAATATCGGATGATTTAAATATGTTCGAGGAAGACCCAAATTTTGAATCAAATGCAATAAGGGATTTCAATTCGGCTTTTAATAATATGTTTGATTATTATTTACGCAAATATGGTGGAAGTGGTGATCCATCAAACATACGTGAATCAATGGGTTCGGGTTCAACTTCTAGTAGTTCAAGGAACCCGATGCTAAATTTATTTAACACTTTAAGAAACGAAAATACTAAACGAGCTCGTGGAACCACACCAAGTAGCGAGCTTGGGAGATATCAAGCAACCGACTTTATTTCTACTCTAAGATCCGAAGAGTTTGAAAACTTTGATATCTTGAGTTGGTGGCAAGGAAGGGAATCCCAATATCCCGTTCTAGCCGCAATGGCCCGTGACCTACTAACCGTCCAAGCTTCCACGGTAGCTTCGGAATCCGCTTTTTCTCTTAGTGGCAGGGTTTTATCTATTCGAAGAACGAGGCTTACACCGGAATCTATGGAGATGTGTATTTGCTTGAAGGACCATTTGGATGCCGCCGAACGTGTACAACATGTTGCAAAATTAGAAGGCGAGCTTGACGTTGAACAAGAAATACATGAATTCAAAGTAGAACATGGGGCGGCGACTCCACTTTCGGACGAAGAACAAGCTTACGATGAAGCCCAACGTATCTCAAGCGAAGAAGAATGAAAACCGATGTTACAAAGACTACGACGAAGAATATTGAAAACATAATAAATAATTAATGCTTTGTGATTCAATTATGTTTTTTGTATTTTTTTTGTACGAACTATTGTTAAATAACTTAAAAAAATCTACAAAATAAATAAAACATGTATTTTATAGTGTATCTTTGTTAATTTTTAATTTTTTTTTTTTTCGGAACCGGTGGAACCGGTTTTTTTTAACCGGTCCGGTTCTAAATATCCGAACCGGTCCCAATAGGTTCCAAGTCTCCACACCCGGAACCGGATCCGAACCGGAACCGGTTCTAATGGATCCGGTTATTGACCAACTTTGACGGAACCGGTCCGGATCCGAACCGGATCCGGTTAAAAAAAAAAACCGATTTGTGCACCTCTAATCTCAAGGGCTCAAAGAGCATTCTTCAGGCAATGTAGGAAACCTCTTAGTATCTTTGCAGTAGTCATATATCACCAAGTTCCTTTGAACCCAAGCAAAATCCAGTTTCTGATCTTTTGTAAGATGCCATGCCTCATATTGATCCCACCAATGTTGGGTGGTGGTTGAAACACATTCAGGATAAGGGTCTTTCCATTGACAGCCATCAACAGTGAAATCTTTATATGACGAAACAAATGGTGCTTTTTTCCAGTCGGTTTTCTCCAGACCCCCTCTCGTGGCCCAGTCGTCCGCGTTCCATATGCTTGAGAACAAGTACATCGGTTTTTGATTTGGGAAGAAGTTGTTCTCGTAATCGGCGTTCTTGTATACTCTCACCGGTACTCTATCCACAAAGAATCTGTTTGATTTGAGGGGTAAAAAGTAATTAGACATTATTCTTCACTAATTACGCTTAATCGTCACTAATTACGCTAGACACCCTTTATGTATATGATTTGTATCAAATTATTAGCTTTTTTAAATGACCAAAATACTCTTACTATTATAAAATAAAAAAAATATATTGTGAGCCCCACTCCATTTTCATCATCTTCATCCCACCGGTAATATCCTAAAATGGAGGGTAGATTTAACTGAAAAATCTAACATCTGTTAGTCTAAAGATTATAATTTAATACAAACCATATACATAAAGGGTGTCCAACGTAATTACTGAATATACAAAAAAGAACATACTTATTATTTTAAAAGAATAATAGATGAAGTAGGATTGACCTAAAACATAAAAAGAGAACATACTTGTTATTTTAATAACTTAGTTTGAGTGGGCATGTATGTATGTTTGTTAACCCAATTTCTTTTCATTAACAGTGGGAAAGTGTTTATTGACTTGTTAGCTTTTTAAAAAGTCAATAAGCCAAAAGTCAAGAAATCCTGGTTTTTGAAAATAACTTATTGATTTATTAGCTTTTCAAAAAACCAATAAATCAATAAGTCATTTCCAAAAGCATATCCAAACACCCCTAAGTAGCGTTTGAAAAATGATTTAAAAAATATATTTGACCCAAATATCCACAACTTACATGATTTGATGAGAATTCCATAAGATGGAATAAGTGTGGTAGTCAAGAGTTGGATCGAACCAAAGCTTGTGTCTCATCTCCCGGTTGCCGGTCCCATTTCTGTAGACATTCGTCTGGATCAAATACGGTTCACCGCTCCGGTTCCCAAGAAACTCAAAATCAAGCTCATCTCTTGTTGGACCGGCACCATCCTCCGTACACATCTACATAACATAATATAGATTCAACTTCAAATTCAATAATGACGACTGATCAATTTTGACAAAAAGTCAAAAGCGAACTTACATAGTAAGCGGTGACAACTCCGGCAGAATCACCTCCGACCAACTTTAGCTTCATACTGAACCACCCGAATCGGTATCTTTGTTTTGTCTGAAACCCGCAACCTGTGTCATTGTCAAGAGAAAGATACCAGATCTGACCATCTTCCGAGGTTTTGAAATGATTTTCAGACCACATGATGCTGAAATTATCATCAAATGAAGATTTTGGCGCAGCGGAACAACAGGTTGTAGCCATCGCCAGATACACCACCATCCACCAGATCGCACCCCTTGCCATTGAAGCTTCCTTCTCCATTGAGATCGCAGAGTTGTAAGAACCAACTGAAGCCTTTCTCTCTCATGACTTTTTTTATATACATAAATATTATATTATATATATATATATATATATATTTTTTATATACACTGAGGGGAGAGAGAGAATACAGTTGTGGTTATTCTTTAAGAAACTACGGGAGAGTTGAAAGTGAAGTTATTTAAGTAGGATTTTTGTAAACAATTAGAAATAAATCTATTTCAAATTGATACGATTTGGTATTAACGGTCTAATTAACAGTTTAAAATTTGAACTAGGCGGATTTGAAATTTCCACCATTTAATTTTAAAAGGTTTAACGATTCAACTCGTAGTTTAAAACTTAAAACCAGTTGTATAAACTGAATCAATAGTCTAATCTTTATTATTTATTTAAACGGGATATAGATATTGTTTTTGTTATTTTAATCTTACCGATAACAATTACATCCTTCTTGCTAAACATGTGAAGGGGTGTCACCACCACCAACGCTCCGGATTAGGGTAAAAGCACTTGTCCGGAGTTCACCAGTCGACCCAAAAGCAAAACGCACAAACGTCACGGAAATGTGATGATAAGTGTCTCGGAACCGTAACGAGTCAGGTGGGGACCATAAGAATAACTAACGTAACTGACTACTAACACGGATGGTCCCACCTGACACGTGGCCGAATGATGCACCACGACGAAAGGTATAAATACTATCTTGAATGGAGAACCCGTGATTATTACCTAAGAAACTAATTTCAAATGAACTCCTTACTTATTCTCACGTCGGAGTTGGGTTCCTGTGGCAAGGCTAACAGTTCGTTTATTTTCCATATAAGCTTTTCCCCGTCGTTCATTCCATAAATATAACTAGACACCCAATCTGAAGATACTCCTCGAAGGACGAAGGTTAAAGTCATCTTCACAGGAATATACTTCATCAACAACATGTATAAAGGGGTGTTTGGGATTGAGTTTGAAAATGATTTATTGACTTAGTGACATTTTTAAAAAGCCAATAAGTCAAAAAAGTGTTTGGCATAGATAAAAGTCATTTTTATTTTGGCTTTTTGATGAGTTTTAAAAAGTTGTTTTCCAAAAGTCACAAATTCTGGCTTTTTAAAACTTTTTATGACTTTTTGAAAATAAAATTATAAACTAAGTCAAACACTTTTTAAAAAACAACTTATTGACTTATTGACTTTTCCTACCACAAAAGTTAATCCAAACACTTTTTAAAAAACTACTTTTGAAAAAGTTATAAGTCAATAAGCACTTTGACAAAAAACAATTTTCGAGTTAAATAAGCAATCCCAAATACCCTCTAAATATTTTTTTTTGTTTTTACAACGACATGCAATAATAGGTTTATTTATATATGAATATATATCTATACATACTAATAAATAAAGGTTTTTGGGTGCCACATGTCACTTCCTCATGCCTCCTCATATTGGTTTTCCCGTCTCTCTCTCCTAATAAATGCACCACTATCTTATTAAATAATAATGATATTATAAATATATTATTAAAGAAGAATAATAATTATATTAAATAAGAATATATAATAAGAATTCAAAATATAATTAATTAAAGAAAAATACTAATTTGTTATATACACACACATTTCCACTTGATATATCTCGAGACTATCATAATATTCTGACAAGTTAGGACGTATCTATAAATTTATAAGTTTTATCTTATTTTTAATATACAATCCCGTGTAATACACGGGATTCTAACCTAGTATATATATATATATAATTTATTTGCTTGAAAATAATATATTATTCATTATTATACTAAAAATACAAAAATGAAGAAAATTGACACAGGGAAGATGGAAGATCCAGGCTGCCTCCGGGTGGAGGGTAAGCCAGTAGGTCGCATGTTACATGAAAGAACGTGACATTGTTGGGTCTTATTCTTTTAATTATGTCAATTTAATATTTTAAAGTATTTGCTATTTTCCAAATAAATTAAACCATTATTTCAGCTCTTTTATATATAAAAAAACTAGGTTAAAAACCCGTGTATTATAATAGTTAAACAAAAAAATTAAATAATTAGTAACAAAGATTTAGAAATTATAAAAAATATTAAATAATAATAAAAGTTTAGAAATTAATAAATAAAATATTAAATAATAATAAAGATTTAAAATTAATAACAAAAATATTAAATAATTAATAATAAAGAAAAAGTAAGCAGGACAAAGAAATTTGAGGTCACATAATTATATTGTGACACGTGCTGGAACTATAATTATTTATTAGATATAGATGAGTTAATAAAAGTATGTATATGATTATATTGTTACATATCTTATAGCTATATGAATGAAATTGTTCTAACATTACCGTATAAGCATAACACATTTACAGAAAATGACTATTTTCATATTTTGTCTTTTAAATATTATTATATATATATTGAGAGTTAATAATCATTGATGAAGGATGAGTATTGTAGGTATGCAAATGAACCGAACGTTCAGCGAACAGTTTGTGAACTGTTTAATGGGGAGTTTATTTATATTCATTCGTTTAATTAGTGAACGAACATGAACAAGGAATTTCGTTCGATTAACTAAATAAACGAACATGAACAGAGGTCTTGTTCGTTCAATTGTGTTCGTGAACGTTCGTTTGTTTATATTCGTTTGTTTATGTTATTCATTATGATTTTTGTATATTTGTATTTTATTTTTTTTCTAAACTTTTTATATTCTTTAATTTTTATTTTGTTTTTTACCCTAACAATTAACTAAGCAAAGTAGGAAGCCCTATTATCATTTATGCAACGTTCCCCTATTCTCACACCCATTTGTGGTTTTGTGTCACCAACGCCTTCGCCAATCGCCATCCTTCACATCCTCTGCCATCTTTACGGTTAGGGCTTCTAAGTTCTCAATTCTAAATCATGTAAGCTTTCCTGCTTTTGACTTCCATCTGTAATTCATTTCATGTTATAAGATACAAACACGTAGCACCAGTTTGTTAGGGTTTAATGACTCCAAAAGAACTAAAATTCGAATAAACAAGTTATTTATTTTTTAAAAATTGATGGTGAAATTAGATAATTAGTTATCAGTTTGATACATGTACATAAAACTTGATGATAAAATGATTTTATTAAATGTTCATTTCGGAAGGCATTAGGGTTGACATCAAAAGTCTCAAACAAGGCTTCGTTCAGTTTTGTTTGGTTCGTGAACAAATCCATTTTCTTAATGAACGAACATGAACATGAAATTTCGTCCGATTAATGTTCGTGAACCGTTTGTGAACAAAATCAATGTTAAACGAACGAACACGAACAAGGCTTCGTTCGGTTCGTTTACAACCCTAATTGTAGGAATACATTTTAAACCGAGTTCCAATTTTCTTTCAAATGATACCTAATTTACTATTATTAACTAAACCCATCAAACCTGGTAAGGTTACTTTTTTGTGACCTTGAAAGCGGGCCTTGAAGCAACTGATAAGGTTGCTGCTTTGTGACCTTGAGGTCACGGGTTTGAGCCGTGGTAATAGCCTCCTGCAAGGGTAAGGCTGTGTATATCAGATCGCGAAGCAATCCGGTCCCTCCCCGGACACTGCGCAAATGCGGGAGCTAAGTTAAACACCGAATACACCTTTTTTTTTTAACTAAACCCAACAAATCTGCATACTAGAGGATTCAAACCTTAACTAGTTAACAGGGGAATATATCATTAACATCATAATATCCCCCATAACAACTGAGTTCCTATTAAGATTTACATCTTCACCATAAAGTTGACATTTGATGAATACAAAATTTTAATATTAAAAATAGTTATAATAAGTAAATTTGTTTTTCCCTAGAAGAAACAAGAGGCATGTAAAAAAGTATGTTACCAAAATTCTTCTTCTAATCCACATGCGCCTGTCACGTGCTCCACCTTGTGTAGTGTCGGTGTAATAACTAATAATTGACTCGCACCGATCAAATGCCAGCTGGTTTATATGTGTATAATCAAAGATTGTTTTCACTGTACATTGTTATTTTTATATTATTATTCCTGGTTATTATCAAATAAATTAACCGTCGATTTATGGCTGCGTAATTTTTTACAAGAAGTTTTTACCAGAATCACAATTAATCAAATCGTATATTTTTAGAAGCATGAAAAGAGGCACAGTGTATTAAATAAAAGCTACACCTATAGAGGAGATACAAATCGATGGATTAATAACCAACCACAAAAAAATGGATGCGGTAGGCGACAGCTCCCGTGGAGCCTCTAGAGAAGATAACGAAGCCGACGATTGTCTTTCCAATGCCAATTTTCTGTAGGGTATTTCTAATTGCTATCATCTCTATAATCTATTATATTAATTAAGTTGAGTAAATTACTATTTAAGTTCATGACGTTCGACAATTTTAACTATTTGATTTTTTTATGTTTAAATTCGTCTCTTTTAAACATGACGTTTCATTTTTTGCTTATGTCTAAGTCCGGATGACGAACTTCATTTGATTTTGTATTAATTTTTTTCTATAAACATTGAAATTCCCCTATATACTCAAATAGTTATTATATATATATATAACACAACCAGTCCTCCACCTCCTCCCCGTTTTGTTCCCTTCACGAGGTGGCCGGCGACCACCGCCGTCACCGTCACCGTCGTCGGCGAGCTCCACTGCCGCCACCAGCACCGTCTTCTTCACACTCTAAGATACCAAACCGTCGTCTTCTGTATCCGGCTGGGTAAACTACCATTGTCGTCTTCCAAGAACCCTACACGGCGGCCCTACGGCGGCAGCCGCCATCTCCGGTGATCTGCGGCGAGAGAATGGGAAGCTCTGGGGCTAGGGCCGGCTTCGGTATCTGTGAGGTTAAAGCAGGAGACCCCATCCAGGTTATGGAGGCGCCGGTAGACCCCATTCCATTCGAGAGGCGGAGGAGAGGAAGAAGGGATGATGGCGTCAACGGTGGACTGGCCCTAGTCCCTGATGCAGACAGATTTTCAGAGATTAAAGTTTGAATCGGGGATTTGAAAACTGGGGATTTGCATCAAATAATTTTTTGAGTTAAAGATGTATGAAAATTGGGGATTTGCATCAAATCTGGTTGTTGGGTTCTCAAAGTTTGAATCGATTTTGGATTTCAATCGCAGGGAAATAAAAAGGTTCAACCGGTTTTTTTGTTTGTTAACTGACTAGGTTAAAATCTCGTGTATTACACGGATTAAATAAATGTAATGTCCTATATTTATTAATAAAAAATTTTAATTTCTTTAAAAACCAATGTATTACACGGGTTGAATGATTTAACGGGACGGTTATAAATTCTGTTAAGTTAAAATTTTAAAACATTTTTTTTAACTCGGCATTAATATTTTTTTATGTAATTGATAAATGTTAATTTATATTAAATTTATTTAGTTAATGATATAATAACTATCTATAACTAAATAATAAGTATCCATAATTGGATTTATATTAGATATTTAAAAGTATATATTATTTTAATATAACTATTTAATAGGAGAGAGAGACGGAAAAAATATAATAAGTATGCATCATAAAGTGACATGTGTCCCAAAAAACCTTTATTTATTAGTATAGATTTTTGGTTCAATCGCATCTTGTTCAATCGATTTTTGGGTTCACATATTCATCAACTTCACATATTTACTTATGATTTTGGATTTCTTTTGCTTTGGTTCTTAGTAATTACTCACTCGGTGTTTGAGTTTGTTCAAAGGAATCATGTAATTTTGTGACTACATCTTGGTTCTCTAGTTTCTGGAATTGTTTCTCTCTAGGGTTTGAGTGGAATGAAAAGGGGAATTAAACAGGTGGTTGGAAAAGAGGTGGTGGTGATGGTGAAGGAGGAGGTGGTGGTGGAGAAGAAGAGATGGTGAATATATAATGTTTTTTAACCATTTGAGTCTCTAGAGGTGTTTTGGTCATTTCATAAATAAGTTAACTGTTAAATCAAACGGAGTTAGTCATCTGGACTCAAACAGAAGCAAAAATGAAATGTTTGGGTTAAAAGAGACGAATTTAAATATAAGGGACTTAAATGATTAAAATGGTCAAACGTGAGTGAATCAAATAGTAATTTACTCTAATTAAGTTTAACTATAAGTAGACATAAGAGTTAAAGTTCCATTCAACTCAAATTAATTATATTGCACCACTCTTAATAAAACTTTTATTATTTAATACATATCTTTTTCTAATAATGATTATTTCATATGGTTTGACACAAATAACTATTTTACTCCATTAGTTTTAATTTGATTTTTTTAATCCAAATGTTTAAATTTTGTATTAATTTAACTCCACGTTTCTAACGGTGTTTATTTTTTCTATTAACTTTTTATTAAATGACAAAACTACCCCTACTAACAAAATTCAAAAACTTAAAAAAATACCCCCCACACTCTCTGCCACAAACTTCAACACCTCTCTCTCCACCAAGATCTGACGGTTTCTCTCTCGATCAAATTCAACTTCATTATCATCCTCTTCTTTTTCTACACATTGACCGTTTCATCGCAATTATTCTCAAAACCCACCTCCAATTGTTTGTTTCACCTTTTCTTGTTCAATACCCACCTCGAGATCTGGTTTTCGATAGGTTTTGGGTCAGAGAATGAGAGAGTAAATGGAAAGAATGAGAGAGTAAATGGAGGAAATTGTTATGATATCGAGGATGAACGCTAAAAACAAGCGAGAATGATAAATGAGAGAATGAAAAAGAGAGAGAATGGATGGGGGTAAAATGAATGATTTGAATGATAACTCAATAATGATTACAAATAGACTATTTATATACAATGAAAATAAAACTAACAAACAAATCTGAACTAGGCGAACATAACAAGTTCGCGCTTCTTAAGTTCGCTAACACCCCCCCTCAAGTTGGAGGCGTATACAACCCCAACTTGGAAATGATATCAGAATGCGGTTGACCAGCCAGACTCTTAGTGAATAAATCTGCAAGTTGATCAGAAGTCCGCGTATGAGAAAGCAGAATCAAACCGGCTTGAAGCTTCTCACGGACAAAATGACAATCCAACTCGATATGCTTAGTTCACTAATGAAAAACTGGATTCTTAGCAATATGTGTCACACCCCAACCGACGACGGAAACGTCGGGGCGGGACATGTAGACTGTTCATGAGCACAAGGTTCACTAGATTTCAATATTTAATCATCAATTTCATTTCAAACCATTCAAACACAAATAGCAAAATTCAACAAGTACATAAATAAAAATACAAATTGTTCTTTGAATTTAAATTAACTAAGTCCAAACTTAAGTGTAGCATGTCTTGCTCAAATTCACACGTTAGCACCTGAAACATGAATAAAATAGGGTCAACTAAAAAGTTGGTGAGCATACACATGTTTGTATATAGATAGCATATAGATTATGAATAAACAAATCCTTACATAATATGATAAAATAAGGCATTTAAGGAGAGCAACTATTGTGTAACCAAGTACAATCAAACCTTTGTAACTAGCATGCAAATTGTGTTGTCGGTAACAATCACCCCATTCTGGGTGGGTTTGTCAGACTCAATAGATCTATCAATGTTAACTGTTGGCTTGTACTGAGTTAATGATTGTACGGGTGTGTCATGTATATGTAGTTCAACTCTTCAAGCACAAAAGCATAAATTACACAAATAGTCATAATATAGAATTGTATTTGTAATTGCAAATAGTTTTCAATGCACAACATGTTTCACCCCAAAATGTACAAAAATGAAAAGGGGCTATGTAAACTCACTTGATTTGAAGGCGTAGCTAACTCGAGATACTAAATAGTAATATGATCCTTGTAATGCGCAACGTTAACTTAGTGTGGAATGTATATTGGATTAATAGTGTGCACAATAGTCTATGTCTAAGTCTAGGGTTGAATTGGTTGTGTGTATAAAGCTTGTGGTTTGTACTTGAAAGATATTGTATAAATTGAAAGATTTGAAATGAATATTTTTTTTAGACATTTTGATCAAGGTTTGAGTTCAAATAACTAAATAAATAAATTACAAAATTATTATTTATTCATTTAGTTATAAAAAATAATGTAGGTGTTAGGGGTAATTAAGTATAAACTAAATAAATATTTTTTGTTTAAATTTAAATTGAATAAATAATTGTTACTTTATTTATTTATTTATAAAATATGTAACTTAGTAATTTAGTTATAAAAGTGTATCGGGCGTTTTATATTAAATATAAATTTCTTTACTTTATTTTCATAAAGATGTGTAAATAAGTTGTGTAAATAATATTTAAGTGTAGGGTTTAACAATAAGTATACATTTAATTTTGTAGTTTTAAATAAATAATTTCTATTTATTTTAGAATAGAAATTTGATCTTTTTAAATAGGTTAATATAAATCTTTATAAAATCAATTATTTAAAAATTCATTTGGAATGCTTATTGATTTTTAAAATATAAAAATAATTATTCTGCCAAGATTTTTCTCACACACACGACTGTGCCTGGGACTGTAACGAACCAAAATCCGGGTTTCGTTTTCAAATAAATAAATATTTCTAATTAATATTATGGTGAAAATAATATTTTAGAAATAAGTTGAAACAAGTGGGTTTCAAGTTTGTAGTGGGGTTATGTTAGTTTTAACTAACTTTAGAATGAAATGGGTGAAATGGAAAGTTGAGGGACTAAAAGTGTAACATGGCAAATCTGCCATATTGACTAGTAAAAAGTCAAAATTGGTCTCATTTCCTTCCTTGGGTCGTTCTTGGAAGAAGGAGAAAAGGAGAAAAACGATTTTGAAGCTAAATCGTGCATTTTAGGCTTGTTTTAAGAAGGTTTTGGCTCACACAACACCTTCCTAACATCAAGTAAGTGATTATCTTCCGTTTGATTTCACCATTGATGTGTTCTTGGTGGGTTTTGGGTAAAATCCGAAATTTTGGATGCATGTTGTAAATTGGTGTTAGATTGTTGATAATCTAGCTAAACTAAAGTTAAAGAATGATGATTAACATCCTAGAACCCTTTGATTTTGATTATGAGAAGTTAGGGTTCATATGGTGGAAATTGGGGGTGTTTGGATCATGATGCTAAATTGATAAATTGATGATGATTAAGTGTTATAGAGGTGTTAGACACTTAAACAAACCCCAAATTAACTTAAAGAAACTAGTTTGATGAAAAATTAGTGTCAAGGTATTGGTAAGAGAATTCAAGTGGTTGAGTTCTTGATTAAAGGGGGTGTTTGGATATGGAAATAACCCAAACGGGTCAATTTGGGTTGAAAATGGAAATTTGGGTTGTAAACTCAATTGTATGTGTTTTGAATGAATGATTAGATTACTAAACTAGGTGTGTATGTTTAGGTAATCAAATTGTGGGTCTAGAAGGCGGAGCGGGATCTTCTAACCCGAAAGGTAAGTGCCTATGCACTTACTTAGTATTGATGATAAATGGGGAATTTAGTGGTTTATGTGTTATGTGTTTGTGTGCATACTTTGTGATATGATCAATTATGAATGATTTAGTATGTACAATGAACGAGTGTAGTTATAGTGTTAATCTATAATGGAAATGGATCATGTGTTGATCATAAATGAAACGGAGTTATGGCCTTGTGCCATAATGGAAATGGATCATGTGTTGATCATAAATGAAACGGAGTTATGGCCTTGTGCCATAATGGAAATGGATCATGTGTTGATCATAAATGAAACGGAGTTATGTCCTTGTGCCATAATGGAAATGGATCATGTGTTGATCATAAATGAAACGGAGTTATGGCCTTGTGCCATAATGGAAATGGATCATGGGTTGATCATAAATGAACGGGGTTATGGCCTTTGTGCCATAATGGAAATGGATCATGTGTTGATCATAATTGAAACTTGTAGTAAAGGTGCAAGTAATATGTAGCCTAAATGACAATTTGGGTGGAAACGGGTCAAATGGGTGAATGGGTGTAAACAAGTAGTATTTACTTGATTGATATGTTTATGATGGACTATGTGCTATAATGGAAATGGAAATATGTTAATTAAGAATGGTAAATGAAAAGAATGATACTTGTAGGTGAAATACAAGTAAAAGGTGGCCTAATTGCAAAATGGTTGCAAACGGGTCAAATTGGGTGAATGGGTGTAAACAAGTTGTTCTGCTTGTTGTTACGTTTAAGATCATTTTTAATGATAATATTAATGTGGTGTTGTGAAAGGAATGAAACTTGTAGGTGAAATGCAAGTGATACGCAACCAAATGACAATTTGGTTGGAAACGGGTCAAGTGGGTGAATGTGTGAAACAAGTAGATTTTTTTACTTGTTTGTCATGTTTATCTCATTACTAATGGTGATATGTTTTTATGGTTGTAGGAAAGGCTCCGAAGTAGTCCAAGTCAAGTCCAAGGCGTGAATGGTTCTCGTATGCATTTTTTTGGTATTATAGGGATTTTGGGGAAAACCCTCGTAGATGGATTAAATTTGATATACAAATGGTGTTTTAGTGTATTTACATGTTGTTGATGTGTCTTTGGTCAAAACCCAAGTATTGGGAATTTTTGGATGTCTTGTAGTAGTGAAAAAGTTGGAAATTTGGCTAAGTATGAATTTTGCAAGAAACTGAAACTCTCTGGAAATCTGATTCCTCGCGGTACGCGAAGAACCGGGATAGGTTCTCTCGCGGTACGCGAGGGACAAGGGTTCCGGAGATGCTTCGAGGGGTCTCCTCGCGGTACGCGAGAGCTTGCAGGGAAATCTCTCGCGGTACGCGAGAGACCTGGGTTCCAGGCGTGTGTTTGGGACTCCCTCGCGGTACGCGAGGGAGGTGGTCAAAATGCCTCGCGATACGCGAGGGTCAAAAAAAAAAAAAATTATCTTGGGATTTAGTCTTCCGCGCGTTAAACTTTTGTTATTAAAAGTGGTGTGTTACAACTTGGTATCAGAGCAATGGTTTGAGGGAATTGGTGCGCGAGGCACTAAACTCAAACCGGATGCTCTTGATATGGGGAAATTGATACGAGAATCCATGGAGGACTTGACTAAGACTCGGAGCTTTCGGAAATTGAAAGGTTAGTAATGTTATGATTAATGTTGTCACATATGGTGTATATGTATATGGACGATTGAATGACAATGTGTTATGTGTGCCGAAACTTGTTTTGTGATTTGTTATATGAATATGATAATTGCAATTGGGCATAACGTGTTATTAAACATGTCTGGCCAATATGTTTAATAAGACGGGATGTGCAAGGGTCTTTATGATAACCATATGACAAAGAACATTTGCAAGGATTAGGTGAAGGTGATTATATGTGTATGTATGTTTATGAATGATTAAAAGGGGGTAATACATATACGCATAGATTAAAGACCTATAAGTAGGTAGAATATCTATGACTTAGTTAAAATTTGGTCGGGGAGACTAAGGGGCACATGTGTAAGTAGAAGAAATGGTGGATGGAAGTCATCTTAAGGACTCAGGTATGTTAGAGTCTAGACGTGTATCACCTCGTGGGTGGTGAGGATCATGGATTAGGATGGGAGAAATAGAATGCATCAATCTAGCGGAGGATGGCTAGAGCTTTCTATCATGTTGTTTCGATCTTCCTTCGAGGAAATAGGGATCCTTGAGGCTATCCTTGGGAGGAACCGTATGAAGCCTTGGGAGCGGAAAGTATATCGGTTGGCGAACCGAAGCGGAAGGAAAACCTTGTTTTCTTAAGGGGATTCGTGGTGTGCGAACCAAAGGAGTTAAAGGGTGAGAGAATTAATCTTTGATTAATCAGTAATGAATCACTATAATGGTATTGGCATTGAAGCAATCCATTGTGATTGAAAGAAGGTGCATTACTTGCGATGAGTCGACTTCGGGTCGTGATGGAGAATTGATGGATTTTGATCCGATGATTGTGAAAGGGGTGTTTGGTTACTTAGTAACCATATCACAGTCAAGTATGATAAAGGGGTGACGTGTTAATCTGTTCTCATTAGTGACAGTGAAACACGAGGCATACGAATTGGTGTGTACACATGGCTTGTGCCATTGACATCAACCAGAGATATAAAGGGATACTTAGTATTCCAGTTAAGAAAGGGGATTTGATAAGGGTCATTGCACCCATGTGCTTGTTCTAAAAGTACATAAACTTTTCGGTGGAAAAGGAAAATGGAAGAGTGCGTTTTGGCACTGACAGTCGGTGGTAGGATAAACTTGACTAAAGGTCTCGCGGTTTGTGGACTTTATGGTCAAGGGTTAAATGTTAAAATGTACATAGGTGGAATGTGTACATTAATGGTGATTGAAGTCTTAGAACTTCATAAGTGACGTTGGAAGTCTTTTGGACTTCACAAGCGGTGTTTGAAAGCGAAGTCTTCGAACTTCAAAAGTGGATTCGGTGATTTAGATCCTTAAATCTCAAAGGATGACTTATGATTAAGTCAATGGAGATACTTAGGGTGTTTGGTACGCGGTTAGAAAATTTTCCTTTCAGTGTTGTGAAAGAGGATTCAAGTGAGGAAGTTGTCGTATCCTTACTTGATGAGGTCGCATACTTTATCAGTTAAGAATGGTTGAGTTGAAGACTCGAGCTTCAAGGGGTGTAATTGTGGGTGTTGGGATCTTCGAATCCAAAGAGATATGAACTTGAGACCTTGAGTCTCAATGGGTGGATTAGTGAGGTAGTTTTGAAATTTCCATTTAAGAGATGGGTGACGTGGGATTTGAACTTGGATTTCCTTAGCTGTCAAATGTGTTGACTACTCGTATAAGGTGGTTCAAAAATCCAAGTATCCCATGGTTAGGAGTGTTGAAATTCAAGTGGAAACTTGACGTCATAAAAGTTTTCCTTTGAAAAGTGGTGTTTCGGGTTGGAGATCATGGGAGGATAGGTTCACGTATCGTTGGGTTGTCCAACATGGGGACTTTATTGGTGGATAGATTAATGTTTGGGAACTTCTCAGATGAAACGAGTGGACTCCATAATACATTTTACGTGACCAGACACGAAAACGTTTGGAGGATGGAACTGATGTTATTTCATATGGCGATGATGAGATAAATGATAAACGGCTTGTCTAAATGAAACAGTGACTATCTTAGATAGTGGGCGAACTAATTGATGCAAAAGTAGACAACTGCGTACCGCTGTCGAATAAACCATTAAAGACGGAGATAACCTTGGGGGAGTAACGAGGGCAGGTAAAGTTACCACATTAAAGTGAAGTCATTCTTGATGACGATATCATCATCCCTTATTGACGAAATTCTAGAGGCTAAAGTGTTAGCTTTTTTTGGGTGATTTGAAGATGGAACGGGTGGTTCTTATGTTGACAAGCTTGGGGAAAATAATTCGGGGTTAAAGACATGCTTTGATAGGATTTGGATTCCTAGGTTGTCAAGTGTTTTGACAACTATTTTATATGAAGCGCATAAATCCAAACATTCTATCCATCCGGGGGCCATAAAGATGTTTTATGAATTGAGGTGTCATTTTTGGTGGCCGGGTATGAGGCGTGATGTTGTTAAGTATGTTGAGAGGTGTCTCACATGCTTAAGGGTGAAGGCGGAGCACCAAAAGCCGTATGGAAAGCTTCAACCGCTTGAAATACCGCTTTGGAAATGGGAGAATATAGCTATGGGTTTGATCACTAAACTACCAAAGACCCGAAAGGGTTATGATGCGATATGGGTAGTAGTGGATCGGTTGACGAAGAGTGCATATTTCCTACCTATAAAGGAAACATACTCATCGGATAGATTGGCAGAATTATATGTGAAAGAAATTGTGTCACGCCATGGGGTGCCGGTGTCGATCATATCGGACCAGGATACGAGATTCACTTCTCGTTTTTGGAAGAAATTCCATGAGGACATGGGGACGAGGTTGAGCCTTAGCACCGCTTATCATCCACAAACGGATGGACAAAGCGAGCGTGCGATTCAAACGCTCGAGGATATGTTACGTGCGTGTGCTTTGGATTTTGGGGGTAGTTGGGATGACCATTTACCGTTGGCGGAATTTGCATACAACAATAGCTACCATTCTAGCATTGGTATGCCGCCTTTTGAAGCATTGTATGAGAGGAAATGCAGGACACCCGTGTGTCGGGGTGAAATCGGTCAACGGGAACTTGGTAGTAAGGATGTGGTTGATGTAACAAATGTTAGTATTGACCAAATTAAGGCTCGCTTGAAGGCGGCGCAAGATCGCCAGAAGTCCTATGCGGATAATAGGAAGCGGGCGATTGAGTTTCAAGTGGGGGACTTTGTGCTTTTGAAAGTCTCTCCTTGGAAAAGGGTGATACGGTTTAGGAAACGGGGGAAGTTAAGTCCACGTTTCATTGGACCGTTTAAAGTGATAGCAAGGGTGGGTGTGGTAGCTTATCGTTTGGAGCTACCGGAGGGACTAAGTAGGCTTCATAATACGTTTCATGTGTCCCATTTACGCAAGTGTTTAGCGGATGAGTCTACTTTTGTTCCACTGGATGATTTTGAGGTGGATGAAAAGTTGAGTTATGTGGAAGAACCTGTGGCAATCCTGGATAAGAAAGTGAAGCGGTTACGAAATAAAGAGATTAGCCAAGTGTTGGTGGAGTGGAAACATAGAAAGGGAGCGGACATGACTTGGGAAACCGAGGAAGAAATGCTCAAGTATTACCCAAACCTTTTTATGTGAAGACGGGTTTCGGGGACGAAACCCAAATAAGGGGAGGTGATTTGTAACGAACCAAAATCCGGGTTTCGTTTTCAAATAAATAAATATTTCTAATTAATATTATGGTGAAAATAATATTTTAGAAATAAGTTGAAACAAGTGGGTTTCAAGTTTGTAGTGGGGTTATGTTAGTTTTAACTAACTTTAGAATGAAATGGGTGAAATGGAAAGTTGAGGGACTAAAAGTGTAACATGGCAAATCTGCCATATTGACTAGTAAAAAGTCAAAATTGGTCTCATTTCCTTCCTTGGGTCGTTCTTGGAAGAAGGAGAAAAGGAGAAAAACGATTTTGAAGCTAAATCGTGCATTTTAGGCTTGTTTTAAGAAGGTTTTGGCTCACACAACACCTTCCTAACATCAAGTAAGTGATTATCTTCCGTTTGATTTCACCATTGATGTGTTCTTGGTGGGTTTTGGGTAAAATCCGAAATTTTGGATGCATGTTGTAAATTGGTGTTAGATTGTTGATAATCTAGCTAAACTAAAGTTAAAGAATGATGATTAACATCCTAGAACCCTTTGATTTTGATTATGAGAAGTTAGGGTTCATATGGTGGAAATTGGGGGTGTTTGGATCATGATGCTAAATTGATAAATTGATGATGATTAAGTGTTATAGAGGTGTTAGACACTTAAACAAACCCCAAATTAACTTAAAGAAACTAGTTTGATGAAAAATTAGTGTCAAGGTATTGGTAAGAGAATTCAAGTGGTTGAGTTCTTGATTAAAGGGGGTGTTTGGATATGGAAATAACCCAAACGGGTCAATTTGGGTTGAAAATGGAAATTTGGGTTGTAAACTCAATTGTATGTGTTTTGAATGAATGATTAGATTACTAAACTAGGTGTGTATGTTTAGGTAATCAAATTGTGGGTCTAGAAGGCGGAGCGGGATCTTCTAACCCGAAAGGTAAGTGCCTATGCACTTACTTAGTATTGATGATAAATGGGGAATTTAGTGGTTTATGTGTTATGTGTTTGTGTGCATACTTTGTGATATGATCAATTATGAATGATTTAGTATGTACAATGAACGAGTGTAGTTATAGTGTTAATCTATAATGGAAATGGATCATGTGTTGATCATAAATGAAACGGAGTTATGGCCTTGTGCCATAATGGAAATGGATCATGTGTTGATCATAAATGAAACGGAGTTATGGCCTTGTGCCATAATGGAAATGGATCATGTGTTGATCATAAATGAAACGGAGTTATGTCCTTGTGCCATAATGGAAATGGATCATGTGTTGATCATAAATGAAACGGAGTTATGGCCTTGTGCCATAATGGAAATGGATCATGGGTTGATCATAAATGAACGGGGTTATGGCCTTTGTGCCATAATGGAAATGGATCATGTGTTGATCATAATTGAAACTTGTAGTAAAGGTGCAAGTAATATGTAGCCTAAATGACAATTTGGGTGGAAACGGGTCAAATGGGTGAATGGGTGTAAACAAGTAGTATTTACTTGATTGATATGTTTATGATGGACTATGTGCTATAATGGAAATGGAAATATGTTAATTAAGAATGGTAAATGAAAAGAATGATACTTGTAGGTGAAATACAAGTAAAAGGTGGCCTAATTGCAAAATGGTTGCAAACGGGTCAAATTGGGTGAATGGGTGTAAACAAGTTGTTCTGCTTGTTGTTACGTTTAAGATCATTTTTAATGATAATATTAATGTGGTGTTGTGAAAGGAATGAAACTTGTAGGTGAAATGCAAGTGATACGCAACCAAATGACAATTTGGTTGGAAACGGGTCAAGTGGGTGAATGTGTGAAACAAGTAGATTTTTTTACTTGTTTGTCATGTTTATCTCATTACTAATGGTGATATGTTTTTATGGTTGTAGGAAAGGCTCCGAAGTAGTCCAAGTCAAGTCCAAGGCGTGAATGGTTCTCGTATGCATTTTTTTGGTATTATAGGGATTTTGGGGAAAACCCTCGTAGATGGATTAAATTTGATATACAAATGGTGTTTTAGTGTATTTACATGTTGTTGATGTGTCTTTGGTCAAAACCCAAGTATTGGGAATTTTTGGATGTCTTGTAGTAGTGAAAAAGTTGGAAATTTGGCTAAGTATGAATTTTGCAAGAAACTGAAACTCTCTGGAAATCTGATTCCTCGCGGTACGCGAAGAACCGGGATAGGTTCTCTCGCGGTACGCGAGGGACAAGGGTTCCGGAGATGCTTCGAGGGGTCTCCTCGCGGTACGCGAGAGCTTGCAGGGAAATCTCTCGCGGTACGCGAGAGACCTGGGTTCCAGGCGTGTGTTTGGGACTCCCTCGCGGTACGCGAGGGAGGTGGTCAAAATGCCTCGCGATACGCGAGGGTCAAAAAAAAAAAAAAATTATCTTGGGATTTAGTCTTCCGCGCGTTAAACTTTTGTTATTAAAAGTGGTGTGTTACAGGGACAAGGCACGATCGTGCTAGAACCACGGGCGCGACCGTGCTAGTCAGGGATGCGTCCGTGTTGACCAAACAGAAGGCATAATTAGGTTGTTCACTAGGCACGACCGTGTCTGGGCCAGGCACGACCGTGTCTAGGGTTCTGAGTCACGACCAAGTCTAGCCAAGGGGCATGACCGGGTCTGAGTGTGTGAGGCACGACCGCGCTGGGATTAGTACGACCGTGTCTCATGAAGCACGACCGCGCTAGAAGACTAGCGCGACAGTGTCTGTTCCAAAACAGAAACGAATTGCTCAAATCTTATATTTTTAATGTTGGATTTCATAGGGCTTTCATCTGTAGGGTTATTACGAGTCCATTGGAATATATTAATTGTATTTAAAACATGTTTAAGGCAGGGTTCGATTAAACCATTTTAGAACGAACCCTAGATTCGGGTTCGTGTTAATTTCGCTATTGTAATCCCAAATTAGTTTGGGGCTTTTGATCTATAGACTAAATCGAAAATGTGGAAGGTTTCAATTACCCGGAAGGACGATGAATTGATAGTGTACGGTAGAGATGAATTCCGGCGACGACGGTTTGATCTTCGGCGTCTTCTGCTGCATTTCCGGTGAGATTGGTGTGCGTAAAACTTCCGAGAGGGTTAGCTATGGTGCGTAGTTGTTTGGTTTGAGAGAGTAACAATAGAAATGACGAATTCGACGAGTAAGAGATGAAGAGGTCGACGGTTCAGTTTAAAATCCATAATTGGTTTTAATTCAAGTGTAATGTCGAGGTTTAATTGACTAATGATGGTTGTAAATAGACGAACGTGTATATCGGTTACAAAGTTGAACGAATTTAGGATTAAAGTTCGTTTTTACGTTTCGACTGTCAAGAGGCGCGACCGTGCCAAAGCACCCGGCGCGACCGTTCCAAAGCAAGGCGCGCGACCGTGCCATAGCACTTGGCGCGACCGTGCCTATTAGGGTTTCTTGTAAATTTATAAAATCAGACCTTGAAATTTTCAGTTTTGATCGAAATGTATAAATATGAACATATATAGAGTTTAATAGGATATACTCGTGTAAAATTTGTGGATTTGCATTGAAACATAGTATTTAGTTGTTGGTACAAGTAGAACAAGTCAGTATACTAGAATTTGGTTTGGAATGTATCACATTGAACTGAAATATAGATAATGAAAATCAGAAATGTTACAATATGAATGGCCGCCTGACTATCACATTTAAGAGGAACGGGAGTACAATCGCCAAGCCTAAACTTCACAAATTATCGAGTCAACCAAGCAAGTTCCTGTGTGACACGTCGGGGAGATCGATATTCAGCCTCAACAGAGCTAAGAGAAACAATAGCTTGCTTCTAGGATTTCCAAGAAATAGGACTGCCCCCGAGAGAAATGAAGTAGCCACTGACAGAACGCCGAGTATTAAGGCAAGCCGCCCAATCAGAATCATAATAAGCAGACAAAGACATATCAGGATCATCATTAAAGAACAACCCTTGAGAACAAGTGATTTTGACATAACGAAGAGTATGTCACGCGGCATCCTAATGAGGAACATGCGAATCACTCATAAACTGGCTGAGAAACTGAACCGCAAAAGCAAGACCAGGCCGAGTATGAGTGAGATAGTTGAGTTTACCAACAAGACGAAGATAGGCCAAAGGATCATCAAGAACTTGACCTTCATTGAGCTTGAGTTGTAAATGCAAAGGAAAAGGAGACGAAACAGAAGAAACATCGTCTGTGGGAAACCCAGTCAGCATATCCTTTGCAAATTTTCGTTGCATCATAATAAGACAATAAGGAGATTTGAGAACCTCAATGCCCAGAAAATAGTTAAGACTACCAAGATCCTTGATCTAAAACGTGGAATGTAAGAAAGCCTTCAAAGCAGACATCTGTTGTTCATTACTACCAGTAAGGAGAATATCATCGACATAGACAGCCACATGAACAACAGAATCTCCCATCGTCTTAGAAAACAAAGAATAATAATTGGGAGAGCGCATATAGCCTTTGGTCTTAAAAGCATCAGAAAGCTTTCCATACCACTGCCTTGAAGCTTGCTTCAAACCATAAAGAGACTTCTTGAGTTTAAGAACATGATCAGGAGATGATAATGACATTCCAGGAGGAGAAAGCATATAAATGTCATCATCAAGATCCCCATGTAAAAAATCATTATTGACATCCAATTGATACAAACCCCAATGACGTTTAGTGGCAACAACAATAAGACTGTGAATAGTAGTCATTTTAACGACAGGGGAGAAAGTCTCATTATAATTAATCCCGACTTTCTGAGTATCACTACGAACAACCAAACGAGCTTTGCAATGTTCAACCATGCCATCAACATTATACTTGACTTTATATACGCATTTGCACTTAATAGCCTTTTTACCCTTAGGTAAATGCATAGCCTCCCAAGTTTGATTACATTCCATAACATTAAACTCCTTAGTCATAGCCTCTTGCCAAGCAGGATGCTTAACATCCTCCTGATAAGAAGAAGGTTCCTGAACAAAATCAAGATTAAGAAGGAGCTGCTGAGAATCAGGAGAAAGATCAGCAAGATTAACAAAATGAGAAGCTTGGAAGACACTCGACAAAGTATTAAAACAAGATGAATCAATAGAAAGAAGCAGAATTACAAACATAATCCTGAAGATGAGAAGGAGGAACAGAAGAACGCGATGATCTCCTGAGTTCCGGAGGTGGAGGAGGAGGGATAGGAGAAACAGGAGGAGGAGGAGAGGAGAAGAATCAACTTCAGGAGCAACCGAAGAAGATGAAAGAACAACAGCTGGATCTGTCTCCTCAAACAGATCATTTAGAGAAGGGAACAAAGAAGAAGGATCCGACAAATGTAAAGAAGGGAAAATATGCTCAAGAAAAGTCACATCCCGAGAAACAATAACCCGTTGAGTGTCAAGATTATAAAGCTTGTAACCTTTCTTTCCAAAGGGATATCCAATAAAAATACAAGCTTGAGCTCTGGGCTGAAATTTATCTCTTCCGGGTGTAGAAGTAGAAGCATAACATAAACGCCCAAAAGTACGAAGGTGGGTGTATGATGGAACTTTACCAAAAAGCATCTCAGAAGGATATTTTCCCTTGAGAACTCGTGTGGGGAAAATATTAATCAAATGAGTAGCAGTAAGAACACATTCATCCCAAAAAGTTATTGGCAACTTGGATTGAAACATAAGAGCACGGGCAGTTTTGAGAAGATGCTTATGTTTCCGTTTCACCACCCATTCTGTTGAGGAACTCCAGGACAAGTAGTTTGATGAATAATACCCTTTTGTTTAACATACTCGGCATGATGAACACCCAAATCAAGTTCAAAAGCATTATCAGATCGAACACGCTTCACTTAGGTACTAAACTGAGTCTCAACCATCTCAATGAACCCTTGAAGAATAGTAAAGGCATTGCCTTTAGTTGTCAAAAGATGAGTCTAGTAAAATCATCAAAAATGGTGAGAAAATATGCATATCCATCATATGTAGTAGATCGATACGGTCCCACGTATCAATATGAATAAGATCAAACATTTGAGACCTGGATATACTACTAGAAGCAAAGGGCAGTTTGTGATGTCTAGCCTTAGGATAAACAGAACAAGCATTAATAGAACAATCATGAGCACCGGTAAAAACATTCAATTTCTTAAGTTTGTACAAAGGTAAATGGCCAAGACGATAATGCCAAAGTTTCAAAGAAACAACAGAATTACAGTGAGAAAAAGAATCAACTATAACAGAGAAAAGTTTATTAGGATGCAAATGATAAAGTCTGTTAAGAAGATCTCCCAGAACTAACGGACTACTCAGTGACGGGGCCTGAAAGAAACAAGAAGTTTCAGAAAACTGAACAAGACCCTTTGTATCCCTATAAAGTTTGGGAACAGATAAAAGACTGTGCTTGAACTGAGGCACAAAGAAAACATTAGAGATAGAAAACGTCTTGGTGAGATTAACTGTTCCGACTTGCGTAATAGTTAAGACATGCCCGTTTGTAAGAAGAACATAAACAGGCGAATTAAGCAATTGAACATCAGAAAGTAAATTGAAATCAAAGCACATATGATTACTGGCACCGGTATCAATGATCTAAGTAGTGTCGACCGTAGTCGAATTGCAAGCAATAATTCCTGCAAAAATTTACAAAGCTGAGTGGTTGAACAGTCGGAACACCACCCTGAACCCCAGAATTCTGCTGAAAGTTTCGCTCATAACCGGCTCATACGAACTCCGATTTTACTCATTTCGACGGCGTTGGAACCGTCTCGTTGAACTCTACGATATTAGCTTGTAGGGTTTTGTTTTTGCATTGGTATTTAGTCTTAGGGGTTTAGCCTTAGGGTTTAGCTTTTAGTATTTAGGCTTTGAGGGGGTGGGGGTTTTTGGTCTTTAGGGGTGAGGTGGGGGGTTGGGTTGGAGGTTTAGGTTTTTGAGGGGTGTTGGTGGTGTTTTTAGACGATTTTTTTAGCTTTTTAGGGGTTTTTTTTTGTTATGATTTAGGTTTTTGAGGGTCGGGTGGGGGGTTTTGGGTTTTTCGGGGTAGGGTGGGGGTTAGGTTTTTTTGGGGGGTGGGGTGGGAGTTTTAGGCTTTTGGGGAGGGGAGGGGTGGGGTGGGAGTTTTCGGCTTTTAGGGAATGGTGGTGCAGTTTTTAAAACAATTTTTACAGTTTTTAGACTTTGTACAATAACCCTTCAATATATATATATATATATATATACACACACACACTATAACATTAATAAATAATAAAAACGGTAATTACAATTTTATCAAAGAAAAAAAACAAGAATAAATAATTTAGTTTTACAAGAAAAATAAATAAATCCATAAAATTAATTATTGAGTGATAATTAAACTATGATTAGAGAAGTATTTAATGTTTTAATAATAATTAATGAGAGGTTTTTAATGTTTATGCAATAATTAATGATTTTATAGCCTAGGTATTGTATAGTAGGGTGCAAAAAGCGACACCCTTATCTATATCGTATCTAGGTTATTTTGGCAATTTATTAAAAAAATTATCATATAGATAGGGATGGCAAAATAACACGAGCCCGACGGGTATACTCGAAACCCGACGAGTTCGGGCCGGGTATACCCGAAACCCGACGAGTTCGGGCCGGGTATACCCGAAACCCGACGGGTACGGGGCCGGGTATGGGATTAATTTTTAAAAATTTCGCGGGTATGGGACGGGTATGGGATTAGGTGATACCCGACCCGATTACCCGAAATCACATACCCGTTTACCCGAATCATATACCCGAAAATTTGTAATTTATAATTTTATTTACTCTTAACCCATGGCTATTAATGCTTCATTTTAGTAAGTTTATTATGTGAAAAATTACTTTTTCTTTTAAAATATGTATTTATAAATATAAAAAGTAGAGTCATAGAAAAGTACAAGACACATACCCGACGGTTATTGGCCAATACCCGCGAGTATACCCGATATCAACGGGTATCCCCGTTACCCGCGGGTATATCCGTTACCCGCGGGTATACCCGATACCTGACCGGTAATTACCCGACACAAACCCGGCGGGTAATGGGCCGGGTATGAGACACAATTTTACAACCGGGTATGGGTTTGGGATTACCGATACCCGACCCGAACCCAACTCATTGCCATCTCTACGTATATACCTAGTTATCTATATAATGTATTACTTATATTAATTTTAAGGTCGGGTGTTATGTATCTCCCACGCCAGTTACGGACCATGAATTCTTTTTTCATGAGAGTCGAATATCTTTTTGGGTCTATTGTCGACAGTTAAATATTAATTTTTTTCGGCCGGGTCGGTTCGGGTCACATAATAAAACGATAAATACAAACTAAATTTCAAATAAACAGTTAGTCATTAAAAATACATAATAAAAATACAATATCCTTACAGTTATTTTCTACGGGTTTTTATTTTTTGTAACCGAACCATTACGTCATATAGAGAAACTTTTATAAACAATTTTTTTTTCAATATAACAAACACAAATATCACTCAAATTCTCATCACTAATCCAATTACGTAAATCCGACTTCACTTACTTAATTGTAGAAAAGCATCTCTCAACACTTGTTGTTACGAAGGGTAAAATGAGAGCCAACTTCAATAAACGGTACACTAACGTAAAGTCCTAATATTTCTTTGTTTCAACCATTAATCTTACAAGACTAGATAGATCATTTAAGTTCACAAATCTTATATTCGCTTTCAAATTATCCATGTAGTTCGAGAGTTCGGTCTCAAGGTTTTTGTTATCATATTTTTTTTGTTTCACCGTCAATCTTAAAATGATAACATTTATTATACATTCCCTATATACTCATTTAGCAATAATGCCACCGACTCAATTAAATCCCTCAATTTTGTTAAAATTGCCATTTAAACCTAAATTGCCATTTAAACCTTTAACTTCCTAAAAATTTCATTTGACCCCGATACTATATATAATATATGCTTTTAACCCCATTAATTTTTTTACTAAATTTTATTTTCTCCAATAACTTTCGTTCGTTAACTTTTTTTTAAATCGTTAAATATATTTTTTTAGGTATCATTGGTTATATCAATTGGCGGTAACATGCTGGTACCTAGAAGAATGAGATCGACATCGACTAAAAAACATTGGTACCGTTGTATAGTTGTCTTTGTTATTAAATGTTTTAACGAGTTTGTCGTTTCAATGTTAAGTCATGTTTACGTCGCGACGTTAATTTTATACGTTTCTTTTTGTGCTTAATCTCGTTAATAAGACGCTTGGTTTAATAATAACCATCCAGCTTTCTTCATTTTCATATACTACCCTTTAACATTCTCAAATTTATAAACTTTCAAGTTTACCCTCAAATTTCGTTTCTTTTTTCTTTTACTTTTTTTATTCTTCTTTAATGAATTCGTCGTTTCAATGTTAACTTCTACTCGCGCCGCAATTTATCTATTTTTCGATCTCCAGAACCGAGTCGTGACAACTTTATACGTTTCTTTTATGTACTTAGCACGTTATTGTATTCGCCGCGACACGCGTAACAAGGTTCGCAAACATGTCGCATCACGTGGACTACTTAAATACATTAATATCACCGTACAGCTCCACCGTAACGCGCGGGTCATATTTTCTGGTTTATTCAATGTTTCAAATACTAACATTCAAATTAATAATCAAATAAAGAAGATTATGAAGAAAAAATATTTTTTTTTTGCCTAAATTGGGGTTTTTGATGAATCAATGAATCAAGTTCTTAAAGTTTTAAGTATACTCCAAAAACCAAACCAAATAGTTATTCCAATTAATATGGGTTGAGGTCTAAGTGATTAATTCTCTAACCTGTTTTCTCAAAATCCACAACTCTTCTTTAATCTCTTTCTTGTTTGCAATCATCAGTATTATAAAACAAATCACCTTTTACATCGATTGAATATCAACACTCGATAAAGTATTAGGAGCTACCGTGTCCACAAATTAATATCCGGTACTTACAATTACTTTATTTAATTTCGATAGATGTGCTTCCCTATTGTGTGTTTAGTTTAGTTTCTTTGGTAATTACCAATTTAAAACTAAACATGTACAACCATTTAATATAATAAAAATATTAATATTTGTACACACCAACGACACATAAGAGTGCCATAACGTTTGTTGAGCTTCGAAATCCGTAATTTTCGTTTAGAATATATTTAATATTCGAAACCCATAATTTTCTTACAGAATATATCATGTGAAGATGGCATGCAATCTTTTGAGCTTCGGAAAGTTTTTGTGTCTACATGGTTAGGTTAGATCATGTGGTATGGTCTCGTGAGAGACCTTTCGTGAGGTTGCTCACTCAAGTGAGGGAGAGGGCACACCACCCCCTTGTTTTCGTGAGAAGGTGAGTGAGCCTCTTCCGTGAGGTTCTTCACGGGAAAAAAGGGGAAGGAGAAGAAAGTATGGTTGTACCTTGTGCTTGTATATTTGTACAATTTGTTTAATGCATTTAATTTTCACACTATCCTCACTCACTTGGGTATTTCCCTTGCCAAATGACAAGTGATGTTGGTGTGAGATTTATAGAATTTGACGTAGCGTCAGATGACAACCACTTTTTCCATCACTAAACCCTAACTCACTTGATTATAAGATATGCTCTTATACTTTCATAGTCATTTGTAATTCTCAAATAAATATGTTTTTAAAAACTTCATTACTATTTGTGTACAAACATAGACCATTGATGTGATTTTCCAAGGGGCTTTTAGGAAACATTCATCAATTCCTACACGTGGCAATACTTGATTGGCCAGCCGAGTGAGCACCCCATAACCATGCAAATGTACCATCGTCTTCTCTCATCTTCCCAACGAAACCCTACGAACCCTCACCTGATCCAGACATGGCGATTTCTCCAAACCCAACACTGATTCTACTACTGACTCTAACCATCATAACACATTCCTCCTCCTCCGCCGCCACAGACTCGAGCAGTATACTCTCCGATCTCCATTCCCTCCGATCACAGTCACCTTCCGGCGTCATCCACCTCAACGAACCTCTCCTCAACCGTATCTTCACATCCAGCATCAAATCCTTCTACATAATCATCTTCTTCGACGCTCTTAAACTCCACAACCAACCCGAACCGAATCTCAAATCACTCAAATCGGAATTTGCCCTAATTTCAAAATCCTTCATCATCAACAACCAAAACTCATCATCTCTCAACAAAATCTTCTTCTGCGATATCGAACTTAGCGAATTCAAAAACGAATTCTTCAGATTCGGTGTTCAATCTTTACCTGACATCCGAATCGTTCCTCCTGACGCCAACGACCTAAAATCCGATTCAATCCCCATTGACATGAGAGAGCTCTCCGGTTTTGCTGAATCTGTTGCGGATTTTATCAATCTCAAAACTAAAATTTCAATTGGCGCAATCCACCGGCCCCCAATTGTGTCAAAAACGCAATTAGGGTTTGTAATTGGCGGTTTTCTGATATGGCTTCCATTCTTGATCAAAAAAGTTATAACAGGTGAAACTGTGTTTCACAACAAGAAGATTTGGATCTGTGGGACTGTGTTTGTTTATTTCTTCAGTGTGTCGGGATCCATGTTCATTTTGATTCGTCGAATACCTTTGTTTGTTATGGATAGAAACGATCCGAATAGCTTGATCTTCTTCTTCAAAGGTCATGGGATGCAGTTTGGTGCCGAGGGTATGTGTGTTGGATTTCTGTTTACCGTTGTTGGGTTGTTGCTTTCGTTGGTGACTCGAGTGGTTGTTAGGATGAAGGACTCGATGAGGCAGAGAGTGACGATGGTCAGCACGATGATTGTTTCGTTTTGGGCGGTTAAACAAGTCGTCGGGTTGAGTCATTGGAAAAGTGGTTACGCGGTTCATGCTTATTTGCCTTCGAGTGGGTATAAGTGAATCGGTTAATCACTTTGGTTTTTTTATTATCAAGAGTTTCTTAGTTTAAAGAATCGGTTTAAGCGAATCAAATAAGTGTATGTGACTTGTCAAATTCGCGTGAAGGTTTATTTCTTTGATTTTCTAATCTAATCTAATCTTGTGTGCATATTAACGCATTCATAATTGGAGTGGACAAATAATTTTTATATGTGACATCAATTTAACCATCTAAATGTTTAAATTTATATGTTGAAATGAAAGATTTATGTATAAAAATAAATACCATCTAAAGGTAACTGATGTAAAAAGTTTTAAACGACCAAACAATAAGATTATATAAAAAAAAACTTTCTTTATGTTACGACTATTTAATATTTATGGTCTCTTTACAATCTTGAATCCATCCATGATCTAGAGGTGGGCAAAAAAACCGGTTTCAAACCGGGTCCCCGGAACCCGACCCGAACCGGGTTCACAACCAAACCGGTTTCACCCAACCCGATCCGAAACCCGATCCAAACCGTAGGTGTTTTACCAGTTTTTAAAAATTTTTTGGATACCGGTTCTTAACCCGACCCGGTCCGGTTTCACCCTCAAACCGGTTTTCGGGCCCGAACCGGTTCTCAAACCGGTTCCGAACCGGTTCGAACCGTTGGAATTTTCGATTTTAACTGCTTTATAGCCGTTCCAACGGCTATTTGACCGTTTTTTTTTGTATTTTGGAGCCCATATAACTTGTATAAATAGGTGTGGGTTGTATTAGTTCAACCACACAATTCCAAAACGCTCTCATTTCTAAAAAACGCTCTTATTTCTCAAAAACGCTCACGCTCGAAAGTCGAAACTCTCAAAATGGCAAACGAATCTCAACAATCTAATATTCTTGGTGCTTCTCAAAGTGTTAGTGCTCCCACGGTTGTGCGGGTTATTCCTACAACAAGGAATCCCAATGTTTGGCAACATTTCGATTTATGCGAAATGTCGAATGGTGGTCATAAGGCTCGATGCAAGTTGTGCGGGCATTTTTTTGGAAAAGACGCAAACACAACTTTGAAGAATCACATTGAAAAAAATTATTGTTCGGTTAAAAAGTCTCAAGCTTCGCAAGGTCAAACAAGTATGACAAACGAAGGTAATATTTTTGCGTATAATGTTGACTTGGTTCGGGAGAGGATGGTGCATTTTGTGATTCAAGAGAGTCTACCTTTCAAACACTTTGACAACGAGCGTTTGACTCGGCTTATTCAACAAACGCTCCAACCTCGCTACACTCATGTAAGTCGTGCTACTCTTAGACGAGATTGTATAAATATGTGGAAAAAAGCTAAAGTAGAAATAATAAATGAATTTGAAAATTTAAAAACCGGTATTAGTTTAACTTGTGATGTTTGGTCGGCTCCCCACAATTTGCCGGATTCTTACATTTGTGTTACCGCTCATTGGATAAATCCGGAAAGTTGGCAAATGATGAAACGTACTATTGCGTTCGATATTTTTGCATACCCACACACCGGTGACAATTTATTTTATATTTTAGACAAAGTTATAAGAACTTTTAAAATAGAAACTAAAGTTTTTTCAATATCGTTTGATAACGCCTCGAATAATACCGTCGCGGTAAACCAACTTATTTTAAAATATAACCCGATTTGTAATGGTATTTTTTTCCATAGCCGATGTGTTGCACATATTATTAATTTAGTTGTGCAAGATGGTCTTAAACACATTGACGATGTTAGAAATCAATTTAAACAAATGTTGCGTGACATTTTTATACAAGTCAAAGAAGATATCATCGATATATAAAATTTTGTAAAGACGGGCAAACCGAATGTTTAGGTCCAAATTGGGACGTTTCAACACGTTGGAACTCAACGTGTAACATGTTCGAAAAAGCCATTCAACAAAAACGAAGTTTGCAAATGTTTCATTCCCAACTAGCAAGGCAAAATAAAGTAACAAAATTTCCGACATCGGGTTGGGGTATCATTGAAGGTGTAGCCGATATGCTCCATATTTTTAAAACCGCTACAACCTATTTATCGGGAGTTTACTATCCCACAAGTCCTTTGGTTTTAAATCAACTTTTTTTAATGGTCGAAAAATTAAACGAATATTCCATGCGAGGCGGCATATTTAAAGAAATGATACCGCCAATGAAAGAGAAATTTAAAAAATATTTTAAAGAAATGCCTTCGATTATTACTTGCGCCGCCGCCTTAAACCCGTGCTTAAATGTTTCGGGTGTTGAAACTTTAATTGAAAAAATAATTTACGGTTTGGATTTATACGAAGAAGACGTATTTTTAACGGATAGAGCAAAAACTATTTTTACACAAAATTTGTCTACTTTATTTACTGTTTATGTTGAAAAATATGGTACAACATCTACCGTTCATGAGCAATTTAGAAACGCTCCATCAAGTGCAAGTACTAGTCGGAGTTCAATGTTAAACTTATTTAATACTATACTTAATGAAAATAGTAAACGTCAACGGGGTAATACCCCAAGTAGCGAATTAGGTAGATATATCGGTTCGGATTTTTTAACCGGTATGAATGCTCATGATTTTGAGACATTTGATATCTTGGCTTGGTGGAAAGGGAAGGAAAACCAATTTCCCGTCCTATCCGCTATGGCCCGTGATCTACTAACCGTCCAAGCTTCTACGGTAGCTTCGGAATCTGCTTTTTCTGTTAGTGGCAGGGTTGTTTCTTTACGAAGAACAAGACTAACTCCGCCATCGGTGGAAACGTGCATTTGCTTAAAAGATTACTTGGACGCGGCGGAAAGAATACAACATATATCTTCCCTTGAAGGCGAACTCGAAGTCGAGGGAGAGATATACGAGGACGAGGTGGAAGGAGGATTGATTGAAGCAATCGGCGAAGACCTCCTACGAGGGAGTTCGGGATCCGACTAGTACCGACTACCCGGATTTTCAATATATCCACGAAGAAGACTTTTATATTTAATGTATTTTTAATTTGTAAACTTTTAATTATTTGTTTTGTAATTTCTAAACTTTATCTTGTATGTTTTGTAATTTTTAAGTTAATTTAATATCTTTAACGGTTAATTTTTTTAAAAATTAACGGTTTTTTTTTTTAAAAATCCGGGTAAACCGGTTTGGGACCCGAACCGGTTTAGTAGCCAACCCGGTTTCAACCCGGTCCGATCCGGTTTGGTAGGGTTGGGTTCGATGATCCTGGAACCCGGTTCGTGACCCGAACCGGTTTGTACGTCGACCCGGTCCAACCGGGTTTTGCTCAACCCGAACCGGTTTTAAACCCGAACCGGTTTCGTTAAAAAACCCGATTTGTACACCTCTACCATGATCTATGTTGTTCGTTATGGGCCAGATCTTATTGTTTTCTTTAGGATCCTTTGTCGTCTAGGATATGGATGCCATTTCAACTTTCTAGTTTCTTCTCGTTTGGGCCTTGTTGCGCTTCAATATTTGGTCCTTACTCCTTTATTGTATTACTAACCTTGCCCTGAGGTAGAGGTGCACAAAAAAAGGAACCGGAATCGAACCCGTCCAAATACCCGGAACCGGTTCCTCTGGAAAAGTGGTTCTTCCGGATCCGAACCGGAACCGACCCTACCCGTAGAATCTATATAAGTTCCAATATTTATAATCAAAAACCAGTTCTGGAAATACCCGGATCCGGTTCGAAAAATACCCGGTTCTGCAAAAAGGTTCTTGAAATACCTGGAAATAGGTTATTTATATGTTTAATTAATGTACTTATATAGGTTTCAATTTTAAGTTTTTAATGTTATTTGACTTTTTAAGTTAGTTATTTATATGTTTAATTAATGTATTTATATGTTTAACTATGTTTTTCGAATACCCGGAAATAGATTCTTGAAATACATGCCTTGAATTACCGGTACCGGTTCTTGAATACTCGGAACCAGGTACATAGGGTATGGTTTTTCAACTAATACCCGGACCCGGAACCGATTCCTTCTAATACCCGGTTTTCCGGAACCGATCATACCGGAACCGAAACCGGTTCTTGAGAATACCTGATTTGTGCACCTCTACCTTGAGGTAGGATTGTTCATCCAGTCAAATAAGTCCAACTTTAAGTTATTCGAAAATAAATTGAAATTGTATTTGAATTCGATTCAAATTTGATTTTGAATAAGCTTATTCGAATTAGTGTCAAAAAGTAGAATAACTCAAACTTTTTGTTATTCGAATTTAAAGTTTTGAAACTGTATTCGAATTTGAATAAGCTTACTCGAAATAGAGTCGAATATGGGTTTGTTCGACTTATTCGAATTATGAGAAAAAAAACTACAAAAACAATAAAAAAAAAAAAAAAACTAAATCACTATTTTCTTTAACTTTAATAATCTAACACATACATAATTGCAAAATGTTAAAATCAACACAAATTGTCTAACAAGATAACCAAAAACAAACAACCGGGTTCTAGGTTAACTTGTGTATGTTGTCTGATAGAATGACTGAATGAGCGGTCAATTACTAATTAGGTTATTAGGTTTTCCTTTTTTTAGCTCATAAAAAATTAGAGAAGCCTAAAAACACTTAGACAAGTCAAAATAATTATATACGAATTCAAATTTGGTATTCGAATTTGGATCGAATTGAATTTCAAGTTCTTCAAGTACGATTCGAATAATGAACACCCCTACTTGAGAGTAGGCTCCATGCACTTGAAAAATAGGGATCTAAGATAAAAGATAGAGTTAACCTCTTTCTCCTTTCACAGATAGGTTTCCATGGGTTTTGTAGGTCGGACCCCTGAGTTGCGCAGTCCTATTGCCTGGAATAGCCCTACGATTTTTTTTGACAATTGTCAAAAGTGCAAGGTGAACGATAGAGAGGGAGTGTTTGTATATACGAATTGGTTGGAAATGAGTGACGACAAAGATGATGGTCTGATAGGGAGACATAACATATGGGAAATCATTACAGAGGTGTGCAACGATGGCCGGTGGGTCATCGAGAGTGTTAGCCGACAGACATACACAGTGAGGACTGAGGAAGAAGGATTTGGGTTTGTAATATTTTTATTTGTTTATAATCATACTATGTTAGAAACATGTATATTACACAGATTAAATAAATATTTTTTAAATTTATTTTAAATAACATATCATATATTTCTTAAAAACGTTTTGTAAAAAATTAAAGAATAGGAATTATGGTGTAATCGTATTATTTACCAAATCAAAGAAAATAATTATTATTTAATAAAAGAAGGAGAGAGATGGAAAATCAAAATATAGATTTCACATGAAAAAAATAATTAACTATTGACATCTAATAGTTAATAGAAGAGAATGACGGGAAAACCAACTTTTAGGTGGCCTACAAAGCCGACACATGTCCCCTATTATTTTTATTTATTAGATATAAAAGATGAAAGATATGTTTTTGATTTTTTTAATTAACAATGGTGTTTTAGTTTTTCATAAAAACAGATTTTTTTTTAACGTCCGTTAATGAGAATGACCATCCGTGTTATTGAGTCAGGACCAAACCCACAATTTCCAAAAAGGTGAGACCAAAACCATATATAATACATATCAGAGAACTGTCCGTATAATTAACCTTTTCTATACTAAATTTAGGGTTTAGGTTACCCTAAACGAGTTCAAATAACTTTTGAGTTAACCCGTGAACACATTTAGTCATTTAGATAGATGGGTCGATCCGAGTTAACCTAATGTGGTCACTTGTTTAGTTAAAATAGTAAATAAGCATCAAATTTATAGTCTAAAAGATTTAATTTATAGACATTTGTATTTTTGACCATAAAATTGTAATTTACAGCAGTAAAAAGTAAAGAAAAAACATTATGTTGTACGGGTCGTGGCATGACAGCAGGTAATATTTGTTGTTTTTATAATAAACATTTTCTTTTCTTTTATCACTGAAAAAGCCTTATGCTTTGATCAACTTTGCGTGGCATTGCAGCAGGTAATATTCCAATTTTGACCTCCACCCCATCCCCCACCCCTCCCCCCCCCCCCCCAAATATATTCTCTTCCCCGTCCAAAGGAAACCAATGAAGAAAACAAGAGAAAATGGAAGAACAAGTTGGAAGGGCATTTTGTGGAACATTATTATCATTTATTTGTCATCTCTTGCTTCACTTTACCATCAATCTTCCATGTTGACTTTTGAAGGTCAAAAGCTACAAGGTGTTCATGATATATGTTCCAAAATTAATCAATTGCCTTTTGACAAATGTCATCATCTCATTAGCACCATCGATGCACAACCAGCTTCGCTTGTTGGCGGGATTGTGGTGTTTGTTAGTGGAAGCCTCCGACTCACATGCGAAGAACACCCTCTTCGGTTTAGCCAGGTTTTTTCTCTCTCCTTTGGCTAGAATAATCATCATTCTCGAGGGTTGATACCCACAAAAATTTAGTTTTAAAATGGATATGATTTGATGAATATCAAAATTACTTGGTACACCCTTAAATTCAAATTATGCAAGAGATGATACATTAACATATTTAGTGGTACATCAAGTAATTTTGATGATTCACAGATTAAGTAATTATACTGGTAAATATTATTGTGACGATGTTTTATTAAAAAAATATTGATCACATCATCTCGACTCACTAATCGTTATAGTGATCATCATATCGGATTACTAACACATTAGTGATCAAACGCAAATGAGTGTTTATGAATATTTACAATGGTAACTCACACCTCAATTCTCTGCTCTCTTTGATTTTAATGTTATGTAAATTTCAACAAAATTAATATAAAATATAAAGAAATATAAAAAAAATCCAGAAATTATTTAAAATTTTAAATAATTTGATGCTGGAATATTTGCAGATGTTTCACTTGATTCCCACGCCACAAGGAAGCTTCTATGTGCAAAATGACATTTTTCGCCTCAATTACGGTTAAATAATGTCTGTTAATTATTTTGGTGGTTTTTAATTAAATTGTTGAGAATTATGTATTTGAAATCATTCTACTTTGTAAACTTTGGATTGGCCCATTTTCAAATAAGTTTTTAACATTATAACTTTTCTATGATAATGATCCCTTAATTTACTCTTACTGCTCCTAATCTTTTAATTTTAAATAATATAAATAGAATATTTATAAAATAAAAATAAATAACAAGAAGACAATATAAAAATAATTTCCATCCTAAATATTAACCTAGTGAATATGTTACTATATAATATAATTTCTATCCTAAATATTAAACTGATGATTATTAATTTAAATCAATATTTATTCATTTATTTGATATTTCTAATATCAAATAATATTATTATTAATTCTCTAAAAAATAATAATAATAATAATAATAATAATAATTAATATTAGGTTTTTTCTTATTTCACTAAATTAATTATATGTTAAATCTTGAATGTGGTTCTGCGTTAAAATGTTTTTAAAAGCATACTTGATCTCGTAGGATCATATGTCAAAGGAAAACGTTAATACATGTTATGTCTTAGGCATACAGATCAAACAATCTCCCATTTGTATAAGGCTATCCGTAGTGGTTTCACGCCCCTCTCTTTCACGCCCCTCCACGTCAGCGCCACATCAGCACAGGGGTTTTCACTACCCATTTTCACTAAGGTGCGTAGTGGTTTCACGCTCCGCATTTAATTTTTAATCATTAAGTAATCATTTAACTAAAATACAAATAAATTTATTTAAAATATAAAGATAACAAAATACAAACTTATTTATTTAAAATATAAAGATAACAAAATACAAATTTATTTAATCCATTTACAGCTTCATGCACCTCATATATTTGTTGAATGTCACTAAACGTCGGTCTCCTTAAATATCTCTTGCCGTAGAGATTAATCACACCTAAGAACATATAATAATAGTAATTAAACTAATAATAATAATAATAATAAATAATTAAACAAATAATAATAATAATAATAAAACTAATTATAATAATAATACTTTCACAAAACATATGTAGAGTATCTCGTGCGGTTTTCTCAACCGGCTAAGCGTGCAAAAGTGAACGCGTAAAAACCTATATTATCATTAAGGTTTTAAGTTACGAACCCTAATTTCACTTACGAACCCTAATTTCATTTCCTCTTTTCACGGATTCCTCCTTTGTAGCCGCTCCTCTTTTCACAAGTTCCTGTTCTTCGTCGACAAAATCCAAAGGTTAACTTCTTCTTCTCATATTTTGCATCCAAAATCAAGTTATACAGTTCGAAAACCCGTAAATTCTGGTTTTTCATTTTCAGATTTTTTATGTTTATTTGACCAGGTATGTTTATTCACAATTTTACATATTCTAGATTTTAATTTTCGTCAATTTATGTTTTAACTTTAACTTGGATAATTAGTTCAATTTTAACTTAATAGTTGAATTTGGATTATTTAAACTGAACTTGGATTATTGTATCTGTTATATTTCCTGCAAGTACTACCGATATGATAAACCTAACATTGGGGTTAAATAATAACAGTAATGAAAATGGTGGCAGTGGGAGGCTAAATCCAATTCATAGTCTTCACTTCTTTGTTTCTTTTGCAACTAACTATCTGTATCTAGATTAGTTAAAATAAATTGCTTAAAATGCCAAAAAAGCCTATTAGATCTATTCCTTTTGCAACTGATTATCTAACTTACGAGTGATCATGACCTGATACAAGTTTGAATGAATAAAAAAATACAAGTATGAATGAAGAAAAAAACAATTTGAAATGAAATATATATTGTTGAATGTATATAAATCAAGATAATCAGTTGTTCAGGCCTCCTATGACATATTCAATATGATAATTAGTTAATTATCTTATCTTTTGGTAAATATTAGGTATTTTACTTGGTGTGTTGCATGGTATTGTGGAGTCTTTGTTTAGAAGGTATACAGCGGGTGGTATGAGTGAAGATTTGGCTTATAAAAATATCGTAGAGTGCATAACTGGCATAATATCAAAGACAATATTGACTCAGGTTTTTGATCCATCTTCTTAAGCTGACTTAGTTTTTCACATTATTATGTTTATTACGTTAATATTAAAACTTTGTTTAAATAGGGCATGAAAGCTGTATATGAGTCGTTGACAGAAGAAGGCAAAAAAATAGTTCTTGACAGCATACAGTGCATCTTTCTATCCTTGTATGAACATTATGTACGACTGCTATGAGGACATGGCGACTGGCAGTGAGAGAAGAAGCGTTGTGTTGGCTGGTCGTCAAATTTATGCAAGTTTTTTTGTTTTTATTATTTTTTTTTATATCCATTAACATAGTATTGATCAATTATATGAAAGTAGTGTTTTGATCTCTCTTTTACAAGAAAGGAGGATTTGCCAGCATTCCCTATGGGCAAGATTGTTCAGACTCGAATGTGGAAAGTATGTGAACGGGTCCGGGCTGTTCGACCCACGGGTTATTTAGGCCTGTTATATCCTTTCACAGCTGGTGTCTATGTTGCACAAATGATGGCCCAGGTGAACTTTTAGCCTTTTCTCATAAGTTGTTAACTCAAGTGTTCCACCTGCATAGAGATTTTTTTTTCTTCAAAATAATTGAAATTAAAAATTGCAGATTGATGTGTTGAGGAAGAATGAGATCATCAATGAAAGCTTGATCGAGTCGGTGGATTCGTTGAACTCGTTCATGCATGCTCGGGGTGTGTCGTTTATGGTGGATAATTGTTCAACAACTACAAGGTATTTGCAAATCGGAAATTTATGAAATATTGTTGTAACTTTTCATTTGACACTATTATATGTAATAATATGTAATTTTAGTCATGAGAAGTACTTACAATTTTATTAATTTTGTCGTTTTTATTGTTCAACCCGTGTAGTACACGGGTTTCTAACCTAGTACTAATATATAGACTAATGCTTCTATCATATTTAATATGCATGATATATGACAATGGCTTTGGAACTCCTAATATCTAGTAACTTTTAAATTTAATTTTGAACTTTATCGTTGTTGAATACCCACATTATGTGCTTCACTTTTGAAACTCTTTCCAATTTAATCATTTCCACTCACCAATGAAAATAAAATTCTCAATTGCTTTGGAAATCTTTCCAACTTAAGCAATTTTCCTTCTTTAATAGAAGAATTTTAATCAATAGCTTCCTTTGGAATGCTTTCCAACTTAAGCAGCTTGTACTTATAAGTGAGTTGTAAAACTAAATGTGGTCTTCGGCTATTTTGAAAACTCTCTTATGTGTCATTTCTTACACGTATATCTTCCCAAGCCACTAGTTATTACTTAAGAACTTATTTAGTTGTTTTATTAATGCTTTGTTGATGCATATATGGTCACACATTGTAAAATGCACTTCTTGTTTTGTTTTGATAACAGTAAAAATATAAACATTTGATACAAATACTAAATATAATCATTCATATGTCCATATCCTACATTCTCTAATCACAAGAAAGGATGTGTAAATGATCAATCAATGAAACAAATCAATCATGAAATATTAGAAAAAAGCAACATGGATGCCATGATCGGACTGTGCATCGATCATGCCAAGCATGTTAAAGTCAAACAAGATTAAATGTTAAAGAATATAACAACAGAAGAACCACAATCGAGAGGATAGTCAGACCATGAATTGACCATGGTTTGACTGGGCAAATAAATCAAGTTAAAACTCAAGTCTCAAGTCAACAACATGCCTACGCATCCTTTCATATACAAAGACACATCAATGTAAGGATGGATAACGGGTGTTTTAAATAGAGCTTTAAGATCACTTAAAAATTATTACATTTTTATAAAGCTCATAAAAGTCTTCTTCTTATAAGCTAAACCAATATTTTATAACATAACTTAAGGTTTATAAAAGTTTAGGTTGATGAGGATACGACATAAAAATCCAAGTTTGAAAGTTGTAACACCTCGAAAATTCCTAACAAAATAAAGGACTAAACTTGCCAAGTTTCAGAGTTGAAGGGTGGAAATGTGAATAATCAAAGTTCAAGGACTAAAAATGTAAAATTCTAAAAAACAAGGGATAGCGGACCGCTATCCAAGGAATAATGGTCTGCTGTGTGCTGAGGAAGGGATGAACCAGGTGATGACACGTGGCCCATGACTCATCGAACGCATGGCTCGACCGCGGACCGACATCCAGACCATAACGGTCCGTTATGTAGGCCCGCAAACAATTTTGCGGCTTGAGGCGATAGCGGACCGCTATCCCCCAGCATAATGGTCCGCTACGGGTGCAAGCTTTGCACTATAAATAGATGGACGGGGAGCTTTTACACACTATTCACACACTCAAATACACACACTCTTTGATATTCCGATCCCGAGCCCCGGTTCACGTACAAGAGTCCGGTTTCTGATCATTCGACTCCAAATTGTCATAGATAGTGCTGAGGTAAGGTTCCGACCTCCTATTAAGCTTTGGTTATACACCATTAAAGCTAGAATTATGTACTTAAGTAATGTCATTACATATCTAGGAACTCTGCCCGAGGTGATTGCCATATTCCTGAATTAATAAGCTGAAATACTGCCAAGGTGAGTTCCTAAACTGTGATGCATGAACCCAGTTATGACCTTGTCTGGCATGATTGATTTATTAAAACATTTTGAGTATCTTGAAACGATTACACCGATTGTTTATATATAACGTATTCTAAGCGCTTATTATATTTCACTTGCCCGTGGAACGACATGTTGGACAGGACCCGTGGAACGGTCTTTGGTTATATATATACTGAATGATTGTTCATAGTTTTCTATGAAATTAGGTGTTGAAGCCCATTGGGTGTTGAAGCCCATGAATGTGTTTAAGATACTTTGACGGGTCATTTTAATAAACTATTTTAGTTTATGAATTCACCAGCTTTATGCTGACCCATGTTTTATCAAATGTTTTTGAACACTTCACATGTAGTCATTAGACAAGGCATTTCCAGGACTATAATGAAAAGATGAACGATCCAGATGATGGGCATGCCTGGAACTATAAGTCTCGAATGACATATTCCTTGTTAGGAACGAACGATGTAACCTCTGTTAAACATGATGTAATAATGTTTTGATATTAATAGAAGTTATGTTTTAGTATTCTGCTGTGTGTTTTGATATAAATGTCACAGTAACTAGAAGGCGACCTTCTGACCGGTATGTAGCTATCTGACAAACAGAATGTTCTGTCTAGGAAAGGACGGTGTATAAATCTCTCCTAGACCCGTCGTTATTTCCTGGGAACATCTCTGGTTAGATAATTGTCCTATGTTATAGTCGTGACAAGTTGGTATCAGATCCTCAGTTTAAGGGATTTAGATACTACAGAAATAGTGTCTAGAGTTAAACTAAGACTCTGAGATTAGTTTCGAAATTCCTTAGGATAAGTTAGGTGTATACATTCAGTATGACCTATAACGGGAAATACCTAAAAATTAGATAATTAAAGGTATTTTTGGCTAGATGTTATTAATTTTTGAATTTCTGGATTATGACCTGTTATACGAATTCTGATGTTATACATATGTATGTAGGTACAAAATGGCAGGACGTGGTACATGACGTGGTAGAGGACGAGGAAGATGTAGGGGTAGGATGCCCAATACTAGGTCTCGTACCCGCGATACGACAAACACAAACCCTGATCCAAATGAGAACGTAAATACGAATGTTGAACCCGAACAACCAGTGGAAGAAGTCATTATGACTGAAACTCAATTTCAAGGAGCGATGGCATCTAAGGTCACCCGTGTGCTTCAAACGACTTTACCTGGAATTCTTGATGATGCTCTTAGGAAAAGGGAGAATCATAATAGCCTGGGCAACCAGAACGAAGGTACAAGCGGTGCCATTCCCCGAACAGAAGACACTCTTCATACCACTCCAGTAGGAAACAACATAGGTACCACCCGAACCTATGAAACAGTTGGGATGACAAACCAAAGTGTGGGGATACATGCCCAAGGATGTAACTACAATAATTTCAGTGACTGTCACCCTAAGCCATTCAACAGAAAGAATGATGCCATTACAGCCTTGCAATGGATTACGTCTATGGAAGCAGTAATCAAGATGAGCGAATGCAGATATGACCAAACTGTGAAATTCGCTGCACATTCTTTTGAAGAAGAGGCCCTTGATCGGTGGGAATCAGTCAAGTAGATGAAGGGGGAAGCTGTAACTGACAGAATGACTTAGGAGGATCTCAAGTCTTTGATTATGAAGAGATACTATCCACAAAATGCTGTCGACGAGATTGAAGCTGAATTTCTGCGGTTCGAAGCCGGAACCATGACTCATCAGGAATACACTGCCAAGTTTAATGAGATGTCCAAACTGGTGCCACATTTGGTTACTCCTGAGTCAAGGAGAGTTAAATGTTATATCCAAGGTCTTCCTCCTAAGGTTCGTACCTTAGTGAAATCTATCACATCTGAAATGATAGATTTAGCCGTTGAAAAGAGTGCGGTGATGTTCGATAAGGTGGCAGCCCAAGAACTACCAAAGACCGATCACAAGAGGAAACCTGAAGAGGTTGTTTACAAATTTAAACCAGGAAACAATAAATTTCCCAGAAAAGGAGGGTTTAACCCTAATCCTGATAGAACCACTCAGGGAATGAAGTGTCAGACTTGCCAAAAGTTTGGTCACTTGGCAACCTAGTGCCCGAATGTAAATGCTTTAACTGTGGGGAAATAGGGCACTATAGGACTTCTTTTCCTAAACCACCTAAGCAGAAAATAGGTGGTCAGAATAAAAGAACAGGACGAGTGTTCGTCTTAGGAAGTGGAGAAAATAAAGCCAAGGAAGTGGCAGGTACTTTCTTAGTTAATAATATTTACGCCAAGGTTTTATTTGATACAGGGGCAAATTGAAGTTTTATTTCATGTGCATTCACCCCATATTTAGGCGTAAGACCGATTCCACTTATTCATGCCTATGTCGTTAAAACGGCTAGTGGCGAACATATTAGGATAACCGAATCATACCCTGATTGTGTCATCAATTTTGGTGACAATAAGGTATTAGTTACAATAATGCCGATGAACTTGAATGAATATGAGGTTATCCTAGGGATGGATTGGTTAAACCAATACCAGGCTTAAAATACGTAAATAATATTATTAATGACGTTTCAAAGTTCTAAGCATTTTTTTAAAATAAAAATCGAGTTATTGATTAACGCAAAAACATGACGGAGAGGTTCGTTACGCGAACTAAACTCGTTAAAACCCCGCCTATAAGTATTAGAACACCCCTCATTTTCCTCATTTATCCAAAAACTCCAACACACACTAAAGGTGAAAATGGGAGAGGGGGAGAGCAGGTGGCCGGACTCCGGCGGACCTGTGGCGGTGCCGGCGAGTGGCGGCAAGTACACCACCTCATCTGATAGATCTCGGCGTCTTAAGTGTGATGGTGGTGGTGGTTTGCACTAGATCGCGACGGTGGTGGAGATTCCTGCCAAAAACACATTTCCGGCGACCTCAACAATTGGGGCTTTTTGCTAGAAAAGGGTTCCTAAAGGTCCGGTCTATGCATACGAAGAAGTTGGTTAGAAAAAGTGACGTTTTCCGGCCAAAAACCACCAAATCTTGCCACTGCCCCGGTTTTCTTGTGACCGCAGCGGCAGCGACCGGTGGATCTAGTGGAGCCTGACGAGATGGTTCCATGGCCGCTTGAATCACCTCAATCGGAGTTCGTATGACCAAGTTATGAGCGAAACAAGTTTTCTTCTCGCGTCGTGCTCAGTTTTTCGTACAAAACCGCTTAGAACGACTTTTATGCTAATGTATGACCCGAATCACTTATAGATCTATTGTCGGGTAGTAACACGGGACCTTGAAAAATTGTCGAGGAGGTCTTTTGAGAACATTTTTCGGACACGTTATAATTATATAATCTTTTATATAATTTTTAAGTAATTGACGAATTTAAGTATGGTTTAGTATTAGAATCTAAAGTGTGATTTATTGGATTATTGGTGTAATTTGATGTTGGAATTGAACAATTGGATATTGTCGGTTTAGCCAAAAACAAACGGGACTCTGCCCAATTTTCGTTAAAAATAAAGAACTTTGTTTCTACAACTTAGATGTCCTCAACATGGTTTGGGTTTAGATTTGAAACCGTAATGTTAGGGCACAATCCTAGTTATATTGTTGATGTTAACACTTGTTTGAACAATAGGAACTGTTTAGGATCGTTGCGCCCACTTATTGTCAGTTGAGCTTGTGATATTATTAGTTGGACTTGAGGTGAGTTCACGGCCCCCTTTTTAGCTTTTAACGTTTTGTAAACATCAGGGGAGAAACATATTTATACAACATATTTGCAGACATATTTGAAAGCATGAAACATATTTGTTTACACGTTTGATAACATGAACATTCTTGTTAACTCTTTGTGAGTTCACTACCCTCATTTTACTTTTAAATGTTTTAGAAACATCGGGGGAGAAACAAACTTGCTTTATACGTTAGAAACAAAGAATCATGACCGACCATTTATGTTTACATGAGACAATCATGGAAGAGCTCGTAAAGTCCTCTACGTGAACAGTTTATTAACCATTAACTCGTATAGCCGGGATATTGTGAATAGTACTATTGGGATTGACACTTCTAGTCATGGTTAGTCGCGCTAACCAAGGGTCCGTATGGCCCGATGACTGCACATTGTCTTAACTCTTGAGCCTGTGGGGAATGGGCGAGGGGCGAAACACCTGTGTTTGGTTTGGTTAACACTCATGTAAAATAAACTTCATATGCCTAGCTAGCTATGATGGGTCAACTTGATAGGTCAAACTTGATATGATTACTTGGTTTCACTTAATGTATACTTGAAATCGTTTTTGTGCACATGCATATACTTAATACTTGAAAACGTTTTGTGCACAGGAAAACTTGAATACTTGAAACTTGGATACTTGATACTTGAAACTTGGATACTTGAAACTTGAATACTTGGAACTTGAGATCATTTTCATGCAAATTGGTTTTACCAATCGTTTACATATAAATGGTTTTGCCATTCATTCATGTGCAAATGTTTTAGTCAATGTTTTCAAGAAAACATTGTTTCGTAATATGACCATGTTCACTTTTTCAATGTTTTCACTTTATGACGCTGAAGTCATCACATGTTTTTTAGGAAAACAGTTTTATAATATGCCATGTATACGATATCAAAGTTTCCAAGGAAAACTACTTTACACTGCAACAAACAAACCTGTGAACTCACCAACGTTTGTGTTGACATTTTTAAGTATGTTTTTTAGGTAACACTTAGCTATGGCTTGGTTGGAATAGACTAGCTATTTGGATTAATCGCTAGATGCCGAAGAGGCATAATCGTCAAACCTCAAGTCTATTTTTGATCTAGAAGGATTTAGATCATTGTATTACTTTGTATTTGTAACTGTAAAAAGTACTCATTACTTTAGACATCTTTTCTTTAGTTTCCGTTGTTGTGTAATGTTACCAATCGTTGCGACCTTTATTTATTTATTTAGTTAATAAATTTGGGGGTGTGACAATATGGTTCTTTATCTGTGTATTGGATTGAAGCATTTGCCTAGAGTTCCCACAAGGTAAGAAGATAAAATGGATGATTGACAGTAAAAGTCAATCATTTGATGAAATTGAGCATGTTCACCAAGTTTTGATAGAAATGGGAGAATATTGTGAACGGATTTCAACATGAGGGCCATATTATAGGAGAGAAAACTATGAAATTAAGGTTTGTGATATGAAATATTGATTTGAGAAATTATGCGAAGTGTACTATAAGGCCCCAACTCGGGAGGCTGATCGCGTGTCGAAGGCTAATAAAAAATATAGTTAAAAATTTATCCTTAGCTACTCTAGACTGTAGTACGAAAAGTAAGGTTTTCGAATTCACAAGGAATTCGTGGAGAGTGCTATTCATTGATTACTTAGTAACTATGCAGAACAACTAACTTGACTTTGAAGGTTGATTATGAAAACAGTTGTAAAAGCAACAAACTTTAATCGAGTAGAAAGTTAATAAGAAAAAAGGGATCGCTCCTGGGTTCAGATGACAAAGTTTAATGATAGACTTAGTAGATACTTGTTGAACTTCACATAGAAATGAATTGTAATTATACCAATGATTGATAAATAGGTAAAAGCCTAGAGATTTGACTGTGTTGATTTACGATTAGAAAACCGAATAATTGACACAAGATGAATCCCTAGTTAGTTATCTACCAATTTCAGAATATAAGACTTAATGAATTCAATGGTTTACGATTAGAAAACCGAATAACTGATGAAAACACCAAATTCCAAGAACCAAATCGTTTAATCAATAAAGGAAAACAATATAATGCAATTAACCGAACGATTGAATCACAACTCTAATCCAACAAAGTAAAAGCCTAGAAACAATCACCAAACAAAAGTAACCCTACACCCGAGAACAACCACGAGTGATTTAGCTACGCATAAACATGATTGTACCTTCAAAACTTGTTTCGGTGTTGCAAAACATCAACTAATTGAATAGAAAGCTTTAAGAACCCTCAAGATCGTCCATTGGTCGTTCAAGAAGCTCCCAAGAATGTCTGGTACGGCTTTTAGGGTTTAGGAATTGCATATATAGCTAAAGATCTCAAAAATCCCGAATTTCCCTCTTGAGAACATAAGCTACGCCGATAGGAGCGTAAGCTACACCCTCATACTTCACCCTACTCTCTCCCGATTGTGCTACACTCTCAAAACGTTGAAATTCGTACGTTGGGGTGAGGGAGCGTAAGCTACGCCTAGGAGGGCGTAAGCTACGCTCTAACTCCATTTTTCACATCCGGATCGTCGAGGCACCCCGAATTCATATATTATGGCTTTCGTAACTAATTTTATAGTCCGAGATATGTTTATTTGAAGTTTTAGCCTCTCGAACTTCCTCATCAGCCTTCATCTTTTGCATAGTTTCACATCTAGTCCTTCTACTTCCTCTCAAATGCTTTCAAAACGCATGTTTAGCATCTAATCACCTATAAACCATAACACACTCAAAGTAAACGCATTCCATACCAACACACACATAAAAACATATAATTAAACACTATTAAGAGAGTCGGGTTCTCCGAATGTTACATGTATTAAGCGAGGGAATAAGGAAGGCAGTTTTTAATATAATACGAAAAATTTGGAACAAAGTAGGGTTTAAATTTGAACTACTAATGTGGCAAAATCAGTTAAAAAGATACACCAAGTGATATGTTGGTATCAGTTTGAAAAGATGCAACTGATTGACAAAGTGATCTTCAGTGGTTTTTCCATTAAAAAAAATTGTTTGTAACCGATGCTCATCATTGGAAATCCTTTTGAACTGAAAAGACATCATGGTTTTTTATTGAAAATGCCATAAGGGGAAGCTTGTTCCAACTGATGTACACCCACTTGGCAATACATGGTAAAACTAAAACAATTATTCAAAATGTTAAAGTATTAGTGGTAAATTGCAAGGGTGTCCCATGAGGATTTATTTAGCAAGATTTTGTCATCCATATCAAGGTGGTCTTAGGTGGAACATTTTCAACAGATGAAGAAACATAAACTTTTCTTCTTAAGAGATTTGTTAGGTTTCTTAACTAAAGATTTATTAGATGTAGAATTAACATTGGACATCAACTTAATGAGCATACTCATCAGTTGTTACTGAGTAGTATTATTATTCTTGTTCTTAATCCTTTTTCCTCCCAGTGTTTGATGATTAGTGGTGATTCTAAAATTATCTCTTAGTTTCAATCTCCTGTTTTTATTTTCAAACTAATTTTTTAGATTATAAAAACAGTTTTGTGATATGTGATTTTTCGTATTGCAATTATCATATCTCTTATCGTAGAAAATCTTTTAGGTTTTTGAGGTTCAATGTCAACTTTTCCCTTGGGAGAGGAGTTTTGAGATTTAGGATACATCCATTCTTTTGTTATATTAAATGATGCTACAAGGGCAAGTATCAAAATGTTATTAACTATCTTAGACTTCATATCAGTTTTTATTAGTTTAAAGGTTGTCGACACCTTTGTTTTGACTAATGGAACTCTATTAAAAACTTGTTTTTCTTTTAATGACACAACCCTTGGTTTTGATACAATTCCAAGAGATTGAAACTAATGGCAGTTTTCCTTCAACTGATGCACTTTGGTTCAAAACAATTTCATCTGATTTGGTTTTGCTTGAAGAAGCATTTTAACAATTTGAGAAATAGATGATTTGACAAAAGTAATGGGTTTTAGACTCGATTTTCCAATTGGTACAAGATTGATACCCAGAGCCAGTTTCTCACATAGTAACACCTGTTCAATCACATTTTTGCCCCTGATTTTATCAATTGAATAAATTATAAGTATACTTAAATAGAAGTGACGGTGGGTTCTCCATTGACATTTCTATTAAAAACTTTGTTGTTAAATAAGTATGTTTCCATTACTAAACACAAAGAATGTGTTAGAGGAGATGGTAAGCTCTTTGCAATTCCAGTTGGCTGTCATGGGTTCCCATTGCCTGCAACTATTTTTTTTTGTTTTGTTTTTATTTTTTTTCTTAAACTTTTCTTATAATTTTTTTATTAAATTACTTTTTTTTAAATTCTTATAATGCAACGTTCGGGACATGATAATATTTTCTATATATGTTTCAATCTCCATAACCGATCCGCCGTAACTTCATACGTTTGCTTTAATCATACCGTGACGCGTGGGTGTCGTGAATAATGAGACTGACACCGACTGAAAAACATCGGTACCATTATACAACTGTCTTTTATCTATGTTTTGATTTTCATAACCGAGTCGCCGTAACTTCATACGTTTCTTTTATGTATTTAACCACGTTTTTATTTGCTTGGCCACGTTAATATCACAGCATCAACCGTTTAACGTCCGCGTCCCGTCATGGAGCGCGGGGCACAATTTCTAGTTTTGTAAGATTCTTCAAATATAACTTCAACAACCTCATCTAACTCAGATTCCTAAACAATACCATTCCTTTTAGTTGATGAGGTGGGGGGTATAATCAACTGGTATTTCCGTTGCATTGTATCAAATGCCAAACTTAACATTACCGTGAACTTGAGCATTTATGGGTTTTTGAAGAATAATCGAATAACTCATCCCACTTCTGAACAACAGTCTTGCTTTTTTCAAGCTCTTCTTACTTCTTCTATACTTGATTAACAAGTCATCAATTTAGGTTTCATAATTAGTTGCTTCATGATTTAATTTGAAAACTCGTTAATTTTTTTTCCAACATCACAACTTGTTTTCTATGTTCATTTGACATCTCATGTAGTTGATCAATAAGAAATTGATTGGTAGATTTAATTTTAGCAAATAATTCGATGCAAGCAAGATTGCATAGTGTTGATAATACCTGAAGTGATATATTGGAAGTTTAATGTCTGCCATAAGAACTACACCAAAATCATTAGGCAAGATGCTCCAGTCAAAGTGTTCTTATGTGAGGAATCTTTTATCTTTGATTTGTTGATTAGCTGAGGAAGAGGATCTTAAGGTCTAAGTAGTGTGAGTAACAGAAACTGATTGATTCCCTTGAATTAGATAGGTGACTACATCACTCTATTTCACTTGAAGCATCTTGCACTCTCTTACAGAATGTCCAAGTGTATGACAACTGTAGCATTTTACTTTAGACTTGTCCAAACCAACTCTTGTAGTATTGTTCAGACGAGGAAAAGTTTTAGTACTGGTCGTTTTGTAGAATTTGTTTGTTCTAACACTCAACATTACCAATTGATGCCATACATATATTTCCTCTAGATCATCAGGATGGATATGATCTAGGTCTTTAACTATAAAATAAAAGTTATCATCATACCTTATAACACTTGCCTCTTCAATTACAGCGTGACGTTGTTTTTGAGGACTTACAGTGAGGGTATGATTTGCAGAAAACCCAGACTTAATGTCAAGCTTGAGGATTTACTAGAAAATTTTTTGGATGAACTGTGATTAACAAAAGTTGAATTATTAGGTATATATTCATCTACATATATGTGGCCATTTAACACCCTTTTCTTGTGATCAGTTTCTCTTTTGAATGTAAGCAACTTACCATGTAACTGAATCATATTCATACTCTTAAATTATACTAATTTTCTAATCATAAGAGCATGAGTATCCTATAAGGCAAGCAATGATCAGAGTAATTTCTTCATCAGTTAATCATTAGTATATGGCTGACCACATATTGCTAATTCACTAACAAGAGCATAAAACCTCTCATATTGTTGTATTAGTGATTCCCCACTGATATATCTAAACATTTCATATTGTTGTGTTAACATCTCTTTTCTTTTTTCAATAACATCAGGAGTACCATCAAATTATTCTATCAACCAATCCCACAACTATTTAGCACTAGTACAATGATGCAAACCTTGATAGATCCCATTTGGAATAGCCATATAGCCCAAAGGCTTTAGCATCAATATCCATTTTTTTAGATCATCTTCACAATACTTGCTTGGTTATTTAGGGATTGAGATACCTCATTCAGTGGCAACCAACATGGGAACGTGTGGTCCAAGAGTAATAAATCTCCAACAAGCCTCATCATGAACAACTAAGAAATGTTCCATTCTTTGTTTCCAGATGGTAAGTTCATTGTTAACGAGAATTGGAGGCTTTGTAGGAGATCCGATGTTGTGAGAGTCGATAGATTGGACTTTAAGAACAAAAATGTGTAAACCAAATTGGTTGATCTTTAACAAAGCACCAAATAAAGTTTCTGAATCGATTGTTAAATCAGAATTCAGAGCAGTTGGCTCTTATACCAATTGTTAGGATCGAGTGCTTTGAGTTTGACTAAACTAAAATAATAGAAGGCAAATTGGCAGCAAAATTGAACATGTTACGCAGTTTAGATCAAACTAAATGAAGAAACAAGAACTAAAAACCATATGTCATCACAAACTTCGTTAACATCAATAGATAGATAACAATTGTTTATTATTTAAGAACACTCCTCCTAAACATAATACCCGCACACAATTTCATCCATAGTAATTTTCTCTCACTACAAAATTCTCATGTATGTTCAACTAATTATAATGACACTGCAAAACTAAATATAATGTGTTAGGATGTTACATCAAGTTATCATCTCTTTCATAGTGATAGATAGCGTTTTGGTAACTGTCTTGACAGGGACGTCAGTTGCATTGAGGGGCATCAACAGGATATCCACAGTAGCAGCTGATCGGTTGCTTCTCTTGTGATAGTAGATCTCCAGGTGCTCCTGATCAGGTGGCCGATCAACAGCACCGGATACAACTGATTAGTGTTGTATGATCAATTATATATTCAGATACAACTTATCAGTTGGTTGATCAGTTGTATGTTTATTCTTCATTTTCAATTGATCAGTTGGTCGATCAGTTGCAGTCTTATTCTTTGGTTCTTTAGATTCGAATTAATCAATTGGTCAATCAGTTGCTAACAAAAATATGCTTCAGTTGCAAGTTGACCGGTTATCGGTCAGTTGCAACAATCGTTCTTTAGCTTCAGTGATTTCATCAGCATCAATAGGAAACAATAGTTTTATCTTATCAATTTTATTTGAAACCCAACACATGCTTTGGGGGATTCTCATGCTCTTGGAATTAGAACATTAGTTGAATTTAAGAGTATGAACATAATACAACTGCATGGTAAATGGTTAACATTTGAGTGGGCAATCGACCAGAAGAAGATGATTAATGGCCATAGATATGTTTATGAGTATACACGTGGCAATGTTACTCTTATTGGCCACAACTCATCTGGAAATCACTCTGGTCAATCCTAAGCACACAAAGTTATGATTATCACATTGATATCATAATTGGACTTACCTTAAATCATGCATTAAACTCATGTTCTCAAAACCACAATATACCGTGAAAGAATAGTCAAATGTCATAGGGTATGGAGACCATTTATCATTTATATATGAAGGATTTATCGTTTTCATTCTGATGATGTAAAGGAGATGAATATCATGCATCAATTGACAATGTTGAGCATGAGAACAAATAGGTTTTATAGTAGAATTGGTAGAAAGTTTCCTCGTCTAAGTAGTACAACAAGAGTTGGTTTAGATAAATCCAAAATCAAATGTTACACATGCAATAAGCTTAGTTACTTTGCTATAGAATGCAAGATGTCTCGATTAAACTTCCATGCATCACTTGGTAAACGAAGAAATGAGAAAACTTTCATTTCACAAGAACAATTTTATCAGACTAGCATGCTTGAAGACTACTGTCTGATAAGTACATTTCAAGTAAAATAAAAATACATAAAACCATACAAAAAAGGGACGGTCGATGTACGGTCGGACTGTGGTACCGACCGTAGCTAATCTGTCTAGAAATATTTTCACTCATCTAAATCAAAATCTTTTGTTGATAGAAAAATGTCAAGCATGAACAATGCATCCTAAAATCATGGCCATTTCTGATTACATTAAGCCAACAATCGCCTAAAGCTTCATGAAATAGGAATACATGAATGAAGCATGTGCTGTTAAGCTACATCTCCCTTAAAGGATGATAGAGGCACCATTTGCACATCTTGAGCTTCAAACGTTTCTCAACCTAAATCCTTTCATTTGCCTTACTTATGTCATTGAATTTTACCCTCTTTAATTATGATAAAGAATAACAAATCATCTCATGTAATATGTATGGAAATTCTTACATTTAGTCTATCTAATCCTTTGGTGAAACACTTCAAATTCCATATCAAGGAGTCACCTTACCGAACACTTATACGTTCATATTCTGGATGACATATTTGTTCATGAGTTGATCACCACACTTTGTGGAAGGGATTTAAATAAAATTTATGAAAGAGCACTATCATTGGGAAGATTGAAAAGAAAATATCTGAAAGGCAAGTTCCAAAGACTACATCTAATCATCCATCATAACATAAGTTGTAAGCCCTTCTCCTCTGGTGTTTGCAAGTGAGGCTTATTTATTGTATTGCTTGGCAAAAGGGATATCAGTAAATATGACTCACTTCTTATTGAGTACTATGATGGAGGCTGCTCGGAATCCATCTTAGCCACTTCCATATAGTATGCATTTGTCTAAGCTATTTGAATCTCTTCCTTTAGAAAATGTTTCCTCTTTTAAAGTCAAATGAACTATATGCTTTGAAAAACTTGGTCCTCCTACTAGATCCTCGGTCCTAATTTCCACTCTAACTGATCTTGGCATTGGTACATCAAATCAAAGAGGACTCACAAGGCTCGTTATTCACATCCTAGTGTTTAATCTACAATGATGCTTTAAACTCGAACCATGAATAAGCTAATGAAATGTCTTGATGTTGACACATCAAAGGACATAAACATGGAAGATGGTGAAAGAATATTTCAACAAGAATATTTCAATAAGAATATTTTGAGGAACAACTTCATGTCATAAACCATCGACATCATAATTTATACTTAGAGTTTCTTGCTACAAAAAGAGAGCTTAAATATGTCAAACAACAAATTGCAACGGTCATCGATTTCATCTATATCCACTCTCTTCCCAAGTAGTTTATGTCATAAGACTATTTGATCTCATGTATCATAGTAAGGTTTATGTGGTTTGTGATTCTTTATCTTTGTGGATAGTAAAGGTGTGTACTAGGATAATTATGAACGCTCGTAGCTTAAGATGATTATCGTGATCGTTTGTGTTTTTATGCATTTGTGATGTTTTCACATGCTAACATCCTACTAGTATCCATTATGAGCATGTAACCGAGTCAAAAGGGGAGCAGGATCAAAATATGGCTATGCAAATGTGAAATGGATTTAAGGTATAAAATATATTTTACAAATATGTTAACATAGATATATTATTGTTTACACGTCTCCTACATGTTCATGAATTTTTGATATCATCAAAAAAGATGAGATTGTTGGTGCATTCATGCACATGATATAAGATTTATATTGACGATGTTAAAAATCCAAACATGTACGTTAAGTGTTACTCAAAAAAAGATTAGATTATATGTTTTAAAATATTGCCTCTCATATGCATAAATAAAGCCATAATGCAACATGTGGAAGATCAAGAGCTAGAAGTAATCATATGAGTACACTAGCCACAACACAGTAAGGTTGAACCGTGTATTAACTATGCCTTCTCTAGATGACATTTCAAGATAAAGCTTAACGTTCAAGTTCAACATCAAATCAAGACAAGTCATATTTAACCGCAAGATCATCAATGTCTACAAGCATTGGGTATAAAATATAATTACTCGTGAATATATTTTATAAACAAAAATAATTTTAAAAATCATTCAAGATTTTATAATAAATATACATTCGTTTAATACAAATGGTTTTAAAAATGAAACTTATGTGTTTTATGTTGGATGGAATCTACCCTAGGAGATTAGTTTTCAAAATGGTAATGCTCAAACAAAAATGAGTTTAACAAAGAGAAATAAGTCTTAACTAATGGGGAATGTACACAAAGTCAAACTTATGGTGTAAGCAAAGATGCTTAACTCTTTAAGCTTTTGTCTCTCTCCCAATTGATCTTAATCAATCCTACTTGATTCAAAATGATCCTCACACTTATCAAGGGTTGATATTTGTACAAATATGATTTTTAGACCATTCACAACGGAATTATTTTTTAGAAGACAAAATGTGATCAGATGGAGCACGATCGATACACGGTCTAAAAGAAAGAGTGTTTGAGATTTCATTGTTGTATCTTATCCATTCACTCAAACTTAGTGAGGTAGTATCCTACTAAAGTTTTAGAGGAAATTTGTAAGGGTGCCCAAGATAGTGGGAAGACAAAAGTGGTCATTACCTCTATAATGATAAGTTTAAAGAGGTCATCACTACCTAATTAACGAGAAGAATGAAAGGGAGATCACTACCCATATAGTGAGAAGACTTGTAACGATGATCTCTACCGGTCTTAGAGAAACGTTCTATAGTGAAGAAAGATTCTTGGTAAATACCAAGGAGTGAATGCAAGTTGGGTTTGCTGAACCACTATAAAGTCGGGTGTCTTTATGTTGATCTCCTTCTTATTCTAGATAACTATTTTCAACGAAGTTGTTAACAAGTAAATCTAAGATTCAAAGACTTTTCAAACGTAAGTATTTGAAATTTTAAAAAGTGGCCATAATATTTTTATTACCTATTCAACCCTTGAAATTGTAAATAATTAAATTACAAATACATATGACAAGGTTCAATATCATTTGTATAATAAAAAATATTGACATAATAAAACATACGGAGTTATATATGTAATGATGAACGGATATGAAAAAAAACGTACCTGAAAGCACGAAGATGAAAACTGAGCCCGATGCACACAACATATACATTTATTCATGTTCTTTGATTTCAATTTTCTGTTTCTTGTTCTTGTAACATCATCGTCATTCATCTTTCAAGATTTCATAATTTGATTATTGTTTCATGATTTTCCATAGGATGATGCTTTAAGAGAGAAACGATTTGAACGTTTTCGAGGAATGATTTGAATGGAATATACAAAATCAAGCAAATTGAGGAGGATGTTAGAGAATTCAAAATCTTGGAGATAACCACAAAAAATAAGAGGTGATAAATTTATATAAATACCTTTTAAATAATAATAAAAATAAATTATTTATAAATTATGTGATTGGTCGATAAAGTTTCTTGGTTTTCTAAATAAAAGAGCTTTCTTATGTCGTGAGTGAACTGTCAATTATAGAAATAAGTCTGAATACTTATCTTCGTAATATAGAAGTGAACTTTTTAGCTTAAGAAAATCTTATTCTTTATCAAATCAGCTACTTTAGCTTGAGTAATGTCTCCAGCTTGAAAAAAAATGTAGCTTTAAGTTTAAACATATCTGACTTTACAACAACTCTTGAGTATTTAACGAAAGATGGAGATATCAAATTGATTTTTTGGATTGGATGATATTTTAAAAAGGTCTCCGACTACTAAAAATTCAACTTGAAACTTTTTGTTTTCTTTATGAGACTAAATCTCTATGTGAGATATGTTGTGTACTAATCAACGCATGTGTAAACCCGCGTAATTGGTATACAAACGAAGTGATGGAGTTAAGTGTACTTTCAAGTGTATGTAATGGATGTAATGAAAGTGCACTTAAGGTATATAACAACTCATAATGATCATTGAAAGTTGAGGGATCAAAATTGTCAACACTGAAAATATGAAGTCTAGGGACTAAAACGTCAATTCATCAAAGTTGACCAATACGGGCCATATTGCAACAATACGACCCGTATTAGTCAACTTTGCAGAATTGGCGTTTTAGTCCCTGGAGTGTTGATAGCCGTCAACCAGTTTCGTAGAAACCCTAGTTTTCGACCCATGGTTTTGCAATACAAGCCATATTGACCCTCAAGATGTTCTAAAACTTTCATCACTTCGTAAATGCTTGTTTCACTCTCAAAATCCAAACCCCCACGATATCCGTTGACGACATATTTCGACTAATTTTTAAACATATGGTATATTTAATTCTTGCGTCTAAGCGCTCTCAAATCAAGTTTTAGAGATAAAGAGTGGCTGTTTTAGTCCCCCTTTGATTGGGTAAAACCGGTGTCCCCCTCGTGAACTTTGTTGTGGTAGTGTCTTGAGTTGAATCTAAACTAATTGTCTAGTTTACTTTCGGTTATATATACTATGATGCTTTTGAATGAATGGTCAAATTGTCGAATGAATGAATGATTGAATTTACATGTGCCTGACTTTAGTAACATTGTGTATTTCAAGACAGTAACTGAATTTGTGTTTTTGAATTACCGTCAAATCATGAACTCACCGGTATAAAGTGACTTGGATTTTGTTTTGAACAGGAACACACATCTATAGTGCTTGATAATTGGCTTGTTGGACACTGCTTGTAGCTCGAAGGTAGCTTTTGTTGGTCGACTGTAAAGTGTTAGCTTTTGATAAGACTTGTACTTTGATATTACGAAACTATGTACTCGTCTTATGTTGATTATGTATTATGGATTTTGAGACCTTAGTCTTGCATTGTACTTTAAGCTTTGTATAGTAAAGTACTTTTGATTTCTGTGGTGTTAGGTTGTGTATCTATCAGTCATGTTCAGTCCGGTTCTAGGCGGAGCATGACAGCATATTAGCGGCCACCGCTTTTGTAAAGTCTTAAGTTTAAGACTTGAATTCTAATATCTAAACAATCACATTTATATTATTATCAAATTTGAGACATATATACAGCGCGCGCGCACACACACACATATATATATATAAGGAAGGGTTCTAAAGAAAACCAAATAGTTATGCGAAAACTAGAGAAAGTAGACCAAAAACACTAACAAAATAGGCATTGACTTTTACATTTGTTCAAATAAACATTGAATTTTAAATGTGTCGGCTATAGAGGTGCCGGTTTATCGGAGTATAGGTTATGGAGGTACCATCTTATCGGAGTGTGCTATGGAGGTGCCGGCTCTGCTTATTTGTCCTCCTCTGGTTAGTTGTTTTGGGTTGCCTATTTTAAAGTCCCCAAATTCAATACCTATTTAATTAATTTTCTTGGTTAACTTGTCTATTTTCATGATTTTTTTTCAATAACTATAAACTATCTCCTAAAAGCTTACGTGAAACTCAATTACCAACCTTGAAACAACAATTGTATAATCAACCGGAAAAAATGTATTTGAAGGTGAAAAATGCCATTACTTTGATATTTCATCATACACATACAATTACACACGGTAGGTGTGTGTGAGAGAGAGAGGTGAAGTTTGAACACCAGCTTGCAAGAAGTCTCTCTCTCTACATAAATGCAATTGCATCCTCTCTATACACTGCATTAACTCCTCCCTATCTCCCCATCTCATCTCTTCAATTCTCCCAACTGTTCCTCTCTCTCTCTCTCTCTCTCTCTTCATTCTTCTTAAATTCTATTCACAAGAAAAATACAGATAGCTTCAATGGAAACCAGCCTGAAAACCACTTTTTTACTCTCTTAAAAGTGGTTTCCAGTTGATCCTTTTCCCTGAATACCAGATATTTTGATCTAAAAAGCCATCAAAACCAAGACTGAATACATACCAGTAAGTTACCATGCCACCCTTCTCAATTTCGTTTGGATTTGCATAGAAAGTGATAAGATTTTGACTTTTTCTTCATATTTTCCAAGGTTTCTTGAACATGTTATTTTTATCATGGAAATTAAAAGTCTTTATTAATTACTTGCAAATTCAAGAAAGTTTTAAAGATTCGTGTTTTCTTTTTTCACCTTCCAAATTTTGTAAATTGATAGGTTTGAGTTTTCTTAACCAATAAGAAACCAGAAGCAAATCCCAAAAAACAACTTTCTAGAGAGAGAGAGTTAGGTTAGTAGTTTGCTAGGGTTTCTGAATGTGTATAGAACATGTATATCTTCTTCGATATATCTTATGATGTTTCTTATGTTGTTAAAAAGTTAAAAACAACATTAATAGATTTATTTGATTTAACTTGAAACCAAGAGTCTCTCAGTCATCAGGTATGAGTTTGTCTTTATTTTACTTAATTTATTAACTCTTTTGCTGTTTCATTTTCTTCAAAACAGTCTTAGATTCCATCGAAATAGTTGTAACTTTTTAGTGGTTACTAATTCTTTTAACGGCTAACCATAATTATTTTCATAACAACATGCAACAAAAGAAACAAAAATAAGAAAGAATTGATCAAAATTATTCTCAACTTTTTATGCTTTTAAAGTTGACTTTTTTTTCGAAAAAGATAGAGATTTGTTGACCTCCAATAAATTCACTTATGTCTTTATGTACGAAAATATCGACAATCTAAACCTCATTTCCTATGTTTTTATTCACTGATTTTAATAAAAAAATTAATAGTTAATATAAGTATATTTAATATGATTATTAATGTCACATAAGTATGCCCAAATATAATCATCAATACAAGACACAATTGGTATTGCTTTCGTTTTCTGTATTAATTTTTTCATTTAGTTTGACTGCTAGTTATATCTTCTATAATTTTAAAGTTCAAGCTTAATTATATTTTATTCATATATACATTCTTTGAAAATTCTATATAGAACCAACTTTTTCTTTGGTTCATAGAATTATATGTAGTGTTATTATTATCTTTAACTCTAATATCTTTTAAACATGTATATATCTATTCTAGTCCCCTTTCTTTTTGTTTTTATTTCAAGTGCCCAGTATTTTTTTTTACATTCTTTTAACATATTGCTTTAACATTTATTTTACGTTTGATTTAATTATTAAATTTAGTAGTTAAACATATTTAAGATTAACGTTATTTGTTAAGATCATTGACTATTTATTCAAAGTCAAACTACCACCTTCTACAATTAGTGATCAATCTCCATTTTTTTTCTGGAATTCAAACTTAAACTATTTTATTTGTATCTTTTGTAAGTAGATTATTTTAACCATACTGTATGAGTGGAGTTTACTGAGTATGTTTGTTTGTTGATTTAGTAGATTATTTTAAATATTAAATATCAAGTAAAACCTCTATTCTCAGGACCTGAAGAATTAAAGAAAAATGTTCCAACCCAACATGTTTGAGAGTCACCATCACCATCTTCTAGACATGAGCCACAAGACCCAAGAAAATGAGCTTGATATTCTTAGGGATGAGGATTACGAGAGCAAATCCGGCACGGATATCATGGACGCTCCCTCAGGCGATGATCAAGATCCCAATCAACGTCCCAACAAGAAGAAACGTTACCATCGTCACACTCAACATCAAATCCAAGAACTAGAGTCGTAAGTTCATTAGATCAAATCACTCTTCTGGTTGTTTGGTTCATCCCATGGTGCTTTTTTCAGTTTTCAAGTTAGTTTTTCCACACGTTCAATATTTGTTGAATGTAGGTTTTTCAAAGAATACCCTCATCCAGATGATAAACAAAGGAAGGAACTTGGAAGAAAACTAAGTTTAGAGCCTTTGCAAGTCAAGTTTTGGTTCCAAAACAAAAGAACTCAAATGAAGGTATTTTTACACACACATAACAAAGATAGTTTCACTTGAAAGGCGTTTTCATCAACTAGAGGTCCCAATGACAACCCGTCTATGAGAGCATTCTCATCGGTTTCTTTATCCTTATCTTTATAATTTAACTAAAAACTATCATTCCATAAAAAAATTGTTTATTTTTTAAAAACTTGTCACATCTCATTCCTTATCCTTATAATTTTAAAAAAATTGTCAAGGAATTGGTATATTTAAGATTTCAGTGTACATTTCCTTATAATTTTAAGGATAAAGCACTACAAGGAAATGACCATGTGCCGACGTCGCCTATACCGACGACACTTGTCTGACAATGTTTAAAGAATCTGATGTAAGACTCTTTTAACTTAAATCTTATTTTATTCCCTTATAAATTAACGATATGGTATATATACTAATACTGGTGTGGATGCTCTGAGACTATGATTAAACAGAACAAGTTTAAGGTAACTAATATTAAAAAAAGAACCATGTCAAACAAGTCAGAAGCCACCGTAAGTGTAATTACGCAGCCTAAACTTCCTTAAGCCTTTTTATTCCAAAAATAGATCATCTTTATAACAACATTTTTAATGTTTTATACATTCATAATATTAATTATTTATAAAATTTAAGAATAAAGGAAGACAAAAAAAGTGTTCAAAGGTGGGTTGTCATTGGGTACCCAACTTGTCTTACACGTACATTTTGCCACCTCTCTCGTCTACCACAAGGTTTCCTGAACCAAACATAAGTTATTTGTTTCAACACGTTACCCAACTTGTCTTACTCGTACATTTTGCCACCTCTCCCATCTACCACAAGGTTAGACCAGGGTCGGCTCAACCGTAATTAGGCCCCAAGACAAAGTAAAACCCCGGACCCTTTTCCAAATGTCACCGCTAATAAACAAAAGCGAATCTAGGATTTTTTGTGAGGGGAGCAAAAAATAGGGTTCGTTAAAGTAGGATATATATTAGAGTATGTATATAAAAAAGACTTTAGGCCCAAAATATTTTTGTTAAAGTAGGATTGAACTTTTTTAGGCACATAGAACTTGGATTGGATTATGTACATATTTTTTAATTTGTTAATTAGGACCCGATAATCCGGGCCCTAAGCCCAAGCCTAAAAATTCCATGTATAGGGCCGCCCTAGGTTAGACACATTCTGATTTTCTTCTACTCTAGGCTTGAGCTCATGAGTACTAATTTGAGAGGCTCAATATATATAGCTCAGTTTAACTAAAGACTATTGTATACGTTCTTATACATTTACTATGTATTTTAAAGATATTGCCTAGCACTCTAAACTAATGACATTGTGTTTTGTATATAGTCACAACATGAACGCCATGAGAACTCACAGCTGAGAAACGAGAATGAAAAGCTACGAATGGAGAACATACGATACAAAAAAGCCCTCACCAATGCTACCTGTCCCAACTGTGGTGGTCCTGCAACCATCGGGGAGATGTCATTCGATGAACAACACCTCAGAATCGAAAATGCTCGCCTGCTCGAAGAAGTAAATCAATTAAAACCCTTGAAACATAATTTTTAAGGTTTTCAGTTTTGTTATAATTGTTTATGAAAACAACTAATCAATCTTTTGAATCATTGATTTTTTGCTTCTAAAATATGCCAACAAATCAGTTCAATACAATTTTAGTTGTTCAAAAGTGCTCATTTTAGACATTCAAAAAACATAAATATGTGTATGATTGTTGAAAAGATATGCACTAAAATATTTTTTAAATTCCTACAAAATATGAAGAATTGGCTGAAGCTCTACACTTAAAAGCATAGAGAAAGTACATGAATTAGTACACAACATATAATCTTCATGCTTTTAAGTATAGATTTATAGTTTTATCTTTATTGATTATTATTTGTAGAACTTGTTTATTATTTTCACAACCCATAAGTGTAATTTCTTTTTCATTTTATTGTCTCTACACACTTTTAAATGCAAGATACAACTAGGAGTGTGACATATGTTCATTCTTTTTTAATATGCTTACATGAATCATTTAAATGTAAACATGTAAAAAATCATTTACTTTTCGTGGCGATTATTGAACAAACTCATTTTGCTATGAAAATTCAAGTAAAATGACTATTCTTCAATTTTGCTAGTAGTTGCAACTATGTTTCTAAAGCTAGATTCTTTTTTCTTGTGCTTTCAACAGATTGATAGGATATCTGGAATTGCTGCAAAATATGTTGGCAAACCTTTGCTAACTTACCCTAATCTCTCACCCAATGGACCGCCTCGCTCTCTTGACCTACCAATTGGTAGTTTTAGTCATCAACCAGCAATGGTAGATGAAATGTTTGGAACCAGCAACTTTCTCAGGTCAATTTCAGGTCCTAGTGAGGCTGACAAGCCAGTTATAATTGAACTAGCGGTCGCAGCCATGGAGGAACTTGTTAGAATGGCTCAGACGGGGGAGCCTTTGTGGATTCCAAGCTCTGATAGCTCATCAGAGATGTTGAATGAAGAAGAATACTCGCAAACGTTTCCTAGAGGCATTGGACCAAAACAATTGGGATTGAAATCAGAAGCTTCAAGGGAATCCGCGGTTGTCATCATGAATCATGTCAACCTTGTCGAAATTCTAATGGATGTGGTACTGGAGAAGACTAAATTTTGTGTTAAAATCTTGATTGATTTGAATTAAGTTAGATATTCTAAACCCAAAATCTGACCATGAATTTGCAGAATCAGTGGTCAAGTGTGTTTTCTGGGATTGTTTCAAGATCAATGATTGTAGAAGTGCTTTCAACTGGAGTTGCTGGAAACTACAATGGAGCTCTACAAGTGGTACAAGCATTTACTGGTTCAATTCATTTATCAAACAGTTCACATAAACGAAATGTGTAAAATTAAACAATAACTTGATGTCACACTCACAAGGGCGTAAAAGTACGTAAAAATAATAAAAGTTAACAATTATTAATAGAAGTATAATCAACTAAGATTAATCCCATGGAGATTAGAAAAAGGTGCATGCTTAAAACGTGAAACATTTAACGACTGTGAAGCAACTGTTTGCGTCTTTTAGTGTGAAGTTGTATTAGTTTCTCTACACTTTTTGGGTGTAAAGATTTATAATCAATTTGTCATGACATATATTTTCAGGAAAAGGCTGTAGTGTTGAATGCTTTTGAGTGTGATTATATTAAAGGAATGTGTAAAGTTGATCAATTTGTTGTAGTGATGTGTACATTAACCAGATCATACACCTGTATCGCCGCAACAAAGGCATATAGCTAATAACCTTATACATATAATTTTGCAGATGACATCTGAGTATCAAGTTCCTTCACCACTTGTTCCAACCCGAGAATACTATTTTGTTAGGTACTGCAAGCAACATACTGATGGGACCTGGGCTGTGGTTGATGTATCTTTGGAAAACTTACGTCCTTCCACGATGTCAAGATCTAGAAGAAGGCCATCGGGTTGTTTAATTCAAGAACTTCCCAATGGATATTCCAAGGTGAAACGCTTGGTCAAAATTTTTTGATTGTGTTAATTGATTTATATGAGAAGTAGTAGTATTTGTCTTAGTAATTAGTTTTGGAACAGAACATATTAAGCATTTCTGTTAACTGCAAAGTTTATTTGCCTATGTTACTTTTGAGGGTTCGTGTTTGTCTTTTTGCTGTCTAGGTTACATGGGTTGAACATGTTGAAGTTGATGATAGAGCTGTTCATGATATCTATCAGTTACTAGTGAATTCTGGTTTAGCATTTGGGGCCAGACGATGGGTTGCGACGCTTGATAGACAATGTCAACGGCTTGCAAGCGCAATGGCTAACAATATTCCTGGAGGGGATGTTGGAGGTAAAAACACTTGTTATTACTCTTGTTCAAAAGTTTAACTTTTATTAATATTTAGTGTTTCAAATACATTTATAAGAATTTTATTATTTCAATAGTATAAGAAAATAGAAGAGGTTTTATACTCTAATTATTTACCTTTTGAGGCTTTTTAACTTGTTTTACCATAAGTTATAACTAAGTGGGTTGAAATTGCTATCATTAGTATTAATCGCTTCTAGTTCTCGATCTTTGTCTTCTTTCCTATGATTTGAATCAACATGGTAGAACTACATTTGTTTGACCGATGATTATGACTAAATAAAACAACATTTGGACAGTTATAACAACTCTAGAAGGGCGAAAGAGTATGTTGAAACTTTCCGAGAGAATGGTTTTGAGTTTTTGTAGCGGTGTTGGAGCTTCAACAACTCATACATGGACAACTTTATCCGGTAGTGGGGAAGATGATGTCCGAGTAATGACTAGAAAGAGTGTGGATGATCCTGGCAGACCTCCTGGTATCGTGCTAAGTGCTGCTACATCATTTTGGATCCCAGTTCCACCAAAACAAGTTTTTGATTTCCTTCGTGATGAAAACTCGAGGAGTGAGGTAAAAACTTACAACAAGCATAAATATGTATTTTCATTGATCAACAGAAAGTCATAGATGTAAAATATAGCTGTCACTACTAGTCATGATGCCTTTAAACATCCCTTGCAAGTGTTTAACAAAAGGGTAACTTTGTAGAATAGTAACCAAGTTTCAAAAGTGTTCCAATTAGGTCACTCAATACGCATTTTACACGGTATACACCCTCGGGTATACTATGGTGAGTGACCTAATTGGAACACTTTTGAAACTTGGTTACTATTCTGTGTGTTTTCCCTTTAACAAACAAACATATACCAGGTAAAAATCTCACTTCAGTAGTGAGGTATGGGGAGGATACTGAGATGAAGGCAAGACTTACCTCTATCTCATGGGATAAACAGACTGCTCCTAGAGAGGCCCCGGGCTGTTTAACACTAAAATAATGTTTAATTGCAACATAACTTTCGTTCTCGAAGGAGTTTTGCTAATCATTTTCAAAATATTTTAAGTGACCTTTATTTATATATTGATTCTATTTTACAAACATACGCAGTGGGACATTCTATCTAACGGTGGACTGGTTCAAGAAATGGCGCATATTGCTAACGGCCGGGATCCAGGCAACTGTGTGTCACTTCTTAAAGTCAATGTAAGCTTTTAAGTTCATTAAAAAGAAATATTTGTTGTACAATGTACTAGACTATTGATTTTTTTAAACCCTATTCTAGAGTGCGAATTCGAGCCAGGGAAACATGCTTATACTTCAGGAGAGTTCAAATGATTCAACTGGTTCATATGTTATCTACGCCCCTGTAGATATTGCAGCAATGAATGTGGTGTTAAGTGGTGGTGACCCTGATTATGTTGCCTTACTACCATCTGGTTTTGCTATACTTCCTGATGGAGGAGGAACACATCAAGGAGGGAGAATTCTAGAAGTTGGAAATGGTGGATCTTTATTGACAGTTGCATTTCAGATTCTGGTTGATTCGGTTCCTACAGCAAAACTATCACTTGGTTCAGTTGCAACAGTTAATAGTCTTATTAAGTGCACTGTTGAAAGGATCAAAGCCGCAGTGGCTCCTGAGAATGCATAACCATCGTTTTCGTTGGTAAGACAATATTCCTTTTAAAAGCATTGGCTAAATTAATTTTATCATCACTCAAAAGTTATTTCTTGACCCTTATAACTAGGTCATTTGATCACTAGTTACTTTTATAAATAACTAAACAAGTTTCTTATATGGTTCAAGTTATGCATTTGTAATATTATTAGGAACATATATAGGTTTGAAGCGAACATTTAGTGAACCGTTCGGTGAGAAGTTTGTTCATTTAGTTAAATGAACAAACATGAACATGTGATTCATTCGTTCATTTACGTTCGTAAACGTTCATTATGTTCGTTTAAAATTTTAAAGAACGAACATAATCAACTACGGAATGAACAAGAACACATTCATTTTCTTCGTTATTTTCGTTCATTTATATTCGTTTAAATATTAATGAACATAAACAAACATGAACAAGTTCGTTTTCTTAACTAACGAACATGAAAAAGAAACATGTTCCTTTAAGTGTTCGTGTTCGTTCATTTGTTTGGTTAAAGTGAACATGAACAAGGCTCATCCGTGTTCATTTCGTTGTTTACAAGCCTAAACATACAAGTAACAGCTAAGTTGCAACTAAAAACGAGCATAACGAGAAGTTGTTCAACCACTTTGGCTACCCATAAGCATAGTAATGTGCATTAGCAACAAATTTGTCTACTTAATGGCACCTTTTCCATCATAAATACCTGATTTATTTTTGCTCTAGTTTGTGTGCTTTGTAGGTTGAATCCAATGGATGAGATAAAGGGAGATTTAAGCGGGCGATGTTTACTCTTATCGTTTGAAACTAATGGAAGAAGTCAAGAACGCACCTAAAACAATCCTTTGTTTTCTGGTTTCAACATCAAGAAAGAGGTTTTCACCATGTGTTGAAGGTTATGGGTTCGGGTATTGACTTTAGCAAGTTTTATTGAAGATTTCCGAGTAAACTAAAACCTTATGAAGTGAATTCGAGTTAAAACTCGTAACTTTGTTCAAGATTTAGAGTTTTTGATTTAGACTTGTGTGTGTTTGTAGTATAGTGTTAGAATGGTTGTCTTGTAGAAACTTTCTCATAATTAATAGTACTTGCCTCCTTTCATCTCATGTCAATCCGCCAGTTGGGTTATCTAAAAGGATAAGATAAATTTACTTTTTACTTGTTGATGAATTGGTAGTTTTAATTCAGGTTTGTTAATGTTAAGGAATAGGTTTGGTCATGCTGCCATCAAAAGTTTAATCCGGCTTTTTGGTGTTAGTGTCATTTAAACATTCTTAAAACACTTTCTTCTTGGTAAAAATGGACTTATTTTTAATGCATCCATTGTGAATCTAAATTTACTCTTGCATGACTTGGTGATTTAGATTTGAGTCGATTGAGTTTTATTTACTTTTGTCATGTTAAAGGATATGTTTTAAATTGTAGGATTTCATTCCTTTTATTATTTCATGGTATATATATAAGCACAATACGCAGAAAATATCTAGGGATGGCAACGAAACCCGATATCCGAAACTCAAAACATCGTGGACGGGTATAGAGTCGGGTAACCCGGTATGAGATTACTTTTGAAATTTTTCGTGGGTATGGTATGGGATGGATATGAGATTTGGTAAGTTTACCAAACCTGATTACCCGTTTACCCAATTATATAGTCATTCTTTTTCTTTATTTATCTTAATTATATATTCCCTAATCTCACAGTTCATATCATCCCAATTCCCACGCCATGATTTTCTTTTTTAATTATATAGTCATTCTTTTTCTTTATTTATTTTAATTATATATTCCCTAATCCCAAAGTTCCCACCATCCCAATTCCCACGCCATGATTTTCTTTTTTATTTATTTTAAGTTTATTTTTAGATGTTTATGACATGTGTGAAACGAATGAGATGAGATGATGAATATGTCTTCGTGAGCACATGATAGTGTTTTTAGGTAGGCAAAAACCATTAAGGGTTAGGCAGACGCTAACTATATTTTGACAGTGTTTATGGTGATTATGAGAAAATGTAATTAATTAATAGTTACCCAACGAGTTTAGGATCAGGGATACCATAAAAGTATTTTTAATAAATTAATGGGTATACCTGAAACCTGCGGGTATGCCCGATACCCGACGGGTAATTACCCGATAGATACCTGACGGGTTTTGGGTCGGGTATGGAAAAAGATTTTATAATCAAGTATAGGGTTGGGATTGCCTAAACCTGTAACACCCCGAAATTTTCGAGAAAATAGAAGTATAAAACATAAATCATACATAGCCCAAACCCGAGGGACCAAAAGTGAAAATTCTAAAAATTGGGTCGGTAGTGGACCGCTACCATAGTCATCGCGGTCTGCTACGTGATCAGGAAGGGAGCAACTAGGGAAGGACGTGTGGCATAACTGACTCGCTGAAGCAGGGTCGGTTGCAGACCGCTACGTGACCAGAAAGAAAGCGGCTGGCGTAGGGGGGCGGTAGCGGTTCGCTACCCACCCCTTAGCGGCCTGCTACGGGTCCGAACATCAGCCTATAAATTGGAGGCAATGGCAGCCCATTTAGCCAAACAAACACACAGTCTACACACACTTTCTCTGAAATGTTTAGCCAAGTTCCTGGTACGCATCCGCGAGTGTTATTAGTCGAGAATCCGGTAACTACTGCAGTAGATGGTCCAAAGGTAAGGTTCTGTCTAAATATTTAAGATTCGGTTATTGATCACTAAGATAGATATGCTTATTAAGGGATATTGGTATAATTTAGGATATTATGTAAGGTGTTATGCTATTTCAGTTAAACCAAGATTGGAATTTCATTTGAGATGAGTTCCTCTAAGCTGGCATGTGTACTCCATTTTATTTACAACATTGGGTATCTTGAAACATTGTAGCCCCTTTTACTCCATTGAACGTAATTCACTATTCCATGTATATATAACGCGTAATAAGCGTTTAATATGTTCCGTGTGGGATGGGACTTATGGGTGGAACTGATCCTCCCATTTTGTTGTGTCGTCGTTGCTAGTTGCGAAAAAGTCACTGGTTTTATATATAGAAACTCATAGGTGTTCTGTGAGTAGAAATTGGGAAGTTACATTGTACTCCATGTGGGTTTCAAGATACTTTGGGTTTTAAATACAAACTTAAAACATTGTTTTGTTTATGAACTCACCAACTTATGTTGACCTAGTTTCTTTAAAGTCTTTTTGAGCACACATCTCAAGGCCACAATATTGGGGTTAGTTGGCATTCCAGGTTATGGTTGTTGGATGCAATCAAGGCGGATGAAAGACTTGTTGATTATAAAAGTTCCTTGATAGGAACTAGAAACTTGATGTAATAGTCTTTCATTTGAGATTGTAAAACATTTTGATTATTAATAGTAAGGTTGATGGTCTAGTTTTCGTTGTGTGTTTCTATACCAATCGTCACGACTAACCAGTGCCTCGGACTGGGATGTGACAAAACTCGTCCCAAACCCGACTCATTGTCATCCCTAATAATATCTCATGAATTATGTGAATACAAGCACTACTTTGATCCATTTGGAACGATTTTACATTTCTATAAATTTTATAAAAGTAACTACGAATTGGTGGTTTATAATTTTTTTAGTGATTGTAGATATGTGTTTTAACCTTTTCTCAAACCCATGAAGGCCAACTTTGATTCGCCAAAATGTTGTGTTGATTAGTTTATGTTGCTCGTTGTGTAACCCTTAGACTCAACTCCACTCGCAGTATTGTCTTATGTTTGTACTTAGGCATCTTAGGTTCAACAATAAGGACTTACCTTGATCTTTGATGATGAAATCTCTTTGACGTGATTTTTCACTTTCTCGAGTGCTTGCTTTCTCTTTTTCTGAAGAACTTTTATGCCTATGATTATCATAATTTTCCTTTAGTCATGAGCTCATGATCAAGTATTTCCTATACTTGAAACTCATGAAGAAATACTAGGCACTTGTGTTTCATTGGCTATGTGTTTTAAGCATAAAAAATGTCTACTTTGATCCATTTTGGAACGATTTTATATTTCTATAAATTTTATATAATTAACTATGAATCGGTGGTTTGGACTTTTTTAGTGATGTAGATATTCGTTTTAACCTTTTCTCATATGCGCTTCTAATACTTTTGACACGACCCTTGTATTGTCACACCCCAAAACTTGGGGTTACATTAACAGTTGGATTTACACAAAAAAAAACATAGCCGTTTTATATAATACAACTATGTCCAATAGCATTCCGCATGCCAAATCATGTCTTGCCAAATAGTCATCCGATAAAACATTCCAATTCAACAATATTTCCATACGTGTATTTCAGCCTAAAAATTACGAAAAATGGTAAGGTCATAGAACTCACCTGGAAATGCAGTATCTCCCTCAATGGGCCATTTCCTAAACTCGCGTTCTCCTATGATAATGCTAATCCTGCGATTCATAGGTAACTGTTGGGACATCAAGCCATCAAGGTCCAATTATGATGGGATTAAAATGTGATTAATGATAATGATAGAAACTGAACAACTTGTGTTAAACAAGTGTTCATTAAAGATGATCATATATTAACATACATATAACTAAACATGTGAATGAATCACAAATAAATGCGATCAAAAAGTTCTAACATGTTAAAGATGATAAAGTCCAAGTTCATATTATCCTACATACAAGGTGATGGCAATGATCAAGCATACAATTGGAAGTCATGGTGAAAGATCAAGATGCAACCTTCAACAAAATAAATCAATATGCTTACAAAGGAATGTGCAAGCTACAACATGAATATGTTGTGGAATTAGAGAGTGTAAAAGGTATAAAACTGATATATTACTGAATGATTTACAAGTACAAAAGAGGACCTCTATATATAGGGGGAAAACCCTAGAAACAGGCCCATGGGCTAACTAACTAAACAGATAATAAAAGGGCCTAGATATATACAACTAACACTCCTCCTTAAGTTGGAACATAGATGTTAAACATGCCCAACTTGTTACAAATAAAATCGATTTGAGCTTTCCGGAGCGGTTTGGTGAGAATGTCTGCAAGCTGAGAATCTGTCTTGACATGAATTGGTTGAATGGATGGAGGATCCTTTTTTGTACCAACTATCCGATCTCTGATAAGATGACAATCAACTTCAATATGCTTCGTTCTTTCATGAAAAACTTGATTCTTGGCTATGTGTATAGCCGATTGACTATCACAGTATAATCGCATCAAGTCATTAGAGATAACCCCGAGTTCTTTAAGAAGTCGCCTGACCCATATCATCTCTGATGTAACATCAGCCATGGCTCTATATTCAGATTCGGCACTTGACCTAGATACCGTGTGTTGCTTCTTACTTTTCCATGACACAAGATTACCTCCAACAAATACACAGTATCCAGTGGTGGATCGTCGTGAGATAGGGCAACCAGCCCAATCTGCATCTGAGAACCCAGACACACGTCCATCTCCTTCTTCTGTAAAGGCGCCTACACGACAATGGCCCTGATCAGAATACAAGATCCCTAAACCAGGTGTGGCTTTGAGATACCTCAAAACGCGAAGGGCAGCATCCCAGTGTCCGGTGTATGGAGTGGCCATGAACTGACTTAAGACACTCACTGAGAAAGAAATGTCAGGTCGTGTAACTGTCAAGTAATTAAGCTTACCAACCAGACGTCTGTAACGTTCAGGATCCTTTATTGGACTCCCGTCCTCAGGAAGCAGCTTCCCCGTAGGAAGCATTGGGCTATCAACTGGCTTGCAACCCAGTAAGCCACATTCAGTCAGCATATCAAGGACATACTTCCGCTGAGAGAGAAGAATTCCTTGTGGAGAACGAGATACCTCTATGCCAAGAAAGTATCGAAGTCGGCCAAGGTCACTAATCTGAAACTGGGACTGAAGAAACTGTTTGAGCTCGGTAATCCCAATCTCATCATCCCCTGTAATTATGATGTCATCAACATACACAACTGCAATGATGCGTCGACCCAGGTGGTGCCTGAAGAATACAGAGTGATCATAAGCACTACGTACCATCCCAAATTCTCCCATAACATTCGAGAACCGACCAAACCATGCCCTAGGAGACTGCTTAAGACCATATAATGACCGATGGAGTCTACACACCTTAGAGGCCTCCTCCTTGACAATAAAACCAGGTGGTTGCTCCATATAAACCTCCTCCTCAAGAACACCATTGAGAAAGGCGTTCTTGACGTCAAGCTGATGGAGCGGCCAATGATTAATGGCAGCAAGAGCAATAGAAATGCGTACTGATGGCATTTTAGCAACCGGGGAGAAAGTCTCGTCATAGTCAATACCATACGCCTGCGAATAACCCTTAGCAACTAAACGAGCTTTCAGACGATGCAAAGAACCATCGGGGTGGAGTTTAACTGTGAAAACCCACCGACAGCCAACAATATGTTTACCTGGAGGAAGCGTAACAAGATCCCATGTATGATTAGCTCCGAGAGCCCCAATCTCTTCTTCCATGGCATGTCTCCATCCTGGGTGAGCAAGAGCTGTCATCACATTCTTGGGAATCGGGTAGGAATCTATGGCAGTGGTATAGGCATGGGATTCAGGTGAGAGGTGGGAATAAGCAACATAATCCTGAATAGGATAACGGGTGGGATGTCGGGGTTCTTTGCGAAAGGCAATTGGTATATCAGGAAAGGGTGCACCAGGAGGGTCATAAACATGTGTGGCTGGTGTAATAGGGGTAGTATCAGATGTATCAGGATCAGGTGTGTCTGGTGTAACAGGTGTAGTATCAGATGTATCAGGATCAGGTGTGTCTGTTGGAACTGAGAACGTACCAGGAGCATGGTCCGGTTGTGAATCAGGTGTCTCTGATGTCTTATCCTTATGTCGTCGGGCATATGTGAAAATCAAGGGTGGAGGGTTGCTCGGCAAGCCTGAGGCATGAAGATCTGGAGCAGTGATGTCTGAGACCGGAGGGTCGGAAGAGGCGCTGGACATAGGAAAAGGACGAATGGTGGGAGACCCGGGTATGTCAGATTCAGGAAATGGATCAGAAGTAGGATTGGGAGACTCGGGAAAGAAGGGACACTCCTGATTAAAGGTGACATCAGCGCTGGTAAAATACTGGCGGAGAGAAGGACTATAACAACGATAACCCTTCTGAACAAGTGAGTAGCCAAGAAAGACACAACGAAGCGCTCGGGGTCCTAGTTTCGAGCCCCCTGGACGGTAATCATGAACGTATGCAACACACCCGAAAATTTTGGGTGCTAAGGGGAACATGGTGCCGTTTGGGAAAAGAATAGAGAATGGGGTTTTGCCATGAATAACTGGTGAAGGCATACGGTTAATGAGATAAGTAGCAGTAAGGACCGCATCCCCCCAAAAACGATGAGGAACTCGAGAGTGAAGCATGATGGTGCGAGTGACATCCAACAAATGGCGATTCTTACGTTCAGAAACGCCATTTTGTTGAGGTGTGTATACGCAAGATGACTCGTGAATAATGCCATGGGTTTTTAGAAAATCTGAAAAATCCTTTGAGAGATATTCTTTCGCATTATCAGTGCGTAAAGTTTTAATTGAGGTGTTGAATTGATTTTGCACATACGCATGAAATTCACTAAAAATTGAAAATACTTCAGCACGTGATTTCATTAAATAAACCCAAGTGGCACGAGAATAGTCATCAATAAAGGTAACAAAATACGAAAAACCCAATGTTGATTTTGTGGGACAAGGACCCCACACATCCGAATGCAAAAGTTCAAACAAAGTACTGACACGATTAGACACTCTAGGGGGATAGGGACGCCTAGTGTGTTTACCAAGCTGACACGACTCACAATGAAAATTAAAAGAAGGAAAATCCGGTCTCATTTGCCTCAGAACTGCTGCAGAGGGATGACCAAGCTGGCAGTGAACCTCCCTGATACTTGAATCACATATGTTTGCTTTAGGAGGTGACGATAAGGACAGACGATAGAGACCTCTTGATTCAAAACCGGTGCCAATCAACCGGTTCGTCCCCAGTTCCTGAAAAATACAATGAGAAGGGTAAAATGTTACTGAGCAATTGTTCTGTTTTGTAATTTGACTCACCGAACACAGACTAGTAGGAAATTTAGGAACCAACAAAACAGAGGAAAGGTTTAAGTGTTCCGGGTTACTGAGGGAACCAATGCCACGAACTGGGCATGAAGATCCATCAGCGAGCCGAACAGGTGGGTAAGAAATAGTATGAAGGCTAGAGAGGATACCTTGATTCCCAGTCATATGATGAGTAGCTCCTGAATCAATAATCCAAGATGAGTCACAGTTAGAGAAATTACCTGAATTGGCTGAGTTGGCACGTGGACCTGGAGCAATCGAGTGAGAGGCCAATAACTGATGTAGCCGACCATAATCTTCCTCGCTTACTGTGTAGGTAGGAGGTTGATTAGTAGTCTGATCAGACAACTCTTCAGCAGTAGCTATTCGAGCTGTAGGACGAGTGGGAGGCTTAGAGCCAGGGGCTCGGTTCGGGCAGTTATACTTGGTGTGTCCATCCTCGTGACAGTAATGACAAACGAAATTGCTTCCTCGGTCAATTCCCTTTCGCTGAGACACGAAAGGGGCTCGACCTCTACCTCTACCAGTAGATGTATGCAAAGCAGATGCGTCACCTGGGTGGATGGTAGTGACTGAGTCCGGGCCATACATTTCTCGTAGCAGATGATATGTGGATGCCACAGAGGAGATAGCAGTAGAGTTGCTCAACAGCAAAGGTCGAGCACTCGAATATTTAAGGGATATACCCGCAATGAACATCATGACATCCATCTTGTTATTACGCTCCTCCTGAGCTTTCAAATCAGTAGTAGGTGGAAACATGGCACGCAATTCATCTTGAAGTTTCGAGAATCTGGTAAAATAGTCGGTAAAGGTAGAGTCACCTTGCTCAAGTCTACTGTATGCTTGAACCACAGAATATGCATGAGATAGGGATTCCTTTGCTGAAAAGGATGAAGACAGATGGTCCCACATGCTCTTGACAGTGGGGAAATTCTGGGCAATTGTGAGTACTTGTGGCTCCATAGCGTTCCAAAGAGCCATTTGTATCCCACTATCATCAATACGCCATTCCCGGGTATTCGGAGTAGGAGGTGGCTCAGTTAAATGGTTTTCTTTATCAACACTTGCAAGTCCCTTTTGAACAAAGAGACTCCATGAACTCCAATTAGCAGAGTCAAGTTTCACGGGGATGCGTAAAACTGAGGCATAGTTGATTATTCCAGGAGCAACATGGTTTTCAGGGGTTTTTGTGTCTACCATTGAACTGATAAACGGGTACAATAAATGGGTCAGAAAACTAACCGTACACAACAGATCGGTGGCGGATTTTCAGATCTGGGACAGGAACGATGAACAGTACTCGACGGTGAACAGTAATCGCGTGAACAGTACCACGACGTGAACAGTGCTTGCGTGAACAGTACCGGTGGCGGCTTTTCAGATCTGGAACTGGAACGATGAACAGTACTCGGCGGTGAACAGTAACCGCGTGAACAGTACCACAACGTGAACAGTGCTTGCGTGAACAGTACCGGTGGCGGCTTTTCAAATCTGGGACAGGAACGATGAACAGTACTCGGGGGTGAACAGTAATCGCGTGAACAGTACCGCGGCGTGAACAGTACTTTCTTGAACAGTGGAGAACGGATTTGAGACTGGATTCAATTTTGTACCGAGAGCCGTAGCTCTAATACCATGTAAAAGGTATAAAACTGATATATTACTGAATGATTTACAAGTACAAAAGGGGACCTCTATATATAGGGGGGAAAACCCTAGAAACAGGCCCATGGGCTAACTAACTAAACAGATAATAAAAGGGCCTAGATATATACAACTAACAGAGAGAAACATAAAAATGGCATTACAGTTAAGTTTTTTATAAAAATCAAAATGATTTATAAAATGCAAGTCATTTCCAAAAAGATTTTTTATAAAAACTAAAGTTTTATAAAACTAATACTAGTAACTAAATCTAATTGGTATATTTAGGATTTGAATTTTGAATTTTGAATTTTGAAATTTGAAAGAGATGTTGGTGAGGAGTTTCCAACACAATCTTGGGAAAACAAGTCAACTATAACCATTGGATAAAAGGGTTTGTTTTGTGGGTAATACATCCATGGTTGATTCTAATGGTTACAAGATTTGACTTGGTCTAAATATGGTACTTTCTTATGTCAAAATGCAAGAAATGACTTGTGTATGTGTGTGTGGTCAAGCTAACGGTCAAGAGGGGAGTAACCAAGGCATGCCTTAAGGCCGACGGTCGCTTGGACGGTTGACCGTGGCTGGGGCAGCCTTGGCGACCTTCCTGACTTGACACTTTCAAATATAAATCTCTCTCTTTCTAATTCCATTGATAATCTAACATCATTTGAAGAGAGAAGATCAAGAGCAAAAGAAGAAGTTGTGCTACAACTTAGAAGATTATTCGTGTGTTGTATGTGAGAGGTTTTTAATAAAATTGTTTAGTGAATAGTTGTAATAACACTATCTTGAAATAGTGTTAAGTTGAGGGAGATCACACTATCTTGATATAGTGTTGATGTGTTAGTGTGTGCACTATCTTGACATAGTGCTTGACTGTGAGGTTATACACTATCTTGACATTGTGTATACTTAGGAGAGTTCACTATCTTAATATAGTGAGAAGTGTAAAAACATTATATCATGATATAGTGTGTTGAAGAAGGTGATCATTACCTTTGACTTACAAAGTGATCACTGTTAGAGGGTCTGGTAATTCTGGGACGCTTCTGACAATTCCTTACGCAACAAGTCACCATGATCTCTCTTGGCTTCTGTTGAACTGCTTATTTGCCCAAATCTGCAATCAGAGGACTTCTGAATCTGTTTAGGACAACATCAATCCGTTGTTGTTAGTGTGTTGTTGATGTCGGCCCAAGCAAATAGAACATGTCGCAACTAACCTATTGTTCGGTTGTTGATGTTGCTTGCGGCTGAAAGAACTACTTATCTCGGTTGGCTGTTGAATCTCGCAAACACATAAACACACACACACACACAAACAAAAAGTAAACGGGATACAAGATTTAACGTGCTTCACTCCTATCTGACCTACGTCCACGGCTGCAACTAGCTAAACACTTTTATTTCTGAGGTGATGAATAAGTACAAGTACAATTGGTTATATTTATAGGGCTTGAATTAGGGTTAAAACCATGCACCCTTTCCTAATTAACAAAACTTTTATATTAAGAAAACTAAAAATATGGCAACCTGCCAAATAGCCAAAAGGGGGCGCAACTAGGGTTAGGGCCGACTGCCTCATCCCCTTTTGCGAGCCTCCGCACAAAACCGCCCAACAATCTCGTACTTAGAAGCTGATTACTTCAACTGCGCTCTGCCTTGAACTTTTGTAATCTTCCTTCTTCAACTACTTGCATCGCCTTCACATCAATTATTTCTGAAGGGCAGTTGAAGCTACACCGAGCTTCAACTCATCTGTTGTCACGGCCTTATCTGTCGGTTGACCTTGTCTAAACCCAAATTCTATTCTTTACTCTTGACCTTGTCTTCCCTTTCACTGCCTGCTCCAACTGTAACGAATCTCTTAGTCTGTTGGCATCTGAATAACATTGGGATCCACCACTCTCCATCAAAAGCAAGTAATTAACCAATGGAGAGAATTTCTGTGAAGGTCTACTTGTTCTTCTGGCCCACTGTGGAGCTGGAGCTGTAACTGGAGTGTTAGGAATCAGAGTCGGTAGCGCAGCGGATACAACACACAAACGAAAAGAAGAAAGCAATAAAACGACACAAGGATTTATAGTGGTTCGGTCAAGGTGACCTACATCCACTTGTTGCAACTAGGTTACTTTTATTTGTAGGTGCTACAAGAATTACAATTACAAGACTGAGATATATATAAGACAAGATTAGGTTAAACTAAAATAGGTAACAATGGGTTTTAGCCCATTAGGGTTGGCTGCCCTATTCCCCTTAATTCCAGCCGTAACAGGCCCAAAGGAGAGCCCAGCCCGTCCCAAACCCAATAGATTTCATAACCCAACAATCTCCCACTTGAAAGCTTTGCCATACAAACCATCCAAGCCATCTCAGCACCGGTAACTCTAGTAATCATTATAATCAAGTCCTCCAAGCCCAAGCTAAGACTCCATGTCAAACCCTCCTAGTTATAGCGACCCTTCTCATCAGTTACCTGAAAGGCCCGTTGAAGCTCCGCCGAGCTTCAACCCAATACCAGTCATACCAGACCCAGCCGTGATTATCTCCACCACCGACCCATCTTCTGTCTCAACCGACTTGCACGTTCCGCCGGCTCCAGAGATACACCGAAGACCATCATCACTCTCCAAATTCAGCAAACAATCCTCAGGAGAGATTTTCTCATTCGGAACCTTAGTCTTCAAAACCCAGCGAACTCTCGAAACTGTACCCGGAACACGTCCCGTGCTCCCACTATTCCCAAACCCCCTAACTGGTTTCACCCTCTGAACACATTCAACTGACATCTCAATAGCTCCAGGCTTCACGTTTGCAAAGTGAACCCTCTTAGTGCGAGATTCAGTGAACCGGACTTTATCACTCTAAACCGGGACGGTCACACATCCCCCAGCAGGTACCACAACTAAATACAGTGATCCTCGTTTTTCTCCCCGAGCAATAACGAGATTTCCATCTAACACTTTCCACCGCCAAACTTGACATCCAGTCCTTGTTCATCCAATTGACTAACAGAAATAAGATTCATCATCAGACCTGGAATTACCCTAACGTTTTGCAAGTTCCATGCAGTTCCTAATGGAGTCTTCAGATTCACATCTCACATGCCCGTAACCTTTAAGGTTTCATCATTTCCTAGCCTTACCTGTCCAAAATCACCTTCTTTTAGATTCACCATTGATTCACCGCTGTGCATAGCATGAATCGATGCTCCTGAATCCATGACCCAAGAGCCCACACTGCTTTCCACACTACAAACCAGTGCATCACTATAACAGACGACCTCAGTAGTGTTCACTTCAGCAGACTTTTCCTTTTTGGCCTTTGGACACTGACTCTTAAAATGCCCAACTTCTTTGCAGCCCAAACATGTGACAGTCATAGGAGTTCTGGATGCACTCCTACCCCTGCTCCCACTTTCCCTATTATTCCCTCTTCCCCTGCTTACACTTAACAATTCAGAAGAAGATGAGCTACCTTGCTTCCTACGTCTTACGTCTTCCTCAAGAATCAAATCTCTCATCCTTCAAATGTAAAACCACTGGCCTGTAGAATTGGTAATAGCAGTTACCGTTCCGGACCAGCTATTCAGCAGTGAAGATAACAGCGCCAGACCTTGAGTTTCATCATCAAAATTGATTCCCACAGAACTCAATCTGGACAAAAGTGAATTTAAATTGTAGATATGTTCTGTCACGTCTCCTTCCTTCATCATAGTCAAGAAAAATTCTCTCAACAAGAACAGTTTATTTGCCGCCGACGGTTTCTCATACATGTTTGACAGAGCTGTCATCATGTCACGAGCCGTGGTTTCCTTCATGATGTTGAACGCGACACTCCTCGTCAAAGACAATGTAATAGCCGTCTTGGCCTTCTTGTCCTTCGAATCCCAAACATCTTGACTAATCTTATCCGTTTTTTCTTCCAATACCACATCCAAGTCTCTTTGACTCAACAGAGCTACAATTTGCATCTTCCACCATGCAAAGTCCGTCCCGTCGAACTTCTCAATCTGTACCTTCCCGTCCACAGCCATCAAAATAGCAAACAAAAAACAGATAAACGAACTTGAACACGAAAAAAAAACTTAACCCGTAGACTCAAGGGTTTAGAAACCCTAATCGGCAATACAGACCTGGCAGCAACCCAAATCCAGTAGCAACCAGAAAAAACAGCAGAAACCGGCCACCCTATTTCGGCGACCAACAGCAGAATTTTCAGCGGCTACCCCCAAAAAACCCTGATCGGAACAGCCCTACATCTCCTCCCTTTCTGCGACAGCGATCAGCAGCCAAAACGGGCTCCAATCAGCCCTGTTACAGCCGAACAAAAAACGAAACAGCAGCACCAGTCAGCGACTAGACCTCCAACGACAAGACCAGCCGCAGAACAGGTCCAACCAGCCGCAAAACAGAATCGGAACAGCCCTTGAGGCTTTGAACCAGAACTCAGCAGATTGGTTAAGCACCAATCGCAATTCCAACAGCCCTCTCTGGTCTTTTTCTGTGCGAAAGACGTGTGTAACAACGAGCCAAAGCTCTGATACCAGTTGTTAGGAATCAGAATCGGTAGTGCAGCGGATACAACACACAAACACACACAAATGAAAAGAAGAAAGCAATAAAACGACACAAGGATTTATAGTGGTTCGGTCAAGGTGACCTACATCCACTTGCTGCAATTAGGGTTTACTTTTATTTATAGGTGCTACAAGAATTACAATTACAAGACTGAGATATATATAAGACAAGATTATGTTAAACTAAAATAGGTAACAATGGGTTTTAGCCCATTAGGGTCGGCTGCCATATTCCCCTTAATTCCGGCCGTAACAGGCCCAAAGGGGAGCCTAGCCCGGCCCAAACTCAATAGCTTTCATAACCCAACATGGAGGAGGTGGGCCATCTTTCACCTCTGTAGTCTGTACTCCCACTGTCACATGTCTCTTCTGATCTTCCACTTTTCATTGATCTTTCTGAACCTTCCATTTTTCATTGATCTTTCTGAACCTTTGAGCCTGCTCTAGGTATCTCTTTTAAATCTGCAAAGGTAACCTTCTTTTGCATATGAGATTCACGGAACCCAACTTTCACTTCCTTCAGATCTGAAATTTTACCTCTTACAGCTAGTATAGTCTTACCTCTTGCATTAACTCAATCTGACTGTATCTCGACCATGTACAGAGTTCCTCTCTTCTTATCACGAGCAGTCACTAGGTTTCCTTTGACTACCTTCCATTGACCACCACCGAACATAACATCATAACCCTGATCATCCAACTGCCCAACTGAAATAAGCATCCTCTTCAGGCTTAGAATAACTTTGGCATCCTTCAGAGTCCAAGTGGTTTCCAAGGAAGTTTTCAAAACATCACCCATGCACGTAATTCAACATCTCATCATTAGCTAGTCGTACCTTCATGAAGTCTCCAAGTTTAAGATTCTTCATCATCTTCATGTTGTGTATGGCATGGAATGATGCTCCTGGCTTGGTTTTAAAAATCGCGCTTACTCGCGCTTAACTTGCAACTCGACCTAGGGCGATGACCCTAGCGAGTCATGTAACCCAACTAGAGCAACGTACAAAACTCGCAAAAAAATCGCATTTTTTTGAAAAAAACTCGCACTGAGTGGCTCGATTCTTGTACAGGGGCTGTTTTTGTGCTTCAAAGTGTTATACATTTAGCTAAAAAGGTTATACATGTAAGTAATTTATACATTAAATCATATATAAACCTTATTTATGGCTATATTTTGGGTAGGGGATGCTAAAAACCAATGGGGTATATAAAAAAATTTCTATAAGCACCTTGCGCTTTGCGTACGAAAATCGGTCCGCTTTTGCGATTTGCGCTTTGCGCTTCGGATTTAGACCTTGTCGCTTCGATGCGCTTCTCGCTTTTTAAAACCAAGGCTCCTGAATCCATAACCCATGAATCGACAGCATTCTCTATACTACAAATCAAAGCGTCATCTGAGTTTCTGCTGCAAAACTCACCTCTTTATCTTTCTTAGTTGTTGGGTATTGATTTCTAAAATACCCTACTTGTTTGCAATCCCAACAAGTGATGTTTTTCTGGTGCTTTGACTGACACCTCTTTCTGCCATGCCCTGTATGCTCCCCGTTTCAAATATTCTTCCTCTGCCTTCTGTATTCAACAGTGAACTCGAAGGATCCCTAAACTCTTGCGCCGTATGTCTTCTCCCAGAATCAGGTCTCGGATTCCTTCAAACAGAAACTTAGTAGTACCCGATGAGCTACTAACTGATGTCACTGTTCCAGACCAACTCTCAAGCAAAGAAGATAGTAGGAGCAATGCCTGAATCTCGTCATCAAATTTATATGATTGAATTGAAATCATTGATGTGAACTACAACCGAAGCACCCTCTCTCATTCTGGTACTAACTAACTATCTAATCAGAAACACCATATTCAAAGCGGAAGGCTTTTCATACATGTTGGATAAACCCTTCATTAATCTGGGCATGGTTTTTTCGTTAACGATATTATAAACGCTCTTCGCTAACAAAAGCCTGACCACTCCCAAGGCTTGTCGATACGATAGTTCCCAATCTGCATCTGACATCTTTACCGGCTTTTCTCCTAACAGTGGCTCGTGTAGCTTTTTCTGGTAAAGAAAGTCTTCCAACTGCATCTTCCAAAATCCAAAATCATTCCCGTCAATCTTGATCTTCCCCTCCTATACAATGATAACCGAGAATAAACGAGCCTGAAACTCTGATTCCACTTGTTAAGCGGGTATCATGGCTAACCAGAAAACTTTATGGTGATTTTGGGACGTTTCTAACAGTTCCTTGCACAACAAGTCACCCTGGTCTCCCTTGGCTTCTGTTGAACTGCTTATCTGCCCAAATATGCAATCAAAAGACTTCTGAACATGGTTGTAAAAATCGCGCCTAGGCGCCGATTAGTCGCTAGGCGCCCGGTCGGGGACTAATTTTGGCCAAATCGCTTCATTAATCGCTAGGCGGTCCTAGGCGGCCCTAGGCGGGCCTAATCGGACCTAGTCGGACAAAAATCGGCCACTTCCCGTTTTTCCGGTGATATTCCGGTAGGGTTCCGGCGAGATTCAGGCAGGTTCCGGCGAGATTCCGGCGACTTTCAGGCAAATTTCTGACGATTTTCAGTTTAGTTCTTGTAATTTCCAGCTTCTTTAAAAAATGTGTGTGTATATATCTAATTTTGAAAATTACATATAAAAATGTGTGTATATATATAAAAAACTGAAAATTACATATAAAAATTCCAATCCGATTAATCCCGCCTAGGCCCCGATTAATCCCGCCTAGGCCTAGGCCCCACCCCGCCGCCCGACTAGCGCCTAGCGATTTTTACAACCATGCTTCTGAATCTATTTAGGATAGCAGTAATCTGCTGCTGTTAGTGTGTAGTTGATGTCGGCCCAAGCAAACAGAACACGTCGCAACTGTCCTACTATTCGGTTGCTAATGGTGGCGGCTGGCAGCTAAAGAACAGCAACAGCATCGGCGGGTAGTTGTTGCTTGCGGCTAAAGCAGATCAGCAGCTGCTGATCTCGACTGGATGTTGAATCTCACAAACACATACAAACAAACACACACAAACAGAAAGTAAATGGGACACAAGATTTAACGTGGATCGATCCAATCTGACCTACATCCAAGCCTACAACTAACTAGACACTTTTATTTCCGAGGTGAAGAAGAATTACAAGTACAATGGGTTATATATATATAGGGCTAGAATTAGGATTAAAAACCCTGCACCCTTTCCTAATTAACAAAACTTGTAGATTAAGAAAACTAAAAATACGGCAACCTGCCAAATAGCCAAAAAGGGGCGCAGCTAGGGTTAGGGTCGACTACGTCGTCCCCTTTTGCAAGCCTCCACACAAAACCGCCCAACAATCACTACCTTTGAATTAGTGAGACGTTGGTATATCGGTGATCCCTTCCGTTTAAGGGAGACGACTAGTAGAGAAAACTCTCAATTGGAGAATCAGGAAAATAACGTAGAGTGGATAAGTTAACATCCACTTGAACCTCTATAAATTTGTTTTCGTATTTCTAGGCCTCAAACTCTTTACATGCATTGCATATTCACAACCTTTAGTTTTAAACAAGGGATAATACATACTTAACCAAGTTTTAATCAAAGAAAATTTTAAGAAAACCTATTGACCCTCCTCTGGCTTTCTACGTTAGCTAACCTCAATCAACCGGGTAACTATCCCGCATTCTCCCGGGTGTAACTCGTATCCTTCTAGGTAGAATCTGTGTCCCTGGGTATCCGGCCCGTATTATTTGGTTTTATCTCAAAACGTCATCTTGTATACCCAAATAATTACTCCCACTGTTTATATTTATAATAACATAAATGTTCCAATAGTTCCAATCATCTCGATTCGATGTCGGATTTAATCAATAATCAATCAAATTTCCCAATATCCCAATACTTAGTATTCCCGTGATCAATTCCCAATCAATTGGCTTATATAATATTCCATAATAAAACCAAATCTTAACGGGTTTAGTTTATACCTTCCGAATATACAGGAAAGAAACCTAGAAACCCTTGAGATACCTATCTTGGGTCAGTGGGCTAAACACAACTAAACCCTAATAATAGACTATTAATAACTATATTTAACAGTAGCCAAACAAAAAGATGGATAAAAAGTGTATGTGGGTCATAACCCGAGCCGTTCCAACCATTACTATGCCCACCCGACCCACCCATCTCTAAAATTTATGTAAAATCCACACCCAAAAAGGTAAGATTTGAGACAATAAAAGTTATAATTTGTATGAAAACAAACCTCATTTCCATGAAGAAGTATATGCTAAGCGAAGCTTGGTGTGTCAGCCCATGAAAAAAGCAGCACATGACAGGAAACAAATTCTAGAAGTTTCTACTGAGCCCACCAAGGAGGTCCAGCATCATAGGAACGGTCACCTTCATCCCATGAAATTTGACAAGCTTGCAGGCCAATGGTCACCCCTGGTTCCTTCCCATGTTTTGCAGCCCATTCTTCAGCAGCCCATTCTCTATGGGCCTCACTCTCAAATTGCTTTTTGTACTCCCCAAAAGGGTTTAGCCCGGGGCTGGCTAGCTCTGCCGTTGCAGCTGGCATATACATCGAGTCACCCACTATTAGTGCACCACATGCTGCCAATTGAACTCAAATCTGTACCATGCAAATCTTGTGAAATAAACTGTGTTTGTTCTATTTTGCATGAGCAATAATTACTGACTCAAAAATACAAGTGTATGGGAAGGAAATGAAGAGATCCAAGACAAAGATTCACAATTTTGACTACAAATCTCGTAAAAGTTTACAATAGATTTAAAGATAAAGGCTAGCAAAATCTAAAAGCAAAAACTTGACAGAAAACAAAGAGAGAAATTCACACAATAGTAACCAAGTTTCTCACGTGTTCCACTAAAGTCACTCAAACTTTTTTTGTTCCTCTAAAGTTACGCAACTTTCATTTCGTGTTCCAATGTTAAATATTTTTATAACTGTTAAAAAAATTTAAAATTAAGTGACCTAAATAGAACATATATGAATCCTAGTTACTATTTAGTGATTATTTTTTTTCAAATTAACTTGTAGTAGGAGGTACAAGTGAAGAAAAAAAATTCACTAAATAATAACCAAGTTTCATAATTGTTCATTTTAAGGCACATTATTTTTCGCTAAATAGTAACCAAGATTCATACATGTTTAATTTAGGTCACTTAATTTTTTTTTTAAATTAACATTTATAAAAAAATTCACAAGATTGGAACACCTAATGAAAATTGAGTGACTTTAGAGGAACAAGAAACTTTGAGTGACTTTAGTGGGACGCTTAGGAAACTTGGTTACTGTTTGGTGAAATTTTCCCGAAAAGAAATAAGGTGGGAACCTGTACAATTTTGTAAGAAAATTGGGCAGAATTGTTTTGATGTACAATAAAAAACCATCTCCGTATCCAGTACAAGAACACTAATCACTATGTGATGCAGAGAAACAAGAAAAGAACAAAATACTCCCTCCCATACCCAATGTAAATGTAACATTTGACCCGGTTGTGGTTGTACAGTATTATTTGACTAGTGATCAAATATCTAAAATGTCCATAAACTAACAAAAAATACAAGAATGGACATAAGTTTGTAAGAATATTCAAGTATCGCGTATGAGAATGAGCATGTAACACACTTATGAGTTTGAGAAAGAAATATGACAAGCAACTTTTGTACAGACAACTTTCTATCAGTTATAGATAAAAATAATAAGTATCAGAAAAATGCAAAAGATATTATGTACCTGGTGGGTCCGTCCGGTTAAGAGGTTGATTTTGCACTGGTATGCAAACTCTTTATTAGGCCAACTAATATCCTCAATTCCATATGCCTCTTGAACTAAATCATTTGGCCAGGGAACTTTTCTGCATTCTAGGACCTCAAGTTGGCACATGTTCCATCCCTTGATGAAGTCTACATGTTCAAAAGATAGGTGTGCATATTTATTTCAACCACACAAATTTATGCACGTGAAGATCTTTAATTTGAGCAATCCAAAAAGAAAAATGAATGTTCAACTTTATTTGTTCTTGAAAGATCACCCTTCACCAATTACCATAATCTCTCTGAAGTTTCTAATTTTTGAAACTAAAAAAATATTATGAAGCATTAGAAAGTACTAATAACTATGTTTACCTTTGGAAATAACTTTAGGGGCCATACGCAATGGTCGCATGTAATGGGTCATGACTCCACATGGCACATAAGCAGCAGCAAGTGCCAGATAAAGCTTCTTCACTTGTTTCTCCTGGTGATACAAATCCATCACTTAGAAGTGTAAAATCATTAAAAACAAAATTGAACCCACAGATAATAAATTAATAATAATAAGAATAATAATGAAAAAGGAACTGTAAGCTACCCTGATCTTTCTATGAAAAACTGAACAGTAATCCTTGGTTCTAGCTAGCACAACACTACAAAACAAGGTGAGATTAGTCATTAATAAAAAAACTAACAAATAGACAATAATTAAGTTTAAGCTTGATATAATACCAGCCTTCTGTGCAGTTATCAATCTGATGAGTTGTCATTAAAGGAGTAGTTAATTCCAAGGCACGAGTAGCAAAATTTATACACGTTTCTTCAATGTTGTCTGTAGTTCCACCTACCTAAGAAAAAAGGGAAGTGAGTGATACAGTGAAGTGTAATTGTAATTGTTTATTCTTGCACAAAAATAATGGAACTCAAAATCACTTTTTTTTCCTCAAACCATATAAAAGAGACCCACAAAATGAAAATAGCAAATGCTATTGATAAATGGAACCAAAATGAAAACAAAATCATAAGTACCTTTAATGCGATAATATATCACCAAACAAGGATATATTTTGGTGAAGGTTGCTGAAAATTTTTAGGTATCATGGTAAAATTTTACCAACATGTTTTTTGCAGCAAGAAGCAAAAAACCGGTAATACATATCATAAGTGAGATTAACGGAAACAAATAATCCACATACTGATGTGCCAGCAGGCTTGTTAAGAACCACATAGGACTCCGTCACAGCAATTGTTCTGGACCTCCAGTCAATTTCATAACATCTGATGAATTATAAAAAGCATCAATATAATCAGGATTATCAGGAAGTAACAATGTAACATTGCATTATTTCACATAGGCGCTTCGTTCCAAATAGAATCCCAATTTGCTTAACAATTTTCCACCAGAACTCCAAAGAAGAAAGAAAAAAGAATCAATTACTTTGTTATCTTATCTTATTATAACTTCCATTGTCATCAGGGTTAATTACCAAACGATCAACCGATTTCTGCGGCTCTGCCATTCCCCAATATGAAAAAAAAATGTTTTTTAACCAACTTCTCATATCTAATTAATCAAATAAACACTGATATAGAACTTCTACATGGCATACCCTAATGCATGCGTGACCTGCCAGCTAAATAAAAATACAAAAAGCAAATCACTTGTCATTACATGTCAACTATCTAAAAGGGATAAATGAACCAAAAATGAGTAGAAGTTATGCTAAGGTGATACTTCTTGAAAAAACACTTCAATACGGGTACCTTAGGTTTCTTTTTCAATAAAAAAGTTAAAACTTTGTATTAAAAGTATATGTATTGCGCGTGTGTAAGTTCTTCAATTTAACGTGTAGATAAATCAATTTATTACTTTAAACTAATTTAATGGCACATCATGTTCTTGTCATAAAAAACTGATCTGAATGTTGGATACATATTTAACGGCTTAAAAAGCAAGTAAAATGTCAAAATGGCGAATGGAAAAAAGAAGTTTATTATTTTTTGTATTTAACAGTTTAAAGAATACAATTTTACAAATGCGAAACAAATTTTAGTATATTGGGTATAGTTACATTTTCAGTGTACCTCGGAAATCTTTTTGGGCGTACATGCACCCTCACATATGTCCCTGCTTCAACAAACTGATCAACATGAGTAATCCTAAAAGTTTTTTGTGCCTCTCTCATGGTTTTTCCTTTAATTGAAGATCTCATTTTTAGGACTGATGGGTCAGTAACTTCATTGTACAACTTCATTTCCTCTGGTGTGGCAGTTAAAGGAGGCTTTGGGCAAACAAGGGCATAGAAAACAGCTCCAAAATGAATAAGATCTGCAATGTACCTTCAAAGTTTAACCATATTAATTGTAATCTCTAACTATTTTCATTTTTCTAAACCATTATGTAATTCTAACATCTTCGTACTTTTTCTCCAATACCATCTATAAAAGTGATCTATTTTCCAAAACATTATTATAATAATTACTTCAAATATTGTACTAAAAACATTTGCACCGCTTAAAATACTGATTTGATTTTTATATAATTTTTTCATTTACAATAGAAATTCCTTCTTTCCAAACCAATATGCCTAGTGCACAACAGAAATCTATATCGCCTTGAGATTCTCAGTTCAACTATAAAATGAGTTATTTAATCCTTTTAATTACAAAAATACGCATAGTAACGCCTCAGATAGCACCATACAAAAATAATTTAAATATGGCTTCTTTAGTTAAAAAAAATTGTGATAGCAAACTGTCGATTATATAGTTTTTACTGATATGCAACTTTGTCCCTAAAGTTGATAATATGAGTTGTATACTTCAATAATCTGTAGGTCACTCAGTTTCACTATTGTGTTATGAGTACCAGCTTATATTCGTATAAAAAGGTATAAACTAAATCCATAACCTAGTGATAAATGCTTTTGATAAATAAATTAGAACTTTCACTTGGTAAAACTAAAAATCAACTATGTGTTCAAAAAAGAATATATCTGTCTTCATACAAGCTTATGTTAATCATTTAACACAAGGGTAGAAAGGTAAAAGAGCATAGCAACTCACAAAGGTGGAAGATCCAAAGCTTTGGTAACGAAATCAAGAATTGTCCCTCCCTCTTTAACAACTAAGTGCTCGATTCTGGGTTGAAAGTTCTCAGCAGGGCATGGAAGCAAGCGACCATATTCCGAGTAGCTGAAGAAAAATCAAGTTTTGAGTATCAGAAAACCATTTATCAAGTACCCAAACTTTCTGTATATGAAAATTATACTAATATGAGTTACAACAGAACAAAAGCATCATGAAGAAATAGATGTTCATGCAATATGAATTACAGTACATATCCATACTATGAACACACATATCACCCTTTTATGTTGTAACAATGCACCATAGTGTAGTTCTCTAAGGGCTTGTTTGGTTGGCATGAATTCATATTGCATGTTTGTTCAGCTAACAGAAGGAATTAAATTAGAATTAATTCCAACAAAATCCTTCTAATGATGGAATTCTGAATCCTCAACATTTCAAAGGAAACCTTGGGAATGTTTATGATTTACTTAATAAACCTAGTCGTTTTTTCATTTTCTTTAAAATATTTGAGTTGTTTTATATTTTATTAATTTTAAGAGTTAATTTTGTCATTTTAGACATCCAACTAATGTATCAACCAAACATATTATGAAATCCTTTAAATTCCAATTTCAAAACATTGGGGCCAACCAAACGCCCCCTAAAAGATTGCTTTATGATTCAATCAATCCTCCTTGATTGATGGAGCTGAGTTGAGTTGAGGTAAGGAAAGAATGCAGGGGAAAGGAAGGATATGGACTACCGTTTAGAATCAGGAGTTGAGGTAACTGCTACAGAAGCAGACGTATCAGATGCCAAGGCTGTGCTGCGGTTTTTGTGGTGAAAATTGAAGTCGGAATCCCAAATTGAACAGAAAAACCTTGTGCTTTTGTGGCGGTGGCTGGTGACAGCGGCTAATGTTCGTAGCATTGTGACAGGGGAGACGACGAGGCTTCTGTAGCTTGGGATCCACAGCAGGGATGAAACCATCGCCATTTCTGAAGGAGTGAGTGATTGCCTTATGGGCCTTGGGGTAAGGGGTCAATTTGGTATTTTGGTGCTTATTATGTGTCTTGAATAATGATTTTATTGGTAAATTTGTTAAAAGGAATTAGAATGTAAACACGTTAAAATGACCAAATTAACCTAAATGAAACCCCTCTCAGTCGCCAATCCTTTCCTCCCAACCCTATTTGCTCCCCTTCCGGATAGGACATGGTCTGTCTCGTAGATCGGTTTTGATTCTGATTTTTTTTATCGATTATTGTTTTATGATCGATTCTGTAATTGATTATGATTCTTCAAATCGCTGAATTTGTGCCACTCATCTTCGAACTAGAACAATATCGTTGAATCTGTGGTATCACTGGTCACTCTTTCATCTTTGACCTTTAACGGTAGTTACCTTCGTTCTTCTTCACCATTCAATTTCTATTTCAATTTGGCTCGTCAATGTTTCTTCATCTCTTTTTTTGTTTTTCTATGCGTTCTGGATTTCTAATTTCAATTATTGGTTTATGGATTTTGTATGCTTCTAGATTTTGATGTATTCCACCCACGAGTTGGTTCCTAATTTAATATCGATGGCTCTGTGATGATCAACGGTTTTAGTTTTAGAATGGAAGGGTATTTTGGTAATGTTTACTAATTCCATTATAATGCTTTAAATTCAATGAGGTATGTGAAGGAAATCAACCTTTTAATGAATGAGGAAATTCATTGGAATGAATTCCAATTATAATTCCTTACTTCACCGATCAAACATGTTTTTAAAAGGAGTTAACTTTGATTCTAGTTTCAGGGAATTCTGTAAACCAACGAGACCTTATTACATATACCATTATGTTGAATTAAAGACTAACTTAGGACCGTCCATATGCTTATAATGCCTATTTTAATCTCATATAGCTAAAAAAATAATACAATCTAGAGACGCCGTGAGCTAGTCACATCACCATAGATGGTCCTACGCAATTGACGCCCCAAATGATGCATAAATGTAATCAACCCACTCACTGAAATTTAAATATATAATATGTTTAGATTTATTAAATTTTGACTTTTGCTATATATTTAAATATAGTTTATTTTATTTACTAATATTATATTAAAAATATAGTTTATTAAAATAAACAATTTAGTTATGAAAATTTAAATGTAAAAAGTGAGATCAATTTAAAATTTAAAATGTAATAATGATTAAAAAGACAAATGAATCGTTAGGGTTTATCATTAGAATTAAAAGATATTTAAAAGCTCTAATTGACGGCTACTTCCTTATTTTATACATATGACTAAATCATAAAATCCGATCGTAAAAAAACAAAAAAGTATTATGAATAAGATATACACGTGTCTCCTATTTTATCTCTTATTTTACATTTTGACAGTTATCTTCATCATGTATATATTTACTTCAAGAATGGATAATGTGAATGAGTTAGTTTCTGAGATTCAATTCTATTTTCATTTCTATCACGTTATCAGCGACGTTTGGCTCTTCACGGAAAATAAGGCCTAACTTCAAACCTAAATCACCGACTCATCTACACAAAGGATTCATCTGCATCAATTTTGCAATCCATAAATTCTACAGTACATTTTCTTGTTCATCACATACGGGTACTAAAATCAACACCCTTCTTGTTTACATTCAGTAAGTGTTCTATATATTTTTTTTTCATGATTACTTGAGAACGAGAAAGAATAGAATATGACATATGCAGAAGAGAACCATCAATTTCTGCAGCATACATTTATGTCTGTTTTAACAAAATCCAACGAGAAATCAAAAAACAAAATCCACAAATTTTATTTCTTTCCACTTGCGGTTACTGCCGCTACACACGAAATCAAAAACATAATATCAAACCTAATATAAATAGTATTTTATCTCTTAAAAAAATCATGTCTATACAAAATTTATAATCAAACATGCACATGAAAACGCACACGCGTTTTTAAGATCCTTCTCCCTTATATAAAAACGTCCTTATAGCATAGAACATGCAGTTCTAAACAATAAGAACATGAAGTTCTTCTAGTGTATATAATTTTATATATACAGGCTCGTTTTAACACCTCATTCTTTCATTTGTTGATACAATGTCGAACTTGTCACAATTAGAATTCGCTACACTTGATATCTCGGGTAACAACTATCTCCCTTGGACTCTTGATGCTAAAATTCATTTAACAACAAAGAGTTTGGGAGAAACGATCAATGATTAGAATCAAACCTCCCTTCAAGACAAGCTAAAGCTATGATCTCTCTCCGTCGTCATCTTCACGAATATCTGAAGAGCGAATACCTTACTGTTGAGGACCTTCTGGAATTATGGAAAAACATTAAGGAACGATTTGACCACCAGAAGTTGGTCTTACTCCCAAAAGCTCGCTACGAGTGGCTACATCTGAGGCTACAAGACTATAAGACTGTTAGCGAGTACAACTCTGCTCTCTTCCGCATCACTTCTGAACTCAAATTATATGAAGAAAAAAAAATAACCGAAGAAGACATGCTTGAAAAGACTTTTTCAACGTTCCATGCCTCAAATATGCTCATGTCGCAGCTGTATAGGAAACGAAAGTTTACTAAATATTCTAAACTGATTTCATGCCTTTTTGGTCGCTGAGCAAAATAACAAGCTTCTACTACAAAACCATCAAGTGCGACCTATCGGTACAAGCCCATTTCCAGAAGCGAATGTAAAAACTTATCAGAGCGGACATGGGAGATGGAGAAATCGCGGCTCCAGTAGAGGCCGTGAACGTAGACGGAGCAATACTTGGCATCGGGAGTCTCATAAACCTAAACCCAGTAGTGACGAATAAAGTCGAAAAAATACGAGGCGACCTTCTAGGGGGAGAACTAGCGGGAACCAAAGCTATATATGTTATAGATGTGGGATGACAAATCGCTCGTCCCGCACGTGTCGTATCCCCAAATACCTCGTTGCAGCTTATCAACACATGATGAAAGATAAAGGAAAAAATGTTAAGACTAATCTAATTGAGAATGCACCTACCTTCTCATCTCTTGCCTCACTATCAGACACTCATTTAGATACATGTGATTTCATCGAGAATGTTCGTGTTGTTTCTTTTATGGTCTTTTGTTCAGACTGTATCTTTTGTCCGGTTGATAGTGGTAGTACAAACACTATTATCAAACATAAGAAATTTTTATCTGAGTTGTCTCTAATAGAGATATCTGTTGGTACTATCTCTGGTCAGTAACCTTATTGAAGGCTCTGGCAGAGCACATGTAATCTTATCTTCGGGTACCACACTGATTCTCAATAATGCATTATACTCTAGTAAATCACGACGAAATTTACTTCGTTTCAAAGATATTAGACAAACTGGTTACCACCTAAGAACAATTTTCTGAAAATAATGTTGAATACCTTCAACTTACCTCAAACAAAAATGGTCAGGAGACCATTATCGAAAAACTACAAACTCTATCATCTGGATTATATTGTACTAATATCAATCCTATTGAATCATACATGGTTAGTAACTAGAAGTTATTAGATACAGATAAATTCCACTTATGGCATGACCAAATAGGTCATTGAGGTAGCATCGTGATGAGGTGAATGAGCAAAAGTGCTAACAAGCACCCGATCAACAATTTAAAAAATTTTCTACCAACATGTGCAGTGAATTCTTTCAGCAAATCAATCTTTAATCTCTCTAAATACAAACTCCTATAAAGAATCCCTCTTATATCTAGGAAGAATTCAAGAGGATATATGCGGGTATGTTAATCTCCATGTGGATCATTTTCAGTATTTTACAATCTTAAGAGATGCATCTCTATATGGTCACGTGTGAGTCTTTTAGCTACCTTATATGTAGCATTTGCCCGCTTATTGTATATCTATCGGGATAAATGATGAACATCTAGAAGCTCATGTTCACATATAAAAATGGTTTAGTTGAATCATTAAGTAAATGATTAAAGTTAATCGCTAGATCGCTCCTGAGGAGATATAAATTATTATGTGAGGGCATGCTATTCTGCACATCGCTACACTAATCAGTTTAAAACCAACTGCTGATCAAATACTCTCTTATACAACAAGTCTCCTGAAGAGAAGCAAGTGTGTCCCACATAAAAATATTTGGTTATGTGATATATGTATCAATACCGCCACTATAGCGTACCACATTGGGATATGTTTACAACATAGTATGTTGACTATCAACTTAATGAGGCAGTATTCTCAATCTTAGGGGGAGACTAAATAAGGAAAGACTGGTAATACATGAACACAAAAACATCAAATGCATCATCATCACCCCTGAAGTGGTTAATATGAGTCTGAAGTCTAATATGTCATGCTTTTGCAAAGAATAGCAAATAAACTATCTGATGCATATCCACACACACAAACAGAGTGACAAAGTTACATATACCAGCATAAACTTCACCCGCTCAAACTGAAGTAATCATAGAAAGATTACCATACACAGGAACCATGGGGAATAAATTGGTTCCAAACATAAAAACCCAGGAGAATAAAAAGAGCAGAATATGGCAGTTGGTATAACCCTAGAAGTGGTTATACACAAAACCCTAGAATAGGTTATAGATAAAATCCCAGAAGATATTAACGAAATCACAGAAAGAAGCGATAAAACCCCAGAAGAGGTAAATGTCCTATAAGAGACTAATATTATTACAGAAGAAAATTATAATGCCCCAGAAGAGAAAAATAGAGTTCTAGAAGAAACTCATGTACCAAACAAATATGAGATCTTAATTAAATTATGTACAACACAGTACAGTATGGAACCAAAAATGAAACACGTGTTTGAAATATTTTCATATACTATAGTAATAGACGTAATCGATGAAAAAGATTACGTACATAAAACTCTGTAAGAGTACATACACAGAGATGACTGCCTACAATGGCAAGACGCCTAAAAGGCTGAATTAAATTTGCTTGACAAGTGAAACGTTTTTGGATCTGGAGTCCGAACACCCATATACGTCAAACCAGTAGATTATTAATAAAAAGAAACGAAAATTATGAGATTATGCGATGTAGGCACGACTTGTAACATTAAGGTTTTTCCCAAATCCCAGAAGTTGATTATGAGGAAACGTGTTCCCCTTATAGTGGATGCGATAACCTTTAGATGTTTAATCGTCCTCGCAATTAGAAAACTTATGAATGTTGTTACTGCATACTTGTTTGGAAATCTTGAAAGTGACAACTACATGGAAATCCCTAAAGGGTTAGAAATGCCAGAAGCATTATAATTAGTACCCCGAGATGTGTGTTATAAATCTCAAAAGATTTTTATATAGTCTCAAAGAAACTAGTCATATATGGTACAATCGGCTCAATATATATTTTGAAAAATGGGGTATAAGTTTGATAAAACCAGCCATGTAAGATCTTGACGCGGCTAAATTATTCATCGACCTGATGTTCGAGTATATGTGTGTCCATAAATCAAACTACATCTAGAAGATGTTAGCATATTCTAATATGAACAAAGTTTATCCGCTAAGCACACCCATAATTGTTTGGTCGCTAAACATACACAAATATCATTACTTCCCCAAGAAGAGGGTGAAAAAGTACTTGGTCTAGAAGTACCGTACTTAAGCGCGATCGGTGCACTGCATCTCATGTATATGTGCTAGTGAAATACGATTTTCTAATTCAACACGTTGCACTCTTTTTCCCTTCACTAAGTTTTTTCCCCACTGGGTTTTCTTAGTGAAGTTTTTAACGAGGTGACGTAACTGATCCAGTAGCATCAGTTTATCTTATAGGTCCCGAAGTACCAATTTAACATCATCCTGAAGTATATTGTTAATTATGTCTAATACGCTCTGCACTCTTTTCCCTTAGCTATGGTTTTGTCCCAATGGGTTTTCCTAGTAAGGTTTTTAATGAGGCAATATTATCAAGCGTATTAAAGAGTAAGTTGATCTCTTTGCAAGACTATAGTCATGACGATCAACAAAGCAGACATTAACAACGACAACATCAAATCACATGGAGTTAATTGCTATGTATGATACTGGATGAGGATGTGTTTTGACCAAGGTTAATGATTCAACATATTCAAGAAAAGTGCGGACTGGAGTAAGTCAGAAGAAGCCCGACTACACTATATGAAGACAATACAACTTGAATCGTTCAAATCAAAGAAGATTACACCAAAAGATCAAGTCAAGCAGTTACCACAGAATATTATACTCAGTAGATTGAAAGACGTTAAATTGAGGGGGAGCATTATACACGTTGTACTCTTTTTTCCTTTACTAAGTTTTGTCCCACTGAGTTTTCTTAGTAAGGTTTTTAACGAGACAGCATAACTGGTCTAGTAGTATCAGTTTATCTTATAGGTCCTGAAGTACCGATTTAACATTAGACTGAAGCATGATGTTAATAGTGTATGATGAATAATGATGTATATCTAAGAGGGAGTATTATGAATCAGATATACACTTGTCTCCTATTTTATCTCTTATTTTACATTTTGGCAGTTCATCATGTATATATTTACTTGAAGAATGGATAATGTGAATGAGTTAGTTTCGGAGATTCAATTCTATTTTCATTTCTATCAAAAAGAAAATTATAACCGAATCATCGATTTCTTAATTCTGATTAATTAGTATTCAACTTTTCGGTTATGATTCGGTTATTCCTCGTAATGTAGTTTTACAAGGACTATATTTGCAACTTTTTAATGTGCCATCAACGTGTTTAGGAACCACGACAGAAGTCGCTGCCAACTTTACTGCAATGGCAGTTTCATACATTCATATCCTGATCCTTCAAAATTTCTAACAATCAATTTCATGCATCGTAAATGCTTCCGTTAAACCCTAAATTTCTCCAATTGAATCGTCCCGAAGCACAAAACGTTCATCAGATTCAGAATTAATCGATGTCGTGCATGCAGAAAATATTGTCTTAATTAACAATGTCGTGGGGATTAGGTTGGAAGAGGCCATCTGATGCGTTTCATCTATCTTTGCATTATGGTACGGAGGAGACATTAGATGATCAAATCCGTCCGCCTTCATCATCGCCATCATCTTCTTCCGGATCATCGTCGAAAGAGAACCATATTTGTAACGACCACGAGTTAGGGTTTCGAATAGATCTCGATTGGAATGCCAGCGAGGACGAGGTTCAGGTTGCGTTGAGGCTTCAGTCTCAGGTTATGGTGGCCTTGCCGTTGCCGCAAGATACGGTGGTGATTAAGTTGTGTGAATGTGATAATTTGGTGTGTTTAAGCATGGAGGTTGTGAAGCAAAGGGATCCACTTAGGGCAGTGGTTATGAAACGAATCGGAGGGTCCGGCCAACAGAATGATGGGATGGGTGTGTTTAGTAAGTTGCTGAGATCAGATTTTGCAGCTGAGTCTGGTTGTTCAGGTATGGGGCATGCTGGTGGGGTGGGGGTGAGATTGTGTGCTCATCACTGGATGAATGTTACTGTTGTCAGCGTCTCTAGTTGCGGGTTGTCTGTAAGTTTACTCTTTCTTGTTGAAAAATAAATTTTCTTGTTTTTGTTGCTTGTGCTCTACATTCATAAATGTTTTAGAAAACAAAAAATTTGTTAGTCTCCCATGTGATTGTACCGGTCCGTAGGTGGACATGCCGGTGGTAAAGTGGTGTACTCCCTAACCAGATGGTTGTGGGTTCAAAAGTATGGTGATTTTAGGAGTAGAGTAGGTGGTAGAGTAGAGAGTGTGTGTTCGCCGGTCATAAAAATGTGATTGTACTGCATTCATCATGCATCAGACCCATGAAACTACCCAAAAAAGCCAACCCGGAGTTGGCAAGCACGGTTTGACCAAAAAAGTATCAACCCGGACTTGGGAAGTCTGGTTTCACATATTGAGAGCTCACATTACCTGACAAAGCCTAGGCTTGCATTTGGAAAACCCCAAACTGGACTTGCCAAGTCCGGTAATACCAAATGTGAAAATGGTACTTTTTTCGACACCAAAAATGAAAGACCTTTTGTATTTAGCACCAGATAAGAAAAAAGTTACAAATGTTATGACCTGGATACAATGAAATAACACTAGATGGTGTTAGTGAAAGACAGTAACTATGTATTATAAGTGTGCAGTTTGGGTAGGTTAAACCTAAAAGTGTATATGTTTTAAGATGATTAAGTGCAAGTTGTTTCTCATTTTAGTTAAATATTGAACTAATCAACAGATGTTCCCGGTAGAGTTGACTAAACTGCCACTTCTTGAGAAGCTATATCTTGATAACAATAAGCTGTTAGTTTTGCCCTATGAAGTTGGGAATTTGAAAAACCTTAAAGTACTCACAGTTGACTACAACATATTGGTTACGGTACCAGGTAAGCTTGTGTTTACGTCCTCATTTCTTATATCATTTTTCCTGCTTCTGGAGTGATGTGATTCTCCTTGTAACTTCCTTAGAAGTCATTTCCAATTTATGTAGGTATTAGGACAGATTTACAGCTTGTGACATCTTCCTTTTTTGTTTGAACAACAAACAGTTGAACTCAGGCGGTGTGTTGGACTCGTGGAATTATCACTTGAACACAATAAGCTAGTCTGTCCTCTTCTTGATTTCAGGTCATTCATCTAATTGTAGTGACGGCTATACATGTTCTTAAGTTAAGATCTAATGTTTTATCTTAATCTTTTTATTCAGGGCAATGGCTGAGTTACGTGTTCTTAGGCTATTCGGCAATCCACTTGAGTTTCTTCCTGAAATATTGCCTTTGCACCAACTCCGTCACCTTTCTCTTGCGAACATTCGGATCGTTGCAGATGACTATCTAAGATCAGTGAATGTGCAGATAGAGGTAAAAGATGATGACATGGTTTTTGTAGTGCTATCTGAAGATGGTAAGATGGGCGGGTCGGGCTAGTTGGGTAATGGGGTCTGGTTGAAGTGGGTCATTTTTAGTGCTGGTCGAAGGCTGAGTTGATCCGCAAACACTTTTTTGTCCCTTTTTTAAATTTTTTTATAAACAATGAATGCGTACAAAAACAAGATTGTTCGAATAAAAAGGGATTTAAGAGGTTTTATGCATTAAAAATAGACTTCGAACCACTTTCAACCCATTTGATATGTTCTCCTTTGAGCTAACTTTTCTTGATTTGACCCGTTTAAACCATTTTGAGATAAAACACAACCCAAATCGATCCATTCATAAGTAAATGGCATACATTTCCAACTATAGGTCTATCACAAACCTAATTTGTATTAGGTGGAATGCAGATGGTGAATAATTCTTACTTTGTTGCTTCACGACACAAGCTGAGTGCATTTTTTGCCCTAATATTTCGTTATTCATCATGCCACCATCCTTTGCTTGCATGTGCCCTTGCAAAGATAGCTCAAGATGAAGGAAACCGTGTAGTTATTGGTAAAGATGAAAATGCTGTACGACAACTCATAAGCATGATAAGTAGTGAAAATCACCATGTGGTTAGTTGGCATTTCTATCATTACATTTATCATCTATTTCTCATTTAGATTTATTCCAAGTAGTTGTAAATTTTTCCCAGGTTGAGCAGGCTTGTTCTGCACTTACTTCTCTTGCCTCGGATGTATCTGTGTCACTACAGTTGATGAAATGTGACATCATGCAACCCATTCAAAGGGTTCTGAAATTGAATGGCCCTCAAGAACTGAAATCTGTTTTGCAAGTCGTGGCAAAGTTGGGGTTCGTTTCTGATAAAGTGGCCCAAAAGATGATGAATAAGGATGTGATAAGATTATTAAAATTGTTATGTGTACATAATGATCCAGAGGTAAACATAAGGTTGCCTATTTTCATGTTTGTTAGTTTCTTAGCTGATGGTAACATTAATAGGACCTGAAACATGTTTTATTGATTATAATAAAAAATCAGTTTGTAATATAAAATCAGTTTGTTTTCTGGAAGAGACCAAGATGCTAAATTCAATATCTTTATATCAGATCAAGCATAAGACCTTAGTTGATCCATATTATAGAGTTGTTTCATTATGGAAATAAAATCGTTACCTATTTTAGTTATGGAAATACTATCATTGCATATTTTGATTATATAGATATGAAAGTTGCCTAGTTTACCAGTTAACCCTAGTAATGCAAGTTTAACAATATCTTAATTGTCTTATAAATCACTAGGTTCAAAGGTCTGCTTTACTAGCTATTGGGAATTTAGCCTTTTGTTTAGAAAACCGGAAGATTCTTGTTGCTTCTGAAAGTTTGAGGGATCTTCTTTTGCGATGTACTGTTGCATCTGAGCTGCGTGTGAGGAAAGCTGCAGCTCGTGCTCTAGCTATTCTAGGTTGGTTTCTTTCTAGGTAGTCAAGGGCTCAAGGCGCAATGGGTGAGCCTTGCATCGCTTAAAAAGCGCCCGCTCGAGACAAACAAGGCGCACGTGTATTCCAGACCATTTTTAGCTGTTCTAGACATGTTTTAGGCTTGTTTAGACATGTTTTAGGCTAGTTATACTGTTTTTTGGCTTGTTTAGACTGTTTTAGACTTGTTTAGGCCGGCTCAGAGTTCAGACAAGTTTTTTGCAGATTCAAGACTGTTTTTCAAAATTTTGCACCTCTGCACCTTGATGTATGTATGCAAGGCGTTTCTGCTGGGATGCACCTCACCTGGGGGCCTAGGCGCACCTTTGACTACATAGTTTTCTTTAGTAGTTTCCTGTACCTATAAATTTAATGGTTAGTAATTTTGTATTTATTAAATAGTTTAGTTATATGTGACTACAGGGGAGAATGAGAGTCTGAGGCGTTCTATAGAAGGAAGACAGGTGGCAAAGCAAGGACTGAGGATACTTGCAATGGATGGAGGTGGGATGAAAGGTCTTGCTACTGTACAAATTCTCAAGGAAATTGAGAAGGGTACAGGTAAGCAGATACATGAGATGTTTGACCTCATATGTGGCACATCAACTGGTGGCATGCTTGCAGTTGCTCTTGGAATAAAACTCATGTCCTTGGAAAAATGTGAAGATATATACAAAAGTCTTGGTGAGCTAGATGGCCCTTATGTATTAGACTAGCTTGTGGCAAGATGGGCTAGTTGGGCAGGTTGGGTAGCGGTCAAAATGGGCTTAAGTTGAAACTAGTCATTTAAGTATTGGTCAAAAAGGGCCGGGCAGGTTTGGCTCGACCTGCAAACCCTTTTTTGTCCATTTTCGTAGATTTTTTTAAAGTTAGTGTTAAACATGATTACTACAATTGACTCTATTAGCTAGTTATTTTTAATTGACTCTTTTGAGATAAAACACAAACCATATCGACTTGCTCATAAGTAAATGAGTCAAAATTGCCACAAAGACTATGCTACTAACTTTTTCTTGATAGTAGCGTCAGATTTTGCTTGTACAATTTTACAGGAAAACTTGTGTTTGCGGAACATGTTCCAAAGGATAACGAAGCAGCAACTTGGAGAGAGAGGTGGGATCAGCTTTATAAAAGTTCATCACAAAATTTTAGAGTCGTTGTACATGGATCTAAAGTATGCAATTCTCCTGTTTTAATTTCTTAATATATTTATAATTTAATAATTGAAGGGCTAATTCTACCGTACAAGTTACCAGGTCAAAATGACGATGCGACAGTAACTTTGACCATGTTGACCTTTTCATCTATGTCCAGCACAGCGCTGACGAGTTTGAGAGATTGTTGAAAGAGATATGTGCTGAAGAGGATGGAGATCTCTTAATAGACTCAGCAGTAAAAGGGATTCCAAAAGTTATTGTAATATCAACTTTAGTCAATGTGGCACCAGCTCAGCCGTTTATATTTCGTAATTATCAGGTTTTTTGCAATGACTACTTTTTTGCTAATTAGAATCGACTTACCACGTGCTTTCTGATACAAGACAGACCATATTATTAACATATTGATTAATATTTTCTCATTTGAACATTGAACTATAGTACCCTGCTGGCACACTAGAAGCTTCTTTGACAATTTCAATAAACAGTGAGTCACTGATATCAACTAATGCTGCTCAAATTGGATATAAACACGGTACTCACATGGGAAGTTGTAGACATCATATATGGCAAGCTATACGAGCATCATCTGCAGCTCCATATTATCTTGATGATTACTCTGATGGTATGAACTCTTGTAGAAGTGGCAAAATGGGTGGGGTTCGGACGGGTCAAAGTGAGCTTGGGTAAGAATTGACTTGTTTGGGTATGCGTTAGGTTGACCCGAAACACTTTCTTTCATTGTCTTTTTTTCAGTTTTTGTACATTATTAGTGTGTCAAACATGTGTACATTTTTTTTTAAATTTTCACTAACAGTCTAATATTTTATATAAAAAGATGTAAGAGGTTTTATGCATTAAATTTACACAATTAGGTAATTTTCAACCCATTTAACCCGTTTCCTTTTTACCTAACTCTTGTTTACCCATCTGACCCATTAGATATAACAAAACATAACCCTGATGGACCCATTTATAAGTAAATGGGTCACAGTACGTGGCATTTCCTCTCGTATTTTCTAGAATGGAAATTAAGAAATAACTTTTAAATGAAATAAAAAAAGGCCAACCAAGCATAGCACAGTAGAGGTGAAGTGTGACATATTCAAGAAGACTTGTAATAGAAATAAACAAGTATGGCTTTGAATTTTTTCCGACATTTCTGCAGGTGTATTTCGCTGGCAAGATGGTGCCATTGTTGCAAATAACCCTACTATATTTGCTATACGAGAAGCGCAACTCTTATGGCCAGATGCAAAAATTGATACCTTAGTTTCAATTGGTTGCTGTACCATTCCAACTAAGGTAATTTCTCTTATGTTTCCAAATGTCTCATTAATACCTCTCTCTAAGTTATGTATGTATATGTGTGTGTTTTTGTTGAGTGGGATTCTTTTTCTAAATTAGATAATCACCTTGGTCTCTCCAGCTGTCTAGGCAGGTATAAGTATATTTCCTTAGCATCCTTTACAAATTACAATGTTCTATTTCTTTGTCTTTAATATTACTTAATAATCCTTTATGAATTTGGGAAGTATTAAATATTATGAATACATAAAGATAATACAAACTTATAGCAAATATTGAGACTTTACATAATATGTTGATTTTAAGAATAATTATTGGGAAATCACCAAAATGTCATTTTCCATGAGGTGTTCAAACCACAGAGTGAAGAGTGCACTTAAAGAAGTGTTACTGTGTTAGTATACCTTAATTTGTCTAATTCCTATTTAAAAAACCTTCTAAAACTAAATCCTGCTTACCAACTACCAAGGCCATCTCTGAGTTTGGAAACTTTATGCATGTGTTCGTATAACTTTCCTTGTCTAATATATACACACACATGTACTAAGTACATACTTTTGTTTTTATTTTGTTCGTGTTTGATTCTAGGCTCGAAAAGGTGGGTGGCGTTATTTGGACACTGGTCAAGTATTGGTTGAAAGTGCATGCTCAATTGACCGCATAGAAGATATGTTAAGCACATTGCTTTCCATGATTCCCGATATTCAGTATTTTCGGTTCAATCCAGGTGGGATTCTTAACATGGAAATTCTCCACCTTTTCTACTTGTTTAATGTTAGATTTTGTCTGTCATTCAGAATATAGTAAGAGCTATAAAATCTACTGTAATCATTTTTATGTTTTTAGGAAGTTTGAATATATATATATATGTGTGTGTGTGTGTATAGAGTATAGACACACACATATATATACTATTGGTTCAGAAAAGAACGCCCCACTACACACACATATATTATGTGTGTGTGTATAGACACATATTGTTGAATTTTTGTAGTAACTAATGGGCTAAACTGTGATTGCAAAGACAATATTATCACAAGAATTATTTGAATCTTTTTATAATAACAATTGAGGAGATTGTATGCACTAAAACAGATTTTGGTTTACTTTCAACCCATTTGAGATAAATTAGAACCAGTATTGACCTAATCATAAGCAAATGGGTAGAAATTGCTACCTCCACTTGTTGAGCATGATAGCTGCATGATAACATCTGGAGTGCCCAATGTCATTTTTAATCAACTGTTTGGAATTTGTGGTTAAGGGCTTTTGTCGTCTTTTTACAGTTGATGAACGCTGTGATATGGAGTTGGATGAGACTGATCCCACTATATGGCTTAAGTTGGAGGCAGCCACTAATGATTATATCAAGAACAATTCTTCTGCTTTTAAAAATGTGTGTGAAAAATTGTTGCAGAATCATAAAAATGAGAAATTTCATGACCATCTACCCTTTCAACAGTTCTTCAAGGCAAAGCGTCCAAGTACTGGTATGATTTGCACTATTTTCAGTAAAAGGGTGGGGCAGTGGGCTTAGAACTAGGGCCTAGTCTGGGTCGATTATGACCCAAAACCAAACCATAATGGAAGTTGTCGGTTAATTGGTTTTACAAACAGATTGGTTTCAGTTATGTGTGTTTCAGTTATTGGTTAATATCAAATTAGTTCGGTTAATTCAGTTAACCACCGAAGTTTTTGGCCAAACAGTAGTGGAGAGAGTTGTTTATGCAAGAAAATCAACTAACAACATGAAATGACAAAAGCCTAACATATTATATAGTTTTAGGCATAGTTATCAAAAGCTAGTGCCTTGTGCGCCTAGGCGCAATTTTAAGGCGATGCGCGATAAATGCACTTTGATTTTAAGGCGAGCGCCTTGTGAAGCTGAAGAAGATTTTGGTACTTTACTTTGAACATTTTGTTATTCAAGTTTTGGAATTACATTTGAGTCTTGACTATTTTAGAACTTTTGGTACTAATTAGATGATATTAAATGTTATATAATAGCTTTTCTTTATTTTATTTGAATAATAGTATTATTTTTAAGTATAGATTCCTTTCATTTAAGTGCGCTTTTTTTCTTAGGCCCTCGCTTTTTTTGCGCCTTGCGCTTAGGCCCCATGCGAGGCCTATGCGCCTTGAGTGCGCCTAGCGCCTTTTACAACTATGGTTTTAGGGCTAATTTATATTAAAGTGTACTTAAAGTTGAGGTGGATCGGTTATTAATGGTTTGAATTTTACCCATAACCATAACCAAACTGATTCATTTGGTTAATCAAATATAATAAAACCCCAAACCATTGGTTATTTCGGTTATGGTTCAGATTTTATGCTAACCCCTTACTTAGAACACTAAGTACACAATTTCTACCTATTAACGTATTTTTGTATTGCATAAAACCTCGTAAATCATTTTATTTGTAATCCTATTCAACAAACTAATTATTGATAAGAACCTGACACGGTTCTGACTTCTGCGTGAACTAAAGAATTACCTATTTTGACATGTTACCCAACCGGCCCGACCCGCCCATTTTACCGTCTCTAATATTAACTAACCTCTGATTCTTTTAAGCAATAGGTGAAAACGGAGCCCGTTTAGGTTGGAGACGTAACGTGCTACTTGTGAAGGCTTCAAATTCTGGAAAAAATCTCAACCATGTTCAATCACTGGACACATTTTGTAGTGGTAATGGACTAAGAATCTCAGTTATGGATGTGATGACATCAGCAACACTCAAGCCAGTACCAGAAACATCATTTCCATCACCATTTACATCACCATTGTTGATCCCATCAAATCAACATCTCTACAGTTGTGATATAAAGCCACATTTAAGTCTTGATGGAAAAAGTTGCCCTCAAGAATCACCAACAGCACCTAGACAGCTTTCGGTTCCTATTCAGTTGTTGCATGACAAGTTACAAAATTCCCCACATGTTGGAGTTGTTCATTTGGCTCTTGAGAATGACACTAATGGATCAATATTAAGGTGAGTTATTTCCTTCAACCACCCGTTTACATTTTGGAAAACGGTTTGATGTTTGATGGGTTTAGTCAAATTTTGGCTTTGTTTCCGGTTGCAAAATGGACAAGTTGGCTAATGGGTCAAAACACGCAGGGTCACTACTTGTCTTGTGCTTTAAAAAGTTGGTTAATAATATGCTAATAATGACTACAAAAAGAAAGAGGTAGCAGAATGAGGCGGGTTAGGTAGTGGGTTTGGGTCAAGACATGCATTTTTTAGTGAATTGAAACAGGTTGGGTTAACAAACATTTTTGTTACCTTAAAGGGGTGGTACAGTGGTAACCACCTGACTCCACCCTAGCAGATGTCTTAGGTTCGAATCCTACTTCAACTGGTTTCCTGTCGTAACTTCTTGAAAACCACCTGTCGAGCTTGCGCTGTGATGCGATTTTCCTGATCCCAATAGTTAGGTAGGTATTAGCGGGTCCTGTGAATTTTCCTGTGATGGTTTCTCATGGTTACTGTAATTTGGTAATCAGAAAACAGAATTTAGATGAAACTAAATAGAGGAGAACTAATCTTGTAATTTCTCAAGTTTAAATGTTACAATACATGGTCTATTTATAGGAAAGGAAAAAGCTTATCAACTTGCCAAGTTGGTCAACTTGCAATATACAGAGAAAATATTATTATCTATTAGTATCTAACAGTTACATAAAAAACAAACATTTTTGTTTCTTTTACATTTTTTCATAAATAATTAACGTGTTAAATATTATTACAAAACATATGTAGTTACAACAATAATCTAGTTTTCTCGACCAATGTGACCATATGTTTTAGAGTAAGCTGACCAAATCAACCATCGTTAAGTATTTGGATCGATATTGCAACATTTATTTTTACCCTTTAGCACTAAAAATACAACTCAAACCGACACATTTTTATATATATCGGTGATGTATGGTTATTGTACCAGCTGGCAAAATGATGTGTTTGTGGTCGCTGAACCGAGTGAACTCGCAAACAAATTTCTGCAAAATGTGAAATGCAGCTTTCAGTCAATGTTGAGAGGGCGGCGTAGGAGACACGCGTCACACGTTTCAAACATATCTACTATTGCTGATTTGGTTGCATGTAGACCCTGCTTCCAGATTGGGGTTGTTGTACATCGCTACATAGGACGCCAGACTCAGGTATGCTGTCAAAATGGGCGGGTCATATGGGTTGAGCAAATGGTCAAAACAAGTCGAGTCAGGTCATTTCCTTTTTAGCTAATCTTACCCTTTTCATTCTTTCAGTGTTATTTGACCTGTTAAAGATAAAACAAAACCTAAAGCGACGTATTCATATGTAAACTGGTTGACTTGTAGCAAATTAGTAAAATAATAAATAATATGTGTTTTTATTGGTGGATGAAGGTGAATGAAGATGATCAAGAAATTGGGGCTTACATGTTTCGTAGGACGGTTCCTTCTGTGCACTTGGCTCCTGCAGACGTTCGTTGGATGGTATGCTTTAGATTTTATACTTGGTTTTTACTCCTTTTTTTTCATTTAAACGAGCCATACAGGTTAAAAGTTACTCAAAGTGAATTCAAAATGCATAAAACGTCTTAAATCCTTTGTTAAGAATAAAAATCTTACTATAATATATCTGGCATGAACTAGTTTTGATTATGCCTGCATCTTGGTCTTTGTGAGGGGTGCTAAACAGGTCAAGTAGAGGTTGAACCTAACACAAACCTGAAAATCTCACACGAGTCTGAAAATCATGTTAGACACTTAGACTTAGACATATGAATATGAACATGACAGACGTATTCACAGGTTGACACTAACACGACTACTTTAACCCGAAAAAAAGTTTATTTTATTTCTTTACGTATTAATAATCTAAAATTACAAATTCACAACCAAAAATATAAGTGTAAAAAACTATTATAGGTTAAAACAATAATACTTAATTCCTGTTTCTAAATTAGTTTAAGTCATGACAAAAATCATCTTTTAGAAAAATAACCAAACCCGTTAAAGTTGACCCAAACCTGACCCATTTAGCGAAATGGGTCGCCCTGTTGAACAATCGGGTTTGTTCACATATGGGTCACGGGTCAATGTTTGAGTCGGTCAAAATTGGAGAAGGTTTATGTTTATTTGTTTAGGGTTGTTTAGTGTTTAATTTGGTATTTGTGTAATTATTAGTGGATAAAAAGTGATGAAAATGAACAGGTTGGTGGATGGAGAGATAGGATTATAATATACAGTGGTTTATACGGGCCGTTTCCAGCTCTAATAAAGGCTTTTCTAGACTCGGGTGCTAAAGCAGTTATATGCCCTTCAACAGAGCCCAAAGAAACACAATTCTACGGATCTTGCGACTTAACTGAATTACAGAATTCGAAATTCGAGATCGGAGTGGAAGAGCCTGAAGATGAAGATCTGTGCGCCGCAAGCCCTATCAGCGATTGGGAAAACATGACTGAAAGAGACACTCCAGGTGCAAATCGAGGAACCCTAATTTGGGACGACGACGACGAAGAACAACTCTCGAAATTCATATGTCAGATCTATGAATCAATGCATCTGAGAGGAGATAGAGTTGATCTTGCTTTACAACAGGCTCTTGCGTCTCATCGATCAATGAGGTACTCGTGTCATCTTCCTCGTATGCTCTAATTCCATTATCTACGGGAAACTGTTATATTATCATTTATTATTATACTTTATAAATAACAATTAGTGTATTATTTGTTTGTAAATTCAATAAAAGTTAGAAAAAAGTATGCTCATTTTACCTAATTTAATTACAAGCCACTCAAAAAATTAATACATAAATCAACTTTAGTACAGGATTATGAAAATTTGATAAAACATTTATACTTAGTGTTTTAACTCTTATACATTACACGGTTATTGTTTACTCTTTCTCGTACCCTGCGTGAATACTGGAGCTAAGTCAAGCACCTGGTACGTCCTGGACATAAGACGGTTATGTAACTGTATAACTAACCCCTAATATCTCTCTCAATACATCTGACATGCACAACATGCAAGTGTTTATACAGTTCTTCTAATCCTCTACTTGAAAAGTTCTTGTAATCCTCTGCTTGAAATTGAGGATGCATTAAACACACTTATTGATCCCTCATCCCCAGACTTATTTCTTTTTTTTATTTTGGTTACTAGTTCTTATTTGGGATTGAATGAGGTTTTATTGTGTTTCGGATTTTTTATCTCATTTTTTTCTTTTTTGCAATTTTGATTTCTTTGTATTTGTGTGTGCATTTGTGTATGAGTGTATTTGTGTTGAGTTTGGTGGTGAACGGAGATGATAAAGGTGGTTGTTAATGTTGGCGTGGTGGTTGGTCAAAACCTAGTGGGTAATACGACTCGTATAGGGCTATACGAGTCGTATGATGTTAGGGGGTGGCGTACACTTATAGCACCCCCAAGAATATATTATCTGATTGTTTTACAAAACTAAAAAGTTTATTTATAATAATATTAGGTTTAATTACATAAAAGGTGTCTCGTGTAACATGTCCAAAAAGATATCGGCAACATTATTCTAAAAATGGGTGCCGATTTGTGCCATTGGCACGGAAGCGTTAGTTGGGTTTTCATTAACGGAAATAATAATTATAACAATAGTAATGATAATAATTGTTGGGAAAACAATGGTTAATAGTTGTTGATAATATGTCACATACAAGTTCTCAATAACAGTCATTCAATAATCAAGTTTAAGATCAAACAAGTCAAAAACATCAAAATTTATTAAAGAAATCAATACAAAATCGACACGTGCTACAAATGATTAATGTTAACTAAATATCGGTACGAAGATAAACATGAAGTCAACACGTCACAGGTAAATGGTGACAACCAAGTTTGATGACGAAGTCAACAAACCCGACACGCGTAATCAAGACAACAAACGACAACGGTAATATGATGGTAAATGAGAAGGATCAAAAAACTGTTTTCTAAAATAAGTCTAAGATTTATAAAAATATAATTTTTATAAAACAAAAATTATTTCCTAAAATTTTTTTATAAAACTTGACAATGTTTTTATAAATTTTAAAGTCTTTCAAAACTTGTCAAAGATTTTAATTTGAATCTGAATTGGGAAGAATCTTCTATAAGAAGACTTAGGGGCTGTTTGATAGCCTTTTAATGATTTCATTAAGAGACTACATCTGAATTGGTCAGATGTGGGGGGGTGTTTGTTTCATATTTTGCCAGCCTTTTAATAGTTCATCTAACATCTTAATGGTTCAGCACAGAAACCATGCTGAACCATTCAGAGCTCTTATGGTCTGTTTGGTATGAGGTAATGGAATGAACGAGGGAATGGAATGCACAAGGGAATGAAATGGACAAAGGAAAGAAATGGATCATTACCATTTCATTGTCCTGTTTGGTTACCCTATGGGAATGAAATGAATCATTACTTCGTGATGTTTAGTAGACAGGAAAATATTTTATAAAAAATAAAATATTTTTAATTAATAAATTTATCTTATGGGTCGTGTCATGGGCTGGGCCACGGTTCGGGTCATCGGGTCGGGTCATGGGTTAGGTCATGGTTTGGGCCATGGTTCAGGTCATGGGTTGGGGCATGAGACGGGGCATGGGACGGGTCATGGGAAGGGTCATGGTTTGGGTCATGGGTCGGGCCATGGCTCAATCTATGGTTCGAGTTATGGGTCGGGTAATGGGGCGGGACATGGTTCGGGTCATGGGCGGGGCCATGGTTCGGGCCATGGGATAGGTCATGGGACGTGTCATGGGACGTGTCATGGGACGTGTCATGGTTCGGGTCATGGGTCAAGAAGGCATGGGTCGGGTCAAGCGACTGATCATGGTTCGGAGCATGGGTGAGTCATGGTTCAGGTCATGGTTCGGGTGATGGTTCTGGGCATGGGTCGGGTCATACTGGGTCGAGTCATGGGTCAGGTCATGGATCGGGTCATTGGTTGAGTCATGGGTCGGATCATGGGTCGAGGCATGGGTCGGGCCATGGTTCGAGTAATTAATTAAACAAAATCATTTCATTCCTTGAAGGAATGAAAAAAAAAACACCCCTCCCCCAAGGAATGAAAATCATTAGAAGGGAAGGAATCACATTTCTTATGTAATGGTCCATTTCATTCATGTGTGGTTACCAAACATGTTTTGTTTCATTCCAAAGTAATGACTCATTCCATTCCACCATTCATTCATGCATACCAAACACTACATTAATGTTTCGTCTCTTATGAACCAAACAACCTCTTATTCTTTCATTTGAAAACATAAGAGTGTTTAAAATAGTAAAAGCAAGTTTTATAAATGGAAAGTATCTAATCTACTTTATAATTTACAAAAGTAAATCTTTCCAATCTTGTGCATAAGATTTGAATTTCTTACTAAAGTTGCATAAGGTCAAATGATGTTTTTGAAAAAGTAATATTTACATAGAGGGGGAAGTTCATTTCAGAACAAGGAAATTCTGCGATAACAGAGAGAACAAACCTAAATCGTTTAATTTGTTTATCTATAGTAAAAAAAATTTAAATTTTATATTGCTTACATACAAATATGTATGTTTGTGTATATTCCGTTAAACTAGTTTTGTAATATGTTTTTATATATTTAAAAGTTTCCTACACATGTGTATGTTATATGTAGGTAAAAAAACCTACACGTGAATTACACATGTGTAGGTATGTATATAAACGAAATTTGTTTATATTTTTTTGTTTGAATTTAATGAAAAATGAATAAACATTACATTTATATCATTGTCTTATATTTTAAAACTTTTTAAGATTGAAAAAGTGAATGATTCGTTTTGTTCTGCGTGTTCTCGCAATATTTAGTGTTTTGAATTGAACTCTCCCCTATTACATAGATACAAGCGGAAATGACTTTAGAGTGTAAAATTAGAAAATCTACAACGTTCAAATTATAGACCAAAAATTTGGCCAAAAGGTCCACGATCGATTGGCGATCGACCACGACCTAGCAAGTCCAAGTGACTTTTTGTCTTGACATTTGGCCTATAAATAGATGTCTTGTCCAAGCTTTACATTCACTCATTTTGCTTTAAACCCTTTAAAATACTTATCAAATAAATCTTTCTCTCGTCCCTATCATATTATCACGTCATATGAGAAGATCAAATATCAAGTGAAGATTAAAAAGCAAAATATAAGGGTTGTTTTACAACTATTATCTTGTGTTGTAACTTTGTGATAGTGTGTGATCGATGTCGAAGTGTTGATCAAAAACAGAGTAAAATGTGTGTGCTAATTACCTTAGCTAGAGGTCAAGTAGAAGTAGGGTGTCGAATCCACATGGAGTTAGTAGATGTCGTTATTAATTAACTAACTGATTAAACTAGACATTAAAATTAAAACTGATTTTTGATTGATTTGGTGAAACGACTGTCATTAAGCAAAACAGACTTTGATTGATTTGAAGACAATTATTAAAAGAATGATCACCCCTTAGGTTTCAGGTTTAGAAGCAAGAAGTATAACCTAGATTAATTACTGAGTTGAAAGGTTACATAGGCATAACCACATTCGTTTTAAGATTTCGAAGGATAATGGCAGACACGAAATCCGACCGTGTTGACCTAAAGGTTTGACCAACCAGTTATGAACACAAAGCTATGACACTATCAGACTAATTATCTCCTAATCAAAACCCAAACAAGTTGAATTAAGAAAAAACTTACTTTGACGCTTTTCAAACTTAAAACCAATGCATAAAACGTTTATAATCAAAACCAGGTAAGGATTACAACGATATATGTTCACGAATAGTAAAAACCTGATTGAATACTTCCTACTAGCTAAACCCTACACCCAGCCGCTCATGACTGAGTTGAATTCTTGCATGGTGTTGAAATCGGGAATCAATTTGAGTTGGGAATAATGAATTCTTACCTCGTGATCACCAAAATTTGCCCTTGGTTCGTTCATTAACCTCCAAGATGTTTTTTTTTTCAAAACCCTAACATTATCCGTTAAATACCTGGCCTAATTCTCGAATTTCGGGACTTAATTCGTAAACCGGCGTTCGCAGCTCCACTACTGGCGTACTCAACGCCAAAGTCAGCGTTAGCAACTCTAATTGTAGCATTGACAACTCTACTTCAATTTTGCAACTCCATTTCCTTCTGTGCAACACCAACTCTCAATGCCACCTTCCAAAATCCAGCGTTTGCAGGGCTGAAATTATTTTCTTGAGTTCTTTGATTGTTTAACTTGATTCTTCTTACATGCTGTAATTCCATCATTTGCATACAATTCTTCGCACCACCTGAAATCAATAAACACACCCAAAGTCACCATGTTCAACACATAATCAAATATAAAAACATATAATTAAACATGATTAGCACGTGCCAGTGTGTTACCATTTTATTGTGAGATAATTGTAAGGGGCATTCAATACACTTGTGTGTGTGAGTTAGTTGATATCATCAGTATCTTTATATAATGTATGATTGGGTTGGGTGATACTATCTTGATATAGTGTTGAGTTATGAAAATATACACTATCTTGACATAGTGTATAGTTGTGTGAGAGTGCAAAGACCACTATCTTGACATAGTAAGTCGAAGATGTTGATCACTACCTTTATTTAGTGAGACGTTGTACATGGTTTGATTAGTGAAACACTAGGTGTACCGGTGACCTCTTACGTTCAAGAGAAACATTTAGTGGAGCAACTCGATTGGAGAATCAGGGAGAAGACATAGAGTAGATTAGTCAACATCCACATCCACTTGGACCTCTATAAATCAGTTTTGCTTTCTATCCCTAAACTATTTACTTACTTGCTTTTATTTATTATTAGCATATAACAACAATTAGTCTTTCATACTTGGTTTTAAACAATAAGTTTTTAAGAAAATCTATTTACCCTCCCTATAGTTTTCTACAACAATAATATAATAAATGCATAAAAATAAGTATGATAACAATAATAATAATAATAAAAATAATACTGATAGTAACAACTAAAATAATAACAATAGTAATAAAAATAATAATAACAACATTAAAGCCAAAAAAATAATAAAAGTAACTTAACATAATAATAATAAATAGTAATAAAAACAATTTATTAATAATAAATAGTAATAATAGTATTAAAGCAAAAAAAAAAGCCACCTACTAATAATAATACAAAATAATAGTAATAATAACAATAATTAAAATAATAATAAAAATATTCCAACACATAATAATAATAATAAGTCAAGAAGAGAAGCTCGTAAAAAGAGAAAAACCTGCTTAGGAGTAGAGTTGAACCCATGGCCTCTTTTGTAGAGGTGTGGGAGGCCAACCAACTGCATTGGCTTCATTGTGAACTATAGCGAACAACTAACATATAATCTTTATTGCACGTGGTAAAAATTAATTGGTAGTTACCACTGGCGTTCCTAATTGTAGTATATAGAATATTGTTACAAAAACTTATAACTATTTGATATAAAATACATAAACTTGATATAAGTTTCTTTTTTAAGTATGCTAAAGGACTTAAAATAGATATAAGAAAAGGTTATAAAGCGTGTGTATAAAATTCGGTACATGTGTGAATGGTTCATGAAGAAAGCTGATCTCTCATGTGATGGACTTGTGAGCAAAAGTGTCGTGCTCTATTAAATGAACCAAACACGACTAAGACATGTTTAACACAACTATTAAACCTGAACACGACACGTTTAACAAAAAGTGTCGTTTACTTAAATACTAATACACACATGGTTAATAAACATGTTACAAGACGCGACAAGTTTAACATTATTAAATACAATGTTTTCCAAGCTGACTTTTTCAAACATATATAAAAATACTTATTTCAAATTAAGCAAAATAAACTTTTGGATTTGATGATATCTTTTCTTTAATAAAGTTAAAGTATATGAAAGATAAATATATATATATATATATATATATATATATATATATTTGATTCAAATTTGAAAGTAAGTCGATTCCTATAAATATTTTTCTTTGCATTTCCTCTTTTACCCTTTCATACATAGTGAACTTCCATTAGTTAAATTCATGTCATCATAACTATTTGTATCTAAATTTTATCAAATCAACTAACATAATTTCCTTGAACACCTCATACAAAATACTTCTTGCTACAATTTTTTCCATAATCACACGTGGATGGACCAACTATCCAAAGGCGTCGCAAGACGTCCGCAAGACAAGTTTGTGACACACGACTAATCTAAAACTAAGGTAGATTTTGGTATGCAGGAATGAGAAGTGGAATGGAATGACGATTACGAGGGAATGAAAAAAATGGTGTTTGGTTGGACGATGGAATAGAATCACCCATTGCACAAGTAATGTCATTCCCTCTAAATCCCTCAAATCCATTCCATCCATCCCCTTATTTTTTTTTCATTCCATCCCCTCTTTCACCCTTCATCACCACCACCACCACCAACCACCACCCACCACCACCAACCACCACCGCCTCCACCACCCACCACCACCGTCGCCGCCGCCTCCACCACCCACCACCATCGCCACCCACAACCACACCACCGCCACCCACCGCCACAACCCACCCCCACCTCCCACCGCCGCCACCACCCACCACCACCACTGTCGCCTCATCCACCACCCACCACCTCCTACCACGGCCACCCCCACCCACCACCGCCCACCACTGCCGCCACTCACCACCGCCGCCACTCACCACCGATTTTATTTCTTCGTCTTTTCTAGCCTACCAAACAACATAAAGTAATGATTTATTCCATTCCCTCATGATAACCAAACAAGACAATGGAATGGAATGATCTATTTAATTCATTTGTCCATTCTATTAACTTGTTCATTTCATTTACTCGGCCATTCCATTACCCATACCAAACATATTTACTCAAATCAATTAAAAATTAAAATTGACATAAAGTTTCTATAAACATATTTATTATAAATATAATAGAAAGACATATGATTATGTTCAGTCTATACAATCAGTTTAAACCTTTACCATGGACGGCATAAAAAACCACAAATCGACCAACCACCCAGATTACTTAGCAAAGCCGATTTAGTCGGTTTCAATCAAATGATAAATACCAAAATAGTAGGTTCACTAAATTAACGAACATAAAACCCTCATAGTTTGTTTGCATTCTTAGTAGAGGGGGATGTACATAGACCATATAATATTATATTAAGTAAACTACAGCTTTTGTCCCTTAGGTTTGATGGTTTTAACAGATTCAGTGCACCCCTATTAATCTGAGTCTCTGAAGTTACATTTCTCAACGTTTTTAGACTAATTCACTAACTTTGTAAGTTTTTTCAATTAATTTTTTGTTAAATGACCAAAATACCACTGTTCTTCCCACTCTGTTACTAGAATTTATATGTAAAGGTCGAATACATATATTATATCAGTAAAATGATGTGTTATATATGTATCCGAACTTTGAACCAACAACTAAAATGGTTTGAAACCGTTTTTGATAAAAGACATAAATTGGGAACACTAATACGTGTAATTGGCTCCCCACGTGTCAACCCCTCTTCCTTGTTCGTCAAACAATAAACCCTCTGCAGAAACCTATTTCAATCTCATCTCAAATCCTGCAATGCGCCATTAATGGCCATCCTCAGATCACTCAGGAAGCTCGCTCAGAAAACCTCCAACACCAGACCCTTCTTCATCTCCACACCTAATCCGACGTCGTTACGAACCCTAAGGTCCTCAATCTTCCTTTCTCGTTCTTCGAACTCACTCTCTCCTCCTCTATATTACCCCTTCCATGGCCCACTCTTCCTCTCTTATCCGCCATGGATGCTTCTGCAATCCGCTACTCCTCTGTACTTCCAATCCGACGTCGCAACGATCCCCAAACTACGGCCGCTTGACTTGCTTCGAGAACGGAAGTTTCCGATCAAATTAGGGTTAGGTTCGGTTACTTCGGAGGGGAATTTAGGTGATGGGAACGATTTGGAGATATTCGGAAGAAGCGGTGGTGGATTGGTGCAGAGTTTCGTTAATTGGCCTAATTTCATTTCCATGAGTAGATTGGTTTCTGGCCCTGTTCTTGGATGGTATAACCTTCAATTCCTAATCATTTTTTTGTGTATTTTATGTATGTACATGGAAATGGTGAGTTGGTGAAGTAGCTTGTGCACATTTCTCTATTTAATTGATAACATGTTCTTGAAATTAGAGATGAACTTTAGGTAGAGTGGTAATATAAAGTCAAATTGGATTTTAATAAATCCAAATTATGACCATGTCGATAATAATCCACAAGGGCAATTTGACCGGTGAGGCAGTGATGGTCCTAACTTTCACCTTCGTTGTTAAGAGCAATCGCAGTAGCATAATCATCATAACTTTCACCTTTGTTGTTAAGAGCAATCTCAGTAGCATAATCATCATAACTTTCACCTTCTTTGTTAAGAGCAATCTCAGTAGCATAGTCATCATAGATTTACACTTGATTTCGCTCACAATGATGATTATGAACGAAATAAATCAACGTAAAAGAGAAATCGAGTCAAAATCAAGTGTAAATTGAGTGTAAATCTGTGGCAATTATGGTCAAATTGCTAGCATGGATTATCATCGGCCAGTGGGTCATAGTTTGGATTATTAAAATCCAATTTGCCTAAATTAAATTGTAACTTATTTTGATAGGATTAGCATTGGTTATGCATTCCTTATATAAGATTCATGGGTCATACTTAAAATGTAACTTGTTGAATGCAGGATGATCATGCATGATATGTATCTTCCTGCATTTATTGGGCTTGTTGTCTCTGGGGCAACAGACTGGGTATGACGCTTGAGATCTTGTCATGTCTTGTAGCAAGCACATCCAAACATTCTGGTTGAGAATCTTGTTTTTTCTTGCAGTTAGATGGATATGTTGCCAGAAAAATGGGAATCAATTCTGTTGTTGGTTCATACCTTGATCCTCTTGCTGACAAAGTAAGTGCTTTTGGTTGGTTCTTTCTTTTAAAAGATGTTAATGATTTACGGTTCATAAGCATTAAGCTACAATTGATTATATTATGGTGCTTATGGAACTTTTTGGTGGTTAGATTATGCCTAAAAGTTTATGGGAACTTTTTAATATAGGTTCTAATCGGATGTGTGGCCATGGCCATGGTAGAAAGGGGTCTTCTGCACTGTAAGTATGGTCTTAGGCTTTAGCTTTCCCTCTTGTTTTGAGCCATCCTAAAATTATACTTGATTTGACTTGTAATTGACCCATTATCTTGATAATTATAAAAAGAAGCTAGGCTTACCTTGTTTTGGAACGAATGATTCTTATGAGTTTTGAAATCACGTTCTTTGATCACATATTAATTTTTAAAAATCTGTTTTAAAATCATCTTTACTCTTAAAAGTAATGATTATTGGCCTCCTGTTCTTTGATTTATTTCATAATTATGCAGCAGGACTGGTTGCACTCGTTGTGATTCGAGATCTTGCTCTAGTTGGTGGTGCAGTGTATATAAGGGCTAACCACTTAGGTTCAAAGGTGAGTTGTTTTCATGTGAATTTAGCAGTTTATTTGCTTGAATCTGTGTATTTATTTGCAGTTTTGTATGTGTGTTTTGCAATAGTCAAGGAGTTGGTCTGAGTTCTTCAACCTTGATGGGGTCCGGCCGCAGAAAGTTGAACCTTTAATGATTAGTAAGGTAAAGTTCATGTTTTGAATGGTGATCCAACCCTATAGATATAACTGGAACATCTTAAAAAGAATTTTCAGAATATCAAGTTATTTAATATAATAATATAGTATCTTCAAGGGGTGGCACAGTGGTCAATGGTAAGCCATGTTTGAATCCAGCTTCTGGTTTCTGCATTCCATCCCTTGAAGGTCACATGCCCACCGTAAGCTATCTTTTACCTGGTCTCATTAGTTAGTAGTGTATTGGTGGGGCCCATTAGTTTTTCCAATGACAGGTTTTCACAGTTATCAACAAAAAGTATATGGTAGGTATTCTAGGCCATTATCTTTTTGAGTTACCTTCATAAGTCTTGGATTAACATAAAATACCTATAATACTGTGGAGGTTGGGTCCAAAGGAGCCCAAAAAGCCCATTTTCCACCTGGCCCAAGAGAAAGCCCATTAGGGTTAACTTTTCTCCTCCTATAAATAGGAGGAGCCACCACCAAGAAAAAGGGTTCTCAACCACTCTCTCTCTCTCTCTACATACTATAACTTATATACAAATATCAATGGTGGATTGAAAACTGACTTGAGCGTCGGAGTGCCCTCTGGGCTAAACCCCCCAGGCCCTCTAACGTAGAATTCACCTATGGTTGCAGCTAACCTGATGACCGGAGAGAGCAGAACCGAGCTGTGGGAGGAACCGAGATGTGGCTGTCCTTCTCTTATCTGTGGGAACATACACCCAAAGCCCGACGCTCCGATCTATGTTGCTTCATTGGCGCCATCCGTGGGGCACGGCAAAAGCCACATCTCGTTTTTATCATAATGATAACAATAGATGTAGCCATGGGTGAGGAGGTTAAGGAAATAAAAAATACTTTTTATCATAATGATAACAATAGATGTAGCCATGGGTGCTTAATGTCTAATCCCGTGAAGGAATGCAATCCTAGGTTGAGATTTAGTGGCCAAGTAATTACTCATCTCTGACGACGCGCACTCCCAGTCCGCCAAATACGGTGCATCCCCGCTAGGGTGATATCCTTGTGGCTTCTATCATGTGTACATAATTATGGAGAGTTGCACATCAGTTGTTCATGGCTAAACTCTAGCAGTACGCATTATGGTTGGTCGTGTCTCATACAAAAAGCATGATGGCCAACTGAGTATGGTTTCAAAGCTCTTTGCCCTTGAAGAAGGAGCCCAAATTTGGAAACCACTGTTTGTTTGAATAGAGCAAAGGCATGGTTGATCTCCTAGCATAAGAGAAGGATGTCCAAGTAATCCATATTGCACGGCCTTACTTTTGGATAATCATCCCAAGGACGAGGTTTCGGTACAATATCATAATATACCTAATTATTCATTACAACTTTGTCAGTTTATTGCAAGTTCAAAAAATACTAACGCAAGGCTGGGCGCCTCATAATACACCCACTTTTATTGAGATACTTGCAGGTCCGGCAACGTGCCGCACCACGACCATTAAAAGCGCCACGCGCAGCTTCGTTATTGCACGAAGGCATATTTATTGACGACAAGCAACTCATCCTGTCAGACGCGCGATTAGCCCGACTCGTCATGTGCGCAACCCTACCTTGTAAGACGCGTGAGCGGCATGACCCTCGCGCGCATGCATCGTAAGACGCGCGAGCATTACGACCTTCGCTTGCATGTCAAACAACTTGTCGGACATATTGGTGACACAACGCCCTCACAACGCGCAATATAATCTGCAAAATGTACAACACAATGCAAGGCGCGCAAAACATACAAAGACTACAAAAGCCGCATACTTGGTTCGGTACAACTTTTATTTTATGAGCAATTTCATTATCATATTATGTCTAATGAATTATGATCAATATACACGTAAATGACTTTTTCATGGCTAGGCTACACGTTTGGTTTTCACACCAAAACTTCTCGTGACTAAGCCGAAACGTTTCGTGTAACTATGAGTCTAGGAAAACGTTTTAATTGCCGCACCACATCAAGGCTATACGCCACACCAAGGCTACGCTCCACCCTCCAAAAGCCTTGCTAACCACGCAAGCAGAGCCATTAGACCGGCAGGCATGACGAACGTTTTCCGGAAATCTAAGTCACACCTATTGTTTTGGACGACATCATCAAATGTTTTGATATGTAAACTGAAACGTCATTTTTGTGACTAACATTTGAATTTTGCAATAGTGCTTGTGACAACCTTTTTCAGGATTATAGCCCAAAAGAGGCCCACTCCCATCTGGCCCAAGAGGAGGTCCAAGTCCATTAGGGTTAGCTCCTCTGATGATTATGTTGACAGACAGTACGAGTCTCACACAATGTCGCTAGCACAATATTATGCCAGACTGGGGGAATTGAATAGGTATGATCCCAAAGGCCCATTATGACGATTATATTTCCAGTAAGACGTGTAGACCTCGTGTCTCACGTGCTTGATGATCACTTCACCTGTAAGCCCGCGACAACTCGTCCGACATGACGATTATATTCCTAGTAAGACGCGTAGACCTCGTGTCTCACGCACTTGATGATTACTTCACCTGTAAGCCCGCGACAACTCGTCCGGCATGACGATTATATTCCCAGTAAGACAGTAGACCTCATGTCTCACGCGCTTGATGATTATCTCACCTGTTAGACCCGCGACTACTCGCGTCTCACGCGCTTGACGATTACTTCACCTGTAAGCCCGCGACTACGCCTACGCATCCGACATAACGGTTATATTCCCAGTAAGACGCGTACACCTCGTGTCTCACGCGCTTGACGATTACTTCACCTGTAAGCCCGCAACTACGCGTCCGGCATGACGATTATATTTCCAGTAAGACGCATAGACCTCGTGTCTCACGCGCTTGATGATTACTTCACCTGTAAGCCCGCGACAACTCGTCCGGCATGACGATTATATTTCCAGTAAGACGCATAGACCTCGTGTCTCACGCGCTTGATGATCACTTCACCTGTAAGCCCACGACAACTCGCCCGGCATGACGATTATATTCCCAGTAAGACGCGTAGACCTCGTGTCTCGCACTTGATGATTACTTCACCTGTAGGCCTGCGACTACGCATCCGGCATGACGGTTATATTCCCAGTAAGACGCGTACACCTAGTGTCTCATGCGCTTGACGATTACTTCACCTGTAAGCCCGCGACTACGCGTCCAGCATGACGATTATATTTCCAGTAAGACGCGTAGACCTCGCATCTCTCAGTCTCACGCGCCTGATGATTATATTACCAGCTCGTAAGACGCTATGCGCGCAAGCTGTATTACATTATCAGCTCGTAAAACCAAACCGCTATGTTCTACATTACATTACCGGCTCGTAAGATGCTACGCGCACAAGCTGCATTACACTACAGCTCGTAAAACCGCTACACTCGCGGGCTGCTTTACAACACCAACCCATAAGACGCTACACACACAAGATGTTTATATTCGCCAAAGGCTCATTAGACACATGTTGTGACATGTCGCTCGCGCGCAAGCCTTCGAAGACATTTAATCGCTAAAGGCTAGGTAGACATGTGATGTATGTCACAAAGCAAGTGTTCACTCATGCCACATGACTTTTATAACATTCGGTTGTTGGAACGAGTAAATTTTGCGTTACTCAAAGCACCATTATGCACTTTCATACCACATCAACATGTGATTACTGGTCGCGTCGATATTGCATTGCGCGCAACATTTTTATTCCGCAAGACTCAAGTCAAAAATAAGGACGGCACGTCCATTATATTTAGATCACACATCCACGATCAAAATACTCAATGAGGTAAACCCAGTCTTAAAGCCCACGAGCTAACAAGGACCTTTATACCGACAGGAACAAATGATTAGTCCAACATAATGCAGCTTGGGCTACATCATACTGGACTGGGGGGACTTGTGGAGGTTGGGTCCAAAGGAGCCCAAAAAGCCCATTTCCCACCTGGCCTAAGAGAAAGCCCATTAGGGTTAACTTTTCTCCTCCTATAAATAGGAGGAGCCACCACCAAGAAAAAGGGTTCTCAACCACTCTCTCTCTCTCTCTCTCTCTCTCTCTCTACATACTATAACTTATATACAAATATCAATGGTGGATCGAAAACTAACTTGAGCGTCGGAGTGCCCTTGGGGCTAAACCCCCCGGGCCCTCTAACGTAGATTTCACCTGTGGTTGCAGCTAACCCGACGACCAGAGAGAGCAGAACCGAGCTGTGGGAGGAACCGAGATGTGGCTGTCCTTCTCTTATCTGTGGGAACATACACCCGAAGCCCGACGCTCCGATATATGTTGCTTCAAATACCCATCATAAGACGTACCTAAGAAAACATGTAGAACACAATTAATGTCGATATATCTTGTAATGACCACTAGTGATCAACTTTTTACATAATAAATGACTTTTTTAAACGTGGTCTCTTTGGAGACCGGCAAACACACAATGATTAGTAATGTAACGCTCCATGAGATTCACTAATTGGTATCTTATTATAGGTTAATACCTGCTTCCAACTAGCATTAGTTACGGGGGCTCTTCTGCAACCTGAGTTTGGCACTCAGGAAACTGAATCATACATCACATACCTAAGGTACCTCTAGTTAACTCCATTCTGATTTCTTTTCTATTAGAGGTGGCAAGATTGGCGGGTTGGGCCGGTATAGATAGTTCATAACGTGGGTCGGGTCGGGTCAGAATGGGTAACTTCTAAAGCTTTGAATCTTGGTTTGTCACAGTTGGTTAGTGGCTACAACAACAGTGGCCTCGACTGCAGCTTATGGTACGCAACACCTGAAGAGCAGGTCGATTTTCATTCAAAAGAATTTATAATCTTTTAACACTGAAGCAAAAGATGTATTGGTAAATAGTAGATGACTTCTTTCTCTCCCATACAGCTTGTCAACTACTTTTGGAACCTGTTAGTGGTAATAAGTGACTTAAAGGGTATTTCAGTAATTTCAGCTGTGATTTTTAGTTGGTTTTAGGTACAAATAGTTACACTCCCAAATTTGTTTTCTTCATGAGTTTCTGATAAATGATGAGACTTTTTTACTGCTGCTGCAAATTTGTTTGGTTCATTAGAAATAATTTAATCTACCACTTCGGTTTTTTATATATTGTTTGATTCGGGTATAGTAAAAGGAAAGGTTTGCTTTTATCTCATCCTCCCTAGACCTTACAAATAGCTTTGTTATGAGTGAGATTATACTGTGTATGTTTGTTTGATTCGGGTATCATATTTTGTTAACCAGTGGTAGATTCATGAATTTTCATTAGAGGGCAAAAAATTAAATGATGATACAATAACATGAAACGGTTAAATATAGTTTAAAAATGTACTTTATCTATGTATTTTGTTTTTTTAGGAAATGCTTAATTGCATTTTCATTAATGACTTGGTTATAGCAGTAGAGATACGTTGGCGAATAACTAAACGAATTTTCATTTGAAAGATATATTTTTTGTTACAAGTCCTAATAGAAGAATAAAAAAATTAAAATTAACATAAACAAACATATTAACATAAATAAATCATTAAATAAATCAAATTAAACACAATACAAATAGTTTTAGTTCGTAAAATTAGTGTTTTAGTAGACTAGGTACAAATAATTTATGATTTAAAAAATGTTATTTTTTTTGTTGGGTGTCTTTTCGGATCCCCATGTTTTCTGTGTATGCCCCCAGGTAATGAGTAGATGGCAAGAATTGCCCCTCAAGTTAGGCTAATACTTAACAAAAAAAGAAACTTCTTTGAAGATGTGTGGGTAGTAGTAGTGTAGTATGGTGGGTCTTTCCCCCCTGATTCACACGGTAAATCCGGTTAACATTGTAAATTCACATCAAATAATAAAGTAGTTCTATATTTTGTTTTAAACTAGTTACATATTATATATTCTTAATTTTAGATTATTTATAACGTGATATGATTTGAAAATTGGTCTGACCAATGGACCTGTAACGTGACCGGCTAAATAAAACATTTGTTGATGGTGCTCTAGTATGAAAACATTATAGTGGTGATGGTTGTTCAATGGTGACGCAAGGGAAGAACGATGATGGTGTGACCAGTGCAAAATATTATGTGAAGAATAATAATTATAAATAGTTTATTTTATCCTCATCTCACCTACAAAAATGAGCATATCCGCATCTACTATTAATAATAATAAGTGAAAGCAGATACAAATATAGAATACACTGGCGCTCAAACAACTGAGTTAATGGACGAAAAACAAGTTGTGACACGTTGAAACATTTAGTGAACCAAGTTTTGTTGATATGCTCACTATTTATCATATATGGTTATGAAAATTATTACTTTTAGTCATGTGATAATTTTCTTAAATAACATGTTTCAATCTGAATTCATTTTGATTAGAACCCGTCTAACCTCATCTGAATTGACACTTTTTTAGAAAAATCAATTTTAACCTAAACGTGCTATAACCTTAAAACATTTAGTGAACCATGTTTTGTTGATATGCTTATTTAAAAAAAAACAACTCAATAATAATTAGATATAGTTATTGTAATAATGATACTTTTCCAAAACAAACTTTTTTTAATTTCGAACTCATTTTGATCAGAAACTCGTTATGACCGATACCCATGACGAATATTCCAGGATTTACCGACCACAAAGCTAAACATCCTATGACATAATTATTTTAAAAATGTACACTCAACCATTAAAAGTAAATGGGTTTAAAATGTAATTGTCGTAAACTAATGGAGAAAAAAAGATCTTAGACAGAACACGCAACCTTCTGATCTAGAGTCCGACGCGCTACCATTGCGCCACGGATCCCTACTGTAACAACGTTTGACAAACAAATAAATGACCTACTCTAGTTTATTGACCGTTGACTTCAAACGACCCCAAACACCTTCAACCCATCTCCAAACAAAAGTACAAGTTCATACATAAAACCAAACTGTAAACTATCTAAACCTATTAGTTATTTTATTCCCAAAATGAAATGTATAAATACATGCCCAAAAGGGTCGGCTTGATCTTTTTTAGGGTCCAAAATAAATTATAAAATCGGGACCCTTTTTATAAAAAATACATTTTTTTCTTAGAATTATAACACATGGAATATGATGATGCACATTTTTTTATACAGTTTCTCAAAGTCACACAATCACACGTATTAAAGTTAGAGTGAATTTTACTAAAAAAAACTAAGTATACTGATTTTTTTGTTCTCCTTGTCAAAACCTGAAAATTAAACAAAGTTAGATCCTAAAAATTGGGGGCCCTTTAAGTATGGAGGTCCTAAGTAGTAACTTTTTTTTTAATAATTTTCTTTTCTTATTTAAATTTCCTTTTTTTTAAATAAAGCTAAAGGAGAGTATACACTATCTTAAAATTTTTAATAGTTTATAAGATTTGTAAAGTTTTGTATATATTTATAAGAATTTTTGTAAAATTTATAACTTTTTAAGAACTTGTAAACTTTAATAGTATTTAAATATATTTTATTTTTAATTATGTAATATTTAAACGTAACTCATTATATTTATTTATATGATATTAACAACCAAATAGTTTGTTATAATAAAAAAATTGGTTATAAAAAATAACGTAGAAGGTGGTGAGTGTGGAAAAGTTAAGGATGAGTGAAAGATTGATGGATTGCTTGGCAAAAACTCGTTGCTGAAGGATGGATGAATTGTTAATGTGTTAGGCGACTATGTATTCTTTTTTATGACGAACATCCATGTAGTGGAAATGGTCTTGGTGAATGATGGACACTAAATAGATTAAGCTCACTCGAGACATTATCCGATGAAGCAAAGAATAAAAATGAACATTAAATGACAAACCGTTGATTTAATTATTCTCGAATAGATACCAATAAAACTAGAGGTGGCAAGATAGACGAGTTACACACAATTTGTTAATCAAGTTGAAAAATCAAATCTTGTCATATTGCTTTAACTTGCTAATACTTTCTAGTGCATTTTTTAAACTATTTTTAAAAATAACGAATGTGTTATTCATGGTTAGACCATGAGTAGTGCTGGCATGAGAAGTGGTGGCGTGAGCCACATAAGCTCTTTCACGCCCCTGAACACCGCTCCCTTAGGCGTGAAAGGAGGGGGGCATTTCACGAGCGCAAATGGGTTGAATAAGTGGGGCCAGGTCAAACTAGCCGTTGCTGGCCGTTGAATTAAAAAAAATTGATTATTTTATTTTTAATATATATATATATATAGGGGAGGGATGAATAGAAAACCACAAAGTTAGGCGAAAACTGAGAAAACCACTAAAAGCCAATCAAATAATTTATAGATTTTTTTTAATTTATTTCTAAGTGTATTAATATAATATTACACAATTTACCAAAAAATCATTTTACGTATTGTGTTTTACGTATACATAACCGCAATTTTTTTGTTTTCTGTTTACGTATGTGTTACGTATTCGTAAGCCAATACTTAAATGATTTTTTGGTAAAAATGTGTAATATTACATTGATACTCTTATAAATAAATAAAAATAAATTAAAAAAAAAATATTATTATATGATTGGTTAAAATTGGTTTTTTAGTGGTTTTCTCGGTTTTCGTCTAACTATGTGGTTTTCTCTGGAACCCTCCCTTATATATATATATATATATATATATATATATATATATATATATATATATATATATATATGGGACGGTTCCACTAAAAAGTGGTTTTTCGCTAAGAAATCCAAAGAATTTGATCAAACGAACTCCGATTGAGCTCATTCTCGCTAGGGCTGAGCAAATCGGGTTTCCCGGGCCAATTAGTGTTACCCGATTCCCAAAAATGGTATAAATTCACACCCGATTACCGCACCTATATCCCAAATCGGTAGTCGGTTTTTGTCGGGAAATACAGATCGGGATCTAGGGAAAAACCCGGACCCCTAGATGTGTTCCTCATATTCATGTGTTCTTCAGCAGAACCATCTTAACTGCATCTTCAATTGCAAATCAAAGACGACGTATATGAAGTAGTTTGAATTGAAATTTCAGATTCATAAGGCATTCAAATAACTACTAACAGGCACCAGCTTCCCAAAAGTCAATTAAGGTAAATCTACAAACAATCTTCACTACATCTTGAATTAGGGCTTAATTATGGTTTGCATCTTCACTACATCTTGATTATTTCTTATTAATAGAGAATTATGGGATGGATTGAAATGAATTAGTTCGTTTATTTGCATGATTTTATAATGCACACAAGTTGTTTGTTGAAATGTCCAAGTGATCCACTAGATTTGTGTTGCAGCTCTATAGCCTTGTTTCTGCTTAAGTGCTCTCAGTTCATTTATCTGACATGGGTGTGGGTTATAAATTTGGGTTTGTTGTCTTGTTTATGCTTAGATTTGTGCTGCAACTATAAATTCTCTATTGATTTTTAGGTCAATGAATAGCTTATGTGCTCTCAAATTTGCATCACTGTGTTGCAGCTTATGGAAAACACTTCATAAGGACAACTTAATATACAAGAGGTAATGGGTCAAAAGGGTCAAACAACTCGAAAGTCAACCTTCATATGAATCATGGTTTAAAAAAACGGACGAGGCGTACGCCTCGAGGCGAGGCGGTAGGATAGTGTATCTGAGGCGGCGCCTCAAGTGGGTTTTTAATACGTACGCCTCTAGGGCTGAGGCGGTACGGAAAACGTACGAGGCGGTTCGAAGGGCTGAGGCGGTTTGAAGCCTTTCTGCAGTCTAAAACCTTACGATTTGAATCCTTTGAAGCCTGCAGTATACAACTTTCGATTTTCCAGCCAAATGAAGAAGAAGATAGATGCGTGTTAAAATGAAGAAGAAGATGAAAAGGACTGCAATAAGTGTTTTTGAAAACTAAAACATAATATTTATTATCTAAATTTCTTGGAAACTAGTGCTTAACCCATGTGCCTATCAGCAGCCCTATCACTAGCTAACTTTTTTATAGGAAAACACAAATGAGGAGAATGTGCTGATCGACACGTGTTTTCATGGAATAATTTATTAGAAGGAAGATTATTCATCATTTAACTTTAGATGATTTTACATTAAATTAATAATGGAGATTTTGTTGTATACTCATATGTTTTATAAATTTAACCATAATAAGTTGCTACTTTGACAACCAATAAGCTCTGTTTTTGTTTTTGATGTGTGTTTATAAGATATATAATTTTTATATTTATTTTTTAATTTCGTCTCGGGCTTACGCCTCGTTTCGCCTCGAGGCTTACGCCTCGTGAGGCGAGGGGAAAACGCCTCGAGGCGCGATTCCGTTCTTTTAAACCTTGATATGAATAAAAACTTCATAAGGACAACTAAAAGTATGAAATTATGTCAAAAGGAGGATAAATAGATAAGTTCACTTCATAGAATACCAAAACAAAAGATTAAACCAATTAAATGAAAATCACACCAAACAAAAGCACCGCCTAATCGACCTCTGGACCTGTTTCGAGCTTGTCACAAATTTCTACAAAAGCAAATAATAGTTGTCACAAATTTCTACAAAAGCAAATAATAGATTATAAATAAAGTAACATATATGAAAGACATAAATCGAAATGGGTAGTATCGAATAATACCTTTTCCAATGTCGTCAAAATCTGTCAAATCATCGTTTATTTTCTTCCTAGACCTACGAATCCAATCCTGTTAGCATATTAGTGCTTCGACTATCAGAGGGGACAACGAACTTTTGTAGGTTTCCACAACTCGTCCTCCTGTACTAAAGGCTGACTCGGAAGCAACACTAGAGACCGGGATAGCCAACATATCTTAAACAATAATAAACCCTATTGGATTAGAACTTAATAGGGCTAAAGAATATTATAACTAATATAATCAAGTTAGAAAACGTACCTTTAGCCATTTTAGCTAGTATTGGGTATTTTGAAGAAGACGCTTTCCACCATTTTAGAATACAAAATCCCGGGTAATGATCCTCATATTTATCATCAAGGTACCTCTGAAGTTCTGTTTTAGCAATTTTAGAGCTTGAAACACCAATTGATTTAAACTCAGTAAAAAAATCATCTCCTTGTGATGATTGTGCAACGTTCCTTTCACTTTTTGAAACTCCAGAGGTGTTTGAACCGTCTCATCGAACCTTAACCCGGACCCAAAAACCTAAACCCCCTCCACCCGCACCCCCAAAAACCTAAACCCTCTCCAACCCTACACCGAAAAGCCTAAAACCACCACCCCACCCCCAAAAACCTAAACCTCCCCCCCCCCACCCCACCCCCCAAAAACCTAAACCCACCCCCAAAAACCGAAACCCCCTACAAAAAAAAAAGCCTAAACCATAAAATCTAAACCCTAAAAGCTAAACCCTAAGGCTAAACCATAAGGCTAAAACCCTAAAATTCAAACGCAAAATCTAAACCCTAAAAGCTAAGATGGTAGAGTTCGACGAGACGGTTCCAACGCCGCTGAAATTAGCTCAATCAGAGTTCGTTTGATATCGTTTCTTAAGGTTTTTGTCATTTCTTAGATTTCTTAGCGAAAAACTACTTCTTATTTGATACTCCTCATATATATATATATATATATATATATATATATATATATATATATATATATATATATCCCATTTTCAACCAATAACCTCACCCATTTTCATATTTTCAACCAATAAACTCACCCATTCTCATATTTTCATCCAATATCCTCATCCATTCTCATATTTTCTAAATGGAATGGTCTTCTACGTCGTCGGGTTCAACGGAAGAAGATGAAGTCATTGCTGATGCAATTTGTTACGCGTACGACCTACTCGAAGAAGCCGAGAGTTCATAGAGGGTAACACGACGATTTCAAGTGACGCGGGATCAGGAAGCAGCTAATGAACGTCTAGCACGTGATTACTTTTGTGACACTCCAATGTATGATGAAAAAAAAATTCGAATCCGTTTTCTTATGAGCCGAGAACTTTTCGTGCGAATATGTGGTGATTTAGAAAGAGAGTACCAATATTTCCAACAAAGGGAAGACGCAAGACGCAAGCTTGGATTTACTGCTTTACAAAAATGCATGTGTGCAGTTCGACAGCTAGCGTATAGTACAACTAGTGATTCATGGGATGAGTATTTAAAGATGTCTGAAAAAACCGCACGAGATACTATACATATGTTTTGTGAAGGTATTATTATTATTATTAGTTTTATTATAATTAGTTTAATTATTATTATATGTTCTTAGGTGTGATTAATCTCTACGGCAAGAGATATTTAAGGAGACCGGCGTTTAGTGACATTCAACAAATATATGAGGTGCATGGAGCCGTACATGGATTTCCCGGGAAGCTTGGTAGCATCGATTGCACACATTGGGAATGGACAAATTGTCCGACTGCTTGGCGAGGTCAACACCAATGAGGGGACCATCCACATCCGACGTTAATGCTTGAAGCCGTTGAGTCATATGATCTTTGGATTTGGCATGCATTCTTTGGTGTTGCGGGCGCAAACAACGATATCAATGTTTTGGATCAATCGCGTATATTCGATGACATCATAGACGGAGTCGCACCTGGTTCTTCATTCATTGTTAATGATGTCGAATACGAGCACTGGTATTATCTTGCTGACGGTATATATCCGGAGTATGCCACATTTGTCAAAGCATATATTAGCCCAATTGGTGAGAAAAGAGAACTTTTCAAAAAAGCACAAGAATCGGCATGGAAGGATATCGAACGTGCGTTTGGAGTTTTAAAGAAAAAATGGCTATGATTAAAAATCCGTGCCGTATTTGGACCAAAGAAAAAATAAGGAATGTTATGTACACTTGCATAATATTAAATAACATAATATTGGAAGACAAGGGACTAGCCATTTGCCAAAACTGTGATGATAACCCGCATACGACGCCAAAACAACTAAGCTCGGAAGAGAAACACGCAATTCGTAACGCATTACGCGACAGGGATACACATCTAAGCGTACGTGGTGATTTGACGGAGCATATTTGGACTAATCGTACGAGTGGCGATTGATTTATTTTTATTTTAATATGTTTGTTTTTTAATTAAATAAATTTGTATTTTGTTATTTTTATAATTTAAATAAATTTATTTGTATTTTAGTTAAATGATTAGTTAATGATTAAAAATTAAATGCGGGGTTTGAAACCACTACGCACCTTAGTGAAAATGAGCAGTGAAAACTCTTGTGCTGATGTGGCGCTGACGTGGAGGGGCGTGAAAGAGAGGGGCGTGAAACCACTACGGATAGCCTTATAAAAACAACATTCTTAGTATAAATGTAAATCCTTATTATAATAAACAAGTAAATAATAGGACACGTGTCACTCTCTGCTGTATTCTCACCCTTATTTTTTCGCCTTTCTCATATTAAATGAGGGGACACGTGTCAATATCTAGTGTTTCTTCATCATTATTTTCCCGCTTCTCTCTCATAAATAATGATACTAAAATAAAGATATTTTTAGATATTATCTAAACAACATTTTGAAAGGTCGGTTACTGATATGTCCTAAATTATAAATGTTTTGCATGCATAATAATTCGCATATTATGGTACTAATTGATTAATAAACTTACAATTGATACTTAAAACGTTAATATTTCACAATTGCAGGTTATTCGGTGCTCCAAGATAAACAAAGCAAAAACCAGCTTAAAACATGAAGAAATCAAACTTTTGTAAGACCAAACCCGAGCATTGACCCCATAGAAGTCAAACCAGGTCAACAGCAAGTCAACCAGCAGCTAAAAGACGAAACAGGGAAGCATGGGAGGGATGCACGACCGTGCAATGGCCTCCTTGCTCCCCAAGGCTCTAGTACAATGTCTTTTGTACCCTGTTTGATTCCCAAGATGTTTGCACGCCCGTGCAATCCAATGCACGGCCGTGCATTGCTCATTTTGAGGCCTATAAATAGGAGGCTTGGGTTCTTCATTCCACACACCAATTCAGATCAAAGAACACCCATTCAGACCTCGTTTGAGAGTGCAGTTCGTAGTTAGAGTAGAGAGTAGTGAGCGGAGGGGCTCTTCCTCCTTGTTTTGCAATAGGGGAGCCTACGAAACTCAACGTTATGCTAGTTAGTATGGCCATTCGTGGCTAAACTCTTTGTATTGCTAGAGTGAAGATGAAGTTTGGTACATGTTAATGTTTAAAGTATTAATCAAAGTGATGTGTTTACGTCTTTAACTATTCGTCCTTAAAACCACTATTTTGGTGGGCTTTTATTATTGTCTAAATCCGTCTTTATATTTGTGAGTGTTCTTGATTTTTGAAGTATAAAACTTTTTTAATCAAACTTCTCTTGAAGCTTGTAGGTCTTTATACAAGTAGAGATTGATAAGCCAAGGCTTGGTTAATACTAGTAAGGTCGTACGTCTTTATACGAACTTATTATGCGACAAAGAATTAGTGAACTCATGTTGGGAAAGGTACGTCTTTATACTTGGTCTCATTGTTACACCGCCTCCCGGTGAGCAAAATATAATCACCTATTTAACTCTAATATAAAGCATTTTACGTCCGATGTCTTAAACCAACCCGGAGATGACCATTCGAAGGGTTGAGGGTAATTGTTGTCCTTAACGGGCGGCACTACCACTTTTTAAAGCTTTTAAATTTGCAAATCAAATGTCGTGAGGACGAGGCTTTAGCGGTGACCCGGGTCACACATTTGTAGTAGTCATATCACTAGATTAGTCAACTTAACATTATCATGTACCAAGCGGATTCGAAACCCAAAGCAATACTATTCGTAACCTCATAATTTCCGACCTATTTACTTTAGTGTTATTTACTATTCTGTTCATTAGATTTCTGTTACACACTTCACGCACGTTTTTACTTTTCTGCTATTTACTTTATCGCCATTTACTTTTCTGTCATTTACTTTCCTGTTCCACAAGTACACAAAACTCTCTCACTAATTAAACCGGCTAAACGTTAACAAAAGTTGAGTATTGAAATTCGACCGTGTCCGTTGGTTCGATATTTGGTTCTTACCTAAACTATATTACGTTGCGATAGGTACACTTGCCTATTGTGTGTGTTTTTAAGTTAAAGTAATTATCATTTTATAAATTTAAAACCTGATCTCGTAAGACCATTCTAAAAATATATTTATTATATTTTTATATATTAAAAACAATATGCATCAAGTTTTTGGCGTTGTTGCCGAGGACACGTTGATTTCAAGAAAAATTCAAGTTATCGGATTAGCCTTATTAAAAGTAAAAAGATCACACAAAAATATCATCATGAATCCTTATAATGAAAACTTTCCCAAAGAAGAATTCTTCAACTTCGACAACAATTTCTCAGATTCATGGTGCGAATTATGTGGGGGTCAAACTACATTGAGGAGTGCTATCTCTCTGTATGGCGCCCTATGGATCATGAGATAAATCTCCACCAATCACCATTTGAGGATTTGCTTCCTTCACCACCTCCATCAGTAAACACAGACAGTGCTTACTATGAACCAGATCCTTGGAAACTAGACACATTGTTTCGTAATTTGGAGAAAATAAAGAGTCAAATCATTAAACTCTACGCTACGAAACCAACTGAAGATCCTTCTAAAATTCTTCATCATCCACCATGTGTCGAAGTAAATCAAGCATCACAAGAACAAGATGTAGAGGTAGTAACTATGATACCCATGGGGAACACGGAGAATACAGGTGAAGACGACGTATTAAGGGCTGAAATCATACAAGAAACCTTAGAACCACCAAGATTGGAAAAACAGTTTAAACGCTTTCAGTCTTTATTAAATCAAATCCAGCTAAATCTCCCCTACGAACTATTTCTCTATAAGATGCCTGCTGACGCAAAATTTCTCAAGGATATGCTTACTAACCGTGAAAAAATGGAAGAACAGCGGCAAATCGCGTTGAATGAAGAATGTTCAGCTATTATGAGAGGAAGAAAATCTCTCGACCAATTCATGATCTCCTGTCTTATAAGTGACTCAATCCAAGGTAATACTATTGCTGACCTACATATAGGCGTAAATATTTTACCTAGCGCAATATTTGACAAAATGAATCTCAAGAAACTTCAACCCACAAAATTAGAACTATGCCTAATCAATAGGACAGTTAGCTATCCAAAGGGAATCGTTGAAAACATACTTATAAAGATTAACGAATTCGTCTTCCCTATGGATTTTGTGGTAGTCGACATAAAAGGAGGAACGCGATGCCCTCTTATTCTCTTGAGACCATTTCTCAATACAGCCCTCGCCCTTATTGACGTCTGGGGAGGAAGATTAGCATTGAGTATCGAACAAGAACGAATCACATTCGATCTCAAGAAGGCTATGCAACGACCAAGTAGTCATGACGATCTAGCCTTTCTTTTTGACGATTTCGACTACCTAGTAGGTTATTACATACATGACGTCTTGGGAAAGGAAGAAGAATGGTCAACAGAGGAACAGGAAGAATATCTAGTTTGTGAAGGATTTATGATAAAACACACTCAGCATGATGATGAAGCAACAGGCATTGAGGAGTTGGAAGATAGAAACGAGAGTGAGAAGGCAAAACCGTCTATCGATGAACCACCTACACTTGAACTAAAGGAACTTCCGCCCGAGTTATCATACGCCTTCCTAGATGAAGAATCCAAGCTTCCAGTTATTATCTCCTCCAGGTTGAAAAACAACGAGAAAGAAAAACTACTACAAGTTTTGAAGAAATACAAGAAAGCTATCGCCTGTAAGCTAATGGATCTTAAGGGAATTAGCCCCTCATTCGGCAATCATAAGATATTTATGGAAGAAAATTACAAAACAAGTGTGCAACACCAAAGACGACTAAACCCAAAAATGCAAGAGGTAGTGAAAAATGAGGTTATCAAGTTACTAGACGCAGGAGTAATCTACCCTATTTCAGATTCAGCATGGGTCAGTCTAGTTCAGGTTGTACCAAAAAAAGGGGGGTATAATAGTAATCACAAATGAGAAAAATGAGCTAATACCAACCCGCACAGTCACCGGATGGCTGGTGTGTATCGATTATCGCAAGTTGAACGAAGCTACCCGGAAATACCATTTCCATTACCCTTTATTGACCAAATGTTAGAGCGACAATCCAGAAATATGTTCTATTGCTTTCTCGATGGATTCTCGGGATACTTTCAAATCCCTATTACCCCCTGAAGATCAGGATAAGACTACATTTACCTGTCCCTATGGCACCTTTGCTTATAGGCGTATGCCATTTGGACTATGCAATGCACCTGCTACATTCCAGCGGTGCATGATCGCTATATTTCATGATATGATAGAAGAATTAATGGAAGTATTTATGGATGACTTCTCAGTTTTTGGAAACTCCTTCGACCATTGTCTACAAAACTTAGAAAAAATGCTAGCAAGGTGTGAAGATTCAAATCTAGCACTAAATTGGGAAAAGTGTCATTTCATGGTTAAAGAAGGAATAGTATTAGGACATAAAATTTCAAAGAATGGTATTGAAGTCGACAAAGCCAAAGTAGAAACTATATCAATGCTTCCACCGCCAAATTCAGTAAAAGGGATCAGAAGCTTCCTCGGTTATGCATGGTTCTATAGGAGATTCATAAAGGATTTTTCATCAATCGCCAGAACCTTGACACAACTGTTGGAGAAAGATCGATCCTTTCTATTCTTTGACGATTGCCTTGTAGCATTTGAAACTCTCAAGAAGAAACTCATCAATGCACCTATCATGACGGCACCTGACTGGACTAAACCTTTCGAACTCATGTGCGATGCAAGTGACTACGCAGTAGGAGTAGTTTTAGGTCAACGAAGCGAAAAGCATTTTCACCCAATTCACTATGCAAGCAAAACCTTAAATGACGCTCAAGAAAATTACACTACTACTAAGAAGGAATTACTAGCTGTAGTTTTCGCCTTTGATAAATTCCGTTCGTACCTAGTATTATCAAAAACTATAGTCTACACTGATCATGCCGCCTTAAGACATCTCTTTAACAAGCAAGACGCTAAACCAATGTTAATTAGATGGATCCTCCTACTACAAGAATTTGACATCGAGATAAAAGATAAAAATGGAGCAGAGAATTTGGCAGCAGATCATCTATCTCGACTTGAAACCACTCAAGGAAATCAAAAGTTTGCCATAAATGATAGTTTCCCTCATGAATACATACTGCACGTACAAGACATCAATGAATACCCATGGTTTGCAGACATCGCAAATTTCTTAGCAATAGGAGAACTAGTGAAAGGATTAACATTTCAGGAAAGAAAGAAATTCTTCGCAGATATCAAGCACTATTTCTGGGAAGATCCATATCTATTCCGTGTTTATACAGATCAAATAGTGCGACGATGTGTGCATGGGAAGGAGGCACACGAGATATTACGACAATGTCACGAAGGACCAACAGGAGGGCATCATGGAGCCAAATATACTGCAAGAAAAGTTTTTGAGGCCGGATTTTTCTGGCCAACTGTTTTCAAGGATGCACATAAGCTTATAAGCAAATGAGACTCATGTCAAAGGTCAGGAAGTATTTCAAAGCATGACGAAATGCCCCAGACAAGCATCCAAGTTTGTGAAATATTCGACGTATGGGGGATTGACTTTGTTAGACCATTCCTTCCATCTCGCGGAAATCAATACATCCTAGTAGTAGTTGACTATGTGTCAAAATGGGTCAAAGCACAAGCATTCCCAACTAATGACGCAAGAATCATCATCCGGTTTCTCAAAAGATTATTCACACGGTTCGGTACACCAAAAGCTCTAATCAGTGATAGAGGAACACACTTCTGCAATTCATAACTGGAAAAGACACTTAAAAACGATATGGTTGTACCCATAAGCTGTCTACACCTTATCATCCCCAAGCAAATGGACAAGTGGAAGTTACAAACAGAGCAATCAAGCGTATCTTGAAAAACGTTGTAAGCCCAAACAGGAAAGACCGGTCTGATAAACTGGAAGATGCATTATGGGCCTTATGTACGGCTTACAAAACACCTATCGGAACCACTCCTTACCGAATGGTTTATGGAAAGGCCTGTCACCTGCCAATAGAGATTGAGCATAAAGCGTACTGGGCGCTTAAAGCAGTTAACCTAGATCTATCTAGTGTAGGAGAACACCGCCTTCTACAAGTTCATGAATTGGAAGAACTGTGAAATCAGGCCTATATGAACTCAGCAATATACAAAAGGATAGGGCAAAGAGACTTCATGATAAAAGACTAAGGAAGGGGGAATTCCAAGAAGGAGAAAAAGTCTTACTTTATAATTCAAGATTACAACTATTTCTAGGAAAATTGAGATCTAAGTGGACGGGACCATACATAATTCGAAAAGCATTCCCTTATAGAACACTGGAACTGCAACAAACAGACGGGACAACTTTCAAATTTAACGGCCACAGAGTTAAGCGTTACCTCGAATGACCAATTGATCAAGTAGTGGATGAGGTTCCACTAGAGGAGTAAGACTGATGAAACACGTATGGGTCGGGCTAAAGACCCTTAAATAAACGTAGCGCTTTCGGGAGGCAACCCGATGATCATGAATAAATTGAGAGGTTGGTGCATATGGCAGAATCATGGATCTCAGGTTTGATCTTTCAAATTTAAGTTTCTCATACTTCAGCCCCAGGTATGCCCTCTCGATACTAGGACCTTAGTAGTTTAACTACTACCTTTTATTTTCCTTGTCTTCATTTATGTTTTCCCTTATGTGTCAGGTAGAATAGCATCACCGGATATTCTCTCTACTTTTTTGAGGAATCACATTCCATCTCTACAACCTGAGGAATCAGAAACCACATCAAATTTCTGTGAAATTCGATGAAGTCTTTGAAGCAAAGTGTTGACAGCACCAATAAGTTTTGGCCTTAGGTTATACACCAAATTGACCGGGGTAGTACCAGATTCTTTTCCCTTAAAACTTCATTCATTTAAATTCGTGCATAGAATTTCATTACATACATTTGTACATTGAGGGCAATGCACAGTTTTAAGTGTGGGGTGGGGAATTAAGAGATTCAGGACTACTTGTAAGCTCAAAGCAGTAAAATTTCAACTTGTGATTTTCTACCCATTTGACTAAAACATTACAAAAACCTATCTTTTGCAAAACCCGGAAAATTTTCAAAATTTTAAACTTTAAAACATCTTTGAGTTCGCACCTAATTAAATAAAATGAATACATGACAAGTAGAAGCAAATGAATATTATGCATAACGATTCGCTAAACCCTATTCCATCCGTTTTCATGTGAGGAAAATCAAGCCTATTACATAGCATCAAATTTTGGCGCAATATATAATTATTCGCATGCTCTTGCGTTTGGCGTTACTGAGTGTTTTTCGATTGAATTTTGTGCATAATTAGAACTTGTGTGACTTGTATATATAAAGACCATGAACTAGTAGAAGTTTGAAAGTGACTGAGGCACCTAGAACTTTATTACCCTTATCCTTAAATCCAAAAATCCCAAAAATATAATCCGCGTAGATAGCCCTTTGAGCCTTAGCTTTTTCTTTTCTACTACCTACAATTATCACCCAACCAGCTTTTCGTAAACACCGGTTATTGGCTAACTGTCTTCAAAATGGAAAAATTATCCTATGACGTTATTTCAAGTTTAGTACCATTGAGGCAACTTCGGAAAGAATCTATTTTACTCAAAGGAATTGGAATATACAAGAAGGTGGATGTATTAGGAAGAAACAGCCGAACTATCTGCAAGGAATTTATGAAAATATTATTTCAAGAAAATTAAAGAAAGATAGTTATTGAAGAATTTATCTTGATTCTTTTAAAAAAAAGAAAAAAAAAGAGAAGAAGTTGGTCTTTTACCGGTTAGACCTTAAAGAGCTGGATATGCATTCTTTGGATTTCAATTTGCTTTCATGTCTTCATTTCGCAAAGGCTGAATTATCGTCCGAACCCCGAGAGAAAGTTTTCAAAGCAACTAGTGATGTTAGAAAACGGTGGCGCAAGTAAAAACAACTGCCACCATTCTGCGGCTTGTCAAAAAGTGCCGCCAAAAGAAGAGCCAAAAGATACGAAAAATGTGTGAAGTGTGGCAACTGGTGCCACAATGGAAAATGTAGTAAGAATCAAACTCATTCCCAAAGTGAGTACACGCATCTGATCAAAGTTGGAGCGGTTAGGCTACAAGCCGAAAGTTCCATACGGAGAGGCAGCAATGTGTACTACGCAGTAAGGAAAGAATTGGCACTAATGAGAGATCTTAGTATTGGCAATCTAACCATAAACGAGCCCTCTGATTAGTTATACCCTCATGATTCGAGTACTGGTGGGACCTGTTAGTATTTTCCATTTTAAGCCATGAAACCGTAGCTGTGTGTTTCACGATAGCTGCAGTCCTTCAAACATTTTAAATCCCTAAAAACCCAAAAATATTTTCATCTTCACCCTTTTATTTTTATTTTAGCCACATTACAACCCTTTTTAAAGTCCTCTTGATTCATGCATACTACTTAGTTAATTGGTGGAGACTTGATTTCCATACAAGCTTATGATCATTGCATAATTCGATTCGAACTTGAGTGTTCCACTTAACTTACATTATCCATACATATATAACCCTAGAGTTGAGTGAACATTGTGAGGAGTGAAAGTTTATGCATAATTGAAGTTCTAGTAGGCTTGTCATGGATTCCATCATAGAAAATACAAAAATAGAATAAGCAACTCAAGAGTTATCCTGGAATTTCCAACTACTTGGAGTTCCATTTCCCTTGTAAAGTTTTTAGTTATGGGTATGATCATGCATGAGTTTGCTTGAGGACAAGCAAAGTCTAAGTGTGGGGTATTATGATATGTCCTAAATTATACATGTTTTGCATGCATAATAATCCCCATATTATGGTACTAATTGATTAATAAACTTACAATTGATACTTAAAACGTTAATATTTCACAATTGCAGGTTATTCGGTGCTCCAAGATAAACAAAGCAAAAACCAGCTTAAAACATGAAGAAATCAAGCTTTTGGAGGACCAAACCCGAGCATTGACCCCATAGAAGTCAAACCAGGTCAACAGCAAGTCAACCAGCAGCTAAAAGACGAAACAGGGAAGCAAGGGAGGGATGCACGACCGTGCAATGGCCTCCTTGCTCCCCAAGGCTCTAGTACAATGTCTTTTGTACCCTGTTTGATTCCCGAGGTGTTTGCACGCCCGTGCAATCCAATGCACGGCCGTGTATTGCTCATTTTGAGGCCTATAAATAGGAGGCTTGGGTTCTTCATTCCACACACCAATTCAGATCAAAGAACACCCATCCAGACCTCGTTTGAGAGTGCAGTTCGTAGTTAGAGTAGAGAGTAGTGAGCGGAGGGGCTCTTCCTCCTTGTTCTGCAATAGGGGAGCCTACGAAACTCAACGTTATGCTAGTTAGTATGGCCATTCGTGGCTAAACTCTTTGTATTGCTAGGGTGAAGATGAAGTTTGGTACATGTTAATGTTTAACGTATTAATCAAAGTGATGTGTTTACGTCTTTAACTATTCGTCCTTAAAACCACTATTTTGGTGGGCTTTTATTATTGTCTAAATCCGTCTTTATATTTGTGAGTGTTCTTGATTTTTGAAGTATAAAACCTTTTTAATCAAACTTCTCTTGAAGCTTGTAGGTCTTTATACAAGTAGAGATTGATAAGCCAAGGCTTGGTTAACACTAGTAAGGTCGTACGTCTTTATACGAACTTATTATGCGACCAAGAATTGGTGAACTCATGTTGGGAACGGTACGTCTTTATACTTGGTCTCATTGTTACACCGCCTCCCGGTGAGCAAAATATAATCACCTATTTAACTCTAATATAAAGCATTTTACGTCCGATGTTTTAAACCAACCCGGAGATGACCCTTCGAAGGGTTGAGGGTAATTGTTGTCCTTAACGGGCGGCACTACCACTTTTTAAAGCTTTTAAATTTGCAAATCAAATGTCGTGAGGACGAGGCTTTAGCGGTGACCCGGGTCACACATTTGTAGTAGTCATATCACTAGATTAGTCAACTTAACATTATCACGTACCAAGCAGATTCGAAACCCAAAGCAATACTATTCGTAACCTGATAATTTCCGACCTATTTACTTTACTGTTATTTAGTATTCTGTTCGTTAGATTTCTATTACACACTTCACGTACGTTTTTACTTTTCTGCTATTTACTTTATCGCCATTTACTTTTCTGTCATTTACTTTCCTGTTCCACAAGCACACAAAACTCACTCACTAATTAAACCGGCTAAACGTTAACAAAAGTTGAGTATTGGAATTCGACTGTGTCCGTTGGTTCGATACTTGGTTCTTACCTAAACTATATTACGCTGCGATAGGTACACTTGCCTATTGTGTGTGTTTTTAAGTTAAAGTAATTATCATTTTATAAATTTAAAACCTGATCTCGTAAGAACATTCTAAAAATATATTTATTATATTTTTATATATTAAAAACAATACGCATCAGTTACGCACTATTCATCGTAAGGGTTTTGATTGGTACACGGTGGTTGGTATAAGTTAAGAAGCAATTGATACAAGTATAAGTTAAGAAGCAATTGATACAAGCTTCAACAACATGGTTTTATTTTATTTTTTATATTTACAAAAGCTTCTTTGTCTTTATATAAATCTGATATGGAATTATTTAACAAAGGTAAGTCCGAGCTAAGTGATTAGGGCTTTGCATCCTTAAGCAATCGGCCGAAGTTCTAATACTCCACCTCCACCTCTTATTTTTTTTATTTTGCCTTCTACTACTTCTTAAATTCTGATATTGCTGAGTATTACTTGGCCTTTTCTTCTTTTTATTTTTTAATGCAATTGTATTTATGAATATGATAAACATTATTAATCAATTTTAAAATTTCTTATTCTAAATAAACAAAAGCAGCAATTTTCTTATTGTATATATTTTTTAAGGTACGGTTTTCCTTTTTTTATTTAACTAGACTAAATTTTTTCAATCAAAAATTTGTAAAAAAAAATTAATGTAAAACTATATAAATAAGGATAAACTTTTATAAAGTAAATTGTGTTTTATAATAGAAATCAATAAATCATAATAACACAGGATGGGTGACGGTTTTACACTATGTTTCGATGTTCAAAACCAAGTCGTCGTCACGCGTGCCCCGCTGCAACGCGCGGATAAATTTACTAGTTTAGTATAAATTTAATTATGGATAGTTATTATATCACTAATTATATAAATTTAATACGAAATTAATTATGGATAGTTATAATTTCTGACATTACATATCAATTTTGAAAAATAAACTTGTATTATGGATAGTTATTGTATCATCAAGACTGTTTTTACATTTTAATTCAAAATTTTGTTCATCGTCAATTAAGTTGTTCAATCATTTTATAATTTCTAAATCATCATTACTAATTATTATTTAATTTTTTCTTTATTCAGCACGTGTAATACACATGTTTTCTAACCTAGTCTTTTAATAAACGATTTAGGAGGTTGCATGCATTGAAATATAGTTTGGTCGACTTTCAACTCGTTCATTTTAGCAAAATATTTCAGTCTAGCCAATTTAAGATAAAAACACAATCCAAAGTAATCTATTCATAAGTAAATGGGTTGAAATTGTCAGCTCTAACAGCATATACAAGGAATTTGATGTCCTTCCCCTTAACCAATTTTCTTCTAGAGTATCAAGCCAAAATAAACATTATGATTAGGAATCATAAGAAGTCAAACAATTAGTTTCTTAATGATGAATAACACATTCGTTAAATGAACCATGAAACGAAATCCTTCAATTCACATGTTATCGATCTCTAGTGTTCATGAAAGCGAGCAAATCAAATTAATGGAAATGAACAGACAATAACTCGATTAGCGAATGAAGAAACTTAACATCTTTATACTGAAATTACTACAAGAACAAGCAATTCTATGGGAGAAGAATCATACAAATCATCTCTGAATGATCACGAAACCAATTGGTTAATCTAAACAACGAAAAAGAGAAGAAATACCTCGAGGGCGCAATCAATGGTGGTAATGATCGCAACTGTGTCATAAGAACAAGCTATAATAGACATCTACTTATGTCACTCTTTCTTCCATACCTTGCACCATAATTCTTGAACAAAGTCCTAATCCCAATTTTTTCAAAGGGAATACTGGAAATTGTTTGAAAAACTTATAATCACAATGAATAGCCACACATTTTTGTTGGGATTTTTATACGTTTTTTAAAATTTTAGACAACGAAAGCGATAACGTATACAATGATTCTATTTCCCACCAAGGATCCATTTGCATGTAAGAAAAGAAATCATAAACAACATAGGGTGTTAGAAATTACAACCTTTATAGCGTAGTGGAAGACCGAGTTGATGTTGTCGATAAAGGAACCGAGAGCTTGCCTCTACAAGTATCCACACTGATGTGCTAAGAATATCACATCTTTTTAGTGTCAAATTACCCTAATAAAAAAATGATTTACTGTAAATTTATATAATCCATGCTAAATTGCATTACCAGTGAATTTACAAGAATATTTGGTTGATAGAAGAATATTGGAGAAGAAGCCAATAGATATTGAAAGTTTGAGGATTTGGAAGAAAAGAAAAATATTTTTAGAAGACACTATACGAACCGTAACACCTGTATGGGTTGTACGACTGGCCAAGTACCTATTTTGTAGCCTCGTCTGAAGATGTACGACCGTATGACACTATATGGGTCGTACGGTTTAGCTCATTTGAAGCCTATATAAAGACAATTGTAGCCAGAGATGAAAGCATCACCAAAAATCATAGAAACCCATTTAATAAATCCCAAACCTAGTTCGTTTACCTTCTGGTACGCTTAGAGGAAAGAAGGAGCATTCGAGTCAGAGATCGTTGTTGGGGAGAAGCATTAAAGACTGGAGCCCTTTAGTTGGTTCTTTCTTTCTTGTTTATCTTCTTTAGTTGGTTCTTTCTTTCTTGTTTATCTTCTTATTTGATTGTTTATCTTTTTACGCTATGAGTAGCTAAATTCGTTTGTGTCGTCTAGATGTAGATGAATTTTGACTATGATTGTATAATTGATTGATGAAGTTTATCAAAACCTTTATGAATTGATTATCTTAATTCAAGATCTTATTGTTGTATATGAGTTTATTTATTTGTTTAATTCATCTTTGAAATAAATGTTACTTTTATTCTAGAGTGTAAGGCCTTCTCTTTAGTATCACTATTCAACATTCTTAGACTATAGTTTGGGACTTGCTACTCTAGCGAGAGCAAGGTAAGTTTAGGTTATCTTGGATAAAAATATAAGCTCTGCTAAATAGCTAATTCTGAATAAAAGGAATCAAGTGGTTTATTAGGTTTTTCCTATATACTCTGGGATTAGTAAACCTCTGTCGAGTGTCACTTTTCCTGGATATATCTTGCAAGTTCTAAGACATAAGATATTAATTAAGGTTTGCTTAGGTTGATACGTATTGTCTATGATTTAATCATTCCTTGGATATCCAACAACCTTGGTGGGTGAGGATTCTTGTTAGAAGCTCAATCATTTAGATGATAGTTGATTCTTCATTGTAGTGACCCTAGGAGGACCGGCATTGAGCCCGAAAGTTTTAGATCTTCATTCGTCTAGTTTACTCGGGAGGGATTCTAGCTATTTAGGGAACCAATTTCATAAACCCAGTCATTCAATTATCCTTAGTCAAAATGATTCGAAGTCTAGATGATATTGTTGGGGTTTCGTGCATACGGTTTCAAAACAATTTTGATCAGAATAAAAAAATAAATGCAGTGGAAAGTACGCATGAACCAATCCAGGCCATTACCCAAGACTATTCACCAGGAGTCCAAATGCAAACCAATAAGAAACAAATAACCATAGGGGGTTTATAATTTATACCTTTCGCGTAACCAACTAACTGAGCTTGAGACAACGATTCCAGTCGCTAGATTTGGTACACACGAATCTCCTAACCCTAATTTGAACTCTTTCAAATCCTAACTCCAAGAACACTCAAAACACCCATCAATCTGAACTCTTTCAGATTACCCGTAAATCACCAACTAGAACTAGACGGTAACCGAGTAACAATCAGGGGCGAATTTACATTAAGGTTAGGGGGTGGGAAGGCACCTACTCAAATAAAACTTGTTAGTGTAAACTCTTTAAGAAGTCAAGCTAAAAAAAATAGGCACCCATGGTTTTTATTTACAGGCACCAGAAAAGCCTCGTACCAAAATGGAATTCCAACATAATCGCTTGAAATCCACGTTGAGTTCGTCGTAACTAAAGATGAAGATATCATTATTTGAAAAAGAAAGATGAAGAAGGTTTCGTATGGGGAAATAGGGGTGTTTGTCTTGAACAAGGAAAATTTTAGGTAGACTACACCATTGATGATGTTTGTCTTGATTGAAGAAAAATCTGCCAGCCGGTAGTAATTAATGGGCTGCTTTATTTTTTTATAGTCATCATTCCTTTTTTTTTCTTTCCCTAATTCTAGTTATTAATAGACATTATTTACCTTTAAATTTATTTTTGTATTTATTAAAATTATATGAAATCAAACTTTGTAAAATGTAAAAAATTAATATCATCCTCTATAATATTGTGATTTATGAGAAAAATATATTCTTTTGAAGATACTTGAGCTTATGTAAGTATTTATGTACACACACATATATGTGTGTGTTTAGTTATATTGGTGTTTCATATTTAGCTTACCGTGATTATGGAGAAAAAAGTTGTCCACTTGATAGATTTAACAAATAAAGAGCTCAAACATTGCAAATGTGGCTAGTGTGTATAACGTTTTTTTTAAATTCGTTTATCTACGTAAATTCTTAACGCGGCATCTTAATTGAAAGGAGTAGGATTGTATAAGTCCCCTTCAATTTGCTACCCGACTTTGACCCATTGTAACCGATCTGTTGTGACTGTTTTTGCCAAGCCGTTTTAACCAACCTATTTTTTGCACCCGCTGACAAAAATTTCTCCGGTAACAATACCCGAAACTGAGAAAACCAGATGAAACAGGAATAGCCCGAAGGCTATGGAGGCAGCGGTTTACGGTAAAGGGGAGGCAGCCTCACAACGGTGCTAGGGCGGCGGCTCAGGGACGGCGGTGGTATCCAACGGTCCTACAGCGGCAGACATCGGCGGTAGTGAGCCGGACGGCGGCGGTTAAGGGTGGTGGTAGGTGGCGGAGCAAAAGGGAGATAAAAGGGCTAGGGTTTTAACTCTTAAAACCTGATCAATTCTTTCTACAAGTCTCTAGCCTTTTTGCCTGCATCTTAATCCTTTTAAAGCCTCCAACTTGTTCTCCAAGTTAGGGTTTTAGGGATTCCTAATTACAATTAGATCCCTTGTAATTATCTAATAATTACACCTAAGGAACGAACTTATTTAATTGTTTAATTAACTAAGAGTTAGTTAACTAAATATAATTATATCAAATATAACTATAATTACAATTAAATAACATCGTAATTAATAAATATGTTCCAAACATATTTCCATCGACTTATTATTAATCTAATTAATAATACTAATGATTATTTCATAAATAATCATCATGTCCAACCGTATCTGTTTGTCCAGATAATTATTTCATAAATAAATATCTCGCCTTTCATTATATTCGTGTAATGGACTATATTAACATTTAATATATCCAATGACCGTAATCGTTGCCCAAAGTGTAACTCTTTGGATCTTACATCGTTAGCAGTATTGTCAAATGTTGTTACTCGGGCATACTAGTCCAACAAATACAACTTCTCTAATCTGAATCAAAACTATCTTTTAGTTATTGTTTATTTAAATGTTCTTTTCAAAACCAAAATATTAGTTAATCAGATATTATAAAAGGTCCACCTATTAGGAGTTGTTGATACATGTGTCCATGGATCGATACTTGGTTATTATCAATATTATATTGCAAATACGATTGGTGCACATGTCTATTGTGTGTGTAGTAGTTATAATAAAAACCATTTCTATAAATTTAAAACGTGTAAAAACACTAGAGTTTTAGGGAGTTTTAGGATCTCTATGTATCAACACACACCGAGCATTTTCCTTCTGAAGTGGTGCTAGCCATCCAAAACCTCAAGAAGAAACATGAAATTCAACGAACACATTGATTGGTTTCATATTAATATATATACATGCAAGTATGGTGGATAAAACATATAAGTGTTTGCATAATATCTTTAACATATTAGAGATTCATGATTGTAGTTTCTTAGTGATTTTGTTCACCTTTTGAACCACAATATGAGTGGAACAAACTGTTAAAACAACCATATCAAAGCCTTACAAGGCTACCAGAATCAAGAAAGAAACCACCAAAAACCTTCTTTGATGTCGTTAATACTTTGTGCTTAAACTTGGCTATATTGTTGTCATAAATGAGAAAACCGCCATATCATGCATATCACCATCCATCTTCATGGCATGCCATACATCAATATCTTATAAGTACAATTTGATCACACACACACACACACACACACACATATATATATATATATATATATATATATATATATGGGACGTATTGGTTGTAAACCCTGATTTGTTGTGAAAACCCTTAAACTCATTTCTAGCCACATATTCTATTTTGAATATTTTATCTTGTGGCTATTATTAAATATAGGTTTTTATTTTTAATTGAAAAAAACATGTGGTCCATATTTATTATAGGGGTATAAAAGTAATTACACTTTTTACTTCTTTTTTAATTAAATCATAATTAAATCTAAATTTTTCTTTTTTTATATAACTATCTCTAGATCTATGAAACAAATGAAGAATAAGTTCTTTACACCTGTGTAAAAACCAAATAAACATGTGTAATAATCAATATAAAATGAGTATAACCCATAAAACCTATAATTACACTTTATAAACTAGAATAAAATCACATACACATGAATAAGAACTATGTACACGTGTGTAAATTCAGTTTACACTTGTGTAAAAGGTCAAATACACGTTTAAAGATCGAATACGCGTGTGTAAAAATCAAACCCTATTTGTAAAATCAAACTCGATCTTGAATCCGAATCCTTTAAAATCCAGACTTTTACACCGTATTGAGCCCAGATCTTCTTGTCATACTTCGATCCTCATGTACTTGTCTACACTATTTAAACATCAAAGGCGTCATAAAACATAATTTTTCACACTTAAAAACAAGAAAATTAAGCAAACAAGGATCAAAACAGTCTTGAAAAGTTAAAAAATAAAACACCCAAACCCCTAAAATCAAGAACACACGATTTAAGGCTAAGAACACCCCGTTTACACATGTGTAAAAATCAGCTTACACATGTGTAAAATACAAATAAACATATGTAAAACCCATATATTCAAAAACCTCACAAAATCAAACATTTTTATGTCCCCCTGCCTCATTCCCAAACAAAGATGTATTGATCATACATGTCAAAGGATCTCGGGTTTTTTTTAGCTGGGCAAATAAAAACAAAAGTTTAACCATTTAAAAAGTTTCTTAAGTAACATTCACTAATGACACAGATAAGGGAATATTATGCACCCACATGTAATAGCATCAATCTTTTTAAAGATGACAAGAACTGATAGTTCATCTTCATTAAAGTTTTTTTTCCTCGAAAATGAAAATATTCCACTTTTCAATACCTAAATGAAAAGTTTTAACAATATTCATTAAAAACATTTTTTATGCACCCACATTCAATACCTAAATGGAATTTTTTTACCAGTATTCATTAAAAACATTTTTTTATTGCGCCACAAATCATGATACACAACTCTAAGTTGTGTTTCCTGTTTTTATTAATGTATCCGATTTTTCATTCGCATAAATGTAGTATTTATAAAAGTGAAAAAAAATAGAAGGTGATAGGGTAAACTAAAACTAAAAGATCCTAAGACAGTATCATAGAGGTTGCATCAGCAAAAACAAACCACCAAAAATCTTTGAAGCAAAAGCGAACATCCATAATCCAAAAATTATTATCAACTAATGATAAAACTACACATCATACCCAAAAGCATCATCCGTCAGAAGAAGACTCATCAATTTTTAGAGCAAAGAAGATTTCAAAAGCATCATCCTGCAACTGAGATCCGGATCCGGAAAGCTTGTAACCAAGATCTGATGAACTTAAACCCGGATCCTGAAAGCTTGTACACAACTACATAAATCTGCTGTCGTTGATGCAGATCTGGATTTTAAGTAAGTCGACGGTAGCGGCCTGCAGGAACGGCCAGAAAAACAATGGATCTAGTTATGCGCATGGTGGCCATGGCAGTAAGAAATTTTCAGTTGTTGATATCTCGATGAAGAACGAGTAGGATCTTTGAGTTGTAAATCTTTAGAGAGAGAAAAGTGAATGATCTTGATGATAGATTGCAAGTTTGAAGAGAGAGATTGGGGAAATGACATAAGTACCCCTCTAAATTAAAAACAAACTAAAACACATAAAAAAAACAATGAGTGGTTGTGATAGAGTTTAAAGGTTTTCATAACAACTTATGGTTTTCATTTGATATGTCCCATATATATATATATATATATATAGAGAGAGAGAGAGAAGATAATGAGAAAACTCATTTTAATGAGACAACCAAGAAACTCCACATTAATGGTATTTTCGTAATTAATGACACATTTTTTGTAAGAAAAAAAAATCTCTCAAAATAATAATAATAATAATAAAACAAAAAAAAAACCCTAAAAAAACTAAAAAACAAAATGTTTCTCTCGTTTGCCTCGTTTCATAAAAAAACTCGAAAAAATAGTCGGTTTAGCTTTATGGTTTAGTTTTTTGGGTTTAATTTAGCTTTTAGGGTTATGTTTTTGGGTTTAACTTTTAGGTTAGGTTTTTGAAAGGGGGGTGTTTAGATTTTTTGGGGTGGGTGGGGGGTTTAGGTTTTTTTTTGGGGGGGGGGGTGGGGTGGGGGTGGGGATTTAGGTTTTTGAGTGTGGGGAGGGGGGTGGGGTTTAGGTTTTTTTTTATAGGGAGGGGGTTTAGGTTTTTAGGGTGTATGAAAGGGTTATGTTTTTAAGAATATATAATAATAGTATAATTACAAAAGTGGCATTAATGAGGAGTTTCTTGGTTCTCTCATTAAAATGAGTTTTCTCATGAAAAATGATATATATATATATATATATATATATATATATATATATATATATATCAAATGAAAACCAAGTTTTATTGTAAAAACCAAAAAATCAATTCTGGTCTACTCATTTATTATTTTTTTTCTAGTTTATTTTTATTCTTGAGGGGCACTATAGTAATTTTACTCTTACCACACACACACACATACATATATATATATATATCATTTTTCACTCTCTCTTTTTAAGTTTAAACCATACCTCTATTCTCTCTTATAAACGCGATCACAACCTTCTTTCTCTCTTAGACACCATCACACTAGATGTCCCACTATCGATTTGCAGGTTGAACCAGACGACCTTAGAGTTTTGACAACGACCAAAGATTACATGTGGCTACCGGCGAACCACCATCGCACCTCTGTCTTATTCTCCGGTTGCTCGGAGCTGGTTTCTCTTTCACTATATGTTAGATTTCCCGACCAGTACAAATCTGGCTTTCTACCTCTCTCTATGATAGATTTTGGTCTCCCTCTCCCCCTCTCTATTCGATCTGGCTTTTTGTTTGATTTTCGGCCGGTTTCAGGTGTGATGGTGGGTCGGTTGGGGGGGAGGCTACTGTCGACGGGGAAGACAAATGAAGGGTTGGGGAAAACAAAGTAAATTACATAATAACCCTCTAAAAGGTTACTGCCTAGGGATGAGCATTTTGTAACAATTACTGTTACCGTACCAATGGATTCAGTACGGTATTCGGTTCCTACTTTTTTTTTCCAGAAATTCGGTATCAGTATTTTCGGCACCGGGTATGATACCGATATCATCTAGAGATACGCATTTTGTAACGAGTACCAGTACCGTACCGACAGATTCGGTATGGTATTCGGTACCCACTTCTCCAAAAATTCATTATCAGTACCAGTACCGATACGGCACATATCTCATCCCTATTACCGCCCGATTCAGAGTCGGAGAGATGGACACCGACAACGGTCTTTGGAAGGATCAAGAAAAGATGATAAAAATCAGTTTTTATGTACTTTTTTTTACTTTTTGAAAAATCCCAAGAAGAATCAATTTTATGTTTTTCTATATTATTTTAAGTGAATCTATGAATATACATTATTTGATTTTACACATGTGTATTTGATTCTTTACACAAGTGTAATCTAATTTTACACATGTGTAAAAGGTTCTTATTCATGTAAACTGATTTTGTTAAGGATTTAAGGTTTTTTTACATAGTTTTTATTCATGTAAATTGTATTTGAATCTTACATTTTTTCAAGTATTTAAAGTTCTTTTACACAGTGTAAACTGATTTTACACACCTTTAACCTACTTTACACATATGCAAACTGTCTCTACATTTTGTCAATAATTTAAGTTTATGAATTTACACATGTGTAAAGATTTTTGTTCATGTGTGTGTGCATGTAAACTGTTTTTACATCGTTGTCTTTGTTTTAGGGCTCTTCACACATGTATAAACTCAGTTTTCACTGACTTTACACATGTGTAAAGAGCCTTTACTAATGTGTATATTTGTTCCTTAGTCGTTCAAGTTTTGATGGATATGGAGAGAGAAGTCATTTGTTAAAACCATGATTTAATCAAAATAGAAAAACAAAAAAGAAAAAAAAGTGTAAAGACATTTTTACCCCGTTAATAAATCTAAACCACACATGGCTATTAAAAATAATAAAAGATGCATATTTAATCATGACCACAAATGAATATATGTAAAAATTAAATAAGTGACCCATAATTGGTTTTTACAATAAACCATGGTTTACAGTAGATATACCCTATATATATGTTGGGATTTCCTAGTTTTAGCATTTTAAAATCTTTATCAAAGCCTAAAACGCAGCGAAAGTCTTAATCAAAATCAATACGGTAAACCAGAATAGAGACCCAGATGCAAGAATAGTAGAAACCAGAGAAGAAAAAGAATAACTACAACACCTATTTATCTTACCTTAGATCTTGTTGACGTTAGTGGTTGACTTGACTAATGATATACACAACGATACAACAATGAACGGTGCTAGCCAATACTTGAGGATCACCAAACTGCACGCAAAGTAGCTCTCGACTTCCCTTTTGCCTTGGCCGAAATTCTCCAAGAAGGGAGGAGAGTTGCGGCTAGGTTTTGTGGTGGCGGCTAGGGTTTCAACTTTTGATTCAAGATTAAATGCATAGATTTAATCTCCTTATATAATCTCTAACTAAAAAGAATATTCTATTATTCCATGGAATATAGCATATTCCATTTAGATATAGATGGATTATACTTATATAATATATACAGGGTAAGGTTTCATTGTTAACCTAGTTAACTCCGTCAAATTCGATCAAAAAAAAAAAAATTAAATAACATTATTATACCAATACAACGTTATGCTTTTTTTTATTTTTATAAATTCGTAAGTCCATGGGCGTTTACACCCGGTGTAAGTTTTTACACTTGTTTTTTCTCAATTATTTAATATTTTTCTTAACTATTTAATATTTTCTTTAGTAATATATATATTTTTATTTAATTTCTCCTTTCTCAATTATTTTCGTTTATTACTAACTAATTAATATTACTTTATTTGGCGCATGTAATACGCGAGTTTCTAACATAGTAAGTTAATAAATACTTTTCCATAAGTGTTTAGATAAATATACTACATTACAATAACACAATAACTTAAAAAGCTAATGAAGGGACCTAAGCATGTACTTATCAAAAACGGAGGGCCAAAACAGATTTAGCTTAAAGTAAAAGGTGCAAAATATAAAACCTCCAAAGTCAGGTTCCTGCACCTTACTTACGCTACGTCCTCATATTCCGATCTATTTTCATAGGGTTTCGTTATGCAACCAGCAACACCGGCGGTCATGGATCCTCGGTACCAACAGCAATGGATGATGATGAATCAACAGCAACCGCCGCCACCACAACAACAGTTCCATCAACAACCGCCTCAACAAATGTATACCTACAACCAGCAACCACCACAGGCTGCGGCGGTGCCGGCCGTTATACCTCAGTACTCGGTACCAACACCAGCTACGGCTGTCGGTGCGACTCATCAACCAGCTAGCGCCGATGAGATCCGTACGCTGTGGATCGGCGATTTACAGTATTGGATGGACGAACAATATCTCGTTAGCTGTTTCGCCCAATCTGGAGAGGTATATGTGATTTTTTTTGTTGATTAGGTTTTCAATTTTGCACCACGATTTGTTCGATTTCCTTCGGTATATGAACATGTATGTCCCCTAGATGAACTAAAAAGAACAATTTATTTGAAAGATCATAGCTAGTGAGGATCTTGTGACAATATCTTTTTTGATTGATCATAATTTATATATAACACTGTTTAGAATAACACAAAGTTTAATGTGGTTATTGAATCTTTCCGCAGAAGTTTCAGAATGTATTAGATTTTAATCTGGAAAAAAAAATTCCACATGCAAATGCAATCCAGTATTAACTCAACTCCTGGTTAAATGATTGCCCCATCACCTGACATTAATGGCAAATTTGCCTTATTCTTTCTTACCAAATGAGTAATTTGTGTAATTTTACCCATCTTTTCCTGCCTAAATTGCTCCATGTATGCAAGAGAAGAGTGCCTTTGTTATGTGGTCGACTAACATGTAGTATATGTTTTCGTGTGTTTGTTATTACTGAAATAGTGAAATGCATACAGTGCTCTATTTCATGTATGATTTGAAGTCATATTACTGCTTGCAGGTGATTTCTGCAAAAGTTATCAGTAACAAGCAAAGTGGACAGTCAGAAAGTTATGGTTTCATTGAGTTTGTTAGTCGTGCTGCTGCAGAAAGGCATTTGCAGACGTATAATGGTACTCTTATGCCGAATGTTGAGCAAAACTTCAGGCTGAACTGGGCTTCCTTTGGCGTTGGTGAAAAGCGTGCAGATGGTCCTGAGTTCACCATATTTGTTGGGGATTTGGCAGCTGATGTTACGGATTATACATTACAGGAGACATTTAGAGCTCATTATCAATCTGTAAAGAGTGCAAAAGTTGTAACTGATCGGATGACAGGACGCACAAAAGGTTATGGATTTGTCAAGTTTGGAGATGAAACTGAACAACTACGCGCTATGACTGAGATGAATGGAAGATTATGTTCAACCAGACCAATGCGCATTGGGCCTGCTGCTAACAAAAATCCTGTTGGTGGACAACAATATCCAAAAGGTACATGTTTCAACTGTGATTTTGGATATCCAATTCATGTTAGTTTACACTTTTTACAACTTTGTGATCTGTTTTTTTTTAATGTATTAGCCTTTTTACACTTTTTACAACTTGGTTGTTAGAAGCATGTTGTTTTCTAAGTTAAGTTCATTAGTATTGTATTTAAATTCCAAAGTTATTCTCGAGCTTGCAGTCTCATTTCCTTCCCGTGCTTTGAGCAATTTTGGCCATTAAATACTTGTGATGTATTAAACATGCAAAAGCTTATAAGAACTGTTGTCTCAAAGCAGGGTATCAAGAGGCTCTATCATGTAAGGGCCTGGCACTGATTTCAGCAGAAATAGTTACCCCTATAATGGGTGGCCTTGCTTAGGTCAGTTTTACATTTTAAGCCAATAAATTGCCCTTTCCTTTTTATTTCAGTTCCTCAAGGCAACATTATGCTGTGATTTGATTACTTTTTTCCCCAAGTCTATTAATATTGTCTTTCCTTCCAGTCAATTTACAACTTACTGTCATTCAATTGCTCTTTTGTCAGTGTTTTCTTTTCAATAACCACCAAAAATCACTTTAGTTCCTGGTTACGTCTTTCTTTGTATCATTCTACTTTTTTACTTGGATCTGTTTACTTTTCGTAAGCGTTTACGTTCATTACCCGTCTCTCCACCTAAAGTTTGCGTTGCTATATCTATGATGCATAGTAGTCAAGGATCAAGGCGGGCGCAAAGCGCTTAAAAAGCGTTCACCCGAGTGAAGCAAGGCGCACATGTATTCCATGCCATTTTTAGCTGTTTTAGACATGTTTAGGTTGGTTTTAGGCAGTTTATTGGCTTGTTTAGGACAGGTTTTATGCAGATTCAAGCCTGAGTTTTTCAAGTTTTTGCGCCTTTGGGCCTTGCTGCACGCAAGGCGGTTTTGATGCGCCTCGCCTCGCCTGGGCACCACGTGCCTTTGGCGCCTTTGACTACTATGCTTTGATGATGTCTCTTTCACTTATACTATGACTTTGCCATAATTCTTATCTTGTTGGTTTTCGCCAAAATGTCTTTCATAATGTCCGAGTTCACAAGTACGCGGGTAATTTATTTATTGAAAATGAACCTAATGAGGATTGATGTGATGGAAGTTGGTTTTAGTTGTTAAGACATGAGTCAGAATTGACCCTTCTCAGTTGACTTCTTGGGCATCCATGCTTCAATTCAGTGACTTGTTTCTTTTTTCTGCATTCATGTAAGAGTATATTTTTTTCATCGAAGTTTAGACTGTTTATGTGACATTGAAAGAAAAAAGCGAAGAGATAATATATCTTTCTCTATTTGTTGTTTAATTTGACTATATCAAAACACGAATGATATGCACAAAACAAGTCGCCATCTTGTACAGCGCATTCACCATGTAAGCAAGCTTGGAGAAACAAGACAACATTATCTGTTTGGTTCATTATCTGCGGTTCTTTGCTCTGATCACACGACACCCGTTCTAAAATTTTGTTGTTTTATGAATGAAATATTTTATTATATTATAGTTTATTGGTTGGATCTAATTTTGCATCTGAATCCTATGCTGGAATAGGGGCTGCAGTTATCTACATTCTTTTAACTTCATTTGAGTTTGCTTTACTTGCAGCTTCATACCAGAATACTCAGGGAACCCAAAATGAGGAAGATCCAAATAATACAACTGTCAGTATTTTGTTTCATTACAAGATCCCATATTCCTTTGACAACAAAAGATCTCACAATTTTGAGAATTTGATTGCAGATATTTGTGGGTGGTTTGGATCCTAACGTTACAGACGACCATCTTAAGCAAGTGTTCAGCCAATACGGACAATTAGTTCATGTAAAGATCCCTGTAGGCAAGCGGTGCGGGTTTGTTCAATTTGCTGATAGGTATGTGTTCTTTTTGCTAATTTCATAACGGATTAATGAGAATAACTAGAAATAATAAACGCGGTTGGTTGCATGGTTATTATTGTTAATTATAGCTATTTAGTGTTGCATAATTAGGGTTTATTTTGTATTTAGCCCATGGGCCCGAGATAGGCTTTTCTCTAGGGTTTCTAGGTTTCAATAGGGTTTATCACTGGTATACATTGAGGGTTCCCTTTCCATTCTAATAGCACATTAAGATATTTTCTAATTCACTTTTACAATTATCATGCATGCGCAGAAGCTCTGCTGAAGAAGCACTGCGAATGCTACAAGGAACTCAGTTGGGTGGACAGACCGTGCGACTTTCATGGGGCCGTAGTCCTTCAAGTAAACAGGTTTGTTTAAGCATTCTCAATGCACCTTTTATTCATGTTTTGGCATATGCCAGCTCTAACCGAGATCTTTGGGGGATGATTCCGTACTTCTACTTTCCTTTTAAATTTAATTTCATTAAAAGTGATTGGATTAATTAAAAATAATGAAAAATTCACCCAATAGTAACGAAGTTTCCTATCTATTCCACTGAAATCACTCAAAGTGTTATTATCTCTTTGAACTCTAAAGTCACTCAACTTTCATTAGGTTAGCTTGTGAAGTTTTTTTATGAATATTGATCTTTTTTTTTTAAATTAAGCGACCTAAATGGAACATATATATGAATCTTGGTTGCTATTTATATGTGTTCCATTTAGGTCACTTAACTTTAATTGAAGTCAAATTGATTATTTTTTTTTCAATTTTAACTTGAAGTAGGAGGTAATAGTAAAGGAAAAAAATATATTAAATAATAACCAAGTTTTGTAATTGTTCAATTGAAGTCAAATTGAAAAAAATAGTTACTAAATAGTAATCAAGATTCATATGTGTTCCATTTAGGTCACTTAACTTTAAAAAGTTTTAATATTTATAAAAAAATTTCACATGATTTGAACACTTGGTAAAAGTTGATGTGACATTAAAAAGACAAAAAAACTTTGAATGACTTTAATTTAACAGATGAGAAACTTAATTACTGTTAGGCTGAATTTTTCCCTAATTAATAGGGAAAACACCATAGAATAGTAATCAAGTTTCAAAAGTGTTCCAGTTAGGTCACTCACCATAGTATACCCGAGGGTGTATACCGTGTAAAATGCGTATTGAGTGATCTAATTGGAACACTTTTGAAACTTGGTTACTATTCTACAAAGTTATCCCTAATTAATATTGATTAAAAATCAACTATTCAAATGAAACTAAGAAGCAACAATGAGTGATGTATTAGAGATTTGTTCAGCCTCAGGTGGAGCAAAGCCAGTACAATGGCGGCGGATACTATGGTTATGGACAGGGATATGAGACTTACGGGTATGCGCCGGTTGCACAAGATCCTGCTACTATGTACTATGGAGGCTATGCGGGATATGGTGGTTATCCCCAAGTCCAACAGCCACCACAGCCACAGCCACAGCCACAACCTCAGCAGCATCAGGTATGATCAGGAATGTTTTTAGAACACGGTCAAGAAAATGAAAATTTAAACTATAGTTTTGCAATTTTAAAACCTTAAATAAATAAAATATGGAGCTTGAAGTATTAAATTAATCTACAAGAAAAAAAAAAAGTTGACATCCAATTCGCCCGGTCCGGTTTACGGGACGCCAGAACTGAACCGGTTAGGAACACGGTTCTCGGCTCAGTATTTTATTGTAAAAATATGTAATTATTTGTGATGGATTGATGGTGTAGTGATATGCACATGCGAGTTGAAGTCGGAGGCGCTTATTGTTCTAAGCAAAGGAACAAAGATCGAGTACTGGACCGGAGTTACTACATCGTTATCGACTCCGCTAAGCAAATCTGTTTCTTTTGAATTTGCTTTGAGATGTCTCTGACTTTTCTACCATTTTTCTTCTTGAACAATTGTTTTATCAACAACTGGTTTTGTTTTTATGTTTATTTGTTTTGAAACGCAAGTTTTCAAGTAACCAAACACACTGGTCATTACGCAAGCGTATAACTAAGAGAATAAACGATTATATTTTTAAAACAGCGGAAGCACAAACAATGAAAATCAATTCACAGTATCAGGTTCAAAATACAAAGATAAGCTATCGGTGTCTTTAGTCTGGTTTCTTCAAATTGATTCTGCTCGACTCATTTTCGTTATTGTTACTGTTACATATTATGGGACGACAATTATTTACGGTAACGATTATATTTTTCTTACCATATAAACACTACAACCTTTCTAAAAGGGCGTTTAGTTTTGTGAAATGTTTTTGAAAGAAGGGTATAAATGTGCCTTGGTTCCTTAATGTTTGTTTCTATAAGGGCGTCTAGTCTCATACCTGATTATAAATCTGTCTCATAATCGGATACCTTTGGCTCCTTAGGTTTCCTCACGGATATTGAACGTATCCGTTTATGATCTTACATGGTAAAAAAATAATCTTTGTATTCCCATAAACAATCTTAAATCAACCCTAAACCCAAGTTGAATTATCAAATACTCGATTACACTTGCAACAATTTTATAACTTTCAAAAACAATTTATTATATTTTTTAAGATTATATATATTCGGTTTTGATTCAGGTAATGAGATATCGGGTGTGTATACCTGAAGTTGTGCAATTCTTTTGAGAAAGAAAGAGATAGAGGAGAGAGAGAAAGTGGGTTTATAGATATTTTAATTAACATATTTTTTAACTAAATGGGTAAAATTACAAAAGTATCCTAATGTATCTTGCACATGACTAAACTTAACCGAGAAATTTAACTAGGTTAGGGCCAAAGGACGTAACGTGCAAGATTTGTAAACATAAAGGGCAATCTCTGACAATTTTTAGGCTAAAGGACAATATCTGAAAAAAGGTATAAACATAAAAGACGATTTCGGTAATTTATTCTAATTTATATTTCCATTTTTATTCTATTCTTTTTGGTTTCTTAACTTAACTAGATTATAAGACCAAGTATTACACGGTTTAAATGAAGAAAATATTAAATAGTTAGTAATAAGCGGGAAAAAAATAAAGGAAAATTTTGAGAAAGAAAATATCAAATAAAAGAAATATTAAATAGTTGAGGAAAAATAAGTGAGAAAAAGAATATTGGGCTCGCAAAATTATGACACGTGGTGCAATTTGTTACTTATTTATTAGATATAGATATTCGAGAACACAATATAAAATGGTACATTTATGATTAACGTTTAAAACACTCGTATTTATCATTAAAACCAGTTGTGTCAGTCGAGTCAGGTTGGAGGATTTCAAATTGACGTGTTGAATATGTATACCTAAACACGACCATAAATATTTATTTTCATCAAAGATATCGATCCTAATCTATACTCATTTAATATGGTGTCATGTTTGGGACGAGCTATTTAATGTTTATTTATAAATATAAGTAATACATACTTAATAACAACTTAAACAATCAATTACTTAAGCTCTAGTGGTTATTATTATTTCTTTTTATATTAGTGTCTTTTTGTTTTTATTCATTATCTCTTATTCTTTATTAACAAACTGGGTTTATATTAAAGCTAGAAGTAAATAATTGGAGATGAAGAGTTAAGTGAAGGTTCACTATGAAAAGTTAATTTTAATTCTATAAATGAATATTATAGAAAAAACTAAATATCAAAATATCAAATTAAGTATGAACACTTTTAAATAACTCTTTCTAAAATCTAAATAAAAACTTAAAAAAAACTTTTAGAAACCCTTTAATTTAAATGGGTTAACATGCCAACTCATTTATTAAAAGGGTCATGTTAAGATTAACACATTTGATGCTGGGTTTTGAGCTAACCAAAATCTGATAGATTTAGTAAGATGAAAACTTATATGTAATTGTCCTTGAGATATGATGTATCTGTTGAGTGGGAGAATCAGTTAGAGGTGTTCAATATTTGGTATCAACCGATTAAACCAATAATCGAAACTGAAACCGTTTAAAACAAACCGAATTACATATTTGGTTTTCGGTTCAGTTTAAACCGAATTATTTATAAAACCTTTGTATCTCACCAACTATTTTGTAGTTGACAGATTTTTTCACATGTTTCAGGTTTACATCATGAGACTTATTCGTGATCATATAGGATGCTTTGGACCTAGACTACTTAAATTAAATGTTGTATTCGTATTATTCTTCCTTGTATTGAATCTTAAATTATTCATTAATGAAATATCAAAACTTTAATAGTCAACCTTGTGCTATTGAACAACCGCGTCCGCCTCGACGTATAATCCGCCGTCGGTTGGGGTGTGACAGATTGGTATCAGAGCCTTGGTTATAGGGAATTAGGTTATTAGACACATGACCTAGACTATAACTTAGAAGACCCAAACATGAGTTATCTCATGTCCTTTACTAGGAATTCTCTCCTCATTCTATTCTTAATTCTTGTACGTGAACGCTTGGAGATTCTACTTTTCTACTTACCTACGTGCTACAAGAGGCTACTACATCGAGGACACATTCTTAGGCTTTAAGTCTAATCCACCACTAAACTTTCGTCAAGAATATTTAAGTTCTAGATAATGTGTGAGAACTTGTGCGGACCGGAAGGGTGGATATCTATATTCTGGGAAATTCTGTCAAGGAAAGCATTTCGTATAAATCCAAATCAACCGTTGGACCCGTATGCTTTCCTGGGAATTCTTGGGATGAGTATCCACTTATAGGAATGCACGACTTCTCTAAACATTAGTGAACTCAAATTTCTCTTGATATGTCAAAGTACTCACTTAGTGATATGCACTAAATGAGTGCCATCTCAAATACTTTACGCTTCATAAATCCATGATTCAAAAACTTTCCTCTATAATCTTTATTCTATGATTCTTAAGTCCCGTCTTGTCACATGACAGCATGCTTACTCGTCATGACCTGAAGGAGTTACCTTCAAGGACAAATTCTTACGAGATTATACTTAAAAACTACATACATAAACTTATATTTATAGATACTACCCAGTAAACTTCGTGATCGTTGTAATATAACCCTTAAAACTATGTTTTACTCTACAATTTCTCCTATAAACTTCATTATTTTATGAACATAACACTTAAGGGGAAACACTTGTGTTTTCATCTTATTTTCATCACTCAACCAAACTACTCTAGATAACTCACTCAAACTTTTGCTACACTTTTATACATCTCAAAGTGTTCATACATCCTTAAACTTCATGATCCTTGTAATACCAGCACATTTAAAACCATGTATTATCCTACAAGTCCTTTTTACAAGCTTCATTTTTTTATAAACTTGGCACATAAGGGGAAACCCTTGTGTCTCATTTCATTTTCGTCACTCAAGCAAACTTCATTTTATGACTAACTCAAAAACTTTGTTACACTTTTAATCTCAAAACCTTCATACGTCCTTAAAACTTACACATCACCGTTTCTTGTAAACAAAACTTAACGTCCTTTAAACCTAAAGTACATTAACAAAGGGATTTGTAACCTGATCATTTTCCCGCAAGAGAAGAAGCCTACTATAGAATAAACAAGCTCCACGTTTAAGACTCTAAACCAATAATGAACCTCGACATAGTACCATAAACCCAAACATCGGTGACAACAACTAAGAGAAGTTGTAGGCCCATGAGGATGTTCTGGCTAGGGAAATAGGGTACATAAGTGAGTCCTTGCGACCCACCCCTTCTTCCTAGAATTCTCTTCGTTAGCCCACCAACTTCAAGCCAAAACCCATTTTTTTATATATTACTGTGATGACTCAGTATTATGAGTAAAAAAAAACCTTTTGAACATATTAAATCAACTTATTTACACACCTTAATTTTTCCGTTTAAATTGTATTATGTAAGGGCTAGAAGTCCCAATTTTGAAACATTTAACGAAAGTTATTTTGAAATTTATCTTGTTATCACTTACTAGCTTGACTTTCCTTCTAACACTACAAACTTAACACTCTTACGTACACACCTTCGTCAAAAGTAGCTCACGTTAGTACTTGAAATAATTAACAACGTTGCATTAAACTATAAAAATCCTAAGTGACACGTGTACCTGAGGAATAAATCTTGAACAAATCTTCTAATTCGTAAGCACTTTTCAAAAACAACCCGACTTACGAATCATTACCCTAAACAACCATGACCCTTACTTCTTGTATAGACTTAACACTTGTAAACTTGACCAACTTTTCACTTGACAATCACACCTATCTTTTATAAATCTTACTTGTACTACTTATCGATGCCTAACTCGTCGTTTTTGACCGTCTTAATTACATTCTATACAAAAGAAAACTATACTTTCTGTTATGAATCAAGATAAATCATTTGTAAACACACTATCATAAACCTTATCGAAACTTTTCCCTTTACCCTATGCTTGGAGACTTTCCTCATTCAACTCTTGTCACGTAAAAGACTTACTATAAATCACAACGGGGACTAAAAGCTTAAATACACGTTGCTAAAATATTAAACTTTGTATACACAACTATGAGGTCAGAGACTTTTGAGTCATGTAAAACTTGTACAAATACTCAATCCCGTATTCTTAAAACTAAACATGATCAATAAAGGATCATGTAAAGCTTAATACTGAAACTTGAAACTCAACTGACTTATCCTATTTTCAAACTTATACTTGGATTCTTAGTCTTGAAAACTTTGTGTGTCCATCTTAACCAAACCCTATAAGACTTGATAAACGTACATTCCATATATACGAGAAAACTTCACTCTTGATACCAGACACTAGCAGGAAGGAGGACATTACTCTCTTTAGCGGAGTACATCCCCTGACTCCTATCTAAACCAAACATCGGGATCCACTAATCTTCTGGACAACTCGAATCTTCTGTGAGAAAGCGTATAACGGTTAATCCTGTTCCAAACGATGTCCCACACCTCTCTTAAACACTAGAGTATTTAGATAACCACTTTATACTCAAAACGTAATCGTATACTTCTATACACTGAAGCTAAACTAAGAGACTTTAAGGCTATTTTATGTTTGACGTATTCTTGTTCAAACACAATTTAAACTATCCGATGTTTGACGTATTCTTGTTCAAACACAATTTAAACTATTCTATGATTGACTTATTCTTGTTCAAACACAATTTAAACTATCCGATGTTTGACGTATTCTTGTTCAAACACAATTTAAACTATTCTATGTTTGACGTATTCTTGTTCAAACACAATTTAAACTATCCGATGTTTGACGTATTCTTGTTCAAACACAATTTAAACTACTCCATGTTTGACGTATTCTTGTTCAAACATGATGAACGTATGAGACTTTAAACTACCCCATGTTTGATGTATTCTTGTTCAAACATGATGAACGTATGAGACTTTAAACTACTCCATGTTTGACGTATTCTTGTTCAAACATGATGAACGTATGAGACTTTAAACTACCCCATGTTTGACGTATGCTTGTTCAAACATGATGAACGTATGAGACTTTAAACTACCCCATGTTTAACGTATGCTTGTTCAAACATGATGAATGTATGAGACTTTAAGCTACTCCATGTTTGACGTATTCTTGTTCAAACATGATGAACGTATGAGACTTTAAACTACCCCATGTTTGACGTATGCTTGTTCAAACATGATGAACGTATGAGACTTTAAGCTACTCCATGTTTGACGTATGCTTATTCAAACATGATGGACGTATAAGACTTTAAACTATTCCATGTTTGACGTATGCTTATTCAAACATGATGAACGTATAAGACTTTTAAACTACTCAAGGTTTGATGTATTCTTGATCAAACCTGAGGAAAGTGTAAAGACTTTAAACTACTCAATGATTGAAGTATTCTTAATCAATCACGAGGAAACTTTGAAACTCTAAATCTTGTCACATTCTTTCCTTTACTTATTGAACGACGATTCTCTCTAAGGGACTCGTTAATCAATGATCACTCTTATGTGGAAACTTTAGTCATGTGTTAAACAAATTCTTGTACTCTTTCTTAATCCACACACAAACGGAAGGACCTATGCAGACTATGCGACGATTTAAATGCTTGCGGGTGCACACGTAAGTATGAAAAAATCAGCGTATAGGAAGACATAGTAAACTCTGTCGTGTGCCATGATCTAAGACTTATCGTAAAAGGTAGTCACGGGACTTAGGTACCGTAACAATCCTTAGACGTATTAGACTACGAACTCAAATCATTAAACCATCGTCGAACCCATTCTGAGTAATGCATCTCACTTTAAACTTTGAATGAAAATTCAGTGGTTATCCTCTCAAATACACTTCTGAAAACAAATCTTCATATATTTCAATGAAACTATATGCTTCTTAGGTAAACTCTTGGCAACCATATGCTTTTAAAACTTAGAAACTCAAGCAAAATCTTATTCCTACAGATACCTCCTCTTTGGAAATCTACACGTAACCCGTGGTTTACTTGGGGATGTGAAGTACTTTCCTCTGTATCCTTGCACGTATCATAAACTTAAATCTTGAAAACAGAAACCTTATCTTGAAAACAGAAACCTTCTACTTTAATTTCGGGACGAAATTTCCTAAAGTAGGGGAGACTATAATGTCCGAGATTTTCTGACCTATCTTTTGCACGTGTTACAAAATAAAAACTCGATTTCATATTAAAATTATTACCTTAAAACAATAGGCGTAAATTTTAAATAAATAATTGAAACATATATATGTATGTATATGTATATGTGAAATTATTTGAAAGTGTGAATATATCTATATATACGTCTATATATATATATATATAGATTCTTAAAACTTTGTAAAGTTATATAAATTTATGTTAACTACTTAAAGTTATAACAAATCTTATAAAAATTTATAAGATAAAATCATTTGAGAAAACTTATTAAATTTTTACATATTTTATTTTTATAGAAACCCATTTATTTCATAAAGTCTGGGGACTAAAACTGCCAAAGGCTGGAACCTATTTTAAAACTCAAACCCATGTTTGCACATGAAAAGATAAAACTCTTAAACTTCAGAGACTTGTTGTGTAATTTGACCAAACCCCCAAGACCCAAACCGGTCACAGGTTCGAACCTCACCGAGATCGTTTTTCATCCCCTCTCATCGAAAACGCGTTTTCCGTCCAGGTTCGTTGTACCTCGGGCGTCGCCTTCCGCATGCGTCCGAAACCCAAGTCATTCCGAAACCCAATTTCGGCTATAATGACCGCGTGAGTCGAATTCAATTCCGTCCCGTTCATCCGCCATCTCCCCAACCAACTAAGCATTAAACGCTGAAATCAACTACAAATACCGGTTAGAACCCGTTGGCAACACCACACTCCAGCTTTCTCATACCTCCATTCCATTACATCACATCCAAATTCGCCGTTAAATTCCCGTAGCAGTCGACCCAGAAGTCAGCCCGTTCTCCTCCGATTCGAAACCGATTAAGGTAATTCTTGAGTCCAATCATCTCGTTTCCATTCTAGCATTGTTTGCCCTCTGTCAATTATCCAAGACAGGGGGATTAACAGGTCGAATTTAGAGGATTTCGTTCTAGGGTTCATAAGGAAAAGGGGGAAATGCTTCGAGCTTCTGTTTAAAAACAATTCCTTTTCAGTTTATACACTAACGAGCCGTAGCCGGATTGGTTAGTGTTGTGTGTATGGTTTGCGACCCGGTCCCTGACCCGAGTTCGAGCCGGGTAAACCGGTTTTGCTTCCTTTTATTTTTGCAGCCTTTTAAAACAAGTTTTAATACTTTTAATAATTTTTATAAATTCTGTGATACTTTATAAACTTGAATTCGATTTTTAATTACACTTTTTATATTCTGTGATATTTTTAATTAATTAAAATTAGTTAAAACTTATAATAATAAACTCCTTAAAAATAGTTTTAAACACTTGAAACCTATAAAAACACTTATAAGCTTTATAAAAACTTTCATGGTTATTTAGAAAACAGAAACTTATAATGTTTATATAAATATGAAACAAGAAGAATAATTAAACTTTATTCTTCCTCAATGATTATAAACTTTATTTAAAACTTAAAAGAAACATTGTTTGAAACCCTTACAAGTTTATAGTTTTATTTAAACTACAAACAAAAATATAAACTTTAAAAGAATTCCTATTTAAACATATATGTTTAAACTTACTATTGGAACTTATAAACACAATTTTAAAAATTGTTTAACTACAAGATAATTTAATAATTACTTAAATGCTTTAATGAATCATAAAATGATTTATATTGATTATTTCCAATTAGATAAATATTTGTCCTTGTAGATAGTTATTTATCTTTAATAATTATGTATTCTTAAAATGATTATTATAAAACCTTAATCATTATTTATTCTTATAATCCTTTATTAATCTTTAATAGTTATGTACTCTTTAAATAATTATTTAGTCTTACACTTGAGTTATTAATTTATAAATACTTCGGAAACTATCTTAGATTATTTCCACCGAGTTTGTGTAATTAATAATTGTGAGACTTGTTAAATAATTAATTTAATTAATAGTTATTCTAAACTATAAACTTATTAAACTTTGATATTCAAGTCTTGTATCATTCCTTCGAAACCTTTATTATAAACTTGATTTAAACTTCATAAACACAAACCATTTCCGTCTCCCATTGGAACCCTAGTCGAATCTTGAAATCCTAGATCCCTTGTCTTAGACTTTTTGCTTAAAACTTTAGACTTATATTCCTAGGCTTATTGTGAGAATATTCTCCCTCAAAGTCTTGCAAACTTACTCTTGTCGGATACTCTTCATCCAATCCATGTGAGTATACTTAGCCCATTTTTCCTTTTATGCTTTTGGGGTGAAACATGTTCACAATTCTTAAACTTATACAATTCTTGTACAACTATGACTACGTGTTTATTCTTATGTTAAACTTGAGACTTGTATGCTTAGATTAAACTTAAAACTAGCACATTCATTAGCTTTGATCAAGCCGATAGTAACAATGATAGATCTATTGCATTTGATCAATCCACCTTGATTGATTGACCCCTTCGAGGGGGGAGCCCTTGGTGTTTGTTACTACATTAAACTTTAAACTTGAGACTTATAAGGGTAACCTGCGGGTTATGCCTAAACTTGGTTGGAGGGTTGATGTGCACAATGTCTAACATGCTTGTTTTCTCATACTTACATTATAGAATGCACATATCATAGTGAATTGTAATTCTTTTCAAATACTTGATAAACTGTGTCAAAACCTTTGTATCTCACCAACTATTTTGTAGTTGACAGATTCTTTCACATGTTTCAGGTTTACATCATGAGACTTATTCGTGATCACATAGGATGCTTTGGACCTAGACTACTTAAATTAAATGTTGTATTCGTATTATTCTTCCTTGTATTGAATCTTAAATTATTCATTAATGAAATATCGAAACTTTAATAGTCAACCTTGTGCTATTGAACAACCGCGTCCGCCCCAACGTATAATCCGCCGTCGGTTGGGGTGTGACAGCCCAGGTATGTACCACACTACCGCTGAACCAACAATGTTAGATTTAATGATCTGTATGGGTCAGATGGGTCAGGCGATGGATGACATGCGACAAGATTTTCATGATCATCTACAGGACTTGTATGTTCACCAACCACATCAACAACCTCCTGGCCCATACCAGCAGTGGCCTCGCCCGCCATATCAGTAGTAGCTCTCTCTCCCTTTTGTTTATATAGTTTGTGGTTCTTGACTGTTGACGTTGGTTTGGTTTACTAGACACGGAACCATTTTTACCGGTTACAAGAGTAATCGTTGATAGTGTGGCACTACCATCAACCTTATTCGGCTGCTTTATTAAGCGAATATTTGTTTAATTTTTCCTTTTAGTACTTACTTTATGTGTTGAGCATTGCATAGCATTACAGGTGATACAGATTTTGGTTCGTGCCTGGAAATACGATCTAGGCAATGATGAGAATCGACTACACGCATGGAAATTACGTCTCATAAGGTGAGTATTAGTTCACCACACTCTTATTATTCATGACACATATCATATTGCATACATTCATATTGTCAGAAACTAAGTGTGGGGTGGAACCCCGTTGATATTTTGGCTGCCAAATTTTGTCCTAAGTATTGCGAGTGCATGACTAATAGCTACCCAATCTATTGAATTAAAAGTTATATAGAAGTAATAAAAACATTTTCAGAAATAATCTTAAAGCAAAAGTCTTAAAAATCATTTGGTATAAACGAGCTTATAAAAGCATCAATTTGGAATACCGTTGAAGTGAATCAAGGAAACAAATAGGGAAAATTAGGAAGCACAACAGAAAGAAAGAAATAAGTTTATGCACATTTTTACTTTATTTCCCTTTACCTTCTGTTTCCATGTGAGAGATTTGAACCTATCCGAGCATTATCACGAACACATCAAGTTTTTGACGCCGTTGATTATTACATATTTCACATGCTCATTTCGTGCTAATTATTGCTTTGCATGTTAGAACTTGTATAAAATATACATTTCAAGATCATGGACTAAAAGAATGTATGAAAATGATTGAGGCATTAGGATTAACCCATTGTCTTTAGCCTTTTTTTTTTACCTACCCTAAATATTATCCCCTAGTTAGCCCCTTTGAGCCTAAACCTTTTCGTTTCTAAACCCACATCTCAAAACCATTAAACCCGAAATATTAGCCTTTTATCTTTTAACCCTTTTAGTTGAAAATCGACTTGGATATGATTTAAAGAATGATCATCCGCCGAAAGATTACAGATCCATCCTATGTTCGAAGAAAAAAACTCATAAAAAGAAGAATTGGTATGAAAAGAAGAACTATTGTGAAGATAAAGGGGCAACCAAATAAAATTATTAAATTGCCCAACCTAGTGAAGAAATCTCATCAAAAGAAAATCAAACTTACTCGAAAAATTGGAGTATGCAAAGCTAATCAAAGTGGATGTATTAGGAAGAAACATCCGAACAATTCATGAAGAATTGATAGCAATGAATATTTCAACAATAAGAAGAAGTTGACATTCTTAAAGGAAGGGATTTGGTCTTGACGATCTGACATTAAAAGAGTCCTTAGATTAGTCACAACGTCTAATCTTAGTTGAATAACGGAATCATTTTCATTTTTTATCATAAAGCTAAGTCAAATTTTCAACATTTAGCCACTATTCCCAAATACTTCCTACCCTAACCCTAAGCCAATCATTACAACCCTTTATAAAGCCCTCTTGATTTATGCACATATTTTATGTCAATTGATGGAGATTTGATTTCTATACAAGCCTATGATTATGCAAGCATTAATTATAGTATTGAGTGTTCTCCTTAACATACTATATCCATATATTTAACCCAAGTGTTGAGTGAACAATTATGAGACTGCAATTTTGTGCATAATCAAAGTTCCATCAAGTATGTCGGGATTGCTACCCTATTGTGGAGAAACACTCGCAAGGTATAACCACCAAATAATTATTTTTAAGAGGCCGCCATTTGAGACAACAGCTTTGGATTAACATCTTACTTCTACGGGTATAATCATGCATGAGTTTGCTTGAGGACAAGCAAAGTTTAAGTGTGCGGAATTATGTTTTGCACGCATAATTATCCCCGAAATCATCACAATTAAAGACAATATGATAATAATTGATGCCTAATCCACTTATTTGTGTTCCGATAGGATAATTGATCCGGATTTCCAAAAACGTGAAGAAAACACTCAAAATCAAGGTAAAATCAACATTCGGGGGCCAATTGAACGAAACCGGACGCAGAAGGTCAAAGCTGGAACTCAAAAAGTCAACATGAAGCATTTTAGGGCAATGCATGGTCGTGCATTGCCTTTCACAGCCGTGCAAACAATAAAATGCCCTCCTGTTCTCTCCTGTACTGCCGGATTCTGCATGTGAAAGAAATGGGTACTTTGCACGCCCGTGTAATCCAATGCATGGCCGTGCATTGCCAAAATCTTAGCCTATAAATAGCAAGCTCATTCTAGTGTTTTAGGTTTCCATTACCAAGAGGTGTGAAGGCCTTAGTGCTCTGCTAAGAGCCGGAACTCTCTCGGTTTTGGTCCGTTTAGCTTTTCTTTGTTTATTTCCTTTTTAAAAGTCTTGTAATATGAAACGATTCTTCTCATTTGAGTAAAACAAAAGGCATTATATACCCGCTCTCCCTTGGTGTTGGAATACTTTCACACATCATCTAAGGGTTAGTGGAGTCACTTGTATGGTCATTCATGGCTAGTTCTCTTGTGTTGCTCGAGTTGGTTGAACCTTAATTAATTAATGAAGTAGTTTTAGTATGTTATGTTTTTAAAGTCTTTACTATGAGTTATCTTAAAAAGACAAGAATAAGTGATCTTTAAACCAATCTAATAATCTTAAATCTTGTAAGTTACTTAAGCAAGACTTCTTGCTCGGGAAGCTTATTCAATGTTTGTACGGTCTATATACAAATCTTGGTGCTATCACGACCAGTTAGTATAGATTTAATGTTATGGGTTGATTGGAGGTTTGGGCATTCAGCATGCCGTTTGAGCCCTATCCAGAATGGGCGGTTTGTGTCGGTATTTCTTTACTTCTCTTGTGTCGGCTTGCAGAGGACTTCTAGCGGGAGCCATGGGGTTTGATCTAGAGAATGAAAGTCTTATTTATTTAAAATAATATTATAAGTAAAGACAGCTATTTAAGAATATAATTTGTTAGGTCCGAACGTTCATAAAGTAGCTCTGGAGGGAGTTGCGCATTCCGACTTTCCAAAGGAAGTTACAAGACCAGACGTACGTTAGTCACAGGGATAATATTAGTCCGAATAATGAATTGTAAGATACCGACGGACTTGAGACCCCGTTTAAGGTCCGTTATATTCATTAAGGAACAGTTGGCCGACCGTATCCACTGTTCCGTTACAAAATACTAACTCTCCTATCGAAAGGGTTAGTACTAGTAACTATGAACAACCTTACTCTAAGTATATCTTTAATAAACAAGTGATAACAACTAGAGTAACACCTTAAACGAGATAATACTTCTAATTACATTTCTTATCTTTTTATTTCCCTTCTAAAACAAAACCCATTTTCCAACTTATTATCCTAGTCAGACAATAGCGAGGGTTGAGTACGGGATCCGTGTCCATGGTTCGATACTTGGTTCTTACCCATACTATACTACGCTGCGATAGGTACACTTGCCTATTGTGTGTGTATTTAGTTGAAGTAATTATCATTTTAATTTATAAATTTAAAATCTGATTTTGTGTAGCTCTAAATAGAATATATTTATTACTACTAAAAGCACGTCATCATGTTGTTGGCGTCGTTGCCAGAAGTATATATATTTATATTTTTATCTACATAATAAAACACACATCATCTATCTTTAGAACCAGTGTCATACAGTCAGTTTGCCCGAAAGCAGCTAAAGTAGCCAATAAGATTCCTGGTCTAGGTAGTGTTTGTCTCATAGTTGGTCTTTGTTTCGTGTTCTAGTTTGTTTGGTCTATCTTTAGTGTTTTGTCCTTGTCCTAGTCTTTCATCGTGTCTAGGTTTTGTTGTGTCTTTTCAATTTTTGAGTCGAGTCAGTATTTTAATTGTTTAGTTTAATTTGCATGTTCTAAAATTGTAAAAGAAAATCTTCACTTGTTTTACATCGGTTAGGAGTCAATAGAGGTCTAGTATTGAGGGCCGCCGCCTCTTGTGTCCACGGTTCGATAACTCGGGCTTACTTTCTTTGCTACACGCGACCGGTACACTTGCCGTAAGCATGTGATTTAGTTGTGAGTCCATTCTATATTTAAAACTTGGTAAAATTAATACACATAATATCACACATCACCCTCCATGGCCAATATTAACAAGAACGGAGACATAGGATCACCTTGTCGAAGACCTTTATCCATATCAAATTCTTTCATTGGACTATCATTAACAAGAATTGAGAGTTTAGCTGAATTAAGACAAGACATAATCCAACCAATCCATTTCAAACCAAACCCCATGAAACTCATACTCTTTCCCAAGTACTACCAAGAAATAGAGTCATATGCTTTCTCAAAATCTACTTTAAAGATCATAAGCTTTTTATGTCTCTTCCTACACCAATCCACCACCTCATTCATGATTAAAGGCCCATTAAGAATTTGTCTCCCTTTAACAAAAGCAGACTGAACCCCACTCACCAAGGAATCAATTACTACGCTCAATCTGTTTGCAAGGATCTTTGTGATGATTTTATAAGTACACCTAATTAAGCTGATTGGTCTAAAATCTTTCACCACCACAGGACTAGTAACTTTAGGAATCAGAGTCACAAATGAGGAATTACATCCTTTCGGGAAATACGAATTCAAGAAAAAGAAATTTACCGTCCCCAAAACATCCTTTTTAATAGTGTCCCAATAATGTTCTATGAAACCAAACAAAAAACCATCTGGACCCAGGGATTTTTCTCCTCCACAACTCCAAACCACCCCCAACCTCCTCCATCAAGACAGAAGCTTCTAACAAAACCACCTGAGCATCAGTCAAAGAAGGAAATAAAGAGCTACGAGTGCCCCACGAAATCACTTAAGACTTTTTGAATTTGGTTGAAAATTAAAAAAAAAACTTGTTTAACTTTATCAGGATCTTCCACCCAAACTCCATTATCCTTGATACCGTTGATAGTTTGTTGTCTCCTTTTCTTTTTCAGTAACCAATGAAAATTTTTTGTATTCTCATCCCGTTGAACTGACCATTTGAGTTTACATTTCTGAGACAACTCTAAAATTTCATTTTCTTCAATTTTTTCGATTTCCATTTTAGCATCTCTACGCGTCTCAAGGATCAAATTGGACGCCCCCTCTCCCAAATCAATACTTTGATCATAGCTCACCAAAATCTTCTCAAGATCCTCTTTACGAGCCCCTTCTAAAACCCATACCCTTTTAACCTAATCTTTCAAGGCTATTTTTAACCGTTTAAACTTCTTCTTTAGAATAATCATTCCATTACCATGAACCTCCCCATCCCAAGAATCCATCACCACCTTATCAATACCATCCCAAGACAACCAAGAGTTAAAAATTTTGAACGGGGACGAACCATAATTCTTCTTACTTTGTCTTAATAAAATTGGTCTATGGTCCGATAATTGAGAAATCAAAATTGTTGCCTCCAAAGAAGGCAATAAATCCAATAATCCCTTCGATAGAAGAAACCGATCAAGTTTGCTACATTTTTTTTCCAGATTTATCCACCCAAGTGAATTTAAAACCCCCAAGTAGGGCTGACATATCGTGTATACACGTACACGATAAGACACGAACACGATAAGACACGAAATATGTATACACGAACACGACACGATAACTTATCGTGTACTTTTTCTCAAACACGAACACGAACCTGTTTATACCTGCTTAACACGATAAGACACGATAAGACCTGTTTAGAAACACATGTTTAAAAACTTGTTTAGTGAAACAAGTCTTAACAGGTACTAACATGTATTTTACTAGGTACTTAACAAGTATTTTACCAGGTATAATATCATATTTTAATATTTTTTATTTAAAAAAAATATTAACAGGTACTAACAGGTACTTAACAGGTAAACAAGTATTTTACCTGTTTAGACACGAAAATTAACAGGTAGATTCGTGTCTACCTGTTTAAGACACGAAACACGATAAGACCATACACGATACCTGTTAAGATCGTGTAGGTTCGTGTCGTATATTCATGTACGTGTCTAAAATTACCAGCCCTACCCCCAAGGGGTAAGTCCATAACCCCAATAAAATAAATAAAATTTGTGGCATTTAAATTTGAGAAATTAGTACCCAATCTTTCCTCCGGAGAGCAAACCGAATTAAAGTCCCCAAAAATACAATACCTACCCGGATGAGAAGAAATGAAAGCGGCAATTTCAGACCACAAAATATTCTTTTCGTTTTCCTCTTGGGGCGCAAAAACGTTGACCATATAACACTTTATCTTTAGGTTATCCGTAGTGGTTTCATGCCCCTCTCTTTCACGTCCCTTCGCGCCAGCGCCACATCAGCACATGAGTTTTCACTGCCCATAATCACTAAGGTGCGTAGTGGTTTCACACCCCGCATTTAATTTTTAATCACTAACTAATAATTAACTAAATATCAATAAAATAAAATTAAACTAAATAAAAAACTACATTCACTAAAAAAATAAAAAATAAACTACATTCATAAAAAAAAATAATAAAAAACTACATTCATAAAAATAAAAAAACTACTCGTCATCATCCTCGTCGTTTATGTTATGGCGTTCGTATATTTCTTTTTTTCGCCTCTCCGCTAGTTTACGAACACCTCCAGTAAAGTGGCCGAAGTTCATAGTTAGAAACTTGATATCTTGTAAGGCCTCAAACCAGGCACCCTACAGTTGGATCTCATCACTAGGTAAACTCATTAAAAACACTTAACTTTCATTTAAATAAACAGCGAAAGTCTTTCTCTAATTAATATATTCTTTTAAACCCGTTAATATCATTAACGTTACCTTACGAATGCATGTGCACCAACCCGAGTAGCACCGCTCCCAAGCCAAGATACCTCGTCTAGCAGACTCACCTGCAAAACAATCTAACATACACACAAAGTCAGCGACGCTGAGTGAGTTCTAATAATTTAACTTAATAAAAGTCAACTCGTATCATTTATGGTTTATTTCCACCCACGACCCTCTGGTCATTAGAAAAATAGTTGTATAGATTTTCATGAAATAAATAACCCCCGTAATCTTATAATATCCCAAAGGATTCACCACCACAGACTCTACCCATCATCTTAGCTCAACAAGTCTCACTGACATAGAACGAGCTTACTACTCTGAGAACTCATAATTTACCATACATATATATATATATATATATATATATATATATATATATATATTAACCATACACTGGTTAACTCAACCAACCTCTAGACACCGACTTACCAGTCCTAACCAGGACTCTAATAACCCGACTGACTCAACAGTTGTACACAATGTATTCTTCCCGACACAACGGTCAGTCTAACTCGACACACCACATTGATTCCATCTATTTATCACATCAATATTATCTCGTATACAATTAATATAACCCATCACTTGCATGCAGTTTAACACATATAAATGCACACAAACACGTACCTTATCACTGCACCCTAGTCAGGGTTATCCCCGTCGGGATCCTTGTCATAAGCTCATCTCTACCCTTGTTACAGGGCCCCGCCATTAAACATAGTGACACACTCGTCATCTACGATGACTACCCAGCCACCCACACGGTGACTATATCATCTACCATACGGTGACTGACACCTCACCACATGATGGATGCCAGATCACACGTACAATGATGACCCCGAAGGACTCCGTCCTCCACACCACTCTTGGCCATACACATGGACAACAATGCAAGCACACAAAGCAACACATATATACACATGACACTACCTGGACATGTACTACGACTCACCACCCTTTCACGGATCACTTACATGTGAAATAAAACACTTACTTTAGACGTATCCTCTTAACATCTAGACACATTACCCAACTCTTTCCGAATAGGTAATTATACGACACACGATCACCCCACTGACTTCTAGCCCATACATACTATGGATACCACATAGACTCATGCAAACACGATACTCGTTGTGTCACGAGGACAACGACACAATACACACAACAATAAGCACATGACGCATAACAACATACTAACGTCTACTTGACTCGTTAATGAACCACGTACAGGTTCCCATGCTAACTCTCCTTATATGACCATCACCGGTTTGGCTAAATTCCCGACTCACCCCGACTAACTCATACGATGACACACTCAGATGGTCACAACTCTTGTTCACCCACCCTAAGGACCCCATAACGACCCCTAGCTTCATTATTACATGACGATCTCATAAAACACTTCAAGTTTAACTCATTACTCGCAATGCGTTCGTTTAATAAAACATGCGTGTATGTACGATAGCCCCAAAACAGTTAAACGTTTAAAAGAGGGGATTAGAAACTCACCAGTTATTCCGCGTCCAAATCCTAGCTCTGCACCACGCGTGCTCGCTCAAACCCCGAACCTGTCAAACGTATGATCACACGATCAGGATACGTTTAAATCATATGTCACTACGTAAAAGCATAAATATTCCCGCTACTCACCTCATTCGCATAGCCCTAACACCCATGCAAAACCCTAATCCACGCGTCTGCTCTAACCGGGTTACCCTGGACCGTTTAGAACCCGCATGCATGCACGTACATGTGCCATGTAGTAATCCTAGCCTCATGGGTCACTCGTACGCAAGCCCCAAAACAGTTAAACGTTTAATAAAACATGTGTGTATGTACGATAGCCCCAAAACAGTTAAACGTTTAAAAGTGGGGATTAGAAACTCACCAGTTATTCCGCATCCAAATCCTAGCTCTGCACCACGCGTGCTCGCTCAAACCCCGAACCTGTCAAACATATGATCACACGATCAGGATACGTTTAAATTATATGTCACTACGTAAAAGCATAAATATTCCTGCTACTCGCCTCATCAGGTTTTTATGATTTTTGATGTCTCTCTTATTTGTAAGGGTTGTGGGGGCGCCCACGGCTTGTCCCTGCGGAGCCCACGACTTGTCCCTGCGGCACCCACGGCTTGTCCCTGCGGCGTCGTGCGGCTCCCACAGCGACACCGCCGCCACCACCACTACGACAAAGTGCGGCTATGGTTTACAGCTTCCTAGCGACGTGGTCTTGGGCAAAAATCGGACCGTTTTTTTACCGTTGGAGCCCATGGTGGGTGTGTGGCTTGGTGTGGCTTCATGGCTTAGGTGCCCACCTCCGAGGCTTCTGGTGGCTTCAAATGACGTGTCACTGTGTCTTTGGTGGGTGTGTGGCTTGGTGTGGCTTCATGGCTTGGCTACCCACCTTCGAGGCTTCTGGTGGCTTCAAATGACGTGTCACTGTGTCATTGGTGGGTGTGTGGCTTGGTGTGGCTTCATGGCTTGGGTGCCCTCTCCACCCTAATCTTCTAACGAGTACTAGCAAGTACGTGCAATACCTCATTTCACATGAGACACTATAGCAAGTACACATCTAGACCAATGTACCTTTTAATGCATGTGTGTGTTAGGTTATATTTAATGCATGACGTAATGTATTTACCCTCTAGTCTAAATCAATATTTGTATGAGCTAGCATAGATCCAAACGTAGGAATGATTTTTGTCTGGGCCAACGTCAGCCCGGATGAGAGGGCGAGCTTTACTCGAAATAACCTAAACTACAATCTCTACAACGCATTTTACAATTTTATAAAAACCAATAGCCCGTATCCACAATTTTCACAAGTTAAGGGGGTATGTGCATCAAGAAAACAAAATTGAGGCCCTTTGTAACACAATCAAGAATTCAAGGCGCATCACAATTTGGAAAATACTTCTAGGCTCGTGGTTAACATGCGAAGGAACACTAAATTCCAGCCACACACCAAATCAAAACACATATCATCGGCTCTCTCGTCTTTTCTGTTTCCCTGAAACACCCACCAAATCCATGGCTTCCCTCGTCACAAACGGAGTTTTTTCAAGCTTTTCTTCCCAACCCATTTCAGAAAACCCTAAAATCTCAATAGGGTCACCAACAAATTTCGATTTCCCCCCCAAATCAACCACAAAATCAAACCCCCGCAACCGCAGGTTCTTGAAGCTGAGAGCCGAGGCAAAAACCATCCAATCAGACACACTCACGGAAGGTAATTCATCTTCATCTTCAAACGATGATGACCCACTTCAGAAATTTCTTAAAAGAGATTACAAATGGGGATTTAATCAAGAAATTGATTCTTTCACGATCCCCAAAGGGCTTTCAGAAGAAACAATTAGGTTAATTTCATCAAGAAAAAATGAACCCGATTGGATGCTTGAGTTTAGGTTAAATTCTTATCACAAATTCTGTCAGATGACTGAGCCAAAATGGTCTGACAATGATTACCCCAAAATTGATTTCCAAAACATATGTTATTATTCAGAACCTAAAAAGAAACCAACTTTAAACAGTCTTGATGAAGCTGATCCTGAACTCATCAAGTATTTTGATAAATTGGGTATTCCTTTGAATGAAAAGAAAAGGTTGGCTAATGTTGCGGTGGATGCTGTTCTTGATAGTGTTTCAATTGCAACTACTCATAGAAAAACTTTGGAGAAATCAGGAGTGATCTTTTGTTCGATTTCGGAGGCGATTAGGGAATACCCTGAGTTAGTTAAGAAGTATTTGGGGAAAGTTGTTTCAACTGATGATAATTTTTATGCTGCTTTGAATTCTGCTGTGTTTAGTGATGGGTCTTTTGTGTATATACCGAAAGACACCAAATGCCCGATGCAAATTTCGACTTATTTTAGGATAAACGCGATGGAAACGGGTCAGTTTGAGAGGACTTTGATAGTGGCTGAGGATAGGAGTTTTGTTGAGTATTTGGAGGGGTGTACGGCGCCTTCGTATGACACGAATCAGCTTCATGCTGCTGTGGTGGAGCTTTATTGTAGTGAGGGAGCTGAGATCAAGTACTCCACGGTGCAGAATTGGTATGCTGGGGATGAGAACGGGCGAGGTGGGATTTATAATTTTGTGACGAAACGGGGGCTTTGTGCGGGTCGAAAATCCAAGATTTCTTGGACCCAAGTGGAGACTGGGTCTGCGATTACTTGGAAGTACCCAAGTGTTGTGTTGGAGGGTGATGATTCGGTTGGTGAGTTTTATTCGGTTGCTTTGACTAATAATTATCAACAAGCGGATACGGGTACTAAGATGATTCATAAGGGGAAAAATACAAAAAGTAGGATTATTTCTAAGGGGATTTCGGCTGGGAATTCAAGAAATTGTTATAGGGGTCTTGTTCAGGTTCAATCGCGTGCAGATAATGCTAGAAATTCGTCTCAATGTGATTCAATGCTTATTGGTGACAAGGCGGCTGCTAATACTTACCCTTATATTCAGGTATTTAACTTGAATTTTATTCTCTAGCATGTTTCTTGATTTAATGATAATTAAGATTTAGTGTTTGGGCAACCTGCTGCTATCTGATTTGTGCTACATGCGCGTTTAGAAGTCAAATATATACTTTTTGGATAATTAGTTTCATACTAGCCGCAACAAAACTGATAATCAAAGGGTATAGAAAATTATGGAACAAAGAACATCCTAACATTGTTCTAGCGTGTTCTCTCTTAAATGGGTCGAGTTCAATTGTGTTATATCTTAAATGGGTCAAATAGAAACGGGTCTAAGAGGTTGGATGTTTCCCAAAGTCTTTTTTTTTTGCATACAACCTCCATAATTGTTTCGTTCAAAGAACTAAAGAAGTTAAATTTTTATTGTAATAATAATGTTTTAATAACCCTAACTAGCGTCTAGCATGTTACTTATGTATAAAAAGGTTTTTTTTTAAATGGACAAATAAAAATTACCCTTTTCAGCCCGCTCATCTTGCCACCTCTTCACAAAACGCTTACACTTATATAAACATGTTTTTTCTGGGTTCAGTCTCCAAGTTTCTTCTTTTCAGAAACATATAATCAGGACCTATAAAGTGTAACTGTTAAATTGTAACCTAAAATTTTTGACTTTTGAGGCTTGAGAGTTAGGTTAGATAGTCAGTTAGTGATAGGAATTAAGACAGAAGATTCAACCCTAAATCAGAATTGGAGAAGAAGATAAGAGAAAATAGTAGGAATATTGTATTAATGGCATTCAAAGTAGAAATTACAAAGATGATCCAGGGCTATGCCCTCTCTCCATACATCATGAAGGAGCCTTAACCAATCTAACAAACTCATGCATACCTCACCAAGCCTTATTCTCTCCTACTTATACTATATCACCTCTAACAAACTCCATCCACTATTAGAAAAGTCCCCTTTGCCCCTTCTAGAATACACATGTATCATTTTAGGTTTATCTTTAGAATGGAATGGTGTATCTCTATCAATTAGTCACCATCCGAAGTCCGAACCAGCATTTACAGTTTTACCATCATGGTCCCCACTCCCCAGCTTTTATGCATAAGTCATACAGTTCTTCATTAAACCACGCTTAATTAATTCTAGTCACATCTAGCTATTACCTCACAGCAACCATATGAGAGAAAATTTCACTAGAAGTACGCATCAGCCATCAAGCAAAAGACTATATACCATTTTCATCAAACACACACATGTGTGTGTATACAGAGAGAGAGGGCCCTTCAATACAGATTTTAAATAGAGAACCGTGGGAACCGCATAATTTTTGATACATAAGGTGGTTATGTAACTGCATAACCGTCTCTCTCCCTCACCATATCACGTGTTTATGCGGTTCTCGCGGTTCTCTATTTAAAATTGGTTTTGCATTGAACACATCCACATATATGTATGTATGTGCATATATATATATGTGTGTGTGTGTGTCCCGCCATGTGATGGGGCCCTCAAATATTTATCAGATCTGACGAAACAGGTAGGTTAGACGGGTTTGGTACTTGGGTAACAGGTCAAATAGGGTAGGTTTTTAGTTTGGGTGGTGGGCTTGACGCCCAAACACTGCTCTGTCCTTTTATTATGAAGTTTATTAAGTAACTATTTGTTAAATACTCCACCCATTCCAAAACGATTGCCCAACTTACTATTTTAATTTGTCCCAAAATAATATCCAGTTTTAGGTAAGAATAGGAATAGGTATAATTGATTTAAGTTTCCCTTGTTACCCCCGATTAAAATTACTATCACAAAGATCAAAGAAAGCATTTAATAATTTGTGAAAGGGTAAAATTGCCATTTAGCTAAATAAATGTCTTAATAAATATGCTTTTCTTAAACTCTGCATTTTTGTCTAATGGACAAAAGATCATGGATGTTTTCAAAGCATAATTGTAATGAACCTTTTCAAATCAGACTCCGTTCGACGTTACAAATATATTTTTTATTTGTGATAACGATTATTGTTTTATCGTTTTCTGTAAAACCAGGCCAAAAACCCGTCTGCTCGTATAGAACACGAAGCAACCACTTCTAAAATCGGGGAAGACCAACTTTTCTATTTTCAACAAAGAGGGATCGATTATGAGAGAGCCATGGCTGCCATGATTTCTGGGTTTTGTAGGGACGTGTTCAACGAGCTTCCTGATGAATTTGGCGCTGAAGTTAACCAATTAATGAGCCTGAAACTTGAAAACTCAGTTGGTTAAGAACATCCAGAAACTGAATCATGGAAAAGTTTCAATCTTTGATCTGTTTTTAGCTTCTTGTGTGCGTGTATAAATGATAAACATGTATGTAAACCTTATAAAGGCAGTGCAGATTGTCTTTATATATACTGGTAGTGGTAGCCACTGTAAGCTTGTTTTATGACTACTGCTGTAATAATCTTACTAAATTTCTTGGAAGTATCTGCCCATTTAGCATTTTGATTTGTGGATCTTGTGATTGCTTGTATGTGTAATTTACCATAATGTCAAAATGTTCGTCGTATAGTCGTATGGTATGGTATGAGTTTTTATTTGTCATTTTTAAGTTGTATTTTTTTAATTATTTGTCATTTTATTTGTCATTTGCTTGTATGAGTTTTTAACAACATGCTTGAGGATGATGTTAAATCGGTATTTCAGGACCAATAAAATAAACTGATGCTACTGGATCAGCTATGTTGACTCGTTAAAAACCTTACTAAGAAAACCCAATTGAAGAAAAACTTAGTGAAAAGGAAAAAGAGTGCAACGTGTTAGATTAGAACTATATTTCGCTAGCACATATACTTAAACATAATATCATGTCTTGTGATATACACGAGATGCATTAGTGCACCGATTACGCTTAAGTACGGTGCTTCTAGACCAAGTACTTCTTCACCCTCTTCTTGGGGGAAATAAGGATATTTGTGTATGTTTAGCAACCAGACAATTATGGGTGTGCTTAACGGATAAACTTTGTCCATATTAAAATATGTTAACATCTTCTGGATGTAATTTGATTTATGGACATGTATATAATCACATATATACTCGAACATAAGGTCGAGGAATAATTTCATTATGTCAAAACTTATACCCCTTTTTTACAAAATATATATTGAGTCAATTTACCCCACACGACTAGTTCTCTTGAGACCATATAGAGATTGCTTTGAGATTTATAGCACATATCTTGGGGTAATGATTTGAATGCTTCAGACATTTTTAATCCTTTTAGGATTTTTATATAGATGTTATTTTCTAATGTCCCGTATAATTACTCGGTAACGACATCTATAAGTCTTATCTGAAGTCCTTGTAAAATTGCGAGGCTGATTAAACATCTAAAGGTTATCGCATCCACTACAGGGGAACACATAATCAACTTCTGGGATTTGGGAAAAAACCTTTGTGTTACAAGTCGTGCATACATCGCATAATTTCATAACTTTCGTTTCTTTTATATTAAAGACACCCATTTATAACCTACTGGTTTGATGTCTATGGTGTTCAGATTACAGGTCCGAAAACGTTTAACTTGTCATGCAAATTTAGTTTAGCCTTTTAGGCTTGCCATTTTAGGCAATCAACTATGTGTATGTGTTCTTACGGAGTTTTAGATATGTAATCTTTTTCTTTGATTACATATGTTGCTACAGCATATGCAAATATTTCAAAACACGTGTTTCATTTCGGTTCCATACTGTACTGCGTTGTACATAATTTATTGAAATCTCATATTTGTTTGGTACATGAGTTTCTTCTAGAACTCCATTTTCCTCTTCTAGGGTATTATAATTATCTTCCGGAATCATATTAGTCTCTTTTAGGACATTTACCTCTTCTGGGGCTTTATCGCTTCTTTCTGCGATTTCGTTAATCTCTTTTGGGATTTTATCTATAACCTCTTCTAGAGTTTTGTGTATAACTTCTTCTAGGGTTAGACCAGCTGCCTTATTCTGCTCTTTTATTCTCGTGGGTTTATATGTTTGAAACCGATTTATTTTCCATGTTTCCTGTGTATGGTAATCTTTCAATGATTACTTCAGTTTGAGCAGGTGAAGTTTATGCTGGTATATGTGACTATGTCACTATGTTTGTGTGTGTGTGTGAATGCATTAGACAATTCATTTGCTATTCTTTGCAAGAGCATGACATATTAGACTTCAGGCTCATATTAACCACTTCAGGGGTGATGATGATGCATTTGGTGTTTTTGTTTTCATGTATTACCAGTCTTTCCTTTCTTTATCCAAGCTCTCCCTATGACTGAGAATAATGTCTTATTTAGACAACATATTATGTTGTTAACATGTTCCATTCTAATGCATTATGATGGTGGTATTGGAACATAGATCGCACAACAAAAATATTTATTGTTGAGACAAAATTAGTTCTCTTCCGGAGAACATTTGTGCATGGGAGTGTTTGTGATCAGTAGTTGGTTTTGAACTGATTTGTGCAGCGGGATGCTCTCATGTAGAAGATGGCTATTCGCATCTTATCAATAGCTGTCTAGCTATTAACTGTAATCATGTAGTTAGTAATTTAGCTAAACTTCTGTTTGAGCATATTTTGCTGGATGTTTAATATTTATTCTTATAGACATACAATAAGTGGGCAAAATGCTACATATAAGGTAGCTAAAAGACTCACACATGACTATAGAGATGTATTTTTTAAGATCGTAAAATATTGAAAATGGTCGACATGGAGATTAACATGCTCGCATATTTCCTCTTGAATTCTTCCCAAATTTAAGAGGAATTCTTTATAGGAGTTTGTTTTCGGGGAATTTAAAGATTGATTTGCTGAGAGAACTCACTTCACATGATAGGTCTTTTGGTAGCAAAAAAATTTAAATTGTTGAGAGGACGCTTGTTGACACTTTTGATCATTTACCTCATCGCGATGCTACCTCGATGATCTATTTGGTCATGCTATATGGCGAAAAATATCTTTGGTTAGTAACTTCTGGTTACTCATTATATTTGATTTTTATTAGATTATTTTGTGCAATATATTTCTAGATTGTAAACCTTTAATTTTCTAGTATGGTCTTCTGGCCATGTTTGTAATTTGGAGATATCTAATATCGTTTTTGGTCACAGTATCAATGTGATAATCGTCGAGTCGATTGGTAAATTTTCTTTAGAATTTACTATAATATAAGACATTTCTTCTAATAGTGTTGTGACTATGCTCTTCTAGAGCATTCAATAAGGTCACCAACACATGAAATAGTACCAACAAGTGTCTCTGGTGGAGACAACAAATAAGATTATTATTTTATGTTTTAGGATAATGTTAGTTGTGTTGCTATATGCTAGACATTTATCACCGATAGTTACAATAACTCTACTAGAGTATTATGAACCTGGTAAGTAAGATAACCTTGCTCTTCTGGAGCATTCGATATGTTACAAAAACTGTTATTTTAGGTTTTAATCAGTGATGGCAAAAACAACAGTGTCTAAATGAAGGGTTGATAACAGGGCTACAAGGGTGCCTTCGATGCGTTTGTTTCAACCTCTTTTCCCTTGTACTTCAGTGATTTAGAGCTTAACAAAACGGCAACATGTTTGGCTATTGCGTATGTGTAGTGAATGTTTTCTCGCACTTGTAAGGTCTCCCCCTCAGTGGCCGACCCATGTTCTATCGGTTTAACCACTCATGTAGGGTTTATAATGATAAACCACTCACATCCATTAGTTGTTTTGTCCATACATATGGCCTCTGCTGGGGCCATGCCTTTCTTTTCCTTCATCCACCTTGAAAGGTAGACACATTCACATCAGGGAATGGGATAACACCGGTTGGTCACAATTAGAAGACATGATATGATTTACGAATATTTCAGGAAAACATATTCTCTGTATTACTACGACATGAACATGCTATGAGTGTGAGACGTGGAGAGCGTCTTGTCAAACATGGCAACATCAATGATGTTCTCTCCATATAGTTTCAACTCAGAGGTAATGTTGAAACGAGCTGAATTGTAGTTGCTAACCAACTTAAAATCATTTATTCATGACGAAGAAGATTTGTTGTGAGATTTAGGAGAATGACCAACTTCTGGTGATCAAGCATGTTTTTTCATGTTTCTCCACACGTCAAGAAAATCCTCAATGATGAGGTATTCCCGTCTTAGGTCTTTGGGGATGTGGTGGAAGAGAAAGATCACGATCTTAGCATTCGATTGGAAGGAAGCCTTGTTCCTATCATGGATTATCTCCCCTAGGTTATTCGCCATTAAGTGAATCTTAGCATCCAGAGTTCGGGGGATGTAGTTGTGTCAGAAAATGTAGAATGTGGTAGACTTGAGTTCAAACAAGATATAACATTGTATATAATGAAAGATTTCTTGTGGTTAAAATAGAATCTTTGTCTACATTGAGAGAACTTTGGGTTCTCGATAAATAGAACTTCTGTTTTTTAAAGTTAAAAAACCCAAAATCATTTTATATCTATACTATATAATAAATAAAGGTTTTTGCATGCCACGTGTCGCCTCCATATTCATTCTCACAATTTTTTTTCCGCCTCTCTCTCCTATTTAATGCACTTCTATCTTTTAATAATAATATATATTTAAAGAAAAAATATTAATTATACTAATAAAACACATTTATTTTAAATTATCTTTTATCATAAGAAACTGTAAAATTTAATTATATAACTTTTATTTTTAATCAGATAGTAAATAAAAGTCAAGTTATATTAAAAAATAGTAATTAACGTATTTTCGAAACCCAATTATATATTAATTTTTACATATTTTGAATTTGTTTTATATTCTTAGTATAGGTAATAAATTTCTACACATAAAGATTTAGAATTTATATGTATTGATATATTTCACCCCGTGTGTAAACACAGTATCTAAACTAGTATTTTAATATAAATTGCATTTGATATTTCGTTCTATCAACAGTTCCGTTGGATTAGTACGAAAAATAACATAAGATATCAAAATCAGGTCAATATTTAATTTACCAAAATCTAAAACATAAATTTTAGATACCAAGTAACAAAACTCAATTTGGTTAAATAAAATATGTGTTTTAAATTAAAAAAAAAAAATTTATGGCTCCCAAACTCATTTCAAATCTCAAAAATTATCGTCACCAAAGATGCTCTTATCCGTTTCTTGTGTTTTTGAATGGAAATTAATTCCATTTATTAAAGTTGACGTTCGCAAAGGAAACAACGTTTATCTGCTACCGAGAATTACGCAGGAATGGGTGGTCACGTACCTCTGTCCCCGACTCCCTCTCGTCGTGTTTCCGGTGACAAAGGACCTTTTGATCACCTAAACTCCACTTGCTCTCGACCCTCACATCTCCATGGATCTTTGGTTCGGTCTACATGTGTGTTTCCACCTTCTAGTTGGTCGAAAAACCAGTCGATGAACAGATTCAGAAGTCGAAAAACCAGGGAAGATGCAGGTGTTTGGATGATCGTCTGATGGCTTTTGAATGGTTGTTGGCAGCCATGGCTTTCACGAACTTCTTTTACAGTTAAAAAAATATCCAGATTGAAAAAGTGATATCCAAAAATTTGTGATCATTTCCGGTGAGTAATTCTACCCATCGAGGAACGGCCCTTAATGCTAACAATCAAGATTATCACTTTTGGCAACGAAAAATCAAGAGACTCGATCGTGCTGATAACGTGAAATGCAACAGAGAGAAAATGAGAAGGGAATAATATTCATTCATTAGGAAGTAATTACAAGTATAAGATACATCATATATGATAAAACCCTAAAACCTATAATTTTAGGCTGAGCCATAAAATAGTCTGCATTTATAACAAGAAGTAATTTAAAATAAATGAAAATTATATTTGAGTCTGGTCAGTTATAAAGTTTTTGTTTCATAGTGTTGAAATGGTATACAACAGTGAGGATATCCTCATCCCCTAATACTAAAATTACAGTATATTAAGGTCACTCTAATTCAGTCTCTATTGGAGTATTGGTGTTATCACACCAACACAATATTATTCTTTATTTATTACCATTAGTAGGTTAAAAACACTACGTAAGATGAATAATATAAAATATTAAATAGTTAGTAATAAGTGGAGAAAAATAAAGAAATAGTTAATAAAAGAAATATTAAATAATTAAGAAAAAATATTAAATGATTGAAGAACGAAAATATTAAACAATTTAGTAATAAGCTAAATCCTTAATTGTTTAATATTACAATTTAGGCCCTATCAGTATTAAGTTTTTAAAAATCTTTTTTAGTCTACTTAGCCAAAATCCTCTTTTTATTTGATCCCCTCAATAAAATTGAAGGAATTAGTAAAAGATACATATGTTGTCGTGAGAGTTAAGCACATGGAGTACGAACGAATCTTTTGGATTACAATTTAGGCCCTATCAGTATTATACTCACACACTCCACCATATATAATCTCATATTCTACTTGACTATACCACTAAGGATGATATGGACACTGTTGTGGATTGATCAATTTCTTCTAAAAAACCTAATTGATTATTAAGAAACTTAGAGTGTGATTGAGAGTGTCGTGGAAAAGTGTTTATTGACTTATTAGCTTTTCAAAAAGTAAATAAGTCAATAAATCATTCTCAAAAGGCAAGAAATCCTGGCTTTTGAAATGGCTTATTGACTTATTGGCTTTTTAAAAAGCTAATAAGTCAATAAGTACTTTCACACCATACTCCCAAACACTCTCTTAGTTTGAATCACAACGGAAACAGGTTAATCAAATTACAGTTTTCACTATTTGATTAAAGAATTAATTGAACACTTAAAAATTCAAACTCGCCTCTTTCAATTGATAAACTTAAATCAAAAGTTAAAAAGAACGATCGATTACAATTGAAAATATAATGCGACATGTACTTGTATAATAGACGAATGTTTTTTGGATTATACAACCTCTATCTTAGTAGATAACATGACCCATGTGTTTCTTTGTTCCAAGCTCCTTCATGATTTCTTTTTTAAGATCCAAATTGCTTGAATCTTATCTTTGTTGCTTTCAAGGCTTTCACTAGCAAATATAAAGCAATTAAGAACCAAAATCTTGTATTGTGCTATGAAAAGGGACCTAAATACGGAGTGATGGGTATGGAACAAATGTACAGTTTGATATGTATGCCTCTTGACATGTAGTTGAGTTAATTTTAACAACGGGTGTTTGGACAATGTGCACGATTCTTGAGTTTAGATCCTGTGATTGATAAGAGGGAACCTCACACGCTCGATAAGCTTGATTTACCTCTCACATGGTAAACTTGGGGGTGTTTAGTTTGTCCTGATTAAGTATTTATGTAACAAATCCTTTTGGACAATTTCAATACATATCACAAGCCAATTGTAAACTAAAGATGCACCACCCGTACACTATACTGGTTGTAAATTTATACCCTGTTTACTCGTTCATTTAGCCACATAAGACGATGCTTTTCCACGAATGAAATTGTCCACGAATGTCATCCTTCTTTACACATGAACCCACAAAACAAATAAGGCGGGTCTCCCAAATTTTAAATCCTCTTTTCATATTAAATTTTTTTTATAAACAAACAATATTTACTTAAATACGGGAATATCCAAATCATGTATATGCAAAATAAGATAATATTTTTTTATCAAACTTATTAAATTTTAAATAATGTAACATTTCTATCTAATAAATAAAAATCCTAAATGACAATGGCACAATTCTAGGCCATCTAAAATTTTATTTTCCCGCCTCTATCCCCTATTAAATAATGATAATATTAAAAGAATATATTTTTAGATATTAATATAAATTTAATATGAATACTTATTATTTAATTATGGATAGTTATTGTATTATTAACCAAATAAATTTACTATAAAATTAATTATGAATAGTTATAATTTCTGACTTTCCATATCAATTTAAAATTATGTTCGTTAAAATATTAAAAAAAAGAATAATGATAAAAAACTGTTTTTTATAAGTGATTTTTAAAACTTTTAAAGAATTTAATGTGGTTGGATGGTTTGAATGGTAAAAATACAATATGCCAAATAATAAAAAAAAATAGGCGGTGTTAAAAAAATCAAAGTTTTATTTCTTATTTTTTATATGTATTTATATATATTTATAATTGTAATTTAAGTTAACTTATATGTGTTAAAAATATATTTAAATAACTAAGTACACTTTAACTGAATTGACATTTATCAATTATGTAAAAGAATTAATACCTAGTTGAAAAAAAATGTTGTAAAAACTAACTTAACAGAATTTATAATTGTCATACAAACTGCAAAGTTCATTTTTAAAGACATAGTTTGACGATTGTATGTGTTAACATATTACATTATATTTTATTCGAACTGTGTAATACACATGTTTATTCAACCCGCACAATACATATGTTTTTTTTACCTTTTTAATATTAAGTATATAACATTACATATATTCAACCCGTGTAATACACAGGATTCTAACCTATATATATCAATTATAATAAATAAAGGTTTTGAGGCGCCACGTGCCATCGTTCTAGATTTTTTAATATTAAGTATATAACATTACATAAAAAATCCATGCTTTAGTTCTTAATTTTTTATATGTATATATATATATATAGTTGCAATTTAAGTTAACTTAGTTATGGTAAAATGATATTTAAAGGACGAACTACACTTTAATTGAATTAACATTTATCCATTACATAAAAAAAATTAATACACAGTTGAAAAAAATGTTTTAAAAATTAACTTAACGAAATTTATAACTGTCACGTCAATTTTTTTAAGACATATATTGACGACTGTATGTCTTAACTAATTATATTATATTTTATTCAACAAATGTAATACAAGAGTTTTTAATGACATAACATTTTTATTACAAAATATATAACATTATATTTATTCAACCCGTGTAATACACGAGATTCTAAACTAGTATAATTATATAAATAAATGTTGTTCTACAAAAAAATCTAAATAAATAATTTAGTTATAAAAATAGTTAAATTGTAAGAATAAAGAAAGATTTTGTTTGAAAAATAATAACTAAGAGCATTCGCATCAGGTTTTTTTATCCTTATCTTTATAATTTAACTAAAAACTATCATTCTATTAAAAATTTGTTCATTTTTTAAAAGTCTCTCACATCTCATTCATTATCTTTATAATTTTAAATAAATAGTTAAGGAATTGATATATTTAAGATTCTAGTGTTCATTTCTTTATAATTTTAAAGATAAAGATAAGGTTTAAAGAACATGATGTAGGAACATTCTTATCAGTTTTTTTTATCCTTATCTTTATAATTTAACTAAAAATCATCATTCCATAAAAAAAATTTGTTCATTCTTTAAAAACCTCTCACATCTCATTCTTTATCCTTATAATTTTAAAGAAATTGTTAAGGAATTAGTATATTTAAGATTTCAGTGTACATTTTTTTATAATCTTAAGGATAAAAATAAAGTTTAAAAAATCTGATGTAAGACTTTTTTAACTTAAGTCTTATTTTTTTTCCCTTATAATTTAAGGATATGGTATATATACCAAGGGGAAAGTGAATATAATTTTGTTAGGCATCTAAGCTTAGATGCGAAACCAATCAAAACTACGTCATTTTGATAAAAAAAAATCATCTATTCAATTAAAATAACATCCTTAATTATAACATCATCTAAAATTGATGAGATGTATAAAATTGCAATTCAAGAATACTGTGTTGGGCAATCCAAAATTTACAGCCCCGGTTCGTGAGAGAAGTCGCCACTCCAAAAATATGAATTTGTGTATCTAGGAAGATGCTAAGTTGTTAACACAGAACTCAAAATCAATTTTCTATTCAATACATACCTGCACACATTCTTTTCTACTCATAAATAACTAATTAACCTTCTTGATCCCAATTCTTTGATATTAATGTCGCAAGGCTACGAGAAAAATAAAGTGAATATGGTTACGGTGCATAATTTGTTAAGATGATAATGTAAATTCTTTAGAAGCCTGCAAATTAATTGGAGAATAAAGATGAAACAGGGAAGGAGGCGAAATTATTGGAGAATAAATAGATAAATCAAGTGATTTAAATTAAATTTAAGTTAAATTTAATTAAAACGACGTCGTTTTGATTAGTTTCGTATCTAAGCTTAGATGCCTAACAGTGATGGGAAAAACGCAACCGACCACAAACGGTAACAAAACAAATGCGCGGAAGCAAATCTCGTTTGGTCAAAACTTTCTCGACCCAAATAAACCTGTTAGGATGCAAACAAATAAGGTACGCTAAAAATAACCAAATCAGTCTCAAATCACTATGCAAAATAAAATAGAGAGACAGTGAATTTTTTAGCATGGAAAACCCCTCAAACGAGAGAGTAAAAACCACGAGACTACTAGAGCCGCTTCAAATCCACTATCACCAAATCAAGAGCAATACAAAGTCTTCTTTAGGTAAACTAGAGGCATACAATAATCATCATACACTTGAAATCACTAAACATCAAGTATATGGAATCATAAACAAAAGATAAAGGAGAAGGATCACCAAATAGAGTTACTCCAAGGCTCGATCTTGAGTACCTCGTTTCTTCTTTCTATCAAACGAACCCACACCTAATCGTGTCTCTAAAATGGCAGAAAGGCAAAGCTCCCCAAAACCCTTTTCTTTTTCTTCTGTTCTTCTTCTTCGAAAGATAGCAGATAACCCAGATACAGAACCAAAAAAACTTTTGATGTAGTTGCTGACAAAAATTAAAGACCAAGTCTTTAATGCTCCCAACCCCCCCCCCCCCCCCGACTCTTTGGGGTTTGTACGACAACAGCAACAAAGAAGAAAAATACATTTATTTTTCTTAATTAAATTATTGGGCTAAAAAATAAATGGCTCAACATGGGCCAAAAAAGTCCAACAAATCTCCCCCTTTTGGCCTATGCGGAAGAGTTCGCCATCCCGGCGATCGAGCAATAGATCTTCAACTTTTTCCTTGCCAAAGCTTTAGTCAACATATCGAAACAATTATCATTGGAATGAACTTTATCAAGTTTAAACAACTTGTCTTCAAGTGCATCTCTAATCCAATGATACCTCACATCAATATGTTTTGTTTTTTTTATGGAACATAGAATTCTTAGCAAGGTGAATAGCACTTTGATTATCACAAAGAACCACGTAGCGTTGTTGCATAAAGCCAAGCTCTTGCATAAATCTTTTCAACCACAAAAGTTCTTTGCACGCTTCTGTTACTGCCATATACTCAGCCTCGGTGGTGGACAAAGCAACACACTTTTGAAGTCTTGATTGCCATCTCCCCCTGCAAAAGTCATCAAATATCCAGAGGTAGATTTCATGTTGTCCTTATTTCCTGCCATATCAGAATCAGTATAACCAACAAGCATCGGCTCTCCATTTCCAAATGATATACCTAATTTGGAAGTACCACGTAGATATATAAAGATCCACTTAACTGCTTCCCAATGCTTCTTACCTGGATTTGACATAAACCGACTAACAACACCTACTGCGTGGGCAATGTCAGGTCTTGTACACACCATTGCATACATCAAGCTTCCAACTGCTGAGGCATATGGAACTCTATACATTTCTTCAATCTCTTCCTTAGAAGAAGGGAAATCTTTATCAGTTAGCTTAAAGTTGGGAGTAAGGGGTGAACTGACCTCTTTGGTTTTAGCCATGTTGAATCTACAAAGCACCTTCTCAATGTATTGCTCTTGTGACATGTGCGGCTTCTTTGAAGCTCTATCTCTAATAATCCGAATGCCAAGAATCTGTTTTACTGGCCCCAAGTCTTTCATAGAAAAGGACTTGCTCAATTCTTTCTTCAGCTAAACAATTCTCTTTGCATTCTTGCCAACAATCAACATGTCATCAACATAGAGTAATAGGATGATAAAATCATCATCACCAAACCTATGGAAGAAAACACACTGGTCTGAAGTAGTCTTTCGGTAGCCTTGCTCCCCCATGACTGACTCAAATTTCTTATACCACTGTCTTGGTGCTTGCTTCAACCCATAAAGACTTTTATGAAGTTTACAGACATAGTCTTCTTTACCCTTAACCTGAAAACCTTCAGGTTGCTCCATATAGATTTCCTTATCCAAGTCACCATGAAGGAATGCTATCTTGACATCCATTTGCTCAACCTCAAGATCAAGACTAGCTGCCAAACCAAGAATCACCCGAATGGAACTCATCTTCACGACTGGATAGAAAATCTCATCAAAATCAACACCCTTTCTTTGACTGAACCGTTTGACAACCAATCTAGCCTTGTACCTAGGTCGTGAGGTATGTTCTTCAGTCTTCACTTTGTAAACCCACTTGTTTTTCAAAGCTCTCTTGCCTTTAGGCAGTTTCACCAACTCAAATGTATTGTTCTCATACAAGGAATTCATCTCATCTTGCATAGCTTCAACCCACTCCATTTTATGTTCATCTTCCATGGCCTCAGTATAACACTCGGGCTCTCCCCCATCAGTGAGTAACACATACTCATCAGTAGAAAAATGGGTGGAAGGATGACGATATCTTGTAGACCGCCGAGTGGGACAAATGCTGGCATATCTGGTATTGGTAGTTCAGGGTGGAAATCCTCACTCGGCTCTAACTGCTCTGGAATATCAACGTTATCAGTACCATGTTGTTCACCATTTTGAACATCATCTCCATTATGTGTCTCGGTTTGCCGAGGAGGAACCAGATCCAAATCAGTAAGATCATCAGTTTGTTGAGGAACTATCTTTATCTTCTCAATATCTTTCAAACTCTGTTCTTCCATGAACACCACATCACGACTTATAACGAGTTTCTTCAGAACCGGATCATATAACCTGTATCCAAACTCATCTTGCCCATAACCAAGGAATAGACAAGGCTTGGTCTTCACATCAAGCTTTGATCTTTCATATTTGGGAATATGCACAAAAGCCTTGCATCCCGCAAATGACGATATGAAACATCTTTGTTACTCCAAACCCTGTCAGGAACATTAAAAGACAAAGGAACACAAGGAGTTAGATTAATAACATGTACCGCTGTATTCAAAGCTTCACCCCAAAAGGAATTAGGCAACCCTGCATGCGAGAGCAGACGTCTAACCCTCTCAACCAATGTTCTATTCATCCGTTCGGCTAAACCATTCAACTGTGGTGTCTTTGGAGGAGTCTTTTAGTGTCGAATACCTTTCTCTCTACAATAAGCATCAAAAGGACCAATGTACTCACCTTTATTATCTGTCTGAATACACTTAAGCTTCTTCCCAGTTTGTCTCTCAACTAGGGCATGAAATTGCTTAAACATATCTAATACTTGATCTTTAGATTTCAAAAATAAGCCCAAACCTTCCTTGAATGATCATCGATGAATGTGACAAAGTATAAACAGCCACCAAGTGATCTAGTCTTCATGGGACCACATATATCGGAATGCACCAAATCAAGTATATTTTCTTTTCTAGAGGGAGGATGACTCTTAAAGGAAACTCTGGTTTGCTTACCTTCCAGATAATAAGAACGCTTCTTCAAATGAACATCATGCACACCGGACAAGACATTTTTCTTCAACAATAGAGACATCCCCTTTTCACTCATGTGACTAAGTCTCTTATGCCACAAGTAGGTCATATCAGAATTCATCAATGAGTGGACCGAGTCTCTAGAGATCTTCGGATGTGTCATGTATAACTTTGAACTTCTTTTACCTCTTGCCACGATCAAAGAACCACGAGTGAGTTTCGACATTCCATCACCAAGGTTATTGTGGTAGCCATCATCATCAAGTAAGCCAGCAGATATCAAATTAAGTCTAATATATAGAACATGTTTTACATTGTGTAAAACCAACTCCATTCCAGTATCAAACTTCAAGCAAATATCCCCAACACCAATAATCTTAGATAACCCATTATTACCCTTCTTAACACTCCCAAAGTCACCAAGAGTATAAGATGAATAAAAATCCCATTATGATGTCACATGACAGGTAGCACGACTGTCAACAACCCAACTCGAATCATCATGTGCAAGATTAACCATATCATAATCACAACAAATAAAGAACTCTTCTGTAGCAGTGTTAACTTCAGCAATGTCATTACCGCCATCATCTTTTTTATGTTTGTTCTTTTGGTTGTTGTAATTGGCTTTCTTATTCTCCTTCTTCAATTATCTACAGAATCGAATTGTGTGTCCTTTCCGACCACAATCATAGCACTCAAAATCAGCAAACTTTCCTTTAGACTTACTACGATGTTTCCCTCTGTTACTCGGACCTCTACTCTGACTTCTCCCTCTGTTTTCTGTGACTAAAACATCTAAATGTGAAGAGGAACCTTGTGACTTTCTTCTCATATCTTCATTTAAAATATGATGTGTTGCAAAACACATGTATTTATCTGTGTATATTTGTGCATAATTGTATAGTTTTGTATAGTTTTAAGTTCGTTATGAGTTCGGTCAGATTTGCAGGTCATAGTGTGCTAAGGGAGCGGAAAGCGGAGCTAAATCCTGGAGAAATCGAGCACAAGGGGAAAGAGGATGAATCAAAAGAAGAAAAATCAATTTTTTGAGAATTTATGCCCCTCGCGGTACGCGAGGGAGGAAGAGAAGATCCCTCGTGGTACGCGAGGGAAGCAAGGAAGCGCCCCGACTAAATTGTCCCTCGCGGTACGTGAGGGACCGCCCATATGTCTCTCGCGTTACGCGAGAGACCCGCTAATCCGGTTTGTGAGGAATTTTTAGGGTTTTAATGTTTATGTCGGCTATTCTTCAAAGGGATCGACTAATTGCCGCCAGAGCTTGGATCTTGGGTGATTTTGGCAAGAAAGATTGGATTTTGATCAAGGTTTCAAGATATTGGAGACAAATCGGGTTATAATCAAGCATTCGATCACGATTAATCATTCGGTTGTTCTTGATCTGTGTTCTATGACTTTGTTTCCTATTTTAACTCTGATACTTCTTTATTTATCATGTTTCTTGGCTAAAACTTTAGAACTGCCAAGGTTTAAGATGATTGGATGTTAAAGATTGGATTTTTATTGGTTTTGGGGATATTAATATGATTTTATGCTTTAGTCCAGATCTGATTTGGTGTGTTTGATGAATATGCATGCTTGTTATTGATTGTTTGTTGGTTTATTCATTCATACATGCTTTGTTGAATGTCTTTCATGAATGAGTGTGTAGTAGGTCGTTTACTTTGTGTTTGTGATTAATTTGTGGTTGTCTAGACGTAGTCACCATAGGATTGTCAACTAATAATCAATTAAAATCAAATGTTCTTTTTATCTAAATCTCTGAAAAAGTGATAGGTAATCAGTTAGTCTTCAGTGTTAGGGTTTCTGAGTGTGAATTGTCTGAGAGGGCGTTTACATAGTCTGGTATTGTTGCTGATCTGTGTCAAACATAGTGAATTCAGATTGCTCCTTGCATCTTTGATGTATTGAGATAGCGTAACCGAGAGGTGAGTTGTCTATCGAGTCTATAGCATAACCGGTGATACCGAGAGGTGATCCGATAACCGGTGAGTTTAATAGCTTTGAGTAGTCTTCTGGTCACATCCCGCGACCAAGAGTGATCGGGAATCCATTAGTTAGTCTTGAGGGTGTCATATCTTTAGAACCTAGGTCCATATCATATTCCTTAACCAATAGAAGCCAAGCTTAGCATTCATGATTCACAACCTAGGTAGTCCTTTCCATTCTTATTGATTTCATCCCGGTCCTTGTTAGATAGTCGTTTGTCTTCTTTAGTATTCATTGCCTAGTTTAATCTTAGTTCGTAGAATCCCCCCCAATCCAAACCAAATATTAAGTCCTAGTTAGAGTCTAATTTGTGTTAGAGTCAGTGTCTTGTAGGTTCGATATCCGGACTTCTGTTAGCTGTGTTGCAATTGATAGGTACACTTGTCTGTCTTTGTGATCTAGTTTAGTAGAGTTATCTAGAGTTTAACTAGAGTGTCTAGGTTAGTTTGTGTTTAATTTTATAGACCGTTTGACCGACATCAAAATACTGCTTTTAGCCAATTCCATAGTGATAACACCATTTGCTGCAGAGTTGGATAATGATGTCCTAAAAGTCTCCCACGAATCTGGTAAAGTGTCAAGGAGCCATAAACCTTGTAACTCGTCTTCAAACTTGATACTCATTCCTGCAAGCTGATTAACAATTCCCTGAAAGACATTCAAGTTATCGGTAACAAGAGTACCATCATGGTATTTCAAGTTTATCAACTGTTTAATCAAGAATAATTTATTGTTCCCAGTCTTCCGAGCATACAACTCCTCAAGCTTGTTCCACAAGGTACGAGCATGAGTCTCCCTGCTAATATGGTTCAAAACATTATCATCAACCCATTGTCGGATATACCCGCAAACCTTTCTATGCAAAATATTTCATTCTTCATCTGTTTTATCTTCAGGTTTATAAGTGTAAACACATGCAAATAATAATCCTTCACATAAAGAAAGTCTTCAATCTTGCCTTTCCAAACATGATAATTAGAACCATTCAGATTCACAATCCTACTTGTATTAGCTTCTATTGTTCAAACAAGTCTAAACCCAATAACAAGAGCCAATGGCTCTGATACCAGTCTAATGGGAAAAACGCAACCGACCACAAACGGTAACAAAACAAATGCGCGAAAGTAAATCTTGTTTGGTCAAAAATTTCCCGACCCGAATGAACCTGTTAGGATGCAAACAAATAGGGTACGCTAAAAATAACCAAATCAGCCCCAAATCACTATGCAAAATAAAATAGAGAGACACCGAATTTTTTTAGCGTGGAAAACCTCTCAAACGAGAGAGTAAAAACCACGGGACTACTAGAGCCGCTTCAAATCCACTATCACCAAATAAAGAGCAATACAAAGTCTTCTCTAGGTAAACTAGAGGCATACAATAATCATCATACACTTGGAATCACTAAACATCAAGTATATGGAATCATAAACAAAAGATAAAGGAGAGGGATCACCAAATAGAGTTACTCCAAGGCTAGATCTTGAGTACCCCGTTTCTTCTTTCTGTCAAACGAACCCACACTCAATCGTGTCTCTAAAATAACAGAAAGGCAAAGCTCCCCAAAACCCTTTTCTTTTTCTTCTGTTCTTCTTAAGATAGCAGATAACCCAGACACAGAACCAAAAAAACTTTTGATGTAGTTGTTGACAAAAATTAAAGACCAAGTCTTTAATGGTCCCAACCCCATTGACTCTTTGGGGTTTGTACGACAGCAGCAACAAGGAAGAAAAATACATTTATTTTTCTTAATTAAATTATTGGGTTGAAAAATAAATGGCTCAATATGGGTCAAAAAAGCCCAACAAATAACACCATATTCACTTTCCCCATATATCAATACTGATGTGGATGCTCTAAGACCCTTTTAAGTTTTAACTCAAATCTTATTTTTTTCTTTTATAATTTAAGAATATTATATATATACCAATCCTAATTTAAATGATCTAAAACACATGACATAATATATTCGGTATTAAATAAAAAATGAAGACAGTATTTAAATTTAAATGAAAATATAATGACATCCTTGATAAAACGTAGAGGTTGATTTGTAGGTAAAGAATCCAATAAAGGTGACGTACCCGATCCGTTTACCTTTGACCCGAAACAGAAAACAAAACCACTTGTACCCTTGCCCCCCAATTCTTTCTGCTGTAGGGCAACGCTCTCTCCTTCTCCTTCTCCTTCTCCTTCTCCTTCTCCTTCTCCGCTCATCGGAGACGGTTCAGGATCTAGGGTTCCACCACCTCTCTGCCCCGCCGTATAATCGGTACAACCTCTTTTCTGTTTCATCGATTATATTTTACCCTTCACAATTTGAACTCCGAATTATCAACTATCACCTAGGTTTTGTTTCTTATAGCTTCAAACATTCTCATTACTTGTAATTTTGGATTACGAATTTCGATAAATAATTCTTTTTAGCTTTAATCCTGTTTAGATTATCGAGCTCTGTTTTCATATTAGGTATTTGCAATTGATATGTTTAAAATGTGTATTAGACCTTTGCACCATAATCAATTTAGTAACCTGCAAACCCTAATCTGTTACCAGAGTCTCACAATGTAGGTAATAGGTATTGGATTCGTCTAGGTGTTTTTTTTAATTGTTTCTAGTCACAATATAGTTTGTATATGCCCCTGTACACAAACTCTCTTCACAATATTATAGTTTAGGTATACATCTTTGGGTGAGAAATGCCAATGTATTGCATTTTTACCTCACAAAAGGGTGTAGTTTAGATCTAAGTGTTTGACAATGTATTGGATTTATTTAAACTTATAAACCTTGTATGTACTTTGTGCATGATTTCTTACAACTATAATTGTGTGGTTATTGATCCTAAATGCTGTGTATAACTCTATAAAAGTAACAATAACATTAGTCATATAGAACATGGATTGTTATCAAAATTTCAACTCTGATATGTTTTCATTATCTGAAGATATAATTATATAAAGATATTATGCTCCCTCCCTTCCAAAAATTGCAATGCTTGGCTTTACATGTAGCTTAATGAAAGCCTTTTACTAATTTTCAAATACCGAAAATACTTCTTAATAAGATCAAACAAGGAAAACTTGTGAACCACAATCAATCTCACCAATACTTGTATCTTTCTTTTGTTAGAATTATATAATTTTATTTTTCATGCAGGTTGGTCAACCTCAGCTTAGAGCAATAAGTGCAGGATTGTAGGGATTGAGGTGCTGTTGACAGCAAACTGACCGAAAATGAATTATTCATCTGACGAGGATGATAAACCCTTGGTTTTTAGAAGGAATTTAAAACCTGATAAAGCCAAGTGTTCTTCCCAGCCTCCTAAACCTTCTCCTAAACCAAGCAATGACTCAGATTCTGAAGATGATAAACCACTGAGTTCAAAATTTTCAACTGTATCAAAGGGAAACATCAATCATGCCAAAAACGGAGCCCATGTGAGTGTGTCTACAGCTCCTAAACCACAAGTCAAAGATGAAGATTCTGATGATGAAAAACCATTATCTTCAAAATTTATATCTAAACCAAAGGTGGGATCAGCAAACAAAGTTCATCAAAATGGTTCTGCATCAAGAGATAATCCATCTAGGAATATTGGCGTGAATAAGCGACCATTAGATGAAGAACGATCTTTAGGACAATCATCCCTCAAAAAGTCAAAGCTTTCAGATTCTTCAACACCAGTCAACCGCAAAGCAGTGAATTTGAAAGCAGAAACCAAGTCAGATGATGATCTTCCCATATCAGAAAGAATAAAGAACCAGGCTTCATCAAGCAGTAAACCGTCATCTTCAAAACAAAAAGTGATAAAAAAGAAATCCTCATCTTTAAACCAAACCAACAAAAAGTCAAAGAAGGTGGTAAAAAATTCAAAGTATTCAAAGCCATCAAAAGTCCCACCTGGCTCCGGTGAAGGGCAGAAATGGAGTAGTTTGGCTCATAATGGTGTAATTTTCCCACCTGCATACAAGCCTCATGGTGTTAAGATGCTCTACAAAGGGAAGCCTGTTGATTTGACCCCTGAGCAAGAGGAGGTGAACTTTATACACACACATATACTACGTACATACCTGTATCTATTATCTTGATTAAAACATTCTTATGTTTGTTGATGGTACATGCTACAGGTTGCAACGATGTTTGCAGTGATGTTAGATACTGATTATATGACTAAACCTAAGTTTAAAGAGAATTTCTGGGGTGATTGGCGTAAGATTCTGGGGAAAAACCACCCGATTCAGAATTTGGATGACTGTGATTTCAAACCAATTTATGAGTGGCATCAGAGCGAAAAAGAGAAGAAGAAGCAAATGAGTACAGAAGTAAGGGATTTAGACATTTGACTATCTTTAAGCAAATATCGCTCTTTGCTTGTTAGTAATTATGGTAACGTTGATGTTGTTGGTTTTGGTTGGTCTTCAAGATTAAACTTATTTTGTCATTATAGATGAATATTTTAGACATATGACTGATAGCAAACACTTATGGATACTTTATCTAGTGTAATATATTATTAATGCAAGAGTTGTTTTGTGTAGGAGAAGAAGGCCTTGAAAGAAGAAAAGATGAAGCTAGAGGAAAAGTACATGTGGGCAGTTGTTGATGGTGTCAAAGAAAAGGTGATATCAGGTTTTTTTATATATTTTTATTATGATGAAATTGTGTCATCATGTGCAAAGAAATGACAAACATTGTTATAAATGAAGCTGGTAAAGGAAGCCTAAATTTTATATTATAGGAATCACAGTTGATCACATTATTTATATAACATCGGTTCCAAAGGCCTTACGTTCGATTCCTTCTTACCTCTTTTTCATCTCAACTTGTTTGCACCGATTTCATTGTTTCTCACATCAGTTAAATGGGGCGCCATCCCATAAAGTGAAATCATTAAATAGCCAAAACAAATGGGACCTTAAATCTATTTGTTAGAGATATGATAGATAGTGATTTAAGTTTATTTAGGCTTCTTTTTGTAGTCATGAGCTTATTAATAGAGGTTGTTACCTCACAATGAATGATAGAAATATTTTCACATGTCTAATTAGTAATTACACTATTAAAAAGAAAGAAAATTTGTATATTGATATATAGAATTCAATACCAATATAAATCACCTTTTTAACTTTTTATGCAGATATTGTCCTAGAAAGCACATTTGCTGCTATTAAAGTTATTTTGTAATATTTATCTATCATAACTTATTTGAGTGCAAGGGACCAATGCATGTTTATACTTTATACTCCAGCCATTTGTAAACTTTAATTCTGATAATGGAGTTCTCTTTACCAAGATCTAATGATCATCCCTGCACATAACTAAAGTTATAAAATATATTACGTGTTCACCGTTCCTTTTTCTTTTTATTGGCTTATAATTTTCTTTAATTGATGTTGTAGGTTGGCAATTTTCGAGTGGAACCACCTGGGTTATTTCGAGGCCGTGGGGAACATCCAAAGGTTCGAGTGACATCTTTGCCCCTCTAAAGAAAGATTTCAATTTATTTCACTAGAGATTACTAGCCGTGTCCCATGAAAATTGCAGCACTTTCTACTCGGATGGATTTCAAGAATTTACCTTTTTTTCCCATTATCATAACTAGGACTTATTTTTGCATTTGGGTCCATAATTTTTTTGTCTTCTATTGAATAATTTTTTAGATAGGGGTAAGTATGGGTCAGTTAAGGCCAAAAACGAACCTTAATGGAAATTTCGGTTGTGAGATTATCCAAACCGATCGGTTTCGGTTAAAGGGTGGGTTGGTTTTTGCTTTTCGGCTAAATTCGGTTAACACCAAAATTTAAGCTCTTGCCCTTGGCCCAACAATAATTAAAGTGGCCCCTTTTTCGTTCAAAATTCAGCCCAACAAAAGTAGCACGCGACACGGTTTTTGGCATTTTCTGGCCAATAGTCTTTTTTAAGCCCAAGACAATGAAAATTTTCCATTCAAATATTTCATATTATCTAATATTTTAAAAATAATAAAAAATACAAATTGCTTCATATTTGGGTCGGTTAATAGTTTGTCGGTTTTTACATATAACTGTAACCGAACCGCTAACTTCGGTTAATCTGATTTAAAAAAAAGAACCATCGGGCGTTCTAGTAATTGTTCAGTTTTTTTGGTTTCGATTACAATTCGTTTTTTCTGTTTTTATGCTCACCCTTAGTTGTAGATATTTGACAAATAGTCAAGATTTTTACCAAGTCAAAAGTTGCAAATTTCATCTGGAAATCACAATTGTCATTGTTTCCTAGATGGGAAAGCTCAAAAAACGTATCCGTCCAAGTGATATTACCATAAACATTGGAAAAGATGCTACAATCCCAGAATGTCCAATTCCTGGTGAAAGGTTTGGCTTTATTGTTATTTTTTTGTTTATTTCTCATCAAATATAAAAAAATGCCCTTTCCTCTAGATGGTATCTACTTTTGAGATTAATCCAATGTGTTGCAGTTGGAAAGAAATTAGGCATGATAATACTGTTACATGGTTAGCTTATTGGAATGATCCAATCAACATAAAGGAATTCAAATATGTGTTTCTAGCTGCTAGCAGTTCCTTAAAGGGCCAAAGCGACAAGGAAAAATATGAAAAGGCTAGGATGTTAAAGGTATGTCAAATAAATGTTACTCATAAGTAGAGGTGGCAAAACGGGCGAGATGAGCCAGTTGGGTAACTGATCATAATGGGTCGATTGTGTTGACCCGAAACAGTGTTTGTCCAAAATCTTAGGTTTTTGTATATATTATTGTGTCAAATAAGATCACGAAAGTTATATTATTTCAATAATAATCTATTTTCTAATAAGATGATTTAGGAGGTTTTATGCAAAAAAGTACATTCTAGGTGACTTTTGACCCATTTGATTGGTTACTTTTTCAGCTAATTTTACCTGTTACAGATAAAACATAACCTGAATTGACCCATTCATAGTTTCTTGGGTTGAAATCACCACCTCTACATTTCTAGCAATTGCTATTGTATTGAATTCTCATAATTGACTCGTTTTCCCATTTGGTTATAGGGCTACATACAAGGCATTAGAAATGCTTACACTAAAGATTTTGGAAATAAGGATGTGACAAAGAGACAAGTAGCAGTTGCTACTTATCTCATTGATAAACTAGCACTCAGGGCAGGAAATGAGAAGGTACCATCTTTTATGCCCCTTTTCTTTGTATTTACTTTTTATAAATTTTTTCAGTACACGAGTTTTAATTTATTATGCTTATCCTCTCTCTGTTCTACAATTGCTTCGTTTAGAGCAGTGTTGCAAAAATCGGGATTAATCGCCGATTATTACTCGGTAATCGGTGGGTTACTGATTAATTTTCATGTAATCGGACAGATAATCGCTAGTCGGTCCTAGTCGGCCAAACATCGGTTGCAACCGGTTTTTCGGCTAAATTCCGGCCATTTTCCGGCTAGTTTCCCGCCCAATTCCGGCCATTTTCCTGTAAATTCCGGCGATTAATCCATATTAGTATATTACATATAAAATGTGTATATGTAATTTTGAAAATTACATATAAAAATGTGTATATATAATTTTGAAAATTACATATAAAAATGTGTATATATAATTTTGAAAATTACATATAAAAATTCCAATCCGATTAATCCCCCTATTAATCTCTAGTCAGTACCCCACCGTCGAACTAGCGCCTAGCGATTTTTACAACCATGGTTAGAGTAGGTGTATCTAGATTGTTTTAGTGGCCCTTATTGTACCCATACTATTTTTTCTCTTAAAGATATGGGTCTTTACTTTTTATGTGTTAGAAAACAGTAGAGATGGCAAAATGGATGGGTTGGGTAACGTGTCAAACACAGGTTCGGGTTGACCCACAGACACCATTTTGTCCGTCATTTTTGAAGCTAATAAAGAATTAGATTGTTAAAATATTATTACAAAACTCTACTATATAATAATCCATTTTTTATTAAATAGATGTAAAGATTGAATAGATTTTGGGCGATTTTTACCCGTTTGACCCATTTTAGTCTTAGCTAAGTTTTTAAATTTGACCCATTGGAGATACCTAGAATATAACCCAGTATGGCCCATTTTTAGGTTAAAGTGTTTCAAAACTTGTGATCTCTACAAATTGGATCGTGAAAAGTATGTGTAAATAACAATCCTTTAACAGGCTGTTGCTTATAACTTCATAACCTTTTGTGGTTGTAGGATGATGATGAAGCTGATACAGTAGGTTGCTGTACTTTGAAAGTGGAAAATGTCGAGCCAAGTCCTCCAAATATCTTAAAGGTTTGTTATATATCCATCTTTCTTTGATTTTTTGCTACGTTGTAAGTTGTAACAAGGGAAAATGATAAAATGGATATCTTTAATTTTAATATTCATTTACATGAATTACCTCCATTCCTTATTCTCCATTTATGGGCCCCACCCCATTACAATCAGATCTTCAATTATAATTGCACCCAGGCCCGGCCCAAAGGGAGGGGCAGGGTGGGCCACGGCTCCAGGGGGTGGGGCCCATAAATGGAGAATAAGGAATGCGGCCGTGGCCCACCCTGCAAATTGCACCGGACTAGAAAATGAAGATGTTAAACGTCAGATGAAACAAATTCTGTTGGTAGATCATTTTCATATAACTTACAAGATTTATTTAAGGAAAAATGTCTATCTTATGTTTTTTCCTTGTTCTATAGCATCATGGGGGAATCTTTTTAACTTTATAACTTTAATCGCAAGTTGTTGGATTTATCCAGAAAATAAATAATGATATATTCTTTGATGTTTCTCCAGTTTGACTTTCTTGGTAAAGATTCTATAAGATACCAAAACGAGGTTGAAGTAGAGCTTCCCGTTTTCAAGGCCATTCAACAGTTCCGAACAGGTCAGTTGACACGCTTAGAGGTGGCAAATTGGGCGGGTCAGAATGATAATGTTTTGGTATGGGTCGGGCTGACTTGTAACCACACTTTCTTCAATAACACGATTTAGGAGGTTGTGTGCAAACAAAAGAACACCTTAGGTGACTTTCGACTCATTTGACTTGTTTTAGATCAAATTTAACCCAAAATTGGTACCTCTGACATGTTATTTTTTGTATAATCAAATTTTTATGACTTTTGAACCATATGTTTGACTTTTTCCTACATAATTTAGGGAAAAAGGGCGGTGATGATCTTTTTGATAAGCTGGATACAAGTAAATTGAATGCTCATCTGAAGGAACTTATGCCTGGCCTTACAGCAAAAGTTTTCCGTACTTATAATGCATCCATCACATTAGATGATATGGTAACATTTTCAATTTTAATATTTCTGGTAAAAATTGCATCATTTTTGTTCTGGGAATGTTTTCAATTTACAATTGCATAATTCCCATTGTCATCATTACAAAAATCATGATATTATTTTGATCCTCAAGATTCCCTCTTTTTGGCGTTTGACCAATAGTCAAACACTTCCCACGAACTACCTCCAAAAAAATTATTGGTCAACTTTTGACTTTCTTGTGTCAAACAAGCAACTGTATGAAAATTAATAATAATAAGTAGAATCGTGATTTAAGGATAAATTCGAATTCCTGATTATATTAAAAGCAATACAACATATAATGTTATCGAATAATTCCAAATTTAAAAAATAAAAAGATTTCTGCTTGAACTTTGTACCTTTGAGAAAGGCTCCCGGGTTCCATGAAAGTTGCAAAATTGAGAGAGACTCACACCCATATAAAGAAGAACACCTGACTATCAACAAAATGTCTTAAATACCCTTAACAAATTACAAATTATCAATTATTTCGAATGGTGCCATCAGGGTTCTGCCCTGGTGGTCAGGGGGATTTTCCCAAAGGGTTTCCCCTTTGTGGAGGTCCCAGGTTCGAGTCTGGCAAGGTGCACTTCATAAAATCTGGAACACCCTCTGGTCAGATTTCAAATTCCTGGCTAGGAGGGGTTAGCGACATCCTAACCGACTGTTTTCGGCTTTTTTCGGCTGTTTGCAGTTAAGTAGGGAAACAAAGGGTAGAGATGTTGTTGAAAATGTAGTCGTTTACCAACATGCAAACAAGGAGGTATTAACCTTTAATTTTCTCATAACTTTATTTCTTGAATTTATTATATTTTTTTGTTTGATATTTCACATTAATTTTGGTAGGTCGCTATCATATGTAACCATCAACGTAGTGTTTCAAAGTCTCATAGTGCACAAATGACACGATTGGATGAGAAGATAGGTGAATTAAAGGTATCAGTTTATTTGTCTCATTTTTTTCTTCATTATTTTACCATATTTCTATAATCTTTGGGAATTTTTCTATTTTATTCTATAGGATGTTATAAAAGAACTGGAAACTGATTTGGCTCGTGCAAAGAAAGGGAAACCGCCATTAAAAAACTCTGATGGAAAACCGAAGAGAAACTTGAACCCCGAAGCGTAATATCACTAACATTTTGTCATTTGTAATTTTTGACATGACACAAACCTAACACGAATATTTAGGTTTGGGTATAGTCTAAACAAGCTTGGGTCAGTTTCGGGTCGAACCCCTGAACACGTTTAGCTAAATGGGTAGGTTCGGGTCAACCTGGTGGGTTCGTGGGTTTACCCGTTTAAACCGTTTATTTTTATAAGTTTGTTAAAAAAATACGTTTTATATCATTACTTAAACTGATTGAGTATTTTATGCCAAAATTTAAAAGATAAAAAAAGAAATGAGCTTTGTGTCGGGTTTGACTTGCCAATTCGCGAACACGACCCTTGTACGCTAAAAATACATACATTATCTTAATTATTTATTATTACTGATAAAATATGCAGGTTAGAGAAAAAAATAGCTCAGACTAAAGTGAAAATTGAGAAAATGGAACGTGATAAAGAGACCAAGGAAGATTTGAAGACGGTTGCATTGGGCACTTCAAAAATTAACTACCTCGACCCTAGGATAACCGTGGCGTGGTGTAAGAGACACGAAGTTCCCATTGAGAAGGTAAGAAATAAGTTCTTTTTCTTTTTTGTTAAAAAGAAACTTTTAATGTTCCTAATTATTACGTAATATTGTTATCCAACCTGCCCATTTTACCACTCGTACTTAAAAAACATTAGTAAGTGCTTTTTACCGCAACTTTTGCAGATTTTTAACAAGTCTTTATTGGCAAAGTTTGCTTGGTCAATGGATGTGGATCCTAGTTTCAGATTCTGATTTCGATAGTCGTTAGAAGCGGGACCCGCAACTTATAAACTGACAAAGAGGCCGGGGAAAATGATACCCGACCTTTCTTACATCTTTTTCGTGTCTAAATTACGACTATTGATGATATATTATGTTGTAGGAAGGTTTTTAAGTGAATTGGTGATGAGTTGCTTTCTTTAGTGACTGTTTTCTAGTTGTGTCACAGAGAACTGATCTTGAACCAGAGTTTCTAATTCTTACATCTCATCTTATTTGATTTGTTGTTGATGCTGGGAGTACAAGGCAAAGTAAACCCTTTCTTTATTTTGTCCAAAATTTATATAATATTACGTTATTATGTAGAGAATGCTTTAACTCAAAAATATAACTTATCATAGTTTTTGAACTTTTATGATAGGTCATGTTTGACTTTCCGTTCGATATAAATTTTCTATCTAATTTTAACCTATAATGTTCTAAAAGACATTACTTTATATATTGATGTTTAGATGTTTCATAAAAGTAAAAAGGTAAAAATTTGTTTAACATTAGTATATTTAAAAAAAATTGAATATTTATAAAATTTATTAAAAAATAATATAAAAAGTCGATTTTTTAGAAATTACCTTTTAATAAATCTGGTACCAAATTTTAGAAATTCCCTTTTAATAAGTCTGATTACGTCTACTAGAAAACTGGTAATTTATTTAAATTTATCTACGATTAATTACATCAAAGCGTATTTAATTTGACCAAAATTTGTTATTCTACTTATCGAAAGTGATCAAAAGATAAGTTTAAAAAATTTAACATATTAAAAGAGAATTTTTACTATATATAATAACTAGGTTAAAATCCGTGTTTTACCCGGGTTTAATAAAGAAATATTAAATATTTAGTAATTAAAATTTAAAAATTATAAATGAATATTAAATAGTAATAAAGATTTAAGAATTAATAAAAAAATATTACATAATTAATAATAAAGAAAATATAAGTGAAAAAAAAAATTGGGCTCACGAATTCTGACACGTGGTGCAACCAGTTTCTTATTTTTACTTATTATTTATTAGATATAGATATTGTGTTTCAAATTAAATATTTTCTTAATTAATCTTTTTTCTTTCAACAGGAAATAATTGTGAACCCAATAATTTAACTTTATAAAATAGCAAAATTCCAAATTATGACCTGATAAAATAATATCAAGCAAAAACAAAATATCTATTAATTTTTAAAAAAATATGAGCAAAACAATTGAGAACTTCTCTTCAATAACGTTCACTCCTTTTAAATTTTTAAAGAGAGGAGTGAAAGTAAGTCATAAGAAGCTGAAAAATATTTGTGTTACTGAAGTTTTTTAATTGAAGGAAATGAAAAGAAACTGAAAAAGATTGTATTCTTGAGTTTTTTAATGGAAGGAAGTGAAAAGAAGATAAATGAAGATTGTTAATAATCTTCTCTCCTAATTTTTCTTCCAAAATGGACGGATTTTGAGGGAAAAGAAGGTTTTAATAATATTTCCTCTCAAAATGTTCATTTTCTTAAAACTTTGGAACACGAAATTATATTATATGTTTTCATTTCTTTCTTTTTTCTTCTTAATTACCCTTTCTTTTCTTTCATTTCCCTTTCTTTTATCTCCTTAATTCTCTTTCTCTTTTTTTTTTTCGTTTATTAAACTCAGGAACACAACGTCAAGCCCCACTTATGTAATTATAATTTTGATAATTATAATCTTTTTAGGGCGTTTTTGAAAATTATGAAGAGAATTATACTATTATCATGTGTAGAATAATAACATGCTAGGAGCAACATACTTTATTTATTTGAATAAGGGATATAAAAAGAAAATTTATTTCATCGATCTAAAAACCTTTCAATCAAGGGTCTTCATGGCTTGGTTCAGCTGGTTAGATGAAATTTTGGGCTGAACCACTAAGTGCGGTTTTAGAAAACAATAAATCAAGCTTGTCGGGTTTGTTGGGTTGACCAAACTAGGCAAAATGGTTAGGCTTGGTAGTTTGGATGGTTTAACTAGGGTTGTTTTTTTTTTTTTACTTTTCAAAATCGTGTTTGTATTAAACTTTAAAACTAAAATATAGTTCATGAATATTATACATGTGCATAACTATATATTTCAAAAATATAAATAAATAAATAATAAATGCAAATGACCGATTTAGTTTATACGGTCAATTCCAAGTTCTAGGCCATAATATGAACCAATATGTCTGATTTTTCAAACTGTAATTCGAATAGATTCGGTCGACTTTAATGTTTAAACACACCTACTTTTGATATGGTTAGAACAATAAGACCAACATGGTTCAATGCAACTTTTTGCAAGAAGATTTTTTAATGTTTTCTTAATAATTTAAATTCATATAATTGTTAGTTTTTATTTAAGAAGTTCTATTTTTGTTAATTGCTTCTTCAATTCTAGTTATGAATTGACATTCATGTTGTCAATTTATACGTTGATGAGGTATCGCCAATTTATTCATTTATACGTGATTTTGCACTCCAAAAATGGATGATATATTTGACCATTTGAATCAAATTAATTTATGTGAAATATTACTATAAGATAAATAATAAAGAAAAGAAAATTTCTCTCAAATTAATTAATTAAAAACTTAGATTAGTTACAACTTAGGGTGAAAAGCAAAAACATAGTTTTGAAAAGATTAACACCTTGAGTTGTTGAGTCTAATACTTTAGGGACCAAAAGTGAAAGTACGGATAACTTTCACAATTAAACTTGGAGTAAATTACACACACCGTTCCTTGTGGTTTTTCAAAATTTCACCTTTCGTCCCTAGAGTTCTAAAATTACGGATTTGATCAAAGAGTTTGAAAAAAAGTAACACATTTAGTCCATGACTTGCATGGCCGTTAAAAAGCTCCGTTAAATGGTTGTAAAATGGTAGCGGCCCGCAAAACCCACATTTTCGCGCGACTTGCAACTCGTTGCTAAACCCACCAAACAACCGCAATCATTGAAGTCGCAGTCACCATTCTGTTTCTCCTTCAAAGTTGCAAAGAACATAACCGACTTTGTTATGTTCCTCACGTCCATAGGTTTGGGGTGTAAGGAGGAGAACGTTGGTGTGGTGGTCCGCCGACATCAGTGGCGGATCCAGGAATTTTTTTCAGGGGGTTCACTGTTTTTAGATGATCCAATTTCATAGGGCCGGACATAAAATTTTTCGGTTCGGTTCGATTGGTCGGGTCGGGTCGGGTCGGGCAGGGGCGGCTCAACCATTTTTGGAGGCCTAAAACGAAGAAAAAAACATGAAAATTATGCTTAAAATGTTCACAAAATCAACTAATTTGTATTTAAGAGTCATCTACTCATTTGTTTCTATCAATTTTTTACCTCTAATCATATGAATGCTCAAGAACACACATTTAGTTTAAGAAAGAGTTCTTAGTTTTATAGCTTCACAACCGGATCAAGCGAGCTGCAGTGGGCCGTGGGGTGGGCAGCGTCGTCAGGGGGTTCACCCTATAATATTTTAGGGGGTTCACCCCAGTTTTTTTACCTACCGTTACACTAAAATTTCGAAACTCGGGGGGTTCCTGTGCACCCCCCGCTTCACTATTACATCCGCCCCTGGCCGACATTCAAGCCATGTGGGTGGTAGGAGATGGGACGGGGGAGACGACCGGAGGTGGTGGTCTGCTGTGAAAACGACTGGAAATACGTTGTGTTGGAGGTGGTGTTCTACTGTGAAGAAGAAGGATTAAGTAAATGAGGAGCAAAATAGTAATTTGATATTTTTTTGCTTTTTTATTTTGATTTTTTTATTTTTAAACAGAGGGGTATAAAAGTCATTTACACCCACTTAACGGAGTTTTTTAATGGCCATCCAAGCTAGGGACTAAAGGTGTTACTTTTTTCCAAACTCTTGGACTAAATCTGTAATTTTAGAACTCTACGGACGAAAGGTGAAACTTTGACAAACCGTATGGACGATGCGTGTAATTTACTCTTAAATTTGTGATTATAACTAAACAAGTCGAAACTGTACAATTTCTTATGAATATAAATATCGTTATCAATACGATTTTATAACTTTAAAGAGGGTACTCAATACTATGACTCTATAAATAGTAGCTTTGTATTTGATATATTATTTTAATTAGGTTATAAACCCGTGTACTATATGGGCTGAACAACAAAGAAGATAAAATTAACAAAAGTGTAATAATTTTTAATAATTTAAATTACATATTGTTACTACAATAATCCACAATGAAAAGTTACAACAATATTTCATAAATTGTCGAATACTTCTTTATATACAACATTTGTTGTTCTATTTATAACTTTACCATCTTTATCTATAATTAATAGTTTTAAACCTTCTATACTTTTGACACTGGACAATGCAACATACAACAGACCATGGGTAAACACTGGATGTTTCAAATACAAACCAACTCTGGATAATGATTGTCCTTGACTCTTGTTTATGGTAATGGCGAAACATACAGCAAGTGGGAACTGTCTTCTTTTATATTTGAAAGGAATCCTCTTGTCAGAAGGTGTCAAACTAAGTCTAGAGATAAAAGTGTGCGTACCAATATTGCTGCCAGATATAATCTCCGCTTCTACAACATGATTACCAAGAGAAATTGTAGTCTAGTGCTATTACATAAGCCACATTTCTTGTCAATGTTTCTTAGTAACATTACTGGAACACCAACCTTCAAAACTAACTTATGATTTGGTAAACCTGATAGTTTAAGTCCATTTAAAACATCAGGTGAGTATAAGTTTTCATCAAATTTACCGTGAACATAATCGAACTTCAAATACTATCACAACTTAAGTATTCCTTTTCCGCCTTTCGAAAAAAAGTATTCCTTTTCCTCCCCGGGAAATAATGATAGCAATCGATCATCAATATCTTGAACAACTTCATTTGTCGGTACCAATATTGTTCTTTCTTGAAAGAAATTTAGAATTTTAAATTTTTGAAGAATTGAAGGGTAGACAAAGTCAAATAAAGCAGATATAGGATAAATTGAATCATCAATTAGAATATCTTCAGGTACATCGATAATTGACTCACCCTCGTTAACATCACCAACATTTCCTTCTCCCAAATCCAAAAGCCAGTTTGAAAACATCTTTGTTTGTTCAATATCGCATGCTTCATTTCCTGGACTTAACATCATGTTTTATTGTTAACCTAAGAACTTTACATTTTTACCAAATGTAGGAGGAACTTAAAGAGGCATTCACAATGTCGTGTTTGCTTCCATTTGGAATCACAAGTAGAATTTGTCGAAAGTCTCCTAAAAAAACGACTACTTTTCCTCCAAAAATCATTTCAGAGTTGTTAACAATATCAGAGGTCAATATGTCTGTCATAGTTATGTCCAAGGCTTCGAACGCATGCTTATATATCATTGGTGCTTCATCCCAAATAATCAAGTTTGCTTGCTCTAACAAATGGGCAATGTCGCTACCTGACTTTATATAACAAAGAGAATCCTCATTCAAATTTAATGGAATTAGAAACCTAAAATGTGTTGTCCTTCCTTCGGTCAATAGCAACGATGCAATGCCACTTGAAGCAACATTTAAAACAATCTGACCATTATAGAAAATTTGGCCTCGTCAAGAACGCATTTAGACCTGTGATTGGAGCGTGAAATCAGGAACGATAGCTTGATTTTCCATGAACTGATGTTACGGTCGTGGTTTCTAAAGTGGGTTACCAACCCATTCGAAATTGATAGAGATTTTGCAATTAGCCAACTGATTTCTCGTCTCCCTCTTATCATAATGATTTGGAACCAAAAATGGAAGGATTAGCTTGCGGATTTTTTTCTGGGGAGGGGGGGTTGGATATGATTTACGCAGGGTTGACTTTTCAAAAGTCAAAATTGCTATTGTTTGAGTTCCGGTGTTTAAAACAAAGAGGGGGTTTAAATAAGGTTCAAGTTCATATGAGGGGGTTCAAGACGTATTAGAATAGGGTTCAAGCTCATATAAGTTAGTAATTTATAATAAAAAAATAAACTAACCTCCTTTGTTAAAGTATTAAAAGTAAATTAACTTAAAAAACGAAAATATCTATATCTTCTTTCTATCACCGCAAGTTATCAAATATTTCAAATTTTCTTTAGTTTGTCATTTAAAAAGTAATACTGAAATGCTTTTAGACTATCTATGAAATCATAATTCATTTGTCGTAAATAAAATTCAACAAATGATTGTTATGAAAGAAAGTTCTTGATAGTCCTAACTTCCTATATATTATAAATTCATTATTTTTTATTATAAATTAGTAACTTATATGAGCTTGAACCCCATATTATAAATTCATTATTTTTATTATAAATTACTAACTTATAATATAAACTAATTGAAATAATACAAAGAACTATTATATATAATTTGGACTATTTTGAGTTGACGTAAGAATTCAACCTTTTGCTTTCAAATCAAATAAAATCAATTTTGTATTAGGTTTGTTTGTCAGAATTTCAAATTCAAGAACCTAAATTAGAAAATAAAATTAATCTAATCCGAAATAAGAAGTTATTCTCTACATTTAAATACTAAATCTTAATTAACAAATTATGGCCAATGGTGGAATAGCTTTTGAATTACTACTACCTTATAAAAACAAGTGTCGGTGACCAATGAGAATTGGCCACGTACATAAAAATAAGCACGTAAGAAAATGAGAGTTAAAAAAAAATATTGTTGAAACATACATAATCATATTCTCGAAGATCATAGTTTTTTTTTTTCACGCGATACACGGTTGGAGTTCGGTCATTATCGGTTCGAATCGTTTGCCGAGATAAAACTAACATAAAAAAAACTAAAATATCTGCCGGAGAAAAAAAGATAATGAAAATAAAAAGAGAAATAAATCAAAAAGCAAAAAAGACAACTCAAAAAAAAATTTGTTGATAAAGGTTTTGAACTTGTGACCTAAAGGAAGTAAAGGAGTGTGCTCCACTAAATATTTTTTTTAACTCCCATTTTCTTACGTGCTTATTTTTATGTACGTGCCAGTATAAATTCGACTTCGTCTACGTTTCAATATAATTTTTTTCGAAAACAAGTTGGTCAAATATAATATGTTTTCGTGCTTATTTTTATGTACGTTTATGTTGGCCTACGTTTCGATGTAAATTTTGTTCGGAAAGGAGTTGGGTTACGTTTCCACATGATCTGTGTTTCAACGTAAATTTTATTCGTAAACGAGCCAGGTCAAATATAATACGTTTTCACTCGACGGTATAAACTCGAGTTAGTGTACATTTCGACTCTGCCGCAACGCGCGGCGGGTAAATTTACTAGTTTTAAACATTCTTCATAAGGATGAGTTTTTTCTTTCTCTGTTTTTCTTTCTCTCTATGATCATATACTCTAATATTTGTTCTTATGTTTATATACTTTGTATGTTAGTTGCTATTAGGTCGTTGTTCACAAGACGTTATCAACACAGATTTCTTTTTTTTTTTTGTAGTTGACCATATAATCATAAGGTAAATCAACTTTGTCCGACTAATAGGTCTTTGCTCTTGTCTTGAGACTTTCAAACAAAATTAATATTGTAATTAATATAATTTTGAGTTATGTTGAGATTTATTATTCATTATTGTATTGATTATTTCAAAACAAGTCATATGGTAATCCACACGATTTTTTTAAGTTGAGATTTATATTTATTAATTCAATATAATAAAATTTTATATTTGTTAAAATTGTCATCTTTTACTATTAGATAAGAAATTTAATAAAATGATATTAATAAAGATTTTCAACCCACATGATGAATAACGAAAGGTATGCACTTCTCCATGTCTCAAACTATAATATTAAATTATTATTTATCAATCATGGATAAAGGTTTATATAAAAAAAAATTATTTGATGGTAAGTATATTCTACATTTCATAATATCGAAACTTTCATGTATCTCATAAATCATATTAAGTATTTTTAAACTTATAATTATTAATATGACAAAGTAACTAAAAAACAATCATATTACTTTATTTAGTTATTTAATGGTGTTTTATAAGTAAATAATTTTAATGTTTCATATTCATAATTATTTAATACTACATAAACTAACATTACATGATTCATAATAGTATAAATAAATAATTCTATTAAAAAACAATTTTTTTTTAAGAATTTCATGTTTTTAACACAAAATAACTATCATGTATATACTTTTTGTCTACCAAATAGAATATGCTAAGCAAAGTCATAGTGAAATAATATTTCGTGAAGATAAAATGGAAAAATCAAGTGTATTTCCACCGTCCATATAAAATAGTGCAAGTTGCAAAAAGTGTCCCTCAACCATCAACTACTTCGTATATTTAGCCTAATAGTTATTTTTCTCATACTTTTTATTCAAAGTTAACAAACTTTCACCAAATATTTGTGTTTGAAGCATCAATTTTTCACATAGTTATATAAACCATCTAGGATGCAAATATCTTAAAAGTAGTAGACATTTCAAATCCTATATATAAAAAAAGAGTTAAATACGGTTTTAGTCCCTGTGGTTTGACAAAAATAACCATTTCAGTCCAAAAGTTTAAATTTGACTTTTTAGTCCAATAGTTTCAGTTTTGTTTTGATTAAGGTCCAAATCATTTAACCCCATCTAACTTTTCTGTTAAGTTGTAGTAAAAATACAAAAATACCCCTGACTATAATGGTTACTCTAACTTATTATTATTATTTTCCATTTCAGTACAAAGTTCCATACACATATCTAAAGGGAGAGAGAGGAGCTCTCTACCCCCCACCCACATCCTCTTCTCCGGTGAGGATCCGACAGACAATGGCGACGGCACAGGCAAAACAACCATGATCACCACCCTATTCCTGTTCTACCAACCACTCAAAACCTCACACACACAAACCCTAAATTCTAGAGAGAGATGAACTTACCCATCTTTCTTCTCTCTGCCATTTCTTTCTACCCAACCGTAATTCCACCTCCACCCCGTCGCCTGATCGTCGACGTTGAACAACGGCAAAGAACAGCGGCGTAGAAGAAATTGATATTGTGAAACCCTAGATCAAAAGAACAGTGGCAAAGGCAGTGGTGGCCTGAAGAGCCTAGATCAATAGATGTTAACACAAGCTAATTAACTGATATTGAGAGAGAGGGAAGCGATTATCTGATTGGAGCTTGTCAATTGGACGATTAGGGTTTCAAAATTTGGGGCACAGCAGCGAGCGAGGAAGAAATTTATGGCTTTTCATCCCGTATTCAAGGGGGTGGTCGTTGTAATGGAGGCCGCCGGAGCACAGTGGTGGTGGTCTACGATGGTGGTTGTGGTGTTGTTTACAGACCGGACTTGCGTGGCTCGACGAAAAGATTGCTGCTGGTGGAATATTCCGATGAGGAGTTGGTGATGCTGTGGTGGATTGATTCGGTGTTGATGAACTTCTCCACACAGGAAAATTCATAGAACTTCTCAAATTGGTTGAGGGTGGAGTGGGCTTGCTTCCTTCACACAGGAAAATTCATAGAACTTCTCAAATTGGTTGATGGCTGTTGATTTGGGTTTGAAAAAGAACTTCTCAAATTGGGTTTGTTTTTTAGTTGACTACATAGTCGCCGGAGAGGTGATGGAGTCGTCGGAAGGGAGTCGCCGGAGAGGTGCTCCGGCGTTGATGATTAGGGGTGGGGGTGATGGGTTGGGTTTTAGGGTTTGTAAGTGAAAGGAGGAAGATAGCTGGAGAGAGGGTGGTTTTTAGTTTTTTTTTAGTTAATTAATATTTATAAATAAAATAACAAGGGTATAATGGTCTTTTTATACATACTTAACAGAAAAATTTTAACGGGGTTAGTGGACTGGACTTTAATCAAAACAAAACTGAAACTATTGGACTAAAAAAGTCAAATTTAAACTTTTGGACTGAAATGGTTATTTTTGTCAAACCAAAGAGACTAAAACCGTACTTAACTCAAAAAAAAAATTAGGATTCTGATATAACATGAAACTAGTGAACCCGAACACTAACTTTTGTTCTTAGTTGATGGAAAATAGTGAGAAGCAACTATATAAATGATTAATAAAATAAAAATAATATTTATGTTTTTTTAGAAGAATTAACTAAACCTACTATCATTTTTTATTTATCACGATAACACCCAACAACCTAACAACACAACAACAACACAACATTATGTAATAACGTGTTCCTTATTTTGAAACCAAAGTTCGTTTATATTGTTATTCATATCTTTAGCTCCATTATGGCATGGCAAATTAGTATGCATCACTAATCTCATGACTTCAAAAAATTCTCATATAATGTTCACTATCGTTACCATAATAACATTTGAATCAACAAAAAAATGCAGTTATATTTATAACATAGAACATAGTTTTTTTTTATCATGATAGATCGTATTAGGAAAGATGAGTAGGGGATAAGTTCCAAATAACTTAGAAATCTACTAATGTAGTATTTTAGGTTAAGATGACATTTGTGCCACACGGGTAAGTTTTTTTTATATAAAGGTTAAAGCAGCGATAGATCCACAATTTTTTTAGTTTTAGTAGTGTTGCTCTTTAAAATTATTATTAGAATGTCTGATATGTAAATTACATATAAAAAAGTATAAGATACTATATAAAAATAAAATATACTATGCCAATGTCACATCACATAGATCCATACCATTTTTTTAACATCAATTTCTAGATTTTTTAGGATAAATACACAACAATATGCGCCCTACATGATTTAAACCTCTAATCTTTTGGTTGTGAGATATACCACTTAACCACCAAGGTAGCTCTGCCATTTGATCAAAGTAATTATACACATATCACCTTTTTAATGGTTTTAAATATAATGATATATAGTTCTTAATGAGTTAAAAAAAAAAAAACTATAGTTGGACTAAAAATGTTACTTAGTGAATACAAGATGGATACTTTTGTAACTTACACTAAAATAAAGGAACAAAGTTTCAAAATCACATGCATTTGATTTGCAGCAGCCTTGAGGCCCAGATTTTGCTGCTATCTCACATAATCTTCTAGTCTCATTAGACCTCTTCTTTCTCCCTCACTTTCTCAAATCACATAACCAATTATTCCCCTGATGCAGACCAAGATCAAGTCCAGGTGAATTTGTAACCAACAACAGTGAAGTTCACTGTGTAGCCATGGAAGCATCTCTACAGGTTCACACACCAGTGTATTGTGGAAGAATTGCTCTCAGAGACAAAACCCTAGCAAAGATTAAACCATTTATAGGCTCTCATCCTTCACGAAGAACAAATTTGTACTCACAGGTAACCGTTGATCGCGATGCATACCACATGCTCGATGAAATGTTTGTGTGAATTTGCACATTTATGGAACCAATTTGGGTGGATTGTTGTCTGATGAGTTTTAGGGTTTTGTGTTTTCTGATTGATTGTAGTTTACACAATCTTGTTCGTGGCATACATACTCTGTGATTGCTGGATTCTCGCATCAAATCATTTCAAGTTCAGGTTAGTTGTTGATCTTCCACTTATATATAAAAAAAATTATTGAGGTTTTATGTGTAAATTTGTTGAGAATGGAGTTGTGTTTTATGGGTGTTTGGATGTACATTTTGAAAGTTATTATGTGATCTTGAATAATGGCAGATGATCATATAGGCACGTGTTCTTTTCAGAACCAATATTATGTTGAGAACTACTAGAACCAGTATATAATGCATAGAAGAAAATCAAAGTAACGGGAGGGAGAAAGTGGGGCGGTTACGTAACTGTCTTATGTATCACATTCAAAGCACGTACAAGTGCATTATGTAGTTCTCGAAGTTCTTAACACATTATTGGTTCTGAAATGAACGCCCCTATAATGATATAATCATAAGTAGAAGCAGGTTGTCTAAAAATCAAATAATCACTTTCAAAATGCACATCCAAGTACCCCCTAATTCGTTTGAAATGATTTGTTAATTGTGTATTTCATAGACTTTTCAAGAAAAAGGCGATATAAAGTGTCAGCCCCAAGGGCAAATGACTCTGCACCAAAAGGGTTTAAGCCTAAACCAAACAGCCCAAGAAAAGATCAGAAACCAATTGAAGGGAAAGAAGTTTTGAATCCTTCTATCTCTACTGAGGTTGTGAATCCCACCAAAAAAGAAAGTAAAATAGATAAAGTTCCCGAATTCAATCAAAGGGCAGAAAATGTAAATATTGATATCATGGATGAAATAAGTGTATCGGGATCACAAAAAAAGAAACTAGATGCAATCAATGATAGTGACAGTCTTATTGAAACTTTAAGCATCGGAAATGATGATGAGGATGATGATGATGATGATGATGATGATGATGATGATGAGGAAGCTTCTAGAAAGTTAAAGTTAGAAATGGAAGTAAAATTACTAAAACAGAAAATGGAAGAAGAAAAATTACTTAAACAAAAATTGGAAGAAGAAGAAAAATTACTCAGACAGAAGATGGAAGAAGAACTGCAAAAGAAAGAGATGGAAGCAAAATTAAGAATTCAAGAACTCAAATCCCTTGCAACCGAGACTCTTGTTAAAGGTGAAAAAATATTTTACTATCCTAAGATTGTGACACCTGATCAAGATATAGAAATATTTCTTAACAGAACCCTTTCGAGTTTATATGAAGAATCAGAAATCTTGATAATGGGAGCCTTTAATGACTGGCGGTATAAATCTTTCACTGTAAAATTGGAAAAAACAAATTTTGGCATGGACTGGTGGTCTTGCAAAATACACGTTCCAAAAGAAGCATATAAGATCAGTTTTGTGTTTTTCAACGGGAAAGATGTGTATGAAAACAATGAAATGAAAGATTTTTGTATTAATGTGGAGGGTGGAATGGATGTTTATGAATTTGAAGAACTTTTGCTCGAGGAAAAACGAAATGAACTTGAACGACTTGCAAAAGAAGAGTATGAGAGAGAAAAACAAGCAGAAGAACAAAGAAGAATTGAGGTCGAAAAGGCGGCTAGTGAAGCAGATAGAGTGCAAGCTAAAAATGAAGCTGAAAGAAGAAGGGGGATACTTGAAGAACATTTACAAAAGGCGGTTAAATCTGATGATAATGTATGGTACATTGAACCTAGTGAGTTTAAAGGGGAAGATATGGTTAGATTATATTATAATAAGAGTGTGGGCCCGCTTGCAAATGCTAAAGATGTGTGGATTCATGGAGGGTACAATAACTGGAGAGATGGATTGTCCATTGTTGAGAAGCTTGAGAAATTTGAGGGAAAAGTTGGCGATTGGTGGTATGCTGATGGTATGTTACAATATCCATTATCCCATTCTTGTAATAACTAGTATGCATGTTTAATGTATTTATCAGAGGTGGCCATTTCAACTCGTTTACCATTAACATGTCAAATGGGTAAAAGTAAAGCTTGAAAGGAAATGGGTCAAGTGGGTTGAACGGATCGAAAGTCGACTAAAGTGTATTTTTTTACTGCATAAAACCCCTTATATCATTTTCCTCAAAAACAAATTAGATTATTGTTGAATTAATATAATTTTTGTAATCATATTTGAACACTAGATATACAAAAAGCATTTTGGGTCAACCTGACCCGATCGTTTTGCCTCCTCTAGTTTCTGTGTTTCAATTAGTGATGGAGCCGGAACAGGGCTAGTGGGTGTGGTCGGCCCCCACAATTTTGTAGCTAACCACCCCCCGGGGAGGATTTTCTAGTTTTCGTACATTTCAACGTATATTCAAGTCTTTATGAAATACTTCATTCCTATTTTCCATCAATGGAATGTACAATATCCTTTTCTAGAGATTTTTGTGTTCTAGCTTTTGGTTTGCCTGTTACCATCAATACAAATCAATTGATGTGACTGATTTGGCTCTACAAGATGAGCCTCCATTGTTTATTGAAGGCATATTAGACATAATTTTAGCCAAACATTGAACACAGATATGTAATTTCCATTGATTGAAAGAATAAAGCAATTGCTTTAGAATTTATTTTTTGGGAAGATTTCATGTTGTAGTTACTTTTTTGCCCATTATCATCAATTAAATACTGGCATCAATTTGGGCCCACAAGGTTTATTTATTTGTCTTTCTGAAGGGTATTTTAGACATTTCTCAAATATTCATAAACATAGTCTCAAACTACGTAGCATGTCAAATGTTGCAATTCTCATTAGTAGGAAAACAGATTATATGTTCTAGTTTTTTTTTGCCTGTTTGATCATCATTACAAATAAATTGATGTCAATGATTTGGGTCAACAAGATTTCTTCGTCTTCATCGATGGGTATTTGAAAAATAGCCAAAAAAGTATTTCTTATACTACATGCAAAGTCATACATTATGATTTTTACATGAACTGAAGCATAGCTTTTAGAAGTTTGACTGCATTTATGATCTAGTCACCTTCTTGTACTTTTGGCAAATTGATGTTTGTAGACTTTTATATTATGATTGGCTAACCGTCTTAAGTCTTTAATTAATACAGTTATTGTCCCCAATCGTTCACTTGTCTTGGATTGTGTTTTTGCTGATGGTCCACCTCAGCGTGCCAACCTGTACGATAACAATAACCGCAAAGATTTCCATGCAATTGTCCCCATATCCATTCCACAAGATCTCTTTTGGGCCGAGGAAGAACACGAGATTTACAAGAAACTTCAGACTGAGAGACGGATAAGAGAAGAAGAAATTCGTGCTAAGGTTTCAAAATTATATAAATATTTTCAAAATTATATAAATATTTGTTTATCATTAATTAATTATGTTTTTTGGTGTCTTTTCATTTATAGGCCGAAAAAACAGCACGTATGAAAGCGGAAACAAAAGAAAGAACTGTGAAAGCATTTTTGTTGTCACAAAAGAACATAGTCTACACGGACCCACTTGATGTCCAAGCTGGTGGTCTTGTGACAGTTTTTTACAATCCCGCAAATACTGTTCTAAACGGGAAGCCTGAAGTATGGCTTAGATGCTCTTTTAACCGTTGGACACATCGCATGGGCCTATTGCCACCTCAGAAAATGTTGCCTGCAGATAACGGGACACATGTCAAAACCTCTGGTAAGCTGTTATTTAATGGCAAAAATAGATAATTGATCAATCTAATAATCTATAATCACTTTACTTTGATGTAAAATGTGACATTTTTTGAATATGTTGTGATGCAGTTAAGGTGCCACTGGATGCATATATGATGGATTTTGTATTCTCTGAGAAGGAAACTGATGATGGTATTTTTGATAATAAGAATGGTATGGATTACCATTTACCTGTGTCTGGTGGAATTGCAAAAGAACCCCCTATGCATATTGTGCATATTTCTGTTGAAATGGCTCCAATTGCGAAGGTAACATCTCAATTTCATTTTGCCACTAATTTATTTAAAAAAATGTTTCTAGAACCACTGTGCTTTCAAAATTGAATATTCCAGATTATTTATACAAGAAATTGATTTTTGTGTTCCATGAATTATTCTATTTTTTCTTAATTAAGCGTGTGCATATTGTCATATGTGTTTGATTTTTGCAGGTGGGAGGCCTTGGTGATGTGGTCACTAGTCTTTCTCGTGCTGTTCAGGATTTAAACCACAATGTGGATATTATTCTTCCAAAGTATGATTGCTTGAATCTTAGCAATGTAAGCTCCTTGGCTGTTTGTTAGGTTTTCATCATAATTATGATTCTTGAAAAAATATATTATTCTGTTTTGAAGCATTGTTTTTAGCTCACAAATATAAATATATTTGACATATCATCTCAACTTGACCATGGTTCTTGCAAATATGTGAAGAAAAGAACACAATAGTGTGCAAGAACATGCGATGGAGAACTTTTGAAAATTAGAGGTTGCAAAATGGGGTGGGCATGCGGGTAAAGTAATGGGTAGAGCCACCAACATTTTTTTGTTCATTTATTTAAAATTCATGAATAATCAATATATTAAATATGATTAGAAAAACTACGCTATTGAAATACTTGTTTTCCTTACTACTTCTCCCTTTCCTTTTTGCTGTAGGTGAAGGACTTCTGTTTCCATAAGAGCTACTCATGGGGTGGGACAGAAATAAAAGTTTGGTTTGGGAAAGTTGAAGGACTTTCGGTCTACTTTTTGGAGCCCCAAAACGGGTAAAATATACTCACTCGTAGTTAAAATCATTTATTTTGCCTAATTTTTATGATAGGAAATATAAAACCGTAATGTAAATATAAATCTTTTTTTTCATATTTAACAGACTCTTTTGGAAAGGATGCATTTATGGTTGCAACAATGATGGGGAAAGATTTGGTTTTTTCTGTCATGCTGCTCTAGAATTCCTTCTTCAAAGTGGATTTCATCCTGTAAGCTTTTAGGTCTTAAGCGTTATTATACTTTGATCAAAATTATAATCCTAACAATAACTATAAGAATTACCTTTAATGCAAGTGATATGGAATGATTTTATTCACACATGGCAAGCTAAATTTTGTAATTTGTTTGCGACAAAAAAAAACAACATAGAAAAAAAATCAAGCATGAAGTCTCCTAAACGTCAAACTGTCTTGTATGTTGATGCTGAATGATTGGAGGCAAATTTGACCCATCTTGTGAATATGTCGATTTGGGTCATTTTTTTTAGTTTTAAAATGGCTGAAATAAAAAAAAAAGAAGTAACTTGAAGGGGAACATTTCAAATGTTTGAACGGGTCGAAAATCGCCTAAAGTTTATTTTTGATGCATACAATCTCCTAAATTGATTTTATTCAAAAATTTGTATTTATTATTGTAACAATACTGTTTTTCTTTCATAATTAACACTTATTATTATTTCAAGAAATGGACAAAAAGTGTTTGCCTATCAACCCAGCCTGATACGACAGACCTAGTACCTGTACTAGAAAATGAACCGTTTTGACTTGAAACTTGTGTTGCTATTTTGTACAATTATGTGTATTTGTAAGTAGTGTTTTGTTTTGTTATGTTTTGCAGGATGTGATTCATTGTCATGACTGGTCTAGTGCACCAGTTGCATGGTTATTTAAAGATAATTACACACATTATGGTTTGAGTAAAGCACGAATTGTCTTCACAATTCATAACCTTGAATTCGGGGCCCAACTAATTGGGAAAGCAATGACGTATGCTGACAAGGCCACTACGGTAAATCTTCATTATGTTTCATAACTTCTCTTTATTTTTTGAGTGAAACAATAATAGTAAACAATAATTTCACGGATACTTTATGCAGGTATCTCCAACTTATTCACACGAGGTTGCTGGAAATCCCGTGATTGCCCCTCATTTGTACAAGTTTCATGGGATACTTAATGGCATTGACCCGGATATTTGGGACCCGTTTAACGACGAGTTCCTTCCTGTGAGTGGCATACAATTGCAACTTTATATTTTTGTATCTTGTTAATATATTTTTGTTTTTCTTATCTACACTTTATGTTATTTGTATTTTTATACTTAATATTTCCCAAGAAATTTTTTTTTTGGGCCGGGGGTCTCGGTGGGTGTAGCCTCTCTATCTCATGGGATAGAGGAAAGGTTTGTCCTCATTTCACCCTCTCTAGACCCTACCAATAGCTTGCTATGAGTGGGATCTTACTGGGTACGTTTGTTTATATATATTGTGGGCCCATTCACTCGGCCCATGTACGCTTTTTTCTAAGAATCTACATTGTAATTGTAATTTTAGGTACCTTACACTTCGGAAAACGTGGTGGAAGGCAAAAAAGCAGCCAAGGAAGCTTTGCAACAAAGAGTGGATCTAAAGCGGGCTGATCTACCCTTAGTTGGAATCATCACCCGTTTGACTCATCAAAAAGGAATCCACCTAATCAAGCACGCCATCTGGCGGGCCTTGGACCGTGGCAGTCAGGTTGTGTTGCTAGGCTCGGCCCCTGATCCTCGCATCCAAAATGATTTTGTTAATTTAGCAAGTCAACTACATTCTACACATCATGACCGGGCCCGCCTATGTTTGACCTATGATGAACCTCTATCTCACTTGGTATATACTATATTCTTTAACATTTCTGGCTTGTATCTAATTGGCTGTTATGGTTATGTATGTCGACTTTTTGACCCATTTTTTGTGTCCTTGCAGATATATGCTGGTGCTGATTTCATTTTAGTCCCTTCAATATTCGAGCCTTGTGGGCTAACTCAACTCACCGCTATGAGATATGGTTCGATACCTATTGTGCGCAAAACCGGAGGTATCATTGTTTGACTTATTAAGTCAAACAAATTGAATATTAATTAGTAATATTGTTTTTATTTAGTTTAGAAAGTATACGATGTTTTTCCTATTATTTTACATTTTTAACATTTTTTGCAGGACTTTATGATACTGTATTTGACGTTGAACATGATAAAGAGAGAGCACAATCTCAAGGGCTTGTACCAAACGGGTTTAACTTTGAAGGAGCCGATGCTGCTGGTGTCGATTATGCAGTCAACAGGCAATTTCACAACTCTACTAAACAATTTTATGAACCTATGTGACAATTGTTGTTTCAAAGTTGGTCTAAAAAAGATTTTGATATCAAATTGTTTACAAGTCATACCGGTAAACTCATGGGACCCACTAATACTCACCTATAACAAGTAAATCACAGCTTGTCCTGGGTAGGTTGCCTTCAAGAGGGTTAAAAGCAGAAACTAGTGGAAGCTAGATTTGAACATGAGACCTCTGCTAGAGGGACTCAAGTGCTTACCGACGTGTCATCCCCTTAGGTTTGTATCTGGTACATTTATATGTAGAGGTAACAAATATGGCGGGTCCGGTAACGTATCAAAACGGGAAGGGTCAAGTTGAGTTGATCCAAAACACTTGTCCAAAGTTTTGTTTTATTTTATAAATAAAATAAAATAAAAAATTATTATTATATGATTGGTTAGAATTGGTTTTCTTAGTGGTTTTTGCATAACTATAGTGATCCTCCTATATATATATATATATATATATATATATATAATTACATAAATTTTGTGTTCAATGGTCTTTTTTTGTTTTGTTTCTGTACAGAGCAATTTCTGCATGGTATGAAAGTCGGGATTGGTTCAATTCGTTATGCAAGGTAGTGATGGAGCAAGATTGGTCCTGGAACCGACCGGCTCTGGATTACCTGGAGCTATATCATGCAGCTCGAAAGTGAAAGATTCGATAAGTTAATGAAGAAAACCCGCGGTTTGATTGGATTTAATAAGCTAGAGGCAGCCATAGAAGAATTTGTACAGGTTTACATTATCTTTTTATTCTACAATTATGATCTTCAAAATGGTAAGGTTGTGTTTGTTGATGAATTTTAGAATGGTGTGATGACTTTGAGAGTGTTTTCTTTAAAAACCTCTCTTTTTATTTTAAAATAATAATTCAAAATCTAAGTTATAAAACAAATAATTTTTTAAATAATCGTTCAGTTTTTTCTATTCTTATTTTCTTTATGACGAATACTATAGTATTGGTTCATAGCCAATTGTCGGAGTGTGGTGATGTGAGGTGAGTGAGTAAGACCATAACATAGGTTGAGTAACCGAGTGTGGTGATGTGAGGTGGCGGAGAGTGAGAACTCTCACTCAACGAAGATAACACATCCTATTTTTTTTTAATGACAACAATGAGATAATTCAAAGAAAGCTAGCGGGAAACTAGCAAAAATCCCAATTACAACCACCAATTATACCAAAAGTCGAAGAAATTGCATCTGAATTCTACCGAACTATTACTATCATACAATTACCTCCCTACCATTTGGACACTATCACTATACAATACTGAGCAGAGGGTTATTCACCCAAACCTCCCATGTTGTACCTTTAATCTTTCCTCTATTCACAATCCAATTGTATGATAAGATTTTGATGTCTTCCACCAAAGTATCCACTTTCCTTGTTTTCGAGAAAATCCATCTATTTCGTGTTAACCAAATTACCCACTTTCCTTGCAATTGCCATGCGAGATGTGTATTTGAGCCGCCAAGTCCTTCACCGATCCAATACTCGACATATCCCATTGGAGCCATTTTGAGACCCTCTTAATATCTCTTGCAACCGGACATCTAGAATCCGAATCCGAATTTCGGATATCCGAAATTTTGGATTCAGATACGGATAGTGAAATCAACTATCCAAAATTTTCGGATATCCGAATTTTCGGATATCCGACTTTGAACACCCCTAGGTGTAACGGACCGTTATGGCCGGTGACGGTCCGTTACAGGCTATTTTTCCCAAATTTCATTTTTGATTCTTGGATTTTGTATGTTCCCATTACAGCCCCTGGACTTTGTGAAAATTGACAACTTTAATCCTTTATTTCCTTAGGGGATTTTCAGGGTGTTACAAATCTCCCCTCCTTTAAGAAATTTCGTCCTCGAAATTACGATGTGAGTAGATGAGGATAATTGGCTTTCATCTGTTCCTCTAATTCCCAAGTCTTGTCGGCTCCAATCCGACCTTGCCATTGAACTAACACCATCGGTATTACTTTCTTCCTTAATTTCCGTTCCTGAGTATCTAGAATCTTGATTGGTTGTTCAGTAAATTGGAGCTTATCGTCCACGTGCACATCGTCTAGTGCAATAGCTTGAGTTGGATCGGCTAAACATTTATGTAAGCAAGATACATGAAATGTATTGTGAATCCCTAGTAAAGCTTCAGGTAGATCTAATTTATAAGCTACTGCTCCGATTCTTTCAGTGATTTTGTAAGGTCCAATGTATCTTGGTCCTAATTTTCCACGTTTCCTGAACCTTACCACACCTTCCCAAGGTGAAACCTTTAGCATTACATAGTCTCCAATTTGGAATTCTAAAGGTCGACGTCGTCTGTTAGCATAACTCTTTTGTCGGTCTTGAGCAGCTTTCAGTCGTTGTTAATTTGGACTATCTTATCTGTTTTTTCTTGTATAACTTCAGGTCCAGATAATTGACTGTCTCCTATTTCAGTCCAATAGATAGGAGTTCTGCACTTCCTTTCGTACAGTGCTTTAAATGGTGCAGCTTTGATACTTGAATGATAACTGCTTATTGTAGGAGAATTCGATTAACAGTAGGTGATTATCCCAATTACCTCCGAAATCGATAACACAAGCTCTTAGCATATCTTCCAGAGTTTGAATCGTACGTTCACTTTGTCTGTCGGTCTATGGATGATATGCGGTACTCTTGGTAAGTCGAGTTCCCAATTCTTTCTGAAAACTCGTCCAGAATCTAGATGTGAACCGACTGTCTCTATCAGAAATAATAGACATTGGTATACCATGGTGGCTCACAATTTCATTGATATAGATCCTGGCTAACGTATCCATAGAGTATGTTTCATTGATGGGTATGAAATGGGCTGACTTGGTCAGTCTATCGACCACGACCCATATTGTATTATGCCCTTTCTGTGTTCTGGTTAGTTTAGTTACGAAGTCTATTGTAATACGGTCCCATTTCCAGACAGGCAATTTTATTTGCTGTAACTGACATGTTGGTTTCTTGTGCTCAATTTTAACTTGAAGACAAGTCAAGCATTTATCTATATACTAGGCTATTGATCTCTTCATGTTTGGCCACAAGTAATGTGTTTTTAGATCTTTGTACATTTTGTTTGCACCAGGATGCATGGAATATCTTGATTTGTGTGCTTCATCTAATACTTTCTCTTGAATATTTCCAAGCTTAGGAATTCAGATTCTTTGATCGAATCTCATGATTCCATATTGTCCTTTAATTAGCAACTTCTGTTTTCCAACCATACGTTCTTTCTTGATGTTTCCATCTTTTAATGCTTTTGGTTGGATTTCCTTAATTTGTTCCAGCAGATCTAATTTAAGATCTAATCGTAGTGCTTTTACTTTAATCGGTTGACTTTGTTCTTTCCGACTTAAATCATCTGCCACTACATTAGCTTTCCCGAGATGGTATTTAATTTCACAATCATAGTAATTGACGAGTTCCATCCACCTCCTTTGTCTCAAATTTAAATCCTTTTGATTAAAAATATGTTGGAGGCTTTTGTGGTTTGAATATATCACACATTTGGTGCCATACAGATAGTGTCTCCAGATCTTTAGAGCAAACACTATGACACCAAGTTCTAGATCATGTGTGGTATAGTTCTTTTCATGAACTTTAAGTTAGCGTGATGCTTAGGCAATAACCTTGTCTCGCTGCATCCACACAACCCAGACCAGTTCGGGAAGCGTCACAATAAATAACAAAATCATCATTTCCTTCGGGTAGTGCTAAGATCGGGGCATGACTAAGCTTATCTTTGAGAATGTTGAATGCTTCTTCTTGCTTTGTACCCCATTCAAACTTTGCTGCTTTCTGAGTCAAAGCAGTCAAAGGCGTAGTAATCTTGGAGAAATCTTGAATGAATCTTCTGTAGTAACCGGCTAGTCCATGAAAACTTCTGATTTCTATTGGAGTCTTTGGGGCTTTCCACTTCATAACAACTTCAATTTTACTTGGATCCACTTATATCCCATACTCGTTTATAACGTGCCCAATAAATTGTACTTCTCTTTTCCGAAATTCACATTTGGAAAACTTCGCGTACAATCTTTCTTTTCTTAGGGTTTCCAGAATGATTCTAAGATGTGCAGTATGCTCTTCCTTGCTTTGGGAATAGATAAAAATATCATCGATGAAAACGATGACAAATTTATCAAGGAATGGTTTACAAACTCTGTTCATTAGGTCCATAAATACTGCGAAAGCATTCGTTAGACCAAATGATATGACCAGGAATTCATAGTGACCGTATCGGGTTCTGAAAGCAGTCTTAGGTACGTCCTCTTCTTGTACCTTCAACTGATGATATCCTGATCTAAGATCAATTTTTGAAAAGTGCTTGGCTCCTTGTAGTTGATCGAACAAATCATCTATTCTAGGTAATGGATATCTGTTTTTCACGGTCGTTCAATTCCCGATAATCAATGCACATCCTCATGCTCCCATCTTTCTTCTTTACGAATAGTATCGGTGCTCCCCAAGGTGAAGTACTTGGACGTATGAAACCCTTGTCTAACAAATCTTGGATCTGCTTCATTAGTTCTTTTAATTCTGAAAGAGCTAGACGATAAGGGGATTTTGCAACAGTCTTAGCTCCGGGAATGAGTTCAATTCGGAATTCGATCTGACGATCGGCTGGAAGACCAGGTAATTCTTCCGAAAAGACATCCGGGTGATCACAGACTACAGGAATATCCGCAATCTGTCCTTCGGGTTTAATGTTTAAAACATGGAGTATGAATATACCGTCTCCCTTAATTAATTCTTTCTTAGCTTTCGCTATGGAACTTATTTCAATCTTATTGTTATTACTATCACCCTGAATCATCAAACTAGTTTCATCTACTTCCTTAATCTTGATCGTTTTCTGGTCACAATCAATCTGGGCCTGGTATTGGTTTAACCAACCATCCCTAGGATAACCTCATATTCGTTCAAGTTCATCGGCATTAGTGTAACTAATACCTTATCGTCACCAAAATTGATAACACAATCAGGGTATGATTCGGTTATCCTAATTTGTTCGCCACTTGCCGTTTCAACGACATAGGCATGAATAAGTGGAATCGGTCTTATGCCTAAATATGGGGTGAATGCACATGAAACAAAACTTCTATTCGCCCGTGTATCAAATAAAATCTTGGCGTAAATATTATTAACTAAGAAAGTACCTGCCACCTCCTTAGCTTTATTTTTCGTTCATCTCCACTTCTTAAGACGAAAACTCGTCCTGTTCCTTTATTCTGACCACCTATTTTCTGTTTAGGTGGTTTAGGACAAGAAGTCCTATAGTGTCCTATCTCCCTACAGTTAAAGCATTTAACATTTGGGCACTGGGTTGCAGCATGACCAAACTTCTGACAAGTCTGGCATTTCATTCCCTGATTACCTCTATCAGGGTTGGGATTAAATCCTCCTCTCCTAGGAAATTTGCTATTTCCCAGTTTGAACTTATAAACAACTTCATCGGGCTTTCTCTTGTGATCAATCTTTGGTGGCTCTTGAGCAACCACTTCATCAAACATCACCGCACTCTTCTCTATAGCCATATCTATCATTTTAGGTGCGATGAATTTCACTAAGGTACGAACCTTAGGAGGAAGACCTTGGATATAACATTTGACTCTTCTTGACCCAGGAGTAACCAAATGTGGCACCAGCTTAGCCATCTCATTAAACTTGGTTGTGTACTCCTGATGAGTCATGGTTCTAGCTTCGAACCGCAGAAATTCAGCTTCAATCTTGTCCACAACATTTTGTGGACGAATATCTCCTCACAATCAAAGACTTGAGATCCTCCCAAGTCATCCTATCAGTCAAAGCTTCTCCCTTTGTCTGCTTGATTGATTCCCACCAGTCAAGAGCTTCTTCCTCAAATGAATGGGCAACAAACTTTACAGCTTGGTCTGATATGCATTCACTCATCTTTATCACAACTTCCATAGATGTGATCCACTGCAAAGCTGCAATGGCATCCTTCTTTCCATTGAATGGTTTGGGATGGCAGTCACTGGAATTCTTGTAATTACATCCGTGGCCATGAATTCCGGTGCTCTGGTTCGTTATACCAACTGTTTCGTAAGTTCAGGTGGTTCCTATATTGTTTCCTACCGGAGTAGCATGAAGGGTGTCTTCTGTTCGGGGAATATAGCCACTTGTTCCTTCATTTCGGTTTCCCAGACTGTTTTGATTCTCCCTTCTCCTAAGAGCATCATCCAGGATTCCAGGTAGAGTTATTTGAAGCACACGAGTGACCTCAGATGCCACCGCTCCCTGAAATTGAGTTTCAGTCATAATGACTTCTTCCACCGGTTTCTCGGGTTCACCATTCGTATTTATGTTCTCATTTGGATCAGGGTTTGTGCTTATCATATTGGGGGTACGAGACCTAGAATTAGGCATCCTACCCCTACCTCTTCCTCGTCCTCTACCACGTCCTGCCATTTGTACCTACATACATATGTATAACGTTAGAATTCGTATAACCGGTCATAATCCAGAAATTCAGAAATTAACAACACTTGGCCAAAATGCCTTTAATTATCTGATTTCTAGATATTTCCCGTTATAGGTCATACTGAAAGTATACACCTAACTTATCCTGGGGCATTCCGGACTACTCTCAGAGTCCTTGTGTAAGTCTAGACACTATTCCTGTAGTATCTAAATCTCTTAAACTGAGGCTCTGATACCAACTTGTCACACCTGTAACATAGGACAATTAGCTAGCCAGAGTAGTACCTCCAACAGAGATGTTCCCAGGAAAGAACAACGGGTCTAGGAGAGATTTATACACCGTCCTTTCCTAGACAGAACATTCCGTTTGTCAGATAGCTACATACTGGTCAGAAGGTCGCCTTCTAGTTGCTGTGATGTTGATATCAAAAAACATAGTGGAAGACTAAAACCATTAACTTTTATTTAAACATTAAAATAGTGTTTATATCATGTTCTCTTAAAAGTTACATCATCTGTTCCTAACAAGGAACAAGTCAGTCGGGACTTATAGTTCCTGGCATGCCCATCATCTGGATCGTTAATCATCTAGTCCTGGAATGCCCTGTCTAATGACTACCTGTGATGCGGTTAAAAATATTTGATAAAACATAGGTCAGCACAAAGCTGGTGAATTCATAAACTAAAATAGTTTATTAAAATGACCCGCCAAAGTATCTTGAACACATTCATGGGATTCAACACCCAAATTCATAGATAACTATGAATAATCATTCAGTCTATATATAACCAAAGACCGTTCAACAGGTCCTGTCCAACATGCCGTTCCACGGGCAAGTGAAATGTAATAAGCGCTTAGAATACGTTATATATAAACAATCGGTACATTCGTTTCAAGATACTCAAAATGTTTTCATAAATCAATCATGCCAGACAAGGTCATAATTGGGTTCATACATCACAGTTTAGGTATTTCGGCTTATTAATCAGAAATATGGTAATCACCTCGGACAAAGCTCCTAGATATGTAATGACATTACTTAAGAACACAATTCTAGCTTAATGGTGTATAACCAAAGCTTAATAGTAGGTCAGAACCTTACCTCAGTACTATCTACGGTAGTTTGAAGTCGAATTGCAAGAAACCGGACTCTCGCACGCGAACCGGGGCTTGGGATCGAAGTTCCAGAGAGTGTGTGTGTGTATGTAATTGAGTGTGTAAGTTGTGTGAAATGGCCTGAGCTCGACCATCTATTTATAGGGCAATGTTTGAGTCCGTGACGGACTGTTACTAGGCTTGAAGGTCCGTCACGCCTTGACTTGGCGGCTACGCATTTTTAAACCACGTAACGGACCGTTATGGTTCGTGACGGTCCGTCACGAGGCTGAGTCATCAGACACGTGTCAGAAACCCTAAACCGCCAGTGGTTTTTGCGGCACGGACCGTCATGACAGGTGACGGTCCGTCATGAGGCGTAACAGACCGTTATGGCCGGTGACAGTCCGTTACAGGCTATTTATCCCAAATTTCATTTTTGATCCTTGGATTTTGTATGTTCCCATTATAGCCCCTTGACTTTGTGAAAATTGACAACTTTAATCCTTCATTTCCTTAGGGGATTTTCGGGGTGTTACATCGATTATAGTGGAGTGAAACGGATTCAAGTGAAGCGAAACACCAGTGAGGCGGTGGAAGCCGCTAGCTCCCTGAGTGCTGCATCTCCACGTTCAAGATGTCCGGTGAGGGCAAACACTCGCTTTTGCCTTGATATGGAGAGAGAGAGAGAAAGAGAGAGAGAAAGTGCGCGTGTGTGTGTTAGTGAGCGAGGGGGTGAGATATTTAAAAAAAAATGAGTTTTAATAATTTAGGTTTTAAATTACACTTTTCACCATTTTTGGTCAAATGATTAAATTGCCCTCTTGTGTAAGGCACATGACTAGATTTTTACAGATCCAGTTACTGAAAAAGACGAAATGTGTGTAAAAGTTTCAAAAAAAGGAAATCTAATGTAATTTTTGAAGTCAAAAGACATAACCTACAATTTTCTATAATGTTAAAGGACATAATTTGTAATTTACTCGAAATGATAACATTATAAGATGATAAAAAGACGAAAGAAAGAGAAAAAAAATAATCCTTATAATAAATAATAACTTTATCTGTCATGTGACGACTTTCGGTGAAGTCTAGATTTTTGTTTCTTGTCTCTCTCTCCTATTAAATAACTTTCTCTCCTAATAAATAATAATAATTTTAAATAATTAAATATATAAAATTTATTTAAATATTTTATTAAAACATACTAAATCATAAGAAGAAATCAATTATATTTTATTTTAAAATATAATTTTATAATTTCTAAATCTTTATTATTTGTTATTTATAATTCTTAGATCTTAATTATTTGTTATTTATAGTTTTTAAATCTTAATTATTTCTTATTTCATCAATAGCTAATGACATCTAACATATAAATCTTCATAGAAACAGCTGTTTTACAAACAGTTGAAAAACAGTTGGATTTATTCAACTCGTATAATAAATAAGTTATTAGCCTGGTTTTATGTAATATATTAAATATTTCAGGAAGTATTAAGGTCTTTTTAGTTTAAAGAAAAACATGGAATAAAAAATTATAATTGAAAAATACTTTATCTAACTTTGTCTTTGATTAGTTATAGGATTTTCACTTTCCATTACTAGTGCGCAAGATTTATAAACATGTAAAGGATTTAAAAACATTTTAGTTAAATGATTAAAGATAACTAAAAAGCTCTCAGAAGCTTTTTAATTAGGGGTGTTCATCGGTTTGGTTTTTGATTTGTTCGGTTTATCCGATTCGGTTTTGAGATTTTTTTTCTAACCGCAAACCTAACCTAATTGAAAATTTGTCTAACCTAACTTAATCTAACCCAATTCAATCCGATTCGGTTTCGGTTTATTCGATTTGGTTTATTCCGTTTCCGGTTTGTCTTCCGGAAACAACATATATTTTTAGCATATCCTAAAACCAAGAGTTCATAACCATAACAAAAAGTACCGAGCCGGAAAATAACCTTAAACATAAATGCAAAGTTCAATGTTCAAACATAAATAAAGAAACTTGAGTTTTTTTCCAATTAGTTTTAATGCCACAACAAATAAAGTTGAGTTTTTTCAACTCGTCTTTCACTCGATCAGTGTCTTTCTCATCTCTACAACAAATAAGAACAAATAATAAAACAATGAGCTATTGGGCTTGAGAGTTGAGGTAAAAGTATTGGGCTAAAAGTATAAATTTGCATTTAATTATTTATATTTATTCGGTTAAAACGGTTAACAGAACAAACCGATTAGATTTCATTCGATCACATACGGGTCGTATGGTACAATACGACCCGTATACAACGCAATTGTTGGGTCTAGTTTGAGAATGATGTTAATCAATTCAAGCGATCACGAGATGTTTAGGTTCGCGTATGAAAATAGGTCTGAAAGTCGCTAACGACACTCTGAGAGTCTCTTGACTTGTTTCAACCGACTCTATGAGAGTCGCTAGGTTATCTACAGCCGACTTTCTGAGAGTCGCTGGGCTAGCTTTAGCCGACTCTCTGAGAGTCGCTAGGTCGATTACGGGCGACTCTCAGCGAGAATCGACAATCTGCACGTCGACTCTCTCAGGTTCCCTATATATACCTGACCATTTTCATAGCTCAGGGACCTTCTCCACCATAATTTCTCTATAATTTATATATTTCCATTGTTTAGCTTGTTAGAGAGGTTATTAGTTTGTGGTTGTTCCACCACCCCGAGGGAGCTCACCCGGGGTGGATGGTGGAATATCGTGTTAGTCGTTTCTGTCCAGGAGCTTATTATAATCATCATTGTGGAATCATAATCAGATTTTGAGAGTTTCTGTTTTTATTTTTCATACTCTTTTTCTTATATTTCTATTGATTCCATCAATAACAGCTGATATATAGCTGATTTGTTGATCAGATCTTGACTAGAATCATTATAGCACAGGGCCTCTATCTTCAGGATCTACAACAATGATTGTTGTATCCACATAACACATTCACGTGTCCAAATAACCTCCCATTTTATTAATTTTTTTAAATCACTTATCCTTACTATAATAAATGAATAACTTTATCTGTCACATGTCGACTTTTGTTAAATTCTAGATTTTTTGTTTCTCGCATCTCTCTCCTATTAACTAATAATAATTTTAAATAATTAAATATCTAAATTTTTTCTAATATTTTATTATAACTTACTAAATAATAAGAATATTTCAATTATGTTTTATCTTAAAATATATTTTATAATTCTTAAAGATTATTTATTTTTTATTTTTAATTTTGAAATCTTCTTTATTTATAGTTTTCTAAATCTTTATTATTTGTTATATATAATTTTTAAATCTCTATTATTTCTTATTTTCAACAATGTCCGATAACATCCGACTTATAAAAAATTTCATAAAAACTTATGATTTACAATAAATTAGATTTAATCAATATTTATAACACATGACATAGTTTTATTAGATAAAATATAATTGAAATATTGTTATTATTTAGTAAGTTTTAATAAAAATTTTAAAATATAGTTTTAATAAATAAATTTCTAAAAAAGAAACTTAAGTTTCTTTAAAATGGGAGTATGGTGGGTGCTCTACATACAAGAAGACTCTCTTTCACACACACCTAACACCCCCTATCTCTGCGTGCGGGTCCAGGGTTTATCTGCCACCGGCCACCCCCCTCTCTCTTTCTCTCTATATATAATTATCTGTATATACACATCGTAATTTCTTGTTGAAGGCAGTTGTAGGCTCCAGCCGAAGAGCAAACTAACAATTTCCGATAATGTCGTTGAAACAACCTCTGTGAAAATGAGACTTCAATTTCACAACATTGGTACAAAAAGAAATGGCTTTAAAGGCTGCACCGATCTGGGTTTGTTTCAATCAATCTGATTTCGTTCAAAACAAGAACAAAGTCCCCTCTTTTAGGGTTAATCTTGCAAAACAGAGGAAATGGGAGTGTTTGGCTCTAAAATTGGGAATTGATGTTGAAGATGATGAGAAGCCTTTGACTCCACCTGATTTGGGTTCTACTTCTACAGATGCCAAAATTCAAGACACCCAGATCACTGAATCCAAAGGTTTTCATAAAGACTTGAACAATTTACCAAGTGAGTTAACTTGCATTGTGTGTTCTTGGTTGAAAATTATTGTTTGATTTTAATTTGGGTTTTTTGTTGCTTCCCTGATTTAGATTGGATTTATTTAGGAATTTTTGTATCTGTTCCACAGAAACTTACCAAATTTCTAGTCTAAATTGACTTTTTAATGCATTGTAAAAAGGTGAAACTTTGGGCAAACAGAAACAAAGATTTGGAACTTTTTGTTGATAATATTCATTTCGGTTTTTGTAGTCAATAATGGCTTTCTAAATTTTCTTGTATAAAATCAAATCACAAAGTGAATAATTTTAACCCTACTGCTTTAAAAAGGTGAGACATACTACCCCATTGCTTTAAAAAGGTGAGCAAATTTCTTACTTCAAATATTCATAGACATTTCAAGAAATGTAGATATTTACATTGATTTCTTGTGACATATGATATGAATAAAATGAACAAAAAGAAATCTTTTTTTTTCATAAAAAGGATGATTATAGTATCAAAATCAAGACTGAAATGGAACCTGTTTCTCAGAGGTAACCTTGAGGGTGTATGCTTAGACCCTTGTAACTTCTAGAGATCATGGTTTGTTAAATATTAGGGAGATATTATTGGTTACTTTTTAGATTTAAAAATTTATCATCCATGGTTTCGTAATGACTAGTTGTTAAATGTGGATAATTTCTGAACCGTGCACATACGTTTTCTTGTTTTTATATCCTGTAATTTTGTTATAGGTGTGTTCACATATGTTATATTGACACACTTTGTTAACTTGTAATGCTATCAATGGATACATGCTCAATTTGTTGTGGTTTTGCTCCTCGAATCTATGGATAAAGATTAGTTGTGACAAAAATGTGAAGGTTTGATAACGGGTCAAAACGGGTATTTAGTACTTGTGTTGACACGAAACCCTTTTTGTTCTATGTTTTTTAATCATTTTATTTATAGTAATGTATCAAATATAATTAGGAAGAATATATTATTTCAATAATAATCTAGTTTTTTGAGTAAAGTGATTTTGGAGGTTTTATGCATTAAAATACACTTTATGCGAATTTCAACCGATCAAAACTATTTTCCATTTTGCTAAATTTTGTTGATATTAATGGTTTGACCCATTAGATATGGACATCAGAATAAACTCATTCATATATATTAAACTCTATATCAGTCTGCAAGTATTAGTTATCTTCCTTTGACTTCGAATGTCAAACTTGCATCTAAAGAACCTAAATTCATTATTTCTTTTATGTACAATTTTAATAGCGGTTCTTATTGCATATACGCTAGTTATTGTAACTTTTGAATTAGTCATTACTTTTTCCTAAAAGAATCAACTTCAACATTTAAAGTAGTGGTTTGACTTCCAAAGTCAAAGTTTCATTTTAATAATACATGCGTAAATTGCAGAGCCCTTAACAGCTACGGATCTTGTCCCTTCTGCTAATGATGGCTCAAAGGTCCGAGTTGCTTACCAGGTAAAAAGTACATGACTATTTCATTTAAGTAAATTGCTTTTTCATATTTACATTTCATCTCTTTTTGTTACTATAGGGTTTACCGGGCGCATATAGCGAGGCTGCTGCTCTTAAAGCATACCCAAAATGTGAAACGGTTCCATGTGAGCAATTTGAATCTGTATTCAAGGTATCACTTTTTTTTTCTTGTTTCTATTTCTTTGGTGTTGACCCGCAAATACTTTCAAGAAGAATTATAAATAGCTAATGTGTTAATTATGGTTACTTAATAATTTAAATCTTTGAACTAAAGGAATTAGGAGGTTGCATGCATTAAAAATACATTTTTGGCTACTTTTAGTTTTAACACATTTGACCCGTTCCCCTTTTTGGCTAAAAAAATGTATTTGACCCGTTTAAGATAATACAAAGCCCAAATCGGCATTCATAAGTAATTTGATTGAAACTGCCACCAGTAAAAGAAATACAAAGTTACATATTTTGAAAAGATTATTAATTATGAGTATACTAATGTATACTAATTAACCTTTCTTGCAGGCTAACTGATTATCTTTATAAACTGTGAATAATCTAACAAAATTGTTGATGCATTTATTAAATCTCAGGCAGTTGAACTATGGTTGGTTGATAAAGCGGTGCTCCCAATTGAGAACTCTGTAGGGGGAAGTATCCATAGAAATTACGATTTACTCCTTCGTCATCGACTGCACATTGTTGGTGAAGTGCAGTTAATTGTTAATCATTGCCTCTTGGGTGTCCCTGGAGTAAGAAAAGAGGAGCTAAAGCGCGTGTTAAGCCACCCTCAGGTTTACTTTAAAACTTGAAATTACTTATTTACCCATTATCAATAATAAAAAATAAAATAAAATAAAAATCGTTGGTATGTTGATCATACAGGCACTTGATCAATGTGAGATTGCACTGAACAAATTAGGTGTTGTGAGAGTTAGTGCTGAAGATACTGCTCTTGCAGCTCAGGTAACTTTTAAATTAATTACATTAAATATTATGTTTATTTTTTTTTTCTTTTTTTTATTTTATATTTTGAATAGATTGTAGCCTCTGAAGGCATACGAGAGACCGGAGCAGTTGCAAGTTCTCGAGCTGCAGAAATATATGGACTTGATATTCTAGCACAAACGATCCAGGTGTCACCTAATTATCATCTTTCACATATGAAAGTGTTATATTATAACATCACATTCATATCACTTTTTATAAATATTTAGTATACCAAGTATGATTATAAAAATTATATTACTTCAATAATGATCTAATTTTTTAATAAATGATTTAGGAGTGTTTTATCTCATAAAAACCCTTCCATCTCATGATTTTTTTAATGCTTTGTCCAGAATGATTTAGATAATGTTACCCGTTTTCTAATACTAGCAAGAGAACCTATCATCCCGGGAACAGACAAACCCCATAAGGTAAAAAAAAGACTAACCTTTTTTTATCTTTTCAAGCATGTTATTAATGCCATTAGTTATTTCTTTTTCATTTTCAAGACGAGCATTGTCTTTACATTAGAAGAAGGCCCGGGGGTGTTATTTAAAGCACTAGCCGTGTTCGCTCTAAGGGAGATAAACTTATCAAAGGTAAGTTCTTTATTCATCTCTTCATTTAAAAAACAGAAAACTAAATACCCATCTAAATCTTTCCAAGATCGAGAGCCGACCCCAAAGGAAACGTCCACTGAGAATTGTTGATGATAGCAACAAGGGTAGCGCCAAGTGAGTGCATTTATAGTTACGTAATTATTTCTATTGTATAGAACTTTATTTGGAAATTTGCAAATTTGTCTGAATTCACATTCTGCAAATGGAATGATATTAAAACTTCACTTTTGATTTTCACAGATACTTTGACTACCTGTTTTACATCGACTTTGAAGCTTCGATGGCTGAGCCTCGTGCCCAATATGCTCTAGGACATCTACAGGTACGTCCTTTGTACTTCATCATATAATACAGGTGGTAATTTCAACCCATTTTAAACGGGTCGACTTGGGTTGTATTTTATCTGCAATGCTCAAACGGGTAAAATTAAAAAAAGTTAGCAAAAATGGTAACGGGTCAACTTAACGAGGCTCAAAGTGTTTTAGATGCTTAAAAGCCCCTAAATCGTTTATTTCTAAAAAAGTAGATTATTGTTTTAACATTGCAATTTTTATTATATTATATAATAAATTAATTTTTATAAATTCAGAAAAGGACAAGTGGTATTTACGGGTTGGCCCAACTCCACTTGGTCTGTTTGGAGCCCGTATTTGCCAAATTACCCATTTTAATCTATGACCCAACCAGCCCGATTAACTCTTTTTTCCACCTGTATCATATATACTTGATAAATTTCTTCTCATGATTCTTTAGCTAATCAAAAGAGTGGTACTAAGAATTATTTATTTAATTTTCTTTCTTCACAAGAAACATTCTTCACTTTTTGATGAAATAGAGAAATGATTGTTTCTGTTCATTTATTGATTTGGATAAAAGGTCCTAAATTTGACCTCTAAAGTCAAAACTTGAAGCATAAACCTTAAACCTTAAGATCTTGATCTAGCTCAAGTAGCGATTTACTTGTACTTGGTTAGCAGGGTATTGGTGAGTCCCGCATGGTTACCAAAAAAAATCATAATATTGACCTCAAAAACCATACCCCAGAGGTGAAATTACAATTTACTTTTATAATTGTTGCAGGAATTTGCAAAGTTTCTTCGTGTTCTTGGCTGCTACCCGATGGATACGACTCTATAGATCACAACTTTTTGTATGCTGTGTTTGTCAACTATATTGGAAGAGAAAGAAACAATCACCAAGGCTTTTGGCAAATGGAATAAATCAAATCCTTTCTTTTATTCGTGTTATTTTCATTTTCGGTGGTCGTTACCAGCAAAGTAAATTTCGAAACCGCCTTTTTTGTTATTATCATTGTTTTGTTTTTGTGCATTTTGCGGAAATAATTGTTGAAAGGTAGTTAAAAATCTCATGCATAGTTGGGACAATGGATTCTTTAAGGTCCAATATTTGTTCTGTGTTTATGGGCTTGTTTTGAATCTACAGGTAGGTAAGTAGTTTTGACTTTTGAACCAATGTGTTGACTTTCAAAGTCAAACAATAATATCTTAGTTTCCCCTTCATGATCATATGTTGAATTCATGGGTTATGGAAACTCCCAACAACTATCATCAACTTTACAATAATCAAATTGTCAAAAGAAAAAGTAATATTAAATTCGAAATAAATCGGTAGCGACTTTAGCAATGCTTTTCTGCCGGTCAGACATAGAACCGGGTGCCTAGCCGGTGCGCATGTGCCTCTTTGAACCGCCTCCACTTGAGCTAGTTGGTTTAGACTAGATTTCAATATTTTTTTTCTTATTTACCGATTCATTTAGTATTCTAGACTTTATATTTTATTTATTTAAGTCTTTAAAAATGTAAATGCATAGCAAAGCATAAAATATTTCACATTTTGTTTTAAATTATACATGTATACACACACACACACTCTTTTGATTTTCTAATATTTATGATATCATCCGGTTTTTAAATCCAGTCCGACTAGTCTAACTAATGGACCGATAAAACGTCTGGTTCGATGTCTAGTCTAGTTCTTTAAACATTGGACTTTAGAAACAAGATTTAAGAGGGAAAAAATCACCAATCTAGACATGTTGACCACCAAAATCACCAAAATAGACATTTGACTTTTCAATCCGCCAGCTAAGCCCATCACCCAATGACTCATTTAACATGTTTACAATTTGATTATGACCTACTCATAACCCGTCAACCCATTTGACTAATTAGATAAATAGGTTAAACGGGTCGTGTTCGGTTACACGAATTCCAGTGTGTCCTGGTTAGAGTTGATGTTTTTTACATGAATATATATATATATATATATATATATATATATATATATATATATATTACTAATTTTATTATGACCTATTCATAACCCGTCAACTATTGAACGATGATATGTTATAAAAGTATCTTTAGTTCTTTACCACCAAAATCACGATCTTTTTATTCTCTCACCTAACGATACAATATTTATCCGGGGAAAAACAAGATTACTTTTTTTTTTTTATTATTATTATTATTATTATTATTATTATTTATATTTATATTTATATTTATATTTTGTAAGGTTAAAAACTATCAAAATTTAAAGAAAAACTTTTACCATCTATCATATTTTTATTGAATTTCGTTACATCCTAAGTGGACTATCAAATAATTCACTCTCTATTAATTACCAAATTGGGTTTACTCACAAAAAAACCATTATTCATAAATGTACAAGCATAACAGCACATAGTACAAGCAAGCAATGCATGTTTTTTTTTCAATTTCAACCCTTATACTATATATAATATACGCTTTTAGTCCGTTTCATTTTCTATTAATTTCGTTTTCCTTTAATAACTTTCCTTCGTTAATTTTTTTTCAGAATACAGAGTGCGCAGCTGTTTTTATTTTTTTTTGTCAATGTTCCGACGGAGTTGTATTCAAAATGGAGTTTTTTCGTATCGTTGTGTATAGCGAGTGCCGTTACCGTTGTGGTACCGTGCCGATTCGAACATATTATGAGCGAACAACATCATTGTTGGTATTGATATTATCGGAACCCATATCGGTATTCGATTTTATGGTTTTCGACGATCCGAACCGGTAAATTTTTATTTTGTTTTTTTTCCTTTTTATTATTTAGTTTTATGTTTCTTTTTTATTACCATTATTTTTATCATTACGTCTACGTCTTTATTTAAATTTTAGTAACAATGAACACGACACCCGCCGCGGAGCGCGGGTATAACCATCTAGTTTTATTTAATTGTTAAAAAAATAGTTAATAGTCCTTATACATTTTCCTTACATTTAATTTGCATATGGTGTATTTATAACGTCTAAATAACCAAATATATATCCAATAAATTATGTCTGCTGGTTGAAATTTTAACTGTTGTGCTTGTAGTTTTAGAAATTAAGATCGATTAAATTTTTGATAATAAAACACAGTCGTTTTTTTCCCATTTTACAAATGCATTGGTTGTTTAACTATAAACCCTTATTCAAAAAAATATATATATATATATTTTAAAAATTTTCTTTAATATATTATTAACAAGTTCTCTGTGTTAAATATTTAATTTAACACTTCATGAGTAAACCGTTTGTTGTTTATTCCAACAAATTATAAAAGATTAATAGAACTTCGTCACATTCAAGCAAACTCTAGTTAAAAACAAGTAAAACGCCATATGTTACAACATTCTTCAAATCATCTCTTTAAATTGTTCGTTTATTATTATGACAAGTTATGATTCAAGCATGCACGTCATAAATATACAGGTCATCCTAAAGTCGTGTCTATCATTTCAAGAAAATTTTTCTAGCTTTATCTATGTATTATCATTTTTTTAACAGCAGAATCAAATTAAAAATAAAACAAATGTGTCTAGCAAGTTATCAGACACAGAGATTAGAGATTACATCATAAGAAGAGGGTTTTTGAACCACTTATCCTTATCCCAGACACATCTACTTTTACACAAAGAATAGAGATTATCATATTTAAAGGTCCCAAATTAGAATAATATGAGCACATCATAAGAGTTGAAGATGATTTGTATTAAATTCTTATAACATTAGTAACAAATTTACAAATGAATATATATTAAACCCATGGCTATTAGAATTAACTAGAAACGGTACCCCACGCTCCGCAGCGGGTACCAGACTTTAAACAGTTGATGTGGCGACATTAACATGGCTAAGCAAAAAAAGAAACGTGGTTAAATAATATTTGCCCCACCCTCCGCGGCGGGCAGCGAACGTCAAGCGGTTGAGACGGTGATATTAACGTGGCTAAGCACAAAAAAATATAGTTAAATACGTAAAAGAAACATATGAAGTTACAGGCTACTCGATTGTGGAGGTCGAATCATAGATAAAAGACAGTTGGTATTTTTCAGGAGGTCTCGGTCTCATTCTTCACGATTATCAGTCGATATACAGAAAAAATATAAGAAAAAAAGTTGCAGGCAGCAGAATCGAACCCGTGAGAAAAAAATCAGATTTTGTATACAACAGAGGGTAAACGCGAAATTTTAGAAAGTTGAGGGGGTGAAAGTGTTTTTTTACAATGTTGAGGGGAGTGGCTTTTGACACACTAAAAGATTGAGGGGTAGATTTGATACACACTAAAAGTTAGGGGCTAGATGAAAGGTTGAGGGGTATATTTGGTAAATACCACAAAGTACAAGGCTAGTTTGGTCTGACTTTCAAATTAATAGTAAAGTAAAAAAAAGAAATAAAAAGAAAATAGAAAAGATTTCATTGGTGACCGACACTTCAAAATAAGATAAAGTAAATTTATAAAGTGTAAAATGGTGCGTAAGTACAGATAATTAAAAAATAAGACTTATCGAATAGTTGTTAAAGTAAACGTATGATGCCTACACTCAATCCAAAAGTCTCCATCGCCAACCAACTAAGCAATCTACCTAGTCGGACATTCATGAATCTAGTTTAGAATATAACGAGATTGTAAATTCTCATCATTATTTTGGGATTTAGCCTTGTAATTTGTTGTTGCGTCATCAACTAAGGTATAGATTTTGTCCCTCTACAATTTATCAATTTATTGAAGTGTTGATGTTTTATATTGATCTGATTCCACTACAATAGTTTGATCTTTGTTGACTCAAAATTTACCCAATATTTTTTAGACTCTCTCATCATTTGAGAACTAAAGGTTTTTGATTATCCGCTATGATCATCTCAGGTGTTACTTGATAATACTCCTTGATACCTTTTTAGTTGCTTTTATGTCACGTCATGCCTAAAATCAAGTCACAAATCGTGTATTCTAGACCATTCCGGACTATTCGGGGTTGTTGTAGTACTCTAGAAAATACCGCGAGGGGTTGGTACCATTTGACAGCTTCGAAACTCTCTAGAACAGCCTACAAAGGCCATGGGAGTTGTTGAAAATTGTAACACCCCAATTTTCAAGAAAATATAAAGTATAGGGGCTAGAGTGCAATTAGTTCAAAGTTCAAGGACTAAAAGTATAAAAATATGAAAGTTGGGACGGTAGCGGACCGCTACCAAGTCCCTGACGGTCCGCTACGTGTGGATGAAGGTAATGATGAGGAACGAAGCGTGTCAGGACGCGTGTTTGCTGACTCAGCCCTATGGCGGACCGCTACGAGGTCCATAACGGTCTGCCACGCCGCAATTTGGGTAGCGGACCGCTACTCAAGCCGCTAACGGTCCGCTACGTGGGGAGTACGCCAGACATCTGGCAAAAAGGCTGTAGCGAAACGCTACCACCCTGTTTAGCGGTCCGCCACCGGTGTCATTTCAACCTATAAATATGAGGCATTTGTTGTTCATTTCAACATCACCAATCACACAAACATTTCACACATACCGAGGAGCAGCAGGCGATGGTTACGAGCACGGTGTGTTAAAGTTAAGAGTGAGGATCGGAGAGACGTTTAAGCGAGAAACCAAACTTAGGAAGCAACTCGAGATTATAGTAAGTACACTGGACCCGTACCTAGTCTCATGATTTATGTGTTTATGTGATTATGTGTTATGTGTAAAGCTAAGGTACGGGGGAATAATGGATTAGTCTAAACACTAAACTGGAATAATGGAGTAATCACGGGATATCAAAGGGGTGGTGGGTACGCCATTGGTACACCCTATATATAAACATTTTTTATACCTCGGGGTGAAATCATTACAAAGGTTTAGGGGTATAGACTAAGGATAAATAGCATGGCATGAATGCATGCTAAATAAACATGAAAATATAACGGAAGCTTAATTCCAAATAAAGGAGTATTCATGGAACGTTAAAGGGGTGGTGGGTACGCCGCTGCTACACCGTATATATAAACCTCTTTAACGTAACTTGGAGAAATCTTTACAAGAAATTAGAGCAGAGACTGGATAAAAGCATGATAAGAGATCGTGCTATGCATGATGAGTAATCATGCAATACGTGTTGAATGTGAATGTATGAATGTGTGAATGCATGATAAAGAATCATGCTATATGTGTTAAGTAGGAATGTATGATGGAAATGAGTCTAAACCCTAAAATAGAATAACGGAGTACTCATGAAGTGTTAAAGGGGTGGTGGGTACGCCGCTAGTATACCCTATATATAAACCTCTTTAGTGCCTCGTGGAAAAACCGTTACGAAGTTTTAAGGTGATGACTGGTTGAGATTAAGTCAAGCATAAACATGCATGATAAAGTAAATATGTAGGAAAAAGGCATATCGAATAAAGCTTCCTGAGGACGTGGCCTGATGGAGCGAAGAATCCCTAGACATTGTATAATATAATATTGTATGTAAAACAATATTCTAATAAAATATACCCGTGTCACCTTAATGGCAATGTTTTGAAAAAAAACTGGGACCAATTTCTACAATAAAACTCTGATAATGAGATAAAAGTAGGTTGCTTCAAAAATCTCTGGAGACGTCTGCCAAAAGCTGGACTATTTTACCAGCCATGGAAGGCTCTAGAAAAGCCAAGAGATTGCTGGAAAGGGGCTGGTTAAGTGTTAGATAAAACTAACCAGGTCCTAGCAAGATCTAGACAATTCTATGTCTAGACTTAGAATTATCTAGATAATGGCATGAGATATTTGTATAGATGCATCTATGCTTAGAATGATCTAGATCAGCCCCTAACTTGTATAAAAAGGGCACGAGGGGCTCATTTGCATGTATGCCACAATCCACATTCCACACACAAAACCCACAACACTAGTAGCCTTGTAAGCTTCTTGTGCTATTGTTCTTGTAATCAATAAAAAGACCAAAGTACCATCATGTGTCTTGCACATGACCATACTTAACGAAAAAAATTAACTGGGATAGGGACAAAGAACGTAACGTGCAAGATTTTTAAACATAAAGGATGATCTCTGTCAATTTTTTTGCTAAAGTACAATATCTGAAAAAAGAGTATAAACATAAAGCACGATTTGTGTAATTTACTCTAAGAAAAATATGTTTCAATAAACACAAACGAGTGATTGAAAGATAGTACCATTGCTTGTGTGATCATATTCCTAATCACTTCCGATTTCTATTGGACTTTTATATGTGTTTCTGAATCTGCTAAACGCTTTCTTAGCAATTCGTTCACTTGTTCTCCCTCCAATAAACATATATGAAATTAAAAAGGAATGTAAAGTACAAGTTTATTTTATTTTGCGGGTTTTTTATTTGTATTTGAATTTTTATTGCTTCCAATCCTGATCTTGTTTCTCATCTTTAGTGTTCGTGTCAAGTAGGACAAACGTAAAACTATTCAACTTCGAAAAAATCTTTCACCTACCAAATATGTAACCTATAAACATAGTGTAAGCAATTCATTAATGTAAGGTTGCTTTCTTAACATAACCATACACATAAAAATTAGGGATTCAAAACGCAGTATTAGTTTTAGACTAATTCATTTAAATACAATTTCAACCTTGTCACAAAACTTCTCCTTTTTTAAAATAAATTTTGAAGTTCTAAGAACATGTTTGAAAATTAAAATTAGTTGTTTTGGTATAATCCAAATTATCTTATAAACTAAATCTGTTATTAAATAATCTCACCTGTTACGATTCAACCGACTTCGGATTAAAATTTCTTGGAAATGTTGTTTCGAAAAAATACAAAGAAAGGAAGTGAAAGATTTGATAACAGAAAAGTGAAAATCCTTAATTGAATCAACAAAAAATACAAGATTAAAACAAGAACACAAGTCCACCGAATGCACGTCAGAATGGGAAGAGCTTGACACAAACAAGAGATTGATAACTTAACCAAAGGTAAATCTGCTACGGGTTGATCAAATCAAGCTTGAAGATAAACACAGCAGATTATGAACCGTAACCAACTCCACAGCTATGTTGACAAGATTAGAGGTTGGGGAGAGTATGGAAGATGATGTTGTTGTTGTTGTGTAAGGCCCAAACCGGACACCCTACAGTTGGTTGTCATAACTGGTTATTCTCTTAAAAATTCTTGTGTGATTCATCCAACTACAGCGGAAGTCTTTATAAAACCTTAATTTTTATATAAGCTCGTCATTAAATTTTTAACGTCATTAAATTTACCTCACAAATGCATGCACACCAATCTGAGTAGCACCGCTCCCAAGCCAAGATACGTTGACTCCCAAGCTCACTGGCAACAAAATCTAACGTACACACAAAGTCAGCTACGCTGAGTAATTTCTAATAGTTTAATTTAAACCAAAGCAGACTCGTCTCATTTAATATTTATTTCCACTCAAGACCCTCTGGTCTATAGAAGTAGATTTGTAATTTATTAATAGATAGATAACCCCCGTTATCTTACGATATCCCAAAGGATTCACCATCCCAGACTCAACCCACCATTTTAACCCGGTAAGTCTCTCCGACATGGATCGCACTTACCCTTCTGATAACTCAAAGTTTACCACGCATATTAACCGCACACTGGTTATCTCAACCACCCTCTAGACACCTGCTTAGCCAGCCGTGACCAAGACTCTCACAAACCAATTGACACAACCGTTGTACACAACGTACTCATCCCGACACAATGGTCAATATAATTCTACATATCACATTGAGAGCATATATTCACCACGTCACTATCATCTCATACACAATATATATTAGTCAACACTTGTATGCAATCTAACACATATATATGCACACAAGCACATACCTCAGCGCAGCACCTTCGTCAGGGTTACCCTCGTCAGGGCGTTCGACACACCCCGAGCTCATTGTTAACCTGCTCAAAATTTGCCACCTCTGGTGACCTCCCGAAGGACTTAGTCCTTCACAATCCCGTTTGCCGTGTCATAATGACAACGATACAAACACAATACCCGACGTGTCACAAGGACAACGACACAATAATAATTCCCGCCGTGTCACAAGGACAACGACACAATACACACAACACATGTATAAACACATAACATTATACTCTATGTACATGACTCATTAACTGCACATGCACTTCACACATAGCACTAGGATAAGATACCCTACACGTATTCATAAGCGTCTAACTTATATCCCGACTCGCCCTGACTAACTCATAACACAATCCACTTCTAACATAGCAACATTCATACAAATATTATGTCTCATTATCTAACACACCACGTACATGCACACCCTGTGACACTTCCTAGTCGTACACGTACGACCTGTAAATACAATCCCAACTCACCCTTATTAGGTCATTATACAACCCACGACCATATACCCACCTTTAACCTACACCTCTTAAGGGCAACACATAGTCCCTTTTTTTGAACGGCAACACATAGTCCCTTAGCCCCATATTTAAATACTTAAATTCGTAAACTCGTCGGGTTAGACCCCAAAGCTCGATAGACATTTAATGTAATAAAACACGTCTCGAAAGTATGTACGATAGCCCCAAAAACGTTAAAAACATTTAAAAGAGGGGATTAGAAACTCACTGTCGTGTAGGCCAAGCCTTGTCCCGTAACTGTCCTCTTGCTCAAACTCCAAACCTGTCAACGTATGATCACATGATCAGAATACGTTCCACACTTACATCGAAAAATAATTAAAATATACAAATCTCAATGTCGTCTCGCCAGCTCTCTCGGTTTAGAAACCGAATACCCGAACAGGTTACATGCATGCACGCACATACGAGATAATGCAATCCTAGTCCGACGAGCACACACGTACTTGGACCGGATTCCCATGCACGTCCTAGGTTCACCAAGGCCCTAGTCGGGTGTAACCCGACTTCATTCCCTTCCCTGTTCACCACCGTGAACCACCACTGAGTATCACTACCGAGCGTCACCCGTCGTGTGCCCCGTCGTGTTCCTTCATCGTCTTCCTCTTCTAGCCGTAACCTTAATCGTCCCACGTCTCCTCTTCTCACCCGGCGAATTCCACTCGAGCCGTACCATATGTCGGCTCAGCCCCGTCTTCCTCCTCCTTTGCTCGTCACCTCGGCACGCCATCACCACAACCGTCGGGTTTCGCCATCACCCCACCACCATTTACGTCGGGTTAGCTACCCCCGATATGGCCTCATCTTTCTAGTTGGGTGGTTCCAGCCGGACCACCCTCCTCCCTGTCTTGCTCTCAGCCGCATACCCCAGCCCTACCGTCATTATCCTCGTGTTGCCATCTCCTGCATCCGTGACCACCACCTTGGTCGGCCACCTCTCTCTCCGTCTCTCCCGTCGCTCACAACAACCACAGGCGAAAACCCTTGTCGGGTTCCTCATGCAAAAACGAATACGAGAAGGTAGAGAATGGGTTAGAAGTTTACCTTTCGAGTAGTGGCGTCCCTCTTCCGCTCGTTGCCGCTGTGGAACCACCGTGGAACCCCCCTTGCCCGACCCCTTCTCCCTTGCGCCTTCTCCTTCCTGCCGTCGAGCACCCTTAGGTCGAATGACCTAGGGTTTTCCCTTTAATTCTTATTTAAACCTTCTAGGTTTACATCCGGGTCCCTGCGGTTCCGAACTTGCGCGTTTCGATCTTAATTTAGACATAACCCGGTTAACCGGACCCTTTATGACCCATCGATATACAATTCACGGGCCAACTATGCTAACACCCCTGTTTAAACGAGATTTGGGTCATCTCCGACCCAATCCATTAGCTTTTGAAATTTCAGGATGTTACAAGTCTATCCTCCTTAAATGAGGATTCGTCCTTGATTCCTACGTCGTCACAAACTAACTCAATTCTTTCTTACCATTCTTACTCGTGCACCAAAACCCTTAGGTGCTACTCGTTCTCTTTCGTATGTGAATAATCCCAATCCTTACTTTTCCACATGGCCACCAACCTTGGTGTTTAAAGAAATCTTCTCCGTTGCTCGCTTTCCACTTGGTGACTTGTAGGTTTCACCTACCCATTCCTTCGTCTCTCGCCTCTCTGGTCACTACCCAACCGGCTTCGATTCCCACTCTATTATCCCGGCATGTGCTAGGAGTTGTCATCCACGATTGCCTTGATTACCAATCCTTTCCCGAAAGTCTCGTTGTCATTGTCCTTGACAAAACCTTGTCGCTCTAATTGTTCATATGAACGTCGCACATACCACCTCTAATACTATGTAGCACAACACTACCAATTGTCCTCCCACTAGCCACGCTTCATTATGACTCACGGGCACAATTGCCTTCGTCTCCTGTATAACCCTAAAGGCCTCGTCATACCGACGATCATCCTCCCAGGTAGGCTTCGTACCTTTGTCGTGTCTAGTTCACATCCAAACACTTGTTTTTCATGAATGCTCCACAGGAGCCCACTTTAAGCTAGTCTTACTTTCTTCAGCGTAGGCATCTCCTTCTCAGTCACTTACATGCAATCCTGCACTTACCCCTCCCAGGTTTTCCTTTTCTTGCTGCTGCTCAACTTTGCTATACGATCATCGACCCTGCCTCATTGATAATGTATGAACATGAAGTCTGTCTGCTCACAAGTCTCAGCTATCTGTTGTCTCGTTCAGGGAAAACATCCCTGCTCCTCTTTTTCCTCACATAGGCTAAATCCTTCGTCTGGAACGTGTTCCATGAAGGTTCTTCGTCATCTCGTTAATTCGGTGCTGAAATCGTCAGCATCATCACCTTGATCTTATCATAAACATTTCTCGTCGAGCGTCCACGTAAACGCTTTCATCATCTACTCTCACAACTCCGCCCATTAGCTCCGTGCTTCGAATTCCCGATATATAAGCTTAGGCATCTCATAAGAGCACCTCAATGGTCGCCTAGAAGACGTCAAAACTCCTCGCACCACCTCGAGGTACCAACGTCGAGAAAATCGTCAAGATAGAAATACTATACTTGAGCATACTAACCACCCGTCCTATGCACGACTAAGCGTGTACTACAAGGACACACGCCAACACACATATCTACATAACACACAATGTTCTACACATGTACTAGAAATCCCAAACTCTAAACACACATCACATGCACATACACAACTGTTAGATCTGAGTAAATCTACGTGCATACAATATGACCTCGTCATTTATTGACACACAAACTCCTGAACCTTACCTCTTACTCACTACAACGGTAGCCCCTGCCACACGTCATCATATACTCATACAGAGTTTACTCGGTCTTACCCATACGGGTCGTACCCATACTTCAAGACGACACACTACTCAGTCTAGACATAAAACATCACTCTAAACATTCAAACACACAAGATATAAAATATCTTACTTCCCCACAGGATCTGGTCCTGAACATGTATACCTAGAAAAAAGGTATGCAACTACAATTTCCCACAGGACCTCATCCTGAACATTTATACATACCAAAGATGTATATTTAATATTTCCTACAAGACTTCGTCCTGAACAACTACACCGGGTGCAACACACCCCTTACACTTCAAACATCACCTAAACATAACACATAGATGACACTATCTTAAGACCGTAGACGCACGCAAATAATCAAAACTCAGGTCTACACAGGTCTACTCATATAGTTTAATCCACCAAGTTCTAGCATCACACCAAAGATTATGTTTAGTATGAACTCACGTTGTTAAAAAGGTAATCACATAATCACACATAATTAACACTACACATCAATAGCAAGCTATCACACATGCAACTATCATTAACTACGTTTTAAACCATCCCATGGTAAGATTCACTGTCAAGGTTAAAATCAAGCAATTGAAAAACCAGGAACACATATTTCGTCTCAAAAGTGTCTTACAGCCATTACGCAAAATGCTATAGTCCTCTCGTGGTAACCACCATAGCTCTAGTCATTGAACAAGTCAAAGTTATCCCCCACTTGCTCCTCGTCATTGGATTCCTCCAACCATCCATTTCCTGATTCTGCGTTGTGTCTCGAGGGCTGACTTCTGACTGCAACTGCATTTCTTCTTCTCGTGTAAAAGGAGCTACTGAGCCCGCCCCTCATAGTTGCCCTGGTAGTACTGGGGGCATTTGGTGCCGGAAGCACCAAGATCACCTCATGTGCGGGTAGCTCCTGCTCATCTTCAGCCATTGGTGGAACCACCGTCAGTGGAACAGGTGCTAAGACTCGTCTCCCTCCAAAGATAACCGTGCGAACGACAGCCAAACATCTAGCCCGACGCCTTGCCAATCTTCTGCCAAGACCTCCTCCCCTAATCCATCTCGTCCTAAACATCCACACCATCAGTACCTGCACAAGATAGAACGTTGGAGTGATTACTATGGGCGTCAAATTCAGAATATGAGAGTAATCATAGACTGCCAAATTACGGTGATCAAATGCAATTTGGTGATCCTCATTACTGCTCGGATTCTAAACCTTCCCTGTCATATTCACACTAGCTTTCTATCTTTCATACACCCCGGATGCACATGCATCCCACACAACTCACATAGCACCACCCAATAATCTAGCAAGGCATCATATCTATCAGAATTTCACACCATCCAAGGTTACACACAAAATCACTAAATCATATCGGCATACTAAAGTATCTCACATAGTTACAATTAATGCTACTCCATGTTACTCAACTCACATCATAGTTTCATTTAATCACACTACACAACTTCACGTAGTTCTACATACTACCACACATATCACTCTACATGATCCCACATGGAACCATAAATCACTTTACCTAGTGTAACACCACACAAATGGTAAATAATAACTACTACTCAACTCGAAAGACGTACCTCTTGGCTCGAGGTTACTCGTGGTGGCATTTGTTTCACCCTCGTCCCATTTTCAGTTTAAGTTAAGGTATTTTGTTTGTTCAAAAACACCAGTTTTCTCTTAAACCTCGTCTCTAATACCAACTTGTAAGGCCCCAGACTGGGCACCCTACAGTTGGTTCTCATAACTGGTTATTCTCTTAAAAATTCTTGTGTGATTCATACAACTACGGCGGAAATCTTTCTAAAACCTTAATTTTTATATAAGCTCGTTATCGCCATTAAATTTACCTCACGAATGCCTGCACACCAATTTGAGTAGCACCGCTCCGAAGCCAAGATACGTTGACTCCCAAGCTCACCTGCAACAAAATCTAACGTACACACAAAGTCAGCTATGCTGAGTGAGTTCTAATAGTTTAATTTAAACAAAAGCCAACTAGTCTCATTTAATATTTATTTCCACTCAAGACCCTCTGGTCTTTAGAAGTAGATTTGTCATTTATTAATAGATAGATAACCCCCGTTATCTTACGATATCCCAAAGGATTCACCACCCCAGACTCAACCCACCATTTTAACCCATTAAGTCTCTCCGACATGTATCACAGTTACCCTTCTGATAACTCAAAGTTTACCACGAATATTAACCACACACTGGTTATCTCAACCACCCTCTAGGCACCGGCTTAGCCAGCCCTGACCAAGACTCTCACAAACCAATTGACACAATCGTTGTACACAACGTACTCATCCCGACACAATGGTCAATATAATTCTACACATTACATAGAGAGCATATATTCACCACGTCAATATCATCTCATACACAATATATATAAGTCAACAATTGTATGCAATCTAACACATATATATGCACACAAACACATACCTCAGCGCAACACCTTCGTCAGGGCGTTCAACACACCCCGAGCTCATCGTTAACCTGCTCAAAATTTTCCACCTCTGGTGACCTCCCGAAGGACTTAGTCCTTCACAATCCTGTTTGCAGTGTCATAATGACAACGATACAAACACAATACCCGTCGTGTCACAAGGACAACGACACAATAATAATTCCCGCTGTGTCACAAGGACAACGACACAATACACACAACACATGTATAAACACATAACATTATACTCTATGTACATGACTCATTAACTACACATGCATTTCACACATAGCACTAGGATAAGATACCCTACACGTATTCATAAGCGTCTAGTTTATATCCCGACTCGCCCCGACTAACTCATAACACAATCCACTTCTAACGTAGCAACACTCATACAAATATTATGTCTCATTATCTAAGCACACACCAACGTACATGCACACCCTGTGACACTTCCTAGTCGTACCCGTACGACCTGTAAATACAATCCCGACTCACCCCTATTAGGTCATTATACGACCCACGACCGTATACCCACCTTTAACCTACACCTCTTAAGGGCAACACATAGACCCTTAGCCCCATATTTAAATACTAAAATTCGTAAACTTATCGGGTTAGACCCCAAAGCTCGATACACATTTAATGTAATAAAACACGTCTCGAAAGTATGTACGATAGTGTAACATCCTTGATTTTCAGGCCATAAAATCTTTTTTCAATCATTCTATTATCTAAGCACTTGGAATCCCGTACTTGCTCAACACCTCATGCCACATTAATTATATTCTCAACGGGTAGTAATTTGAAATTTTCAAACTTTCAATGACATATTATTTTCTATTATAACATGTGTAGGTATAATTATGTACATGTAAGTATATATATATGGTTATATTTTTATTTAAATTTTATAAAAATGAAGATCCTATATAAAATGGTTTAAAATAAAATAATGTTTTATACTTTATTACAAGTTTTATAAAAAACTATTTTTATAACAAAAATCTCAATTTATAAAGATTCGAACCTCCCCACCCACCTTTGATCACTTGGAACCCTAATTTTGACCTCTTTCACTATACTTGACAAATTTTGACTCAAGTTGACCATCCAAAGTCAAACCTGCCGAAATCTAAGCAAATTGGATGCTTAAATCGATCAAACTCGACTGATCCAAGATTGTTTTGGATTCCAGGACAATCATCGATCCTATTCCAGCCCAATTTCCATCCCTATTTGATCCATGAGAGGCAAATTTTGAATTTCAAACGGGTTTGACTCCTCAGAGTCAAACCGAGCACAAAACCTTTCCTAATCTAGAAATTAACGCGTTTTAGACCCCACAATTCATGCAGTGATTGAACTCGCTTGTATTCAGTCCGTTATCCTGACCCAATTCGTCTCGAATTAATCGATTTAACGCAAAAATCGTTCACACAAATGTCACCTTAAATTTCTGAATCAATTGGGACGTTTAATGCAAAATTGAACAATTCAGGCCATACCCACACCTTCGCAACATCCATCCTAAACTTCCCCAACCCTCGATCATCCTGCATTTCACCTCCAGCGCGTCGTCGAGCCTCAAGAACAGTCGGATTTGCATTTCATTCGTTCCCCCTCCATCCCTCATCAAACCACGTAAGTTTTGTACCATTTGTTTCGTTATTTGATGCTTGTCAATAGCCCCATATCACTTTGTAAGAATAGATTTTAATCGGGTCTAATTTGAGTCTAGGGTTATGGGATGTGCGAATGGGGAAAATGACGGATTGGGAATGTTTTACAAACAATTTAATATACTGATCCTTATCAAGGCTTGATGCCAGACCACTTGGTTAAACTCATATCCCTTCACGGTAAAGGTCACGGGTTCAAACCCAGGAACACCATTTTTTTCGCCTGTTAGCATTTGAACTCGACCTCGGTCAGTGTACGCTCAAAATCGTAGGAAACCATCAACTGAACACCAACAGACCACTGGTCTGGCGGTTACGTGTGTTTTCATCCCCAGAACCCACCCGGGTTCGAGTCCCAGAACCTACTTTTATTTTTAAAAACCCGTTTTATACACTGAATTCATTTTATAAAAATTATTATTCAAACTTTTGAATACTTAGATCAGTCTTAGCAAGTTAATTTGTTAAAATTTCAAGAGAAACTATTTTAGTTAGTATTATTAGGATAAAAACCTAATAAACCCTAGCTTAATCAAAATAGATACTCTAACAAATTAATTATTTGAAACCCCTAATTTATAAAGTGTATTTGGAAAAAAATTAATAAGAGTATTTTATAAAGTTTTTAAAGAATTACATCCTTTTATACTACACAAATTTTATACTTTAATTTTTGAATTAATAATAAATTAATTACATCATTATTTCTCCCTTTTACACTAAAAATTCTTGGAAGTTAAACTAAGTAAATAAAGTAATGTTTATCTATCATTTAGCTCCTTACTTATTTATTCAACTATTTAATTACCTATAATTTATTATTACATCCAAAGGGAAAACCATTTATTTACTCGTCCAACTTTCCAAATTAAAACACAATGATATACATAAATATTATTTGAAACTCAAATAATTATTTTCTTATTAAAATGAGAAAACCCACATCAACCCCTTTGCACATTAGGATTCTCTTATTCTTTTTTTTATTACAAATCATTAATACACATATTCCACAAATCATAGGTTAATCGTGAGATTTGTAACAACGACAAAATATTGTGTGATATCCAACTACTCAATTGCAAGGTGAGTTTTACATAGCCCCTTTTCACTGTTTTACATTTTGGGGTGAAACATGATCACAACATTACAATGATTTACACAAACTACACAATACAAATCCACTTTACAATTTGTGTGCAATTTGAGCTTTATGTTTGAGTGCTAGGTGTATTAACTGTTTGTGTGCAATTACATGTACAATCATTAACTATACAAGCCGACGGTTAACAATGATAGATCTATTGAGTCTGACAAACCCACCCAGATTGGGGTGATTGTTACCGACAACACAATTTTGCATGCTAGTTACAAAGGTTTGATTGTACTCTTGGTTACACAATAGTAACTCCCCATAAACGCCTTATTAATCATGATTTGTATGGATTTGTTTACACATAACACTTTGATGCTATTTAGAGTCAAAACCAACTTTTTAGTTGACCTCGTTTTCATCATGTTTCAGGTACAAAAGTTTGAGTTAATCAAGTTGCTACACTTAGGTTGTGGACCTAGTTAATTGAAACAAACGAATATGTTTTGTATTTCAAATATTCTTGTATTGTTGTATTTGGAAATTGTGAATGGAAATGTAACGTTTTAATATATAAAATTTTAGTCAACCATGTGCTCATGAACAGTCTACATGTCCCGCCCCGACGTATTCCGCCGTCGGTTGGAGTGTGACAGATAGCCCCTAAAACGTTAAAAACATTTAAAAGAGGGGATTAAAAACTCATTGCCGTGTAGGTCCAAGCCTTGTCCAGTAACTGTCCTCTTGCTCAAACTCCAAACCTCTCAACGTATGATCACATGATCAGAATACGTTCCACACTTACGTTGAAAAATAATTAAAGTATACAAATCTCAATGTCGTCTCGCCGGCTCACCCTTTATTTCCACAAACTCTTGCTCCACGCTTTTACACAAACCGGTCTGTCCTCGACCGGTTTAGAAACCGAATACCCGAACAGGTTACATGCATGCATGCATGCACATACAAGATCATGCAATCCTAGTCCGACGAGCACACGCGTACTTGGACCGAATTCCCATGCATGTCCAACCCACACCATGCACGTCCTAGGTTCACCAAGGCCCTAGTCGGGTGTAACGCGACTTAATTCCCTTCCCCGTTCACCACCGTGAACCACCACTGAGTATCACTACCGAGCGTCACCCGCCGTGTGCCCCGCCGTGTTCCTTCATCGTCTACCTCGTCTAGCCGTAACCCTAATCGTCCCACGTCTCCTCCTCACCCGGCGAACTCCACTCGAGCCGTCCCATATGTCGGCTCAGCCCGGTCTTCCTCCTCCTTTACTCGTCAGCTCGGCACGCCATCACCACAACCGTCGGGTTCCACCATCACCCCATCACCACTTACGTCGGGTTAGCTACCCCCGACATGGCCTCATCTTTCTTGTCGAGTGGTTCCAGCCAGACCACCCCCCTCCCCGTCTTGCTCTCAGCCGCATACCCCAGCCCTTCCGTCACCATCCTTGTGTTGCCATCTCCTGCATCCGTGACCACCACCTTGGTTGGCCACCTCTCTCTCCGTCTCTCCCGTCGCTCACCACAACCACAGTCGAAAACCCTTGTCGGGTTCCTCATGAAAAAACGAATACGACAAGGTAGAGAATGGGTTAGAAGTTTACCTTTCGAGTAGTGGCGTCCCTCTTCCGCTCGTTGCCACTGTGGAACCCCCTTGCGCCTTCTCCTTCCTGCCGTCGAGCACTCCTAGGTCGAATGACCTAGGGTTTTCCCTTTAATTGTTATTTAAACCTTCTAGGTTTACATCCGTGTCCCTGCGGTTCCGCACTTGCGCGTTTCGATCTTAATTTAGACATAACCCGGTTAACCGGACCCTTTATGACCCATCGATATACAATTCACACGCCAACTATGCTAAACCCCTGTTTAAAAGAGATTCGGGTCATCTCCGACCCAAACAATTAGCTTTTGAAATATCAGGATGTTATATGTTGTGAACAGCAGAGAACCAAAAGAGACTTCAAATAGGCGAGCAAAGAGAAGGAGAACCGACGTCTTTTGCGAGGCCCAACACCCCTAACGGCTGAGATAATCAAGGCACCGCCCCACAATTGGAAAAAAGCAGAAAAGGCCCCTGAGGAAAAGACAAAAAATATATTAAATTGATAATTTTATTTTTAACACACCCCCCCCCTCACAATTTAAGCCTTAAAACAATAAAAAAAAATGTAATTTATTACAAAGGTAGTTGTGTTGAGATGAATTTAGCCCTTTTGTGAAGATGTCCGCACGCTGCTCCTCGGAGTCAATTTTGAGAGGTTTGAGGGTGCCAGCCATCACTTTCTCTCTTAGAAAATGTAAGTCCACTTCAAAGTGCTTAGTATGGTCATGGAAAACGAAAGTTGCAGCAATAAGAAGCACAACTGTGCTGTCACAAAACACTTTAACAGGAAGAGAGATATTCACATGTAAATCAGTTAGAACCTTTTTAATCCAGATTACCTCACAGCTAGCAGTGCACATGGCTCTATACTCTTCTTCAGCAGAGGAGCGAGAAACCGTTGCCTGTTTTTTGCTTTTCCAAGATATCAGAGATCCCCCCATAAAAACGCAGTACCCAGTGACACATCGCCTAAAAGCCAAACATTTTCCCCAATCGGAATCCACATAGCAGGTTAGGTCAAGATTGTCACTTTTGGAAATAGGGACTCCTGTACCAGGGGCATTCTTCAAGTACCTCATGAGTCTTAAGGTCACTTGAAGATGAGAGTTTAAGGGGGCATGCATGAATTGACTTAGGCAATGCACGGTGTAGGCAATATCAGGTCTTGTGAGAGTTAAATAAATAAATTTTCAAATTAATTTTTGGTATTCACTGATGTTAGTTAGCCGAAAATCTTTTAGATTTGAGTTAACTAAATCAGTGACAACCAAATTTTGCTCTATAGGAATAGAGACAGGTTTAGCCCCTAACATGCCAAATTCATGTAATAATTCAAGACAATATTTCCTTTGGCTTAAGCACACACCTTTTTCAGAATTAATGACCTCGATACCCAAAAAGTACTTTAAACGGCCAAGGTCTTTAATAATAAAAATTTCCTTCAAAGCCTTTTTAATTTTGTCTATTTCAAGATTGCAATTTCCAGTGATGACAATGTCATCCACGTACACAAGTAAAGCAATAAATATGTCATTTTCAGATTTGACAAACAGGGAGTAATCATTAATGCTTGGCACAAAACCTATTTCTTTTAAGACCTTAGTAAGTTTTTCATTCCATTATCTAGGGGCTTGTTTAAGGCCATACAGGGATTTAGTAAGTTTACAAACTTTTTCAGAGATGTTAGAGTAACCTTCAGGCATGGACATATAAATATCTTTAGATAAACTATCATATAAGAAGGCATTATTAATATCAAGTTGATACATAGACCAACCATTTTGAACAACGAGACTTATCACACATCTAACAGTAACCATTTTAACAACAGGGGAGAAGGTTTCATCAAAATTTAAACCCTCCCTTTGACTAAACCCTTTGGCAACAAGTCTAGCTTTGTACCTTTCTATTTCCCCGGTGGATTTATATTTGATTTTATAAATCCATTTACAGCCTATAGCTTTTCTACCTTTAGGGAGGTTAGTGAGAATCCATGTCCCATTTTGGTTTAATGCTTCCATCTCTTCGTTCATAGCATTAACCCAATTGGGATCACAACAGGCTTTGTTGTAAGTTCTAGGTTCAACATTTTTGTTAAGAGAGGTGGCAAAGCAAAAATCTGTTATAGATAAGTTGGAATAGCTGACAGATTTCTCTATGACATATTTAACCTTTCCCTCAACAACAAAGTCATTAGACCTAGTAGGCATTATAGAGACCTTATCAGACCTTCTAAAGGTATTGGACTGACGATTATTTTCAGAATTTCCCTTAGAAGGTTTTTTTACTATAGTTTTCATCATTAGATGAGTTAGGCTGCTCGTTATCTAGGCCAAGAAACTCAGGATCAGCTGATGAAGTCTCGGGGGAATTTGGTCCAAGACCAGAACCATCATCAGAGTGATTAGTGTCACTGTTTGCTCTAAGATGAGAGCCTCCTAGAGACACATAATCATCACTGGTTGCTTTTGGTTTGGGCACACTCGGAGGAGACTATCAGCTGACTGAGAGCTAGTTTCAGATGTATGAGCCTCTCTTGAACCATCATCGGGCACAGAGTCAAAACTTTGGTTGAAGAAATTCAAATGGGTTAATTCCATCAAAATATGAAACTCAGAGTCCTTATTTTTTAAAGGAAAAACATGTTCATGAAATTTGACGTCTCTTGAGTAAAAGATAGTTTTTTTTGGTTAAATCCCATAATTTATAACCTTTTTTAGTAGAAGAATATCCAATAAAGAAACATTTGATAACTCTACTATCAAATTTGTTTGATAGATTCAACTCAGTTGAAAACGCTAAGCAACCAAAGTTCCTTAGGTGTTTAAGAGAAGGCTTATGTCCATTAACTAATTCATAAGGGGCACGGCCAGAAAGCACATAAGAGGGAGTCCTGTTGATTAAATAACAAGCAGTTAAGATACATTCAGTCCACATATTAGGGGGTAGACCCCTTGAAACAGTAATGATCTAGCAACATTTAAAAGGTGTATGTGTTTTCTTTCAGGGATACCATTTTGTTGAGGTGTATACGGACATGTGGTTTGATGAACAATGCCTTTTTCAGAAAATAGTTGTTCCATTCTTTTATTGACAAACTCGGTTCCATTATCAGATCTTATATACTTTACATCTTTTGAAAATTGAATTTTAAATAGTATTAAAAAATCTTGAATGTGCTGAAAAATTTCATCTTTGGTTTTAGTTAGATAGATCTAGACAGCTCTTGAGAAATCATCTACAATTGTTAAGAAATATTTAAACCCTTCTATGCTTGTGATTTTGAAAGGGCCCCATAGGTCTAAGTGAACAAGCTCACCCATTTCTTTTGAGATATGAGAACTCAATGGAAATGAAGTTCTATTTTGCTTAGCTTTGTGGCAGATTTCGCAAATATCAAGTTTATTTTCATTCATATGGTATAGAGAAAGGTCATTTTTTAACACCTTTAGAACCTCAACAGACAGATGTCCTAATCAAGTATGCCAAAGATTGCTAGAGTTAAAACACGTAGTTATATTACACATTCCAGATATACTACCTCGAGAAATATCCTTATAAAAGTATAGACAATCAATTTGTTTACCGGTCACCGGTCACCATCATTTTGTTTTGATGTAAATCCTGAACATACCAAACATACTCTTTAAACACACATTTCATTTTATTGTCCCTAGCAAGTTTGTTAACAGACAATAAATTGACATAGTACTCTGGAACAACCAGCACATCCTTTAAAATCAGGTCTTTGGTTAGTTTAAGATTTCCCATTTTGGTTATTCTGGTTTTAGTACCATTTGGATTACTGACAGTTAATCCAACATCTGAGATGTCAACACAATCATGTTTTTGTCAGAAACAATCATGTGCTGATTAGCACCTGAGTTAATAATCCAACCTTGAGTCAAATCAGAATTGATAGAGCTAGAAGAACACACGATAGTAGTGTATTTACTTCTACAGTGTTCCCCAAAGGAGTCTATACCTGACATGTGAGCGTTGACATTCTCAGAAGATGAGGATCCGTCACTAATCAGGGACATGAGCTTGGCAATTTGGTCAGGATTAAAAGGAAGATAGCTGAATTGATTTCCACTAGCAACAGAATTGTTACTAAGATTGGCAGCCCTAACAGAGTTGGGTTTTTTCTTGTAGTTCTCCGGATAGCCTACAAGTTCATAACACCTTTCGATTGTGTGGCCAGATAACTTGCAGTGAGTGCATTTTAAGGATGAGGATTTGGAAGGGTTTTTTTTGTTATCCACGGTTTTAGCAACAAAGGCTGTGGTTTGAGACTTCGGTATGTGAGAACCGGAGACATGTCTGTGAGACTCTTCTCTAGAAATTATAGAGAAAGCAATTTTAACTGAGGGAAGGGGGTCTTTAGACAAAATAGATGACCTAATAGGTTGATAAGATTCATCTAATCCCATTAGAAATTGCATCAGTTTAGTTTTTTTTATTAAACTCAGAGATTTCTTTAGAGGCCTTGCAAGAACATTTAGGCAGATTCACAATAGAGTCATATTGTCTCCATAAGGAGTTTAATCTATGGTAATAATTAGAGACTAGGGAGCCATTTTGAGTTAGAGAATTGATTTTCTGATGAAGATTAAACACAATAGAGCCACCAATTTTATTATAAGTTTCTCTAAGTTCCTCCCAAACTTCATACGCATTTTTAGAAAAAAATCTAACCAACATACAACTCATTAGAGACAGAGTTTAGGATCCAAGTAAGGACAACAGAGTTGCATCTATCCCACTGTTTTCCTATGACCTTATCATTAGGTCTTTCACACGTACCATCCACAAAACCAACCTTATTCTTCACATTGAGAGCAAGAAGCATAGCATTTGACCAAATAGAATAATTCTCAGTACCAGTTAATTTGATATTGATTATAGTCACATTATTTGTGTCACTAGCATGAAGAAATAGAGGATCACCAAATTCAAGTTTAGTAATGGAAACAATAGTATCTTCATTATCAGAACTAGTTTCAGACCTATCATATGTATTAAAGGGATTCATTAGGAACAACAACCAGGTAAGCAAAAAACCTTAACACACAAGAGATTGGTACAACACACAGATAGACACAAAATGCGAAAGAAGAACAGAAAACAACCGGTCGCAAATAAGGCAGACAAAGGCAAAGCAGGTAGATACTTGAAAATACAAGAAAAAAACTCACTTATAGTGCCACGTATTCAAGCAGCAGGCAGTTGATTCCTACCCGACGTAGAAACTCACAGGTGAAGGAACGAGTTATAAGTGAGAGGGTAAGAACCACTTACATATGTCTTGAGAAGAAAAAAAAAGTCAACAGCCAGACCTGCTCCCAAACAGATTACTGGGTCGATATTAAGCAACCAAAGAACAGGCCCAGAAATTCTCCCAAACAGACGTGGACAAACCCTAAAAATAGGGTTTAGTAATTTTACAAAAAAATGATTCAAATCAAGGCAATCGAGCACAAGGCTCTGATACCATGAAAGATTTGATAACAACAAAGAGAAAATCCTTAATTTAATCAACAAAAAATACAAGATTAAAACAAGAACACAAGTCCACCGGATCCATGTCAGAATGGGAAGAGCTGGACACAAACAGGAGATTGATAATTTAACCAAAGGTAAATCTGCTACGGGTTGATCAAATCAAGCTACAATCATCAAGCTTGAAGATAACACAGCAGATTATGAACCGTAACCAACTCCACAGCTATGTTGACAAGATTAGAGGCTGGGAGAGTATGGAAGATGATGTTGTTGTTGTGAACAACATAGAACCAAAAGAGACTTCAAATAGGCAAGCAAAGAGAAGGAGAACCGACGTCTTTTGCGAGGCCCAACACCCCCAACGGCTGTGATAATAAAGGCACCGCCCACAATTGGAAAAAAGCAGAAAAGGCCCCTGAGGAAAAGACAAAAAAAGGATTAAATTGATAATTTTATTTTTAACACGAAGAAACTTGATTGAATAAGTTTCACGTTTGCAAGATCCCCCAATGTGCATTAAAATATGAGTTCACCTAAAATTTCCAAGCTTTCTCTCTAGACATTGTGTTTTCCTTTTTTAGAAAGTTTGAATGAACAAAGGAAATCTAACCTAATATCTTGTGTTGGGAAAGAAGAAAAAATAAGGTCTGATTTTTGCAGTTTTGCGGGATTGAAGACATTGAAATGCTGGGGGAAGGCATATGGTTGAATGACCAATCTACCTTCCAGCCAAAAATTTATTCACGTTGTTGAATAAAAAATTTTGGAATAATCCTAACCCTTGGATCTAATTCTCTAGAAGGTGATCAAGACATGTGATGTAGTTATTGGGTTATCACAATATATATCATAACTACATCTCGTGTCTTAATCACCTTCTAGAGAATCATATCCAAGGGTTAGGACTGCATATTTTATTTGTGGTAGTGCTTTGATCACCTTTTATATATACATACATACATATATATAGGGGACGTATTAGTTGTAAACCTTGAGTTATTGTGAAAACTCTTAAACTCTATATGGACCACACATCCAGTTCTTAATATATTAATATGTGGCTGTAATAAATTCTGTATTTTTAATATATTTATTAAATAAAACTTGTGCCTTAGATTAAAAAGAGGGGTAAAAAGGTAATTTCATATTCTTATGAATTTATGGCACAGTTCTTTTCTTTTTTCTTTTAACAAAATAATGATTATTTAATTTTCTCTCTCCAAGTGAATTGTTAGAATGGTTAATTTTTGTAACCTTTTCATTTTCTTTCTAATTTCTATTGTTTTTTAATAATTTCAAAAACAAAGAACACTGAGAATCCCAAACTCCAAAATCATAATCTTCATATTCAAAAAAGAAAATACAGTTTGCATACATATAAACACATGAATAAAAATATTTTACACATGTGTAACCAATCAAATACATATATGTAAAACCATATACAAAAGGAGGTGGAACCCAGAATCAAATGTTAGTTAAAAAAAGAACATGGATTTACATATTTTTCCTTATTTACAGCTCAGAACTGGATTGTTCAAAAATGTCCTGAAAAAGAAACGAAGAATTAACGGTGAATTAGCAATCTGAAAAAAAAAGAAACAAATATTTAACCTGTGTAAAATTAGTTTATACTTGTGTAAATTCGGTTTACACTTACGTAAATTAAGTTTACACTTGTGTAAAACCCAATTTACTGCAGAAAACGCAACAGCATCCGGGATTGCACTAATATTTTTTTGTAAAAAGTCATAATCTTTGAGCACCCATTACATCCCTAATTTTGAAATATCCATCTATAAGCACAGTGAAAGCCACTCTATTAACTGAAAACTCTTTCTCTCTCATATACCACATTAACTCCTCTGTTTCTTACAACTTGCCATTTCTTGATAAACACATAAGCAAATAATTACATGTGGAAAATGAAGGGGTGACACCATATTTAATCATCATATGATAAGCATCAAATGCTTTCTTTTCTAATCCTTTTTTACCTAGCACAATCTTGCTACTCATACATCAGGTAAAGAATAACCAAAAAATCCATTTTTTTGCAAAAAAAAAAACTCACAAATATCCATCTTTATTGCAAAAAACCAAATCCAATAAATCCTAACAAAAAAAAAATCCATGAAAGCCTGTTTCACAGCCAAACAACAAAAAAGAACTCGACTTACCCTGACGTGGCAAACTAAATTTCGGTCAAAATCCGTGAAAGCCGCCATCCACACCGCCGATGTAGTAGTTGAGGCCGTTGATAACAGATCAGGGTTTTCTTGGTCAGATCGGTGATGGGTTCTAGTGGTTGAGGCCGTGACAGGCGGCGGTGATGGTGGTTTCATGCTCTAGTGGCAATAACTCGTATTTCCGGAACTCACATATATACTCTTTCTCTCTCTGTTCAAACCAAGATCCTCTATTTCTCTCTCTCTATTCAAACATCTCAAGATTAGGTTCTGTCTCATCTTAAGATAAATATCTGGGTTTTCGAGATCAAGACCATCGCACGATCAACAAAGCGCTCACCTCCATCTTGAATGGAAGAACACTGTCGTCGAAATGGGATGATGCCGAGAGTTAGATTACGGGTCCGGTGTCTGGTTTTGGGGTTTGTAAAGATCTCCACTCGCCGGTTCAAAACCCGTTCTGTTTTTTTCTGACCGAAGAACAAATAAAGAATATATTTCCTTAGTAATTTTTGATTAACAGCTCCGGGGAGCTTAAAGCGTAAGAAGGTATATCACTTATTTAAAACTTTTTTCAGCAATGGTAATAGAAAAATATATGTATAGAACTTGGAAACTGACTGAAACGATCAACCGGAAAAACTTTAATTTGAAAGTGAAAAGTAATAGTCAATTGGTAAGCTTTATGATGGATGGAGTACTCAGACACTCAACATATCGTAAACCTAGAGAGAGATAGTGCAATTAAATTTAACTCTTTATTTATTTATTGATTGGTTATTTTTGTTACATTATTTAAATTTAAATATTTATTTTTTTAAAATAAACATTAATTTCGTAAAAATGTTATAGTTATAATTAGCAACTTACACTAGTATCCATTTCGTGAAAATGTCTTAGTTATAATTTATTTCGTAAAAATGTCTTTGTTATAATAAAAATTAGTTTTCAAGGGTTTAACATTCTTTTATACAAGTGTAAACTGAATTTACACATGTATTTTATGTGCATAGTTGATCTGTAGCATTACCATTCACATTCGTAGCATGTTCTGTTATCATATAGAGGATCTGTAACCTACAAGAACCATATAGAAATTTTTTAGCTATGTAATCTTTAGTCAAGTGGCAGGAAAACCAATGTTTCTGAAAAAATATTTGGTGAAGACTTAAGAACTTGGGGTTATGAGTAGAGATGCACAAACCGGGTTTTTTGAACCGAACCGGTTCCAAACCGGCCCGGACCGGTTTGCTTTGACCAAACCTTAAACCGGTTTTGACTAAACCGGTTCGGGTTAAACCGGTTTATTTAATATAAAATCTCGAACCTGTTGAACCGGTTCAGTTCGGTTCTGGACCGGTTCGGGTTGGTGAACCGGTTTAAACCGGATTTATTAAAAAAAAAAAAAATTAAATAAATATTTAACAAATAAAAACATAAAGTTCAACGTTTATTCATATTGTAGGAGTTCGGAAATCACAAAACATTACAAAATTAAACATTACAATTCGACAAAAAGAAAAATATATTTTTTTTTTGGATTTTTTTTGTTTAATTTTCGCCATCATTCTCGAAGTTACTAGTGGATCCTCGTAGTCTATCATCTTCGGCGAGTTCTTCATTTGTAAGTGGGTTCGCCAATCCTAGGTTGACCTCAGATTCGTGTATGAATTCTTCAACTTCAATTTCGTCTTCAAGCGAACTCCTATCTTGTCTCCTATCTACCGCATCCAAATGGTCTTTCAAGCAAATGCATATTTCCATTGCCGCGGGAGTGAGTCTAGTTCTTCGAATAGATAAAACCCTGCCACTAAGAGAAAAAACGGATTTCAAAGCTACCGTGGAAGCTTGGACGGTTAGTAAATCACGGGCCATGGCGGAAAGGACCGGAAAAGTAGATTCGTTTCCTTTCCACCATGCCAAAATATCAAAGTCCTCAAAAACATCCGGACTCATAAATGATAAAAAGTTTGTTCCCGTATACCTTCCGAGTTCGCTACTCGGGGTGGACCCTCTAGCCCGTTTAGTAAATTCATTTCTCATTTCGTTATACAAATTTAAGTTCACATTCCTCGAGCTGCTACTTGATGCGCCCGCGCCCATCGTATCATGTGGGGTTTGTGTTGTACCATATTTATGTAAATAAATATCAAACAAATCTTGCAAACATTTGTTAAAATAAGTTTTTGTTACGGTTGAAAAATGAATATCTTCGGCATTCAAATCCAAATCGTAAGTTATTTTATCAATCAAGGTTTCAACACCGTAAACATTAATTGTAGGGTTTAATGCGGCGGCACAAGTTATGACCGGAGGCATTTCTTTAACATATTTAACAAATTTTTCTCTCATCGGTTTTATCATTCTCGTAAAAAGAGTATTTTTATTTTCAAGTTCGGCTAATTTGTTACACATTATAAATATTTGTTTAAGAGCCAATGGACTTGTGGGGTAATAAACCCCGGATAAAAAAGTAGTGGCGGTTTTAAAAACTTCGAGCAATTCGGTTATATTTTCAAGAATGTCCCAACTCGTAGACGGAAAATTATGAATTTTACGACGCGGTTTTGAGGAAAGCATATCATGAAAAAATTTTAAAGTATCTTTTTGACGTATAGCACTATGAAACATTTTATAAGTTGAATTCCATCTTGTTGGGAGGTCCCAATTGGGACCTAAGCAAATCAAACCCGTATCGTTACATAATCTAATATATTCATGTTATCTTTTTTTACTACTACTAAAAACGTCTTTAAGCATGACTCGAAATTTACTTAATTCAATAACGGGTTCAACCGCAAGCCCGTCTTGCACGGCTAAGTTGATGATGTGTGCAATACATCGACTATGGAAAAAAGCGCCGTTGCAAATCGGATTATATTTTAATATTAATTTTTGAACCGCATTTGTATTATTTGAGACATTATCAAAAGATATTGAAAATAATTTATTTTGTAATTTAAAATCGGTTATCACACCATCTAAAATGTGAAATAAATTTTGACCCGTGTGCGGATATTCAAACATCTCAAACGCGATTGTACGTTTCATCATTTGCCACGTATTGGGATCAACCCAATGAGCGGTAACGCAAATATATGAGTCGGGAATACCATGTGGAGCCGACCAAACGTCGGTGGTTAAGTTCACACTGGTTTCCAATTTTTCAAAACCTAAAATTAATTCTTTTTTTGCTTTTTTCCACATTTTTAGACAATCACGTCTAAGAGTACTACGACTTACTTGATGATAACGTGGTTGAAGGGCTTCTTGAATCATCCTCGTCACGAGCGGGTTGTCGAAGTGGTTGAACGTCAAACCTCTTTGAATAACTAATTTCGTCATTCTATCTCGAACAATATTTGGATCGAAGTTCCAAATTCCACCCTCGCTTGTCATAGATGTTTGACCCTCACCCGGAATTTTCTTCAAACTCGGGCACGATTTTTCCAGATGAGTTTTTAGAATAGAATTTGATTCCTTTTTAAAAAAACTACCACAATTTTTGCAATGAGCACGTTCCAACCCGTTAGACAACTCACATAGATCGTAGTTTGACCAAATTGCGGGGTTCCTCGTTGTTGGTATGATTTTCATAACGCTAACTTCGTTAGAGGAAACACCAAAACTTGAATCTGCCATAGCGTTTTTTTCAGAGTTTTTTTGAGCATTTTTTGAGCGTTTTTTTATAAACGAGAGTGTAGAAAGCGGGTTTGAGAAGTGTGATTTAACCAAAACACCCACTACCTATTTATAATGTGTTTGGGGGTTAAAATGGGTGAAAAAAACGGTCAAAAACGGCTATATAGCCGTTATCCCAACGGTTAGTTTTCGAAAGTTACCGTTAAACCGGTTTGGCAAACCGGTCCTCAAAAAACCGGTCCTAAACCGCTCATTCGCAGGAAACAGTAAACCGGTTCAAAACCGGCGGTTCACACCAGTTTGAAACCGGTTTCCCCTAAACCGGTTTAGTCTCGGGTCGGGTTTCGGTTTGAAACCGGTTTGGATTTCCAAACCGGTTTTTTTACCCACCTCTAGTTATGAGGGTTGACAAGCAAATCTGGGTTAATAAGCACATGGGTTCAAGGATTTTACACATGTGTATTTGATTCATTTACACACGTGTAAACTGAATTTACACGTGTGTATTTGATTTTGTTTAGTTAAATTTACACGTGTATTTGATTTTGAGTATTTGGATGTAAATTCTTTTTCTTCTGATTTGTGTATATTGGTTTTACATCGTGTAAAAAGCAATTCTTCATTCGTTCTTTGTGTTTAGGTTCTAAATTGAATTTACACATGTGTATTTGATTTATACACAAGTGTAAATGGACCTAGAGAAAGTTAAAATCATAGTTTAGGGTTCTTTACACATGTGTAAAGAAACATGCCTTGATTCGTAAATATTGATTTTTAAAGATAATAATGTGTAAAGTCAGTTTACACTTATTTTTACACGTGTGTAAAAAATCTGTTATTGATTTTGGGTTTTTATGATGTTGAATATAATTAATATGTTCTTGATTTTTTATTTAAAAGAAAAAGGAAAAAAATATAATTACCTTTTTACCCTTATAATTAATCTAGTCTACACATTTTTTTCAATTAAATAAAAACTCAGATTTAATTAGAGCCACTAAATTAAATATATGAAAATTGAATGTGTGGCCTAGAATGAGTTTATGTGTTTTCACAACAACTCAGATTTTACAATCAATACGTCCCATATATATATATAGGATAAGGTTCCATTGTTAACTCACTATTATTGTGTTAACCCAATTAACTCCGTTAAAATCAATCCAAATCATTAACTTTTAGCATTAAATAACATTATTACACCAATATGTCATGTTCCTTTTTGCATTTCTGTAAATTCGCAAGGGTAAGGTGAGTTTACCCCGATGTAAATATTTGCTAAAAACATAAAAATTACATTATTTCCGGAAAAAATTACACCGGTGTAAACTCTCTTTCACTTGCGAATTTATAAAAATGCAAAAATAACATGACATTGTATTGGTGTAATAATGTTATTCAATCCAAAAAAATAATAATTTGAACTGATTTCGACGAAGTTAATTGACACAATAACAGAGGGTTATTAAAAGATATCTTCCCTATATATAGGCGACGGTTCCACTAAAAAGTGGTTTTTCGCTAAAAAATCATAAGAAGTGGGTCAAACAAACTCCGATTAAGCTCATTCCAGCGACGTTGGAACCGTCTCATCGAACCTTAACCCGGACCCAAAAACCTAAACCCCCCTCCACCCGCACCCCCAAAAACCTAAACCCCCTCTCCAACCCTACACCGAAAAACCTAAAACCACCACCCCCACCCCTCAAAAACCTAAACCCCCTCACCCCACCCACCCCCCCCCCCCCCCAAAACCTAAACCCACCCTCAAAAACCTAAACCCCCCCACCCCTAAAAAAAACCTAAACCATAAAATCTAAACCCTAAGGCTAAACCATAAGGTTAAAACCCTAAAATTCAAACGTAAAATCTAAACATTAAAAGCTAAACCCTAAAAGCTAAGATGATAGAATTCGACGAGACGGTTCCAACGCCGCTGAAATTAGCTCAATCGGAGTTCGTTTGATATCGTTTCTTAAGGTTTTTGTCATTTCTTAGATTTTTTAGCGAAAAACTACTTCTTATCTGATACTCCCACTATATATATATATATATATATATATATATATATATATACAAGGAAAGTATAAAATGAAAACCCACTTGAGTTGAAAAAACCCGTGAAAACCCTATGTAACTTTTTTTAAGAAAGTTTTTATACCCATTTTCGTCACATTTAAAAAAAACAAAAAAGCGCCGCGAATACTTTTTTTTAAATTATGAAAAATTGGAAAAAAAAACCGTTTTAGTGTAATTACAGCATGTTACATATGTAAATTAGGGATGTTACATATATAACTTTTTTATAAAAAAAAATTAGCTTGGCCCTTTTTTTTTAAAAAGTCATCAAATTATATATAGAAGCTACCCTAAAAAGCGTTTTGATTTTTGATAAGGTTTTCATGGGTTTTCTCAACTCAAGTGGGTTTGCATTATAACTCACCCCTATAGGGAAGGGTTCAAATGCTAAGCAGTGTTTTATATGATAACCGTGATAACCACTATCAAACAATCACATAATTTATAAATTATTTTTTTTAATTGTTAAAAAAGTATTTAAGTATCTTGAACATATATCTTGAACATAAATACGAAAATGATGAGTCTTACATATACGCACCAAATAATGTTACCTATACGTGACACATAGTGTTTACGTATATGTAATACTAACAGAATGATAATTGTTACATATACGTAACACTATGTTTGATAGTGGTTATCACATAAATATTGGTTATCATTTAAACCTCACCCTATATATATACATATATATATATATACATATATATATATATATATATATATTTGAAGAGTTTTATTAAATCCAATTTACTAAACCTTAATTGGCATGGTCGGTGATCAATCAATTTAAAGACAGTGCCACCCACATTATGAATATATATTAGACTTTTTCATAACTTAATCAAAGATAGGTGTTAGTGTAGTGGTTTGTCTTTGTCCTTTCTTTACAAATTAGGTCATGGGTTCGAACCCCATGGCTAACAAACATTTTTTATTTGTTTTGATTATTTTTTTTAATTATTAGGCGTAACGTGAGAGGTATAATACATTTTTATATCTATGCTTCTGTCTTCAAAACTGATCCTCCTTAAATTCGTACGTTACTTTTATATACTTAAGTACGTTATTGTCAGGGCCAAAACAATTTTTTTCTTTCGTCTTTTCCTTTTGTTTTTTTACATTTTATTTCAGGGTTAAACGAGTAGTCATAACCTCATATGTTTTTTAAGTACATAACTATGTGTCTTTTTTAACTGTCTCAACCGTTTAAGATCCGCTTCACGTCGCGGATCGCGGAAATTCAAATGAGGCTACGTTTCGACACCGTTGCAACGCGCGGCGGGTAAAATTACTAGTTAAACTTAAATTGCAAGTTAAATAAATGGGTTATTTATTTAAACTTGTGTGCTAAGTTTCTGATGGCCTAACTTGGGTTCTAGAAAACGTGGTGCCAAAGTTTTGCAATTAGGGTTTGTTAATTAAAGGTTACACGTATTTGGCAATGGTACAACTTAGAGTTTAACCAAGACCTAGATTTGCAAACCCTAGCCACCGCCCATCCCCTCCCCTATCTCTCGTTCGACGCACGCAAAGGAGAAGCGACCTATAGGTTCTCGTCCTTGGGTTCGATTGGAGCAAGAACAAACCGGACGGGTTTCAGTTTTTGGTGCTTTTCGCGCGTGGACTAGTATCCTTCAATTATGGAATATCTTTAGTCAATCATCCACCAACATCAATCTAGTTATGTTATGAAGTACTTAACTTTATCTATGGTTCGATTCGTTTTTATTATACCTCTAACTAGACTCCCGGTAGACGTTCTTGGTTTAATCAAGAAAGGTTCGTGGCCAAACTAAAATCGTTTTAAAACAGATGCACCAAAACCAACAGTGGCACCAAACTAAAATCATTTTAAAAACTGGTCGATGTTTTTGCCATTAGAGCACACGTGTTGCGTGAATGTCTCGGCGAATTTATGAGATTGATTTTATGATGGTGAAAAAGTCAATGTTTATTTATTAAAAAGTAGGTGAAAAATGGTAACCACTTGAACCCATTTATTTTAGGGTGAATCTATTAAGACACGGAATATTGCTAATTGGACATGTCGCCGTCCTATACGCACTCGTATAGGCCAATACGAGGCGTATAGGGTTCAGTCTCTGCCAACAGAATGCCACGTCGCATTCCCGGTCTGGCGGCTGGGTCCAATACGGGCCGTATTGATCTATACGCAGCGTATGGGCCACGGGTTTTAATTTTGCTTCAAAAGTTGGCAGAAGTCGATTTAAAAACCTCTATACGTGGCGTATTGCCCTATACGCCACGTATAGGGTATTTTATTAATTTAAGTTTGTTGTTTTTTTTAATTTAATTTATATAACTTTGTTAATATAAGTTTGTTATATTTTTTAATTTAAATTATATAACTTTGTTAACATTTATTATATTTTTGCATTTATAATTTATCATTACAAACAAACAAAAAATTAAACATTACAACCAAAGAAATAAGTAAAAGACTATATACATTACATCACAAAATTAAATATATACATCAAAATGTTTTTACATACATAACCGAAGAAACAAACTAAATACAAATAAAAACAACTAAGCCTGACCCGCCCCGCCGTCATCCTGACCGGCCCCGCCGTCATCCTGAACGGGGTCGTCTGGATAATGACGTGGCAGTGGTAGTGGTGGTAGCTCGATGCCGGCGGCTCGTGATAGATCCACGAGGCTACCAACCGCCCACATCATAAGGTCCTCCATGCGGTCGCTCTGACGAGCCTGTCGCCGTGACTCGGCAACAAGTCGCCGTGAGTCGGCAGCAAGGGTCTCAAGCAATGCCTGGGTGGCCCTGTCCAGCCTAACAGACCGACGCGCGTGTCGGGGATGCTGTGGCGGATGGTCGTGGATGGGCTCCACGTGCGGCTGATGCGGCGCTGGCAACGGCACACCTAGTGGCGGGTCAGGCATCTGCGGGCCCCCCTGTCCAGGCATCGGCGGCAACGGCACCGGGACCCAAACCTGGTCCTGGACGGCCCCTACAAACCGTAGGCCGAGCCCCGGGAAACGGTGCGTGATGCGCATGCCGCTAGCCGTGCGGCGGTCTAATCTGACAGGGGGAATGGGCGGTAACAACTCAGGCTCATGCGCATGCCATGGTGTAATACTACGCATGACCTGAGTGATAAAAGCGCCGCCATACAAAAGCCCGCGCCTCTGCCGCATATAGGCAGACGCGAAATAACTAGCGAGGCATGTGGATAGGGCGCACCCCGTGCCTGTAAGCAGGCAGTAGAGAAAGAAGAGGTCTCTATCGGTGCACCACTCACGGCTTTTCTGACGCGGTGCGATCGACGTCGAGATAAGCCGGTGCAAATATCTATAGAGGGGGTCTCTAATCCCCGAAACCCTCGCCTTGGTACCTAACCAAGGGCTATCGGAAATCAAACCCCAAAAAACAAGGAGTACCTCCTTGTCCACCTCCGTCACCGCCGCGGTGTAAACCGGCAAAATCGTCTCGGGCTCAAAGTACAAGCCCGTCGCGACGGCCCACTGACGGAGGGTCAGACGGTACTGGTGGCCAAAAATACGGAAGGAGACCTGATCCGGCTCCTCTGCCGGCGCCTCCTCGGGAACGGGCGCTAGCCCCTCCTCTGAGTAGATGAACGTCGAAAGAAACTCGACGACCACCTCTCGGTAGGTCTCGGTGAATGATAGATCAAAAAGCCGATCCCATGGCGTGTCCTCGCCTATGATGGCCCTGGCCCGCTCCGCCTCCTGGACCTCCTGGAGAAGCTCCCAGTCCACCGCCGTCCCCGGCCCCAAACGCACCTCCCGTAGCTTTTGGCACCGGCCATACCACTCCGAGTCTGCCGGAAAATCCAAATAGGGGTAGTGCGCAAGATCCTGTAACTCGTCCATCTGAACATCGTCGTCGTGATCCGCCATATCTGAAAATAATAATATATTTAAAATAATAATAAATTGTTTATTTAATATAAATAAATGATTTAAAATAATAATAAATTGTTTTTATTATTTAAATAAATTATTTAAAATAATAAATAAATTGTTTATTTAATATAAATAAATGATTTAAAATAATTTTTTTAAAAACCTATACGCCACGTATAGCTTTATACGTGGCGTATAGGGTGTTACCGGGTAAGCAAGCCATACGCAGGCCAACCAAGCCATACGCAGGCCAGTTACCGGGCAAAACGAGCCATACGCGGCCAACCAAGCCATACGCAGGCCAGTTACCGGGTAACTTAAACCATACGCAGCGTATAGCCCCATACGTTGCGTATTGTTTCATCTTCTTCCTCTGATGAACTATACGCCACGTATAATTCTATACGCTGCGTATAGTTCATCGAATTCAACTTATAAATCTCTATTTCTACGCAATTTTAATGACTAATAATCAAAATTAAACCTATATTATATATCACGAGTCTAGAATACGTACCTTTACGAGTAAAAGAGGAAATTTTTGACCCGACAATCTCAATCTAGCGTCTCCTCGTATGTGTGTGTGTGTTAAAAATGGGGGGCGTTTGGTGCTGTACGCTGGCTCTTCTGAGTATACCGGTCGCTATACGCCATCGTATAGAACATTACGAGGCGTATAGCTCATGACCTTTGGAATTCCATACGGTACGTATGGATCTATACGTGGCGTATAGTTCATGTATTTTAGTATAATTAGTATAATTGTATTCTTTTTTTTTATTATAATTAGTATAATTAGTATAATTGTATTCTTTTTTTTTTGTTTTCTTTTTTGATATAATTAGTATAAACATGTATTTTATTACAAACAAACTTCATCCATAATTCGTGACGTATTGTGAAAAGTTATCGCTATCAGTAGCCATTTTTTTCTTAAACCGTTCAATACGATCACTGTATATATTTTCCCATTCTGCTGCATCATCATTTCGGTGCAAATTCCATAATGCATTCGTAGGGGGCATCGGAAAATCTCCGTCTAACTTGACGTGGATGAAATGAGCACTTTTGACGTGAACGAACGATACAATTTGATGTTGAGCATGAACATGAGGACCAAACCATAATGGAAAAAATGTTTGATTACCGACAATGCTTAATAGATGAACAATCACCACAAATCTTTGAGCAATTAGGAGTCCTGTGTATGGCATCCACATCCAACGACTAACTGGCGCGGCTTTCACATCCTGCCAATCTATTGTGTGACGCAGCCTATCATACTCTTGAAAGGCGATTCTGTCGAAAACAGTTCTCCACCATTCTTCTTTACTGTCCATCTCATGTAGAAGCTGTTGACGAATAAATAACCACCGGTTTTCATTTAACCCTAAGCCCACAGCTACCGATCGAAAACCACAGTTACCGTCGGGATTTACATCCTGTATACGTGAAATGTAGGGATGAAACAAAGATGGAATCGAATCCTTAAAACAATTTATATTGTTAACGGCATCTTCCCCAATCATTAATGGAAACCCATGATGGGCGTTATCATCTGGTGGTTGCTTTCCTTTACCCGTCGTTGAACGACGGTGTTGAATGACTGAACTCGCTTGTCGAGAGTCCTGTGACGCAATATAGGAGCTATGTCTCGCAGGGTCACATATGCTTTGTTGGGATCCTGTGAACGAGCTGTTTCTCGTGACATCCTGTTTCCTTTGTTGTTGCTTTTTCAAAGTTGGACGACCGCGAGTATCTTCTTGTACCATAGGCGCCTTCTTCTTACTATTGATCGGAAATACCACCCCTACGATTCTCGACAACAGACTTTTTTTGACCTGATCGGGTTGTGACATAATTTTGTTTCTCACTTGACCAAGTACTTTATCCACGTCTACATTTTCATCCTCGACAAACGACGGTTTTAGATCAAGCTTCGTCCAAAAGACGTCCACCGCATCTAGCGGGATTCTGCCACCTGTATTAAAACGAGATAGTCAGAAAAGTTTGAAATTAGATAAAACAAGATAAATATTAAAAGGTTGACCGGACCTGTAGCTTCGATATTTGCCAGACGACAGGCACACGGCAACCCACAACTACTGAAAAGTTGGCAACCACACGTTGCATTTTGTTTCCGTATAGTTGATAACTTATACCACTCGTTTTCTAACAAATTTAAAGCTTTATGCGAAACCTTACCGTGTAGGTTATCAAACAATTCAATACTTACGTGCCTGTCCATTTTCCTTATTAGGCTTGTTCCAAACCCATGCTGTAATTGTACATACTGATCTGTTACAATTTCATCAACAAACCCAACAAGTCTATCCAGCGAGCTGTTAGCATTTCTAATATAGCTCTTTAAGAGCGAATGCTGGCTCTCGACTCGGTTCGTGGTATGTTGACCAAAATTGAGTTTTCTGTTGGACCAGGCCGATACAAACTTTTCTTTATATGGGTCCAACCAATTTTTTGTCACATAGTCAATAACTCCTACAAAAATAATTTAAAACCTAATAAATATTTAATATTGTAAATAAATTAAACCATAATAATTATTTAATATTCAAAACTTACTTCCTCGTTTGGCTGCATACAGTCGTTCGTAAAGCCGGTTGAAGTTGTACTGGTATACTTCTGGCGTAGGAGACTCACACAATACCGACCAAGAATACTTGAAATTTTCCCAATCTTCGTCTGTAAACGATGCCTTGCAATGTTTTGAGATATTCTCGTGTATGTGCCACCGGCATAGGTTCTTGGAACTTTCCGGGAATATTTTGTCACACGCGTTCATAAGAGCTTTGTCCCTGTCTATTACTATCACGCGCGGCTCCATACACTTTTGCAACATACCTTTGATTTGCAATAGCAACCAGACGAAGTTTTCCTCCCGTTCTTTAGATATAAATGCATGAGCGACGCAGAACGACTGGTGTGTGGAGGTCACACCGACCACTTGGACAAATGGAAGTCTATACATGTTTGTTTTGTACGTTGCGTCGATCATCAAAACATGCGGGAACGCACGCCACATCTCGTAGGATTTCGGATGAACAAAGAATATCTCCTCCACGACATTTGTGACGGGATCCTCCCGGGTATAGTAGACGTAATGTTTAGAAGAAAGCAGGTGCTCCAGAACCTGCATTGGAGTTTCACCGACTCTCGTTTCGTTTTTTATCTTTTGTATTGCATTATAAATGTCCTTTTTAATGCAACTACTATCGGGGTTTTGCTCCCTTATGGTTGCCAGAATGTTTCGTGGCATCATGTTTTGCGAATACAATTTCGCCACCAAAAGTTGTTCCGACTCAGACAGTCTCCTGGCAAACGAGTGCGCCTCAAGATGTTGACTAGGATCGTGGTTATGACTGTCATCCTTCACCGTTAATTTCCAATCACCAGTATTTACTTGGTACTCTCCTTCCAATTTAAAAGGACAACCTGTTTTCTTGCTACCGACACGTCGAACCGTGGCAGTAGATTTACGTTCGCCGTGACGGTCACACACAAGCCACACCTTGATAACCGGCTCCGACGGGTCGTCGCCTTTTCTCCTCGATCGTCGGGTGACAATGACGTAACCATTCTCACGTCCTCTGCGGACAACCCAATCCACCAACTGATCACGAGTCTGAAAATTCTACAACAACGGTACGGTAAAAGTTAAGAAACAACAAACTAAATGTATGCATATATATAGGAATGTTATACCTGGTCAGTTTTATACGTCACGAAGCTGTCGGTTTGTTGTGTCGGGTAAGAGTCTTCACCGTACACGAAGTCGTCCGTGGGTTGTGTAAGGTAAGAGTGTTCACCGTATACGAACTCGGGATTGCTTAGTGGCTCGTTCAAATCGGGAAGCCTTACCCGTTGATTAGAATAAACGTCGGACGAGACCTCCTCCCGGTTCACATCTTGAAATCCAGAACTTTGCGGGTTGTTTTCCAGCGACTCGTTAGAATATACCTGAAAACCGTAGTTACCATCCCACCACCAAGACATTGCTATAACTTTTTGAAAACCGTAAATTGTTTGAAAATTTTTGAACGATACGTTTAAATGAGAATTGTGCATGGTAAAATACACAAAATTTGGCGTGGCGTATAGCGATGTGATGGATAACCTATACGTGGCGTATAGCGATGTGATGGATGACTAGTTGCAGAAGTCACCTCGTACCCTAAACCGCACCGTATTGACCTATACGATGCGTATAGGGGTTGGAATGTCTAGGAGTACGATGTTGTCGGGTTTGGGAAATTGTGAAGGCTATACGCATCGTATTGCCCTATACGATGCGTATAGAGCCCGGTCCATATAGCAATTCCCGTGTCCCATTAGTAGTCCCCTTATTTTATCCATAACAAAAACTTTACAAAATTCAAATAGCATTTTGACATGACTTGGTTCTCATAAACAATATATTATTAAGCATGTACATATATGTCAATAAATAGGTATTTTTAATATTAAACTCAACCTGACTTATAATATTAATGATTACGTACCCAACAACTTTACATTATTATAATAAACGTGAGTTGCATTGTATTACTTTGGATAAATCCTTGAATAATAACCACTAATCAAATGTCAAATAATTTATTTAACACTAGGTTAGAATCCCGTGTATTACACGGGTTAAGTAAATACAATGTTACATACTTAGTAATAAAAAAATTATGTCTTTAAAAGCCCGTGTATTACATGGGTTGAATAAATTATAATGTAATCTGTTAATACATACATTTGTCAAAATGGAACAATGTGAATATGTAAGTAAATGATTAAAGAGTTTTTATTTGGATCTTACATGTCTATAAAATTATTTTCAGTTTGTAGAATTTATAAAAATATGATATAACAATTTAATTGATGATAAAAACAGTTTTAAATTTAAAAATTTGTAGATAAAAATTGAACCAAATAATTAATTTAGTTGCCTAAAATAGTGGAGTTGATTTAATAGAAGAGAGAGGCGGGAAAATGATAATGTGTAGGCCTAGAAATGTGACAAGTGTCCCTCTCAAAACCTTGATTTATTAGTATGTATAAATTAATCTAACAATCAACTAAAAACCAAGTAAGGCTAGCCCACTTGATAGAGGCATATGCCTCTTAACGTTTGCCTTTAAAAAAAACTAATAACTCAAGAATGGTTCTTCTTTGATTCAACACTGCATTTTTAAAAACCCATTTTGTTCTCAGTCTTCCATTCATTTTCAAAACTTTTATAATATGAAATCAAGTTAACAACCTCTTCCTTCAAAATATAATATTTGTGCTAAATTCTCATCCTTCAAAATATAATATTTCAGCCCAAAAACTTCACCTTTAACCCATTTAGCGTTTCAAAGTGGACAAAGCTTTTCATGAAATATGTAAAAGTTTGTAGATATCAAATTTTGTATAGATCCAAATAACAAACAATTTTATTTAATTTTTACATGATTAAATTTAAGAAAATTATTTTTTTTATATGAAGATCAAACTTCCATATCCGAGATTCTTGAGTTAAATGCACAAATGACCCATGTGGTTTGATCAAATTGCACGTTTGGTCCTCAGGATTAAAAAATTGTAAACTTAGCCCAAACATTTGTGAGTTGGTTGCACCTTTAGCCTCTGATGTTAAATAACAGTTAGTTTTTAATGAAAAATTACCCTATGTGCCATCCACGTGAGGGTAAAAATAGACTTTTCAAATGTTAAACCCTAATAAACAAAAATGCATAAAAAATAAACACGAAACAACCCAATAATTATTCTTTTTATACAGTTTTTTGTTTATTTTTATGATTTTTTTTTTTGCAGTTGGGATATTTTTATGTTGTTTCATGCTTATTTTTTTATGCATTTTTGTTTATCAGAGTATAACATTTAAAATGTCTAAACTATCTTCACGTGGATGGCACATGGGTAATTTTCAGTTAAAAACTATGATGTTTGACGTCAGTGGCTAAAGGTGCAACCAGCTCACAAATGTTTGGACTAAGTTTATAATGTTCCAATCCTTAGGGTCAAAGGTGTAATTTGATCAAACCACATAGGTCATTTATGCAATTAACTCGAGATTCTTTAAGGATGAATTTAAACCTTATAAATGATTGTTATCTTCAAGTATGTTTTGACAATCCCAATGATTTCTGTATTGAAACCAAACATTTGGTCATCTTGATTCTTGGGTGAACAAAACATGATCAAGTCCATTGCGATTGAAAAAACAAAACGGAAATCTTCAAATGAACAAACAGACAATACTAAATCCTCAAAAAAAAAAAAAACTAAATCATTGTAGCCCATGAGTCCTACAACTTTCTAGGACTAGTCTTTATTAGGCTTTTTACAAGAACAAAGTGTCCACGTCAGCATCTTCGATATGCATAAAAGAAGACTGATCGATCAAATGTATGGATTCTGAAAAGGGTTGATTCAATTTGTAGCCACAAAAACATCTTTTGCAGCAACAATAAGGAAGAGTCTCATTAAGACCAAGATTAAGCTGCGGGTCATTTCATGGTGAACATAATCTGCCAGAATCTCTTCAATACCGTTATTTATATGCCAGAATAAAGCAAGATTTGGTAGGAAAGTTGAAGAGACCGTCGAGCTCAGGCCCAGTTTAGTAGCCTGCAAATGTTAAAAATAGTTATATTATATTAAAAATACTATAATCTTTTGAACAAATGATTTGGAGACCTTCGACCCACCCTATGACCCATTTCTTGTAAATTTTTATTTTACCCCATTTGACCAGTAGAGATAAAAATAACTCATGTAACATCCCAGAAACCTAATTATTGATGGTTTGAGCGAACAGGTGACCCGGCTCCTTATTAAACAGGCAAATTAGTATGGGCGGTTGTTCGAAGTGCGTTTAACTACCGAAAAGAGACGTTTAGTCAGGTAAAGGGGACAGATTGAGATCAAAACGCGCGAGAAGAAAACCCGAGGACTAAAGTGTAAACCCGCAAAGGTTTAAATACCATCATTAGGAAAACCCTAGGCCATTCGGCCTAGGCTTGGGCATGACGGCAGCAGCGAGAGAGAGGAAGCCGGAGAGGGAGACGACGCCGGCCACAGTAGTTCCGGGTGGTGTTCGCACGGCGGAGACCAAGGGCGCAATCAAGTAATTTCGGGTTCTATTCGTTTACGTGTTTGCAGTTGTTGTGAATGGAATTATGATTATGGTTTCATTGCCTTTCTTCCTTGCTCAACGGCTGCTTCATCTTCACGATTTTTAGGCTGATTCCGTGCTCCATAATTCCAGGGTTGTCGGATTCTGTCCGAGAAGCAAGGAGGAGGGACCAGCCAAGCTCCTGATCCAGGTTGGTTCAGGCCTTCATCCCGGTCTAAACTCACCTCTATTACTCTCTATCTAATACACGCATGTATCTTACCTACATGAAACGAGATTTAGAGCTTTTTGTGGATTCCGGCCTAAGTCACGAGAAGGAGGGAGGGACGAATGTGGGGACTGCTCCAGGGTCTGGTTTGGACTCTCTCATGACTCACTAAACATGGTTGGACAGCCCCGGTAGTCATATTAAGGATTATGCTCGGCTATGTTTCTAGACGACGGATCCGGCAGGGTGATGGCGGGGAGCGGCTATCAATGGCAGCCGTGGTGGCGCTGCGGTGGCATGATGCGGAGGAAGTTTGGTGGCGAGCTGGCTAGAGTTTCACCCGACGAGAAAGGCGGTGGCGCTCGGTGGTGGTGCCTGGCGGTGATCGGGATAGCAGGGTACAAGGAAGGAGACAAGGACGACGGTGGTGACGAGTGGTGTGGTAGTGCGCAACGTGAAAAAAAAAACCGGAGTAGCACCGGTTAGAGTTCTTCGTTGCATGGCTTGCATGCAAAGGAGAAAACCGGCCCGTGTACGCATATGCTCGCGAGATTATAGTTTGCATGGTCACGTGCGCGCAAGCATGTAACCCAGTACGGGTGTACGAGTCCCTAACGAGTCAAGGATGACCCGGTTCGAGTGAACATGTGAACTAGGATTTTAGGCAAAGACGATGAGACGAGCAGAAGAGATTGGGTTTTGGAATCCAATTATTGTTTGATGTTGTCAACGTATCTTTAGAACGTGTCTGATTATGTGATCATACGTTTGACAAGTTAGGATTTGAGCTAGTGATCGGGGGCGGAGCAGAGTCAGAGACTCAGCGTAACCAGTGAGTTTCTAATCTCCTACTTCTTAAACGTTTTACTGTTTTTGGGGCTATCGTACATGCTTACAAGATATGTTTATTTTATTAAACGTGTTAAGAGTTTTGGGTTCTAACCCGATGTGTTTATGAACTAAAACATTCATTAATGAGTCGAAGGGTCTATGGGGTGTCTATGAGATTATGTGAGCTAGGGATAAGAGAGTTATTGATGTGTGTCGTGTTAAAGGCTAGTCGGGGTGAGTTGGGATATAAGCTAGACGCTTATGAGTATGTGTAGGATATGTTATCCTAGGGCTATGTGTGGGGTGCAAGCCTAGTTAACTAGTCATGTAAATGATATGTGATGTTATGTGTTAGATGCTGTGTGTTTGCATCGCTGTCTTTGTGACACGGCAAGCGGGATTGTGGAGGACGAAGTCCTTCGGAAGTCACCAAAGGTGACAAAGTCCAGCAGGTCAGTGATGAGCTCAGGGTGTGTCGAACGCCCTGACGAGGGTGCAAGTGACGAGGCATGTCTTTGTGTGCATTTATATGTGTTTAAATTGCATGCAAGTGTTGAGTTATATTTATTGTGCATGAGATGATATTGATGTAGTGTGTAGATGATATTGATGTGGTGTGTAGAGTTAGATTGACCGTTGTGTCGGGATGATGATGTTGTGTTTACAACTGTTGTGTCAGTTGACTTGTGAAAGTCTTGGTTAAGGTTGGTTAAGTCGATGTCTAGGGATTGGTTGTGTTAACCAGGTTTTCGAGTTAATACGGGTGGTAGATTACGAGTTATTAGTGTAGTAAGCTCGATCCATGTCGGTGAGACTTATTGGGTTATAATTATGGGATGAGTCTTGGGTGATGAACTTTTATGGGATATCGTAAGATAACAGGGGTTATCTATATGTCAATAAATTATAAAACTATTTTATAAGGTCCGGGGTGTCCTGAGTGGAGATAAATAATAATTGTGACGAGATTGTTTTTATTTAAGTTAAACTATTAGAACTCACTCAGCGTAGGTGACTTTGTATGTACGTTAGGTTATTTTGCAGGTGAGATTGTATGACGAGGTATCTTGGCTTGGGAGCGGTGCTACTCGGATTGGTGGGCAGACATTCGTAAGGTAAAGTTAATAACGATAACGACAGTTAAAGAGGATTATTACTTTTAGAAAGACTTCCGTTGTATGCTTGATAGTTAAAACGAGTACTTTTAAAGAGAATACCTAGTAATGAGAACCAACTGTAGGGTGCCCGGTTTGGGGTCTTACAACTCAAATCAACTCATTTATAAGAAGGATCAAAATTGCCACCTCTAACCGGAACTGATGATAAAGATTTGGTTCCATATGATCTGTGTAGTCAAAGGTGAGCGCCTGGTGCGCCTAGGCGAGGTGATAGGAGAGCCCTTTGCGCCTTGAGTGCTCGCCTATAGTGCGCCTTGCGCCTTTGACTACCTAGCACATGATTCCACTGTATTGCAACCATTAAAAGGTATTTAGGCATTTGACAAATAGCTATTTCATGGATGGAGGGACTGTTCTACATAGCCTGAATTGTTTTTACAATAACAAGTTGGATTTCAAAAGCAATTATATTACAACTAGAAAAAATTGGCTGAGAATTAAGTTCGGTAATTTGAAATAAAAATTAAGCACCTTACCTGCGGAGCATTTACAATGGGAGTACTTAAAACACTTCCAACCACAGCACCAGATGAAGTGAAATAAGCAGAGCCATTGTGTGTCCTTTTGACCGAGGTGTTGACTATCTTCTCTATTTTAGCAGGTTCTGTTGAATAAAAATTAATTTTACAACCGAGAAAAAAGAATTTTCATAGTAAAAACACCAAATCAACAGATAAAGGGCCAAAATCACATTTAACAAGAGTTGAAAATATTCAAAAAGCTTAAATAGGTCATAACAAGCATACCACTGAACGTAGAAAAAGATCTAATCCACTTATGAGTTGAAAAATCTGTTTCAAACAATGATACGTCCCTGTGACATAAAAATTGTTGTACAGAAATGTTAACATTGAATGTTAGTTAAAAAGGAGGTATTTGGATGTGCTTTTTAGAGTCTTTAATATTATTAAACTAATTTTCTGTTATAATCGATGATTATATTTGTCATGAACAATATGTTGATAAATTTAAAAAAAAAACTTATCATCTAAAACTTCAACAATTAACATGAGAAATGTAGATGAAAATGTATTTAATATAATGGTGGTAAATAAGTACTCTTAGCTATTGCCAAGACAATCAGTTATGTTTGTTGCAGTTGGTATGAAACTGAAACTGATTTCCAAAAATGACTATTTGACACCTAAATAATCTAATTATAAGAATCACTTTATCCAAACATCCAAACAGCCCCTAAGATAAAAGGAAGGAATGAACTATATACATCCTTCACTTTCACATTGATGAAAACTTTACCTCAAGGGTTCCGGTACTAGTTTTGATCTTTTTCCAAACTCCTAGCACAATTGTGCGTGATGGAAACAAGAAATTTTATAAGTCAGAATGGCGTAGCAACTTTAAAATAAAAAGAAAATTGAGTATTAGCATGTACAAATTGTCAAATTTACTTTACTAGCTATGCCTGTATGAAATGAATAATATAAATCAACATATTAAGCTAGAGACTGTAATTAGCTACCTCAAACGTCAGGTTACCGGCAACATATCCTCGTGATGCGGATCCTACTAATGCAGGCGGAGCCCTCTCCAATGATTGTACAATGCCCTATTAACAACTTAAACTTATTATATGATCTGAAATAGATCAATTACGCACACGGCTACACGAGAATGGGCAAGTACACACAAATATACAAAGCGTGTTTGGAACTTTGGATGTGTGTTTTCAAAGTGACTATTGCTAATTGAAGAATGAGAATCAGATAAACAGTTTTTTAAAGCTGGGCATGATCAGGTAATTTACATTTATCATATAATTAGCTTATTACAGCTACCTACTTCTTGCATAATTATCCAAACCTAATGATTTTAACTTAAATCATAATCACTTTACGCAAAAACTCAACTGATTATTATCAAAGGCGCTAGGAGCACTCAAGGCGCATAGGCCTCGCCTGGGGCCTAGGCGCAAGGCGCAAAAAAAGCGAGGGCCTGAGAAAAAAGAAGCGCACTTAAATGAAAGGAATCTACACTTAAAAATAATACTATTCTTCAAATAAAATAAAGAAAATCTATTATATAACATTTAATATCATCTAATTAGTACCAAAAGTTCTAAAATAGTCAAAGATTCAAATGTAAATCCAAAATTTGAATAACAAAATGTACAAAGTAAAGTACCAAAGTCTTCGTTAGCTTCACAAGGCGCTCGCCTTAAAGTCAAGGCGCATTTATCGCGCCTCGCCTTAAAATTGCGCCTAGGCGCACAAGGCGCTCGCTTTTGATAACTATGCTTTATATGCACATCCAAACACTCTCATGTGTGGCCTTTCGCCAATGGGTTTACCCGGGTGGCCGGGCTTATAGTATTCGTTGGTCGTTCAAAAAAAAAGCTGGAGACTGAAATTAACTACCTCAAACATCGGGTTACCAGCAACATATCCTCGTGATGCGGATCCTGCTAATGCAGGTGGGGCCCTCTTCAATGATTGTACAATGCCCTATTAACAACTTAAACTTATTACATGATGATCAACTATTCACACAACTACACGAGAATGACAGATAGTTTGGAACTTTGGATATATGTTTTCAAAGTGACTATTGCTAATTGAAGAATCAGATAAACAGATTTTTAAAGCTGGGCATGACCAAGTAATTTTATTTATCACAATATAATTGGTTTATTACAGCTACTGCCTGCATAATTATCCAAACCTCATGATTTTAACTTAAATCATAATCACTTTACCCAAAAACTCAAAATTGATTATTTTAACTTCAAATTACAATATTCACTTTATATGCACATCCAAACACTCGCATGTGTGTGTGCACGAGCACAAATAACAATTAACATTCGATGATGCACATTGCATATTTCATATTGTCTAAAGGTCACAAACTCCTAAAGGATAATGTATGTTTATCATCTAGATGACATGATCATGAACTGTTCTTAAGCATGAGCTTATGCAAATCTTGGACATTTCCCCTCATATACTTGCATCCACCATTCTTCTAAACAATTATATTTCTATTTAACAAAATCAAAAGCTAAAACAAGATATAAAGCATATGCACTCTTTTATCAAAGAAAGAAATTGAAGAAATAATGAAAGCACACATACATTATTTGTGAGAGCAGATGAACAGAGAGCCAAAGCTTTCCTCCTGATGGTTGCACTCATCATCCTCACTACATATAATATGAAGCATACTTCATCAATACAAGTCGGAAAAATCTAAACAAAATGAGTCAAATCTTTAGCTTTTAATTACAGAAAAATGAAAAAACGAAGCAATTCCCAAATTACAAATTTAGGGTTTAAAAAAAAGCAGTACAGGTCAATGGCCAAAAGGAAACTATTGCAATCAAATGATGCTTCGGATTTATGCGTATCAAGACCTAGATTCGATTCAAGAAAATTAAACACAATCAATCAATAGAATTTGAGTCATCTTACCTGCTTAATTGTGACGAAGAGCTGGAGATTAATTGAGTGGGTCTGCGATTTAGGAATCAATCGAAGGACGAGGGAGAACAATCGAATACTATTGTGTTTTATTCGTTATAAACTTATTTATCATGAATTAAACGCAGCGAATTTAAATTTCATTTTTTTACATGTTTGATCGACTAACGTTGTGTTTGAGAGTTTAGTTTAACGAGGGAAGAGAAAGGATTTAAAAGGGAGTAGGGAAAATTGGTGTTTCAGATAATTTTTTTTATTAAGAGAGGGGAAAAGAAGATAAAAGAAATGGATGGGTTTTAAAATCCATCCTTATAAATCAGAAAGAAAATGGGAGAATGAAAAGGAAAGGAAAAGAATAGAAAAGAAATGAAGGAATTCCCTTCTTTTTTTTCCTTAAGTTAACTCGGAAACACAGCGTAAATGAAACAATTAGAATTACAATTAATTCCAATCAAATTCTTAAATCGATGGAAATTCAGAATCTCTCTATATTTTAAAGAAATCCTCGGAAATGTTTATAATTTATGTAATAACCCTAGCTATTTTTTTGTTTTTTTTTTAATATTTGAATTTGGATCTTTGTTTTATATTAAATGTGAAGGAATTCAACAAAATTAAATGGAATCTCCGACTACTAACCCTCGTCTCATCCGCTAACCCTGTTGTCTTCCCTACCTCCACCCACCCCGTTGCCCCAACCACCGTCGCCACCCTGGCCCACCTTCGTCGAGTAGTGACCGCCTCGACCCTCGCCCCCACCATCACCACGGCCCGCAACCGCCATTGTTGCCCCTGCCACACCACGGCCATCAACGCCACTGCCACCACGGCCGCGAACGCCACCACCGACCACCGCCGCCAGACCGCTAGTGCCGACTCGACAACCTTTGCCGCCCAACCGTCGGCGACTCCATCGCCACCTATCACCGTCGTCGCCACCTATCACCGTCGTCGCTGACCTCCGCCACCACCAACAATTTGACTTGTGTTCAAGTTAAGGCAGAGCATTAGAAGCTAAATGGAATCTCCGACTACTGGATGTTCAAGTTAAGGCATGACAGACCGTATTGCTAAGGGCAAAAATTGTTACATAAGCATGTGATTTAAGTCCCACAAGCTTACGGTCCTTTTTGCTCACCAAACTAGAAAAGTTTGAACAATACCCTTTTGGAACCATCAAGTTGTTTAATGTTTCAAAAAACTTGTCTTTTTCATCTTTCGTCAATATGTAACATGCTGCAGGAAGTATTGTATTGTTATCTTTTGTTCTAGACTGCAACTATGGTTTTATCCGAAAATGCTGCAGATCCATTCAAGCATGCAAACCATCTTTCGTCTTTCCTGGAACGTTTAGCAATGTTCCGACAAGACTCTCAGCACGTTCTTTTCAATATGCATGAGATGAAGACAATGTTGGACAAAATTATACCGCCAATACCTTAGTTGACCAAACCATATGTTGAATTTCTTTCAATAGGGCTTCTGTCCATTGTCTTTCTATTTTGTTGTTTTTCTTTTACTCTTAACTGCTTTCCCACTTCTTCCGGTCGAAGTTTTTAGGATTTCTGATTCTTTATCCTTAGATCCCTTTCCCTATTTATTCAAAAAAATTTGAACGTCCTTGAATATTTCTTCCCCGGTCTAAGGATTTGCAGCAGTTTTCTTCTATTGTTTTCTATTGAAGGCCTTTGTTTGGTTTCGGAAAGGATGGTCATAAGGTAGATATCTTCTGTGACCAGCATAACATTGCTTGGCTGAGTAAGGAAGCCTACAACTGTTAGTTTCTTTCCCACACACTACACAACCGTTAAATCCACTGTAAGGGTAACCACATAGTGTACCTAGAGCAGGGTAATCATTAATCTTCCATAAAACGACTGCACGTAGAGTAAACTTTTCTTGTGCATAGGCGTCATATGTTTCAACTCCTACTTCAAATAAAAACTCTAGATCGTCAATCAAAGCCGCATCTTCAAGCCCTGAAGCCACAAACCCATATTTATCCCAACGGTCATTCCATGTTCCTTCTCCAACGGCACAAACGCTACACTCCAAAGCCGCATCTTCAAGCCTTGAGTTGCCGTAGAGAGAATAATGGCGGCGGTGGTGACGTGAGAGCCATTCAAGCCTTGCATCGGTGACGAGGGTGCCCCCTCCACCCTAACCCACAAGATGTTTGTGAACCCCCTCCTTTAAAAATCGTGGCCTCCCCTACTTAGTGTCATGTATTAATTAGTTTTGTTTCTTAGCCAATACTAATCCTCAAAGTTTGATACATTATCATTTAGGGCTCAATTTAAGGCTTTTAGGATAAGACTCCCATTTTATAACTAGAAATTGCTATATAATTTTATTTTACACAATATATCAAAAATTCCTTCTTATTAACCTGAATGACCTCCTTTTTATATAAATTTAAGATACTGGGATCAAATACCCAAAAAAATAGAATTTCGTTCATATATATTTACTCATAGTAACAAACCATAAAATTTGGGATGTTGCACTCTGGCCCATATAACATCATGCTTCTTTTAAGTCTTTAGGAGTTCAGTGACAAAATTCATAGTCACTCTATCCCACTTTGACTCTGGTATCTCCATCAGCTAGGGGTGTTCAAAATATGATATCCAAAATGTGGAGAGGATGTACTGGTGCTTCAAATTATTGTAGAATCAGAATACCAACAAAAAATAAGTGAGTTTAAGAAACAGAGACTCACAAGTGATGAACATGTGTATGTAGATGTAGAAGTGTAGAATCGCCGATGAAACTTTTAGATACGAGATGGAAAGAATCACAGATGAAACTTTCATATAAGGATTCAACCTACAAACATTCACATCTGAAATCACCTTCAAGCGACGGATGACGATGAGAGAATTGTCGATGCAACTTTCAAATTATTGAGTATGAGATTATGGTTTTTTACTTTTTGGATTTTATAACTTAGGGGTTGTTTAATAGCCTCTTAATGATTTCATTAAGAGGCTATCTCTTAATCGGTCAGAGGTAGGGGATATTTGTTTCGGATTTTGCCAGCCTTTTAATGGTTCATCCTGCCTCTTAGTTCAGCTCAAAAACCATGTTGAACCATTCAAAGCTCTTAATGGTTCAGCTCTTAATGGTTCAGATTTTACCAAATAGCCCTATATATATATATATATATATATATATATATATATATATATATATATATATATATAGGGGAGGGATCAAGAGAAAACCACAAAGTTAGGCGAAAACCGAGAAAACCACTAAAATAATGTGTAATACTATGAGTTACGTATATGTAACCGTAATTTTTTTGTTTTCTGTTTACGTATACGTAACACTATGGGTTACGTATACGTAATCCAATATTTAAATGATTTTTTGGTAAAAATTTGTAATATTACATTGATACTCTTATAAAAAAATAAAAAAAAATATATTATTATATTATTGGTTAAAATTAGTTTTTTTAGTGGTTTTCTCGGTTTTTGCCTAACTATTGGTTTTCTCTTGAACCCACCCCTATATATATATATATATATATATGGGATGGATCATTTGAAAACTCATAAATATTTTGAGAACTCGCAAGAATATATACATATATATATATATATATTGTAAATATTACTAAATATATTTTAGAAATGACCAAATAAAATATTTCGGATATCCGAAATATCCGACTTTTTAAATATAAGCATCTGAATCCAAAAATACAGATATCCAAATTTTCGGATCATTCTGGTTCGGAATTTCGGATTTTTCATTCGGATGTTCGGATTCGAATCTTTTTGAACACCCCTAGCCGGAACCCACAAGATATGCTATAATCAAGCTTTGTTTCTTTTTCAAATCAATATGTAGCAAAGAAATCAAGGTAGAAAAACTTGATAAGTTGTAGGAAGAGCTTTGTGTGACATTATGCCTGCTTGAGAAATACTTTCCCCCATCATTTTTTGATGTTATGGTTCATTTAACTATGCACCTTACTATGGAGGTAAAGTTATGTGGGTCAGTATGCTTTCGATGGATGTATTCCTTTGAGAGGTGTATGAAGGTTATTAAAGGGCATGTGCGAAACAAAATATATCCAGAAGGATGCATTACTGAGGAGAACATTGCAGATGAAACAATTTAGTTTTTCAACAAATACCAAAAACGCATCAAGACTATTGGTGTTCCACCAGATAAGCATAATTCATCTGAAAATGATGGGGGGGATCCTTTGTCAGCCGGTAAATCAGTTAAAGTTTCTCCGGAACTCTTATTGAAAGCACATTTCTTTGTATTACAAAATGCTTCTGAAGTTGAGCAGTATATCGAGTAAGTATTACTAACTTGTTTGTTTTTTTTTTATTTTTTTTTTATAATATATCTATCAAACGTCACACTTATGCATTTATGTACTTGAAGAAAACACATGACATATTTGAAAAACCATCATGATGGTAAACGACAAGCATGGCCGGAGAAAGAGCATAGCAAAACGTTTGGTCACAGTTACGCGATAAGGTAAATTAAATTTTAGCTTAATCTTAGTTTTTTTTTCTGTTTTGTGCATGGTGAATCTCATACTTGTAATGAAATTCAGGTTGAAAACGAGTTAGGAGTCTCCAAAGAAAGTATCTCAGAAACGGTCAAGTGGATTTCACATGGAGCACAAAGCAACATATTGAAATACGATGTATACGACATCAAGGCTATACATTTCATACCAAATCTCGTGACGGTCGAGTTTACCAGAACAGTGGAGTTGGTGTAGAGGCAACAGAGATGCATATTTCTAAAGAAGTAGTAACCTATGGGCAAAACTTTTACTATGGGGTTTTACGAGAGATATGCATACTACCACATTAAAAAAATTCCTCTTTTCATGTGCGACTGGGTTGATAATAGAAATGGGGTCAAACAAGATAGTCTTTGTTACACGTTGGTCGAAATTAACAGACTAGGCCACAAGGATGATCCTTTCATATTGGTCTCACAAGCACGACAAGTGTTTTATGTTCAAGGCCAGCTGGATAGAAAAATATCTGTTGTGCTTACGGCGCCTCCCATAAATTATAAAGATTCGTATGACGATGTCTATGAGGAATTTAGTACTATAATTTTTCCTCACAATAATGTATTGCCTGGTGTAGATCCACTTGACGTGGGTAATGAATCCCGCAATGATTACTTTTGACCCGGCTGTAAGGATATAGTCATACGAAATACCGATTGAACCCTGTCATGATTATCATTATAATGTAATGTTGACTAAAGTTTAAATGAATACCTTTGACTGAATGGTTTAAGTTTCTTTATGTATTTTGAAATATTATGATCACCTGGTCAACTGTTATGTCTTAGGTTTGATTTATTTAATTTTGTAACATCCCGATAAACCGTCTAACTAACGGATCTGGTTAATGAGGGAACATGATCTATTTCGATCAATTTCGACTATAACGGTTCCACGTGGAGTTTGGTTTATAGAACTTAAGGGACCCGGTTAGCCATTTATGCAAAGGTTAAAGATGGAAACGTACCAAACGAATTAGGAGGGACCCGAAGCGGAACTTGTCAAGGTTTAAATACCACCTTAATGCAAAACCCTAGGCCATTCGGCTAGGAGTTGCACACGACGTCTAGGAGCGGGAAAGAGGAAGAATCGCCGGGAAGGGAGGCCGAGCAAGGTGGTCTCGTGGTGGTCCTATGATGGTGTCAATCAAAATGAGAACTCCTTTTCGTTAAGGTAACACTCGTCTACCCTTATCTTTACTTGCGTGATTTTTGTGGTGAAACTCGATTAGGGTTTGGTTGTTCACTTGGCCATGGACGACGAAGGGGGGAAGGGTTGTGACAGTGGTGGCTGATGGCGTGGTAGAGGTGACGCGTAGAGGTGGTGATCGGAGCAGGGGGAGGCTGACGGCCGAGATGGAGAAAAGAGAAAGTGCGGGAGAGAGAGAGACGGGCGACGGGTGAGGACGTTGATGGTTACAGGGATGGCCGAAAGCAACGAGGAGGAGGCGGTGGCACCTGGTGGCCATGGTAGTCGGTTGTGATGATGATGCACGGCGGCGGACGGCAAGGAGACGGTGGTGGTGTTCCATCGTAAAAAGGGGAACCCGGCTAGGGTTTCTCGTGAGAAGGAAGGTGAACGCGACACGAGAGGTGGCACGAGGGGACGAAACACATAGGTGGTTCACGGTGGTGATGTACGGTGGAGGTGGTTCACGACAGTGGCGGTTCACGGCAATGATCAAGGAATGGAATGGGGTCGGGGTACACCCGATTAGGGTTTGTAAGCCTAAGGATTTCATGGCAAGAATGAATGTGCATGGGGAGCTCGGCTCGAGTATGGATGACTCGTGAGGCTAGGTTTACTGCATGGCACATGTACGTGCTTGCATGTGGGTTCCAGACGGGTCCAGGGTAACCCGGTTTGGACGGTTACGTGAATTAGGGTTTTTGAATCGATGAAAGGATGTGAAAATGAGACAAGTATCGGGAACATTTATACTTATACGTAATTGACACATGTCTAGGATGTACTATGATCATGTGATTGAACGTTTGACAGGTTCGGGTTTCGAGCGTGAACGGTCGAGTTACAGAGCAAAGACTGAGGCTCAGCATAACCAGTGAGTTTCTAACCCCCTTTTTTGAACGTTTTATTGTTTTGGGGCTATCATACATACACGCATGTTTTATTAAACGAAAGTATTACGAGTTATGAGTTAAACCTGAAGTGTTTTATGAGATCGTAGGTAATAATGAAGCTAAGGGTCGTTATGGGGTCCTTAGGGTGGGTGAACAAGAGTTGTGATCTGTGTGTCATCTTATGGGCTAGTTGGGGTGAGTCGGGAAGTTAGCTAAACCTGTGATGGTTATATAAGGAGAGTTAGCATGGGAACCCGTACATGGTTCATTAACGAGTCAAGTAGATGCTAGTATGCCGTCACGCATCATGTGCTTGATGTTGTGTGTATTGTGTCGTTGTCCTTATGACACGGCGGGTACCGTGTTTGCATGAGTCTATATGGTGTCCATAGGATGTATGGGCTAGAAGTCAGTATGGTGTTTGTGTATCATATAATTTCCTATTCGGAAAGTGTTGGGTAATGCGTCTAGACGTTATGAGGATACGTCTAAGTAAGCATTGGATTACACACGTAAGTGATCCGTAAGTGGTGGTGAGTCATAGTACATGTCCAGGTAGTGTCAGGTGTATATATGTGTTGCTTTGTGTGCTTGCATTGTTGTCCGTGTATACGGCTAATAGTGATGTGGTAGACGGAGTCCTTCAGGGTCATCATTGTACGTGTGATGTGTTAGTCGCCGTATGGTAGATGATATAGTCACCGTGTGGTGGTTGGGTAGTCATCATAGATGATGAGTGTGTCGCTATGTTTAGCGGCGGATCTGAGCTTATGACGTGTATCCCGACGGGGATAACCCTGACGAGGGTGTAGTGATGAGGTATGTATTTGTGTGCTTATATATGTGTTAAATTGCACGTAAGTGATGAGTTATATTAATTGTGTATGAGATGGTATCGATGTGATAAATAGATGGAATCAGTGTGGTGTGTCGAGTTAGATTGACCGTTGTGTCGGGCTGAGTACATTGTGTACAACTGTTGAGCCAATTGGTTTATGAGAGTCCTGGTTAGGACTGGTAAGTCGGTGTCTAGAGATTAGATGAGTTAACCAGTGTATGGTTAATATATATGGTAAATTGTGAGTTATCAGAATAGACTAGAGGGTCTTGAGTGGAGATAAACAATAAATGAGACGAGTTGGCTTTTGTTAATTTAAACTATTAGAACTCACTCAACGTAGCTGACTTTGTATGTACGTTAGATTGTTTTGCAGGTGAGTCTGCTAGATGAGGTATCTTGGCTTGGGAGCGAGGCTACTCGGGTTGGATTACACACGTAAGTGATCCGTAAGTGGTGGTGAGTCGTAGTACATGTCCAGGTAGTGTCAGGTGTATATATGTGTTGCTTTGTGTGCTTGCATTGTTGTCCGTGTATACGGCTAATAGTGATGTGGAAGATGGAGTCCTTCAGGGTCATCATTGTACGTGTGATGTGTCAGTCTCCGTATGGTAGATGATATAGTCACCGTGTGGTGGTTAGGTAGTCATCATAGATGACGAGTGTGTCGATATGTTTAGCGACGGAGCTGAGCTTATGACGTGTAGCCCGACGGGGATAACCCTGATGAGGGTGCAGTGATGAGGTATGCATTTGTGTGCTTATATATGTGTTAAATTGCACGTAAGTGATGAGTTATATTAATTGTGTATGAGATGGTATCAATGTGATAAATAGATGGAATCAGTGTGGTGTGTCGAGTTAGATTGACCGTTGTGTCGGGCTGAGTACATTGTGTACAACTGTTGAGCCAATTGGTTTATGAGAGTCCTGGTTAGGACTGGTAAGTCGGTGTCTAGAGATTAGATGAGTTAACCAGTGTATGGTTAATATATATGGTAAATTGTGAGTTATCAGAATAGTAAGTTCGTTATATGTCAGAGAGACTTACCGAGTTAAAATGGTGGGTAGAGTCTGGGGTGGTGAATCCTTGGGGATATTATAAAATAATGGGAGTTAATTATATGATGAAAATCTATACAACTATTTTCTATTGACTAGAGGGTCTTGAGTGGAGATAAACAATAAATGAGACGAGTTGGCTTTTGTTAATTTGAACTATTAGAACTCACTCAACGTAGCTGACTTTGTATGTACGTTAGATTGTTTTGCAGGTGAGTCTGCTAGATGAGGTATCTTGGCTTGGGAGCGAGGCTACTCGGGTTGGTGTGCATGCATTCGTCAGGTAATGTTATCAAAGTTAACGAGTTTAAAGATAATATTATTTTGAGAAAGACTTCTGCTATTCATGTAAATGAAAGTTAGATGTTTTTAAAGAATTTAACTAGTTATGAGAACCAACTGTAGGGTGTCTGGTTTGGGGCCTTACAAGTTGGTATTAGAGCCGAGGTTTAAGAGAAAACTGGTGTTTTTAAACAAATAAAATGCCTTAACTTAAACTGAAAATGGGACAAGGGTGAAACGAATGCCACCACGAGTAACCGCGAGCCAAGAGGTACGTCTTTCGAGTTGAGTAGTAGTTATTATTTACCATTTATGTAGTGTTACACTAGGTAAAGTAATTGGTGTGAGTAAATGATTTAGGGTTCCGTGTGGGATCAAGTTGTGGGATATGTGTTGAAGTATTATGTAGAACTATTTGAAGTTGTGTGGTGTGATTGAATGAGACTATAGTGTGTGTTGAATAATGTGGAGTAGCATTAATTGTAACTATGTGAGATAGTTTGGCATGTCGATGTGATTTAGTGATTTTTTGTGTAAACTTGTATGGTGTGAAATTATGATAAATATGACATGCTAGATTGCTAAGTGGTGCTATGTGAGTTGTGTGGGATGCATGTGCATCGGGGTGAAAGATAGAAAGCTAGTGTGAATATGATGTGGTAAGGTTTAGAATCCGAGTAGTAATGTGGACCACCAAATTGCATTTGATCACCGTGATTTGGCAGTCTATGATTACTCTCATATTCTGAATTTGACGCCCATAGTAATCACTCCAACGTTCTATCTTGTGTAGTTACTGATGGCCAAGACAATTCGGGCTAGATGAATTAGGCGGGGAGCTCTCATCAGGAAGTTGACAGAATGGCGGGCTAGATGTGCGGCTGCTGTTCGTACGGTTATCTTTGGGAGAAGACGGATCTTAGCACCTGTTCCATTGACGGTGGTTCCACCGGCGGCTGAGGATGAGCAGGAGCTACCAGCACAAGAGGTGATTATGGCGCTTCCGGCGCCTAATGCCCCAGTACTACCAGGGCAACTATGAGAGGTGGACTTAGTAGCTCCTTTTACAGGAAAAGTGGTTGGCAAGGAAGGAATGCATTTGCGGTTAGGCATCAGCCTCCGAGGCAGGATTCGGGATCGGGAAACGGATGGCTAGAGAAATTTGACGATAACTTTGACTTATTCAGTGATTAGAGCAGTGGTGGTTACCACGAGGGGACTAGAGCATCTTGAGTAGTGGCCGTCAGGCACTTTTGTGACGAAATACTTGTTCTTGGTTTTCAATTGCTTGATTTTAACCTTGACAGTGAATCTTATCATGGGATGGTTTGAAACGTAGTTAATGATAGTTGCATGTGTGATAGCTTGCTATTGGTGGTGCACTGCAAATTATGTACGATTATGTGATTACCTTTTGAACAACATGAGTTCATACTAAATGTAATCTTTGATGTGATGCTAGAGCTTGGTTGATTAGACTGTATGAGTAGACCTGAGTTTTGTTTATTTGTGTGTGTCTACGGTCTTAAGATAGTGTCACATATGTGTTATGTTTAGATGATGTTTGAAGTGTAAGGGGTGTGTTGCACCTGGTGTAGTTTCTCAGGACGAGGTCCTGTGGGAAATTGTAGTTACATACCTTATGTCTAGGTATATATGTTCAGGACCAGATCCTGTGGGGAAGTAAGATATTTTATATCTTGTGTGTATAAATGTTTAGAGTGATGTTTTGTGTCTAGACTGAGTAGTTTGCCGTCTTAAAGTATGGGTACAACTCGTATGGGTATTACCGAGTAAAATCTGTGCGAGTATATGATGACGTATGGCAGGGGCTACCGTTGTAGCGAGTAAGAGGTAAGGTTCAGGAGTTTGGGTATCTATAAATGATGAGGTCATATTGTATGCACGTAGATTTACTCAGATCTAGCTAGTTGTGTATGTGCACTTTGTGCGAGTTAGAAGGTTGAGTTACTAGTACGTGTGTAGAACATTGTGTGTTCTGTAGTTATGTGTGTTGGTGTGTGTCCTTGTAGTACACGCTTAGTCGTGCATAGGACGGGAGGTCTGTATGCTCAAGTAGTATCTCTATCTTGACGATTTTCTCGACGTTGATACATCGAGGTGGTGCGAGGAGTTTTGATGTCTTCTAGGCAACTAGTGAGGTGCTTTTATGAGATGCCTATGCTTATATCTCGGGAATTCGGAGCACGAAGCCAATGTGCGGAGCTGTGAGAGTAGGTGATAAAAGCGTTTACGTGGATGCTTGACCAGAAATGTTTATGATGAAACCAAGGTGACGATGCTGAAGATTTCAGCCCAGAGTTAGCAATGTGACGAAGGACCTTCATGGAACACGTTCCATATGAAGAATTCAGTCGAGGTGAGACACCAGAGAAATAGGGATGTTTTTCCCTGGAAGAGACGACGAATAGCTGAGTCTTGTGAGCAAACGGACTTCATGTTCGTACATGATAAATGAGAAGCGGTCGGTGATCGCGTGGTAATGATAGAGCGAAGATAAGGAAGGTGAAATTCTGGAAAGATAAGTGCAGGATTGCACATGAGTGACTAGAAGGAAAATGCCTACGCTGGTAGACATATGACTATCTTAAAGTGAGCTCATGTGGAGCATTCAAGTGAAGCAAATGGTGGGCTGTTGAAACAGACATGACGGTGGTAGGTAAGATTTTGAGAAACGTCGAGAGACGCGGGCCAATGTGTTTATGGGCTAAATAGAGAAAGGTGACAAGTGAACAGGCAATTGACGATGTTGTGCTGTCTGAGTAAAATTTGGAAGAAAGAGTAATGAGGGAATGGGTAGGTGAAACCCACCAGTCCCAAATTTAAAGCAGGCAACAGAGAAAACTCCCTTGAACACCAAGGGTGGTGGTCGTGTTGGAAAGAGTAATGACACAATGATTCTTACGAAAGTGAATGAATGGCATCGAATGACTTTGGATGCACCAGTTGAGACAGAAGTGTGAGTTGTGTCGATCTTTGCTCACACAGGATTCGAGGACAAATCCTCTTTTAAGAGAGGTAGACTTGTAACATCCCGATAAACCGTCTAACTAACTGATCGGGTTAATGAGGGAACATGATCTATTTCGATCAACTTCGACTATAACGGTTCCACGTGGAGTTTGGTTTATAGAACTTAAGGGACCCGGTTAGCCATTTATGCAAAGGTTAAAGGTGGAAACGCACCAAACGAATTAGGAGGGACCCGAAGTGAAACTTGTAAAGGTTTAAATACCACCTCAATGCAAAACCCTAGGCCATTAGGCTAGGAGTTGCACACGACGGCTAGGAGCGGGAAAGAGGAAGAATCGCCGAGAAGGGAGTCCGTGCAAGGTGGTCTCGTGGTGGTCCTGCGATGGTGTCAATCAAAAGGAGAACTCCTTTTCGTTAAGGTAACACCTGTCTACCCTTATCTTTACTTGCGTGATTTTTGTGGTGAAATCCGATTAGGGTTTGGATGTTCACTTGGCCATGGACGACCAAGCGGGGAAGGGCTGTGACAGTGGTGGCCGATGGCGTGGTAGAGGTGACGCGTAGAGGTGGTGATCGAAGCAGGGGGAGGCCGACGGCCGAGATGGAGAAAAGAGAAAGAGCGGGAGAGAGAGAGAGAGAGACGGGCAACATGTGAGGACGTTGATGGTTACAGGGATGGCCGGAAGCAACGAGGAGGAGGCGGTGGAACCTGGTGGCCACGGAAGTCGGCTGTGATGATGCTGCATGGCGGCGGACGGCGAGGAGACGGTGGTGGTGTTCAATCGTAAAAAGGGGAACCCGGCTAGGGTTTCTCGTGAGAAGGAAGGTGACCACGACACGAGAGGTAGCACGAGGTGACGAAACACAAAGGTGGTTGACGGTGGTGATGTACGGTGGAGGTGGTTCACGACAGTGGCGGTTCACGGTAATGATCAAGGAAGGGAATGGGGTTGGGGTACACCCGGTTAGGGTTTGTAAGACTAAGGATTTCATGGCAAGAATTGAATGTGCATGGGGAGCTCGGCTCGAGTATGGATGACTCGTGAGGCTAGGTTTACTGCATGGCACATGTACGTGCTTGCATGCGGGTTCCAGACGGGTCCAGGGTAACCCGGTTTGGATGGTTACGTGAATTAGGGTTTTTGAATCGATGAAAGGATGTGCAAATGAGACAACTATCGGGAACATTTATACTTATACATAATTGATACATGTCTAAGATGTACTCTGATCTTGTGATCGAAGGTTTGACAGGTTCGGGTTTCGAGCGTGAACGGACGAGTTACAGAGCAAAGACTGAGGCTCAGCATAACTAGTGAGTTTCTAATCCCCTCTTTTAAATGTTTTACTATTTTGGGGCTATCGTACATACACGCATGTTTTATTAAACGAACGTATTACGAGTTATGAGTTAAACCTGAAGTGTTTTATGAGATCGTAGGTAATAATGAAGCTAAGGTTCGTTATGGGGTCCTTAGGGTGGGTGAACAAGAGTTGTGATGATCTGTGTGTCATCTTATGGGCTATTCGGGGTGAGTCGGGAAGTTAGCTAAACCTGTGATAGTTATATAAGGAGAGTTAGCATGGTAACCCGTACGTGGTTCATTAACGAGTCAAGTAGATGCTAGTATGCTGTCACGCATCGTGTGCTTGATGCTGTGTGTATTGTGTCGTTGTCCTTGTGACACGGCGGGTACCGTGTTTGCATGAGTTTATGTGGTGTCCATAGGATGTATAGGCTAGATGTCAGTATGGTGTTTGTGTGTCGTATAATTTCCTATTCGGAACGAGTTGGGTAATGCGTCTAGACGTTATGAGGATACGTCTAAGTAAGCATTGGATTACACACGTAAGTGATCCGTAAGTGGTGGTGAGTCGTAGTACATGTCCAGATAGTGTCAGGTGTATATATGTGTTGCTTTGTGTGCTTGCATTGTTGTCCGTGTATACGGCTAATAGTGATGTGAAGGACGGAGTCCTTCGGGGTCATCATTGTATGTGTGATGTGTCGGTCGCCGAATGGTAGATGATATAGTCACCGTGTAGTGGTTGGGTAGTCATCATAGATGACAAGTGTGTTGCTATGTTTAGCGACGGGGCCCTGTAACAAGGGTGGAGCTGAGCTTATGACGTGTATCTCGACAGGGATAACCCCGACGAGGGTGCAGTGATGAGGTATGTATTTGTGGGCTTATATATGTGTTAAATTGCGTGCAAGTGATGACTTGTATTAATTGTGTATGAGATGGTATCGATGTGATAAATAGATGGAATCAGTGTGGTGTGTCGAGTTAGATTGACCGTTGTGTCGGGCTGAGTACATTGTGTACAACTGTTGAGCCAATTGGTTTATGAGAGTCCTGGTTAGGACTGGTAAGTCGGTGTCTAGAGATTAGATGAGTTAACCAGTGTATGGTTAATATATATGGTAAATTGTGAGTTATCAGAATAGTAAGTTCGTTATATGTCAGAGAGACTTACTGAGTTAAAATGGTGGGTAGAGTCTGGGGTGGTGAATCCTTGGGGATATTATAAAATAATGGGAGTTAATTATATGATTAAAATCTATACAACTATTTTCTATTGACTAGAGGGTCTTGAGTGGAGATAAACAATAAATGAGACGAGTTGGCTTTTGTTAATTTGAACTATTAGAACTCACTCAGCGTAGCTGACTTTGTATGTACATTAGATTGTTTTGCAGGTGAGTCTGCTAGATGAGGTATCTTGGCTTGGGAGCGGGGCTACTCGGGTTGGTGCGCATGCATTCGTCAGGTAATGTTATCAAAGTTAACGAGTTTAAAGATAATATTATTTTGAGAAAGACTTCCGCTGTTTATGTAAATGAAAGTTTCATGTTTTTAAAGAATTTAACCAGATATGAGAACCAACTGTAGGGTGTCTGGTTTGGGGCCTTACAAATTTTGATTTATCGTTGCAATTTGTTATGATTTTGGTTGTTGTATACTAGAATGGTTATCATCCCAAAGTAGTATCTCTAACAGAAATGTTCCTAGGAAAGAGTTGGTTGGATCAGAACCCCGTTGTTCCTAGCCAGAACCTTCCTGCTTGTCAGATAACTACATACTGGTTTGAAAGTTACTCTATTTGTATACTTAACCAAGTTTAGGGTGTGTTTGGTAAGTTTAGAAAGTATAAGGGCTAAAGTGTAAATATGAATTTAGTAAGGATATAAATGAAATAAGTTGAATACCAGAGATGTTTAATCGAAAATAGAGAGTTTTACTAGAAACATGATTCTAGAAGTTGAAAGGAAATCAGAAAGATCAAAGTCAAGATTTTAAAAAGAAAAGTTAGGATAAGATTGAAGGGTTTATAAAATTATTTAAAATGTGGAATTTTAACATGATAATTATGATTATATGAAGCAATTTTTACTAAAAAATCGTTGCCTTTTATCAAAATTATAAATAGGTGAAAAGAATTGCAAATGATAAACTTGGACAGATTCATATCAGCCTTGCGCCCTGATTTTTGCGCAGGCTGTTTGACGGGTTAAAAGATTGGAGTTTGAAGGAGTTCTTTATATGGTTGAAATCATAAGAGAATGAACTTGATAGTAAAAAAAAGAATCACTGAAAAAGGTTTCGTTTTGAGGGAGATATGGCCTCCCAAAGACAGATCAATGAATCTGCCAAAATACGAATATTGATGTTTGATGATCATAAGAAAAGTTTTAATGCTTAAATCAAGCTTTGATCTTAGATTAGATCTATGATTATAACATAAACATGTTGGGGAATCATAGATCTAAGCTAGTTATGCAGGATTTTGAAGGAAAAATAAAAAGAAAAGTATGAACAAACAAGAACACTATGAACGAACTTACTTAGAATAGAAAGATATAAACTTGAGTCTTCCAAGGAAGGAGAGGAACGACCTTTAGTTGCTAGAGAGCCCTAGAGGATTGTTGAAGTCTGAAGAATGAATGTTAATTAAGGCTCTATTTATAGGGTGGGTTTAAGGGGCTTAAAGGCAAAATTTGTTAGCTAGTTGGACTAGTATTGCAAAAGATGAAGATTGGTTTGACCTAATTATCATATAATTTTTATAAAAAAATTCGAATAAGGAGTGAGGAGGGCTGAAAATTTCGTTCAACAGGTTAAAGGGGGGATAGGATTGAGTTAAGTTAGTTAGTTGGTTAATTGGAATAGGATTAGGATAGGTTTAAGAATAAAAATAATGGTTTTAATCAATTTAGATAAGTTTAAAGGTTTTTACTAGATTTAATAATTATATTAATAATATTTATATATATACACTAAAATAAATCCAAAAATTATAATTAATAATAATATATAACTGAAATTACAAAAATTAACCAAATTTCGAAGACGTTACAAAAGAAACCCTGAAATTTACACATGTGTAAGTTTAGTCCTTAAAGTTACCCTTTAGTTTAATAATGTTACAAACTTTAATAATTTAGAATTAGATAGAATCTAGGGTATCCAAAGTTACCATAAGTAGCAAGTTCTACAATGTACACAAGAATCAGGCATAGAATCACAATAAGTAAGCCGCTCTAAAGTGCAATAAAATACTCACTTTAGACAAGACTTAGTAGATTGAATTGAAATGGTATCACAAATAGGTTCATAGTATTAGAATTAAACCAAGGTTACAGGGTAGAATCATATAATCAGGCATAGAAATCAGGGATATCACACCACATCCTTCTGAACCGAGTCCATACACCGTACATATTTGTTTCTAACTTTCCTTGTTGGCCCACTATTCTTTCCCGTTTAACATTTTCCTCTTTCAAAGCTTCGTTCTAGGTACGTTCAATTTCAGTCATGAGGTTTGGAGTCACGACCAACCGGTATGCCTTCACCTTAATAGGAGTTGTCGTCTCCTTTCGACTCAAGGCGTCGGCCACCACATTTGCTTTCCCTGGGTGGTATAAAATTTCACAGTCATATTCCTTTAGTAATTCCAACCACCTTCGCTGTCTCATGTTCAATTCCTTTTGCCCGAAAAAATATTTCAAACTCTTATGATCGGATTAAATGGTTTGATTTTGACTCCGTAGAGGTAATGCCTCCAAATCCTTAATGCGAAAACAACCGCTGCGAGCTCAAGATCATGAGCCAGGTAGTTGACTTCGCGTGTCTTTAATGATCGTGAGGCATATGAAATCACTTTTCCTCGTTGCATTAGCACGCAGCCTTACCCTTGACCCGAAGAATCGGAATACACCACCAGGTCTTCGTTACCATCGGGTAAATACTGAGGCTTAGTCAATTTCTTCTTTAACTCTTCGAAGGCTTCGGATTGGGCCTGATCGCATTCATACTTCACTTCCTTGGGCGTCAATTTGGTCAAAGGCGAGGCTATCTTTGGGAAATCGTGGATGAACCTTCAGTAGTAGCCTGCCAATCCCAGAAAACTTTATATCTCAGTCAGCGTTTTCGGGATGTCCCAATCCTTCACCATCACAATCTTAGTCGGGTCTACCATAATGTCGTTCGCATTGATCACATAACCTAGGAACTGAACTTCTTTTAGCCAGAATACGCATTTGGAAAACTTAGCATACATCTTTTCCTTTTTCAGAGTGTCTAATACTTCTCGCAAGTGACAAGACCTTCACCCTTTGGGTAGACGAGGATATCGTCTATGAATACTATGATCTAACATCGTTCGACACACTATGTTCATCATCTCCATGAATGCTGCAGGGTCGTCAACCCAAAAGACATTACGCAAAATTCGTAGTGTCCATACCGCGTGCGGATTGCGGTCTTTGGTATATCTTCTTCTCTTACTTTCAACAGATGATATCCCGACCGCATGTCGATCTTAGAGAACCATCTTGCGCCTTGCAATTGGTCGAAGAGATCGTCGATCCTGGGTAGCGGGTACTTATTCTTCACTGTACGCTTATTCAGTTCTCTATAATCGATGCACGTTCTCATCGCACCGTCTTTCTTCTTCACGAATAACACCGGAGCACCCCAAGGCGAAATGCTCGGTCTGATAAAACCTTTATCTAGAAGCTATTCCAATTGCTTCATCAGCTCTCCAATGGCGCTAGTCGGTGTGGTGCGTTGTTCATGGGCTGGGCACCTAGAAATAAGTCAATCTGGATTTCTGTCTCCCGATCAGGCGGCAGTCCAGGCAAGCCCTCTGGGAACACCTCTGGATAGTTGCACACCACGGGAAAATCTTTTAGCTCTTTTACCTTTACATCGTTATCAATTACATAAGCCAGGTAGGCTTCGCATCCGCGCCTCATATACTTTTTCGCTTTTATCATTGAAATTATGTTTGCCATCGGGATGTCACGATCCCCGTAAATCATGACTTCGTCGCCATCCGGAGCCTTGAGCTGAATCACCTTTCGTTTACATACAATTCTAGCCTCATTGGCAGATAGCCAATCCATTCCCAAAACCACATCAAAACCTCTCAAGGCTATAACGAATAATCTAACAAGGATTCAATGGCCTTCTATTTTTATAGTGTAGTTGTTTACTAGTTCTACTACTTTAGTGGTTCTACCCACAACAGTTTCTACAATAAAGGCCCGTTCTATTCCAGAAGTTTTGCATTTCATTCTTTTACAGAGTGAAGAGGATATAAAACTTTTACTAGCCCCTGAATCAAATAGTACCGAAATAAAGGTGTGGTCAAGGATAAACGTACCTGACACCACATTGAGATCTCCCCTTGATTCCTCCTGTGTCAAGGCGTATGCTCTGGTCCTTGCCCTCCCCTTCTCAACTTCCTTTACTTTGTCAGTGTTGGTGGCCTTTGGTCGGAGACAGTCTTTGGAGAAATGCCCAGATTCACCACAATTGTGGCATTTCCCATAACTTGCAGAACCGGAGGCACTAGGACACTCATGAGACATGTGCCCTGTTTTTTCGCAATGGTAACATATATTCAGCCCAAATCTGCACTCCCCCAGGTGCGCCTTGCCACACTTACCACAGACATTCTTCTCCTCAACCCTTGGCTTCTTACTCTTTGATGCAGACCAATCCCCGCCGGAGCGTTTACTGGTGTTGGACCACTTCTTTTGAGTTTCAGCGGGGGGTTGTGCCTTCGGCGGCCACCTCATCAAAGATCTTTCCACTCAATGCCACCGCCGATTCAAAATCACCAGGGGTGTTGACATTGATAATCGTGCGAACTCTCGGAGGCAGTTTCTGGATGTAGCATTTGATCCTTCTCTCGTTAGTGTTCCCCAGATGTGGAACCAACTGAGCCAGTTCATTGAATCTACAAGTGAACTGACGATGCGGCATATTGCTCGCCTTGAGTTCCACAAACTCTTATTCTACCTTATCAATTTCATTTTAGGGACAAAACTTCTGAATGATCAACGCCTTCAGATCGTCCCATTTCATTTTCTCGATATCCCTTTCATATTTGGCTTTCTTTACATTCTCCCAACAGCTCAGTGCCTCGAAGGTGAAAGAGTGCGCGGAAAATTTCACCGCCTGGTCAGCACGGCATTCACTCATCTTGATGACCGCAATCATACGTTCAATCCAGTAGTATGCGGCAATGGCATCTTTCTTGCCGTCAAAAGTCGGTGGGTCACAGTTCCGGAAGGACTAGTAGTCACATCCGCATCTTGAATCATAGTCGGAGTCATCACTTTCGAACTCAGTTTCCACCCTGTTCCTTTTCTTGACCCTCGAGCCCATTCCTCTTTCAAGCTCAACAATATTTAGAGCCTCAGTTAGGGTCGCTGGTATAGTGCTCTTTATAACTACGTCTACCTCATCAGTTATAGCTTTCCTGACAACTGTCTCCAGAACTAAGCCCTTTTCATGATGCTTGCCATTGTTGCTAAAATTGTTCTCATTCTCAGTATGAATCAACGCCGATCCATGGACTGAGGGTTCACTTTCTTCCTTTTCGACACTGTTGACACGAGTTCTACCCATGCGTCCAATACGTGCTCCTCTCTTTGCACCTCTGATGTGATGCAAATCACACCTCTTCTTCCTTGTATTTTATTAGCATTTTCATATAGTTTAGAGTCGTTTATGTTTGGTACTTAGTTATGCCTTGTTTTGTAGGTGATCGGGTCACTTTGGAGCTTAAACGATCAAGAATGGCAAAGGCACGTGCGAACGAGGCGAAATGATAAAACAACATAAACTTTCTGCCAAGGGTGGTTTCTCGCGGTACGCGAGGTGGGACCCACTTTCCCACGTGGTATGCGTGGCAGCCAATTCCAGAAAAAGTTTGTGCGACCTGTTTCTCTGGAGGTACGCGAGGGAGCATTCGTCTGGGCCTCACGGTACGCGAGAGACCCCAGATACGTGGATTTTGACCTAATTTATGGGTTTAATAGATGAGGACTCGCACATTAGAATTATATTCGATTACCAGCCGTCTGGAGAGCTTAAAGGGGCAATTTTGAGAGGATAGGAAGCAACGAGAGCAAAAGATTGGAGCTTTATCAATCAGGTTGGTTAATTCTTGCTCGTAGGGTTTCGATCTTTGTTTTCTTGTTTACTTTGGTTTGTGTTGGATGATGTTTATGTCTTTTGAGATTTGTTTTCTGAGTTTGAACATGTATCTTGGCTAGACTAAAGTAGCTATCTAGGTTTTCGATGATTGTTTGATTGATTCGTGGATTTCTTTCGGTTTATGTTGGATTGTGATGGATTGATGGTAAAGTAAAGAACTTGAATTCACTTAGTATGATGTCTTGCATGTTTAATTCTGATTTACAATTGATTTGTGTTTCACATGTGTCTTGTTGAATGTCTTTCAAATAATAGATGCATGTTATGTCACCTACTTTGTGTTTGTAACTAGTTTGTGGATAATTGATTTCATCGTCCATAGAAACGCATATTGAGAGTGTTTTAGGGTTGAATGTTCTTCCTACTTCAATAGCTGAGAGGTGAGAAGTTGTCGGGTATTCCTTGGTGTTAGGTTTCTTAGGTAGATTGCTCTGAAAGGAGAGTTTCCTAGGGTTTCTTAACATTATTGATATTATGTGTCGTACTGAGAGTTTCCATGTTACCCCGTATGTCTTAGGGCGTATTGAGATGTTGAGACTGAGAGGTAATTTATCTGTAGGGTACTTTAGCACCATTGGAAATAGCTGAGAGGTGATCCAACCAACCGGTGAGTTTACACGTCCCTTAGGGTTTCCTTTTTTGTCACACCCGGAGAATGATCTGGGATCGTTAGGTTATCTTAGGGTTTCGTATTCAAAGATCCCAGTTCCATCATAACTTTCATAGCTGAGAGAAGTTCATGTTTGTCAAACAGGATTAGTTACCTAGATAGTGCTTTCTCCTTTATTGATGTTATCCGTTTTGTCTGTCTGATAGTTGGTGTCGACAATTAGGAGTTCATTAGTTATAGTTCACAACACAAAATTCCCCCAATATATTTCAGTTCAGTTAGTTGAGTCAGAGTCTTGGTCGTTGTCACTAGTGTCTCGTGGGTTCGATATCCGGACTTCATTAGACTTTGCTACATTGATCGGTACACTTGCCGGTTGTGTGGTCTAGTATTAGGTTGAGTCTAGATTTATAAATTTAAAGCTAGAGTGTCTAGGTTAGGTTTTATAGTTAGTTTTTATAGACCGTCCAGCACACATCAACCTCTCTTTCCAGCCATTATCGTTTTCTAACCGCGAATAATGAATACTCGTGTCATCATGATAGGTAATTATTTAGAACACCTCGAGCAATGTAAATTCCTAATTACAAAGACAGGTATGAAATTACTAATTTACTTTACTACTCGAGTTCTGAACATTCCCTGTCAGAGTAACATTTGCATTCAAATTCAGAGTTTCTACATTAAGGCACATTCTATCTACTTTCTATTCTAAGGCATTTACTGTCTATGTTCTAAGTTAGGACATGGACTACCTCCTATTGCAAGGCCTTTACTGTTTACTATTTCTATTGTTCTCTATTAGTAAGGCCTTTACCATGCTACTTTCATGGCTTGGTTGCTCTGACTGACATCCCATTCTCAGTTTAAGTTAAGACATTTTAGAGAATGTCCGAATCTCTCAAACTATGGCTCTGATACCAACTTGAAAGGACCCAAATCGGGTACCTCTCATAGTTGGCACACATAAGCATAAACATAGCTCTTAAACTTTGAATAAACATTTAAAGTCAAACAACGAAAGTCTATTACATTCTCTGAGTCAATTAAAACTTTTCATTAACATTGTTCAACATTCATAAACTATAACTCAAGGCATGTCAGTCTTGATTAGCAACAGCCAACAGCCATCCATTCTAAGCTCTCACAGCTTCATATCTGTTTTTTTCCTTTATCACCTGATGTGCATACTAAAATAGTCAGCTTACGCAGGTGAGTTCAAGTTTTCAAATTATTTAATAAGTAACATTTCTTTCCTATGTTATTCATATAAACTCTTTTAATGGAAACATATGTTAAACATACTTAAAACATACTTTATACTACTAAGTAAAATATATTACAATACAACATGTAAATTATTACTTAGCCCTTTCTTTGCATCGTTACTTATTTCATACATTCACTTTCGTTCATTAAAGTCCACGAAGGACACTTTCATTCTTTACTTTCGTTCTTTACAATCCACAAAGGACTCGTTACCTTATAGTCCATGAAGGACCCGTTACATTACAATCCACGAAGGATCTCTTTCTTTTGGTGAGAGTTGATGTGCCATCATTTATACATGTTTTGCATACATAATAATCCCCATATTATGGTACTAATTGATTAATAACCTTGCAATTGATACTTAAAACGTTTATATTTCATAATTGCAGGTTATTCGATGTTCTAAAGATAAACAAAGATGAAACCAGTAAAAAACACCAAGAAATCAAGCCTTTTGGAAGACCATTCCCGAGCTTTAACCCCCAAGAAGTCAAAATTGGACAACAACAAGTCAACAAGCAGCTAAAAGACAAAACTTGGCAACAGGAGAGGGATGCACGACCGTTCATCCCAATGCACGGGCGTGCATTGCCCTATCTTGCTCCCCAAGACCCAGTACACTGTCCTGTGTACCCTGTTTGATTCCCGAGGTGTTTGCACGCCAGTGCAATCCAATGCACGGCCATGCATTGCTCATTTTGAGTCCTATAAATAGGAGGGTTGAGTTCTTCATTCCACACACCACAACACAACCAAAGATAGAGAGAATAGTTTGTTTCTACCAGTATTAGAGTAGTAGTAGAGAGTAGAGGGGCTCTTCCTCCTTGTTCCGCAATAGGGGAGCCTACGAAACTCAGCGTTACGCTAGTTAGCATAGCCATTCGTGGCTAAACTCTTTGTATTGCTAGGGTGAAGATGAAGTTTGGTGCGTGTTAATGTTTAACGTATTAATTTAGTGGTATTTTATGTCTTTAATTATTCGCTCTTAAAACCACCATTTGGTGGGCTTTTATTATTGTCTAAATCCGTATTTATATTTGTGAGTGTTCTTGATTTTAAAGTGTAAGACCGTAAAACCTTTTTAATCAAACTTCCTTTGAAGCTTGTACGTCTTTATACAAGCAGAGATTGATAAGACAAGGCTTGGTCAATATTATTAAGATCGTACGTCTGTATACGAACTTATTATGCGACCAAGAATTGGTGAACTCATGTTGGGAAAGGTACGTCTTTATATTTGGTCCCATTGTTACACCGCCTCCCGGTGAGCAAAATATAATCACATATTGAACAATAATATTAAGCATTTAAGTTCGATGTCTAAAACCAACTCGGAGATAACACCAAAGGGTTGAGGGTAAATGTTGTCCGTAGCGGGAGACATTACTATTTTAATTTAAAGAATGTAATTCGTGAATCAAATGTCGTGAGGACGAGACTCTAGCGGTGACCCGGGTCACAAGTTTGTAGTAGTCATACCACTGAATTAGTCAACTTAACATTATCATGTACCAAGCGGATTCGAAGCCCAAAGCAATACACTTCGTGACCTGATCATTTTCGAGATATTTACTTTACTGCTATTTACTATTATGTTCGTTACATTTCTGTTGCACACATTACGCACGTTTTTACTTTTCTGTCATTTACTTTACCACTAGTTACTTTTCTGTCATTTACTTTTCTGCTTCACAAGCACACAAAACTCACTCACTAATTAATCCGGCTAAACGATAACAAAAGTTGAGTATTGGAACTCGACCGTGTCCATTGGTTCGATACTTGGTTCTTATCTAAACTATATTACGCTGCGATAGTTACACTTGCCTATTGTGTGTGTGATTTAAGTTTGAGTATTTATCATTTTATAAATTTTAAACTTGATCTCGTGAAACCATTTCTATAAACAAATATATATATTTATATATTTTATACTCATCTACCCGACACATCAAGAGTCCCTAAGGCTCAACGCCCAAAGGCCAAACTCACCGGACTTCCACGAAGGACATTCATTCTTTGGTGACAGTCATCACCAGGATAACCGCCATTACCCCTCGTTAACCAGTTGTAACATCTCGGTTACAGTACTCTACCGAGCACTGTTCCCGTTATTCAAATGGCAGGCATGCTACTCATGCAAGAACACTGCCATAGGCTTCGGGTAGAAACCAATCACTAAGACTGTGCCACTACCTCAAGACTTGCTTCGGTGTAACCATACTCGGACATATGGGTAAGGTAACATTCATTTACTTCCTTTCATTCGTTTATAAAACATATAGTTTGATAAACTCATTCATTTACTTCGTTTCTTACGTTTATAAAACACGTAGTTAGATAAACCCGTTCATTTACTTCCTTTCATTTGTTTATAAAACATACAGTTAGATAAACTCATACTTTAACCATTTACTGTTTACAAAACCTCAATTATGTAAACCTTTTCTTTCTTATCATTTACGTTTAACTAATAAAAATACATTTATTATAAACGTCCGTTTCTTGAATATGCACACCACCTTAAAACAGTAAAAATAAGGATTTTTGACTCACCTGATAAACTAGTGCCAATGTGCTATCAATTGATCACATGTGTCGTCCAAAATCTGGATCGATAGGCAAACTAAATTAGTTCTAAAAGATCATTCTATTCTGAGTGAAACTATTCAGTTTCGCTCCAAGTCTCTAAGCGAAACTAGAACACTTCATTTTATTTACTCAAGCAAAACTAGCTCAGATTCGCTTCCTTCATGCCTGAGCAAAACTATTCAATTCGTTTTCTTTAAATCTGAGCGAATCTATTCAGTTTCGCTTGCTGGCTAGTTTCTCCTGCATCATCACCTTCGCAGAACTTAGGGTTTTCTGCATGCTTTATGGCGGCTAGCTTGTTTCTCGTCAAGTTTCAAACTTTTTTATGTCAAAAACATTAGTTTAGCTTGTATAAGACTAGATCTAGGGTTTATATGCATTTTTATACGTAAAAATTGAACCTTAACTTACCAAACCCGAAACCCACAAAACCGAGCTAAAAGTTGAGTACTAAAGGCAGAACCTTACCTCTCTTGCAGCCTGGTTCGATGGTGGAGTCCGGCTCGTCGTTCTCTTGCTAATTCGCGCTTCCTTGAGAATAAAAACCCTTAAGCAATCTCTCTCTACTTTCTCTCTCTAAAAACTCTTGAGGTGTGGATGAAATGAGAAAGGGTGGAGGCGGCTGAGGTTAAGAGGACTTTCATTTCCCTTCATTAATATATTTCCATACTAGTTCCGTTTAGTCCTCGATCTTTTCTTCTTTATTTCTTTCAAAACAAACCCGTTTATTCAATAGTTGTTTTCGGGATGTCACCTATGTAAGCCAAAACACTCAACAGAAACAAACCAAGTGAGTAGATTACCCATCCAAGTACTTCAACCTAAATTTCTAAGTGAGATAGATATACGAGAGAGAGTTTGTTATTGAACTGATATTCACTGTAATCAATTTTTTGGTATTCAATACAAACTCTAACTTATATCTATATCTATTCTTCATTTATATGATAGTTTTTATCTCTCATTCCACATAAATCTCTTATCATTTATTGAGATCATTAATCATCAACCTACCCTCGGACCAACAGGGATTTACATCTTTATTCGACGCCTTTTTTGGCTGGGAAAGTAGAGTCCCCATACCCAGTGACAGATCCAAGATTTTTTTTCAGCGGGTGCCAAAAGTGGGTCATGTTACAACGGATCAGATCAGAACGGATCGGGTCAAAAATTTAAATTACATCGTAGCAAAAAATTCCAACTCATTGGATTATGACACGAAGTTAAGTAATAATATAGGCACTCAGACCAAATTAATAAATATTTTTACCTCACATAAGTTTAAGATGTTAAAGGGTCTAAGCTCATATGTCAAGACTAGAGGATGCAAATTTGCTTCATATACACTTACCCACTTATTAAATTCTCGTTAAATTTGCATTAAATTGGCACATGCTCTGCTCGAGACATCAAGATGAGATGGCAAAACTATTTCTACACCCTTTTCAACAGTTGTAGACCAAGTCTAGCCATAACGGAGAATCCCACTACTCAATCCAGTCAACGAAATAATTGTTATTGTCGAAATATCACACAGGAAGAAGTGAGGAGTGCTCTTAAGAAGATGGGAAGAGCTAAGGCAGTCGGTCCAGACAACATACCCATTGAAGCGTGAAAGTGTATGGGAGAGGAAGGCGTTCAGTGGTTGACAAGACTGTTCAACAATATCTTCAAAACCGGGAAGATGCCAGATCAGTGGAGGCGTAGTGTCTTAGTACCCCTATATAAAAACAAAGGAGATGCTCAATGTTGTGCTAACTACAGGGGGATTAAGCTCCTATGTCATACAATGAAATTATGGGAAAGAGTTATAGATACAAGGATTAGACGACAAACCCAGGTTACAGCAAACCAATTTGGGTTCATGCCAGGCCGGTCCACTACGGAGGCGATACACATTTTAAGAAGATTAATGGAAAAGTACAGAGAGAAGAAACATGATTTACATATGGTGTTCATCGATCTTGAAAAGGCGTACGATAGTGTGCCTAGAAGATTGATCTGGGAAAGTCTGGAGGGAAGAGGGATCCCTAGTAAATATATTGAGGCAATTAGGGATATGTATCATGAGGCTAAGACATGCGTCCGAGCACCCGTGGGGGATACAGACTTTTTTCCGGTGGAAGTGGGAGTTCACCAGGGGTCGGCACTAAGCCCCTTTCTCTTTGCAGTAGTTTTGGATGAGTTGTCAAAGTCGATTCAAGATGCAATTCCATGGTGCATGCTTTTTGCTGATGATATCGTGTTGATTGCAGAAAGTAAAGAGACAGTGAACAACAGACTAGAGGAATGGAGAACAGTCTTAGAGCACAAAGGTTTGAAGATAAGCCGATCTAAAACCGAGTACCTTCACTGCAACTTTAGTGGTGCAAACGTCGACGAGGAGACCCAGATTTCTATTGAAGGTGGGGTTGTCCCTAAGACACTGAAGTTCAAGTATCTAGGATCTGTCATCCAGAGTAACGGGGACATCGACAATGATGTAGTCCATCGGGTGCAGGCTGGTTGGTGCAAATGGAGAGCGGCCTCAGGTGTTTTGTGCGACAAGAGGTTCCCAATAGGGTTAAAGGGTAAATTTTATAGGGTAGCAGTTCGCCCAGTGATGCTATATGGAACCTATTGTTGGGCCATCAAGAAGACACAAGCTCGAAAAATGGATGTAGCTGAGATGAGGATGTTGAGGTAGATGTGTGGACACACAAGAAAGGACCGAATAAGAAATGAAGTTGTTCAGAAGAGATTGTGAGTCACATGTATCTCAGATAAGATAAGAGAAGGAAGATTGAGATGGTTTGGACATGTCAAGAGGAGACAGAGCACAGATCCAGTGAGAACGGTGGAAACTCTCGTTGTAGAGGGGAAAAGGAGCAGGGGGAGACCGAAATTAACGTGGGATGAGAGGATTAGGCTTGATTTGCTAGATTTACACCTCTCAGAGGACATGATCAATGATAGGATTTCATGGAGACGTCGTATTAAAGTTTTAGGATGAGTGACCCGTTGTGTGGGAGAGTAAAGTTGTTTAGCAAAGATTTTGCGTATGTCTTGTTTCTTGTTGGTGTGTTGTGTTTCTTGTGATTAATATACTCTAGTCATACACTGCTAATTGTTAGATTACTGTTAGATTTATTATACTTTATTACTCATTAATTTTATTTATATTTTTATCTTTTTCTTTCCCATGGAGCCGGGGGTCTAAACGGGAGCAGCCTCTCTATCCCTTAGGATAGGGGTAAGGTTTGCCCTCATCACACCCTCCCCAGACCCTACTAATAGCGTTAGCTATGTGTGAGATTATACTAGGTACGTTTGGTTTGGTTTGGTTTGGTTTGGCACGGCACGGCACGGCACATGCTCTGCTCATTATTCCACCTAACTATTCCACCTAAGGATGTGTAAGGCAATTCAGCAGAGAAATAAATAAAGATGATAAACCTTCACTATATCAAATATCTTTAAAAAAATTAATATGAACTGTTAGAAGTGTTTTTTTTATTTATTTCTTATTTTTTTTATCAAACCATGAACATAAATGTGCTCCTCCTCTTTTAATCTATTTCTCCTTATTTTAATAAAGTGAGTCAGTGACTTTTTGTTTGTTGATAAAAACACAAATTCAAAGAAAAAAACCCAAACACAAATTTAGGGAAAAGGTATTCGACTGCTTCAAATAATGAATATATAAACGAAAAAATGATGACAAATTACAAAACATTCATAGGCCAAAACGATGACAAATTATGGGCTTGGTAACTTCGATGACAAAATCATTACATCGACCAAAAACAAAATTACAAAACATAGGTTTACAAATTACAATTATCATTCGAGGTGCACAAAACGGTTTTTTAACCCGAACCGGTTCAAAACCGAACCGAACCGGTTTGATCAACAAAAAGTCAAAACCGGTTTGAAACCGGTTTGAGATGGTCCGTTGACCGGGTTTGACCGGTTTAAAAAACGGTTTGAAACCGGTTTGACCGGTTTAAAAAACGGTTTGAAACCAGTTTTTAATCGGTTCGGTTCGGGTTAAACCGGTTTCAAACCGGTTTAAATGTATAGGTTTCAAACCGGTTTTAAACCGGCGGTTTGAACCAGTTTGGTATAAACCGGTTCACGACCGGTTCGGTTTTCGGTTTGAAACCGGTTTGGTTTTTCAAACCGGTTTTTTTGTGCATCTCTAATTATCATCACATAGGCCAAAACGATCACAAAATAATTAGAAGAAATAAAGAATTTACCTTGGTTTTGAGTAAACTTCGATGACAATGATGATGACTTGTGGCGATTTTGAGTAAACTTCGGTGACGATTTTGAATGGGTGTCACAACGTCGTTTCTTTCTCCTCGTTCGTAATTTGTGTTTGTGTTAGAGCATTCGCATCAGGGGAACCATATCCCTCCACATCTCTAAAATTTAAGGCAAATGTCGAAAAAACCTTCTTTTTTCACTCCATATCAGCCTCCCTATCCACATCCTCTGTCCTTCAAATTTTAAAGTTTGCTAAAGTAAGACCCTAAATTTAGGACTCTACTGTGCACCCCTAAAGTTATTATTGGGGAAGCAAAGCGAAAGTGAAGAAATATAGGGGAACTTTGGGTTGAGGACAAAGGGCATGATCAAACCGTCTTTTCGGATGAGTACTTTGCTTCGGTATCGGGCTAAAAGTATTAGAAATGAAGTAAACTCTACATGGACTACCTAGTACTCAGAACCACACGTGCAAGTTTCCCTGCATATGGCTCGTCCGTGATAACTTCTTCGGAAGGAGTACGTTAGTCAAATAGAGGGCTCTCACATGGGCGTAGTCCACGACTTTAGCTTTTAAAATATTATTTTATATATGTATATATTGTTTTATATAAATTCAAATATACACTTTTTGTTTTCAGTATAATTTTTATAAAAACTAAGTCGTTTTCTGTTTATAAAAATATTTATAGAATATGACTCAAATTCCTTTAAATTTTATATCAAAATGTAGATAAAAACAAACACGACATAATGACGTATTGATATTTATAGAATATGACTCAAATTCTTATAAATTTATATATATATATATATATATATATATATATATATATATATATATATATATTATGGGACGGTTCCACTAAGAAGTGGTTTTTCGCTAAGAAATCCTAAGAAGTGGGTCAAACGAACTCCGATTGAGCTCATTCTAGCGGTGTTGGAACCATCTCATCGAACCCTAACCCAAACTCAAAAACCTAAACCCCCTCCACCCGCACCCCTAAAAACCTAAACCACCCTCCAACCCTACCCCGAAAAGCCTAAACCACCACTCCCACCCCCCAAAAACCTAAACCCCCCACCCCACCCCCCCCCCCCCCCAAAACCTAAACCCACCCCCAAAAACCTAAACCCCCCACCCTCACCCCCACCAAAAAAAAAACCTAAACCATAAAATCTAAACCCTAAGGCTAAAACCCTAAAATTCAAACGTAAAATCTAAACCTTAAAAGCTAAGATGGTAGAGTTCGATGAGACGGTTCCAACGCCGCTGAAATTAACTCAATCGGAGTTCGTTTGATATCGTTTCTTAAGGTTTTTGTCATTTTTTAGATTTATTAGCGAAAAACTACTTTTTATTTGATACTCCCCTATATATATATATATATATATAGTTAATATTGTAACTGGAAAAAAGAGAAAGAAATAATAAAAATATATATGGAGATAAGGATGAGAAATGAGATGCGAGAGATTTTAGAAAATGATAATTTTAATTAAATTATAGGAATGATAATGAGAAATTTGATGTGGAATGCTAATCTTAGATTTTTTTGTTTTCTTTGTACTAAGTTAGTGGATCAGAAAGTTGAAACATGGGGGCAAGGTGGAAGAAAATAGTTGGGTGTATAAATTATTTAACCCAAATTTATCACCTAGTGTACACAGGCCCACTAAAAATTTAACATTTTAATCATATTTTATTTTAAAATATAATTTTATAGTTTTTAAGTCTTCGTTATTTGTTATTTGTAATTCTTAAATCTTCATTATTTTTTATTACACTAGTGGCTGATAACATGTAACATACAAATTTATATAGTTAAATTTATTTAACACATGCAATACATGTGTTTTAACCTAGTATATATATAAACGAGCAAACATACATAACAAGTATTCAGAAGTACCAAATCAAATTCCTTGCTACAATTAGGTTTGTAACAAAATGGATACCAACCGAAAACCTAACTTGCTTTTAACACCAGAATTTATGTTGACACACAAAAAAGGTGGTTTTACACACTAGCGCAGCTGAGTCACTATCTTTTTCAAATTTACGAATTTGCCATAAAAATATTCAAAATAATTTTTTTTTACATTGGTCTGAACTACTTACCGGTGATTTTGTAGGTCAAATGGCAAGAAAATGATCAATTTTTTTCACCGAGGTCAAAAGGTTTCTGAAACACGAACACCCACATCTTTACAAACCATTTAAATATAAATCTTTATAGTATAAATCATGAATTTAAAAAAATAAAAAAAAGGTCCCAAATGTTTGTGTATTAAAAAATGTAGAAAATTACATTTTTGCCACATATAAATATATTGTTCATGAGTGGGTTCAAGAGTAACGTTTCATAAACAAGCATTGAATAGCCCATATAAATTAAAAAGGTTATCCTCAAAAGCATGTTATGCTCTACCTCGATTCGACCATCTCTTAAATTACCTGAAACCGTGTTTAAAACTTGTAAGAATCTGTCACGATAAAATGGGAACAAACTACAACAATGAAACCATACCAGAAATGGGGTGGCGTAACCACAAAGCCTTCTGATGGAATGGTAGCATCATGACTTTCCAAATGGAAGATCATGAGTTCGAGTCTCGCTTGGGACAAATTGTTCCAGGTTGGTTTTCCCAGTTATGGTGGGTTTCCTCCTAGGTGGGTCCCGGGTTCAAGTCCACTGCGGTTACAACCCATTGGGAAAGACATGCATGACTCACAGGAACACCCAGGATGCTGAAAGTCGTCTTTCAAAAAAAATAAATAAAGAAATGGGGTTACGTACTCGTACGCCCTCCCTATAACACACTTTCAACGTATGACGGGAACTTTTTTCCGGATCTTGAAAATACACAATACATGTGGCGCCCTTGTACCCCATTGGGCGTACTCGTACATCCATGACGGTAGAAATCTCAATTTTTATGTCTTGAACTCATACATCCGCTCCAAATTTTTTATTTTTTTTTGAATGGCTAAATTTTTTATATAACTCCACTCCATGTCTCAAGTGAGATTAGAACTCAACACCACTTGGATGAAGGGATACATCTTTGCTACTAGACCAAGCTAGTGGTTGTATCAGCTCTAAATTTTTACATATCAAAACAACACACTTGTAGATCAAATTCCAAGGTTTTTAATATAAAAAAATAATTACTAATCAAACTCGATGCATTAATACTTCATAACCATAATAGTAACCATGACGTGTTTCATATTCAACTAAACTCTTTATTTACAATTAAATGGATAATAATGTACTCACTTCATTTGATACATGTAAAATCCATGATGATGTTACTTATTTAGTTAAAAGAGAAATCGTAAAACCCAAGTTTATAGATTGCATACCTTATCATACTTAACCTTGCAATAAGTAAATAAATTCCAAGACTTGACATTTAATCAAAAGCAACAAGTTTCAATATGTACTTGGTCAAAAATTAATTTATAAGCACTTCTCGATGTAAGATCACAAGATCACAACCAATTTTAATAGTCAAGGCATGGTGTGACCTACCTAGGTTGCCTGAAGATCATACTTCGTGGTTCGTATTCTCAACTTGTGGCGCCCACTCCCCGGCTTGGCCTCGGACGCTGCCACAAGTTGGGATTACACAAAACATAAAGCATACATAGACAAATAGCTACGGAAATTTAAATCTAAATTTAAGCCAAGTCTGCACAAACTTAAACTATTACATAAGAGGCTTCACAAGCTTCTAAACAACCACAGATAGCCTTCCAAGATGCCCAGTAAGCCTTCTCCTTACCCTTGCTACTCATAGCAAGACTCTTGTCTGATATGCATGCTAAAACTTAGTAAACTGGTGCTGGTGAATTCTTAGTTTTACCAACAATTCTCAAACATTTCTAGAAAATGATTTATGACACGAAAATAAACATCTTTTACAGATAAAAACTTTCTACACCACATGTCACTACAATTACTACCAAAGTATCAAGCATCGTGATCATATGAGGTCGCGCTAACTTTTAAGTGGTTGTCACCACATGCCATTTATCTGTTGTACAACCCATTCATTCGGTCCCAGAGAGGTATAGCGTCCTCTGCCTTGTTTAATAGCCGAAATTGCAAGATATCATGTGGATTTCATGCCAAAATGGCATTTAAATGTTTTCTTTGTCATAACTCATTTCATCACATCTATTCCACACACTACGGTGCCAAAAGGTTTAAAAACCCTTTTTCCTCATTCTTTGTGCTCATTCTCAAAACATTTCAATTAAAATGTATTACAATCTTTCTCTTTGCACAATATAGTGTCAAAACGTTCAAACCACACCATGGCATTTACCCATTTCAAAAACCATTATGTGTGTCAAAATCATTTCTTTACTCAAAACCATCATCTTGTTTATAGATCATTTTAAACGTACTATCTTGCAAGTGCCACTAAAACAAAGCAATGTTCTCGAATCAAAACAGACATTCAATCATAAATTGTTTTAACTCAAACAGTTTAAGATGCATGCATATCAACCCACAACGTAATTAAACAGCGCATTATAGAACTCACCTCAGCTTTAGCTAAGCACTGCACTAAATCGTCCTCAATGCCACATTAATCCTAACGTCATATAATCAAGACATCGGAACGGGGTTACAATCATGTACATAACATTACTTCTATAGTGCTCCTACCTAGGGATCATGTTCACAATCCAAACCTGATCTAGGGTTTAACTAATTACTATGTCTCTACTCTGCATGGTTGAATATACCTTGACCGCTCTGCACATCCGTGTGCTAAACCACCCTACACATTTGTTCTTAACTAAACCACTATGCACATCTGTGCACAACCTATCTACTCTGGCATGACTGGCATTCTCTACATACGTGTGCTGATCGCTAGGCTACCTAACGCGGTCATTTGACTGAATAATCACGTTCACTATGGTCCTGATCCCCATCTACCCCAGGTGTCAACTCGTAACCTCGGGTATCAAAACCGAACCCTGCTGGTGATCCCACTCGTATGAAACCCTACACATGGTCTACTAATGATGAAATAAACACAACATCCCACTCGTATGCAACCCTACACGTGGTCTACTAATGATGAAATAAACACAACATGAACTAAAAGAGATTATTCCTCTCGGCTACCAGTCTCCCGCTATGTAGTTCCCGTGAGAACCACCCAAGCACCTTTCTCACTCACACCGTCAAATACCTAGTAAATCAGAAGTATTTATCGAGGTACTCTCGTATTACCGAGTATACCCACTATACCCCCGACACATCGAATAGAAAGGTTCCAAGACTCAAAGGAGCGTTAAAACACGGGGTGTTCCAAAAAGAACCCCCCCCCCACACTCTCTCTGGAAATTCTAGAGTGAGAAAACAAGAAAGCAAATAAGCAAATAAAATCTTACACTTGTCCTCATATATATAGAACTTCCGACCAATGAGCTTGCACCACATGTCTAGTGGTATTATAAAACCAAGTGCAAAACCAGAAACGACGATACGGCTCGTATTAGTCACCAACAATACGACCCATATTGGTTAATACGAACTGTATTGGTCAAGCATCTAAATTTTTTACTTTTAACGTTGAATCTCGATTCGTAAATTCCGTTTCTATTTTCCTTGATGCTAATAAACCAAATAGCTAACTTTTCTCTTTCAAACTTTTTCTGTAATTTGGGTTACTAACGTACGAAAATTGGGGTGTTGCACAACTTGTTGACTTCCTATAATTCAAACCATCCATAAATATACTCAATTGCATAAGCATTCATATGGTCATCCTCACAATTTTAACTTATCAACCTGTCCCAAATATACTTTCTTACACATTGGAACTTATTTATTCCCAGTTAGACCCTTATATTAGAATATGAACTCCTTGGTTCATGTTTTTTTTACTCAATGACCTGTTTCAAAATACCAACTTGCATAGTTTATGTATATTTTGTGTTTTTTTTGTTTCCAACAATTTAAACACGACATGATAGGTATATTTAAACTATTAGAGCAAATCTGGTTAATAAAGCTCAAAAAGGCAAAATTTTAGCATTTGAAATCTTAATTGGCATGGAAAATCCTCTTTTAACCCAAATTTATGTTTAATCACATTCCAATGGTGATTTAAATAATTTTCAAGATAACAAATAAGATTAATGCATGTTTAATAGTAAACTCTTCTTTTAGGTCAAAATTTAGTCAAAGTTTAATTACAAGAACAATAACATTTAGAATGAACACTCATTATCTTTTAAATGTGATTTGTATTACTTTAATCCTAGTAAACACCTATTATATCTTATTTTTTTGGATTTTGATGTTCTAGGTCAACATTATTCAAAACTCAAATACCTCTTTTATGAATTATATCTACAATTGGTTCCAATGGATATTAGGGAATGGATCATTTAACAACTCCTAAATATTTTGAGAACTCGCGAGAACTCGTCAAAAATCCAATCAAAACCATTTTTTTGTTTTTCCTAATTTTATTGTTAGAATACAACATAAAAAATGAATTTATATATGTAAATTTATATGTCTTCATATATTAAAAAAAACATATACACTTGTGTAAGTTTACCACTTACACATGTGTAAGTGTTTATCATTTACACATGTATATAAATTTTTTTAAGAATAATTTAGAGAGAAGTGATGAATTAATTGATGAGATAAATCATTTTTTATGTTATATTTTAATAATAAAGATATTGAAAACAAAAAAAATGGTTTTAATTGATTTTTTGACGAGTTCTCAAGTATTTATGAGTTCTCATTTGAACTAACCCATGGATCTTATTAGATTCAAATCATCAAATGTGATGATTTTAACTTAAAATTTATCATAATCCTTATGAATTTCTAGAAACTTAAGCCTATAGCTCACCAAGACAACCAATTAACCCAATCAATGAAGTTAGGATTAGAAAGAACTTACCAAGGATGTTGTTAAAACGAAATAGGGTTGGATTATCTCTTTAGTTTTTTTTTTTTTTTTTTTTTATCAAATCCTCCCTGGTTCTCCCTCTAAATCGTCGACACCCGAAATTCTTTTGATGATGGAATATAGATGGCTCACCAAAGGGATAATAAAAGTTTTTAATTAAGTTTAATATACAAAACAATTTGGCCCGCAACAAGAAATTCTAATATGGTTTTTTGTTGTTGTAATACAAAGGGATAATTATTGATAATTTAAATATTCCAAATTCATATAATTAAAAGTCGGGATGTTATAGGTCCCGTCTTTGTGTGTCTATCAAGAGGTACTTGTACTTGATCGGATATCATCCATGAATTATGTCGACAACAAAGAACATAAGTTAAATTTAATCAAGTGTTTAGGAATACAAAGAAGATGTAACTCACATGGAGAAACTCAATAGAAATTAAGCGAAATACTCAGGTTGACTTAAAACGAAATTGCGTATATATGGGTACCCATGTTCTTGTTAGATTTTATGGACTGACCCGATGGATAACGCGGCTGACCGAGTTATGACCCGTAAGAGTTACACCTAGGGCAACGAACATTAAATCCACTTAACCTGATTAACTGATAATTACGAACTGTTAGCGAGACGATATATTTTATATATATTCGTTAGACGCGAATTATTATTTATACTAGTTTATAAATAATAATTATATATATTGTTTTAATCTTTTATTAAAACATTAAAACGGGTTCGGACTTTTATATCTCGTATTGGACTTTCGGCCGAGAAATAATTAGTAGGGATTATAATTATTATTTAAGGGGATATTATAATCCTAAATCTAACCCTACAATATTCCAGCCGCAAAAGAAAAAAGGTAGAACACGTTTTTACCTCTTGGCCACTATTTGGTCAATTCCAAGGTTAGCCGCAAAAGAAGAAGCAACACAAATTCGTCTTTTCTTGTTGGCCAAAATTACAAGCAGCTAGCGACGAGGAGCCTAGCCTTGCAATTTTCGGCAGCCTCGAGCCACCGGCGCCGCCCCGTTCCCGCGTTTTTGGTTCGTGATCTAGCATCGGTTCGTTGTACCTCGGTGTCTCGATCGGTTATTTATTAACCACCAAGGTATAATTAATCTCATCAGTAGATTAATTGTTTTTTTTGTGTTTGCGTGTTCATAACCAGATCATGTTCGTTTTGTCACTGCTGTTAAATAGGTTATGATTTTATTTTTTCGCTACGTATTTATTAATTAACTGAATTAATTAATTTCTCTGTCAAAACCCGTTTTTTTTTTTACAAAAGTCAAACTGATCACCACTGAATCCCAACAGTGGTATCAGAGCCTGTGCTATAACACGTAAATCGGAACCGGTCTAGTTTCACCGGTTAGATTAATCACAAACTTTAATTATCTTGAAGTTTCTGATCTGATTTGTTTTTGGGGCAATTTTTTATTTATTAATTTGGTCGATTTTTTTTATTTTATTTGATCAAATATATTGCCCGTATGTGATTGTGTTGAATATGTAAATCTGGCCCGACCCATGTGATTGAGTTATTTGTGTTTATTATTCAGTTTTTGGTTTTATGGTTTTGGCCCACTTTTGATGGCTCAAAGTTGTAATAGAATAGCTTTTTTTATTTTATTTTATGTAATGTAATAAAAACCCGAAGACAAATCTGAAGACGCAACAGGAATCATGGATTCAGTGGGAGTCATCCGAGACGACTAGATGCACGAAAGTCCATCCCTATGGTTGTTTTAATTTTGTGGACCCCGTGACCCGTTTGGTCTTGCTAACTGGCTCTAGCAAGATCAAATAAACTTGGCCCTAAAAGATTTACATATTTATTTGCTTTTTAATTTTTTATAACTTAAATTTATTATAAATCAACCAAACACCAAACGTTTTAAAAGGAGTTTTAAAATGTACAATCTGTCACCACAAGTTCTAATTTTACAACTTGTAGAATTTTACAAAAATAACCACTGGCTTGTTTTTATAAAATAAATAACCGCTAAAGTTTTGCAATTTAAACTAAATTTAATTTCAAAACTTATAACTTAATAGTTTTCAACTATTAACTGGTTATTCAAGTCGCGACAAACTTAGTTTTAATAGGTTATTTAAAATTAAGTGTCCTGAGAGGTGAAAGGGTTAATCAAATTTGTCATGACTTTAAATAGTAAAACTGGCTTTTACAACACACGTATGATTTAATCATTCGTTGTGTTTGACCCTATTCAGTAAACACTAAAATTGAAACCCATATTTAAAACCAATGGTCTATGTCATCCTATTATAAGGAACACTTGGAGCATAAAACGAAACATCGGTGTTTGGAGCCACAGCACCGCACTCGATGCGTAGTTTATCCTTCCAAGGCGCAAGGGTTTCGTTGACACATCCGGCCCTTCCGCAAGTACCTGTTTTAGGACGACTATTACTTTTCTCTCTTGTTACATGCCCCAGCTGTCAAGAGATTAAAAGTGGGCATAGATGAGGCTAAACGTATCAATGCATAGACATGTCTTGTCTTAGCGGCCTCATACACGAGAGTTGTGCATCTTTCCACAATTGACACTAATTACCAGTCTAGTTACCCACTTACTAATGTTGTATGCCACAGCTACCATTAGTGACTGATTTAGCTAGATTCTCACTCCTTATTCTAATTTATGTAATTGGGTCATAAATTAATAAGGATTTTTCACTTTCTTTATACTAATTTATTTTCTTTGCTTATCTTGACAGATGTCTACTGAAAATAATAATACTAATAACTCCTTCGCTCTCAAGTCTATCCTTGAGAATGAAAAGCTGGATAACACCAACTTTCTCTTGTGGCAGTGCAATCTGAGAAAAGTTCTCAAGATGGCCAAGAAGCTCTACTTTCTCGATGCACCAGTCCCTGAGGCACCCGATGGTAACACGACTGCCGTCGTAAGGTCTGGGAAAAACAAAGAGATGATGTCACTGAGGTGGCCTGCCTTATGCTAGCCTGCATGTCCCGTGAGCTCCAAAAGAGCATGGAGGACCTGAGTGCCTTTGACATGATTGAGCAACTTAAGGGCATGTTCCTGAAACAAGCCCGACAAGAACGCTATGAAACCATGTCTCAGCTCATTCGTTGCACGATGCAAGAGGGCACGCCTGTTAGTGCTCATGTACTTAAGATGAAAGGGTACATCGACCAGATGAACAAACTTGGATATCCCATGAAGGATGACATGGCTACTGATTTCATCTTAAACTCTCTCCCAATCTCCTATGCTCAATTAGTAATGAATTTCAACATGAATGGCTTGGAGAAGACAGTGGCCGAGCTACACGGTATGCTCAAAACGGTCGAGATGAATATCCAAGGAAAGAAAAATCAAGTTCTGATGGTCAGATCTGCTGGTGTTAAAAAAACTTAACCCCAAGAAAAGATGTTATAATAGCAAAGGCAAGAAGAAGGTTAATGTTGCTGCCAAGCCTGCCACTAACAATAACAAGAAAGCTTCAAAAGCACCCCCTCCTGAGGAGCGCCAATGCTTTGAATGCAACAAAATGGGGCACTGAAAACGTAATTGTCCTGAATATCTAGCCAAGCTGAAGCTGCAGAGGGCCAGTGGTGAGGGCACCTCTTCAGGTATTCTCATTTATGTTATTGAAATTTTTACTGTTTCTAGTAACACATGAGTATTTGATACTGGATGTGGATACCACATCATTAATGTCTTGCAGGAGCCTAAAAGTTGGAGGAAGCTGAAACAAGGCGACATGGAGCTCATCGTTGGTGATAGGAAAAGAGTACCAGTGTAACCTTTCTGATTTTCATGTTTTCCTATTTATTCTATGCCGTGCAATAAAAGTCGATTTCCGATTCCAATTTTTCATTTCATTGTTTCATATGCAATAACAAACATACACGCGTTTAGTATATTACAATATTAACTACAACAAACTCACAAACCTCGAGGACCAAACACGACTAAGACTCAAAACAACATCAATATTACAAAACTACAAGTACTAGTCTTGAAATTCCCGAAAACCTACACAAGCACGGTCGTGCTTAACTTTAAGCACGGTCGCGCCTGAGATACAGTTTGACTCTGCAAAGTCAAACCGACACAAATCTTGTCCAAAAATAGATTTAAACAAGTTTTAGAAATCGCGATACTTGTAGAATAAGTTATTCGACCAATTAAGCCTAAAACCCGACCAAATACACGTCAAATCGTCCGAATTCGCGTACCTTTAAACCAACTTCCTTTTTAAATCAAATCTCGTAATTAAGACCAAATCAAGACAAATCAAACCACGATACAGACTTCGTACGACTCCTATAAGATTCTACGAACCCTAATTCGTCTAAACAACCTCTCTAATTCTCTGTCGATCAAGAAAGAGCCACGATTCTTCCCCGTAGCCGTCTGCACTTGTTGCCCGATCTAAACAGGTAATTAGTAGTCCAACTTGTTCGTTTCTCCATCCTAAACAAAAGCCCTAAATCAATTCAGAAGATTAATACACGATTAAACTGATTCGAATCTAAGTTTTTGAAAATAAATGGTTTTAATCGAACTACACGATAACCACGTTATAAATCCAATTAAATGGTGTTATTGGATTCGCCAACACTTGTTTAATGAAAACCCTTTGAATCCAACAGATTTTAATATAAGAACAATCGAAATTGCTTCTGGAATCGACCAGACACGGTCGCGCTGTCCTACGAGCGCGGTCGTGCCTGAGCAAGCACAGTCGTGCCCCGAGAGAGGCCCGGTCGTGGTTGCCGATCAAACCAAGTCCTGAACTAGGCGCGGTCGTGTCGGATACGAGCACGGTCGTGTCTCGTAAACAGACCCTTTTGTAACCTTCTGACTCGACCACTGGCGCGCTTCAGACCACCACGGTCACGCCCGTTGACGAGCGCGGTCGTGCCTTATACGAGCACGGTCGTGTTCGATTTCAAACAGAATCTTAATTTTAACCAATTTAATTTATATTATATTCTAATGTTATAAAGAGTATTATTTTATAAAATATCCAGAACCATTTATTGTTTATCAAAGATCGACTATTTAATCTTTCTTTAAATTAAAATCAATAAAATACTATTAGTTTATATAATTATTTTTATAAACAACAATATATTCTATATGTTTTGTCTTTAACAAATATTATTTATTTAAACTTAAAATTAAATAAATATATATGTATCAATACTATCTAGCAAACATTTTAAACAAAATAGTTATTATTTTATCTAAACAAACCTTAAACTTAATCCACTTCCGACATCGAATAACGCAACTCAAAAATACGTAATCATATATTGTTCATTAGGTCGAATCTAGCGATCTACAACACACCGCTGTTTCCCATTTGCTTGTGCAATCTACACTCTGCATAACACGTGAGTTTACATAGCCCCCTTTTCAACTATTTACAACTTTTGGGGTGGAACATGCGTTCTATTTACATGTTTTCAATTATACACATATACAGTTCCATCCTATGCATGTATACAAATTTTGCGCTTTATGCTTGAGTACTAGACGTGTAGACCAACTATTATGCTCTTCATGTACAATCATTAACTAACAGCCGACAGTAAACAGTGGTAGATCTATTGAGTCTGACAAACCCACCCAGGTAGGGTGACTGTTACTGACAACACAATTTTGCATGCAAGTTACAAAGGTTTGATTGTATAGGTCACATGATAGTTTTCTCTCCATAATTGCCTTAATTGCCATGTTGTATTGAACTGTATGCACACAACACGTATTTTGCTATCTCATAATAAAAACTATGTATTCTCACCAACTTTTTAGTTGACCCTGTTTTAACCATGTTTCAGGTACCAATGTTTGAAGTGATCAGGATATGCTACACATAGGATTTTTGGACCTAGAATTCAATTAAACCAGTTTATTCTATGTAATTTACATTTTTGTTTTGTGGATTGTTTGTGTTTTGATTGAACTTATTGATTGCAATGAAAACAATTATTAAATATTCAAACTTTAGCAAACCATGAGCAATGAACAGTCTGCACGCTTCACGCCCCGACGTTTCCGCCGTCGGTTGGGGTGTGACAGATTGGTATCAGAGCCTTGGTTATAGGGAATTAGGTTATTAGACACCTTTGACCTAGACTATAACTTTAGGATACCCACTTATGCCATGCTTCATGATTTACATGCTATGTGCTACATGCTATGTGATATATGCTAAATGTTTTATATGTATATATAAATAACAACTTAAATAAACAATATCCATACCCACATCCTAAGCCACATATACTTCTTGCCTGCTTCCATGTCATCATCAACATAGCTTGGTCTATAAAATTTTCTTTTACACCCGTTAAGGTTTTTAGACTTTGTTTAATTGTTAAAGGACACGTGCAATCTGGAAGAGTGACACCTGTATTCTGGGTTTTCTGTCTAGGAAAGTATTTCATATAAATCCCAATCAACCGAGGGATCCGTATGCTTTCCTGGGAATTCCTGGGATGAGTGTTTACTTATAGGCTAAAGCACGTCTCCTTGATAATTATATAAGTCTAAATTAACCTTAATATGTCATAGTACTCGAGTGATTATGTCACTATTTGAGTACAATCCGAACTATGAATTACTTATATCTATTTATCCTATTTGATTCAAGAAATTCTCACAACTCTAATTGTGTCTAAATCTGTAGAATGCCTCCCCGTCGTGACAACAGCAACAACAGCAATAACACTGACCTGGCTTCTCTACTCACACAGCTGGTAAATCAAATTACCCAAGCCAACAACAACACTAATGTCCATGCTAGTGGGAGTGCTAACACTGGAGGTGGTGGTGGTGCCAACCCGCCACAATGCACCTTCAAACACTTCAACTCCTGCAATCCCCTCAAATTCTATGGTAACGAAGGAGCCACGGGACTCCTTCAATGGTTTGAAAGCATTGAGAGCACTTTTCTCAATAGCGACTGTCCCGACAACCTCCGTGTTTGTCATGCTACTAGTGTCTTTCAAAAAAGGGCGCTTACTTGGTGGAATGGTGAGAAAAGGACTAGGGGAGTGGATGTAGCAATGGCACTGCCGTGGGATGAGTTGAAGAGGATCATGACTGAGGAATTCTGTCCTCGAAATGAGATGAAGAAGCTGGAGGCGGAATTTTGGGATCTTGCTCAAGATAGTGGTGAAAGCTTAGCATACACCACCCGTTTCCACGAGCTGAGTCTACTTGTGCCACACATGGTTACACCTCTGTCTAGGTGTATTGAAAAGTACATCGGTGGTCTACCTAGACAAATTCAAGATACTGTGGTAGGAGGAAATCCTGCTACTTTGGAGGATGCTATCCGCTTGTCAGCCACACTTACTGACAACCATGTTAAAGCGGGTACACTTACAAGAAAGGGTGCCAAGAAACTTTCTGACACAACAACACCTTCCGCTCATGTCAAGGAAGTCCAAACTGAACCATACCGCAACTCTAGGAAGAGAAAGGTCAAAAACTGTGCTGTAATCACTCCGGCTGCTCCAGTGAATCAAGTTGCACCCATGGCTCAAAACCCAGCAAAGAAACCCTATGGGGGCAGCCACCCACTTTGCAACACCTGCAACTATCATCACCCTCCAAACATACCTTGTCGCCTTTGCAACCACTGCGGGAAACATGGCCACACAGCCAATATTTGTCGAGCCAAGGCACTTGCCAACCAAACCAACCCAGCAAATCAAGCCAATCAACAAGCAACTAACCAAGTCATCCCAGCCATTGCAAATGGACGTGCTTGCTTCGAATGTGGCAACCCGAACCACTTCCGTAACCAGTGCCCAAGACTGGTCAATGTTGACCAAGGCGGAGCTCGTGGGCGTGCTTTCAATATCAACGCCAATGAGGCCCAGGCCAACACTGATGTGGTTAACGGTACGTTCCTTATGAATAATCGTTATGCTTCTATACTATTTGATACCGGAGCCGATAAAAGTTTTGTGTCACTAGACTTCGAACCTTTACTTGCAAAAACCCGGTCTACACTAGAGAAAACCTTTACCGTTGAGGTAGCCGATGGTAACACCGTTACTATTGACACCATCATCTACGATTGTTCCCTAGAGTTAAATAATCACACTTTTCCAATCAACCTCATACCAATGCCATTAGGGAGTTTTGACGTCATCATAGGTATGGATTGGCTTTCAAAGCACCACGCCGAAGTCATGTGCTTTGAAAAATGCATCCGTATACCACTCCCATCTGGTGAAACATTGAAGGTCTTTGGTGAGAAACCTTGCAAAGGACTCAAACTAATGTCATGCATCACCGTCCAAAAGTATATACGAAAGAAGTGCATGGTTTTCCTAGCCCATGTTATCCAAAAAGAAGACAAGAAGAGGAGTGTACAAGACATCCCCATCGTTCGGGATTTTCCTGAAGTTTTTCCTAATGACTTACCCGGTCTTCCACCTGTTCGACAAGTGGAATTTCGCATCGATCTTGTACCTGGAGCAAACCCGGTGGCTAAAGCTCCATACCGGCTCGCACCTTCCGAGATGCAAGAACTTGCAAGCCAACTTCAAGAACTCGCCGACAAAGGTTTCATACGGCCGAGTCATTCACCGTGGGGTGCACCAGTCTTGTTTGTTAAAAAGAAGGATGGTTCATTCCGCATGTGTATTGACTATCGAGAACTCAACAAGCTTACAATCAAAAACCGCTACCCTTTACCTAGGATTGACGATCTCTTCGATCAACTCCAAGGTTCTACATACTTCTCGAAGATTGATCTTCGATCCGGTTATCACCAACTCCGTGTGCAAGAGGAGGACATTCCAAAGACCGCCTTCCAAACGAGATATGGTCACTACGAGTTCATGGTTATGCCTTTTGGGCTAACCAATGCACCTGCTGTTTTCATGGACCTCATGAATCGCATGTGCAAACCATACCTCGACAAATTTGTGATCGTGTTCATTGACGATATCCTGATCTATTCCAAGACTAAGGAGGATCATGAACAACACCTTAGGTTGATTTTGGATCTCTTGAAAACCGAACAGCTATACGCCAAGTTCTCCAAGTGTGATTTTTGGCTAAAGGAAGTGCAATTTTTGGGTCACGTCATCAATGAAAAAGGAATTCATGTTGACCCCGCCAAAATTGAAGCTGTTAAGAATTGGAAAGCTCCTAAAAACCCTACCGAAGTTCGTTCATTTCTTGGTTTAGCGGGTTATTACCGAAGGTTCATTTCTAACTTCTCCAAGATCGCTGTTCCCCTCACTGCCTTAACCCAAAAAGGTAAACCTTATGAGTGGGGACCGAAACAAGAAGAAGCCTTTCAAATTCTCAAGCAAAAGTTATGCAATGCTCCTATCCTCACCCTTCCAGAAGGTGAAGATGATCTAGTTGTTTACTGTGATGCTTCAAACCAAGGTCTTGGTTGCGTTGTCATGCAACGAGGCAAGGTGATCGCTTATGCATCAAGACAACTCAAAATCCATGAGAAGAATTATACGACGCACGATCTTGAGTTGGGTGCTGTCGTATTTGCATTGAAGATTTGGAGACATTATCTCTATGGCACGAAATGTGTGGTGTTCACCGACCACAAAAGCCTCCAACATATCTTCAACCAAAAAGAACTCAACATGAGGCAGCGACGTTGGGTTGAACTCCTCAACGATTACGATTGCGAGATTCGTTATCACCCCGGCAAGGCTAATGTTGTAGCCGATGCGCTAAGCCGCAAGGAACATGTCATGCTTCAAAGTGTCAAGATCCATTTCGATATTCAAATTCGTATTCTAGCCGCTCAACATGTCTCGATTACCGAGGGCAATATGTATGAGGAAATGTCTTGTGGTGCTGAATTCCAATTGGAGACAAAAACAAATGGCTTGCTTTATTTTCTAGATCGTATTTGGGTTCCCGATCGTGACGATCTCCGAGCTTTCATCATGACCGAGGCACACAAGTCTCGGTATTCCATTCATCCCGGTGCGGATAAAATGTACCAAAATCTTCGTTCCCAATATTGGTGGCCTGGTATGAAGAAAGACATTGCTTTGTTCGTAGCAAAATGTCTCACATGTTCTAAAGTCAAGGCTGAGCATCAACGTCCTTCCGGTTTACTTGAACAACCGGAAATCCCCGTGTGGAAATGGGAGAATCTAGCTATGGATTTCATTACTAAACTCCCTCGCACTTCGAGCGGTTATGACAGCATTTGGGTGATCATTGACCGTCTCACTAAGTCCGCACACTTCTTGCCTATCCGTGAAGACTATAAGGTTGAGAAATTGGCCCGTATTTACATTGACGAGATTGTGAGACGTCACGGTGTTCCTTTGAACATAATCTCCGATAGAGATGCACGTTTCACTTCCCGGTTTTGGCAATCTCTTCAAAAAGCACTTGGTACACGACTGGATCTGAGCACGGCCTACCATCCCCAAACTGATGGTCAGACCGAGCGAACAATCCAAACTCTTGAAGACATGCTGAGAGCCTGTGTCATCGACTTTGGTGGCAATTGGGATTCGCATTTGACACTTATCGAATTCTCCTACAACAATAGTTACCACACCAGCATCAACATGGCTCCGTTTGAAGCTCTCTACGGTCGTAAGTGTCGTTCTCCCATCTGTTGGAACGAGATTGGTGAAGCACAAATCACCGGTCCCGAGTTAATTCAAGAAACATCCGACAAGATTATTCAAATCCGTGATAACATTCGAGTTGCGAGGAGTCGGCAAAAGAGCTATGCCGACAAACGACGCAAACCCTTGGAATTCCAAGTCGATGACTTTGTACTTCTAAAGGTGTCTCCTTGGAAGGGGGTGATCCGTTTTGGGAAGAAAGGCAAGCTAGCACCTCGCTATGTGGGACCATTCAAGATCCTTGAAAGGATTGGGAAAGTGGCTTACAAGCTCGAGTTACCTCCATCACTTGGCAATGTACATCCTACATTTCATGTATCCAACCTCAAGAAGCGTCTTGCTGATGAGAACCTCCATATACCTCTTGATGATGTGCGCATTGATGAGACGATGCACTTCGTTGAGAAACCAGTCGAGATTATGGATCGTGAGATAAAACAACTCAAGCGCAGCCGTATTCCTATTGTCAAGGTTCGTTGGGAATCTAAACGAGGACCCGAGTTTACTTGGGAACGAGAAGACCAAATGAAGCTCAAGTACCCACATCTTTTTGCTAAAGCAGTAGCCTCAACCAGTTGAATTTCGAGACGAAATTCCCTCAACATGGGGATACTGTAACCTTTCTGATTTTCATGTTTTCCTATTTATTCTATGCCGTGCAATAAAAGTCGATTTCCGATTCCAATTTTTCATTTCATTGTTTCATATGCAATAACAAACATACACGCGTTTAGTATATTACAATATTAACTACAACAAACTCACAAACCTCGAGGACCAAACACGACTAAGACTCAAAACAACATCAATATTACAAAACTACAAGGACTAGTCTTGAAATTCCCGAAAACCTACACAAGCACGGTCGTGCTTAGTCCTAAGCACGGTCGCGCTTGTGCCACAACCACGGTCGTGCTTAACTTTAAGCACGGTCGCGCCTGAGATACAGTTTGACTCTGCAAAGTCAAACCGACACAAATCTTGTCCAAAAATAGATTTAAACGAGTTTTAGAAATCGCGATACTTGTAGAATAAGTTATTCGACCAATTAAGCCTAAAACCCGACCAAATACACGTCAAATCGTCCGAATTCGCGTACCTTTAAACCAACTTCCTTTTTAAATCAAATCTCGTAATTAAGACCAAATCAAGACAAATCAAACCACGATACAGACTTCGTACGACTCCTATAAGATTCTACGAACCCTAATTCGTCTAAACAACCTCTCTAATTCTCTGTCGATCAAGAAAGAGCCGCGATTCTTCCCCGTAGCCGTCTGCACTTGTTGCCCGATCTAAACAGGTAATTAGTAGTCCAACTTGTTCGTTTCTCCATCCTAAACAAAAGCCCTAAATCAATTCAGAAGATTAATACACGATTAAACTGATTCGAATCTAAGTTTTTGAAAATAAATGGTTTTAATCGAACTACACGATAAACACGTTATAAATCCAATTAAATGGTGTTATTGGATTCGCCAACACTTGTTTAATGAAAACCCTTTGAATCCAACAGATTTTAATATAAGAACAATCGAAATTGCTTCTGGAATTGACCAGACACGGTCGCGCTGTCCTACGAGCACGGTCGTGCCTGAGCAAGCACAGTCGTGCCCCGAGAGAGGCCCGGTCGTGGTTGCCGATCAAACCAAGTCCTGAACTAGGCGCGGTCGTGCCGGATACGAGCACGGTCGTGTCTCGTAAACAGACCCTTTTGTAACCTTCTGACTCGACCACGGGCGCGCTTCAGACCATCACGGTCATGCCCGTTGACGAGCGCGGTCGTGCCTTATACGAGCACGGTCGTGTTCGATTTCAAACAGAATCTTAATTTTAACCAATTTAATATATATTATATTCTAATGTTATAAAGAGTATTATTTTATAAAATATCCAGAACCATTTATTGTTTATCAAAGATCGACTATTTAATCTTTCTTTAAATTAAAATCAATAAAATACTATAAGTTTATATAATTATTTTTATAAACAACAATATATTCTATATGTTTTGTCTTTAACAAATATTATTTATTTAAACTTAAAATTAAATAAATATATATGTATCAATACTATCTAGCAAACATTTTAAACAAAATAGTTATTATTTTATCTAAACAAACCTTAAACTTAATCCACTTCCGACATCGAATAACGCAACTCAAAAATACGTAATCATATATTGTTCATTAGGTCGAATCTAGCGATCTACAACACACCGCTGTTTCCCATTTGCTTGTGCAATCTACACTCTGCATAACACGTGAGTTTACATAGCCCCCTTTTCAACTATTTACAACTTTTGGGGTGGAACATGCGTTCTATTTACATGTTTTCAATTATACACATATACAGTTCCATCCTATGCATGTATACAAATTTTGCACTTTATGCTTGAGTACTAGACGTGTAGACCAACTATTATGCTCTTCATGTACAATCATTAACTAACAGCCGACAGTAAACAGTGGTAGATCTATTGAGTCTGACAAACCCACCCAGGTAGGGTGACTGTTACTGACAACACAATTTTGCATGCAAGTTACAAAGGTTTGATTGTATAGGTCACATGATAGTTTTCTCTCCATAATTGCCTTAATTGTCATGTTGTATTGAACTGTATGCACACAACACGTATTTTGCTATCTCATAATAAAAACTATGTATTCTCACCAACTTTTTAGTTGACCCTGTTTTAACCATGTTTCAGGTACCAATGTTTGAAGTGATCAGGATATGCTACACATAGGATTTTTAGACCTAGAATTCAATTAAACCAGTTTATTCTATGTAATTTACATTTTTGTTTTGTGGATTGTTTGTGTTTTGATTGAACTTATTGATTGCAATGAAAACAATTATTAAATATTCAAACTTTAGCAAACCATGAGCAATGAACAGTCTGCACGCTTCACGCCCCGACGTTTCCGCCGTCGGTTGGGGTGTGACAACTAGTTCTTGCAACTTGAACATATCATCTCTCATGTCCTTCTGGCCTTGTGGTTGTTTTGAACAATTGTTTGTTTGCACCTGGTTTAACCAGAAATATTATTTCAGTTTCTTTATTGTTTGAACAAGAATTTAAGTACGTCTTTAATGGTATTGCTATTTCTGCCTACTTAAATGATATCTTTTATTTTGAGGCTAAACCTCAAAACGGTATTTATGAGATTGACGTTCAAACTGATAATAACATGTATAATCTTTCTAAACGTATCAAATCTGGCATTAATGATACTTTTCTATGGCATTGTCGACTTGGCCACATAAGCAAGGCACACATTAAAAGACTCCAATCCGAGGGAATTCTTGAACCTACCGGACATGACTCATTTGATAATTGCGAGTCTTGTTTAGCTGGCAAACTCACAAAGGACCCCTTCACCCATGTTGGTGAATGAGCCAATGATCTGCTAGGCCTTATACACACTGATGTGTGTGGCCCTTTCGGAACCATGTCTAGAAATCATGAAAGATACTTCGTTTCATTTATTGACGATTATAGTCGATATGCTTATGTCTATCTTATGAAACACAAGCATGAAACATTTGAAAAGTTCAAAGAGTTTCAAAACGATGTAGAGAAACAACTCGATAAATCTATTAAGACACTTTGATCAGATCGAGGTGGCGAGTATCTCAGCTTAGAATTTCTTAATCATCTGAAGGAGCACGTAATTATTTCTCTGCCCACTCCTCCTCGCACACCCCAACTTAATGGCATGAGCGAGAGGAGAAATTGAACCCTACTTAATATGGTTCGATCGATGATGTGTAGAACTAACTTGCCTCACTCCTTCTGGAGTTATGCTCTTATGATCTTCGTTCGCCTTGTAAATCTGGCACCGACTAAGAAGGTGGACAAAGCCCCATATGAGATATGGCACGGGTCTAAACCCAATTTGTCTTACCTTAGAGTATGGGGATGTGATGCATATGTCACCAGCGATTCTGATGACAAGCTCGATCCCAGAGGCGAAAAAGTTGTTTTCGTCGGTTACTACAACAAAAGCGGATATTGTTTCTATCATCCTGATGCAAACATTGTTTCCATCAAAAGGAAAGGACGCTTTCTCTAGGAAGATCTTCTAAATCGAGGAACCGGAAATAATATTATTGATCTTGAAGAAATTCGAGAAACACAAACAACCGCTGAGGAAGTCGGAGCGTCTGATCAACAAGAAGTTGTTGCTGATGAATCAGACATAAACACAAGCGTTCGCAGAAGTAGCAGGTCTCGTAAAGAACCTAATAGATACCTATGGCATCTTGAATCTTATAAAGTCATGTTAGTAGCTGAGTCAAATGAAGAACCTACAAACTACAAATCTGTTATCTCAAATCCTAAATCCGAGAAATGGCTTGAAGCCATGAACGCCGAGATGCAATCTATGCATGATAATCAGGACTGGGACTTGATTGAGCTACCCCCGGTTCTCGGGCAATAGGGAGCAAATGGATTTTCAAAAGAAAAACCGACATGCATGGTAATGTACAAACCTATAAAGCACGGCTAGTTGCAAAGGGTTTCACTCAAACTTAAGGTATTGACTATGATGAAACTTTCTCACCCGTTGCTATGATCAAATCGATCAGGATACTGCTTGCCATAGCCGCGTACCATGATTACGAGATATGGCAAATGGATGTCAAAACCGCTTTTCTTAATGGACATCTCTATGAAGATGTCTATATGGTTCAGCCTGACGGTTTTGTTGATCCAAAGTATCCTAGTAGGGTCTGCAAACTGAATAAGTCATTTATGGACTTAAACAAGCATCTCGAAGCTGGAATCTTCATTTTGATCAGAAAATCAAAGAATTTGATTTTGTCAAGAATGAAGATGAGCCTTGTGTTTACAGAAAGACTAGTGGGAGCACTATATCATTTCTCATCTTGTATGTGGATGATATACTGATCATTGGAAACAACATCCTTATGCTTGACAAAGTCAAACAATGGTTAGGATCTTGTTTTGTAATGAAGGATCTTGGAGAAGCTGCTTACATTCTAGGAATCAAGATCTACAGGGATAGATATAAGCGGCTTCTAGGGCTAAGTCAGAGTACTTACATAGACAAAATGATGACACGCTTTAGGATGGAAAACTCCAAGAAAGGAGGTGTTCCGATGACTAAAGGTGAACAAATCACAATCTCCTTCCACAGACATTGAAATTAAGGAAATGGAAGCAATTCCATATGCCTCAGCGATTGGTTCTATCATGTATGCTATGTTGTGCACTAGACCTGACGTCTCGTATGCTTTAAGCATGACCAGTCGTTTCCAGCAAAGTCCTGGCGTTGCCCATTGGACTGCAGTCAAGAACATCCTGAGGTACTTAAGAAGGACCAAAGACATGTTCTTAATATTTGGAGGAGTGAAAGAGGAGATTACTGTACGGTGTTACACTGATGCTAGCTTTCAAACTGACCGAGATGACTCTTGCTCACAGTCGGGTTTCGTATTCACTCTTAATGGAGGAGCTGTCTCATGGAAAAGCTCCAAGCAGAGTGTAGTGGCGGATTCAACCACCGAATTTGAATATATAGCCGCATCAGATGCTGCTAAGGAAGCTGCTTGGATGAAGAAATTCATTACTGACCTCCATGTGGTTACGAGTATTCGCCAACCAATCGAGATACTTTGTGATAACACAAGTGCTATAGCTCAAGCCAAAGAGCCCATATCTCATCACAAAGCCAAACACATTCAAAGGAAGTTCCACTATATACGGGAAATTGTGGAACGTGGAGACGTCGTGATAAGAAAAGTAGACACAGATCAAAACCTAGCTGACCCGTTTACTAAGCCCATGACTCAGGACAAGCATGATCTTCACAGTGATTCTATTGGTCTTAGATTTGTTAGTGATATGTTTTGATTTAGTATTTTGAATGTGCGAACATTTAAACAGTTGTACTTTTGAATTCTTTTGGTTTACTGATTTAAATGCAATTCTGAATTCTTATAACTGTGTTCGATTTTAATACGTTTAATCCATGAATCTTGTATTCTTAATTATCCGTAGTCGGTCAAACTCGTGAGAACGTCTCTGAATTAAGACTTTTCTGAACTTCGGCTCAAGGAGTTGACTCCGAACTTCACAGGCCTCATTTTGAATGACGTTAGATGTAACTCGCATCAAATCATCTTCATGGATCTTTGTCATAAGATGTTTTGCTATTGGTATACTCATTAGTATCCTCTGACCTGAGATACGTACTAGAATTGCCGTTTACCAAGAACCATTCTTTAATCACTGTCAAACGTTGTCGCGTAACTGCCAGTCATAAAGATTTTGATTAGGAATAGTTCTGAAGTTCAGTGGGAGTTGTATGTAGTCAATAAGGGATTCTGTACTCTTACATTATATGTAACAGATAGGCATCGTGGCGCCCTCGTTGATTCAAACTGGTGAAGTGTAAGGCCTTACCCAAACTTACTGTGTGTTTGATTGGACCACTTTGATTCTTGATCGAGAACAATAATAGCTGAATGTCATATGAGAATGAACTAAATCCATGTCTCATTGATTCAGTTGATGTTTTATACGGAAATGATGAATGACAACTATTGCCATAAGTCTATTGTCTTGCTTTAGTTAGCTGTTACTAACACCGAGATATTTGGTTAATGACTTTAAAGCGTCATACCTTGTTAGGGACAACCATGTGCAGCTAGAGCGCCGCTGACTGTTTGCGTTGATTTATCGTGGTTCATCCAAGTGAGAGATTGTTGGATTTTATGGACCGACCCGATGGACAACGCGGCTGACCGAGCTATGACCCGTAAGAGTTACACCTAGGGCAACGATCATTAAATCCACTTAACCTGCTTAACTGGTAATTACGAACTGTTAGCGAGACAATATATTTTATATATATTCGTTAGACGCGAATTATTATTTATACTAGTTTATAAATAATAATTATATATATTGTTTTAATCTTTTATTAAAACATTAAAACGGGTTCGGACTTTTATATCTCGTATTGGACTTTCGGCCCGAAAACAATTAGTAGGAATTATAATTATTATTTAAGGGGATATTATAATCCTAAATCTAACCCTACAATATTCCAGCCGCAAAAGAAAAAGGTAGAACACGTTTTTACCTCTTGGCCACTATTTGGTCAATTCCAAGGCTAGCCGCAAAAGAAGAAGCAACACAAATTCATCTTTTCTTGTTGGCCAAAATTACAAGCAGCTAGCGACGAGGAGCCTAGCCTTGCAATTTTCGGCAGCCTCGAGCCACCGGCGCCGCCCCGTTCCCGCGTTTTTGGTTCGTGATCTAGCATCGGTTCGTTGTACCTCTGTGTCTCGATCGGTTATTTATTAACCACCAAGGTATAATTAATCTCATCAGTAGATTAATTGTTTTTTTTTTGTGTTTGCGTGTTCATAACCAGATCCTGTTCGGTTTGTCAGTGCTGTTAAATAGGTTATGATTTTATTTTTCCGCTGCGTATTTATTAATTAATTGAATTAATTAATTTTCTGTCAAAACCCGTTTTTTCTTTTTTACAAAAGTCAAACTAATCATCACTGAATCCCAACAGTTCTAACCTGACCTTCAAACACAACCTTATTGATCCCATTCGAGGGCTGCTTTCATTTAATCGAAAATATTTCCAATTTAAAATTATAATAACTACAAATATAAATTAAGAAGTGAAAATCATGAATAGAAACAAATACCTGGACGGTTCTCGTCCGGTCTTGTCTCATGGTGCTCTACTGAAACTTCACGGGCGCCTCTACTTTGTTTGTTGATGTCTCGAAGCTCATCGGCGGGGCTTTGGCGGCCTCCTCCTCCCTTAATTCCTTTCCCCCATGATCTAAATAATAGTCTCCAATCATACGCAGCCATGTATATATTTTTTTTTCTTCATACCCAACACGCGCCAAGTTAGCAATCAAAACAGCCCAAGCAAAGTAGCCCGGAGCAAAATAGTCAGCAACTACAAGACCACTAACTGGCCTAACCCTTATACCATATGGATCCAAACCCATTTCATTGTCTAGAGACATGTTTTAGCCAGCATGCCACAATAACCAAAGTCCAAATGTTAAACTATAAAAATTCTATAATATGGCAACAAACACCTTTTATGATTTTAGGTGATTAGCTATAACAATCAAATAGAGATGTATGAGTGTTTAGCAATAAGGACCGAAGAAATAAGATAGGCGATAAACAACCCTCAAATAAGTTGACTGTGTTTGTCAATTCTACTTATTTGTGGTATCAAAGAGCCTAAAGCAAGCAGTTATCCCAAATATCCTCTCGTTTCATGCCAAACACCCCTTAAATATATTTGTGTATTTTTTATCACCAACAAAAGATCATTAAGAGAATGAATACCTCTTATTGATTTCACCAAACGTGTCACCCCAAAGCCTCTTTCGAAACAAATCCTTGACACATAATGACCTTCCCACAGCTCAAGCCCGTCGGTCACAATCCCCGCGCACAATCACCACTAGATGCTTCGGTGCCAATCCCTCTTTCAAACACTTAACACTAGGAGGATACGGTAACAATCCGACGATCTTATCCATCACGTATTGAGGAAATGACGCCAACATCATATTATATAGAAACAACAATAACCACCACACTGAGGATCTTGTTGTGAAGCCACAAGTGGCGGTGGATGGGTGGCACGCCTCTCTCACGACTCTGCGTCAGTGGATGAGTGGTGTGATGACCAGCGGTTGATGAGTGACACGAGCGGTGGTGGATGGGTGTGTTATAGCGCAGAGTCGTGAGAGAGGCGTGTCATTTGGTTTGGAGTGGAAATTTTCAAAAGCAATTGGATTTTTAAAGTGGGTTACTCGAAGAGTGGGTGGTTCAAACATACCATCACCTTAACTGCATATAGTAACTACTTCTAAGAGGGTGTTTGGTAGTGTGGTGAGAAAATGCTTATTGACTTATTGACTTTTTCAAAAAGCCGATAAATCAAAAAAATTAGACCTTTTTTTTTTAAAAGCTAATAAGTCAATAAGTCATTCTCAAAAGCCAAAAAATTCTGACTTTTAGAAATGACTTATTAACTTATTAGCTTTTCAAAAAGCCAACAAGTCATTTCTAAAATCACATCTAAACACCCCCTAAATTGGAAAAACTGTTGAGTTTATACGGTTAGGATTAATTCTTGGCCTGGTCCAACAGTCCGGATTAAAACAGGCAACAGTTACACTCAACGCTCTCGTTATAAAATATAATTTAATAAAAATTCTTTGGCTAGCGTCAAGATTTGACCACGTGGAGAAGTAAGACCAATGATTTTGACCCATTCAGAAAAGCTAGCTCCTTCAGCAGCAGCCAGCCCTTGTAGTCTGCAACGCCGGTTATGGTGGTAGGTAGAGGGACAAAAAGGGGAAAAAAGATATCCAAGATCCTCTCTAAACCCAAATTATTTAATTAAAAAATAGTGAAATTGGACGCTTTATAGCTACAATTTACACACCATACGGCTTTCAAATCCGAAAACACATCGAATCTTGACAACAAACCCTCAAAAATGTCGATTGTAAAGAAAGGGTTTCAGCAATATCTTTTACAGCTTCAACAGCATCCTTTAAGAACAAAGGTACAACTTGATTTTGATGGTCAAATTCCATCGATTTAGTCCATTTTTTTGGATTCACGAACTGGGTTTTCTTGATTTTGATGAATTATGAACTGGGTTTTCCTTATTTTGATGAATTATGAACTTGATTTTGATGAATTATGAACTGGGTTTTCTTGATTTTGATGAGTTATGAACTGGGTTTTCTTTATTTTGATGAATCATGAACTGGGTTTTGGGAATCTTGATTAATAATAAATTGGGTTTTTTTTTTAGATTTATTAAAATTAACTACTGAAATTTTGCATATTAAAGGCTTTGACGGCTGGAATGCTAACGGCGATCAGTGATATAGTGTCTCAAAAGCTCACAGGCATCCAGAAACTGCAAATCCGTAGACTTGTTCTCAAAGTGGTATGATCTGATTATCTTTCATCTTAGGTTTAAACTGAATCTTTGGAGGTTTAGATGATCCAAATCTGATCTGGTATTTGTTGATTTTTTGAAGTCAATCCGTTGACTTTGACACACTGAAAAGTAGTTAGTTGTTTATTTGTCATAAATTATTGGGATTAATCTTTGAAATAATCTTTAATTGTTTGTTTGTTTGTTTAAAAAGATTTAGTCAATTTGGGAATTCTTGTGCTAAGATCATTCAAGTATCCTTTTTGGTTCTGTATTCATGTATGGATTCATTGCTATGCAGCTTTTCGGGTGTGCGTATCTTGGACCGTTTGGGCATTTCTACCACATATTATTGGATAAACTGTTCAAGGGCAAAAAGGACACGTCAACGGTTGTCAAGAAGGTAGTCTATGAACCTTTGAATACAGTCATACTAGTATAAATGGAAGTTATGTGATGCCTAATTGGCGGTTTCATCTACAATTTCAGGTGGTGGTGGATCAATTGACAGCAAGTCCATATAACAACTTGATGTTTATGCTCTACTACGGATTTGTTATCGAGGGTAAGGTCTTTTTACTGCTAGTAGCATTGCTAGTTTGAAACTTTTTTTTTATTAAATTAAACTGTTATTATTGTTTTAGTTAATAAATGATTCTAATAATTGATGAATCACTTTAAAAGTCATTATTACGATTTTAACAAACGAAATCAGATACCTATATGATTAAAAATAGGAACTTTTTACTCGGTTCTCCATTTGAGATTAGTTTGACCTTAACTACAGAAAATTATAATCATATCCTTGGTTTTAAAAGGCGCGCCTTAGGTGCTCAGGAAACGCATCAGGGTCAAGAACTCAAGATGGCGTGCCTCATGTAATTCTGGGTCAAATTTGGTCAAAGTTGGTCAAAGTTAGGGTCTCTAGTAGGTTTACTTGTAAAAACAACCTAAGGGATGAAGAAATTATAAAAGGTTTACTTGATAAATAAGGTTGATATGTAAAACATATGAGAGAGACGCAACGTTTGATTGTAAATAAAGCTTATTTGGTTGTGCATAGAAGTGTGCCTCAGGTAAGTGATTTGCGCGCCTCGCGCTTTGGTTTTTTGGACCAAAACGCCTCGGAGCGCCTCACTCTTATTTAAACCAAGATAATACCAAGTTGCAATATTAAATTTAAGCGCGCATCTAGATACCTCTAAATGTAACATTACAAACAAGATGTGAACTTCTTTTAGGTTACTTTTTATTTAAAACAAAAAATTGTTATTCTAATGCATCCCCTCAAAGTTTACTGTCATGATAGTGCATATTCATGTCAAGAATCTTGAATCTGCCTTTTCAAGTCATATAATAACTTATGGTTATATCATGATACATGCAGGAAGACCATGGATCCAAGTGAAATCTAAAATCAAGAAGGAATACCCAAAAGTCCAGTATACATCATGGATGGTACAATAATTTCCTTTTCTAAGCTGCTTGTTTTATTTTTATTTTTTACATTTATGCAAGTAGTGAATAATATTTACCAACCAATGCGCAGTTTTGGCCTGTAGTCGGGTGGATAAACCACCGCCACGTGCCGCTGCATCTCCGTGTCGTTGTCCAAAGCTTTATCGGCTTGTGCTGGTATGCTCTTTCGGTGTTTAAAATCATCAAGAGTGATCCTCATATATGACAAATTGATTTAAATTTCTTTATCTTAAATTCAATTTGTAGGGGTATATTCTTGAATCTAAGAGCAAGATCAATGACATTGACCAAAGATTAAGCAAATATAAGGGAGCTTCTCTAATAATCTCTTCTACTGTTGCTCCTATTATGCAGAATTTGCTCTTATTATAAGCCCAATTAAGGTTTGTTTACTTGTATTTTCGATCTGTTTTCCCAAATACGCAAAAAACAGCAAGACGGGTTTTCTTTAATATCTATGTATTACAACCGTGATTGATCTGAATCAATGATATGGTTAGATTTTAATTTTACCTGTTTGACCCGTTAAGAATAGAATTTAATTCAGATTGACCCGCGAAGCTAAAACGGGCCACTTCACCTTGAACCCACGTTTAGACTTGATATAGATACTCGAGTGAGTTACACTGTTTTATCATTTTTGTCGGGGTTTTAAGACATATGCTGTAAATATCGGAAATTATATAAAATTTAAAAACACTAAACATCCATAATTATAGTTAGTATCACACATTATACACTAACAAGAGAGAACTCATCGTGTTTAGTACTTGGGAGACTTGAGAGTGAAGATTACAAAAAAGGCATGAGATGTGGCATAACCATTAATTTTATGGATGTTTAGTGTGTGTGTGGGTGAGGGATAAAAGAAAACCATAAAGTTATGCGAAAACCAAAAAAGTCAATTTCAGTCAATAAGAAAATTTAGATTTTGTTTATATTTTTAATTATCAAAAGAATATTTGTGTAAATTCGAAACCCATTATCTTGGTTCTGGAACTCCCCTCTTACCATTAGGTCCCAACCCCCACCTTCATAAATCAACCTTATTGGATTTTTCAAAGACATCAAAACCACTCTTCAGTACAACCAGACCGCCTTCAACCTCATCGGATTTTTCAAATATGTGGGCTATAGTGTTGGCGTGGTGTCGTGGTCTCTAGACTCATCGCAAAAGTCACCCCAACATGGTGTCTTGTCCTCATTGGCGTCGCCGTAAACTTCACCGGATACTACATGATATGGCTCGCTGTCGCCAACTACATCCCGGAACCACGCGTATGGCACATGTGTCTGTACATGTGCATCGTCGCCAACGCTCGGAACTTCGAGAACATCGGTGTTCTCGTCACCACTCTTCAATTCAATTGATTGTTTTATTAATATTCACGTATCTCAATCGACTGCCAAGAACGAATGTTTAAGGTTGAAGTCAGCCTAATCAATTGTCAAAATGGCCTGAATCATTAATCGATAATTGAAGAAGATGATGGTGAATTCAAAGGATTTACGTGTATGCAATCCCACATGTTTACATATATGTAAACAAATATATGTGGGTTTCTTCTTTTCCGTTATAGTGTATCGTATACATATACGTAAACAAATATATGTGAGTTTCTTCTTTTTCGTTATAGTGTATCGTTTACATATACGTAAACACATATGTAAACATGTTTACATATACGTAAACACATATGTTAACTTGTTTATACATATGTAAACATATCGAATCGATTATTAGTGCTATTCTTCATCATCTTCTTCTGCGACTTTTTTCCTTTTGATTTCTCGATATAAGAAAAAGACATTTTAATCAGTTGTGTTTTGTGATTGCGATTCACGGCCACAAGATCATTTCTCAGTATAAGAAAGTGTAGGAATGAATCTCGGCCACAAGATCATTGTGTTTTGTGATTGAGATTCACGCGGTGGCATTTTGGTAAATAATATATGTGTGTGTGTGTGTGTGTGATCATGAGAACCCGTTACGGGTAAACTCATGGGACGCCATCAATACCTTGTTAACAACGGGATCACGTAAATAACAGATTGAGCTGAGCATGTAGCTTTCAAGAGGTAATGGTAACCTGGTAGGAAACCAATGGAAACAAGATTTGAATTGTCTGCAACATTATACATTTCTAGACCCTAAACCAGTGGAGAAACAAATGATGGGTTTGTGAACAAGTGAATGAATCTGTAATATTGAACACACTAACGACATGAAAACAAGCACCGAAATTGCTATAACACGAGTGCTAAGTCGGTTGCTGCAATGCCCTGGACGTGTTGAGCGTATTCTATGGAGGCCAGAGCGAGGAAGGTGAGCGGAAACGAGAATTCCCACCATGCCCTATTGAACGTTTTCACAGATTTCTTGAAAAACATTGGCCGAATAGCCTGCAAAATCCCAATTCTTGGTACAAACCATTGATGAATACCGAAGTTAGACTACTACATGTGACAAACTGAGTAGAGGGTAGATCATCTCCAATACTTTTAACACTTTTAAAACAACTGTTGAAATATTATAGGAAAACGATTTAGAGGTCGCAAGCATTTGAATACAAACTGAACAACCTTTTTCTTTTTTAATCTACCCATTTGACCCGCTAGTGACAATGTATAACATAATTCGACTCGTGTATACACACACAGAGAGCGTTCTAGTACGAAGTGTACAAAGTGGATATGTATACGCACAATATGTTTATCTTCAAGCACAATTATGTACTTAATAACGCAACATATGTATATAGCAATGCACGGTTATGTATATAATTATGCACCATTATATATATAATAACGCACAGTTACATGCACAAATGCACAATACAACAAACTTAAAAAAACTCGTTTTTAATATATATATCAATACTGTAGTCAAGTTAAAGAGAATAAATTACTTGATTTTATGGTATAATTTAAAAAAAATAACGAAGTATATAAGATATATAAAAATTATCTGCGTTAAAAATGATGAAACTAAATAAAAAGTCAACAAGGGTCTAGATTTACACTTCGCATACTTCTCACACAAAATCAAATCCACTTCTTATTTGATTTTACTCCTATATATACATATAGAGAGAGAGATATCATCTACGAGGTAATAAAGCATACCAAAGAAAGAAAAAGAAAGAGTGAGAGAAAGAAAAGCATCTTGTCAAAGCTTCCATTAATGGACTTCCAAGCTAAAGTTGCCATGCTTGGGGTGGCAACAAAGAGGAAGAAAACCGGTCTAAGATCGGAAGGGATGTGATTACTTCCCTATAAACGTTGGTAAAGCGTGATAAACACCACTAAGTAATGTGTCAACCCGAATGTAAACAGACAAATATGAACTTCTGTCCACAACGTCTCAACAAGCGCATAATATCCCACCAAGTTTCCGATCACTGACATCTGGATTGTAGGGTTAGCCATGATCAAGAGAAACCTCTTCTCGGTCGTGAACCATTGCTTGTATATCTTAACATCAAGAAACACCAACGGGACGATAAGGGAGCCACCATATGAACTCATAGGTGTACTTGTTTGAAAAAATGAACAATATGGTGGATTGAAGTAATAACAGGCATGATATTGAAGGCCCGTATAAGTAATTCACTCCAACATAGTGATGGGATTCGGCTTTCACAGTGTTGAAGTGGAAAATGCATTTGAGAGTGTAGAGAATAGACAAAAGCGCGAGTAGGCATAGCGCAAGACACCATAGAACAATAGAAGTGGTCGTGAAAATGGTGTTGAGGGTTGGTGAGATTAACAAGCTCGAGTGTTGTTCGCTTATGGTTTTCCATATTAGTGATTGACTAGCAGCCGATGTGCAAATCCTGAAGTAACTCGCATTGATCTTGGTCATAATGGATGCATGCAGTCGGTTAGATTGTTGTTCATGGTTACTAGTGATCGACATGGCAGACCGACTGTTGTGTTTCTAATTGCGTTGCCATTAGAGCCAGCAAAACGTGTCATGTTATGTTAAAGCAGGACGCGTTTGACACAATCGATTGATCAGTCCATCAAGACATGTGATTAAACTTTGCCTCATTGCCCAAATGATTCATTCAAGATTACAACCACAATCGATCCATCTATTTGTTCTTATTCTCAAGAACCGTCACTTTAGTAACAAAATACCGAGCCAAGTCTAGACTCGCCTATGCTGCTTTAGCGAATCCGACTCTCAGATTCCCGTAATCGAATATCGTATGGTAACAACCCATGAAAACGTCTCCCAGTATCCTAAAACATCACGCAAATGTTACTTCACTCCGTATACCAAAAATATTAACAAAGCTAGGCAGAGGTAAGATATTCCCCAAACGGGTTAGGATGAAAGGTTAAAATTATGAGTTCGGGTTGAGTTGACCTGCAAACATTTTAGCTTCACCTTTAAAAAGACTTATTAATAGTTAATGTGTTAACATGATTATAAACCTACAATTGTAAAAATTATACAACCTTTTCTAACTGATCGATTGAAAACATTTGAATAATAGTTTGAGCGAAATTTGAACTGTTTAATCTATTTTATTTAATTTTAGGTAAGTTTATAAACTTAACCCGTTTTGAGATAAAATTCAACCCAAATCAACCCGTAAAACCATGTGTTTAAAGAACATAATGCGTGCACACGTACCATATAGGGCCATGAGGAGGAGGAATATCCAGCGGCATGAACCCGCTTACACAACTAGCTTGATCATCCTCGCCGACTTTAACAAGGTACTACAACCACCATCACAATACCCAAACTTATGCACCGATAAAGCTTTACGCGTGATAACAATATTAAGTTAGACGACTATACCTCGTGTGGCGAAAGAACAAACTCTTTGCCACCGATTGCAAATGAAATATTAGGCATGGAGCTAACGTTCGCACAATCAACACCCGAGACTCCCATTGTCCCCAGAGACCGATCAGAAAGCTGAGTTTTATGTGCTTGTTAGTTTCGACGGAAACCGACAACAAAACATGAAGCAAACAGTTGGTCTCATGGTCTGTACCTCTTCAGATTTGGACTGCAGCTGACCCGCAAAGGTCTCGACTCCAATGGCCTTGTTTATCTCAGTGATCACAGACTAAATGTAAAAACAACATAACTAAAAGCATTCATCCTGGTTACTAGATTCAAAATGTATAAATTTGAGGTTATGATTATCATACTGTTGGGCCTGCTATCAAAGAAGTTCCTGAGTCTGCAATCGCGGAACATCCATTTTGGCAATATCCTGCATAAAGAAACCAATGTATCGTATCAAATGCAAAGGTCTAAGGTTCGAATCCCCTAGCAAAGGTCTGAGGTCCGAATCGGGCTTCTACTGGTTTTCTGCCTTTAATCCCCTTGAAGACCACCAACCCAGCGCAAGCTGTGTTTTACTGATCTCATTGGTTAGCAGAGTATTGGTGGGGTCATGTGAGTTTTCAGTAACGGGTTCTTACGGTTACAAAAAAAAAATGCAATAATTTGACATGGAAATTTGATATCAAAACTTGAAGAAAACATACCGGTTGATTTGCCATTGATAAGAACATCGTCCAGATCGAACTATCATAGTGTAAAACATCAAAACATTAACCATTTAAATGTTTAATCATATAAGGTATTATTAATCTAACTACTTTCTAAGAAGAAACATTATGGGTAGATTAACCAACCTGCCAGTAACCCTTTTGCGTAATCGGAACAAAAGTATGATTACCCTTGTAATGGTCGGGATCAACACCTCCAAAAACAATCTCACCCCCTTTTTCTTCATTGGCATCCCGGTTCAACCAAAATGAGAACACTGGATCTTTAACTAGACCTTGCTGAACCATATTGTCCCTATAGTATGCTATTGATATTCATTAATGAGCTAATTCAAATATCTTTTGATAATCAATAATCATATTAGTTATATATCGTTTTCCCTTTTTTTGGTAACTGTCAAAACTAGTTACCGGAAAACTCACCCAACCCACCCAATACTTGCTAACCAACTGGATTGGGTAAAACACAGCTTGAGCTGGCAGGTGACCATCAAAAGGGTTAAAGGCAGTAACGCAGTGAAAGCTGGATTTAAACTTAAAATCTTGCCACTGCGCCACCCCTTGAAGGTTAGTTATATATGTTTTCCTAGTTTGGAAAATGAACATACCAAACTGGGGTGGCATTTCCTACATAAATCTCCTTGAACCCGAGTCCAAGAATTCCGTCGAACTTTCCAGACATAAATGCCACTCCAGGCTCCGTTGTTGCCTCGATGAACTCCTGATCGTACATCAAATCCATCAACTCGTTAACGATATATCAAATGGTAGAGTGTGACATGAGAAGAATGATCACAAAGAGCTCATGTTCACCTGCTCTTTAATAACCAAATCACCAACTTTTACGGTGTCTTTACTAAAGAATCCGGATATTGATCCACTGCCGTAACTAATTTCAGCATATTGCCCTGTGCGTTACAATGCCACCGTGTCATATGCACGTATGAGTGTCAAAAGTGTTGTGTAAATGAGCACCATATTTTGTGAGCTTTTATTTATTTGCTCACTAAAAACTTGAATAAAGCCAAGGTTAAACAAGCTTGAGTTGCGAGCCTATATTGGAGTTCGTTTAATATACGAGCTCAAGTTTCGCATATCGACTTTAACTAGGCTAACCTAAGCAAGCGTGGTATTTGTATGAATATAATATTTTATGATTATTATATTAAATATATAATTACACAGTAAATATTGTTATATATTAAATTACTAGGTTAGAATCATGTGTATTACACGGGTTGAATAAATTTAATGTTATATACTTAGTAATAATAAATTTATTCTTTAAAAACTCGTGTATTGCACGGCTTGAATAAAATACAATGTAATCTGTCAACATATATACTCGTCAAAATATCTTTTTAAAAAAATGTACTTTGACGTGACAGTTATAAATTCTGTTAAGTTAATTTTTAAAACATTTTTTATCAACTGGATATTACTTTTTTTATGTAATTGATAAATGTTAATTCATATTAAATTTATTTGATTAATGATATAATAACGATCTATAATTAAATAATAAGTATTCAAAATTAGATTTATATTAAATATTTAAAAATATATTTTTTAATATAATTATTTAATAGGAGAGAGAGACAGGAAAAACATAATGAGGATGCACCGGAAAGTGACACGTGTCCCATATTTTAATTATTTATTAGGTAGTACAGATAATAAAAATAAATAATTTTTATATATTATGTTATATAAAAATTATATATATAAATCTAATTATAGACGTATATAAGCAAAATAATAAATAATAAATGAGCCGATTAAAAACAAAAGTGTAAAAATAGCAGATTGGGTTGAAACTGATAATTTTTAGAACGGGTTAGGTTCAGTTAGCCTACAAAAACAAAAATATATGTTTCTTACTGTTTCTTTTTGTAAATAATAACCACATGCCCATGGCCTAGTGATATTGATGATTATCTATAAATGTGGTGTAGGTTCAAATCTCTAAGTGGAGGTTGATTATGTAGATTTAGGAGTAAAAAAATATGGTAAAAAAATATGGTTAAAAGTAGTAGCAGTAATATTAATAATAATAATAATAATAAACACGTTATACATAATTTAAGAACAAAATATATATATATATATATATATATATATATATATATATATATATGTATATATATATATATGTATATATATAAAAGAACGTGGTCGATATCTACAGTATCGAGCACGTGTCATGTTCTGATTGGCCCACATCCAAGGTACAAGTAAGGAAGCAATAGGTACAAGCATGAGCAACAACATTTTCTTATATTTTTTTTGAATTTTCAGCCTTTTTGTGTTTATAAAAATGGTGGGGAAAAATTTAACGAGTGGTTAGAGCACTACCCCTTACACACGCGCATTGCAGGTTCAAACCCCCCGCCCCCCCAGTTTCTGGTTCGATGACGCTAGCAGGGCCTCTACTGACATCAAAAATTAATTTTTTAATATAAAATAATTTGAGCTATAACTTTTAAAAGCTTTTTAAGTTCAAAATTACCGTTGGAACATGCTCTTATTTTATCCACGTAGTTCAGAACAAGTCCGCCACTACGTGCCTCCCGCCGCAACGCGCGAATATGTTTTTACTAATTATATTTGCATGAATTACTTACAAATTCATTTCACCCCTACCTCTTTCTTTTTCCTTTTTTTGAACAACAATTTTTTACCTCTAAATACCATTTAAACCTGTATTTGCAGGATTTAAAATCCAGGCCCGGCCCAAAGGGAGAGGCAGGGTGGGCCACGGCTCCAGGCCCGGTCTTTCGAGAGGCCCCAAATTTTTAAAAATTTAGTATATGTTTTAAATAGTATATTTAGTTTATACATTCATTTTGTATACATCAAAGTTTTCTTAGTTCAATTGAAAATACCATTGCAAGAAAATGTAAAGGTCACAGGTTCAAGTCTTGACAACAACACTATTTATTTTTCATGTGTCATATTTCTTTTTTTCTCCTCTTTTTTTTTCTCTCTTTAAAAGGTTGTCCCACAAAAACACATAATTGTTTAAACTATTAAACCAAAACAAAAAAAGACACAAAAATGTATATATTCAGACCCATTACATATAAAAAAATGTATTGAGACCCGCTTTTTAATTACTTGTCCCTAGCCCAAAACGTTTCGAGGATTCTCGGGGCCGGCCCTGTTAAAATCACACCACTTTTATGGGGACAATCAACGATACCGGTGTCTACTTGTTTTGTAAATAGATGGATCAAAATTATCTTAAGCGCGTTTACTCAAACGATGGTACAACTAACCGTTTCTCATGTATGTTTTTGACATTCTTGAACTGTATTTTGGATGAACGTAGCAAGACATCTACACGAAAATCCAACCGACCGATAAGTTTTCTTTGTACGATAAAGATCACAAATCTATACGTATAAATTAAATAAACTCACCGAAAAGAAACACTTTGATGATGGCACCCATAGATTAGAGCTTCCAGTGTCATAAACCACAGTGAACATTTGAGGTGGGGTGCCAATGCCAATCTCACCATAGTACTGAGTGTCCATGAAGTTCTTTAACAGCACGATATCTGACCCGTTTGGCTCGTTAGGATTAATTTCACCACGAGCCCTCACGGAATGACTCGACTCGGTGAGTGACATAACACGACTCGGGTGATTCGGTTTCAGTTTTTTTAGTTTGATTTTGATGTATCCGTTAGTCGGAGGATACAAAAATGATGAACAAATGAGGAAAATTGTAATTGCTTTGTGATAGTGTCCCATGTTGGCCTACAATAATTTCCATTGAAAAAAGTAGTTAATGATAAATCAAAACATGTTTAGTTATTTTTCGTTTTTGGTTATTGTGAAATGAATGTAATATTTTTTTATGGTAAAGTTTTTATCCAACTTTAATTATTTGTTAATTATTCGATATTAAAATATTTTTATATGGTTGACCCTGGTCAACGAAATCCCTAGTTTTGTCTGATTTGGAACTTGGATGTATTTTAATATTTTATACATGCATTAATACATATATATATATATATATATATTTTAACGGCGTGGGCTCAACTGGCACGTCCCATCAGGGGAGGCTCGTACATCAGTCTACCCAAACAACCCGCAACGAATTCAAAATCTGCAGAGGGTGTTCCTGGTTTTTATGAAGTGCACCTTACAAGATTCGAACCCATGACCTTCACAGAGGGGAAACACTTTGGGAAAACCCATACCACCAAGACTAGGGATGACAAAACAACCCGAGCCCGACGGGTATACCCGAAACCCGACGAGTTCGGGGCGGGTATACCCGAAACCCGACGGGTACGGGACTGGGTATGGGATTAATTTTTAAGAATTTCGCGGGTATGGGACGGGTATGGGATTAGGTGATACCCGACCCGATTACCCGAAATCACATACCCGTTTACCCGAACCATATATCCGAATCATATACCCGAAAATTTGTAATTGATAATTTTATTTTCTCTTAACCCATGGCTATTAATGCTTCATTTTAGTAAGTTTATTATATGAAAAATTACTTTTTCTTTTAAAATATGTATTTAGTACACGACACATACCCTACGGTTATTGGCCGATACCCGCGAGTATACCCGATACCAACGGGTATGCCCGTTACCCGCGGGTATACCCGATACCCGACGGGTAATTACCCGACACAAACCCGACGGGTAATGGCCGGGTATGGGACACAATTTTACAACCGGGTATGGGTTTGGGATTACCGATACCCGGCCCGAACCCGACCCATTGGTCCAAGACAGAACCTTGATGGCCATTAATACATATATATAACTAGGGGAAAAACACGCTCCACGACGGTGTAATAACTCGTGATAATGGTTATAAAACGGGAGCGTTAAGGTTTATAACGTAAAAGTAAAATTACGTAAAAATAGCAAAAATATAAGGATAATAAAAACTGAGAAAATAAAAAAAAACATTTAAAATCATAAAAAAAACCACTAACATCAATTTATTAAAACTTCCAGAACCTAACTTTATTTTCAAAAAAAATGATTAAAATATAAAACATAAGCATACAAAATCATTTGTTGAATAATTTATAACTTTGACAAAAAAATGTTTACGTAAAGATTCTTTTAAAACATTAATAGAAAATAATTCATTATTTTTATTCTATTACATATTGAAGTTAGAAATTGTATATCTATATAAAAATTAGAAACTAATTACTAACTAAAAATATTTAAATATATAAAAGTAATAGTATTATCATATTTTATTGTACTTGTCATTTCCAATCTTTTTAAAATATTATCAGATATGTCTTTTGGTTGTGTAGGTATTTAAGTATTCTAGTATTTGTACCCTCTTTTGTCAGCCCCCGGTGGAAAAATGGATTCTTTACCTCCCACATCTCTCTATACTATTCTCACTCACCATTTTCGTCTTCTTCATTATCAAACCCTAACCCTAACCCCAGAATCGAAATCAATCCAGTGAAGAAGAGGAACACGATGGCGACGACAACGCCATCCACGAAGCAAGGTCGGAGAGGAGATGGCAGAGGCAGCAGTGGTCAGCGACTGTTGCTGCAGTTTCGCGAACCCGACGACGGCAATGAAGAGAGAAACCTCAGATAGATTTACAGACAGATGGTAACATGACGACGGTTTTGTGGTGGCGGTGAGATAATACATGGTGGTACCGACTGTTTTCGTCTTCCATGTCTGCGGCGATCAATCTGGTCCACCCGACTCGGCGCGGCCTTGTGCCGGCCGCCAACTTCGTTCACGAGGCGGAGACGATCAAGAACGAAACCCAAAATCGGTTGTACCATGTGCCTTTTTGCATTGTGAAATAGGTTGTAACATATGCTCTTTGCTTTGTACCGTATTTAAAAAAAAGATACCAACCACTCAACACGTGCCACGTGGCAACGCCCCCCACATCAACCACCAATGTTTTGAAAACCTCCACCGGTCCGGTTACATGCTCTGAGACCGTTTGCTGGTTGAAACGGGCGGTTCAACCGGTTCAGCGGTCGAACCGCGGACCGGTGGTCGAACCGGGTAGTTTAATTTAAAAAAAAAAAAACTTACTATTTTTTTATCTTTTTTTATCTTATAGTCCTCCTACTTACTTCTATTTACAATTTTAACTCAATTTGGTCATTTCCTTTTAACTTATACGCTGCCACAGGTCCTCCAAAACCCTAATCAAAATTAAAATTGAAGATTCAAAAGAATTAAAATTCATACAGACCTACAACCCTCGTCCTTAACTCAAAATTGTTTAAATGGTTGTATATGTAGTATTTGGAATTTTTATATTTTTCTATATATTTTTATGAATATTTATATTATTTATTGCGTCATCTGGTTCTTGAATCCGGTCCGACCAGTGAACCTCTAAGACGTCCGATTCATTGTCCGGTCCGGTTCTGAAAACATTGTCAACCACTGGTGATTTACAATTGTTCAAGACTTGCTCAAATGTTTGTTAGTTAATTAGAACATTTATTAAAGATATTTTAAAATCAAACCTTACATTTATTAAATATTATTAATTACATATTTAATTTCTTTTCATTTTGTCTCTCAAAAATACAAAAAGATAATGAATATTTGCAAACTCCAACATAAGATTTCGTAAACAAAAATATATCGAGACAGAAAAAGAAAATGCAAAATTTAATGTGACTAAAATCAAATTAATTAAATTTACATATCAAAATTTATACATAGTTATATTGTTTTACATCGAAATAGAAGGCAAACATTTAACAAGCTGCGCCGTTAGTACTAATTGTAAATGTTTTACATTTCAACGTCAAAAAAACATAATGTAAGGAAACAACGAAAAAACATATTAACATTAAACCATAAAATTTAATCAGTGTTTATTTAAATTATAGATATTTTTTAAAAGTCGCTTCGAACAAAATGTATTTTGATTTTTGAGTAAGTAGCTAACCCGGTTATCGATCCTCTTAATTGTGATTTAAATACATGTTTTGTATATCAAGATCGTTGAAATCCATTTATTAAAACGCAATTTCAGTAACCAGTGATCGAATTTCATATATACTCAACTCGATAAACAACCCTCTTAATTGTAATTTAATACATGTTTTTTATATCAAAATCTTTGAAATCCATGTATTAAAATGTAATTCGAGTAACCAATGAACAAATTTTATATTTTATACATGATGGATGGATATATATATATATATATATATATATAATCTTAACTTGAAAATATAATAAAAAAATGAAGAAGAAAAACTTACAAATGATTTGATGAAACTCCAAAGATAGAATTTTAGAGAGAAATACAAGGGGAATTTAATCATATATGTTGTGTATATAGTTTGTTTATATATATGATGCTCACGAGATCTTAATCCTTGCCGTTGGATTAATCATGTTGGCGTTTTGTTAAACGTTTTCTTATTTTGTCACTATGTACAACTAGGTACCTTCCACTTTGATACTATTAAACTTAGCCCCTAATATTCAAGAGTTAACTCAGTTAGATAATAGATTAAAATAATGTAAATTAAACTAGTTGGGTAACGGATTAAGATAATGACATGGCTAGTTGGGTTGACGTATTATTGTATTAACATATTATAAGTGCGGTCTTTTTCTTTAAATAAATATGATGACATGTAACGTTATGTGTAAGGCCCCAAACCCGGGAGGCCTCACTCGTTGGATTTACTCATTCACAAACAGTTCTTAAACATGAGTATCAAATAATGCAGCGGAATCATTCATTCAACATAACTAAAAACTTGTTCATACATGCGGAAGCGTACATTGTCAATTACATAAACTTAACATAAACAACTCATAACGGGATGCCAGTCTTCATGATCGACCGGGTAACTCTTCTCGCTTGCCAAGCATCACCGTCCATCGTCCATACCTGCCTTAACCTGAATGTGCATACTAAAAAGGTCAGCTACGCTAGTGAGTTCTAGCATTTCATAAAAACATTAACATCAACATTTGCCAAAAACGTATCATTCATTTAGTAAAAACCTTTCCCAAAAGCAGATAATAATTTAACATCTTTAAAAAAAAAGTTTCGTACCCATATTATCATCAACATCATAATCATAAACACCGTTAAACGGATCGTTCATTAAAACTTTTAACATTCATTTAAGTCATACATTATTATCTAAATCTGTGTTACCCTTCGTTCCGTCATTTAGTATGGTATTGCCCCTAAGGCTTAACTGCACGAAGACCGACAATACCATACATTCCGTCAATTCCCTTATGGTATTGCCCCTAAGGCTTAACTGCACGAAGACCGACAATACCATACATTCCGTCAATTCCCTTTTTGGCAAAAACATTTCAAAACCTTTCCTTTCGTAAACATCGTTTCAACATTTCAAAACCTTTCCTTTCGTTAAACATCATTTCGTTAAAACATCATTTCGTTAAACATCATTTCTTTAAACATCATTTCGTTAAACATCATTTCGTTAATCATTTCGTAAGTATGCACACCAGCCCAAAAACATTAACAAAACATTTAAAAGAGGGCTCTAGAACTCACCTTATAAGCTAGTCTCGGTTGTCCTAAACAAAGGTCCAACAACGTCACTTTCGATCTGAATTGATTAATTAAATACACATCAGACCTAAATCCCGACTCTAACGGTTTACTCGTTCTGTTACAGGTGAATACACTGACTTCACTTACTGATGCAGACCTATCGAAACTACTTAGTTTCGACAGGTGCAGGCCCATCGAAACTTCTAGTTTCGATAACTGCAGGTCACTCGAAACTTCTAGTTTCGACAACTGCAGGTCACTCGAAACTTCTAGTTTCGACAACTGCAGGTCACTCGAAACTTCTAGTTTCGACAACTGCAGGTCACTCGAAACTTCTAGTTTCGACAACTGCAGAACTCAGCTATCTTCTCCAAAAACCCTAACTTTCGCATGCAGGTCCGATCTTGTCAAGATCCGGACTTTTTGCATTCAAAACGTGTATTTTCCCTTCGTGATTCCAGATTTATAACCCTTTCCTCATTTGGTTTATAAAAACCCGTCATTTTCCCGAAAATACCCGAAAACCCAAAGACGAACAAAAACTCAGATTTGGTTCGGGTGTTACCTGATTTCGAGATTCTGATCCGGAGGTTTTGCTCACGAGCTCAGTAGCAACAAGCTCCTTCAATCTCGGGTCGATCCGCCAACTTTCTCTCTCTACGGTTTCTCTCTCTAGATTCTTGCAAATGAGAGAAATGGTGTGTGTGTTGGCTATTTAAAGGGAGGAAACCCCCCCTTCCTTCAAGTTTGCCGGCCCAACCGGCCCGGCCCGTTACGCCTCGTTCTTTTATCCCGTTCGTCCCGGTTCAACCCGTTATTTAAAATCCTCATTTATTTTGGGATGTTACAAGTCTACCCCCCTTACAATAGGTTTCGTCCCCGAAACCTATCATAAGTCAAACAGTTGAGGGTACGACTCCTTCATTTCCGTCTCCGTTTCCCATGTAGCTTCCGATCCCTTCCGGTGCTTCCACTGGACTTTAACCAACTGGATAACTTTGTTACGTAAACGTTTCTCTTTCCTGTCTAGGATGGCCACAGGTTCTTCGATGTAGTTAAAGCTGTTGTCGACCTCGATGTCCGTAAGTGGTACGTGAGCCGATTCATCCGCCAAACACTTTCGCAAGTGTGATACATGGAAGGTAGGATGAATCCCACTTAACTCATCAGGCAATTCCAACCGATATGCGACTTCACCAACCCGTGCCATAATCCTGAATGGTCCGATAAACCTCGGACTTAACTTTCCTCTCTTTCTGAATCGTATGATTCCCTTCCAAGGCGACACTTTCAACATTGCTCTATCCCCAACATTAAACTCAATAGGCCTTCGTCGTTTATCCGCATAGGATTTCTGACGATCTTGGGCGGCCTTCATGCGTGCTTTGATCTGATCAAACCTTTCCGATGTTTCTTTAACGACTTCGAGACTTCCCAATTCCTTCTGTCCAATCTCACCCCAACAAACCGGGGTCCTGCATCTTCTCCCATACAACATTTCATAAGGCGGCATACCTATCGTCGTGTGATAACTGTTGTTGTAGGAGAATTCAGCTAACGGCAGATGGCTGTCCCAACTGCCACCGAATTCGATAATACAAGCACGAAGCATATCCTCCAATGTCTGAATGGTCCTTTCGGACTGACCATCCGTTTGCGGGTGGAATGTTGTGCTGATATTAAGCCTCGTGCCCATCGCCTCGTGAAATCTTTTCCAGAACTTCGATGTGAATCGTGTGTCCCGGTCAGATACGATCGTCTATGGCATCCCATGCCGTGCTATTATTTCATTAATAAACACTTCCGCTAACCTTTCCGACGAGAACGTCTCGCGAATAGGTAGGAAATGAGCACTCTTCGTTAAACGGTCCACAATTACCCAAATGGCGTCATGACCTTTAGCTGTGCGAGGTAGCTTAGTTATGAAGTCCATGGTAATGTGTTCCCACTTCCATTCCGGTATATCAAGTGGTTGAATCTTTCCATACGGTTTCTGGTGCTCGGCCTTTACTTGCGAGCAAGTCAAGCACTTGCTTACATACTTCGTCACATCACATTTCATTCCAGGCCACCAGTATTCCCTCTTCAGATCCTGGTACATTTTATTGGTACCGGGATGGATAGAGTAACGAGACTTATGAGCCTCATCCAAGATTTTGCTCCTAAGTTCGCCACCCATAGGTATCCATATCCGTCCATAACGCGTTCTAACACCGAGGGTGTTATATTCCAACTTGTCCCGTTGGCCAACCATCCTTTCTTTCTTTATATTTTCTTCCTTCAAAGCTTCATCTTGAGCTCTTTCGATTTCTCTCATCACATCCGATGTTACCACCAACTGGCAAGCTTTCACTCTAATAGGAGTAGGCACATCCTTTCGGCTTAGTGCGTCAGCCACCACGTTTGCCTTTCCAGGATGGTACATTATTTCACAGTCATAGTCCTTCAGGAGTTCCAACCATCTCCTCTGCCTCATATTAAGCTCCTTTTGTTCGAAGAAGTACTTCAAACTTTTGTGGTCGGAGTAAATAGTAAACTTTACCCCGTACAGGTAGTGCCTCCATATTTTCAATGCAAATACGACAGCAGCAAGTTCCAAATCGTGAGTCGGATAGTTGACTTCGTGAACTTTCAACTGCCGCGACGCATATGCAATCACTCTCCCGTTGACAGATCCTTGTGTAGTCTTGACTATACCTCTCTCGTTCTTGATAGACGTTATCTTTTTCAGCATCGTACATCCCTAGTCGGTCTTTCACATCTAACCGTTAGGGTTCTTATATCGTCATTCTATGTGAAATGTCTTATCAAACTCGGAGTCGTCCACAGAAGACTCCTTGGCCATAATTTCAACTCCTCGTTCAGGTTATCCACCTTTCCATCTGGACGGTTCCTATCGATCGTCTCTCAACTATTTGGATCATTGTGTATACCTCATAAGCTGTCCATGGTGCATTCGTCCTTGAAGGACCATACCATGTCGTTCTCGAATGAATCATAATATCCCGTTCCTGAATGATTCCTACTATCAAGTTTCCTAAGGTACCGTACCATCTCATTCCCGAAGGAACCACATCGTCTCGTTCCCTAAGGAACCATATGCTTCATTCCAGAAGGAACCTTATCGCTTCGTTCCCGTAGGAACCGTATCGCTTCGTCCCCGTAGGAACCGTATCGCTTCATTCCCGTTGGAACCGTATCGGGTATCCCCCAAACATATGAGGTATCCCTTATCACACTCAACTTGTCGGGAAGGTATTTATTCAGATGGCACACTAGTCACTCGAACTTTTCATTCATATCTTCATACACAATCTCCTTCTAGTCTTTCTTTCAAACGTACTTGTCAGGTTTTACGTTTCACATCGTTGGTTCATTGAACACCCTTATTCCTACATATCACTGGATGGTCTTAGGGATTGGCATCCCATCTGACCGACAATATATATTCTCTAGCTACTCGTTTCCGTTAGCCTTTTCTGCATGCATTTCTTCTAAAGTCACATTCGTTGGTCTTACTATGGATAGATGACACGTACGGTGACACTTGTACTTTCATTTCCTTTCCTAGTTTCAGTGGGTCCCTCAACGGCTTTCCAATTCTAGTAACACTCGCAGCTATTGATTAGACTTAGACATAGTAGAGCGTTCTCTGAGTCGCCTTTAATTTCTTCTTAGTGCCACTGCCTTACTTCACATTGATGGTCAAAACTTGTCTTTCACATTCATTCTAGACCAACAATCCTTGGGTCAGATCTGGTTTGATTTGGTTTAGTCTGCACGCCCTAATTAACATCGTGGTTTCCGTCTCTTGTTGTTGTTGGTATATCTATTTTCTCATTTCAGCAGATACCCTTATTAGTTGTCTTGGACTGTCTTCTACATGGAAAGATGCACTTTGTGCATTCGTGCACTCATATATTCTTTGGACATACACTAGTGTGGTTATTTCTTTCATGCTCATGCATACTTCAACAGTAGACCGATTCTTATTCATCAGAACGTGTTTGCGCTAAGCGTAGCCCATCCTAGCTCCTTGGCATCCTTCATACGTATGCTCGTCTAACTTAGGTAAACCGAAGTTTCATTCCTCCTCATCTTGTCTGTGGCTCGTACTTGCTGACATCATTCACCGTTGTAAGGTACACCATCTTTGACATCATTACCATTACTAATGATGTTCATCAATCTCCTTAATCGTTACTCGGGTGACTAACATCTCGTAGTCGTGGTTGAGTAATTGGATCAACTCTGATACGTAAGCATTAATCAATACCATAAGATTCACCATCATGCACGTGCACCTGTAAATTCACAATTTCGCGGATCCAAACGAAATTACCAATTTACCTTACTCGAGCATTCTAGTTCCTCTTATAACACTTTCTAATACTCGCGTCCCTTCAAAGTTGAGATTTTGTCCCGGCATTCTCATCGACACCTCTTACCACTTTCGCTCTAAGTCAACACAACGGAGGACATTTCGCATCACACTCGTACGGTCTCATGCACACTACCTTCCGGTTCCGCAAGAACTCTTGCCTTTTCACTATAAACTTGGTGGGCGGGAATCCTACCGTGTCATCCGGTACGACCCTCACCACGCCTTCCGCCTATTCTTCCCTCCATTTCGTTCTTAAAAGACAAGGAATCTAATGTCATCACGCTAGTTAACAAATAAAATTCAATAAGTACTGTAAGATGTTAATATACACTGGCCATCTGTAATTAACTATTACACTACCTTTCGATTTCTATTTGACCACCTTTGTGATTCCATCAGAACACAAGTCCTTTCCTAACTCTTCCTAAGGCATACTACATACACATACTCTACTTTTCATACCTGATGCTGTGGCTCGAGTTACCCGTACTGGCATCCGCTTTCGGTCCCATTCAAAGTTTAAGTTCAGACATTAGGGGTGTCCGAATCTCTCAAACTATTGCTCTGATACCAACTTGTAAGGCCCCAAACCCGGGAGGCCTCACTCGTTGGATTTACTCATTCACAAACAGTTCTTAAACATGAGTATCAAATAATGCAGCGGAATCATTCATTCAACATAACTAAAAACTTGTTCATACATGCGGAAGCGTACATTGTCAATTACATAAACTTAACATAAACAACTCATAACGGGATGCCAGTCTTCATGATCGACCGGGTAACTCTTCTCGCTTGCCAAGCATCACCGTCCATCGTCCATACCTGCCTTAACCTGAATGTGCATACTAAAAAGGTCAGCTACGCTGGTGAGTTCTAGCATTTCATAAAAACATTAACATCAACATTTGCCAAAAACGTATCATTCATTTAGTAAAAACCTTTCCCAAAAGCAGGTAATAATTTAACATCTTTAAAAAAAAAGTTTCGTACCCATATTATCATCAACATCATAATCATAAACACCGTTAAACGGATCGTTCATTAAAACTTTTAACATTCATTTAAGTCATACATTATTATCTAAATCTGTGTTACCCTTCGTTCCGTCATTTAGTATGGTATTGCCCCTAAGGCTTAACTGCACGAAGACCGACAATACCATACATTCCGTCAATTCCCTTATGGTATTGCCCCTAAGGCTTAACTGCACGAAGACCGACAATACCATACATTCCGTCAATTCCCTTTTTGGCAAAAACATTTCAAAACCTTTCCTTTCGTAAACATCGTTTCAACATTTCAAAACCTTTCCTTTCGTTAAACATCATTTCGTTAAAACATCATTTCGTTAAACATCATTTCTTTAAACATCATTTCGTTAAACATCATTTCGTTAATCATTTCGTAAGTATGCACACCAGCCCAAAAACATTAACAAAACATTTAAAAGAGGGCTCTAGAACTCACCTTATAAGCTAGTCTCGGTTGTCCTAAACAAAGGTCCAACAACGTCACTTTCGATCTGAATTGATTAATTAAATACACATCAGACCTAAATCCCGACTCTAACGGTTTACTCGTTCTGTTACAGGTGAATACACTGACTTCACTTACTGATGCAGACCTATCGAAACTACTTAGTTTCGACAGGTGCAGGCCCATCGAAACTTCTAGTTTCGACAACTGCAGGTCACTCGAAACTTCTAGTTTCGACAACTGCAGGTCACTCGAAACTTCTAGTTTCGACAACTGCAGAACTCAGCTATCTTCTCCAAAAACCCTAACTTTCGCATGCAGGTCCGATCTTGTCAAGATCCGGACTTTTTGCATTCAAAACGTGTATTTTCCCTTCGTGATTCCAGATTTATAACCCTTTCCTCATTTGGTTTATAAAAACCCGTCATTTTCCCGAAAATACCCGAAAACCCAAAGACGAACAAAAACTCAGATTTGGTTCGGGTGTTACCTGATTTCGAGATTCTGATCCGGAGGTTTTGCTCACGAGCTCAGTAGCAACAAGCTCCTTCAATCTCGGGTCGATCCGCCAACTTTCTCTCTCTACGGTTTCTCTCTCTAGATTCTTGCAAATGAGAGAAATGGTGTGTGTGTTGGCTATTTAAAGGGAGGAAACCCCCCCTTCCTTCAAGTTTGCCGGCCCAACCGGCCCGGCCCGTTACGCCTCGTTCTTTTATCCCGTTCGTCCCGGTTCAACCCGTTATTTAAAATCCTCATTTATTTTGGGATGTTACATTATGCTACAAACCGATCATTTGAGTTAATTAAGAAATACAGTTGTCATTGTGGTAAATTGAAAACTTTTGGATATTTAATCCTACCCTCGAAGTCGGCATTTGAAAAAGTTTTAGTGTCTTTTACAAGCCAACTTAAGCAATCTGATTTTCAGTCAATAAGTTAGTCATTAAACATTTGACTAATCTAGTTTTCAGTTATTATAAATAATTGAGAATAAAGAAAGATTATTTATGTGAATTTCTTAATTTTAATTTAAGTGGGGTTTTGAAAACATGTACTAAATTCTAAGATATATATTTGAAATTAAATATTATATTCTAAAAAATATGTAATTTAAATTATTGATTTTAAATGTATGCAACTTACCATTTTAAGAAAAAGTTGAAAAGAAATTTAGGAAATAATGGAGAAAAATGTAATCTATGAGGACAATATCTGACACACTATAAGTACTTGAAGGGGTATTGTCAAAAGGATGTTTAAAAGCCTAAAATTGGCATTCTAAGCTGGGAAAAAGGCACGTATCAATCACGCAGCAATATGAACCGTTGGATGTGTTTTGATCAACGGTGATTAGCAAATAATTAAAAATTAAATAGCATTAATCAAGGGAAATGTGAATAACGTGAAAAGGGATAAACCAAAACACTAGTCACCCCGTTGTACCCGGACCAGCTAGTATACTTCAGGAACCTGCTTATCAGGTGAGTTTTATGTACTCTCTATGTGTTACGTGTAAAAGATTTTAAATATTTTAAGGTTGAAGTGTATACATGTAAGAAATGAATTTTATGAATGCTAATATGACTATACATGTTATATGAAAGTAAATGATGAACAAAGAATGAAACGAATGTTTACAAAGAATGAAATGAATGAATGACATAACGTGAATGAATAACATAACTTAAATGAATGAAATCTTGCTTTATATTTTTATATATTGCATGTTATGAATGTATGTAAACATTATAGACGGAAATACGGACTACTTCGGTAGGACGGTACGATGATGACGGCTACTTTGGTAGACAGACGACCATACGACTATTATGAAGACGATATGTTAAAGTCTAGAAATGTAGACCAAATACAGACTACTACGGTAGATGGAGGCCTTTAATCGAAGCACAGTTGCATATATAGTTCGTTTGGGAAACGGTTGCCTTAGGGTGAACGGGCGAATATGACGGACTACGACAGTAGGACGGTTAAAAAAATGACGGACGGCCGAAGGTTGCCGGACAGTTGTAAGAATGACGGTCGGACGGTTGTAAGAATGACGGCCTATGACGGTAGGACGAAGCGTTTGTCTTTGTGACTTAGGCAATCAATGACGGGCTGATCACCCTTATGTGTAAGACCAATAAATATTCAATGAATGCAAAAGTGTATGTATTAATATACGTACCCACATATAAATGTTATATGAAGGCAAGTAAAATATAAATGTGTATATATACATATATATATATGTGCTCATAAAGATATGATAAGAAATAATGTTTCTGCCTACTTGCTTTAAACTAGAACTCACCAACGTTAGCTGACTTTTAGTATGCACTTTAGCAAAAGGAAAGGGCGTGCAAAGGCGTGAAGGCCACCCGGTTCAAGATTGACATCATGTTAATTGATTATGTGTTAAGAATATGTTTTCTTTTATTGTTAAGACTTCCGTTGTTTATGTAATCGATGGATGTATGCTTCCGCTGTGATTGCATGTTTAATTTAAATTCAGCATTTTGATAACTATGTTTATGAGTAAATCCAACAAGTGAGGTCACCCGGGAAAGATGCCTTACATGTTTCATTTTTATTAGGTTTATAATGTAGAAAATTAAAATTTCTTTTGAGACATGTACTTGATGATATTATTTATAATTTGTATGTTGTGAAGTATATAGATAATATTATATAAAAATAATAACGTGGAAAGCTAAAATTTCTTTTGAAACATGTATTTGATGATATTATTTGATAATATTGTATGTTGAGACATGCTTCTAAGGTTGCTGTTCCAAAAAAAAGATAATATTATATAAAAAGTTTATAATGATATTATTTATTTACGATGACTCTTATATTTATTCAATATATTATATTTTAATTTGTAATAGTTGTTATATAAATAAAAATTATACAATAATTATGATGGTAAAAAAAGAAATGTACTTAGAAATCTCAACGTATTTTTTTAACAAACTAACGAGTAACGACTATACCCGATACCCGTGAGTATACCCGACGGGTATTGAGCTGGATGTATGGGACATGATTTTACAACCAGAAATGGGACAGGGTTACCAATACTCCGCCCGAATCTGGTCCATTATCATCCCTAAACCAAAACCATGGTTCGTTTACACGACACCTAGGGGAGTCACGTGACCACCACTCTTGTCATGGCGTTAATAACATGATGAAACCGGCAATTTTAACAGTTCATAGCTGGCCATATTCTCGATACCGAACACCCCCATCTCCAAACGGTTGGCATACAAAGTATCTATTTGAGTATTGATACAAACGAAATTGCTGTATCGCTTGGAGCCAGACTTGGGCTTCGAGCAAGCTTTAATGTACCCAAAAAAGTTAAGGTGTGCCCGGAACTTGAGAGTTTTTCCCTAAGTGTCATATTAGATAAAACCACAGTATCAGTATCTTCTCCAATAGCACGTACAAGATTTCAAAGTCTGATCGACACATTGCTCTCAGCTTCGAGCCCCATCAAAGTTATTTAGAAGAAGAACAATTGAGGGATCTTGAAGGTGTTGGGCTATCTGATCATATAGTTAGTACTCAGTGGGGATTTTAAAATGAAGCTCAAGTTGACTAGGTTTCCATTCTTTCCACAAACTCACATGCATATATATTTTGCTTGTGATGTTGGACTCAGAGTTGCTCCGGTTTGCAAAATACAATATAGAAAATGTGTGACTTCCGTACGTACTACGTAGTACCTTATAACTTAGAATACAAAGTGTTATTGCAGAGTTTTATTGTATTTCATTTTAAATATATCAATGGTTTAACATCAGTTAGCAAGCATAGTACCTTATATGTTAGAATGCAAAGTGTTATTGAATAATTTTTATTGTATTTCATTTCAAATATTATCAATAGTTTAACATGAGTTAGCAAGCCTGCATGTAGGGTTCGGTTTGGTTTTGAGCTCCCACCGAATCGAAACCGAAAGTTTCGGTTAAGGGATTTTGAAAACCGATTGGTATCGGTTAATTCGGTTTCGGATAATCAGTTATTGGTAGTCATTCGGTTCGGTCAGGTTCGGTTAACCGCTAAACCAAAACTTTTGACATAAGCTAAAGTAATTGAACTTTTGTTAAGATTTGACTAGAAATCAAACCCAAATGCATATTATAACTAAATTTGCTAAATAGTATATTTTTTTTATAAAAGTAGTAGGGTTCTAATGAAAATAATTATGTATGAAGTGTATCGCGTGTCTTAAAATGTAAATAGTTATATGTATGTATATATATGTGTGTGTGTGTGTTTGTGTATCTGTATGTATGTGTGTGTGTGTGTATACATATAATCGGTTCAGTTAATTCGGTTATGTCAAACACCAAAACGAAATCGAATCACAAATTTCGGTTAATCAGTTATGGGTTAACCGAACCATCGGCTATTTGTTCGGTTTGGTTAATTCGCTTGTTTGCTCACCCTTACCCCGTGGATGTAGGTCACATTTTTTGAACCATGTTAAATTCTTGTGTTGTTTATTTTTATGTTTCGTGTTTTTGCGTGTTTGATCCTAACCGAAAGAAATGGTGAAGAAAGAAACGAAAGAACCAGAATCATAACAAAATAGCAACAAAAAGTGTGAGTCTTCTTGCAGTTGTCATTCTCATCTACATATGTATAGGCATAACTGGCCATATTCTAGATACCGAGCACCCCCATCTCTAATCGGTTGACATACAAAGTATCTATTTGAGTATTGTACAAACGACATTGTTGTATCGCTTGGAGCTTGACTTGGGCTTCAAACAAAAAGTGTGAGTCTTCTTGCAGTTGTCATTCTCATCTACATATGTATAGGCATAACTGGCCATATTCTAGATACCGAGCACCCCCATCCATAATCGGTTGACATATAAAGTATCTATTTGAGTATTGTACAAACGACATTGTTGTATCGCTTGGAGCTTGACTTGGGCTTCAAGCAAGCTTTAATGTACCCAAAAAAATGAAGGCATGCCCGAAACTCGGGAGTATTTCCCTAAGTGTCAAAATAGTTAAAAACCATAGTATCAGTACCTTCTCCAATAGCACGTACAAGATTTCAGTCTGAATGACACATTGCACTCGGCTTCGAGCCCCGTCAAAGTTACTTATATGAAGAAAAAATTAGGGTTCTTGAAGGTGTTGGGCTATCCGATCATACGGTTAATACTCAGTGGGGATTTTAAAATAAAGCTCAAGTTGGCTAGGTTTCTATTCTTTCCACAAACTCACACGCATATATATTTTGCTTGTGATGTTGGACTCAGAGTTGCTCTGGTTTACAAAATAGAATATAGAAGATGTGTGACTTTCGTGCGTACTACGTAGTACCTTATAAGTTAGAATGCAAAGTAGAGGTGTGCATGGGTTGGTTTGGGTTAAAACCAAACCCAAAACCGAAAGTTCAGTTTTTGGTTTTTTAAAACCGTTTGGTTTCAGTTTTTGGTTTTTAAAATGGGTTCGGTTTCGGTTTTGGTGGGTTCGATTAATCGGTTATTGAACAAATGTCTCTAAAGGATGAAGAAATCAAGGTTTTGAAGTTAGACCTGGCAGAGCAAAAGGAAGAAGTAAAAGACTTGAAGGTAGAAGTGGTCACCTTGAAGAACTAACTGGAAATCCAACAGACACAACTTGCAGTACAACAAGAGCAGTTGTCAAAGCAGCAACAGGATCTGCTTGCTATAACCACTTTAGTCAACCAGCTCAAAGCTTCCATGGTTAAATCTTCACAGTAAACAGAAACTCAAAGGGAACCAGACTCACAGGATTAGGGGGAGACTCATGTATCTTTATAACTAATCATGAATCCGCTGTGATCATTCATATAGGAGAAGCTGAAAAGCCAAAGGACTCAGTAGAAGTAAAGGTGAAACAAATGGAATATTACTTATGTCACACCCCAACCGACGGCGGAAACGTCGGGGCAGGACATGTAGACTGTTCATAAGCTCATGGTTTACTAAAGTTGAAATAATTTAAACAACCAATTTCATTTCATAGTTCAAGAATTCAAGTACAACATTTACAAGTATCAAAAATACATGAATATCTTTATTAAGTTTAAAACTAGGTCCTCAATCCTAAGTGAAGGCAACTTGATCAACTCACACATTCGTACCTGAAACATGATAAAAATGAGGTCAACTAAAAAGTTGGTGAACATACACAGGTTTTGACACCACAAGTAAAGTTCAAATGTTTTGTGTACAATTCATATGATACATGGTTTATAAAACATTTATGGAGAATCTAAGTTAAGCTAGTTACACAAATATAACCTTGTAACTGAAGGGCATAACAACACATGTTATCCTGGTGTAAATGTAGGGCATAACAACACTTGCTATCCTGATGTAAATGTAGGGCATAACAACACATGTTATCCTGATGTAAATGTAGGGCATAACAACACATGTTATCCTGCTGTAAATGTAGGGCATAACAACACATGTTATCCTGATGTAAATGTATTAATGATTGCACGAGTATGTCATATGTATGTAGCCTTAACAGTTTAGCATTCAAGCACAAAGCACAAATAAACACATATGATCATATTGTAGAGTTGTACGTATGTAATTGTAAATAGTGTGTTATTGAGTAATCATGTTTCACCCAAAAAATGTACAGAAAAAAAGGGGCTATGTAAACTCACTTGTACTGGTTGTGTAGATAACACGAGCAATAGATAGCACCAGTGATTTACAAATCACAAAGTTAACCTAGAGTTGAATTTATATGAATATGAATTAATAATGTGCACAAGGTCTAAGGCAAGTATAGGGTTTAACGGGGTTTGAGTGTAGGAATTTATACAAAAGTGTTTGTGACATCACAAGTAATGAATGTGTAAATTGTTGTTTGTAATGGAATAAAAGTTTAATATAAGATGTAAATTCAAAGTATATATGAATTAAATGAAATAATAATTTGACTTAGGGTTTAATTTAAAATAGATAAATGATAAATAAATTCTTTTTATTCATTATAATAATAAAGTGCCATTAAAAAGGGGAGTGTAAATATATATTAGTATATATATTTAAGAAATTATACTGAATATAATTTAAACCCTAAACGGATTATTAATGTAAAAGGATAACTAATTTAAATAAATACATTCTTTCTATTCATTTATTTATTATAATAAATAATATGTCCTTTAATAATATGGGAAAAGTAAATATATACATTAATGGATATTTAGAAAAACTACATTTGTTTAATTAAGGTTTAAACCTTAATATAGATAATTAAAAGAAAATAATCTATAAAATCTGTTTTATGGAATGGTAATGTATATTTTAAATGTTTTGTTTAAACATTTTAAATAATTTAATTTAAAATACCTTTAAATGATTTTATATATAAAACATGAGATTCTAGTTAATTAAAGTATAAAAATAGTTGTTTCTCATTTAAAATCGTTAATTATGGTACTAATCAGTCCCAAACGGTATAGAGTTTATAAAAATAATTTTTATAAAATTGTTGGAGTATTAAAAACGACTTTTAAAAAGATATGTAGACCACCCGGTTCGAACCCGGGTGGTTTCTGTGTGAATATCACGAATTACCATTGGGCCAAGGGACTAATGCTGAGAATAATCCGGTCCTCAAATTATCTAATGTGAAATCACAGAAGGGTCGGGTTTGGTTATAACTGATAAAGCAAAAAGAGGGCGCGGGCGTGGATTTCGAACCATCAACCAAGTGCGTAGAGGGACAAGGGTGTTAGCAACTCATCTGGGCTTAAAGCCTTGACAGATTGCTGATGCGTAATGTTCTTAACACAGAACCCCAACCCATCTTCTTCCCACATCGCGTCTCCGAAACCCTAGTCCCCAAATTGGTTGAGATTAAACACAGGTATGAGCCCAAAATCTTAGGGCTTTTAATCAGAAGGTTGAAACGAGTAAAAGGATGTATCAATTACCTGAAATGATTAGGAGAGGAGAGAGATCGACTGAAGCGTACAGGTTCGAGTCCTTCGACCGCGAATCGTGTTTCAGAGGTTAATAGATGTAGGTTTGAGGGCACAGCGAGTAAGAAAGAGGTGTCGCGAGGATGTATGAGTAGATTATATGTGCTAATTCCATTCGAACGTGTCAATTGGATTCGGGATTGACAGAACGGCCATAGGGTTGATATTCAAATTAGTTCATTTAATTTGCGATGTATTAGGTAATGCTTTGGGTTTGGAAACTTGCCAGTAACATCTGAGCATGATTTCAGGTCTTTACGTACCATTAATTCCACGGATTGAGACCGAATTTAGGCTCGGGTTGACTCTTAAGAGTCAAACACGTTTGATTTCCATTCTGGACGCAATTCCCGCTTAATTGGTTGATTAATTGAGTTGGAAATCTATTGTGAGGCATTCATGTATACATGGTAAGTCCTACGATTCTGGAACTTGATCGACTTTGACTCGGATTGCACAAAATCGTTCCTGTTGACTTCATAAAGTCAAAGTGACGTGAAAATGGTTCAAAATCTTGATATAGGTTCAAGAGAGTTCAAGTGTTGAGGTTCAAATGAAGATTAAGGGGGTTCAATTGCTTGTGAAAGGGTTCAAGTGCTATGAAAAAGCTTCAAGACCAACTTTGTTTGATTTAATTTATTTTAATTGTATATAAAAAAAGTTTTTATACAATAAAAAAAATTCTAAACATTATATGTTTTATTATTAATTTATAAAGGAAAAGTTTTTATTTCTTATATTTTTATAAATGGTGTAAATGATTATTATTACAAAGTATATATGTATATATATATATATATATATGTAAATATACATACATATGTTACACATATAAAATAGAAAATAATATGTTAATGCAAAGTTAAAACTTTGATTTGATACATGTTAAAATGGTAATTAATGTGGCATAAGATGTTAGACAAGTATGGGATTTGAATTGGAGTGTCATTATTACATAAAAATAAGATAAAAATTATAACAGAAAATCATGGATGTTACAGTATCCCCAAGTTGAGAGAATTTCGTCCCGAAATTTAACTGATGGAGTCTATTGGACGAGGAAAAAAAATGAGGGCACTTAAGCTTCATTTGATCCTCACGTTTCTCAAGTAAATCCTGAGCCACGTTGGATTCTCAATGAACTCTGGGAATTGGTTTGAGGAGTACGATTGATAATAAGGTTCAGGTCTGTTTCTAAAGGTCAGGTATAAATGATAATAATGAATTTAGTTTTTTTAAATGAATTTAAGGAGGAAAACTTATCGAATAATAATTTGGATTCTATAGGTGAAATGCATTACTTGAGATGGATTTGATGATCATGGTTTGTTTAAGATGTAGTCTAATGTGCTCAAGAATTGTCAGTGGATAAGAGATTTCACGAACACTGGCCCGTCAAACAACATAAAACTTTACGTGACACGAATCACGCTACTTCTGAATATATGACATGAACACTTATATATAGGAAGTACCCGCGGCGTATCCACCATGCCCTTGTCATATCTCATTAGTTTCGTTATTATATATCATGATAGGTTTCATGTTATAACACACGACAGAATTTGATATGTTTTCCATGTGCTGATTTTTTTTATAATTACGTGTGAACCCGTAATTATCCAAATCGTCGCATGGTCCGTATAGTCCATCCCATTGTGTGTGTGGGCCAGGGGGTAACACAAAATCACTTAATTCGTAATTATTTTTTTTCACGTATGTGCTGCTAACAAGTAACCATGTCCATAGATAGTAGAGTCAATCAGGTACTAAAGAGTAATAACGTGGCATAATTTAGGGTTCCATAGCTTCCTCGTGTTTGAACAAGAATACGTCAAACCCCGAGTAGCTTTCATGGATAATGTGAATAATCATGCCTTGTGTATGATGTACTTAATCAATTGCAACACTTGTAAACAATTTAGTTCCGTGTATAATGTAAACACATAAGTTCCATGTATGATCTAGTGTCATGTACATTGTAAACAAATAAGTTTCATGTATAATGTGAACAATTTAGTATCATGTATATTGTAAACAAATAAGTTTCATGTAGGATGTGAACAATTTAATATCAAATAAGTTTTCATGTATAACGTAAACAATTTAGTATAATGTATTTTGTAAATGTAAACAATTTAGTATCCTGCATTTTGTAAACAATGAAGTTTCGGGTATAATGTGAGCAACGTAGTATCATGTATATTGTATAATGTGAACAATTTGGTATCATGTATTTTGCAAACAACTACGTTTCATGTATTATGGGATCAATCCTGTATAATGTATTTTGCAAACAAGTTTCGTTTATTATGTGATCAGTGTAACATTATGTATATTGCAACTACTAAGTTTCGTGTATTTTGTGATCGTGTATAATGTGCTCAGTCTAGTATCATGTATCAAGCCAACAAGTTTCATGTATCATGTGATTAATCTAGTATCATGCATATTGTAAATAACTAAGTTTCATGTATCATGTGAATGTTCATATGTAAGCTATTGGATCTCATGAGTAATGTAAACTATCGAATTTTGCACGTAGTCGAGTGTTGCAGACAAGTGTGTTGTTTGGCGTTCATGTATGATGTGGGTAGTTGGATTTTTTTTTTTTAACTTTTAAAATCTTGTTGAGGTTTATATGGATGGCTAATGCCTACGCGAAATGATTCATCTCATTGCAGTGCCTAGTACAATTATGCATTTCTGAAGTAGTAAGATAACGAGAAAGTTGTGTAGATATTTAGGGCAGTGTGCTTACGAATAACTAATTTATGTTCTTTGTTTGTAAATAAACAAATAGTTAAAATTTATTCTTGTTTGTAAATAAAATGGTGAAGAATAGTTGAATAATTAAATGAAAACCTTTTTATTTAATTTTTAAATTATTATAAGAAGACTATTTTTAAGAGAAAATAATGGCTAGAATTATTTAATAATTAAACCAAGGTTTAATAATAATTAATTTAATGAGAAAAGTCATAATTAATTATCAATTAAAAATAATGCTTTTATAAAACAAGTTGTATTAAGTTTCCTTACAATGTGAAAATGTTTATAGAAAATTTATACTTCAGATACTATTTATAAACTAAAGGTTTGATAATCGCTTTGTTTGAATGAAATAACAATGTTGTTTAAATCAAATAATAAAATGGTTAGTTTGCAAGGAAAACTTATGTACGTGTACTAAATTGTAATAAACAAAACGATGGTGTTTAGATTGTACTTCATTTTTTTTAATATCCTGGAGAGTACTTGGACTGTTCTGCCTGAAGATTCGATAGGCTATACTTAAGTCGAAACAAGGCTAGTTTCGGTAGAGACAGTATCGAAACAAGAAGGTTCGATAGAGAGATTCTTCAACCGAAACTAGTAGTTTCGATACCCTCTAGTTTCGACAGCCTAGTTTCAATGTTTTCTACTTCTGATTTAGGGCTTCATCAGTAGTTTCGATAGAACATGTTCAGCCGCCACCTAGTTTCGACCAAAATCTTCAGCCTCCAACTAGTTTCGATGGAACATCTTCAGCCTTCAGCTACTTCGATACCCCCAATCCAGGTCTGAAAAATGCTTCAGAAAGCCTTACATGTTCTATTTTGTGAGGCCACCATAAGAGAGGTACTGCAATTTGGTGATAATCATGAAGCCCCTGTGGAATTTCCTAGTTTCTACATCAGAGAATGTTTTAGAAGAATGGGTCACCCAGATGAGTTCAAAAGTGGGCAGATCACAAAGACATTCCTTGCCCCTCACTGGAGGTATATTGTGCATATGTTCATTCACTCCATCTCAATCAGAAAAGGTGGATTTGACTCGCTAATTCCATGGTGGTATCTGCTATTCTTGGCTTGATCAAAGGGAGGGATTATAATTTTTCTGGGTTGGTATTCAAACAACTTATAGAGAATCTCACTAGAAGAGTAAGAGACAAATTTCTCGTGTACCCAAGATTTCTACAAATGATAATTAACCACATTCTACCAAATCTTCAACATGAAGGACATGTTCTTGTTCTTGATCATATGATAGCCAAGACCCTCAGTTATATGAAGAGTTCTAGTTCAAGATCGAACAGGATAGTTGTGGACATTCCACTCTTTAGGCATGTGATTAGAGAAGTAGAACCTGTAGTCCCTGATATCGATTCTGATGAAGTCATTGAATCATCATCATCTGAAGAAGAAGCAGAACAGGGTCAAGGGAACCAAGAGCCGGGTGTTGAAGTTGAATAACACATAGAGCAAGATGTTGAACATCCTATCTTAGAGGCTCCTTTTATGGATCAACTGTTAGAAAATCTTGAGCCAGTAATTGAAGAGCAACATGCTGAAAACATAGAAGCAGATGTTAATGATGAGGTTCAAGAGAATATTGAAGCTGAAGCTAAGTCTAGTGACACCTTGGATGAAGGCATCTATGGCACTAAGTATGATCAATCTGACTATGAGTCTGAAGATGAGGAACAGACTGAACCGCCTGCATCCTCCTCCAAGAGACGAGCTGATTCCGAGCCTGATTATGAACAAGAAGAACCTCTTGCAAAGAAAATTAAGACAAGACTGGAGTCCTTAACATCTTCTGATGAATAACTGTTTGACATTCCTGAACACTTAACCCCCACTCACTCACATACTCATATTCCACCACCCTCACCACAACCATCTCTACCACATACACCTATTCCTACACCTCCTGCATCCCCTGTCCCTAATCCATCACCATCTATCCCAAGAGTTAAATCCCTGAGTCTGGAGGTAAAGAGGTTACAAGAATCCATAACAAAACAAGATGAAGTGATTGAAAATCTGAAGACTGAACTGAGAGAATGCAAAGAAGAAGTGAAAGATCTAAGGCTGGAAGTTGGCGGCTTACATACCCAATTTGATGTTCAACAAACCCAGCTGGAAACCCAATAAAAGATAATCTCTCAGCAACAACAAGAGTTCAAAGCCTTATATGATGTTGTTGAACAAATCAAGGCTTCATTGATTAAATCTTCTCAACAGGAAACCCCTTCCACAGCTCAAGGGGAGACCACTTCTGCTGGTGGACCCTCTTCCCCTGCCTTTGTTACTAATCCTCAGTCTGCTTTGACAATCTTCACTGATCAAGCTGCCAAGACAAAGGATGTTGTAGAAGTCAAGGTTGAGGATCCAGAGTTAGACCTTCATTCTGCTAGTAAGAGAAGAGCATTGAGAGGAAAAGGAAAGGGAAAAAAAGCTGATATTGAACTTGTGGTTTTAGATGAAGAAGAAATTGGATCAGATCATGAGTTGGATGAGCTGCTAAAGCAAGTTGATGACTTTGGAACAATTGAAGACTATCCTGAAATTGTTACCCTAGAAGAAGAACATGGAGACAAGCTCAAGTACTTTACTGAAGAAGGAAATGAATTTGATGCTCCAACAGATTTTGAGCTAGAAAATCAAGACATCACAGTGACCTTCGTTGAGCCTGAAAACACTGCTAGGCCAACAGGCACAACTACAGAAACTCCAACAGCTACTCCATCACCAACTATCACTAGATCCAATACTCCATCTGTTTAGGCCTTAGATCCTAGAAGGTCTTGGTTCAAATACATGCAAGCTCAGGAACCACCAAAGCACTATGAGTGGTTTGCTGAGTATCAAGAACTAAAAAGGCCACCAGTAGGGTGGAAGTACGACAAGGAATGCTCACTTTTTATTGTTAGAAGGTACAAAGGAGGAGTGGAGCACTTCAAGTCTCCTCAAGACTTTAGCTCCCTCCCTAAATATGATTTGAGAGCTCTTGCCAAGCTACCTCTACAAAATCCTAGAAATGTGGGCATTGCAAAAGACTTTGAGACCTTCTTGAGAAATCAGACCTTCAATGATTTCAGATGCATGTCTACTGCTAAGCCAAGAAGAGTTATCTCAAAAACAAGAATCCATCCTAGAACTCAAAGGCCCTGGGTAAGCCTTCGGTACAAGCCTGCTGAAACTGTCAAATCTATAGTTCTGCCACGATCAGTACCCGTCCAGCTACAAAATTTCAGAAAATGGTTTTACAACTCAACCATCGGAAGTGCTGTGATCAAATGTGAAGGCAAAGAAGACATTCATATTTTTGAGCCCATGGAGCTTCTAAAGTTTCAACCTGAAGATCTTGAAGTTTTGTTCAAAAACCCCATCAAGCTCTTTCATGGAGATGATGAACCTGATGCTAAGGCTTATCAAAGAGTGGTGTCATTGAATGTCAAGCCATTTTTCCAGAAACCAAGTCAAGGGCCAACTGCTTGGAAGATGAGTTGAAGACATTGATGCGGCAGCTTAGGGGGAGATTGTAGAGTCTTATTTATTGTGTAAGCTGTTGTCATCAATGTATTTCTTTTTGAACATTGTTTAGTTAGTTTATTTACTTGTAATTTCATTTTATTGTAATTTCCTGTTTTGTTTCTAAGTCTGGGCCATCGAAACTATCTAGTTTCGATTGAGGTTTGTTCAATCGAAACTAGTAGTTTCGATAGATAGGTAGTTTCGACAAGGTGTTTCACTTTTGTAAATGATTACCCGAAACTAGTAGTTTCGGTGAGCATAGTTTCGAGCCTGTCAGCTTCCTATAAATAGCCTAGTTTGAGAATGTGTGGATAGCGGCTGTAACCCTGAAATTCTCTCTTTCATAGTTTTCTGAATCAATACACATTTGGAGTTAGTTCACCCGTTTTTCTTACAATTTCATATCTTATTTGTGTTGATTCCTGTGTGGTTTTGCCTGTTTATCTTCACCAATTCTGTTTCACCACCATACACATAGATTCCGCCTGTGTGTATGTGTAATCGATCTGTTGAGTGATTTTCGATTGAAATCTGGACCTACAAAATCCTGACAATGTCAATGAAGCTCGTAAATTTGAGTTGTTCCTGCAACAACAAGTCCTCAATGACTTCAGGTCGATGAAAATCACACTCCCAAAAAGACTCATCTCCAAAACCAGGATTCATCCCAGAACACAAAAGCCTTGGGTAAGCTTGAGGTACAAACCGGCAGAAACTGTCAAATCTATCTTACTGCCAAGGTCTGTACCAGTTCAGCTCTAGAGGTTCAGAAGATGGTTTTATAATCCATATCTTTGAGCCAATGGATCTTTTGAAATTTCAACCAGAAGATTTGGAGGTTTTGTTCAACCATATCTCACATGAAGATGATGAGGCAGATGCAAAGGCCTATCAGAGAGTTGTGACCGTGAATGCCAATCCCGCTTTCATAAATCAAGTGATGCACCAAGTGCATGAAGAGTTGAAGACAATGATGCACTAGCTTAGGGGGAGATTGTAGAGTTGTGTATTTTAAGCTAATGTCATCATTGTAACTTTTGAACAATTTGTACTTTGTTTATTTCCTTTGTATTCCTGTTTTTCAATAGTTTCAGTTTGATGTAATTTTACTGCTTTATTAGTTTAGCGGCGGTAACCCTTGCATTCTCTCTTTTATAGTTTTCCTTGATTCAATACAAGCTACGGAGTTTATTCATTGTGCTCTTACAATATCATATCATTTTGTATTGAATCTTGTGTGTTTAGCCTGTTATCTTCACCAATCTTCTGTTTCTTGTCTCTGTTTCACCACCATACACACTGATTCCGCCGGTGTGTGTGTGTGTGTGTAATCAATCTGTTTTATTGATTATGCCTAGAATCTGGACCTACAGAATGATGGAATGAACAATGAAGGTTGAATGATCTACACTTAAAATCTAAAAATACACCTAATATAAATCTATTTTATAAATAATTTAATAAATTATTCTCGAGATTTGGATATCCGAAATATACTTTTTTTAAATTACTATATGATGTGCCATCATTTATACATGTTTTGCATGCACAATTATACCCATATTAAGCACAATTATAGACAAAATGATAAGAATTGATACATAATCTATTTAATTGTGTTACAACAGGATAATTATTTTTGGGTTACAAAAACACATGGAAATCACTCAAAATCAAGGAGAACTTAGCATTCGGATGCAAATTGAACGAAACTTGGCCCAAGAAGTCAAAGATGGAACTCAAAAAGTCAACAGGGGGCTGGAGCAGGCAATGCACGACCGTGTAAAGCCACTCCTGCTCCCCTGTACTCTCCAACTCTGCTAGATTCCCTCACGTGCAAGAAATGGGTGCTTTGCACGACCGTGCATCCAAATGCACACCCGTGCATTGCTAAAATCCAGTCTATAAATAGCAAGCTCATTCTAGTGTTTTAGGTGTCCTATATTGAGGGATGTGAAGGCACGCCGGAACTCTCTCATTTTTGGTCCGTTTTAGATTTTCTTTGTTTGTTTTCCTTTTCTAAGTCTTGTAATATGAAATGATTCTTTTCGTTCGAGTAAACAACATGTAACCTATACCCATTCTCCGTTGGTGTTGGAACACTTTCACACATTGTCTAAGGGTTAGTGGAGTCACTTGTATGGTCGTTCGTGGCTAGTCTTCTTGCGTTGCTCGGGTTGGTTGAACTTTAATTAATTAATTAATGAAGTATTTCTAGTATGTTATGTTATTAAGTTTTCTTCTAATTTATCTTAAAAAGACAAGAATAAGTGATATTTAAACCAACTTAATAATCTTAAATCTTGTGAGTCTCTTAAGCAAGACTTCTTATTTGGGAAGCTCATTCGAGTTTGTATGGTCTATATACAAATGTTGGTGCTACCAACGACCGAGTTAGTATTGATTTATTATTATGGGTTGATTGGAGGTTTGGGTATTCAACGGGTCGTTCGAGTCCTAGCTGGACATTATGAAACGTGTCGGTATTTCTTTACTTCTCTTGTGTTAGCTTGCAGAGGATTTCTAGCGGGAGCCATGGGGCTTGATCTTGAGAATGAAAGTTTTATTTATTTAAAATGAATTTATAAACAAAGACAATTATTTTAAGAATATAAATTGTTAGGTCCGAGCGTTCATAAAGTACATCTGGGAGGAAATTGTGCATTCCGACTTTCCAAAAGAAGTTACATGACATGACGTACGTCAGTTGAAAGGATAATCTTAGTCCGAATAATAAATCACGGGATACCCGACGGACTTGAGACACAGTTAGGACCCCGAGATTTATTAGGAACAGTTGGCCGACTGTATCCACTGTTTCGTTACGAATTACTAACTCCCTCATCGAAATGGTTTGTACTAGTAACTATGACCAACCTTACTAAAATACAACGTTAATTAACAAGTGATTAACAACCGGAGTAACATCTTAAACAAGAAAACATTTCTAATTACATTTCTTATCCTTTTTACATTCTTTTAAAACAAAACCCCTTTTTCCAACTTATTATCCTAGTCAGACAATTGCGAAGGTTGAGTAAAAAATCCGTGTCCATGGTTCGATACTTGGTTCTTACCCAGACTATACTACGCTGCGATATGTAAACTTGCTTATTGTGTGTGTGTTTAGTTAAAGTATTTATCATTTCAATTTATAAATTTAAACATGATTTTGTGTAACTCTAAACAGAATATATTTTCTACACTAAAACACGCTATCACTATCCGAATCCTAAAATACGGATGTCCGAAATTTTAGATATCAAAATATTCGGATAATTTGGGTTTTGTATTCGGATGTTCGAATTTTGATTTTTTTAACACCCCTAGTTTCAGTATAAAATCAAACCGAAAACAAAATATGTATTTTGGTTAGATTTTAAACTATTTGGATTTATTTTGGTGTTCACTTTATTTGGTTTGAAACCGAATATAAAACACCCTTAAGATGATTCGGTTTTCAATTAAAACGAAACATAATATATAATTTAGTTTAGTTTTAAACGGTTTCGGTTAAATTATTTTCGAGAACCCTTGATGAATGTTAGCAAGTAGGGCATGACTTTACTTAGTAATCCATGTCATCAATCCACTCAAAAACCAATTCAGACACTATGACTAATCAACGGCTGATAACCACCTACACCATTTCACACGGATCCCATATGAACCGCCAACACTCTTCCGGCCAAAATTCAAAACCCCCTCCAAAAATTTCACCTTTAAAACCACCCCCACAATCGATCTTCTCCACACCCTTCAAACTCAATTTGATATTTTCTTAATTCTCCTTGCAAAAATGTCTGGTCGTGGAAAGGGCGGAAAGGGTCTGGGAAAGGGCGGAGCAAAACGCCACCGGAAAGTTCTCCGGGACAACATTCAGGGAATCACAAAGCCGGCGATCCGAAGGCTGGCGAGAAGAGGTGGAGTCAAGAGAATCAGTGGACTCATCTATGAAGAAACTCGAGGTGTTTTGAAGATATTCTTGGAGAATGTGATTCGTGACGCCGTGACCTACACCGAACATGCTCGCCGGAAGACGGTGACCGCCATGGATGTTGTGTATGCTCTCAAGAGACAAGGCCGTACTCTCTACGGATTTGGAGGCTAATTTTTAATTAGATTGGGAAATTAAAATGTTTTCTTGATTTTCGAGCAATTAGATCCTTTGATGTTGAATATGTTAAAGAAACCTTTGCAAAAGTAAATCAATTTTCATATCTAAAATTCATAATGTTAATTCATGCTTTGTATGAAACAAATGAAGGGGTCTAGGTTCATATTTCTTCATGAACACTTGTGACCGAAAATGTTCGAAAACCTCGGAAGTATCTTAGGAACTGAATATACAAGCAAGAACATGAGAATCCAAATGCGTATGTCTTAACAAGCTTTGTTGTAACTACAACGTAGTGGGCCGGCTTTGGCAGTCAGACCTGGCACTTGAGACCCGTGGGCCACCGGGAAAGATTGTGCTCTAGTGTAACCTGGAGCACAGCTTCCCCATCCAGATGGAATGAAATACGCTCCATCTAGAAACACGTCTTTAGAAGACCTCCATTTCCAATTCTTCCATCCTTTGTTAACTTCCCTCTTAGTCACCTACAAAAGATTTGGCAATCAAATCTTTAGACACCATTTGAAAAAATAAAATAAAATCCTAACACTCTAATGATAATTATTTAAAATTGTACCTCTTTGTGAGATGGATTTTTAGACGCGATATAATAGTTCCCTTCGCTTAATATTGTTGGATTCGCGCTTCCACCAATCGCGTACATATCCCATTCATCGTATCGATTGTTTGCCACATGTGCATAACCTAACCGTACCCTGATATTTTTATGTGATATATGTATATAAGATAAAGTTACAATGTTTTCATCATATTCATATTCATGTAATGAATATATATTACCTTGGCATCCTTTGAACTAGTCCCGGGCCAAAATGGTTATAAACAACGGTTACTTTCATAATTTTATCTTCAACATTGTTGTCGTTGTGGCCGAATAACATAACCTACATTTTGTAATCGTGATCAACAAAGTGAAAGGAAGGAGTTAAACACGTCGAAATTATAATTTAAAGATTATGATAAGCTAGTATACTTGCCTTATCGTGTTGAGAAAAGAAGTTATTAGAGATTGTGACAAAATTTGAAGCATGTATGACATCAATTAGCCCGTCATACGCTCGAGCTAGGTAGCAATGGTCAATCCACACGTAGGACGACGCGAATATCTCAATGGCGTCTCCATCCGAGCCTCGACGGTGGCCCACGTGCATGGGAGTGCTTCTTACAAGGCCCGGTTTCCCGGGCTTGCAGTCATGAATGCTAATACCATGGATGATCACATGGCTTACTTTTTGTATAGTTATACAAGGCCCGTTTGCAATTTCTACTTTTGCCCCTCGTCCATCGATGGTCTTGTAACTATTCATAATGAGCTCGTTCTTGAGATTGATCACCATATCCTTTGCAAATATGATCCACAACGGTTTGTTTTGGATCACTCCATAACGAAGTGTGCCTGGTTTAGGGTTGATCGGGTTGTCTGAAGGGTTTGTGACCACATATGTTGCACCATTCTTTCCTCCTATAGCACCTTTGCCAAAGCCAATGGCGCAATCAGCCAATGCACGACGATTAGAGGCCCAGTTTGAGGTTTTAAGCCGACATGAATCGATCAAGTTCAAGGCTTTTGAGGTTGGTTTTGGAATGTAGGTGGTGATGGCTTTAGGGGCTTTATAGTAAATTGCATGCGAGATTGAGGCATGGAAGGATAGGAGAGTTAGGATGAAGAAGAGTGAGGCCATTGATGATCTTGTGAAGCTGGATGATAAAACAATTAGAGAGTTCATCGAAATATATAAGATTGGATAATTACATTTTTGCACCCTTATAATTTTCTTTTCTCTATTTTGCACCCGTCATTATTATTTTATTACAACACTAACCCTTAACATTTGAATCTTTTGTAATTTAAACGCAAATCAATATTATTTTTGGTAGTGTAGACTAACCGAGTTTGAGTAAGCTTGAGTTTAGCTTATTTCGAGCTAAAGTTTAAGTTCGGCTCCTGAATAATTTTATGAGCACGGTCCTGACTTTTTTTCATTATTTTTTAATTATTAAAGTATTTTTATATATTTTATTATAATTATATTAAATAATATTTAGTATGTAACTATATATTATGTTATATAAATAATATGGTCGTCCTATACATGACTTTGCCACTGGACCCAATCTCCACCCCGTCTCAAATAGTTAACGAGTGGTTCTACTTATTTAGGTCATAGTTTTTTTTTCTTCCTAATAGTACCTTTTGGGCAAGGTGTGAAGTATATAAAACTAAGTGGTAGCTATATGTAAATAAAGCTAGAACTATGTGGTACACACGATTTTGACTTGCCAATGTGTGTGGAGACGTGAGTGCACGAACTTCTAAAAAAATGTTTAGTCATACATCTCTTTTATAAAATTGTTGACTTTGTGAAAAGGTCATCTGTAGCTAGATTGGGCCATAGCCCAATAGCATCTGCATGGCCCATTGATTCATAAGAAAAATTATAATTTGTGTTATGAAAATCATAAAGAATTGAAACACTATTATCTTAAACATATATTAAAATAATTATATATTAAATGATTGAATTAATGTGATTACTTACTATGATTCATAAAGGCCTATGAAATATTATTTAGGGCATGTTTGGGATTACTTTTGAAACCTAAAAATTAATAAGTTAAAAGGTTGTTTGGGTAATCCAAAAGAAGGTGTAAAATGTGAGATGATAAGTTAAAATCCAAAAGTAAGGAGCTCCTTACTTTTAGAAATGACTTCTCCAAAAGTCATAAGGAGATTCCAAAAGTAATCCCAAACACCCCCTTAATACGTGAAATACATGAAACATATACATAATTTTAAATATATTAAGTAATTATATATAATCGGGAAGGTTATCCAAAAAAGTGTTAATTGTCTAAGAAGGCTAAGAGCAGTTTTAACCATCATAATCTTTAATAAAGGGCTTAGACTCAAGTTGGGAAAAATAGGGGGCTAGAGGGGCATTGTTGGAATAACATCTTTTGTTGATTTTTTTTTTTAAGTTTCTCTATTTTTTTTAATCGTTCATAGTTTTTTTATATGATATTTTTTTTTTAAATTACACCATAAATTGAGCATTTCTTCTATCTTTAATTTGAGTATAACATTGTTGTATAAAAATGACCTTTAAAAAATATGAAAACTTGTACTGTTTTACCATAAAACAGCAAAGTTAATGGAAACTATGCTGTTTTACAAAACAACACAAACAAACAGACCAACACAAAACAAACCAACAAACAACAAACCAACAAACCAGCAGATGTAATGAATAAAACAACATAAAAAGGAATAAAACAGCACAACAAAATGGATAAAACAACACACCAAACCAGCAAACTAGCACAACAATTAGACAAACAAGCCAACACAATTATACCTTTAATCCGAGTAGATCATTCCATTCTAAAGTCAACAAACAAAATGAGGGCCACAAAAAAAAATTGAAACGCCCCAATCCCGGGTAGTCTCATAGTTGGAACAAAACATGCATTCATAGTTCTTAAACTGGAAATATCATAATCTATTACAGTAGAAGTCTTTACTAAATTCACAAGGAATTAAAACTTTATACATCATCGTTCCTAACTATCAAACGCAAGGGAAATGTCAGTCTTCAGAGTTGAGCAGCCCATCGGTCCATGCTGTCCAAGCTCTCACAACTTCTTCGATCTATCATTCTCTAACCTGATATGCATACTAAAAGTCAGTTATACTGGCTGAGTTCTATTTTTTGCTTTATTAACTATAAACTCTGTTTGTCATTATTATAGCTCAATTATAAAAATGAAATAAGATTTCCCTCTATTAAGTTTTAACAAAACATTCTCTGTACTTTAAAACTCTGCATATTTCACAATTTATGAAATTTTTACATTACTATCATTTGTTAAAACTCTGTTTTAGGGAAACCAATTAAGGTGTCATACTCTGTCTCCGTCATTCTGTCTATCACTATACAAATAACAAGTGAACTTGCACTTGTATTAAAAATATCATAACACATATGAACCATTGCCCAAGGACAAGGTTCCTCTTTGCTTGCACCTGTATAAGACTCCTCTGTTGCTTACAGCTCGGGGTAAGACTCCTCTGTTGCTTACATCTCGGGGTAAGACTCCTCTGTTGCTTGCACAAGGCAAGACTCCTCTGTTGCTTGTACATGGCAAGACTTATCTGTTCTACTCTGTGTCAGCTTATAAAAGCGGGACTTCTCTGTTGCTTGCAAGGCTTTCTACTCTGTTCTACTATGCAAATATTCTACTATCACATAAACATTTCACATAACACATAAATGCAGACAAATAGCACATATTATCTCATAAGAACATAACATGACATCTGTCACTATCAATCAGTACCGAAGTATTGCTATCTCTGTCATTCATTTCTTTCTTTAAAACGTTTATTTTAAAGACTGTATCTATTACTCTGTCTCTAGTTCTTTCTCTGTCTGTCATTACTTTCTTTAAAACATTTATTTTAAAGAATGTATATGTTACTATGTCTTTGTTTCTTTCTCTTTCATAAAAATACAATTTTATAAAATATAACTTTGTCTTTTAAAACCCGTGTCTAAGTATGCACATCAACCTAAAAACATTTAAAAATTGGCAATAGAAACTCACATGTGATATGTAGTAGGGTATTGATCCTAGATAAGGTCAGTGGTCCCTATGAATCACACAACATGTAGGTATTCATTCTAAACGGTCTCAGTTTCATATATCGTATACGTTTCATTCCTATTTGCGAGAACTTGAGATCCATACAAGAACTTAAAGTATTCACATTTTAAGATATACACGAGAACTTAAAGTTCACGCACAAGGTTCACGAGAACTTCAAAGTTTGCCCAAAACCTTACATACCGAGAACTACAAGTGTTCGGTAGTCATGAATGGAAAGAACTTCAAGTTTGCGCCCAAACGCTCCTGCGAGAACTTAGGTTCTTGCCATTCCAACCCTAATTTTGCATGAGCTCAGATCTGGCCGGCTTGACGTCAAGATTCAAACTTTATATGTCCAAATCTTGTGTTTAGTACTCTTAAGGCCAGATCTACGTTTTCATGGTGATTCATACCTAAAAATGTTGCTTTTTTCATTAAAAACTCCATTTCAAGCTCAAAACTCATCCTTAAAGAAAAGTAGGAGACTTTGTTAGATTTCATACCTCAAAACGTATAAAATCCGTGTGTCTTCTTCCCCTTTACGACTCTTTGTAGTTGCGAAATGAAATATGGCTTGAACCCAGATCTTTTCCTTTTCTTTTCTTCTAGCTTAGTACTTCCCTCAAAATGCCGAGAACTTTGCAACAATTTTTCTTGAAGTTTGCGCAGACTTATATATGGCTGTTTCCCATTTTAAGGTTTTTACACAATTAGTTCTCCCTCTTCTAAAACAAAAATAAAACCCTTATTTATTTACTTTGGATTTTAGGATGTTACAGTTCTACTCACCTTACAAGAGGTTTTGTCCTCGAAACCTACGATAAGTTAAATAGTTGAGGGTAAGACTCTTTCATCTCATCCTCTGTATCCTATGTAGCTTCTGAACCTTTATGATGTTTCCATCCAATCTTAATCATTTGAATCACTTTGTTATGCAACCTCTTTTATTCTCTGTCTAGGATGGCGACAAGCGCTTCAATGTAGTTCAAGCTGTTCTCCATCTCGATGTCGCTAAGTGGCACGTGTGCTGATTTATCAGCTAAACACTTACGCAAGTGTGACACGTGAAAAGTAGGATGAATCCCACTCAACTCATCATGCAGTTTCAATCGATAAGCAACTTCCCCAACCCGTGCCAAAATCTTGAAGGGTCCGACGAACCTCGGGCTTAACTTTCCCCTCCTTTTGAAACTGATAATCCCCTTCTAGGGAGACACCTTTAACATTACCTTGTCCCCGACGTTGAACTCAATGGGTCTTTGCCTCTTATCTGCGTAGGATCTCTGTCTCTTTAACATTACCTTGTGCGGCTTTCATACGGACTTTGATACGTTCGAACTTTTCTGAAGTCTCTTTGACTACTTTAAGGCTTCTGAGTTCTTTCTGACCTATCTCTCCCCAACATACTGGGGGTTCTGCAACTTCTTCCATACAACATTTCATAGGGCGGCATGCCTATAGTCGCGTGATAACTGTTGTTGTAGGAGAATTCTGCCAATGGCAACTGGTTGTCCCAACTACCACCAAAATCGATAATACAAGCACGGAGCATGTCCTCTAGCGTTTGAATGGTCTTTTCAGACTGACCATCCGTCTGCGGGTGATAGGCCGTGCTAATGTTCAGTCTCTTGCCCATTGCTTCATGAAATCTTTTCGAGAACCTCGATGTAAATCGTGTGTCCCGGTCAGATACAATCGACAATGACACCCCATGCCGTGCTACTATCTCTTTGATGAATAATTCTGCTAGCTTCTCTAACGAGAACGTTTCACGGATCGATAAGAAATAAGCAATCTTCGTTAAGCGGTCCACAATTACCTAGATGGTATCATAACCTTTAGCTGTGCGTGGTAGCTTGGTTATGAAATCCATGGTAACGTGTTCCCATTTACATTCAGGTATAGCCAAAGGTTGGACTTTACCATATGGTTTCTGATGCTCGGCCTTAACCTGTGAACAAGTCAGGCACTTGCTCACGTACTCTATCACATCGTTTTTCACGTTCGGTCACCAATACTCTTTCTTAAGATCCTGATAGATCTTTGTGGCTCCTGGGTGGATGGAATAACCAGAATTATGGGCTTCATCAAGTACTTTAGCCCTAAGCTCCCCAACTTTTGGTATCCACATGCGACCAAATCGGGTCCTCACTCCATGAGTGTTACTTTCTAACTTTTCTTTTTGACTTACCATTCTCTCTTTCTTTATGTTCTCTGCTTTGAGTGCTTCTGTCTGTGCACATTCTATCTTTGTCATATAATCTGGTGTCACCACTAGTTGACATGCTTTCACCCTAATAGGAGTTTGCCCCTCCTTCCGGCTCATGGCGTCAGCAACCACATTTGCCTTCCAAATTATGATAGTAAATTGGTTGGTAATCGCCTTTTTAGTTTGTATCATACTTCCCAAGTTTAAAAATTGGGACTCAAGTTTAAGTTAATTAAAAAAATCTCTTGTTCTGATTATTCACAAATAGAAAAATTTCATCTCATTTTCTCTTTATAAAATGTTTACACTTGTCCCACATTCTCAAGGTAGGAACTTTCTTCCCTTTCCCCTCTTATAAATTAAAGAGCCAAGAAAGATTTTGAACCAAATTTGATTTGTCCCTACCCATTCCGCAATATCCTGTTCTAGAGCTGCATAAATCGGGTTTTCAAACCAAACCGGTTTGCAACCAAACTGAAACCGGTTTAGTTAACAAAAGTCATAACCGGTTTGGTTTGAAACCGGTTTGAGAGGGGGGGGTTGGGGTTTGACCGATTTAAAATCGGCTTGAAACCAGTTTTTGAGGGGGGTTTTGACAGGTTCGGTTCGACGGGTTGAACCGGTTTCAAACCGGTTTAACAATCGGTTTGAAAACCGGTTTGAGATCCCAAACCGGTTTTTTTGTGCACCTCTATCAGTTCCACTCAGTCCACGGTTTGTAGGTTCAACTTTATAGTCAGAAAATCGGTAGTTCACATGTAAGTGGCCCAACCCATGTGAATAAACCAAGTGAATGTCCCGGTTCCTCGTCTAACCAGTTTGACCAGCCGGTCTAGGTTTAATAAAGTATGCTTGTACACTAAAGTTACATAATTATCTAATATCATCCAGTAGTACTGCATTCACCAGTTAAAATCATGTGTGTGTGTGTATGTACGGTTAAAAAACATGTGTGTATATATAGAGGGAGGATCCTCTAAAAGGGGGATTTTGCCTAAGTAGGCTAAGATAGATTTTTTAAAACCCAATATCCGAATCAAACGAACTCTGATTGAACTCATTCTAGCGGCGTTGGAACCGGCTCATCGAACCCTAAACCCTAAAGCTAAACTACAAAAGCTAAAAAAGATAAAACCTAAAGCTAAAGCTAAACCCTAAAAGCTAAAGCTAAAGCTAAACCCTAAAAGCTAAAGCTAAACCCTAAAACCTAAAAAACTAAACCCTAAATGCTAAACCATTTTTTTTATTTGATCATCCATCTCTCTCTTTATATATATATATATATATATATATATATATAGGGGAAGGATCAAGAGAAAACCACAAAGTTAGGCGAAAACCAAGAAAACCACATCATTTTAGGCAATTTTTTGATTTACGTATACGAATCCAAAATCGGATTTTTTGATTTACGTATACGTAACCGCAATTTTTTTGTTTTATGTTTACGTTTACGTAACTCTATGTGTAAAAATATTTTTTGGTAAAAATGTTTAATATTACATTGATACTCTTATAAATAAATAAAAATAAAACAAAACAAAAAATAAAAATTATTATATGATCGAGTAAAATTGGTTTTTTTGTGGTTTTCTCGGTTTTCGCTTAACTTGTGGTTTTCTCTGGAACCCTCCCCTATATATATATATATATATAGGGAATAGTGTTAACCATTTATATATGTGTTTAAATTTTCTTAAGAAAAATTTAGAAAGAAGAAATGAATTAATTGGAGAGATAAATCATTTTTTATGTTGTATTTTAATAATAAAGGTAGTGAAAACAAAGAAAAATGGTTTTAATTGATATTTTGACGAGTTCTCGCGAGTTCTCAAGTATTTATGAGTTCTCAAGTATTTATGAGTTATTATTTGATCCTAACCCTCTCTCTCTCTCTCTCTGTATATATATATATATATATATATATATATATATATATATATATATATATATATATATATATATATATATAGTTGGGTTTTACTAAGAAGCCATTTTTTCCTAAAAAGCTTACGAAGCGATCTGCTTTTGACACGTGGTAGTAATCGAAGTCTGTAACAAGAAAAACTAACAAATTGCAAACTTGGAGATCGAATAAAACCTTGAACGAATCCTGGATTGATCCTTGAATCGTGATACACTATCAGATAAACCTATTTATGGGTTACCATAATGATTTATCGGACTAGACAAAGATTCCTTTGAAAGAATCAAGATTTGATGATGTTTCTGTGAATTCTTGATCTATAGAAAACAATAACCGTATGTATCCCTTTTCTTTCTGTTGAACAGGAATACCCTACCAAAAGGAACCACACTTTATTATTTTTTTTCCTTCCGCATGTTATATCCACAGGTTATAAGCCCAATACCAAAAGTTGATATAAGCCCAATACCAAAAGCCAATGAGCCCAATTCCAAATATTAATGAGTCCAATAGCCTTTAACAAGAAGCCCAATTAAATAATAAAACCACACCTAACTCATTTAATCTCTAACATTATTTTCTCGATGGACAAGATAATCCAATATACTAAAATATACGTGACATCTTTTTATTTTCGAGTGAAAGGGCAAATTAGTAATTGATAGAATGCAAAAACTATGGTCGACCTAGGATCGTAGCACTGGGGGAGTCCCGACGAGAGAGGTGATAAGGAGAGGAACTAATGTTACTGGTGCGTCTATGTCGAGGAGAGTAGAGTGTTAGTCACCGGTGGTTCGGGTTCTGGCGGGTCCTTACCGTGGGCAGCGTAGAATGGCCGGAGAAGAAGGTTTCTTCTCTTTTGCCTGATCGTGGACTACAAAAGTAAAAAATAATTTACAACTATAAACCTTGACCTATAATTAGATTCACATTAGTTATATGAACTTTAAAATTTTAATAAAATTAATTAGTAAACTATCAAATGGTTAATAAAATTAACGACTATGATTTGCAGCTAAAGATCCATAAATACATATGGTATGGATAAAGATTTTAATCTATTATATAAAATACTAGGTTAGAATCCGGTGTATTACACGGCTTGAATAAATGTAATATTATATGTTTAATAATAAAAAAAATATTATTTTTAAAAATCCGTGTATTACATAGGTTGAAAAAAATATAATGTAATATGTTAACACATATTTATCAAAATATGTATTTAAAAAAATGTATGACATGAAAGTTATAAATTCTGTTAAGTTAATTTTTAAAACATTATTTTTCAACCGGGTATTAATTTTTTTTATATAATTGATAAATATTAATTAATATTAAATTAATTTGGTTAATGATATAATATCTATCCATAATTAAATAATAAGTATCCATAGTTAGATTTATATTAAATATTTAAAAATATATTATTTTAATACCACTATTTAATAGAAGTGAGATGCGGGAAAAATATGATGAGAATGTAACAGAAAGTGACAAGTGTCCCTTTATAATTTTTTTATTAGTATAAAAATACGTAAAGTTGGTTATATATTAAACATTTTAGGGAATTACTATAGATTAAATGACATCTTATTACAATCTTAAATTGTATTTAAATAAAAATATATATGTATTTTAGAAGATGTTATCTAAGAGCATTCATAACAGGGTCTCTACCTCTATCTCCATCTCTATTATTTAGAGATTTCTTCTATTTTACACCTCAATCGGGATCTCTATCTACATCTTTAAATTTTAGAGTTTAGTAAATAGAAATTCTATATATATATATAGATCCATTTTCATCAATATCTATATTTTTTGGGAGTGTCTAGGAAAGAGAAAAAATAATAAAAAGTGTTTGTAAGTGAGATAGAAATAGAGATAGAGAATGAGATGTGGAAGGTTATACCAAATTTAATAATAAATTTGAAAAAAAATATGATATTTAGTTATATTATAGAGATGAAGATGAAAATTCTCGCATTCAAAGTTCATTCTATTTCTCCATACCTATAATTTAACTAAAAAACACAATTTTCCAATTTTATATCTCATTTTTTAAAAACCTCCTACATCCCATTCCCCATATCTATCTCTATTAAATTAAATTATACTTATTTATTTTTTCTAATTATTTTTTATTTTTCTTCCACTTACATCCACTCACAAAAATATAAAAAAACGAATATAGGGGATGAATAGTGACCCCTAAAATATGGAGGATGCGTTTGCTTTTTCTTAAAAATATAGGGAGAGGATATGGGGAGAGGGGATGGGATGAAGTCAATTTTTAGAAGTAACCGCATAAACATGATGTAAAATATTTAGGAAATTGGTTTTTAATAATACAAACTATGAATCATTGGCTGATAATAATCCAAACTAACAGTTTGGCTGATAATAATCTCAACCTTTCACTTTTATTGTCAATAACAATCTTTATTTAGCATAATCATCATAGATTTACACTTATTTTCGCTCAAGATGACGATTTTAAATAAAATGAAGAAACGTATGCGAAATCGAGTGGGAATATATGATGATTATGCTAATGGGACTGTCATTGACAATAAAAGTGAAAGTTGGGATTATAATCAGCCAAACTGTGAGTTTGAATTATTATCGGCCAATGATTCATAGTTTGGATTATTAAAACCAATTTTACCAAATATTTAAAATCCATTTAATGCCATTACTTAGTTAAACGTAAAATAAAATTAGATACCTATAGGTGTAAATATTATTAAGTTCATTACATCCAATGAAATATGAAAACCAGAAATGATCTTAAAATCCGAAAATGTGTAAACTAACGTGAAAACAACTCATAATACTAAATATCAGACGAACTTATCATTAGGTTTACAAAGGAAACGTCTAACGCTTTTCTCCAATTAGGAATCTACGCTATTAAGGTATTGATTCTGGGTTGTGAACTCGTATCTGATATTTCGTTTATGCATGATATTATGATGCTTTATGAATAAACGCTTTGAATGTTAAAAGTATTTCCAAAAGGTTTTACGATGTTTTATTGAAAGTTGTGATGCATGTGATGTTTTAAAAACTTTTACAAGTTTGGAAGGTTTACAAGTGTATAAGTTTGCGAGTTTACAAACTTATGAGTTACATATTTACGGGATTGCATGTGTACAAGTTTGCGAGTTTACAAGCTAACGAATATACAAGTTTGCGAGTTTACAAGCTTATGAGTTACATATTTACGGGATTGCATGTGTACAAATTTGCAATTCGTTTACAAGCTAACGAATATACAAGTTTGCGAGTTTACAAGCTTACAAGCTTACGAATATACAAGTTTACGAGTTCATATGTTATACATGCAAATACAGTTTACAAGTTTATAAAGTATTTCAAAATGTTTTTAAGATATGTTTAATAAAACTCGCTTTAAAAGTTTTTACTAGTTGTGCATGTTTACAAGTTTACGAGTGCATAAGTTTGCAAGTTTACAAGCTTACGAGTTACATGTTTACGGGATTGCATGTTTATAAGTTCATGAGTTTACAAGCCTACGAGTATATAAGTTTATGAGTTTACGTGTTCATATGTTACACATGCTTACAAAGTTTGTAAGTTATATGTTTACAAGTACACATACAAGTTACACGTTTACATGTATAAGTTTATAATTTAACAAGTTTCAACCATGTTATATATGTATTTATGCACTATGTTACCCAAGTCACCCCTTTCTATGTGAGGGTAAGCATAGACCCATCATTATGGCAAAAATGATGCGGCACTATTCGTGACAGAGGGTTGAGTTCACGACGTCTAAAACTTATGTGCACGACTCGAGGAGCAACCATGGTATATTTTGTACAACCATGGAGGCTTATGAATCGATCCTAGGATAAAGCTAATGAACATGTTACAACGGGGGATTGGTTAGTGTGATTTGCCCACACACCTATTACCACATGAACGTATGGGCTAGCTACCATGCGTCACCCAAGTTATATAAATTGAACCCGATGGACTTCGGGTACCATATGATGACATGTTATGATTTTTGAATATATGTTATATGATCTTTTTTTGCATATGAAAACCTTTTTTATGAGATAAAATATTCTTGTTTTTTACCCATTATCTGCTCACTAGGCAAAATTTTGCTCAGATGTACTTATAGTTTTTGTACGTTAGGTTGTCAAGGTTTTTGAGGAAGATACGGAAGGGCACTCCAGAGTTAAAAGAGACAATGGAGAATTAAATGTAATTAAATTTAGTTTGAATTTCTTTAGACTTAGTGTAACATTTAAGCATTTATGGATTGACGTTTGATTTCTGATTTCTGATTTCTTTATAAGTGACATGTCATCTCTAGTCGGGTTGGTTACAGTATTGATTTGAGTCGAGAAGAATCATATAATTCATATAACATTAGAGTTTTATTGTTTTCAGTTACTGATACAATCCAAATAATCTTACCTAGTTAATACAAATCATTTGGCAAGCTACATATAAACACCAATGTTCATAGCTTGCCTATATAGTTTTGCAATCAAATCATCATGAAAACAAATATATATACCATATTTGTTTAAATCGTTTTTTTAAGCGTAGCTGCACATCCCTCGCGCGCAAGTGTCCCCTCGCTTGCATACATAGTTACACCCCCCACAATGACGTTTGTTCACCATCGGGTTCACACACGAACCTTTGCAACAAATCTCCATATGCTTGCATTTCTTTCCACATAGCCCACAGTTTTGTTTATCGGTCTTCACGTTAACACATTTCTTATTACAACAGTCCGGTCCAGGGCTGCCCTTGGCACGGCAAAGTCTAGGGTTTTTGTTGCATTTCATTAAGCCCTTGGGTTGTTGGGCTAGGAACCTGCCAACCCCTGATGGTGAACCCGACACTATGATATCATCTTTATCGCCTTCAACGTCGAATGGGTTTTCATGTGTTGGTGTGGAAGAGAGAGTTATGGTTAAGGCCATGAGAATGGTTAGGGTTATCAAGATTTTGGTTAGGGTTCTCATGGTGTCTTAGAGGGCAGTGAAGGGTAATTTGATGGGAGTGATGATGTACGAGGTTGATAAGAAATGGCATTTATAGAGATGGAATAAGAATGACTTTGAAAAAAAAGTTAGGTTTATGAAGAAAATTTTAATTAATAATTGTGTACGAAGGATTTGAAAATAAATTAGATAATAATCCACTTACTAATTTCAACCTAGAAATTGGATCGTATTTTTGTTTATAGTAAACGTATGGTACTTAAATACTTAGTGGAACAAGGTCCGATACCGAGAATTATTTGTTTGTTGTAAAAAAATATTCAATACACTTAAAGATATTGGCCACAGATCATCTTAGTTAAAGATTTGAAAATATTCAATAGATAAATTTTTTAATGTATATATCAACTTCTTGTACGTAACTATGATATCTTCACAACCCCCCTACATTTTTTGTTACCCCTCTTGCACACAGATCACATTTTTTTTAAAATTATTTTAATATTTATAATTAATTTTATACATATTTGATTTTGAAATGCTAACTTTGGGCATGTCACGGTTTTATATTTTGGTTATAAGATATTTTTTTAAATTCATTTTTGTGTTTCTTTACGCTCATTTTTTATTTTGGTTATACAATTTTTTTAAAAATCCGTTTTCATGTTTCTTAATTAGCGCTCATTTTTACGACATAACTTTTTCGTTATTTCCAAAAATACCGTCACGACGAGTTTTTTATCTACGTTTTGATATAAAAAAGAGTTGCCATAGTAATAGTGGTGAGGGTAGTGCTGCAAATGAAAAGCATTCTGAAAATTCTTGTGTGCATGGCGTGGGTAGTGTCACGAAGGTGTCTGATTCATTGTATAAACCTTCTACGGCTATTCTAGTGGAAGATTTAAAAAAAGTTCATCATAGTACGGAGTCGAGTTTCTCGTGGCTAGACTATGTTGGATCATCAACATATAACGAGTTAGAATTTAAGAATAATTCGTAGTTTAGAGATCCTCGTGGGAAAATTCAAGGTCCGTTTTCTCTCACACAGTTTGACAAATGGATTGAATTTTTCCCTATGGACTTAAAGATACGGAGATCTTCTCGTAGAGAAAAAGATGATAATCCTTTACGTTTTGCTTTACTGGGACCAAATACAGTTAAAAGTGACATAAATGAGACGGATATTCATATATCGTGCAGGAGTTTGAAGATATCGGATATCGGTTAGATCGCTTAGTATTTGTGGTATAGTGCAGCGGGTGGTCGGGTCGGTCCATGGGAGATCGTTTTCGTTTTGTTCTTTCTGGATCTGCTTTTTTATTTTGATCAATGTGGTTATTTTTCGTGTTTTTTTATCTTGTAGTATTATACCTGCTTTTGTGAGTTTCTTGTAATAGGCCGTGTCTTTTATTGGGTCGTGTTTGATCATGTCTAGTTTCTTACTAGTGGGTTTTTTTTTCATATAATTTTTGTTGTAAAAAAAAAAGAGCCTCCATAACTTCATACGCTTCTCTTTACGTACTTAATCACGTCAATGTCACTAACGCAACGCGCGACTGCCACCTCCTAGTATATATACATTTTGCAACCTGACATGAACAATAACTTATTTTTATTTTTTATTTATTTTACTTATTTATATGTATGTACAGTGGCGGAGGTACCTTTATGGTACCGGGGTCAAACGACCGTAGTCATTTTCATATTTTATTAGTGGGTATATTAAGCGATTGCCGATCAACTTCAATCTTTTTTTGAGGTTGATACTATTGATTTAAAATATATATATGACCCCAAACCTTGAAAAAAATATACAAAATTTGAAGTCAATAATTTTTTTAATTATTAGTAGTTTATTTTGTTTAAAAAAATGGTAAACTCAAATTGTATTTTTATTTGAGTTGGCTCAAATTAAGTTAAATCTATTCTAATAAGCCTAATTCAGAGTTTAAATTTACTCATTTTAGTAAGCATATAACTCCATGAGTCTATAACCGTTAATCCAAATACTCAATTTGTTGATAATTTATTTGCTTGATAAAACTTGAGTTTGAGTAGTGTTAGAGGCTAAGGATATATGATGATGCAACTAATATGGATGGTGAGTTTAATGTTTTAAAACGAATAGATATGATTCATGAAAACCAAAGGGAGAAATTGAAAGGGTCAATAGGCCGTTTAAAAGTTGATGAATATATGAACAATTCTTACATTTGTTACATTGAAAAAGCTTTCTTTGCAAATGTTTTAGTTGAATATGTAATTGATCATTTTCAAAAGATGAATACCCGTACATAACAACTATATAATCTAATATTTTTTTTTATCTAATGATATTGTATATTTACTATTTGTTTTCTAATCATGACGTATTTTCATTATGGTATCATATCTTATTATGTGACCGACCATACCTGATTACCTGACCGAACCGGGACAAAAAAAATCTTATGTCGGCTACTTAGAAATTATAGTATCGAAAAATAGCGACCCATAGGAAAAAAATTCTTGGCTCCATCACTGTGTGATGTGCACTAAATTAGTCATATATTTCACATCAATTGCGTCCCGATTATTGTCGATTTCTTTGCATATTGATTAGATTTGTTGCTCATTTAGTTTAAGTTGTATTCTCAAGAAATATTTGGCATGGAACGAGCAAAAACATGAAGAAAATTGAAGAATTAAGCAACTCAGTAGCCCAAGCACGGGTCGTGCCCAACTCAGCACGCCCCCATGGAAAAAGACAAGAAGTAGAGGCCAAGCACGGCCCGTGCCCAACCTGGCACACCCTCGTGCTCAACCAGAAAAAAGGACAAAAATGACAATTGTCTCCCGAGCAGGTGTAATACGGGGCCGTGCCCAACTTAGCACGCCCCCGTGCCCAGCATCCCTACAGTACGTTCCCGAAAAAAGTTAGCGGGGTACAACGTGGTCCCAGCACGGGGTCGTGCTCAACTTTCCAGACCATTAAAAATAGCCATTGCCTTGTCCATTTGAAGGAGTTCGATCTTTTGGAGAAAATACCCAATTTTGGCACTCGGGAACCAGACTTTTGAGACCTTTTGAAGGTCTTGGAGGGTCCATTGAAAATTAAGAAGAAGTTCTAACATCACCACACCATTCTAAGTTGAAGTTTTGGTTATATCCTCTAATTTTGTTACGAATTGCATGTGTTCTTGTTACTTGGATGTAATGTGCAAGCTCATTATGGGCTAAACATCTTTTATCATCCTAGTTAGATGAAACTTTATTAATCTATGGTGAACTTATGAATCTTGGCAAGTATTATATTAATATTAAGATAACTAGCTTACAACCCGTGTCTATACACATGGTGAAAAATATCAGTACATAAAATTCTTAAATCTTTATGCATATATTTTACAGGTATAAAAATGTATTACATATACTAAGGATTAAAAACAAAATTTAAAATATGTAAAAATTAATATATAATTGGGTTTCAAAAATACGTTAATTACTATTTATTGTAATTTGACTTTCATTTACTATTTGATTGAAAATAAAAGTTACATAATTAGATTTCACAGTTTCTTATAATAAGGGATAATTTAAAATAAAAGTGTTTTATTAGTATAATTAATATTTTTTTAAATATAGTATTATTATAAGATAGAGGTATATTTAATAAGAGAGAGAGACAGAAAAAAAATGCTGAGAATGAATATAGAGGCGACACATGGCATGAAAAACATTTATTTATTATATAGTGTAGTTATAGATATAGATATTATAGTAATCTCTTGATGAATATACATGCTTGAATGGGTTATGAAATAATTATTGGTTTATAAATGTGAAATCATATCATGTTGAAAAACTTATAAAACTAACACTTATTCATGATTTTATATCTTTATTTTCAGGGCTAAGTATTAGGAATAATCTTTAAAATCATAATTAATGAAATTAATATTTAAGCATGCATCTCATTTACTCATGTTTCGAAAAACTACGATAATTGTTATAAACTTCTTTGACAAAGTTTATGTTTATTAAAGTATTGATAACTCGAGCTTATGATTTACATGAATTTATCTTAGAATTTTATAAATAAAGAGAATACGTAATCTTTATCTATTCAAACTAGCTTTAGGTGGATGTTATGTAAAATATTCATTAATATCTTTCTTAATAGCTACGGAGTTAGTGACCTTCACAAGAATCTAATTCAACCTCTTAAACGAACATTAACATAATCATAAAATTGTCATGCATATGTTTCATCATAATTAGTAAAGTGGATTACAAACTAGGATGATAGTTTCCTTTATTTGGTCATTTCTAGCATTTTAAGTACGTGTTCTAAATTCTAATTGTTTCCACTCAAGTTAAACTCTCAAACCAAAAACAAAGATTTAATTTTTATCTCATATTGGCTTAACTAATCATAAGGATCAAGTAGTGAAATCGTGTCCACGGATTGACATTCGGTTCTTACCAATTCTATATTACCACTCGACATGTGCACTTGCCTTACGTGTGTGTGGTTTAGTTTAGGTGGAAACCACTTTTAAAACCAGAATTTGTGTGAAAATCTTTATGAAATATATATATATATATATATATATATAATTCACGCACACCACTGTGTATGTATGTATCAAAGCAGACCTCAAACAAAAACCAGGGCGTGGCTTGGTGGTGAGTACCCCTTCATCCTTTTCTTTCGCTTTTGCCACGCCACCTTTAGTTTTTTTATTTATTTTTTAAATTATTTTTATGAATGTTTAGAATTAATCATCGGCATATTTTGTTTTTCTCTTTTAACTTTAAAATACGACATTTTATAAAATTATGAATATACTGTTGCGATGTGCGTATTCGAAACCGAGTTTTTGTTATAATGTACAAGCATCAAAGCACGAATGTACAAGCCGTTGAGGCTGATTTAAGGTTTCTGATGTCGTCCAGACGGTTTATAAAATAAACTAACAAATGAACCTAACCTAGACTCCTAAGTAATAAAAGGAGTACCTTCAACTAAACCGCACTGACAGGCAAGTGTATCTATCGAGTGTAGCACTGACAGGAGGGTTGACTACACTAAAGGTTAACTAAGAATGCAACAAACTAATGTCGACTCAACTATCAAGACAAGCACAAAGGTGAAATCAGAAGATGTGAAGAATACTACCTAGGTCGGAATCCTACTTGCAAAGCACAACTTCTACCGGTTCTGGAAACTATAATGGATCTGGGTTTCAAAAGATGACAACTAAATATTACCTAGTGGATCCCTAATCACGCTCAGGGTGTCACCAACTAAGCTACCTAAAGTGTACTAACGCACCAGATGGTTGGATCACCTCTCGGGTATTTCCAGCTATGATAATGTACCTTAATAGACAGATTACCTCCCAGTCTCTCCGTCCACCAATACACTCGAAGAATGCACAAGGTAATCTCAAGATAACAACTATGACACAAATAGCAACAATCACTAGACACCTAATACCGGCTTCCTCTCAGACAGCTGACACTCGGACTCCTAATGATGAAGACCAAACGACCAATTCTCACCTCTCGGGTATTGAACTAGGACACACACTCAATCTAATCAAGGATTAACCAACACTCCTATGGATTACTACGTCTAGCAAACCACCCTAATCACAAACCCTAAGATCTATGACCAAGATACGCTAATCAAACTGGCAGACAACCACAATCAACGCATGGAATTGAAATCAAACACAAGATCATATCTAAACATGCAATAACATCATAATAATCAACTCAAGATTCTTTACAAAATCATAAACCATCAATACGCATCCAAAAACCGATAAAGATAACAACTTTAATAAGAATTCATCATAAGACCCGGGCAGTATCAAGGTTTTAGCCTAGAATCATGTTCAAACACATCAAAACAGAAGTATAAGACATCATCATGGTTTCAAACAAAGCAAACAAAGATAAAAATAGAATCTTGAACTCGAAAACGTTAAATCTAACGAACCCGGATGCAAAGTCTTCGACTTTCCTCTTCAATTGATCTCCTCTACCCCAAAATCTCCCATTTTCTGGTCTAGAACAGCTGAGAATCGATTTCTCTTGAATAATGGCATAAGAATTCTATTTAATTTCAAATTCTAGGGTTTTGCGGAAATCAGGTCTCTCGCGTACCGCGAGACAATTGGGCTGGGTTCCTAGCGTACCGCGAGGAACAAAATAGCCACGGCCTCATCTGGCTTTCCTCGCGTACCGCAGGAGTTTTTTCTGGGCTTCTCGCGTACCGCGAGAAACTGGAATTTCAACTTTTTCTCTTTTGTTCTCCCGACTTCACTCTCATGCTCGGTTTCTTCATGTATTCACTTGTAATCTTCACGAGCACCTGCAACTATACAATAGACTCAAATACAGACTTAAACGAATAAAAACAAACACAAAACTAATAAAAAACGCACAAAACACTAGGATTAAAGATGTGTGCTTTGCACTACATCAAACATCCCCACACTTAACCTTTTTTCGTCCTTGAAAAAGCTACAAATGGAATCGTAATTCAAATCTACTTAACAAACATCAATTACCAATTAGCAAAACATACTCACGCGTTAAAAAGCAATAATCAGTATTTATGTCCGATTAAACCCAAGCACCAACTTTCAAGCCCCCGTTACGTGTTCTAAAATTTCTTTACTAAGCATATTAATCAATCTATGGGACTCACACTTAGAAGTTACAGCTCTACCTAATCCCGTCTCACGGTCATGTCTAGGCACGGATCAAATCATATAGATTTACCCTACCACGTTAAACTAAAATTTACAGGTTTTTAGAAATCAAGATGATCAATGAATGAATGGATGAAATATGAGCATTATTAAGCAAATTAACTTTCATCTAGAGGCGTTTCAACCAAGTCACTATCCCGGAAGGTAACACATAGACTAAGTCATATCAATGAAGCACATAAGAATCAACCTAGTGGTGTTTCAATCAGGCTGGAACCCGACGTGTGACACGTAGGCGAAACTGAGATTTCAATCAAATAAGCTCAAGAATTATGGAATATGGATGCGGGCGCCACCAAAACTCGGATTTATTCTCATAAAAAGATAGTTGTGTGCCAAGAAATTTCAAAACCCTCTAAATTTTAACTTAACGTGGTACCTATCACGATATGTTGACAGTTTCAGTATTACCATTACTTTAAGATGAGTACCCACAAGATATCATGATTTTAATTCCAATTATTAATCTTATTTAACATAAATAGGATATTTAAGCTTTACTAGCTAGCTGGGTCTACCAAAACATTACTAATTAAACACGTTTTCAATTATTTATATCATTTAAACTCACAAGTAGATCAAGTTGTACTATCATTTTCCATTTATTTTGCAATTATTTTCAAGGACATTTTTTCAAAATTTTTAATTTTTTTTTGTATTTTTGAATTCTTTTATAAACAAGACAAACTAGACACTCACATCCCCATACTTGAAAGACACATTGTCCTCAATGTGAAGTAAGACACAAATAAAAAAAATACAAAAATAAAACAAAGTAGGAAGCGACTTAGCTGGTAATGTTGCAGTGAATATATCCAGCTTCCTTCATCTTTATGTGCACCGTATAACATTTCGGTCGCGGTTGCACAGACTGCTGGGTTGCCTTTACAAACTTCACATAAGTGATAATCGATCCCGCCCGAATGGAGATTGAGTACGGGCGGAATGATAAATCCTGTAAAATAAACCTCACAACAAACCCGTAGCATTAAACTGACTCAAATTAATAATAAAGACTCGACTGACTCAAACTGACTCACTAAGAATTAAAGACTCAAGATAGATAGATGCAGAAAAAACATACTCGATGGGTGGCAAACACATAGACATGAATGCCACAGCAAGGTAGGTCATCGGTCACGAACGGTTTCCAGTTTCACATGGTAATGGTAGTCGGTTGTAATATCTGTACTTTTCCGTTTACAATTTCCGGCCATTTGGCATTTATTGTAAATCCTAATTATCCATATTTAATAATATGTGAAAATTCTTAAATGAATTTCTTAAACTATGTGGCTAAAAACCATACTCAAACTATGTATTAGGGCTAATATTCATGGTATTTGAATAAAGTCCCTAAACTATATAAAATAAATCTCATAAATTATCTAAGTGTAAACAAAAAAATTGTACTTATTTAATTTGGAAAATCTTAATTGTGTTTTATTCAATTAAAACACAAATTATATAAATTAAAATGATTTTTATAAAATTATTATGAATTTTTAAGAAATAATAAGATTTATTCCTAAATAAATCAAATAAATAAAGTTTAATTAAATAAATATTTTTAAAATGAAGTTTTATAAAAATACGTCATTTTATATCATTTTTATAGAAATAAACAATTCTTTTATAATTTAAATATAATTTATACATTTAAATATCAAAATATATCAAATTAATTAACAAAAAAAAAACCCTACTTAACCTAACTAACAAATTCTAAACCCTAAGGACCAATCCTGTCATTCTTGCAAACTCACAAACCTGAAACTACAGGGACTAAACCTGATTTTTTCTCATTCTTGATTTGGTTTGACTTTTGATAGTCAAACCGTACCACAATGATCGAATTCGAATTCCATAACCGATTTGAGATCGATTTTGTAACTGAATTCGCACGTTGAAGCCATAAACGTCCATCATTAACACAATTAAACCCGACATTGATTCGAATTAATCCTAATAATGCGAATTCAAGCCGAACCGTCGTCACGTTCTTGTTTGATAATCAAATTCGGCAAATTGATATAGTAATCTCACAATCGAGCACACTGCGCACGCCACACGAACATCGTAGAAGCTTTTGCACACACAACAATTGTCGGAGAAGCAGTCAAGGCCGCCGGAGATCAAGTTCTTCATCATCGGCACCTGTTTTAGTCGGGGACTACCAATTCGAGCTCTATTCTGGTAAATTCCTATTCCTATAGCTTCGTTTTCATTCCCAAATGGAAAGCCCTCTGTCAATTCGATCGTATAACATCGAATTGAACTCGATCCCATATCTAGGGTTCATCACAAACCGGTTTAATCGAGCTCTGGTCTAAACACGTTTATAATTCAATTAATTCACATCAACAGCTTCGCAATGATCGACTCTTTGAAAACCCCCTCTTAATTCAATCTCATATCATCGATTTATACCAAATCCTATAACTAGGGTTTGTTCATAAACCGTTTTGGGGTTTTTGATCTTAAACACATTTTCAATCCAATTAACCAACATCCACAGATTCGTAATGACTCAATATATAAAAACCCCATGATTTCAACAAGATTTAATATCGGAATCTTCTAAATTGGATTAGTGTTCATATCTAGGGTTTCGAGGCTCGAACTCGGGATTAAACGACCCAAACCTTGTTGTTTTTTCAAATTAAAACCTGCCTCAGTTTCGCTAGACCCCGATTAACAAAACCTCTGTGATTCCAAGACCAATCGTGATCGAATTCGCGTAGGTTGGGGCTGGGTTTTCGAGCCGCATGCATGTGGGAGGGGAACCCACTTGAATTGGTTGTTAAAATCAATTCTAATCAGATTCTTAACGCGATGACCCTAGCGGGCGTACTGGTAACTCGCGTGACTCGTAGGCAGGAGACCCGGGTTCGAGACCGGTCTCCTGCATATTATTTTTTGGGACTTTTTCTGGTCATATTTAATTAATAGAAAATGTTTTATTAATTAATATTATTATATATAAATGTGTTTTAACCCGGGAAACGACCCGTAGACTCGGGTATGAATTTAGTAACTTATTTTTATTAATATACCCACTTTTATAAATAATATATTTATGTTATTATCAAATAAAAATAATATATTTAAATTATTTTCAAAACTATAACTTTGGATAAAAATAATATGTTTTATTATTTTTAACCCGTGACTTTTATTATTAAATAATATATGTTTATATTTTGTTTCATACCGTTTTTGGAACATTTGAAACTAATAAATAATATAATTAGTCACATTATTTACTCGTATTTATTATTTCGACTAAAAATAATATGTTTATTAACATAATAATTTATTAATTTAAATACTTACACACCTTAAACTATAACCAAATTACTTTTCAAACCTTAAACTTTCCAAAACCCTAATTTTCCCAAATTCGAGAACACGAACGAACCTTAGCTTATTCCTTTAAACTAATTGACTAAACTACAACTATAATAGGTTAATTGTGACCTACTTTGGATTATATCTTTGGATCAAACTTAGCTTGGAAACTACCTACAAATCCAATGTGAGTTTTCATGCCCCTCTTTATACATTTTATCACTTTTGGGGTGAAACATGTTCCTATATAATTACACTTACACTATTGACAAATCTCACAACTTGAAACAAATTCCCTTATGTTAGACTTGTTTAATTGCATTATGTGGCTTATTTGTTGATTACACTAGTTCATATTATTAACTGTTGCGACAGCCTATGAATGGAATTAGTGGTACCATGTGGGTTAGCTACCCCATGCATTTCTTTGATCTAGGATGCATGTAATGAATTCTGAAACTGAAAAACTGTTAACTATATGTTGGACAATCTGAATTGGATAAATCTTAAAAGGAAGGTTTAATTTGGACTGTGTGTATATACAATAAGACTATAATGTATTACTTGTCTTAGCATGGAATTTGTACTTTATCTAAACTACTATATCTATATCTACCATGATTGCTCACCAACAATTCATTTTGTTGATAACTCTTATTTTAAACATGTTTCAGGTGCACCAAGTTCAAGCAACGCTTGATTTATGTTCAACACTTAGGCTTGGACTTAGAAACTTGAAATCTGATTTTATCTTGTTTGGAACTATGTTTTGTCTTGCTTATTTGAACTATTTGTAGCCTTTGAGGCACTTTTAATATTATTGAATAAAATTATGAAATTTTAATAGTTCCAAGTGCTACGAGCAATCTGGTCACAACTCGGGTCATACTCCGACGTGTTCCGCCGCCCGGTTGGGGTGTGACAGATTGGTATCAAAGCCTTGGTTATAGGGATTTAGGTTATTAGAAATCTTTAACCTAGACTATAACTTTAGGACCCTCTTTTAGTCTTGCATGATTAGGAACTTATGTGTTTATTTGTCAAATTCTAAATCTTTAACACAAATCTTACAAATCCTCAAAATTCTAAGACTTTACCTTATATTTCCATCAATATTCTTTTATATGAAATTCTTCAATGTTTTAAAATATTTTATAAAACCCCCTAGACTTTGTAAGTCTATCCAAAATCTCGTTAAGGTTTAAGACTTTGACAATGTTCAGAAACTCGTGCAATCTGGAAGGGTGAATGCCTGTATTCCGAGTTTCCTGTCTAGGCAAGCGTATTCGTACAAATCCAAATTACTGGACCAGTTACGCTTACCTGGGGATTCTCGGGATGAGTGTTCACTTATAGGCTAAAGCATGACTTTCTCAAATATTGTTGAAATCTTACTAACCTTGATATGTCCTAAGTAATTGTGTGGTAAAACCCAACTAACACAATTACTAACTATGTGTTTAAACTTAAGCCTATCTTTACTTTCAAAGCTTAACTCTTGAATATTATTATTCATCTCAAACTTGCATTCTACTTTATTTTCTTATAGAATGTCTGATCCCGTTGATACAAATCCGGCACTCACACAACAAATTGTTGATCGGATTGCTGCAATACTACCAGCTCTGTTTCAACATCGTGATCAAAGCTCTTCTAATAACAACAACAATGCTTGCAACTTCAAATACTTTAATTCGTGTTCACCACCAAAGTATTCGGGTCATGAAGGAGCCACTGGACTACTCCAATGGTTTGAGGGCATTGAGAACACCTTCCTTAATGCTGGTGTTCCCGAGGCACTCAAGGTTCAATATGGCTCAAGCGTCTTTCAAAAGCGTGCACTAACTTGGTGGAACGGCGAGAAAACTACTCGCACCGTTCTTGTTGCTATGGCTCTTCCTTGGGCTGAATTCAAGGAACTCATGATCAATGAGTTCTGTCCTCGAAACGAAATGATGAAGATCGAGGAGGAATTTTGGACTCTCTCCCAAGATAGTGGTGACAATTCTGCTTATGTCACTCGTTTTTATGAGCTTTGTCTACTCGTTCCTCACCTAATCGACACCTTGGCTAGGAAGATTGAGAAATTCTGCAAGGGACTCCCAATTCAAATCAGGAGTGCTGTTCTTAGTAGTAGACCTGCTACTATCGAAGAAGCTGTTCGTCTTTCAGCCACACTTACCGACACTTATGTCGATGCGGGAATCCTTCACCGCAAAGGAGGGAAGAAACCTGCTGTGGTTGCTGCTGTGACTTCTAAACCTGAACCTACTGGTAGAAACAGGAAGAGAAAGTCCAACCATAAACAAAATTATGGGACTGTTACACCTGCTCAACCTGTGAGCCAAGTAGCACCTGCTACTACTACTACCTTCAGTCCAACCAAGAAGGCTTATTCGGGGAGTTATCCTCAATGTGATATTTGCAAGTCTCACCATCTTCCCAATTCACCGTGTTGGGTTTGCACAAAGTGCAAAAGGTTGGGACATACTCAAGATCGTTGCCGAACCCCAAGCAACACTCAATCTCAAGTGCAAGGCCATAACGTGATACAAAACACACCATCCTTAACTGTTAAGGCTTGTTTCCAATGTGGAGATCCAAGTCACTTCAAGGATAAGTGTCCATTACTGGCCAATGCAATAAAAGCTTCAATCTCTGCTTCCAAAGGCCGAGTCTACACCATTACTGCCAATCAAGCTCAAGCCGACAACGATGTTGTCAATGGTACGTATCTGATCAATAATCAATATGCTACTATTCTGTTTGATTCTGGTGCGGATAAAAGTTTCGTGTCCTTTGACTTTGAACCAATGCTTGCTAAGACTAGAACCCAACTAGACAAAACTTATAATGTAGAAGTAGCTAACGGGAAATCCGTTAAGGTTGACTCAATTATTGCAAACAATCAACTACAACTTAACGAACATACTTTCTCTATTGACTTAACTCCTATGCAACTTGGGAGTTTTGACGTGATCGTCGGCATGGATTGGTTATCCAAACATCGTGCTGAGATCGTTTGTGCCGACAAATTCATAAAGATTCCTCTGCCGTCTGGTGAAATACTACACGTGTATGGAGAGAAGCAACCCAAAGGCTTAAAACTGATGACTATAACAAAAGCTCAAAAGTACCTCAACAAGAATTATCCAGCTTTTCTAGCTCACGTTGTGAAGGAGAAGGGCAAGGGTAAACTCATGGCTGATATTCCTGTGATTAAGGACTTTCCTGAAGTATTTCCGGAAGACCTACCAGGAATTGCCCCTACACGACAAGTCGAGTTCCGTATCGACCTTGTGCCTGGTGCAACTCCTGTGGCAAGAGCACCATATCGTCTTGCACCATCTGAAATGCAAGAACTTGCTAGTCAACTTCAAGAACTCTCTGATAAAGGATTCATACGTCCTAGTTCCTCACCATGGGGAGCACCTGTCTTATTCGTCAAGAAGAAGGATGGATCTTTTAGGATGTGTATCGACTATCGGGAACTCAACAAATTGACTGTCAAGAATCGATACCCACTTCCAAGGATTGACGATTTATTTGATCAACTCCAAGGAGCTTCTATTTTCTCAAAGATCGATCTTCGTTCGGGTTATCACCAACTACGTGTTAAGGAGGAAGACATTCCCAAAACAGCTTTTAGAACTTGCTATGGACACTACGAGTTTGTTGTCATGCCATTCGGTTTGACTAACGCACCTGCCGTGTTCATGGATTTGATGAATCGTGTTTGTCGACCTTATTTGGATAAATTCGTCATCGTCTTCATTGACGATATTCTTATCTACTCAAAATCTAAGCAAGAACATGAAGAACATCTTCGCTTAGTACTTGATCTTCTTAAACAGGAACAACTTTATGCTAAATTCTCCAAATGTGAATTCTGGCTAAAGGAAGTCCAATTCCTAGGTCATGTTATTAACGAGGCTGGGATTCATGTTGATCCTGCTAAAATTGAAGCTGTAAAGAATTGGATTGCTCCTAAAACACCAACAGAAATCCGTTCTTTTCTTGGACTAGCAGGATATTATCGACGCTTTATTTCTAACTTTTCCAAGATTGCTGTTCCTCTCACTGCCCTAACTCATAAGGGTAGGATCTTTGAATGGGGACAAGAGCAAGAAGAAGCGTTCCAAACTCTTAAAGAAAAACTGTGCCATGCTCCAGTCCTATCTCTTCCCGATGGCAGCGACGACTTCGTTGTTTTCTGTGATGCTTCAAAGCAAGGACTTGGATGCGTTCTCATGCAAAGGGGTAAGGTGATTGCTTATGCCTCAAGACAACTTAAGGTTCATGAAGATAACTACACCACTCACGACCTCGAACTTGGTGCGGTCGTGTTTGCTCTCAAAATTTGGAGACATTATCTCTATGGAACCAAATGTGAAATCTTTACCGATCACAAGAGTTTGCAACATATATTCAACCAAAAAGACTTAAACATGAGACAACGTCGTTGGATGGAACTGTTAAATGATTATGATTGCGAAATCAAATATCATCCAGGGAAAGCTAACGTGGTGGCTGATGCGTTAAGTCGGAAGGAATATCCTAACATATGTTGTGCTCTTATTCAATCGGATATCGAGACCAAAATTCTTAAAGCTCAACAAACGGTTCTTTCCGAGGGCAACATGCAAAAAGAATTGGGTTGTGGAGTTGAAAAACAATTGGAGACTCGACCCAATGGGTTACTACACTTCTTAAACCGCTTATGGGTTCCTGATCGGGATGATCTTCGTACTTTAATTTTTGACGAGTCTCACAAAACTCGTTATTCTATACACCCAGGAGCCGATAAAATGTACAAAGGCCTTCGCCAACACTATTGGTGGCCCGGCATGAAGAAAGATGTTGCCGTGTACGTTTCAAAATGTCTTACTTGTTCTAAGGTCAAGATTGAACATCAACGACCTTCGGGTTTGCTTGAACAACCCGAGATTCCAATGTGGAAATGGGAGTGTATTTCCATGGATTTTATCACCAAACTTCCAAGAACACCTCGAGGATTTGATAGCATTTGGGTAATCGTGGACCGACTCACGAAATCAGCTCATTTTCTCGCAATTCGAGATGATTGGGGAGCTGAGAAGTTGGCTCAAGTTTATTTGGATGAGATCGTTCGTCTACATGGCGTTCCTCTTAATATCATATCTGATCGTGATAGTCGTTTCACTTCCCGTTTTTGGGGATCTCTACAATCGTTCATGGGTACTCAATTGAATTTGAGTACAGCTTACCATCCCCAAACTGATGGTCAAACAGAAAGAACGATTCAAACTCTTGAAGATATGTTACGTGCTTGCGTCCTTGACTTTGGAGGCAATTGGGACAAATATCTTCCACTAGCTGAGTTTTCGTATAACAACATCTACCATGCTAGTATCGAGATGGCACCTTTCAAAGCTTTATATGGTCGCCATTGTCGTTCTCCTCTTGGCTGGGATGAGGTCGGTGAAGCACAAATCACTGGTCCCGCTCTAGTCCAAGACACCACTGATCGAATCATCCAAGTTCGCGACAATCTTCGTTTGGCTCGGGAGAGACAAAAGAAGAATGCTGATATTCGTAGAAGACCTCTTGAATTCCAAGTTGGTGACATGGTTCTTTTAAAGGTATCACCTTGGAAAGGTGTTGTACGATTTGGGAAGAAAGGGAAATTCTCACCGCGATACGTTGGACCTTTCAAAATCATCAAACGTATCGGGAAAGTTGCTTACGAGTTGGAATTACCCGACAAGCTTAGCAATGTACATCCCACGTTTCATGTATCTAACCTCAAGAAGTGTCTTGCCGAGGGAAACCTCCAAGTTCCTCTTGACGAAGTTCACATTGACGAGTCGATGCACTTCGTGGAAAAGCCTATTGAAATCATGGATCGAGAGATCAAACAACTTAAAAGAAGCCGAATTCCGATTGTGAAAGTACGTTGGCAATCTAAACGAGGACCCGAGTTCACTTGGGAACGTGAAGATCAAATGAAGGCCAAGTACCCACACCTGTTCACAAACTCCACTACTTAATTTCGGGACGAAATTTCCTAAAGTAGGGGAGACTGTAATATCTGTACTTTTCCGTTTACAATTTCCGGCCATTTGGCATTTATTGTAAATCCTAATTATCCATATTTAATAATATGTGAAAATTCTTAAATGAATTTCTTAAACTATGTGGCTAAAAACCATACTCAAACTATGTATTAGGGCTAATATTCATGGTATTTGAATAAAGTCCCTAAACTATATAAAATAAATCTCATAAATTATCTAAGTGTAAACAAAAAAATTGTACTTATTTAATTTGGAAAATCTTAATTGTGTTTTATTCAATTAAAACACAAATTATATAAATTAAAATGATTTTTATAAAATTATTATGAATTTTTAAGAAATAATAAGATTTATTCCTAAATAAATCAAATAAATAAAGTTTAATTAAATAAATATTTTTAAAATGAAGTTTTATAAAAATACGTCATTTTATATCATTTTTATAGAAATAAACAATTCTTTTATAATTTAAATATAATTTATACATTTAAATATCAAAATATATCAAATTAATTAACAAAAAAAAAACCCTACTTAACCTAACTAACAAATTCTAAACCCTAAGGACCAATCCTGTCATTCTTGCAAACTCACAAACCTGAAACTACAGGGACTAAACCTGATTTTTTCTCATTCTTGATTTGGTTTGACTTTTGATAGTCAAACCGTACCACAATGATCGAATTCGAATTCCATAACCGATTTGAGATCGATTTTGTAACTGAATTCGCACGTTGAAGCCATAAACGTCCATCATTAACACAATTAAACCCGACATTGATTCGAATTAATCCTAATAATGCGAATTCAAGCCGAACCGTCGTCACGTTCTTGTTTGATAATCAAATTCGGCAAATTGATATAGTAATCTCACAATCGAGCACACTGCGCACGCCACACGAACATCGTAGAAGCTTTTGCACACACAACAATTGTCGGAGAAGCAGTCAAGGCCGCCGGAGATCAAGTTCTTCATCATCGGCACCTGTTTTAGTCGGGGACTACCAATTCGAGCTCTATTCTGGTAAATTCCTATTCCTATAGCTTCGTTTTCATTCCCAAATGGAAAGCCCTCTGTCAATTCGATCGTATAACATCGAATTGAACTCGATCCCATATCTAGGGTTCATCACAAACCGGTTTAATCGAGCTCTGGTCTAAACACGTTTATAATTCAATTAATTCACATCAACAGCTTCGCAATGATCGACTCTTTGAAAACCCCCTCTTAATTCAATCTCATATCATCGATTTATACCAAATCCTATAACTAGGGTTTGTTCATAAACCGTTTTGGGGTTTTTGATCTTAAACACATTTTCAATCCAATTAACCAACATCCACAGATTCGTAATGACTCAATATATAAAAACCCCATGATTTCAACAAGATTTAATATCGGAATCTTCTAAATTGGATTAGTGTTCATATCTAGGGTTTCGAGGCTCGAACTCGGGATTAAACGACCCAAACCTTGTTGTTTTTTCAAATTAAAACCTGCCTCAGTTTCGCTAGACCCCGATTAACAAAACCTCTGTGATTCCAAGACCAATCGTGATCGAATTCGCGTAGGTTGGGGCTGGGTTTTCGAGCCGCATGCATGTGGGAGGGGAACCCACTTGAATTGGTTGTTAAAATCAATTCTAATCAGATTCTTAACGCGATGACCCTAGCGGGCGTACTGGTAACTCGCGTGACTCGTAGGCAGGAGACCCGGGTTCGAGACCGGTCTCCTGCATATTATTTTTTGGGACTTTTTCTGGTCATATTTAATTAATAGAAAATGTTTTATTAATTAATATTATTATATATAAATGTGTTTTAACCCGGGAAACGACCCGTAGACTCGGGTATGAATTTATTAACTTATTTTTATTAATATACCCACTTTTATAAATAATATATTTATGTTATTATCAAATAAAAATAATATATTTAAATTATTTTCAAAACTATAACTTTGGATAAAAATAATATGTTTTATTATTTTTAACCCGTGACTTTTATTATTAAATAATATATGTTTATATTTTGTTTCATACCGTTTTTGGAACATTTGAAACTAATAAATAATATAATTAGTCACATTATTTACTCGTATTTATTATTTCGACTAAAAATAATATGTTTATTAACATAATAATTTATTAATTTAAATACTTACACACCTTAAACTATAACCAAATTACTTTTCAAACCTTAAACTTTCCAAAACCCTAATTTTCCCAAATTCGAGAACACGAACGAACCTTAGCTTATTCCTTTAAACTAATTGACTAAACTACAACTATAATAGGTTAATTGTGACCTACTTTGGATTATATCTTTGGATCAAACTTAGCTTGGAAACTACCTACAAATCCAATGTGAGTTTTCATGCCCCTCTTTATACATTTTATCACTTTTGGGGTGAAACATGTTCCTATATAATTACACTTACACTATTGACAAATCTCACAACTTGAAACAAATTCCCTTATGTTAGACTTGTTTAATTGCATTATGTGGCTTATTTGTTGATTACACTAGTTCATATTATTAACTGTTGCGACAGCCTATGAATGGAATTAGTGGTACCATGTGGGTTAGCTACCCCATGCATTTCTTTGATCTAGGATGCATGTAATGAATTCTGAAACTGAAAAACTGTTAACTATATGTTGGACAATCTGAATTGGATAAATCTTAAAAGGAAGGTTTAATTTGGACTGTGTGTATATACAATAAGACTATAATGTATTACTTGTCTTAGCATGGAATTTGTACTTTATCTAAACTACTATATCTATATCTACCATGATTGCTCACCAACAATTCATTTTGTTGATAACTCTTATTTTAAACATGTTTCAGGTGCACCAAGTTCAAGCAACGCTTGATTTATGTTCAACACTTAGGCTTGGACTTAGAAACTTGAAATCTGATTTTATCTTGTTTGGAACTATGTTTTGTCTTGCTTATTTGAACTATTTGTAGCCTTTGAGGCACTTTTAATATTATTGAATAAAATTATGAAATTTTAATAGTTCCAAGTGCTACGAGCAATCTGGTCACAACTCGGGTCATACTCCGACGTGTTCCGCCGCCCGGTTGGGGTGTGACAGATTGGTATCAAAGCCTTGGTTATAGGGATTTAGGTTATTAGAAATCTTTAACCTAGACTATAACTTTAGGTCCCTCTTTTAGTCTTGCATGATTAGGAACTTATGTGTTTATTTGTCAAATTCTAAATCTTTAACACAAATCTTACAAATCCTCAAAATTCTAAGACTTTACCTTATATTTCCATCAATATTCTTTTATATGAAATTCTTCAATGTTTTAAAATATTTTATAAAACCCCCTAGACTTTGTAAGTCTATCCAAAATCTCGTTAAGGTTTAAGACTTTGACAATGTTCAGAAACTCGTGCAATCTGGAAGGGTGAATGCCTGTATTCCGAGTTTCCTGTCTAGGCAAGCGTATTCGTACAAATCCAAATTACTGGACCAGTTACGCTTACCTGGGGATTCTCGGGATGAGTGTTCACTTATAGGCTAAAGCATGACTTTCTCAAATATTGTTGAAATCTTACTAACCTTGATATGTCCTAAGTAATTGTGTGGTAAAACCCAACTAACACAATTACTAACTATGTGTTTAAACTTAAGCCTATCTTTACTTTCAAAGCTTAACTCTTGAATATTATTATTCATCTCAAACTTGCATTCTACTTTATTTTCTTATAGAATGTCTGATCCCGTTGATACAAATCCGGCACTCACACAACAAATTGTTGATCGGATTGCTGCAATACTACCAGCTCTGTTTCAACATCGTGATCAAAGCTCTTCTAATAACAACAACAATGCTTGCAACTTCAAATACTTTAATTCGTGTTCACCACCAAAGTATTCGGGTCATGAAGGAGCCACTGGACTACTCCAATGGTTTGAGGGCATTGAGAACACCTTCCTTAATGCTGGTGTTCCCGAGGCACTCAAGGTTCAATATGGCTCAAGCGTCTTTCAAAAGCGTGCACTAACTTGGTGGAACGGCGAGAAAACTACTCGCACCGTTCTTGTTGCTATGGCTCTTCCTTGGGCTGAATTCAAGGAACTCATGATCAATGAGTTCTGTCCTCGAAACGAAATGATGAAGATCGAGGAGGAATTTTGGACTCTCTCCCAAGATAGTGGTGACAATTCTGCTTATGTCACTCGTTTTTATGAGCTTTGTCTACTCGTTCCTCACCTAGTCGACACCTTGGCTAGGAAGATTGAGAAATTCTGCAAGGGACTCCCAATTCAAATCAGGAGTGCTGTTCTTAGTAGTAGACCTGCTACTATCGAAGAAGCTGTTCGTCTTTCAGCCACACTTACCGACACTTATGTCGATGCGGGAATCCTTCACCGCAAAGGAGGGAAGAAACCTGCTGTGGTTGCTGCTGTGACTTCTAAACCTGAACCTACTGGTAGAAACAGGAAGAGAAAGTCCAACCATAAACAAAATTATGGGACTGTTACACCTGCTCAACCTGTGAGCCAAGTAGCACCTGCTACTACTACTACCTTCAGTCCAACCAAGAAGGCTTATTCGGGGAGTTATCCTCAATGTGATATTTGCAAGTCTCACCATCTTCCCAATTCACCGTGTTGGGTTTGCACAAAGTGCAAAAGGTTGGGACATACTCAAGATCGTTGCCGAACCCCAAGCAACACTCAATCTCAAGTGCAAGGCCATAACGTGATACAAAACACACCATCCTTAACTGTTAAGGCTTGTTTCCAATGTGGAGATCCAAGTCACTTCAAGGATAAGTGTCCATTACTGGCCAATGCAATAAAAGCTTCAATCTCTGCTTCCAAAGGCCGAGTCTACACCATTACTGCCAATCAAGCTCAAGCCGACAACGATGTTGTCAATGGTACGTATCTGATCAATAATCAATATGCTACTATTCTGTTTGATTCTGGTGCGGATAAAAGTTTCGTGTCCTTTGACTTTGAACCAATGCTTGCTAAGACTAGAACCCAACTAGACAAAACTTATAATGTAGAAGTAGCTAACGGGAAATCCGTTAAGGTTGACTCAATTATTGCAAACAATCAACTACAACTTAACGAACATACTTTCTCTATTGACTTAACTCCTATGCAACTTGGGAGTTTTGACGTGATCGTCGGCATGGATTGGTTATCCAAACATCGTGCTGAGATCGTTTGTGCCGACAAATTCATAAAGATTCCTCTGCCGTCTGGTGAAATACTACACGTGTATGGAGAGAAGCAACCCAAAGGCTTAAAACTGATGACTATAACAAAAGCTCAAAAGTACCTCAACAAGAATTATCCAGCTTTTCTAGCTCACGTTGTGAAGGAGAAGGGCAAGGGTAAACTCATGGCTGATATTCCTGTGATTAAGGACTTTCCTGAAGTATTTCCGGAAGACCTACCAGGAATTGCCCCTACACGACAAGTCGAGTTCCGTATCGACCTTGTGCCTGGTGCAACTCCTGTGGCAAGAGCACCATATCGTCTTGCACCATCTGAAATGCAAGAACTTGCTAGTCAACTTCAAGAACTCTCTGATAAAGGATTCATACGTCCTAGTTCCTCACCATGGGGAGCACCTGTCTTATTCGTCAAGAAGAAGGATGGATCTTTTAGGATGTGTATCGACTATCGGGAACTCAACAAATTGACTGTCAAGAATCGATACCCACTTCCAAGGATTGACGATTTATTTGATCAACTCCAAGGAGCTTCTATTTTCTCAAAGATCGATCTTCGTTCGGGTTATCACCAACTACGTGTTAAGGAGGAAGACATTCCCAAAACAGCTTTTAGAACTTGCTATGGACACTACGAGTTTGTTGTCATGCCATTCGGTTTGACTAACGCACCTGCCGTGTTCATGGATTTGATGAATCGTGTTTGTCGACCTTATTTGGATAAATTCGTCATCGTCTTCATTGACGATATTCTTATCTACTCAAAATCTAAGCAAGAACATGAAGAACATCTTCGCTTAGTACTTGATCTTCTTAAACAGGAACAACTTTATGCTAAATTCTCCAAATGTGAATTCTGGCTAAAGGAAGTCCAATTCCTAGGTCATGTTATTAACGAGGCTGGGATTCATGTTGATCCTGCTAAAATTGAAGCTGTAAAGAATTGGATTGCTCCTAAAACACCAACAGAAATCCGTTCTTTTCTTGGACTAGCAGGATATTATCGACGCTTTATTTCTAACTTTTCCAAGATTGCTGTTCCTCTCACTGCCCTAACTCATAAGGGTAGGATCTTTGAATGGGGACAAGAGCAAGAAGAAGCGTTCCAAACTCTTAAAGAAAAACTGTGCCATGCTCCAGTCCTATCTCTTCCCGATGGCAGCGACGACTTCGTTGTTTTCTGTGATGCTTCAAAGCAAGGACTTGGATGCGTTCTCATGCAAAGGGGTAAGGTGATTGCTTATGCCTCAAGACAACTTAAGGTTCATGAAGATAACTACACCACTCACGACCTCGAACTTGGTGCGGTCGTGTTTGCTCTCAAAATTTGGAGACATTATCTCTATGGAACCAAATGTGAAATCTTTACCGATCACAAGAGTTTGCAACATATATTCAACCAAAAAGACTTAAACATGAGACAACGTCGTTGGATGGAACTGTTAAATGATTATGATTGCGAAATCAAATATCATCCAGGGAAAGCTAACGTGGTGGCTGATGCGTTAAGTCGGAAGGAATATCCTAACATATGTTGTGCTCTTATTCAATCGGATATCGAGACCAAAATTCTTAAAGCTCAACAAACGGTTCTTTCCGAGGGCAACATGCAAAAAGAATTGGGTTGTGGAGTTGAAAAACAATTGGAGACTCGACCCAATGGGTTACTACACTTCTTAAACCGCTTATGGGTTCCTGATCGGGATGATCTTCGTACTTTAATTTTTGACGAGTCTCACAAAACTCGTTATTCTATACACCCAGGAGCCGATAAAATGTACAAAGGCCTTCGCCAACACTATTGGTGGCCCGGCATGAAGAAAGATGTTGCCGTGTACGTTTCAAAATGTCTTACTTGTTCTAAGGTCAAGATTGAACATCAACGACCTTCGGGTTTGCTTGAACAACCCGAGATTCCAATGTGGAAATGGGAGTGTATTTCCATGGATTTTATCACCAAACTTCCAAGAACACCTCGAGGATTTGATAGCATTTGGGTAATCGTGGACCGACTCACGAAATCAGCTCATTTTCTCGCAATTCGAGATGATTGGGGAGCTGAGAAGTTGGCTCAAGTTTATTTGGATGAGATCGTTCGTCTACATGGCGTTCCTCTTAATATCATATCTGATCGTGATAGTCGTTTCACTTCCCGTTTTTGGGGATCTCTACAATCGTTCATGGGTACTCAATTGAATTTGAGTACAGCTTACCATCCCCAAACTGATGGTCAAACAGAAAGAACGATTCAAACTCTTGAAGATATGTTACGTGCTTGCGTCCTTGACTTTGGAGGCAATTGGGACAAATATCTTCCACTAGCTGAGTTTTCGTATAACAACATCTACCATGCTAGTATCGAGATGGCACCTTTCAAAGCTTTATATGGTCGCCATTGTCGTTCTCCTCTTGGCTGGGATGAGGTCGGTGAAGCACAAATCACTGGTCCCGCTCTAGTCCAAGACACCACTGATCGAATCATCCAAGTTCGCGACAATCTTCGTTTGGCTCGAGAGAGACAAAAGAAGAATGCTGATATTCGTAGAAGACCTCTTGAATTCCAAGTTGGTGACATGGTTCTTTTAAAGGTATCACCTTGGAAAGGTGTTGTACGATTTGGGAAGAAAGGGAAATTCTCACCGCGATACGTTGGACCTTTCAAAATCATCAAACGTATCGGGAAAGTTGCTTACGAGTTGGAATTACCCGACAAGCTTAGCAATGTACATCCCATGTTTCATGTATCTAACCTCAAGAAGTGTCTTGCCGAGGGAAACCTCCAAGTTCCTCTTGACGAAGTTCACATTGACGAGTCGATGCACTTCGTGGAAAAGCCTATTGAAATCATGGATCGAGAGATCAAACAACTTAAAAGAAGCCGAATTCCGATTGTGAAAGTACGTTGGCAATCTAAACGAGGACCCGAGTTCACTTGGGAACGTGAAGATCAAATGAAGGCCAAGTACCCACACCTGTTCACAAACTCCACTACTTAATTTCGGGACGAAATTTCCTAAAGTAGGGGAGACTGTAATATCTGTACTTTTCCGTTTACAATTTCCGGCCATTTGGCATTTATTGTAAATCCTAATTATCCATATTTAATAATATGTGAAAATTCTTAAATGAATTTCTTAAACTATGTGGCTAAAAACCATACTCAAACTATGTATTAGGGCTAATATTCATGGTATTTGAATAAAGTCCCTAAACTATATAAAATAAATCTCATAAATTATCTAAGTGTAAACAAAAAAATTGTACTTATTTAATTTGGAAAATCTTAATTGTGTTTTATTCAATTAAAACACAAATTATATAAATTAAAATGATTTTTATAAAATTATTATGAATTTTTAAGAAATAATAAGATTTATTCCTAAATAAATCAAATAAATAAAGTTTAATTAAATAAATATTTTTAAAATGAAGTTTTATAAAAATACGTCATTTTATATCATTTTTATAGAAATAAACAATTCTTTTATAATTTAAATATAATTTATACATTTAAATATCAAAATATATCAAATTAATTAACAAAAAAAAAACCCTACTTAACCTAACTAACAAATTCTAAACCCTAAGGACCAATCCTGTCATTCTTGCAAACTCACAAACCTGAAACTACAGGGACTAAACCTGATTTTTTCTCATTCTTGATTTGGTTTGACTTTTGATAGTCAAACCGTACCACAATGATCGAATTCGAATTCCATAACCGATTTGAGATCGATTTTGTAACTGAATTCGCACGTTGAAGCCATAAACGTCCATCATTAACACAATTAAACCCGACATTGATTCGAATTAATCCTAATAATGCGAATTCAAGCCGAACCGTCGTCACGTTCTTGTTTGATAATCAAATTCGGCAAATTGATATAGTAATCTCACAATCGAGCACACTGCGCACGCCACACGAACATCGTAGAAGCTTTTGCACACACAACAATTGTCGGAGAAGCAGTCAAGGCCGCCGGAGATCAAGTTCTTCATCATCGGCACCTGTTTTAGTCGGGGACTACCAATTCGAGCTCTATTCTGGTAAATTCCTATTCCTATAGCTTCGTTTTCATTCCCAAATGGAAAGCCCTCTGTCAATTCGATCGTATAACATCGAATTGAACTCGATCCCATATCTAGGGTTCATCACAAACCGGTTTAATCGAGCTCTGGTCTAAACACGTTTATAATTCAATTAATTCACATCAACAGCTTCGAAATGATCGACTCTTTGAAAACCCCCTCTTAATTCAATCTCATATCATCGATTTATACCAAATCCTATAACTAGGGTTTGTTCATAAACCGTTTTGGGGTTTTTGATCTTAAACACATTTTCAATCCAATTAACCAACATCCACAGATTCGTAATGACTCAATATATAAAAACCCCATGATTTCAACAAGATTTAATATCGGAATCTTCTAAATTGGATTAGTGTTCATATCTAGGGTTTCGAGGCTCGAACTCGGGATTAAACGACCCAAACCTTGTTGTTTTTTCAAATTAAAACCTGCCTCAGTTTCGCTAGACCCCGATTAACAAAACCTCTGTGATTCCAAGACCAATCGTGATCGAATTCGCGTAGGTTGGGGCTGGGTTTTCGAGCCGCATGCATGTGGGAGGGGAACCCACTTGAATTGGTTGTTAAAATCAATTCTAATCAGATTCTTAACGCGATGACCCTAGCGGGCGTACTGGTAACTCGCGTGACTCGTAGGCAGGAGACCCGGGTTCGAGACCGGTCTCCTGCATATTATTTTTTGGGACTTTTTCTGGTCATATTTAATTAATAGAAAATGTTTTATTAATTAATATTATTATATATAAATGTGTTTTAACCCGGGAAACGACCCGTAGACTCGGGTATGAATTTATTAACTTATTTTTATTAATATACCCACTTTTATAAATAATATATTTATGTTATTATCAAATAAAAATAATATATTTAAATTATTTTCAAAACTATAACTTTGGATAAAAATAATATGTTTTATTATTTTTAACCCGTGACTTTTATTATTAAATAATATATGTTTATATTTTGTTTCATACCGTTTTTGGAACATTTGAAACTAATAAATAATATAATTAGTCACATTATTTACTCGTATTTATTATTTCGACTAAAAATAATATGTTTATTAACATAATAATTTAGTAATTTAAATACTTACACACCTTAAACTATAACCAAATTACTTTTCAAACCTTAAACTTTCCAAAACCCTAATTTTCCCAAATTCGAGAACACAAACGAACCTTAGCTTATTCCTTTAAACTAATTGACTAAACTACAACTATAATAGGTTAATTGTGACCTACTTTGGATTATATCTTTGGATCAAACTTAGCTTGGAAACTACCTACAAATCCAATGTGAGTTTTCATGCCCCTCTTTATACATTTTATCACTTTTGGGGTGAAACATGTTCCTATATAATTACACTTACACTATTGACAAATCTCACAACTTGAAACAAATTCCCTTATGTTAGACTTGTTTAATTGCATTATGTGGCTTATTTGTTGATTACACTAGTTCATATTATTAACTGTTGCGACAGCCTATGAATGGAATTAGTGGTACCATGTGGGTTAGCTACCCCATGCATTTCTTTGATCTAGGATGCATGTAATGAATTCTGAAACTGAAAAACTGTTAACTATATGTTGGACAATCTGAATTGGATAAATCTTAAAAGGAAGGTTTAATTTGGACTGTGTGTATATACAATAAGACTATAATGTATTACTTGTCTTAGCATGGAATTTGTACTTTATCTAAACTACTATATCTATATCTACCATGATTGCTCACCAACAATTCATTTTGTTGATAACTCTTATTTTAAACATGTTTCAGGTGCACCAAGTTCAAGCAACGCTTGATTTATGTTCAACACTTAGGCTTGGACTTAGAAACTTGAAATCTGATTTTATCTTGTTTGGAACTATGTTTTGTCTTGCTTATTTGAACTATTTGTAGCCTTTGAGGCACTTTTAATATTATTGAATAAAATTATGAAATTTTAATAGTTCCAAGTGCTACGAGCAATCTGGTCACAACTCGGGTCATACTCCGACGTGTTCCGCCGCCCGGTTGGGGTGTGACATCGGTGGATGATGAATGGTAATGGATGGTAGATGATCCATGGTAGATGAAGAATGGTGGTGTAGTGGACGATGAGTGGTGGTGGATGGTTAATAGTGGTGAATGACAGTGTGGGTAAGGGATACCATGGAAAACAAGGAAGAAAGGCACTTCGAGGGGTGCCCCGCGTACCGCAAAGAATAGGCGGCCACTTAACTTGAGAAATGTCTTACAAGAAGAGTGGCATTTAAGGCGGCAATGTCTTTTATCTCTCGCGTACCGTGAGAAAACTCAAACACACCTACGCGTACCGCGAGGGACCCCTGGTGACAGAAAGTAAACGGGGTTTTTATACTTAGAAATTTTTTCACCCCTTAACTTCTTCTCACCTAAATTCCAATAGAAACCTATTCCAAGATAAAAAACCAATGTAAAAATACCTGGAACTTCGTTCCTGATGATTTCCTTTGCCGAATCGAACATGAATCCCTGCATAAACTGACACAAACAAAACACATACCGAAAAACACCGAAAAAGACATGGAATCAGACCAAGTAAAGCACACAAACTCTACATCCCGGGCACTTGCCCGAGACTCAAGCAAGCTTATCAGGAGGCTTCTCCTTGATCCTAACCAGCACCGCCTTCATCCTACGCGGCCTACTGATACTCCAACTTTTCAACATTCTCATACTCCTATCAAACAGTGGACCTATATCACTCAGGTCCTTCCACCACGGCTTATACCTACCCGGTCCGAAGATGATACGCATCAAATATCCTAGCAGGTTCTTACTCCTCGACGTCCCCACACTTGGGGTTTGCATTGCCCTAAACTCACATGGATCTTTCAACACACGGGTTCTCTTACGGGGTGGCCTAGACTTAGGGGTACTAGAATTATGCCTCGGATCAGGAATTCTCCCCTTAGAATGAGCAACTATGGAGGGCAAAGGCTTGGGTAAGGGTATTTATAAGGATGTGACTTCTAAAGCTCCACCAAGATCTCCGGGATCCTCTACAACCTCCACCAACTTCCCCACACTTGGGGTTTTACCTATGATTTCTTCGAATTCTACCATCATCTCCAGCATATCATCAGGCACCTCATCGTCGTAATCGTCCGGCTCATCTAACAATCCTTCTAACTCTACCGCCCACTCAGATGGTTCTTATAAATTAGGGGCGGGACCTACTTCTATCTCTAGATCAAAGTCCCAATGGTTGTCCGTGAAGGCCTCAAGCATGCACACGGAGTGGCTATGCTTTCCAACATCCCTCTCGGACTTAGCAGTATCGAATGTGATCATCTCATCCCCCACACGGAGTGTGAGTTTCCTGTCAAAGACATCGATCATCGCCTTGGCGGTACGTAGGAACGGGAGTCCTAGGATGAGTGGAACTCTATCATCCACTTCCATGTCCAGAATGACGAAATCCACAGAGAAGACAAACTTACCTACTTTTACTAACAGATTCTCCGCAATTCCCCGTGGATACTTGACTGAGAGGTCAGCCAAGGAAATGCTCATGCTCGTCGGCTGCAGTTCACCTAGGTCCAACTGTTTAGATATTATATGGCATCAGATTGATGCTAGCACCTAGGTCGGCCAACGCGTAGTGCGAGGGAAAACTGCCTAGGCGACACGAGATCGTGAAACGACCCGAATCTGCCATCTTCTCCGGCAGTTTGTTCTGCACCACAGAAGAGCATTGCTCACTAAGTGAGACTTCAGAGATCCCTCCTAGTTTCTTCTTGTTGGAAAGAAGATCTTTGAGGAACTTGCCATACTTAGGCATATGCTGGAGGACCTCTATAAATGGGAGATTAACCTTGAGTTGTTTGAACATATCAAGGAAGGTACCGTATTCCATAGCGTGTTTATGTGGCAGCAAGCACGCTGGGTAGGGAACACGACTCAAGTCAATCTAGGGGTACTTCATCTCCACCCCTTCTTCTTCTTCTTCTTCTTTTCCTCTGCCCTCTCGGCAGGTTTCTCCTCTAGTATCTCTTCATTCACCGGCTCTTCTTCTTCTACAACCGGTGGGGTTTCCTTCTCTTCTGCCCTATGACTTCTTGTCGACACAGCTTTCGAATGAGATTCCTCTAGCATCGATCTCAGCAAATCGAGCTCTCCAGTCTACCTTCCTCACTTCCTCTACCGAACGTATGCCATACTCGATGGAGTGGGAGTCATCCTCTACAACCTCTTTCTTCTCCACACTCCTAACTGACACGGCCATCACTGAAGCATTTGAGCCCGAAGATGGGCCTCATTGTCTACCCTTCAGGCTCTGAGCGATGTCTCATACCGTGCGTTGCAAATCCTGGAATGCCGACTGCTGATTCTTCAATAGAGTGTCGTGGCTATCCTGTCTTTGCCGAGCATCCTTATCATTTTGCACTAGCTGAGCAAGCAACCGTGTTTGACTCTCTATCATCTCCTCAATCTTCCTTGTGTTGACACTGCTTCCTAAACTTTCTCCTCCTTCAGCTCATCCATACTGCTGCTGGCGACCATTAAACCCAGGCGAGTTATTTCCAGATCTCCATCTCGAGCCAAAAGAATTGTAGTTGTTGTACCCTCGGTTCTGGTTCTGGTTGCCAGCATAGCTCACGTGCTCCTGATTATTTATGGGGAAATCTCGGGTGTCGTGGCCTCATCTGCACACTTGACACCGCCGAGCACTGAACTTCAGCTCCTTAATCTCGTTAGCCATTGAGGCGAGTGCCACAGCCACGCTAGTCTCAGGAGTGACCTGATGCACACCTCTAGGAGAAGAGGCGGGTGCTCTAGCAGTAGGAATGGAATTCCTAACAGAATGTGGATGCTGCTGTTCGGCTTGAGCGAAGTTCTCGAACATTTCCTCGCACTCATCAGGTTCGAGTCTCTGCATGATATGGCCTCCCGTAGCTGTATTGAACATTTGCTGCTTCTCGAAGGTGAGACCATTGAAGAGCTTCTCCACTAGCGCCCAGTCGGAAAGACCGTGCTGTGGACATCGGCTCAACAGCGTGTTGAACCGCTTCCAGGAGTAAGGCCCAAAACCGGGCACCGTACAGTTGGTTCTCATAACGGGGTATTCCCATGAAAATACCCATTTAGATATATTAAACCACAATGGAAGTATTTCTAAAAACACCAATTGTTATTTAATTTCATTAAGTTACCTCATGAATGCTTGCACACCAATCCGAGTAGCACATATCCCAAGCCAAGATACGTCACGCAACGCTTACCTGCAAAACAATCAATCGTACACACAAAGTCAGCTACGCTGAGTGAGTTATAATAGTTTAGTTTAATGAAAGCTAACTCATCTCAAAAGTTATTTAAACTTTACTCAAGACCCACGGTCCTTATAAAATAGGTCCACAATTCATTAACAAATAGATAACCCCTGTTATCACCCGATATCCCATAATAGCTCATTACCCAAGACTCATCCCATAAAAATAATAATCTCGCAGTCTCATCGACATAGGTCGAACTTACCTACACTAATAACGCATACTCGAGTACATGTATTAACTCGACACTTGGTTAACACAACGAATTCCTAGACATCAACTTACTCAGCATTGACCAAGGCTCTTACAAATCAACTGACATAATAGTTGTAAGCACCACATCACAATCCTGACATAACGGTCAATCTACTCGACTCACCACAATAATACTATCTCATGCACAATAAATATAACTCAACGCTTGTATCCAATTTAACACAAATATATAAGCACACAAACACATACCTCTTTGCTGCACCCTCGTCAGGGTTACCCTCGTCAGAGCGTTCGACACACCTCGAGCTCATCACCGTCCTGTTGGACATCGTCACCTTTAGTGACCTCCCGAAGGACTTAGTCCTCCACAATCCCGTTTGCCATGTCATAATGATAATAATGCAAATACAATTCCCGCCGTGTCAAAAGGACAATGACACAATGCACACAACACATGTATAATCACATAACCTTATACTTTATATACTTGATTCATTAACTGCACCTGCACTTCACACATGTCCTCGAATCCGGTGTCAGCACAAACCAACACGGCTCGTCTTTCCATTCTCACACGTGCACCCAATCCCTCTGGTGCCAAGCACTCGCCTTTGCTCTTACCGAATCTATTATTTTGCAACTCGACCACCACCCTTGGTGTTTGGAGACGTTTGTTCTGTTGCCCGCTTTCAAACGTTCCTCCATTACTCGTCCTTACACCGTACAACACTGTCTATTTCCTGCTTGCCCGTCACATTTCCCTATTTTATTCACGACACCTTTGTCGTTGTTTCTCGTATAGTCTTGATGATCTCGTCCCTACGACGGCCATCTTCCTAAGTAAGGTTTCTTACTTCTCATGAATGGGTTCATTCGTCACCCTTCCGAAGTGAAGCCGTCATACATCTCGCTCCCTATCTTGATCGTCATCCAGCGATGATTTCCCAACTCAAGTCCAAAGTCTACCCATAAGGGTATTACTTCTGCTCTTCTCCAATGATCTCCAGGAGCTTGTGCAAAGTTGCACTAGTCTCCATTAATTCTTTATCACAACATCTATTTACTTCATTATCTTGCATTCAATGCATCCCTTCAGTACGTACACACACCCGACACTAGGGTCGTCTTCATTAGCTCTCGATGTTTCTCAAGGCTCATTTACTTTTGTCGTGTCTATTTCGATCATCTAAACGCTTGCTTTCCTTAAATGCTCCACATGAGCTCATATTAAGCTGGTCTTGGATTTACCAGCGTAGGAATATCCTTCTTAGTCACTTACGTGCAATCTTGCATGTACCCCTCCTGAGTTTCACCTTTCTCTATGTTGCTTTACTTACGTGCAATCTTGCATGTACGAACATGAAGTCCGCTTGCTTACAAGCCTCAACTATTCATCATCTCGCCTAGGGAAGAACATCCCTAATCTTTTAGTGTCTCATCTCGAATGAATTCTTCATATAGAACGTGTTGCATGAAGGTCCTTCGTCATCTTGTTAACTTTGTGCTGAAATTCTCAGGGTCATCACCTTGATCTCATCATAAGCATTCTGGTCAAGCGTCCACGTAAACGCTTTCATCATCTATTCTCATAGCTCCGCCCATTGGCTTCATGCTCTGAATTCCTGAGATATAAGCATAGGCATCTCATAAGAGCACCTTATTGGTCGCCTAGAAAGACTCAAAACTCCTTGCCTTACCTCGACGTATCAGCGTCGAGAGAATCGTCAAGATAGAAATATCATACTTGAGCACCCTAAGCATCCGTCCTATGCACGACTAAGCGTGTACTACAAGGACACACACCATCACATAACTACAGAACACATATTGCTCTACACATGTACTAGTAACTCAACCTTCTAACTCGCACAAAGTGCACATACACAATTAGCTAGATCTGGGTAAATCTACGCACATACAATATGACATTGACATGTATAGACACACAAGTATATCATGTTGTTTGGCCAAAGGCACCAGCAAACATGATCTCCCGCCTGACTGCCGGCAGACACAATAACCTGTTGGCAAAAGTCAACACCATATCAAGCTTACACTTGATCTCCCGCCTGGCTAATGCCACACACAGTATCAAGCTTACGCTTGATCTCCCTCCACGACTATTAAGTACGTGACCCAAATAACTCGTACTCATAAGCAACTCAATTAACGACATATAAGTCTATCCACAAAGCACTTTCATGTCCCTAAGCACCAAAACATTTACCTCGCGAAGATCTATGCCTTAAGATATAAAGACATTTAATATCATAGTAAGGCCAAACACACCCCTTAGACTTCACACATCACCTAAGCATAACACATAGGTGACATTATCTTAAGACCGTAGACACACACCAGTAATCACAACTCAGGTCTACACAGGTCTACTCATACCATCTAATCAACCAAGTTCTAGCATCACATCAAAGATTACATTTAGTATGAACTCACGTCATTAAAAAGGTAATCACATAATCACACATAATTAACACTGCACCACCAATAGCAAGCTATCACACATGCAACTTTCATTAACTACGTTTTAGACCATCCCGTGGTAAGATTCAATGTCAAGGTTAAAATCAAGCAATTGAAAAACCAAAAACAAATATTTCGTCACAAAAGTGACCGACAGACACTAATCAAAGTGCTCTAGTCCTCTAGTGGTACCCACTACTGCTCTAGTCATTAAATAAATCGAAGTTATCCCCCACTTGCCCCTCGTCATTGGATTCCTCTAACCATCCATTTCCTGTGCCTTAGTTGTGCCACGAGGGCTGACTCCTGACTGCAAATGCATTTCTTCCTCTCCTGTAAAAGGAACTACTGAGCCCGCCCCTCACCGTTGCCCAAGTAGTATTGGGGGCATTTGGCACCGGAAGTGCCAAGATCACCTCCTGTGCTGGTAGCTCCTGCTCGTACTCAGCCGCCGGTGGAACCATCGTCAATGGGACAGGTGCTAAGACTCGTCTCCCTCTAAAGATAACCTGTGAATGGCAACCAAACTTCTAGCCCGCCGCTCTGTCAACCTCCTGATAAGAGCTCCTCGCCTGACCAATTTAGTTCGAATCGCCATGGCCATCAGTACCTGCACAAGATAGAACGTTGGAGTGATTACTATGGGCGTCAAATTCAGAATATGAGAGTAATTATAGACTGCCAAATCACGGTGATCAAATGCAATTTGGTGGTCCACATTACTGCTCGGATTCTAAACCTTCCCCATTATATTCACACTAGCTTTCTATCTTTCACACACCCCGGATGCACATGCACCCCACACAACTCATATAGCACCACACAGTAATCTAGCAAGTCATCATATTTATCACAATTTCACACCATCCAAAGTTACACACAAAATCACTAAATCATATCGACACACCAAACTATCTCACATAGTTACAATTAATGCTACTCTGCATTACTCAACTCACATCATAGTCTCATTCAATCACACCACACAACTTCACGTAGTTCTACATACTACTACAACACATAGCACACATCATGTTCCTACACGGGACCATATGTCACTTACTCACACCAATCACTTTACCTAGTGTAACACTACACAAATGGTAAATAATAACTACTGTGCAACTCAAAAGACGTACCTCTTGGCTCGCGGTTACTCGTGGTGGCATTCGTTTCACTCTTGTCCCATTTTCAGTTTAAGTTAAGACATTTTATTTGTTTAAAAACAGCAGTTTTCTCTTAAACCACAGCTCTGATACCAACTTGTAAGGCCCAAAACTGGGCACCGTACATTTGGTTCTCATAACGGGTTATTCCCATGAAAATACTTATTTAGATATATTAAACTATAGCGGAAGTCTTACTAAAAACACCATTTGTTATTTAATGTCATTAAGTTACCTCACGAATGCTTGCACACCAATCCGAGTAGCACCGCTCCCAAGCCAAGATACGTCACGCAACGCTTACCTACAAAACAATCTATCGTACACACAAAGTCAGCTACGCTGAGTGAGTTCTAATAGTTTAGTTTAAAGAAAGCTAACTCGTCTCAAAAGTTATTTAAACTTTACTCAGTACCCACGGTTCTTATAAAATAGGTCAACAATTAATTAACAAATAGATAACCCCTGTTATCACCCGATATCCCATAATAGCTCATTACCCAAGACTCATCCCATAATAATAATAATAATCCCGCAGTCTCATCGACATAGGTCGAACTTACCTACACTAATAACTCATACTCGAGTACATGTATTAACTCGACACTCAGTTAACATAACGAATTCCTAGACATCAACTTACTCAGCCTTGACCAAGGCTCTTACAAATTAACTAACATAATAGTTGTAAGCACCACATAATCCTAACATAACGGTCAATCTACTCGACTCACCACAATAATACTATCTCATGCACAATAAATATAACTCAACGGTTGTATGCAATTTAACACAAATATATAAGCACACAAACACATACCTCTTCGTTGCACCCTCGTCAGGGAGTTCGACACACCTCGAGCTCATCACTGTCCTATTGGACATCGTCACCTTTAATGACCTCCCGAAGGACTTAGTCCTCCACAATCCCGTTTGCCATGTCATAAATTATTTTTTAATTATTAATTAACTGATAAAACATTTTTATAAAAATTGTTGTTTTATAGGTTCATATAAGAAATTGAGGCTGTTTCTGATGTAGGAGGAGCTTTATTTTGGGCATGTATTGTTGATATTCTGATGTAGGTTTCCAAAAAAACATAAGGTTCAGATTGTGAGTCCATTTTGTTGATATCAAATATATCCCTTTTTTTATCCTTACCGACCTGTTCACTGTGAGTCCATTTTGTTGATATCAAATATAAGCGTTCGAAGGGAAGTACAATTTGTTGAATATATACCTGTACTTATTTACAGGCGAGGTTCATGATGTTGGAGAGTGCTTAACAAAAAAGAACTAGGGGGAAAACATTGAAAAATAAGGATCTAGGTGCATCAAGTTTTAGCATGGGGTTTACACTAAGTTACGTCAGTGTAAGCTAATTTTCATTAGTGTAATGTTGAAAAATCGTAAGGGAAGTATAATTTGTTGAATATATACATGTACTTGTTAAAGGAGTGACGTGTTAAAAGTATTGCTGGTTGCATCAGTGTAAAGGATGTTGTATACGATAAATAGTAACATTTACTAATGTTACATTAATGTATTTCCATACTACGAAAGTAATATTTACTACGGTGTAAACGTTTAAGTACTAGCAATAATCACAAAAATTGTAGAGGTGTAAAAAAATTAAAAAGAATGAAAGATAAAAAAACACATTCATGTATAAAATGGAATTTAAAAGTATAAAAAGTGTCATCAATTATAAAATGAAGGTGAGGACAAAAATAACAAAAAAGTACAAGAATGAAAATCTCGAAAAATGAAACTAGATATAGGAATAAATGAGGTTATGTGGTGAAAAGTACATATTACCTTTTTCGTAAAAGAAAGTCAAAAAAATATGTCAAATTTTGATTGGTTGAAATGAGTTTTAGGGTTTTCTTATGAAAAGAGTGTTTTTTGATTTGAATCATGCCCTATATATATATATATATATAAAATGAACCGTTTTGACCCGAAGCTTGTATGTATGTAGATATTTGTATGTAAAATGAACCGTTTGACCCGTTTAGACTTGAAACTTGTATGTATATAGATAGATATATGTAAAATGCACATTTTGACCCGTTTTGACCCAAAACTTGTATTCATATAATTGTAGGAACTAGCTAACATGTTGTTCGACGACCCGAGGTTTAGAGATAAACTTAACAAGTTTAATCTTTCACAAATGGGACAAAGTAGTTGGGATGAAGACGGGGGCGACAACGAGGATGAAGATTAATTGTTTAGTTTTTATGTTGTTTTAAGATTTGGAATAGCTTGATTAGGTAAAAAATCTTATAATTATGTTCTAACTTTATATATTAATGTATTTGTGGTTATGTTTTTTGTTATATTGGGTCAAAAAACTGGAAAATATGCAGGTTTTGTAATGTATGTATGTAGGAAAAGTGGAAATAATGAAAATACGAAAAAAACTATAAAACGGGTCAGATTAGCATTAGCGGCGACATATTGGTATTAGCGGCGACATGACGGGTTTTAGCGGCAACAATAGGGGGCATTAGTGGCGACAAATGTCGCCACTATTGAGTGTATTCTTTGTGGTGATAAGAGTTTAGATGAGTCAATTATGACTTCATGTAAGAAAATATGTTAAACATTATATGACTTGAATTAGACGTAGAATAGTTCTAGATGGGCTTTATGCAAATATGATTAGATTTTGGGTATAGGTTCACATGGTTTGGACATCATCTGAATTACTTATGATTTTTCCAATATACCCTCACAAAGATGGACATAAATCATCCTCATTCAATATGAAGGACCATGCCCATTTTTAAATCTAACTTTGGGGTCTAATCAGAATATCCAATTCATTTAATTAAATAAGTTAAAAAAATCTAATCAAAATTCTTTGTTAAAATATAAAAGAGTAATACAGACGCCCAAAGAATTCAAAATTGGCCAGATATTTGTTTATGTGACCACTTACAATGTTAACTACTACTCAAGTTTGACATTCTTAAACAAATAGAAGTTTTGTTTAAAAGAATTAAAAGTTTGACTTATGGAATAATTAGGCAAATAAATTAATCTAACATCTTTAAAGAATGTAAACAAGTCGAACTTAACAAATTTCAATAAGCCAAACTTGACAAGTTGTAAACAATGTTTTCAGAACCGGACCGGACAACGGACCGGACGTCTTAGAGGTTCACTGGTCGGACCGGATTCAAGAACCGGATGACGCAATAAATAATATAAATATTCATAAAAATATATAGAAAAATATAAAAATTCCAAATACTACATATACAACCATTTAAACAATTTTGAGTCAAGTACGAGGGTTGTAGGTCTGTATGAATTTTAATTCTTTTGAATATTCAATTTTAATTTTGATTAGGGTTTTGAAGGACCTGTGGCAACGTATAAGTTAAAAGGAAAGAGCCAAATTGAGTTAAAATTGTAAATAGAAGTGAGTATGAGGACTATAGGATAAAAAAGATAAAAAATAGTAAATTTAAAAAAAAAAAAAAATTAAACTACCCTGTTCGACCACCGGTTCGCGGTTCGACCGCTGAACCGATTGAACCGCCCGGTTCAACCAGCAAACGGTCTCAGAGCATGTAACCGGACCGGTGGAGGTCCCGGTTCCCGGTCCGACTGGTCCGGCCGGCCGGTCCGGTCCGGTTTTCAAAACATTGGTGGTAAACTAAATATCTTCTTTCTTCTCAAAAAGGAAAAAAAAATCATATTTACCTATTAAAATCATAATAAAAATTTGATAACACACATTTTGCATATTATTATATCATTATTGAGTGTTATTTTAGATTAGCATATATACCGCATTTTCGGGGAAAGAAAATGATATATTCTTTTAAAACTAGGGTTACAAATCCTATGAATATCATTCAAAGCTAATAGATTCATGTTTTTTTTAACGAAAAATCTATCATACTCATACTACTACTCCTAAATTACATCAAATAATTTACTTCATGCCTAGGTTTGAACGTAAAACTTCTCATCTAAAAAAACAAAAGCCTCTCATCATAGATTCATGTTAAGTGACATTAGGATGATATGTATTAAGAGTGACGGAGGGGCCGTTTGGTTCATTAAGAGCTGAACCATTAAGTGCTCTTAATGGTTCAACATTATTTTTGAACTGAACCATTAAGAGGTTGACAAAATCTGAAACAAACACATTCTATCTTTGACCGATTCAGAGGTAGCCTATTAATGGAATCATTAAGAGGCTATCAAACATCCACTGAGTGAGTAAAAAGAGTTAAAGTGTATGGATGGTCCTTGTGGTATATCTAAATTTTGAATTTGGTCCATAAGTTTGAAAAATTACACTAATAGTCCCAATTTATACATAAACATAACATGTTTGGTCCCTGTAGTGGATGACAGTTAACTTTTCTGTTAAATATTTTGAAAATGACCAAAATACTCCTAGATTAAAAAAATAAAAAATTAAAAATATGAAAAACATATATTTATACCCCTAGTTTTCAGGTAGCACCACCACTTTAAACAAAAAAATCTATTATTTTTTTAAAAATTTTTTAATCTAGTGGTATTTTGGTCATTTTCAAAATATTTAATAGAAAAGTTAAATGTCATCTATTAAATGGACCAAACATGTTACGTTTATACATAATTTGGGATTGGTAGTGTAATTTTTCAAATTTTGAAACCAAATCCAAAATTTGAAAATACACATGTACTATCTGTGTACTTAACTCGAGTAAAAAATTCAAATAATCAAATCATAATAGAAAAAAAATCGAACCATAATAAAAAGAAAACCGAACTGATCGTTGAACCAATTAAGAATTTGATAATTTGGTTTTAGTTTTGCTATATCAAATTTTGTGATTTAGCTATGGTAATACCAAACCAAAATAACCGAATCTAACAATCATTAATAAAACTCAACCGTTATAATTTATTTATAAATTAATAATATATTGTATGTTGAAAAAGTTTTGTCAAAATTTTTTATAAATAATATCACCTCTATAATCATTATCCTCTATAAATTAAAGAATACGTGCCTTTTATTTAGCGATAAGTCTAATTGAATTTATATACCAAAATGAATTTAAAGTGACTCAAACCCACGGTTAACTGAATTAACCAAACCGACTTCCTTTTGTAACCGAAAAACCAAACAGTTCATAAGTAAAACCGATTGGTTATGAATAACATAAAATATCTATTAAAAACCGAAACTCATTTTTAGCCTAGCCTATAACCAAAGCGAAAAATGTCACCCCTATTATCACAACAAAAATGGCGGCTTTAATGACAAGCGTATCCATTGTAATTAAGTGTCGGTGAAGGTGGGTCTTGTCTTGTTAATCCGTTGATGATACTACATTGAAAAATATGGCGTGGGTTAAGATCTTACCGACAACTTAACTGCACAATTTGTTAAGGGATCACCGACGAACAGTATCATCGCCATATTACCAATGGAATTTGCTGGTAGTGCACGAGGCAATATCACCGACGGATGTTTCACCGAGCGATCACCAACAACCACTTATCGGCGGACCATCGAAGTCATTTTTCGTCAGTGATATCTTTTTTTGTTTAAAAAATAACTAAAAAAATGTTTTTGGTTTCCATGTAAAAGTAAATAACACATAAACAATAAATATTGTGAATTACAATCAAAATCTACTATTTATTTACAAAATATGTTTATGATGAGACAATCTAGCTAGCTAAGTAGCGTTGGTGGTCTTAGCTGCTATTGGCGCAACTCTTCTTCCAGGGTTCAGTCGTCTATGACCTTCGGTTGGGTTTCTTGGGGAATCTATCACACAGATTTCAACCGACGGTGATATCTCAGTTTTCTATTACTGTGTGTACATTCTTAAAAGATTAAATCATATCTTTTTAGGTTAAATATGATAACCTTGCCTTGTCATATTAACCATTCTTAGGGGTGTAAATGAGCCAAAGCGGCTCGCGAGCTACTCGAGATTGGCTCGCTAAAAACTCGAATCGAGTCGAGCTTAAACGAGCTCGAGTCTAAGAATAGGCTTGTTTAATAAACGAGCCCAAGCTCGAGCCTAAGAATAGGCTTGTTTAATAAACGAGCCCGAGCTTCACTTATCGAGCTCGAGCCGGCTCGCGAGCCTAAATGAGCCTATTATTTATATAATTTTTTAATTAATATATTAAATATTAATTTATAAAATAATAATTACTATATATAAAATTATGATAAAAATAACTAAATAACATATATTATGTTATATATAAAAATTATAATAAAATTTATATAAAAATAATTATAAATATATATAAATTAATTAATAAATAATAAACGAGCCGAGCCCGGGCTTTAGAAATAGAGCTCAAATCAAGCCGAGCTCGAGCTTCACATAAAAGTTAAACGAGCCGAGATCGAGCTCGAGCTCACAATAAGTCAAACGAGCCGAGCTCGTTTACATCCGTCCATCCTGACTTGATAAAATATCCAACGAATGCATAGGATCACTGTTCATGTAACTGCAAATTAGTAATGGATAAATGAAATATTATCAACTTAATTATAGCAAATTAGCAATGCAAAAAGTTTTAGGTTAAATATCATATGACATGATATGATTCTTATATTGCATCCTGATTCTTATATGTTTTAATTCATCAACACATTTCAAATAAACTAATTGTATTAATGTTTTGATATCATCTTTATCGTCTTCAATGTGGAATGGGTTTTCATGGGTTGGTGTGGAAGAAAGAGATATGGCTAGGGCCATGAGAATGGTTAGGGTTATCAAGATGAAGACTGATTTGATGGTGTCTTTAGAGGGTAATGAAGACTGATTTGATGTGAGTGATGGACGGGGTTGATAAGAAATGGTATTTATTTATAGAAATGAAATATGAATGAGTGAAAAAAGTTAGGTTTTTGAAGAAAATTATATATAACTAATTGTGTACGATAGATTTGAAAAAATTAGATAATAATCCACTTACTAATTTCAATCTAGAAATTGGATGGTATTTTTTTGTATGGTAGACATATGGTACATAAATACTTAGGGTGAAGGTGGCATCCAACTCACAAAAAAAATTTACTCATCAAACTATCTAATAAAATTTTGTCACTTCAAAACTACTCAAAGTACTCATTTATTCAGATTTCATTGGTAACACCCTACTCAAACTACTCATTTACTCACCAACTTTAAAAAAAAAAATAAACATTTAAATAAAAAAAGTCAATTTCATTAAATAAAGGGATAACTTTACACAATATTACTCAAAGTTTTTTTGTTCCTCTAAAGTCACTCAACTATCAGTAGGTGTTTCAATCCTATGTAATATTTTTATAAATGTTTAATCTTTTTAAAATTGAATGAGATAAATGAAATATATATGAATCTTGTTTACTATTTAGCAATTATTATTTTTTTTTCTAATTTGACTTAAATATAACAATTTTGAAACTTGTTTATTATTTGATAAATTTTTTTTCTTCACTATTACCTCCAATTTTAAGTTAATTGGAATAAAAATTTTACTTATTGGTAACTAATACTCACATATATTTCATTTATCTCATTCAATTTTAAAAGATTTAAACATTTATAAAAATATTACATATGATTGGAACACTTAGTGAAAGTTGAGTGACTTTAGAAGAACAAAAAAACTGTAAGTGATTTAAATAGAACACTTGAGAAACTTGGTTACTATTGGGTGAAGTTTTCCTTTAAATAAAAATTAACATAATACAATTAAAAAACTAAAAAAATAAAAATAAAAAGCCTACAAATAAAAATTAAAAAAACTAGAAAATTAACCAAAAAAAATAAAAGCTAGATAATAAAAATAAAAAACCTAAAATGTGCATTGCCATCCATACTTTGCCGCAATTTCACGTTTACGTTGCACTACAATCGACAAGTACGATTCTACGAGATGATCATGCGATTTGATGAACGTTTTGATATCACGGTCTTTTTATTTTTCAATCATCAACTCAATCATCGTTTGTTCTCTTTTTAATTTTGCTTCCGCCATCTTATCCCGGACACTTTTTTTTTTCTTTTTCCAACGCTTTCATACTCTTGTATTCTTCGACTATGTCTACCAAATTTCCCTTGATAAATGAACTTTCGGTCGATTTCTTCCCCGGGCGTTTTGGCCTTGTCGGTGTAGTGTCGTCTTGTTGTTCGACGTTCACGTTTAAGTCGGGAAAGACGTTTGTAAAAGCATCCGTGTCACTTGGGGTTATCGACTCGGAAGTTTTTGTTCTTTTTGAGGAGTGACTTCCTTCTAAATCCTCACCCATCAATGCTATGGGTTCCCATTTAGCATTGTTACGTACAACCTCCCAACATTTCAAGTTGGAGAATGTCTTTTTGTACACTTTTTTGTAATGACTTAAAATGTAACATTTAGGGTTTTTCCTTCATGCTTTAATTTATGCAATAACATTATTTCAATTTCAGTTCATGATTATTTCAACTTAATATACTAATTACAAGATGTGCATTCATATTTCAATATCACTATGGTTATATATAACATGATATAACTCTATATATTTATTTCATATAATTAAGAATTTAATGTACATCATGATGCATGATTAGGTATAAACGCATGGAAAGGTATTTTTAATAAATTAACTAAAATATTTATTTAAAGCCCCACTATTTTATAACATATAATCATATCCATAAACGTGTAAGTTATTCATTTATTTTCCAAATATATTTATATATTTATGACAATGTTACTATTAACCCATATAATCAATTAGTTAGTATATCTTTTAAAATTTATATGTTTAATAACTATATAAACAATCTCAAACTTGTAGTTTTATTTCTTATAAGCTTTATAAATTTAATTATAAAAACAAAAGGTTTAAAGAAAATAAATTTAGTTTGAACCCCCTTTGGACCATTGAACCCCCTTGAGCACATTAGACCCATCAATTTGAACCATTTACAATTTCTAATAAAAAACACGCAGGTTTGACTTTTGAAAGTCAAACCGGACAAACATCCATCAAATTCGTGCATTGATCCATCGATTATGAGTATTAAAGTGTAATCAATCCCCTGTAAATCAACAAACGACGATTCTACTAGTCCATGATGAGCTAATAACAACCAAATTCAATGGAATTGAAGCCAAACGACTCATAACCGTCCGCAATCAATCGCGGCTTCAATTCGATCCATTAATCACGAAATCGGCCTATAAAACCTAGTGCCACACCTTCATAACACTCACTACGAACTCCCCGAACGCTCGTACACCTCGCATTTCATCTCTATTGCTCTATCAAGCTCACGATTTGCTGACTTCGGACTTGTGGTCGCTCTCACTCAATCCGCAACCATTTCAGGCCGTTTTCATCTAAGGAATGAAAGCCCCATGGTTTAAGGGTCTATCAGGTATCAATCGAACCGAATTAGGGTTAGGGTTTGGGGCCGATCGGGTTGGGGAAGAAGATAGGTTGTGACTTGTGTGTTAAATACATTTCGTACCGGATATAAACCAAGGCATACGCCCAGGTTCACCAGTTAAAGCTCACGACTGTTAAGGAGGAGGTCGCGGGTTCGAGTCCAGTCCCGCACCTCACCCCTTTCCTTTTTACGCAAATGAAACCCGGTTCCCCTTCAAACGCGGGTTAAAATTTAAACCATAAACCATTATAACACTAATAGTGGTTCGCACATTCTGGCTTTCCCCTAGCGACCCGGGTTCGAGTCCCGTGAGTTGCATTTTTTTTGAAAACCTATTTTCAATCCAATCTTTCCTATAAAAATTATTTTATACACCTCCCAATACTCGGGAATGTTTTAGGAACTAAATTATTAACCTAACGATTTTTAATAATTATTTAACCATTTTAGGGAGTTAAAAACCAATAAATTTTATTAAAGATTTTATTAATTTAAACCTTATGAACTATTTTATGAATTACCCAATTATTTAGAGCAATTTATGACTCTTTATCAGTTATTTATTTTAATAAAGAACTAATTTAACTATTTAATTAATTGAGTTATTACAATAATTAACTATATATTTGAATAAATAATAATCGAACGTTTATTCGTAAACAAAATAACATATATACATTTATTAGTATATATGAATATATATATACACACACTCATATATTCAGTCATTTATTAACAAACATATTATTCCTATTTAAACGAATATATTATTTCATTATTAACAAACGTATACACACTATTCAACCTATTCCAACATCGTTATACATTAATCTTGTGAGCATGACTTTGCTTCACATACAAATTTAAACATAGGTTAACCTCGGGGTTAGCTAAAAAATTTGTGTAATTATCCGTACTTGTGCATCCAAGCTACAAATCCAATGTGAGTTTACATAGCCCCTTTTTCACTTTTACATTATTTGGGGTGAAATATGATTACATTCAAACTATTTGAAATTATTACAATTCAAACATTATGATCATGTGTAAAATTTGTGCATTATGCTTGAACACTATTTGTGCAAACAACATTTACATACTTTTTGTGCATAGTGCAAGTGCAATCATTAACTCAGTACAAGCCGACGGTATACAACGATAGATCTATTGTGTCTGACCAACCCACCCGGTTAGGGTGATTGTTTCTAAAAACACTTAAGGATAACCTGCGTGTTATGCCTATCAGTCACAAGGTTTGATTGTGCGCGCAGTTTAAACAATAGTGGTTCTCTATAATTGCCTTATTAAACCATGATATCATATGAATTGTACACAAAACTTTTGATAACATTTGTTGTGTTAAAACCTATGTATGCTCACTAACTTTTTAGCTGACTCTGTTTTCATCATGTTTCAGGTGTCAATAATTGAGAGTTATATTCAGGAGTCACCACGTAGGATGTTGCAAGACCTAGTTAACCAATTAAACTTTGTTTAAAGTACTGTGTTCTCTGTTTGTCTTTGTTTTGGTGAAACAATTGTTATTAAAATTTGATTTAATAAAATATGAAACTTTAGTATGATCATGTGCTTATGAACAATCTACACGTCCGCCCCGACGTATTCCGTCATCGGTTGGGGTGTGACATAAAGTCGCCTCACCAAGGTCTAAATCATTTGTACCACTCGGCTTTCTTTGTTTCTATATATATAATTTGGAAATAAATCTTACCATTTGTTTGTAACACCCATTGAAGGTAGTCATTTTTTTATTAAGATCCTTCCACTTCCAAGACACTTGGTCAACGGTTCGATCGTTTTCCCAAATAAAGCGGTAAAATGCTCTAGAACTTTCCTCCAATACGAATCCCCTTTTTGCTGATTTCCTTTTCTTTTATTTTGGGTCTTATTAATATAAGCTTTGACCACGTCAAGATCTTCATCTTCGGTCCATTTCTTTGGTGGTAACCGGTTTTTGTGTTGTATTTTCGGCTTGGCGCCAACGTATTCGAATTCAACTTCTTGCTCATCTTGCATTTCTTCATCATCTTTCGTTTCTTCATCAACATCCTCATCTTCTCCTTTGTCTTCGGATTACGAACGGATGATGTCGTTTGGATCACGATATGGTTTTGGTACGAAAATTGAGATAGTATATTTGGATCCATATCTTGAAGCGAGAATTGGCCACACGAAAACTGAGATAGTATAATTGGATCCATATCTTGAGATAGTATATTTGGATCGGTTGAACTTTGAGGGTAGTAGTTTGAATATTGAGGTTGTGAGAAGTAGTTTGGAATTGGTTGAGGAGGTGGTTAGGTTCGTTGAGAAGGTGGTTGGGTTCGTCGGGGAGCGGCTTGGGTTCGTTCGGGTTGCAGTTGAGATTGAACTTTTGGCCTAAATTTTCTAGCGTTGGTTGCTTTTTTTGATAACCCTTCCATTTTTTTGTAGTATGAAGATTTTGAGAGTGTAAATGTGTTTGTTGTGTAGATTTTGTGAGTATGAAAGATATATACATAGATGAAAGTTTAGTAACTTTTTTTTAAAACCCCTTAACGACTCTCTTTGGTTTCCAACGGCATCATGCAACGGCTCTATTTGGCTTCCATAAACGAGTAAAATTAGTCGCCCCAATTACTTGATTCTCCTACTCGGTTTAATGGGGGCGGTGTACCCTTTTTACCCGGCTCACATCTCTCCTACTCGGCCCAAGCCGAGTAGGGTGCCCCCTTCACCGGGTGCATTACTCATTTACCCATTTACTTACCAAAACTGTCCAATAGAATTCTGCCACCTCAAAACTACTTATTTTACTCATTTACTCATATTTCATTGGAAACACCCTACTCATTTTACTCACCAACATTTTTTAAAAAAAAAAATAAACAATTAAATAAAAAAGGAAATTTCATTAAATTAAAATAAACATAATACAATTAAAAATAAAAAACCTAGAAATAAAAATTTTAAAAACTAGAAAATTAACAAAATAAATAAAAGCTAGCTAATAAAAATTAAAAATCTAAAAGATGCATTGCCATCCATACTTTGCGGCAATTTCACGTTTACGTTGCAATACACTCGAAAAGTACGGTTCTACGAGATGATCATGCGATTCGGTGAACGTTTTGATGCCACGATCCTTTTGTTTTTCAATCATCAACTCAATCGCGTTTGTTCTATTTTTAATTTTGCTTCCGCCATCTTATCCCGAATACTTTCTTTTTTTTTCTTTCTCCAACGCTTTCATAGTCTTGTATTATTCGAATATGTCTACCAAATTTCCCTTGCTAAATGAACTTTCGACCGATTTCTTCCCCGGACGTTTTGGTCTTGTCGGTGTCGTGTCGTCTTGCGGTTCGGCGTTCATGTTTATGTTGGGAAAGAGGTTAGTAAAACCCTCCGGGTCACTAGGGGTTCTCGACTCGAAAGTTTTTGTTCTTTTTGAGGATTGACTTCCTTCTAAATCCTCATCCATCAATGTTATGGGTTCCCATTTAGCATTGTTACGTACAACCTCCTAACATTTTAAGTTGGTGAATGTCTTTTTGTACACTTTCTTGTAGTGGCTTAAAGCCGATTCAAAAAGGTCCAAATCACTTGTACCAATCGGACTTCTTTGTTTCTATAAATACAAAAATATATATATAATTTGAAACTTTAGTTTAGAAAATTAAAAATATATATATATAATCTGAAAATAACTCTTACCATTTGTTGGTAACACACGTTGAAAATTAAAAATATATATATATAATCTTTTTGTACACTTTCTTGTAGTGGCTTAAAGCCGATTCAAAAAGGTCCAAATCACTTGTACCAATCGGACTTCTTTGTTTCTATAAATACAAAAATATATATATAATTTGAAACTTTAGTTTAGAAAATTAAAAATATATATATATAATCTGAAAATAACTCTTACCATTTGTTGGTAACACACGTTGAAGACGGTCATTTTTTTATTAAGATCCTTCCATTTCTAAGACACTTGGTCAACTGTTCGATCATTTGTACCAAATACAGAGGTAAAATGCGTTAAAACTTTCTTCCAAAACGAATCCCCTCTTTGTTGATTTTTTTTCTTTTATTTTGAGTCTTATGAATATAAGCTTTGACCATGACAAGTTCTTCTTATTCAGACCATTTCTTTGGTGGTAACCGGCTTTTGTGTTGTATTCTCGGCTTGGCGCCAACATCTTCGACGACAACTTCTTCTTCTTCTTCTTGCTCATCAACATCCTCATTTTCCGTTTATTCTTCAACATCCTCGTCTTCTCCTTCGTCTTCGGATTCTGAACGAATGATCTCGTTTGGATCACTAATGATCTCGTTTGGATCACGATACGGTTGGTTTTAGTATTGGTAGGAAAATTGAGATAAAAAATTTGGATCCATATCAAGCGAAAATTGAGATACATACATAATACATGACATGTATGTAGGCATTATCCTTCTTAGATACATACATAATACATGACATGCATGTAGGCATTATCCTTCTTTTTTTGACCGCAAAAGTCAAAAAGATGGTTAGTGGGTTATTTTTTTTTAATGATATAGTTATATAAGACATAATCTTGATCCCTTGTAGGCCATTGCAATCAAGGAATCAGATTTAGCCATAAAAGGTCAATTTCTTAAGATTTATGATTACAACTAGGCTATTTTTATTTGTCCGGAACAAATTGTATTACTGTTTGGGGCTAATAAGAGCTCTGAGACCCATTGTTATATGAACTTTAAGGTCTGTTCTTATTTTTTTAAGGCTTGTTCTTAGTTTTTTTGCCTGTTTAGGGATTGGTAAGTGATAACAATTCTAAGACCCATTGCTGTTTAGGGGTGATAAGAACTCTGAGACCCATTGTTATATGAACTTTAAGGCCTGTTCTTATTTTTATTTTTTTTGCTATTTAGAGCTGTTTTTATTCATAAGTGATAACAACTCTAAGACCCATGGGGTTATTGTGTTTAAGCTTAATTACTACATAGCTGAATGCTTAAAAGAAGGTCTAATAACGAATGTGTTTGCTGAACTATGCCTAGATAGCTTAAACAGTTTACTTCGTTTGTATATCAATATGGTATGTTTAATAATGAATCCATCAAGTGGGCTTTGAAGATAATTGAGGTTTGTCTTCTGTTTCAATCATATATTGTAATGTATATGTGATTTAGTGATTATGTGTTTAGACATATGCATGTGTTTTGTGGATTTTAATGATTCCATTGAAATTCTATCCAAGTGTCTTATTTAACAGAACGTTTGATGTGGCAGGTGCAATAGCGTTTGATTGGGGTGGTGTTCGTATATCATGACCCATAAATTAAGAGGTAAAAAGTGGATGCTTTGTTGTACTTTCAAAGGAGGTTTGTCCATCACGCGTATGAATTGCTAGCTACTGATTTTAAACTTACACGTTTATTTTAAAAATTTGTTGCGCTTTCTTTCTACAGTTATATGTTAGTCTCTGATCGTGTTATGTTTGCAGGAGTTCTGTTCTGATTCAACCCGGCTTCTGTGCAATTAATATCTAAGTTGGCGCTTCCTATCTTTTCGATTGTATGCAGGTTTTTCTCAATAACCTATGTTTATTTGCTTTTCTTTATTGGTGTTCATCAGTATGAAGTTTCTATTTCAGCTTGCTTTGTTATTATTATTTGATTGGGGTGGTGTTCATCAGTATGGTGTTCGTATGCATGTATATGCTTTCTGGCGACTTTAATATCATGTCGTCTCTTCAGAATTCAGGTAAAAAAAGGACCCGTGTTCTACCTCCTCGGCGTGACGCCTCCTATTCTTCTGGTTCTACTGGGCGACAAAGCCACAGACAATTGTCTCATCGCGCTTCGCTTTTATGTTTCGCCAAACGCACACGTCTACTTCAGCCTGAAGTTTGTTCTGGTGTTACGGCTGAAAGTTCATCCTCCAGGCTCTCAGCTCCTAATGAAATCTCTCTGACTTCTCCTGTGTATTTTGATTTAGGTGATTGCACTAGCGTTTGTGAATACTGTGGTGCTTTCTTTTGGTTTGCCGAGCGCCTGATGTCCTATCCCCTCGGTGTTCGCCCGAAGTATTCTGTCTGTTGCAAAGGTGGAAAGGTGTCCATCGATTATCCTGTTGAGCCACCGCAAGCCTTAAGGCATCTTTTCCAGGATAATGTTTTCTTAAGAAATGTTCGTGCATACAATTCTATGTTTTCAATGACATCCTTCGGCGCTCAAGTTGATGAAACAATAAACCAAGGTGGCGGCCCTTTTGTGTTCAAAGTGTCAGGCCAGGTTTCTCACTGGTTGGGTTCGTTATGTCCAGCACCTGGACAACCTCCTAGATTTCTTCAGATGTATGTGTTTGATGGGGATGATGATGTGTCGAGTAGACTTAGTCTATTTTCTGGCAGTACTCGAGATCAACTTTCTACGAATGTTGTTTCTACTCTTGCCTCTATGTTATACGAAGTTAATGAATACGTGCGCCTTTTGAAGGGTGCAAGAGAGCTTTGCTCGCAACCAAATGTGCCAGAATTTGCGATAAAACTTTATAGTCGGCGAAGCCAAAGATGTTATGATGCCCCTGCAGTAGGTTCGTTGGGCGCCATTGTTTGTGACGAAGATTCCACTTCTGAAGATTTCGATGTCGTCATCCGTAGCAAGGATGGCACACCGCATAGAGTTAGCAAACTTCATCCATCATATATGCCACTGCAATATCCGCTTTTGTTTCCGCGTGCCGAGCAAGGTTGGTCGCCAGAACTACGTTTGAATGGTAATGTTGGTCGACGTGATCGCAGTCTAACAATGAATATGTTTTATTGTTATCAAATTCATGAGCGTGATGGTGTCTATACGCATTTGCTAAAAGCAGGCCGACTTCTACAACAATTTTTGGTCGACGCTTACATTTGTATTGAACATTGTCGTTTGGCCTACATTCGTTCCAATCAAAATACTCTTCGGTCAGAGTTCCTCGGGGGTATACATGATGCACTGTCTAAGGGTGACACTGAAGGTTATCACATAGGCAAACGCATAATTTTGCCTGCCTCTTTCACCGGTGGGCCAAGGTATATGTACAAACATTACCAGGACGCCTTAGCAATTTGTAGAGTCCATGGCAATCCTCATTATTTCATCACTTTCACGTGCAATGTAAAATGGCCTGAAATTAAACAGGAAATGCAGCGTGTAGGCTGCGTGAGCCCACAGGATAGGCCTGACGTTATAGCTAGGGTTTTCCAACTTAAAGTTGAATTCTTCATCAAGTATCTGAAAGACGCGAAACCCTTTGGAAAAGTTACAGCAGGTACTTGAATTCCTAGCTTTCTTTTTGTTCCAGGTAAACTTAACATAGTTCATGTCTGATCGCTTATCATTATTTTCCTTAGATCTTTATACTATAGAGTTCCAAAAGAGGGGTCTTCCGCATTGCCATACTTTATTATGGGTGTCTGCGTCCGACAGCATTCGCAATGCTGAAGAGGTTGATCGGTACATTACTGCTGAATTGCCTGATCCATCTGTCGACCCTATACTTTTTAGAATCATTACCGACTCAATGTTACATGGCCCATGTGGTATACCTAAGATGAACGCTCCCTGCATGGTTGATGTCAAATGTTCGAAGACCTTCCCAAAGCCATATGAACCAGTAACGCGATTCGATAAAGCTGGTCGTGTTCATTATAAGAGACCAGCAAATGGACACGAGTTTATTAAAGGTGGGGTTCCTCTTGATAATGGGTATGTTGTTCCATACAACAAAGATCTTTGCTTGCATTTTGATGCGCACATAAACGTCGAATATTGTGGGTGGAGTATGCTTATAAAGTATTTGTTCAAATATATCTCAAAAGGGGTGGACAGGATTCGATTCACGATTAAAAATTCACACAGACCTTCTACAACTGGTTCTGCCGTTTCAAGTGATGTCGTTGATGAAGTCACCGATTTTGTTGATGGTCGTTTCGTGTGTCCTCACAAAGCAGCTTGGCGTATTCTAAATTTCCCAATTCATAGTAGAAATCCGGCTGTCCAGGTTCTCGCTGTACATCTTGAAGGAATGCAGAATATAACTTTCAAAGATTCACACAAATTAGTCAATGTTGTCAGCAATCCTGGAGTTGGCAAAACAACTCTAACAGAATGGCTTAAAAATAATCAGTTGGAAATGCAGGGTGATGCCACACCAGAAGAAACAGGCTTACACTTACGCTATATAGACTACCTGTCCAAATACAGATGGGACGGATCAGGTAAAATCTGGATTCGAAGGGCAAATAAAATTGCATCTATTGGCAGGTTAACCTATGTGCACCCGACATGCGGAGAACTGTTTTACCTCAGGTTACTGTTGAATCACCAAACAGGCTGTCGCTCCTATCTAGACATTCGCACCGTGTCTGGAATTGTCTACCCGACATTTCGAGCGGCGTGCGAAAAGTTAGGCTTGATAGGTGACGACAAGGAATGGTCAGAGACGTTAATTGAGGCCTCCCAATGGGCAACTTCATCCGAGTTACGTTCCTTATTTGTTCACATGCTCATTTTTTGCGGGGTTTCAAATCCTTTAGGCTTATGGGAAGAGCACTGGCCAAAAATGGGAGACGATATAGCGTATAATATGTCACATGCGTCTTCTGCGCCTTCTATTGCTGTGAACAACAATGATCTACGTCATTATATTCTGTACGAACTTGAGTTATTGATGTCTATCAATTCCAGCCCCCATTCCCTTGCAGAATTTGGATTGCCTTCACCGACTGGCTCTATGCTTTCGGCTCTAAGGAATCGCCTGTTGCTTGAAGAGAAATCCTATGACAGGGATGCGTTAGCTGCTGAACACCTTTCTTTGCATTCTGCATTGCACCCAGAACAATTGGTTATCTATGATCACGTTTTGAGCTCATTAAACACAAATACACAGCTTCTCCTGTTTGTATACGGTCACGGCGGCACAGGCAAGACCTTTTTATGGAAGACGATAATTACTGCTCTTAGATCTCAAGGCAAAATAGTTCTTGCAGTTGCTGCCTCTGGCATAGCATCCTTGCTATTACCAGCGGGAAGAACAGCACACTCGCGCTTCAAAATTCCACTAGAACTGACTGACGACTCTGTCTGCCATGTGAAAAAGAATACACAGTTGTCACAACTTCTTTTGGAAACATCGCTGATAATTTGGGACGAAGCTCCTATGAGTGACCGTAGATGTTTCGAATCGTTAGACAAGACTCTAAAGGACCTCACCAACAATCAAACACTGCCGTTTGGCGGAAAGTCAGTTTTATTAGGAGGTGATTTTAGGCAAACACTGCCCGTCAAGCCGAAAGCGTCCAAGAACGAAATCATCTCTTCGTGCATCTGTAGATCCTATCTTTGGCGTCATTTCCAGGTTTATAAGCTGACACAAAACATGCGTCTGCTGCATTCTAATGAAGAAATCACTTGTCCAGAAACAGTGGCATCTTTTTCAAGATGGCTGTTAGATGTTGGTGATGGCAAAATAGGCGCACCAGTTCATAAGAGTCATGCTGACGTCAAAGTTATTGAAATCCCATCTCAGTATATAATCAAACCCACAGAGTCTTCAATGACTGATTTAATAGACTTTATATACGATAAAACAATTCTCAGGAATCCTACAGCGAGTAATATTGCTAACAGGGCAATAATTTGTCCAAAAAATGAAAATGTTGATGAAATTAATGAATTAGTACATGATTTGTGTCCTGGTGAAACTATAACTTATTTTAGCACCGATTCAATGGTTCCCCATTGTCGAAATGGTAGTGTAACTGATGCTATGTATCCCCCAGAATATCTAAATCTTTTGAACTTCAGTGGCATTCCACAACATCGTTTGACCTTGAAAAGAAATACCCCTATCATGCTCCTACGAAACATAGATCAGAAATCAGGTTTGTGTAACGGCACTAGGCTCTTAGTTTCACAACTGCTACCTAAAGTAATCGAGGCCCACATTATCACTGGTACATCAATTGGTCACCGAGTTTACATTCCTAGAATTAATTTCGTTCATAATAATAAGGAACTACCTTTTGTGTTTACTAGGCGACAATTTCCTGTTAAAAAATGTTTTGCTATGACTATCAACAAAAGCCAAGGACAGTCTTTAAATAAGATAGGAATATACTTGCCTGGGCCTATTTTCGGTCATGGACAGTTATATGTTGCACTATCTAGAGCAACATCACCTACTGCATTAAAAATACTAATAAAAGCTGACCATTGTAACGAGCCCAACACTACCATGAACATTGTGTTTTCTGATTTCCTGCGCGAAATTGAATCTCATCAGGTTACGGTTGCCTCTGTCTATAGTAGGCTTCTTATAAGCCTTACACTTTTTCACAAAAAAACCATGAAAAATATTCCGCGTTAGTTACATTATAATCTATATTATTTTTATTTTCAACAGGTTGTAGCATATGGAGATTGAAAAGCTTTCTGCTCTACGAATTGGGGCTCTCGGCCTGCCGGTGGAAATCCGCGCTCTACGGAAGTGGCAGCCGCGTTTCAAAATATGTGACACGTGCTACGTATTTGTAGACCGATGCGTAAGAATTCCCATCACTAAAGAAAAATAACTTCCCTTAATGCAACATAAATTATATTTACACACTTAGTCCATTCATAGCGACATTAGCTGATAGTTGTACTATTTTCATATTTTTACTGTTTTCAGGGAGATGAAATACAAGCAATAGCACACGGCAGGAAGGATCAGCATTTCATTGAATCAAGCATCGAAATTGGCAATTGTTATCGTATTGAAGCTTACGCCTGTTCAGAGCCCAACAGGCATGTGAATGCTTTACCACACCCTGTCAATATGAGGATAGGAGCAGCGAGTTCTATAATTCCCATAACAAACACAGATGAATTTCCTCGACAATACTTCAACTTTTGTGATCGGACAACACTCGACACATTATGCGACGATGAAAATGTTTCAACAGGTTATTTGTATATGCATTTTCTATTGCTGCATCGAATGAGTCAAAAAACTAATAAAATGTCAACGTGACCAGACTACTTTGGGATACTACGAGGAATTGAAGACAAAACCAAAAAAGATGGCAGCCCGTATGTAGTTCTAACTCTAATGGATGCCAGGTATGCTCACTAGAATTCTTCCCCTTTTTCAATCAAACCATCTTAAATAATACTAAAATTATAATCTAAATGAACTTAAAAAAACTCAATGAACATTAAAACTTGAAGGTCTCGATATCAAATAGAAACAGAAAAAAATAAAATAAATTGTTGTCTACCCTGAACATAACATGTCTAATACTTTTAAAAACAAATTGGCACTGTTGGTTTTTTTAAAGTGTTTGATACATGATAAATTATTTTACAAAACATAACATGTCTTCCACAAAACTAACAACAATGCAATTGATATTACCATTCAGCAACCAAGATATTCAAGTCACTCTATGGGAGGAGGTTGCAACATCCAATGAACGGTTCGACAGAGAAGCGATTGAAAACTCGCCACATCCAACTATCCTGGCTGTCACAGCCATGAAAGTCACTTCTTTTTTAGGTAAATACAGGTTCATAGACTTCGTTATTCAGAGACTATATAACCTGTTGTTGCGCACACTAATAACCACTAAACAGGTCGGCTACAACTAAAATCAACTTTTGGAACCTTCACATTCATCAATCCAAAAGATGCAGCAATAGAAGGTTTTCTGAACAGGTCAAATAAAAAAAGCCTAACTTTCTGCATACACTGCTTACAACACTTTACAAAAGACACATGACATACGCATGGCAATACATGCAGTGACAGAGGTATTGACGACACTACGACTGCAACAGAACAAACCACATCAAGCACTTCGTCTGCAGTTAACAGAGAGCTCGCGTATACCATGTCCACCATAATTCAGAAGGAGAAAAAGGATTTAGCGGTAAGCAAATCACCTTAACATAAGAAACTATAATATTCTGCTAAAAAATATTACCAACTTATACATGTGTCGCTAAAACTTATAAAATTCCACTTAAACATCTATAAATGTACATTTACTGCAGGGCAAGGCATTCCCCTGTAATGCCACCATCAAAGAGATTATTCCTACTATAGATTGGTGCTTCATCGCGTGCCCCAAATGCTCCAACACTATCTATGTATGCGGAGAGGAATGGTGGTGTCCAACTGATGGAAAATACCGGAGTCCAAAGCATATGTAAGTTATTACTACAAACAAACACACACACAAATTCAAATTTCGTTGTACTTACACAAATCAATGACATACAAGCATGTGAATTGTTTTGATTAGTCTATTCAGATTTTCTATTTTTTAAAAATAATTAATATATTAAGTATATTTTAAATAGATGTTAATAACAGTTGTGATCTATTCTTTTCTTTTAGCAAAACAAGTTAGAAGTTTATAAATAGGTGATCATGCCATTGGCTATTTTTAACCACCTGATAGCATTAAAATGAATTTGAAATCAACCAGTTTTTACATAATCATGGGCAGGTGGATGTTAAGCTTATGTTGGGGAAATTTAATAAGCTTTTTGTAGGCATTTAAATCTTTAATGCTGGCAGATATTACAGCAAAATACACTTTAATGTTATGGGGTCATTTTGAATTTCTTTTAATACATATCACATATTACGGCGAAAAAAACTTGCTTGCACTGACTAAACCAAAAACACAAGTACCGCATTAGTGCCATTATTGCGGATGAAACTGCAGAAATAAAAGTGACGATCTTCGATGATGCAGTAAGGTACATGACTGGAATTGAATGCTCCGAATTGCGGACGACAGACGCATGTAAACGATCACTCGCGCTGCCAGCACCTATACAGGCTCTGAAAGGAAAAACGATGAAATTTCACATTCAGGCCCAAAAAGATCATCACTCAGGGACAGTACGAGGAACGGTTAACAGGGTGAGCGAAGTCGACGTACAAGCAACCCCACCCACTACAGTAATCCCAACCAATCCGCCAGTAGGAAGTCAACAACCTAAAAGCAAAGCAAGAATAAAACAAAACCCAACAGCAGTTAAAAGGCTCGACTTCTCAACAACAGGTTTACAAAACAGCACGCTAATTTACATACAACACCTAAATGCAACCAAACTCAATATGCGCTATTATATGCAGATGATGGATCTGCTACTCCCAAGAAGTCGAAAAAGGGAGACTAACAAAGGCTACACAAAAACAAAGCCCCTAAGAAAGCCGCTTTTGCCATAACATGCATCAAGGCAGCCTACACTTTGAAAACAAGGCCGATCCTTTAGACTAACTCTCTTGTATGTATTACAATGCCACTGCACATTTTGTGTAGATATTATGCAGCTGGCTCTAAAAAAAGGAAATTAAGGTTAAAGCTTTTGTACAAGGCTAGCCTTTAGACTAACTCTTTTGTATGTATTACAATGTCACTGCACCTTATGTATAAATATTATGCAGTTGCCCTCTAAAAAAGGGAAATTATGTATCTCACTATTCTAGATGTAATTTAAACCAAGGGAAGTTAGAAACAAAACTTTGGTAAACAAAAAACCTTTGTATCCCACTATTCACAAACAGAACCCGCGCATAGCGCGGGTAGAATTCAACTAGTTATATATGTATTATTTGTTTGTTGTGAAATAAATTCAATAATAATTGGCAACAGATCATCTTAAGTTAAAGTGGTTGACGAGTACATTATAACATACGTACTATTACAACTATTTAAACATGTCACACGTTGATTACAATTAGATATGAAGGTGACAAACGTTAAAAGAAAATATTGGAACTCCAGATCTTTTAATAATTTTTCAACCAGATCTTTTATTGTTGTGAAATGGGTAATGTTCGTGAGTTTCGGTCAAATCAAACATGAACTTAGAAGTTTTATACGAACCTGAAAAGCGGGGTACGTAGATACCCGAACGTGTCTCGTGTACATGTTTGCATTTTGACACATATGCGGCCGGCCCGTTTTAACTTGATTTTTTTACATATTATTATTATATATATATATATATATATATATATATATATATGGGTGAGTTCACTAGAAAAATCATTTTAATAAGAAAACCAAAAAACTTCTCATTAAAGATGCTGCATATGTGTAGTACACCTAAAAGCTTAACCCCCACCCAAAAACCTAAACCCCCCACCCAAAAACCTAAACCCCCCACCTAAAAACCTAACCTAAAAGCTAAACTAAACCCAAAAAACCACCCCTAAAAGCTAACTATGCTACACATATGTACCAAAACGCTGATTTTTTTTAAAGAGGACGACGTGGGGAACAAGGTCTCCGAAACGGTTTTTTAGTTTTTGATTTATATTTTGAGTTATGATTTTTTTATTATTTTTTTTCATCTTTAATAAATAGTTTTTGATTTTCTCATAAACAATTAGTTTTCTTATAAATTCAATTAGTTTTCTGTTAGTTTTTGTGCAAATTTACTAATATACCCCTCACCCCTTCTTCATCAGACTCAATAAAATGTATATGAGACTCAATAACATGAATGACACTTTCCTTTGGCCCGACCCCTCTCCGGCAACCGGGTCTCCCACACCACCTCCTCCCTGGCCGACGACGAGTCTTGGTGGTTCCAAAAGAAATGGAGGCGGCGGTGGTTAGGGATTCCAGTAAGTGGAGACAAGGTAGCAGGCGGCGTCAGGTAGCCTAGATAGCGACGGTGACGATGTTAAACGACGGAGATGGTGACGGGATGAGTTTTCCGGCGGTGGTCATCGTCGTCGTTCTCCGATCAGCACCACCACCGACAGGCTTCGTATGCCTAGGGATGAGATCGGTACCGTACCGGTACCGAAAATACCAGTACCGAATTTATGAAAAAGTGGGTACCGGTACCGAATTTATCGTTACGGTACCGGTATTAGTTACAAAATGTTCATATTTTTCGGTACCCGTACCGTACCGGTTGGGTACCGATACCGGTACCGATCTATCGGTACGGTACCGGTATCGGTACCAGTACTCGGTACCAAATGCTCATCCCTACGTATGCCGCCATGGTGAACGGTGGCGTTTCATCTGGTTCGTTTTATGACGGGTTTAACGACGGTAATGAATAGTTTAGTGCTAACAACGGTCTGCAAGTTGTTTCCGATCAGATGCAGTTGTTTGACGAATGTAAACATATGGAGTGTAAAAAAATAGAGTTAAAATTGCTTCTTGGGTCTGATGGTTGAAGAAGAAGAAGGGGTGAGGGATATATTAGTAAATTTGCACAAAAACTAACAGAAAACTTAACAGAGTTAAGGAGCAGAGACGCAAAGTGTTAAAATATTAAACGTCGGGGATCAAATGTGTTATAGGGGGATGAAACCTTATGTTTTGTTCAAACTTCGAAAATTGAAGTTTACTCTTTCTTAAATTAGACCTGAATATGCCTCTCTTATCTTTGCACAAGATATTGTTGCTCATGTGATATCTCTTGATATATTTGAACTACAGACGCACATTTTGTCATTCATTTGGTAGACTAAGTTTTTGTTTTACGAATTTATTTCGCCTGTTACCTGAAAAGATTAGACCACACCAGCCCGTCGCAAAGCGCATGTGTACGTACTGGTTATTAGTAATTTGTTTAGTTTGAATTACTAGTAAGTTGTTAGTTTTGTTAGAATCTTGAAAATAGTTTAATTACTTTGAATAAATAAGAAACAAAATTTTTATTAGAATAATATTAAAACTAGTTATTATTATACAATTTTATGTTTTTTATCCTTCATTTAATTATATAAACTAGCTTAGACACCGTGTACTACACACGGGATGGAAAATATCATACATAAATATCTTAAATCTTTATTTATATATTTTACAAGTGTAAAAATGTATTATATATACTAAGAATATAAAACAAAATTCAAAATATATAAAAATTAATAAATAATTGGGTTTCAAAAACAGGTTAATTACTATTTAATGTGATTTGAGTTTCATTAATTTTTGATTGAAAATAAAAGTTAAATAATTAGATTTTAAAGTTTATTATAATAAATGATGTTTTAAAATAAATATGTTTTATTAGTATAATTTGTACTTTATTTAAAAATATATTATTATTAAAAGATAAAGGTGCATTTAATAAGAGAGAGAGGCGGAAAAAAATGTTGAGAATGAATATCGAGCCGACACGTGGCATGAAAAACATTTATTTATTATATAGTATAGATTAAACGGATCTCATTAGAGGCCCAAAGAATTCAAAATTGGCAGGATATTTGTTTATATGACCGATTTGTAACACATGCCACAAAAATGTCCATGAAATGTCAAAGTTAGAACCTTAAGCACTTATGTATCTAAAATACCTAAGTCTAGGGTTTAAAATTTAAAATATGAAATTTAAGACCTTAGCGGATCGCTAAGGTCAAGCCTAACGGTCCGCTACGGGTGCAGGGAACCCAGGTAGAGGTCCGATAAGGAGCCCCACCCTGAGTAGTTGGGTGGCGGACCGCCACCATACATGGTAACGGTCCGCTACTTGGTCATTAAGGAAATAATCTGCACGTGACACGTGTATAGTGACTAATGGTCACTTAAATTGACACATGTACTCGTGGCAGACCGCCATGCCAGATGGTAACGGTCCGCCAGCCGCAAAACGTTGAGAATCTGCCATGCGTAAGGGTGGCGGATCGCTATGCCCCACGGTAACGGTCCGCTAGCCGCAAATCCATAAACGATCCAATAAGATTGTGACAGTTAGGGCTGACGCAATCATGGGCGGTGGCGGACCGCCACCCGCCTACGTAGCGGTCCGCTACAAGTCAGATTTCTAGCCTATAAATAGCCAATCGATTCAATTCGTTTTTCTCATAACAAACTTGTCACTTACAGTCAAAACTTGTTCCAGAGACTTACTAGACGACTCCCGACGATCCCGGTTCGATTCCTGCTCCTCGTAGTGCCCAGTTAAGCAAGAAACACTCGTAGAAAGGTCAAAACGCTAGAGAAATCAAGATAAGAAGCTAGTCCATAAGTTTCCAACTTTAGAGGCTCATTCCTATTAGGTGAATACATTATCTCTCTAAAAACTTGTGTCAAACATTTTATTTATGAAAATGGCCAAATAAAGGTTAAGGGAATAATGCTCAACGTTCACCTACGTAAAAGCATTCGGGCCATAGGTATACGTAAAACTTGCAAGGGATACACTGGTCACGGGTGAAAGTCTCGGATCGCGGCTAGTACTTCCCTTTTTAACAAATGAGGAGACATGAGTCCCCGTTGTTATAAAGACATACTACCAGTGTATACAGTGGTGCATACAGTCAGGACATGGGCCTGCTGAATGTGTAGATTGAACAATGAAGTTGTGATTATCGATATAATACTTGTTTGTGCCAAATGCTTTTTAGTGTCAAGATAATTGTATTCACCGACGTTCGCGCTGACGTTTCATTTTCAAGGAGCTCGATGCTTTTCTAAAATCGATCTTCGATCTGGCTATCATCAATTGAAAGTCCAGGAAGAGGATATTCCCAAAACTGCTTTTAGAACTCGATATGGTCATTATGAGTTCACGGTAATGCCGTTTGGACTTACTAATGCTCCAATGTAAACCTTACTTGGATAAATTTGGTATCGTATTCACCGACGATATCCTTATTTACTCTCAAAGTAAGGAAGACCATGCCAGTCATTTGAAAATCTTGCTTGAACTCTTGAGAAACAAAAAGCTTTATGTTAAATTCTCAAAATGTGAATCCTGGCTGTCAGAAGTTCAATTCCTTGGACACGTCATTAATGCAGATGGCATCCAATTTGATCCTGTTAATATTGAAGCTATATCTAAATGGGAAATCCCTAAGTCACCAACTGAAGTCTGTAGTTTTCTAGGCTTAGTTGGTTACTATCGAAAATTTATCCAAGATTTCTCCCGAATTGTTGTACCATTAACTTCTCTGACTCACAAGTGAGTTAAGTATGAATGGGGTCCTAAACAATCCGAACCCTTTGAAACTCTGAAACAGAAACTGACACAAGCACCCATACTGGCTTTTCCAGATGGAAACAAAGGCTTTTCTGTCTACTGTGATGCTTCACACACCGGTTTTGGTTGTGTGTTAATGCAAGGAAGCAAGGTCATTGCTTATGCTTCCCGACAGTTGAAAAATCATGAGCAGAACTATACAACTCATGATTTAGAGTTGGGCGCCATAATCTTCGCATTGAAATTATGGAGGCACTATCTTTATGGATTCAAATTCCCCGTGTTTACGGATCACAAAAGCCTTAAATATATATTCAGTCTGAAAGAGCTGAATATGAGGCAAAGACGTTGGATGGAAGTCCTAAATGATTACGATTGCGAAATCTGCTATCATAAAGGAAAAGCCAATGCTGTAGCCGATGCTTTGAGCAGAAAAGAGCATGAGAAAACTAAACGAGTTCGTGCTTTAAGACTCGATCTTCAAATCGGTCTTATTACTCGTATTAAGGAACCCAACCTAGAAAAAGAAGGATTGTGAGGAATGATCGACCAATTGGTCAAGGGTAATTATGGAATTCTTAGATTTAATAAGAGAATCTGGATTCCTATCTATGGAAATACTCGTGAAGAAATTCCTGAAGAAGCCCATAAATCTAAATACACGATGCATCCTGGAAGCGATAAAATGTACAAGAACCTAAAAGCCAATTACTGGTGGATAGGAATGAAGAAACATATTGTTGTCTGTGTTACAAATTGTTTAACTTGTTCTCAAGTAAAAGCTGAACATCAGAAACCTTCTGGCTTGTTACAACAACTTGAAATTCCTATCTGGAAATGGGAGACGATAACCATGGATTTCATTACAAAACTTCCCCTAACCAGTCGTGGGAATGATACTATCTGGGTTATCATTGATAGACTTACTAAGTTTGCTCATTTTTGTGACATTCGAATTTTTTTTTATTTATATATATTTTTTTTATTATTTAATTTTCGGGACGAAAATTCTTTCAACTAGGGGATGATGTGACAATCTGACTTTTCATGTTAACTCCGTTAACAATCCTGTTAAATATTCTGTTAAAAACTTAACCCCGTTAAATAAACCCAGTTAAATCTTAACTTATTTAACAAAATTAAACCCCAAGGACCACTTATGTCATTTCCTGATCTCAAACTGCAGGGACTAGTTCTGTAAATTACCCAATTTCGATTTGGTTGACTTCAAAAGTCAAACCATGAGTTCTTGAGCCAAAATTCGTATTCAATAACTGATTTGAGCTCGATTTTATAACTGAAATGCACGTTAGTATCATTAACGATCATCATCATAGCTTTAATCATCGACATTAAATGCAATTAAACTCAGTAATGGGCATTTAAGCTATAACCGTCGACACCATGGTCTTTTACGATCGAATTCGACTAAATCTTGTTACCAATTCGCAATCCAATACACTGCACACCTCAAACGAGACCCACTGAAGCTCTTACACCGCCCAACTTGACCGGAGAAGGAGGCAGAGCCGCTGGGGATCAAACCACTCACAGTCGGAACACGTTATAGTCGTCCTCTATCAATTCGATACTCAAGAAGGTAATCAAACTCTCATTTAGACTCGTTTCAATGTATTGATCATAAGCCCCATGTTAATTCTGTCTCTTATCACCTTTTTAATTGAAATTCGTGTGTTAGGGTTTATACTATTCCAGTTTAATCGAACCCCACTCCAGACCTGTTTTAAACTCGATTGAATTACACCATTAGACTCGTAATCATCCGCTTAATGAAAGCCCTTTACTAATTCAATCTAATATCATCAAATTTTTCATGATCTCTAAAGCTAGGGTTTGTTCATAATCAGTTTGGGGTTTTTGATCTTAAACACTGTTTCAATGAAAATAAAATACATCAACAGGTTCGTAATTCCATTTTTTTTAAAAGCCCTATGGTTCTAGCAAGTTCTAACATCGGAATCCTTTGATTTGATTTTGACTTCATAAACTAGGGTTTCGATACTCAAAACCGAAATTTAACGACTTTAAACTGGTTGTTTTTGCAATTTATCACGAATACAGATTCGTCACAACCCGATTAACAAAATCCCTGTGAATTCTTGGTCTATCACGATCAGATTCGAGGGTTTTGGGGCTGGGATCAATCATGGGTGAGTATAGGGGAGGGGCTCACTGGAGTTCCTTGTTAAAACCTTTTGGATCCAGTTTCCTAATGCGATACCCCAGCGGGCGGATTGGTTAAGGTGTTAGGCTTGTGTGGGAGAGACCCGGGTTCGAGTCTCTCCACCAGTTTTTATTTTTAAACCATTTTCTTTGTATTATTTTTATATAAAAACATTTCCTATATTATTATATTAATATATTAATACGTTTTAGGCTCGCAAAACGCCCGTACGCTCGGGTTTGGTTTGTAACCCTCTTTTATTTAAAAATACCCACTTTTAAGATAATATATTCATATTATTTTCAAACCCTGACTTCGTATAAAATAATATGTTTATATTATTTTGAACTCGTGACCCTATTATAAAATAATATATATTTATATATTATTTCGCCTCGTTTATAAACCTCGTGTAGCGTTTCAAACTAATTAATAATATAATCATATTTATATCAATTACTCACGTTTATATCCTCGAATAAAAATAATATATTTATTAATTTTGCCTTTTAAGCGATTATCGTATATTTTCTACGAGTTCAAAAATTATATATTAGTTATATTATTTTCATAAACCATTATTAAATGGTACAAACACATAAATATTTATGAGATATTATTATTCATAATTAGAGACGTTTGTCACGAAACGTATTTATCTTAATAAGTATATTAAGAAACCCTTATTCCCGTGGACACGCTCGTCTATTCGTAAATCCTTAGAATGTTCTAAGACGTTCAAATCTTCCGTGTCGTCGTCACAAATCCCATGGTGTCCCTAACTATTGTACTTGTAATTCTAGGGAATTCATACCAGCAAATTATTGTGCCTCTGTTGCATTCTTTAGCGGTGTTATTTACTACGCTCTACTCAAACTCAGGTGAGTTTCACGACCCTTTTTTACTTGTTTTCCTATTGGGGGAGAAACATGCATACACACAAACATTATTTTTACTTGTTTTCCCGTTGGGGAGAAACACGCATACACACAAACATTATTTTTATTTGTTTTCCCGTCGGGGAGAAACATGCATACAAATGAATATCATTTTACTTGTTGTCCCATTGGGGAGAAACATGCGTACAAATAAACATCATCTTACTTGTTTTCCCGTTGGGGAGAAACACGCATACACACAAACATTATTTTTATTTGTTTTTCCGTTGGGGAGAAACATGCATACAAATGAATATCATTTTACTTGTTGTCCTGTTGAAGAGAAACATGCGTACAAACAAACATCATCTTACTTGTTTTCCCGTTGGGGAGAAACATGCATACGAACAGGCATCCGTTACTTGTCTCCCAGCCAGGGAGAGACATACACACGGACATGGATCACATAGTATTTCATTACCACTTGTGTACCTAAGTGCAAACATAACATCCTTACACACTCAGACCGTTAATATATGGAGTATATCGAGGAAATTTGAGTAGTACTACTGGGTTTGACAAACCCCACTCGGGTTAGTCGCGCTAACTTGATTGGAGGTCTAACGAGTGTAAATTGTCCTAAACATTTGCCATTGTTGATGTTAGTAATTGCAGAAGGCATCTCAAACATAAACAGTCAGCTTCGGTTGCGAACGCTTAGAGTAACTTGTACATTGCCTAGCTAGCAATAGGTGTGACTTACGTATGTGGATCTTGTAAACACTCAAACAGTTTATTTACTTGTAAACCTGTGAACTCACCAACCTTGTGTTGACACTTTTTCTTACATGTTTCTCAGGTCGCTAAGGCACAGGTTGCACACTTAGGACATGCATGGAGTCCTACTATCTTTTCATCCTCATGCAAACATTCAAAACTATTCACTTGTTTTATTAGACTAAACTTGGGCGCACTTGTTTTGCGCATTTATTTTCTTATTTAAACGCTTCCACATTAACTCTGAACTTTTATGATATTTCATTATGTCCCATATAGTGTCGTTTGATGTAACTAATGACTGAGATCCTGGTTTGTCACGCACCAAATGGTAAAACTCCGTTAGTAGAATTTGGGAGTGTGACAATTTTCTTCCCATGAAAGAGACATTCAGTGTGGATAAGTTGGCACAATTATACGTTAATGAAATTGTAACATTACACGGTGTGCCACTATCTATTGTGTCTGATAGAGACAGTAGATTTACTTCTCGATTTTGGCAAAGTTTTCAAAAAGCCCTGGGTACGAAACTGAATCTTAGCACTGCCTACCATCCTGAAACGGACGGGCAAAGCGAAAGAACCATTCAAACCCTTGAAGACATGTTAAGGGCTTGTGTTATTGACCTTGGAAGAAGTTGGGATGACCACTTACCTCTAATGGAATTCTCCTACAATAATAGTTATCATACAAGTATACAGGCCGCTCCTTTTGATACGGTCGTAAATGTCGAACTTCAATCTGTTGGTCTGAAATAGGAGAAAATCAGTTATCCGGACCTGAAATAGTCCTGGAGACGACTGAGAAAGTTATTCAAATAAAATATAGATTGAAAGTGGCTCAAAATAGTCAAAAGAGTTATGCTGATAAGAGACGAAAACCGTTAGAATTCAACATCGGTGATAACGTCCTGTTGAAAGTTTCACCATGGAAAGGCGTTGTAAGATTTGGAAAGAAAGGGAAATTAAGTCCTAGATTCGTAGGACCATTCAAAATATTGAAAAGAGTTGGGCTTGTGGCCTATCAACTCAAATTACTAGAGGAAATGAATGGAGTACACGATGTATTCCATGTATCAAATCTACGCAAGTGTTTGGCAGATGAATCTCTGGTAATGCCCCAACAAGATGTAGAGGTAGATGAAAAGTTAAAATTTGTGTAACAATCTTTGCAAATCGAAGAAAGGCAAGAAAAGAGATTGAAAAGAAAGAAATTGATGATTGTGAAAGTAAAATGGAACTCTAGACGTGGACCTGAATACACGTGGGAATTGGAGTCCGAAAAGTAAAAGAAACATCCTCACTTGTTCGAATAAACTCGAGGACGAGTTTAAAACAAGGTGGGGAGGATGTAACACCTGCCACAAAAATGTCCAAGAAATGTCAAGGTTAGAACCTTAAGCACTTATGTATCTAAAATACCTAAGTCTAGGGTTAAAAATTTAATATAGGGAATTTAAGACCTTAGCGTACCGCTAAGGTCAAACCTAACGGTCCGCTACGGGTGCAGGAAACCAGGTAGAGGTCCGCTAAACGTTGTATTCACGTTTGTGCCAAATGTGTAGATTGAACAATGAATTTGTGATTATCGAATTAATACTTGTTTGTGCCAAATGCTTTTTAGTGTCATGGTAATTGTATTCATCGGCGTTCGCGCTGACGTTTAATTTTCAAAATGTTTTCAGGAAATCAATAAAATGTGATGGAAAAGGGAATACAGGCGGGCAGATATGGAATCTGACCCATGAAAAGAAAAGGATGGAATACACGTAGGATTCTCAGGCCTCGTGTAAAGGTAAATCTTGAATAGATGAAAGGGAGATAGGACTAGGGAATTGATCAATCATGAGTTGTACTATTTCCAGTGGCTTAAACTTGTCCATAAGAGACAAGTGATGTATTTGATTTCAACTTCGTTTTGTAATAAAATGAGAGGGTATTTAAATCCCTATGTTTATGAAGTAAATATAAAAACTTTTGTCTTACAACTGAGTTTTGATATTTACAAATGCAACCCTTGAGGTTGAAAGAATGCCGAAATGATCCTTTTAGGAAAGACTTCCGCTGTATTTATAAAAACTCTTAAATCAAAGCAGGTGATACCAATTGAGCTCGCACACGCCCAGGGGGTGCCTGGGGCGGGGTGTGACACGATTCCAATCAATGTTTTCAGAATCAGACCGGACGTCGAACCGGTCTCCTTACCGGTCCACTGGTCGGACCGGATTTAAAAACCGGACGACATCATAAATATTATAAAAATATATTAATCCAAACAACCATTAATCCTTTAAAAAACCACCAACAAGTCAATTCCAATAATTTTAAACTAACAATTAGATACGAAATACGAGGCCAATAGACTTAAAAAGGATAAAAAAATTGTTAACCGGTTCGTCCGGTCCAACCAACCGGTTCCCGGTCCGACCTCCGGTTCGTCCATTCCGACCGCCGGTTCACTGCAGGACCTTTTCAGTATATGTAACCGGACCGGCCAGACCACCAGTTCCCAGTCCGACCGGCCAGACCACCGGTTCCCGGTCCGACCGGCCGGTCCGGTCCGGGTTTCAAAACAATGCTTCCAATTTTACCTACTAAACAATTTGACTTTCTTTTCAAAAAACGGTGAAAGTTTTGTTTATAAGTATTAAAAGTTTGCTTTATGAGATAACTAGCTTAGAACCTGTGTATTACATAAGGTGAAAAAATTATTAATACATAAAATTTTTAAATTTTTATGTCTTGTAGGTGAAAAAATGTATTACATATAATAAAAATACAAAACAAAATCCAAAAATATGTAAAAATTAATATATAATTAGGTTTCAAAAATATAATAATTACTATTCAATTTAATTTGCTTTTATTTACTATTTGATTGAAAATATAAGCTATGTAATTAGATTTCAGAGTTTATTATAATAAGAGATAATTTAAAATAAATGTGTTTTATTAGTATAATTAGTAATTTATTTAAAAATATATTATTATTGAAAAAGCAGAGGTGTATTTAATAAGAAAGAGAGGCGAAAAAAAATGATGAGAATAAATATGAAAACGACACGTGACATGAGAAACCTTTATTTATTATATAGCATAGATTAGACAAATAAACTTTTTTTAACTGACGAACACACACTCTCTATTCTAGATCTACACTATTTCAAAAATCATCACACTTGTAATCCGTAAGATTTAAACCCGTCTGTTGGGGACGACAAATAAACTAATTTAACATCTTTAAACGACGCAAATAAATCGAACTCAACAAATTTCGAATTCAATAAGTCAAATTTCAAGTGCCATACTAAATATCTTTTTATACTTCTCAAAGGAAAAATTCATAAAAGTTTAATAATATATACTTTATATCTTACTATGTCATCCTTGAGTGTTATTTTACGTTATCTTATAGCACGATCTTTTTTTTAAGTAAAATGATATCTTGTTTTAGGAGTGTCCTTACAAATCTTTTGAATAACATTCTGCATAATTAATCCATGATGGTGTGAAGAGAGTGAAGTTTTTCTAAAGCTCAAAGATTCATGTGATACTAGGATGATATATATTATGGAACAGAATAATTGAACCATAGTGGAGAGTATCAACCATATAATTTTTTTTGAAAAAAATAGCTAAACTAATACTACTAAACAAATGGGTATCATTGACAACCTATTACCGACGGAAACCCTAAAATATTAAAAAAAAAATAGCGCTACAATTCAGACTGGTTTCGGTTTGGTGGGAAAGTATTACCGACAAACAATTCATCGCTAATCTGTCAGTAATATTTGGTTAGATTTCTGATAAGATTCCCGCCTAGGCTTTTCAGGAGATTGTCGGTGTGGGCACAAAAAGTCCGTCGTAATTCGTTGCCATTCCATCGGTAATCGAGGATTCGATTTCCAATAGGATTCCTACCCGGGCTTTTCATGCGATTGTCGGAGTGGGGCCAATTACTGACGGAATTTATGTCAGAAATCCTTTGGTACAAATGCCTACAAGTAGCAACCACATTCTTGACATATCTCACCACCGGGTTATAATTTTAAACATGGCAACCTCGATGTATTTCAAATATTTTCGGTCGTTGTTTGGATGTGGTTTGTGGGAATAGTCAATATGAAGTGGAGATTGTTGTTAGCATTTCATTGGAATAGGTGTTTTTGGAATTTAAAACTCAGTCATCGGGGTGTATTATGCTAAGTTCATTACAAAAACGCAGGCATGTACTAGGATTCGGTTACACATGTTTGCATATTCTACCATTTGTGTACATGTAAAGGTATTTTATTTGTATATGTTGTCCACGTTGGTTAATTGGTGCTCTTGGGCACACATATAAAAATATGGGAAATTGTTCCCCGGGTGCTCGCGATGAGCTATTGGCACACGTCTAGCCACACATGTAGAGATCATGGATCATGTGTAATATCTGGAAATGTAATTCCATTTACTGGCAAGACCTGGAAGTGTAATGTAACATTTGAAAATGTAATGCAATTTGTAAAATGTTGAAATTTAATATAGTCGATGACTTGTTTGGATCTATTGTTGCTTCATGTAAACTATGCAACTCACTAACATATTACAAGAACCATCAATATACCAGCATGTGTTTAACAACAAAATAACATTACATGCCCTAACATCACACCATGTAACAAAAACCAACCCAAATAAACCCTTCAATACCCAATTAAAGTGGATATTATAACAATCTATCAGTAATCATTGAGACTAAAATAGTGTGTGTTTAAAAATAAAATGATATGTCATGACCTAATATGATTTGTTTGACAAAATCAATCAAATAACACATTACAAGGTTCGTCAGAAACTTTCGACGTAATTTGTAGTCGGCCTAAAGCCCATTAATCTGTTAAACCAATTATATTTATAATAAGTTAATAATATTACCGACAGACACAGATCTTTATTTTCTTTTTCAAAATCTTTTTTCTCCTTTTTTTTTCTTTCTACATGGTCCACCACACCAGGCGATGCCGCACCACCACACTAGTCGACATCGCACCACCACACCAGTTGATACCGCTACACCGTTGACATCTGTAGCTCTCGACCCAGTTGAGATTCACGGCGAGTTTATCATGTACACCAACTGTTTGCTTAAATGCTTTTGTGAGTTTTGGCAATTTTTTATGCTTCAATCATTTTCTTTCCATATGTTTTTGTGTATTCAGCAAAGCATAGTTTTATTTTTCATCGGTTGAAAAAACTTGAGAGTAGTTGTTTTAGGTTGAAAATCTTTGATATCTTAATGCCTCGTCTATAGTTAGATTCATGTTTGTTTTAGGTTGAAGATCTTTGATTTAGGTTAAAGATCTTTAATATCTTTAGGTTGAAGTCTACTATGTGTTGATCTGGTGTCTGTGTGTGGTTAGATTGATGTTTTGCCATGTTAATCTTCCTTGAATCTGGACTATTCGTTTTTATTTGGATATACCTTAATTAGAATGTGTGATTTGGTGTTTTGATTGAGTGATTGCTATGTTTGTTAAGAAAAAAAGGATAAATTGTTACGGTTTATGTTAAATTGATAGATTCATAGTGTGTATGTATGTGTACGTGTGTTGGTTATGTTTGTAAAAGAAAGGGCTAAATTGTTAGGGTTTATGTTAAATTGTTAGGTTTGTTGGATTGATGTTTTATTATGACCAGTTTAGTGAATATGGTTTCACTAGTGGTCTTTAATTTCTTTATATTTGAATTGATCCGTAATACTTTGAAACCTTGATCATAATGAGAATTCAAGTTTTGGTTTCATGTGCATTAATTAAGTTCATTATACTAATTTTCATTCTGTTTATTTTGATTTGCTAGTTATTGTGGTCTGGATATCTTCAGTTGGATCATTATCAGATCAATAAGTTGAGGAAATTAACCTACACTGAGACAAGATCGTCACCAGAGATATGCTAAAACTGAGTCCAAAACAAGATATCGCCACGAGAGATGTATTAACTTCCAGATTTTGTATTAATTTCCATAATTTTTATTAATTTTCTTAATTTGTATTTTTCCAGATTTTGTATTAATTTCCATAACTTGTATTAATTTTCATAAATTGTTACGTTTGTTGGATTGATGTTCTATTATGACATGTTTTTTTTAATAGCCAATAAGATATAACATTAAAAAGACCAGACTAGAAAAGGACTATGACATGTTTAGCCAATGTGGTGTCACTCATGGCACTTGATTTCTTTATATTTGAATTGATCCATAATACTTTGAAACCTTGATCATAATGAGAATTCAAGTTTTGGTTTCATGTGTATTAATTAAGTTTATTATATTAATTTTCATTCTATTTATTTTGATTTGTTAGTCATTGTAGTCAGGATATGTTTAGTTAGATTATGATCAGATCAATAAGTTGAGAAAACCTACCATGAGACAAGATCGTCACTAGAGATGTGCTAGAACTGAGTCCAAAATAAGACATTGTCATGAGAGATGTGCTAAAACTAAGTCCAAAACAAGATATCGCCACGAGAGATGTATCAATTTCAAGATTTTGTATTAATTTCCTTAATTTGTATTTTTCTGGATCTTGTATTAATTTCCATAACTTGTATTAATTTTCATAATTTATATTAATTTCTAGATTTTGTATTAAATTTCATAATTTGTATTAGTTCTCAGGAAATATAAATATATTTCATTTTATTTTTTTAATTGGAAATACAATGCCGACGGAGATCTTTCGGCAATAACTAAAACATATTGTCGGTAATAGGGTATGTTCCACCAGAGAAGACTTGTCAGCCACAGGATAAGACCTGTCGGTAATCCCTCGCTAAGCTGGTCGTTGGTAATCCGTCGGAAACCAAATTACCTACGCTAATATTATCCACGGCCTCGGTAAAGACTTTCACTGACGGATTTTCAATGGAATTATCCGTCGATGATACTCAATAGTTTAGTAGTTTAACTAAGAATCCGCCGGTTTGGTTTTACTTTTTCCAAACCAATTTTTGTGTCTTGGCTATTGTTATATGTATATTCCCAACCGATGTAATCAAGAGGAACCATCATTAGAACCTAATCTTTATATTTTAAACTTTTTATAAATAATATTTTATATTTTAGAAAAGTGTTGTAATAGTTTTTTTCACAAATGATGTATATCATTAGTATAATCATTCTCCTATATATATTAACTGACTTGTTGCTTTTAATTTTGCTCAAAGTCTAATTGGACCGGCACAAACTCACAACCATAGTTAACTAATTAGCCAAAAGATTAAAAGCATTTGTGAAAAAACTATTACAACACACAACCATAGTTAACTAATTAGCCAAAAGATTCTAAGTACAAATAAACTAAAGATTGTTTTTGTATCCTCAAAATCAAGACCAAAAGATTCCAAGTACAATAAACTGGTTGTATTGATTTGAGTCCACAAGAGTCATATAATTTTGTTTCAAAGTAAACATATTTTAGATAATTAAATAAATGGTCAAAGCCTTTGAACTATGGGTCATGTTGTCTATATTAACGGCTAGATGTATTAAAATGAACTAAAACCCAACTTGGGCCAATTAAGCAAAATACAAACACCAATGATTAAGTAATTAAATGAACGTTACAATCCAAATAATCCCAATTAATTAATAAAAATCAATTGCTAATTAAGCTATAAAGCATAGTTTTGTAACCATATTTGTTTAATCCATTATTTTCTTTTAGTTATATATTGATCGACGTATGTCCTTAAAGCGTTTGTTTAACCGTAGCTGCACATCCCTCGCACGCAGGTGTCCCCTCGCTTGCATACATAGTTGCATCCCCCGCAATGACGCTTGTTCACCATCGGGTTCACACACGAACCTTTGCAACAAATCTCCATATGCTTGCATTTCTTTCCACATAGCCCACAGTTTTGTTTATCAGTCTTCACGTTAACACATTTCTTATTACAACAGTCTGGTCCAGGGCTGCCCTTGGCACTACAAAGCCTAGGATTCTTGTTGCATTTCATTAAGCCCTTGGGTTGTTGTTGGGCTAGGAACCTTCCAACCCCAGATGGTGAACCCGACACTATGATATCATCTTTATCGTCTTCAATGTCTAATGGGTTTTCATGGGTTGGTGTGGAAGAAAGAGTTATGGCTAAGGCCATGAGAATGGTTAGGGTTATCAAGATTTTGGTTAGGGTTCTCATGGTGCCTTAGAGGGTAATGAAGGCTGATTTGATGGTAGTGATGGACCGGGTTGATGAGAAATGGTATTTATAGAGATGAAATTTGACTGAGTTTGAAAAAAAGTTAGGTGGTTTAAGAAAAATATATACAATTGCGTAGGCAGGATTTGAAAAAAAGTAGATAATAATCCACTTATTAATTTAATCTAGAAATTGCATGGTATTTTTGCGTATACTAGACGTATGGTACATTAATATATACTTAGTAAAACAAGGTAGATACATCGTTCTAATAGCGAAATGCTAAAATGATAATTAAAATTGTATAATTGTTTCTTGAGTAAATTACCATTTGCGTCCCTTTAGTTTACTTGATTTAACATAATGCGTCCCTAACACGAATTTTTAACGCTTTAAGAACATTTGGTATACATTCTGTAACACTCTGAGCCCCTGGGCCTAACTTCGTTAAATTCTTTCCGTTACGTTAGTTTCGACAGGGGTAAGACTGATATTCACCCGAAACTACTAATTCTTTCCGTTAAGTTTAGTTTCGACAGGAGTAACCCTAATTCTCACTCTGAGCCCCTCGGCCTATTTTAACTCACGCCCCCCTATCGAAACTCGTCGTCCTTTCTTCGAAACTCGCCGTCCTCCCTCTTCCAAGCCGTCCCCGACCTCTTCCTAGACAATGCCTCTTCGAGTGGATGCCATCATCGACAACCAGGCTGTCACAGGTACAATTTTTGACCAATTTTGTGTTTGATCGTTTTTGTGTTAATAATCGGTCATTCGGTCCAATTTTTGACCAATTTTTTGTGTCTGAAGCCGGAATGCGGGTGCACGCGACCCCTACTCACCTTCGGATGCGGGTAAGGGTCGTGTTGAAGTTCCTTTTCAACTGAGACTTCAACTTTCAGGTTGAATATGACGGGAATGACATGTAGTTTTGATTGATTTTTTTGGTCAAATTAGTAGTTTCGATTGGTTTTTTGAATATGTATTTTGGATTGATTTCTTGGTGATAATGTATTTTAGATTGGATTTTTAGTTGTTTCGGGTGAAGTTAGTAGTTTCGTGTGAACTTAGTAGTTTCGGGTGAATATCAGTCTTACCCATATCGAAACTAAACTTAACGGAAAGAATTTAACGAAGTTAGGCCCAGGGGCTCAGAGTGTTACAGATTGTATACAACGGGTTCTCAAAGCATTAAAAATTCGTGTTAGGGACGCATTGTGTTAAATCGTGTAAACCACAAACAGTAATTTACTCTTGTTTCTTTAAAACCACTGGAAATCATCCGCGCGTTATGACGGTAATCCTGTACGTGCATAAAACATGAAATAATTAAAATAATAATGTACTTATTGAGACGATTCCCTTAACTTTTTTGAATTATTGTACCATAAAATAACCTAAAATATTCATGTTATGAAGGTAAGATGATTCATAACCGAAGATGATTCATACTTCCCTAATATTTAGCATATTACTATACATACTATTACAGGTATGATGTGCGGAGGAATTTTAAGATAACCGAGCATGATCTGAAAGTCGTATTAGATACTTTCAGATAAAAAATAATTTGGTGGTTCCTTGAATTTTTTGATCGGATAAAACTCAGAGATTTGAGACAAGAAATCAAGTATGAAAATTGAGATGATTCTATGAACCAGAAGAAATATTCGTATGACCAAACCAGACATTTCTGGAAAAACCCAGAGTTATCACTTTAATTTCAAATTCGAATTTCGAATTTAATTAAAAATCCAGCCAATTTTGACACCAATTTTATATAATAAAATTGTTAGAAAATTAATTCATAATACATTTTTTATAAATCAACAAGTGTCAAAATAACTTTCGGGCTCTGCCCCTTGGACCCCGCTTCCAGGGGCGCTGCCCCCAAACCCACGTTACTTAGGGGCTTTGCCCCTAAGTGTTAACTAGGCAATCAAATAAATTCAAACAAGTGTGCATTCCGCACCTTCTAACTTGTTTGATATTTAATATATTTGATTTGGTCAACTAGTTAATCCAATTACATTAAAATAACCAACATGATGGTATTATGGATTTGATGATGTAGATAATAATTTTAGTGGTATACAAATTAGTAATTTCATATATTCAATTTTCAAACAGGTCACATGTTAATCACATGTGAATGTGACTAAGACTGACGGTAGTGGTGGCGTGAGCCACCTTCCATTTTTACGGGTGTAGAACACCGCCTCATAGGCATGAATGGGGGCGTTGGGGGTGAGGCGTGAGAGGAACGGGGAAGGGGCAATTGCTTGGTCAAACTAGCCATTCCAACGGCTCTTTTATTAAACAGAAAATTTTAATTTTTATTCTATAAATAACTACCATTCTATCTTAAAATTTATATTCTCTCTATACCAAAAAAAATTATATTCTCTCAATACAAAATAAATTTATTCTCTATTAACCAATAAATTTATATTCTCTTTATACAAAAAAATGATTGGTCATTTTCATCTTCGGGTTCATCGGAATAAGATGAGGTGATGATTGAAGCGATTAGTTACGCATACGAAGTAGCTGAAAAAGTTGAGAGTTTAGAACGGGTAACACAGTGAGTTCAAGTAATGCGGGATCGGGAAGCTGCTAATGAATGTCTTTAGTAAGTGATTGCTTTTCTAGCAACCCATATATATAGAAGATAAGTTTCGGCTTCGTTTTTGTATGAGACGATAGCTTTTCTTACGGATTTGTGGTGATTTAGAAAGAGGGTATAAATATTTCCAACAAAGAGAAGACACGAGATGTAAGCTTGGAGCAAACAACGATATCAATGTTTTGGATCTTTGGATTTCGCATACATTCTTTGGTGTCGCGGAAGCAAACAACGATCTCAATGTTCTTTGGATTTGGCATGCATTCTTTGGGGTTGCGGGAGCAAACAACGATATCAATGTTTTGGATCAATCGCCTTTATTCGGCGACATCTTAGACGGAGTTGCACCTGGTTTTTCATTCATTGTCAATCATGCCAAGTACGAGCACGGGTAATATCATGCCAATGGTATATATCCAGAGTATGTCACGTTTGTCAAAGCAACATATACTAGCCCAATTGATGAGAAAAAATAACTTTTCAAAAAAGCACAAGAATCGGCACGAAAGTATATCGAACGTGCATTTGGAGTTCTAAAGAAAAATGGGATATGATTAACAATCTGTGTCGAATGTGGTTTAAAGAAAAAATAAGAAATGTTATGTACACTTGCAAATATTACATACATGATATTGGAAAACAAGGGGCTAGCCATTTACCAAAATTATAATGATAACTCGCAAATGTCATTAGCACAACTAAGCTCCGTAGAGAAACAAGCAATTCGCAATGGAATACGTGACAGGGAAACACATCTAAGCCTACGCGAGGATTTGGCGGAGCATATTCGGAGGAATCTTCCAAGCGACAGTTGATTTTTTGTATTTTAATATATTTGTTTTTTATTTAAATAAACATGTATTTCGTTGTCTTTATTTTAAATAAATATTTCTAAACATTTGTTTTTTTATTTAAATGGTTAGTTAATGATTAAAAATTAAATGCTGCAGTGAAACCATTACATAGCTTAGTGATTCTGTCAAGTGATTGCTCTTATGCTGATGTGGCAGGGCGTGAATCACTGTTCAGTAAAACCACTACGGATAGCCTAACGTGAAGGACAATATTGGACTCTAAAATCTTTTTCATGTTTTTTCCAACTACATGCTTGAACCAAAGAAAATAAGTCATGAATAGTTTGATGTGTGTAACGGGTTGTTAGCGGGTTGAATCTAACAACAACCTAAAAATTTTATATGAATTTGAAAAACGGGTCAAAAACATAAATTACATATTTACATGTAAGCCTCCTTTCCCGGGTAACCTCACTTATTGGATTTACTCATAAATATAGTCATAAATATTGAATTTAAATTAAAAACATTCATGAGTAGCGGAAGCAAACATCATTTGAATACATAACATAGCAGCGGAAGTCTTAACATTTAAACATAAAACATTGCCTTAACATAATTTAAAGTGGGATGTCAGTCTCCTGTCGGGTAGCCATCACGCCTTCGTACGACTCTTCTTTTTGTTACCTGAAATGTATACTAAAAGTCAGCTGACGCTGGTGAGTTCTAGTTTAAGGTAATTAAGTATTAACATTATTTCTTTCGTAAGGATATACATAAATACATATATAAATACACATTACCATATCCTTTGCTTTCGTTTATCATTCATATGCGAGTACATATGAATATGTATTCACCTTTTCTTTTGTTTAACATTCATTGGTCGTACACATATGGGTGATCAACCCGTCATAATCGTTGCGTGAGTCACAAAGACAAACGCCATAAGAACTACCGTCGTAGTCCATTACATAAACCGTCCGGCCCTAGAAACCATCCGTCGAAACATTAATCCGTCCGGCAACCTTTGTCCGTCCGCCTTAACCGTCCTACCATCGTAGTCCGTCTATTCGCCCGTCTTCCCTAGGGCATCCGTTTCCCACGCGAACTATTATTTATGCAACTGTTCTTTCTTTATAAGGCAATTGCTTCGACCGTCCATTAATACCTTTCATACGTCCTAGCTGATGAAGGAACGTATTTGTCCCGGTTGCAAAATAGTCGCGTGGTAGTCCGTATACCGGAGTAGCCGTTTTCATAGAAGCGTCCATAACGTTTACATACATTCATAACATGCGATATATATAAAAATATAGGGCAAGAATTCATTCATTTACGTTATGTCATTCATTCATTTGTTCTTTGTGAACATACGTTCATTCTTTGTACATCTTTCATTTCATATATATATATATATATATATATATATATATATATATATATATATATATATGCATTTATACATCACCGTATGTTATAATCAGCTGACACGCTTTGATCCGGATTGGTGCCAACTCTTCCTTTCTGCTTAAGGCGTCAGCCACGATGTTTGCCTTGCCTGGATGGTACAATATCTCACAGTCATAGTCCTTTAGTAGTTCCAACAACCTCCTTTGTCTCATGTTTAACTCTTTTTGTTCGAAACAGTACTTTAGGCTTTTGTGATCGGAGTAAATGGTGCATTTAACTCCATATAAATAGTGCCTCCAAATCTTTAATGCGAAAACTATTGCCGCCAACTCCAGATCGTGAGTGGGGTAGTTAATCTCGTGAATTTTTAACTGTCGCGAAGCATAAGTGATCATCCTTCCTCGTTACATAAGTACACAACCCAATCCCTGACTCGAAGCGTCAGAGTAGACTACCAAGTCTTAATTTCCCTCAGGTAGGGTCAAGACTGGAGCTTGGGTTAATCGTGTCTTTAGTTCCTCAAACGCGTCATTTTGGGTTGGACCCCATTCATATTTTACTTCCTTCCATATCAGTTTTGTTAGAGGCGAGGCTATTCTCGAGAAATCCTGAATGAACCTCCGATAGTAGCCTGGTAGTCCTAGAAAACTTCGTATTTCCATTGGCGTCTTCAAAACGTTCCATTCCTTTACTGTTTCGATCTTTGCAAGATCTACCATAATGCCGTTTGGGTTTATCACATGACCTAGGAATTGGACTTCCGTAAGCCAGAACGCGCACTTGGAAAATTTCGCATACAGCTTCTCCTTCTTTAGAACCTCCAAAACCTCCCTTAGGTGATAGTGGTGATCACCCTCGTTCTTTGAATAGATGAGAATGTCATATATGAAAACTATCACTGACCGATCCAACATTGGTCGACATACCCTATTCATTAAATCCATGAATGCTGTAGGTGCGTTGGTTAGTCCGAAGGACATCACGAGGAACTCGTAGTGCCCATACCGTATGCGAAACATGGTTTTCGGTACATCTTCCTCCCTTAATTTCAATTGATGGTAACCCGACCTAAGATCGATCTTTGAGAACCAACTCGCGCCTTGTAGTTGATCAAAAAGGTCGTCTATTCTAGGCAGGGGGTATTTGTTCTTTACTGTCCTCTTGTTCAATTCACAGTAGTCTATGCACATGCGCATGCTGCCTTCTTTTTTCTTTACAAATAATATCGGAGCGCCCCATGGTGAGATGCTCGGTCTGATAAATCCTTTTTCTGTTAATTCTTCCAATTGGGACATTAGTTCTTTCATATCTGACGGAGCCAATCGGTATGGTGCTTTGGCAACGGGCTCAGCTCCTGACAGTAAGTCAATATGAAATTCTATTTCCCAATCGGGTGGCAAGCCAGGTAGGTCCTCAGGGAATACATCTGGAAAATTGCACACCACGGGTACATCTTTGAGCTCTTTCATTTTCATTCTATCGTCAATGAAATACGCCATATAAGTTTCGCAATCGCGCCTTATGTAACTTTCGGCCTTGATCATCGAGATGACGTTCGGCATCGTGCAATTCCAATCCCTATAAACCGTAATCGGACTGCCGTTAGTCGCTTTGAGGTGTATTTTCTTTCGTTTACATATGATTTGAGCTTCGTTGGCAGCTAACCAATCCATACCCAATACTATATCAAATCCTCCTAAGGTAAGAAGGAATAGTCTAGAAGGAATGATGCAATCCTCAGTCACTTGGAATACTGCCGAATTTTTACCAACGGCAGTTTGTACGCTAAAGGCCCTTATTATGGTGTTGATAGTGCAATCTAATTTACGACTAAAGGCATTTGACATAAAGCTTTTACTAGCACCAGAGTCAAATCAAATTGGAACATTTTCATCATTAACTAGAAACGTACCTGACACAACATCAGGGTTTCCTCTTACTTCTTCCTCAGTCAGGGTGTAGGCCGAATCCTAGCCTTTGGTTGTTCCTATTCCTTCTCTTTCCCCGAACCAGATTGTCCGTCTTTCCTACAATCCTTAGCCAGATGTCCATACTTCCCACAACCTTGACACTTGACGTCCCTTAAGCATTCTCGGGAGAAGTGCCCCGGCCTCCCGCACTTATAGCACATGGTGGTGCCAACACGCACTTGCCAAGATGTTGTCTTCCACATTTTGCAAGTTTCATACTCATCTGACCTTGGTTTCTTAATCTCAGTTGCTACATTCCTTTTTCCAGTGCCCCTAGACGGGTTCTCCCACTTCCTCTTTTGCGTCTCAGGTTTCGGGTTCTCATTAGCCTAATTTTCGTAGACGATTCCACTCAGATTCACTACTGACTCGAAGGTCGAGAGTAGGTTAGCTTTCACATGGACACGGACCCGCTGTAGCAGACCCTTGACATAGTACTTGATCATTCGGTCCTCAGTTTCTACCAGGTGGGGTACCACTTGAGCCAGCTCATTAAACCAGGAAGTGTACTGGCGATGAGTCTTGTTGCCAGCCTTGTAGTTCAGGAATTCATTCTCCAGACGATCAATCTCTCTTTATGGATAAAACTTTTGGATTATCAGCTTCTTCAGGTCTTCCCAGGTCATCCTTCTAAGAGCATTTGGTGACTTAAACCTATAAATGTTCCTCCACCAACTCAGTGCCTCGTTGGTGAAAGAGTGAGCCACATACTTAACAGCTTGATCGGTTCGACACTCGCTTATGTTGATCACGCCGTTCATCCCCTCGGTCCATTCGAATGTAGCCACCGAATCCTTGTTCCCATCAAACTTGGGTGGGTCACCGTCCTTGAACCCTTTGTAAGTACACCCTTGGGTGTTCAGTACCACCTTCACTTCATCACCATCACTGTCATACATCTTCTCCTCCTCGTGGTTCGCTTCCTCCTTGCTTTTCTTCAATACCTCTGATAGCAGATCATGCAACACATTTTTCAGAGTTAGTACCACCTCACGGGTAATAGCATCCCTAACTTTGGGTTCCAGATGTAGTGATCCTTCATTGCCATCCTCTGGTGGAGTCTCATTAGTTTCATACACACTTTCAGTATGTTCCTCGTGCACACTTTCCTCATGTTCAACATGCACGCTTTCCTCATCATTACGCCTTTGGTTCAATGGCGGTCTACCGACTCGGCCTGTACGACCGCCTTGAGTTCTAGTTCTTCTTCTACCAGCCATGATTTCTAATTTCCTGATTGGTATAAAAGGGAATACATCAATGTCATTCCTTCAAATCATATTTTGGAACAGTACGAGCAAGGTAAATTCTTAATTACAGTGACCGGTTTGTGATTAATAATTTGCTTTGCTTTTCGGGTTCACAACTCTTCACGTCAGTAGTGACATTGACATCTAAGCGTTCTAAGTTAAGGCATCTATCCCTAACTACAGGAATTAACTTTATCACTTACTTACTGTGTTGGCGTTAGCTACCCAGACTGACATCCGTGCGTTGGTCCCATTATCAGTTTGAGTACAGAAATATAGGGATGTCTGAATCTCTCAAACTATGGCACTGATACCAACTTGTAAGGCCCCTTTCCCGGCTAACATCACTTGTTGGATTTACTCATAAACATAGTCATAAATATTGAATTTAAATTAAAAACATTCATGAGTAGCGGAAGCAAACATCATTTGAATACATAACATAGCAGCGGAAGTCTTAACATTTAAACGTAAAACATTGTCTTAACATAATTTAAAGTGGGATGTCAGTCTCCTGTCGGGTAGCCATCATGCCTTCGTACGACTCTTCTTTTTGTTACCTGAAATGTATACTAAAAGTCAGATGACGCTGGTGAGTTCTAGTTTAAGGTAATTAATTATTAACATTATTTCTTTCATAAGGATATACATAAATACATATATAAATACACATTATCATATCTTTTGCTTTCGTTTATCATTCATATGAGAGTACATATGAATATGTATTCACCTTTTCTTTTGTTTAACATTCATTGGTCGTACACATATGGGTGATCAACCCGTCATAATCGTTTCGTGAGTCACAAAGACAAACACCATAAGAACTACCGTCGTAGTCCATTACATAAACCGTCCGGCCCTAGAAACCGTCCGGCCCTAGAAACCGTCCGTCCCTAGAAACCGTCCGTCGAAACATTAATCCGTCTGGCAACCTTTTTTCGTTCGCCTTAACCGTCCTACCATCGTAGTCCGTCTATTTTCCCGTCTGCCCTAGGGCATCCGTTTCCCACGCGAACTATTATTTATGCAACCGTTCTTTCTTTATAAGGCAATTGCATCGACCGTCCATTAATGCCTTTCATACGTCCTAGCTGATGAAGGAACGTATTTGTCCCGGTTACAAAATAGTCATGTGGTCGTCCGTCTACCGGAGTAGCCGTTATCATCGAAGCGTCCATAACGTTTACGTACATTCATAACATACGATATAAATAAAAATATAGTGCAAGAATTCATTCATTTACGTTATGTCATTCATTTATTCGTTCTTTGTAAACATACGTTCATTCTTTGTACATCTTTCATTTCATATATATATATATATATATATATATATATATATATATATATGCATTTATACATCACGTATGATCACATTGACATTCATGACATATATTCAGTTAGTGTATACACTTCAGCACCAAAACATTTTAAATTGATTTGCACATAACATAGAGGGGACACATAGAACTCACCTGATGAGTGATTTCCTTAATACACCTAGCTGGTCAAATAGCGTCACTTAAGGTCATACACAATCTGTATAAGCAAGTCATACAAGATAAGCTAATGAACCTAAACGACACTTAACATTTCTATTCTAATGAGCAGGCGAACTTAATAAGTTCGCAAGGTTTGGGTAAAGGCGAACATGACAAGTTCGCCCATAGTAAGTTGGTTTTCTTAAACATAGGCGAACTTAGTGATCAGTTTCGCCTCTTTAGGCGAACATAATAGGTGCGAACTTGACCAGCGAACTTAGTAAGTTAGGCGAACTTGGGTAAGTTCGCCTCCTTTGAGTTATAGGCGAACATAGACCAGCGAACTTAATAAGTTCGCTATATTGGGTCCAGGCGAACTTGATAAGTTCGCGTGTCGCTACCTTCTTCTCCAATCAGACCCTAGATCTGGTCGGCCGAATTCGAGGTGCTCAAACCTCAAACTTTTTACGTTCAAAACGTTCTATTTTTATCCATGAAGCAGAATATGTGATTTATTTCAAGTTTCATACGTAAAAACTAAACCTTTACTCGACTTTAACCCGAAACCCAACAATTATGAAAACTCAGATTTAAGCTCGATAGTTACCTGTTTTCGCTTCCTTTTCGATGCTATACGATCCAGAGATGATGACAATTGATCCCCGAGCTTTTGAGCCGCTTTCCTTTACTTTCTCTCTCTAGACCCGAGACCTCTCTCTCCCTAGAAGTTTGCGCAACAAGGAGAAATGAGGAGGGGAGGGCTCCTCCAACCCTTATATAGGTTGGCCTAATCGGCCCACTACTTGCAAGGCCCAAGCCCGTCTGCTTCTTTTCACATTTTTGTTTTAACTTTTAAGCTTTCGTTTCATTTATTCGTTTACCTTTATTTTTGGTACGTTACATTACAGGTTGACATACGACCCCGAACCCAAACACAAATCACATATTTACATGTTAATACATACCAATACGGCTCATTTAACATGTTTTTTCCTTTTCTCATTATAATCTAAAATTATAAATGTGCATATAAAAAGTTATTATATAACATCAAAAATTCAATTTTTTTGTAAAAGTTTAAGGAAAAGCCTTTCTTGTTCCTAAGATTTTATTCAAAAGTTTTTTTCTAACAATAACTTAAATGTAAGTAGAGTTTAATAAGAGTAATATACATATTTAAATCACAAATATAAATACAAGGAGAGTAAATGGAAAATATTGAGGGTGTTAATCGTGTCAGGTTGACGGGTTGATAGATTGGATAAGTGATCCCGAACACGACCCATAAATTTATTACGGGTAAAAAATAGCAACCCTAACTCGTACACGCTTAAATTGGTGTCGTGGTTTGACTCGACCATTTAATTTTTATCCACAAATATGAGTAATAGCTGATGACTTATTAACGATTTAAACAATTAACGGATCTAGCTCAAATGTACTTTTTTTTAGTTGGTGTCTTTATTTTTTTTCCTTATTACCTATTCCTAACTAACTAACAAACTAGAGTATATATATTTAGTTCGAGATTAAGTTCGAGATTAGATAATTAAATAAATGGTCAAAAGCATTTGAACTAAATGGGCAATGAACTAAAAACCCAACTTGGGCCAAGCAAAATACAAACACCAATGATTAAGTAACTGTACGTTACAATACAAATAATCCAAATTAATTAATACAAATCAATTGCTAATCTATACTAATAAATAAAGGTTTTTTGGGACACATGTCACTTTCTGGTGCATCCTTAGTATATTTTTTCCGCCTCTCTCTCCTATTAAATAGTTATATTAAAATAATATATACTTTTAAATATCTAATATAAATCTAATTATAGATACTTATTATTTAGTTATAGATAGTTATTATATCATCAACTAAATGAATTTAATATAAATTAACATTTATCAATTACATAAAAAAAATATTAATACCGAGTTGAAAAAATGTTTTAAAATTTGAACTTAACAAAATATATAACCGTCCCGTCAAATCATTCGACCCGTGTAATACACGGGATTTTAAAGAAATTAAATTTTTTTATTAATAAATATATGACGTTACATTTATTTAATCCGTATAATACACGGGATTTTAACCTAGTTAAGCTATAAAGCATAGTTTTGTAACCATATTTGTTCAATCCAATATTTTCTTTTAGTTATATATCGATCGACGTATGTCCTTAAAGCGTTTGTTTAACCGTAGCTGCACATCCCTCGCACGCAAGTGTCCCCTCGCTTGCATACATAGTTGCATCCCCCACAATGACGCTTGTTCACCATCGGGTTCACACACGAACCTTTGCAACAAATCTCCATATGCTTGCATTTCTTTCCACATAGCCCACAGTTTTGTTTATCAGTCTTCACGTTAACACATTTCTTATTACAACAGTCCGGTCCAGGGCTGCCCTTGGCTCTACAAAGCCTAGGGTTCTGGTTGCATTTCATTAAGCCCTTGGGTTGTTGTTGGGCTAGGAACCTTCCAACCCCGGATGGTGAACCCGACACTATGATATCATCTTTATCGTCTTCAATGTCTAATGAGTTTTCATGGGTTGGTGTGGAAGAAAGAGTTATGGCTAAGGCCATGAGAATGGTTAGGGTTATCAAGATTTTGGTTAGGGTTCTCATGGTGGCTTAGAGGGTAATGAAGGCTGATTTGATGGTAGTGATGGACCGGGTTGATGAGAAATGGTATTTATAGAGATGAAATTTGACTGAGTTTGAAAAAAGTTAGGTGGTTTAAGAAAATATACAATTGCGTAGGCAGGATTTGAAAAAAAAAGTAGATAATAATCCACTTATTAATTTCAATCTAGAAATTGCATGGTACTTTTGTGTATACTAGACGTATGGTACATTAATATATACTTAGTGGAACAAGGTAGATATTTGTTTTAATAGGGAAATGCTAAAATCATAATGAAATTTGTATAACTGTTTGTTAAAAATAATTCGATGAGCAATAATAAAATAATGATATACTTATTGTCTTATTGAGACGATACATCCCTCAACTTTTCGAATTATTGTACCTTTAAATAACCGAAATTTATTCACATGAAGATCCAATTATTATTCATAACTAAAGATGATTCATACTTCACATACTTCACATATATTAGTATATTAAGTAAAACTGTTATTGTCATAAATGTGGTTTAGTATTATTATGGTTTAGTATTATTAGTATATTGATTAAACCAAATGGACGAAAATGACACTTTACTCTAGTATATATTAATGTTTTAAAAACCGGTTTTAACCGGCCAGTAATACCAGTTGAACCGGATCTCAGTCACTAGCCCGATAAGTTTGTGCCTGGTAAATTGAAAGAACGGTTTGTAACTTGAACCGCCGGTATTACCGGTAATACCAGGTTATACCGTTGTACCGGTTTTAGACCAAAGTAAAAATTTAAGTTTAAACCACAAAAAATAAGTTTTAGCGGCCCGATTAAAAGCGCATATTTCTCGGGTTGTGAGTGATGTAGTGCGAAGCACACATCTTTATTCCTTTGTATTTGTGCGTTCTTAGATAGTTTTGTAGAGCAAGGGAAGAAAGCCCGAAGGAAAAAGATAAAAAGTTGGATTTTTGATCCCTCGCGGTACGCGAAGGGAGAGACGCAACATCTCGCGGTACGCGAGGAATCCTGCCCAGTCTCTCGCGATACGTGGGGACCCTAAATTCCGAGAAAAAACCCTAGTTTGATTTTAAATATATTTTGATGCCATTCTTTAAGGAGTTCGAGTTTTAACCGTCTAGAGAGCGCTAGGAAGCGATTTTGGGGTTGGAGAAGGTGTTTGAAGTGCAAGATCGAAGCTTTTGATTCCGGGTTTGTTTAGTTTAGCTTATTCGTGTTTCAAAGTTCGAATCTTTGTCTTTGATTTTTGTGTTTGAAACTGTGTTTATGCTTTATTACTTCTGTTTGGATGTTTTAAGTACGATTATTGGCTAGATCATGGATACTGCCTAGGTTATTGATGAATACTTAGTAAAGTTTGAATCTTTTGATGATTTGATGAGTGTGTAAAGATCTTGGTTTGATAATTATGATGGCATGCATGCTTTAATCTGATTTGCAATTGATTATAGTTTCATATAATGCTTGTGAATGTCTTTCAGTGTGAGTAGTATATCTAGATTATAGACTATGTGTTTGTGGTTGTTTGATGGTTTGCTAGACGTAGTATTCCATAGGAACGGTGATTGAGAGTAGATTAGATTGAGTGTCCTTCCTATCTCGATACTCGAAAGGTGAGAGGTTGTTAGTTAGTCTTTGTGTTAGGATTCTGAGTGAAATCTGTCTGAGAGGAAGTTTACCTTAGGTGTTCTAGTATTTGTTGCTAATCCGAGTCATAGTTGTTGATCTGAGATTACCCCGTGCATCTTCGATGTATTGTGGACAGTGAGACTGAAAGGTGATATGTCTTTTGGGTACATTATCCTTGTTGGAGAGACTGAAAGGTAATCCGACTATCTGGTGAGTTTAGTACTTCTTTAGAGTTTCTTAGTTGGTGACACCTTGAGAGTGATTAGAGATCCACTAGGTTGTCTAGAGTTGTCATCCTTAGAAACCCAGATCAATCATTGTTTCCATAACCGGTAGAAGTTGAGCTTTGCAAGTAGAATTCCGACCTAGGTAGTGTTCTTCCCATTCCTTGTATTTCCCTGAGTTCTTTGTCCGAATAGTTAGAGTCGATTCTTAGTTCTGCATTTGCTAGTTTAATCAGTAGTGTAGTAAACCCCCCAATCCAAATCATTTTTAGTCCGAGTCAGAGTCTAGTTTAGCTGTTCACTGTCTCTAGGGTTCGATAATCCGGTTTACCATTAAGCTGTACTACACTCGATAGGTTCACTTGCCTGTCAGAGCGGTTTAGTTCATTGGTACTCCATTTATTACTTGGGAGTCTAGGTTAGGTTTATTTGTTAGTTTTTATAGGCCGTCTTGGCGACATCAAGTTTTTGGCGCCGCTGCCGGGGACACTTGACAATAGCAACATTAGCTTTAACTAGTTCTTTTAGTGATTTTTGGTTTATTCTCTTTCTTTATTTGTGAGTCTTAATTGTGTGTCTTTGTCCTATCTGCCACTTGAGTGTCCTATCTGAGTGTCTAACATAGAATCGAGTCTTTCTGTTTTTGAGTCTTTCTTATTTTTCTTTGTGTCTTTCAGTTTATGCACCACACTCATTCGTAGGGATCATCATCGTATTCTGCTTCTTTAGAGCCCGAACGAGAGCTTCACGAGTGCACCCGCGACTTCCGGGAACATTTGAAAGAGTTATGCAAAAACTAGGTACGTCCCACTAGCCTAGTTCCTTTTCCTAGCATGGGCGACGATGACCCACCAGCGAGGCGTACCGTACACCAGAGAGCCAATAATGGGGTCCTCGGGCCGAGATCTTCAATCACCCGCCCCGCTATCCCTAATACAAATACTTGGCAGATCCTATCACATGTCACGAGTATGATCACTCATTCTACTCAGTACCATAGCCTCGAGGATGAGGATGCACCCAGACATCTGTCCCACTTCGTGCCCATATGTGATACCTTTAATATCATGGGTGTATCTAAGGACGCAATCTACTTGCGTCTCTTTCCATTCTCGCTTTCTGAGCGTGCTTCCACTTGGCTTGACACCCTCCTCGACAATTCTATCACCACATGGTAGGACTTGCAAGCCAAGTTTTCGAAAAAAGTACTATCCACCTTCCAGGCCGCTCGCCTCAGGGACCAAATCTATTCCTTCTGGATGGACCCTGACGAGCCTTATCACATGGCCTGGGAGCGGTTCAACACGCTGTTGAGCCGATGTCCCCAGCATGGTTTTTCTGGCTGGGCGATTATAATGGCCTCACCTTCGAGAAGCAGCAAATGTTCAACACAGCTGCGGGAGGCCATATCATGGATAGACTGGAGCCTGCTGAATGCGAGGAGATGTTCGAGGGCTTCGCTCTCGCTAAGCAACAGCGACCGTCTACTAAGACTTCCATTACTAGTGCTAGAGCACCCACCTCTTCTCCCTGAGGTGTACATCAGGTCAACCCTGACACTAGTGTGGCTGCTGCACTCACAGCAATGGCGAATGAGATAAAAGAGCTGAAACTGAGCGCTCAAAGGTGTGAGGTGTGCAGCGGAGGCCACGACACCAGGGACTGCCCCGTAAGTCAGCAGGAGCAGGTGAACTTTGCGGGCAACCAGAACAGAGGATACAATAATTATAACAATGCTTATGGCTCAGGATGGAGATATGGAAATAACCCACCTGGGTTATATGGCCGTCCTAATCAGCAAAGTGGAGGTGAAGCAGGCCCAAGTGGAGGAAGCAGTGTCAACACGAAGAAAATTGAAGAGATGTTGGAGACACAGACCCAATTGCTTGCCCACTTGGTGGTTAAGGACAAGGAGACTCAGTAGCGACTGGATACTCATGATACCTTACTGAAGAATCAGCAATCTGCGTTCCAGGACCTGCAGCGCACGGTGGGAGACATCGCTTAGAGCCTGAAGGATAGATAGGGAGGTCCTTCTTCAAGCACTAATGCTTCAGTGATGGCTGTGTCGACTAGGATTCTAAGAATAGAGGAGAGAGAGCAACCACCGGTAGAAGAAGAAGAGGAGCCGGTGGTTAAGGAGATTGTAGTCGAGAAGCCTGTTGAGAAGACAGAGGAGAAAAAGGGGGTGGAGATGAAGACCCTCGAGATTGACTTGAGTCGTGTTCCCTACCCAGCGCGCTTGCTGCCACATAAGTATGCTAGGGAATACGGTCACTTCCTGAATATGTTCAAACAGTTCAAAGCCAATCTACCCTTCATAGAGGTCCTCCAGCACATGCCCAAGTATGGCAAGTTATTAAAAGATCTTCTTTCCAACAAGAAGAAGCTTGAGGAGGTCTCAAAAGTCTCACTTAGTGAGCGCTGCTCTACGGTGGTGTAGAACAAACTGCCAGAGAAACTGACAGATCCGGGTCACTTCACGATCCCATGTCTGCTCGACGGTTTGCCTATAAACCACACGTTGGCTGACCTAGGTGCTAGCATCAATCTGATGACGTATTATATATACAAGCAGCTAGACCTGGGTGAACCGAAGCCAACGCTCATGAGCATATCCTTGGCTGACCGTTCAGTCAGGTATCCACGGATAGTGGAGAATCTTTTAGTGAAAGTCGACAAATTCGTCTTCCCCGTGGATTTTGTCATTCTGGACATGGATGTGGATGACAGAGTCCCACTCATCCTCGGGCGCCCGTTTCTGCGCACCGCCAAGGCATTGATCGATATCTTTGACGGAAAGCTCACACTTCGTGTGGGGGATGAGTCTGTTACTTTCGATGCTATGAAACCTGTGAAGGGGCTTGCTGAGCAGAGCAATGCAGTCTGCATGATTGATGCCTTCATAGGTGACCATCGGGACTCTGATCCAGAAGAGATAGAAGTTGGTGAACCCGCCCCTGAAGTAGGAGAGTTATCTGAATGGGCGTTGGAGTTAGAGGAGATGATGGATGCACCATATGATTACGGTGATGATGTGCCTGATGATCAGCTGGAGATGATGGCAGAATTAGATGCAATCATAGGCAAAACCCCAAGTATGGGGATGGTAGAGAAGATAGAGGATCCCGATGATCCGGGTGAGAGGCTAGAGGTCATACCATTAGAGATACCTAACCCTAAGGCCTCGTCCATTCTTGTTGTTCGTGCTGAGAGGAGAGAGACCGAGTCACCCTCGAAGTCTAGTCCACCCCGTAAGAAAACCCGAGCGATGAGTGATGCATGTGATATGATGATAGAGCAAACCCCAAGTGTGGGGAGATTTAGGTGTGACAGCTTGCTAGGGTATTTGAACCAGGTTATCTTTGGACCTGGTAGGTTTAAGTTGTGGTGGAAAGATCAAATTGATGGACATAATAGAAGATCACTGATTTATAACTGTTTGCTGTTGCTGTGGAGAGTCGGTAGACCGCACGGGATGAAGGAGGTTCCGGTTTGAATCAAAGAGAAGCCTCCTGATAGGCTTGTTTGAGTCTCGGGCAAGTGCCCGGGATATAGAGTTTGTTTATTTCTTGGTTTATTTGCGTGTCAATTTTGTGTTTTTCGGTATGTGTATTTTTGTTTTGTGCGTCTTGCAGGGATTCGAGCTCGATTCGGTGAAGGAAATCATTAGGAACGAAGTTCCAGGTATTTTTACTTCGGTTTTTATGGTTGGAACAACTTTTAATTGGATTTGGGTGAAAAGTGGTTTAGGGGCTTAAAAGGGAAACTCCCTCGCGGTACGCGAGGGACAAGTATTTTGGCCGACTTCATTTGTGCCTCCTCGCGGTATGCGAGGAGTGCATGCCTATTCCTTCGCGGTACGCTAGAGAATCCTGGATCCCTCCAAATCCTTTTGTTTCCCATGGTTTCCCATCCACAATCCACTCCGTTACCACTGTCATCCACTACTATTTCATCCATCATCATCCATTATCTCCTATCCACCGACTACCATCACCATGGGAAACTTAAAAAACAGTTCGTAACCGATGATCCACCTTGCTGTGGTATTCATGTCTATGTGTTTGCCACTCATCGGGTACGATTCCCTGTTATCTATCTTGAGTCTTACTGAGTCATTCGAGTTTTTTTATTTTACTTTGAGTCTGTAACTTGTGTCAGTTTAATGTTGTGGGTTTGTTGTGAGCTTATCTTTTTAGGTATTGATCGCTCCGTCCGTACTCAATCTCCATTCAGGGTCGATCTGATCTTATTTATCTTGTAAAGGCAACCCAACAGTCGATTGTGCAACCGCGACCGAAATGTTATACGGTGCACAAGAGGAAGAGTAAAGCTGGACACCAATCTATGATACATTACCAGCTAAGTTGATTCCTTTTATTTTTGCTTTCTAATTTCTGTGTATCTCAGTTCACATTGGGGACGATGTTTGTTTCAAGTGTGGGGATGGGACTGCGTCTGGTGAGTCTAGTTTGTTTAGGTTTTATTTTATAAAAGTTCAAAAATACAAAAAAAATTGAATAAAAAATGTCCTTTGAAAGTATAAGTTTTTGCATAATAAATGGAAAATGATAGTACAACTGGATATGCTTGTTAAGTTTTAAATGAATAAATAATTGAAAACGCGTCTAATTAGTGATGTTTTGGTAGACCCAGCCAGCTAGTAGAGCTTAAATAGCCTGTTTGTGTTAAATAGGATTAAATTGAATTAAAAATCATGATGTCTTGTGGGTATTCATCTTAGGGTAATCGGTAATACTGAAACTGTCAACATAGGGTGATAGGTACCATGTTAAGTTAAAATTTAGAGGTTTTTGAAATTTTCATGGCACACCACTCTCTTTTTATAAGAATAAATCCAAGTTTCGGTGGCGCCCGCATCCATAATTCCATTATTCATGAGCTTATTTGATTAGAATCCTAAGTCTTGCTTATGTGTTACCCTCTAGGATAGCGACCTGGTTGAAACACCACTAAGTGACCTTATGTGCTTAATTGTTTAGAACTGTAGTCTATGTGTTACCTTCCGGGATAGTGACTTCGTTGAAACGCCTCTAGACGAAAGTTCATTTGCTTAATAGTTCTCATATTCCATATTTCATCTTGATTTCTAAAAACCTGTAAATTTTAGTTTAACGTGGTGGGTGAAATCTATATGGTTAAATCCGTTCCTAGACATGACTGTGAGACTGGATTAGGTAGTGTCACACCCTCAAAATCCACCTGCTGGGTTTTACCGCGAGGCATGTGATAAACAAGGATCTCAGTCATTAGTCATATCAAACGACACTATATGAGTTTAATAAAAACCATTAATTATTCAGAGTAAAAGCGGAAACAAAAGATTAAGTATTTAATGCGCAAAACAAACGCGTCCAAAAGTCAAGTTTAATAAAAGCATATAAGTAGTTTAATGTTTGTAATAACTAAAAGGACTCCAATGCATGTCCTAATTGTGAACCTGTGCCTTAGCGACCTGAGAAAACATGTAAGAAAATGTGTCAACACTAGGTTGGTGAGTTCACAGTTTTCAGTTCGCAATAATGTTTGCCAAATTATGTATATTCAATATATATCAATAGGTAGCTAACCTGTGTTCATGTTACTAAAGCGCTCGCAACCGAAGCTGACTGTTTGTGTTTGAATGCCTTCCACCATGTCTATCAACAATGGTGATGTGTTATGTCAATATTACACCCGTTCGACCTCCAATCGAGTTAGCGCGACTAACGCGGGTGGGGTTTGTCAAACCAGTAGCAGTACTAAAGATTACCTTTCAAAATCCATATTAAACGGTTCGATGTGTAAGGACTTTCATGATAGAGTGTTACGCTTAGTTTGGCAAGTTTGCGTCATGTTTTCTCCCCTAATTTAAGAACAGTAAAGGGGCCGTGAAACTCACCTGAGATGTGTAGAATGTAGTAAGTAGCACCATAACAAGAGTGCACAAAACCACGAATAGTTTGCAAGCGGACAGTCTACGAATGCCCTAGAATATGATCACGACAATTAGGAACACGTAGGAATGAGTGATGACGATACGGGAGAATCGGATGTCCTAAATATACTAAGGAATAACGAATAGAAAATCTTGTTATCGGGATTAGAAAATCCCTAGTTTGGTATTTAGTATGGATGTGGTATGTGTGAAACACCAATAAACACGAGATAATAATATTAATTAAATATTCGTATGTTTTTATGAATTAAATAATAGTTTACGTGATAATATAAATAATTATATTATTTTTAATATGGAAATAACACTTAAAACGAATTATAAATTCAATCCCGAGCACACGGGTGTTTTCTGGTAATAATTCGCGTTAATATAGTATTATAATAATATGGGGTTTGGTTTTATATAAAATTATAATTCAAAAAGTTGCTCAAAAATAAAATGGGGGTTGTGGGACTCGAACCCGGGTCTTTCCCACAACAGCCACACGCCTTAACCAACTCTGCCCGCTAGGGTATCACATCAGAGATCCGTTTCATTTGGTTTTAACCTTTACCCCTCCTGTGTTCTTCCCCCTTACGAACCCGAACCTAAACTCAACCCGTAATCTCCTGAAATCAATCGCGATTGTCCAAGAGATCATAGGGGTTTTGTTCATCAGTGAATTGCTAATTTGAGGATGTATCTAATTGTAAACATCATCGAGTTTCAGGTTGTTAATTTCTGTTTTGAAAAGCCGAAAACCCTAGGTTTGAACATGGGATCAATTTGACTACAACTGATAAGATTAATGGTTGGAATCATAGGGATTTCAATGAGTGCTCGATTGCGAACCTGACCATATAGATTAATTAAATTGAGGTTGTGTCTAGGGTAGAGTTCGATTAAACCTGAAATGCGATGAACCCCAGAATCGGTTCATGATCAATTCGATAATGTAAGACCCAATTAGGTTAGGGCTTTCATTCTACAGACGAAAACGAAAGTGTGGGAGGTTTCAATTACCTGATTCAAGTTCGAATTGATGGTGCTCGACTAAACGGGGTTCCGACTTCGACTGGCTTGGTCTCTGGCGACCCTGACTGTGTCTCCGACCAAACTGATGTGTGAAAATGCTTGACAGAGGTTCGAACAAGGTGCGTAGAGTGTTTGATTGTGGAATGATAACCGAATTGGTGCGAATTTGATAGTAATCGATGAGAGTTCGACGGTTACGGGTATGTGGACTTTAATTCAATTAATTTGTGATCATTAACAATGTTAAATGCTTCAATGATGATTGACTTTGTCATTAACATGCAAAACAGTCGTGAATTTGGACAGGCATGGGGGTTACGGGTTTGATTTTGGATCAAAAGGCTCGATTTTGACTTTCAAAAGTCAAGGAATTGAGTTTTGTTTAATTACATAAATAGTCCTTGTAATTTCATGTGTTTGAGTTTGAACTATGACAGATTTGGTCCCTGTAGTTTGAAATTTGTTAACTGAGTTATAAGTTAACTGGATTTGGGTCAACGGATTTATCCGGTATTTGTCGGGGTGTCACAGGTAGAGCTGTAGCTTTTAAGTGTGAGTCTCATAGATAGATTGATATGCTGTATAAAATGAGATAGAACACTAAACGGGGGCTTGAAAGTTGGTGGTTGGGTTTAGTCGGATAGAAATACCGCTTATTTTTTTAACGCATGAGTATATTTGTGCTAATTAAATAATTGAGATTGTGAAAGCTAAGTCCAGTTATGATTCCATTGCATACTTTTTCGGGGATGAAAAAAGGTTAAGTGTGGGGATGTTTGATGTAGTGTGAAACACACATCTTTATTCCTTTGTATTTGTGCGTTTTTAGATAGTTTTGTATTCGTTTTTAGTAATTTTAGTGTACATTTGAGTCTTTGTTATGTTTTCAGGTGCTCGTATATATTACAAGTCATATCGTGAAGAAACCGAGCAAGGGAAGAAAGCCCGGAGGAAAAAGATAAAATGTTGGATTTTTGATCCCTCGCGGTACGCGACGGGAGAGACGCAACATCTTGCGGTATGCAAAGAAAGCCAAATCCGGGCGCTACTATTTTGTTCCTCGCGGTACGCGAGGAATCCTGCCCAGTCTCTCGCTATACGCGTGGACCCTAAATTCCGAGAAAAAACCCTAGTTTGATTTTAAATAGATTTTGATGCCATTCTTTAAGGAGTTCGAGTTTTAGCCGTCTGGAGAGAGCTAGAAGGCGATTTTGGGGTTGGAGAAGGTGTTTGAAGTGCAAGATCGAAGCTTTTGATTCCGGGTTTGTTTAATTTAGCTTATTCGTGTTTCAAAGTTCGAATCTTTGTCTTTGATTTTTGTGTTTGAAACTGTGTTTATGCTTTATTACTTCTGTTTGGATGTTTTAAGTACGATTATTGGCTAGATCATTGATACTGCCTAGGTTATTGATGAATACTTAGTAAAGTTTGAATCTTTTATCAGTTTTTGGAATCTTTTGATGATTTGATGAGTGTGTAAAGATCTTGGTTTGATAATTATGATGGCATGCATGCTTTAATCTGATTTGCAATTGATTATAGTTTCATATAATGCTTGTGAATGTCTTTCAGTGTGAGTAGTATATCTAGATTATAGACTCTGTGTTTGTGGTTGTTTGATGGTTTGCTAGACGTAGTATTCCATAGGAACGGTGATTGAGAGTAGATTAGATTGAGTGTCCTTCCTATCTCGATACCCGAAAGGTGAGAGGTTGTTAGTTAGTCTTTGTGTTAGGATTCTGAGTGAAATCTGTCTGAGAGGAAGTTTACCTTAGGTGTTCTAGTATTTGTTGCTAATCCGAGTCATAGTTGTTGATCTGAGATTACCCCGTGCATCTTCGATGTATTGTGGACAGTGAGACTGAAAGGTGATATGTCTTTTGGGTACATTATCCTTGTTGGAGAGACTGAAATGTCACACCCCAACTGACGACGGAATACGTCGGGGCGGACTTGGAGACTGTTCATAAGCACATGATCAACTAAATTTCATATTGTTTATTAAATTAAGATTTCATTACATAAGTTCAATCAAACCAAGTCAAACATACAAGAAATAAAGTATTCCCACAAAGTTCATTTGTTTAATTAACTAAGTCCTCAATCCTATGTGTAGAGTCTTGTAAATGATCTCAAATATTAATACCTGAAACATGATGAAAACGAGGTCAACTAAAAATAGTTGGTGAGCATACATAGGTTTTGACACCACAAGTAATATCAATAGTTTGTGTACAATTCATATGAACCATGGTTTAATAAGGCAATTATGGAGAACCACTATAGTTAAACCGTACAATCAAACCTTGTGACTGCACACAATGTTATCCCAAATGTAATACCGGCAACAATCACCCTACCTGGGTGGGTTTGTCAGACACAATAGATCTATCATTGTTACCGTCGGCTTGTACAGAGTTAATGATTGCACTTGCACTATGCACACATGTATGTAATTGTAGTTTGCACTCATAGTGTTCAAGCATAAGGCACAAATTGCACGCATGTTCAAAATGTTTGAATTGTATAAGTTGCAAATAGTTTCAAATGAAATCATGTTCCACCCCAAAAGTATAAAAATGTAAAAGGGGCTATTAAACTCACCTGATATGAGTAGTGTAAGTACTAGATACGCGAAAATGCCCGAATTACACGTGTGCCAAAATATGTAAGGACGTAAGTTCTATAAAATGTTGTGCTTGATTATGCGATCAATCCACCCAACTCGACTCTTTGAAAATTGTGTTTATTTTTTTGGGTTTGACCATGTTTAACTTGACGACACGTTGGTGACTTGTTAGAATAGATAAAAATATATTTATTTCCCAAAAATAAATATTAATAATAGATCGTATGATGGAAATCATGCATGTCATAAAATATACTTTTGAAATATTAAGATATATATTTTTTGATGATTGAAATATTATACAAATATCCAAATGATATTTAGTCAAGTTTAAAGATATATGCATACAAACAAATAAGGTATTTTTAAATCATCCAAGAATTTAAAAATAGGTGTATGAATATTAACAAAAATAGTTTCATCATCAACACCATTATAAGGATAAAAACCCGGTTTTTGATTTAACAAAGTTTCCTTAAATAGAAAATGATTCTAATGACTTGCATGTAGTAAAAATGATGATCTAAACAACAAATATACTTATATTTTTCATAGAAATACTCTTTGTAAATTCAAATGACAAAAGATCCATGTCTAGTATAAAACCCATTTTTGAAAATAACAAAGTTGCTACTATTCGAAATACGATCCATCAACATGCATGTGATCAAAATGATAATCCATCAACATGCATGTATTATCTAAGATATATAGAAGCAATAAATCACAAAAGAAATTACTTAAACTAATTTTTTTTACATGATGCATGTTACATATTTAGATTTCTTTTTATAAAAGAATGTAAGTTTTGTTGGGTGTTATGATTCAAGAATAATAGACTCAAAATAAATATATAAGGAGTTAATAGTTTAAGTTTTCTTACGTAGAGAAATCGAAAAAGATGAAGGCTTGATCCTAGCACTCGAGAAAGCACCAAACGAGACTTGAACACTCGAGTCTTGAAATCGAAACGGAGGGTGTAGGTGGGTGGTGGTGTGGCCGAAAATGGCTAGAGGGAGAGGGGAAGAGAGCTTTGCTCTTGAGTTGTGAAGGAGAAATGGTGTGGAAATTAAGTGAAGGTGAGGGGGTATTTATAGTGTGGGAGAAGAGAGAAATGAAAGATTTTAAAATAATTAAAAGAAAATAATTATTTAATGTGGGGTGGTGGATGAAAGTGGATTGGTGGTGTAGGGTGGTGGAGTGTGAGAAAAGGGATATTGAAGATTTTCTAGAAAGATGGTAATGATTATGTTGGATTATTAAAAGATATTTAGAAAAAATAATTTTTTTAATTAATTTTTAATCATTTGTAACAAATGATATTATTTTGTATGCATTAGTTAAATACAGTGTAATATACATTGTTATCTGAATTGTGTTTAAAACAAAACATTCGTTAAAGATTCTCAAACTTTTATTTTTGACTTGAAATATTAATTCGCAGTGTTACGTATAATTTTTATATTATAAATCATACTTTTAGTTATCTGTCTTAGATATTACCAACGTTCGTGTGTGACCCGAAAATTCTCCGAATTACCGATGAATTATATGAATTTATCGAACTTTGATATGCAACAAATGAACTTAATTACTCTAAATTAAGTATGATATGCACAAGTTGTACATGATTAAATATTCATAAGCTTTATTTTTTATTTATTTATTTATTATAACCAAGTTTAAATATGTATATACATATATTGTAGGAAAAAAAATAATTACAAAGATTGGAACTTTGAATTTAATACTCATTGAAATAATAGTTGGTGTGTCATATTGTGTTGGAAAATTACGAGTTTTAAATGTAATAAAATAAAATAAGGCCGGGAAATCATGGATGTTACATGAAAGGTAATCCGACTATCTGGTGAGTTTAGTACTTCTTTAGAGTTTCTTAGTTGGTGACATCCTGAGAGTGATTAGGGATCCACTAGGTTGTCTAGAGTTATCATCCTTAGAAACCTAGATCCATCATTGTTTCCATAACTGGTAGAAGTTGAGCTTTGCAAGTAGGATTCCGACCTAGGTGGTGTTGATTCCATTCCTGGTATTTCCCTGAGTTCTTTGTCTGGATAGTTAGAGTCGATTGTTAGTTCTGCATTTGCTAGTTTAATCAGTAGTGTAGTAAATCCCTCAATCCAAATCATCTTTAGTCCAAGTCAGAGTCTATTTTAGCTGTTCAGTGTCTCTAGGATTCGATAATCCGGTTTACCATTAAGCTGTACTACACTCGATAGGTTCACTTGCCTGTCAGAGCGGTTTATTTCATAGGCACTCCATATATTACTTAGGAGTCTAGGTTAAGTTTATTTGTTAGTTTTTATAGACCGTCTAGGCAACAAGGATTCACACTAAAAAAAGAAATATGTTGGATCATGAAAGACTAAATGACCTTGTAGTCAAGATGTTAGAATAAGAGTGAAGAGCCGATGTCGTTTAGAAGTTTGAACATATGAATTGGCTTAATGGTCATAAAAACTAAAGAGTTCAATATTTAAAAGGCTTGAAGATTGAATACTTGAAGCTCACACGATAAAAAAAATCTGTGTATATAGTTAATTCGAATTATTCGAATCGAATTCGAATTCAAGATATTAAATTCGAAGTCGATTCGAATTTGAAATCCTTATTCGATTTTGAAATTTTTATTCGAATTCGGTTCGAATCGAATTTCAAATTATTCGAGTTCGATTCGAATAATGAACAACCCTAATCGTTACATATTCTTTTAGACCCTTTTGAACAATTAAATTCAACATATGTACATCAAAATTGGCAGAATATTTCTGTTAACTACTCAGAAAGTTTGACTTGCTTTTTGGAAATAAAAAAAAAACTAAAAGTTTGACTTATGAAATAATTAGGCAAATAAACTAATCTTAACATTTGTAAAAGAACGTAAACAAGTAGAAGAGAACCTATTTCAATAAAGTCAAACTTTATAAGGGCCGAACTAAATATCTTTTTTCATTGTTTCTCAAAGTAAAAAAATCCAAAATGGCATATCCTTTCTTTTAAAAGGGTGCTTACGTATCTTTTTACATATACTATGATGCGCGTTAAATCGCGTAAAAAACTAACCTATTAGAAATAGACACTACGTTGTTTTGATATACTGTAGGAAAAAATAACACCTTGTAATGACATACGGAAAAAAAAACTTCAAAAATTATTAAGAAAACAAAAAAAAATTAATATGTTGACATCAACATTTGAACCGGCCCGAGGGAGGGGACTGGGATTCGAGTAAAGAAACATCACACAGACCACCCGGGCAATGGCCCATCCATGTCCTTCGTATGGCTAGCAATGAAAAAAAAAACCTAAACACGCATAACCACCTTGTTCCTTGCACTGTAAAAACAGTAACAAATGAACAGTAAAACTTGTGCCTTGTACCGACTTAGCCTTTTATTAGTATATATAATACTAGATTAGATTCTCGTGTATTACACAAGTTGAATCATAAAAAGAATACAATAAATAAATCCTTATTATAATAAATGACTAACTTAATCTGTCACGTGTCGACTTCTAGTGAAGTCTAGATTTTTGTAACAATTATAATGATTTAGTTAAATATGTGTCTAAGCATATGGAATTGTTTTTAATATAAACTAGGTTAAAACCTTGTGTATTACACGGGTTGAATAAATATAATATTATATACTAAGAAAAAAAAATTATTTTTTAAAAACTCGTGTTTTACACAGGTTGAATAAACCCGTAGAATACAATATAATCTGTTAACGCATACACTCGTCAAAATGTGTCGGGAGATATATTAATATAAAGATTAGTATTTTCTTTAAAAATATATTATTATTATTAAAAAATAGAGATGTATTTAATAAGAGAGAGAGGCGGGAAAAAATGATAAGAATGAATATAGAGGAGACATGTGACATAAAAAACATTTATTTATTATATAGTATAGATAAAACACTTATATAGTAACAATTCATAATATTCCAAAAAATAAAAAATTAACACCTCTAAATCTTATGAATTGTAATGAATTAGTTAAATTTAATTATAAATAATGTATTTAAAAAAGGAAGTTATTGGTCAACCAAAAGTTATCATATATTTAATGTCTAAAATTTAAAATCATAAGAAATATGGAAACGTTTAAATGGTATTTAATCAATTTAAGAGTTTAAAAAAAATAAATTAAAACAGATAATTAAAAAATGTTTAGACGGAAGAACAAAGATCTAGAGGCTCTAAAATAATAACATGTGGCAGCTCAAAACCTTTATTTATTATAATTGATAGATGATATATACTCTCAAGATAGTTTGAGAGCAAACTTCTTTCTAGAACTTATGAATTCATATCAAGTGATATTAAGATGATATGTATTAGGGGTGGGTCCAAAATATCAGATCAGTCTGATTAGAAAAACTGAACCAGAAAAGTGAGCCAATTAACAAACAGATGATTCGGTTATTACTTTTTTAACCTAATTTTTTTATTAATAAGTATATAATATTATATTTATTCAATAAGTGTAATACACGGGATTCTAACCTAGTATACTATATATAGTTCAACCAATGAGCCCCAGATCAACTGGTTTGGGAGGAGGCACCCCCATGGCCTTCCAATGTGGAGGTCATGGGTTCGAGTCACACTTTGTGTAATATGCTCAGGTGAGCCAAGAATTTTTTCACAGAGGGCCTTCTGGTGGTGGGTTTCCCTTAGAATGGTGGGCGGGCCAGGTCACCAGCGTTGTCTGTGTTCGCGGGCGTGGGTGACCTTTCGCCAATGGGTTTACCCGGGTGGCCGGACTTATAGTATTCGTTGGCCGTTAAAAAAAACTATATGGTGGGCGGGCCAGGTCACCAGCGCTGTCTGTGTTCGCGGGCGTGGGTGGCCTTTCGCCAATGGGTTTACCCGGGTGGCCGAACTTATAGTATTCGTTGGCCGTTAAAAAAAACTATATATAGTTCAACTGCAAATTGGTGGTTGATTTTGACAACTATTCATACTTTGTTCAAATGAACTCCATAATCAACCATTGAAGTTCATGCACTTCCAAACAAAAGCATAAATGAAGTTGCAAACTGCTCCAATCTATTTGAACACAAGACCAATTTACAGTATACATATGATTTTATAATCGGCTGCCAGGAAACTAGGAACTAGGAGCCCACTCAGACGAAGTCAAACCAAAGGGGCTAACCATCCTGAACAAAGATGGTTAGCGACAGAGACCAAATACCTCTAGTCTTCAGGGACTTACGCTGACCCATCCACTAAACCTATAAAAGTCAAACCAAAGAGGCTAGCCATCCTGAACAAAGATGGAGCCGCAGAGACCAAAACCCAGTAGTCTTCAGACAAAATCTATAAAAGTCAAACCAAAGAGGCTAGCCATCCTGAACAAAGATGGAGCCGCAGAGACCAAAACCAGTAGTCTTCAGACTAAATCTATAAAAGTCAAACCAAATAGGCTAACCATCCTGAACAAAGATGGAGCCACAGAGACCAAAAACCTGTAGTCTTCAGGGATTAAGCTGACCAATCCACTAAACCTACAAATACTATAGCCAATGGTCGAATATACATTTTTCTTCTACACTACCTAAAATACACTTTGTTGCTCTCTAAGAGCTCCTATGACCTCGGGTACCAACTTTTAGGAGTTCAACAAATACTACAGCAAGAATCAGTGGCAAGCATTGACAAAGCAATGTTTGAGCACACCAAGTGAAATCCCAAACAAGAAACCTTAAATGATTCAAATTTCGCCACGAAACCAGCCTAAAAAGCTACAATGGCCAGTGCCTAAGATAAATATATCAGCATATTACTCTATGCTTCAAACATTGTGCATTGGTACTGTTACATGATCATACAATTAGGTTGATCAAGAGAGTAAATAAGTGAACAATTTGAAGTATAGTGAGCTTCATGACACCTTAAATCCATGAACTCATTCAAGATTTTTTTTCTTTTTTTTTGAGAAGGCCTTTTAGATATCGATCATTCGGATCAAACATAAAAGATGTTATTAACTAGTATTTGAATAAACCAACTTCATGATGTCCATAGTTACATTCAAATTAGTATCTCAGATCATTCATTCATTTATGTTCATGAACGTTCGTTTATTTACGTTCAGTTATGTTCGTTTGTTTACGTTCATTTAAATAATCATTCAAATTTATTTATTGCTAATATTAATTTAAAATCAATTTGAATTTCATATTTTAAAACCCTTAAGCCTAGTTTGATATCTTTGTTTATTTTTAAAGTGTTGGATACAAGGATGGTGATATTTTAAACTTTAGTTTAGATATTCACGTTTAGTTTAATTGATGTTCGGGTATGTTGGTTTACGTTTGTTCGTTTATGTTCATGAACCGTTCGTTTATAATATCATATTCATGTTCTTAATGAACGAACACGAACAAGAAAATCTATTCGTTTAGGTGTTCGCGTTCATTCATTTGTTTAGTTAAAGTTAAACGAATTAACAAGAACAAAAGATAATATTAACTAGTATTTGAATATTTGTTTCGTGTTCGTGTTAATTCGATTCGTTTACAAGCCTAACCATTCGGATTAAACTTAAAAGATATTATTAACTAGTATTTGAATAAACCACATTCATGATGTCCAAAGTTACATTCAAATTAGACTCTCAAATCAAAAGATTTATAGAAAGCAATGCAAAAAGGAGTTAAAAACAAAAGTTTTCTACTAGAAAGTAGAAACAAATGGATTGAACATGTTTGAGGAACACAAGTTATATATATTGCTTCATAAATATCCTGTAAAACTTAACTATATATAATGCATTGAATAAAACAGAAACTATATGTATAATTGCATAAAAACAGATGCTCAACCTCAAACTTTCAGAAGCTGCATCTTGTTCGCGAACGCGATACCAATCCAATCAGGCATCGCAGCCGACCACTGCACCTGGTTAATCTCCGCCCCAGCCGTATACATCGACATAGGATCAATCCCATTTGGCCCAGCCACAGTGGGCAATTCCCATATCAAAGCCTGCGAATCATCCCCAGCCGAACAAATATGCTGGCAACTCATCGGAGCCCACGAAATCGCATTCACACACCCTTTATGTCTCTCTAATTCAGCTACAGGTAATGTAGGCGAACGAATATCAAGAATCACAATCTTATTACTGTCCATCAAAATTGTGGCCATATACCTCAAATCCTGTTTGTTCCACGCCAACCGCAACAAAGGCGTGTCTGGCTGAGGGCTTTCGTATATTATCGTCGAATGCTCCTTATCGCGGAGGTCGAAAACCCTAACTGATCCATCGGCCGAAACCGATGCAAACACACCGGCTTCCCCCCAAGCAATATCATGAACCTCCTTATCATGAGCAATCAATTGCGTCTCCACAACACCTTTCTCCACATCCCAAATCGTACACGTGGTGTCAATTGAGGAAGTACCAATTCGCCTCGGTTCGAGTTCGTTCCAGTCAAAGGAAGTCAACGGCGCGCAGAATTCGCTGCTTTTGCTGTTGTTGAGGACGGAGATTTGATCGATTGAGGTGCTGTGGACGCCGTAGAGGCGGAGGAAGTCGCCGGAAGAGGCTAGGATGTCGTTGGATAGCTTAGGGTTAGGGTGGAACATGAGTTTGGTGGGGGGATAGGGGTGGTCGATTGAGAGGTTAGGGTTTGGTTTGAAGGAGAGAGTTTCTTCGTCGAATGTTACGATGTCGACTCGATTGGCGTATTCTTCGATGAAGCTGCCGACGGCGATTCTCCGGTGGGAGGATCGGGAGGCGGAGGAGGAGGAGGAGAAGGCCATGGAGTAGAGAGTGTAAGGGGATTCGTAGGTGACGAAGTTGTCCGATCGGATTTGAGATTCTAGGGTTGAAGTGTCCATTGGAGATGAGCAGAGGAATTCAGCGGCGGAGGGGGTGGCGGAGTTGAGATTTTCCGGCGGCAGTGTGAAATTGGAAAAGTAGGAAACTAAAAATAGAAAGAGGGAGATCGCATTTTCAACAACCGCCGTGTTGACCAGAAAAGACGACCGGCGTGGATTAGATAACGTGTTCGATCCGGATATGTTTTTAACGAACATTTTTTTTTGGTTCAAATAAACTTAAATTTTAACACTTACTTTTCTTTTTAAATAGAAACTAGAATTATACCCCGCACGTTGTGGCGGGCGGTGCGCAGTGACAATTCGGTTACTACCGAATCTAGACGCAAGTAGAAATAAGCACGTAAAGAGGCTCTGTGCGTTACGGCGGAAATTAACGTCCTCAAAAACGAATAAAATAAAGCAAAAGACTTTACGTTAACTCACCCTGAGTGAGAAGAGTGTATATGATTTACGGTTATAAATTAAAACGAAAGAAAAAAAAATTAAAAAAGGCAAGGAAAAAAACAACATGAAATCCCTTATTTTGAGACAAACTTATTTTGACAAACTTAGCTTATGTAAGGAAAGTTGTATGGTTTTTACGGTAAATTCCCTCACAAACAAAACTTACATTTTAGTATATATTAAATTATATTTGCATCGTTAGATTTACGGAATTAAAAAATCATAGGGTGACAAGTAAAACATTATGCGCAATTTATTTATTGAAAAGATATAAAACGACGTGGTAGCAGTACGTAAATAATGAAACATTAACACTTAAAAGTGTACACAACGTTGAGTGCTCTACGCGACATAAATTTTCATTGAGTGACGGTATTGTAAATAAGTAAAACATTAATAGAATAATGTATGTGTTGGTAATTACAATGCATATGTTACTAATAAGGGAGGCTCAACGAATTTTGGAGGGCCCAAGGGAAAAAAAATCTGAGGCCCTAGCATCATTTTTTTCCTTCTTTTTGAACTTATGGATTCATACTTTCGATTTTGATTTAGCATAAGCATATGTTTGTTTGGTTTATGTTTATCTCTAACGGATCTAGTACAAATAGCTTAAAAGCAATGGTGGAACTAAAATATTTTATTTGAAGTTAAAACCATTCACTGGAATACCATGTCTCTAACGTCGGATCACAAACAATATAAATCATAGAGTAAACTATGGTTTTAGTCTCTGAGCTTTGGGCCAATTCTCTATTTTATTCCATTTAGTTCTAATTTTACCTTTTTAGTCACTATGATTTCATTTTTGTTTTAGTTAAAGCCAAACCTCTAACATCTTTAGAATAATTATGTTAATTTATTATAAATTAATCAAGTATCCCTTATAAAGACAAAAATACCCTTTAAAGTAAATAATTAAAAACAAAAAGAAAACTTATGTGAGACCCACCCTCCTATTTCTTTCAAATAATCAAATCAAGAACTTTTGTATCAAAAGTCAAACAAAAAACGGTGAGAGCGTCTAAATTGTTGGAGACGAAAAGGGGTTGAAAGATTTTGATAAGAACAAGACAAAAAGGGGTTAAAACCGGCAACCACCGTCACCAAGGATAGAAACCAGCAACCACCATCCCTACCATCATCTACCACATATGAAATCGCCGGTGACCACCATCATCATCACCAACATCTGAAGCCGCTGATGCCAAATCAAATCTGCCCCCTCCCCCTCTCGATCTGGCATAGATGGGACCGTGTGGTTTCAGGTGGTGGTGGTTCCTTGGTATTCGCCGGATAGAGGGATGGGGACGATCTAGTGTACAGTGGGATCATCCTAATTTACTCTTTTAATTTTTTTAAATAATAAATGTGTAAGTAGAATTTTAATTTTTTTAGTTTTTTATTAATAGTGGTACTTTGGTCAATTTACAATAAGTTAACAGAATTATTCTAATGGTGTTAGAGATTTTGCTTTAATTGAAACAAAAATGAAACCATAGTGACTAAAAAGGTGAAATTAGAACTAATTGACTAAAATAGAGAATTGACCCAAATCTCAGATACTAAAACCATAGTTTATAAATTTAATAAAGGTAAAACTTCACAGAATATTAATCAAGTTTATCATCTGTTTTATTTTAATCACTCAAACTTTTTTTGTCTCATTTTAGTCACTCAAGTTTCTCATATGTTACATTTTAGTCACTCAAACTTTGTTGTCTCATTTTAGTCACAAAGTTTCGAATGTTGTTCCAATCTTGCGCAATTATGAAGTTAACATGTTACTTTTTTTTTATTTTGTTTTATGAATATGGTAAAAATGTTGGTTTACTCTTTTTGGATTTCATTTTCACAATATCCATAAAATGAAATAAAAAAAAAGTAACTCGTAACATAAAGTTGAGGACTCTCCCATGATCATGATTATCGATTTCTAGCCGTTTAAGGAGCATTCTAGGGCGATTTTGGGAGTAAGAAGGTCAATTCAAGTGCAAGATCAAAGCTTTTGGATTCCGGGTTCGTTGTAATAGCGTTCTAGGTTTTCAAGTTTGAATCTTTGTGTTTAAATTTTGTGTTTGAACCTATGTTTTGCTTGATAACTTTTGTTTTGATGTGTTTGAGTATGATCCTAGGCTAAAGCATTAATATTGCCTAGGTCTAACGATGAATATTTGTTAAAGTCTTAATCTTTTATCGGTTTTGGATTCGTATGATGGTTTTATGATTTTGTAAAGAATCTTGAGTTGATATTTATGATGAATATGCATGCTTAGATCTGATCTAGTGTTTGATTTCAATTCCATGCGTTGATTGTGGTTGTCTTCCGGTTCAAACAGCGTATCGTGGTCGTAGATCTTAAGGTTTGTGATTATGGTGGTTTGCTAGACGTAGTAGCCATAGGAGTTGTCATTGTTTACTGATTAGAGTTAAGTGTTCTTCCTATTTCAATACCCGAGAGGTGAGAATTAGTTGTCTAGTCTTCGTCATTAGGAATCCGAGGAGGACGTTGGTATTAGGTGTTTAGTGATTGTTGCTAGTTCACGTCATACTTCTTATCTTGATATTACCTCGTGCATTCTTTGATTGTATTGTGGACAGTGAGACTGAGAGGTAATTTGTCCTGTGGGTACTTTATCATTGTTGGAAATACCCAAGAGGTGATCTAACCATTTGGTGAGTTTAGTACACTTTAGGTAGTTTAATTGGTGACACCTTGAGAGTGATTAGGGATCCACTAGATAGTCTTTAGTTGTCATCTTTAGAAACCAGATCCATCATAGTTTTCAGAACCGGTAGAAGTTGTGCTTTACAAGTAGGATTTCGACCTAGGTAGTATTCTTCCCATCTTCTGATTTCACCTTAGTACTTGTCTTGATAGTTGAGTCGGCATTAGTTTGCTGCATTCTTAGTTAACCTTTATTGTAGTCAACCCCCAAACCAATTCAATCTTTAGTCCAAGTCAGAGTCTAGTATAGTTATCATAGTGTCTCTAGGGTTCGATATTCCGGTTTACCGTTAAGCTGTGCTACACTCGATAGGTACACTTGCCTGTCAGTGCGGTTTAGTTCATAGGTTTTCCTTTATTACTTAGGAGTCTAGGTTAGGTTTTATAGTTAGTCTTTATAGACCGTTTGGACGACATCAAGTTTTTGGCGCCACTGCCTGGGAGATTTAGGGTGTTTCACGATTCCGTGTCTCCTAGGCAGTTTGCCCGTGCACCACACGTTGGCCGTCCTAGGTGCTAGCATCAATCTGATGCCCTATTCTTTATACAAGCAGCTAGACCTTGGTGAACCACAGCCGACGCACATGAGCATATCCTTGGCTGACCGTTCAGTCAAGTATCTACGGGGAATTGTGAAAAATCTTCTAGTGAAAGTAAGCAAATTTGTCTTCCCGTGGACTTCGTTATTCTAGACATGGAGGTGGATGACAGAGTACTACTCATCCTCGGGCGCCCATTCTTGCGCACCGCCAAGGCAGTAATCGATGTCTTTGACGAGAAACTCACATATCGTGTGGGGGATGAGTCGGTTGTATTTGATGCCACACAGTCCGTGAAGGATGTTGGCGAGCATAACCACTCTGTGTGCATGCTTGATGCTTTCATGGACTACCAGTAGGACTCTGATCCAATGTTAGAAGTTGGTGAACCCGCCCCGAATTTAGAAGAACCATATGATTGGGCGGTAGAATTAGAGAAGTTGTTGGAAGAGTCGGACGATTACGACGATGAGATGCCTGATGATCTGTTGGGTATGATGGCAGAATTTGATGAGATCATAGGAAAGACCCCAAGTGTGGGGAAGTTGGTGGAGGTTGTTGAGGATCCCGGTGATCCTGGTGAAGGTTTAGAGGTCCCATTTATAGAAAATCTTATTCCTAACCATTACCCAGCACCATTGTGCTTTCTGAGGGGAGAGCTGCTGAGCCGACCCCTAGTTCTGATTACCCTAGGTCTAGGCCGCCTCGTAAGAGAACTCGAGAGTTAATCGATTTAGGTAACCTAGACAGAGTGCAAACCCCAAGTGTGGGGACGTCGAGGGGAGATAATTTGCTTGGTTATTTGGTGCATATCTTTTTCGGGCCAGGTAGGTATAAGCTGTGGTGGAAGGACCTGAGTGATAGAGGTCCATTATTTGACAAGAGTAGTTATTTGCTAAAGATGTGGAGGACCGGAAGACCGCGAAGGATGAAGGTGTTACTGGTTAGGATCAAGGAGAAGCCTCCGGATAGGCTTGCTTGAATCTCGGGCAAGTGCGTGGGATGTAGAGTTTGTGTGCATTATTTGGTCTGATTTCGTGTCTTTTTTCTGTGTTTTTCGGTTTGTGTCAGATTTGCAGGGATTCGCACTCGATTCGGTAAGGAAAATCATCAAGAATGAAGTTTGAGGTATGTTTTACATTGATTTTTATTGTTGGAACAATTTTTATTGAAAGTTGGATGAGAAAGACTTTGAAAGGGTCAAAAATATTCTACGTATAAAAATTGAAATTTTTTCTTAACTTTCTGTCACCATGGTCGCCTCGTGGTACGCGAGAGGGGGAAGAAATTCCCTCGTGGTACGCGAGGGAATGCTGGTCTTGGCAGGTTTGATTTCCAACTCCTCGTGGTACGCGAGGAGTCACCCCTTCCCTTTCGCGGTACGAGGGGGGACCCTGGGTTCACCTACCTTCCTTGTTTGCCCATGGTTTCCCATACCGTTCACCCTCACCGACTCCACCACCATCCCTCACCGTTTACCATCCATTACCATTAACCACCATGCACATACCATCATATCATCTATCACATCATCCATTAGCATTATCCATCATATCACTCACCATCCACCATTACTATGGGAAACTTGAAACCGTTTCGATCTGATGATTCACCTTGCTGTGGTGTTCATGTCTATGTGTTTGCCACCAATCGGGTACGTTTCTCTGCTTCTATCCAGAGTCAGTCGAGTCTTTTATTTTAATTTGAGTTAGTTTAATGCTGCGGGTTTGTGGTGAGGTTTATTTTACAGGTTTTATCATTCTGCCCGTACTCAATCTCCATTCGGGCGGGATCGATTATCACTTATATGAAGTTTGTAAAGGCAACCTAGCAGTCTGTGCAACCGTGACCGAAATGATATACGGTGCACATAAGGATGAAGGAAGCTGGATATATTCACTGCTACATTACCAGCTAAGTCGCTTCCTGTTTTAGTTTTGCATTTTTATTTTTAGTTGTGTTTTGCTTCATATTGAGGACAATGTGTCTTTCAAGTGTAGGGATGTGAGCGTCTAGTTTGTCTTGTTTATAAAAATACAAAAAAAAAAATTTGTCCTTGGAAATAATTGCATATAAATGGAAAATGATAGTACAACTGGATCTTATTTGGGTTTAAATGTTTAAATAATAGAAAACGTGTTTAATTAGTGATGTTTTGGTAGACCCAGCTAGCTAGTAAAACTTAAATATCCTGTTTGTGTTGTTTAGGAATCAACTGAATTAAAATCATGATATCTTGTAGGTACTCATCTTAGGGTAATCGGTAATACTGAAACTGTCAACATAGGGTGATAGGTACCACGTTAAGTTAAAATTTAGAGGTTTTTGAAATTTCTTGGCACACCACTCTCTTTTTATGAGAATAAATCCGAGTTTCGGTGGTGCCCCCATCCATATTCCATAATTCTTGAGCTTATTTAATTGAAATCTAAGTTCTGCCTACGTGTCACACTTCGGGTTCCAGCCTGATTGAAACATCACTCGGTTGATTCTTATGTGCTTCATTGATATGACTTAGTCTATGTGTTACCTTCCGGGATAGTGACTTGGTTGAAACGCCTCTAGATGAAGTTTAAATTGCGTATTAATGCTCATTATCATCCATTCATTCATATTTCATCTGATTTCTGAAACCTGTAAATTTTAGTTTAACGTGGTAGGGTAAATCCATATGGTTTGATCCGTGCCTAGACATGACCGTGAGATGGGATTAGGTGGAGCTGTAACTGTTAAGTGTGAGTCACATAGATTGATTGATATGCTTGGTAATGTAATATTAGAACACGTAACGGGGGCTTGAAAGTTGGTGCTTGGGTTTAATCGGACAGAAATACTAATTATTGCTTTTTAACGCGTGAGTATATTTTGCTAATTGGTAAATTGATGTTTGTTAAAGTAGATCTGAGTTATGATTCCATTGCAGACTTTTTCGAGGATGAAAAAAGGTTAAGTGTGGAGATATTTGATGTGTTGCAAAGCACACATGCATTTCCCTTGTATTTCGTAGGGATATCGTATGGTTTTAGAGTCGTTTCGAGTCATTTATAGTTTGTACTTAGTTATGCTATGTTTTGTAGGTATTTGGAAAGAATTGGAGCTTAAACGATCAAAACTGTGAAGGAAACGAGCACACGAGAACCCGGGATGAGAATGGCAAAAGTCGGAAAAGAGTCCAACCTTAGAAGAGCCATATCTCGGGCTAGATAATATATCGATTTGGGGTATTTCGAGGAGAAGAGTTCAAAATTACAGTATTCCCTCGCGGTACGCGAGAGATTGGGGGAGTTTTCTCGCGGTACGCGAGGGACCGGAAAACTAGCGCGACTATTTTGGCTTTGGAGGTACGCGAGAGATTAGGAAGGGGGCCAGAAACTCGAAAATTAACCTAATTTCAAGAGTTATAAGTTGAGGACTCTCCCATGATCATGATTATCGATTTCTAGCCGTTTAAAGAGCATTCTAGGGCGATTTTAGGAGTAAGAAGGTCAATTCAAGTGCAAGATTAAAGCTTTTGGATTCCGGGTTCGTTGTAATAGCGTTCTAGGTTTTCAAGTTTGAATCTTTGTATTTAAATTTTGTGTTTGAACCTATGTTTTGCTTGATTACTTCTGTTTTGATGTGTTTGAGTATAAAACATTAATATTGCCTAGGTCTAACGATACATATTTGTTAAAGTCTCAATCTTTTATCGATTTTGGATTCGTATGATGGTTTTATGATGTTGTAAAGAATCTTGAGTTGATATTTATGATGAATATGCATGCTTAGATCTGATCTAGTGTTTGATTTCAATTCCATGCGTTGATTGTGGTTGTCTGCCAGTTCAAATAGCGTATCGTGGTCGTAGATCTTAAGGTTTGTGATTATGGTGGTTTGCTAGACGTAGTAGCCATAGGAGTTGTCATTGATTACTGATTAGAGTTAAATGTTCTTCCTAGTTCAATACCCGAGATGTGAGAATTAGTTGTCTAGTCTTCGTCATTAGGAATCCGAGTGTTGACAGTTTGAGAGGACGTTGGTATTAGGTGTTTAGTGATTGTTGCTAGTTCATGTCATACTTCTTATCTTGAGATTATCCCGTACATTCTTCGAATGTATTGTAGACAGTGAGACTGAGAGGTAATCTGTCCTGTGGGTACTTTATCATTGTTGGAAATACCCATGAGGTGATCTAACCATCTGGTGAGTTTAGTAAACTTTAGGTAGCTTAGTTGGTGACACCCTGAGAGTGATTAGGGATCCACTAGGTAGTCTTTAGTTGTCATCTTTAGAAACCAGATCCATCATAGTTTTCAGAACCGGTAGAAGTTGTGCTTTGCAAGTAGGATTCCGACCTAGGTAATATTCTTCCCATCTTCTGATTTCACCTTAGTACTTGTCTTGATAGTTGAGTCGACATTAGTTTGCTGCATTCTTAGTTAACCTTTAGTGTAGTCAACCCCCCAAACCAATTCAATCTTTAGTCCAAGTCAGAGTCTAGTATAGTTATCATAGCGTCTCTAGGGTTCGATATTCCGGTTTACCGTTAAGCTGTGCTACACTCGATAGGTACACTTGCCTGTCAGTATGGTTTAGTTCATAGGTTTTCCTTTATTACTTAGGAGTCTAGGTTAGGTTTTATAGTTAGATTTTATAGACCGTCTAGACGACATCAGCACCCTCTTGATATGTTCCCCAAGTAAACTTTACTCCCTTTCGAGTCAATTTGGTTAACGGCGTTGCTAGCTTGGAGAAGTCCTTAATAAACCTCCTATAATAACCTGCCAATCCCAGGAAACTACGCACTTTGGTTGGAGTCTTAGGAGCGTTCCACTTCACCACCGCTTCAATCTTCGTAGGATCCACCATTATTCCTTCTGGGTTAATTACATGTCCCAGAAACTGCACCTCTCGTAGCCAAAACACACACTTCGAGAATTTAACGTAGAGCTTTTCTCGTTTTAGTGTTTCTAATACTTCGCGTAGATGCTCCCCATGCTCTTCCTCGCTCTTAGAGTAAATTAAGATATCGTCGATAAACACGATCACCGATCTATCTAGAACGGAAACCCTCGCCGCCCCCTTTGTCTCTCTCAGTCTCGGCAGCCGCAAAACACCCCAATGGGGTTTCCTCCTCTTGCATAACACCCTAATAGGGTGTCTCCCCAACTGGGCTTGACCCTTGTGCGCAACCGGTTAGCCCCCGGGCCCGTCTCGCGTTTTTAATTAAAACCCCTCTAAAGCCCCGTTAATTACTTGTCACCCCTTCTAGATTCGTATATATAAAAGAAAAGAGAAACTCTACACAACACCTTTGTTGGGTCTCGTTACGTTCCCGTAACAGTTCGTCCATTATGTTACAACATATACTCAATATACATTAATCCCGTTTAATTATATAAAAAAACTGGGATGTTACAAATGGGTTGGTAGCGGACCGCTACCCCATGCTTAGCGGTCCGCTACGTGCGTAAAAAGGCTGAATGGAGAATCTGACGCATGGCAGTTGACTCACGCAAGCTAAGTTGGTAGTGGTCCTCTAAGGGTCTAGAATCAACCTATAATAAGAATTTTGAGGATTTCATTTGAGATATCAAGGGGTTTTTAGCGGTCCGCTAAGGGCCAGAATCAGCCTATATATATATATATAGGGATCCGCTACAAAGTCTAAAAACTGTAAAAAGTCTTTTAAAACACTCATAACCGGCTCATACGAACTCCGATTTTACTCATTTTGGTGGCGTTGGAATCGTCTCGTTGAACTCTACGATCTTAGCTTGTAGGGTTTAGTTTTTGCCTTAGGGTTTAGCCTTAGTGTTTAGGATTTAGGATTTTGAGGGGTGGGGGTTGGGGTTTTTAGGTTTTAGTGGGTGGGGGTGGGGGTTAGGTTTTTTGGGGGGTTGGGTTGGGGGTTTAGGGTTTTGGGGTGTGGTGGTGGTGTTTTTAGACGACTTTTTCGGATTTTTAGGGTTGTTTGTTAGTATTTAGGTTTTTGGGGGTGGAGGGTTTTAGGTTTTTCGGGGTGAGGGTTAGGTTTTGAGGGGGGGTAGGGTTTTAGGCTTTTGGGGGTGGTGGTGTGGTTTTTAAATGATTTTTTACACTTTTGTGCCTTTGTTGAATAACCCTCCCTCATATATATATATATATATATATATATATACACACACACACACACACACACACACACATATAGGGGAAAGATCATAAGAAAACTCATTGTTCATGAGAAAACCAAAAAACTATTTATTAAAGGTAAAAAAAATAATAAAAAAATCATAACTCAAAATATAAATCAAAAACTAAAAAACCGCTTCGGAGACCTTGTTCCCTACGTCGTCCTCTTTCAAAAAAAAATATATATCAGCGCCCTACTACATATGTGTAGTAGGATTAGCTTTTGGGTTTAGTTTTTGAGTTTAGTTTAGCTTTTAGGTTAGGTTTTTTTTGGGGGGTGGGGGTGGGGGTGGGTGGGGAGTTTAGGTTTTTGGGGGGTGGGTTGGATGGGTTTAGGTTTTTGGGTGGGGGTTAGAATTTTGGGTGTACTACACATATGCAGCACCTTTAATGAGGAGTTTTTTGGTTTTCTCATGAAAATGAGTTTTTTAGTGAACTCACTCACCCATATATATATATATATGCCGGTTATTATACGAAGGGTATTTAGCGTGCGAAGGTACGAAGCCACCAGGACGCGACATGTGTACTTGGGGTGAGGGGTAAATGCGTCCGCATAATGATAATAACACTTGTTCTAAAATTATAATAACGCATGTTATATGAATAATAACAATAACGTTTGTTCTAAAATGATAATAACGTATGTTTTGAAATGATAATAACGCATGTTATACGAATAATCACACATGTTATTTGAATAATAACGCTTGGTGTTAATCACGCATGTTATACGTACAACACATCAACATTTTCTTAAAAAAAGTCTGTTTTTTTATATTAAAAGTATAACAAGACTATTATCAAATTAAAGAGAATAAAATGCTCGATTTTATGGTGTAATTTTTTTTAAAAAAAATAATGTCTTATAAAAAAGTTATATGTGTTTTAAAAAAATTGAGGAACTTGAAAAATGTCAACAAAGGTAGGCTATTCTAATTTTATCACTCCAGACTCTTTTCACGCTTAAATTAAAGAGAATAATTTTACCCATCATCAAATTAAAGAAAATAATTTTAAAAGTATAACAAGACTATACTCAAATTAAAAAGAATAATTTTACCCATCATCGGAGCTGGTGGTGGTGGTGGAGTGGGGAAGAAGATGGGTAAATTGGTAATTTAACAAGAAATTAATTGAAAAAACTTAACGGAGTTAGTAAATTGGACTAAAAACGTTAAGAAATATAACGTCAGGGACTCAAAGTGTTAGGGTGCGCTAAAACTGTTAAGACCATCAAACCTAAAAAACGAAAACTACAGTTTACTCTAAACATAAAATAACAACTTCAATTTATAAAAGATATAAACATTTATATTTATAACGTCCACGCTCCGGTAAATTAGAAGGAATGTTACCCATCTTATTCGGACTATATACAAAATAGCAGAAGGCCTTGACCCATAGCAAATAAAGGTTAGTTTTGTAAATTCACATTTTCCATGGAACCCTAGATCCATCTCCATTTCCCCGTTATAAATATTCCACCGCTATCAAGGGCAAAACGAGAGAGAGAGAGTATGATGAGAGAGAAAGTATGATGAGAGAGAAGATGAATGCTTACGTGAGATCTTGAAATTTGGATGATTTGCTTGTAAAATTGGTGGATCTGTGTCCAAGAGAAGTGATTTGATTTCACATATTCTTCATGATCAATATATATATGAAAAAGGTTAGTTATTTTTTTTATCCACTCATGGTACTCGATGTGTTTTAAAGATCTTTTACAAGATATCAAGAATATTAATTTTGATTTATTGATTTTATAAATATTGATAAGTGATGGGTTAATGGTTGATGTGTTCTACAATAATAATACCATATTGTTATATTGTTCGAAACATGGGTGTTTGTGTTACTCGAGATTGACTCGTAAAAGTTTTTATTTGATCGAGCTTAAATCAGTGGCGGACCCATGTTTGGATATCTATTAAGAGAGATTTATAGTCAGGTCATTGAAACTTTTTTATCGGATTGAGTGATACCACCAAAAATTATTAGGTTTTTGAGTGTAGATCTAGAGTTTGTAAATTCATAAAGTTTTTGATTTAGTTCGTAAATTCATAAAGTTTTTTATTTGTTTCATAACTTTATTTTTTTCATATTGCTAAAAGGTTTTGTGTTAATCAAGTCAATGAAAATTTTTGAGTGTAGATGTAAAGTTTTTGATTTAGTTCGTAAATTCATAAAGTATTTTATGTGGATCTGTCATGTCAAAAAAAAATTAATTGTAATGAAAAGTGAACTTTATCACTTTTAAGCCTAACTTAAAAAGTCCTTTCTCTTCTTTTTAGATAACTTGGTAAAAGAGTTGTATTGTATTATGATTATGTAATTAGGAGAATACAATAGGACCTATATATAGATTTACATATAACTATTAGGCCCGGCTAATATGATTAATATATACTAAACATTTTGTCCCCCCAATCAGTTTGTACGGTTTTCAGTTTGGTGGAGAATTGGCGTTTAGCCATAGTGACGAACCGTTTAAATACTTCAAACACATCAGATTTTCGTTTTAATGGAAATAATCACATACTTTTTGAAAAATGATCAACACATAGAATAAAATAGTTATGACCATCAAACGAGGTCACTGGTGCGGGCCCCCAAACATCACAAAAGACCAAATCCAAAATATGAGTACTTTTATAATTAGAAGACAATAAACTAAGTTTGCAAGATTTTCCAAGAGAACATGAATTACAATTGAAATCAAAAGTCTTTGCAGAAATAGGTAGACAATATTTAGAAAGAATAGTTTGAAACAACTGGGAATGTGGATGTCCCAATCGTTGATGCCATGTTTGTTGTAGCGCGAGTTATTGATAAAGCAACTTTTGGAATTGGTTGGTTTATTGGAATGTTGATAGAGTAGAGTCCACCGTCACTTGGACCCGTGAGGAGGGTAATGTGTGTAGACTTTTCCTTCACAGAAAAAAAAAAGTTTCATGAAATTCAAAATAAACATGATTATCATGACAAATTTTTTTGACAAAAAGAAGGTGTTTCTTATTAGCAGGTACGTGAAGGATATATTTTAGGTAAAAGGTTTTGGTGGGTGAGTAAAGTCGTGAGGAACCGATATGTAAAATAGGGAGAGGCGTACCATTACGAACACGTAGATTATCATCACCGTAGTAGGTCTCGGCGGAGTCAAAACCTGACATATCCGATGCAACATGATTATTGGAGCCCGTATCCGGAAGCCATGAAGTAGACGCTTGTGAGCGAGAATCAGCATAATTAGCGGAGGGTTGTCTCATACGGAAGGTGGATGGGTCTCGGTTCGGGCATTGAGACGGTAGGTGACCAATTCCATACTTGTTACACGTTCTATAAACTGTGTTTTGATTAGAAGCCCAATTAAACTGACCTGGGTTGCGATTGTTTTGTCCCTGATTACGGCTATAATTGTTGTTTCCACGTCCACCACGACCGAAACGAGGGCCTCCTCGACCCCTGTTGTAATTATTTTAAGAAGGGCTATTTGTGTAGAAGGCTTGAGGTGTTGGTGCGGGTGACGAGCATGAGGACGGGTGCAGCTGGAAACCAAGACGAGCAACAAGTTGCTGAAGTGCCTGGATAGTGTCTGGCTGAACAGGAGAGGAGTCGGCTACTGTGGCAGCCATGAAGGCCTGGACTGGTGGGATATCAGACAAGGGTTTTTGGATCAGAAACTCATGATCAACAAGAAGGCCAGGAAGCTCAGAAAAACAGTGGTAAATTATCTATGAAGGAGGCTTTGTTTGACTCCATTGTACTCTTCACGAAGGCCTGCAACAACTAGCATAACGACATCGTGTTCAGGCATGGGGCGGCCAATATTAGCAAGGGCATTCACGTACTCTTGGGCTCTAGCAAGATAGGCAGCAGAAGGCTCATCCCCCTTCATCTGTATCTTTAGCAGCTGTGTTTTTAATGTAAATTCTTGGGAAGAAGTGTGGGGGGGCATAAGCACGTTCAAGGGCAAGCCAAAGATCTCGTGAAGTAGTACTTTGAACGTGATGAAAAGATGCCTCAGAGATGGTGGAGATAATTAACATACGAACATGAGCATCATTGGATAACCAAATCGCGTGATTAGGGTTAGGTCGGGTGATAACAGTCGCATCTGCAGAAGCTCCTGGTGAGGAGATTGTTGAAGGAGGACATGGAATACTCCCATCAACATAACCGAATAAACCATTTGTTACAAGAAAAGGCTGGATCATAAGCTTCCAGTGTCCATAGTAGGTAGGAGACAACGTAAATCCAAACTTATGGGAGTTGTGTGAGGTTTTTTCAGTGGAGAAGGCAAGAAGGAGGGCTGCCATTTGTGAAGAGCAGGCCTGGTCTGATGTAACATCCCAAAAAAATAAAACGACAGTTATAATAACGGAATAAACGAACGAGGCATGGCGGGTCGGGTCGGGTCGGATGGGTCAGCTGGCTATAAATAGCCTATGCCACCCTTTTTCTCTCATTTGCAACTTTTAAAGAGAGAAACCGTAGAGAGAGAAAGTTGGCGGATCGACCCGAGACTTCAGCAAAGTGTTACTCCATAACTCGTGAGAAGAACCTCCGGATCAGAAACTCGATTCAGGTAACAATCCGACCTAAATCTGAGTTTTAGTTCGTTTTTGGGTTTTTCGGGTTTTGGGTGAAAAGGTAAGGTTTGAATGGATGAAACTGAAAGATAATCATGGATTTGAGTTCCTTAATGGAAAACGAACGTTTTGAATGCACAGGTTCGGGATCTTGACATGATCAGACCCGAATGCGAAAGTTAGGGTTTTCGCGAAGAACAGGTCGTGCGCACTTGCTAAGTGCGCACGGAGCAGGTCCTGCGTACTTATCAAGTACGCAGGAAGAGGGGCCTGCGCACTTGCTAAGTGCGCAGGAAGAGGGGCCTGCGCACTTGCTAAGTGCGCAGGAAGAGGGGTCTGCGCACTTGCTAAGTGCGCAGGCAGCAGGGTCTGCGCACTTGCTAAGTGTGCAGACATCAGAACTGATTAAGTGAAGTCAGTATGTTAGAATGATTAAACCGTTAGAGTCGGGATAGGTCTGATGTGTATTTAACTAATCAATTCAGATCGGAAGTGACGTTGTTGGACCTTCGTTTAGGACAACCCATATTAGCGTATCAGGTGAGTTCTAGAGCCCTCTTTTAAATGTTTTGTTAATGTTTTTGGGCTGGTGTGCATACTTACGAAATGATGTTTTAACGAAATGATGTTTAACGAAATGATGTTTTAACGAAACGAGGTTTACGAAAGGAAAGGTTTTGAAGTGTTTTTGCCAAAAAGGGTTATGAATGTTTTATGAACGGTCTAAATGAGGAAATGTTTAATGAGAAGAGAAAGAGGTAAAGGTTTTAAAGAAGTCATTACAAATCTAATATGTCGAATGAATGGAATTGACGAATGAAGTCTGGGAAATGAGATTCCCAGCCTTGTGGTATATTATGGACAGCGAGCCATAGTTGCCACAAGAACAACAGGGGCATTGTCTCTGTGGCATGTCAATGGTTATGATGTTGTACAACTGGTAAAGGGAGTAACGACGGTTACTCAGGGGTTAACGTGACCCTATGTAAGGTTAAATTATGATCCGACGGTGTCATTGGCCGTGAGCCGTGGCCGTCGATGGAAGTTGTCGGTTTATGGACATGAGAGCCATAAGGGCAACTGAATGGGTATTGTCGGTCCTCGCGCAGTTAGCCTTAAGGGCAATACCAAAAATGGAATTGACAGAATGTATGGTATTGTCGGTCTTCGTGCAGTTAAGCCTTAGGGGCAATACCATACTGAATGACGGAACGAAGGGTAACACAGATTTAGATAATAATGTATGACTTAAATGAATGTTAAAAGTTTTAATGAACGATCCGTTTAACGGTGTTTATGATTATGATGTTGATGATGATATGGGTACGAAACCTTTTTTTTAAGATGTTATTATTACATGCTTTTGTGAAAGGTTTTACTAAATGAATGATACGTTTTTGGCAAATGTTGATGTTAAGGTTTTTATGAAATGCTAGAACTCACCAGCGTAGCTGACTTTTTAGTATGCACATTCAGGTTAAGGCAGGTATGGACGATGGACGGTGATGCTTGGCAAGCGAGAAGAGTTACCCGGTCGATCATGAAGACTGGCATCCCGTTATGAGTTGTTTATGTTAAGTTTATGTAATTATGTTTTAAACAATGTTTACGCTTCCGCATGTACGAATAATGATGACGTTATGTTTGAATGAAATTTTCCGCTGCGTTATTTGATATTCATGTTTAAGAACTGTTTGTGAATGAGTAAATCCAACGAGTGAGGCCTCCCGGGTTTGGGGCCTTACATCTGATTATCGGAGAAGAAGGAGAGAAAAAAATTTATAGGGCCGGCACTGTAGCAGCGGTACTGTAGCACGGCGGCACTGTAGCACGGCGGCACTGTAGCAGCGGCTGCGGCACTTTAGCTGCGACGACACTGTAGCAGCGGCGGCAGTAAATTTTTAGGGTTGGATCAATTCTCTGATCCCAAGATAACTTGGTAAAAGAGTTGTATTGTATTATGATTGTGTAATTAGGAGAATACAATAGGACTTATATATAGATTTACACATAAATATTAGGGTCGGCTAATATGACTAATATATACTAAACATTCTGTCTAATATCTTTTATCTTCCCCTCTCCCTTCATACTAATTTTTCATAAGAAATCGCAACTCTATATTAGAAAAACCTACAAAACTCCCGACTAGAAAATGCAACACTCTCAACGGGAAAACAACATAAACTTCTCTTCCTGATTTTTTTTTTGGTGCTACTAGTTAAAAAAAATTAATTGGCGTCGATGTCAAAATTTCTTGAGTGTTGCTTGAGTTTCGATTATATATAATGTATGTTAAAAAAAATTAATGGGTGTCGGGTGACACTTATCCCGCTATGCTTGGTTCATGCTGGCATAAACGATCTTGAGGTTGGTTGGTAATTAAAGTTTTTTATCAAATATTTTGTTTCATCCATGAATAACTTCTCAAAGTTAAGTTATAGCCAAGATGGGTTGTAAGTTTTAAGATCAGTTTGATAAAAGCTCAAATTAGGCTGAACTTAAACGTGCTCGAGTCTAAAAATAAGCGTGTATAATAAACGAGCCTCGAGCCCGAGCTACACATATCAAGCTCAAGCTGGCTTGTGAGATTAAACGAGCTTATTATTTTTATAATTTTTATTTAGAGTTAAATACGGTTTTAGTTCTTCTGGTTTGACACAAATAATCATTTTAGTATAAAAGTTTAAATTTGACTTTTTTGGTCCAATAGTTTCAATTTTGTATCAATTAAAATCCAGTCCACTAACCCCGTTAAAATTGCTCAAGTATGTATAAAAAGACTATAATACCCCTCTTAATAAAAAAAATATATAAACTACTTTAAAAACCCTAAGTCCATTTCTCTTTTTCTCTAATTCAAGAAAACCACAGCTGCCACCATCTACCTCCACCACTAGCCACCACCTCCACCGCCTCCTTCACTTTCGCCCGCCACCTCCGGTAGGACGGGCTGTTACACACAAAGTGCGGGACTTCAGCTTATGTCGCACCGGAAGTCATCGGCAAAAAGGGTACGACGGTGCGAAGGCTGATATCTGGTCATGTGGAGTTATCCTGTACGTTCCTCTCGTCGGATTCTTGCATTTTCAGGACGAAAACGTGGTCGCGATGTACCGGAAGATCTACCTTGGAGATTTCAGGTGTCCGCCGTGGTTCTCATCAGACGCACGTCGGCTAATCACGAAATTGCTCGATCTAAATCCGGATTATCGAACAATCTAGAAAATCCGAATCTGGATCGTCAATTGGTGACGAGTGTAGGTGTGGTGGTGATGAAGAAGGCGTGGCCTTTTGCCGGTGGTGAAGGGGGCGATGGAGGTGGTGGGCGGAGGTGAAGGGGGCGGTGGAGGTGATGGCTGGTGGTGGAAGTAGATGATAGCAGCTGTGATTTTCATGAATTGGCAAAAAAGGGAAGAGGACTTAGGGATTTTAAAGTAGGGAGAGATATTTATATTTTTTATTATTTGTATTTTTATACATATTTAATAGAAAAATTTTAACAAGGTTAGTGGACTGGATTTTAATAGATACAAAATTAAAACTATTGAACTAACAAAGTAAAATTTAAACTTTTATACTAAAATGGTTGTTTGTGTCTAACCACAGGGATTAAAACCGTATTTAACTCTTTTATTTAATATATTAAATATATATTTATAAAATAATAATTAGTATATATAAAATTATGATAAAAATAACTAAATAATATATATTATGTTGTATATAAAACTTATAATAAAAACATATATATATATATATATATATAGGGTGAGGTTCAAATGCTAACTAATATTTATGTGATAACCATGATAACCACTCACAAACATAGTGTTACGTATATGTAACAATTATCATTATGTTAATGTTACATATATGTAAACACTATGTGTCACGTATATGTAACATTATTTGGTACGTATACGTAATACTCATCATTTCCGTATTTACGTTCAAAATATTTATTCAAGATACTTAAATACTATTTTAACAATTAAAAGAAAAAATAATTTATAAATTATGTGATTGTTTTATAGTGGTTAGCACGGATATCACATAAAAGTTGGTTAGTATTTAAACTCTTCCCTATATATATGTATATGTATAAATGTATATATATATATATATATGTATATATATATATATATATTATACATATAGGGGCATGTTATTGTACAAAGTAATTTTAGTGTACGAAGGCACCAGCATGTGACACGTGTTTAGTGGGCGAGGGGTAAATGCGTCTGCGTAATAATAACACATCAACATTTGTATAATCACTCTCAGCACATCAAACATTTGTATAATCACGTAATCACGCATGTTGTATAATAACACATTTTCATAAAGTAATCACGTAATCACTCTCAGCACATCAACATTTAAAAAAAAGTCTATTTTTTTTAAAAAAAGTATAGTACAAGTATACTCAAATTAAAGAGAATAAAATGCTCGATTTTATAGTGTAATTTTTAAAAAAAAATAATGGCGCATAAAAAAATTATACGTGTTTTAAAAAAATGGGGGAATTTGAAAAAAGTCAACAATGTAGGCTATACCCATTTTATCGTTTTAGACTTTTTTCACGCTTAAAAACAAGCTGACTAGGCCTACTCTTGATCTTAACTCTTAAATTCTTAGATCAATGGTCTATATTCCCTTTGTACCTTCATACCAAAAAACCATTTTGTATTTAAAACTTATATATATATATATATATATATATATATATATATATATATATATATATATCTATAGGGAATGGTTCAAATACTAACCAATTTTTTATGTGATAATCGTGCTAACCACTATAAAACAATCACATAATTTATAAATAATTTTTATTTTTAATTGTTAAAATAGTATTTAAGTATCCTGAATAAATATTTTGAAAGTAAATACGGAAATGATAAGTTTTACGTATACGTACCGAATAATGTTACATATACGTGACACATAGTGTTTACATATATGTAACATTAATATAATGATAATTGTTATCATGGTTATCACATAAATATTGGTTAGCATTTGAACCTCACCATATATATATATATATATATATATAAATATACACTATATAGTTATAATTTACACATGTGTAAATTTTTTAGCACATGAATTTACACATATATATAAAATAATATAAAATTGTATGTGTAATAATGATATTTTAATAATAATGATTTTAATTGATATTGATAAATTTTCTAAGTTTACATATTAAGGGAGGGTTAATTTTACATAAATGTTTTGAAGATTTTACATATAAACATATGATTAATTCATCCTAAAAAAATTAGTTTCTAAAAAAAAATTACTTTTTCTTTAATTTTTATTTTTTTTTGTTAAAATAACTTTTAAATGTGGTTATATGCAAAAGCTCCGAAAAAAGTTACATAAAAATAAGTTTTTTATGAGTTTTTTACATTTGAAACATATTGTTCCTGGTTTTTCATTTTTTTTATGGTTCTTTGTGTGTGTGTTAAAGTGACATTTAAAAAAATATAATCCAATGTGTGAAAATTGTATTGTTTTACCACTATACTGTATAGAAACTGTGTTGGTTTACAATTATAACCGTACTAGGTACTTATAGTTGTGTTCTTTTACCATTACAATTATGTAGTTTATCATTATAACAATACAATTAAAAATTGTAAATCATCACAGTTTAAAAAAATAATCGTGTTGGATTTTGTGTGTGTAAATAGACACAAATACCCATCGTCCATAGAACCAACAACGTACACGTGACACATTTTTATCGCTTACGCTCTTTAGGTGAAATCCACTATGTATCGGAACCCTCCCCCCTCTCTTTATATATGTGTGTGTACGCGCGCGCGTATGTTCGTGCATAGTGTGAGGGAGGGAGGGATAGAGAGACAAACCTTACCTCTATCTCATATAATAGAGAGGTTGCACGTAGAGAAACCTATGGCTCAGAAAACATAATAAACAAGTACAAATAAGTAATATTATACAGAGTATTCACTTATTTGTGTTCCTATTTATCTATTTTCAACTAGCTTGTGTTTTATACAAGAAAATAAAATTATTTTATTTTATACACATAGTTTTATAAAAGAATGAAGTATTATATAGAAACTCGAATATTTGCACAATTCATAAACATATTATTTCACAGGTTTCTAGATGCATTTGATTAAACAATTGAGGCCTAACCCCTTTCCCATTACTCAATGATTTTTAGGTTTGGGTCTTCAAATTGTTTAATCTTCTTAGTACATACATGCATAAAAATGTTCTTACCTTTTGACTAAAAGGACACATGAACATTTGTTTATTTGTTTTGCATGTCTTATTCCCCTTGTCCTAGAGGCGGAGGTAGTATAAGGAGACGGTTCCTCACTCGATTTCAGTTTTTTAGTGGTAGATTACGCAAATGCTAAGCGGACTCAGTCTTTTTTCGAGGTTGACTCCATTGATTTTAAAAAAAAAATATTCGACCCTGAACCTTAAAAAAATAAAAAAATATTCTTTTTAATTTAATTAACTCTATTAATTAAACCCCATAAGTTAAATTTATTTAATAGGCTCGTTTATATAATTTAATTAACTCTAAGCGCATGAGTTAATAAGCTCTACCCGTTGGTGATTGGTCAATAATCCATTGACCCAACTAGGTTATTTAATTAATTTAGTATTAAACATAAATATAAAAAAATTTAAAAAATGAAAACTCGTAGGAAACAACTATAAGATCTAATGTTTTTATTTATTTATTGTAGTTTTACCATTTGTTTTCTCATTACGATGTATTTTCACTATCGTATCTTATTATGTGACCAACCCGATCACCCGAACCGAACTGGCCCAAAAAAATTGTAATCGAGAACTTAGAAATTTGAGTATCGAAAAAAACAACCTCACTGGAAAAAATTCCTGGCTCTGCCAATAGGCCTTCGTTTGGTTGGCTAGACAACCTTTTGAACGAGCTCCCTTTCATAGAAGTTTTTTTTGCTATCGTGTTCTTTATCTATACTAATACTTGCAAATATATAGTAAAAGTACAAAAGAGTTCTTAGTTCATCATCTCCTCTTGAGTACTTAGGTTGTGAGGCTAGCACCAGCCACCAGGCATAGGCGTACTTGTAGAGGGAAGCACTCGGTTCCTTAGTCGTCCACTTCATCAGCACGTCAAGAGCGCGCATCAAAGGTTGTCATATCTAAAAACTCCATATGCTTCCTATTTCTTGTTTCTTAAGCTATATACAAATAGATGATTGACGAGAATTTTTAAAAGTGTTTAAAAAGGTTAAAATCTAAAGAAACATAATCATTGCCTCAACTCCATGCCATCTTAATTAGCAGCAGATATTCACCAAATAGCAACATAATTTCAAAATCTATATACAAAATCCCCGGTTTTTAAAACTTCCGAAGTTAAGTTGGTTTCAAATTGGGTTGAAATTTTGTTTTTTATTTATTTTAGTTTTTGTTTTTTTATGGAATTTGCTCATCTTCCTAGAAAATCTCTCTATACTATATAATAAATAAATGTTTTTATGCCACGTGTCGTTTCCATATTCATTCTCATCATTTTTTTCACGCCTCTCTGTCTTATTAAATACACATCTATCTTTTAATAATAATATATATTTTAAAGAAAATACTAATTATATACTAATAAAACACATTTATTTTAAATTATCTATTATTATAAGAAACTTTAAAATCTAATTATATAACTTTTATTTTCAATCAAATAGTAAATGAAAGTCAAATTATATTAAATAGTAATTAACGTATTTTCGAAATCTAATTATATATTAACTTTTACATATTTTGTTTTTTATCCTTTATGTATGTAATACATTTTTACACCTTAAAATATATAAATAAATATTCAAGAATTTTATGTATTGATATTTTTTACCCTGTGTGTAATACAGAGGTTCTAAGTTAGTTTGATAATATAATGAAGTATTGATAAGGTAAAAAGACTAAGACTATTTAATTGGGACAAATTTGTAGAGTATAACTATTAAGTGATCACTAATACTAATTTGTTTCCAATAAATGTTTGTTAACATGTTCATGGCATATATTAGAAAAGCTTCTTTATAACTATATCTTCATACTTATATTTTTCTTAACATTCAGATAGTTAATGTGAATTATTTCACTTAAGATAAAGGTTCTAACGCATAACGAAAACACAATATGAAAAATTGAATACAATACAACATTTCTCTAATAAAAAATTGAATACTTAAGTTTACATCGTACCTGTTGTCACCACTAATATGAAATTTGAACATTATTAGACCAGTAAATTTATTATAATACATTAGAGGGTATTCAAGTGTAATATTGTTTTCTATATAAAGACTCCTTGTAAGTTGTAACCCAAATTTATAACAAACAATCAATACAATACAACATTTCTCTTGTTCAATTTGGTATCAGAGCTAGCCATCGTCAACCACCGCAAAACCCTAGATAGGGCGGTGCGCCGCCGCCGCTCTGTCTCCATCCCTTTCAAGTTTTAGTTACAACTTTCCTTTCCATATTATTGTTCAATATCGGTTCCAGTAGCCGCCTCCACCATCACAACAACCACAGCTAAACCCTAACGCCACTGCCACCAAAGGCAGTCGCCGCTCTCATCTTATCATCGACCACTGCCGTCTCAACCTGCTCTCACTAGAGTTTGCATAAACAACTTGCCTTCAAACCCTAGTCGTGCCTCAAAATGTCGTCCACAATAGACGCTTCACGACCGTTGCTATGCTCCACAACAACCAACGTTTACGAACAATCTCATGCGCAAGTTACACATTCGTGTGAAAGATACAATTGCGCGAAAGTTAACACTTTCGTGTGGAACCTTAACTTTCGCGCGAAAGTTGGTGGTTTGTGAGGAAGAATCATGCGAAAGATACAATCATGCGATAGTTGCAGGATAGCCGCCACCACAGGTCGCTTATGACAGTTGTCGAAAACATGAGTAGCAACAACCATGAGTAGAAACAACCTGCCTTCATCAGGGTTTAGTCCACCACCCACCACCACATGCCGCTGGACCTCGTCGGAAAACAAAATATAGTACTCTTTACATATCAAGCTACAATCGCTTCCCGCGCTTAGCTTGCGGAGGAATATTAGACTATATATGCTATTGTAATAGGCTAGAAGGTATTCAAGTGTAATATTGTTCTCTATATAAAGAGACCCCTTGTAACCCTAGTTTATAACAAACAATCAATACAATACAACATTTCTATGGTTCAATTAACATAGAAAATAAAAAAAAATCAACAAGGCAGATAAATAAACGAATCAATTTATGTCTTTGCCAGTTGAAAAAGAATGCCAGATAAAGGAATTTGAGCAAGAGAGTTAGGCAAGCCATCTTTGGCTATTTGTCAAGCCGTACGACCCGTTAAGGCAATTTCATACATATCCTTTGGGTCGGTAGCTCTAAATGGATCAAAAGCTATATCCATTTCACGTTGGGCCTTTTCTAGGGGACACGACCTGAAAAACTACACAAACCCGATAAGAAAATAAACAGGTTCTTGGTTGGCTAGTCTGATCGCTTTAATAAACAGATCATGTTTGTTTGGACTAACATGTCAGACCTAACCTATTTAATAAATGGGTCATGTTCGACTAATTTACTAGTTCAACCCGTCAACTTGTTTATGAGCCGTTTAACATGTTGACAACTTTATTACAACCTGTGAATCCGTTTATGACATGTTTAATCCCTTCACGTGATTTCCTTGTACTAGCTCTTCAAAGACTTTCGCGTTACACGTATTAGTACCATCTTTACCCGAATCTGAAGAGAAGTAAGCCTTATCCAAATCTGAAGTAAAATACACGGTGTCCAAAAATTTGAGATCTGATACCGGATCATATAGTACAAGTTGTGTATATGTATCCCAACTCATACAGTGAAGCGGACTTTTTACAAGTGATTTTAGCCTATTTTTTCATCAAAATGTCATTTAACTAGAGTAAAAAGAACCAGTTTAGACTCGTATGCACCGAAGACTAAAGTGAAGGAAAAGACCTTTTTACCCCGCTATCTATTTTTCCTAAACAAACAATCCTCTCATGAATCGTCTGCATAAAAAGCCGAATTGATCTAAAAGCAACATTCTATTAGTTATATTCCAAGTTATAAGGCAAGCATAATGGCCTGTTTGACATAGATAACACCACAAACAGCATATGGTCCAGAAAAACAAGCATGCTGCTAAAACATTTATAGTAGGTGTTATACTCGAAGCCACACCAAATTACCGATTAGCTAACTAGATGGCGGGTTAAGCATAGGACTATGTCATACTAGTAATAATATAATACCTGTTACCCTTATAGATCAGTTGCTAACTTCTCAAAATTAGTAATGGCTTGGTCCATAGCATACAAGATCATCTTCTTTACCTGCACCATCAACAAACATGATCATGGTTGCATGTTGCAAGATGGGCATGGTTTTAAAAAGTGTGAGGCGATGCTCTATATACAACCAAATAAGCTTTATGTACAAACAGAAGCTACATCTCTTTTACATATCAACCTTTTTATCTTATCAAGTAAACCATTCATAATTTCTTCATCCCTTTGGTTGTTTTTACATAGCAGCCTAAAGACTCCAATTTTGACTGTTTTGACCAAGATGTGCATGAGACGCCGCCTCAAGGCCCTGAGGCGGTTTCGTGCCTTGCACCTCATCTGCTTTTAAACCAAGAAAACGGGTGACCCAACAAACATGTTTGAAGATAATTAATGTGTTAATCACGGTCAGAAAACAGTATTATTACAGCAATAATCTGAATCCTTGAATAAAATGATTTAGGATGATCATAAATTAATGTGAAGGGAATGGGTATGAAGTTTTATTACCTCTAATTTGTCTTCTTTAGCTTTGTGATTAACGGGCAGCTTACGGAACTCCTCTGTGAGTCGGAGGCACTGTTGTATGTTCTCTGGAGAAACAAAATCCACTGCAACTTTGGTACATGACTGCAACAAAGCACATGGATTATAGCTTTGTGATATATCGAGTATTTAAGGGTCTGACTTTCTTTTCAAGAAACTTCTGTCTTTTGAGATTCTTTTAGGTCTTGGGTCACATGATATCACAGACGGATAATCCAAAATGTTTTAACAACAATTCAACAAAAATCACCATCTTCACCTTTCATTCTTATTCTTCCTTCAAATACCATTGGTGACCAGGTGGTCATTGAAGGTGGAAAGTAATCAGGACATATAGGTTTTGAAAATACATTCAAGATTCAAACTGCATCATCGTGTACATGACGGTGTACACATCAAAACGCCAAACATAACTTTGACAGAAATGTGGTTATTGAAAAGATAATATAATTATTACAAAATATCTTTATTGGATTCATATGTGGACAAATGATAATGTAAAATGGTAAGAAGTTGGCTAGTTGTGTGGAGAGTGGACCTAACCAACTAACTCCACTTAGAGAAATCAATTCTAGGAGATTAGACATTCGACTAAATATAACTCCATGAGGAATATTTGAAGCCCATCAAGGGCATTGCCGCCCCTTCTTCCTTAAATGGAGGCTCTAAAACAAATTAGTCCCAGCAGAACTGGTGTGTTATTTCTTTTGATGAATTTTTATTTTTAATAAATGGAAGTTTGATATTCAAATACATCGTTACAATATTAAATGATGATGGATTAATGTTTAGTATATTTTGTGAAATTAATGTGGAACTACAAGGTGTTTCATGTAGTGTATAAATAAATAATAATGCATGGTTGAGGACAATAATTTAAAGATAATATTTATTGCGATAAAAATGCCATAAATTAGTATATACGTGGTCTCAAGTTTTATATTTTAAATCAGAGACAAGAACAGAAGAACAACCTTGTATATTTGTTGCTTATTTACATCAGAGAAGACACGAATATATAAGAGAGGGAACCACCCCTACACAAACCGGGTTTTTTGGCCAAACCGCACCAGGTTGTAACCCGAGTCGGTTTGGTCAAACTAGGTCAAAACCGGGTTGAAACCCAAACCAGTCAGGGTCGGGGTCGGGGTCGGTTCATAGTTGTCAATAGCGAATAGCGGTAAATAGCGACAAGCCACCTATACGCTACGTAGCGAATAGCGGGCGCTATTTCACGTTTAGCGATACACTGCTAGAAATTTTTAGAAATATTTTATATTCAACTATTGTAGGATTTGTAGCAATTATAATCAATAATCATCTAAATCTTCATATATTAGGGTTATTAGCAACCCTATTTATATTAATCAAGTAAAAAATTAAAAAATAATTAAAAAAAAAAAGAAAAAACGCTATTGGGTCGCTATCTGGTCGAGAAATGGAAATAGCGGGGCCTTAACGAAACGCTATGTAGCGCGCTATAGCACGCGCTACGAGCGCTATTGACAACTGTGGGTCGGTTTGAGGGTAGGGTGAAGCCAACCCTATCCGATGCGGAGTAGGTCGGGCTTGGACCGACTCGGGTCGGGTTGAAACCGGTTTGAAGTCTTTTTTTTATTAAAATACAAATTTAACAAATAAACTAAGAATTTTTATTAAATATTTTAAAAGTTACAAAAACAAATTATAATACGTTACGATAAAAAATACATAGTCGTCGATACTCATAATAAAACGGGTTTGAGAATATTGAGCGTTTTTTAGATTTAAGAGTAGAGAATTGTGTGATTCAACCAACACAATCAATACCTCTTTATATTAACTTAAAGGGGCAAAATGGTAAAAAAAAAAAAAAGCAAAAAAAGGTCAAAAAAACACATATAACGGCTAAACCCTAAGGCTAATACATAACCTAATATACACATATAATCTAACACTCCCCTGCTTGTTACAAATATGATAATTCAGCTTCTAAACTGGTTTTTCGTTTTGACATGAGGAGTTGTTAATGTCCCATCTTCAAGCTTTTCCCAAGTGAAGTGGCAATCAACTTATATGTGTTTGGTTCTTTCATGGAATACCAGTTTATTTGCAATATGAGTGGCTACCTCATTATCATACCATAAGTTCATTGGTTTAGCTTGTGTTAAAATAAACTCACGAAGCAAATTACGAATCCAAATGAGTTCATAAGTTTCTGTCATAGCCTGTATTCTGATTCTACACTTGACCAAGACACAAGTTTCTTACTCTTCCAATAAACAAGATTACCCCCGATGAAATAAAAAAAAACCGATAGTAGATTGCCTGCTTGTAGGATCAACATTGTAGTCGGCATCTGTAATCCTTCAATGATGTGATGTCCATAGTTTTGATATAGAATACCAGGACATGGACTATGGACTACCCTTGGATCATCCCTGCAGGTATTTGGTTCTTTCATGGAATACCAGATTATTTGCAATAAGAGTGGTTACCTCATTATCACACCATAAGTTCATTGGTTTAGCTTGTGTAAAAATAATCTCACGTAGTAGGCATAGTTGTCAATAGCGAATAGCGGTAAATAGCGACAAGCCACCTATACGCTACGTAGCGAATAGCGGACGCTATTTCACGTTTAGCGATACACTAGTAGAAAGATTTAGAAATATTTTATATTCAACTATTGTAGGATATGTAGCAATTATAATCAATAATCATCTAAATCTTCATATATTAGGGTTATTAGCAACCCTATTTATATTAATCAAGTAAAAAACTGGTTAAAAACATAAAAAATAAAAAAAGGAATATTCGCTATTGGGTCGCTATTCACTCGAGAAATGGAGATAGCGATGACTAATCGAATCGCTATGTAGCGCGCTATAGCGCCCGCTACAAGCACTATTGACAACTACTATGGAAGCAGGTTACGAATCCGAATGAGTTCATAAGTTTCTGTCATAGCCCTGTATTCTGATTCTACACTTGACCGAGACAACATTCTTTTTCTTACTCTTCCAAGATACAAGATTACCCCGACGAGATCACAATAACCGATAGTAGATTGCCTGCTTGTAGGATCTACATTATAGTCGGCATCTGTAAATCCTTCAATGATGTGGTGTCCATAGTTTTGATATAGAATGCCACGACCTGGACTACCCTTGGACCACCCCTTCAGGTATTTGGTCCTTTCATGGAATACTAGATTATTTGCAATATGAGTGGCTACCTTGTTATCACACCATAAGTACATTGTTTTAGTTTGTGTAAAAATAATCTCACGAAGCAGATTACGAATCCAAATGAGTTCATAAGTTTCTGTAATAGCCATGTAATCTGATTCTACACTTGACCGAGACACAACATTCTATTTCTTACTCTTCCAAGATACAAGATTACCCTCGACGAGATCACAATAACCGATATTGCATGCTTGTAAGATCTGCATTATAGTCGGCATCTGTAAATCCTTCAATGATGTGGCGTTCATAGTTTTGATATAGAATGCCACGACCTGGACTATGGACCACCCTTGGACCACCCCTTCAAGTATTTGATTCTTTCATGGAATACCAGATTATTTGCAATACGAGTGGCTACCTCATTATCACACCATAAGTTCATTGTTTTAGCTTGTGTAAAAATAATCTCACAAAGCAAATTACGAATCCAAATGAGTTCATAAGTTTCTGTCATAGCCTTGTATTTTGATTCTACACTTGACCGAGACACAACATTCTGTTTCTTTCTCTTCCAAGATGTAAGATTACCACCGACGAGATCATAATAACCGGTAGTAGATTGCCTGCTTGTAGGATCTACATTATAGGCGGCATCTGTAAATCCTTCAATGATGTGGTGTTCATAGTTTTGATATAGAATGCCACGACATGGACTAGGACTACCCTAGGACTACCCCTTCAGGTATTTGAATATATGACTAACATCTTTTCAATGTGAGGTTCCTCGAGATGACATAAATTGACTTACCACACTTATGAGGAATGCAATATAGAACGAGTAATGGTTAGATAGTTTAGCTTTCCAACAGTCCTATACTTTTCAGGATCTTCAAGGTCTCCTTCATTTGCTTTCAACTTTACATTTGGTATCATCGGGCCATCACTATTCTTCGCTTCAATCATCCCTGAATTTCTTAATAAGCCCAAACAATACTCATGTTAAGCTAAAAAAATTCCTCTTCTACAGCGAGAAACTTTAATCCCTAGGAAATACTTCAACGTTCCTAGAATTTTAGTTTGAAAACAAATTCCAAGAAAGGCTTTTAACTTCTTGATGTTGGCTTCATTACCTCCGGTGATTACTATATCATTTACATATACAATCAGAAGAATGCGTCATGAGTCGTGAATGATCGTACGAACTCCTATTCAAGCCAAAATCTATTACCACAGTGTTGTATTTCCAGAACCGTGCACGAGAAGACTGCTTTAAACCAAACAAAGGTTTTTGCAATCTACGTGCTTTTCCATACTCCCCCTTAGCGACAAACCTAGGTGGTTGCTCCATATACACTTCTTCATTTAGATCACCATGTAAAAATTCATTTTTTACATCAAGTTGATGAAGTGCCCAATTATAGGTTGCGGCTAAAGAGATAAAGAGGCAGACAGAGGACAATTTAGCAACCGTAAGAATAATCCACCTCATATGTTTGAGCATAACCTTTGGTAAATAATCGAGCTTTTAACCAAGCAAGAGAACCGTCTGGATTAACCTCCGCTGTGAATACATGTTTGCAACAAAATGATTTTTTACATGTAAATCTAATCCATCCAAGTGTCGTTGTGATCAAGAGCCTTTATCTCCTCAATCATAGCATTACGCCATCTAAAGTGAGCCAAAGCTTCACTTATACTTTTAGGAATAGAAACAAAATCTAGGGTGGCAACAAACGAGTTAGAGTTGTTGAAGTTCATCATAAGAAACAAAATAGGCAATAGGATAAGTACACGTGTGTTCACCTTTCCTGGAGGGAATCAGGAAGATCATAGTCAACCACCAGGGAATTCGTGGACATTATCAAAGCAGGATCTAATTTGGAGTGATGTAGCCTATGATATACTTGAAAAACAAGAGGTTGGTCCGGAAACAGACGGTTGTTCAAGAACATACGATCGCTCAGAAAATAAAGGATGCACAGGGATCGGAGACTACTCAAGAGTCGAGAGTCAGTACATCAGTGGGTAAAGGGTATACCAATAATTCATCAATCTCCCCCGAAGTATGAGGGTCATAGTTGTCAATAGCGAATAGCGGTAAATAGCGACAAGCCACCTATACGCTACATAGCGAATAGCGGTAAATAGCGGGCGCTATTTCACGTTTAGCGATACACTAGTAGAAATTTTTAGAAATATTTTATATTAAACTATTGTAGGATTTGTAGCAATTATAATCAATAATCATCTAAATCTTCATATATTAGGGTTATTAGCAACCCTATTTATATTAATCAAGTAAAAAACTGGTTAAAAACATTAAAAAAAAACAAAAGTCGCTATATGGTCGCTATGTAGTCGAGAAATGGAAATAGCGACACCTTATCGATTCGCTATGTAGCGCGCTATAGCGCGCGCTACAAGCGCTATTGACAACTATGATGAGGGTGCACCATGGAAAGAAAGGAAGATCTTTATGAAAAGTAACATTCCGGGATACAATATAACACTGAAGAGTAGAAGAAAAACACTCATACTCCTTTTGGAGACGAGAGTAACCAAGGGATACACATTTTAGAGATGTTACATCTAATTTAGTGAGGTAATGTTGGGTATCTCGGACAAAACAAGTGCTACCAAATGTCTTAAATGGCATAGGATAAATCGATTATGTAAAAAATAAAACCGAGAATGGGATATCACCGCCAAGAACTACTGATGACATTCGGTTAGTGCCCACTATGTGAAGCTACTAGTAGAGAAATCAATTCTAGGAGATTAAACATTCGACTAAACAACTCCATGAGGAATAATTGAAGGCCATTAAGGGCATTTGGCCCGTCTTCTCTTCAAAGGAGGCTCCAAAATAAATTAATTCTTTTGATCTATTGATGAATTTTGTTTAATAAATAGAATATTGATATTCGAAGACATTGTTACAATATTAAATGTTGGATCATTGTTTAGTATAAATTGTGAAATTGATGTGGAAATACAAGGTGTTTTCATGTAATGTATAAATAAATAATGCACGGTTGAGGACAATATTTAAAGATATTATTTATTGCGATAAAAATGTCATAAATTAGTATATATGTGCTCTCAAGTTTTATATTTGAACATGTAAGTTTCATGAAGCCCTAGAATATATATATATATTTTGAAAGGCAAATTTCTTAAATCCTATGGGAGTTTGAACCTATGACCTCCTCAAAACTTGATGTTCCGAGAGGGAATGCTAATAAAGGGGATAATAGTGACAAGTAATCGTGTCCTTGTTGTCGTGAAAATATCTTTGAACACTAGGAATTGCAAGAGTTTCGGGTTCCACAAGAAGTAAAAATGACCAATTCCACAAGAAATCAAAACAAAACTTTATCTACTAATTATTTAAATTAATAATGATAATCTAAAACTCGAACTATTTACAAAATACAACTTTGATTTGGTATTTATAAAAGACATACTTACATGTTTTATATATGTCAATTTACTTCTTATATCTTTATTAGTTCATTACTATTCAAATGTTCCATAAGATTGAAATATTTTGTTAGAAATCACATAAAATTTCAATAACAGAAATCAGCATTAGTTAATTTGTAGCAAATTATATTTAGAGTTTAATATTTTAGTTAAACATTTGTTAATGATCCTTCTACGGTTCACACCATAAGCAAGCAACAGTACTATGCTAGAAAAACCAAATACTTAGGGCAGCAGAAGGTTTCCACTTGTAATAATAACTAATGAACAAATGACACCCGGCTGATTATCGGATAGGGATAATTGTATCGTTACCAAATTCGGGAGGTCACTGTTAGCTGACACTTCCACAAGCACTCTAGGTGTTTGGTTTTTGGGCATAGTACGTTTTTATAGGCATAGCATTTTCTCCTTGGTCATCCTCCTCATAACCTTACCCCCTTTCCCTCTGCTGCAACAACAAATCCGAGCACCACCGGTCAATTGTTTGTTAGAAGTCGGATATACATGAGGCGCCACCTCCAACGCCTTTGGCGGAGCGCCACCTAGGACCGCTTCCGGTAATCGTGCCACCCCACCGTCGTTATAACACTAGGACCATTTCCTCCAACGCCTCACGCCTTGGGGGCGCATTTTAAAACGAAGTTAAGAACAAATACTAAACTAAAAGATAAAAGGAAAAAAAAACAAAGATGCACCTCTGCAAATTCAAAGGATTTAGAAACGCAGAGGTATACAAACCAAAGGGGGTTGCTTAAACTACGTGGTAGCATAATTGTGCATACCATGGTCATGGATACTTGCAAGTTGATTAGAAGCGGACTCTGAATGAATGTCATTACCCATCCAAAAAATCAAAGTAAAACCAAAAATGCTACACCACTGAAAGAAGTTCAAAGGGTTTTAAAAGCATGTAAGCAACACAGACAACAGAGTTGTACAAACCAATGTGGACCAAGTGGTTGCTTAATTGTAAATACGAATGTCCAGGGTCTCTATTAGGCATCAACTAGAGATTTAACACAATCTCAACTTGGTTTTAAAAAGCGCGCCTAGGCGCGAGGCGACCTCAGGCGCAAAGGGTGGCGCTTTTGATGACTTAAGGCGCGGGTGAGTCGCGCTTTTTTGGTAAAAATTTGGCATGAGTCGCAGGTGAGGCACGCGCCTCACGTACATGGGCTTCTTTTTTGCAGCAGAATGTTGTACATAGTGCTTTTTATGTTGTACATGTAGGTAATTTATATGTTAAAACATAAATAAAACTTATTATAGGTAAATTTTTGTGTAGGGGATGCTAAAAACCTATGATATATAAAAAAAAGTATATAATCGTTTTGCGCCTCGTGTACGAAAAGCTCACCGCTTTTGCGCTTTGCGCCTCGGTTTTAGAACCCGTCGCTTTTGTGCGCCTCTCGCTTTTTAAAACCAAGAATCTCAATGATTTGGCCATATTGACAGCTGCAGGGACAACAATTAATTTGCTCAACCAATCACAAGCAAGGGCACTCAAATGGCGTCATTCAAGAAGGTGACTAGGGGAGATTGATTGAAATAAATGGAAATGGAGTGGATAACTAGCCAAATATTCAACTCCAAGAGAAAAAGATGTACACCAGTCAGAATTTGAGAAAGGCTACAGAAAAAGAACTAGTTTATTTCTTTCTGACATGTTTCCTTTTAATAACATAGGAGCCTATGCATTACATGCTTTTAACATCATATTTCTTGTTTCGACATGTCTAGAATTCTATGTGGGGCATGTAATATCAAGATTGAGCAAGATTCCTTATGCAAAAAAGTGTTCGTTTTCAGCATGACCATTTGGCAATTGATCGTACAAACCAGTGTGTGTGTGAGAGAGAAAGAGAGAGAGAAGGGGGGGAGGAAGTGCGTTATAGAAACTGAAAATGAGAGAGTAACTTTACCTTGAGATTTCGCACTTGGTGTGGACATCCGGCAGGAATAAAAACCGCCTCTCCCAGCCTTTGTTCAAACGTCCAAGGTTCTATACCTAAAATATACACAATTATCCCATTAATTACAGTTTATGGATATACATGACAGAAGCTAAATTGGCAAATACCAACCATATTCCTCTTTTAGCTTCTTTTTATGTTCCAACGTCAAGTAAAATGTTTGATCGTGAATTGGATGATAAACCTTCAAAAAACAACTCAAGCCTCAAGATCAAGCCAAAAAGTAGCACAAGGAGAAGTATAGAAAACCACAACTAGCAAGCTTTATGTGGATATACCTTCTCAACAGGACAGCAATATGTATGTCGAAATTCTTTGGAGTGCTTTAATAAATACTCCTGTAACGCTGGCACGTCTTCTCTTCTGAAAATATCCCAAAGAGCACTACCTGTTTCTTCAGCATCTTCTTTTGGAGCAAAATCATGCAAAGTACATTCATTATGTTTATCCAGTGAAAGACCACTTGATTGATTCCATTTGGTAATCCCTCTGTTTATGCTTGCAACATGATTAGAGTCTTCTTCCTCATTTAAAGTATGTTCATCTTTCTTTACCCAAGAGTCATCAGCACATTCAAAAAGTGTTCCATTCTTTTCTCTTTTATCCTGAGCCCTGTGTCTTTTCTTTAACTCTTGAATTGCCCACTTCTGATCACTACTTACGGACACTTCAGCTGTGTGTGTCAATATGTTCACCTGCACCAGTAGAAACACCACAACTTATGCATGAAAATGGTGACTTAGATCAAGTTTTGTATTTAGGTATGAAAAGGTAAGTATAAAATATCATACAGCATCTGACATATCACAATGAAGCTTAGTAACAGAATCCCCTCTTCCAAGTTCTTCAGCCATTCCGTATGCAATATATGTCTTTGGACCCATATCAGGTTTTAGGACACCTGGTGGTAACTTGACAGCAAGATTGAGAAAACCTGACCTTGGATCAGTATACAGTTGGAGAGGCAATGCACTGATAAATTCATCACAATGGCGTGGTAGAAGATCCTCAAACTTATCAGATGGTGGCCAATCCTTCAGCTTCAGCATCTCTGGCCACATATTCATATATCGTCTTCCTTCTGTATAACCTTTAAAAAATTTCCGAGTACTAATTTCAACCTGTAAATTACAACAAAATGGAGTTCGAAAAAGCAATGGTGCAATAAAGTAAAAAGTAACAAACATTTTAAAGGTATACATCCCAGATTACCATTTCAACTGCCTGAAATAAAACACAACCCAAATTGACCAATTCATATTTAAATGAGGTGAAATTGCCACCTCTAATAAATACTAAACAAAGATAGTCACTCTCCAATAAATGATTAAAACTAAAAGTAACAGCTGGCAGCAATAACCACACATAAGAGAAGCCAGAATTACCTGACAACCAGCCAAGCAATCTATAGCCTTCACTTGTGACATCTTTGAACTGACATTTGGATCCACATGTTCACATAATGCACGCCACATAACTGTGGGTTCCCAGCTTAAACCAGGTGTCTGCTCTAGAATCTTCTTAACAATTACTGGTTCACCTTTAGCCCAATGGTGTCTAAACCGAACGAGCTCGACTTCTTTAGAATCAGGATAATATAAGCAGTTATCATCTGAGTCTTCTCTGTTGGCTGCTTCTAGATGCATCTTGCCAACAGTTGTAAAAGAATTTGTAATAATGTTTGATTCATCAATTTTGAATTTATTCGATATACACTCGGCTTTTGCTTCCAAACCTGAAATCCTGTCCTCCTGTAATAGACGCTTGAGCTCCAATAAACAATCACCGCATCCGCCCATATCTTTTGGAGCACAAAACAAACTCCCATCGTCTTTAGCTACCCATACAATAGCAGAATCACAGGGGCTTTTTGAATTTTTTTCATGAAAAGACTCTGTTAGCGGCAGCGGGTCCCCCCCATGAATATAATCCGAACCTCTATCAAAGTACCTGAAGTCAACTTTTCTTTGACCATGAAGACCGTTATTCCTTATTTCACGACAGCAACTAAGACATAGCTCGTATGAGCATTTTGGACAACTTCGATGAAGATCAATGATTGATGTTGAACAGTGGTTGCTGCTCCATGAAAACAACAAGCACAGAATTATAGTAATTGAAAAGAATATACTCATTCATTATCTAGAGAAATTAACAAGAAAATTACCAGTAGACACGTTCATCAGTGGAACAGCTAGTCTGCCCTACTATAATTGAAGACTCTGATACCCCTGCATACAAAGCAACACCTTCACTTCACTAATTTTTTTTATTTTAAGGAAAAAGAAATTTTTATCAGCTTTTTTTCCAATGATTACCATGAACATGCGCTTCCACCTCTATCTCCTTATTTTGTTCAACACGAATTTGTTTTAGAAACGGTAGGATTAAGTTAATAATATAGAGAAGATGCTGCAACTTCTCAGCATCAGAAAGATCTATGCTTGACATCTGTTGTTTAAAAAGTGTCAAAATAAGATGGTTAGAACTTATAATATGCCATGTTTACAGAAAAAATAACAAACCTTTAAATTTGAGTGTAAGCACAAATTGCAATTGCAATTTCCACGGCAACATGGGCATAAATCTGCAACTTCTTCTTCTGATAATTGAGGATACCTGTCAAGAAATAGAATCCATTTATGAGAAAATCAGTATCATTTACAGCCAATAAACTGGAAACAGTAGCAGAGGAGTTACCATTGTCTGATGCACTGGATACAGTATATTCTTTCATTACATTTGGTGCAGGGAACAACGATCGTTCTATCATTTTTCTTACATTGATGACACTTTGGATGCTCGTTTCCCTTTTTCTGATTCTGGTAGATTATAGTGGGGAATGTAAGGTAACAACTAGTAAATAAACATGTAAGGGGATAAAAGAACAAGCCTATACCTTGATGTTGATAACAGTACTTGTAGTGCCACTCGATGAAGCAGAACTACAATCTCCTGTGTCTTTGTTTCTTGTTTTCCTTATCGTATCATTTGAACTACTGCTTTTACTAGGATAAGATTTCACAAAAGACGTTTGTTTTTTCTCTTCTATGAAGTCAACATCCTTTTCCACTTTCCTGCCTTTCATATTTGCTTTTGTCTCAACATTATTCAAGTCATGTTGTTCAATTGATGTCGAAATTACATTTCTATCACCATCATAATCATAATCATCATCGTCATCATCTTCTTCTTCTTCATCTACATCATATTCACTAGCATGTTCGTTTTCTTCATCAGATTCATCTACCCAGTCACAATAGAACATATCGTTTTCAAGAAGTTTTCTATTAGAAACAGTACGACGGCTTCTTGATACTCGTACATTACGTGGGCTACTGTTAACATCATTTTGTTTGCTCTTATTGCTGTCTGTGAGTTCCTGTTCCTCCTGCTTATCTTCCAAATGGCTGGTTGTTGCACGTTGTCTTTTGTTTGACGGTTCTTTCTTCTTTGAAGCACCTTTGTTCTTGGAATTTAGTTTCTCATTTGAAGCTCTGCAATATTTAGCATGTCTCCCTTTATGTTTTGAAGCTTTTGATCTTTTTCGTGGTGGATACAGAGTGAAGTCGTCATCATCTTCATCTTCTTCCTCGTTATAATCCTCATCAGAGTCACTGGCATCATTTTCAACACCTAAGGAGCATTTTGATTTCCCATATAAACCTTTGATTCCATGAGTTCTTGCTGCCTTCATTAACTTTTTTGTTTTTGATGTTGATGTGTTCTTGATTTGAACATTTGCCTTTTCATTTTCAGAATCAGTGTGATTACTGAATATTTCTTTCTGGATAGAAGATTTTGTCCTTTTCATTGATGACCGTTGAGAACTCGTGAGCTTGTGAACCTTTCTCTCTCTTTTAATTCCAAGAACACTGGTTGAGACTTGCCTCACATTCATTTCTTTAGCACCATAACTACTCACTTGATTTTCCTTTTGAAATAGCACATCCATCTTCACTATTGACACAGAAAACACAGATACATATATTTAGAAAAACAGAAACAGCCTATAGCACTGGTTCATCACATATCTAGATGAAACAAATTTCATAATTCGCCTAAGGTTAAAAGTCAGTAGTTTCCTTAACTAAAGTTGAAAAAAGTAGTAACTCAGCATACAATCTGCAACTAGCTCAATTCAGATTTCATAATCTCACAAAAATTGTACTACATCAGTCCATTTGGCCTCACTGAACAACAGAACTTGATTTTGAAGTAGATTTCAAAATCATTAATGGTGGAATCATCAATGCCTCATTTTTCAATCAGAAACACTGAATCGAACAGTGCTAAATCAAGTAAATAGAAACCTTCAAACTAACTTGGCTAGGTCACAAAAGTTAAGAAAATTTTCACCTCTAAATGCTTTCACTTTCTCGGAACTAAATGTCAAAACAATCACAATGAACAGGTTTATACCTAAATCAGGATGGTAACAGGTTTATACCATGGTTGACTCACGTCAACTCCCCGAGTCAACGAATCAACAAGCTCCGATGTATCTAAATGCACACACAATCTCGCAAATTACACGTTCAATCATCCGAATTTCAATACTTATTCAGCTTAAACACACCTCCTCCATCCGATCAATCCTAAATTCTTCAACTACACGTGCAATCGATTACTCGCATTTACGTATAATCGAATAGCATAACAAACAGAAAACCTAATTTTAAACAGACGAAACTGAAACAAGTGCTACGAAATTCACTCACCGAAATTCACGAAATCGAGTAGATTTGAGCGCACGAAATCATGAAAAGGATAACATCAATCGAAGAAACAGTACTGCGATCGGATGGTTGGAAGAGGATCGGATGGTTGGGAGAGGATCGGATGAATTGAGGCGAGGGTTAGGTCAAGAATGACAGAGGTTTTCACGTAGAGAGAGGATGCATTCTCTGATCATGATCTTTGTATTTATGTTGAGATTTTGAAAATGACAATCGCATGAAAAACGCAAACGACGATGGCCAGCGATGGAAAAATATGCTTGGATGATTGACGTCTTTGGCTGATGCCACGTCACTCATCCTCAAGTAAATTTTCGGACCGGATATACACGTTAGTTTGTTAAAAAATATTAGTTATGAAACTATTTTTAAATTTTATATAATATTATTATGAAGAAAAAAAGCCAATGGATTAGTGGATTATTTTATTACCCAAGTAGAAAAAAATAAAAAGAAAATATTTAATGAAATGACTTTGATAAACGAATATGTATGATTTGGGTAACCGGTCAGGTATCACCTAATATTGTACTCATTTAATACACGTGAAAATTTTTAAAACTAATCTCAATAGCGATCTTATATCGAAACACTTGTCCTGAATGTTTTGGATTTCAAGTCTACCTACTCGATTCAGGTTTGATTGTTGTCGCTAATTAGAAGTGTTAAATGGTAAAAATACTGTGACAAGTTGAGAAAGAAACCTAAATTTACACAAGTAAAAAAATATAAGATACTAAACTTAAATTTACTAGTTTATGTTTAGTTTTAAAGGGTTTAGCGCACTTTCAACCATAACAAGTAACAAATAATAATTATAGAAAAATCTAAACCCAAATAAATAAATAATACAACAATAATTATATATTACTAAAGTCGTAGGTCGACGGTGTTCATTGAACATTAGTTTTTTTTATAGTGTTATATTTCTTTTCGTAGTTAACTAAGTTGAGAAAGAAACCTAGAACCAAAAGCTTTGTTTGGATCAATGGCCAAGACCTTCCATTCCAACCATAGTTACGAGGTTTGAATTGTAAAGTAATGGAGAAATATCATATCCATTCTCATTAAACAATAAGGGTATAAATACCAAAAAAGATGAACTATGAAACAACTAATTACAATAATTACAAATATAATATACATAAATATATAGTATTCCCTCTCGGTTGAAGCAGAATATTGTCAAATGCAAACACTAGATCTGAAGAATGTAAACAGTTGTTTAGGAAGACCTTACACTAGATCTGAAGAATGTAAACAGTTGTTTAGGAAGACCTTTGGTGAAGATATCTGCAATATTGATAATCAGCGGGAATATGAAGAACTCGAATAGAGCTGATTTGAATCTTTTTTTCGAACGAAATGAATGTCGATCTCTACATGTTTTATTATTTGATGTTTCACCGGATTGTGAGACATGTGCGCTGCTGAAATGTTATCACAAAATAAATGATTGTGGCATATCGAATAGGCACATAAAGTTTGAGCAAAAGGTTTCAGAGTTAACTGGTTTCAGCTGCTATGTTGGCCACCCTCTATATTCTGCCTCGGCACTCGAGCGTGAAACCGTAGGCTGGCGTTTGGAAGACTATGAGATTAAATTTTCACCAAGAAAAACACAAAATCCAGATGTGGAACGGTGTGAATCGGGACAACCCCCCCCCCCCAATCGGTGTCAAAGTAGGTCGTGAGTTTGGTGGATGGAGAGGGGTTAATTTGAAGGCCATGGGTCAAAGTCCCTTGAGATAATGGAGAATACGTTTCAAAAATTGAAAGTGTAGCTCTCTTCGTGCATGCATAAAAAGACAGACTTGACGAACAGCATATGCAATGTCGGGCCGTGTAAAAGTGAGATATTGAAAGGCACCCGCCAGGCTTCTGTATAAAGTGTCATTAGGATGCCTCTCACCTGCAGTAGCACTTAGCTTAGAGTCAGTATCTGCGAAAGAAACAAACCACTATTCTTACAGTTTACCTGTATTCCAAGAAAATGATGAAGTGGCCCTAAATTGGACATGGCAAATTCTCTGGATAGAGACCAATAATCTTCCATAAAAGATTGAGATTAGATGTCGTTAAAATAATATCGTCCACATATAGTAATAGGTAGGCCATTTGAGTACCGTTCTTGTAGACGAAAAGTGGGCTTGTCACTAGTAGTGGTTTGAAAACCACATTGTATGATGTAGGTGGCAAATCGTTGGTACCACGCCCTTAGTGCCTATTTGAACCCGTATAGAGACTTCTATAGGTAACAAACATGAGTGGGATTATTTTGATCAGTGAATCCCGGGGGTTGAAACATATAAACTGTCTCATGTAAATTGCCATGGAGAAACACGTTCTTGACGTCCAACTGATGGATTTACCATGACCGTGAAACAGATTGACTTGCCAATGGTGGCAGGTTTAACCACAGGGCTAAAAGTTTCATCACACTCTACGCCCACTTACTGACAATTACCATTTACCACGAGACGTGCTTTATAGCGCTGAAGTATCCCGTCGACATTAACTTTGTGGCAGAAGAGCCACATGCACTGAATAACATGAGCCGACGGGAAGTCGTGGGACCAATTCCCAAGTGTTATTTTCCATTAGAGTCTTATATTCATCGGTCATTACCGAGTGCCAATTCGGATCGATCAGGGTGATAGTGGGATTTGGGTATGGGCGAAATAATCGGTGCGATAGTGGTGTGTAGGTTAAGAGGTACACTTCGTTTGGTGATCCCCAGTTGAGATCAAGTGACCATGGGTGGGTAGTGATAGAGGGTTGAGGTGGTGGTACGGGTGTCGAGGAGGCAGTGGGAACAAGAGGTTCGGATTGGGAGGTGGTTTGTTGGGTGTCGGCTAGGCTGAAATGTTATCACAATAAATAATCGTGGCATGTCTTATAGACACATAAAGTTTGAGCAAAAGGTTCCGAAGCAAACTGGTTTGGGCTGTTGATGTGTGTTGTGCTAGTATATATGTTTTAAGGATATATTTCAATACAATTTACAGGTTTTAAAATTTATAAAATGATTAATACTTTAACTAACTACACACAATAGGCAAGTGCATATATCGCAACTTAGTATAGTCTAGGTAAGAATCAAGTATCGAACCAATAGACACAGTAGCTCTTAGAACTCAATTGTTGTTATTGTTTAGTCAAATAATAAGGATAGTGATATCATTTAGTATAGAATCCACTTGGTAATAAATTGATATTTTAGAAATAGTTTTATAGTGTGGTCAGATAATAGAAATGGGGAACAACTCATTGATCAGGTTACCTTTCTTAATGACTGGTTGGAAGCTAAAAGGCCTTAGAAAGTGCTAGCATTCCTTGGGTCGTTAATTCAGACCTAAATGTGTAGTTGACGTGGCTCTAGGTACGGTTACCAAATCGTATGACTTGTTGGAAAGCTAGAATGCGTAGCTGTAACACCTCGAAAATTCCTATAAAATATAAGGGCTAAAGATGTTAGGAGTTGAAGTCCAGGGGTTGAATTGCAAATATACCAAATATCAAGGGGTTAAAAATGAAGAATTTTGGAATTTGGTCGATGTCGGACCTATATCTCAGGATATGTCGGTCCGACATGTGGAGAGGAAGGAAATCAGGAGAGTCAGACGCGTGTTTGATCACTCAGCCCCAAGTCGAACCGATATGCTTTTACATGTCGGTCCTATATGTAGATGTCCGACCGATATGCTTTTCATGCCAGTCCGATGTGTGTGCCCTACGTCAAATAAGCTGCCATAAAGGATGTCGGACCGAGATGCTCCTACATGTCGGTCCGACATGAATCCAAACTTGCCCTATAAATAGATTTCGAATGCCATAGCTTTTGAAATACCGTCTAGGTGAGTTCCTCTGAATTAAAATGTGTATTGTTACACAGTTTTTATTTAAAATATTCCTGATGTAATGCCCTATTCCAATTATATATAAGGCGTATTAAGTACTTATTACGTTCCAAGCGAGGCTGGGACCTACGGGTGGAAAGATTATATCATATTATTGGTGTAGGAGGACCAGTAATGTGGGATAGTTTATCCATTTTATACCGGTGGTGTGTGCCAGTGGCGGGAACGGTTGACTAGCTATATATATAACAAAAGCCTGATTAGTTTGTGTACTAATGGGTGGGACATGGGATTGCTGGTGACTGAATAACAACCATGTGGTAAAGATTCATGAACTCACCAACTTATGTTGATCCAGTTATTTTTATTCTCTTTAAGGTTGTTGCAGGTGGATCTTTTAGTGGCATTCCAGATAAATAATGTATGTAGATAGTTATATGGAAAGTCAGAGGATTGTGATGGATGATGGCATGCTTGGTAGAGCTGTCTTGTGGATGTTATGAGTTCCTTGACAGGGACTGATGTTTGATAGTTTGGTTTATTTGTAATAGACGTATGACTTATGACGTAAAACACTTTAGTAATTAATAAATGAAGTTTATGGTTTAGCTTCCGATGTGTGTTTTTGGTATCAACGTCACAGTAACTAGAAGGCGACATTCTGACCAGTATGTAGTTATCTGGCAAGTAGAATGTTCTGTCTAAGGAAAGTGCGGTGTATAAATCTCTCCTAGACCCGTCGTTCTTTCCTAGGAGCATCTCTGTTGGAGGTACTACTCTAGTTAGATAATCGTCCTGTGTTACGGGTGTGACAAGTTGGTATCAGAACCTTAGTTTAAGGGATTTAGATATTAATAGGAGGTTAGTATCTAGACTTAAACTAGGGTTCTGTAAGTTAGTTGGAATGCCATAGGTTGAGATGTTGACTTTCATTATGAATATAGCGGGTAATATCAAGGAAACAGATAATTAAATGCATTCTTGGCCAAATGTCTTTAATTTCTGATTTTATGGATCATAGCCAGTTATACGAATTCTGATGTCATACATCTGTGTGTAGGTACAATTGGCAGGAAGAGGAGGTGGTAGGGGTAGGACTCCTAATACTAGGTCTCGTACCTGTGACACGACGACTACTGACCCAAATGTAGAAGCGAACGTCAATACTGAACTTGAGCAGCATACATAGGAGGTGATTATGACAGAATCACAATTTCAAGGAGCGGTGGCATCTGAGGTCACCGAGTTGCTCCAAACAAATTTACCAGGAATCCTTGACGATGCTCTGCATAGGAGGATAGGCTCCAACAATCAAGGAAATAGGAATGAAGGAGCCAGAGGTACAAACCCATGAGCAGAGGATACTATTCATACCAATCCTGTAGGAAATAATAGTGGTGCTACCCGAACCCTCGAAACGGTTGTGATTACAAATCAAAACACGGGAGATAAGTACCAATGATGTACTTACAAGTATTTTAGTGATTGTCACCCCAAACCCTTCAACAACAAGAAGAATGCAATTGCAGCCATGTAGTGGATGACTTCTATAGATGCCGTAATCAAAATGAGTGAGTGCAAACCAGATCAAGCAGTCAAATTTGCTGCATATTCGTTCGAAGAATATGCACTTGACTGGTGGGAGTCAGTCAAGCAAACTAAAAAAGAGGAGTACACGGATAGGATGAAGTGGGAGGATTTAAAGGCATTGATATAGTAGATACTGTCCTCAGAATGCGGTAGACAAGATTGAGACAGAATTCCATCGATTTGAAGCAGGAAGTCTTAACAACCAAGAATATACCAGCAAATTCAATGAAATGGCCAAGCTGGTGCCACATCTTGTGACTCCTGAATCCCGAAGAATTAAGTGTTATGTAGAAGGACTGCCACCGAAAGTTCGAACCTTAGTAAAAACTACAGCACCTGGAACCATAGATTCGGCAGTACAACTTAGTGTAGTAATGTACGATGAGATAGAAACTCAGGAGATGGCTAACAAGAAGAGCCTGGAAAAGATAACCTATGAACCCACCAGTAACAAAATCCCAAGGAGAGAAGGATACAATTTGGGAAGAGGTGCTCAAGGAGTTATATGTAATAATTGCCAACAGACAGGGCACATTGCAAGATATTTCCCAACCATCAAATGCCACAATTGTAATGAGATGGGGCATTATAAGTCTAACTGTCTAAAGACACCTCAAGTTAAAACCGATGGAGGAGCCAAAGGAAGAGTATATATCTTGGGAGGAAGAAATGAAGAGTAGGTAAGTCTGTTATAAAATAATATGTGTTTTGGAAATAAGAATAAAGATAAAAGTTATGTTTTAGAAAGGAATTATGTGAGAACATAACCACCCTAGTTACAAAATATACCCTAAGTAGGATCATCGGTTAAAGAAGTAATTCCAAATTTCGAGGACGAAATTTCTTAAAGTAGGGGAGATTTGTAACATCGGGAAAATTCCTATAAAATATAAGGGCTAAAGATGTTAGGAATTGAATCCAGGGGTTGAATTGAAAATATACCAAAGATCAAGGGTTAAAAATGAAGAATTTTGGAATTTGGTCGATGTCGGATCGATATCTCAGGCAATGTCAGTCCGACATGTGGAGAGGAAGGAAATCAGGAGAGTCAGACGCGTGTCTGATGACTCAGCCCTAATCGGACCGATATGCTTTTACATATTGGTCTGATATGTAGATGTCGGACCGATATGCTTTTCAAGTCGGTCCGACGTGTGTGCGCTACGTCAAATAATCCGCCATAAGGGATGTCGGACTGAGATGCTCCTACATGTCGGTCCGACATGAATCCAAACTTGCCATATAAATAAATTTTGAATGCCGTAGCTTTTGGAACATCATTCACACACCAAAACACACTCAAACACACACACTTAGCCTAGGGATCCGTGCCAAGGTGCCGGTACGCGTTCAGAAGTCTAGTTTCTAGCATTTCGACTACAAATAGCCGTAGATAGTTCCAAGGTAAGGTTCCGACAACTTGGTTACTAACCATTAAGCTTTAATTATATATTATTAAGTTTATTATAGATCTTAATTAAGAAATATTAACAGTTAAATATACGTCGAGGTGCTGTCCGAAGTATTTGACATATTATTGATACGATAAGCTGAAATACTGTCCAGGTGAGTTCCTCTGAATTAAAATGTGTATTGTTACACAGTTTTTATTTAAAATATTCCTGATGTAATGCCCTATTCCAATTATATATAAGGCGTATTAAGTACTTATTACGTTCCAAGCGAGGCTGGGACCTACGGGTGGAAAGATTATATCATATTATTGGTGTAGGAGGACCAGTAATGTGGGATAGTTTATCCATTTTATACCGGTGGTGTGTGCCAGTGGCGGGAACGGTTGACTAGCTATATATATAACAAAAGCCTGATTAGTTTGTGTACTAATGGGTGGGACATGGGATTGCTGGTGACTGAATAACAACCATGTGGTAAAGATTCATGAACTCACCAACTTATGTGGATCCAGTTATTTTTATTCTCTTTAAGGTTGTTGCAGGTGGATCTTTTAGTGGCATTCCAGATAAATAATGTATGTGGGTAGTTATATGGAAAGTCAGAGGATTGTGATGGATGATGGCATGCTTGGTAGAGCTGTCTTGTGGATGTTTTGAGTTCCTTGACACGGACTGATGTTTGTTAGTTTGGTTTATTTGTAATAGACGTATGACTTATGATGTAAAACACTTTAGTAATTAATAAATGAAGTTTATGGTTTAGCTTCCGCTGTGTGTTTTTGGTATCAACGTCACATTAACTAGAAGGCGACCTTCTGACCGGTATGTAGTTATTTGGCAAGTAGAATGTTCTGTCTAAGGAAAGTGCGGTGTATAAATCTCTCCTAGACCCGCGTTCTTTCCTGGGAGCATCTCTGTTGGAGGTACTACTCTGGTTAGATAACTGTCTTGTGTTACGGGTGTGATAGTAGCTACCTCAAAGCCACTCTGTGAAGACCTAATATGCTGATGTAGTAATGGCTCTCAGTTAGGGTTACCAAATCATATGACTCTTCGAAAAGTTAGAATGATATGAAACACTAACCACTAAAAATCATGTAATGAAGATCGAAATTGACTGATTTATGTTTTTTGATAATAACGTGTAAGGGCTCCAGGTACGGTTACCGTAACCATCAACCAATTAGAAAGCTAAAATGTTGTTAGACATAATAACCACCACAAGGCCATACTAAAGACATCTTGACTACAACATACTTTAAAAAAAATATAACTTCAACTTCAAGCTTTACACCCCATGGCTCCTGGTGTGTCGTAAGTGTATATATGAAATTATATGATTTTAATACAAAAGCTTTAAATTTATCAAAGCGAAATTACTACTACACACTACAACACACTTAGAGCAAGTGTACCCGTCGTGGAAATAATATAGTATTAGTAAGACCGAGTGTCGATCCAAGGATACAAAGGCTCTTAGTACCAAACTTCAGTTGATGTCTAAGCTTTTAAAAATTTAAAAGTTGTTGATTTTAATTTTGGGAGCTTAAAGAGAATGGTAGAAATGGTAGAAGATAGTAGTAGTAATCAATGACAAGAATAAATCACTTTGGTTTGAATTCTTTTCGATGTTGTAGTTAGATTTAGTATATGGATTCTCAAAACATCACTATGTCGTAAGCATGGCAGTTATCACTTAAGCCGTTAAACCTGAAACACCCTACTTATTTCTTATTTTATAAGAGTATTATATTGCGGAAAACGGTCCCAGATTTTTCAAAACATCGTCACTAATGACCAAGGTATATTTTATTTATAAATATTGTTTTTACATAAGATGATTCATTTTCATCCTATTACATAGGGATCTTTCAAATCCGATAGCTCTGTTCTCAGGAATCTTCATTCCACATGCTTCTTTCCTACAGGGTTTGGAAAAACATTTTTGAATTAGCTCTCGCTAAGTAAGTACACTGCATCATTCATTTTATTATGAACCCTTTAGGTTCTTTATTATTGTTCAAGTATCCCGGGCTCTCGGCGCCCCTGTGACCATCTCTAGACATACCTCCGGTCACATCATTCGTATATTTTATGGGTGTGCTAACCCCCTCATGACCATCTTCGAACGTAGCTCATGTCAGAGTATTCATTTCATTCATGGGTGTGCTAACCCCCTCCTGGCCATCTTCGGACGTACCTCAGGTCAGAGTGTTGGCAAGGTCCTTATACTCGTCAGTATAGACCCCTTGCATTTTGTCACGAAGACTCATTTGCCACGAAGGCTCATTCATTTCTTAGCCCCGTAGGCTTTATTCTTTAGTTCTCTTCTTTATTATTGAGATCCACCTTACAGGCAGGGTATCTCTTTTCATTTGGGACCTTGAGTATCTTAGATTCACAACCTCCCAAATGTATCAAGCATTTGTTTTCATTTCACGTATATGCTTGATTTATTCCCAACCAATCATCACCTTAAAACTTCGTAACGGTTTCTCCACGATACAATAAAATAGTTTATATATAGGAAGTACCAGCGGCGTATCCACCACCCTTTTAACACTTCGTGAGTACTCTGTTATTCCATTTTAGGGTTTAAACTAGTTCCATCATACTCATTCATACTTGCACGTATCATCATGCATTCACGTATTTACTTTCATCATGCATTCACATATTCATGCATTCACATGTTCATCTTTCCTTATACAGAACATTCCGTTTGCCAGATAACTACATACCGGTTAGAATATCTCCCGATCTTTTACTATATTTTCATTCTTGTCTTTCAGTCTATACCCCTAAACATTCATAATGGTTTCACCACGAAGTATCAAAGAGGTTTATATATAGGAAGTACCAGCGGCGTATCCACCACCCATTTAATACGCCGTGGCTACTCCATTATTCCAGTTTAGTGTTTAGACTAATCCGTCATTACTTTTCTTTATTTTCCCGTACCTTAGTTTCATATATAGCACATAGCATATAATCATATCATTCACATAATTATTATCTAGGATACGGGTCCAGTGTACTTACATTATCCTTGGATAGTTCCTAGGTTCGTTCCTCGCTTTTCTGAACTCGAATCGCACTCATAGCGTACCACACTCGTAATCACCGTGCTCGTAATCGTCACTTCGGTCTCCTCGGTAAGCGTGTGTAAGTGTGTGTGTGGTAGTGGTGCTGGTGATGTTGTTTCCATTTGAACGACTAAATCCATCAATTTATAGGCTGAGCTCGCCCCCATAGCGGACCGTTATGCTGAGTGGTAGCAGTCCACTACCGCCCACTAGCCAGCTGTCTGGCATGCACCCCACGTAGCGGACCGTTTGCGGATGAGATAGCGGTCCGCTATCCATGTCGTGGCATGTCGGACCGTTATGGACCTCATAGCGGTCCGACATAGGGCTGAGTCATCAGCCACATATTTGCCACGTGTCATTCTTTCATCATTTCCTTAACCAACACATAGCAGACCATTTTGGAGCTTGTTTCATAGTTTTGCACTTTTGGTCCTCCAACTTTGAGGTTATTGCACTTTAGCCCCTTGACTTCTATTTTCCTTAAAATTTGGGGTGTTACAACTCTCTCCCCCTTAAATTAGCTTTTGTCCTCGAAACTTGTTAATCCTTAAACAACTAAGGATAATTCTTTTTCATCTCATCCTCATTTTCCCAAGTTATTTCTGATCCTTTTCTGTGCCTCCATTACACTAATACTTGTTTGATCGTTTTATGACGTAAATGCTTTTCTTTTGTATCTAGGATCTTCACCGGTTCTTCGACATATTTTAGTTTATCGTCAACCTCTATTTCTTCCAAAGGAACATGTGTCTTCTCGCCTGCCAGACATTTCCTTAAATAAGATACATGGAACGTGTTGTGTATCTTATTTAGTTCTTCAGGTAGCTCCAGTTGATAAGCTACCTTTCCGACTCATTTAATGATTTTGAAAGGACCGATGAATCGTGGACTTAGATTTCCACGTTTCTTGAATCGAATTAGACCTTTCCAAGGAGATACTTTTAACAAGACGTAATCTCCTTCTTGGAATTCTATCCGTCTACGTCACTTGTCTGCGTGTGACCTCTGTCTATCCTGTGCAGCTTTCAAACATGTCTTGATTAAGTCAAGATTTTCTGACGTTGCTTGAACTATTTCTTTGTTGCCTAACTCTTTCTGACCAACTTCTCCCCAACATACCTGAGTTCTACATTTTCTACCATATAGCATCTCATATGATGGCATACCAATATTGAAATGGTAGCTGTTGTTATATGAGAACTCTGCTAATGGCAGATGTTTATCCCAACTTCCTCCAAAATCAATTATACAAGCACGCAACATATCTTCAAGAGTTTGTATTGTCCTCTCACTTTGACCGTCAGTTTGAGGATGATATACTGTGATGATTAATAATCTAGTTCCCATATCTTCATGGAACTTTTTCCAAAAATGTGAAGTGAAACGAGTATCCCGATCAGAGACAATCGAGACTTGCACTCCATGTCTTGAAACAATCACTTTAACAAATAGATCAGCTAACTTTTCTGAACAGTATGTTTCACATATTGCTAGGAAATGAGCATTCTTGGTTAGCCTATCTACAACCACCCAGATGGTATCATAACCTCTAGTTGTTTTGGGTAGCTTGGTTATGAAGTCCATGGTGAGATGTTTCCATTTCCATTCCGGGATTTCTAATAGTTGTAATCTTACATATGACTTCTGATGTTCTGCTTTAACTTGTAAACAAGTTAAGCATTTCGCTACATATTTCATGATATCAAACTTCATTCCGAGCCACCAATAATCCTTGTGTAGATCTAGGTACATTTTCATAGTACCCGGATGAATTGAATATCGTGATTTATGAGTTTCATCAATAATTATAAGTCTAAACTCACCTGATCGTGGTATCCACATACGACCAAATCGAGTCTTGACTTTATATTCATTCTCCTCTAGAAATTTCTCCTGACCATCAATTCTTTCTTTCTTAACATTCTCAGTTTTTAATGCTTCGATTTGGGCGTCTCGAAGCTGGCTCATGAAATCTAGAGTTATTACTAACTTATATGCTTTCACCCGAATAGGATGATGCTCTTCCTTACGGCTTAGAGCATCGGCTACTACGTTAGCTTTTCCAGGATGATATAATATCTCACAGTCATAATCCTTGACCAGTTCCAACCACCGTCGTTTCCTCATATTTAAAGCTTTATGGTCAAAGAAATATTTGAGACTTTTGTGGTCTGTATAAATCGTATACTTCGTTCCATACAGATAATGCCTCCAGATCTTTAATGCGCACACCACCGCAGCTAGTTCTAGATCATGGGTTGGATAGTTTACTTCATGTGTCTTTAGCTGTCGAGAGGCATAGGCTATCACCTTTCCTCTTTGCATCAGAGCACATCCTAACCCAAGCTTTGAGGCATCAGAATATACCACAAAATCTTTTACTCCTTCTGGCAATGCTAAAACTGGAGCTTGTATCAACTTTTCTTTCAAGGTTTGGAATGCCTTCTCATGATCTGCATTCCATTCATATTTCAAATTCTTTCGGGTTAGCTTAGTTAACGGGGTGGCTATCGTGAAAAAATCCTGGATGAATCTTCTATAATAGGCAGGTAACCCCAAGAAACTTCTAACTTCTGATGGGTTCTTAGGTGAATACCATTTCATTACAGCCTCTACCTTTGCTGGGTCTATTGAGATGCCTTCTGCATTTACAACATGGCCTAGAAATTGAATTTCTCTCAACCATAATGCACATTTTGAGAATTTTGCTTACAATTTCTCCTTTTGTAGAGTATTAAGTACTTCACGAAGATGTTGTGCATGTTCTTCTTCACTTTTTGAATAAATCAAGATATCATCAATGAAGACAATAACGAATTTGTCTAACATTGGCCGGCATACCCTATTCATGAGATCCATGAAAACTGCCGGAGCATTCGTTACTCCAAAAGGCATCACTACAAATTCATAGTGTCCATAAAGAGTTATGAATGCTGTCTTAGGCACATCTTCTTCTCTCACCTTGACTTAATGATAACCGAATCTTAATTCAATTTTGGAAAACCAACTAGATCCTTGTAATTGATCAAACATATCATTAATTCTAGGTAAAGGATATCTACTTTTGATAGTCAATTTGTTTAATTCTCGGTAGTCTATACACATTTTTTTACTACCGTCTTTCTTTTTCACGAACAGAATTAGTGCACCCATAGGGGATACACTTGGACGTATGAATCTCTTGTCGAACAACTCTTGTAGTTGTGACATCAATTCTTTCATTTATGTTGGTGCTAACCGGTACGGAGTGTTATCTACCGGCTTAGCTTCAGAAATTAAGTCGATTTTAAACTCGATCTCTCTCAGGTGGAGCACGTGGGAGATCACCTGGGAATTCTTTTACCACCGGAACTTGATCTAGTTCTTTCCCTTTCATCTTTACATTAGCTACGTAGGCTAAGAAGGCTCGGTGACCTTGTCTCACGTAGCTACTTATCTTGGCCATCGTGCATAGCGTAATCTGGTTTCATCGTTTGCCAATGATACTAACTTCTTTTCCTGTAGGCGTCGTGAAACGTACAATACTTTGATTGCATATAATCGTTTCGGCATACAAAGATAACCAATCCATTCTAATAATCACGTCGAATTCTTGCATTAGCATCAAGATTAAGTCGACGAGATATTCTTCTCCTTCTATCAGTAGTCGGCAATCTCGGCATATTTCAGTTACTATGCAGTTTCGATCACTTATGATTTCAACCTCTAATGCCTTAGCCAACTTACTTCTATTGAAGTTTCTAGAGTTTGCATATTTTAATGAAATAAATGAGCGACTAGCTCCAGCATCAAATAAAACACAAGCAGGTAGGGAATTCAAGAGGAATGTACCTGATACAACGTCAGGAACATCTTTCGCTTCCTCTGTAGTGATCTGAAAAGCCCTACCCCTTGGCTTCGGAGCCTCGATCCTCTTTACTTCATTTTCTGCTACTCTTGACCCTTCTCCTGTCTTTTCTGTTTGTACTTTTATCTCAGGACATTCTCTGTTGAAGTGTCCTGGCTTATAGCAGTTGTAGCATAATATTGTTCCACTCATACACTACAATGCAGTGTGTCCTGCCTTTCCACATATATTACAACTTAAAGACTTAAATCGGCACTCTCTCGGGTAACTCCTTCCACAAGTCTTGCAATCATGCACTCCCTTTCTCGGGGAGGAACCGCCTCTTGGTTTGGTAAATTTAAATTTCTTGAGAGGCATAGAAAAAGGATAACTTTCTCCTTTCATCTTCCCATCTCTCTCAGTCTGTTTCTTGAGCTCAGTCTCACATTCCCTAGCCTAATCAATCATTTCCTCCAAGGTTGCGCACTTGGATGGATGGATAAACTCCCTAATGTCAGTCTTTAAAACGAGATGGTATCTCGTCATCAACATTTAAGGGGTTGTTAATAAAGCTGGACATAATCTAGCTCTGTCAAAGAAGATTCTTGTGATTTCATCTACAAACTCCGTTGTCTGACAGAGTTAAAGAAATTCCTCCGTGATTCTCTCAATTGCCGCTCGAGGGCAATAGTGTTTTAGGAAGAGATCTTTAAGTTCTTCCCACCCCATCTCCTTAATTTTGTCTCTCCCTTTCTCTATCTTCACCACTCACCACTCACCACCAATCGTCGACTCGTGCCTTCAATTGGTTGGTCGCGAAGGTAACCTCATCTTCCTTTTCGTTGTGACATGTATCAAAATCAGTTTCTATAGAAGCAATCTATCTTTTTCTAAAGGTTAACTGCTCCCTTAAACTCTAGAGGTTTGCATGTCATGAAATCCTTATACGTGCAACGAGTTGATTTCGTATCAACTTTCGGATTTCTTCCTTCTCCGTTATGAATAGTCTCTTTATGATTTTCGAACCAGCTTTCTAATGAGCTTTGTAGATCCGCTTGTAAGATCGGGAAGTTTGCATCGAATGCCTTTCCTACTTCTATTGCGCTTTGTCTCCGGGACTTATTCAACCTCGTTTTCATTATGAAGTGGAGACCCAACTCTCCTGTGGCTTCCCTCATTGCGTATTTCATCGTTCTGATGTTCAGCCATTGTTTGCTGAAACATGGCATCGTTTATTCTCTCATTCGTTTACCCTAATCATAGTCTAGGGTTTTATACTACATGCCTTTTATTAGTTTAACCCTACTTAATCATTCTAGGGTTTCACATAAGGCTCATACTTATATGCATATATACATTCAATCATGTATCTTAATCATGCATAATCACATTTTTGACTTACTATCTGCTGACATAAATTATCATATGACGCTTGCGATATCATGATGGTCCCATACATTAGCTCCAATACTGGCCAGGTATAAGGCAATGTATGTTACGTGTCATGATACTCCTAATTATAACATAGAGTTTATATCATACAAAATTCAGCCCACATAAACTCATACATTTTTGTTTAAGCACTGGAATTTAAACATACCTACTTCCTTGGATGGCCTCAGATTGAATCCCTATTTATATCATGAGCACTTATGGTTTGAGTTTAAGCATACCCTTTCTGATACTTAAATCCCTCAAACCGTGCTCTGATACCAACCTGAAACACTCTACTTATTTCTTATTTTATCAGAGTATTATATTGCGGAAAACAATCCCAGATTTTTTAAAACCTCGTCACTAATGACCAACGTATATTTTATTTATAAATATTGTTTTTACATAAGATGATACATTTTCATCCTATTACATAGGGATCTTTCAACTCCGATAGCTCTATGCTTAGTAAGCTTCATTCCACGTTCTTCTTTCCTGCAGTATTTGAAAAAATATTTTTGAATTAGCTTTCGCTAAGTAAGTACACTACATCGTTCATTTTATTATGAACTCTTTAGATTCTTTATTATTGTTCAAGTTTCCTCGGCTCTCGGCGCCCCCTTGATCATCTCCGGATGTACCTCCGGTTACGTCATTCGTATATTTTATGGGTGTGCTAACCCCTTCCTGACCCTCTTCGGATGTACCTCCGGTCAGAGTATTCATTTCATTCATGGGTGTGCTAACCCCCTCCTGGCTATCTTCGGACGTACCTCCGGTCAGAGTATTGGAAAGGTCCTTATACTCATCAGTATAGACCCCTTGCATTTTGTCACAAAGACTCATTTACCATGAAGGCTCATTCATTTCTTAGCCTAGTAGGCTTTATTGTTTAGTTCTCTTCTTTATTATTGAGATCCACCTTACAGGCAGGGTATCTCTTTTTATTTGGGACCTTGAGTATCTTAGACTTGCAGCCTCCCAAATGTATCAAGTATTTGTTTTCATTTCACGTATATACTTGATTTATTCCCAACCAGTCCTCACCTTAAAACTTCGTAACGGTTTCTCCATGATGCACTAAAAGAGTTTATATATAGGAAGTACCAGCGGCGTATCCACCACCCTTTTAACACTTCGTGAGTACTCTGTTATTCCATTTTAGGGTTTAGACTAGTTCCATCATACTCATTCGTACTTGCACGTATCATCATGCATTCACGTATTACATTCATCATACATTTAGATATTCATGCATTCACATGTTCATTTTTCACATATTCATACTTGTTAAATATTGTAAACTGGGGTGATTATTCTTCCAGAGCAGTACCTCCAACAGAGATGTTCCTAGGAAAGAGTGACGGGTCTAGGAGGGATTTATACACCACTCTTTCCTTAAATAGAACATTCCGTTTGTCAGATAACTACATACCGGTTGGAAGATCTCCCGTTCGTTTACTATATTTTCATTCTTGTCTTTTAGTCTATACCCTAAACATTCATAATGGTTTCACCACGAAGTATCAAAGAGATTTATATATAGGAAGTACCAGCGGCGTATCCACCACCCCTTTAATACGTCGTGGCTACTCCATTATTCCAGTTTAGTGTTTAGACTAATCCGTCATTACTTTTCTTTATTTTCCCGTACCATAGTTTCACATATAGCATATAGCACATAATCATATCATTCACATAATTATTATCTAGGGTACGGGTCCAATGTACTTACATTATCCTTGGATAGTTCCTAAGTTCCTTCCTTTCTTTTCTTAACTCGAACCGCACTCGCAGCGTACCGCAATCGCAACCACCACGCTCGTAATCATCACTTCGGTCTCCTCGGTAAGCGTGTGTGGTAGTGGTGTTGGTGATGTTGTTTCCATTTGAACTCTGGTAATGACCCTACAAGACGTAAAGGTAAATGAAAAATTAAAGTTTGTGGAACAACCTTTGTAGATCCAGGGCAGGCAGGAAAAAAAATTGAAAAAAAAATTGATGATTGTGAAAGTGAAATGAAACTCCAGACGTGGCCCTGGGTACACGTGGGAACTGGAGTTCGAAATGAAAAAGAAATATCCTCACTTGTTCTAGTAATCTCGGGTACGAGATTAAAACAAGGTGTGGAGGATGTAATACCTGCCGCAAAAATGTCTAAAAAATGCCAAGGTTAGAACCCAAAAGGGCTTGTGTATCTAAAGTACCAAATTCTAGGGTTAAAAATGAAAATTTTAATTTCTGGGTAAATAGCGAACCGCTATCATATTTTCCAACGGTCCGCTATGAGTAAAGGATCGGATAGCGGACCGCTATCGTCTGGATAACGGTCCGACTAGCCGCAATTTCTAGTGCTGATACGTGTCCTGTGACTCAGCCCTAAATTTTGACGCGTGTCTTGATAGCGGACCGCTACGGTCCCCATAACGATCCGGTAGCCGTAAAACGAGGTTCGGTCCAATCAGATTTGGACGTGTAGGGCTGACGCAATCATTGGGTGATAGCGGACCGCTACGCCCCAACATAACGGTCCGCTACGGGTCCATTTTTCAGCCTATAAATAGCTGGTCGATTTCAGCTTCATTCCTCATCCCAAACTCATTTTCACTTCCCAAATCTTGTTCTAGAAGTTCCCTAGGTTGTTCCCGACGATCCCGGTCCAACTCCCGCTCGTTGTAGTGCTCGTTTTAAGAAGAAAACGCTCGTAGAAGTGTTGGAACGCTAGAAAAACCAAGTTAGGAAGCTGATTCTATAATTTCCAACTTAGAGGCCCATTCCTATTATCAAGGTGAATACTTTATCTATTTCAAAACTTGTGTCAAACATTTACGTTTACGAAAATGGCCAAATAAAGGTTAAGGGAATAATGCATGACGTTCTTCTACGAACAAAACATTCGGGCCATACACGGATCTCGGGTGGAAGTCCCGGATTGCGGCCGGTACTTATGTTATAAAAATTTCGGAGGCGTAGACCTGGCTATTGTTACAAGGCATGATACAAGTGTATACAGTGGTGCATATGATCAGGAGATAAGGGCCTGCTGAATGTGTAGATTGAACACAAAGATGTGATTATGAAATTAATAATTGTTTGTGCCAAATGATTTTATGTTAAGATAATAGTATTCACTGGCGTTCACGCTGACGTTTTATATTCAAAATGTTTTCAGATAATGAATAAAATGTAAAAGAAAAGGGATACAGACAGACATAATATCTGACCCATGAAATGAGAAAAGAAAAGGATGAAATGCATGCTGGTTTATCAGGCCTCATGCGTAGATAATCCTAAAAAGAAGAAAAAAAGAGATTGGACCAAGGGATTGATCAACCTTGGATAGTACTATTTTCAATTGCTTGAACTTGTCCATAAGAGACAAGAGATATATTTGATTTCAAACACTGTTTGTAATCAATATGAAAAGGGTATTTAAATCCTTGTGTTTATAAAATAAATACAAGTCTTTTGTTTTCCAACTGGGTCTTGATATTTACAAATACAACCCTCGAGGTTGAAACAAATGATGAAACGATCCTTGTGAAAAAGATTTTCGCTGTGTTTTATAAAAACTCTGAAATCAAAACAGGTACCAATCGAGATCACACAAGTCCACGGGGTGCCTGAGGCGGGGTGTGATACAAAGACTTGTATAAAGACGTATAACCTTGAATAAATGCTTAAACAATGGTTTTTCAACATGTAACCCCCAAAAATTCAAAACAATTTAAACTTTCAAAATGCTTGCGGAAGAGAGATTCAAGTTTCCTTTTCATCTACTACAAAGCGCAACCACTTCCCTTCAAAGGTTTCCATCTGATGTCTTTCATTTAAGTTTCAAGTTACTACATATGGATCCTTGATGAGTTATGTTTTCTAAAGTTTAAAAGAACATGTCAAAACTAGCTTCCATTGCAAAAGATTTCATTTAGACTTGTTTAAAACCCATTAGAAATATGACGAGCCACGTTTTTATCCTTCATTCACAACAACTTTACAAGATCTTTTGGGCGGGTAGTAAAGAGACGGTAGATTTAGAGTTATCGAGATTTTTTTAACTAATTTAGTAAATTACATTAGAAGCCGATATTATTTTTTTTCAACAACTGCAAATATATAAAAAGGAAAGAGGACCCGATTAAGATAACCGAGACCAACAAACATTACATCAAAAGGAGAACGTTTTAAGCCATTCATCCCAACAAAAAGAGACTTTTCTGTTCCTACTAACAAACCACAAATACGAATAATTAACTATAACATCAAAAACACTTTCACACGTAGAGGATTGAGGATCGAAAATGGACTTGTTTCGGAGTCTCCATAAAGTCCACAAAGTAGTAAAACAAACCGCTTCTATCAACGTTTTCTTCATTTTAGGTAAATGGGGAATCAACATAATTCACAATCAACTTCGAGCGAGTATAGGAGATATAATCAATATCAAGCCATTTAAAGACAGAATTCCAAGCCATTAGGAGCCAATATTTAATATCGAAACTCTTATTGATAGACCTTTAATTTTCAATATAGAATTATGTTTTGTTTCTTATTTGTATAATAATGACATGTTTGTCCTTCCACACTAGTGTTAAACATTCTAAGATAAGATGTTTACAAAAGAAGGTATAACTTAACATTACTAAATACATGACTGACTCAAAATACAAGGTAATATAATTCTTACCATTTTATCGTACCATAGATATCTACGCGACGCTTACATGGCAAAATTTGATACGCTTTATAACGCTACTTATCCAAATGCTTATGTGGCATAACTTCATCTATGTCGAGTGCCACATTATGCTACCTCCCCGACATCAGTTGAACTAAATCTTGATTTTCATAGAAAGATCCAATGTCCCAATCCTCGGTTGATGATGAAAGTGTCATTAGTGCAACCACAATAGACCTCATGCTTGGCCTTAAGTGAGGGTTTTCATGTGTACAAGCTCTAGCAAGCAATGCTACCTATGTGCACTTAAAATATAAGTAATTTGAACCTTAAAAACAAATGTAGTATATCTTTTCTTTTAAGGTTTCACTCACCTTGCGAACCGAATCGAGAGGGTACTCGGCTCCAAGCCTTGGGTCAACTAGTTTGCGTAAACCTTCACTCGGCTCAGACAAACTTAGGGCCTCTTCAAACTAAAAAAAACAAAGACCAATAAACATCAACATAAATTGTAAATAATTATAAATATTTGAAAAAAGATTTCATGAACTAACCAAACCGACAAGTCCTTTGGACTCGTTACCAAATTCATTCGTCTTGACAATGGCTTCTTTAGCCGATATTAGCTCAAACAACACAACCCCGAAAGCATACACATCAACCTTTGGAGAAACCTCACCGTATTGAGCGTATCTACACTAACATATTTCACTTTAGACCTTGTTCTTGTTCCGAGATTAGAAAAGAACTGAAGCAGGGGCAAAACCCAGGGAGAGTCAAGAGGGTCCATTGACCGGGAATAGAATTTATCAACTTTTTATATATAAAAGCAACCTGAGTTTTTTTTAAGAAAAACATGAGTTGGACCACTTAGTTGTAGTCGTTAGAAAAAAGAACCTTATAATGACCCTTCGACTATGAAGTTCCAAGTCTGCCACTAAATTGAAGGAAACTTACTCGGGAGGCATGTATCCGAATGTACCGACTAAACGGGTTTGTAAAGAACCGCTCCCGACTTCAGTAAGTTTTGTCAGCCCAAAATCAGCAACCTATGCAACCACAAGAGTATATCTAGTGTTAAAAGTCTGATAACCAGGCGATTTTGGTGCACTGAGGATTAAATCTAATGGAAAAATTATAATACTCATAACCTTTGCACGGAACTTTTCGTCGATTAAAATGTTAGGAGACTTGATATCACGATGGATATATACAGGAACTGTGTGCTCGTGAATGTATTCGAGCCCTCTAGCCGAGTCAAGGGCGATTTGAACCCTTGTAGCCCATGGAATTGGCTCTCTCCCTGGAAGCATTACGAATTCATAGTTAATAGCTAGTCCATTTACTTAGTCCTTTTGGGTTATGGTTTATCTCAACGGGTCCAATGGCCAGATTAAAATATTTGACTAAAAGGAAAAGTCGAATGGGTCGAAGTGTATTTTCCATGTCTACAACCTCCTAAATTGTGACATAGTTTTTTTGATAATATTTAGCGCATTAATTATTCATTGAAATGGACAAAAAGTCCACCCGTAGTAAATAAAAATAACCCGGTTCGACCTGAATCCTTTTGACCCATTATCCAACCCGCCTGTTTTGCCATCTTGATTAGAAACTTGAAAATATAAGAATATTATCGATTTCTTTGTCACCCTACCCGATGAATCACGCAAATATTGATTCAAATTGCCATTCCCGATAAATTCATAGACCAAAAACAATGATCCTTCAACACAGTATCCTATCAAACGTACCTGAAAATTTACAAGAACTTAAAATCAAAATAGATAAAAACATTCCAAAATTTGAATTTCTTAGATAAAAACATTGCATTCTTATATAATTCCTCAAAGACACATAGAAAGTAGCATAATTTTCAAGAAATTACCAGGTTCAAGTGATGAACATGTGTTAACACCTTCAATTCAGCAAGAAATTCTTTTGATGCTTGCATATCCATCTTCTTTATTGCAGCTTTCTGCAATTGTCAACAACTAAACATAATCAATTTCCAACACAATCTTTAAAGTAAACTGAATTCATTGACTTTTGGTCAACATCTTATATAAATTTTCATTTTTTATAAAAAAAACAAGTATAATGATCATCAAAAACACGAACTTCGCCTCTGAGCTCTCCATAGTAAACAGCACCAAACCCGCCTTGACCAATCTTATTGGTGAGGCTAAAGTCATCTGTAGCCTTAGCCAGCTCCTCATATGCGAACTCCACTGACTTGTCCACAGTTATACCTGTGACCCCTGGTGCACCACCAACAAGAGGGTCCGAGTTTGTGGTTCTTCCCAAGTTTCTACCTGAACCCGCGTCTAGAAAGAAGAATACTTTTATAAATCATTTGCAGTAACTTAAACAAAATGAGATAAAATTGTGTGATATTTAACTAACAATCACAAATCCAAAAGGTTACCAATTTACCATGAACATGTTCGGATCCATTTTCAAGAAGCAATGATCCTTCGGCTACTCTCTTCCTTCGGTAGAAGACAAAGTAGAAGCAAATGGCAAAGAAAAGAACGCCAGCAACTGCTCCAACAGATATACCAGCAGTGGCACCACCAGATAACCCTGCATAAACCATCACAAAGGCAATGCAAGTATACCATCATCAACATCAGTTGACTTGTCGCATTTGACTTTGGATCATCCAAATGAATAGGTAAAGAAGACAACCTTTTGTGCTGCAAAAACAAAAGGATTTAATCAGATATAAACTAAGAGAAATCGCATGTAGGTAACAAAAATCTGAAGGGTTATAGGTTACCTGATCTTTAATGGAGGAAACGTTCCGTTTTGATCTGTAACAACAACAAAAAAGAGAGAATTTATTAGAAACATGAATCATACAACTTCATTTCCAACTTGGCTTCCGCATAGATTACGATTATGATTATGATTACAATTATAGTAGTCAAAATCGCAAATGGCGCTCAGGCGAGGATTCCGGCCATGTTCTGGCCAAAATTGGTTCGAAACAGCTAAAACTGTCTAAAACATCTAAAAATGAAACATCGAAAAATGGCCCAAGACATGTCTAAACAAGCCTAAAACATGTGTAAACCAGCCTAAAAGAAGCTTAACGCATATCTAAAACCACTACAAACTCATGTTTATACTGTGCGCAATGCTTAAAAAAGCCCTCGCTTTTTAAGGGTCTTGCGCCTAGGGCCAAAGCTCATCCTTTGCGCCTTAAGGGCACCTTAAGCCTTTGACTACTATATGATTATGATTATTACAAAAACATTGTCCAATATATTCCTACAACAAAAGTTGATCAAAATCAAAGGAAATAAGATAGCTCAAATAAAAAAATCTGAAGTTTAAAGGGAGTCTTCACCTCTTCCAGGAACAAACACCAAATCATTGGTCAAGAAACTCGAGCCCGGATTATAACCCCTCAAATGATTTTCATTTACCCCAGTTTCATTAGCAATTGTGGACAAATTCTCACCACTTCGAATTGGATAGGTGATAAACAACCCATAATCCTTAGAAACAAGACCATCTCCACAAGAACAGTTGACTACAACATTAACTTGACTACCTGGAACTAAGTTTAACTCATTAAAACTATTGAACCTCCTCAACATATCGACCGTTGTGAGACGCATAAAGTAAGTGTCTGCAATCAAAGAGTAGGTGGTTCCTGAACTAACATTATAAACGAACCGATGACTTAGAAAATCTTGATCATCACAGGCACACGAAAATGGGACATTTGTTCTTGAACCAGCAGGAATTATGTCTTGATTAGTGATTTGTGGGTTGTAACTTAGAATATGTGGGATTGTAGTTGAAAAGATTTTGGACAAAAATGTTAAGTCTGATTGATTCAGCATCTGGTAAGAAGCCAAAGCAACACATTTTTGTTTGCAACTTGATTCGACTCGATTAACAGTCACAAACATCACCAAAAACTGAACTAAAAACTTGATTTTTATCATGAATGGATGTTCAAGAAAGCCCACAAGAAGTGTTGAGTGAAGCGAAAACAATCAAGAATACATAAATAGGGATAGGATTTATATTGGGTTAATAGTTTGGTAATTAAGGAAGTGACTTGGTCAAGTAGAAAGAATAGTTTTTGGAGTCAATTGGTTGACGAATGAGTCTCTGATTGATATGATTATTCTAGTTTGAATGGGTCTTTGATCCCTGTTTCTTACGTGCACGAAGGTTTAAAATTTAATGTTTCTTGAACTTTTTCAAAATGGCAAATTTAAAGTTAGGGTGTAAACCAGCCGAAGAGCTTTATCGACAGAGCTCTAAACGAGCCGAGCTCGAGCTCTCTTAAGTTAAATAAGGTCGAGTCGAGCCGATTGTTGAGGTGAAACATAGACGCCTAGACGGATATAGGCCCAAGATTGCTCTCAAGCCAGGCCCCAAGTCTTTAATATTGAAAATGTGCTCCTAGACTAGATCCCTAGTTATATTATGCATATCCGGTATCTAGGAATTTAAATCAGACTCGAAAAAACAAAATTGTAAACTCATTTGGATTCGAATTTAGTTTTCTTAAATTAGTTAGCGAACAATTTTAATCAAATTACCTTTTGAATTTGTAATTTTTAAACCTTACAGTAGTGTCCCTTCTTGTTGGGCTTAAGGACAATAGGTTTGTTGCGGGTCAGGCTACGTTGAAGGCGGAACTGGCAAAGTTTCTAAACACGAGAAGGCTTGTTTAGAGAATCAACACGTGTTTATTACTTTTTCTTTTGATACTTTTGGTTTCCTAGCCCCGGAGGCCGTGGAATTGCTGAATACGGTTTTTTCGGCCCCTAAGACTCAAAACTTTATTTTTAGTAGGATCGGTTTTGCTATCCAAAGGGGATTGCGGCGCAACTTGTTGCTCGTTTACCTGGCACTCTATTGTAATCAGCCTTTCTTTACAATCAAGATCAATTTTATAGGTTTGAACCGAAATGAAATGAATATTTGAATTCAAGTCTTATCCTCAGCTTTTATTGTGCAACTTTGACTGTGAATTTGGCCACAAACCATCTATTTCTTCCCCTCAATTACTTCAAATACATTGACATCTTTACCTAATTCAGTTAAAACATTGGTAGATATTCAACTTACTAATTTTTTTTTGAACGGCAATCTTTCGAATAGAGTGACGCACTCCCGTCACATTGTGAAGCCTCAACTAACCCTGGCCAGTATGTTGTCTGAACCGAGCCCAACTGGCGTCGAGGTTGGCGAGCGTTCAAGGAGAAAACCCCACAGAGAATGGCCCTGGCGGCTTGAGAGATAAAACCTCTCTACAGGGATCGAACCCTGGCCTCTTGTGGATAAAAACCCTGATGTTTCAGTCTTAACTCAGGGGTCTATGACCAACTGAGCTAGACATCATTTGCATTCAACTTACTAATTAAGTGCCCATTTTGGTGTTAGGCCTACTTTGAATTTTTATCATTTGATTATTTTATATTTTGACTTTAGTATACTTTTTTTTATTTAGGATTGTTATAATTTGTCTATTTTAAATTTTAAATTTTATATGTTGTTGCAATTTTAAATGCGGCTTCAAGTTATTGTTTTCCTTATATTCAAATTGGGCATTTACATATATCCTCTTCCTAAGTTTCTTTATTACATATTTACCCAACCCTAAAATTTAATTACATATTTCCTTTTCCTAAAACTTATATATTACATATTTATCCAATTCATTTAAAATAACTTATTTTATTATCATTTTACCCTTAATGAAATAATTAAAGTACTATTTACATATATCCCCTTCCTAAATATTTGTGAGAGGTAATTGAGTAATTTTAAGTTAATTGAGAAAATATCTAATTAAAGTTAAGGGTTAGGGATATATGTAATTTAGAAGTTTAATAGAGGGAAATATGTAAAAAAAAACCTTCAAATTAAACCCGAATTTGAAATTTTAAATTCTAATCCACTTTTTATATAAAAAAAAGCTACAGAGTAAAAAATTGTTACATAATTATAAAACATTTATTATAGAGTGACGTCACCTTTTACTTCACGCCAAGAAACATTATATGTTAATAGAAACTTGTACTAAAATAAGTTGGAATGTTGGCTAACCTTTGGCCGGCACAAACACTAGTCCCGACCCGGCACTAAAATTGGCTCCCGGGTTGAACCGCTCCAACAACATCGCCGGGACACCCGACTTTATACTTAAGGACCACAAATCTTCTTCGGGTCGAAGAGGGTACGTTGCAAACAACCCATAATCCTTTGACACGCGCCGGTTACCACATGTACAATTCACGGTAACATTTATATGAGCAAAATTTGGTATCAGAGCAGGTTCAAACAAGTTGACCCGTTGGATCCAATACTCATCTGTAAGATTCACGAAAACCTCCTTAGCAATTTTCGCGTATGTATCATCTACTTGTGTTTGGTATTTGAATGTGTGACCTAAAAAATCACCGTTTAAGCATAGACATGAAAATGGAACGTTAATTCGGGTCCCACTTTCGATGATGTCGCCTCTCGAGATTTGAGGGTTGTACTTGAGGATCAAAGGGGTTGATTGGCTAAAAATGTTGCTTATGTAAGTGAGATTTGATCCTTGTGTAACATAGTATGATGCCAAGGCAAGATCACAACCAATGCTACATCTTGATTCAATTTTGACATTGAAGTAAAGAACCCAAAGCCCCAATTGTAGTATGTGTCTCTTTCTCTTTGATATATTATTGTTCATGGAGAGAGAGAGAGATGAAGTATAAGTTGAATGGGAAAGAGATGATGAAGTTGATTACATAAAAGTTTGTTTTGTTTGATAGCGAAAGGAATTGTGAAGGAATCATGAACAAGTACAAATGATATGTGTTATTTCTTGTCTTTTATTGTTTATGATTCTTGATATTATATGCAATACGTAAGGAAGCAATATGCATTTTTGTTATATTATTAATTTTGATATCATCTTCACAAAATGATAAAACAATAACGGTAGGGCCAAATTTATATTTTATATATATGTGGATAAAATACGAACTTAAAGAATGATGTGAAGCGTGCGAAGTAAATTTGAACCTTTAATCAAGGTAAATCAATGGCTAACCGAGGAACGATGACAATTTCTAGGCCTGTAAATGAACCGAACTTTTATGAACTGTTCAGGGGAAGTTCGTTTATGTTCGTTCATTATGAACATAAATTTTTATTCATTTAGTTAAATGAACGAACATGAACACATGTCATGTTCGTTCATTTATGTTCGTGAACGTTCGTTTATATTCGTTCATATACGTTCATTTATGCTCGTTTGTTCTTTTAACTATTAAAACAAAATTTCATATATACATACATATATATATATATATATATATATATATATATTATGTCCGTTCGTTAACTAATAAATGGGTTAAAAAGAATATTTTTTTTATTTTATTCATCCTTAACTTTTAATATTCTGCTCATAAATGGGTTAAAAGGAGTTTAAGAACCGGACTTTAATTTAATGGGTTAAAACCCATCGGAGTTTCAGTCTTTCATCGCTTAAAACTATCTACAGAAACCATCGGACTTTCAGTATTCTCTTAGATTATCAAGCTTAAAAGTTAAAACCCTAAACATGGATGAATAGATGATGGATTTTTGAATGAAACATGGATGGTAGATGGATGTTTTTTCAATGAATCATTATGGATTTTTTTTGGTAGAATCAAGATGGATTTTTGGATGAATTATGTGCATTCGAACCACTAATTTACATGTGTTTTTGGATGAATTATAATGTATTAGACTTGTTCGTTTGTGTTCATTAATGTTCATTTATGTTTGTTTGTGTTCGTTTATGTTTGTTCAGTTATGTTCATTTGTTCAATTACGTTCGTTTATTTTTGTTCGTTTTATGTTTGTTCGTTTGTGTTCGTTTATGTTCATTAATTGTTCGTTTAGCTTTTTAACGAATGAACACGGACATATCCGTTTGACTAAATTACTATTTGAGTCCCTGACCTTTGTCCATTTTAACCATTTGAGTCCCTTATGTTTTAAAACCTTGATTTGCACCCTGACTTTTTATCTTCCTAACCATTTGAGTCCAGATGACTAACTCCGTTAGGTTTTCTGTTAAATTTTTTCTACAAAGACTAAATACCCATGGTAAGCAAATAGTAAAAAGTAAAAACCCTATAACTAAGCCACCATATTTCAGATCACCGGTTTCATTTGTGTTATCTCAAGTGTTTTGGAACAGATTTTGTTTGTTATTGCAGATGTCATCTCTTAATAGGATGCCACCCTCCAAAATGTTAGAAAACATTTTCTGATGCACATGACACTTCTGATAAGGAATTCGATATGGATTTCGATAATCCTCTTGATTTTCGTAATGAATCAAATGCCATTTGTAAAACACATTTAATATCAATTTCTTGATGATGGAAAATATGGAATTTGCTTCTGACGTCTGAAGACGAAAGCTTTACTCAGGTACATTCCATTCCAAAGGAGTAAACTTTTTTAGTTGGCTTCTGACTTCTGAAGACAAACGAAGGGGGAGGTCCTTCCATATTGGGCTTTTTTAGTTGCTGGTTGGGCTCGAGAAAACGGGAGTACCAACGGAGGTGATGTTGGTTTTAATGGCGTCACCTCCGATAAACCCGGCGCTGCAGCCCATCCCGCCTAAGTTAAAGCACAAAATGTTTCCCCTCAACTTGTAGTGGTTAATAATCATCGCCGACGACGGTGTCGGGTTGAAAATGCTACAGTTTACGACTAATATTCCTATGTCTTTGGGATGGACTACGGTCTTCTCGAAAAGCTTGTCTTACATAGGGGTATTTTAGTCTTTTAAGAAAAAAAATTAACAGAAAATCTAACAGAGTTAGTCATTTGGACTTAAATGGTTGTGAAAAACAAAAGTCATGCCACAAAGTGTTAGAAAAAAGTGCAGGGACTCATATAGTTAAAACTTGCAAACCTTAGGGATTCAAATAGTAATTTGCTTTATCCGTTTTCTTAGTGAACGAACATGAACAAAAAAACTTGTTCGCTTATGTGTTTGTGTTCGTGTTCGGTTAAAGTTAAATAAACGAGCACGAACATGCTGATGCAACTTTTATAGAAAGCCGCACTTATTGACTTTTTATCTAGTTTCAGCATTTTTTAACGCATATAACTTTTATATACTTCATTGGTTTTTCTAAATATTATACCATACAATCGAGCATTTTAGTCTCTTTAATTTTAATATAGTATTGCTATATTTTTTTAATAAAATAACTTTTTTTGAAAAGTTTGTTGTACTGTATGTATATAGGGTAGAGTTCATAAGAAAATCACATAGTTATGCGAAACCCGTGAAAACCATTAAAAAAACCAATTCTAAACAAATCATATAATAATAATTATTATTTATTTTATTTATAAGAATATCAATGTAATATTACACATTTTTACCAAAAAAATTATTTTAAGTATTGGGTTACATATACGTAACACATAGTGTTGTTGGTGTTGGATATAGGATGTCCGATCGTCAATTAGGTCAATGTTACTATCGAGGTACGATCCAAAGAGTTACACTTTAGGCAACGAGCAAATTGATAATATTTAATTGTTAAATATTATAGTTCACGGAAGATGGATTTATTAAACGGCAAATAAATATTCAGAGAAATATTTATCGGTGAATGCGCTAATTAATTATTTAGAGAAATAATTATTTACGGGGAATAAATGTTTAAAGTGTTAAACATTTAAAATAATAAGTTTTTACTAATTATTTGTAATTAGTTAAACTAAGAGGATTAAATGTAATTAATAGTTATATACAGAGAATTAACTGTTAATTCTCAATGGGTGCAACTTGTAATTATGGCAACTAAAAATACATACTTAAGTTGAAACCCTAATCCTTATGCTAGCCACCTCCATATTTGAGTAAAAGAGGAGGCCACCACCCCTCCCATTTCGGCCGTAAACCACCACCGGACCACCATCGTCCGTCGCCGCCACCTGCGCTAGCCGCCACCACCGTGTCGCTTTGCCGTCATCGCTAGGTTTTGGAGATCCCTGAGACGGGTCCTCGTTGAGTTGCGGGTTTGTGAATTGTCTACTAGCGAGACACTCGTTGAACCAATGTGTCTTTATTTGGTTAATCGTCGAAGGTATAACCTGAAACACCCTATTGTTGATTTAATTTTATTGTCTATGCGCGTGTAATCGGATCACTGACGGGATCCAGATCTAATCTGTTATTCGTACTAATTGCTTTCGCTGTTTAAATCTGATTTATTTATTTAAAGCGTTTAAATATTATTTTGTTTTAAAAGTTAAAACAGGTACGATGATACCCAACAGTGGTATCAGAGTCACCTTTACGTGCATGTAGACATATTATTTATTTTTATTAATCTATTGTTTTATTTGTCAAAAACTATTGTTTGACAAAAAATTGAGCATTTTTTGTTTAATATGATTGTGTTGATTGAATCGAGCACTACTGACCCGTGGTTGTGATGTTTGTTTTTGGTTTGTTTCTCTTTGTATTTTTATAGGTTATTTGAAACCCGTTGTAATAGTTAGGTTTATTTATTTTTAGTGTATTTGTAAATAAAAATAGTAATCCTAAAAAGACGAAGACTTGAAGACCAAGGCGGACGATAACGGGGTTAAAGATGGAGATCTTGGACTAAGTGGGAGATAGCAGATTTGTTTAGTTTGTTATCCCTTAGACCAGTCCGGTTCCCGTTTGATGGCTCGAACGAAACCGGATAATTTTACTAGTTGCTCGGTTTATGTGTTTTATTTATTTTTGTGGTTGTGACATTATTTAGGATAATAATTAAATTTTTTTATTTTTCTCGAAAAGGTTATTTAAATAAAAGTGTTTTTATTTAAAAGTAAAACATGTTTTAAATTTAATAGTTTTATTTAAAACAATTTTAAATTAAATAAAGAATTGATTAGTTTAAAATATAGTTCGCGATAAACAACCAATTTAGATTAAATAAGTTATTTAAAATTGGATCGTGTCGAGTGTTAAAAGGCGTTTCACGAACTAAATTAGTAAAATCGGTTTACTAAAATTGCACGACTTGGATCATGCTCCTCGTCGTCCAATATGTTTTTTACCCTAATCGGTAATTTAAAAAATTAAAGCAAATCCCAAATTAAAATCGATATTTCTACGCCACCCTAAATTGTAACACTTCAACTAATCTATCCGAACCCCCGGTGTTAGTGAATTACCATGCATCCGGCCCTACGGTTTTGGTTGAAGGTAGAACCGCGATTCCTGAGTTAGTTAGGCCGGGTCTACAATTACAATTGAAGGACAAATATAACTTAAGTCATTTAAGTGGGCGTAGTTGAGGGAAACGTATCCAAGTTTGACAATACTCGCCATACCCCTCAAACCGAGAATTGTGTAGATGACACAATTTATAATCGTTACCTACCTACCTAGCCGTGCCAGTGGAGAGTGCTCATCCATTCACTATATTATGGTGAACCGGGATCTTTCTCCTAATTATATATTTTACAATTGGGTCATAAATTTTAATTAGGACGTTATGCATGAAAATACTAAAACCTTTTGAATTTTGTAGATGTCTCAAAATTATAACGAGAGTGTACTAGAGCCTATTACTGATATTTTGAGAGTTAAACTCAATGGAACGAACTTCTTTGATTGGTACTACAACTTAAAGAAAGTCCTCAAGGCTAACAAGAAATCACACGTTCTTAAGTTTCCATTACCTAAGCAGCAATCAGGGCATGCCAGCAAATTTGTTCTAGAAGCTTGGAATAATTCAGGGATGATGCAAGAGTCATATCGAGACCAAATGTTGGCATCTATCTACCCGGGGATTGGATCTGCGCTTCTGCGCTGGACTGCTTATGACATGATCCATGACTTGAAGGAGAGATACTGTCAAGAGTACGACAAGGGTCCTTTCTCCTCTTTAGAGGGACACATTGAGAAAGTCACAATGAAGGATCCTAGACATGCTATGATTATGAGGAACAAAGTGGATGACCTCCAGAAAGCATGTATTCCCTTAGACGATCACCAAGTCGTTGACATCTTGTCGATAACGTATGTAATGACTATATTAGGGAAAAGCTCCAACCAAGTCGTTATAATGAGGTGGGGGATTTCTGTAACATTTCTCAAAATTTGTTCCCAAAATAATAAAAAAAATAAAGTACATGAACTATAAGTATAAATATTTGAAAGAACAAGGACCAAAATTGAAAATTTTGAAAATTTGGACGGTAACAGTCCGTTACGGGCTGAGCACGCGAGTAATGATGACGTGCCACGTGTCCAGTTACTAATAGCTTGATTCTGACATGTGAAAACCCTATGACGGACCGTCACGGCCACATAAGGGTCCGTCACGCCGCAATTCAACCGGACGCTGACACGTGTCCAATGACTCGCCAACCCTAGAGCGGTGACGGGCCGTCACCAAATGGTAACAGTCTGTAACGACCAAGCGGTGACGGACCGTCACCACCCGTAACGGTCTGTCACAGCCGCAAAACCTTCCTATAAATAGAAACTCGTAGCCAGCTATTTCAATTCACAAAAACACGAACTTGTGAGATAAGTCCTGATATACCACTACCTTAAAACCATTTCCGCTCGTACGTTTAAGTTTCGGAAGTGCCGGATCATCCTAGAAAGAATCGAGAAGCTAGGAAACGCTCATTGGGAGAAACCAAACTAGATCGTTAAGCAGAGACGTTGCCCTCTTAGACGCTCACTCTAGAAGATTTTTAAGTCAAGACTCTGTCAAAGTGAATACTTGTATTTTTATAAAATAATTTCAAAACCAAAAACTGTTTTGATTATGATCTGACTTGAATGAACTAATACAACCATTGGTCGCATAAGGTGATTTATTATATAGCATTCAGACCATAGAGTCACGTATGCATACACATGTTACAGATGAAACGTTGTAACGGGGATAGGGCTATGGCTTGGTTGTTTATAGTACGTAATTCCTAACGCTTGAGGCGAAAGGCAGGTTCCCATTTAACGTAAAACAATGATGATCCAAGAAAGTGTCTAGTGTGGCTAGTGGTTATACGTTCGGGCCAAGGGTCTGCTGAATGTGTAAATTGACCATTCAAATATGGGCAGATTGTTCTCTTTATTCACACTTGTCAGATTATGAATTCAAATATACTTGTATTCACCAGTTTATACCGATAAAATATTTTCAAACGTTTTTACAGGTAACCAAGGATGATTTTGTATGATATAGAGATGTCGGTCAAACGGTCTATAAAATTAAACACAAAACTAACCTAGACACTCTAGTTAAACTCTAGACAATCCTACTAAACTAGACCACAAAGACAGGCAAGTATATCTATCAATTGTAACACAGCTCAACGGAAGTCCGGATATCGAACCCATGAGACACTGACTCTAACTCAAACTAGACTCTGACTAGGACCGGAATATTTGGTTTGGTTAGGGGTGTATGAACTAAGATTAACTAATGAACTTAAAGTAAACTGATTGAATAACTACTGAAGACAGGTGACAGTCAATCACAAGACTCGGATGAAATTAATAAGGAGAAAGACACTACTTAGGCTACGAATCCTGTTTACTAAGCTCGGGTTCTATCGGTTATGGAAGATGTGATGGAACTGGGATCCTAAGATGTGACACCCTCAAACTACCTAGTGGATTCCGGATCAATCTCTATGTGACCAGAAGGGAGCCTAAAGGATACTATGCTCACCAGTGGGTCGGATTACCTTTCGGTCTCATCAACTATGATAAAGAACTCACTAGACAGTTCACCTCTTGGTATCACTATCTCAATACATCAAAGATGCAAGGAGTAACCAGAAATCAACTTGTTCAACACGAATTAAGAACGATACTAGAACCCCTAAGAAACGTCCTCTCAGACAATTCATACTCAGAAACCCTAACACCAAAGACTAATAAATTATCTATCACTTTGCAGGTATTTAGATAAGAAGAACACCCAGTTTATTAAATTGTTAATTAATGTTCCTATGGTTACTGACGTCTAGCAAACCACACACGAATCACAAACACAAAGTAAGCGATCTAGTACATACCTATGCATGAACGACATTCATAAAGACATGTATGGAACAATCAACCAACACAAGATCAAAACTAAGCATGCATATTCATTAAACAAGTGAAATCAGATCTGTTACTAAAGCATAAAAACCAAAACAAGATCCATAAACCAATAAAAATCGAAAGTTTAACAAACTATCATCCTTAACCTAGGTAGTTCAAAGTATTTAGCCAAGATTCATGATGAAAACTATAAATCCAGAATAAAAAGTAGCAACCATGAGTCTAGAACACAAATCAAACAAAGTAGAACGATCAATCATGACCGAATGATTTGAATCTAACCGGATCGATCTCTCAAACTCCAAACTCTTGAACCAAACGCTTTTCTCCTTGCCAAAATCACCCTTTTCTCTTGCTCTGACGGCTATATGTCGAACTAATTGAAGAATGGCAGTTTAAATCTATTAAAACTCTAATTTAGGGTTTTTTACGGATTAGCGCATCTCTCGCGTACCGCGTGTGATTATGGCTGGTCCCTACCACGAGGGACAAATTAGTCGGGCTAGCTTCTTGGTTCCCTCGCGTACCGCAAGGGAATGATACTCCCTCCTCGCGTACCGCGAGGAGTGTATATTCTCAGAAAATTAATATTTTTTCTTTCTTTCTTCCAACTCTCCCCGTGTGCTCAATATCTACAGGATTTAGCTCCATTTTCCACTTCCTTAGCACACTATAACCTACAAATATGACCCAGACTCAGAATGAACTAAAAACGACACAAAACGATTACAAAACTATACAAATACGCACAATTACATTAGGATTTTCCAGGTTAACTCCGTTAACATAATCCAGTTAAATACTAACCAAGTTAACTCAAGTTCAAACCTCAGGGACCAATTCTGCCATTAATCCAAGCTATATTACTTGAAACTTCAAGGACTAATTATGTAACTAGTCCAAACTCAATTCAGATTGACTTTGAAAGTCAAAGTTTGGTAATTGTGTTCCTGTTGACTTTTGAAAGTCAACTAACCATGTTTCTAACTCCATCCAAACTTGAGGGACCAATTCTGTCTATTTCTAATCTTGTAAACATGAAACTGCATGGACTAAAACTGAAATCCACCCAATCTTGATTTGGTTTGACTTATGAAAGTCAAACCATGCTACTTTAATCGAATTTGAATCCCATGATTGGTTCTGTTTGAATTCTGTAACTGAAACTGCTTGATTATAACATTAACGGTCTTAACAACTGAATTAAGCACCATCATTGCCGAATTATACCAATTAAATGCCAATTATGGCATAACCGTCGACTCCCGCTATGAACTCATCAAATTCGGCGAATGCTCGTATTATTTCCACAAATCGAACTCTCACACACTTCATTCACATCCATTAGAAGCTGTAACACGCATCAATTGGGCCGGAATCGTAGTAGAAGTCGCCGGAATCTAACCCGCAAGCTGTCGGCACTCTGTTTAGTCGATCACCATCAATCCGTCAACGTTTCCGGTAACTAATTGCATCCTTAGTTTCGTTTGAGTCTATTGACTGAAAGCCCTATGATTATTGGGGCTCATAACATCAAATTGATCGAAATCCAGAATCTAGGGTTCATACGAAATCCAATTCGGGGCTTTTGACTCTAGACTCAATCATAATTCAATTAAACCATATGGCTAGAATCGGAATAACTCGTTTAGTAGAAGCCCTATGTTAATTTGGGCTTTCACTATCGAATTTAACTCAAATCGATTCTAGGGTTCATATCCATTCGGTTTAATCGAACCCTAATCTAGACACATTTGCAATACAATTAATTCATATCAGTAGATTCGCAACTTTCTGTATAATGATAGCCCCTTGTCAATTTGATCTCAAATCATCGAATTAATCAAGATCCTATAACTAGGGTTCGTTCATAATCTGTTTTAGGGTTTTTGATCTTAAACCTGTTCTCCATCAAATTAAACTACTCTAACAAATTTGCAAGGTTCAATTTGGTAAAAGCCCTATGAATTCAAAGTCTTTTAACATTGAATTTTATCAAATTGATTTCTTGTTCTTGTTTTAGGGTTTCGGTTCTTGAGACTGAGATTTAACGATTTAAACTCAAATGGTTTTGCAATTAAAGTCATACCCAGATTCGCCATATCCCAATTAACAAAACCCCTAAGACATTAGGTTCAATTGAAATCGTAATCGATCAAATTTGGGATGATCTTGGGTTCGGATCGCGATTAAGGGAAAAGGGTTGGGGTTGGAAACATTAAAACCATTTCGGAAGCATACCAGTCACGATACCCTAGCGGGCGGGACTGGTTAAAGATGTGTGCGTGTGTGGGAGAGACCCGGGTTCGAGTCTCTCCACACCCTTTTGTTTTTAAAAATCGTTTTTATTATTATTTTAATATAAAATCAATACCCCACATTATTATATTAATATATTAACGTGTTTTAACCCGGGAAACCACCCGTAGACTCGGGTTTGGTTTGTAAACCATATTTATTATTAAAAACTCATTTCTAAAATAATATTAATATTATTTTCAACCCAAAACTCCAACTAAAAAGAATATATTTATATATATTATTTTCATCACGTTCATAAACATTTTGTACCGTTTCAAAGTTATAAATAATATAGTTATTCGTATTATTTACACTCGTTACATCCTCGAATAAAAATAATAAATTATTATTTTTGGTCACACAAGTTAACTGTTTACGTTACTTCGCTAAAAAAATAGTATAATAAATTATATTATTTTCCTAGACTTCTAGTTAACGACAAAACGCTCGAATATATTTATTATATAATATTTTGTCATTCGTCGCGTAACGTATATATATTTAAATTATTAATTAAAGAATTCCTATTCCCGTGGACACGTTCGTCTACTCTTGATTATTAGAGCGTTTGCTTAGGACGTTCAATCTTTCGTATTGTCGTCGCATATTTCCATTGTATCCCTAATTGTTATGTGTATAATTCTAGGTCATACGTAAGCCGTTGCAGGCTAGCACTCGTGGTTCCAATCGTATTCTTGTGTGAACTACCTACGCCGTTCAGGTGAGTTTTCACGGCCCCTTTTACTGTTTTATCTTGGGGGAGAAAACATGTCGCAAACTATTTTTGGAATATCGTATTCCTATATTATCAATGTTAAAGTTAAGCGTAACACGCTATCACTGAAAGTCCTCAACACACATCGGACCGTTAATATGGATCTTAGCGAGGTAATGTTTAGTAGTACTACTGGGTTTGACAAGCCCCACCCGCGTTAGTCGCGCTAACTCGATTGGAGGTCGAACTGGCAACACCGGGGTTGATAGACCTGGCAGGAGGCAAATAAACAAACAGTCAGCTTCGTTTGCGAGCGCTTAAGTTAAACATGAACATAGGTTAGCTACCTATAGATACATATTGAATGATCAATAATCTGGTAAACGTTTATTTATATACCGAAACCTGTGAACTCACCAACCTCGTGTTGACATCTTTTCTTACATGTTTTCTCAGGTCGCTAAGATAAGGCACAGGTGCACATATAGGGCATGCATGGGATTCTCCTATTGATTGATTTTTTATTAATTTGTTTGGACTTTGTTTTGAATTATGTTTGGTTTGGACTTTTGGACTTTTGGGCGCATGTGTTTTGCGCATTTACTTTTCTTTACGCTTCCGCATTAAACTCTGATTAATATGATATTTTCATTTGAGTCCCATGTAGGGTCGTTCGATGTAACTAATGACTGAGATCCTGGTTTGTCACTTCACAAAACGGTAAAACTCCGTTAGTTGAAATTGGGGGTGTGACATAAAACCTTCATCGGATCTCGAGACCGTAAACCACCACAAAATCGAGAATCAGAAGAAAAAGTTTAGAGAAATTAGAAAAGCTTTCATGGTAAAAAAAAATGACAACAATACAATAACAATAAAAATATTGTTTTGATATTCTAGAGTATAGACATCAATTAGTTTATTTCTGTAGATAAATAAACAATGAGCATAAAGAGCTTCTTTTAAATCCGTACTTGTTTCCACAGCCATTTTTGAATTTGTGTTGTTTATCTATCATAGGTTATCTGATTTGAAATGATTTTAACATATCAACAAAAGTGAAGTGTTTCCTAACTCAATGTGAAAAGAAGGAATTACCAGCATATCCTTTCTACTGCAATTTCTTCTCCACATGGTAGTCCCACACAAGCAATTTCTTCAACAACCTCACCGAATAATTATCTTCTACGACCCCATCAAACCATAGATCAAAACCCCATCGAACCAAGATCTGATGAAGAGGAAGAAAACCCAGATCTGATCGAAACCCTTTAGAGATCGAAAAAAAAATATAGATCTGATTAAGATGAAGAAACAAGATCTAAAAAAACCCAGATTTGAGTGCCATCATGTAGAGAGATAGAGACAGGTTGAACTAGTTCATGTTCTTATTCTTCGATCGAGTTCTTGTTCTTCGACTTCACTCATCTTCAAAACACGAGTTCTTGTTCTTCTATTTCACTCTCAAATCTGAGAAAAGAGATAGAGAATAGATGTAGAGAGAGGTAGAAGAACAGAGATAGAGAGAGAGAAAACGTGATTTTGAAGAGAGTGAGATTCGATTGAGGGTTTTAGAGATATGCAAATTACAAAAATACCCTCTTGAATAATAATAAACTAGAAAATCAAAAAATAAAATGAGTGGACCAGAATGAGTTTAAGGGTTTTCACAACAATTCAGGGTTTTCCTTTGATACGTCCCCTATATATATATATATATATATATATATATATATATATATATATATATATATATATATATATATATATATATGAGACGCTTCCACTAAGAAATGGTTTTTCGCTAAGAAATCCTAAGAAGTGGGTCAAACGAACTCCGATTGAGCTCATTCCAGTGGCGTTGGGACATACTCATTGAACCCTCACCCGGACCCAAAAACCTAAACCCCCCTCCACCCGTACCCCCAAAAACCGAAACTCCCCTGCAACCCTACCCCGAAAAGCCTAAAACCACCACCCCACCCCCAAAAAAAACCTAACCCCCCCACCCCACCCCCCCAAACTAAACCCACCCCCCAAAAACCTAAACCCCCCCCCCCCCAAAAAAAAAACCTAAACCATAAAATCTAAAATCTAAGGCTAAAACCTTAAAATTCAAACGTAAAATCTAAGCCTTAAAAGCTAAACCCTAAAATCTAAGATGGTAGAGTTCGACGAGACGGTTCCAACACCACTGAAATTAGCTCAATCGGAGTTCGTTTGATATAGTTTCTTAAGGTTTTTGTCATTTCTTAGATTGTTTAGCGAAAAACTACTTCTTATTTGATCCTCCCCCTATATATATATATATATATATATATGGTGTGAGGTTTCACTACAAAGTCAAAAAAATATAAAAAAGTGGTTTAAAACGCTCATAACCGGCTCATACGAACTCCAATTTCACTCATTTCGGCGGCGTTGGAACCGTCTTGTCGAACTCTATGATCTTATAATGTAGGGTTTAGCTTTTAGGGTTTAGATAATAGGGATTAGTTTTTGCCTTAGGGTTTAGCCTTAGGGGTTTAGCCTTAGGGTTTAGCTTTTAGTATTTAGGCTTTGGGGAGGGGGTGGGGTTAGGTTTTTGGGGGGGTTGGGTTGGAGGTTTAGGCTTTTGGGGGGTAGTGGTGGTGTTTTTAGACGACTTTTTAAGGTTTTTTTTTTAGGATTTAGGTTTTTGGGGGTGGGGGGTTTTAGGTTTTTCGGGGTGGGGGTTTTAGGCTTTTGAGAGGTGGTGGTGGGGTTTTTAAATGACTTTTTACACTTTTTTGACTTTATAGAATAACACTCCCCTATATATATATAGGGTTGAGTTCACTAAAAAACTCATTTTCATGAGAAAATAAAAAAATTACTCATTAAAGGTACTACATATGTGTAGTACACCAAAAACCTAACCCCCACCCAAAAACCTAAACCCCCCACCCCACCCTACCCAAAAACCTAAATCCACCCCACACACCCCCCAAAAACCTAAACCCCCCACCCCCAAAACCTAAATCCCCACCCTCCCCCCAAAAAAAAACCTAAACTAAACCTAAAAAACTAAAGGTACTACATATGTGTAGTACACCCAAAAGCTAACCCTGCTATACATATGTAGCAAAACGTTGAATTTTTTTTTTGAAAGAGGACGACGTGTGGAACAAGGTTTCCGAAGCGGTTTTTTAGTTTTTGATTTAGATTTTGAGTTATGATTTTTTTATTATTTTTTTTACCTTTAATAAATAGTTTTTTTGTTTTCTCATAAACAATGAGTTTTCTATTGATTCTTCCCCTATATATATATATTGTTTATTCCATTCAAATCATTCCGTCCTCTCTCTCTCTTAGTCTCTTAATTCTTCTTACCATGGAAAAGTAAAAACACTAATCAAGCTAGTTAACGAAACGATGAACGTTGATTGACGATGAAGAAACAAGAAACAGAAAATCAAAATCGAAAAACATAATTAACACATAGAAATATCTTTGTTCGTGTGCATGAGGTTCCTTTTTTATCAGATTTGGTTCGTTTATCATATGGTTCTTTGGTTTTCATCAAATTCGTTCATCATAATTGTGATTTTGGTCCAAGAACACGTTCATCAAGTTCGTTTATCATAATAGAATACAATAAACATGAGGAATACGATAATAACTCTATTATTATACGTATGTCTATTTGTTATTACATATATTTAAATATGTATTACATATATATGATTATGTTATTACATATACGTGATTATGTTACTACACATATGTAGTTCTATTAATATGAAGAACACATAGAACACCATGAACACGAAGATAATTCTACTATCACATGCATGTAATTTTATTGTTATATATATATAATTCTATTATTACATATATTTAATTCTGTTTTGTGTTATGTAATTCTATTATTACATATATGTAATTCTTTTTTCTGTCATGTAATTTTAATTGTTACATGCATGTAATTATGTTATTAAAATTTATATTTCTTCAATCTCTAATTGTTACAAGGATTACATATATGTAAATACCCCTTCGACTTGCTAATCAATGGCTACTTCCAAAGTGGTGTAGTGGTAGGTAGTATGGGCTCTCCAAAGGAGACCTAGGTTCAATCCCCACTTCCAACATTTTGGGTGGCATTGGAGGCAATGAAGGGAGACTTGTGGCAACGCAAGTTCGATCCCTAAGCCGAACGGGTTTTACCACTAGTTCGTTGTCGTGCCTTCTGGCGGGAGGGTTAGCGGGTTTTTCCCCGTGGTCATGGTGTAGTTAGGGCTTGGGCCACCCGATGCCGTCTGCGCTCGCGGGGCAGGGTTGCCTTTAGCCATCGGGTTACCCGTGGTGGTCCAAGTGTTTGATTTGCCTTTTCTATAAAAAAACTTGCTAATCAATGGAAAAAAAAAATAATAATTACAAGCTCATGTGGACCAACGATGTGGTGGTTCTTCTTTCTCCTTTTTCGTTTTGCTTGAAATTCTTTCAATAATAGTGGCAATCGTTATTTTTTCTAATGGAAATATAATGCAAAAGGAAATAAGCGAGAGATAAGGAGAGAGGGTTGGAGAAATTTATGGGATTTTGTTAGATCAAATACATGATATCCCTATTCTACCCTTGACCCCATTAATTAAAGCCACAAACTTCTTTTTAGTTACTAAGTGGAGACATGATGTTCAATTAAACTGTGAAAAATACTTTAATTTACAAAACTTAGCACCAGTATTTAAGTGTGTCTATAACTTTAATTACATCGTTCCCATTTAAAGCATGTAGCTTGGAACGATATATTATACATGGATTCATGTTTCATCATAACGTAACCTTCAAAATATATTAACTAAACGAATTAAGAAAAACTCAACTAGATCATAATATTGTATTCTTTCTGATAATATGCAAAAAGCAACTTTGCTGACTTCAGCAAACCTTCCGCGGCAAAAAGTAACGAACACATGATCTTAGCCATCAAAAACTTTACCCATGGTGGATACTGTGATGGAAACATTCAACTACCGTCGTGACTTTATAATCAACCGCCGTCTCCTCAACCGCTACCACAACTTCCCCCACCGTTTCACACCCTATATATTACTTATTGAAACTACTTATTAACTTATTTGTTAGCATAATAAGTCTGTTTATGGGTTTTAGCTCATTTAGCATGTAAGGCTTGCCTACCTATTTAATGTTTGTTTTCTACTTATTGTAACCTAATTTTCACTTGAATAATATTGAGACTCCATCTTTCTCTATACATGTTTATTGGTTAACATGATATCAGAGATGGTTCGATCCATGCTTGATTGAAGACTTTGTTGTTGCTTCCGTTCTGTTGTTGATTCGTTCGTTTGGTTAGCTCGTTGTTGAAGGAATTATTTGTTGATGTTCCGAACTTACTCTTCTGTTAATCAACGAAACAACGAGAAAAGGTGATTTGATTTGATTTGTTTGTGGTGATTTGAATTAATTTGTTTGTAGTGACTTGAATTTTTTTTCCGCCGCCGCCACTTATTCTCCAAGTCTAGGTCATGTGTTTGTTATCCTTTTATCTATTTATTTCCATTCTTCTCGTGACAACAGAAGATTTGTGCACGTAAAAATTTGTGTATCACCAAAATTGGTATTGGGGTTCATATTTTTCGTCTGTATTTGCTTCTGCTACATGGTTTGTATTTGATATTGGATTGCTATTGTTCTTGATTGTACTTGGTATTGGGTAATTGATTATCTATTTTTGTCCTAACCATTGATAAAATGGCTGGCAAAGATAACTCTTTTCAGTCCATTAGTACTCGCCTAGATGGTAAAAACTACGCCTACTAGAGTTACATGATGAAAAACTTTCTACGAGGGAAAAATATGTGGGGTTATGTCACATGTACTAAGGGAAAGCCTACTGATAAGTCTAAGGCTGCTGAGCATGCATTAGCTCTCGATACATGGGAAACGGATAACTCTAAAGTTATCACTTTGATCAACAACTCTGTAAATCAGTCCATTGGTATTCAGTTGGCTAAGTATGATACAGCTAAGGAAGTTTGAGATCATTTAGAAAGGTTGTATACTCAGTCTAATTTTGCCAAGAAGTATCAGTTGGAGTTTGATATCCGTGCTCTTCAACATAATGAGATGAGCATTCAAGACTTCTATGGAGCTATGTCGGATTTATGGAATCAATTGACACTTACGGAATCCGTAGCACTGAAGATATTTAAACCTTATATTTTTAGAAGGGAGGAACAACGTTTGGTACAGTTTTTGATGGCATTACGTTCAGATTTTGAAGGACTAAGTGTAACGATTTTTCATTGTTCCCCTCTTCCAACGGGTTGATTCAGTTGTTCACGAGTTGACTGCAGAGGAAACTCGGTTAAAATCTCAAGTTGATAAGGGTCCTAAAGTAACTACTACTCCAGCTATGTTTGTCATTCCCCCTAATCAGTCTAGACAAGGTGCTAAAGTTGCTTTTGATGAATGTGCATTTTGCAAAGGGAAAAATTATTGGAAGTCTCAATGTCCGTTATTACTTAGCAGAAAGAATCCAAACCTGCAGAAGCCCCCACAACATAATAGATCAAGTGGACAATTTCCGTCTCGCTCATCTACTTCTGCTGGTTCATCTGGTCCATCTTCATGGACATTTAGACCACCTCAGTTTACTGCTGCTGCTACACCACCATCTGTAGACACTGCTAAACCACCGTCTGCTTTGGATCCGTAAGTGTTTGAACAGTTTAGACAGTTTCTTGCCGCCAACCCTACCGCCATGTCTGCTGCGGGGCTGTCTTCATCTAGTACCTCAGGTATTTCTTCATTGTTATGGATTTTGGATTCTGGTGTCTCACATCATATGTCTTCATATTTGTCTTCTTTTCTTTCTTTGTCTTCTGTTTCTCCCGTTTCTGTAATGTCTGCTAATGCTACATCTATGTTGATAGATGGTGTTGGCTTTGTGTCTACCCCTCATGTGTCTCTTAATGATGTCTATTATATTTCGAAGCTTTCCTTAAATCTTGCTTAGGTCAGTCAGTTATGTAAGTCTGGAATTTGGGTTTTCTTTTGTGACTCTGTTTGTGTTGTGCAGGATCAACACACTCAGAAGGTGATTGGGATCGGCCGTAGGGTGGGCGATTTATATGTCTTATAGAACTCAAAGTGTCTGCACCTGGTGTTGCTGCCTCGAGTGTTGATTTATCTTCTTTTCGTTTAAGTCCTTTGTCGTCTGAATTTTATATTTGGCATTCTCGTTTGTGACATGTGTCTGCATCTTGTTTAAAAATTTTGGTTTCCACGGGTGTTTTGGGTCAGTTGAATACTTGTGATATTTATGATTGTAGTGGTTGCAAACTTGCTAAATTTTCTGCTTTACCTTTTGATAAAAGTACTTCTCGTTCTGTTGCACATTTTGATATTATTCATTCTGATGTGTGGGGACCATCACCGGTATCCACTAAGGGTGGTTCACGTTATTATGTTTCCTTTATAGATGATTACATTCTCTATACCTGGGTGTACTTTATGAAACGTAGATCTGAGTTCTTTAACATTTACAAAACCTTTAGGGCCTATGTTCAGACGCAACATTCAGCTGTGATAAAGTGCTTCAGGTGTGACTTAGGGGGTGAATACACCTCTAATGATTTTACTCATTTGCTTACATCAGATGGTACCATACACCAATCGTCTTGTACTGATACCCCTCAACAGAATGGTGTTGCTGAAAGGAAATATCGTCATCTTATGGAGACCGCTCGCTCATTCCTTTTATCCGCTGAAGTACCTAGTGTCTTTTGGGGAGAAGCACTCCTGACCACCCAACATGTGATTAATAGAATCTCTACTTCTTACAATGATGGGATGTCTCCATTTGAAAGTCTTTTTGATGAACGCCCAGATTATGGTGAGTTACGGGTTTTTGGATGTACTTGTTTTGCTCTTCGTCCTCATGTTGAACGAGACAAATTGACAAATAAGTCAGTCCTATGTGTTTTCTTAGGCTATGCCAGTGGTCCCAAAGGATATGGCACGGGACAGAAAAGATATCGTTGTTTTGATCCTATAAGTCAGAAGTCATATGTATCAAGGCATGTTATCTTTCTTGAACATATTCCCTTCTATTCGATTCCAGCTAAGTCACATGATGTAACAAAGTCAGATCTTCATAACATTGATCCTTTTGCTAGCAACATTGATGTCTCAACCTCTGATGTTCCAGATTCGTCTATTGATCCTAATATGCCTGCTCTAGATACGTCTGTTTCACATGATGTGCCAACTCATGAACCATCCACGTCACCTGGCATTACTACTGATCTTCCACCGGTTGAAACTAGAAATCCTCCAGCTCCGAGAAAGTCTACCCTAGAATAATACTCCCCTAAGTAAGACAACTGAGTCATAATATATCTTTTAAATGATTAAGAAGATACAAGTAGTCTGGCGAAGCTTGAAGAAAAATGCAGTGGGAGCCGGGATTTTTTTTCCTATCAGGGAGGCCGGAACTATAAAATTTTCGGCCGAATACATATAAATTAGCACTACTGAGCGAAAAATCGGCCGAATACTTATAAATTAACACTACTGAGCGAAAAATCGAGGTTGTTGGGGGATGGGGCGGGCCCTCACTAAGCTTCGCCCATGCAAGTAGACACGGTTACCCAATGATATAACATAAACAAATACATTATATGCATTCTAGTTCTTCAAATACATTCAAAAGTGAGTGCATCATAAGGAAATGGTGTATGCAATTGTTCTTAAATTCATCTCAACTCAACTTTCATTGCCCCATGAATTTACTATAAGGTGTAAACCCCATCGTATCTTGACACCTACTTGTCATCTACTCACATGTCATTTCAATATCTATATCGTCTTCAATCGAAAACCCCATAAATTTTTTACATGTTGGAGGGTTACAGTAGCTTCCCCACTGACAAGTGAAATATATGAGTTTTTGATCGACATCTCTCTATAAGTGTGATTAACAGAAAACCCCCTGGCCCAACCTTGACCCCTTTTTTTGGTCACAAGTGGGACTTGAACCCAAGACCTCTCCATTTTAGTGAAGTTTTTGGTATACACCTTTGTCACTAGGCTAAGCTAGTGGTTGTATTTTTGGACTGGACTTGAGATGACAAAATCCTAACATCTCTAATCACATCTTTTATAAACCTATTTAAACGGCAACAGATTACGTAATCGTTCTCATTGGCCAATTTTTTTTCTTTTTTTTTTTTGGAAAAAGCATAAATTTGTTTCTTATAAATACTAAATTGCCGCCTTTCAAAACCAAATGGGATGCTGGTTGACATGGTTGAGACATGGTGCCTTAAATTCTTGGTTTCTTCTCTTTAACCACCCGATTCGAGTCCCTCGGTTGTTTTTTCCGCTCATTTTTTTCACAACTTTACTTTATATTTTTTTTAACTTAATTACATTTAATTAAGATTGCTTTGAGTTTACTTTATTTTGTACTTTTGGTATTCCTTATGTTTTCCAAACACGCATTTTAATATTTTAGGCCTTAGGTTTCTCAAATACGCGTTTCGGTATTTGGTATCGTTGAGGACTTCCCGCCGCAACGCACGGGCTCAAACATTTTAGTTTAGTGCATTATGAAACGAATGATATGCTCTATGCTTTTGATGTAGAGATAGTACATAGGTATTAATCAGACATTCATTTGTTAACTCGTGTTTTTCCTGATAGATAATATAAGAGAAAAAGTGATCAAATGAAAATATGAATTATCAAAAGAGAATCTGATTTCAACGAAGATGTGTTAAAATATGTAAGTGCCCATGGACATATACAAGGGAGAATTTTGAATTTTAAAACATGCATGCAAACGCTACATAAAAACATTTATGAATTCGGATAAAAACATTTATGAATTCGGGTAAAAACATTTATGAATTCAGGAACAAAAACCATGTTTAAATATGTAGAAAAAAATGATGGATGTGACTAGAGGACCAGGATCCCAAGTTTCGAGAGCCCGCATTATTGACAGGGTCGGTTCCGAGAATCCTCAAAACGTTTTGGGTCCAGTACATGTAAAAAAAGGCGAACCCTCTAATATAAACTCAATAATCTTATATAAAAAACATAATACGAGATTATATATATAGATTTTTTTTTTATTTCTTGGTTTTGGGTTGGGCTTATATATATATAGATTTTTTTAAAGAAAACACAATATAATATAAAAAAATTAAAGTCTTCGGGCCCTAGAGGAGACCGGGCCCGGGACCGTCGCCCTTATCGCCCTCCCCCTGGGCCAGTTCTAATTATTGACTCACATCATACTAAACATGCCCTCCCTCTACATATGATGTGACTAGACTGTGAGAATGCAGGGTTAGAGACCCTGATTTTACTTTCCTGATAAATAGGGTGTAAAACTCGAATCGAGTCGAGCTAGAATACAAGCTCTAGCTTATATTGGCCATGTTTAGTAACCGAGCTCCAACCTGAGTTTCATACATATATATTGAGCTCGATCAGGCTTACAAGCCTGAAAGAGCTTCTTATTCATATAATTTTTATTTAATGTATTAAATATATATTTAAATAATAATAACTATTATTATATATAAAATTATGATAAAAATAGTTATATATATATATGTGTGTGTGTGTGTGAGAGTTAATTACACGAAAGGTCCTGTGGTATATATCCATATTATGGATTGCATCTCCAGTTTTAAAAAATTACAGGTTCGGCCCAAAAGCATGACAGCAAATTAAAAGATTATGGTAAGTGGGTGTAGAATGACCGTTATGCCTCTCTTTAAAAGAAAAATAAATGTTAATATGTAAATGGGACCCACCTTTAATTTTAAATAAGATAATAAATTAATTAAAGAATCTACCCTACACATCACTGTCAAATACCCCCAACCCACCCTCCTTACAGCCTTCTTCATTGCCGGCCACTAGAAACTCATACTCAACCCCCACTCTCACTCGACCCATCTCTCTCTACTCGAATCAAGGGTTTGGTTTAGGGGTGCTCACGGTTTGGTTTAAAACCGTGAAACTGTCAAACCGGTCATCGGTTTGGTTTTATGGTTGGTTTTTTTATTAGCTTTCGGTCAGTCGGTTTCAAAAAAGTTAAAAGTGTAACAAACGGTTTGGTTTACGATTTCAAACCGTATAGGACCGGACCGGAACGTAAGAATTATATATATATATATTAATATTCTATATTACATTTATTTAATTATTTATATTTTATATTAGGTTTAATAAAAAAAAAAACTAGACCAAGTATATTACTTAAACTGTACTTAACAACCCATAGTCTAACAATCTAAGAGAGTTTCTTCTTATACTTGGTTCCTTTTCTTAGTCTGACATGGTGTTGCTTTGCCTTTCTAGTTTATTACTTTATTTTGCAACACAAAGGAAAGACTTCCATAGATTAAAAATCGAAAAAGTAACAAACTTTGTTCTTTAACTTATGAATATTATAGAATTGTTGACTTATACTAGTAACAAAATTACGTTTGTAAAGCAAATGAATATTATGATCTAAAATCTTTTTCATTTTGGATTTTATGCAACTTTTTTTATGAAGGCCTAATAAGCCTAAACCATGAAAGAAAAACCATTAGTAACGGTTCGGTTTGGTTCGGTTTTAATTTTCAATGATTCGGTTTCGGTTTTCAATGACCAAAAAATGTTACTAACAATTTGATGATTTGACCTCAAAATCATCAAAACTGGATCGTGAACACCCGTAGTTTGGTTCACCTGCAACCAACTCCCTCTCAGGTTCAGTGTTCGGGATTGGTCTCATAATGGCCGGGCTAACGAAGACACCTGCAACCAACTCCCTCTCACCTGTAAATGACGCGATTGCTCACCATGACCCACAACGAAGACACCTGCAACCAACTCCGGTGACTTTATTTTCCCAATGATCTGTTTTTAGGGTTTCGTGTCCGTTTGCCTAGTTTGTTTGGGTTTTGAAATCAGATTTTCGTTCATGTATGATGTTACCTAGTTTGTTTTGTCTCGTCGTTGATTTCGTTCTCCGATCGAAGTTCCCGTGATTAGCCGTGACACTGTCAATTTTCGATATTGTCTAATGAAACGAAGATTTGATTGAAAATTCATGTACATATGATGGATAAGAGGAAGATCAAAAGCAAAGCTAGCAGTAGCAGCGATAATGGTATTGTGTTCGACTTTCATTGTACCAACGGTCACGAAAAAGAACACAAGGTTATTTTTGTCATTTTTAAAAAATTTAACAGAAAACCTAACAGACATCCACGCCTGGGACCTTTTATGTTATCCGTTGCCATACTTTTGGACTAAACCTGTATTTTTTTCAAAACTAGGGACCAAATTCATAATATGAACATACTACAAGGACCTTTCTTGTAATTAACTCTATATATAAAAACAATTATAAAAGGATATAAATAAAATAATTAAATAAATAATAAATAATAAACGAGTCGAACTTGAGCCCGAATTCTCTTAAGTTAAACAAGACAAGCTCAAGCTTAAGCGAGCTCGTGCTCAGCTCGTTTACACGACGAAAATACATTGAAACCCGGGTTGTAGAAATCGGGTTTAGTAACAATGAGGACACGAGAACCCATGGTTACAAATCCCGATTACTATCTTCTGAAAGTAAAAGAAAAGTTAATAATTTTTTAAAAAATCACTACATTATAAAAAATAAAAATAAAAAACCCCATTTTTCCCTATTTAGTTTTATATATGTTAGGGGTCTTTTTTATATAATTTCAAAATCATGGGGACAAGAGAAGAATACTTTTATCTTGTTGAATGTGGACCGTTGTGAGCCAAATAATCAAAGAGTAGAGAGATTTTATATTTATGGCAAAAAAAAAGATATTTTTTGCTTCATATCCAATCAGTCTTGATGATAAAAACAGACCAATTTCAAATCATTAACTATTCTTCTTCTTCTTCTACTTGACTATGGAATCCTCAACCATTCTTCCATCATCTCACCTTTCTATTTTCTGTCATAAACCCTATGGAATAACCATTGGAGCTTTTCCTTTTAATTTTAAACAACCGAAGCGAACATCTAACTTCACAGTTACAAATTGTCAAAAGATGCATGTCTCAGGTGGGTTCTCTCTCTATGTATATATATATATATAAAGAGAAGATATACTTATATATCTTTCTCTCTAATATGTTGTGAGAGATTTGATCAAAAGATAAATCTCTCATTTGTTATACAGAGAGATATATACGTATAACAAATATCTCTCTCTCGTCTGATCAAAAGATAAATCTCTCTCATATGTTATACAGAGATATATACGTATAAACAGAGAGATATATACGTATAAACAAAGAGAAATTGAATTGTCAAAAGATAAATCTAAGTTGAGTGGGCATATGGGGAAGAACAAGATGGTCAAAACGTATTCGGGTCAAAATAGATAAATTTGAAGAGCGGATGAGAACATGTGGGTTGGGTTGGGTTAAACCGTTAATTTTTTTTTTCATAATTCACAAATAAAAAATTGATTTAAGATCATACAAAAACTTATACTAAAATCATGACCCGATATTTTAAGTAAAATAATTTCAAAGAATTGTATGACTTGAGTTTCGACTCGTTTGACCTGTTTTAATTTTAGCTGATCATATTATCTATCTAATATAACCCGGCCCAATCCAGAGAGCTAAGAGCCATCAACGAGCTGGGACTGAGCTCGACAAGCCTTGGGCACAGCCTCAAGTGAGAACTAAAACTGGGCTCAGACTTGGCTCGGCTCGGCTCGGCTCAAGTAGACTCAAATGTTGACTTTTGATAGGTAGAGAAGCTTATTTATTATTTCTTTTTGAAATTATGGTTGTTTTGACTACTGAATGTTGACTTTTGATAGGATTTGGAGAAGCATCACCAGAAACCAAAGCAGCAAAAAATCTTCACAATTTCTTTACATATGTTGCAGTCAGGGTTATCACTGCACAGCTTGAGGTGTGTTCCTCTTCCTCCTAGGAAAATTCATACACGGTTTACTTTTTATGGTCAAACAAGAAACCTTCACGAAATGAATTTCGTTATGAATTTATTTAGTTTTAGAGGTAACAAAAATAGCTTATCAAACTACATATAAATTAGTGCTGGTACTGTTTTTAAATGTTTAAAAATAATGACAATTTTTTGAATTTTGAAAAGTCAAAATGAAATTTTAATTTTCCAAAAGAAATGCAACATTTGGTTTGACATATAGTTTGACAGAACAGAGCTACAATCCTGAGGCCCATAAGGAGTTGATGGAATTTGTGGAAAAACACTCTTTGAATGATGGTGATAAATTTTGTGCAGCATTGATGCGCGAATCATCAAGACATAAAACCCTAGGTATTTCATAACCTCCATATTTCTGAATTACATTTTTAGCTAAACTTTTTAATTTTACCCATTCAACCCGTTAGAAGCAAAGTATTACGCAAATTAACCCGTTTAACTATAAGCTAGTCAAAAATTCCATCCAAAGAAACTAGTATAGCCGATTCCTAACTACTACAGAACATAGTGTTTATCCTTTATTAACGTTTGTAAATTATGAAACCTTTGAACTAACTTCAAGGAGAAACATTATTTGATAGTTCCTAGATTAACTAATATTGTAGAAAGGTTAAAAAAAATCCTAAATTGCCCAATATATTGGAATCAGGGGAGAATTGTTCGAACTCAAAACTGATATATGATTTCCTATCTTTTAGTTTATACACACTATCTATTTTGCTTTCCTTATGTTTGCTACAATACAATATTGTTCTATTATCAATTATGTTTGGTTAAAGAGTAGTATGTTTGACTTACAAAAGTCAACTCTTACTATTTAGAGTAAATGTTGTTCTTATATTGTTGTATAAGATGTTCTAACTATTGGGATTTGTCTTATCTTTTGATTTGTTGCTTCTCCCTTCATAGCTATGAGAATATTGGAGGTAAGTATAGTTTTGTTCATTATTAAGTTTATTTTTCTGCTAAAGCACTAAAAGTCTAAAATTTAAGCCGGATTAATCTAATAGTAAGTATATTTTACATAGGTTCGATCTGCATACTGCAAGAGAGATTTTGAGTGGGACAATTTAGAACGGTTAGCTAAAAAGGTAAAATTTTGTCATCTGTTAGAAGTTAAGTTCTTTTGCTTCACTAACTTCGGTGTTCTTTTTTTATGTTTTCTTGCAGATGGCTGATGAATCTAACACTAGACTTATGAGGGATTATGTGTTAGAAACAAGTCATGTAGATGATGAAAAATCTGATGGATGAATGATGATATGCTATCTTGTTTTCCATCAAGTGTTGCATGCAGTCATGTATATTTACTTTCATGTAATGCACGCTGTTAATATCGTTTCACACTTTATTCAAATAAAGGTAACATGTTACAAAGTATTTACAGAAATCGGTTACATTGTAAGTACCTGTATGATGAGACAAACATATTCTTCTCCATCCATGATTAGTGCCTAATTTATTGGATCTTCATTTCTCTCCAGTGGCTACAAATGGATATATGTGATGTGTTGACGACATACCATATTACGATTTAAGCATGTATGATGTATGTGTGTGTGTGTGTGTGAGAGAGAGAGAGAGAGAGGTTAAGGTTTGTATGTTAAGTAAGATGTTACCTTGATATAGTGATGGACATCAGGAGAAGCTTGGATATGGCCTGTGCTGAAATATGCTTGAGCATAATCTTCAATATTTTCCAGACTGCAAATATGTTTTTACAAGTATAGTATGTTATTGCATGTTTAAACTTTTTGCACAGTTCCTTGAGTTCTTGATTTGACAATGGAAAAGGAAAACTAAAAAACTATTTGAATTCGTTCAGATGTGATTCTTTACATTGTAATTGGAAGTATGATTGGTCACTTATCCCATTTTTTTATAAACTCAAATGAGAGTCTAGATATCTTAGTTACCTGTAAATGTAGTTTACCATAATTCCTCCACTTTGACTAAAACCCTTTTCTGATCGATCAGCCATCCAATTTAGTCTTCCAATCATCTGGTAATAGAAATCAGCAAAAATTGATCATATAAGAAAAGCAGCAGCAAAATAGATGCAAATCGTTCTTTTTGACATACGGCTCCATTTTGCAAGTGGAAATTGGCAACTGAATCTAGAGCTTTCCCTCTCTTCTTCTCAAGTACAAGGTACCTTTTTGTTTAACAAAGTAAATTAACACAACTTATCAAGAATTAATAAAAGATATTGTAAGATTTATCATTTTTGTAAACTATCAAGAACTAATAAAAGATAATAAAACATACCTGGCACACAGTCTTAATAAAATCGGTTCTAATTCAGTTATCAGTCTTTCATATTGAGTCCACTCATGGTTTGTTGAGGTCAACAAGTGCAATAACACTTCCATCCCATTTCTCCCTGTAGTGGAGTCCCTAGAACATATCTTACTTTTTAAGTAAGGCCCATAATCATATTTTAATTTTTCCTCGCACCACAAAAGGTGATGATAAAAATAGTAATAAGTTATAAGACGGCATGCAAACAGCAAATTCATCTTACATGTATGCATCAAGCAGTGCTCTTTCTTCCTCAGGTTTGAGGATGTTCTCACAGAAAATGGGGCCAGATCTTTCAGATGATGCCAACTTAGATAGGAGCCACTGCATGAAGCCTGGGATAGGGCTTAGGGTTGCAAAATTCTATAAAAAAAACATGCATAGAGTCAGAAATCAAAAGAATATCTAAAAAAACTTTGAAAATGCAGCGCCTTTTGACATTATGTAATAGAAACTAAAACTAGTTTTGCAATGAAGGCTAAATATTGAGTTATACCACTTACATATATATTTGGCATGTCTTTTTTCACCAGATATATCACTCGTTTAATGAGGAACTTTCCTAAGTTGATTCCTGCTAAGCCCGGCTGCCAATATCAAAAGTTATCGGTATTGGTCAAATCTTTATTGTTGTCTAACTGAAAAACATTTTAGTTAAATACCTGAAACAACCATACAAAACCGATATTGTGAAACAAAATGAGTGTTACCTGAGTTGATGAAATAGAGTAGAATAATGCAGTAGTTGCTTCACATTCAGGTGTTGGAGGATCATGCCACAAAACTTCCTGGGATGTAGCAAGTACTGGTTATTAAAGAAAATATTTAAAATATAAAAAAGATGAAGGAAAAACATTTACCAGTATGGTACAAGCCATATTCTTCATAAGTGCAACTTCAATAAATATAAGTGGTTCACCTATGATGCATCAAATTTGAAGAAGATATGAGAAATATGCACCATAAAAAGAGTATATTTCTTTTTTTTATATAAATGAATTACTCCTTATTTTCTTTGAATCTCAATAAGAAAATTGGAAGCCAAGTGCAGGAAGACTGACCAGGTATGGATGGATGAAGGTATCCAAAACAGCGGCGACCTAGTCCCAATCTCCTCTTTAAATCTATAAGATTACTGATAGGATGCACAGCCTGTGAAATGATACGATTACTAATCAACTCACCACAAATGACAAACCCAAGTTGTTACAAGTATATTCTAAAAGGGGTAAAGGGGGAAAATATTAAAAGTGGCTAAAGTGCAACATGGAGGGGATAGTATAAATATTAGAGAATAAGGCTGGTTCAGGGCATGAGAGAGTTTGTTAGGTTTGTTAAGAGGCTCCTGCTTGTTGCATGGAGAGAGGGATCTATCCCTGGAATTTCTTTTAATCGTTCTTCATTTCTATTGTTCTCATTACCCAATCATTAATAAATTTCATTCCACTGTTTTACTTTACCTGATTTGTGTATCAATCTCTTATCAGAATATTAATTTTATTATAGTCATAAACATTAAAATATATGAGAAAATCAAAATAACTATATAGAAAAGCAGTAACAGATGCAAACCTCATAAGCTACAATCTTCTCTAACAAAGACGCAGGATCATTCCACGTAATTTGGTGAAGCTCCAGGTTGGCGGGACTTAGCCAAGTAATAAGCTTTTCTTTCAAATAAGAGTCAAGAGCTCGAATTGATGCAACATTTTCATCCCTAAATATTTAACATAACCAACCAAATTTGAACAAATATAATCACACTTGATAACATTTCAACATGTAAAAATAATTAACGGAATCGATGTCAGGAACGGATATATAGCAAGTAAAAGCATCAAAGATCATTCAAACATAAATGCCACAAGTTTTTAGGAACTCAGAGGTGGAATAACAACAGTTTTGGGCATAACCTTACGCGATAATAGATAAGATATCAGCACGAACAGAGGCCAAAAACTTCAAACCACCAGGATGTGTATTGAGCCTTTCGAATAGAACCTCATACATTGGCTTAAGGGCGTGTCTCAAATTTCTCTCAATTCTATAAAAAGCAGAAAGCTGTCCATCCATTTCAAGCCCATGCTCATCAGTTTCATCACCTGATGGTTAATAATTTTACAGTCAAACAATATGAACCAAAATGCATGGTTGTAACAAAAAAGGACTCACCATTAGGGATCTCAAGACCAACATACTGCTTCATCAAATCCCGTACTTTAGTCCTATTAAGATCATACTCTTGAGCAAGAATGAGTAGTAATTTGTGACGGTTTTCTTGAGAAAGACTAAAATAACCCTGTATCACCACAGCCATATTGTCAGTGCCATCGTCAAACAGCAACATACATGAACATCAAGAAAAAAAACAAAATGTATTTTCTCACCTCTGAGAATTCATTTAGTGCAGTATCCAATATCTCTTTTTTGTTCATTGATATGACTGAATGCATTGATTCTCGTACTTGCCCAAAATCTCTAGAAGTATTTGAAAGGGGTTAGAGTTGCACAAAAAGAGGGAAAAAGATCTTCATTTTCTTGATTAACTTTATGTAATGATTTTAACCATACAAAACCTTCGGGTCTTGATCGAGTCATTTTGAGTGGCTAATCTGTTCCCTTCCAAAGGAGCATGTTGCAGTTGGTTAACTTTGTTCTGCCCAAAAGCAATATATATATATATATATATATATATATATATATATATATATATATATATATATATATATATATATATATATATACAGGTCAACACCAAATATTAGGAGGAAAAGTAAATATTTCCAGTTTATTTATAAAATCACTAGAAGCCTTTTATCCTAAAATAGTAGGGATACACTTCTATAGTTCCAGAACAACAATGGCATCCTTCCACACACTCATATGGCCATATGGAAAATTGAGATAGAAGTATAACAGTCCCAAATACATTTACATATAAACACATCTATTGCATAATTCTAAAACTACAATGCTTATATCAATTCTAACTAATTTTTTATTCAGCAAAAAGAATTTCTTCAACTAATGAAAATTGCAACAATTTGAATTTTGAAATGCCAAATGAAGATTGAAATGGTTAGCTTAAAGTGCCTCTTTGCTCACAGTCACAATATATTAAACCCTAATTGCTTTTGATCAACTATTAATCTAGGGTTTAGATACAAAATGTAATTGTATTGAATTGCATAATATAAACATTACAATAGCCTTCATATATATACGCTAGGCATCATAACAAACCCTAATAACCAAATTACTATACTACCCTCAATTATTATGATGCTCTAACATCAACCACACTTTTATCATTATTATTTGCCAATTCCATTAATAGTCTCAAACATTGCAATTTTAATGTAACAAATAGTATATTAGTAGTAGTAGTCGCAGATATGATTAATAAACTCAGGGCCTGTTTGGTTGGTAGGAATTTATAGGAATATTTTACTGGAATTGGAATTTAAATTCCATTCTTTGACAGTTTGACATGTTTGGTTGGCTAAGAGAAGGAATTGGAATTGGACTTGCAATTAATTCCAACCAAATCCCTAACTAATGGAATTCAAAATCCCACCTCATTTCAATGGAATTCACCATTTTAATTTTAAGGAGTAATTTTGTCTTTTAGGTATTTTTTTATTATAATTTCATTAACAAATATGCTAACCAAACACATTATGAATTTCAAAGGAATCCTTTAAATTCCAAATCCAATTCCAATTCCAACAAATTCCGTGAATCAAATCAAAAAGTCCCTTCCATAAGGGTCTGTTTGGTTGGCATGATTCAATGGAATTGGAATTTAAATTCCATTCCTTTGCATGATTGGTTGGCAAAGAGAAGGAATTGGAATTAATTCCAACCAAATCCGTCAATTGATGGAATTCAGAGTCCATCAACATTTCAAAGAAACCTCATGAATGTTTATAATAACTTTAGTTTCAAAAATCAGTGCAACAGTGGAAGGAATTGAGTGAAGAAGACGATAGCTACTTACAGAAACAGGGGAGAGAGGCCTCATTTTAGAACGCAATAAAATCGCGAGAGCCTTCTTGTTCATAATATCTGAAGATTTAGGTTGACGGATTCAAGTTGAAGATTGCGATAGACGTCATGCGATGAATTGTTCGACGTTCGAGATCGTCATGTATCTCGTTTTCATCTGTCGGAGAACAGTCTGCTTTATTTGTTCAAGTCTTGGAACCTAATCAATATAGAATTGGGCCTTCACAAATTCAACGTAACTATCAATTAAACACGCGTTAGGGCATCCTTATTATAACCCAAATGAATGGGTTTCAAGTGATGAAAAAATGCATGTTACACCATAAATACCCAAGTGATTGAGCTGCTATGATAATTAAATGTTTTTATTAATAATCATTTAAATAAAATAAAACATAATAAAATTAAACCTAAATAATATTTCATTAATAATTAAAATTACATAATTCAAATTACTAAAAAAATTACATTACTAAAAAAATAACCTAATGATTTGAGTTTTCGTAAAGATACTCAATCATGCCCGCCTTTAGTGCGTTATTAATTTCTCGATTGCGTATTTCTTGTCGGTTTACTCGCTTTTGATTTTCATCAATTTCTTTGTGCGTAGGCTCCTCCTCATTTGGGTTATATATTGACAAATTGTCACTCCTTGGTACTCTAAAATCATATTATACGAAATCACACAAGCATACATAATGTTCTGAATTTTGCTTTGAGACCAAGATCGAGTCGGTCGTTCGATTATATGTCACTTATTCTTCAAGAGACCGAACGCTCGTTCGATATCGTTTCTTGCCGCCTCACGAGCCTTTTTATAATTATTACGTTTAATATTTTCTAGACACGTAAGAGACTTGACAATTGTATCATATTCTGGATATATTTCATCGGCTAGATAATACCCACGCTTGTAATGCGTTCCTCTAAGTTCAAACGATGAGTCAGATGCGGTTCCATTGATCATAAGGTCATGAGGTATACCCATGTGAAAACACCTCCATGTGAAAATAAAGTGACGTCACGTGGACGTCACCTCACCACATGGAGTTTTCACACCAATTTCACATGGTAAGGGGTATACTCATGTGAAAAAGTGGTGTGAAAAATTAATGTTTATTTTAATTTATAATTTTAATTTTATAAAATACATAAACTAAAAAAAACAAAATACATAAATTAAATAAAAATAAAATCATACTATATAAAGCATATTGGGTGGGCAAAAGGGTAATTTTATCCAATTTTAAGACACCATCTTAAATACCACTTGTTAAACACAATGTACAAGTACATCAAATCGTAATCCTTTAAAGCTAAACAAAATGTTTTTTTTTACTCTTTAGCTTGTCTCACATTGGTGGTTTACCCAATCTAATCATAAACCAAACCACTATAAATAGAGAAGCCTCCTTACTTGAGAAAATTAAACCATGTGTTCCATGCCCTTTTTGGCTAGATTGGATAAACAACAAGTATTTTTTAGTGCTAAAATTGGATATTTAACCGAGATTCGAATCTTGCTTGAAAAAAGCTCGACTTGAAGTCGTTTCGGTTGTAAACTTGTGGACTTGGATTGGCTTGGTTTGTAAACAAGCTAAGCCCGAGCTAGGCTTGGCTCGGCTCGACTCGACTCGTAAGTTTGTGAGCCAGGTTTGATTATAATAATAATAATAATAAGAATACCCAAATATAATCTTTTTTTCGTTTCCCTGTATGTCTTCTTCCTTGCCAATGCTGTTGTAATGTGAGCTTTAATTTTCTTCTTCCTTTTTGCATTGATTTTGTCTGTAGGTATTGTTTGCGAGTTTGGTGGTTTACTTTTTGTTCGATTTTTCTTCTTCCTTTTTGCATCGATGTATATGGCCTTAGATATAGATGCTATGTGTTCAGCTCATTGTTCGATTTTTTTTCCAGGATTCGCCATGCAGACTGCCTATGCTTGGTTCTTCTCTCTGTTCGTAATCGTGGGATTTGTTGACGCTAACCTTTGCTATGTTTTTTTGTTGACTTGCCTGTTCTTCTTGGATTGGTTCTAACTATGATTGTTTGCTGTTCTTAAAAACTTTTTTGTTTTTTATGTTTGAAAAAGTCTAAGTCTGTGTTGTTTTATTCATGAGTTGTGTAAATCTTTTGTTTGATGTTTAATTTAAAGTAAACACAAGCTGTTGGATTGTAGCTATTGGGAATTCATTAGTTATTATATTATATGACATCACTATCATACATACGTTTCAAATTTAGAAGTCCTCAGATGCTATCTGTTTCCAACACTTTAAACTATTTTGATTAAATTAGCTTAAGTAAGTCAAATACCAAAAACAATTCTTCCAACCATAATGGTTTTAATCTAAGAAGTGGTGAACCATAAAAGTAGTTTGGGTAACTTCTTTTTTTTTAGGCTATAGCGGACGCCGTTACCATTGAGGTACCGTGAGGAATTCGTCACCACCGCAACGCGAAGCGGTTAAACTTCCTAGTTGTGTATAATGAAATATAGTATACAACAGTTCTTGGAATTAGACATTTTTAACACATATAGGTGATGTTTTGAATGATACATATTAAATCTGCTTTGACTGTACTAATATTTGGTTATGATTAGGGGGCTCCTTCTAAATTTGTTGGTGGTGGGTGGAATGGAAAGAATGAAAAAGGTGAAATTCGTCCTATTGATGTTGAAAGAACTCCTAATCGTTTGTTTAAATGGATTAATAAACAATTGGGAAGGTATGATTGTATTAGATTAACATAAATGGGAATATTGATGGTAATAGTTGTTTTCTAATACAGTAAATGGTATCAATATGCATCGAAGCAGGAGACAACAAGTTTATCCTTTGCACACGCGTGAGAAGAGCGGAATTCGCGGTGCAACGCGCACGGGAAACCCCTAGTTAATTTATAAAATAAAAGTCAATTAACAATATAAATTAAAAGTAAAAATAATTTATAAAGTAAAATAAATTAATATTATAAACTACAAATAAATAACAAACTATTAAAATAAAAATACCAATTACGGGATCTTCCGACACATCGATATACGTTTTTTATGAGGTTCGACTCCTCGTCCGGGACACACTTCCTTATTTTCCGCTCCGGCCACCCGTTTTCTTGTGTTTTCTTTTTGGTGTTTCTTCGGTCTCCTCAACGGACTAGGGCAACTCTTGCGTCTCTGGAACAAAACCAGGCTCGGGTTCGGGGTTGTTTGGTTGGGACTGAGCAAATAACATCGGATCCATATATGGAACGTAACCGGGTGGGGCAAATGGGTTTTGATTTTTTTTTTACCGTTGAACGGTAAAAAAATTAACACAATGGCTAGTTCTCCTCTCCTCTACGTGTGAGGATTCTCAAGGGAAACCCACTCATGCCCCTTTCACATGGGAAGGGGGTGGTGTTTCACGCCTTCCACGCCCCTTCCCATGCCCATACCGGTTGATCTAATAAATGAATAACTTTATCTGACACGTGTTGACTTTTGGTGAAGTCTATATTTTTGTTTTCTGCATCTCTCTCCTGTTAAATAATAATGATTTTAAATAATTAAGTATCTAAAATTTTTTCTAATATTTTGAGTTAATTGTATAAATGGCCCCTGTGGTTTGATTAAATTGCATATTTGGCCCCCATGTTTTAAAATTGCAAATTTAACCCAAACTTTTGAGACCTTGTTACGCCTTTAGTCCCTGATGTTAACAACAGTTAGTTTTTAACAAAAGGTTGGCCCATGCACCATCCACGTGACTTACGATTGCAAACTTAACCCTAAAAATGAGTTAAAATCAGTAAAAATCACTAATCTTTTACTGATTTTTAAATTTTTGTTTACTGATTTTAACTCATTTTTAAAATTAAGTTTACAATCGTAAGTCACGTGGATGGCACATGGGCTAACTTTCCGTTAAAAACTAACCGATGTTAACATCAAGGGCTAAAGGCGCAACTAGGTCTCAAAAGTTTGGACTAAATTTGCAATTTTTAAAACTTGGGGGCCAAACATGCATTTTGATCAAACCACAAGGGCCATTTATGCAATTAACTCTAATATTTTATTAAAACTTACTAAATCATAAGAAGATTTCAATTATATCTTATATTAAAATATAATCTTATAATTCTTAAATCTTCATTATTTATTATTTATAATTCTTAAATCTTCATTATTTCTTATTTCACCAATGGCTTATGACATCCAACATACAAATCTTCATAGAAACTGTTGGTTTACAATAAGTTAGATTTATTCAACCTAAATAATACATGGGTTTCTAACCTAGTTATATACCAAAATCAAAACGTTAAAGCGTAGAAAAGGAAAAAAACAAAAAAAAACTGATAAAAAAATAACAAAAAAAGTAAAAGTAAAAATGTAACATCCCGAAAATCGACAAGTTAATGGGTAACCCGAATCACTAATAAACGACATGGTAAGTATGGATTGTCACGTAAAGCTTGGTTTAACGAGAATTAGAGGACCCGTTAGCCATTTAACAAACGGTTTGAGATCGAAACGCGTAAAAGAGGAAAAGGAGGGACCCGAACGTACTATGCAAGGGTTTAAAAACCCACCTAAGTGGAAACCCTAGGTCCTGGATGACCTAGGGGCCTGTGAGGTTGAGAACAAGAGAGATAGGGGGACGGCGACAAGGAAGAAGAAGGGTTAGTCGACGGTGGTTTCCGGCAGCGTGGCCTCCCAAGTCCGTTAAGGTAATCCCCGTTTTGTTTGTGTACGCTCATGTAATCATTTTCTTGTATGGTTCGATTTAGGGTTATGGTCATCGACGATGATGATGAGGTTAAGGGGCGGCCGAAAGTGGCTGTAGGCGGCGACGGTGATGGCTACGGGTGAAGCACATGACGAGACTTAGTGGCTGAGATGGTGTGCGACAACAGCCATGATGGTAGTTGACCCGGCGGTGAGTGCGGCACGTTGGTGGTGGTTACTGCTTATGAAGAAGGGGCAGCGCTTGGAGGTGTTGGTCGTGGTTGTCACGGTGTTAGAGATGGTCGACAAGGAGGAAATGGGTGGTAAATGGTGGTGACCGGTGGTTCGGGTGAAGGAGGTTGACGGCAAAAGAGGTTTGGGACGGTGACGGTGAGGTGACGGTGGCCGGATAGGGTCACGGTGTGCTCGGAGGTGGTATATCGGTGATGGTAGAGGTGGTGTTAGCCGGGTAGGGCTCGGCTAGGGTTGCATGGCGAGTTCTACGTGCATGAATGGGGACCCGGTTCGGGTACACGGGTTCTAAGTGGGTCAAGGACGATCCGATTCATGTATTTATGAAGCTAGGGTTTTGAGAAGTTTGGTGGACTTGTAGTTGGGGTTCTATGACGAGATGTTATTTGTATGTTTTCGACATACGCTTAGAACGTAATCTGATCTTTGGATCATACGTTTGACAGGTTCGGATTTCAAGTGCGAAGGACGGTTGCAGTGCATGATTTGGATCTTCACAACTAGTGAATTTATAGTCCCCTTTTTACCTATTTTTGGGGCTATCGTACATACTTACACTTTTTATCGTATAAATACATGTGTTACGAGAAATGGGTTAAACCTGTCGAGTTTTTCGAGTTAACTATATCCTTTTTAAAATAAATCTAAGGGTCAATGTGGTGTCCCTAGGTTGAGTGGGTTAGATGTCGGTATGACATTGGTATGTCGTATAATGACTTTTGGGATATATTCGATGATGTGTCTAGGCATTATGTGGGTGCGTCTATGGTATGTGTTTAGTCACACATGTAAGTGATCCGTGTAAGGACGGTGAGTTGTAGTACATGTCCATGTAGTGTCATGTGTGTATAACTTGTTTCTTTTGTGTGTTAGCATTGATGTCCGTGTATACGGCCAACGATGATGTGAAGGAGTCGGTCCTTCGAGGTTGTCACCATGCGGGTGATCTGGCAATCATCGTGTGGGTGATGTGTCAGTCACTTTGTGGATGACGAGGTAGTCACTGTGTGATGTGACGAGCATGAATGTCGACGGACTCAGAAGGGAGTGTCGCGCGTGCATTGATGGTTCCTGTGGGGGCAAGATTGAGACTTGGACGGGGGTGCTCTGAGATGATGAATATCCGGGCAGGGATAACCCTGACGAGGGTGATGATGATGAGACAGGTGAAACCCTTAGTTCTTCTTAAGTACTTTAGGATGTTCTTTACAGCTTCCAGTGACTCTCACCAAGATTCTGTTGATATCTACTAGTCATGCTTAAAGCGTACAATACGTCAGGTCTAGTACATAGCATGGCATACATGATGGAACCAATTGCAGAAGCATATGGAACCTTTTCCATTTTCTTCTTTTCCTCGTCAGACTGAGGGCACTGTTTATTATTCAGTATGGTTCCATGTGCCATGGGTAAAGATCCTCTCTTAGAGTCTTGCATAAAAAAGCGTTGAATGACCTTATCAATGTATGCACTTTGACTTAAACCTATAACTCACTTTGATATATCTTTATAGATCTTTATTCCCAGAATATATGCGGCTTCACCAAGATCTTTCATTGCGAAACATTTACCTAGCCAGGACTTTACGTCTTGTAGCATAGGAATATGATTTCTAATGAGCAGTATGTCATCTACATAGAGAATCAGAAAAGTGATATAGCTCCCACTTGCCTTACTGTAGACACACGGTTCATCTTCGTTCTTAACAAAACCAAACTCTTTGATTTTGTGGTCAAAGCAAAGATTGTACACCTTCAGCTTCTGGATGCCTGTTTTAATCCATAAATGGATTTGTTTAACTTGCACACCTTATTAGGATTCTTTGGATCTTCAAAACCTTCTAGTTGAACCATATAGACGTCTTCAGTAAGATGCCCATTTAGGAACGTGGTTTTGACATCCATTTGCCATATCTCGTAGTCATAATATGCGGCAATGGCAAGTAAGATCCGAATCGACTTAAGCATGGCCACTTGCGAGAAGGTTTCATCATAATCAATTCATTGAGTCTGAGTAAAGCCTTTCGCTACCAGCCTTGCTTTAAAGGTTTGCACATTTCCATCCATGTCGATTTTCTTCTTGAAAATCCACTTGCTTCCTACGGTCCAACTCTCGGGAGAAAGATCAGCCAAGTCCCATACATGGTTGTCGTACGTGGATTGGATTTCGGCATCCATGGCTTCAAGCCATTTCTTTGATTTTGAATCTAAGATTGCATATTTGTAACTAGTGGGCTTAGCCTGATCAACTATCATGATGTCGTCAATCTAGTGAATCCCGATATACCGGTCAGGTTCATGAGGATCCCTAGTACTTCTACGAACAGCTTGTGTCACAGTTGAATCTTGAACATTTCTAGATTTAGATTCAACAGTCTCATGTTAAACGGCAGATTCAGTTCGAGGTTCGGTTACTTGTGGTTCTCGGATCTCATCCAGATCCACATGGTTCTCCCCAATCCCTCTCGCAAGAATTTCCTTATCTAAGAAAGTAGCTATGCGTTTAATAAAACCCCGATTTTCAGCAGGATTGTAAAAGTAGTAACCGATTGTTTTAGGGTATCGGACAAAAACAACTTTATCGCCATGGGGATTCAGCTTATTCGTAGATTCACCGGTAACATATGTGTTACATCCCAAAACCCTAAGGTAGGACACTTTGGGTTTCTCCCCATGCCATATCTCATAAGGTGTTTTGTCCACCTTCTTTATAGGAGCTAGATTTATGATTCTTGTGACAGTCTCGAGAGCAAAACTCCAGAAGGAGTGTGGGAGGTTGTATGACACATCATTGATCGAACCATATCTAATAGAGTTCGACTTCTCCTTTCGAACACACCATTAAGCCGAGGTGTTCTAGGTGGAGTGAGTTGAGAAATGATCCCACATTTCTTTAGATGTTCGTCAAACTCTTGACTAAGATATTCACCACCTCGATCAGATCGAAGCATCTTAATCGTCTTACCAAGCTGATTTTGTACCTCGTTCTGGTATTGTTTGAACATTTCAAACGTTTCATGTAAATGTAACGAAATATCTACCGAAGTCATCAATAAATGTAACGAAATATCTCTCTCCACTTCTAGACATTTTTCTGAATGGACCACATACATCAGTATGTACAAGTCCTAACAGATCCTTAGCCCTTTGACCGATACCGGTGAAAGGAGCCTTATTTAACTTGCCATTTAAACAGGATTCACAATCATCAAATGACTCTTGACCTGTGAAATTCAAAATTTCGACGGTCTGGAGTTTCTTCATACGATTCTTGTTTATGTGTCCAAGTCTACAATGCCATAGATACGTATCATTGAAATCCAATTTCTTACATTTGGAGGATATGTTGAAAATAACATTATTATCATGGACTTCTATCTCATAGATTCCACTATGAGGCTTTGCAGTAAAATAAAACAAACCATTTAAATATGCAGAAATGTAATCATCATCAAAAGCATAAGTAAATCCTTGTTCCCGTAAAGCGGATACTGAAACAATATTCCTAGTCAAATTAGGAAGAAAATAAACATTGTTCAAAATGAGTTCTAAACCAGAAGGAAGTAAAAGAATGTATTCTCCTACAGCCTTCGCTGCAACCTTTTATCCATTTCCTACATGAATCAGGTCGCATTGCTTCAGCTTCCTAACCTTCCTTAGTCCCTACAAATCATTACAAATATGATAACCACATCCGGTGTCAAACACCCAAGATTTGCTAGACAGAGAGAAGATCTGTGATATCATCACCTCAAATCGTTCATGACGTGCTTGCTGTCGGAACATTTCCTGCATTTGCCTAATTATGTCGATGATGGCATATCTACCGGATTCTTCTGAAGTTCCGGTATCATCGATGCTAGCATCAAGCAAGAGACCTTGATGGAGTCATCTACATGCTTATCCTAGGTCTTACGAGCTTGGCCCGTAGTAGCAACAGGTTCTTCTGGTATTGGTCCTTCGAGAACATACATCTTGTTCTCAGCCCTGTCGACAATCTTCAGGTTTCGGTACCAGTCCATGAAGTTGGAGTTGTCAAGTTTGTCCTTCTCAAAGATTGATTTTAGGGAGAAAAAGGAGTTAGGGTTGGATTCGTTAGACATCTACAAAATTCAAAATAAAGTTTTAGTATTTTCATGCATAACGTCCTAATTAAATTTATGACCCAATTGCACAATATATAATTAGGAATGAGATCCCGGTTCACCATAACTCAGTGAATGACTGAGCACTCTCCACTGGCATAGCTAGGTAGGTAGGTAATTTTCAATTGTGTCAACTACACAATTATAGGTTTTAGGGGCATGACAAGTATTGTCAAGCTTTGATACGTTTTCTTCAACTACACCCATTTAAACGACTTAACTGATATTTGTCCTTTAATTGTAACTGTAGACTCAGCCTAAGTAACTCAGGAATCAGGGTTCTACCTTCAACCAAAATCGTAGGGTCGGATGCAGGGTAATCCACTAACACCGGGGGTTCGGATAGATCAGTTGAAGTGTTACAATTTAGGGTGACGCAGAAACATTTTGGACGACGAGAAACATGATTCAAGTCGTGCAATTTTAGTAAACCGATTTTACTAATGTAGTTCGTGAAACGTCTTTCAACACTCAACACGATCCAATTTTAAATAACTTATTTAATCTAAATTGGTCGTTTATCGCGAACTATATTTTAAACTAATCAACTCTTTAATTAATTTAAAATTGTTTTAAATAAAACTATTAAATTTAAAACTTGTTTTACTTTTAAATTAAACACCTTTTTATTTAATAACCTTTCCAAGAAAAATAAATAATTTAAATATCTCGTCGCTTTAAGATTGTGTCAAAAGTTTTATAAAAATTTTGCGGTTTAATTATTATCGTAAATAATGTCACAACCACAAAAATAAATAAAACACATGAACCGAGCAACTAGTAAAATTGTCTGGTTTCGTTCGAGCCATCAAACGAGAACCGGACAGATCTAAGGGATAACAAAATAAACAAATCTGATATCTCCCACTTAGTCCAAGATCTCCATCTTTAACCCTGTTATCGTCCGCCTTGGTCTTCAAGTATTCGTCTCTTTATGATTATAATTTTTTATTTACAAATACACTCAAAATAATTAAAAATAAATAAACTTGACTATTACAATGGGTTCCAAATAATCCATAAAAATACAAAGAGAAACAAACCAAAACAAACATCACAACCAAGGGTCATAGTGCTCGATTCAATCAACACAAACATACTAAACGAAAAAGGCTCGATCTTTTGTCAAACAAAAGTTTTAACAAATAAAATAATAGATCGATAAAAATAAATAATATGTCTAAACTTGCGTAAAACTGGCTCTGATACCACTGTTGGGAATCACAGTTTTAACTTTTAAAACATAATTATATTTAAACGCTTTAAATAAATAAATCAGATTTAATCAGCGGAAGCAATTTTAGTACGAAAATCAGATCAGATCTGGATCCCGTTCAGTGATCCGATTATACGCGTATAAACAATAAAATAAACGCAACCATAGGGTGTTTAGGATTATACCTTCGACGATTAACCGAATAATAACACCTTGGTTCAACAAGCGTCACGCTAGATGACACGATCACGAAACCTGCAGCAAAACGTCACATGTATGCGCAGATGAAACCGGCGGCGGCTCAAGGCGGCACCGAGTCTAGGTGTGTAACTCTTTGGATCGTACCTCGATAGTAACGTTAACCTAATTGACGATCGGACATCCTATATCCAACACATGTATAATACATTTTTTGTTACACCGGGTCTAGGTGTGTGGCCTGACCCGGATTTACAACAAAACTGTCCCTGGGACTTAAGTCGTGGCCAGTCCCAGTGCATTGAGGTCATATTTAATCTTTTCTTGAAAACATTTGAAAATGAACGTCAGTTATATGTTGGTAAACACACGGTTCTACACTGGGGCTCGCAGAAAGGGGGAATAGGGCTGTCAAGATTGGGTTGTTTTAATGTTCATGTTTGCTGCTGAATTGCGATCTGAAGAGCTGATCGCAACCTGTTTGGTTGTTGTTTTTCTGCTGCAATTAGGGTTACAAGAACCCTAGGAGTCGTTGCTATGGGGAAGAAAGTAGGGGCTGGTTTGGAAACTTCTTTTGGGTACTTTTTGTGATTAAGGTTTCTGTTTTGGACCCTTGAAGTTGTTGGTTACACTCGGGTTACAGGAGAAGTTGTCGGGTTCGGGTGCATCGGGTTTTAGCGCTTCTTTGGAGGTTTGCTTGGCTTCGGTTAGTTTTTTTTTGTTTTTGCTAAAGTTTAATCTTTGTTGGCTATTTATTATCAACAGCAATTGGGGGTACCGGGTTTTGTGAACGAGAACAGTGGGTCGAGTCCTTCACAGTGTTCATTAGATTAACTGTCAAGTTCTTTAGACCATTGTTGTGTATGTTCACTGTTTCTTGATTCTACCTGTTTCTCGTTTGTAATGGCTGAAGACGGGAGGGTTCAGATTGAAAAGTTTAACGGGACCGATTTCCCTTGGTGGAAGATGCAAGTAGAAGCATTGCTCAGTCAAAAGGATTCGGATATGGTATTGGAGTAAAAACCGACTAGAATGGAGAGAGCTGAGGAAGCGGTTTGGAATTCCAAGGACAAGAAAGCTAGATTGGTGATTACATTGGCTTTGATGAGGAGTGTTGCATTTAATATTATGCAAGAAACCACGGCTCGTGGTATGTTAACGGCTCTGTGAAATATGTACGAAAATCCATATGTAGATAATAAGGTGTTCTTAATTATGGAATTGTTCATTACTAGGATGAAATGAGGGAAGCTCAGTCACGGGTCACATCGATGATCTTAACTCGATCATGTCCCGGTTATCTTCTTTGCATGATAGCTCGTCCGGATTTGTGTACCGAGTGAGGACACTCGTCGAAAAAGCACTAGTAGTGGACCATCTTCTTATATGTTTCATGTTGGCAGGGCAAAGGATAATAACAAGAGCAGTGAGAGTCGGGGGACGAGTTCGTCTAAAACTGGGAAGAATGTGAAGTGTTGGAGCTGTAATGAAGTTGAACATGTTAAGAGTCAATGCCCAAATAAGAAAAAAGAAAATTCTGCTGAAGTGAACACTCCTAAGGTCGTCTGTTATGATGATACATTGGTATGTAGTTGGACTCTTGGATTATGGATTATGGATGTTCGTTTCACGCCATATACAGCGAGAAGATGATGATGAATCTGAAAGTTGGTGACTTTGGGAAGGTACGATTAGCCAATGATGAGATTCTTGAAGTAACATACATGGGGATATTAATCCGCTTACTCCATTGGGTACTACTTGGAACTTGAAGGATGTCAGGGTGATTCCAGGTCTGAAGACGAAGCTTATTTTTGTCGACCAGTTGGATGAACAGGGACTCTGGAAGTAAAATTTGGTGGTGGTATGTAGAAAGTGATTAATGGAAACCTGGTAATAGCTAGTGGAAAGACACAAGGGTTATTAAATATGGTTGAGGTATTTGTTAAGGGAGTAACCATCCCGGTTAAACATGACAAAGTCAGGTTCCCTAAATCTAGTGCTAAGAGGGTTCACTTTGCAAACGTGAAGCCTAGAGCTACATGGATGCACCTAAATGTTTCGGATGTCACACCCCCAAATTTATTTACTTAATAAATAAATAAAGGTCGCAACGATTGGTAACATTACACAACAGCGGAAGCTAAAGTACAGATTTCTAAAGTAATGAGTACTTTTACAATTACTAACATGTAATATTACATTGATTTAAATCCACCTAGATCAAGATAGACTTGAGACTTGACAATTATGCTCCTTCGGCTACTAGGGTTTAATCCAAATAGCTAGCCTATTCCAACCGAGCATAGCTAAATGTAACCTGAAAAACATACTTGAAAATGTCAACACAAAGGTTGGTTGATTGAATATGGCTAGATCTTTCACCATCATGAGGATTTTGGTGGTGGAGTGTAAACTTGGTGGAAGAGACATGATCTTGAAATCAACAAAGTCAAGAAATGATAGGTTTTGAGGTGTGGGGTGAGCCCCACTTGGCCTTTCGGCCGAGATAGGGCAGGAGGGTGGGGGTTTGGGTAGTTTAGGTGGTTAAGTGTGTTTAGATGGTAGGTAATTAGTTCTTTTGATGTGTTAATCCCGATTATGGTGCTAAGTGGTAGATTAACTTGGTCCATATTCTTAACGATATTCGAATTAGGATTTAACTAGTTAGTGACTAGTTCAATATAACACAATTAATGTTTTGTACTTAAACATAGATGTGTTAATACGCGATAAAATCTAAAAAGAGGTGTGTTATGGATTTTCGTGTATACTAAAGATTTTATTTCATAAATTTTAACATAAGATCATATATTTTGGGTCTCCAAATATTGTACTGGTCAATCAAAATTAATCACAGTCGGTCCTATCGTGCGGGACATTTATATATATAAAAAAATATTATATGAGATGGAGGTTGAGTGCACTCTTCGTCATAATCATGACGACGTGATGCCTTGAGTGGAGTACACTCATTCTCATAATAATGACGATGTGACGTCTTGAGTGTGAGATTGAATATAATGATGAGAGTGGTTGTTCAAGGTGGATCAATCGCAGTATACTACCCGCAATTAATACCCGCTTTAATATATATACCTTGAAGTGGTTAATATATAATAGAGTTAATTGCACAAATGGCCTCCTGTGGTTTGATCAAATTGCACTTTTGGCCCCCAGGTTTTAAAAATTACAAACTTAGCCCAAATGTTTGTGACCTGGTTGCGCCTTTAGCCCTTGACGTCAATACCAGTTAGCTTTTAACGAAAAATTAGCCTATGTGTCATCCACGTGACTTACGATTGCAAAGTTAACCCTAAAAATGAGTTAAAATCAATAAAAAAAAATAAGTAAAAGTCTATAAAAATCCGTAAAAATCACTAATCTTTTACTGATTTTTATTGATTTTAACTTATTTTTAGGGTTAAGTTTGCAATCGTAAGTCACGTGGATGGCACATGGGATAATTTTCCATTAAAAACTAACTAGTATTAACGTTAGGGGCTAAAGGCGTAACCAGGTCACAACTATTTTGGCTAAATTTGCAATTTTTAAAACCTGAGGGCCAAACATGTAATTTGATCAAACCATAGGGGCCATTTATGCAATTATATATATATAGGGGGAGGATCAAATAAAAAGTAGTTGTTCGCTAAAAAATCTAAGAAATGACAAAAACCTTAAGAAACGATATCAAACGAACTCCGATTGAGCTAATTTCAGCGGCGTTGGAACCGTTTTGTCGAACTCTACCATCTTAGCTTTTAGGGTTTAGCTTTTAAGGTTTAGATTTTATGTTTGAATTTTAGGGTTTTAGCCTTATGGTTTAGCCTTAGGGTTTAGCCTTAGGGTTTAGCTTTTAGGGTTTAGATTTTATGGTTTAAGTTTTTTTTTTTTAGGGTGGGGGTGGGGGGTTTAGGTTTTTGGGGGGGTGGGGGGTGGTGGTTTTAGGCTTTTCGGGGTAGGGTTGGAGGGGTTTTTTAGGTTTTTGGGGGTGCGGGTGGAGGGAGTTTAGTTTTTTGGGTCCGGGTTAGGGTTCGATGAGACGGTTCCAACGCCGCTGGAATGAGCTCAATCGGAGTTCGTTTTACCCACTTCTTATGATTTCTTAGCGAAAAACCACTTTTAGTGGAACCGTCCCCTATATGTATATCTATATATATATATATTATTTTCCTATATGTACATACTCTTAGTTTAGACGCGTTAACGAACTTGAATGAGGGTGTTCAAGTTTACTTATATTTTTATTTGTAAATGTGTTCGCTCACATTTATACGTATCCTAAGAGAATAATTTACAACGATGATTCTAGTAATGTTTTTACGAAGATTTTCATACAATATATATTAAATACTTAGTATTCTGAACATGATCGTTTATTTAGAATATACTCTAAATATTTTTCCGTTGTAACAATTAATTGTTATCGTTTGTGTTATATGGATTTTACGTCCGCATGAATCGGTAATTCTTATAATTATTACGATACGAAACGATCGATGTATTATGTTCGTTAGATTTTATCGTTCAAGTGTATGATTTTGAGTGATTCTGGAAACATGTTAATGTAAACACATTTAATTTGTGTACGGGCGATGGTTTGGAAATGTCGAGTGTCACATCGGAGGTCTAAACCAGTCAGGGGATTTGGTGACAATGGGAGCACGGGACGTGTTCCAGATACAGTTACAAAGAGTCGTTGGGTTTTGAAGACCAAGGATCCGACTAGAGGAAAATTCTCTCCTAGGAATAGTTTACTTAATTTGGGGAGTGCTAATGGTTCTAGGAATGTGACATATGATGAATCGGTTATGACTGCTGGGTTAGAAATCGAGGGAGCTTAAACTGGCCCTTCATGTATTTGATGAGAGAGGTGGTTGCAACTAGAGGATATAACATGATCAAATTGTTGAAGTCAAAACTTATTCTTAGGAATTGAGGCTTGGAGGACTTTGGTTATGAAGATTATTGGAGTTACTGGCACAGGGTTTGCTTGGAGCGTTGTTCGAGCCTCCAAGTGGAAGATTGTTAGGCATGGAGGCTCTTTAGAGGGTAGCCAGCCCTAATGGGCCCTACACGTGTTTGGGACTAACTTGAGGATTAAGTTAGAAACCCTAATTATTTATCTATTTATACTCTGCTTATGTAATTGTAATCTTTGAGCACCTAATAACAATAAACCCTAGTTGCAACAGTGGATGTAGGTCATCTTGACCGAACCACTATAAATCTCTCGTGCCCTTTTACTTTTTGTCTATTGTGTGTTTGTTTGCTTCCCAGGACCGCCTCTAACAATGGTGTCCATACTCACAACAGCTGGGACATCTATGTCTTCTCTTCTTTAGGCTCATCATGCGGTATAATTGTCATCTTTCTTGGTCTTCCAAGTGGCATTTGATAGTAGATATGTATATATTCTCATGTGTGTATCTATGTGCACGTTTCTCAACAATGAAATATGAATCAACATCAACGAGATCAACTACAGCTAGCCAAGAACTAAATGCTTCTGAAATAATGTTTATAATGTAATCATACTTGGATGTTATTCCAAACTTGCAACAACTCCATAGCTTTTTATGATTCTCACTAATATACATAAGCACATCTTTATGTACTCGAGCAATGACATTTAATAATCTTTCATGATCAATAAGATTACAAGTCTTGCAGGTCGTCATAATTTTTTTTGTTGAAAAACTCACCACAAAAATGTTTCTTAAAGTTGTTATACAAGTGTTTAATACATTCTCTGTGTTGAACACTAAGACAAACTTGTGTTATTTCTTCTTCTAATCTTTTTTGCATGCTTGAAGAGACAACACCACCATTAGCTACCAATTGTTTTTTAACTCAAAAAACCATATCCATGAATGTTTATTCCGTTATTCAAGTACACCATAGGCTACTGAAAAAATAGAACTGTTATCGTCAACACTTATGGCAGCGACTAGTACCCAATTGAACTTTCAACCATCAACAACCCCTTAGACTAAGCTATTAGTGAAAAACACGTAAAAAGTAGTTTCTTGTTACTATTTGTCTCAAAGTCAATGTCAACAACGCTTGTCGCGTTTTTATTTAATAGTACATCATTGAAAAATTGCATTCTACTCAAAGCGACAAGGGTGGTGATAAGCTTGTAGGGTGGATTGCTAGTGTAGTTAATGACAAGCTAAAATCTGATACGGGTGTCTGTGTTACATATCTCAAAAAATGGGTTAACAAAAACTACAACCTTGATGTTCCTTACCATAAAGTCTTTAGAAAGAACAAGCTTAAAATGATATATATGACAAGTGGGAAGAACCATTCATGAAAATGTATGATTTTAAAGAGGAACTACTAAATAGTATCCTAAAAATTATTGTTGACATTGACTTTGAGACAAATGATAAGAAGAAACTATTTTTATGTTTTTTTTTTCACTAATAGCTTGCTCTAAATGGTTTCTTGATGGTTGTAGTTCTTACATTGCTTTTGATACTCGTCATCTCAAGGAAAAGTTTAATGGGGGTACTAGTCGCTACCACAAGTGTTGACGGTAACAATTCAGTTTTTCCGATGTAGTTGAATTAGAGAACAAAATTCATGGATATGGTTTCTTGAGTTACTTAAGAAAGCAATTACTACGCCTAATCGTCTTGTTATCTCATCAGACATGCAAAAAGATTTAAAAGTAGCAATAACACAAGTTTATGATAATGTTGAACACAGAGAATGCATTAGACACTTATATAGCAATTTCAAGAAACATTTTTGTGGCGAGTTGTTCAACAGGAGTTTATGACGAGTTGCAAGAACCTAAAATGTTACTGATCATGAAAGATCATTTAATGAAATTGCGAGAGTACGTAAACATGCGTTTACATATGTTAATGAGAATCATAAGAAGATACGGAGTTCTTGCAAGTTTGGAACAAGTAAAGTGTGATTATATAACTAACCATTTTTCAAAAGAAGTTAATTCTTAGATAGGTGGACTGTGTTATCAACTCATATTTGATCTCTTTGATTATGTTAGGGAAAAAATCATGGTATGATTTGATAAGAAAACGAGGATGATTCTAAACAAAAATGGAATGACACATTAATACTTAATCATAAGAGTTATCTCAACAAAATCTCCAAGACAATTATAGTGCTTTTATTTTTTGTTTCATATATTTTAAATACAAATTACACATGAACTTCGCTAATATTTTTTTTATGTTGTATGTAGAACTTGGGTGAATATGGAGTTTATAGAAGTCGAGAAAATCAAACTGAAGTGAAACGCATTAGAAAACGTTAGGAGGGTTTTAGTTGACGAACGAAAATACAGTTTTGGCAAGTTAAAGTCTTCGATGTGTGCATATAGCGAATTTTATTGTTTTCACAAGGTATGTAAACAGGAACAAATATGTTGATTCATATTTCACTGTTGAGAAACAAACAAATATGTTATCACATGATAATCCTAAAAAAGACATAGAAGTCTTCGTTGTTGTGAGTATGAACGCAATGAAAGAACATACAAGAATCCAACCGTTAAGTGTGGAGGCAGATTAGGCGCACGGGCAGGTGGCCGTATACCTTTCTTTGCCCCAGGGCAGCCGGCCTAGAAGGGGCAACCTAATTTTAGTTTAGCCTGTGAATACAGGTCTCTTTTGTAATTGTAATCACCGCCTTAGATGATAAAAATGACTCGCTAGTGTGACCCGTGGACGTAGGTCAGTTTAGACCGAACCACGTAAAATCACTCTCTTGTTTTACTTTCTGTTTTGTGAGTATTCTGTTTTGCACAAGTTTCCTACCATCTTTCATTTGGCGATCAAGAGTATCATCGCAGATGAGTGCGTTTTCTGCTCCTGTTTTGTTCGATTATCGCCACTAGAATAGCTAAACAGTTGTTGTCTTTAGCAAGGTCTGTTGCTACTGCTACAAGAGTTTTCGACAATAAACGGTCAACCAAAAAGAATATAACTTTCTGGACAGTTGTGATACCCATCCAACAAGTGGTATCAGAGCCCATACTCGTTTTTTAGATATCATGGCAGAAGTCGAGAAGATAAGATCGACAGGTTTGATGGGCAGGACTTCAGATTCTGGAGGATTATCTGTACCAGAAGAATTTGCACAAGCCGCTATTGTGACAAACCAAAAAAAAACATGCCAAATGCAGATTAGGAGTTGATAGAACGACATGCCTTAGGAGGGACTAGACTTTCATTGACGAAGAGTTTTGCCTACAAATCATCAACGAAAAGACCACGTTTGGATTGTTGAAGGCCTTATCCATATGTACGAAAAGTCATCCGCCTCAAACAAAGTGTTTCTGATTCCGCAGTTAGAAAGATGGTGCTTTTGTTACTGCTCACATCAACGATTTTAATTCAATCATATCTCGTTTGATATCGATTGACATTAAATTTGATGATGAGATTCAAGAACTTTTATAATCTTCTTTGCCTAAGAATTTGTCAGAAACAGTTACAACAATTAGTAGTCCATCTGGAACCACTAAGCTTACATTTGAAGGTATTCGTGATCTGATTCTGGGAGAAGACATATGACGCAAGAGTTTAGGTGAATCTTCAAACTCACTGTTAAGTACCGAAGTCAGAGAAAAAAGTGTGAACGAGGAAACAATATGGATAAATCTAAATCCAGAAAGAGGAGTCGGACTAATTACCGGGAAGACATCACATGTTAGAATATTAAACAGATAGAGCACTTCAGAAACCAGTGCACGGCCCAACCAGCTGCAAGAGATGAGAGAGAGGCGAATGTTGCAGTAGAAGACTCGGATGACGCTTTATCTGTAGCGCCAAGAGTGTTGTCAAATCATGGATCATGGATTCAGGAGCATCGTTCCATGCCACAAATTGCAGGAGATGATGAAGAATCTTAAACTTGGAAACTTCCAAAATGTACGACTCAAAGATGATGGGACTCTAAATATCACGGGCATGGGAGATTGTTTTGAAAACCTCTCTAGGATGTACTTTGACACTAAATGATGTCAGACTCATTCCAGACTTGAATAGAATGCTTATCTCTGTCAGGCAGAGATCAAATCCCAGGTCATGTTTGGGAATGGTAAATGGAAGGTAGTCAAAGTTATTGCTTGTGGTAAGAAAAGGGAGACTTTATACATGGTCGAGGTACAAACAGATAGAATTAATGCAAGAGGTATGAGGACGCTAGCTGCAAAAGGTAAAACTCCAAATCTGAAGAACGTGGAAGTTGGGTTCGATAAGCCTTGTGTGCAGAAAAAGGTTACCTACGTAGAGTCACGGAAGACGCCTAAAGCAGATTGAAAATTTCAGAAAGAACATACAAGAAAAGGACAAGTTGTGGTTGAAGACGAATCTATGAAGTCCAAAAGATATTCCTAACAGTGGGAGTACAGAGGTTGAAGATGATCCACCTCCTTCGGTTCTAGGTCTAGTTCCAGCTCCAGCTCACATTAGGTCAGGAGATCCACTAGAACCGCGTGCCCTCCATAGAGATTCTCTCTGTCAATTATTACTTACTCTTGATAGAGAGTGGTGACCTTAGTGTTATTCAGAAGCCGTCAGGGTAAAAGATTCATTACACGGGGGCGAGCTATGAAAGAAGAGATAGGGTCACATGTAAAGAATAGAACTTGGGTTCTAACAAAGTCACCGGCAGATATGTTTACAAAGGTCGTGACATTGGATAAGTTAAAGCTTTGTGTAGCTTCAACTGGCCTTTAAGGTTAATTGAGGAGAAGGTGTTGCACTAACTCTAGAGAGATTACCGGATTACAAAGAAAGAGCGTAGTTGAAAGTAGGAGATTGTTAATTGTGAAGGCAGATTAGGCGCAGAGACACGGTCCTAGGCCTTTCTTTGGCCCCAATGCAACCCTAGAAAGGGTAGCTCTAATTTTTGTTTAGCATATAAATATAGGTCTCTATGTAGAGCAACCCTAGAAAGGGTAGCCCTAATTTTTGTTTAGCATATAAATATAGGTCTCTATGTAGCTTCAACTGGCCTTTAATGTTAATTGAAGTGAAGGTGTTGCACTAGTTCGAGAGAGATTACAGAATACATAGATGGAGCATAGTTAATGTAACCAGCGTCCAAGTGAGAGATTGTTAAATGTGGAGGCTGATATAGGCGCAAAGGAAGTCAGCTGTCAATCCTAGGCCTTTCATTGACCCCAAGGCAATAGGCCCTAGAAGGTAGCCCTAATTTTTGTTTACCCGATAAATATAGGTGTCTCTTGTAATTGTAATCACTACCTCAAATAATAAAATTGATTCGCTAGAGCGTCCCATCGGATGTAGATCAGTTTAGACCGAACAACGTAAAATCCCTTGTATCTTGTTTTACTTTATGTTTTGTGAGCGTTCTGTCTTGCGCAACAAGTTTCCAGCCACCTTTCAACAGTCGATCAGGAGTATCATCGTAGATCAGCAACCGATCAGATCATACAACAGGTTGTTATTCTCGCATTATCTACTCCTGTTTTGTTCGCTTTCGCCACCAGAATAGCTAAACAGATGTTGCTGCTACAGAACAGTCAACCAGAAAGAATAGAACTATCTGGACAGCCGTGATACCAAACGACACCAACATCTCAAGGCTCTAATTAAATATCAACCATCAATTAATAAAACAAGAACAGGTACAAAAGCTTGTGAAAATAACTAACCAAAGTGAACAATTACTTTTGGTACTATACGGGTCAAAATTTTAGCACTTGCTTCGTAGCATTTTTGGCAATTGTTACTCCCATTACTGGTGATTTTTTTTTCCAGTTCGTGCTTCTAGGATTTTTTGGATATATAAATTGAAAATTGATGTTGGAAAACTATAAATTGTTGCTAGAAATCACAAAAAATAAAGGTTGGAAATTAGCTTTAAGGTTTAGTTGTTAAGGTTTAGCTTTAGGTTTAGTTTTTAAGGTTTAGCTTTAGGTTTAATTTTTAGAGTTTAGCTTTTAGTTTTTTGTGTTTAGCGTTTAGCTTTTACGGTTTAGCTTTTAACGTGTACCTTTAATGTTTACCTTTACGGTTTAGCTTTTAGGGTTTAGTATTTAGCTTTAGGGTTTAGTTTTTAGATTTTAGCGTTTAGCTTTAACGTTTAGCTTTTAGCGTTTAGAATTTAACTTTAGGGTTTAGCTTTTACAATTTAGCTTTTAGCATTTAGCTTTTAGCATTTAGCATTTAGCTTTAACTTTAGCTTTAGCTTTTACGGTTTAGCATTTAGTTTTTACAATTTAGTTTTTAGCATTTAGCTTTTAGCTTGTTTTTTCCTTGTTTGAAATGTGTGGTTGAAAATGGTTCCCTAGTTCTCTCTTTTTTTGGGGTTCCCCATTGAACCCTCCCCTATATATATATGTTATTTAAGAAGTTTCTAAGGGTATATATATATATATATATATATATATATATATATATATATATATATATATATATGTTAGGTATCAAAGTCGGTAACGCAGCGGAATCACACACACACACACACGCACAATATCAATAAACAGAAAAGAAAAGAGACACGAGAGATTTATAGTGGTTCGGTCAAGGTGACCTACATCCACTGTTGCAACTAGGGTTTATTCTTATTAGATGCTCAAGGAATACAATTACATCATAGGGATATATATAATACCAAGATTAGGGTTAATTAAATAAGGCAATAACTTAATCAACAAGAAATAGAACCAAACAACCCTAAGGCTGCCGCCAGCTTCTAATCTCGTTCTTTCAGCCTTAATATGCCCAAGAGGCCCAGCCGCAGATGACCCAAAAGCCCAGCCCAAATTAGCATAGGCCCACCGGGCCCATTTGGCCCAGTCCGGCCCAATAAGCCTTCACACCCAACAATCTCCCACTTGAAGGCTTTGCTCAATCCACAAACACCATCCAAGTTATCCCTAATCCAGTAATTCCAATATCCTCCTTATCCAAAGTCTCCTGAGCCTTCAGTCCCCATAAACAAGCTCAGACTTCATCAAAGTCCCCCTAGTTGCAATCCCCCTCTCATCAAGTACATGAAAGGGCAGTTGAGGCTCCCCCGAGCTCCAACTCATTCTCTATCTCAACTGGTTTGCACGATCCACCAGTTCCAGAGATAACCCGAGAACCACCACTCTCCTCCTTTAGCAAGACTTCCATAGGAGAGATTTTCACAGTCGGACTACCGGTCTTCAAAACCCACCGTTGTTTTGTAACTGTACCCGGAACACGCCCCATGCTTCCACTGTCACTAAACCCCTGACCCGGTTTTGACATCCGACCCCGCTCAGCTTGAATCACCTTGGCACTAGGCTCCCCTCTTGCAAATTGAACCTTCTTTCGCCCCTTTGATTCAGCGAACCTAACTTTGTTTTGAGGGACAGTCATACTTCCCTCAGCAGGTACCTCCACCATGTATAAAGAACCTCGCCTGTTTCCACGAGCAATTACCAGATTACCTTTAGTTACCTTCCACTTGCCTCCACCAAACTTTACTTCTAATCCCTGTTTATCCAGCTGACCGACAAAGATAAGCTTACTCTTCAAAGCTGGAATAACCCTGACATTCTTCAAGTTCCATGTGGTTCCCAAAGAAGTAACCAAATTCACGTCACCTATGCCTGTAACATCAAGAACATCAACATTAGCTATCCGTACCTTCCCAAAGTTACCAACCTTTAAATTCTCCATCGTCTCCCCGCTGTGCATCGCGTGAAACGAAGAACCAGAATCCATAACCCAAGAATCTGTAGAAGACTCTACACAGCAAACCAAAACATCATCATCAGATTCCTCATCTGCCTGAACCGTGTTTACCTACCTTTTGCCCTCATTCTTCCCAAACTCTTCCTTATTCCTTCCTGGACACTGACTTTTCACATGCCCAACTTCATTGCAGCTCCAGCACCTCACATTTTTCCGAGCTCTAGACGAACTCCTTCCCCTACTTCCATTGCTCCTGTTATTTTCCCTTCCTCTGCCCACATTGAATATATCAGAAGACGAAGATCCTCCACTAGTGTTCCTCCGGCGAATATCCTCACCTAGAATACTATCCCGGACCACGCTAAACTTCAAATTCCCAGCTCCACCAGAATTAGTGATCGCCGTCACATAACCTGACCAGCTGTCAGGCAAAGAGGATAACAGTATCGCAGCTTGAGTATCATCATCAAGTTTTTACCCAACGGTCGATAGCCTGGACAAAATTGAATTTATATTATTTATGTGATCGGGCACCGAGCTTCCCTCATTCATCCTTGTCATGAATAACTCTCTCAACAGGAACACTCTATTACCGGCAGACGGCTTTTCATACATGTTTGACAGAGCCGTCATCATACCATAAGCCGTGGTTTCCTCTTTGATATTGAACGCTACACTCCTCGTCAAAGTCAGTACAATCTTACATCTCGCCTTTTTGTCCTTAGTGTTCCAAACCACTTCGTCAGCCTTACTCATTCCATCCGGTTTTTCTGCCAATACCGTCTCCAAATCGTTTTCACCGAATAACGCCTTTATTTGCATCTTCCACCATGCAAAATCAGTCCCGTTAAATTTTTCGATTCGAATTTTCCCGTCTTCATCCATTGCAAACGAGAATCAGAAAAAAATAAAAAAAAACCAGAATTAAGAAAGTCCACCAACCGAAGTCAAGCAACCTCCAAAGAAACCCTAAACCCTAAAACACCCGAACCGGCGCTTCACCTGCAAAACCCGTGACCAGCAGCAACTTCAAGGGTTTAATAGACCAAACCCTAATCGCAAGATCACAAAAAAAAAACCGAACAGAAAAATTCCAGCAGTACTGTTCACGCGAATCACTGTTCACGTCGGAATCACTGTTCACGCCGGAATCATTGTTCACGGCGGCGGTACTGTAGCAACTTTCTCGAACAGCCTTTCCTCACCTTCTTCGCGATTGAAACAGTGCAGAAACCGTGTATAACAACGAGCCAGAGCTCTGATACCACTTGTTAGGTATCAAAGTCGATAACGCAGCGGAATCACACACACACACACACGCACAATATCAATAAACAGAAAAGAAAAGAGACACGAGAGATTTATAGTGGTTCGGTCAAGGTGACCTACATCCACTGTTGCAACTAGGGTTTATTCTTATTAGATGCTCAAGGAATACAATTACATCATAGGGATATATATAATACCAAGATTAGGGTTAATTAAATAAGGCAATAACTTAATCAACAAGAAATAGAACCAAACAACCCTAAGGCTGCCACCAGCTTCTAATCTCGTTCTTTCAGCCTTAATATGCCCAAGAGGCCCAGCCGCAGATGACCCAAAAGCCCAGCCAAATCAGCATAGGCCCACCGGGCCCATTTGGCCCAGTCCGGCCCAATAAGCCTTCACACCCAACAATATATATATATATGTGAAATTTTCCCTAATGTAATTTGGTTCAAGAAGAACGTGTTAATGTGTTATACCCAAATTACCTGAGAACTTAATAACCGCCCAATTAACACCTCTTAAAAGAATTCAGGATATATACATGCATACCTGCTTCAAAGCCTTTTAACTGAATCATTCCTCAAAATCTCTAATGTTTCCAAGCATTCATATCAAAGTATCATTCCATCGTCATCATTATTTAGTTTATTTATTTATTTACAGATGATATATACATTATGTAATATCGATGTCAAGACCCAAGGATCCTATACCCATTCGGCCCAATAAATTCTGAAATAGAATGTTTAAAGTTCAAGACAGGGAAAAGACAGAATGGGTGGATTCCAGTTGTGATGGATATAACAGATAATGTTGTCTCATAGAATAGATCGTGTAATTAGCCGAGCATACCGTATAAAAGTACTCTGATTAAAGATGCAACGATCAGGATGAAGCTAGGCCTCGACTCCAAGCTCCAGTAACAAGGTGTGGTTGGCTCTATCAGCTGCTACTCCAACAAATTGAATGGGACCTGCAATATAAAATTATAAATTAATGTTATAGATTATTATTTGAATTATAGAGTTTTTGTAAAGGGATAGTGACAGATATGACCGGATCCCACACTTTCTTACTTCCGCCCCCAAATCTTTCCAACGACCACCAAATGCCCAAGAATCTCGCAAGGTGTAGTTTGCGAGTTTTGTGAAGTTACAAGTGTCAAGTATTTAGAAACTTAAAAATTGGACACAATGGTGTTTGTAGGACAACCCAATTTAGCCCGCTTTGATTCCTATTAAGAATTACTCTATTTGACCCAAGTCCGTTCTGACATGTTAGGTTGTTACCCAACCGCCCAACCGAACCATTTTACCACCTATGACGTACAAAAAGAAACTTGTATATTTAAGGACATGTGGGATATCAAGTGTATGGAGGCAAGTGCATACCAGGACTTATATATCTGTTTTGTAGGGCCCACTCCTCTCTCATTGAAGCAAATTTATTAAATGGTGCACCTGAAAACATCAGTATAGCATAATTAGAAATGGTTGAGCTGAAGAAGAAAAAAAACAAGTATAGCTTTGACTATTTTAAGTCAAAGGAGTAAAGAAACAGACATTAAATATTGCTAATTGAAAAGATTTGAATGTAGCTCACCATCTAGCTCAACCATTGCCTTCTTTATCACAGGCTTGAATTTACCTGCCAATTTAAAGATGGTCAACAAAATTCCTCAGTTTTGTTTGTTGTTGAGGAACAACTTGGATATTTTACTGAAAGTCAAACCAAAGTCAATGAAATAAGTCATTAATCAATAAGACGGAAAACTTACCATGCCTCCTTTCAACGTCCATTAAAGAAGTCAATGCAGTTCCACCAACAGTCCATTCTTCAACTGGTGCAGCCAAATTTCCAACCTGTGGGTATAAAAATTTGAACTTTGTAATAATTGCTTTAAACTATCAAAGTAATAATGTGACTGTTTTGCTGCTACTTTCATTTCTAGCTAAGTTTTTAAAGTTGACCCACTAGAAATAAAATATAACTAGAATCAACCCATTTTTAGGTTAATTGGTTGAAATTCCCACCTCTACTTATAAAATATAAATATTTAGGAGCTTAAAAAAGTAATACATAAAAGGATACGTACTGAAGATATTAATCCGGATTTTCCACTCTCAAGTAAAGCTCCAGCACCATAACCCAATGCATAACAGTAAGAAGAGTCAAAATTTGAGGGCAAACCACACCGTCCTTCATAACTAACAGGTTCAAAAAAAAAACTTGATGGTTAAAGTTCATCAAAACTAAATTGAAAAATAATAACACAAATAATAAAGAGAAGGGTGTCAAAGTACCCGAAAAAGTGTGATTGCCCTTTAAATTGGTAAGCATATTGATCCGCTTGCTTCCTCTTCTCTAATTCACTTTCAACCATTTGAATAAGCATTTTCTCTGTTTCTATTTTGGCAACCTAAAGTATAAACAACATTTAAAAAAAATCAAACTTTATGAAAAAAAAAATATTTAAAAAAATACCTGGACATTGCCATGGGGGTCCCTTTCAAGCATCAATTGATCTTGAATTGCATAAGGAAGAATCTCAAAAAGCTGCAGAGACTGAGGAGTAAGTTTTTGTTTCCACAGTCCACTATCATCTACAGTTTCATTTGCCAGAATTTCATTTAATTCAGCAATAAGTTGTTGCACCTGAAAACCAACATTATAAAAATTTACATAAAAACATATGAAAATTAATAAAGATGTTAACTTAGACCAGGCATATGAAACTAATAAACTTAAAAGGCAAATGAAATAGAAGTTGACCTCGGGAATGAAATCAATAAGCCCTTCGGGTATCAGTATCACACCATAATTATAACCAAGATCTGCACGTTTACAAATTACATCCGCTATGTAGTCTGTCACATTTTTCAAAGTCAGCTTCTTGGAGGCAACCTGCGATGTAACATTTTTTAATAAAAAATACTTTAAAGCTATGCAAATTTTCATGGTTAAAAAAGAATACATATGTTATGTTTTGGTACCTCCTCCCCGATTAGAGTAATGTTTGGATGAGTTTGCAGAGCGCACTCTAATGTAATGTGAGAAGCAGCACGCCCCATAAGTCGTACAACTGCAAGAAACCAAAAGCTTAAAAGAAAACATATGAAATTCTTCCAAGTGAAACGAAAGGTTAAGGGGCTCACAATGATAATATTTTCCTGTAGAACGAGCATCTATCATGACATTTCCAATTTGCTCAGCATAGATCTGTATAATCAAGATAGGAAGAAATCATTGATCATGAACATAAAGTAATATGATGGCTTCATCGCTCAGCAAAGAAATACCGTAAATTGTGATGGACGGTGTAACACTCATATCAGTAAATGAATGTGAATGCCATAAATAGAATTACCTTACATGCAGTGTCAAATCCAAAACTTGTAGGAACCTCTTTGCATTTCAAGTCACCATCAATAGTCTTTGGGCATCCAATCACTCGGGTCTTCAATTTTTTACTCCTGTGGGATACAATAATTTAAAAATGTAACAACTAACAAGGACCCCCTATAAAACCATATAATAAGAACTTTCACACAACAAACAAACATACCCAGGAAAATCCACTCAAAGAAAACTTTCACACAACACTTCACATTAAATATATTAACAGTAAATTATTGACCTGAAGTATTCAGCAAGAAGACAAGCATTTGTATTTGAATCATCGCCACCTATAACTACAAGCCCATCCAAATCAAGCTTCAATGCTATGTCTTCAGCTTGCTTAAACTAAAACCATGTGCATACAGCTTCAATCAGTATCAAAAAATTTTATTTTCACTTCATTGTTACGATTGAAGGATTCTAAATAGGTATGTTCAAAAAGCTCGCGGCTCGTGGCTCGTTCAAAGCGCGCTCAAAATCGGCTCATTTGTAAACGAGACGAGCCGAGCCCGAGCCAAGGTAGGCTCGGTTCGTGGCTCGCTCGTTAGCTAGCTCGTTTAAATTAGAGTCCAGATCTTAATATATATATATATAAATTGTAACCCAAAATTATAACATATTTATTTCAGCCCAATATTCAAATATGATCATTTTCTAATAAATATAAATATATTGTAGAATTAATATGAAAAGGTGAAAAGTTGCTAGCCCTAATTTCATTTTCTAAAAAACATTAAATATATATATATATATTGAAAAAATAAATATAAATATATTGAAGAATTATAATTCTGCATTATGGGTATGTTAAAAATATTTTTTTTTTTGTTTTTTATATATCAATATGTGTAAAAGGTATAAAATTTAAAAACTAAACGAGCTGGCTCGAGCTCAATATTTTAGCTTGTTAAGATAAACAAGCAGAGCCCAAGCCCAACCTGGCTCGGCTCGGCTCGGCTCGTTTACAGCCCTAAGTCTAAATAAATATTAATGAATTGTAAAATCTGAACCAAATGAGGCAAGGTTCAATGACAGCACCTGTTCTGGAGTCTCAATCTTGTCTCTTCCACTACAAATCATATCAAAACCTCCCTGATACAATGAATTATTATAAAAACTCAGTATTATTCAGAAGGATAATACTGAATAATATCAAAACTCAGTAACATTTTACCTGATTTCTGTAAGGATAGATATACTCAGGGGTCAAGACCACATATTTTCCCTTCATGATGCCCGCAGGCCCACCCTTGAATCCATACATGGTACTTCCTTTGCAACGTTCCTGCAAATAATCTACACCACAAAAAAGGGGGAAAACATTAGACACAAAAAATATATGAACAATAGGCAATAAAACTATGAAAGTTTGAAATACAAACCGAAAATTCCAGATATAACATTGTGTCCTCCTGGAGCTTGCCCTCCTGACAAAACAACTCCTATCTTCAAGGATGTTCCTGATTCAGTAGACTCACCCGGCACCAACATTGCTGATGGTTGCCCAAATAGGCATGGAAAAAGTTTTGCAATTTCATCTAAACAAACAAACATACCCGGTAAAAATCTCACTCCAACTGTAGGGTCTTGGGAGGGTAAGATGAGGGCAAACCTTACGTCTATCCTAAGGGATAGAGAGGTTGCTCCGCTCAGAAAAACCTCCTTTTCTTCTTTTTTTTTTAACTTTTTTTTATTATTTTTAACTTTACTTTATTTTAACTTTTGTAAAAATACGGAAAAAAGAAACGTGTCAAACCAGAATCCATTAGTAGCAGAAGATAAAAAGCTCAGAGGCTATGTTGTCAAAAGCGCACAAGGCCCGCCTTGTGGCCTCGCTTCAAAAGCCCCATTTTCAGGCGCTGGTGCATTTTCAGAATACGCCCGAAACAATTACACTAGCCCTAAACAAGTCTGGAATCAACCTAAAACAGCTAAAACATGTCTTAAACCCTAACTAAAAATGGTATTTTTATACTATACGTCTCACTTAAAAAAGCCCTCACTTTTTTAAAACATGTCTAAAACCCTTAAAATGGTATTATTATACTATACGTCTAGCTTAAAAAAAACATTGCTTTTTAAGCGCCCGGCGGGCAAGGCCTATGCGCCTCGACAACATAGCACGAAGGCATATTATAAAAAAATAAAATAAAAACAAACTAACTAAAGGCACACGTAAGCACACCTAGGGTTTAAGAATTGAAATAAAAAATTAAAAGAAGCAAAATTGAAGTAAAAATCATTCTATGACAACTTAGGGTTTAAGAATCTCACATGTTTAACATCTAAAAAACAGTGTAATCAGTTAACTAGACACTCGAACTTTAGTTTCTAAATGAGTAAATACCTGGATTTCCAGCGGCGGAGCTAGCGGGGCCATCAACGACTTTGAAAGGGTTTCTGAAGATGGATGGGAGAGCAAGAGGATGGTCGAGACGACTGTTCTGCACTTCGCTGTAGACGGAAGTCATACGGCTAGTGATCGGAGACTTTCCGCCACCGCCTTCACCGCCGTTAGGAAGCGGAGCCATTGAGAGTGGATAGACAGAGAATCAGAGTCCTTCGAGCCTCTGTTTCAGCGTTTGTTTTGTCTTCGTATCTTCGCAAACAACCACAAACCTTCGTGGCTTTGTTTGGAATATTTGGATATTTGAAAAATTATTAAAAATAATGGTAATATTATTTTATTTTTCTATATTCGGACGATAAGTCTCTACTATCTTAAAGCATAATTTTATTTAAAATCGGGTTAGGTTAAAATTTGGCTTTTTTATAACTTTGGATATATAAAATTGTTAATATATCGTTGCGACATTCTTATTTTTTCTTATGTTTAGATATGAATTTTATTCAAAACCGAGTGACCGCAACTTACGGGCATAACCCGCTAGTTATGTTTAATAGATCTAACTTAAGTATAATTTTAAGTAATGTTTGATCTATGTTTTCTTTTCTTTTTTTTCCTTTTATCTACACCATTGATTTATCATGTGTATGTATTTCTCTTTAATAATATGTTTAGGTATAGGAGTTATTTTACTTTTAAAGCTATAGCAAACCTTTTGTATCAAGATGCTTACGGTTTCTTTGATATTCTTTCAGGTTCTTTGATTTTCAATCTATAGGGAGTTGTCTTGATTTTCCGTTTAGTGGTGTTTTAACAAAGTATTAGCGTCTAGCTATAAGTATATAATGGTAGAGTTTCTCACTCATTTCTAGCTAACTCGACTTGGGTGGTGTATTTTTAGTGGCTTGTTCAACTTGTAACCATGGGCCGACCTATTGAGGGTTTAGTTTAGGGCTGCATAACATGCCATACACGACACGATAAGACACGATTACTTGTTGTGTTTGACACGAACACGACACGATAACTAATCATGTCATTTTTTCAAACATGAACACGACATGTTTAGAAACAGGTCACCTGTTAAGGGACCTGTTTAGAGAGGCATTAAATATCACATATGTAACGAAAGAAAAAAATGTCAAAACTTCGTAAAAATTTAAAAAGTCGAATCATAACATCCATTAACATAATAAATCTTAAACATTTTTAAAACAAAAACCCATAAAAGTCAAATCAAAACATCCATTAAAGACAATTCCAAGTTCCGACGAGACGTGTTAAGTGTTAACATGTCATTAACGAGTCTTAACAGGTTAACATGTCTTTAACTTGTTTAGACACGAATTTAATCGTGTCTTAACGTGCCGATCTATTTAAGACATCAAACCAGTTAAGGTCAAACACGAGACATGTTAATTACGTGTCGTATTGTGTTAACAGTACGTATCAAAAATTGTCAGCCCTATTTTAAGGCACCACCAAAAATAAGTTAGCTAGAGTAAAAAAAATCATTTAAATTAAATTTGACGAAGCACGTTGCAAATTACTATCGATCCCCTTTTGAAGCCAAAATCGAATTAGCCCTTCATATTAATAAGGGTGGGAATAAGGTTGGAAGGCAATGTGGGGTGGAAGGATTCTTTTTAGAGTAAATTACTATTTGAGTACCTGACGTTTGTCCATTTTAACTAATTGAGTCACTTATGTTTCAAAACCTCGGTCTGAACCCCGACTTTTCATTTTTGACTTCATTTGAGTCCAGATGGCTAACGTATTTAGATTTAACAGTTAACTTTATTCTGAAATGACCAAAATACCCTCAGGATTCAAATGCTTAAAAAAACATCATATATTCTACCCTCTCTTCTCCCCCCCCCCCCCACCACCACCACCACCACTACTAACCACGGCAAGAAGACCGGACTCAGGCAGCTCAGAAGAAACACCCATCCCCCTTCTCGCCAACCATTTCTTAGTCGAATTCAACCCATCACAACAAATCTACCAATACGACATCGAAATCTCCCCAAACCCCTCAAAAGAAACCGCAAGATTAATCAAACAAAAACTCGTGGAACAAAACCCCGCCGCTTTCTCCGGTTGAAAGCCCAGCTATGACGGTCGGAGAAACCTTTTCAACTCAATCGAGTTTCAAAAAGAATGACCGGAACTCTTTATAACCATCCCAATCCCACCAACCCATCCAAATTCCCACCAAAACCAACAAATATCAGATATTGGTGAAGATTTTTATGTTAATATATAACCTCTTGATTATGTAGTTTTTTATTTTAATTGGTGAAGATTTGATCTCTTTACAAGCTTATGATAATGAGGTTTCATGGTTAGGCGTAGTAAGATATCAGATATATATACTAGTACATCTTTTACTAGTCATCCAGAAATAAGCCGGGTGGACTGAATATTATGAGAAAATGTGAATTCATGGATAAAACGAATCATGTAGACATGTTCACCTAGTGAGTGTTGCCTTGTTTTCTAAAAACGGAATTTCACATAGTGGGTTAGTTTCTATAATAAAAATTGTTGATACCTTTGAAAATTGTTTATGCCTTTGGATCTCTAGTTAGCTAGGACTTGTTTATGTCGGTGATACCTTTGAAAATCATGTAGACGCATCTTTTTATTATCAAATTATTCTCAAATAATGAGTTGCTTTACTGTAAATTCTTAGTTTTTGTACTAAATTGCATTATCAGTTAATTTACGGTCTACTTGTAAAAGAGATGAAATATGGAGAAAAATTGGGTAGATATTGAAGATACAGGACTTGGAAGAAAGAAGCAGAAATCGCAGAAGCCTTCGTACGATCGTATGGTTGTATACATGTCATATGGAAGTCAACGCAGAAACCTTAATCGATGCTTACATATAGTATTGGACGGCCATAAGTTTTGATATCCATAAATCTCGAAGCAGAAGACCCCTAACCCACTGTTAGGAGGTTTAGAATAAAGGAGGAAGCCTTAGAGAAGCCGAAACTAAAGCATTCAGAGTGAAGATTGTTCTTGGGGAGAAGATTTGAATAATGGAGCCCATCATTCGGTTCTATTATTCCTATTTATCTCTGGTTATGTCTTTAATTCTGTTTATTTGCTTTTAAAACACTATGAGTAGCTAAATTCTTTATATCGTCTAGGTTAAGATGAATTTTGATCATGAATGGTAATTTGTTTGATTGTTATTATGAAACTTTGTTGATTTGAATATTCTTGATTCAAACTCTTTTAATGGATATTTGTATTTACAGTTATTTAGTCTATCTTTGATTTTGATGTTGGTTTGATTCTAAAGAGAAGACCTCCTCTTTAGGGTTATTGCTCAACGTTCTTAGGTTACAGTCTTCAGTGATATTTTGGGTCTTGTCACTCTGGCGAGTGCAAGGTGTAACATTCCTGATTTTCATGTACTTGATTCTAATGCAATAAACATTATTTCAGTTCCATATCTCGTGTTATATTTCAATTTCAAGTTTTCATCCACACAATTCCATAATTTCTTTTTATTTATTTTCACACACACATTTTTAATCAATTCTTAAGATTTTATATTCTTACAAGTCAATCTATAGGCATATATATATTTTAATATTGTAACATACGATATATATGTGAATAAGAGTTAATCTTAATGAAATATTTGTAAAACATATTACATTCAAAATTAACTTATCTAAAATTTATAAAGTTTTTTTTATACATATGTATATATAAAATGTTTACAATTTATATAAACTAGTCTAAACCCATCTAAACACTTGAACCCTTCAATTGACCCCCCCCCCCCCACACACACACCCCTTTGAATTCGAACTCTCTTACTCCAATTTTGACCCAATTTTTTGATCTATTTTGACCTTCAAAAAGTCAACAAACCAATCTCTTGCAAAACTGGGCTGAATTCGATCAAAACTCGATTGGTCTGGACTAGCCTTGGATACTAGAACCATTACCGAACTTTCCCAAGCCCAAGTAACATTCCAATTCAATCATTTTGCGTGGATTGATTCAAATTTGAACTAGTTGACTATCCAGGGTCAAACCAAGCCTAAATCATTGCCAAATAATAGGAATTAAAGACGTTGAAGCCCGGGAATCACGCACTGAATGATTTTCACATGTATCCAACCCTGAAACGCGACCCACTTCAACTTAATTCAGTCTAATTGACGCGTAATACACTCCTGCAGCTGTCATCTTTAAGTCTGAATCGAATCAAGCAATTATGGTAAAATTGAACGATTTAAATCACTCATACACCTTCGCTTAAGGCATTACAAACTGTCTAAACACTCAAAAACCCGGCATTTCATCTCTGGATCGCGTGCAAGCACCAAGAACACCCAATCTGTTGTGCTAGTCGTTCTCACACATTACTTCGCCAAATCAAGTAAGTTTTACGTATTTAGATTCGTGGTTTCATGCTAACCAAAAGCCCTTTGCCAATTCTTGATGACAGAGGGTATCGAACAAATTTTGAAGCTAGGGTTCATGTTTCGTTTTAGCGCTAATCTGATTTGGGGATCTTGCTCATCCTAATTCACGCATTTAAATTATTAGATTTTACATATAACCAGCGAACCCACCTGGTTCAACCGGTTAAGTTACTACACTGTTGAACTAGGTGGCGTGGGTTCGAAACCCACAAAGCCCCTCTCAACCCTTTTTGGTGCGCGCCTGTGTTGCCCTGAAACCGGCCCCCCTTGCCCATGCTTAACGACACATGGAACCGGTTTGTTAGCACTACTAGACCTCCTCGTCTAGAGGTTCGCACGTGGCTCTCTAGTAGAACTGGCCCGGGTTCGAACCCGGGCAGCCTTGTTTATTTTTTTGTCGTTTTAGTCATCCAACTTTATATAAAAAAAACTTTTTTTTAAAAATCCATTTTGCTTGTAAAGACTAATACCATTTTTTTATATATAATTTACCTTTGTTTAAAAAAAGAGGGGGGAACTTTTAAAACACATTTATACCTTTAATTAATAATTATTTATGAGTTAATTACTAATTGATTAGAACATTAATTTCTTAAATCATGACTTAATTTCTAATTTAGTCGATCATTATTAACAACTTATTATTTCTTAAAAATAAATGTTTTTATTTACTTATCTATGTAGTCACTTAATTTCAAAACAAACGAAATCATTTTCTTATAATTCTACGTAATCAATTTTCAATATATTAACACATACTCCATTCTTTTACTTAAAAATTAATAAGGCTTAATTAATTATTTAAATTAGATCATGATATTTCAAAATTAGTGTTGGTTTATTTATGTCGTTGAAATATTTAATTACTTAGGACTTTATTTCGTATACTTAAATCTTGGTTTAATTATTGGATAATTAGACCATTATTTTCGGTTGAAACACTTTTGTTCGTAATAACAAATTAAATAAATAAAAGCATTTTATTTTTTTATTTAATTATCCATTTATTCAAACTCATTACTTTCTATTTATTTTATTTATTTATTTATTATCAAGAACAAACTAATTAAACATTTATTTGTCATTATAAGCAAAAGTACATAAATTGATTTTTCCTTGTATACACACGTTCAAATATTTAGACAAATGAAACCTTACTTCTTGTAAGGGATTTTCATAAAACAACGTCACTGGAAACTCAAACAAGTACACCATTACCTAACCAAGCCCACACTAATCCCTTGTACATTAGGACCTACTTTAGTCACTTGAGCACATCATTGATACGATTATACTATTAAATCATATGTTAAACCTTGAGATTAGCCATATCATTTGTGCAACAACAACAACATATTGTGAGATATTCAACTACTCATTTGCAAGGTGAGTTTTACATAGCCCATTTTTCACTATTTACATTTTTTTGGTGGAACATGAGTTCAATTATACATTGTTTTCAAATTACACAATACAATTCCACTCTACATTCATGTGTGCAATTTTTGCCTTATGCTTGAGTACTAGGTGTGTAAACTACTTTGTGTGCAAATTTACATGTGCAATCATTAACTATACAAGCCGACGGTTAACAATGATAGATCTATTGAGTCTGACAAACCCACCCAGGTAGGGTGATTGTTACCGACAACACATTTTGGTTTTGCATGCTAGTTACAAAGGTTTGATTGTACAATTTGGTTTCACAATAGTATCTCTCCATATTTGCCTTATTAACCATGATTTGTATGGATTGTATACACACAACACAATACTACCATTTAGAGTCAAAACCTATGTATGCTCACCAACTCTTTAGTTGACATTGGTTTAACCATGTTTCAGGTACGAATGTTTGAGATTGATCAAGTTTGCTACACTTAAGTTGTGGACGTAGTTATTAAAATAAAAGAACTCGTTATGTATTTCTATTTCTTGTAATTCTGGAAATTTTGTTTGGTTTGAACTTGAAATGAAATTTAATGCTTTAATATATTACAACATAGCCAACCATGTGCTCATGAACAGTCTCCATGTCCCGCCCCGACGTTTCTGTCGTCGGTTAGGGTGTGACAGATTGGTATCAGAGCCTTGGTTATAGGGAATTAGGTTATTAGACATACATGACCTAGACTATAACCTTAGGACACCCATCATAAGCCATGCTCCATGTTACATGGTATTTGCTACATTACTAAATGCTACATGTTTACTACTTCGTGTGATTACCCTACCTATTATTCTAAGTATTTCATCGCATTATACAATACATGATAGTCTACGTGCTACACTACTTGATGATTCATGTGCTAATAAACATTGCTATATACATGCTACATATTTGATTCTATTAAGTGTTATCCTAAGTTTTATCACACACTTATCCATACCTAAAGTCTTTATACACCCACATCCTTACACTCTTTGACACCATCATCCTTTGTGTACAAAACTTAAACCATTTGGCCTAATGCCCATTAATAAGAAACTAAGAAGCCCACTTACCATCCAAGAAGAGGAAGCCTGCTGGAGTAAATAAACCTCACATTTGGGCCTCAAAGCCTAGTCCATAATGATTCTCATCATGACCATGAGCCCAAACGATAGTGTTATTAGTATATGATGGCTGGAAGAGGTGTGTAGACCGTGAACGATTCTGGCTAAGGAAGGACGGGGTACTTAAGCGTGTCCTTTGTGACCCACCCCTCCTTCCTGGGAATTCTCTTCATGGATGCACTACTTATAGGTCAAGTGTTACTCCTAAAATACTATTGTGAAAACTCGGTGTCGTGATTAGTCAAACTCTGGATTTATGAAAACTCTTGTATCTAACACTTAGTATATTTTTCTATACCGCTTACAATCTTTTCCCCTTTTCCGCTAGACATGGACTCTTACTCTCCTCCTTCCCCGGTATACTATCCTAGATCAGGAAGAAAACAATGGATCACCAGGTTATCGGTCACCAACACCCCCAGCTGCTAGGTCAAGGTTTGACATAAGGGCAGATTGGATCAGGAACATTGGACCGAGACTTCAAGTATCCGGATCACCTCCATCCAGAAACCCATATCAGGCACCCCATCTACACAACCAGTTACCACCCCCTATGAGAGACCCCTACCTAGTACCCGACCCATATCACCCTGACCCAAGGGCAAGGCAAACCATGGCACCCACTAGTGCTATGGGAGTCCCATTTGATGTCATCCACCGGTACGTGAGAACCTCAGAGTTTGTGAGACAAGGGATGGATCACGGGATAAGACACAACCTGCTAGGTCAAAGAATCGATAGCCTAGGAAATCAAGTGTGGTGCCAGGAGAAGAAAATTGCAAGCCTGGAAGAAGACAGGGAGATACTTGTTGCACTCACGAAAGCAGCAAGAGCTGAGGCCCGGTTTGCTATCCGAGTGACCATAGCAATGTTCGTCTTAGTGCTCATCTGTTTCCTCATTGAGAGCTATCTGAGACGCTAATTGGATTGTTTTACTTTTGTCTTTAAATTTCCGTTTGAAACCACTACCTTATGTTTGGATTAAGCTTTAAACATTTTATCAATTGATGCTAAGTTTTATTTTACAACTTTAATATCATTACTCACTGATTTGATATTACCATCACATTTTCATCAAGAGCACCCCAAACACCACTTTCTTATTCATTACAAAATTTGTGCGCATATCTAAGCCGTCCTTATAAACTAATTATTCAAACAACATCGTCTTTTTGCTCAAGCAAAACATCTATCAAGCCTTAGCTTCTAAATATTATTTGGAATATAAATTTTCAACAAACCTTTTTACCTTGTAAGGAAATTTAAACACGACTCGTTTTAGAAAACATTTTCTAAATAAATTATGACTTTTGTTCATAAGATTTAATTATTATCAAGCCTTGGCTTAATTACTAAATAATCTAATCATTATTTTCCTTTGGAACATTCCCTTTATGATAATTAAAACTTGATAAAATGGTTTTCCTATAAATTATCCATTTATTTAGATTATTCAACTCATTAGTTTCACTATCTTATTTATCTACAAACAAGAATAAATTACAAGTACTTATTTATTTACAAACAAAAATCAGTTATTCGTAAGCACATTTCTCAGAATATTTTCAGAACCTCCTCGTTATCTTGCACCTTCGGTAATATATGAGTGTACTTGCCACTTCAAAGAGATGAATCATTTCGCGTAGACGTTAACCCTCTCTATAAACCACAACGGGATCTAAAAAGCTAAAACCCAACTACCCACATTATACATGAACACCAAACAACACGCTTGTCCGCAACACTCGACCACCTACAGAATTCGATAGTTTACGTTACTCATAAGATTCAATAGCTTACACAAGAACATCGACGTTATACATGAAACCCAGTTGTTTACAACATACATGATACAAGATTTATTACATGATACACGAAACTTAGTTGTTCACAATACACATGATATAAGATTGATTACATGATACATGAAACTAGTTGTTCACGATACACATGATATTTAATTGTTTACATTATTTTATGAAAACTTGGTTGCTTACAGAATACATAAATACTAAATTGTTCACCTCATACAAAAGACCCATTTGTTTACTATATACATGGTACTACACAATTCACATTATACATAAGACCTATTTGCTTACAATGTACATAACCCTAGACCATACATGAAACTTGTGTATTTACATTATACACGGAACCAAATTGATTACAATTGTTGCAATTGACCGATCAAATTATACGTAAGGCATGATCATACACTTTACTCACTAAAGTTGAGAATTATAACACTTTAAAACAACTCGGTGTTTGACGTATTCTTGTTCAAACACGAGTAAGCTACAGAACTTTAAGTTATACTACCTTATTACTCTTTAGTTGCTAACTGACCATACTATCTAGGGACACATGTATTTATTAGAAGCTTATAAGCGAAAACAATACACACGAACTAAGTAATTTAGTGCCAACTCTTGGCCCGCACACTGCGGAAGGATCTATACGGACCATGCGACGATTCGAGTAATTACGGGTGCACACGTAATTATAAAAAATCAGCGCATGGAAAATATAGTAAATTCCGTCACGAGTAATGACCTAAAACCTATCGTGATATATAGCAACGAAACTAATGTGATATGACACGGGCATGGTGGATACGCCGATGGTACTTCTTATATATAAGTGATCTATCATATTATTAGAAGTAGCGTTGTTTGTGTCACGTGAAGTTTTGACCTAGACCAATGTTTGTGAAATCCCTCATCCACTGACAATTCTTGAGCATGTTAGACTACATCTTAAACAAACCCTAATCATCGAGTTCCTATCGAATCCATTCCAAGCAATGCATTTCACATTTAGGAGCCAAATTATTATTCGATAGTTTCCCCTTAAGTCCTTTCAAAACTAAATTCATTATCATCATTCATACCTGACCTTAAGAAACACACCTAAATCTCGTTATCAATCGTACTCCCCAACCCAACTTTCAAAGTTCATTGAGAATCTAAACGTGGCCCCGAGTTTACGTGGGAACGAGAGGATCAATTGAAGCTCAAATATCCAAACTTCTTTCCTAATTCAGTTGCCTCCAGTAGTTAAATTTTGAGATAAAATTCCCTCAACATTGAGATGCTGTAACATTCCTGAATTTCATGTACTTGATTCTAATGCAATAAACATTATTTCAGTTCCATACCTTATGTTATATTTCAATTTTAAGTTTTCATCCACACAATTCCACAATTTCTTTTTATTTATTTTCACACAAACATTTTTAATCAATTCTTAAGATTTTATATTCTTACAAGTCAATCTATAGGCATATATATATTTTAATATTGTAACATACGATATATATGTGAATAAGAGTTAATCTTAAAGAAATATTTGTAAAACATATTACATTCAAAATTAACTTATCTAAAATTTATAAAGTTTTTTTATACATATGTATATATAAAATGTTTACAATTTATATAAACTAGTCTAAACCCATCTAAACACTTGAACCCTTCAATTGAACCCCCCCCCCCCCCCACCCACACACACACACCTACCTTTGAATTCAAACTCTCCTACTCCAATTTTGACCCAAATTTTTTTTTATCTATTTTGACCTTCAAAAAGTCAACAAACCAATCTCTTGCAATTCTAGGCTGAATTCGATCAAAACCCGACTGGTCTGGACTAGCCTTGGATACTAGAACCATTACCGACCATTCCCAAGCCCAAGTATATTCCAATTCAATCATTTTGCATGGATTGATTCAAATTTGAACTAGTTGACTATCCAGGGTCAAACCAAGCCTAAATCATTGCCAAATCACAAGAATTAAAGACTTTGAAGCCCGGGAATCACGCACTAAATGATTTTCGCATGTATCCAACCCTGAAACGCGACCCAGTTCAACTTAATTCAGTCTAATTGACGCGTAATACACTCCTGCAGCCGTCATCTTTCAGTCTGAATCGAATCAAGCAATTATGGTAAAATTGAACGATTTAAATCACTCATACACCTTCGCTTAAGGCATTACAAACTGTCTAAACACTTAAAAACCCGGCATTTCATCTCTAGATCGCGCGCAAGCACCAAGAACACTGAATCTGTTGTGCCAGCCGTTCTCACACGTTACTTCGCCAAATCAAGTAAGTTTTTCGTATTTACATTCGTGGTTTCATGCTAACCAAAAGCCCTCTGCCACTTCTTGATGACAGAGGGTATCGAACAAATTTTGAAGCTAGGGTTCATGTTTCGTTTTAGCGCTAATCTGATTTGGGGATCTTGCTCATCCTAATTCATGCATTTAAATTATTAGATTTCACATATAACCAGCGAACTCACCTGGTTCAACCGGTTAAGTTACTACACCGTTGAACCGTGTGGCGTGGGTTCGAAACCCACAAAGCCCCTCTCAACCCTTTTTGGTGCGCGCCTGTGTTGCCCTGAAACCGGCCCCCCTTGCCCATGCTTAACGACACATGAACCGATTTGTTAGCACTACTAGACCTCCTCGTCTAGAGGTTCGCACGTGGCTCTCTAGTAGAACTGGCCCGGGTTCGAACCCGGGCAGCCTTGTTTATTTTTTTGTCGTTTTAGTCATCCAACTTTATATAAAAAAACTTTTTTTTAAAATCCATTTTGCTTGTAAAGACTAATACCATTTTTTATATATAATTTACCTTTGTTTAAAAAAAGAGGGGGAACTTTTAAAACACATTTATACCTTTAATTAATAATTATTTATGAGTTAATTACTAATTGATTAGAACATTAATTTCTTAAATCATGGCTTAATTTCTAATTAAGTCGATCATTATTAACAACTTATTATTTCTTAAAAATAAATGTTTTTATTTACTTATCTATGTAGTCATTTAATTTCAAAACAAACGAAATCATTTTCTTATAATTCTACGTAATCAATTTTCAATATATTAACACATACTCCATTCTTTTACTTAATAATTAATAAGGCTTAATTAATTATTTAAATTAGATCATGATATTTCAAAATTAGTGTTGGTTTATTTATGTCATTGAAATATTTAATTACTTAGGACTTTATTTCGTATACTTAAATCTTGGTTTAATTATTGGATAATTAGACCATTATTTTCTGTTGAAACACTTTTGTTCGTAATAACAAATTAAATAAATAAAAGCATTTTTTTTTAATTATCCATTTATTCAAACTTATTACTTTCTATTTATTTTATTTATTTATTTATTATCAAGAACAAACTAATTAAACATTTATTTGCCATTATAAGCAAAAGTACATAAATTGATTTTTCCTTATATACACACGGTCAAATATTTAGACAAATGAAACCATACTTCTTGTAAGGGATTTTCATAAAACAACATCACTGGAAACTCAAACAAGTACACCCTTACCTAACCAAGCCCACACCAATCCCTTGTACATTAGGACCTACTTTAGTCACTTGAGCACATCATTGATACGATTATACTATTAAATCATAGGTTAAACCTTGAGATTAGCCATATCATTTGTGCAACAACAACATATTGTGAGATATTCAACTACTCATTTGCAAGGTGAGTTTTACATAGCCTCTTTTTCACTATTTACATTTTTGGGGTGGAACATGAGTTCAATTATACATTGTTTACAAATTACACAATACAATTCCACCCTACATTCATGTGTGCAATTTATGCCTTATGATTGAGTACTATGTGTGTAAACTACTTTGTGTGCAAATTTACATGTGCAATCATTAACTATACAAGCCGACGGTTAACAATGATAAATCTATTGAGTCTGACAAACCCACCCATGTAGGGTGATTGTTACCGACAACGCATTTTGGTTTTGCATGCTAGTTACAAAGGTTTGATTGTACAATTTAGTTTCACTATAGTATCTCTCCATATTTGCCTTATTAACCATGATTTGTATGGATTGTATGCACATAACACCATACTACCATTTAGAGTTAAAACCTATGTATGCTCACCAACTTTTTAGTTGACATTGTTTTAACCATGTTTCAGGTACGAATGTTTGAGATTGATCAAGTTTGCTACACTTAAGTTATGGACCTAGTTATTAAAATAAAATAACTCGTTATGTATTTCCATTTCTTGTAATTCAAGAAATTTTGTTTGGTTTGAACTTGAAATGAAATTTAATGCTTTAATATATTACAACATAGCCAATCATGTGCTCATGAACAGTCTCCATGTTTCGCCCCAACATTTCCGCCGTCGGTTGGTGTGTGACACAAGCTAAGTCTAGGGTATTTTGGGTAAAAGTGAATGTATCGCTTGGTTATTAAACCTCTAGTGAGTGATACTTCTTCCTGGTATGTCTAGGAGATTCTAAGTAATAGGCAATCGAGCGTACTATGCCATTTCACTAATAATTCCACAAGAACCTCAGTTACTTTAGTTTTTTAAATAAATCAATTGTCTTTGTTACAGCCTTTAAGAAGTGGAAAGTTGTTGATGAAAACAAAACAAATCTAAAAATTAAGTGTTAGGATTTTGTACTCAACTCCTATGAATTTTATGCCCGGTTTTCTATATAGGTTTTGCGAAACTACGAATGTGATGAAAAAGTAAATAACTCTAATCCCACTATTATATATGGACATATAATGTATTTGTACTTTTTTAAGTTCCGAAATTGATTATAATAAAATCTCTCTAACTCAATCATAGGTGTAGCCCGATTACATCAATCGAATGAGCAACATATGCCTATGTCCTTTATTATTCTTGCACTTTCAATTTGGAGTAAACTTTGTTTTTGCTACCTGAGGTTTGATACTTTTAACGCTTTAGCTCCAATAGTTTGAAAATGGTCAAAACACTCCTTGAGGTTACCATTTTTGTCACCATTTTGCTCCCTGATACTAACTTCGTTAAATATTTCAGTTAAAAGTAAGGACATTTTGATAATTTTACATGTAATCATAAGGGTATTTGGGTAATTTTATAGATAAGGATTTAATTAATTCATTAAATTTATTTTTGTCTTTTTTTAATATTAAAAATAAAAGTTTAATTATTTATTATTAAAATCTATACTATATAATAAATAAAGGTTTTACATGTCACGTGTCACCTTCATATTAATTCTTATAATTTTTTCCCGCATCTCTCTCTCTTATTTAATACACTTTCATCTTTTAATAATAATATATATTTAAAAAAATATTAATTATACTAATAAAACACATTTATTTTAAATTATCTATTGTTATTAGAAACTTTAAAATTTAATTATGTAACTTTTTTTCAATCAAATAGTAAATGAAAGTCTACTTATATTAAATAGTAATTTACGTATTTTTAAAACTCTATTATATATTAATTTTTAGATATTTTGAATTTGTTTTTTATCCTTAGCATATGTAATATATTTTTACACATGTAAAATATATAAATAAACATTTAAAAATTTTATGTATTAATATTTTTCACCACGTGTGTAGACACGGGATCTAAACTAGTATATATATATATATATATATAAAAGATTAACACATCTCCCTCTCTCTATCTTCTCTCTGCCACCACTACTAGCAGCCGACCACTACCCATCCACTACCACCACCACCACCACTTTTTTCTCTCCTCCGGCGGCCCTCACCTACCACCACCATAACCTTCCCTTCCACCACCACTATCTCCCATATGTGTTCCTGATTTAGTCACAAAATCAGGTTCACGGCGGAACCCTAGGTCTGCTCGCCGGAAAATGAACCCAAAGACGCAAAACATCAGAGAAAGAGAGAGAGAGAGAGGGTGCGATAAGAGAGAAAAAGAGTGACGGTGGTTTCCGGCCAACACACATCGGTTCACGAGGGTGGCGTCTAAATACTCGCCGGAACCCTAGGTCTTCGAAACATCTTCGCTGCCGCTGTTGTTGAACCTTCGCATCTTCGTTAGTCTCCGATCAGAACAGAACTATCCGCTCGTCTCCCAACGACCTCCATGTCGGGACCTAGGTGGGTTATGCTTCCATCGTCACCGATCTGGTTGGACCACCTGAGGAGACAGAGAAATAGGTTGTGGTGGTGGTAGAGAGAAGGTAGAGAGGGGGTAGTAAAACTCTTAAAAAAAATTTAAGAGTATTTGAGTAAATTTTATAATATTGTATAGATTGATAAATAAATATGAATTTTAGAAATTAATAATAAATAGTTAAATACTTATTTATAAAATTACCAAAATACCCTAACTTTTAAAATACATTTTGGATGGAGTTAGTGCCCGAAAGCAAAATGATGACAAAATGGTAACCTCAAGGAGCGTTTTGATCATTTTCAAACTATTGAAGCAAAATCGTTAAAAGTGTCAAAGCTCATGAAGCAAAAACGAAGTTAACTCTTCAATTTGTCACGCAATTGTTAACATATGTTTGTTTAGACCAAGTTACCCTAACACAAACTTTAAAAAGCTTCCCATATCTCTTATGTTCTTAGTATAGTATGAGCAAGGAGATGAGATAGAGAAACAAGAAATCTCTAAAGATAAGATTCTATCTAGTTGTACAATCCTCTTGTGATTCTTAGCATGATTAGGTTAGGATCAAGCAAGCAAGCAAGAGTGGGAGGAACTTGGGAGCCACCTAAAAACAGCACATAATAGTCTTGCTTTTATCCTAAAAAACCCGACAAAGATCGATTTGTTAAGATTAATTAATCCTTAATGGTGATAATTTTATATGTCTTGTGTTGATTAAAGTTGCTAATTTTTTAATCATTATGTACCCATAATTCATTAGGTGAGAATAACAAAAGTAAAGAAACCTGCAAAGTTATAAACTTTCTTTAAGGAGTGATGTTGCTGCTGCCATATCAGCACCTCACCAAACATGTTGGCAATTCTCAAAATACTAAAATGTATAAAAAAACTGATCAAAAGTGGGTTTTTGGCAGGGTCGAGATGGAGAATAAGTTGTTGGTGTTAAGTTTGAAGTAAAAAAGGATTTCTTGCAATGATGAAGGCATGTGGTGTGTGTTAACTTAGGTTTTCTCAAATGACAGGCAATACTCATGTGCCATATGCACCTAGTTATAATACATCTATTCATTTTAGGGTGTCATGTTAGGGGTTTGGGTTTAGGTTTAGTCTAAAGGGATTCGGGTCAGTTACGGTTCCAACAAGTGAATACTTTTAGCTAAACAACGTCAATCTTGTAGGTTCGCAGGTTGACCCGTTTTATCTAATTATTTTTATAATCTTTTTTAAAAATTATGTTTTATGTCATAACTTAAACTGGTTGAATATTTTATTCCAAAATTTGAAAGATAGAAGAAAAATGGATATTAGGTTTTATAATTTAAACGTAATTGTTTTATATTATCCTCTTGCTGCTTTAGCTTGCTAAGGAGTAGTTTTAATAAAAATATCCTCGTCGTTCAAAAAGAAAATTGTTTTACATACATTTGTGTTTTTTGTTTTTACCTTTTAATTTTGAAGTATCAATATGCAAATCGTTTTTATGTCAAGCCGTGAATACAAGTATCATGTGTCTCACATGATTTTAGGTTTAGGTTCATGTTGGGTTCGACTCGTCATCCCGTAAACACGGCCCATTTAGCACCCCCAATTTATTCTACTAAAGTGTTACTCTCTCTTTTTTTTTGAACGGCAACACCTAGATATTATAGGATAATTGGGTTTCCCTGGGGCAACACCTAGAACATCCAGGGTAGCCCACCACAGGAGGAACCCCCCAACTGGGTAAACCCCCTGACCTGGCCACAGACCCCTTTTTTGCTGTTCCCAGGAATCGAACCCAAGACCTCCACTATGGAAAGTTTTGGGGCTACCATTGCACCAAATGACCAACGATAAGTGTTATTCTCTCTAAATCTGATTATTTTGACCCTAATAATTTTAAATCATAACACTCTAAAACTTATTATTGTGACATGGGTCGGTTTAAACATACATCCAAACACCCTCTTAATCATATCAAGCTCCATATTCACCATGGTTTATCACACTCCAAGTTGATTGGGGATACAAGATTATCCATTGATTGGCTGATTCAGTGAACCCTTAGTGACACAATCATGAAATCTCCTACTTAACCACCTTTTTCTTTTTGCTTTTAGTCTCACTTAGCCATAAATATATCTTTTTTACACACTGTCCTCATAAACCCCCCTCAATCAAAATGCAAACCTCTAGAGGTCTTCTCAAGAAGCAAAAGCTTCCATATAAAGGATGCAAGACATTATGTTGCAATTGTAGGCTTAGTGTTTCATCTTCTTCTGAAGAAGAAACCGAAAGCAGGAAATCAGACCGGTTTCCAACCGTCTCGAGCCTCGCGCACGCAATGGTTCAAGAACGGTTGGACCAGATAATTAGAGAAAGACAAGAACGAAGATATGAAGAGAGGAGGAGACGGGTGAGAGAAGAGAGTAATAGGTTGTTTGTGATGGTGGCGATGGAGAAATCATCTTATAATCTTAGACAAGATTTTCGAGACTCCATGATGGAGATGATCACTACAAACCGGATTTCCGACCCTAAAGATCTACGTCGGCTTTTGAATTGTTATATATCAATGAATTCGGAGGAGTTTCATAGTGTTATACTTGAGGTTTTTCATGAGGTTTGTTCAAATTTGTTCTTGTATTGCAAGTGTCAATGAAGACTACCAATGTTATTATTATTTGTTAATGATCATAGATGTTTATGTTAAAACTTAAAAGTTACTGTTTGTTTTTCAATTTCTCACATATGTAAACATGGTAAAATAAACGGGTTATAAAAGTTGGATAACATGTTAAAACAGGTCTTAAGTTAATTTGGGTTTATTATAATACTGCTAAAAAACATGTGGCCAGGTTGATTCTTCAACACATTTTATCCATTTCTTTTGAGTCGTATAAATAATTACGTATTAAATATGATTATCAAAGCTATACAACTAAACATTTATTTATAGGATTATTGGATTTTAATAATTCCATATTTTACCAACTGACCAATAATAATCCCAACTGAGAATATTCTTACCATCGGTCCCTACTTTCAAACTATTTTCTTACATTGTACCCCCCATTAAAAAAATTTGACGCCGTTAGATTTTATATGACGTGGACATCTACAAACCGCCGGAAAGTCGAGCCAAGCTAGCAATGGTCTCGTGCTGGGTTTTGAAATTGGCTCCGGTGGTGTTTAACTGGTCTCGTAAGGGATTGGAGATGAAATTACCTACCTTTGCATTAGGGTTTAACGAGACCAGTTAAACACCACCGAAGCCAATTTCAAAACCCACCACGAGACCACTGCTAGCTTGGCTAGACTTTCCGGCGGTTTGCAGATGTCCAGGTCATATAAAATCTAACGGTGTTAAGTTATTTTAACGGGGAGTCCAATGTAAGAACATAGTTTGAAAGTAGGGACCGGTGGTAAGAATATTCTCAATTGGGATTATTATTGGCCAATTGATAAAAGGTGTGATTATTAAAATCCAATAATCCAAAATAAAATCATTAATTAACAAATATATATGGATGCATTAATAGGTGTAATTGTTTCGAGCTCTATTTCTAAAGTACATCAACTCGTGTTTATAAGTTCGTGACTAGTTTTCATGCTCAAGCTCGGCTCGAGTGTGGCTCGATTATTATTTATTAATTAATTTATATTTATAACTATTTTTTTATATATATATTTATATATGTAACATGATATATATTATTTTGTTGTTTTATCATAATTTTATATATAATAATAATTATTATATAAATATATATTTAATATATTAATACAAAATATATAAATAGTATGCTCATTTATGCTTGCGAGCCAGCTTGAGCTCGTTTAAACTCAGCTAGATCCAAACTTTTAGCAAATTAATCTCGAGTAGCTCACGAACACCTTGGCTCGTTTACACCCCAACTCGAGATCGGCTTGTTAAAAACTCGAATCGAGCTCAAACCCGAGTTTCACATATAAGCAAGCTTGCGGGCCTAAACGAGCCCTTTGTTTATAATTTTTATTTAATGTTTTAAATATTTATATATATATAATTATTATAATTATCATTATTTTATAAAACTATAACAAAAATAATTAAATAATATATAGTATGTTATATATAAAATAATAATAATTATAAATACACATACATAAATAAAATGATTAAATAACTAATAAATATTAAACGAGCCGAGCACGAAACAGATCGGGCTCGAGCTTTATTAAATTAGACGAGCCGAGCTCGAGCCTATGGTAAGTGGTATACCGGGCGTGAAACACCACCCCCATAGGGTGTGAAAGCCCTTGGTGTAAGAATTCTCACGAGGGGTGAGGCTCTCTCTCACACAAACACACACTACACTCGCATCACTCAATTAAACAATTAAACTTTATAAATTAATTAATATTCACACGGATACACCCTTTACCATGTGAAAATTGTTAGTGGTGAGGTGACGTCCACATGACATCCACCTTTTTTTTTCACATGGCGTCCTCATGTCCTTAGGCGAACTTAGACTCACCTCGTTTACACCCCTAACCAAAATCAAATGGATGACACGTTATTTTGAATAGAGAGGTGTTCATAACGATAGCAAACAGGGTAGAAACTACAGGGTATAAATGAAACCAAACACATCCCTTAATTTATAACCCAACCAAACACTAGAATCTTGTCACTAAAACAAGTTTTAGGTGAGATCAAATCAGCATCAAATAAAACTCATGATCCAAAAAATGTTCTTTAACAAACCCATCCTCAATTCTAAAAACACAAACACAATTATCCATTACATTAAAACAAAAAAAACATAACCTTTCAAGATTAATCGCCATTGTCATCTTTGTTCATCAAATCTGAGTTTAATCTTTTACCTTTTTGTCCACGCCTTCGCCCGCCTCTGCATTAGAACAATGGTTCTTCAAAACCGTCGCTATGTCAACCTCCGATGCACCAGCAAGCTTGAACCGCTCAACCGCTGTCTCCAAGTTCTTCTCCCAACCGCTCAAACCCAACTTACACTCGACTTGAGACCGTTCGAAAAGCATATTACCCCAGAAAAGATGTATCTGAGATTTCATAACCGCTGCTTGTTCTGCAGCTTCATCGCCCGAAACATCAGTTGACTTTGACTTTTTCTTCTGTAATTCTTCTTTCTTGCTGACATTTGGATCTTTAGCTTCTTTAGCTCTTTGTTCCTCAAGTTTTTCCCACATTTCGGTTGCGGATTTCATCTTTTCTTCAGCACTGTCGAAAAGCTGAATCGTTTCTGTTGGGTCCCACTTTGACAGGTCATCTTTCTTAGCGACAACAAACGACCAATAAAGTTTCGCCATTTCAAACTGTTGTTGGCCTAATGCTAGTAAACCTTCATAAAAGTCGGGTTTTATTGATAATGCTTCTTCATACTTCTCTCTTGCTAATGTGTATTTCTCTTTGACCCAATCGTAAGCTGCTTGGAGTCGGGTCGCCACCATTTCTTGATCACCAGAGTCGTCTATTGGGATCCGCTTACGGGCTGCGCACATGTGAACGTTTCCCCAGTTAAAATAAGCCAAAGCCGCCACTTCCTGGAACTTTGAGGCGGCTTTATCGAATAGAATTTGAGCTTCTTCACTAGTGACAGTTTCTTCAAGGGCTTCAGAGCACATTTCCATTCCAAGCTCGTGTAAATCGATATGTGCATCGGGATCTATCCCGACATGGGTACGGAATAGTTGAGCAAACTCAAACAGCCAATCATCCATTTCCACTTCTTTCAACTCAGGATCTTCAGATGATGCTGGTTTATCGGTTTCTTTTTCTGTCTTTTGGTCATTCGACTCATTCTCGGGATTAGATTGGGACCCACTATTGTCTTCTTCAATCGGGTCGGTCTCAACGGGCTTCTCTTCTTCTACCTCTACTTCTTCCAACAATGGTGGCTCTTGCTCTGGACTGACCTCAACAATGTGCAATTTCAACATCCCGAATAGGTCGGATTTCTCAATATCGGGTTCTTTATCGGGAAGAACAGGTCCATCTGCAATGGATTCAGCCAATCTAAGCTCATGGGTACAAGTTATAGTTACTAAATCACCATCATCATCCTTGTATTTAATCAGGACAGAATTAGAAGACGGAAATCTTTTGCTTACAATCTCTCTCAACACTTTAAAGCTGCAGTTCACTGGCATTTGTGCAAGACGTATGTCGTGATCATACACAAGTTTCAAAGATCTCCACTGAATTGCAGTCTCTGTAACGGGTGGTTTGGAAGATATCAGCTTTTCATTCGGCTTATCTTTTTCACCATTAGTACTAGATTTATTTGAACCGCCGGAAGGCTTTAAAACAAGCTTAGGCATTTGGGGGGTTTTAACCTCCGGGCTTCTTTCAATAGGTGGGACTGGATACGTCTTATCTAGCTTACTGTTAGCAACACCAACCGAACCAGAAGGCCCAGCCTTCTTTGGAACAGGCCGGGCCGGCAAACAAGGTCCCAGCCCGGCAATGGGGGCCCCACGGATGGCAGAAGCTCCTAGAGCCGCAGGCGAAGGGCGGCTCTGAAGATCCTGCTGGGCCTCTTGACGGGCTCCAATAATTGGAGCCCGCAGCCTCCGAGCTATCTCCAAAGCATCTCGATGATTTGGATCAGCCCCTAAAAGTGTCTGCACGTCCAACATAGCCATTTCATACTTCCCCACCGCCTCAAAAGCCCGGGCCCTACGAAGCAAGGCCCGAACATACCCGGGCTGAACCTGAAGCGCCATCGAGCACTCAGACACCACCATCTTGTAATCTATCGGCTTCATTTGCATCAAACAAGCGGCGCGATTGCTATGGTATATGGCCCGGCCTGGGTGGTTCTTAGGGGTGAGATTCAGAGCATTCTCATACTGTTCAAGCGCACCAACAAAATCCCTAGCTTGAAACCTCTTGTTACCTTCTTCTTTAAGCTCATGAGCTCTCTTCAAGAAAAGTGGTGAATCCAAATCAATACCACCACCACCACCATTGGACATGGTTGTTACAGGTTTAGGGTTGACTCCTGACACATGAGTCCCGGTTTGACTAGGGTTTTGACTTTGATTAACACCACCACCACCACTACCTTTCTTCTTCCTACCTCCAGATTTCCCCATGTTTTCTAACTAAAACAGGAAAATTAACCTAAATCGAACAGAAACTACGAGCTATTTAATTCGAAGAATGGCGGATAACTATTTAATTCACGAAATTGAGGGATTGGAGATGAAATTACCTACCTTCGGATTACGCAGACTCCGTTCCGAGCCGATTGAAGCGTGTGAGATCGTGTTGCATTAGGGTTTTAAGAGGTAGAAGATAGAGATTGAATTTTGGGGGTTTTAGAGGATTTGTTCTGGTTGAATTCGAAACGCTAGATAGCAGCGGTAACAGGTGATGAGCTCACAATATCAAGTGGAGTGAGGGGCCGACCCGTCTTGTATAATGGTTTGCCGCAACATTGGTGGGGCTCCATAACTTTAGAGACCCCGTCTTGTATAATGGTTTGCCGCAACATTGGTGGGGCTCCATAACTTTAGAGTATGGTTATTGCATAAATAGTCACTCTATTATTCTCTATCATGCATATTTAGTAATTAAATGAATGCCTATCTGGTTTATTTAGATTTTATTTTTGTCTCTAGGATTGAAAAATTATAAGTTCAGTCCAATAGTTTGTACGAGCGTAACAAACTTGGTCCTTGAGTTGAATGAAGGTTAATTTTTTTTTTCTATTAAGTACTTGTGAAACGACTAAAATACATGTACCCGTTAAAAATTGAAACCCTAAAACTAAAAGTAGAAATATTAATGTTAAATTAATGAGTCACACACACACTTTTATCCGATCATTTCAAGCCACATCACCTACTCCACCCCACTCTCATCTTCAGCTTCATCACCTACCCCTCATTTGAACACATTGTAACCTGCAACCCTAGCGCGACGACGACCACCACTCTCGTTTATCCGACACCACCACCCACACCCCATCCTACGTCGCCGCACCACCGGAGAAAATATATATTCTGTTTAGAGTTACACAAAATCAGGTTTTAAATTTATAAATTGAAATGATAAATACTTCAACTAAACACACACACAATAGGCAAGTGTACCTATCATAGCGTAGTACAGTCTGGGTAAGAACCAAGTATCGAACCATGAAAACGGATTCCGTACTCAACCCTCGCTATTGTATGACTAGGATAATAAGTTGAGAAAGGGGGTTTTGTTTAAAAGAAAGTAAAAATGATAAGAAATGTAATTAGAAATATTATCTCGTTTAAAGTGTTACTCCGGTTGTTATCACTTGTTAATTAACGTTGTATTTTAGTAAGGTTGGTCATAGTTACTAGTAGTAACCCTTTCAATGGGGGAGTTAGTAGTTCGTAACGGAACAGTGGATACGGTCGACCAATCGTTCCTAATAAATCTCGGAATCCCAACGGGGTCTCAAGTCCGTCGGCTGTCCCGTGATTTATTATTCGGACTAAGACTATCCTCTCGACTGACGTAGGCTAAGTCGTGTAACTTCTTTTGGAAATTCGGAATGCGCAACTTCCTCCAAAGGTACTTTATGAACGCTCGGACCTAACAATTTATATTCTTAAAATAGTTGTCTTTACTTATAAATTCATTTTAAATAAATAAAACTTTCATTCTCAAGATCAAGCCCCATGGCTCCCGCTATAAGTCCTCTACAAGCTAACACAAGAGAAGTAAAGAAATACCGACACGTTTCATAAGCTCCAGCTAGGACTCGAACGACCCGTTGAATACCCAAACCTCCAATCAACCCATAATAATAAATCAATACTAACTCGGCCGTTGCTAGCACCAAGATTGTATATAGACCGTACAAACTCGAATAAGCTTCCCAAACAAGAAGTCTTGCTTAAGTAACTTACAAGATTTAAGATTATTAAGTTGGTTTAAAGATCACTTATTCTTGTCTTTTTAAGATAAATTATAATAAAAACTTCAAGAACATAACATACTAAAAATAATTCATTAACTAATTAAAGTTCAACCAACCCGAGCAACACAAGAGGACTAGCCACGAATGATCATACAAGTGACTCCAGTAACCCTTAGACAATGTGTGGAAGTGTTCCATCACCAAGGGAGAGAGGGTATAGGTTGCCTCTTGTTCACTCGAATGAGAAGAAACATTCATATTATAAGACTAAAAATAAACAAAGAAAAGCTAAAAATGGACCAAAACTAAGAGAGCTCCGGCTCTAGCAGAGCACTAGGGCTTTAACAACCCTTAATCTTGGACACCTAAAACAATAGAATGAGCTTGCTATTTATAGACTGAGATTTTGGTAATGCACGGTCATGCAAATCACCCATTTCTTGCAAGTGAGGGAATCTAGCAGAGCTGGGGAGTACATGAGAGCTGGACAGGCTTTGCACGGTCGTGCAAGGCAATGCACAGCCGTGCATTGCCTTGTTCAGCCCCTTGTTGACTTCAAGCATTGACTTCCTGGTCCAGTTTCGTTCAATTGGCTTCCGAATGCTGATTTCTCCTTGATTTTGAGTGATTTTCATGTGTTTTTGTAGCCCAAGAATAATTATCCTATTGTAACACAATTAAATAGATTACGTATCAATTCTTATCATTTTGTCTATAATTGTGCCTAATATGGGTATAATTATGCATGCAAAACATGTATAAATGATGACATATCATAAAATCCCATACTTAAACTTTGCTTGTTCTCAAGCAAACTCATACATGATTATACTCATAGAATAAAACATTGTTTTAAGGTTAATCTAAAACTTTTATCCCAAATGGTTAAACGTTTCTTCTAACAATAATAACCTGATGTTTGTACCTTTTCGAGTGTTTCTATAAAATGGGGTAGTAGGCCTAACATACTTGATGGAAATATGATTATGCACAAAATTACAGTCTCACAAATGTTCACTCAACACTCGGTTAAATATATGGATAAGGTATGTCAAGAAAAACACTCAATGCTACAATTAATGCATGTATAGTCATAGGCTTGTATAAAAATCAAATCACCACCAATTTACATAAAATATGTGCATAAATCAAGAGGGCTTTGTAGAGGGTTGTAATGTTTGGCTTAAGAATTGATGGATTCGAATAGCTTTTTTTTAAGGAATTTGACCGGTTGATTTGAAGATTTTGAATTTGCGAAGTGCGTGTTTGAGTGTGAAAGTGTGTGAAGATGGTGGAATGAGACTGTTTTTTAGAAGTATTGGAGTGTTAAATACCGAAGGAGGTTATATTATTAATTAGCTTAGAACCCGTGTCTACACACGAGGTAAAGAATATCAATACATAAACTTTTTAAATATTTAATAAGACAGAGAAGCGGGAAATAAATGATAAGAATATATATGGAGACGACACGTGGCTTTAAAAAACCTTTATTTATTATATAGTATAGATAATATTGTAAAATGGTAGTTTTACATCACTTTAACAGAAAAAATTGAAAGAGAAGAAGGAAGTTTGGGATGAAATTCGCAAATTTTAGACTTTAAGAACCAAATTCAAAATTTAGGTTAAACCACAACGACCATCCGTGTAATTTACTCTAAAATCTTTAATTTCATTTCTTTTTCTTTCTTCAAAGACACAAAATTATAACAACATACATTTTATCAAGGTGTCTAAAATACTTCCTTCCTACTAGCTAAGTGGGACAGTTTTGCCACATGTCCTGTGCTGATTGTTTTTTTCATTTGCCTCTATTTTTATCTGTATAAGGGTATTGGGAACGTCAAACGGGTAGGCTAGTGGGTATTGCGGGTTCATCGGGCACACCGACGCCAACGATTTAGGTAGGCTAGCGGGTAGTGGACTTCGGGTGTAACTACCCGTGTGTTTAAGGCTCTGCTTCACTGGTCTTGATGAAAAACATAAGCTTGGGTCTTGATCTTTTGATGCTAACACAACCACTTTCTTCATCTACATGAATCGCCGCCATGTTTGCACCTTTCTTAGGTTGTATATGCCTTTGATAATTCCCCATGGTTGTCTTCTTTAAGCTTCCAAATCAAGATTCACACACAGTGAAATAGATAGAGAGAAACAGAGCAGGTAGGTATATATATATATATGAAAGATGGTATGGGGAGCTATTTTGACTAGTCAATTACGCGCGTGATAGATTAAATAGATCTAAAATTGAATCTATTTTTTTATTTTCTTTATGGCAATGGTGAATAAAGCTTTAGTTTTTTCTTACCTTTTATTTATTTTGATGTAAATTTTTTATTTATTGTTACGTAATTTTTTTTTTCATTTATGAAGTGTTCAAAATTAACGAAGTTAGTTTTAATAAAGAATTAATTTAAAAATTGAAAGAAAAAAAAAAAGAATTAGAGTACTTAAGGTTCTGCATCAACCACTTAAATCTTAAGGTAGAAAGTTGAATTTTGATAAAAATGAGATGATACTTTCTAATTCATTAGATTTATTAGGGTACTTAGGATTGTGTCTCAGTACCCTAAAGGGTTTATTAGAGGAGTGTCAACACAAAAAACATCTCTACTCCATCAAGTTAGGGCACACCCACCGCCCCCATTCACCCGGATTCAATCCTTGCGGTCAGTACAGTTTAGTTTTATTCAATATTTTTAATCCCGGACCGAACCAGACCAGTACCTTCAGCGGTCCGGTTGTATGTTGTGAGACCGTTTTTTAAAAAACCAAGCGGTTCTGACAATTAACTGGTCGAACCGTGAACATGGTCTCTAATTTATTTTTTAAAATTTTTTGGGTTTTTTAACAAATAAATAATTACAAAAAAAATCTTTTAACCCTAAAAATCCAATACAACCCATACACATTTACTCATTTTCTTTTGTTCGACAAACGAGATTCCCAAAACTCAAAAAAGGACAAAATCGTCTGTGTTGGATTTGATTTTGAAGTCGTCACTCGGTCTGTGTTGGATTCAAAGTTGCTAATTCATTTCCTCATCAAAGTCTTCTACTCATTTGTGTTGGATTATAAGATCGAAACACTTGTTCTTGACTCCTCTTTGAAGATCGAAGGCTCATGTTCACTCACTATTCGAAGTTCTAACTTTATATTTTTATGAATATTTATATTATTTATTACGTCATCCGGTTCTTGAATTCGGTCCTACCAATGAACCTCTAACACGCTCAGTTCATTGTTATTAATTTTTTTTTATTTTGTTTATATGTTTATTTTCTTTATTTTTTTATAATGCAATAACATTTTTATCTCTCCTATTTTTAGGTTACATTATTTTTACATAAACAAATTTTAACGCTACCGTTTTTTCCAACAAGTTCTGGTTATATTAGATTCTTCCATTCTACCCCTTTTCTTTTCTTTCGTTTTATTAAACTTGGAACACAGCCTAAACTGATTTGAAAATATGGACTTTGTTGATTTAGTGATTTTATTTGGTTTAGCGTTTCCTAGCCACATATATGCATATGTGCTTTCCTCAATCATTTTCTTAGCTAAATGCATGATTAATTAACCAAAACCGTATTCAATCACACAAATGAGCCCTAATTCGACAAGCATGGAGACTACGATTGATAAAAACACTGCGATTAGAAAATCAAAACCGAAGAAATCACAAATTTAAACAGATTTGTTGAAATAAATTGTGGACGAGCAACAATCAGACCGTCAATCGGAAAATATGACGACTGAAACGATATCTCGCCATCTTTACTTTATCCTCGTGTTTGCAATTTGATGAGACAATCTGTAAATGTCTCTCAGAAATTTATAAACAGAGGAATACAACTTATATCGATTTGAACAAAATCGAAGAAGAAATTAAAACGGATTTAATAAAAGAAGCTAAGATCGCAAAATTAATTTACGAATTTCAAACATTTAAGGTGTAATAATGGAGGTTTGAAGCATGAACTCCGCCCGAAAAGTAAGGCGGCCGGTGGGACTGTTGTTGGAGACGATGGAACTGCTTTGTATTTATAGAGTCCTAGTAAAACCCTAGATGCCTCGTTGATGGACATTTACGTTCTTGCCCCTCGTTACTATTTTGATATTTTCACTCGTCAAAGTAAATTTGTTGCAATAAAAAATAGAGTTATTTACATATTTTTCCTTCTTAAGTCTGTTAATAACATATATACCCAATCATAAAAATCAATTACATATTTATCTAATCCTTATATAATTACATATTTACCCTCTTATGTTTTAAAACCTAATAATGATATATTTAGGAAGAGATATGTAAATATTATTTTAATTGGTTCATTAAGGGTAAAATAGTAATTCAATAAGTTATTTTAAATGAATCGGATAAATATGTAATATATATGTTTTAGGAGTAACTTAATTTACTTTTGCATTTGATGTTATTCTAAACTGCTTTATGCGTTAACTTACTTTTGCATTTGATAATGGGAAGCACATCATATGCAGCAACCATCTACTCTTCCCGAATTACATGTTCAACATAATCGAATACAAATGATAAATTTAATAGTATAATTATATATATTTTTATATAAGATGCATTTAATCTTATTACATACATACTTGTGGTTTAGTTCATTTCTTGCTTCAATCACAAAATGACCAACCTGCACATATAAATCAAAAGTTTCAACTTTAGAATTCCAAGATAAAAGTCTATTTAATTTGGCAAGAAAAAAAGAAACAGTTAACCATAAAGCAGTATATATTGCAAAGAAAATTAGATTTTTGGATTGTAATAATTGGAGAATATATGTATCAACGGGTTTTTTGTGTTGTTGAAGAAATGTGGACAGAGTAATATAATTATGATTTTTTAAAATGAAAACAGACATGTATATGCACAAACTTAAAGGCATAAACTGACCTGGGGTTGCATGCATAGTTGTCATCAACAATGCCAATGTCAACATGATTCATGAACCACCTATAGCATTTCAACAAAGGTTGAGAAGACTATTTTGTTATGTAAATGTTGTTTTATTTAATGAATGCTTTTTTTAATTTAATTATTTTTTTTTTTTTCAGAAATATTGTTTTTCACTAGTTTTATTTATTTTTCACGTATCATTTAAACTTATCAAACAAGTTGTAAGTTTATTTTTAGCAACTGTAATGAAACTAGTTATTGGTTGGACGGAAACCAGAATCTTATTTGGCGTGAGGATGAACAAAAGAAGTTCAAAGTGACAGATATATCTATACTACTATATAATAGATATTGAAATGATATCATTATAATTTATCCAAAATTTTAAGACACCTAACATAAATTATTATGCATATGGTATATCTTACCAATACATAAAATGTGTTGAATTAACATTTAACCCATCTATACGATTAAAGTCAACATTCAATTACCATTTAACTAATTTCTACGATTAAATTCTAACATTCAATTAGCCATTTAAGCTCACCTCTACAATTAAAGCCCAACACTTAATTAAAACTTTTTTTCTTTCCCTTAACCTTTTAGAAAAGATGTATTTATGTGTATATTTAAAATGAGTTTTATTAAATAATAATCATAAAAATAACAAAATAATAAAAATAAAATAACAATAAAAAGGTTTAAAAAATAAAAACAGTTTTTTTAATATATACAAATAAAAAACTCATTTTACACAAAAGGAATAATGAGATTGTGGTTCTTCATCAAACTACTTGTCCACCGTTGGCCATTTGGTGCAATGGTAGCCCCAAGAATTCCCATAGTTGAGGTCTTGGGTTCGAATCCTTGCCACAACAAAAAAAGGGTCTGTGATCAGGTCAGGGGGTTTACCCAGTTGGGGGTTCCTCCTGGGGTGGGCTGCCCTGGATGTTGTAGGTGTTGCCCCGTGAAAACCCAATTATCCTAGAATATCTAGGTGTTGCTGTTAAAAAAAATCAAACTACTTGTCCTGATGTTCCTCAACAGACTGGGGTGATAGAACGAAAACATAAGCATCTTCTTGAAAGTGCCCGAGCTCTTATGTTTCAGTCTTGTATGTTCTAGGTGTAGCCCCGGGGAGACCCAATTATCCTAGAATATCTAGGTGTTGCTGTTCAAAAAAAAAATCAAACTATTTGTCCTGATGTTCCTCAACAGACTGGGGTGGTAGAACGAAAACATAAGCATCTTCTTGAAAGTGTCTGAGCTCTTATGTTTCAGTCCAAGTTATCTATTACGTTTTGGGGTGATTGTATTCTTACTGTTACTCACTTGATTAATATTTTTCCCACACGGGTTCTCCAGGGCAAGTCTCCTTCTGAGATGCTTTTTGGTAAAGATCCATCATACACTCATCTTTGTACTTTTGGGTGTTTGTGTTATGCTTCTACCCCTACATTTGGGAGAGATAAAATTTAGCCTCGGGCTCAAGCTTTTATCTTCATTGGATATCCTTTTGGAAAGAAATGTTACAAGCTTTATAATCTCGACACTCAGCAAGTTCTTGTTTCTTGGGTTGTGACTTTTCTTAAGCACATTTTCCCTTCTTTACACTCTTCCAATCCTTCTTCTTTGTTTCCTTCTCTTAGTGATTTGTTTGAGGAGACAGATGTTGGGAATCCTCATGCCAGTTTTAACTTTTAAAACAAAATAATATTTAAACGTTTTAAATAAATAAATCAGATTTATACAGCGAAAGCAATTAGTACGAATAACCGTTCTAAACTGAATCCCGTCAGTGATCCGATTACATGCGCATAGACAATAAAATTTAATCCAACTATAGGGTGTTTCAGGTTATACCTTCGACGATTAACCAAACGAAAGACACATTGGTTCAATGAGCGTCTTGCTAGTTGACAGATCACGAATACCCACAAACACAGAAAACAGTCTCACGGTTTGACGTGGAACGGCGACGGCGGCAAGGCGGCGACAACGGCTGTGAGGGAGGAGGACGCCAGCGTACAAGCGGCGGCAGCACAGGTGGCGCACGGTTGCCGGCGGAGGTGGTGTTCGATCGGCGCAAGAGGTCCAACTCCTTCTCTACGCAAACTTGGTGGTGGCTGGGATTCGGATTAGGGTTTGCAGTTAAGGTTATATTTATAACCTGTTAACTTACAAATTGCACCCTTAGGGTATTAACATTTAATCCTCAGTTAATTAACTATTAATAACTGTTTAATCCTCGCAGTTTAACTAATTGGAAATAGTTAGTAAACTTAATGCTATATTGTTTAACACTTAAACATTTAATCCTCCGTATATAATTATTTCACTAAATAATTAATTACCGAACGAACCGATAAATATTTCACTAAATATTTATTCGCCGTATAATAAAACCGTGTATCGTGATGTATAATATTTACAATTAAATATTATCAATTTGCTCGTTGCCCAAAGTATAACTCTTTGGGCCGTACCTCAATAGCAACGTTGACTTAATTGACTATGGGACATCGTATATCCAACAATCTCCCACTTGGACGATTCATCAATTAATCGGTTCAATGTAGACAATGGTGAACGCCTAGCTGCATTTCACTGCCCCTAGCAAGGTATGACGTATTATAATCGTCAACCATTTACTTGTGTTCAAGTAACTCTTACTTGACCAAGTACAACAATCATGGTAAACGTATATATGTATCCTTTATGTTTAGGGCATCCGTTGAACATGAGACATGGATACAAGTCATTTCTCATATGTTGTTCAACTATTCTTGTTCTCATTACCAATTCAAAGTGATCTAAACAAACTACTCTTAGTTTGAGCATGGCCATGTGTTTTAGATCAGTTCGAATCAACGAGGGCGCCAGAATGTCCAACTTCTAATCAAAGTGGTCTAAAAAAACTACTTCTTCCAGTCCTCCGTATATCAAGAACATATCCTCAGTCCTTCTCAAGTACTTGAGGATGTTCTGCACAGCTGTCCAATTACTCCCCCCAGGATTATGTTGATATCTACTAGTCATGCCTAATGCGAACGATACGTCTCGTCTAGTGACATACATGATGGAACCAATTGCAGAAGCATATGGAACCTTTTCCATTTTCTTCTTTTCCTCGTCAGACTGAGGGCACTGTTTATTGTTCAGTATGATTCCATGTGCCATGGGCAAGGATCCTCTCTTAGAGTCTTGCATGAAAAAGCGTCGAATGACTTTATCAATATATATACTTTGACTTAAGCCTATAAGCCGATTTGATCTATCTCTATAGATCTTTATTCCCAGAATATATGCGGCTTCACCAAGATATTTCATTGCGAAACATTTACCTAGCCAGGACTTTACGTCTTGTCGCATAAGAATATTGTCATCTACATACAGAATCAGAAAAGTGATATAGCTATAACATTATAATTAACCATAAAACCTAAACCATCCCAACCCCGAATCGGTGCCCCCTCCCTTCCTTGCGAGTCCGACGCTGGCCGAACACCACCACTGCCTGCCGCCGCACGTCATCGGCCACCTGCTGCCGTCACCACCCTTGCGCCGCCTCTACCCTACGCAGTCGCCTCCCTCGCTTGTCCGTGTGACGGGTTAGCTTGTTTGCGGGTTTTCGTGATCGTGTCATCTAGCATGACGTTCGTTGATTCGAGGTGTTCTGATTTGGTTATCTTCGAAGGTATAATATTTGAACACCCTATGGTTGGATTTTATTATATTGTTTATACACGTGTAATTGGATCACTGTCTGGGATCCAGATCTGATCTGATATTGTACTCTGAATTGCTTTCGCTAAAATATATCTGATTTATTTATTTAAAAGAGTTTAAATATTATTTGATTTAAAAGTTAAAACGGTACAATGATTTCCAACAATAGCTCCCACTTGCCTACCTGTAGACACACGGTTCATCTTCGTTCTTGACAAAACCAAACTCTTTGATTTTATGGTCAAAGCAAAGATTCCAACTTCTGAATGCCTGCTTAAATCCATATATGAATTTGTTTAACTTGCATACCTTATTAGGATTCTTTGGATCTTCAAAACCTTTCGGTTGAACCATATAGGCATCTTCAGTAAGGTGTTCGTTTAGGAATGCGGTTTTGACATCCATTTGCCATATCTCGTAGTCATAATACGCGACAATGGCAAGTAAGATCCTAATCGACTTAAGCATGACTACTGGCGAGAAGGTTTCATCATAATCAATTCCTTGAGTCTGAGTAAAGCCTTTCGTTACCAGCCTTGCTTTGAAGGTTTTCACGTTTCCATCCATTTCGATTTTCTTCTTGAAAATCCACTTGCTTCCTACGATCCGACTCTTGGGAGAAAGATCAACCAAGTCCCATACATGGTTGTCGTACATGGATTGGATTTCGGCATCCATGGCTTCAAGCCATTTCTTAGATTCTGAATCTAAGATTGCAGATTTGTAACTAGTGGGCTTAGCCTGATCAACTATCAGGATGTCGTCAATCTGGTGAACTCCGATATACCGGTCAGGTTCATGACGATCTCTAGTACTTCTACAAATGGTTTGTGATGCGGGAGCATCAGATCTAATTGGACCTTATGGAACCTGAACTTGGAGACTTGTTGGAGTTGATTAGAAGGGGATATTTTATTTAGAGAAGATCAATACGTTATCTTTTATTCTATTAGTTTATCTTATATTATTATATGTTGATCTTGTTTCCATGTTTATCTCCTTTGCTTGTTTAGTATAAGTAGGGTTTTGGTTATTTAGTTTCACAGATTATGATTGATTTGAATTTATAAGAACTTTGTTCTTGAACCTTTTGGTTTCTTTTAAGACTTTGATTAACTAATCGTTCTTCAGCCATTTGATTGCTTCCGTATCCGCATCATTTGGTATCAGACCTTTGGTTGTTTCAAATGGCTCATGGAGAAGATGGATGCACTGTTCGTAGAACCGCAGACAGAGGCAACGACGGAGTTGATCCTGACCCACGGGATCTTAAGATCAAACGACTCCGGCGACGAGTCCGAGACCTCGAGTTACAACACGAGATCAGGCGACTCAAGCAAAGGATTCGAGATCTTATGGCATCAACGACACTGAAGGAAACTAAACCAGAGCAACCCACCTGGTGCGAGTACTTTAGGGAGGAGGAGTATCCTTCACGTGGCGATTTTAATTATGATTCTCCACCCGTGTATGATGTATACGAGGATGAGAAAGAGATTATATGGGTAAGCGATAGTTTGGGTGAAAAAACTATTGTCGGTGATGATTTCGTAGCTACTAGTTGCGATGCGGAGGCTAAGGGTGGTTACACGGTGGTTAATGGTAGCGTAGCTTTTGCTGGAAGTGATGATCTGGTCCTGGAAACTAGTGGTACATCGATGGTTCATGGCGATCATGTTACAGTCGGTGGTCATCCGGTTTGTTTGGAAAGCCCGAATTTCATGCATGAGGATGCGTTGGATTTGAATGCAGAGTCTATGAAATCTCCTATTCAACTTCAAAACAAGATTGATATTACCATGTTTGAGAATAGGTCGGCATATACACGTGTCATGCAAGAGTATACTACATGGTGGGTATAAAGAATTAAATCGAGATAAAATAGATTGGCTCAGTTTCCCAAGACATATTCTAAATATTGGATTGGTGGTGGAGAACAAATACCCATTAGTTAGTGATGATGTCAATAGCCATATAAATGTGGGTAAAAAGGAATCCATGGATGCCATGCACGAAAACTCTCCACGTGGGCTTCACCTAAAAAATGATGGTGTTGTTCAAAGTAAGCTTATTAACATTTCTATAAAGTCAACGTGTGGGGTTCCTTTCGACCCAGGTGGCTTTAATCTGAAGACAAATCTCGAGGACGAGTTTTTTTTAAGACGGGTAGTATGATGCGGGAGCATCAGATCTAATTGGACCTTATGGAACCTGAACTTGGAGATCTGTTGGAGTTGATTAGAAGGTGATATTTTATTTAGAGAAGATCAATACGTTATCTTATATTTTATTAGTTTACCTTATATTATTATATGTTGATCTTGTTTTCATGTTTATCTCCTTTGCTTGTTTAGTATAAGTAGGGTTTTGGTTATTTAGTTTCACAGATTATGATTGAATTAAATTTATAAGAACTTTGTTTTTGAACCTTTTGGTTTCTTTTAAGACTTTGATTAACTAATCGTTCTTGAGCCATTTGATTGCTTCCGTATCCGCATCAGTTTGTGTCACAGTTGAATCTTGAACATTTTCGGATTCAGTTTCAACAGTCTCACGTTGAACAACAGATTCAGTTTGGGGTTCGGTTACTTGTGGTTCTCAGATCTCATCCAGATCCACATGGTTCTCTCCAATCCCTCGCGCAAGTAGTTTCTTCTCCAAGAAGGTAGCTCTGCGTTTAATAAAAACCCGGTTTTCAGCAGTATTGTAGAAGTAGTAACCAATAGTTTTAGGGTATCCGACGAGAATAACTTTATCGCCACAGAGATTCAGTTTATCCGTAGATTCACCGGTAACATATGCGTTACATCCCCAGACCCTAAGATAGGACACTTTGGGTTTCTCCCCATGCCATATCTCATAAGACGTTTTGTCCACCTTCTTTGTAGGATCTAGATTTATAATTCTTGTGGCAGTTTCGAGTGCAAAACTCCAGAAGGAGTGTGGGAGGTTTGTACGACACATCATTGATCAAACCATATCTAATAGAGTTCGATTTCTCCTTTCGGATACACAATTAAGCTGTGGTGTTCCATGTAGTGTTCAAGGCGGAGTAAGTGAGAAATGATCCCACATTTCTTTAGATGTTCGTCAAACTCTTGACTAAGATATTCACCACCTCGATCAGATTGAATCATCTTAATCGTTTTACCAAGCTTATTTTGCACCTTGTTTTGGTATTGTTTGAACATTTCAAACGTTTCATGTTTATGCTTCATAATATAAACATAACGATATCTACTAAAGTCATAAGTAAATGTAACGAAGTATCTCTCTCCACTGCTAGACATTGTTCTGAATGGACCACATACATCAGTATGTACGAGTCCTAACAGATCCTTAGCCCTTTGACCGATACCGTTGAAAGGGGCTTTGGTTAACTTACCACTTAAACATGATTCACAATCATCAAATGACTTTTGACCTATCGAATTCAAAATTTGAAGTTTCTTCATGCGATTATTGTTTATGTGTCCAAGCCTACAATGCCACAGATACGTATCATTGAAATCTAATTTCTTACATTTGGAGGAGATGTTGAATAGAACGTTATTATCATGGACTTTTATCTCATAGATTCCATTATTAGGCTTTGCAGTAAAGTAAAACAAATCATTTAAATATGCGAAAATGTAATCACCATCAAAAGCATAAGTAAATCATTGTTCTCGCAAAGTGGAGACCGAAACAATATTCCTAGTCAAATTAGGAATAAAACAAACATTGTTTAAAACAAGTTCAAAACTGGAAGGAAGTAAAAGAACATATTCTCCTACAGCCTTCATGGTGACCTTTTACCCATTTCCCACATGGAGCTCCAGGTCGCCTTGCTTTAGCTTCCTAACCTTCTTTAGTCCCTGTAAATCATTACAAATGTGAAAACCACATCCAGTGTCAAACACTCAAGATTTGCTAGACAGAGAGAAGATCCCAATAACGAACATACCTAAGGACTGTCCTCTAGAAGACTTTTTCTACTTCAATTCAGCTAGATACTTTGGGCAGTTCCTCTTCCAGTGTCCGACTTCATCACAATGAAAACATTTGACATCCTTCAGAGGTTTATTGGCAACATCCTTGCCTTTGCCCTTGCTCTTGTAGCTTTTCTTGCCTTTCCCCTTGGCTTCAGATTTCCTGACTCGACCCTCCTTTATCATTAGCAATGGACCAGACTTAGCAGAAGTCGGTATGTTCATCTCATCAGTTTTTAGGATCATATGTAACTCCGGGATGGTCTTGTCCTAAGCATTCAAATTATAGTTCAAAGTGAATTGGTAATATGATTTTGGCTGTGAGTTGAGGATTATATCCCGACCAGCTCATTACTCAAAAGAGAGTCAAGACGTGCTAAGTGATCAATATATCCCTTCATCTTCAACATATGAGTGCTGACCGAAGAACCTTCTTGCATACGGCAACTTATAAGTGATCTCATCACCTCAAAGCGTTCATGACGGGCTTGCTATTGGAACATTTCCTGAAGTTGCCTAATCATGTCGAATTTTGGCATATCTACCAGATTCTTCTGAAGTTCTGATATCATAGATGCCAACATCAAGCAAGAGATCTTGATGGAATCATCAACATGCTTATCCGAGGTCTTACGAGCTAGGCGCGTAGCAACAGTAGGTTCTTCTTGGATTGGTTCCTCGAGAACATACATCTTGTTCTCAGCCCTGATGACTATCAAGTTTCAGTACCAGTCCATGAAGTTGGAGTTGTCTAGTTTGACCTTCTCAAGGACTGACTTTAGGGAGAATGAGGAGTTGGAATTTGATTCATTAGACATCTACAAAATTCAAAATAAAGTTTTAGTATTTTCATGCATAACGTCCTAATTAATTTATGACCCAATTGCAAAAATTATATAATTAGGAATGAGATCCTGGTTCACCATAACTCAGTGAATGGCCGAGCACTCTCCACTGGCACGGCTAGGTAGGTAGGTAACGATTACCAATTGTGTCAACTACACAATTCTCGGTTTGAGGGCATGATGAGTATTGTCAAGGTTGGATACGTTTCCCTCAACTACGCCCACGTAAACGACTTAAGTGATATTTGTCCTTCAATTGTAACTGTAGACCCGACCTAAGTAACTCAGGAATCGCGGTTCTACCTTCAACCAAAACCGTAGGGCCGGATGCAGGGTAATTCACTAACACCGCGGGTTCGGATAGATCTGTTGAAGTGTTACAATTTAGGGTGGCGCAGAAATATCGATTTTAATTTGGGATTTGATTTAATGTTTTAAAATTACCGATTAGGGTCAGAAACATTTTGGACGAAAAGGAGCATGATCCCAAGTCGTGCAATTTTAGTAAACCGATTTTACTATTTAGTTCGTGAAACGACTTTCAACACTCGACACGATCCAATTTTAAATAACTTATTTAATCTAAATTGGTCGTTAATCGCGGATTATATTTTAAACTAATAAATTCTTTAATTAATTTAAAATCGTTTTAAATAAAACTATTAAATTAAAACATGTTTTACTTTTAAATAAAAAAACTTTTATTTAATAACCTTTCCGAGGAATCTTTTAAACAATTTAAATATCTCGTCGTTTTAAAATTGTGTCAAAAGTTTTATAAAATATTTGCGGTTAAATAATTATCCTAAATAATGTCACAACTACAAAATAAATAAAACATATAAACCGAGCAACTAGTAAAATTGTCTTGTTTCGTTCGAGCCATGAAACGAGAACCAAACTGGTCTAAAGGATAACACAATAAATAAATCTGCTATCTCCCACTTAGTCCAAGATCTCCATCTTTAATCCCGTAAGCGTCTGTGTTGGTCTTCAAGTCTTCGTCTCGTTAGGATTACAATTTTATTTACAAATACACTAAAAATAAATAAACCTAACTATTACAACGGGTTACAAATAACCCATAAAATACAAAGACAAACCAACCAAAAACAAACAACACAACCATGGGTCACTAGTGCTCGATTCAATCAACACAATCATACTAAAAGAACAACACAACCACGGGTCCTGTTCCTCCTCCTCCAGAGCTTAGAAGATCTTTTCGCTCTTTGTTCCTCTTTCTTACTTGTAGGATTGTGTTTGTAATTTTGCTTTCATTGATTTCTCTTGTTTTCATTCTCTGTCGAGTGCTTGCCAAGCTTATTCATTTGTTAGTCTTTCTGATATTTCTCCTGATTCTCAGCAGCTTGTTCTCAATCTTGACTCTGTTCAGGAACCTTCTTCTTATCAGAAGGCTACTCAATATCCTGCTTGGCAAGAGGCTATAAGGAATTTACTTCCTTATAACGTAATCAAATATAGGAGGTCATGCATTTACCTAAGGGTAAGAAGGTTATTAAATGCAAATGGGTGTATAAAGTCAAGTATAATGCTTATTGAACAGCTGAACATTGCAAAGCCCGTTTGGTTGTTCGTGGAGATACTTAGAAAGCTGGCATTGATTACAATGAAACTTTCTCCCCTGTCGTTAAAATGACCACTATTCGTAGTCTTGTTACTACTGCAACCAAACGACATTGAGATTTATATCAGTTGGATGCTAATAATGCTTTCTTACATGGGGATCTTGATGAAGACATTTATATGAGTCCTCATCTTGGCATGCCGTTATCTTCTCCTGATCATGTTCTTAAACTCAAAAAATCTGTTTATGGTTTGAAACAGGCTTCTTAGCAATAGTATGGAAAGCTTTCTGATGTTCTCAAAACCAAAGGGTATATGCGTTATCCACAAATTATTCTTTGTTTTCAAATACCATGGGAGATTATGTTATTCATGTGGCTGTTTATGTGGATGACATTCTTCTCACGTGTAATAATGAATAGGAGATGTCTGCTTTAAAGGCTTTCTTACATTCCACATTTCAGATCAAAGATCTTGGCAACCTTAACTATTTTTTGGACATTGAGGTTCTAAAGACTGCTTCTTGTCTCATTATGACTCAACGCAAGTTTGCAAAGGATCTGTTGAGCGAGTTTCATACAGATGGCGTTTCTTCTGTTTTGTCTCATGTGCTTTTGCGTTTACAACTCAAACTCAATGAGAGTCAAGTTCTTGATGATCCTTTGGCCTATTGTCGACTTGTTTTTAAAAACATAAATTTTTTATTAGTAAGTATATAACATTACATTTATTTAATCCGTGTAATACACGAGATTCTAACCTAGCATTGATATAAATAAATCTAAACCTGCTCTTAATAGTCTATAAAAAAATAAACGGAGGGGTTTAGAGTCATTTAATGAAGTTTAGCATACCATATCTGGAAATTATCCAAACCTGAGGGTTAGTTACGTAACTTTTCTTAAAAACCTGTATAATTGGCGTGCATCCCTCACCTTTCTTTCTGCAAAGCAAAAGCTTCATCAATGGATGACGACGAGAGAGACACGCTCGTGACAATCAGCAAGAGAAAGTCAAAGTCAAAGTCAAACTACTGGATCATCGATACTCTTGAATCAACAAGCTTCTCGTGGATTTTCATTGATCAATCTAACCCGTGGAAATCTGCTCTTTCATGGCTAATATTCTTCATCTTCACCATCTGCGTTCCGATCCTGTCACATATCGTGTATCAGTGCAACACATGTGATTACAGCCACCGGAGACCGTTCGATTTGATCGTCCAGTTGTCGCTATCAATCTGCTCCACTTTTTCGTTCATTAGTTTATCGTCGTTTGCTCGGAAATACGGTCTCCGGCGTTTCCTGTTCCTTGATAAGCTGTCTGATGTTAGCGTTAAAGTCCGAGATGGATATTCCGATCAGCTTCATGTAAGTTTACATATTTCTGTTAACTATTCCGTCTTAGTTAATCACATTTGAGTTCATTTTAGGTCAAATTTCAATAAATAGTAACATATTTCACCTAATTGTTTCTTTTTGTGTAATTTGATATGTAAAAGGATCATATGAATAGGTTTTCAGAACTGAATTTCAATAGTTCGATGATTTTATCAACGATAATTAAGTAAACTTGACCTAATGTTTTTGACAACAATTTTTGTGTAATTTTGACCTAACGTGTTCACTTAATCTCATCATTGTACTCTTTAAATTGTTTATTTTTGTGTAATTTGATCTGTAAAGTGGTCAAATGAATAGGTTTTGAGAACTGAATTTCAACGGTTCGTTGATTTTATCAACGATGATCAAGTATTTTTGACCTAATGATTTTGATAACAGTTTTGAAATGGTTTTACTTCGAAAGTCGGTGATCTAATTAGCTATTTTTGAAACGGAATATACGTGTATTATAATCACGAATTTTATGATTACTAAAGTAGGCTGTGATTTGACTGATTTGAATTTTTGGTTCACAATTTCTATGGAACTTTATTGCGTGATGAACTTGTATTTGTTTTGGGGCGAAGGAATCGTTTTCGTAGGGATGACGGTGCTTTTCGTATATTAAATATAGCTGGGAATCTATTTTCAAATTTGCTACTTTCTTAAGCTAAATACTTTTGGGAAATTGGATTTTAATAATCCCACGTTTTACTAATTGACCAATAATAATCTCAACTGAGAATATTCTTACCAGCAGTACCTACTTTCAAACTATTTTCTTACATTGAACCCCTTGTTAAAAAAACTTAACGCTGTTAGATTTTATATGACGTGGACATCTGCAAACAGCCGGAAAGTCGAGCCAAGCCAGCAGTGATCTCCTGGTGGGCTTTGACATTGGCTCTGGTGGTGTTTAATGGCTCTCGTTTTTCCGGCAAGTCCAAACGGAGACAACAGTGGTGTTTAACGGTGAAGACGATGACAGACTAGGGTTTGCAGACCACCCCTCCGATGAAGGCGGTGGCTAGGGTTCCGGCTTGGCTCGACTTTCCGGCGGTTTGCGGATGTTCACGTCATATAAAATCTAACGGCGTTAAGTTTTTTTAACGGGAGTCCAATGTAAGAAAATAGTTTGAAAGTAGGGACCGGTGGTAAGAATATTCTCAGTTAGGATTATTATTGGCCAATTGGTAAAATGTGGGATTATTAAAATCCAATAATCCAATACTTTTTGAATCAATATTTTAAGTAACTTGCAGGGTTTACAACATAGGATTGTAAGGATTTTCTGTTCATAGTGATTATATATGACCTGCAATTGACGTATTGTTTGATTCTGGTTTTGTTCTAATTTAAATTCAAAGCAGTATTTGAATTTCTTGGCATAGAGATAGAACAGTAAGATCAGATCCATTAATGACAAAATGGATGGGCCAAATATGGTAATGGGTTACTCACTAGGGGTGAGAAAAAACCGAATTAACCGAAAAAACCGACCCAAACTAAAACCGACGGTTTTGGTTTTGTATTTTTTGAAAACCGAAAAAACCGAACCGAACGTATACATATACTTTAGTTATATATTGTGTGCAAGCCCAATTGGTTTTAAAACCGAAAAAACCGGAACCGAACCCATTGTAAAAACCGAAAAAACCCAAACCAAACGGTTTTAAAAAACAAAAAACCGAACTTTCGATTTTAGGTTTGGTTTTACCCCAAAACTGACCCAAACCGACCCATGCACACCCGTATTACTCACGGGTGAAATGCAACTTTCTCATCAAACATGTGAAAGTGGGTAAGGGTCATGTTGAATTTGACCCGTGAGATTGAGACATCTGTTTTTCTCTCTTTTTCACTTTTGTTGCGATTCCGTGATGTAAAAGCAAAGATCAAAAATATTTAATTAAAAAGATAAACCCATAATTATTTGTTTAGGTTGGCTAAATGTACCTCCCCTATCTGCTTGTATGTCCCCCTATTGATGTGATTTGATATGAATAAACTTATGTATATGTCTTGGTTTTAAAAAGCGAGAAGCGTACCGAGGCGCAAAGCGCACCGCTTTTTGTACGCGAAGCGCAAGATGCTTATATAATTTTTTTTATATATCGCATTGGTTTTTAGTATCCCGTACCCAAAATTTAGCTATAATTCAGCTTTATATATGATTTAATATATAAATTTCCTACATCTACAACCTAAAAAACCTGTTGTACAACATTCTGATGCACACCTGCGCTTTTTGTAAATGAGGCGTGCGACTCATCTGCGCTTTTGGTGCGGTTTTTTGCGCTTTTTGTACAACTCGTGCCTTTTGTACACAAAAGCGAAGGGACTTGCGCCTAGGCAGGCCTCAGGCGTGCTTTTTAAAACCAAGGGATATGTGCGTATGTCACACGTATACAGGCGTATACAATGCGGGTGAGTAATTTGAAAAGATGGAATGACTTATATGACAGACGGAGGGTGTACATTCAGTCAAAATAGATGGGGTATATTTAGCATAACTCTTATTGTTTTGGGGTTGGTCAAAGTAACATGTTGACCACATGAATTTTTACATATATGCAGAGATCAATGAAGCTACTGTGTGCATTCATCATTCCATGTTTTCTTGCTAACAGTGCATACAAGATATGGTGGTTCAGTTCTGGTGCAAACCAAATACCATACATTTCCAACATTTTCATAAGCCACATCTTGGCTTGCACTCTGCTTTTGTCTTCTTGGTTATACCGAACATCACTCTTCTTTCTTGTGTGTGTTTTGTTCAAACTCACATGTTCTCTACAAATACTTAGGTTAGAGGATTTTGCTAAAGTGTTTGAGAAACAAGCAGATGTTGGTTTGATATTGATGGAACACCTTGCTATTAGAAGAACACTTCGTATCATTAGCCACAGGTTTCGCGCTTTTATTTTGTCTACTTTGATCCTGGTTACGGTCAGTCAGTTTGCCTCTCTGCTTGTTACAACTGAGACGGGCTCGCTTGTAAATATTTCAACTGCTGGAGAACTTGCGGTAATCTTCCTTTAATATTTGCATTTGGTGCTGATACTTAGAACCAGAGGTTGCCACTTCGACCCGTTTGTAAAACTGATCGATTTGTGCATGGGTCATATTTTAAAAAATCAGTGAAAATGGATTGGGTATGAACGGGTCGAGCGGGTAGAATGTGACCCAAATTGTATTTAAATTGCATAATTCCTCATAAAATGGTTTATTTAACAATATACATTATCATTTTAATTTTATGGTTCTCTAATCATATTTAGAATCCAAAAGAAAACTACAGTGACTGCAGTCCAACCCACTCAACCCGACCCGAACCAAGAAGTTCTAAAAATTACACGTTTTGGCTTATTACCCAACATGTCTGACCCACCCATTTTGCCACCTCTAACATTTTTCTTCTATTTTTTTTTTGCATTATAGAACACAAATATATTTCCAGGTTGCCACTGAGGTCACACTAACTGATTTCCAACTTCCAAATTGACATAATTTTGAGAATATTTTCTAGTTACATTTGTCACCAAAATAAATTTATGAAAATCACAATACCATTATACTTGCCATTTATTTCACCAGAGATAGAGAATCTGATTGACTATAAAAAGTCAAATGGATGGTATCTTTTGGTAGTCATTTCTATTTTCTTCTTTGTAACAGTTAGTAAAAATACAAGACTGGTTCTTAAATGTGTGATAACTTTATGATTGTGTTGCAGCTGTGCTCCATGACACTTGTGAGCGGTTTATTCATATGCCTACGGAGCGCTGCAAAGATCACACATAAAGCTCAATCCGTGACAAGTTTGGCAGCCAAATGGCATACATGTGCCACCATTGACTCATTTGATGATATGGGCCCCACTGAAGATACCCCGGTGGCTAACATTTCTGATCGGGCTAATTACCAGTTCAACGCGCATATGGATTCAGACATGGATGAAGGAGACGAAGACGAATTGGATAATACAAAAATGGTTCCAATTTATAGGGATACAATCTCATACCAGAAGAGACAAGCTTTAGGTGAGTTGCAGTAATTAGCTGAAACTAAAGTTGGGAATTTTAACCCATTTACCTATATATGGGTTGATTTCATTTATGATACCTTTAACGGGTCTATATAGTGAAACCTACAGGTGTAAAGGAGCCGAGCCAAGCTCAAGCTCCGCTTGTTTAACTTAAGAGGGCTCGAGCTCGTCTATATAGTGGAACCTAGGGGTGTAAACGAGCCGAACCAAGCTCGAGCTCGGCTTGTTTAACTTAAGAGAGCTCGACGCTCGTTTATTATTTATTAATTGTTTTAGTTATATATTTTTAAAATTGTTTTTATATGTATTTATAATTATAATTTTTATATATAACATAATATATTATTTTAATCATTTTTGTCATAATTTTATATAATAATAATAATTATTACTATATAAATGTATATTTAATACATTAAATAAAAGTTATATAGATAAAAAGCTCATTTAAGCTCGTGAGCCTACTCGAGCTCGATATGTGAAGCTCAGGCTCGTTTATTAAAGGAGCCCCAATATAAGCTTGAGTTGGGGCTCAAGCTCGTTTACATCCGAGACTTGAACCGCTCAAACGGGTCGAAAGTCAGTTGAAGTGTTTCTGAATGCAAATACCTAAACCATAAATCCTAGAACTCTTGTGATAATCTCACCTGACCCACTTTGACCAAACTAATTTTTTTTAGAATGACAATTTTTTTACTCTTGTGGGACTTGAACCCAAGACCTCCCAAACCTAGGTGCTCCAAGAGGCTTTGCCTCTGCCACTGGGCCACCAACCCCGGTGGTTTTTTTGACCAAACTAATAATCTGGTGTTTTAATCATTTGTGATAAACTTTAGGAAGGGGATAGAAAAGTGGCTGCAGCCTGCAGGTGGGTACAATCCAACCCGACCCGTTTTGACGGAACCCATTCCAACCCGTTACGTCAAGTCTAGTTTAATTTCACATCCAAACACTCCTAGACAAACCCTATCAAGAATCTTGTTTTATGATTTGAGCATTTTTGGCTTCTTGCAGTGTCGTATTTTGAGAACAACAGAGCCGGGATCACAGTTTTTGGGTTCATGTTGGATAGAACATCACTGCACACCATCTTTGCAATCGAAATGTCACTCACACTATGGTTGCTTAACAAAACGATCGGTTTCTCATGAACGATTCGTTTCGAACCCATACCAGGTTAGTTTTCTTTTCAAGATTCGGATCGAGATCAACGTGTTACATAACCTTAGCGCCACTTGGGGTCCTGTAATTGGCCTTTCTGAGTATGCTACTTCCTCTGTGGCAAAGTAACCAAAGGTGTCATCCTGGAATTAAGTTTTTACTTTATTGCCACGTGGCCTATCTGGTGCATCCTGTGACTGGTGGAGTGATCTGACGTGTCATTTAGGAATCAAGATTTCTTGTATACTATTGTGAGTATTTGTATCTTATTAATTGTTTTATGCATACATGTGTATAATACCAGAATATATGTAAAACCGTGAAAATTTAGTTGAAAATTTGTTTTTGGGACGACCACTATTCATGCACCACTCCATGCTATCTATACACCACCTCCCTATACGACTTGTATAGGGACTATACGAGACATAATATAGGTCGTATTTATCAATACGGTACACAATACGAGACATAATACGATCGTATTATGCTATTTTGGACACAATATGACCATAATGGACAACACGGATATGACTGATGTGACATATCTGAACGTTGTCGGTTTGACTTTTGTGCTATACGACCCGTACATCTATACGAGTCGTATAGCTTGAGGGGTGGTTTGAATTTTGTCTTCCCTAAGACCCACCGTCACCGCCAATCTGCCGGTCACCACCGCTTCTCCTCGCCTGAAAACTGCAAACCCACCTTCCAATGGATAAATCTCTCTTTTGAAACCAAATTACTAAAAAATATCCTCACTCACATATGATGTAAATCTATTCGGCTTTGGATTTCATCTTTCGCATTTACCATCTCCCAATCATCGACTGAACCACTTACTCTTTCTCCTAATTTCTTCATCTTCGTTTCAAAAAACCCAATTTCAAAACCCTTAAAGTTGTTCAAATATGAGAAATGCAACTCGAATGAGATCAAGTGATGGCGATTTTGACAAATACTCAACTGAACTCATTGAACGATACTCACAAACCCGTTTCTTAACTTGAAACGCCCCAAACCGGATACATCTCATAGTTGACATGAAACATGAAATAACATAGTTCTTAAACTTGGAATTCAGAAACAATACAACGACAGTCTTTAAACTTATCCAAAATTCACAACCAATTAAAACATTTAAACATAAACAGTTAAATTGTCCAATCAACTAGAAATGTTGTAACATCCCAAAACTCCTAAATATAAGATGGGACATGTGTCGGTTGAGAAACGTGGCCTAAGAACCCAACCGAGTACGAAACGGGAAGACTATTCGCCCGGAAATAGCCCAAAACTTTGCATAAGCATATCTCGGGCTAGAAAATGAATTACGTGAGCCATAATATATGCAAATGGGGTGTATCGACGAGGAGAATATGAAAATGAGGTATGTCGGACCGATATCGTAAGCATAACGGTCTGACATGTGTTCCCCGAAGCAAATCAGGAGGCTTTGATAGGTGTTTTGATAACTTAGCACCCACGTCAGACCGATATGCTTTACACAATGTCGGACATGATTTACACGTTGGTCCGATATGGGGATGTCGGACCTATATGAATTACACGTCGGTCCGATATGTGCTGCAGAAGCAAAAAAAGAGGTTTTGACGCGTGTCACCGACTCCAGCCGAAGTCGGACCGACTTGGCATGGCATGTCGGTCCGACATGGGTCCCAATTCAGCCTATAATTAGATTCTTGAGGCCGTTCAAGTGAGCAAACACACACACACACACACACCAAACACCATACACACACACACACTCTTTGAAGAAGGGTTAAGGAGCTATTGCAGCGCGTGTGAGTTCGAGTACGGTCAGCTACGAGTGCGGTTCGAGTTCGGAGAAGCGTTTAAAGCGAGGAACGAACTTAGGAACTACCCGAGGATAATGTAAGTACACTGGACTCGTACTATAGACACGATTATGTGAAATACGTGTTTAAATGATATGAGTTATGTGATATGTGATATGACGAGAGTACGGGGTAATGACGGATTAGTCTAAACACTAAACATGAATAATGGAGTAATCACAACGTATCCAAGGGGTGGTGGATACGCTGCTGGTACTTCCTATATATAAACCTCTTGGTACTTCGTGGTGAAACCATTATGAATGTTTAGGGGTATAGACTAATAGATAATAATTAAATATAGTGAACGTACCGGAGAACATCCAACCGGTATGTAGTTATCTGACAAACGGAATGTTCTGTCTAAGGAAAGAGTGGTGTATAAATCTCTCCTAGACCCGTCACTCTTTCTTGGGAACATCTCTGTTGGAGGTACTGCTCTAGAAGGAAAATCATCACAGTTTACAATATATGACGAATATGAATATATGATGGAACTATACCATGCATAATGAATGAAAATACATGATGAATATGAATACGTGAAATGCATGATGAATACGTGAATGCATGATGATATGTGCAAATATGAATGTGTATGATGGAACAAGTCTAAACCCTAAAATGGAATAACGGAGTACTCACGAAGTGTTAAAGGGGTGGTGGATACGCCACTGGTACTTCCTATATATAAACCCTTTTAATGTATCGTGTCGAAACCGTTACAAAGTTTTAAGGTGAGGACTGGTTGAGGAATAAATCAAGCATATACGGTGAATGAAAATAAATGCTTGATAAATTTGGGAGGCTATGAGTCAAATATACTCAAGGTCCCAAATGAAATGAGATACTCGGTCTGTAAAGTGGATCTCAATAAATAAAGAAGAAAAATAAAGGATTTACAAGCCTACGGGGCTGAGGAAAAAGGGACCCCAAGCTTACGGGCTGAGGAGGAAAAGATTCCAAGCCTACGGAGCTGAGGAATGAATGAGTTTTTGTGACAAATGCAAGGGGTCTATACTAACGAGTATAAGAACCTTGCCAATACTCGGACCGGAGGTACGACCTAAGATGGTTGCGAGGGGGTTATCACACCCATAAAATATACGAATGATGTGACCGGAGGTACGTCCGGAGATGGTCACGGGGGAGCCGAGAGCATGGGAAACTTGAACAATAATAAGAGCCTAAAGGATTCATAATAAAATGAACGATGCAGTGTACTTACTTAGCGTAAACTAATTCAAAAAAATGTTTTCCAGACACTGCAGGAAAGAAGCACGTGGAATGAGGCTTCCTAAGGATGGAGTAGTCGGAGTTAGAGATCCCTATGTAATATGATGTAATTACATTATCTTTTGTAAAACAATGATATTATAAATGAAAAAGTTATCTTAGCCCTTTAATGGCAAGGTTTTTGTCAAACTGAGACCGTTTTTCGCATTAAACTCTGATAAAATAATAAGTAAAATAAGTAGGGTGTTTCAAATGTCAGTCTTCACAACCATGTAGCCCTTCATTCCAGCCAATACGAGCTATCACAGTTCCATAGTACTACTCATCTCTAATCTGAAATACATACTAAAAGTCATATATACTTAGTGAGTTCTATCATTACTTTATTAACTGTAAACTATGTCTATCATTTATCATAGCTTAATTATTAATATAAAATAAGCTTTCAATACAAAAGGTTGTAACAAAACATTCATTGTACTTTAAGCATTACAATTCCATTATTATGAAATCTATCACATTCACTATGTTTTAGGAAACCAAAAAGGTGTCCTACTTTGACTCTGCCATTCTTTCCATCAACAAGTGAACAAGCACTCGTGATGCTATCAAACAATAACGAACCATTGTCCAAGGACAAAGTTCCTATTGCTTGTACAAGACAAGACTCCTCTGTTTTGCTTGCCCGAAGACCAGACTCCTCTGTTTTGCTTGTCCGAAAACAAGACTCCTCGATGCTCGTATACAAGACTCCTCTGTTGTGAGCACAAGGCAAGACTTCTCTATGGCTTGTATACAAGACTTCTCTGTACATTCTATATCATACACATACATTTAAACTAATTATCACATAACACTTTCATTAACACATACACATTTACTATTCACCACATATTATCAATTAAGTATAATATATATGCCATCTATCACAATCATCAAGTACCGAAGTACCGCCATCTCTGTCTATCATATACACACGTACACATTAACCATTCAGTACATATTATCACATAAGAATAATATATGATTTCTATCACTGTTATCCAGTATCGAAGTACCTCTATCTCTGTCTATCACATGCACTTATCTTTATTCTCTTTAAAAATATATTTTAAAGACCGTGTCAAATAAGTTTACTCTATCTCTATACTTTCATTTATTTTATAAAGTATATAAATATTTCATAAAACATTACATTCGTTCATATATACCATTCGTTAACACTTTCACCGGTTAAGTATGCATCTCAGCCTAAAAACATAAGAAAAAGGGTAATAGAAACTCACCAGGTATGATATCATTATCCAACTATACGTCTTTCAAGCTAGGCGGAAAGCTACACGATCTGTATGAATTCAAAATGTGAAATCTATTAGTTTTCCGGCTAGTGTCGCCCAACAGTGTCGTCGTAACTTTCGTTATGGACTTAGTGTCGTCTCATTAGTGTCGCCTCAACCTAGTGTCACCAATCATTAGTTGTCACACCCCGGCCGACGACGGATTATACGCCGGGGCTGACGTAGTTGTTCATAAGCACATAATCATCTATTAATAAGTGATAATATTTATTCATCATAATTAAAGCATCCGTTACAAAGGAAAATAGGAAACAAAGTGTTCATAACATAACATAAATTAAATCTAATCTTTATTAAAGCTAGGTCCAAGGTCCTATGTGATCATGCTATATCCTCAAACTGGTACACCTGAAACATGTGAGTAAAAGTCAACTACAAGTAGTTGGTGGGAAACATAGGTTTTGACACCAAACAAAGTTAAGTATAGTTTACAAATCAATATGTTCAAAGCATGTATAAAGCATAAATGTGAAAACATACAAGGTTCCAAGGCATACAATCAAGCCATGTAATAGAAAAAATGTATACACAATCCAACTGATTGTGTTATGAAAAAGTTGTAAGATGTATACACAAAACCCGCCAAGGTTTTATGTTAACTAATGAATCGGATTCCCCTATAAATGATCATGTTAGGTACTACCTTAGGCTTGCCACACAATTTAATGGTTGTACTAACATGAACACATGTAATGGTCACCAAGCAGTTGAAGACATAAAGCACAAAGACCTTAGCATAAGAAAAAAGGTATTGAATTGTGTATGAAATATAGTTGTAAATAGGTCTCGTGAGGATTTCTCACATGTATTGAAGTTAGAAATGATATGGTTTGGTAAGATGAATAGGTCTCGTGAGGATTTCTCACAACAAACCTACATGGGTAAATGTACACCAACTCAATGTATGGAAACAAGAAAGTTTTAAGATTTTAGGGTTTCATAGGGTTTGAGATTGGGTATGAACTTGTATATATATTTGTAGGAAAATATAAGTTCATTACTAGCATTGAAATAATAGTTTATAAATCAATTAGAATTAATTAAGGTTTCTAATTAATTATATAGTAAATAGGTTTGAATTTATTTATATAATTATTAAATAAATGAAAATGGAAAAGAGGTTTAAATTGCATTTAGATTTGTTTACATAATCATAAAATTAATAAATGGATTATAGAATGGAAAAGATTTAAATAAATCCAGGGATTTATTTATATAATTATTCTAAAAATAATTTATAAATACATTATGAAATGGAAAAAGGTTTAGTTAATTTATTTTATATATATAAAATGATTTAATTAGACTATTTAATAATCTTTTTTAAATAAAAATAATAAAGAGTTAATAAATAATTAGGCTTTAAATGAAATTAATTGAACTTTTATATAAAATAGTTATTTAAAATAATTATTTAAGTATTTTTTATAAATTTACAAGTTTTAAATAATTATCCTAGCCATAATAATTATTTATAGGTTTAAAAGAGTTTAATAATGCTTAAACATTTAACCATAATTTGTGTAATAAACATTATCAATTTATAAATAAATAACGTAATTAAATTTGTCTAAACAAATCATTCATATTATTTTATTTAAGAATTTTACAAGTGTTATAATAAGTAAAATGGTTTAAAATACCAATTTATATTTTCTATCTTTATAGTGGTTGTAGGATGTATTTATTTGATTTATAAAAATTAAATTAGAATTGTAAAACATTTTAATTATGCAAAAAGGAAATAATCTCAAACAAAAAGGATTGCCGGGACTCGAACCCGCGTCGAGCCGATCACACTTTGCAAACGCGCACTTGACCACTGGACCAGGGCATGTTGCCGTATCCGGTAAAGGTTGGTTTAAGTTTTAATCAGCAAACCCAAACACCCTTCATCCCCATAATGATCCGACGAACCCTAGCCCTCCGATGTCCATGATCGACCAACGATCCGAACCCAAACCCATAGGGCTTTTGATTGTGTGACTGAAACGAACCTATTGGTACTAAAATTACCTGAAATGGTTGGGCGACGGAGGAGAACGGCCAAGCAAAACAAGTCTGAGTTCGTTGAGCTTGATCGTGCTTCGGAGGTGTGTTTAGGCAGGTTTTCGAGTTCAGGGAGTTTGGGATGAATGTCGCGAAGGGGTTGCACTCGTTTTATAGGTCCAATTTTAAGCCAAACACATGAATCGATTAAACTCAAGCTTTGAACGGTTATGGTTCGAATTACTTGAATTCGATCATTGAATTGTTTAAATTGAGTTGTTAATCTTGATTGAAACCGTTATAGTAACGTTTTAGCATGATTAAATTGAGTTAAAACCCATCGATTCAGTGATCCACCGATTGAATTCGGTCTCAGTTAACTTTCGAGGGTCAAGGGGGCGGGGGGTAATTTCAGAATATAAGGGGGGGGGGGGGGAGAAAATGGAAGTTCAAATTTGCATAATGGTCTCTGAATTTCTAAAGCTTTGACATTTTATGTTTAAACCTTGTTTTAAATGGAATTTAAGTTTCTAAAATTACAAACTCAACCCCGAACTTTTATAAAACATAACATTATCAAATCTATGAATTTTTTATAAACCCCATATTATTTTGAGATGTTACACATATAATTTTTTTACAAAATAAAATGGTATCATTCTATTAAAATCATTTACTTTGCAATTTAAATAATATAACTTTTTATAAACCCTAATTTTGTTTATAGAATTTATAATTTAGATTTTATAAGTTTGTATTTATGTATATATATATATATATATATATATATATATAGGTTTAGAAAATAACCTAGCATATGTATATATTCATTTCATAGAATTTTAAACAATTATTTACATAAATCCTTATATAAATATTTGTTATCTTTTTAGTGAAACAATTGTACCCAAGGTATGTGTGTACGTTTACTCATGAAATGAAGTGGATAAATAGGATAATCTTTTTATTGAAATGGAAAGATGCAATTCACATAATAATGAAATTACAAGTGCCGGAAAAAGTAAAAATAAAGGCCGAAATTTCCTGGGGATTACATTAGTGGCGTCACCAATTAGTGACGTCACCCCATAATTGCCGTCACTTCCCCACAAAACTCGTGACTAGTGTCACCCCAAGAACAATGTCGCCACTTGAACATCAAGCGTTTCAGTCATTGTTTTTGATCTAAAATCGTAACTTTTTATGTCCAAAACTCTTGTCTAACTTTTATTAAGCAAACCCTTGTGTTTTTACACCATTCCATGCGTTCAAACTCATATTTTAAGATCAAAACCCTAACCAAACATAAACACAAGATTTAGATCGATTCTTACCATGTAATGGCTCTGTTTCTTGGTGCTTTTATTGCTGGAATGATCACCAACGATCCCAGTGCTTGAAGACTTCCAAAAACCAAGAATCCTTGCTTTCTCTCTCAAGCTTTTCTCCACTCTCTCTCTCTCAAATGAATTTAAATGATGAGGAATAAAAGGCTGATGGCGGCTGCTAGGGTAATAAGGGAGTTTCATCCCTTTTACTTTTCGACCCTCGTGTCCCTTAACCTTTCACTTTTGACCCCAAACTTGAAAGCGAACAAAACGGGTTTTAGGATGTTACATAAGTGTTGAGGTTTCTTGAAGCCAATCACTTTCTGGTTAACCAAATGACAAACCCACTTAGACTGTTTTGTCTAGGTGGTGGTGTTGGAGAGAGGCATATAGTGGAGAGAGAGATTAATTAACAAAGAAAGGGGCGGTGTGTGGTGGTATGGTAGGCTATGGAGTCGGCGGAGAAGTGTGGTGTCACACCACGCCTCGGGCAACCCCGAGACATTACCAGGCTGCGACATTGATTGTTACCAGTGTCACCTGCTTTGATTTCAGAGTTTGTATTGTGCAGCGGAAATCGTTTTTCAAAGGATTGGTTCTTCCATAAATCTCAACCTCAAGGGTTGGTTTTGAAAATACGAGAATCTTGTTGTGTGAACAAAGACCTCTATTTAAATACTAGGGTATAACAACTCAATTTGTTTTGATACAATGATTCCGAAATCAAAATCCCTAACAACAACCAGTAAATACTACAAGGAAGGTAATAGCCTAGGAATCACAATCCTTAGGGCACCTACCCTTGAAATTCTTTTCTTGAGGTTCATCATATGCTTACGTATTATTTTCAACCATGGCACAAACCTGTATAATATTTTCTGGTTACACCGGGTCTAAGTGTGTAGCCCGACCCAGATAACAACAAAACTCACAACCACCCTTGGGACTAAGCTAGCCCCGACAGGTGTTTCTTGAAGTTATTCCTTTCCTGAAAACATTTGAAAATGAACATCAGTGATGAGCTAGTGTATATTTTATGACACAAAAATTCTTTATCAAACGACAAAACAGTTGATTAAATAGTTAATCATATCTTTCGAAGGTACCTAGTAAACACATCACTACGTCCCTTTTTGGTGCGTATACATTGGTCACGTACTCGAGGGAGACGTGGATTTGTTGATCCCCCGTTTTACATAATCACTCGAGTTAATACGTGCCAACCCTTCTCGGCCGTATATTCACGGGCAAGTATAAACATTTGATCAAATTTTACGTATACATTTTAGGTGTGTAACAAGTCACCGCTGGAGTTATATCCGTAGCCAACCCCACAAGGCGGTATACATTAGGTATTTAATTTCATGCTTTGCCCTTTTTGTAAACGTAAATAGTTTGATCACCTCGTGAAAGTTTGTAATACACTCACGATATAAAACTGTATTTATAACTCGTATTCACCTTGATTTTGGAGTGGAATGATAGTAACTAGGTACGTAGCAACTTAGTGGGTTAAGACTTAAAGCTCTAGCACCTTAACTCGACTTCTACGCGTTTCTCGGATTTCTTCAGCTTAAAACTCTCGGGGTGCGGTTGATAAGCGAAATTCAGTCAACCTCGGGAGAGTGGCTCGGGAGTCGGGACATCAGAGGAGGCTCGGGATCAGAGAAAACTCGGAGTTCTTTGGAGTTTTTGGTATGGAAATGAACAAGGTGGAAAACTCTATTTATAGGTTGGTCCCGTAGCGGACCGTTAGCTAGGTAGCTGGCGGTCCGCCACGTCCCATATTTCCCGCATGCGTGACACGTGGTAGCACAAGAGTGCATGCGCACCACACGTCCGTAGGGGACCGTGTGGGCACACCGTAGCGCTTCGCTAAGAACCACGCGTCAGTAGGGCTGACACATACCCTACACGTGTCGTCGACATGTGGCGAGTGCAGAAGCTGCCTCGATATACCCGTAGTGGACCGTTTGTGGTGACTCAGTCGGTCCGCCAGCCAGTCCGTTCCGTAGCAGATCGTTAAGCCCTTAATGGCAGTCCGCCAGGATACTGACGGGGGAATTCCCTTGTTGCCCGTAGTGGACCGTTAGCCTGTGGGTAGCGGTCCGCCACCCTCTGATTTTCAGTTTTCTTTGTTTTTCTTTCTTATCTTTTGGGTTTTGACAAGTCTAGTCCTTAGACATTCATTCTTAAGCATAATTGGGATGATAATTTGACACGTGTCACATGTGGTGTGGATGACAAGAGGAATATGAAGAGGTAGACTTATGGTGGGTCCAACTTTTTTAATTAGTATATTTTAATTTGTTTTATTATAATGTGGGGCTCACCTTTTGAATATTTAAGTTATTAGTTTTTTAAGTTAAGAATAATTTTGATTATTTCACACACACTTAACAAAGAAACTTAATGCAACGTGTTGTTAAACTATTGGGTTATGCTGGTAATGTTTCAAAATTAAGGACAAAAGTGAAATATAAACATACCACAGGGGCCATTCGTGCAATTAAGTCTATGTTTGCAAAAATATTAATAATAATAAATAAAATTAAATTATAAATAGCGGCCATAAACTGGTAACACATGTGAAGAAAATAAACTAAAAATAAAAATATATTAACAGACTTAATAAACAGGAAAACTAAAGAAAAAAATTAAAGCAGTCGTTAGATAGTCACAAACGGGTCGAAAAGTTTTTATATAAATATTTAAATAAATTCAGAGTTAAATTATAAAAGAAATCAACATCTTTGATATATTCTATTCTATAACCTATACAATGGGTGAACAATACTAAATTCTGGTTGGTTGAGCTGGGCAGCAAGGCCACGTGCTAGAATTTGCTTGGTGTTTTTTTTTACTTAACCGAATTATTTTTACCATTAGAGATTTTAAATGGGGTTGCTTAATTTGAAGGGCCAACGACCCAGCAGGTAAATGCGCCTCCCTTAAGCTATCCTTGACACCATCCACCTAGCCCGACCCTTGGTTGGTTTTTTTTTAACAGTTTTTTACTTTTTTTTGGCAGGTTTTTTTTCCCTTTTTAGTGCGTTTTAACTTTTTGTTTGACTACCCAGTCACGTAGCGCGGGAATCACCTATTTTTTTTTTCTCTTTTTTGTTATATTTTTAATGAAATTTGGTTTCGTTTCTTTTTTTTTTCCTGTTTTTAATCATCTTATCTTTTCCTTATTTTTACGTTAAATTATTTTTACATTACAAATTTTATTGCTCTCATTTTGTTAACATTACTGCGAGTTACGGTACCGTCGCGAAATATAGGGTGTCCTCCTAGTTTTCTACGTAATAGTAACTTTTACAACAAAAAAGTGCCAAGTGGGGATTCATTTATTTAATTATTTAATTTTTTATACTCTTTTTATTTATTTTTATTTTATTATTATAATTAAGTTTAAATATTTTAATTTTCTCTTATAACTTTTAAAATATAATGTTTTAGAAAAAATCTAAATACGATGTTACGACGTGCTTATATTTATTTAAGTTTCGAAATAAATTTTAGTCAAAACTGAGTCGTGTCAAATAAACCGATACGGGTCAGATATGACATATTTTTACTTCTTATTTTTTTAGATTAGCTTTCGTGTTTCTTAACGCTCATTTTACAAAGATGTAATTTTTTCTTCATTTTCGAATATACCGTTACAACGTGTTTTTTTATATTCGATATTCGTAACCGAACCACCGTAAGTTCAAACACTTGTTTTTACATACTTAATCACGTTAATGTCACCGTCGAAACGCGCGACAACGTACACCAGTTTAATTACATAAATTAAATTCAATTATTCGCACTTGTTACTGGAAAAAAGACAGTTTTCTAATGTAAAGTTATTAAAAATCTGTCTACAACTATTAATGTAATAAACGAGATAAAATGGATTGAATGTTTTATCAATAAAAAAAATATATAACAAGGAGTTAGTTATGAAATTTAATTAATAGTTTATATAAAAAATAAATAACAAATCATATTTTATTTCTGTTGTAATTTTAAAAACATAATTTTAAATTTACTTTATGCATCCAAATACGATGAGACACCCCTAGACTGTTTAAAACTTGTCTTTGACACAAAGGTATTTGTAACTAAAGAGGTATACTATCGTTAACGTAATATTTAGTTTTATGGCAAAGGTGTAACATATTTCATAACTCCAAATGAGGCGTTTAAATAAGAATTATGAAACAATATTCTATTTAAGTACTTATTTAACAAAACATTAATGCGTTGTGTCCTATAAATTCACTACATTTTGGGTTCCTAATAATCAAAATAATATTTCCTTGTTTCAAGAGTCTAGTTTCCCAATGAGAACTTCCATCATGATTGTGCTAGTTCTTTCGTTTCTTTTGCAACAAAACCACTCTTTAATACAAGCATCCCGACCACAAAAGATACATAAGTTAGCCATGTCTAACCCGACTTTGCATGGGCATGAACCCGTGCCTGTTTCTATGAAGAAACATACATCCAATCGTTACAAGAAGTATGAGATGAAAGCTTTCAGACCAACAGAGCCAGGACCAAGCCCAGGACTCGGACATGGAATTCCACCCGTCTCGAGCTTACAAAATGAGACCGATCTTCAATCTACCGACACTTCTATGTTCTTTAGTCATGAGAAGCAAGGACCAAGACCGATGGTTAGGTCTGGAAGCTTGCCTAGCTCAAACTTTCAGAATATACATCACAACGTTGAACTTGAACCATCATTATCAAATAAGTGTGTGACAAATCCTCCTCCACCGTGTGTCGGGTATAAATGTGATGGGGATAAAAGCCCACCGCCTACAGGCCCACCGCCTACAAACCCACCGCCTAAAGGCCCACCGCCTGCGCCATGTGTCGGGTATAAATGTGGTGGTGATAAAAGTCCACCGCCTACAAACCCACCACCTACGCCATGTGTTGGGTATAAATGTGGTGGGGATAAAAGTCCACCGCCTTCAAACCCACCGCCTACAAGCCCACCGCCTGCAAACCCACCGCGTGTACCATGTGTTGGGTATAAATGTGGTGGGGATAAAAGTCCAGCGCCTACAAACCCACCACCTACGCCATGTGTTGGGTATAAATGTGGTGGGGATAAAAGTCCACCGCCTACAGGCCCACCGCCTGCAAACCCACCGCCTACAAGCCCACCGCCTGCAAACCCACCGCCTACAGGCCCACCGCCTGCAAACCCACCGCGTGTACCATGTGTTGGGTATAAATGTGGTGGGGATAAAAGTCCAGCGCCTACAAACCCACCACCTACGCCATGTGTTGGGTATAAATGTGGTGGGGATAAAAGTCCACCACCTACGGCGTGTGTTGGGCATAAAAATCCGTCCGACACACACTTGTGATGTATCCATTGTTCAACAAAGCCCATAAGAATATCCTATAGGTTTTGAATAGCTCTTTAAGATCACATATAATGTGATTTAATATGTGATTAGTGATACAGTGATACTACATTAAACGAATGTAAGATTTATTTTGGGGAATAAAAGCATGAATTGTTAAAATATTTAGACAATTATAAGGAATGTTATTGATGTAAACCTTTGTTCACTTACATCCTCAAGTTTATAGCAAGTATTTGAACTTGATTCGTTTTGTACTAACTGAAATGAAATAAAATAAATTAAGTAATTCAGGGTTTATTAGTGCGACACATTTGGGTGATCAGGGCCGGCTCAACCTGTTAAGGGGGCCAAAGCGAATAAAAAATTGAGACCCTATCTAATAAAGCAAATAAAAACTAACCTTTTTGGTGGCCACTGTTAGCCGCTTTCACGACTAGTGGGCCTACACTTTTAGGCACACTTGCTGCTTCTGCATTGTCTTCGGCCCATACTAAAAACACAGCTCCCAAACTCCAAAATTGCCTCAAACTTGTCCTAAAAAAACACCATTCAGCTTGGTTTTACCCCGGTGATATTTTCCAACTATTTTAGATCATTAACGGTTACTTTGTCAATCTAACTAGATCTACTATCTGTTATAGAAAACACAAAATCATGCCATGGAGACTAACAATCAAAGATAAATTACGCTTAACATTTACGTATGAAGGTTATGTTTTTATCTAAATGGGTTAAATGGGTAGAACGACTTAAACATGTTGAAAGTCATCCAAGTCCTAATTTTTAATGAATGAAACCTATTAAACTGTTTTATTCAAGAGTTCATATGATTATTGTAATAATCACGTTTTTATAATACAATAATAATCTTAAAGAAAACCTAAAAATTTGAAAAGAAAAAGTGTTGGAGTTAATCTTGATCGGGTCAAGTCCGTTGAATTCAAGTCGGGTCATTGGTAAATTCAAAGCGGGTTAAAGAACGGGTCATGGAGCAAGTGGGTCAACAAGAATATTAATTTAGACACATGTTTTAGTGTTTTAATTAGAAAGTCAAAGTATTGGTTTAGTGGGGTTAGTGGTACCTTATCTTTAGGAGCAAGGGTTTATTCCCTTTTTATATATGTTTTTGTTTGTGAATGAAAGAGTGCAGAAAGCAAAAGTTTGTAAGTAGTAAAATCATTCTCTAAATATTAGTCTGACCCAACAAAAAGTGTTAGTGAGTAAATTCAACCTATTTGACCCTTCCTAGAAAATATCCATTCCACCTTGACCAAACTGAACCATCATGTGTTAGTTCAAGTTGTGTTTTCTTCTTAAACTAGGGGGTTTCCCGCGCGAGTTCCGCTCGTCTCACGCATGTGTAGAGGATACTTTGGTTCAGCAGGCCGGCGTAACACAACTGACTGCTTGTAACTATGATAAACGTGTCGTCTCCTTCTCTCTGTTTTTGGTATGTAGCCGCGTGCTGCGCAGATTATTATGCAAGTTTTAAGCAGTTAACATTTTCTGAGATCTCTAGTTTCATAAGCTAGATTCGACAAAGCATTGAGTTTTATAGACATAAATGGCATAGGAATCAACGTTAAACTTGTACAATAGCAACAATAAGGGAGATTAAAATCCAATAGAAACCATAAAGAAGAGAATGCTCTTAAAAAATCACATAAAATAGATGTAATCATTCTTTACACTACTATTTGAGGCCAACTACTTTGATGGATTCATATATGGGGATTTATTTGTTTGACGCAGGTGAGTACCAAAAAACTGAAGTCCATATGAACTTCAAAGTAGAAAAATACAATACTAAAATGGCACCCTAGCTGTATAGAATTTTTAGTACTAAATCATCTTCTCCCCTCAAAATTAACATTATAATCATTTGTAAATAACCCCGAGTGACACAATAGGAATAAAAGCCATCCCATTTTCAACAACATTTAAAGCATGTGCATATGTTAATCTATAAACAGCAATACAGAGCATACAAACATACTGGGCTGGAACTTCATTGCAGATGGCAAAAGTTGCTCAAAATTCCCAAGATAATAGCAGAAGTCTCATGCTTTGACTCGTCATTACGAACAACGTCAATTTCCCTTTTCCTGTCACGCTCATCTTTGCTTAGTAGTCTAACTTGTTAACTCAATGAGGTTACTCTATCCCACAATAATCAACCTGGATTTCACATGAAATAAGTAAAAGTCACATACACAATGCAAACCCAAGTGTCATGTAAGGCATTCAGATATGTGTATAATTTTCTCATCTATATAGCCTAGCATAATGGAATTGTAGCAATCAATAAAATGCTTCAACAACATAATAAAGAATTCTTAAAAGACATATGTAAAATATGTTGATGCAGCTCCATTTTTCGTCGACGTCACACGGTTTGCGCGAAAAGAACCCGACGACGACGGATCGGCTTACGACGGCAGTGGCCCTGGTGGTGGACGGCGTCGGACGGAACAAGGGGGAAGGTTTTGAGGTGGTGGCTAACAACTGTGTTTATGGTTATGATTTAAGGTTATATTTATAACCACCCTACTTAGAGATTGCACCCTTGGGTTATTAACACTTAATACCCAGTAATTAACTATTAATTATTATTGAACCCTGTATTCTACTAATTATAAATAATCAGTAAAAATACATTCTTTGAAGGTTTAACATTTAAACATTAACTCCCCGAAAATAATTATTTCGCTAAATAATTAATTAACTCATTCATCGATAAATATTTCTCTAAATATTTATCTGCCGTTCATTAAGCCCGTTTTTCATAAACTATAATATTTAACAATGAAATATTATATATATTTTCCCGTTGCCCAAAGTGTAATTCTTTGGAACGTACCTCGTTAGTAACGTTGACTTAATTGACGATCGGACATCATATATCCAACACCTCGTTGATTCCTACATTTTTATGCTAAATGTGTTTTGTACGGGATCGTAAGTGCTTAGGAGGCGGTGGTGGCGGAGGCGGCGGAATTCTCAGTGCTTTCGGACTTAATTTTCCAAGTGCTTCAGTGGCGGTGGTGGCGGAGGCAGCATAATTCTAACCGCCGGAGGAGGTGAGTTCTAGTGGCCGAGGCCGCGGAATTCTTGTAGCCGGAGGGGGTCAGTTCTGGTGGCGGAGGTGGCGGAATTCTCGTCGTCGGAGGAGGTGAGTTCTTGTCCGAAAACACCCAAACTCGAGTAAAAACGAACGATTTAAAAAAACGACCGATTTAAAAAAAATGAACGGTTTAAAAAACGAACGATTTAAAAAACAAAAGGTTAAAAAAAACAATTAAATGATAGAACGATTTTGAAAAACAAACGATATTAAAAAAAGGTTTAAAAATGAACTGTTAATTTTAATAAACAAACTGTTTAAAAAACGAACGATTTTGAAAAATGAACGCTTTTAAAAAACAAACGATTTAAAAAACCAATGACATTAAGAAACGATTTAAAAAAAATGAATGATGTAAAAAATAAACGGTTTTAAAATATATATATTTTTTAAATAATAATAAAAAATGGTTTCTTAATTTACAAATAAAAAAAATATTATTTAACACATCCAAATATATATACACACATTTACACTAACAGAGATACTAGAAACAAATGTATTTTTAACCATTTGAGTCTCTGAAGTTATTTCGATTATTTCAGAAAAATGTTAAATGTTAACTGTTAAATCTAAAAACGTTAGCTATATGGACTCAAATGAAGTCAAAATGAAAATTCAGGGTTTAAACCAATGTTTTGAAATATAAGGACTCAACTAGTTAAAATGGATAAACTTTAGGGAATCAAGTAGTAATTTGCTCAAGAATTAATTTATTCTATAAATAGATTGCGTAGTCTATTAAGTAGAGTATGGGAAATTGAAACAAACTTGTTTATAAATTCATAAATTCTATATTAGAAAATTAAAAAAATAAAATAAATTTGATAGGTTAATAAATGACATAAACCGATTTTTTTCTAAAAAGTATAGCTAGAGAAAATTATTTAGTAGTTGGGAAAATATTTACAAAACTAGAGTTTTGCTTAAGAAATTTTAGAAGTATAAAAAAATACTAAACAAATATTAAAACTTAACGATCTCAAAATCATATACAAACAAAAATAAATGTCAGTTAAAGTTGAAATGTTCTCAAGTTTATACCATTTTTGAAAGATTAGAATCATGTTCTTGTTATTTTATTCAAGTTTATATCATTCTTGAATGAGTAGTTTCGGTGTTTAGGCTGTTAGAAAGCACCCGATAATGTTACTAATCGAGGGCTCAATTCTTGAAACCGTTATTATTTTTTTTTTAGAAAAAATCATTATTATTTTATATGAATAACTTTTATTTGTAAATTGGTTATGAGATAATTTTGTTGAAAGCTTAGAACATTATAGCACCCTCTTTATGACTACTAATCTTAAAAATATCAAGACCATTTACACATATCTATACTCCTTTGTAATAGAGATTAGAGTATAAAAATGTCTTTTAACACAATTTTTAAGACGCCGGATCTCCGGATTTTTAAGACGCCGGACGTCAATCTGGCTTCCCGCCTATAACGCCGGCGACTCTTCACCATCCTAACAGACGACGCCATTAAACCCATTCAATGACTGTCTTCGCCTCTCTCCACGCACGATTGCTTTCCCCCAAACCCTACCGCCTCTCCCTCACCACCATCAGCCTCTTTCTCCCCACCCCTTTTCCTCCGGCGAACATGGCTGACGCCAAAAGACGGTGGTTGTCTTTCCGATGGCTCAGAAACTGATGGCATCCACATCAGTTCCTCGAACCGACGCAGACGCATCAAGGATGAAATCCGCCGCTTCAACTCTTTGCTACGATAACCAATCACTCCTTGCTTTAACTATTTGATCCTTTTTCTTCGTTGATTTCATCTAAAATCATCCAATTGTAATCAAACGACCGCTTGAATGATTTTCATTTTCAGGATATTCGGAAAGCCATGGGTACCATGAAGGAAATCGGTATCCGTCTAGAGAGACAAAACAAAACGCAAATGGTACGTCAATTTCATTTTTAGGGTTTCAGTTTCTGATTTGAATGATAATTATATCGACTTTTATGTTCAGGTGAAGGAACTTGTCTTCTGTTTTCTTAGTAAATTCATTAGTTTGTTTGCATTACACACCCTCTCTTATGGCATATTTATGAATTTGCGATTTTGCAGCTATTTTTGTAGCCTTTTAGAGCCATTTTGGAAACCTATTCATTGACTCATATAAGTCAAAATTGGACCCTCATTTTGGTTTAGTAATGTATATGCTTTAACCAACTGTTGGATCATCCATTAAATGGTTAATTGTGCATCTTCATTAAAAGCTAATTATTTATATGTAAATGTTGTATTTTATCTTGTTTTATTATTTACTTCTTGCCACTACCTTTTCTGAGATGTTGTGGCATATGCTTTTGTTATGTTAGTTGATCAATTTGCATTCTGAGAAGCTAATTAAATGCTTTTGTTATGTTAGTTGATCATTGAATGGGCTGCTGACCATCAATGTTCTAGCGGAATGTGCTCGAGGCAAAAGCTGTCAAAAATCAGGTTAATTTGTTACCCTTACAGAACTTTCTTACTGATTAATTAGTGTTCTAATTTAGTTCAACTTTTGATGATGTATTTTATAGCAGGTGAGTGTGGGTAGTCTTTTCTGGACTTTAAAGAAGAGGCTGATTCATTGAGAGAAAGTTTAGATCGGTATATGCAGCGGCGGCAGAGAAGGATGCAAGAAGCACATGAGAGGGAGCTGTACGTAAATTAGTTGTTTAGTTTATTGTGATATACTTTGAAATAGGTTTTAGATCCACAAGTTAATTTCATAAGATATTCAGAAGTTCTAATTACGGCTATGCCTTTTTGTTTAAAAAAAAGCTTTGGTTCAGAATGGCGAATCATCTCATAGTTTGAGAATTTTTGATGAGGAAGCACAAGCAATGGAGTCTGCGCGAAACTCTTCAAGAATGTTGGAAGAGGCTCCCGCAACTGGAACAGCCATTCTTGCTAAATATTCAGAACAAAGAGAGCGCTTAAAGGTTTGTTTACATCTAAATGCACATAATTTTAACTGTAGCAGCATATATGTTCGTCATGAAACAAAGTTCAACTGCATGCATTATAATTTCATGATTAATTATATCTGATAATTGTTGCTGTTAATAACTGGCCAGGTATAAATCTGTTTTTTTTTTAATTTCTGTTTTGGAAACAGGTAATTTTGATAATTTAGGCCTTTCCGCCAGCACATGTGGTCTTTTGTCATTTACTGGTTTAGTAGTGAGGTTAGGTATGATTTAAATCAGTTAATTTGTATTTACATTATACCCCTTAATCGCAGGGCTACAAAGGAGAGAAGGATAAATTGGGAAAATGCGAACAGGTTTGTAAATTGAAATACTTATTTTTTAGAGGTGGAAATATCAACCCATTTACTTATGATTATGTGTTGATTCTTTTTGTCTGTCTCAAGTGGGTCTAGGTCAAAATAATTAACTAAAAGGGGAATGAGTCATATGGATCGAACATGTTGAACATGCAAAACGGGTTGAAAACTCTGTATAAAAATACTATATTAACATTGACCTCCTAAGTATTTTTATAACATTTTATTTTTAAAAAAGTACTATATATTAACATTGTAATAATATTTTATTTATAATCATAATTAAAACATTAAATGTTTATATTTTCTAAGAAAAAAGACAAATGGTGTTTGCAGGTCAACCTAGCTCAGCCTGTTTTGACCCATAATAAATATGACCCGTGTCAGTGCTAACATGTTATGACTCGCTACCATACCTGGCAAACCCATCACTGACCCAACTTGCCGCCTCTACTATTACCCATTATCACTGTACTAGACCAATAAGTTTAAAATTATGTTCACAGTTGAACTCGATCATATGGAATTTACATTTAATTTTTAACAGTTCTTCATGGAGCTAATGAAAGTTCCACGTACAGAATCTAAGCTTAGAGTTTTCTCTTTCAAGTTACAGTTTGGATCACAGGTCGAAAAACAATTACATGTTCCACATATTTACAAGCATTCCTGCTTTTTGTAGGTTCTGATTTTTGATGTACTGAAGTTTTTTTATTTTTATTTTTTTATTTAGGTTTTTGATCTTAGAAAGAGTTTAAACTCAGTAAATTCAGCAGTGGAACATGCAAAATATTTTCCTGCTAATTTAATCTTCATGCTTGCAACACTTTAATCCGATTAAGCTTTTGTCAAAATGATGCTTTTCTCAGGTCAGGACTTCCTCTAAATTTAAGAGAGTCATGCAAACAATTCACACTCTGGGAAATGCTTTAAACCAGGGGACAGCAAGAGGTAAATTATTACTTGACTTGTTGAAAACAGATTCTCACCATTATCTGGATCTTGTTTATAGCCCAACATTTCCATTTTAATGTCATGAAAAAAGTTAGTATACTTCCTGTTCATTCTTAAGTTCTCTGGATATGATCATAATTATGAGGTTAGTTGCTACATATAGGCACTCAAATATGTGTAGATGAAGGACTATTGGCTGAATTTTCTTCAGTTGACAGACCCAATTGCTAGAGATGAAAAAACAGGTCGGTTGGGTAATATGTCAAAACAGGTAATTTTGAAGTACGTTCCAAATGGGTCGAGTCAGGTTGAGCAAATCACTTTTAAATTTTTATTTACAAGTTAGTTTGTCAAATATGATTACATCAATTATATTATTTTAGTAATAATGTAGGTTTTAAAAATTGGTTTACGAGGTTTTATGCCTTAAAAATACACTTTGGACGACTTTTGACCCGTTTCCTTTTAACTTGGTTATTTTTAATAATTGTTTGATCTGCTAGAAATAAAAGTATTCTAGAATTGACTCATTCATAAGTAAATGGGTTAAAATTGCCAGCTCTACCAATAGAAAATTAAGTATAGCTAGATTGGAGGTGGCAATGATGGGTAGTTTTGAGTAAACATGTCAAAACCTGTTTGAGTTGGAACGTGTCATTTCTTAGTATGTGTTGAAACGTGCCCGATTGGTTTCTAGGCTAACCCACAAAACCCTTTTTATCCAAGTCGGTATGGACCACGTCCAGGTGGAAGCCATGTCGGTGTTCCTGTCCCACAGGAGACAAGGTAAAACTGGGTTAAAAAAGTACAATAATTGTTATTTACACCTTCATTTTGACGGTAGGTGGCAATTTTGACCCGCTTATAGTTATTTGTGTTGACTTGGGTTGTACTTCATATGCTATCGGTCAAATAGGTAAAACTATATCATCATTTTTTGATATCTAGAATGGAAACAGGTTGGATGTCCATCCATAAAACCTTCTAAATCACTTTATTCAAAAATCACTTCTAGAATAATGCATCGTGCGGGTTTCCTGCATATATTCTGCTTAGACAAGGAATGAAGCAAATTGTCATAACTTTAGAATCACTGAGATTGTAGCAGCTGAAAAAGCAGGTGACAAAATGACATTGATAAAGTGAGTGAACTCTATCATATTGCTTAGCAATTTAAATTTCAAGATTTTACAGGGGATGGTCTCAATGGGAAGAGTGTAAGTCTTTCACTTGGGCCTTTTTTGTATGGAGTAACAACCTTGTCACTTTGTTTATTGGGATTGATATTCGACATAATTCTGTTAAATTAGACACATATGCTTTTCATTTCAAAATAATAAATTCTTATGAAGTTAGAAAAGAAATAAAGTTGCAATTAGTGGTGTCAATTTCATATATTCAGGTCAATAGTCAAACGAGTAAAATAAATAAAAATATTTTTGTAGGAAACCCATCGAATGGGTCGAATAGGCTGAAAGATGCAGGAAGTGTATTTTAATGCATAAAACCTCCTAATTTATTTTATTCAGAAAGTTAGATTATCATTGAAATAATCTATACGTGTCACAATAGTAATTTATAGAAAGTTCAAAGAAAAAAAATAAAAAAAAGTGCTTTGGGTCAACCTAATTAACCCATACCAAAAATTTCCCATTTTGACTTGTGGCCCTACCACCCATTCTGCCACCCGTAGGTACAAAAAAATCATTGTATAACTTAATTTCTTGTTGTTTACCTCAGGCTGATGACTTAATCAACATATCTCTCTGTTGACATGGTCATTCATACCCCGGTTTCTCAAGCTGACTATCATCTCAAGTAAGTTATACCCTTCATTATCCCCTTCTCAATAACCTTTACAAAGCCTTGAGTATTATTTTTCTATTTTAATTTTTAAGTTGACTTTGCTACTTGTATGTTTTCTTAAATTTGATTTCAGACGAATGACCACTATCAGCTGGCTGCTGTGGCCTTGTGCTTATTATCTGCTTGGGTAGGTTAAATAATCTCTTCATCCTTTTTTTGTTAGATCTAAATTGAATCCGAAAACCTCCCTAAAATCGTGTATTTTAAATACTATGTTTAAATAATTTTGTATTTTTTTTCAGTGTAGCGAGAAGTTGGGGCTCGATAGTCTTGAGTTGGGTTCTTTTGTGGCCGGTGTTGCTACGGATTTTGCAAAACATACTTTAGATCAGGTAATGGTCTTTGCATGCATGCATGTTTATTGTTACCAGAAAGTTCAAAAGTGCTAATAACTTGTCTTTTGTTGTCCATACGCAACTTATGTGCAGCTCTATTTCTATCCAGCATTGGAATGCTGATAGATGTACAGTTTTTGTGGACTCATGTGGATATACTACTAGCATCTGTTATTTTGGTTATAGTTGTTAAAACTACAATTTTTGCCCTTGTTACCAAGGCCTTTGGATATGGCGTTAAGACTTCGTTTCTTGTAATCAATCATTTTTAATATCCAACAATAATAATTTTAATTAATTTATAATTTTTGTTTAGGTTGGAATTATTGTAGAAGCATGTTTTTGTAACTATAGATTAAATTCTATGTATCGGTGTACTAGGCTAGTACGCAGGAGGGTGTTCCTGAGTACTTAGCCTGCACACCAGTTTGGTCCTACGTACTTAGTAAGTACGCATGACCAAACCATGCGTACTTAGTAAGTACGCAAGGCTTTTGCCTTACGTACTTGTCAAGTACGCAGGTAGTGTTCCTGCGCCTATAAATAGAAGACTTGTCTTCATTTGTAGGTGGAACTCTGGAACTAGGTCGAGAGGTGTTCGGGTCGGGACGAGCTCTCCCGGCCCCTGGACCGTGAGCGTAGATGAGAGATGTGTACTTCTTCGGTATGTAATGTGAGATGACTTCGTTGTTATTGATTACGTGTCGTTGTTGTGTTGATTCTCTTCTTTATGTTCGTGTGTTTCTCTGTCTCGTTTCTTGGTTCCCACACAAATCACAGAATAAATCGTGTTATTATCCGCTGCGTGACGAGGCTCCCGGGACCTACAAGTGGTATCAGAGCCTCGGTGTTCGTTGATTTGTGTTCCAGTTTCGTGTTTTAGGGTTTTTGGAGCAGATCTGAGTTTTTACTTTTTTACCTAAAATCCTTGAATCCGAGTTTGTTATCACTTCATTTGGTGTTTGAAAGGCTAAGGGTTTGTTAGATGATGATTTCTAAGCTTTTGGAAGCATCAATTTCTCAGATCCATCACTTTTCGAGCATTCTCCTCAAGATCCATCAAGAACGCTGTTACTTTTTGATAAGTACGCAAATTCAGCTTTTATGCGTACTTACTAAGTACGCATGGGTTTTGTCCTGCGTACTTACTAAGTACGCAAGAGAAGTTGTCATGCGTACTTGTTAAGTACGCATGAGTATTTGACTCTGCGTACTTAGCATGTACACATGGCATTTTGGCTTTGCGAACTTATCAAACACGCATGAGCACTTGGCTTTGCGTATTTACTAAATACGCATGAGCACCCTTTATGTGCGTATTTACTAAGTACGCATGAACTACCTTCTGGGATTCCAAAAAAAAATAAAAAAATATGTTGGCGGGAAAACTTTTCTTGGCCAAATTTTTTAGGGATCATTTGTACGAGTGTTTCGGGCCATTTTTGAGAAGATAGTAATTTTGGTTTTTCCGGACCAGAGTTTGTATACGGTGTGGCTTAGCGAAACACGGACGAGATTTTTGTTGGATGAAACCACTTGTCATACATTGTTTAAGTGTCCATACCTGAAAATGTAGCCTACGAGTATCCGAGATACTTATTTAATAGGGTATGAATGCTGAACTAATTGGAGCAATTGGGTCGTCATCGGCTAAAGGTCTCGTTCTATTTGTGAAGATGTGGCTGCTTTGGGTCTTTTGGAAAAAGAATCATCTTGTTTAGGTATTCAAACCTGAATATGTAGGCTACCAGTATCTGGGATACTTCTTTAATAGGGGATGAATACTGGAACGACTTGAACCCAAGGATTTGCTGTTTTGGATCTTTGCAAAGGAATAAAAGAATTAAATCCTGGAGTTGGCTAGTTGTGCTTTTTGAGGATTTGAGTGAAGTGATGATGAAGCTGGTCATAGTTTACAGAGAAATGAGGGGGATAAAATCTAGTATTAATGAGACATTAAAGAGGTGGTGGAAAAGCCGTTGGTACTTCCTATATATATACCTCTTTGACGTAACATGGATCTCAACTATGATTTCTCGTGTAAACTATATTTTTCGTGCTCATTGGTCAAGCTTGTGTTCAAGATTTGATGTGATTCAATTATGATGGGATTTCTCATTTGGGATCTGGGCGGAATCCAGATAGAAAACCTAGTTATGGAACTTCACCGCGGTGAACGTATACAGATTAGGAGGTGTAAACCAGGAATGAAGATCTAATTGAAGAATGTTGGACTTTGGATATAAAGTGATCACTGCTGAGCATGATTTTGTGTTTGATTCTATCAAGTGTTTTCAGGATGAAGCTGGATATTCGTTGGATTATTAGTTGAAGATGGAACCTTTTATCATTGGTCGATGGGATAGGAAACATACCCTTGTTTTTTGTCTAGTCACATGGAGCTTAAACTGAAAGGGGATATTGGAAATGAACATCTTCGGGAATTTGGTTGACTCGTGAAGATACAGGATAGAGTTGGACACATCTGGTTGAAGACTTAAGTTTATCTTACTGGAATTCCTATGGGAGCTGATTAGTTTGATGCAGGTTATTGGAAATTCAAACTCTCTATCATATGCCAGCTGATTTGGAGGAATTCTAAGTCAGGGTGGAGGTTGCTGCTGCTGAGAGGATGAACTACAATGAGTTGTGTTGAGTTAGTTGGTTCTTACTGAAGCACTTGGTTTGGTCTACAATGAAAGCTACAGTTAGAGGGAGTCGGGTTTGTCATCACTCGGCAACTGAAGACTGAAGTTTGAACATTTGAAGATCTCAAGTGGAATGCCAGAAGATCAAGTCTCGCCAGAAGACACGTGATGTCATTAGTTTAGAGGGAGTCTGTTAGGACATTCTTTGCAAACCGATGATTATCAGTGTTAGTGATAGATAGAATTTGATGCTATAGTTAATAGGGAGTTTGTAGAAGCATGTATTTGTAACTATAGATTAAATTCTATGTATCGGTGTACTAGGCTAGTACGCAGGAGGGTGTTCCTGAGTACTTAGCCTGCACATCAGTTTGGTCCTGCGTACTTAGTAAGTACGCAAGGCAAGCCTTGCGTACTTACTAAGTACGCAGGTAGTGTTCATGCGCCTATAAATAGAAGACTTGTCTTCATTTATAGGTGGAACTCTGGAACTAGGTCGAGAGGTGTCCGGGTCGGGACGAGCTCTCCCGACCCCTGGACCGTGAGCGTAGATGAGAGATGTGTACTTCTTCGGTATGTAATGTGAGATGACTTCGTTGTTATTGATTACGTGTCGTTGTTGTGTTGATTCTCTTCTTTATGTTTGTGTGTTTCTCTGTCTCGTTTCTTGGTTCCCACACAAATCACAGAACATATCATGTTATTATCCGCAGCGCGACGAGGCTCCCGGGACCTACAATTATGCTTGCTCAAATTGGAGAGTTTGCTTTTGTTCTTTTAAGCCGCGCCTCTAATCTTCATCTCCACCGTTAAATTCTCGTCTCCGCAAACCACCAAGGCTTTCATCGTTCTATTTTCTGATTGACGATGAGACCGAGTGTGAACGCTTTGATATGGAAGAAAATTTTGGGGATTTTACTTTTAGGGACGTCAACGATAGTTAACAAGGTTTTCCAACGTCAAAATGTTATGCTTGCGTATTTTTGTTACTTGGTTTCAGTATATGTCAATATCAAATACTGTACTTATGGCTTTTGCTATTTGGTTTCATCGTATGTAGACACCAAACGTTAATATATGGTTGATGTTAATGATCACATGACATTCTAATAGTTGTTTGAAAATCAAGCAGATCATATTGTTAATTATATACAATTTTTGAAGGTCTTTAACTTTTTGTAGGACGTTCAATTCTCCACGGCAACGCGCGGGATACCTCTTACGCGTGGTGGTACCTCATATAAATACTTTATAACCAAGTTGCATTTGCCTTTGCAAATAAGGTGTAATTTATGTCGGGGCCGCACATCGTGCAGGTTCCCTACTAGTTTATCATTATTTGCTTATTTTTTTACCCGAATCGTTTTAACCCGACCCTGTTTTGACCCCCTGACGAGAATTCCTGGATCCGCCACCAATATAATTTTGTCTTAAGGTAAGAGGAATATCCTCACGCGAGGGTATGCGTGAGGGCCTTCACGCCGTGAAGCACGATCGCACACCACCCCCCTCATGCGTGAAGGGGGCGTGAGGTCCCAGTCGTGAGGGCTTTCACTCGAAGAAGGGTCGAGATAGCCGTTGGGGGGAGATAAAGCATACATTATGTTCTTCTTTTTGATCCTTGAAGAAATTTTTAGGTTTTTTGTTGATGTTGCAGGTTTAAATGAAGAAGAGGGGGGACGGTTGATGGGAAATTGGGAAGTGATATGATATTAGGTATTTAGAAGTAGTGGCTTTTTGGGCTTATGCCTTTGTGGCTTCTTGGTCTTATGTCTTTATGAGAACCGAATAAAAAATAATAATTTTTAATCTATATAATGTAAAAAAATAAAAAGAAATTATTATTTTTATTCACATATAAGAAATTTATGTAGTTTTTGTTTTATGTTTTTTTAATTTATATTTTTAATAAAATTTGATTTTAATGCTCACTTGGGTATCACTCACTTGAGTATACCACTGTACCCTTGTCATGTAAGAGTCAAGTGACCGAGCAACAAATCTAACGTGACGTCTGGATGACAGAAAAGATACTCTCTCCCGAAAACTAAATACTTTTAGCAAATTCTATACCATCCAATTCAGGTATCTTTCAAAATTCAACCAGTAAGGATCCGGTGGGAGGAAAAATCCAAAGTCATGGTCGTTTAATGATATATACCCTCATCATGACGAAGTGAAACCCTTCAATCTCTTCATCTGTCGCCGTCCGTACAGTGTTCCCCCAAATTGGTGAAATCCATAAATTCACGAGAAAGTAAACAAACAGTTGGATCGAAAGAAATGGACAAATTGAAGATTGGGAGAAGATTTGAAGGAAAGGTTGCGATTGTTACAGCTTCAACTCAAGGCATAGGTTTCAGTATTGCTCAACGGCTTGGTTTAGAAGGCGCCTCTGTCGTCATCTCTTCTCGCAGACAGGTTCTTCGTCTTCCTCGATTTTCAGTTGTCTTTGGTAACATTAGAACTCGTTTGAGAAACTCACGGACCTTACCAATACCTACTACAGATGGGACCGGGTAAAACAGCTTACGTTGGGTACATAGCCTTTAAGGGGTTAAGACGGAAATCGGTGGAAGCTGCCCACCCCTTGCTATTAATATTTCTGTTTCTTAGCAAGAATTGGATGCAGCTCGGCTTGCCGGTGCTTTTAAGCTCGACTCGTTTATTATTTATTAATTAATCTTTTATCATTTATTAATTAGTTAATTTACATTTACAGTTATTTTTTATATGTTTTTTAATTATAATTTTTATATATAATATTTACTTATTTTTATCATAATTTTGTATATAATTTAGTATATTAAATAAAAATTATATAAATAACATACTCATTTAGGCTCGCGAGCAAGCGCGATAAGTGAAGTTTGGGCTCGGGCTCGATTATTAAACAATTTTATTTTTAAGCTCGATAAGCTTGGCTCGATTCGAGCTTTTAGCTAGCCGATCTCGAGTATCTCACGAGCGGCTTGACTTGTTTACAACCCTAATTGGATGTATAATTAATCTGTTTGTTTTTCACCTTATTGAAATTTGTATGAATTGAAAAATTAAACTGTGTTTGAAAATGAAACATTTACTTTTAGAGAAACGTTGATGAGGCAGTTGAAAGGCTTAAAGCACAAGGAATTGAAGTGTTGGGGTTGGCATGCCATGTTTCTAATGCACAACAGAGAAAGAATCTCATTGACCAGACAGTTCAGGTGAGGATTAACTCTGACCCGTATTCTTATATTCCAACTAATTATGAGGGCGCGTGTGCGTTCAAGATGATTATGTAGCTATGTTTGATCCCGATTTGATTGTTTATGTATGCAGAAACATGGGAAAATAGATGTAGTAGTTTCAAATGCTGCTGTGAATCCCTCGGTTGATGCCATTCTCCGCACTAAAGAATCAACCCTCGACAAACTTTGGGAAACTAATGTTAAAACCGCTATACTACTTCAGGTAAATCTTGTTAGTAATACGTGATAATATAAAACTACTTTTGTTGTCGGTAAAATCTTGGTTTTAAAAAGTGCGCCTAGGAGAGAGGCACAAGCCCCATCGCTTATGACTGCTTGAGGCGATGACTGTACATGAGGCACAAGTAAAAACTGCTTGAGGTGCTGGCATGAGACGCGCCTCTTGTACATGCAAAGATTTTGTGCATCAGAATGTTGTACATATTGCTTTTTAGGTTGTACATGTAGGTTATTTATATATTAAGTCATACACAGAGCTTATTTATATCTAAATTTTGGGTACGTGATACTAAAAACCTATGAAAAACATAAAAATGTTATATAAATACCTTGCACCTCGCGTCCGGTGTGCTTTGGCTCCGGACCCTATCGCTTCGGTGTGCCTCACTCTTTTTAAAACCAAGTGTGAAATAAAGTCACTTATTTAACCAAAATCAAATAGAGAGATTTTGTTGGCTCAGTAGTGTTTTCTTTTTGTCTCAATCTTTGAACAGGCTGCATCGCGTCACTTATCAAAAGGTTCGTCAATAGTGTTCATTTCTTCTATCAGTGCTTTCCAACCGCCTGCTGGCATGGCTATGTATGGGTACGTGATATTGCTTTTTAGGTTGTACATGTAGGTTATTTATATATTAAGTCATACACAGAGCTTATTTATATCTAAATTTTGGGTACGTGATACTAAAAACCTATGAAAAACATAAAAATGTTATATAAATACCTTGCACCTCGCGTCCGGTGTGCTTTGGCTCCGGACCCTATCGCTTCGGTGTGCCTCACTCTTTTTAAAACCAAGTGTGAAATAAAGTCACTTATTTAACCAAAATCAAATAGAGAGATTTTGTTGGCTCAGTAGTGTTTTCTTTTTGTCTCAATCTTTGAACAGGCTGCATCGCATCACTTATCAAAAGGTTCGTCAATAGTGTTCATTTCTTCTATCAGTGCTTTCCAACCGCCTGCTGGCATGGCTATGTATGGTGTCACAAAGACTGCTCTTCTCGGTCTCACAAAGGTATCTATGTTCCTTCTATAGAAACTGTTAATATGTAAGGTTGCTGATTTGTGACCTTGAGGTAATGGGTTCAAACCATGGAAACAGCCTCCTGCACAAAGTGTAAGGTAAGGTTGCGTACATTAGATTGCGAAACAATATGGCCCCTGGCCGGACACTACGCAAATGCGGGAGCTAAGTCAAGCACATGGTTCACCCTTATATAAAATCATTACAAAATTTAATGTTGCAAGCATTGAAGTGTTTCTTGACATAATCTTTTTCATTATGGTATTTGTGTAGGCTCTTGCAACTGAGTTGTCTCCACATACTCGCGTTAACTGTGTAGCTCCTGGGTTTGTACCTACACACTTTGCTTCGTACATTACCATTTTTGAAGCCAAGGTAAGTGTCTTCTACTTATATTGGGTCTTTGTACCAGGTGTGTAAACGTACCGAACCGAACCGAACCGAACCGAGCCTAAGCTCGAGCTAGGCTCGTTTAGAGCTTTATTTCTAAAGTTCGAGCTTGGCTCGGGCTCGACTAGTTTACTATTTCTTAATTACGTAATTCTTTTATTTATATATATTTATAATTACTTTTCTATATATCTGTAGTTATAATTTTTATATATAAGATGATATATATTTTTTAATTATTTTTATAATAATTTTATAGATAATAATAGTTTTTATGTAAATATATATTTAATGTATTAAGTAAAAATTATATAAATTAAAGGCTTGTTTAGACTCGTTAAGCTCACGAGCCTAGTCAAGCTCGATTTGTGAAACTTGGGCATGAGCTCGTTATGAATCCTAATATAAGCTCGAGCTTGGGCAGGAGCTCGTTTATGCTCGCTTGATTCAAACTTTAACAAGTCGATCTCGAGTAACTCTTGAGCGGTTAGGCTCGTTTACACCCCTACTTTGTACCTTTGATTGTATTTGTGAATATGACCTTTGATGAAATGTCTAAAATACCCTTCAGAGAAAGGCCTTGGAAGAAATGACAACACTCAAAAGACTTGGAACGACGGAAGACATGGCTGCAGCCACCGCTTTCTTGGCTTCTGATGATGCTTCATATATAACGGGCGAGACTATTGTGGTTTCTGGAGGAACTCCTTCAAGGTTATAAATATCCTTTAATGTTCTTGCCAGTCCGTTTGCAAACAGGCTCACTTATGACTTCTAATAAGCTTTTGTGTAGCCAAGTACATATTAATCTTTCGGATTTGTTGGAATCAAAAGAACAAGATATATTGAAAACTTGAATTATATTGCAGAGAATTTTGATACAATCATCGACCCATTTACATTGTTTTGATTGCGGCCATATATACACATATACTTACAGACGCGTCGTTCATATTGGAACGACACAACCCTAGTCTATATTACGGTTTCTAAGTTTCTAACTTTACATACTTACCTTTGACTATTATAAATACATATAAGACTCTTAAACTTGACATTAAGACCCTTGCATTTATCATTTAGTTTAACCTTCGATACTTCCCCTTAAACTAAATATAGTCTTAGAAAGGTCTTCAACTTGATCTGTGTCACAAACTCTAATACAATCACAAATAAAGTCAAGAACTATATTGACGAACAAATCCAAGAACAAAGCGTCTAGAACAACATTCTGAAATGAACAATAGAACCGATATACAGACCACTAATAACAACAATAACCTGAATATACAAACTCAATCAAATCCTCACAAGAACAATAGAGAAATCATCGATGAGATTGAAACCCTAGAACTACAGTGAACAAGAAGATAGGTGAACAACAGAGAGAAACAAGAGTCTTCCGCGTGCCAAAACACATCAAACAGATTCAAGTACTTACACATAATATCTTGCTGACCCAAAATCAGACCTCTAGTAACTATGTATCAACACATTCTTCTTTACTCTTAGCAACACTAACATTCATGTGCATTCCATGATAGTTTCCCATCAAGGGAATCACAAGCCCTCTTTGCTTCTTCTGCATTAGAGAAACACACAAATCCAAACCCTTTGCTAAGCCCATTTTTATGGCACATAACTTTGGTTAAAACCACCTTACCAAATTCACCAAATAATTTCCTCAAGAATTTTTTTCATCAACAGATGTAGCAAGATTCTTAATGAAAAAACTTGAAGCTTTTATCTTGTTCTTCTGATGAGAGTTTCAAAAACCTTTTCTTGTTCAACTTTCTTCATAGCCTTTCCGACAAAGCACTCCTTAGAGCCGATTACTGCACCATTCAGGGCTTCAATAGCCTTCTTTGCATTATCAAGTGACTCAAAAAATTGACAAACAACATCCTTCATGATCACAGCACTTGTGACATTCCCATATTCAGAAAACTTTTCTTCCAACAGAATCTAGGTGAAATCCAAATGGAGACTTTTAACATACACGTCTGTAAACTTGGGTTCTTTCCTTTCACTTTTCTTGAGAAACTTGGCCGCGTATATGATTCTCATCGAGAGCAGTTCCATCTAGGGTTTCAAGAGTGTTGTTAGCCGATTCCTTCGAATCAAATTGCACAAATCCAAAAAATCAAATATTTCCCTAAAAAGACGAAAAACCAGTTACTGATTTTGTACAGAACTTGAGTATTGAAATTACATTTAACCCATTAGGTATGTTATGTCCATGGTTTATTGGACCATTCAGAATAATAGCTCGTGTAGGGAAAGTTGCGTACATACTAGAATTACCAGAAGAGTTACATGGAATTCACCCTATGTTCCATGTGTCGCACTTACGCAAGTGCCTGGCAGAGGAAATGTCTCATGTACCACTGAACGACATAGAGATAGACGAAAGATTGAATTATATCGAGAAGCATGTGGCTATTCCCGATAGAAAAGAAAAGCATATACGAAACAAAGTTATCAAACAAGTGAAGGTTAAGTGGCAACGTAGAAAGGGATTTGAGGCCACATGGGAAATAGAAGAAGAAATGATGAAATCCTATCCTTTCTTCTTTGAGGGATAGCAGGTCTCAAGGACGAAACCTTTTTAAGGGAGGGGGGGGAGATTTGTAACACCTCAAAATCCAAGAGAAATAGAACTAGAAGGACTAGAACTGCACACGTAACCCAAATTTCAGGGGTTAAAAATGAAAATTTTGAAAATTCAATCTGTAGCGGACCGCTAACAAGGTCTTCGCGATCCGCTACGTGGTGAACAAGGTTGACGACTGACTCAAAAGGCAATAGCGGTCCGCTACCGGCCTCTTAGCGGTCCGCTACGGGGCTGAGTTCAGCCTTTAAATTAGAGGCTTGAGACCTCCATTTAGACACAACAATTCCAAAACCACTCCCACACTTTCGATTTTGGTTGAGCATGTTTAAGCATGGTGCATTATGAGTACGGGTCGGATCGGGTTAAACGTTTGGGCGAGGAATCGAACACAACAAAGCCCCAAGATTATCGTAAGTTTACTAAAACTCGTAAGTATACGAAGCCCGTAGTTAGCCCTAATATATAGTTGTATGAAATTTATGCAAAGGTTATTGATAGCGTTGTTTTACGTGTAATAACAAATATATATATATTTGATTTTAGAATTGGTTTCACGAGATCAGGTTTTAAATTTATAAAATGATAAATACTCAAACTTAAACCACACATAATAGGAAAGTGTACCTATCGCAGCGTAATATAGTTTAGGTAAGAACCAATTATCGAACCAATGGACACGGTCGAGTTCCAATAATCAACTTTTCTTATCGTTTAGCCAGTTTAATTAGTAAGTGAGTTTTGTGTGCTTGTGAAGCAGAAAAGTAAATGACAGAAAAGTGAATGATGGTAAAGTAAATAAAAGAAAAGTGAAAATGTTCGTGAAGTGTGTAACATAAATGTAAATAGCAGAATAGTAAATAACAGAAAAGTAAATAACTCAGGTCAAGACAAGTATTGCTTTGGGCTTCGAATCCGCTTGGTATATGATAATGTTATGTTGATGAATCTGGTGGTATGACTAACACAAATGTGTGAACGGTACACCGCTAGAGTCTCATTCTCACAACATTTGGTTCACGAATTATGTTCTTTAATAATAAAATGGTAGGACTCCCAGCTAGGGACATTGTTACCCTCAACTCTTCGATACTATCTCTGAGTTGGTTTAAGACATCAAACTTAAACAATTTTTATTTTTATTAAAAGAGTGATTAAACTTTGTTCACCGGGAGGCGGTGTAACAATGGGACTATGTATAAAGACGTACCGTTCCCAACGTGAGTTCACCAATTCTTGGTCTCATAACAAGTTCGTATAAAGACGTACGATCTTATTAAAACTAACTAAGCCTTGGCTTATCAAAATCTACTTGTTTAAAGACGTACAGGTTTCAAGAGAAGTTTGATTAAAAAGGTTTTACGGTCTTACGCATTAAAATCAAGAACACTCACAAGTTTAAAGACTAATTTAGATAATAATAAAAAGTCCATCTTAAAGATGGTTTTAAGAACGAATAATTAAAGACATAAACATACCACTAGATTAATACGTTAAACATTAACATATACCAAACTTCATATTCACTCTAGCAATACAAAGAGTTTAGCCACGACTGGCCATACTAACTAGCATAACACTGAGTTTCGCAGGCTCCCCTATTGCGGACAAAGAGTAAGAGCCTCTCTACTCTTTACTCTAACCACGTAATTCTCTCTGGAATAATGTCTTGATGTTTATTGAGGTGTGTTGAATGAAGAACCCAAGCCATCTATTTATAGGCTTAAGAATGGGCAATGCACGATCGTGCAATGGGATGCACGGTCGTGCAAAGGCCCTAAGGTACAGATGGCAGGGTACGGAGAATCTTGGAACGCATGAAAGGCTTTGCACGGTCGTGCAATGGGATGCACGGCCGTGCATTGGCCACTTTTCCTCCATTTTTGTCTTTTGCTGAATTTTGACTTGTGTTGACCATTTTCACTTTCTTGTGGGGTCAATGCTCGGGTGTGCTTCTTCCAGAAGGCTTGATTTCTTGATGTTTATAGTCTGTTTTCTGCTTTGTTTCTTTTGGAACACCGATTAACCTGCAATTGTAAAATATTAACGTTTTAAGTATCAATTGCATGACTTTTGTTCAATTAATACCATAATATTGGGATTATTATGCATGCAAAACATGTATAAATTATGGCATATCAGTTATGCTTACATGTGATAAAAATAAGTAATGAATATGATTAATTGATTGGGAGGCCATGGACTCACGTCCAAGGATCCTTATGATGAGGAATGTTTAAGATGCCAAAGACCCAAGTCTTGTCTAAGGATCTTAACCAATTAAAAGAAGAGGCCATGGACCTACGTGATTCTAGGATCTTGTAAATCCGAATGTTGTGCAACAATAGGCTGTGGGACCTACGCTGTTCCAAAATCTTGTAAAGGATAAAGAATTCCAAATAGTGTGAAACAAGAAGCCGTAGGGCCTACGTGGTTCCAGGATCTTGTAAAGGACAATGAAGTCCTAATGATATTGAAAGGAGAGGTCGTGTATCTTCGTGATCAAGGATCTTGTGAGGACCCAAGTAGTCCAAATGATAGTGTTAGGGCCCAAGGGTTGACCTAAAATCCCGTATGGATCAAAGGCTTATCCAGGGATGTATGATTAAGGGACCTAATGTAACACCCCGAGTATTTGTAAGCAATAGTAAAGAGAAAGAGGGCTATGAAACTCACTTGAATCAAAGTTAGAAATGTATGAACCGGTAAAGATTGTTAGGCCTCGTGAGAAACTCTCACAACAAACCTACACGTGTAATGGTAACCTAATTTCAATATATGTCTAAATGGTATTTAGGAGATATTGGGACATTTAGGGTTTCATGGGGTTTGTACAAGCTTTGTATAAAATATATATATTTAAATTGATAAGTGAACATCAATTTATAATAATAAAGGTATGTTTGAATTTTATTTATATAATTATTCTAATTAAATAAATAATATAGGAAAAAGGGTTAAATAATAATTCTTTTGAATTTATTTAAATAACTAATCTAAGAATAATAAATTATGGATTACAAAAAAAAGGTTTAAATCATTGAATTTTATGTAAATGAAATGGTTAATTAAACTATTAGTTAATGTAAATAAAATAGTTTAATTATTAATAAATGTAAATAAACGGATTAGTAAATTTATTAATAATTGTAATTTAATTGGTTAGTTGATTTATTAATAAATTCATTATAAAGGAATTTATAAAATATTGAATAGAATTTTAGATATAATTATTTAGAATAATTATTTGAGTTTTTACAAGTTTAAAAGTATTAATTATCCTTACAAGAATAATTATTTATAAACTTGAAATAATATAATAAGTGTCTAACATTTAATTTAAAATTTGTGTAATAACATTATAAGTATTTACACAATTAATTTTGTCTCAAACAAAACCATTTCTATTATTCATTTAAGAATATAAAATGTTTTATAATATATTTTTAATTAAAATAGGATAGGTAAACATTATTTTATAATTTCAGTTTTATAAAACTTTCAAATTATATTTATAGAATTTATAGAAATTAAGTTGGAAATTTTTAAATATTAGATAGTGTGTTAAAATGGGTTTAAAAGGAAAAAGGGGAATAAAATCCGGCCCCTGGGATTCGAACCCGGGTCGATCCCGGACCCATACGCACACACGTGCACAACCGCTTGACTGGGCATGCTGCCTTGTCTAGGAACTGGTTCCGCGTGGTTTTAATCAGGCAACTCAAATACCCTTCGTCCCCAACAAGGATCCCATAAACCCTCGCCCTTTAATTTGTCCGATCGATTGATCTATCGTCTAGAAATTCATAGGGCTTTTGTTCTTTGCATCAAAACAAAACCGTAGACCCCAAAATTACCTGAAATGATTTCGTAGGGAGGGAGGACGACTGAGATCAGCTACCTCGTGTTCGTCGACTGAATTGGGTGTTCCAAAGGTGGATCCGGACGCGATTTAGGGTGTAAAGAGCTTTTGGTGAGAGCCGTTGATGATTGGGGAGGGATATTTATACCCAATTTCATCAGGTTTAATCGATTCATTAAAGAGTTTGATCATGGGTTTTCGGTTACGAGTTAGACATCAAATGCTTATAAAAATTCCAATTAATCCTGAGTAATGGGTCGTTAAATTGATCTAATCATGTCGTCGGTTTTAGTTTTGCACGAAAATGAGTAAAGGACGAGATCGTGGTTTAAGGTCAGAAAAACGGTGTGCCGGGGACTCAAACCCACGACTAGAAAGGGGGAGAGGAAATATACGAGAATGGCAAAACAGGCCCCCGACCTTTCAGAGTTTATTATTTTATGTAAAAACCTTGTTTTTAATTAGAATTAAGTTTCAGGAAATTACATTTTGAACCCTGGACATTTATATAACATAACAAAAATAAATTTATAAATTTTTATAATCTCAATTAAATGTTAATATTATTCTTAAATATTTTAAACATGAAAATAATATATATTTTCTTTTGTAAAATAAAATGGTATTAAAATTATTTGCTTTGTAATTTAATTATATATATCTTTTATAAATCCTAATTTTTCTTATAGAATTTATAATTTAGGTCTTATAAGTTTGCATTTATATATATATAGGTTTAGAAAATAACCTAGTATATATATATATATATATATATATATATATATATATTATTTAATAGAATAATAACCATTATTTACATAATTCCTTATGTAAATGTTTATCATTTTTGAATTTGAAATAATTGCACTCAATGTATGTATACATAGAAAAAATGAAATAGATAGATAGGATAACTTTCATAAATGCCAAACATAAAAAAAATGAAGTTACAAGTGACGAAAAAGTTCAAATAGAGGTCGGAATTTCCTGGGGATTACACCTAAGGCGTCCCAAAATAAACGATTATTTGGAAAGGTTTTGAATAAACAAAATGGTGTACTTGCTCAGCGAAAGCTAATATAAAACAATTTTAAAGCATTTAAGGAAAGAGCATCCAGGACGGTTAAGCTTCCAAGGACGTGGCCGAGCGGTGACATGAATTCCTAAAGTTTTTTGTAATATTTTTATCGAACTGATGTTTGTAAAACAATGAGGTAGAACAATGTGTTGGTCAAGTCCCCGATGGTGATAATAAAGAATTTTGTTGGTCAAGTCCCCGATGGTGATGATGAAGAATTTTTTCAAATCAACGAAAGGGTAAACCCTTCAACATTTGCAGATGTTAATCAAGATATCCTACCAATTTTTCTTTCCACGGGAGAAGTAGTGGAAGTCTATGACGATGATGACGAGGAGGATGCCGACGAGTAGGAAGAAGATGATGAAGACATTTATGAAGAAACCGAAAGCGAAGATGAGCCCCTTTTATCAGATCATTCGTCTGACGACGAGCGAGTTTTTTATAATTGTTTGTACGTGTTGCAATATATAGCTTGTATTTGTAATACGTATTGTAATTGAATTTTTGTATTGATTTATGATATCGTTTTGTAACTGGTGTACTGTACTAATTGATCATGTGCATAACTCTGGATATATAAGACGGGCCGAGTTCTCGTAAGTATACCTATTTAAGTTGTATTTTGGTTATTATGACATCATAAAGTGGGTATGAGTCTATTTGACCCATTTAAGTTATATTTTGGTTATTATAAAATCATAAAATGGGTATGGGTATATTGGACCCATTTAAGTTGTATTTTGATTATTATAACAACATAAAGTAGGTACGGGTCGTTTTGACCCATTTAAGTTGTATATTGGTTATTAAAACATCATAAAGTGGGTACGGGTCGTCTTGACTCATTTAAGTTGTATTTTGGTTATTATAACATCACAAAGTGGGTACGGGTCATTTTGACCCATTTAAGTTGTATTTTGGTTATTACAACATCATAAAGTGGGTACATGTTGTTTTGACCCATTTAAGGAGCTAATACCGTTTTTTTATTAAATTGCAAGATTGAATATCATATGGTAGAGCAAGTCCAACCCATTACAAGTTCGTCACGAGGAATATCTTCTTAATTTTATAGTTTTTTAATGTAATTTGAAATTAGTGAATTTGTAAATGTAAGTTGCAGATTTGTGGTGTTTGTATTAATGGAAATAATTGTAAGTTGAAAATTTGCGGTATTTTGTGTTGCTGGAAATGAAATAATTTATTTATTTTAAATAAATTAAAATCAGCGACGGATATCCATCCGAAACCTATAATGTAACGAATCAACTTTCGGGTTTATTATATAATATGTTAATCATATTATAAGGGTGTTACTAAATAAAATGAAAGTTTGGGGTTTGCTAAAAAAGATGGATTATAACTAGTTTTGGAAGAAAGGGTCAAAACTGGGAGTTTAGGGACCATTTATGTAAATCAGCCAAAGCTTATTTACTTGGTTGGTGTTGATAGCGCAACACACACACATGAGTGTGTGTTCTTGCGAATTTTACAAGAGGAGAAGAGAAGGAGGACTCAAAACCCGAAATTTATGATTTTGGTGTGGAACTTGGATGATTTGGAGTGTTCATCCTCTTCAAGATTGCTAGTAGGTATCATCTTCCTCATCCCAATCATCATCTATGGTGTTCTTGAGCAAAAAGACCCAATTGGGTCAATTGGTGTTATGATTTGGGTTTAATGTCATTTATAAACCTTAATCTAGTATTATTAATGTTGGAGAATCATGTTTTACATGATTATAACACCTAATTTGATATTTGAAAAATTAGGGTTCTTGAGGTGAAACTGAGGGTTTTCGAATTTGAGGTTGTTTGGATTGTAATTGGGGGTTGGTAAGTGTTTGTGGTGTGATTAAACACATAACCAAGTAATAACCCTCAATCAATTTGGTGATTTAAGAAATTGGGTGGAACCCAAATGGGTCAAAATGGGTGAATGATTGTGTAGGGAGGTTAAAACTTGTTTAAGGTGTAATTAATCAAGTTTAGAATGGGTGTAATTCATAAGGTCTAGGGTGGGTGTTAGACGTTAATTGGAAATGGTGAATTGAAAGTTTGACTATTATGGCTCAAACGGGTTATTTGGGTTGAAAGGTGGTATTTGGGTGTTGGGGGTTTGATTAAGGTCATGTTAGTCAAACTAAGTTAGGATCTTGATCTTTAGATCATAAAGGTGTGTTGGATGTCAATCGGTGATCATTGGATTACTAATTGTAAATGGGTTGTTTATGTGATCAAGTAGTAAGGAAGCTAGCTTGGAGGATCAAGCGGGATCATCTTTGGAAAAGGTAAATGTCTTGCACTTACTTAGTAATGATAGGGTATAATAATAATACACAAGTATATTATATGTGGTTAATATATGCTTATGTATTGGTGAATGGTGTATAATTGTCGTTTATGCCGAATAAATAGGAATAATGTGGTTGGAAATTGGTGTATAGTCAAACTAAAATGTAGAATATGGTAAATTTGTGTAGTTAGCTAGTGTGACATATAGTCAAACTAAAATATAGAATCTGTTGATTTGGTGCAATTTGATTTATGTGGTAAATAGTCAAACTAAATTGTGGAATGTGGTGTATCGATGTAATTTGACTTATGTGGTCTAGAGTCAAACTAAATTGTGGAATGTGTTATATTGGTGTAATTTGACTTAGTGTGGTATGAGTCAAACTAATATGTAAAATGTGGTGATCTGGTGTAATTTGACTAATATGTGGTAAGAGTTAAAGTAAAATGCAATTTGGTGGAATTGAAGTCATTAAACTTCACTTGTGTCGTTATAGCTTGAAGTCTTGGAACTACACTAACGTCGTTGTTGCTTGAAGTCTAAGAACCTCACACGAAAGTAATTTGAGGTCATGAACTTCACAAGGTTGTGTTGTGGTGTTTAAGGTCTTTAGAACCTCATATAAAGGAGTTTGAAGTCTAAGAACCTCACATGGAGTTGATTGAGATTATGAACTTCACAAAGTTGTTTTGTGATGTTTGAGGTCTTTAGAACCTCACAAAGAAGTATGGTTGGGTTAGTGGGAGAGTAACTAACTAGTGTATACATACATAGATGTAATGTATGTAAGGAGTTATATATGTTAGTTGGAGTCTTTGGGTACTAATTGGTACGGGTTGGATAATAGGGCGATTGAAGTCCATGAACTTCATTAAGGAGGTAAAGGGGAGGGATTGGGATCATTAGAATCCCACTAAGCTGGTGTAATTCGGATAATAGAGGAATGCAAAACTTGAAGTAAGCATATCTTGAGCTAGAAAATGAGTTACGGAAGCCGTAATATATAAATTTGGGGTTCCTCGACGTGAGGAATTCAAAAATAAATTTTGTTGTACAGGTGGGGGCGTAAGCTACGCCCTACCCGGCGTAGCCTAAGCTGGGTTGATTTTACCTACGCCCTAGGCACTGACCTACGCTCCCCAAACGCCCTCCCCTTACGCTGAAACCCATTTTTTGGGTTTTTCTTATGTTTAACTCATTAGAGGCTATGAGAACTTGTATATATCATTACTAACATGTTTTGTGGTGTTCTCATGTAGGTAAAGCTCCAGTTTGAGGTCTCGGGTCAATCTTCATGGTGGATTGGATTCTCGGTTCTTTTGGGGTGTTTGTTGTTATTCGGATTTAGAACTCCTAGTTGAGGAGTCCTTGAACTTATTTTGAACTGTCTTTTAGATGGTTAAACTTGTCATTTTCCTTAAATTGTCGGTTGGTTGTTTTGAAACAATTTATGTCATTGTCGCTTTGTCGTAATTAACATGTGTTGTTATCAAGAGTGTTTTGTGGGACCTACTTCAACGCGTTTTTGAAAGTTTTAAGTTGGTTGAAATTTTGGGTGTTATATATAAAAGGATCCTTCGGTAATCCGACGCAAATGTGAAACTGGCCGGAGAAATGAGAAGTTTGCCGGAGAATTATCGGTCGGTAATCCGTCAGAAAGCGGACTGTCCGAAATCCGTCAAAAGATCACTAACGCTATTCCATCATAAATGGGTTTCTCACGACCACTTTGTCGACTGTACATTTTCGATGGGATCTTGTCGGAGAGTTCTATTACCGACGGATTTCTGACCAAAACGTCTGTCAGCTATAGTGTTGTTTTCTTGTAATAAGAAGGAAAAACAAGCAAAAAAGAAAGCTAAAAGAATGCAAGCAAGAAGGATCGAAACTAGGTCTTTTCATTAAAGCCAAAAGAGAGATAACCGCTCACCAAATATCTTTCTTGAAGTTTTTTCACGCGACTTGCCTATTGAGGTCACTTTCCAAAAATCTATGGGATCGAACGATTTCCAGTCTTATATATTACATATAAGAAACAAATTTCTATGGGGTCGTTTGACCCCGATGGTCCCTTAATGGCTCCGCCCCTTCTACAATAGTCTTCTTACAAACTTTTGAGAAATGTATAAATATTTTTTTAAATTTCATCATGGTTATTGATTAACGTCTATAAGATGACTAAATTTATGAACACTTATAAACAATCAATTTCCTTGTACTATCTCGTGTGAGAAAAATAAGATGTCTACTTTTTAATTCGCGGACAAGATTTTTTGCTTATAAATGTAAATTTTTCACAATTTATTACGATTATACTATATTTTTCACACTTATAAATGTAACTAGTTTTTTCCCCCGCGCTACGCGGCGGGAGTTTGGTAGTTATCAGTTTGGCTCATCAATGGGGATAAAACCTACGTCGAAATACGGACTCGCTATAACGTACAATAAAGAAAAATACTCGGACCTTGACAAAAAAAACAACCGTTTTGAAAAAAAAAAGTTAACGAAAGTCATTACAGATAAACGAAACTATTATAAAAATAAAACGGGTTAAAAACGTGAATCAAGAATAAAAAAACTCCTAAATTTTACTAAAAAATAAACCTATTGAACTTAACTTTATAAAAAAATAAACCCATTGAACTTATGTTACAATTTTATAAAAAATCAAAGTTAAAAACTAAAGTTTACTCTATTTATGTTTTGTGGCAAATCTATGAAAAAACAAACTTTTAAGAAAAAAGAAAAAAAACTCTACTATACAATCTATTTTGTGGCAAAACTATTAAAAAAAACTTTTGAGAAAAAAGTAAAAAAAAAAAAACAAAAGTTTACTATTCCTTCTCATGCTAAATTAATGATGTACACGACCCAAATGATACAATTTTATATTAAAAGCATGTAAACCGGCGATATTTGTTTTATTTTAATGATCCGAAACGTCGTTATTTAGTAGGAGGTTTTTCGGGATCTAAAAAATCAAAATATGAGACCTTTTCATTGACATGATTTTCCTCGGGCTTGAGATCTATAACAATAAGCTAAATAGTTTATAGAGGATTAGGCCCCTTTGACTTGAAAATCTTATTTCTATAATGGGTTTGTAAAGTGACCGAGAAGGATTTTGATTTCAGAGGAACTTCTTGCTTTCATTAATCAATTGCACGAATTTAAATAGACCAATCAAACAAAGACTCACTAACCCCACTAGCTACTAATTAGCTCCACTAACCCATTAACCAACTACTAGAATTTGCTAAATAATTAAACGTTTTAAACACATGACTAACTTGACCCATTAAAATAAAAGACTCATGTTGACCCGTTTCTAATTAACCGACCCGTACCCATTCACCTGTCAAGATTAACCCAACATTCACCCCCTTAATCTTGATGTCTTGACCCGTTTCTTCAAAGTAGAGCCAGTTCTTCCACTTGGATCAAATTTGCATATTTGTCCTTATCCTTCCATTTGGTGCACTCATAGCCCATATGCTCCACATTCAAAGCACCGAAACCCGCTTTTATCACCACGACCCGAGCCTCTTCTACATCCTCTTTCACCTCTACAAAAACCTCTTCCACGTCCTCTTCCCCGTCCATATTGCCTTTCATCTTGCTCACCATTCTTAGCCATCAAAAATTGGCATTGCTCTTCCTCCTTTTCTTCATGACTTTGGAGCCTTTCTTCATGTGCTTTAAGCCTTCCTACTGCTTCTTCAAATGGCATGCTATCAAGGTCGGAGTATTGCTCGATTGGAGCTACAACTAGTAAGTACTTCTTTGGGACTGAATTGAGAAACTTTCTCACAATCACTTCCTCTTCAAGACTTGAACCAAGACTTTTAAATTTTGCAACTATACCACTTATCTTGCCCGAGAAATCGTTGATTGTCTCATTCTTCTTCATCTTTAGCATTTCCAACTCACTCCTTAGAGTTTGTAATCTTGCCTTTGCACCCGTTCGGCACCTAAATACTGAACCCGAATTGATTCCCAAACATCCTCGTGTTTAGCAACCTGCAAAAGAACATCTTCGAGTAGAGTTTGATAAATTATAGCTTTCGAAGTGTAGTTCTTCTTCTCATCTTCATTTTCTCCGGTTACCGACTCCCAAAGGCCATATGCCCTTAACACAGTTTCAACCACTAGGACGTGTAATTTATCTCGGTTAGTTTAGGGCACTAGAGTGATACATTTCCTTGCTCACGGACTACTTGCTCTCCTGCTGTTTCATTCTTCTTTTCACCTGCCATTGTTCTTTCTTTCTTTTTGTGAATCAACCGGTCACTTTCTTTCTTTCTTTGTCGATTTCTTCTTTCTCGGTCTCTGTCTCCGATTTCTTCCTTTGGCTTCCTGATCGGCGACTTGTTTTCTTCCTGGTCGGCACTTGTTTTTCTTCTTTCTCTTTCTCACAGCACGAATTTCTTAAATTCTTCCTTGCTGATATCAATCAGCTCTTTCTTTTCAGTCTTCTTACTTGCGAATTCTTCACATGAACTCACTGGTCTACTGCCTTCCTTTGTATGAACCGAGACCTAGGCTCTGATACCAAATATAGGATCAGGCCCCTTTGACTTGAAAATCTGATTTGTACAACGGGTTTGTGAAGTGACCGAGAAGGATTTTGATTTCACAGGAACTTCTTGCTTTCATTAATCAATTGCATGATATTAAATAGACTACTCAAACAAAGACCTACTAACACTTGCTACTAATTAGGTTCATGAACCCATTAACCCACTACTAGAACTTGCTAAACAATTAAACATTTTAAACACATGACTAAATTAACTAACTTGACACTCCTGGTGACCCATTTCCAATTAACAGACCCGTACCCATTGACCCATCAAGATTAACCTAGCAGTTTATAGTTGACGAATACAAAACTTGAGTTATTTAAATACCTCGAATAATCGACTATTCGTGAAAAGAGGGCCAAAATGAAAAGAAACATAAAGGTTTATTGGCTTTCAGTTATTCCTTAATCTAATTTGTACGTTAATTGGCTTGTTTTGCTTCCAATACCATGAATAATTTGTTGCAATTAGAAAACGTTTGAAAAGCTGATCATATATATTTGAATTATTCATTCACTAAAGCACAATATTGTGACATTTATTGAACGTACCCAAACCGAAAAGAAACAAAATATTTCAATATAAACATGTTAATAATCGATGTTGTAAGGATGTGGAACCAAAAGCAAGTCATTCTTTCGCTTTAGAACGATTCTAGCATATCAAAATCTTCAGACGTCGGAATTTCCCAATCGAAGTGGTAGAGTAGCATCACGAGAGGAAGTTCCACATTAGCCAACCCCAAGAGCATGCCTGGACACATTCTTCTTCCGGCCCCAAACGGGAGATATTCAAAATCTGTTCCCATCATGTTAACTGAACTCTCACTAAATCTCTCCGGTATGAAACTTTCAGGTTCAACCCAGTAATTTGGATCACGTCCAATCATCCATGCGTTGATTATAACTTTTGTTTTGACTGGTATACGGTATCCTCCAATTTCACAATTTTCCCTACACTCTCTAGGTAACAAAAGAGGAAGAGGTGGATGCAACCTTAAGGTTTCCTTAATAACAAATTTAAGGTAATCTAGTTCTTGAATATCCGACTCATGAATCTTTGTCTTTCCCTTAAGTACCTGCCTGATTTCGTCTTGTGCTTTCTTCATCACCCTTGGATTCTTCATTAGCTCGGACATCACCCATTCAATTGTCACTGAAGAAGTATCCGAACCTGCTGCAAACATATCCTGTGCCATACTTTTCGAGGTCATTAATTGTAAAAATATTAATAATTCTGCATAACCAATTTGCTATACCATGAGAGAAGAAATAAAAAGATGACTCTAAAACTATGAGTTCCATTTGCTTCAAAACAGCTAGCAACTTATTTTCTTTTAACCATAAGAACCTATTATCGGAAAACCCACGGGACCCATCATGCTAACCAATTGGATCATGTGGGTTAAAGGCAGAAAACCACTAAAAGTATAATTCGAGTCGGTAACTTCTTGTTAAAGGCAGAAAACCAGTTTACGATGGTGATTATGTTCCATAACCTTTTTTTTACTGTAAACTCTCAACCCTTATTTTTATAAATTTTTAGTCTCATGAACATGTCGTGTCTTGTGTATGATTTTTAAAACTAGTCATCTTTTTTAAACCAGGTAACCATAAAGTACCAAAAATAAAACTAACCAGTATGACTGCTTTGATATTATCATAACTTAATGGAAACTCAAGACCACCATCATCTTTGAGTCTCAATAGAACATCAACAAGATCTTCTTCGTTGCTCTGTCCATCGGCACACCGTTCTTTGTGCTCCAAGATGATGCTATCAAAAACCGCATCTATCTTGTTACGTATATTCAACATTTTGTTCTTTGTGCCGGTAATTAGAGGTAGTAATGTAATAGATGGAAATAGATCACAAACATCAAAACCACCAGATAAATCGATAAGCCCACGAATCAATTCAAGAAGCGTCACTTGATCCTTGCATCGGCTCCCAAAAGTAACCCTACTTGCAATGGTATTAATCATGGTGAAAATCTTATTTGAAAGGTTGATTGTTTGTAACTTTTGCTTAGCTATGGACTCGGTGAGGTCCCAAGATTCTTGTTCACGGATAGATCGAAATGATTGAACTTTTCTTGCACTTAGAAGCTCCAAGACACATATCTTACGCATTTGTCTCCAATAATCACCGTACGGGGAAAATGCTATATTTGTGTAGTTGTACGTGATGATCTCAACACCGAGAAGCTTGGGCCTGTTCGCAAAAGTGATATCATGGGTTTTCATGATCTCTTTTGCCAAAGGAAGAGATGAGATTATGACGGAAGAGACTTGGCCGAGTTGTAGACGAACAACAGGTCCTAGTTTTTGGGCTATGTTTCTTAGAGCTTGATGTGGCGGTGCTCCTATGAGATGATGTATGTTGCCAACTAGAGGGAGCTTCCATGGCTGTGGAGGAAGGTTTTTGTTTGAACCAAGTGAATTGAAGCTTCTGAACCCTTTGATTATTAAGAAGAAGAATAAGAAGAGGCTAGCAGAGAAGAAAAGGAGAGAAAAGGAAAACTGGATATCCATATATGCTTACTTCTAGTTAAGTTAGCTTGTTAGGAGTTGAAAGGCACATTTTGAGTATATTTATAAGCCAACAATAATTCACAGAGCTTATTTCTACATTTTTTTTTACTTATTACCATTTTGTTACACTTTTTAGAAACATAGAAAAATATAGAAAGAAAATATTTATTGTAGTGACATCAATGTGAAAACAACCGAAGGAAGGTTAATTACTTTAATATAGAAAACACGGAATGTTTGCTATTAAATATCAAAATGTAGACAGCTTATTGTTTTACTTATAATCTTTAATATTGTTATCTTTTAGTTTTTTATTTTATTTTAACGTTGACTACATCAAAAAAAAAAGGAAAGTTGATTTAAGGATTTATGTCATTTACAAGCAAAACCATTGATTTTGATAAAAAAAAAAGAACGATTACAATAAAGTGACAGGTAAACGGGTAACAAGCTACTCTATAACCTCTGCTGGTTAGCAAAACCGATCCTACTAAAAACAAACATTTAGGTCTTCGGGGCCAAAAAATTACTATACACGACACGCTGAACCATGTTAAGAAACTCCACGTGTCAAAAATAAAAAATGTGAATTCTGGACCGGTAGCGGTCCGGGTCCATTAACGGTCCGCTACGTAGGGGCAAAGAAAGCCCTAATGGAATGACACGTGGACGGTGACTAATGGGGAGGATTCTGACGCGTGGCACCATGGAGGACCGCCACCCAAACCTTAGCGGTCTGCTAGCCGCAATTTCTGAGAGCGCCACGTAGACCTAATGACTCATCATGACCCGGGCGGTTGCGGACCACTACCAAATAGCTTAACGGTCCGCTACGGGTCTAGTTTGCACACTATAAATAGTTGAGTCCAGATCTTACATCCAAACCACACAACCACCACCTCACTTCCACATTTCTTGGAGAACGACCAAATACCGTGATTCTCGTGCCCAACTTCCCGATAATCTATGACTTTCGCTTATTTTCCGCACTCTTGACAAATCGCTCTTCCGATTAAGCAAGGACGCTAGGAACTCAGGAGATTTTGCTAGGATCATTCCTCAAAGCTTTAGATTCTTACCAAATTACTATCAGGTGATTACTTTTATCCGCTTTCAAAACTTTGAAAAGTTTTACGTTTACGAAAATGGCAAAGCAGTTATTAAATATTTTAATGGGCGAAGGGCTTGCTATCGGTTGGCCTTTGGACCATAAGTATACGTAAAACTTGATCAACGGATACACGTTTTATGGGTGAAATTCCTATAAGGGGCTGGCACCGAATCTGTAATTGGATGTAAGACGGGAGGTTACTACGTGAAACCATGCAGTAAGTAAGATCGGTAATGCCGACAGTCTCATTACGGAGGGAGATGCCAGTGTATACAGTGGTTGTATGATCAGATTAATCTGGTTTGGATTAATTCTGCCGAAGGTGTAGTATCGTCCACAAAATATCGTGATTAAAAGCTTTAATACCGTTCATGCCGAAATATTTTTGGGTCCAAATAAAGGTGATCACCGGCGTTCGCGCTTACGTTTTATTTTCAAAATATTTCTAGGTGATCATTAAGGTTAGTCCTAAGGGATAGCCATGTTTACAAATGTAAATATGTATTTGACAGGATTACGTGTCGAACGGATATTACTTCTTAGGCACAGGAGGTAGTCCTGCAGGAAATAAATCAAGAGGATGTGTCTTAGGATGGTGATTTCCTTGAGACTGAATACTCCCTTGATATTCAAGGATAGGTATCAAAAGTATAAAGTTACTAGGCATGTATACCTAGCTTGTGGCTCAAAATACCAGTTGTGATGCATGAAGACTATGTAATGGTTTTAAACCATGTTTTGTACACAAACGGGTATTTAAATCCCAGAAAAGATATATAGATTATTTTATTCCAAAGAAATTGGAATTGTTCAAACACAACCCTTGGGTTGAACATTTTTACATGACCGATCCAAAAGTTTTCCGCTGCAACTCACTCCTATTTAAAATAAGATTGGAGGTGCCAATCTGGTCGCACGTCCGAGTTGTCCTAAAACCAAAGTGTGACACTAAGTTGACGACAACACTAACAAGTTGGCGAAACTAGGAAAAGATGAAGACGCTTTATCTTTTAAAGTTTTATGTTTTTTACATTTCAAACTTAACCTCTCTCTCGAGCTTAGTTTACGAGTGAATATTAGACCATATGTAATTGCATGTTAGTATAGGTTAAAAAGTGTAACATTATGGTATATATAAACCACCTCTATTGTAAACCCTAAACATATTCTAATACACACAACCTTTACAGGATCTGATTTAATGTTAAGAAATATGAAAAAAGTATTATAGTTTCACATCCATAATTATATAGACAGCATGTTAACACTTATGAAGGCAAAGTATAAATTTTTGTCTATGCTTAAAACTGTAAAATATAATTTTTGTTCGAGTCATCGAATAGGGTATAACCGACATTTGCGATGGACGGTTCTCTTTGTTAAGTATGCGATGGAATTGCTACTGAAATAGTGTGTTGTAACGGGTCCTAATGGGTCGTCTTTGGAAGTAGTTGCTTATATTTAGTTGTAATGTATGATAATGGGTTGCAACCATATTTAATGAGTTATATTTCATTTGTAACGGCACGAATCATGTGCTAACTAATTACATGTTTATTTATGTAAATTTATATTTAAAATTTTACTATCCAATTATATTTAAGTATTGCTTTAACTATATGTTTATCAAATATAGATGCAGTTGTTGAATCAAATAATAAATGAGAGCTAGAACGACAGGGAAAAGTGTAAGGGAAAAGAAAGAAAGAGTGTTGTATATGTAGTCTGTAACAATCAAATTGAAAGAACTAACAAATCTGGAAACCGAATTTCATCTTGAACGATTGAATGAAACTTAGATTATTCTCTGAATCGTGAAACACTATCAGATAAACCTATTTGCGGGTTACACGCTATGATTTATCGGATTAGACAAAGAATTTCTTCTGCGTGAAATAGGATTTGATGTTCCTGTGAAGATCGCATACTCAGAACCCTTGTAACCTTGCGTCTGTATGCGAACCAAAGAGAGGAGAAGATTTCCGATCGATTATGGGAAAAGACTGCTTCTATCGTCTCTAGGATAAGGAAGAAAAACCGTCTAAATCCCCTTCTGTTTGTTCTTCGACCGGACATGTCCCCCTATTCTCGTAATCCCGTTTGATATAATAACCTTGTGGTATTAGCCCATATTGGTTAAGCCCACTAGCATCATTAACAAGCCCAACTCCAAATTAAACTCAAATGTTAATAAGCCCAATAACATTTATGTTTTAATAAAAGGCTTAAAACCAAATCAAACAACTAAACAATATTAATGTTAAACGAAGCCCACACTCCCGCGTCACCCAACTCGATTAATCACTTAACATTATTACCTCGATTGACAAGTTAATTCAATAACATTAAAATCACAAACAAAGAGAAAGAATAGAGAGAGGTTATGCTTGAAAGAATTGTGGCATGTGAGAAAGCAATCCTTGAAATGAATACTTTTGAGTGTAGACAAGGTTTAAGGTATTAGTTCTTATGATTTTCTATACTTTTTTTTCACATTTATAAGCGTACACGTTTGTAGTTACGAAGCGAATGTCAAAACTTTATCTTGAAAACATGTAAGCATGTAATACTTTATGTATTTGCTGGATCAATGTGTTTAAGTAATATATAATTTAAGTTATTTAATTAATATAGATCTTCCTCTCTCTCTCACATTAGTTCAAACGTCGCCGTTTATGCTCTAATTGTTAAATACATCCATACATAAACGATTTTTTTGTAGTTTATGATGATTTTTCCTTAACATATAATTGATTTTTTCAAGTATATATTATAAAATGTTTGCAGTTATAAATGGAAAAAAAATATGTATTAATTAACATCATAAAACACCACATTAAGAATAATAATTATAGAACAGAAACAAAAAAGACATGTAAAATCAAGAGAGTATAATGATATTTATTTTTTCTTTTTCTTCAAAATTTTATTATTTTGCAAAGTGACGTGTATTTATGATGTTAAAAATTAGTATTTTGTTAATTATTATATATACTTTTAATTTGGCTGGTCGATGGCTACAGTGACATCGTACCAACCTTAAAAGCTTAGGGTACAAGCATAATAAACGAAGTGGATTATGGGTCCAGCGGTAACACATATACACCCCAAGGAGAGCACCCGAGTTTGATCCCGCCCTACCTTTCTAACGGACGGTTCCACTATCCCACCATCACACACTTTTTTTACAGCATATAACTTCGCCTCTTCGTTTTCCATTTGTATGAACTAGGAATGGAACGAGTGAAGTAGTTGCGAGTGAGCCAAAGTAAGCAGCGTGGTGTAACATCCTGTTTTCAGAAACAAATGGATATGCATGAAATTGTAATTATTGTAAAGTCTGAGGTTAAAAACGTAAAAAGAAAGCACGAACTTGGAGAGGAAGTTAGGGTTACACTAGAGGGCTATAAATGGGTACAAATCCCCTCATTTATCCTTAAGTTTTCGGCCAAAGGAAAAGAGAAGAGAAAAGGGGAAGAAATCCCGTTTTTGGGGTACATAGCAGCAAATACCGGACGATCCCTGCAGTTATAACCGTCGGATCGATCTCAAATTTTTACAGGAGCTTCATAACATATAAACGAAGACTTTCACCGTTGTATTTTTGATTTTGATGTCTGGAGCTCGAGTTTTACTATCTCGAACAGAGCAGTACGAACACAGTTGTTCCGGCGACTGTGGAGGCAGTTTCCGACGGCAGCTAAGTGGAGGGATGGTAGAGCTTGACGAGTCGGTTCCGTGGACGCCTTAATCGCCTCAATCGGAGTTCGTTTGCTATAGTTTTGAGCTATTCGTATGTGGATCTAGAAACTTGCAAAAAACTGGATTTGAAAAGGTAACAACTTTACTTAAAGATTACAGTATGATGATGGTTCTATGATGATGATGATGATGGGTACATTTCTTAAACCCTGATTAGCGACCGTTAAGTAAAAGTCCGGCAAGAGCCGGGTCGACTATCGACTGTCCGGGCCGACTGTCGACTGTCCGGGCCGTCTGTCGACTGTCCGAGCCGACTATCCGGCGACTGTTCGGTCGATTCTCCGAACTTAGGACCCTAGCGACACTTAGATGAGTTTTGATGATTTTCATGTGTTAACTTTCGTGTAGATCGTTTAGCACCAGTTTTAGGTTATGCATCCCGACTCATGATAGTTGTTGACAGACAGGTGAGTTCAAGAATTCTTATTTTACTATTTTAGAGTGGTGTGCATACTCAAGAGTTAGACGTTTATAATAAATGTATTTTATTACTTAAACGTTTGTAAAGAAAGATAAGAAATATACTAGTTATATAACTACATGTTTCTAAACGATAAAAGTTTAAGCAAGAATATTTGAGAAAGAAAATGTACTAGAAAGAGTTTTAAAGAAAGAAAATATTTAAGAAAGAGTTTAAACAGTAAAAGAATGTTTTGAAAGAAAAGGGGTAAGATAATGGTTTATTAAACTGTATGTTTTATAAACAAAGATAAGAAGAAAGATAACGGTTTATTTAATCGAACGTTTTACAAGAAAGGAAGATAAGAAAGAAGAATGGTTTGTTTAACTAAATATTTATAAACGAAAGATAAGATAAGAGAATGGTTTATTAAACTATATGTTTTATAAACAACAGAAGAGAATGGTTTATTTAACTATATGTTTTATAAACAAAGAGAAGAATAATAAGTCAAATACATTGTCTAATCTGTAAAAATTTGCATATACGAAGAAAAGACTTGGGATAGTAGCGTAGCCCTAGATGCTAGTGTTGTCCTAATCATAGTAGCAAGTCTTGAGGTAGTATTATAGTTATAGTGACTAATGCTACCCGAAGCCGATGTTGCGTCATGGTGGCGTACCATGTGAAAAACCAGCACAGAGCTCGGCAGGGCACTGTAACGGGTGAAGTTGCAACTGGTTAAGATGAGTAACGACGGCTACTCTAGCGGCGACAATCGCTAAGTAAGATTTAGAAGCCCACTTGGGGGCACATACACGGTCAGAAAGATGTTCTTTCGGAAACCGATATGTTCCTTAGGGAACCAAGATTTAGAAGCCCGCTTGGGGGCACAGAATAGATTGTAAACGTTAATGTATGATTTAAAGAAAAGAGCACAAAGTAAATACGTATGTATCTAAAAGAAGAAAGAAAAATATTATTGTATTATGTGTATAATATAATATGTATGTTTAAAGAACGTTTCCCGTAAGAGAACCTTTTTATGATGTTAAAGTAAAACTTGAACTCACCAGCGTTAGCTGGCTATTTTAGTATGCACATCAGGTAGCAAAGGAAAGAAAAAGATATGAAGTCGCAAGGGCTTAGAAGAGGATGGCTGCTGCTGGCAAGACTGACATCCCCACTATTAAATTTATGTTTAGGACAATGGAAGTTTTAATTATTCCAAAATTTTGGTTAAGATTTCCGTTGTTGATTTCAATATTATTCAATGTTTAATATGTTTATGATATGTTTGCCAACAATAAGATGTACCCGGTTTAGGTCCTTTCACGTGGGTTCGGTGACTGCTAATGCTGGAGATTACGACGTCGCATCGGCAAGTGCGGCTCAACCGTTTTGGGGCAATAAGCGAACCAAAAATACAAGGGCCTTTTCAAAGTTAAAGTTATAAAATTTCCTCATTTATCCGAGCTTGGAACATGCAATAATAAATTAAAAAGTTTATAGTTGGCGAAGTTAATTTTTTTTTATATATTTTTTATATTTGTATAAATATGTTTAGATTAAGTTAGTTTTTCAAGTTCACTCTTTTGTTCCATTAAGGTTTCTAATTTACTCTTTTTTTTCCTTTCTGAACAACTTATTTGTACTTTCAATTTGATACGGAACTTAATCAATTTAGAATCTAACGACTAAACAAATTTCACCCAAATTAGAATCTAGTGAATAAGCAAATTTCAAAAATCAAGTATAAGGATGAAGGAGGCATAGCCATCATCTAAAAAACTATCCTAACAAAATACCTAATGAGGGTGTGCAATCTCATTTTTATTCAAATGCTATCCTAATACCCAAAATTGATGGGGGCACAACCCTAATACCCTCAAATTTTTCTTTTTCTTTTTTAAATTAATTATTTTTTTAAGTTAAAAAATAATAATAATAAAAACAACTTCGTTAATAAAAAAAGTACATTAAAAATAAAATAAAAAAACAATAAATTTAAAAAGCACATAAAAATAATTCTAGAAATCACAAGGCCACCCGTATCGACTAGCTATTTCACGTTTTCATTTTAGAACTATTTCCAACATCAGTCCGGTCACATGATTGTGAGGCTTCGTAAACATCTTTAAACCAAGATTTTGAATCCAATATTTCATTCAAAATAATCTCCCGTGTAGACTCTCGTTGATCCTTCATGGTTGTGTATTGAGCAACCGATTCGGCTAAACTACCTTTGCTTGACGACTCGTCCAATTTCTTTGCTTTTCGTCTCGGTCTTGTCGGAGTTGCGTCTTCGTTGAGGTCGGGTGCCCAATTAGTAAAGTCTTCATCATTTGAGTAGTTGGCGGAATCTGAATGCTTTCGTTTATTTTCCGATTGACCGGAAAACTCCACCCCCATCAACGGCACTTGTTCCCATTTATCATGTTGGCATACAAGCTCTCAACACTCAACGTGGGAAAAAGTTTTTTTGGTTTTGTTTGGAAATCCTTCAACGCTTTCTTCATCACATCTAAGTCGGCGGATCCACTCGCACGTAGACAGTCGTATATGGTTATAATAAATATAAACTTAAATAAAAAATAAATAAACAACAAATATAAACTTAAATAAACAACAAATATAAACTTAAATAGTCAAAAGATAAATATACCGCTTGAATCCAACAATCGTTGAACCAACTCATTTGCGTATTTAAAGCCGTTCATTTTGAATTTAGTTGGTGAATAGTTCGGAAGCTTCCATCAACTTGTTGGTTGTAATGCTTAAGGATACGCTTCCAAAATCCGGTTCTCTTTTGTTGATTTCCGACTACCGAGTCTTCGGAAATATGAATCCAAGCATTACACAAAGCGAGATTTTGTTTATCGGTCCATTGTTGATGTGCCGCACATGCGTGGAATTTTCCTTTATTTCCGGGTTCGTTATCTTCTTCTTCACCAACCTCTACTTCCACGTCGACATCTTCTTCTTCATCAACCTCTACTTCATCTTCGTCGTCATTAAAGATCGGGAGTGGTCGATCTTCATCGTTGCGGTTTGGGTTACGGAATGGTAGGTTTTGGTAGCGGGGTGCAAAAGGCTCAAACGAAAGTTGATCTTGTAATGGATAGGTGTATTGACCGGGTGCAATTTGAGTAGGCATTACGGGCATTTGAGTAAAAATTTGAGCATACGGATAATATGGGTACGGTGCATGTTGATGCGGATGGTGTGATGGTTGAGTAGGTTGTTGTATTGTGGGGTTTTGGCTAGAACCGGCCTTTGATTTTTTCTGAGTACCGACTTTTGTTTTTTTAGAATCCATGGATTTTAAGTAGAAATATAGTTGAGTGAAATATTTTGGGTTTTAAACAATCATATTCAAAATAACTCGTGAATAAAAACATGCAGCGATTGACAATTTTGAATGAGGGAACCGATAGCATAGGAGCTGATTTTGCGATGTACGAGTTTTAGTAATAAGAATCGATTAAGCGATTTTGCGATACAACGATTTTGAGTGATTTTGCATTGCAGCGATTTGAATGAGAGAATGTAAGATTGGATGGCGATATTGAGTGAGAAGAAGAACCCGTAATTACACAAATCACGTAATCTGATTTGGAATGGAATCGCCATTTTTGGGTAGTTGAAAACGACTCTTCAATTTCTTCGACTGTTGTTTAGGGAGTTGATTTTAATATAAGAATGCGCATGTTGATAAAGTATGATGTATAATTATGAGTGGTCTGAATTTGATAATTGAAATATTACATATGGATTTACAACCCTAAAATAAACATATACATATAAAATTAGTAGGTTAGAAACCCGATGTATTACACGGTTTGAATAAATGCAATCAGGGGCGGATCTATTAAGGAGGGAGGGGTAGCACCCGCTACACCTCAACTTCTCCGACGAAGTGGATTTTTTTTTACGTTTTATGTATTACGTTACTCCTGAAAATATATTTAGCTACCCCTCAATATTTTTTTTAAAAGACCAAAACTAATTATTGATTAAAACTCTAAAGCCCAAGTTTATAAAACTAAAAAGCCCAAGTTAATTAAAATATTTAAAACCCAAAAGCCCAAATTAATTTAAACCTAAAGCCCAACCTCAAAATAAACTCATCTAACAATTAACAAGAAAAAAAAATCGGGACTTTCAATTCACTCCACAGGCAACAGTGCACGAACAGCCCCACCCACTCACCCAACGCTCCCTCCTCCCAGCCACCCACCCAGCTCCTGTCTCTAAGATAGTGGCCTTTTCTGAGATTTATCCGAATGATTTTAATACGAATGAAAGAGGGTGTCTTTCGGGTGATCTGAAGTTTTTTTGTCACAATGTAAAGGAAGATTATAGATTTGCAAAAGCGGATGGAATATGTGACTTTACTCGGCTAATAATGAAAACCGGAAAAAGATCGTTCTTTTCCTTTGGTTTATCGGATATTGAATCTAGCATTGGTTATACCGGTTGCAACCGCAACCGTTGAAAGATGCTTTTCTAAATTGAAGCATATCAAGACGGATTTACGCAAATGGGCGAAGAGTATTTGAACAATGCTCTAGTTTGTGCAGTTGAAAAAGAAACATTTGATAAAGTAACAGAGACGATGTAATGGCTCGATTTCAAGCTTTCAAATGCCGGTGAGGAGAAATCTATTAGGTACATGTTTGACTGTGTTTATTATCTTTTTTTTAATGTATGGTAAAAAAAGTTTTGTGCTACCCCTGAAATTATGTTCTAGATCTGCCACTGAATGCAATGTTGTATACTTAGTAATAAAAATTTACATACTTATGACATATTACATATTTTTAATAATACAAATTCTAGAAACGTTATATAGTTATTTTTTAAAATAAAAAGACTAAAAGAAATGTTCAATTTATAAAAATGTTTTATGAACAAATCTTTTTTTTAAATAAAAACGTTTTATGAAAAGAAATATAGAAATTATTAATATTTGACAGAAGAGAGAGGCGACAAACAAAAATTTATAAAAACAATTAAATAAATTTATATTTATATAATTAATATAAGAGATAGACGAAAAAAAAAATGTTGAAAATGCATATAAGAGTGACAGGTGTTCCATTAAAACCTTCCGGACGTCATTGACTCTAAAGTATAACTTGATTCAGAAGGAGAAGAGATGAATTTTGTGACAATGGTGATGAAGAATAAGATGGAACAAGACTTTTACCATTTTATCTTCTTTTTTTAACTCTAATTTAGTTTGATGTTTCAATTTAAAAATTGATATAAAATATTTACTATTTTAACTTGATATTATTATTTAATATTTATTAATTTGTATAAACTAGTATTAATTTATTAATTTGCGGCGAAACACGACTTGGTTGACATTCGGCAACTTCGTTAAAGAATTTAAATCAAAGTAAACGCAACGAAGAGTCAAGCCGTAAAAAAGAATCATTGGCCACGAAACTTTATATAAAAAGAACAAAACATTTATGTTAAGTGAGGGCGTTGATAAATGGAAAAATAAAAAAACAAATAGATAAAAGAAAAAAAAGTCGGGAGAGGGTAAGGATCGAACATGGGTGGGTTCTAAAAACTCCAAGATTTTTAACCAATTAGCTACTATGGTTTTTGTTTTATATTCCAGCCTCCGGAGGCTTTAAACCAAGCTACAAATGGAAAAAAATAAAATAAAATCTATACTATATAATAAATAAAGGTTTTTCATGCCACATGTCGCCTCCATATTCATTCTTATCATTTTTTTTCCGTCTACCTCTCTTATTAAATACACATCTATCTTTTAATAATAATATATTTAAAAAAAAATACTATTATACTAATAAAACATATTTATTTTAAATTATCCCTTATTATAAGAAAATTTAAAATCTTAATTTTTATTTTCAATCAAATAGTAAATAAAAGTCAAAGTACATTAAATAGTAAGTAACGTATTTTCAAAACTCAATTATATATTAATTTTTACATATTTCAAATTTTGTTTTTTATACATTTTTACAACTGTAAAATATATAAATAAAGATTTAATAATTTTATGTATTAATATTTTTCACCCCGTTAGTGTAAATGACATAATTTGTTACAAACCTTAAACTTAAAGGATATTCAACGTGCTTTTTGAAGATAAAGGATGAAACCTACAAGCTCATATAAACGTAAATGACGTTTATTGTAATTTAGTCTTAAATAAATCACGAATTCAGTATCTGATGCGGTTATCGTATTATTACATCCACACATATATCTTCCAATATTCAAAGAACGCATGCCCAAAGCAATCCAATTGACATCATAAATCAAAATCTACCAACTAGAAGCAAAGTTCAACATTCCTGGTATAAGAGTACAGGTTCAATGATAGTCAACGCTTCACGACGAACTTTCTAGACGCGAGTTGATCCATGATTCCACATGTTTGAGCTCCTGATTGTTTATCGAATGGGCAAGACCAGGATACGCCTGCGATTTCAAGCCACCCATAGTTATAAAAACAAATATAAATCACCTAAAATGCCCTTCAACAAGGTCTAAAGAGAAGTCTTTTGGGGAAAAAAATTCAAGAAAACCAATTTATTTCTTTCAATCAAAATGAGCTAAAGGAGAAGGGTGAAATCCTCATGCCATTGCAAATGGGGCAGAGTAAGTGGTACCTTAAATTCACAGTTTACGCCTAATCGTTGAAGGAATGGTGGGCCCGCTTGTCCAGCTTCAAATAACACTGTTCCGTCAGCTGTACCATGAGACCACAATATCGGTGTCTGTACATACAACCAAACGCTCATTAGAAGCACAAACTAGTTACGTTTATCTCTCCATCCCATGTAACTACACAATTTCCATTTGGGGATTGGGCTAATCGCACAAAAAGTAACTAACTTTGGTCAAATTTCTATTTTAAGTAACACTATTTTTTTATTTTTTTAACAGCAATTTTTTACACCTAAATACCACCTAACCTTGCACTTAGCAAGGATTTAAACCCACACCACTTTTGTGGGGGCGAGCACCATACCACAAGAACACTAGATCCTGGGTAAGTAACACTAATTTTAGGCTGAAAAAATATTGAAGATTCAAATATATTCATTCAAGGTAACCGACTTTCAAAAACTTTGACTTAAGGTAACCAACTCTCACGGTTACCATGTCAAAAAGATTTTGTGACAATTGATATTAGTAAGTTCAATGAAACCGGTTAACTTGGAAGAAAACCTAATAATATTGATTCGAGTCCGCAAGATTCTCTTATTTTGTTTGCCAAAGTATACTTTAGAAATAAAAAATAATGAAATATTTTTATAGGATTACGTACCCATACAAGCTTGTAACTTTGTGAGATGGAAAGAGTATTTGTTTATGTTGTATATAATCTATACTATCTAATAAATAAAAGTTTTTTTCATGACACGTGTCACCTCCATATTTATTCTCATTATTTTTTTCCCTCCTCTCTCTCTTATTAAATACTCATCTATCTTTTAATAATAATATAATTTTAAAGAAAATACTAATTATACTAATAAAACACATTTATTTTAAATTATCTCTTATTATAAGAAACTTTGAAATCTAATTATGTAACTTTTATTTTCAATCAAATAGTAAATGAAAGTCAAATTACATTAAATAGTAATTAACGTATTTTCCAAACCCAAATATATATTAATTTTTACATATTTTGAATTTTGTTTTCTATCCTTAGTAAATGTAATACATTTTTACACCTGTAAAATATATACATAAAGATTTAAAAATTTTATATATTGATATTATTCACCCTGTGTGTATTACACGGGGTTTTAAGCTAGTAGCTAATATATGCAATATTACATGTCTAGATCACTAGTTTTTTAGTTCAATCGTACCCGTTTTGCTTCTGGAGTGATCTGTTCTATTATGGAACTAGTTGAGTTAAAAGGTACCCATCCACTAAAGACTGCGCCCCCACCAAGAGTTTTAGGATATAATAGCGTACTAGCCAAGGTCAATGCACCTGCCACATTCATAATGATGTTAGAGCTGTTTAGTGTTTTGTTAAAACCCCAGATGTGTGTGTGTGTGTGTATGAGAGAGAGAGAGAGAGAGAGATACCTCCTTGACTAAATCCACAAAGAAACACATTTTTAGGGTTAATTCCAGCAGCTAACTCCTTGTCAATCATTGAATGCACATTTTGAACTGCTTTAAGCAACGAACTTTCATCCACGGGAGAATTCTACACATTTCAAAAGTTGCATGGCTTTTACTCTTTCCGTCCCACAAAAACAGAATCATATCCGTTTCGGCATGTTTTGGTTTAAATTACTGTCCTGCCCCTCATCATCCTTACAAGTACACAGATGAGATTGCTTTGGTCCACATTATTGAATGGTATTTTGGGTATTTACTAAATAGTCAAACAATTTCCTTTAACTATGTGCCAAGTAAAAAAAATGCATTTCTAATCGGACAGAGGTAGTATTAAATTCAATACATACTTCCTAGTTATAAAAAATACCCAAATCAAGTATAAAGAATTTGTAGGAATTTTTATTTCTAATTTTCGATTTACCACAGAATAGCAGCTCAACATTAGTCATACCAACCGTCTTTACCCCATCGTGTCCAAATTTTATTAAAAAAAATAGTATTATAACCTATCAACAAATTCAACATTAGTCACCTAACAAACATCTTTATTGTTCTTGAAATAACCATAGGCATCTTGAAGGGCAAATTACCATGGTTACAAACTTGCTAACAGAAGAAGCTATTAATCATGCCCTTGGCCTTCAAGATCTATTTAATACTACATAATATTTACAGTTTAAAATCTAGACAAAGTTTAAACAACTATTTTAGAAAAACTTATAAACATGAACATATAGATATTAACAAAATGATCATATATCCCGTCTTATAGAACAAGGACAACTACAAAACATCATATCTATTTAAATCCTTGAATATAAGTCTTTCTTCAAGACATAGGGAGTAATATATCTTTTGCGGCTACAAGAACAAGATCAATACAGTAAGAGGATAACTTACAGCTGTTACAGGTATCTCACGAATGTCGAACCATGAAGGCATCACAGCACCACCTGCAACAGGCCAACAGTTCATAATAGCATAAAAGTTCTATAAAAATGTTAGCAAATCACTAGAAGAGTGATAGATGGTAGACTGATGATTAGGGGTGTAAACAAGACAAGCTGAACCCCAGCTCACCTAAGCTTGAGCTCGGCTCATTTAACTTAAGAGAGCTCGAGCTCGACTCACTTAGAGCTTTATTTTTAAAGCACGCGCTCAGTTCGTGAGCAGGTTTTCAAGCTCGAGCTCGGCATGGGCTCGGCTCGTTTATTATTTATTAATTATTTAATTATTTTATTTATAAATTTTGTATTTATATATATATATATATATATATTATAATGTTTATATATAACATAAAATATATTATTTAATTATTTTTATCATAATTTAATATATAATAATGATTATTATATAAATTTATATTTAATACACTAAATAAAAATTATATAAATAGAAAGCTCGTTTAGGCTCGCGAGCCTACTCGAGCTCAATAAGTGAAGCTAGGGCTCAGGCTCGTTTATTAGATGAATTTATATTTGTAGCGTTCTTGATTCTTGAATACATTCAACCCATTAACGATTAAAGACAAAGATGAAGGAATAAGAACAGGGATGAACCCTAATGAAACATTCGCACGTTCAATATTAGAACCAACAATTTTTACATACGTATGTATATATACAGACACAATCTTCAAAGGATGAAACGTCGTGACCCTATAACCTACGATCGTATCCTTTCAAGCCCTTACAGTTTCTAACTTTCAATGTGTACACAAATGACCCCTACACTTACTAGTATTACATAATTGACACCTAAACATACTTTAGGCTAATTACACTTGTGACCCGTTAAACTTGGATATGACAATTAAGGCTAACAATATTTGATACACTTAATAAAAATTATATAAATAGAAAGCTCGTTTAGGCTCGCGAGCCCACTCGCGCTAAAGCTCGTTTATTAGATGAGCCCAATATAAAGCTCGGCTCAATTCAAGTTTTTAGCAAGCCGATATGGAGTAGCTTACTAGCAACTCGGCTACTTTACACTCCTACTGATGATAAGACCAAATACAATTAGTCTGCAATCATAAACATCAAAACATGATTCCGGATGCTTGCACTATACAATGCCAATGCTTAAGGATGCTTGTAGCATACATCCTCCCTGAAATTTCTAATTTTTTGGTATGAAACAATTCTTCAACAATAAATGTATACTTGATAACCTTCTAATTTTACAGCCAGAAGCAATATCTCTCAAATTCAAACAAATTTGAAAATTTATCATGAGATCTACAAAACAAAAAACCTAACCCTAAATCCTGAAAATACACATTACGCGCACATACGATCGATTATCGAAAACCACAAATCAAACATAAAATTTAGGATGAGTTAGTTCGATAACGATTCGGACTTACGATTACAGGTAACAGGTTGAGATGGAGCGGAAGGGAACGACCAGCGAGCGTTAGCGAACTGACGGGAAGTGAAGACGGTTTTGATTGGTTCATTGGCCGGACCGGAGTCACCTAGACCGTGTAGCCATAGGATGAAGCTTCGAGACGCCATTGAATTGGAACCAGCAGTCGATTGAGAAGGAGAAGAGAAGAATATCGTGAAAATGGTGATGGAGAAAGTGAGGGCGAGCAGTGCAAGTGGTTTTAAAGTGAATAGTAATATGGAAGAAGTCTTCATTTTGTTGGTTGATCTTGTCCTTGCCATAAAGGGTTTACATTCATTTACATAGAGAACAATTTAATAATGCTTTTGTGTTTTCTTTTTAATCTTTTTTCTAATGTTTTCAGAACCTGATCGGACTGTGAACCGGACGTCTTAGAGGTTCAGCGGTTGGACCGGTGAGATCAGTCGAATCGGATGACTTAATAATTAATTTAATAATTTAAAAATATAGAAAAAAAACTTATTTATATAAATAATACTGGGTTTATATATAACTAATAAAATTCTTAAATAGCCTCTTGAATAATAGATTCTAGACCAAAAAAAAATAAAAAAAAATAATGATTTTAAAAGATATCAATCTTTACTTTCTACAGGCTGATCCCAAGAAAACTCATAAATAACCTTCATTTATCTTTTTGTTTTTTTGAACACACCTCCATTTCTCTCTTCTCCATTTCTACGAAGGACCTTCCACAGCCAAACAGGAAGGAATTCCTCCGCCTGGAAAATCGTCAATGCAACGGCACTTGTCTAGACGCGATGGTTGCCCTTCGGTGCTCCGACATCTGATCAGATCTCGTCTAAAATTCAGTCATCCGATCCGACCACCGGTTCAACCGTCCGACCGTAAGAACCGGCCGGTTATCAAGGGAACGACTCTAATATACATGACCGGACCGCCGGTTCCCGGTTCGACCGGTCTCAAAAACATTGCTTTTTTCCATTTAATTTGCCCATTCTATGTTTAACATGATATGATGTAGGAAAACCTAAAATATTCGGGTATGAGATTAATTTTTAAAAAATTTATAGGTACCGGATGGGTATAGTATTAGGTGTAACCTAGCCCAATTACTGAAAAGTATATACCTGTTTACCGAAACCATACATGTAAACATTTTTATCTACTTTTATTTTCCTTTGTTGATAGGTAATCCATATTCTAATAAAACACCGAATATTGTGTCACTTGTCAACACCACATTCATTCTCACACTCATTTTCCTCTTTAAAACCACATTTACATCCACTATTCAATATTTATATATTTACTTTAATTTTTTTAGAAAATTATATAAATAAACATTTTACCAAATAAATTCACCATTATTACCATTGAATCAATTTTTTTTAAACTATCATCAAAAGTGAATATTTTAAAAAAATCAATAATAAAAAAATAGAATATTTAAAATAGCGAGTTTTTAAAATTTTATTATTAAAAAAACAAGATTTTTTATTTGACATAAAAAATTTGAAAATACTACTTTTGTATTTTAAAAATAAATATGTGTTAGAATAAAGTTTACTAATATTTAATTTGTAGTTTTTTAATTAAGTTTGATATTTATAATTTTTATTTTGATTTGTAAATTTTAATAGTTATTTTTTAATTAAAATTTATAAATATTTATTTTTAAAAGTTTATTATATTTAAAAATTTAATTTTTATTTAAATGACGAGAATATTTTTTTTCAAAAAAATATGTTTGGTTTCAATTGTAATTTATTAGTTTTAACTTTTTTCATATTTAATTTTGGATTTTTAAATTTAAATTGTGGCGATATATTAAGGAGTTAGATTTTTAAATTTTAAAGTTTTAAAATTTGAATATAAAACACGATATATTGTTGCAATTTAAAGTTTATTTGTATTTTTTATTTTATTTTAAATGAGATATTAAATATTAAAATTTAGCGAGATTTTCCGTATAATAGACGAGATTTAAAACTAATTAATTTAATTTTGAAACATAAATTTAATTACAAGTTAAATATTTATAAATATGTTACAACATTAAGGTTAAATTTTCTACAAAAAAGTTGATATGGTTTCAAAAAATAATAAAATTGAGAAACAACGTATGTAAGGAAATCGTTGACCATTTTGATTATCTTCGATTTCTTTGACTCTCTACTGGCTTCAATCAGGTTCGCACCATTTGTGACCATTTTTAGAATGGTTTTGACTATTTTGTGTTTTCAGTCATTGAGATAAAATAAACTCTATTATTTGTTGCATTTAGTCGGTGTTAAACATGAAAAAGTTACCAATAGCACGTCCAATGTTGTATACAATGAAGTATTTTCAAATTTGTAAATCATCATTGTAAGGTTTCATTTGACATGTAATTTAATGTATTATAAAAAGTACACCACTAATGAATTGTATTTTCATGTATTTTTTTGATGTTTTGATTACTCTCATCCATATAATCTTAACATTTAATAAAATGGAAAAATTACCAATACAATATCAAATTTGTATAAAAAGAGGTGTTAAAATATTTATCATTATAATCTTAATATTTCACCCCGTGTAACACATGAGGTTAAAACTAGTCCTTATTTTAATAAATGTATAATTTTATCTATCACGTGTCGACTTTTGGTGAAGTCCAGATTTTTGTTTTCACCATCTCTCTCTCCTATTAATAATAATGATTTTAAATAATTAAATATCTAAAATTTATTCTAATATTTTATTAAAACTTATTAAATCATAAGAAGATTTTAACTATATCTTATCTTAAAATATAATTTTATAATTCTTAAATTTTTATTATTTGTTATTTATAATTCTTAAATCTTTATTATTTCTTATTTCATCAATGACATCCAACATACAAATGTTCATAGAAACTGGTGGTTTATAACAAGTTTGATTTATTCAACATGTGTAATACATGAGTTTCTAACATAGTAGAGTAATAAACCAATCCATTAAACATTAGTTTTTATATTTCTAATTACTTTGGTAGTAAAACTATTTAAAAGTTAAAATAGTAAGAAATGTATTTGGAAATCTCAACGAGTGATTTTTAACAAACTAACATGTATATTTGATATCCGACTGATAATTACCCACGAATTTGAGACATGATTTTACAATCGAATATGGGATTGGGGTTACCAGTACCCTCTCATTGCCATCCTAGTATTATGTATTGTTATTGTTGTTTTTTATAGTAACTTACAAATTTTTTCATGTGGGTTCTATAAAAAATTATGATTTTTTTTACTGATAACACTTTATTTATTACACAATTACTTATTTTAAGGTGTTTGATCATCTTTTTTGTTCATCCTTAAGCGTTCTCACATCCCCTGTACAAGAGCATTTACGTCTTTTTATATTATGTCACTAGGTTAGAATCTCGTGTATTACACGAGATTGTATATTAAAAAAGATAAAACTTATAAATTTGTAAATACGTCATAATTTGTCAGACTATTATGATCGTCTCGAGATATATCAAGTGGAAATGTGTGTGTATATAACAAATTAGTATTTTTCTTTAATTAGTTATATTTTGATTTCCTATTATATATTCTTATTTAATATAATTGGTATTCTTTTTTAATAATATATTTATAACATCATTATTATTTAATAAGATAAATGCGCATTTATTAGGAGAGAGATGCGGGAAAATCAATGTGAGGAGGCATGAGGAGGTGACAAGTGTCCACCTTAAACCTTTATTTATTAGTATAGACTAGGTTAGTACCCGTGTACTACACGGTTGAATATAGAAATAATGTGAAATGAAAAAGTGTGTACATAATTCATAAATCTGTAAATATTTTTTTATATATCATTTGATGTTTTATTTGTAACTTTACCATCTTTATCTAATATTAGTAATTTTATTTCGTCTCTACTTTTAACTCTAGATAGTGCCACATGCAATTAACCATGTGTGAAAACCGGTTGTCTAAAAAACAAACCAACATTCGATAATTACTATATTTGGCTTTTATTAATTGTGAGATTTTCAAAAAGTTGGTATATAGAACTAAAAGTGGGTTGCTTAAGTTCTTGCAGTTAAATCCTTTTAATTGAATGTTTTAGTTAAAGTTATTATTAGTTGGGAATTTAAGTATGTAGATTTTAAAGAAATGAGCTTTTTTAAATGATTGCTTTGAGTTCTTACTTGTCAACCCTTTTTTTTATCATAGCTACTTGATGCCTTAACCGTTGGGCACTGCAAAAAGAAAAAAAAAATATTCATCATTTTACAAAAAAAAAAACATTATTATTTCATAAACTTTGAGAAAAAACAATCGTCAGAGTTAGGCTTTCCGTAGTGCTGGCGAGAGACTTAGGGACGTGAGGCCACATAAGCTTTTCACGTCTAGGAACACGGCCCCCCAGGGGTGAAAAGGGGGGTGTGGGGCAACTCACGGGCACTATCAGCCATAAACGTAATTAATGTGTATTAAAATGCTTTTTCATAACGTTTATTAATGATTAAAAATTAAATGCGGGGCGTAAAACCACTAAGCACCTCAGTGATTCTAGACAGTGAAAACTCATGTGCTAATGTGGCGCTAACGTGGAGGGGCGTGAAACTACTACGGATGGCCTTATATTGACCTCATATGAAAATTAAGTTGAAAAGTTTTTTCAACATTTTGCATTGGATTTATACTGAAACATATGGCAAAAGTTATCTAATTAACAACATTCTTAGATGTGCATTAAATCTCATCTATAAATTGAGGTACATCTTAATATACATTGTAGAACCAAAGACTGATAGCTTCTAAATTATTCTAAGTACAAATGTTGCTGATAGGCTTATCAGCAGCATTCAACACATGTTGCTGCTGATAGGCTTATAAGCAGCATTCAACACATGTTGCTGCTGATAGGCTCATCAGCAGCATTCAGCACTTGTTGCCACTGATAGCCTTATCAGCAGCATCATTCTCATTCTTGCTACTGATAGCTATGTTCCTTAAAGACAAATCGTTGCAGCTGACTATCCAGGCCAAGCGTCACTGACAACTTTCTGCAAAAGCAACTGACACACTCAAAGCAGAAGGAACCTCAATGGTGCAACCAATGACGGACGACAATGCTCTTCTCCAGACATGCAAGCAATGATGCATAAAGAAGACGCTTCAATAAAGTTAGCTAGTTTAGCTTTAATGTGTAAAATTAGCTTTTGTATAAAAGATCAACGGTCTGTTTTCGATCTGATCCTTAGAATCAAGGGTCTGTCTTGATTCTAAGTTAGTATAAATACTGTGTAAACACTTCATTGTAAGTGTGCTTCTTCACAGAGTTTTCACTTGTAATCGTTTATTCTCAAAGCTTAATACAACAGTGTTCTTATCAGTATTTTTTCTGTCTACTCGATTATAATTGTAAAGTTGTTATTGTTTTCGCCAATCTCAACTAAGAACAGAACCATCTTGTAATTTCACGATCCTACAAGTGGTATCAGAGCTTTGGCTCAGATTAAACAAACTAACACTTGTTTAATCACTTCTGGTTCTATTCTAAACTTTTGTTAAGTCACCCAAAACCACGAAACAAAAATGGCACAAAGCAATGGTTATCGGCAGCATCAATCGACCACCAAGATTGGTGTCTGGAGAAGACTACGACATGTGAAAAAATTGCATGGAAAGTTTTTTCTGCTATCAGGAGTACGGAATGTGGAAATCCATCAGGGATTGACCCTACATTCCCTTGGTGGCATCGGCTGACTCTAGAGGACCATCAGTTCCAAAGGATCCCTCCAAGTACTCGGATGAAGATATAAAAAAGATGGAGGTGGACTTCAAGGCACTAGGAGCTATCCAAATGTGCCTTCCAAATGAAGTTTTTCATAACTTCAGAAGTCACAAAACCGCCAAAGAGCTCTGGGAGGCTCTTAAGAAGATGTTTGCTGGCTCAGAAGAAGTCAAAGAAAACAGAAGGGACATCCTGAAGCAGCAGTACGAAAACTTCGTATGGAAGGAAGGTGAGTCCCTAACTGTTTTATATAATAGATTTACCTATCTTGTAGGTGAGCTGCAGTGCTCAAAGGTGAAACTGGAAAATGAGGATATTCTCAAAAAGTTCATCAGGTCTTTACCTAGCTGCTGGACACTCTACACGGTGTCCATTAGAAGAACTGAGAATCTGAAGACGCTCCAAATGACTGAGTTCTTCGGTATGCTGAAGACTTATGAGCTAGAGATGATTCAGGCAAAAGAATGAAGCTCAAGCTACCAAACAGCTTCAACATCCACCACCACCTCTTCTGCCTTTCACTCTGAGTACTCAGGTCCCAGTACTAGTACTACTATCCTCCCATAGTCACACATCCTCAAACTCCTACCTCTAAAACAAACACATCACCATTTCTTCTTGAAGCTCTTTCTCAATCCTCACCCACTGCTGCTTTTGTTTCTGAAAACTCAAGCAACATGTACTTTATCAAGGAGGATCTTGAGTGCTTCCATCAAGATGATCTAGAAGAAATGGATATACAACACTCGTATAAGAGCAAAAAGGTTCTACTCTAGAACCGGAAGACCCATTCCAAGCAACAGCTCCAACACCAGAGTTGGCTTGGATAAAAGTAAATTGAAATGTTACAACTGTAACCAACTGGGTCATTTTGCCAGAGAATGCAAGGCACCTAGGGCAAACCCAGCAGCTCACCAAGCTTAACCAAGACATCAACAGCAACAAGCTACTCCTCCAGCTCAAACTACAGCTTGTGCAGCTGTTGGAACATCTGACTTTGACTGGAGCTTCCAGTATGAAGATCTGCCTACTAACAACCAAGCTCTTATGGCAGACACAACTGAGATACCGCCTCAGGTATATGAACATCTATGTTCCCAAGCATGTATTGATAAGGTTTTAGGCTACAGAAAGCATAATCAAAACCTAATAGATCAAAATGAAGAGTTTCATCAAATGAAATCTGAATTCAAAAAGGTTGAAGACAGTTACAAAGAAAAAACTAACTGCCTAAAGAAAGAGATTTCATCATTAAAACATGAACAAACCAATCTTGAAACTCAGATTGATGATCTTCTTGTCAAATTAAAAGCCACCAGAGCAGAATTAGCAGAGCATAAAGTTCACATTGACAAATATGAATTTGCATCCAAAAAGCTGCAAAGACTTCTAGATGCTCAAATTCATGATAAGGTAAAAACTGGTGTGGGGTATCATGCTGAACAATATCAAGCCGTTGCACCTCCTGCTGACTATGTTGCCATCCATGAACCAAGCTTCAATCTGGCAAATCTTGATATGGCCAACAGAAATCTTGATCCTTCTAAGGATGAACCATTGGTACAAGAATGCACTACCTCATCAGAGTCTGATTCAACTTACTCAGACTCCACTAAAACAAGTGAAGCTTCATCTTCTCCTGCCCCTCAAGTGACTCTGACTAAAGATGAAGTCCATTCAGCACAAGTACCAGCCATTTCAGTACCAGTTCCTACACCATTCAAACAAATCAAAATTAGCTATCCACCAGAAGGTAGGAAGCTAAATATTGAAAAGGGTCAGTCCTCATCTTCAGTCCAGCCAAGGAAGGTGTTTGACATATGTCATGCACCTGGAGAAAGGGTTCCATATGTCCAAAAAACATTGGAAGAAGCTACTTTTGAGCACAACAAAGCTCACCCTTGGAATTTCAAAGACCTTTTCAAAAGAAAGAATTATGTGTATCTTTCAAGGGATAAAATGGCAAAATCATGTTTTGTCTGTGGAAAATATAACCACATTGTCAGCACCTGCTTCTACTACATTCAGCAGCAAAGAAACCCAAGCCTTCTCCCTCACCTACCTCTTCCTTAGTCCAACAACCTTCCACTCTCCTCCCCAAACCCTCCACTCCTCCATCCCAAAAAGTCTAAACCAACCCACCCAGCTCCCACTCATCAACAGCTTAAAGAAATCCAAACCCACACCTAAACCAGAAGACTCAAGAGACATAGTTGACTGGGTCTATAATCCACAGGATCAAAGGTTTGAGATCTTCAGGGGGAGAACTGAAAGAAGAAGATCTATCTACAGATCTGTTGATGAAGTTCTGCAATTGCCAGATTCAGATCTTGACAGAATTTTGGAGCTGGGTGAAGCTCATGAGCCTGCAAATGAGGGTGGGAAACTTCTTGTGCTAGCCATCAAACACTACTTCAACCGTAGCAAAGATGTGATCATTGACATCAAACCACTCAAGTCCCACTCTCCATTTATAAGTTGGTCCTATAATGCTGATTTGGATGAGTTCACTTTAACTGATGTAAGGAAGCAGAAGATGATATGTTCAAGCAAAACAATCTACAAAATGCCACATAAAGACATCAAGACTCTGTCTACACTTCCACTGAACAATCCCAGCAAGGATCCAAGAGGCTATGAAGTGGAAAGGATAGTCAGCCACATGCAAAAGCTTCAGCAGCAAAGTGATTAGAAAAATTTTGATCGCATCAGTCTAGGGGGAGTTTGTAGAACCAAAGATTGATGGCTTCTAAATTATTCTAAGTACAAATGTTGCTGATAGGCTTATCAGTAGCATTCAACACATGTTGCTGCTGATAGGCTTATAAGCAGCATTCAACACATGTTGCTGCTGATAGGCTCATCAGCAGCATTCAGCACTTGTTGCCACTGATAGGCTTATCAGCAACATCATTCTCATTCTTGCTACTGATAGCTATGTTCCTTGAAGACAAATCGTTGCAGCTGACTATCCAGGCCAAGCGTCATTGACAACTTTCTGCAAAAGCAACTGACACACTCAAAGCAGAAGGAACCTCAATGGTGCAACCAATGACGGACGACAATGCTCTTCTCCAGACGTGCAAGCAATGATGCATAAAGAAGACGCTTCAATAAAGTTAGCTAGTTTAGCTTTAACGTATAAAATTAGCTTTTGTATAAAAGATCAACGGTCTGTGTTCGATCTAATCCTTAGAATCAAGGGTCTGTCTTGATTCTAAGTTAGTATAAATACTGTGTAAACACTTCATTGTAAGTGTGCTTCTTCACAGAGTTTTCACTTGTAATCGTTTATTCTCAAAGCTTAATACAACAGTGTTCTTATCAGTATTCTTTCTGTCTACTCGATTATAATTGTAAAGTTGTTATTGTTTCCGCCAATCTCAACTAAGAACAGAACCATCTTGTAATTTCACGATCCTAGATACATGTTAAATCACTCTAAAATATGTAAAACAAATATTTGCACCCTTCACCAACATACATACTGTTTAGAAAAATAGAAAAGAGTCTTCCGCCATAAATCTATTTTCTTGGAAAACCTATACATTTAACTATAAAAATATCACCGGATTATCTCGTAAGTTACTGATAAAATATAAACTAAAAGAGGTCTTTAGCTGGTGTCAATGGTGTATCCTGTAAAAATGTTACATCACTGTTTGGTGCGGTTAACAAATGATGATCTACTTCATCTTCTTCACTCTCCATTGTTAAAGATGAATCACCAGAAACCGACCCTTCATATGTTTCAACAATAGTTTTTAGTGTTTGTTGAAGGTTGAATTTTAAGATATTTATATTATGCTGAAAAAGAAAGCAAGTGGAGGAGACTCACTGCAATATGTTGCATGATCAGGTAGATGTCTAACAGCTGCGACTTGATGTTTTCTGGCAGTAAACAGTTGCAGAAAGAACCTGTTTATCAAAAAAGTTTAATTTTTAATTCATTTTTAAGAAAAAAATAATAAATATAAATGGTCGGTTCCAAGTTTCAAACCGTAAACCGAACAGTTAAACCAAGATGGGTCATTAATATTATACATATGCATAACTGCATATTCCAAAAATAAAAAAAGAAAGAAAGAAAAATAATAAAGGTAAATGGCCAGTTCCAAATTTCAAACCGTAAACCGAACCGTTAGACCTAGTTTCTCAACGGTTTTTGAACACCCCTACCTTAAATAAACAGATAACTTAAGGCAAAATCTATTTATCCAAACATCAAAAACCAATTATATAATCAATTTTAGAACAAAAACTATATCATTTCAATAATAATCTAGTTTTTTTTTCATAAAACAATTTTAGGCTAATTGAGGACATACATTAGAATCCTGCCCATTTAACATGTGCAGCAGTTGCTTCTGAACTGTTCTCAGCAAGACCATCATCCATAAAAAGCATGACAAAAGACCAGTAGCAGCTTCAAATTTGGAAAGAGAGACAACTTCAACGGCCACCTTTGCAATGTCAGCAGATTGAGCTGCATGTAATAAGATATAACCTACAACTAAAAGATAGAGGTGGTAAAATAGGTGAGTTGGGTAAAAGGAACAGGGCCGGCCCCCAAGGAGGGACAAAGTGGGCTACCGCTCCAGGCCCGATAACCCTTGAGGTCCGAAGTTAAATTTTTTTATATATATGTGTTTTTTTTTAAATTCAATATATATTGTAAACCAAAAAAAATTCAATATATAGAGGCCTAGATTTTTTTTTACATGTCCCTGGCCTAAAACGTTTTGAAAATTCTCGGGACCGGGCCTGAGGTCAAAATGGAAGGGTCTGGTAAGGTATAGCCGACAAATCATATTTTTGTTCTTTTTTTGTTAATAACTTATGTCATAAATATGATTACAAGATTCCTTATTTTGACTTTAAATACCTTTAAAAAATGTTAAGTGAATCAACATCAGTCGACTATTGGATGCATGAACATATTCAACAACCTTGTAATCTGCAACTTGTATTTTCCCTCGCCCATTTAAGAATCAAGACTTTAAAATATTACCCCACTAGTTTAAATCCCGTGTTTACACCCACTAGTTTAAATCCCGTGTTTACACACGGGGTGAAAACAGAAAAATATTAATATATAAAATTATTAAATCAATATATATTATATATACTAATGATAGAAAACAAACTCAAAATATGTAAAAGTTATTATATAATTTGGTTTTGAAAATACGTTAATTATTATATAATGTAATTTGACTTTCATTTACTATTTGATTGAAATAAAAATTACATAAATAAATTTCAAAGTTTCTTATAATAAGAGATAATTTAAAATAAATGTGTTTTATTAATATAATTAGTATTTTCTTTAAATATATATTATTATTAAAAGATGGAAAGTATTAAATAAGAGAAAGAGGCGGGAAAAAAATGGTGAGAATGAATCTAGAGGTGACACGTGGTACTAAAAACCTTTATTTATTATATAGTATAGATTATTCTCTTCATATCTTGTTTGCAAAATAACCTAATTTCAGGCTCATCTCTTACTCTTATCCCGTAAAATCCATTCCCCTTTTCCTCATAGTCCTTATACTTTGAGCGACCTACAACCAAAAGCAACAACGGTTTATAGGAAGGACTTTTGACAGTTTAGAGGAACTGAAGAAAAGTTTGATGAAATTCATATCAACCATATGTTATATATCATTTACACGTCTCTTTTCTAGAAAATATGTGATTTATAGAGACAATTCATTGACTAATTTTCAATAATAGAGGCTTACACGATTTTTGAAATGACATTTAGCACAACTATTTTATAATTCAAGTACATCATAGTTTTTTACTAGTTCTTTGACTGATCATACGTTATTCGAAATAAATATAACATCCACTTAGATAGTGATAGAATTTTATATTCATGTAATCAATTCAATAGTCAAAAAGGTTATAATATGAAGACGATGGTAACGAACCAACTTTCGATTTATTAAAATAATATATTTTATATTATTTGAAGTGATGAAATAAATAAATTGAAAGTTTGTGGGTGTTATGTTGTAAATAATTGGTTTTGACTAACTTATGGCAAGAAGGAGATCAAAAATGAACTTGAGGGACTGATTGTGTAATTAAACCAATCTGGTTTTGGTTTTGGTGGAGAAGAACGCAGACACATTTGTGTGTGTGCTTGCGAAAATGAGAAGAGAGAAAGAGGTGGAGATGCTGGAAATCGAAATTCATGAATTGCATGAAGAATCTAGATGAGTAGTGGTGTTCATCTTCTTCAAGAATGCAAGTAAGTTCTCTATCAAACTTTGAATCCGCCATTAATGGTGTTCTTGGTGGGTTTTTAAGAAAATCAAATTAGAGGCTGAATTTGTGGTGGATCTACTTATAATCTAGCTTGTCTAATGTTGATTAAATGGTTAAAACATTCTTAAACCATCCAATTTAAGAATCTTGAAATTAGGGTTCTTGACGCCAAATTGGAGGTTTTCGATTTGGGGATATTTGAATGTTGAATTGAGGTTGGGTAAGTGTCTAGAGAGTTATTAGACACATAATTAATCATAAAACCCCATTTTTTATGATGATTTGTAAAATTAGAGTTTTTGGTGAATTTGGGTGGAACCCAAACGGGTCAAATGGGTGAATGATTGTGTTGGGAGGTTAAAACTTGTTTAAAGTGTAATTAATCAAGTTTAGAATGGGTGTAACCCATAAGGTATAGGGTGGGTGTTAGACCTCAATTGGTGAATGATGAAATTAGTGAATTTTGGAGTTTGACTTTAATGGGTCAAATGGGTTGAAAGGTTGTTTTTGGGTGTTGGAGGTTTGGTTAAGGTTGTGTTAACCAAATTAAGTTGGGGTGTTGATCTATAAATCATAAGGGTGTCTGGATTGAGATCATAGGATTGCTAATTGCAATTGTATTGATATGTGATCAAGGTATAAAGGAGCTAGTTTTGAAGACCAAATGGAATTGTCTCTAGCTAAAGGTAAGTGCTTTGCACTTACTTAGTAATAGATATGGTGTTAGTAACATGTAAATAGATTTGTGTAGTTTAATTCTATTTATGTGTGGTGATTTAGGGTAAGTTGACTTAGTGTGGTAAAGAGTCAATTAATGTGTGAAATATGTTGATTTGGTGTAATTTGACTTAAGTGGTAATGAGTCAAACTAGTGTATGAAATATGCCGATTTGGTGTAATTTGACTTAAGTGGTAATGAGTCAAACTAGTGTATGAAATATGTTGATTTGGTGTAATTTGACTTAAGTGGTAATGAGTCAAACTAGTGTATAAAATATGTCGATTTGGTGTAATTTGACTTAAGTGGTAATGAGTCAAACTAGTGTATGAAATATGTCGATTTGGTGTAATTTGACTTATGTAGAAAAGAGTCAAACTAAATTGTGGAATGTGGAGTATTGGTGTAATTTGACTTATATGGTAAAGAGTCAAACTAAGTTGTGGAATGTGGTATATTAGTGTAATTTGACTTAGTGTGTTATGAGTCAAACTAATATTTAATATGTGGTGATCTGGTGTAATTTGACTAATATGTGGTAAGAGTCAAAGTAAAATGCACTTGGTGGAATTGAGGTCATGAACCTCACATATGTCAATATAGCTTGAAGTGTTTGAACTTCACTAACGTCGTTGTTGCTTGAAGTCTAAGAACCTCACACGAAAGTAATTTGAGGTCATGAACTTCACAAGGTTGTGTTGTGGCGTTTGAGGTCTTTAGAACCTCATATAGAGGAGTTTGAAGTCTAAGAACCTCACATGGTAGTTATTTGAGGTCATGAACTTCACAAGTCGTTTTGTGGTATTTGAAGTCTAAGAACCTCACACGGAAGTTAATTGAGATCGTGAACTTCACATAGTCGTTTGTGGTGTTTTGAGGTCTTTGGAACCTCACAAGGAAGTATGGTAGGGTTGTTAGGTGTTTACAACATTCATGAAATGCTGTTGGTTGCTTAAAACGAATGGGGGTCGAGTCGGGAGGGTCGAAAAGGCTAAAACTTTGCAAAACAATTTGGCTGATTTTGGACCGGAGTAATTTACGGCGGGCCGGGGTATTTTACGCCCAAGGTAGCCTGTTTACGGTACTATTTACGCCCAAAATGTTGAATGTCGTTTTTGGTCGATTATTGTTGTAAGGGCGTATATCATTATTAATGGTTTATTTATGGAGTTTTATTGTAGGCAAGCTCCGGTTGAAGTCTCGGGTCACGCTTCGTGTCGGATTGGATTCTTAATACTTTTGGTGGATGTTTATGGTTGGAGTTAGAACTCCTGGTTGAGGAGTCTATAAACTTGTTTGAACTATCTTGTTGATGTTAAAACTGGTCGTTATCCTTAACCTGTTGGTCGTGGTTTTAAAACAACTTATGTCGTGGTCGTTTTGTTGTTATTAAAACGTGTTGTTTTGTCAAGAGTATGTTTATGGGACCTATTTTCGCATGATTTTGAAAGTTAAAATCGGTTGAAAATTTTGGGTGTTACAACTTGGAATCAGAGCAATGGTTTGAGGGATTCGGGTGTGCAAGACACTGAACTCAAACTTATTTGCTCTTGATAAGGTGGGTGTAATGAGAATCCAACGAAGGCATGACCGAGACACAGAGCTAAGGTGGAGGTTAGTAATGATATTTGTTGGTAGGTTATTTGGTGTCCAAGGTGTTTATGTGTGCTGAAACCTGTCTTGGGAGTTATCACATGAGGACAATGAATATACTTAGGCATAGTATATTACTAATCATGTCTGGCCAGGATGATTAGTAATGTAACATGTCTACGCGTCTTCATGTGACCATGTAATAATAACCATCACCAAGGAGTAAGTGATGGTGAATATATATCTATTTATATGTATATAGATGTAAATATACTTATATACATATAGGAGTATAACTTAAGATAGATGCCTATAGTTATGCTTATACACGTATGACGAGTCGATTGTATTAACACAGTTGGGGAATGACTGACAAAGACAGATGTTAGTAGGTGGAATTATAGACGGGAGTTGTCTTAAAGACTCATGTATGAAAGAGTTTACGCGTGTATTCACCTCGGGGATGATGAGGATCTTGAAGTTAGTTGGGAGAATTAGATAGCATCATTCTAGTGGAGGACGGCTAGAGCTTTCTATCTTGTCGTGTGAAACTTCCTTCAAGGAAGATAGGGCTCTTCGAGGCAAGCCTTTGGTAGAAACGAATGAAGCCTAAGGAGCGGGAGGAACAACTTTGGCAAATTAAGGAGGAAGAAAACCTTGTTTCCATAAGGGTTTCGTGGCATGCGAACAAAGGAGTTAATTGCTGGCAGTTTATTCGTTGGTTAGTCAACGATGCATCACTATAATGGTATTGACTTCAGAAGCAATCCATTGTGATTGTCGGATAGAGTACGATTCGCAGTGAGTCGACTCTGGGACATGGTGGAGAATTGGTTGAGATTTCTCCATAAGGAGAAAAGCTTAATGGCGTGAAAGCAATGCGTCGGGGTGAATTCAAGAGGCGTTCTTGAAATGTTTCTATCCACAAGCTATAGTGGACCGTGTATCTGGAGAATTCCTTTACGTGTGGTAGACTGGTGAATTGATTATTATTATTAAGGGCATGTTGTATGACTAAGCATAGTCTTGCCTAAATCTTGAAGTGTCGGAAGGAATGGAGTTAGATTGGCTTCTCGATACTTTCGATTGGCGATATAGAGTGGATTCTCCTACATGGTGTACAACTCTGGTGGAGTTGATTATTATATGTTGCAGGGAGATCAAACTCGGGAGACAGGTGAATCGTTAGGAGGATTTAGAGGTGGCTTCAAGAAAGCCAAATATTCTAGCCGAGCTAGAAACCTTTTGGGGAGGCAATACTTGTTACTGTCGTATGTATGGAAAGTAACTCGATTGGAGAATGATGGGACACACTATGCCATAGTGTTATAGTCCTAATAACATGTGCTACCATTGTTATAATTCGGGACACATTTGAAGTGAATGTCTCGAGCTAAAGCACAAGGGTGATAAGGGGGAGAAAATAAAATTTTCAAGCCCTTCGAGTCGGACATTTCTAACTACCAATGATGAGACTAAAGTCCTTTGGTTTTATTTGCCAGGTTGCGGGTGAAACAATCACATGGAATGGAGTCCTACGATTGTAGTGGAACTTGTGTGGTTACTTAGTGACCATATCGTTGTCGTGTGTGTCCAAGAGGTGACGTGTCGATCTGTTCTTATGTAAAGACGGTGAAACACATGGCGCATGAATTGGTGTGTACCTGGCTTATGCCATTGACACCAACCGGAGTAATGGAATACTTGATGTTCCAGTTTCGAGAGAGTTCATTAAGGGTTTTATAACCCGAGTGTCTCTTCTTGGAGTGTAACAATTCTTTGTAGAGTTGAAGAATGGAAGAATGCGTTGTGCTTCAATTATCGAGGTTGAACAAGTGACTTAGGTCCTAGATTCAACCAATGAATGTAGAGGAGGGTGATATCCCATAAATGGTTATGAAATCCATTGCGGATACTATGAGATTGCGGTGTGCCATTTTTAGCTTTGGTGGAAATCCATTTTTGAATGAGGTGATGAATTATGAAGGCATATCTGTAGACCCATCAAAGATAGAGGTAAACGAGGAAAAGTGATGTTTGAAGTCTTAGAACTTCACAAGTGGTGTTTGAAATCTTAGAACTTCACAAGTGGTGTTTTAAGTCTTAGAACTTCACAATGTAACATCCCGGAAATCCCTAAGATGATGGTTCGGGCCGGTGAATGACCTGACTCTCTAATAACTAAGAGAATTGTAAACTAGTCATACGGGATGCGTTTATCTTCTAAAATAAAGGTCCGGTTAGTCGTCTAATGAACTGTTTGGGATCGATATGTACGATGTAGGATCGTGAAAGTACAAGATGGTTCTGTTCTTAGTTGAAATTGGCGGAAACAATATCAACTACACAAGTATAATCGAGTAAACAGAAAGAATACTAATAAGAACACTGTTGTATTAAGCTTTTGCAGATAAACGATTACAATTGAAACTCAATCAAAAAGCACAAAAAAGCACACTTACAATGAAGTGTTTACACAGTATTTATCACTTAGAATCAAGACAGACCCTTGATTCTAAGGATCAGATCTAACACAGACCGTTGATCTGTTTTATATAGCTAACTATTACACGTTTAGTCTAAAGCTAGTTAACTTTATTGAAGCGTCTTCTATATGCATTATTACTTGCATGCTTGGAGAAGAGCATTGTTGTCTGTCATTGGTTGCACCATTGAGGTTCCTTCTGCTTTGAGTGTGTCAGTTGCTTTTGCAGAAAGTTGTCAGTGACGCTTGGCATGGATAGTCAGCTGCAACGATTTGTCTTCAAGGCACATAGCTATTAGCAGCAAAGATGAGGAACAGCAGCAAGATGTGACCATCCAAAGCTGCTAATGATTTGCCTGTCAGCAGCATCAAGTGTTGATGCTGCTGAGAAGCCTATCCGCAGCAACTTTGGTCTTCAACAGATAAGGCTATCCGCAGCAGATTTAATCTTCAGTAGGAGAACAAGTATTCGCAGCAGATAAGCTTGTCCGCAGCAGTTTGTTGGTCAGCAGCAAACTCTGAGATCAGCAGCATTTGTACTTAGAGAATTTTGTAGCCATCAGTCTTTGTTTCTACATACGAGTATGGAAACAAGGGGACCCGGTTGAAACTTCCAGTGCTTTAAATATCACTTTTACGCAAACCCTAGGGCCATTCTTGACCCTAGGAGAGCGACGGCAGCCAAGGGAGCCAGAGAAGACAAGCGGTGGCGGCCGCGGTGGTTCCGGGTGGTTTTCGCTCGATGGAAGCCAAGAATGAGATCAGGTAATCCCGTTTTATAATTGTTTACGTGTTTTCACTAGTTTTGCATGTAATTCCGATTAGGGCTTCGATTTTGGGGTGTCCATCTTGACGGCAGAGATAATGGCCGGTGGTGGCTGAGACGGTGGTAACCGGTGACTGCCGATGGCGACGGCAGCGGCTGAGTAGGGGTGTGTGGCAGTTGGCTAGGAGGGAGCATAGTGGTGACCCGTAGGGTGGTGCTCGACGCTTGCAATGGCGTGCAGCGACAACGAGGAGCCGGCGACTGCCGTGGGTTTGTTGCGGTAGTACGACTGTAGAACCAAAGACTGATGGCTACAAAATTCTCTAAGTACAAATGCTGTTGATCTCAGAGTTTGCTGCTGACCAACAAACTACTGCGGACAAGCTTATCTGCTGCAGATACTTGTTCTCCTGGTGAAGAACAAATCTGCTGCGGATAGCCTTATCTACTGAAGACCAAAGTTGCTGCGGATAGGCTTCTCAGCAGCATCAACACTTGATGCTGCTGACAGGAAAATCATCAGCAGCTTTGGATGGTTACATCTTGCTGCTGATCAACATCTTTGTTGCTGACATCCTTGTGCCTTGAATACAAATCGTTGCAGCTGACTATCCATACCAAGCGTCACTGACAACTTTATACAAAAGCAACTGACACACTCAAAGTAGAAGGAACCTCAATGGCACAACCAATGACGGACAACAATGCTCTTCTCCAAGCATGCAAGTAATGATGCATAAAGAAGACGCTTCAATAAAGTTAACTAGATATAGACAAAACGTGTAATAGTTAGCTAGATACAACAGATCAACGGTCTGTGTTAGATCTGATCCTTAGAATCAAGGGGCTGTCTTGATTCTAAGTGAGTATAAATAATCTGTAAAAACTTCATTGTAAGTGTGCGTTGTATGTCTTTTGATTGAGTTTTTCAATTGTAATCGTTTATCTGCAAAAGCTTAATACAACAGTGTTCTTAAAAGTATTCTTTCTGCTTACTCGATTACACTTGTGTAGTTGTTATTGTTTCCGCCAATTTCAACTAAGAACAAAACCATCTTGTAATTTCACGATCCTACAAGTGGTATCAGAGCTTTGGCTCAGATTAAACAAACTCACACTTGTTTAATCACTTCTGGTTCTATTCTAAACTCTCTCTCTTTCATCAAGTCACCAAGAACAAAGATGGCACAAAGCAACGGATTTGAAGACATCGGCAGCATCAACCGACCACCAAGATCGGTGTCTGGTGAAGACTACGACATGTGGAAAAATCGCATTGAAAGTTTTTTCTGCTATCAGGAGTACGGAATGTGGAAATCCATCAGGGATGGACCCTACATTCCCATGGTGGCATCTGCTGACTCTGGAGGACCATCAGTTCCAAAGGAGCCCTCCAAGTACTCAGAAGAGGATATAAAAAAGATGGAGGTGGACTTCAAGGCACTAGGAGCTATCCAAATGTGCATTCCAAATGAAGTTTTTCATAACTTCAGAAGATACAAAACCGCCAAAGAGCTCTGGGAGGCCCTCGAGAATATGTTTACTGGATCCGAGGAAGTCAAAGAAAACAGAAGAGACATCCTTAAGCAGCAGTATGAAAATTTCGTCTGGAAGGAAGGTGAGTCTCTAACTATTCTATATAACAGATATACTTATCTTGTAGGTGAGTTGCAGTGCTCAAAAGTGACGTTGGAGAATGAAGATATTCTTAAGAAATTCATCAGATCTCTACCTAGTTGCTGGACACTCTACACAGTGTCCATTAGAAGAACTGAGAATCTGAAGACTCTTCAGATGACTGAGCTATTTGGTATGCTCAAAACCTATGAATTAGAAATGATTCAGGCCAAGGAAAGGAGCTCAAGCTACCAAACAGCTTCAACATCCACCATCACCTCTTCTGCTTTTCACTCTGAGCACTCAGGTCCTAGTGCTAGCAACTACTATCATCCCATAGTCACACATCCTCAAACTCCTACCTCTAAAACAAACACATCACCATTTCTTCTTGAAGCTCGTTCTCAAGCCTCAACCTCTGATGCTTTTGTTTCTGAAAACTCAAGCAACATGTACTTTATCAAGGAGGATATTGAGTGCTTCCATCCAGATGATCTAGAAGAAATGGATATACAACACTCGTATGCCATGCTCTCTATAAGAGCAAAAAGGTTCTACTTTAGAACCGGAAGACCCATTCCAAGCAACAACTCCAACACCAGAGTTGGCTTGGATAAAAGTAAATTGAGATGTTACAACTGTAACCAACTGGGTCATTTTGCTAGAGAATGCAAGGCACCTAGGGCAAACCCAACTGATGACCGAACAAGACAAGCTCATCAAAGCCAACCTAGACAACAACAGCAACAAGCTACTCCTCCAGCTCAAGCTGCAACTTGTGTAGCTGTTGGAACTTCTGAATTTGACTGGAGCTTCCAGTATGAAGATCTGCCTACCAACAACCAAGCTCTTATGGTAGATACAACTAAAATACCGCCTCAGGTATATGAACATCTGTGTTCCCAAGCCTGTATTGATAAGGTTTTAGGCTACAGAAAGCATAATCAAAACCTCATAGATCAAAATGAAGAGTTTCATCAAATGAAATTTGAATTCAAAAAGGTCGAAGACAGTTACAAAGAAAAAATTAACTGCCTAAAGAAAGAGATTTCATCATTAAGACATGAACAAACCAATCTTGAAACTCAGATTGATGATCTACTGGCCAGATTAAAAGCTACCAGAGCAGAATTGGCAGAACAGAAAGTTCATGTCGACAAATATGAATTTGCATCCAAAAAGCTGCAAAGACTTTTGGATGCTCAAATTCATGAAAAGGTAAAAACTGGTCTGGGGTATCATGCTGAACAATATCAAGCCGTTGCACCTCTTGCTGACTACATTGCCATCCATGAACCAAGCTTCAATCTTGCAAATCTTGATATGGCCAACAGAAATCTTGATCCCTCTAAGGATGAACCTTTGGTGCAAGAATGCACTACCTCATCCGAGTCTGAATCAACTTGCTCAGACTCCTCTGAAACAAGTGAAGCTTCATCTCCTCCTACCCCTCAAGTGATTCTGACTAAAGATGAAGTCCCCATTATCCCTTCAGCACTAGTGCCAGCCATTTCAGTACCAGTTCCTACATCATTCAAACAAATCAAAATTAGTTATCCTCCAGAAGGTAGGAAGCTAAAAATTGAAAAGGGGCAGTCCTCAAATCCAATCCAACCAAAGAAGGTATTTGACATATGTCATGCGTCTGGAGAGAGGGGTCCATATGTTCAAAAGACATTGGAAGAAATCACCTTTGAGCATAACAAAGCTCACCCCTGGAACTTCAAAGACTTGTTCAAAAGAAAGGACTATATGTACTTTCAAAGGGACAAACTGGCGAAATCATGCTTTGTGTGTGGGAAATACAATCACACTGCCAGCACCTGCTTCTACTACCTTCAACAGCTAAGAAACCTCAAGCAACATGCTTTTGAGAAGACAAAGAAGAACAAACAGGTAAGAAGGTTTGAATCTAAGACAACTCGATTCAGAAACTCTCTTTCTCCATCAAGGGAGAAGTTGTCAAAACCTCTACAATCTTGCATCATCTGTGGTGAATCAGATCACTTTGCTGCAAACTGTAAGTTTAATCCTTTCAGTCAGATTCCTCTTCCACCCCAAATTATACAAAAGCCCATTAGTAAGGTGAAGAAGGATAGGCATAAGTCTGTTCTTAAACCATCAGCAGCCAACAAAACTGATGCTGATCGAGTAAAGCCCAAGCAACCAAAAGGAAAGCCTTCAGCAGCAAAGTCTGGAGGTGCTCAAGTAAAACCATCAGCAGCAACAAAATCTGCTTCTGATCAGTCAAAGTCCTCAGATGCAGCTTCTGCTGCTGAAAAGGCAAAGAGAGCTGGAAAACCACCAACTCATCAATGGAAGGCAAAGAAACCACCAAGCATCATCATTGGTTCAGTTGAATGCGTCTATCCTTTGTTGTAAATGTGTCTGTCCCTTATTGTAAATAAAAGTTATAAGTGAGCAGCATTTTTGTCCTTCAGCTGCTGACATGTTTAATTCTCAGCAGCAAAAGATTTGCATCTGACTGCTTTAAGTTATCAGCAGGAACAGGTTTCCTGCGGATTTCTTTAAGAGTGTCAGCAGCAACATCGTTGCTGCGGATTATTAAATCCATCAGCAGTAGATAAGTTTACTGCTGAAAGACTTAACCTTCCGCATCCACAGCAATCAAGTTTGCTGCTGATCGGTAAATTTAAGTCCAAATTAACTTTTACCCGCTGTTAAAATTCCCGTCAGTCTTTACCATGACTGCCTCGGTGTATTACAGCTGTAACAATAAAAGGTGAATTGGGTTGTACTGTACAAGTCATTTTGCTTTTTCCCTCTTCTGCCGTTATAAGAACGAATCAAATTTCCTTACCACCTCTTCACCTTCAATTTCACCCTAATCCCACATCACTTTCTCTCAAGTCCCCACCATATTCAAAGCCCTTCATCTTTAAAACATTCAAAGCCTGCCATATTCTGACCTTCCCTCCAAATCAAACAACAATGGCAGACATCAATAACCTTGATGATAAGTTCTCCCCATACCACAACCTTACAGCATATCTTACCAAAGGAAAGAAATCCGAAGGATTTGACGATATGATCGATTTCTTATGTCGATCAAAGATCTACTTTTCCCTCACCATCAACCCTACCATATATATCCCTCATATGAAGGATTTCTGGAGTATCGCCGTCTACTCAACCGAACAGGGAATTCCCCAAATTAAAGCCAAAGTAGACGGCAAGGATATCACCATCTTGGAAGCCACACTCAGAAAACATCTTAAGCTTCAAGATGAGGGAGCAGCCATCTCATACTCGAAGGACGAATACATGAGGACCTTTGTCTCCATTGGATACACTGGAAATCAAACCGAGTATACGATCGAGAAAGCGCTGATGGGCCCTCCATGGAAGTATCTTTGTCACACTCTTCTCCAATGCATATCTCAGAAGAGGAGTGGATGGCATCAGGTGAGCTCTGCACTTGCCTCCGCCTTCCATGGTATGGTCACTAACTAAGGCTTCAACTTTGCACACCTCATCTTTGAGGGTTTGAGATATAACCTTCAAGAGGGTGCAAAGCAGCAATTTTTTATGTACCCAAGATTCTTGCAGGAAGTTTTCAATCAAGAACTAAAAGAACTTTCAAAACCTGCAAGAATCTACATCATGTTGGGACATAAAAATAATATTTTTCAAAGCATGAGAACTGTTTCCAAAAAGTTCTCAGGGGTCAATGTTCCATTGTTATCTACAATGCTGAACATACAGAGTACCCCGGGTGACAGTTCAGCAATCCCAGCTGATACTGATCCCACACCCTCCACCCCACATCCTGAACAACAGTCTGCTTCAACCATTCGAACCCCTGTGCATACTACTAAGGATGCACAGGCACAAAAATTACTTACACCTGTTTTGGATGTTATCGTTCAACCGGAACACAGGGCCCTGGTTGCAACGACATATACTAGGAAAAGGGGCAAGAGAACTCCTTCTTCTCTTGCCTCCAAGGCCCAAACCCAACCTAACAGCCCTCACTCAGAATCACAACATTCTGGTGAGAATATCATAAGGGAAAGCCACATTATTAGGGAGAATCCTTTGGATGTCTCTCTATTAGGATCAAGATCACTTCCCGGATCTATAGAACAGCCCCCTGAGCCTTTCCTTTCTCTTCTAAACTTAAGTGTTGAGGAACCTGATCAAGATGATGTACCTTCTCCAACTACCACCATCTCGGAGGTACTGATTGATCTTGCTTCCAACACACCCATCCCAAGTTCTTCTACCCTGAAGGTCCATTCTAGGAGTTATGACAGAATGGATGTGGAAGAGGCTGTCACTACTGCTAGTCCATCAAATAACCAGGAGGACAGTGACAACATTACTAAGACCTCAACCACGACAACTCACAGTGAGGATGCTTCCTTGGAAACTCCCCTCACTGAGAGGAATCCAAGGTGCCAAGAAACCATGGGTGATGGGGATGAAGAGGCTAGGCCTAAGGCCCCATCTGGATCCAAGGATTCCACAACTGTGGATGAGGACAAACTGAAACTTCATAACTTGGAATTGACGGCCAGGGTGGCTATGCTAGAGGCTGAAGTGTCCAAACTAAGACACCAAGTCTCTATGCATGAAGCCCATCAATGCCCAACTGTACCTACTCCCTCTCTTGTACCAGTGGGCACCCAAACTGATGCTTATTTGTCCACTGATGCAACCAAAAAGGGGGAGATGGTCCCAATGGAGGAAGACTCAGACAATCTTGATGACTGGATTCAAGAGCAGGCTGTATTTCAGAGTACACTTTTCAAGCCAGCTTTTGTACAGGTTCATGACTTGCCAGCTTCAGATAATGAAGAAGAAGAAACATCTGAAGACTGGAAGTTAGTCGTCAGGGATGTTGATGAGATGATGAATGATGATGAAGACACAGAACAAATATATACATCTTTCAGCATCATCCCTGAAGCAGCAGCCATCATAAGTCACTCCACTGCCCCCAGTTTCCACTGACTTCAACACAGCTAGAGTTTGATACAATACTAGCTTGGGGGTATGATGGAAAATCTGAGAGGTTCTGGATTGGTTGGGAGTTTAGCAAAGTAGAAGAGCTAAACTGGGACTTTCTCAACTTCATCCAAGTCCTTCACCTGTACCATCTACAATGCATCAACAACTCAACGGACTTCTCAGCAGAACTTGCCATCGGCAGGTTCTATGACTTGATGGAGGATAATCTACCCAACTTTCAAAGACAAATGCAAGCAGCAAAAAGGGTAGCCTATCCTGAATCTTCAACAGCAGCAGAAAGAAGATTGACTCCTAGAAGACTTGAAATAATAAGGAGCAGTCTTCTCACTGAAGAAGAAGTTCTGTGCTTAAGAAGATTTCTGTACAACTCTATTGTCAAGGACTTAGATGTGCTGGGATGGGTAAGCACTAAGTCTCTTGACCACACCTTTCTGCTAAGCAACGGCTCATCTCTCACCATCAACACCAGGAACATCCTGCTACTGCCTACAGACTTTCTTTACAAGATCTTTCAACTCGGAGCAAATATCTGCAATGTCAACTCCCTCGAAAGCCAGGCAATGATGGCTACTGTCAGAGCACATCTTAAACAAGAAGGAAGGATTGCTGAAGCGGTATATGTGTCAAATTCTGACACTGATTCTGACTCAGCTTCCACTCGAGTAGACATCTTTGATGTTGCTTATGAATCAAGATCCACTATTAATGAAATGCTGATAGAACTTACAAGTCCTGAGTGTAAAACAGATGAAGCTAATGACCTTCCCTTATCAACCTATCAAATTGCCAATGAAGCTGAGGCTGAGATTCCCATAGCGGCACAATCATCTGCTGTTGTGATCAGTGAAGCCGAAGCAGAGGCATCCAACAAAGAAAAGGGAAAGGGAATTATAACCGAAGAAGACGAAGAGAGGTTACAAAGAGAAAAGAAAGAGAAAGAAGAAAGAAGAAGAAGAAGAGGAGATGGCTGAAACTAAGAAATCTCAAGATAGAATCACAGCCATTCTCCTCAGAGAACAACAGATCCAACTGTATGCAAAATAGTTAGATGCTCTGAAGGTAAAGATTCCTGTAGTTTATCATATTGAAGAAGATGAAGCTCTTGCTCTTCAACTGCAGGAACAATTTGATAAAGAAGAAGAAGAAATAGAAAAGAAGAAGAAGGAAGAGGCTAAGTTCAGAATAACTGATTCTGAACTAGCCAAAGAAATGAGAGAGGAGTGGGTAAAGGCTCTAGTTTCTCAAGGTGAGGATGCAGACTACCTTGAGAAACTATCAAATAAAGAAATCTACAGAGCCTTCATGGGTCAGCAAGGTCAATTGGCAAAGAAGAAACAGGCTGAAGAAGAAGAAGAAAAAGCCAAACAAAAGTCGAAAAAGACCATTGCCTTTAATAAACGGACCCATGAAGAAAGGAAAGTCATGATTGACTTCCTTAAGGCTAGAGGAGAGAGTGGAAAGAGGCTAGGTCCCATGAATTTCATGAACCTGCAAGCCCTCTATTTTAAAGTCAAGAAGGATGAGGAAGAAAGATTGGAGAAGAAAGGCTCCAAGAAAAGGGTAAACATTCAAGAAGAAGAAAGGAAATCAAAGAAACCCAACACTTCCTCAATCCAACAACCTTCCACTCTCCTTCCTAGACCTCCCTCCTCTCCTCCCTCAAAGTCCAAATCCACACACCCAGCTCCTACTCATCAACAACCTCCCAAAAAGAAAAATAAACCCACTTCCAAACCTGAAGACTCAAGAGAAATAATCAGATGGTCATACAGCCCTGAAGACTAATGGTTTGAAGTGTTCAGGGGGAGGACAGAAGCTAAAAGATCAATATATACTTCTGTCGATGAGGTACTACAGCTTCCAGATTCTGATCTAAGAAAAATGATGGAGCTGGGTGAATCCTCTGAACCTGAGAATGAAGGTGGGAGACATCTTTTGCTGGCAATCAGACATTACTTCAACCCCAGCAAAGATGAAATCATTGATGCCAAACCTCTTCAATCCCATACTCCATTCATCAGTTGGTCCTACAATGCTGAGAAAAATGAATTCACTCTGACAGATGTTAAAGGACAGAAGATGAGGTGTTCAAGCAAAGCTATCTTTAAAATGGCAAGCAAAGACATCAAGACTCTATCTGGGCTTCCTCTTAACAATCCCAGCATGGACCAGAGAGGATATGAGGTTGAAAGAATAGTCAGCAATATGCAAAAGCTTCAGCAACAAAGGCAGTAAGAGAATTTTGGTAGCATCAGTCTAGGGGAGTTTGTAGAACCAAAGACTGATGGCTACAAAATTCTCTAAGTACAAATGCTGCTGATCTCAGAGTTTGCTGCTGACCAAAAAACTGCTGGGGACAAGCTTATCTGCTGCGGATACTTGTTCTCTTGCTAAAGAACAAATCTGCTGCGGATAGCCTTATCTGCTGAAGACCAAAGTTGCTGCGGATAGGCTTCTCAGCAGCATCAACACTTGATGCTGCTGACAGGCAAATCATCAGCAGCTTTAGATGGTTACATCTTGCTGCTGATCAACATCTTTGTTGCTGACAGCCTTGTGCCTTGAAGACAAATCGTTGCAGCTGACTATCCATACCAAGCGTCACTGACAACTCTCTGTAAAAGCAACTGACACACTCAAAGCAGAAGGAACCTCAATGGCACAACCAATGACGGACAACAATGCTCTTCTCTAAGCATGCAAGTAATGATGCATAAAGAAGACGCTTCAATAAAGTTAACTAGATATAGACAAAACGTGTAATAGTTAGCTAGATACAACAGATCAACGGTCTGTGTTAGATCTGATCCTTAGAATCAAGGGGTTGTCTTGATTCTAAGTGAGTATAAATAATCTGTAAACACTTCATTGTAAGTGTGCGTTGTATGTCTTTTGATTGAGTTTTTTAATTGTAATCGGTTATCTGCAAAAGCTTAATACAACAGTGTTCTTAAAAGTATTCTTTCTGCTTACTCGATTACACTTGTGTAGTTGTTATTGTTTCCGCCAATTTCAACTAAGAACAGAACCATCTTGTAATTTCACGATCCTACAACGACGGTGAAGGACAACGGACGATTGAGAGGGTAACATCTCCGATAGGGGGGAGGAGTACGATGATGGCAACGGTGTCGTAGGGGTGCACGGACGAGCCCGGGTATGAGGTGAGTTAAGCTAGGGTTTTCATGGTGACATTGGGTGAATAGGGTTGTTACGCGATGAAGAAAACAGTGATGACTTGCATGGTGGTGCACGGTGGAAAAGAAGGAGGGCGAGAACAAATCCGATTAGGGTTTTACTATGTACTAAGGTTTCGCACAACGTGGTCCACATGCATGCATGGGGAGAGGATGGTTCGAGTACGTGTGCTCTCGTGGGATTATAGTTTGCATGGTCACGTTGTGCATGCATGGGAGGAAGACGGTTCGGGTATGCGGGTTCCAAATGAATCAAGGGCGGTCCGAATCACTTGAACGCGGGAAACTAGGGTTTCATGGAGTTGGATGGACAAGTGAACGGGACAAGTGTCGGGGTTTTATTATATAGTTGTACGTTATGCAACGTATGTTTTAAACGTATCCTGATCGTGTGATCATACATTTGACAGGTTCGGGATTTGAGCGAGTACGCGTGGTACAGAGCTAGGATTTGGACGCGGTATAACCGGTGAGTTTCTAATCCCCTCTTTTAAATGATTTTAATGTTTTGGGGCTATCGTACATACATTTAAGACATGTTTTATTACATTAATTGTGTATCGAGCTTCGGGGTCTAACCTGACGAGTTTACGAAGTTAATTATTTAAATATGGGCTAAGGGACTAGATGTTACCCTTAATACGTGTAGGTTGAAGGTGTGTGTATGGTCACGGGTTGTATAGTGACCTAATAGGGGTGAGTCGGGATGGTAGTTACGGGTCGTACGGGTACGACTAGGAGGTGTCACAGGGTGTGCATGTATGTTGTATGTACTTAATTAATGAGATATAGTATATGTATGTGTGTTGCTATATTAGCCGTGTACTGTGTTATGAGTTAGTCGGGGTGAGTCGTGATATAAGCTAACCGATTATGAATGTGTGTAGGATACCTTGTACTTGTGCTATGTGTGAAGTGCGGGTGCAGTTAACGAGTCATATGCATAGATTATGATGATTATACATGTGTTGTGTGCATTGTGTCGTTGTCCTTGTGACATGGCGGGTATTGTGTTTGCGTTAGTTTCATTATGACACGGCAAACAGGATTGTGGAGGACGAAGTCCTTCGAGAGGTTACCAAAGGTGACGATGTCCAATAGGACAGTGATGAGCTCGGGGTGTGTCGAACACCCTGACGAGGTGCAGTAATGAGGTATGTGTTTGGGTGCTTATATAATTGTGTTAAATTGCATACAAGCGTTGAGTTATATTTATTGTGCATGAGATAGTAATAATATGGTGAGTAGAGTTAGATTAACCGTTGTGTCAGGATTGTGATGTAGTGTTTATAACTGTTATGTCGGTGGATTTGTAAGAGCCTCGGTCAAGGCTGAGTAAGTGATGTCTAGAAACTTGTTGGGTTAACCAAGTGTCGAGTTAATACATGTACTTGAGTATGACTTATTAGTGTAGTAAGTTTGACCTATGTCCATGAGACTGCGGGATTATTATTATTATGGGATGAGTCTTGGGTAATGAACTATTATGGGATAACGTGTGATAACAGGGGTTATCTATTTGTTAATGAATCGTGGACCTATTTTATAAGGACCGTGGTTCCTGAGTAAAGTTTAAATAACTTTTGAGGTGATTTGGCTTTTAATTAAACTAAACTATTAGAACTCACTCAGCGTAGCTGACTTTGTGTGTACGATAGATTGTTTTGCAGGTAAGCGTTGCATTGACGTATCTTGGCTTAGGAGCGATGCTACTCGAATTGGTGTGCAAGAATTCGTGAGGTAACTTAATGACATTAAATAGTAATTAATGTTTTTAGAAAGACTTCCGATGTAGTTTAATATATCTAAAATGAGTATTTTCAAGGAAATAACTCGTTATGAGAACCAACTGTAGGGTGCCCGGTTTGGGGCCTTACACACAAGTGGTGTTTAAAGTCCTAGAACCTCACCAAGTGGTGTTTGAAGTCCTAGAACTTCACCAACGTTATTTGAGAATGAAGTCTTCGAACTTCAAGAGGGATTGTGATTGAGATCTTTGAATCTCAAAGGATGACTTATGATTAAGTCCTTGGAGATAAACTGAGTGTTTGGGTCACGGATAAGGAGTTGCCTTTCAGAGTTGTGAAAGAGGATTTGAGTAAGGCAATTGTCGTGTCCTTACTTGGAGAAACCATGTGCTTGTCGGTTATTTTGGTGCCTCTCACATTAGACTCGGTTATGTTGTTATGCTATGAGGTGGGATTATCGCGTATTCTCGTAGACAGTTGTAAACTTTATTGTAGCAACTAAAGGAGATAACTCGAGGAGGGAACGAGTGACTGTTTATTGGGTGGTTGAATTGAAGTCTCGAGCTTCAAAGGAGTGTTGTATGTATGTGATGGGATCCTTGAATCCCAAAAGTATGAAACACTTAAGACCTTAAATCTCAATGGATGAGTTGGTGTGGAGGTTATGAAACTTTCAATTATGAGGTGGGAGAAACTTGTAGTGGAATTGACTACGAAGTTATATGAAAATGGTGGGAGCTTGTTATAATTTTGGTAATGGCGGGTCGTATGGCTGAGAATGCATATTTCCTGTTCATAAAGGAAACTTACTCTTCCGAGTAGTTGCAGAATATCGATTTTAAGGAAGGGTGTGACACGGCGTGGTGTGACCCTACCTTTTTCTAGTCTGGTTGAAATTTCGGTTTTACTTATCGATTGGAGGAAATCGAGTGAGTAATTATCGTTGGTTAGAAGATGGTGTCATCATAATTACCGTTGAGTAATCATATGCCGATAATTGAATTACAAAATGGTGAACGGTGTCGAATACCGTTTGGTTGGGGTTGTATTGGATGTCGTGAGACTAAGAATCATGGTGTGATTCAAGATTTAGCGTGAAAGATCTTGTATATTGAGTGCGATTGAAAAATCCGCTCAAGAGGTTACATGAATCCCTAGTCGAATATAGGGAGAAGGTGTTTTGTTATTCAAATGGGCAACTTGGTGTTATAAAGGTTTTTCCCTTGAAAGGGGTGTATCGGGTTTGAAAACGTGAGAGACTAAGTCCCTGTCTGGTGGGACCATTTAAGCTCTAGATTATATTGGTAAATGGCTTACCATTGGAGTTACCATAGGAATCAAGTAAACTACATGTTACATTTCGTGTGGCCCATCCATGGAAATGTTTGGCGAGAGAAGCTGTCGTTTCTTCTCACAGTGAGGTTGAGGTTATGATTTTGAATCTTGTGGAAGAACAGGAGACTATCTTAAATAGTTGGACAAATGAATTGCACGATGAGGGATCTACCATGTATTATTCATTGAAATCACAAAGAAAGGTGGAATTGACTTTGAGAAAGTATAGAGGAGGATTGTTGAATTGCTACCCTAAGTTGATCATGTTGTGGCGGGTTTCGGGGACGAAACCCAAAGTTAGGGGGGAAGATGTGTAACGAACCAACTTTCGGTTTATTAAAATAATATATTTTATATTATTTGAAGTTGTGAAATAAATAAATTGGAAGTTTGGGGGTGTTATGTTGTAAATAATTGGTTTTAACTAACTTATGGAAAGAAGGAGATCAAAAATGAACTTGCGGGACTGATTGTGTAATTAAACCAATCTGGTTTTGGTTTTGGTTTTGGTTTTGGTGGAGAAGAACGCAGACACACACATTTTGTGTGTGTGTCTTGCAAAAATGAGAAGAGAGAAAGAGGTGGATATTCAGGAAATCGAAATTGGTGAATTGCATGAAGAATCTAGATGAGTAGTGGTGTTCATCTTCTTCAAGAATGCAAGTAAGTTCTCTTTCAAACCTTGAATCCGCCATTAATGGTGTTCTTGGTGGGTTTTGAAGAAAATCAAATTAGAGGCTAAATTTGTGGTGGATTATGGTTCATTAATTATAATCTAGCTTGTCTAATGTTGATTGAATGGTTAAAACATCCTTAAACCATCCAATTTAAGAATCTTGAAATTAGGGTTCTTGAGGCCAAATTGGGGGTTTTCGGTTTGGGGATGTTTGAATGTTGAATTGAGGTTGGGTAAGTGTCTAGGGAGTTATTAGACACATAATTAACCATAAAACCCCAATTTTTATGGTGATTTGTAAAATTAGAGTTTTTGGTGAATTTGGGTGGAACCCAAACGGGTCAAATGGGTGAATGATTGTGTTGGGATGTTAAAACTTATTTAAGGTGTAATTAATCAAGTTTAGAATGGGTGTAACCCATAAGGTCTAGGGTGGGTGTTAGACCTCAATTGGTGAATGGTGAAATTGGTGAATTTGAGAGTTTGACTTTAATGGTTCAAACGGGTCAAATGGGTTGGAAGGTTGTTTTTGGGTGTTGGAGGTTTGGTTAAGGTTGTGTTAACCAAATTAAGTTGGGGTGTTGATTTATAGATCATAAGGGTGTCTTAAATCCCAATTTGGTGTGTGGATTGAGATCATAGGATTGCTAATTGCAATTGGATTGATAGGTGTTCAAGGTATAAAGGAGCTAGCTTTGAAGACCAAGTGGAATCGTCTCTAGCTAAAGGTAAGTGTTTTGCACTTACTTAGTAATAGATATGGTGTTAGTAACATGTAAATAGATTTGCGTAGTTTAATTCTATTTATGTGTGGTGATTTGGTGTAAGTTGACTTAGTGTGGTAAAGAGTCAACTAATGTGTGAAATATGTTGATTTGGTGTAATTTGACTTAAGTGGTAATGAGTCAAACTAGTGTATGAAATATGTCGATTTGGTGTAATTTGACTTAAGTGGTAATGAGTCAAACTAGTGTATGAAATATGTTGATTTGGTGTAATTTGACTTAAGTGGTAATGAGTCAAACTAGTGTATAAAATATGTCGATTTGGTGTAATTTGACTTAAGTGGTAATGAGTCAAACTAGTGTATGAAATATGTCGATTTGGTGTAATTTGACTTATGTAGAAAAGAGTCAAACTAAAGTGTGGAATGTGGAGTATTGGTGTAATTTGACTTATGTTGTAAAGAGTCAAACTAAATTGTAGAATGTGGTATATTAGTGTAATTTGACATAGTGTGGTACGAGTCAAACTAATATGTAATATGTGGTGATTTGGTGTAATTTGACTAATATGTGGTAAGAGTCAAAGTAAAATGCACTTGGTGGAATTGAGATCATGAACCCCACATATGTCAATGTAGCTTGAAGTGTTTGAACTTCACTAACGTCGTTGTTGCTTGAAGTCTAAGAACCTCACACGAAAGTAATTTAAGATCATGAACTTCACAAGGTTGTGTTGTGGCGTTTGAGGTCTTTAGAACCTCATATAGAGGAGTTTGAAGTCTAAGAAACTCACATGGTATTTATTTGAGGTCATGAACTTCACAAGTCGTTTTGTGGTATTTGAAGTCTAAGAACCTCACACGGAAGTTAATTGAGGTCGTGAACTTCACATAGTCGTTTGTGATGTTTTGAGGTCTTTGGAACCTCACAAGGAAATATGGTAGGGTTGTTAGGTGTTTACAACATTCATGAAATGTTGTTGGTTGCTTAAAACGACTGGGGGTCGAGTCGGGAGGGTCGAAAAGGCTAAAACTTTGCAAAACAATTTGGCTGATTTTGGACCAGAGTAATTTACGATGGGTCGGAGTAATTTACGGTGGGCCGGAGTATTTTAAGCCGAAAGTAGTCTGTTTACGGTCATATTTACGTCCAAAATGTTGAAATGTCGTTTTTGATCGATTATTGTTGTAAGGGCCTGGGGGGCTCACATGGGAGTCATATATCATTAATAATGGTTTATTTATGGTGTTTTTTTGTAGGCAAGCTTCGGTTGAAGTCTCGGGTTACGCTTCGTGTCGGATTGGATTCTCAATACTTTTGGTGGATGTTTATGGTTGGAGTTAGAACTCCTGGTTGAGGAGTCTTTAAACTTGTTTGAACTTTTTTGTTGATGTTAAAACTAGTCGTTATCCTTAACCTGTTGGTCGTGGTTTTAAAACAACTTATGTTGTGGTTTTAAAACAACTTATGTCGTGGTCGTTTTGTTGGTACTAAAACGTGTTGTTTTGTCAAGAGTATGTTTATGTGACCTATTTTCGCATGATTTTAAAAGTTAAAATAGGTTGAAAATTTTGTGTGTTACAACGATCAGCTAATGTAATATTATTTTAAAAAGGGTTTTCTAATTTGAAAAATTTTACTTCTTTTAATGTTTTATTTTAAACTTTGGGTTTAACGATGGAAATAAATTCAAGTGTAATATTATGTTGAATCTTAATAGTAATAACGGTTTAATTCTTAAAGTTTCATTTCATCATATTTTTCTGTTTTAGGAAAATGGAAAATGTGAGAGTTGTGAAGTAACTCTAAAATATAACTTTTAACTAGCTTTAGACATGAATAATTATATTATACGTAACTATTGTTAATATAATTATTAATTTTGGGTTTGTGGTCTTTGAATCTTTGATGAGAGTCTCGTAACAAACTAAAATGTGTAAAATAAAGTTAAGATAAATGAAATATCGATGTTAAAAGTGGTTTGATTGAAAAAGAAAGGTTATGAGAAAATTGGTGAGAACTTGTCTCACGTGACTATAACCTACGGGTGTAATGTTACGTTTTGACAGTGCTAGGTTCCTGCTAATGAGTAGTAGCATGTTTTTGTTGCTCGGTTACTGTTGAAGGCTTGTGCGTGGTTGCTGCTCATAGGTAGCAGTAACTTGTTGTTGCTCAGTTACTATGGATGGACAACAATTACTTTCATTAAACCGATTAAATTGTTATTAAAACTAAGGTACTACCTTAGTTATACCTCATCTCCTGACCACCTTGAAAGACTTTGTATACTCTCGAACATACTCAAACAAGTTGAAGACAACAAAAGCACACCAAATGATTTTTTTAGTAAAAAGACATACATTTTCAGGTGAATTCAAGCTTGGTGGTCATCTCTGGTAATACAACGAACTTTTTTGATGTTGTACCCTGAGAAGCAGGCTTGTTCTCAGTGGAAACGTAAAATATGTATTAAAGAAATAATATCAAACAAGTTACCTCATTGATTCTAATTCTACCCCTTCTTCGTATTTTATTTATCCCAATTATAACCCATATTGTAAGTTCCTTTTGCATTGAATTCATGTTGTATTTTGTTTCAAATTTATGAACCATACTTCTACAAGGTTGAAACATATTTTTTAAAATATATCGTTTCATAATGCTCTAAACGATTCTATTTTGATTCAAACAAGTTTGTGTCAAGGGAGTTTCTGTCAAAACATTCTAAAAGATTTCTTTTGATTTAGATAAGTTTTTTCAAGACATATTCTTGGATAAAATTTTTTGATGTTCTCTTTTGAAAAAGATATATTTGTTTCCTAAACGTTAACCAAGAGAGTTTAGAGGTTCTTGACGGAATCAGCCGCTCCCACCCCCAATCTGTTAAAGGGTCACACTCAGGTTGTGAGTGCACTAAATGCGTGGAAGCAATTTGATTTCTTAGGCTGCAACTATGTGTTAAATGACCTCGTGTATGTGTTGTATAATGTGTAATGGGAGCCGTTAGATCACAAATACAAAACATAGGAGGAACTTTTGGTTTATCTTCGTATTGAAGAGGACAACAAGCTTGCCTAAAAGGAAAGCCTTATCCATGATTTGACAAATGCTAATATTGTGGAAAATGGTCGATCTTCCAAAGGCAAGTTATAAACCTAATTTTGTGCCACACGACTATGTTAAGGAACTCACATAAGCTATAAACCTAAACTTGCTACATAGACTTGAATGACTAAAAAGTCTTATGTTTTCAAATATTTTGATTGGTTTTTGAATCTTTACCTTTTATATATTTATTTAGTTTTGCTAATGTGCGTCGTATATTTACCAAGTAATATACCAAGTAAAAAAGACTAGGGATTGATCGAATTAGATGTCAAAACTCTAGTTAGGGGTGTCGTTTTTACTCTGATTAACTAGAACCCATTAAGATGGAACTCGCACCCATTTAAGATGGAACTTGAACTCGAAGTTAATATTCATTTAGGTAATTGGGTTAAAAAAAAGGTTAATCGGTTTAACCCGAGTAACCCGAATAATAATAAAAATGTATTTTTATTATTAATATTTATTTGTAATCTTAGTTCAATATATATCTTACCATTTTTAATGCTTATTTTATTTGACTTTTTTTAATATAGGATTAGAAATGGATGAACGGACATGAAGGTGACAATTTGAAGAGTGAATACTGTTAAGAAGTTTGTTGGTAGATACGATATGAAGTTTTTTTTTAGTTTATACGATTGGTTAATACAATTTGGTTTTATGCTTTTATTTGGCGCTTTTTTTTAATTAATATATGCGTTTACTGAATATGTTTGAACAAAAGATCGTGTTGGTAGTGTTTTATTTGACATTTGTGCTTATTATCTAATAAATATGATGTTAGGTTAAATTGCAAAGTATGTATTGCAACTTGTACCTAGAAACCTGAATACCGATTAACCCGACCTGAATAAACCCAAAAACGATTAACCCGAATCTTATTTGGGTCGATAAACGGGAATGATTCTTATAACAAAGACCCGAATAATTCGAAAGCCTATTAAAAAAACCCAAACAACACCCTAGCTGGAGTTTTATATATAAAAACTTCTTTTAGACAACATTATGATCACCACTTGCATCCATATATAAATTATCATTTTAAAAACAACTATTAGTTATATTATTTAGGGTGTAAACGAGTCGAACCGAGTCTGAACTCGCTCAAGCTCGAGCTCGGCTCTTTTAACTTAAGAGAGTTCGAACTCGGCTCGTTTGACTTAAAAGGGCTTGAACTTGAGCTTGACTCGTGAGTAGTTTTTCAAACCCGAACTTGCTTATTTATTAATTATTTAATTTATATATTTTTATAATTACTTTTATACATATATTTATAATTATAATTTTTATATATAACACGATATAAATAATATTTAATTATTTTTTTATTATAATTTTATATATAATAATTGTTATATAAATATATTTAGTATATTAAAAAGTTATATACATAAAAGGCTTGTTTAGACTCGTAAGTATGTTCGAGCTCGATAGTAAAGCTAGGGTTCCGGCCCGTTTATTAAATAAGCCTCAATTAAAGCTCGAAACCAAACTCGAATTTATTTAAGCTCAAGTTAATTCGAGTCTTTGTTTTAAACCCATTTTTAGAATACCCATCATCAAATTGATTATTATTAAAAGAAAACTTATAAAATATATGGGTGTTGCTATAGATAACTCCTAACTTATACTTTTTAATTTTTATTATTACGTAGTTTTATTGTTAATATTGTTATTTATAACATCCAAAACTCACGCATTCTTTTTAAGATTTTAGAGAGAGAAACTAAAGATTTCAATGGCGACATCGAAGCTACAGGCTCTCTGGAATCACCCAGCTGGCCCCAAAACCAGTGAGTAATTCTTGTAAACCTTTTCATTTTCGATTTAATCATGATAATTACGTCAAATTAGGTTCTCGTGCTTTTATGAAATTTGGGGGATTTAGGCTGGATTGATGATCTGATTTACGTGTTGTTCGATTGCACACGAATTAAGTGTTTATGCATCTCTTGATTGAAGTATTGAAATTGATATATTGAGTTTCATAGATGTGCTGCAATTTTGACTTTTCAAGTCAAAGGTAATACTTGTTGATTGCAAAATGGATATGGAATTTGGTGCCAGTTTACCTCCAATTTATTTCTGCCTTTGTTTATATTTTAGTAAGTTTGTTCTGGGTGTCATTTTTTGTGTGGAAATGTTCATATTTAACAGAAAATTTAGAGTTGACAGGTAACCTGTTTGATTGTCAAAGTCAAAATGTATTTACTGGATTTTGATGCCACTTTTGGCGTACTTTTTTACTTTCATTGAAATTGACATGAACATGGTTATTTTTTCTAGGAAAACTTGATAAATGCATAAAAAAAGCAGGAACTATTATGTTAAGAATTTAAAGGAACGAAAAAAGAGTAAAAATTAGGCAAATTCAATGTCAAAGGATAATACCCAAGAGAGAAACATGAGAGTTTGTTCCTAATAAGGTTTTTATAACCTTCAAGGGGTGGTGCAGTGGTAAGCACATGCTCTCTCTATCCTAGAGGTCCTAGGTTCAAATCATGCTTTCACTGGTTTCTGCCATAACCTCTTGAAGGCTACCTGCCCAGCGCAAGCTGCGCTTTACCTGAGTATCGGCGGGTCCCATGGGTTTACCGACAACGGGTTCCCATGGTCATCAGATAAGAAAAAGTAAGGTTTATATTGACTGGTAAGAAAAGCCATGGGGATCTTTAAGGACATAGATTATGTGTATGCATATGAGGACTAGAATTAGTTGTGCTTAAAACTTTTGAAAAGATGTTGAAGTTTGTTGGTACACATTCATAGAGAAGGAAATGATATTTGTTAATATGTATTTATTTTTACCAAAATAACATTCTTAAAGGTCGGTTAAACAACTAGAGATATCAAGTTTAAGTTTTTGGAGCCAAGGCTTGTCATTGTTTTCGTGGAGCTATTGTTTTGAGGTTCTAGTTGTTTACGCAGTTGCAAGACATATGTGAGTGATGGTGTTAGGATAAGTAATTATCCCCACCACAGTAGTAGTTGCCGGAGAATCCAATTTCCATCGGTGTATGCCTTTAACTCTTGAAGACCATATGCCCAACCCATTGGTTAGCAGGGTATTGGTGGGGCCCGCGAGTTTTCCGCTGACGGGTTCTCATGGTTTTCAAAAAGAAAAATAAAGGAAAAGAAAAAAGTAGTTGCCATAATGGATAATTGATATTGTATTTATGTGGTTCAACTTATGCACATGTCCATGGTGTTGCTATGACATTATTAATAATTATAATCAGGAACCATGTAGATCCACGGATGCTTGAAAAAATGTTTTCTTAAACTTTCACTTCTTTGAAAATCTCTTTCTTAGATTTCTTTCTTTCACTGATCATTTGTGTGTGTGTGTATATTATTAATTGACTAATGTGTTCTTGCAGTTCATTTCTGGGCGCCAACTTTTAAGTGGGGAATCAGCATTGCTAATATTGCAGATTTTGCCAAGCCACCTGAGAAACTTTCTTACCCTCAACAATTTGGTATTTTTTTTGGCTGCAAATCTTTTATTTCTTGCATTTGTTCCTCTTCCTTTCTTACACTTTATGGTTTTGGTTACTTTATACAAATTATGAGGACAACAACATATTGAAAATTAAAAAACTGAAAATCTATGTCGAAGTTTGGGATTTGGAGAGTTATAAGTTTGAATTTTCGAAATAAGAAACGGATTATTTCTTTGGGAAAAGGGGGGGGGGGGGGGGGGCTATGATCACACAGTTAGTGCTGTGTTTACCTCTTTATCATTTATTTACAGCTGTCACAGCCACCGGAATAATCTGGTCTCGCTACAGCATGGTAATCACCCCGGTAAGTCAAATTCTTATACTTTATCGATATGTCTGTACCATCAAAATTTCAACGTTTGATTTTGGTACACATTTATATGTGCAAAATCCCCATCAATAATGACATATATATGAACTTCTAGAGCCTGATTAACACCAGTGACAGTTGTAATAACGACATTGAACAGCTAGATATCTTTTATGGGTTTTGGTCATACAATAGCAATGTAGTTATTCCAAAGTTCTATTTTAGCGTTTGTACAAATTGTTGTGTCAATTTCGTCAGTCAACTTTATAGTGTTGTGCCATATTAGTCATTCGGTCACATGATAACCTGTTCAATCGGTAAATATGCTGATATGGCATCCGTATGGCATTTCTTTTGAACTATTAAATGCTTCACATTGGTCATTGTACAGGTTGTGTGTGTTGCTAATTTAATCGTTAAACTTTGTAAAAGTGTTTCGTTGTTTTGCAGGACTTGTGCGTTTTCTTGATTTTAACTTCTTGATCATATTTGATACTTTTTATTACAGAAAAATTGGAACCTTTTTAGTGTAAATGTTGCAATGGCTGGAACAGGATTGTATCAACTCTCCCGGAAAATCCGGTAAGTCGAACTTGGGATTACTGAATGGACATGTCACTTGTTATCGTTAAGTTTCTAGGTGTTACCTTAGTAGGAATTCTGTGAGAAAAGAAGGAAAATGATGAATAAATTAATGAACTTGTTAGAAAACGCCGTAAGTTTTTTTTAGGTAATTATGAGAACCCATTATACCGCCAACACCCTGCTAACCAACGGGATTAGGTGAATCGCAGCTTGTGCTGGCAGGTTCCATTCAAGTGAAGGCTTAGAATTGAATTAAACACACAAGAACACCGGAATTTAGGAGACAACCCGTCTCAACTCTAAGAATTTTATTATGAACAAAAATCACACATTACAATAAAACCTAAACCCTATATTTATACTAAATACTAACTTAATCACCAAGCTATATAAAAAGAATTTGACTTCAAAATAATTCCTCTAAACCAGGAATAAATTACAACCTAAAAATAAATAAATTCAAAAAAAAACTACTGAATCAAATAACTAATAAAATTTCTTAGGCCAACCAAGAGTTATGACAGGAAACAGTGAAAGCAAGATTCGAACCTTCATACGCTTACCATTGCACCACCCCTTGACCATGCAAGCTAGCAAAATGATTCGACTTTTTTGTCAAATGTCTAGAGTCTAGACCGTCCTTCAATACAATTTTAAGGGAATTATGACCAAAATCAACAATTTTGAGTCTTTTGCAATTGAGTATTATAAGTTGGAAATTTTCTAATGCTAGTTCTTGGGATTTTTGGTAACCGTGAGAACAAGTTACGCAAGATTGAATTTGTTGCAGTTCAAAGTTGACTTTGTACAAAAGAGACCATTTTTTACTTTTGTGGTCCAATTTTATTGTTTAAGCTCAAAATTGACATGGAACTTATTACAAATTTATGATGATAGTTACTATGGATAACGATCTTGTTTATATTGACCGGCAGGCACGACTATTTTAACGAAGAGGAAACAACTGCTATAAAGGAATGACGGTCAAAAACTCGAAGCAGCAAAATCAAGACCTTGCTATAAAACAATTTGCTTTTATAAACTTTTGTGTTGGTCTTTTTAAGTTTGTTTTCTGGAGAATGTTGGAGCTTGATGATTGTCCTAAAATAATGTCATTTGTTTTTTTCTCCTTGTGCTTTTAATTATTCATTTCATGAGCTTCCATTTTAATAAGCCCAGAAAAAAACTGACATGATTCACAGATGAAACCTTAGAACTTGTTTGACCTGAAAAGTCAAAGTATACATTAAAACTTACATCACTGGTACAAACTGAAACAATATTTCTCAATCTTTTAATTTGGTCCAGAAACAATTCAATTAGTCACCATTTCTTTCAATTTCTTTCCCATATAAAAAGAAAATCTAATAAAAATAACACAATTTATCATTCTTGATCTTCTGTTCCTTCTCCATCTTCATCTCCGTCTCGGGCATTCAGATCCAATTTGCTTTCATTGAGATCTTGCCTTCCTATATTTTTTTCTTCAGAAACCTGAAAAGCAAAGTTTAGTAAGTGTTGGAATCTCGACACAACCAACCCGAGTTGACCCGTATGTCAAAATCGCTGATTGTTAGTCAATGGTGTGGTTTCTTAGGTCTTTTAGAAACAGAACATGTAAACCCCAAACCCTGAAAAACAAAGTTTAGAATGTGTTGAAATCCCAACCCAACCAGACCCGAGTTGACCCATATGAAAAAATCACTGATTTTGACACACTCACTAGACCATGCATTTTGCAGTGTGTCAATGGTGCGGTTTCTTGGGTCTTTTAGAAACAAAAGATGTAAACCCTAAACCCTGAAAAACCAAGTTTAGAAAGTGTTGGAATCCCAACCAAACCCGAGTTGATCCGTATGAAAAAAAATCACTGATTTTGACACGCTCACTAGACTGTGCATTTTGCCATCTGAGAGTGAGTCAATGGTGCGTTTTCTTGAGTCTTTTAGAAACAAAAGAACATGTGAACCAATGTACCTCATTCTCTTCAATGGGAACATCATTAATGTTGGGTTTTCCATCTACGCCGTCAACCTTTGAGTTTGGGCCTGTCTCAACAGATTCATCGATAAGCTCCTCTGGCGACTCTTTCTTTTGTTCTTCGAGTAGGGCTATCTGATGTAAGCCATTCACAAGAAACCATCATTCATAAAAGAAGATACTTTCAATGGAAGTGTTTGATTGGTAGTTAAATACTTAAAAACATCTATAGTACTATTTGACCATATAAGTAATTTGTGATAGTTTCAAAGGGCAAATAAACGATTTTAGATTAGACACCGGTCTCCTTGGAAAGTCTGTATATTTCAAATTAAATACACAAAATAGGCAGCCATGAGTAACTTTAGTGAAAGAATCTTGCACCAACATTAGTTCTAAGTTGGGAGACAGTTTGAAATTGATCTTAAACTCTTAACATTACCTAGATAGAAATCATGACTGATATTTGACTAGTGCCAAACCTTCCCAAACCCTAGGTAGTCAAAGGAGCAGGGGCAAAGAGTGAGCCTTGAGCCTAGGCTGGTTAGACTAGTTTAGACTGTTTTTTGGCTTGTTTACACTGTTTTAGACTAGTTTAGGCCGGTTTAGATAGGTTGTTTGCGAATTCTGGCCTTTTCTTTCAGGTTTTTTTTGCACCTCTGCTCCTTGATGGGCGCAATGCGTTTTTGCTATGCTGCGCCTGGGTGCATACGCACGCACCTTTGGCGCCTTTGACTACATAGCCCAAACCCGATACTACATTACTACTTTCGATGGCAGAACATGTGGCTACAATATGATATGGTGCGCAGAAACTATACTTTTCTAGACTATTTGTATTCTTTTCTAGGTTTTTAATGTTGTTTGCCCTTTCTTGCAGAATTAATGTTCAATTCCATCTGGGAGATATTCTGCCTTATGATTAGTTTTTCCATACAATAAACACTAACATTAGGTCAAAAACAATGTAATGCCCTGAAACTTTAATCTACTAAGAGTCTCTTCGCGTATCCAATCCCTCAATATCCCTTTCAAATATTCAATCCACACAAACATGAACAGAATTCAATTAAAAACCCTAGAGTCTCCTTTCTGCAATTCAAACCACAGTAGTAATAATTTCAAATTCAAGCCTAACATAGTTAATCTTACAACTATAGCATTTCAAATCAGACAATATAAACCCTAATTTGACAAAGCATTCAAAACTGACAATCAGATCAAAACATCAATAGTAAGTGAGAGGATTGATACCGGAATATACTTGATCTTACGGAGAGGAGGCTCTTCATCCTCTTCACCGGCGGCAGCTTCGTCCTTAGCATCACCGCTGCTATTGTTATCGCCGGCGGCGCTTTGACTTTGACTAATAGGAGTCCATTTATACAGCATAAGATGAGAGGCGTTGTCGTTACTACCGTTAGAAGAAGAATTTCCGTTACTGTTAATGCTAGCTTGGTGATGATGATTATTATTCGATACGGCGGCGTTTGGTGGCGATACCTGGACCCACTGCTTCTTCCACTTCCTCACCGGGCCTGTGAACACGGTGGCAGGTCCGTACCGAGTCGAGGATCGGCCGAGTCGCGCTCCGACTCCCTCCATCTGTAAAAAAACGATTAGGATCCGTGTCGACTCGGTGGCGATCGGATCGGAGTAAGGACCTCCGGCGATGGCTTTTTTAATTTTTTTTATCTCGGTTTAGAGATCGGAAAGATTAGGTACATGCGGGTATCCATAGTTTTGTGGAGTGCCGTTTTAAAAATATACTACGAATTATTTTATTGGAAATAAAATATGTAATGATTATAAAAATTAATTATTGTTAAATAAACAAAAAAATTTGTTTCGTATTTTTTATATGATTTTAAAAGACTTGGATTGCGTAAAGTCGTTAAAAGGCTTACCATTAGGGATGTTCAATATTTGGTTTTAAACTGATTAAACCGATAACCGAAACCATTTAAAACCAAACCGAATTACATATTTGGTTTTCGGTTTGGCTTTGGTTTCAAGATTTTGAATTCGGTTTGAATCGAAAAACCCGAAATGAGTTATACCACTATTTTAATTCATATTTTATAGTTTACCCAATTCATTTATAAACCAATACCCGTATATGGATTATAAATCATTATTTGATGAAGGTATGTTTTTGTTTAGATTTTCCTAAAATGTTGTGTTGTTTAAACCGAATAAGTTAATTCGGTTTGTTAGGTTCAAACCGAAAACCAAACTGAATTACAATGTGGTTTTAGGTTCGGATTAGGTTTCCTCAAATATGGTTCGGTTCGGATTGTGGTTTCAACCAAAAAACATATCAACCCGAATAACCCGAAAACCCGCAACCCGACCCGATGAACACCCTACTTACCATAAATTTTTTAGTTAGTAAATAGTTTATATGTAATGAATATGATCAGAAAAATATATTTTAAATATTAATCTTACATTTAAAATAAATTGATTTGATTAGCATGAAATATTTCTTGACCTTAGCTTTCTTTGTGCCCATTGGACGAGACAATATGTCGTCCACTTCATAGTCGTCCACCTTAAGAGGAGTATCCACGTTGAGATTTATACAAGTGTTGCGTTAGAAGATGTGGTGTACTTCCCTGAGTAGACAACTAGACATCTTGCTTCTCTTATGTTATATATTTTTTTCCGAAGAATGTTCCATCATATTTATATTAACGTTAAAAGAATGACGATTACAATAAAGTGGCAAGTAAACGGGCAACATGCTGCACCGCAACCCCCTTTTGGATAGCAAAACCGATACTGGTGAAAGGTCAACACATATTAACCTCAAAACAGAAAACTTCTGCTAAAAACTTATAGAAAAGAAAACTTCTTGGGGGGCATTTATTCCAAATAATCTATTAATAAGAAAGCTTTATGGGGTTAACACATATTAACCTCAAAACAGAAAATAGATTGACCAAAATGAAACTGGTGAAAGGGATACCATAAAAACAATATGTTCGTGCACTACATGTATGAAATGTAAACACCATCAAGAGGCACACGGATATAAGGAATAGAACTTCATTGTCAAGCCATTGCATTCTAGAATAATGAGTCTAGGCAGGAAGAGGTATTATCTATCAGATGTAGATGATTACTCCAGATTCATTTGGGTGTTCTTCCTATCTACCAAATATGAGACAACAATGACTCTCATATTCTTCATCAAGAATGTTTAAAGGTAAAATAATAATCAAGTAAATGTGATAAGGTGTGATCAAGGCGCAGAGTTCAACAACCATACGATGATTACTTTTTATGAATAGAGCGGAATTTCTAGGTATTTTGTTCACCAAGAATTTCTCAAAATGGTGTTGTTGAAAGAAGAAATAGAACCATAATTAAGGCTGCAAGGACCATGCTTGCTGATGCTAAAATCCTAATGACTTTCTAGGCAGAGGCTGTTAACACAATAGTTTTTGTTTAAAACAAGGCTTTCATTACCAAAATGCATCAAGTAGCATCCTATGAAGTTTTGCACAATAGAAAGCCATCAAGTAACTCTTGTCATGCTATGCTATAGATATGCTTGCTTGCCACTAACCTTTTTTTTGCAAGGATAAGCAAAAGTGCATCTTTTAAGGAGGAGTTCTACATTTGAGGGGGAGTTTTCTAAAGATGTGCAACTTTAAAAGGGGAGTTCTCTTTTTGCTATTGACAAAAAGGGGGAGAACAATAGAATTACTTGAAAACTTCTATGGGGAGATTAATACTCATAGGGAGAACGAGAGAAGTACTTTACTTGAAGAACTTAGGGAGACCTGAAATATGGGGAACAAGAGATCATATGAAGAACATGGTTAGACTTGTGACATAAGGTATGTTGATATTGTTAACATGATCATCTCTATACTTACAAATGTCTCACAGGTAATTAATTTTTGCATTATCAAAAATAGGGAGATTGTTGGGACATCAAACTCTAATTAAGTTGTGATTAAAATATGAGTAACCCTTATTTTAATAATGATAGATATTAAACAACTTGTGTTATCAAGTGTTCATTATAGATGATCATATATCAACATACATATCACTAAACATATGTATCACAAAAATATGTGATCAAAAAGTCGTAACATGTTCAAAGTGATGAAATTAATTCCACGTTAATCTACATACAAAAGGTGATGATCAAAGATACTATTCATGATTATTGTTAAAGATCAAGATGCAATCTTCAACAAAACAACTTGGATGAATATGTGGTGGAATTAGAGAGAAATTAAAAATAATAAAACACATTATAAAAATAATTTTTTATAAAATCAAAAATATTTTTATAAAATATCAAGTCATTTTCATAAAGTTTTTATAACGTTAAGATAGAGATTTTATAAAAACTAATCCTTGTAACAAAATCCAAATGATTTAGTTAAGATTTGAATCTTGAATTCAACATTTGAAAATGGTTGTTAGTGACATGATCTTATTGGGAACTTGAGTTGGATAACAAGCAAAGTACAAATAAAAAGCTTTTGTTCAATGGGTAAAGAGTCTATGCTTGGAAATAGGTGACAACTCTTATCATGAGGTCAACTAAGATGTTTTCAAATGTGAAAAATTCAGGAAATGACATTTGTGTGTAAGAGTGGACAAAGCTAACGGTAAAAAAGGAAGCACCCACGGCTTACCCCCAGCCTCACGGTCGATGGGCGATCGATCGTGGCTATGGCAGCCTTGGTGACCTCCCTGATTTGACTTGTGTTTATAAATAGAGGTCTTATCTATCTTTTATACTCACCCCTTTTGCTCTGAACACTTTCAAATATATATCTAATATATATCTCTAATTCCGTTGTTATTCTAACATCATTTGAAGAGAGAAGATCAAAATCAAGATAAAAAAGAAAAAGTTATGCTACAACTTAAAGAAATAATTCTTGTATTGTATGTGAGGGGTCTCCACTAATAGTGTTTAGTAAATATTGTAATATGTATCATGATATAATGATGAAGTGTGTGAGATAACACTATCTTGACATAGTGTTAAGTTGATGGAGATCACACTATCTTGATATAGTGTTGATGTGTTGAGTGTTTGTACTATCTTGACATAGTGTTTGGTTGTGGAGTTATACCCTATCTAGACATAGTATATACTTGGGTGAATTCACTATCTTGATATAGTGAAAAGTGTAAAGACTACTATCCTAACATAGTGTGTCGAAGAAGGTGATCACTACCTTGGATTAGTGAAACGAAGAAGGTGATCACTTCCTTAATAAAGTGAAACGCTTTGTACAAGGTGATCGCTACCTTTGATTAGTGAGACATTGGTGTGCCGGTGATCTCTTCAGTTTAAGGGAAACGGCTAGTGGAGCAAACTCTTGATTGGAGAATCGAGGAGATGATGTAGAGTGGCAGGAACCGAAACCTGTAACAACAAGAACCGGTACAATCACGAACAGGGAGCATACACAACCAGTAGTAACAGAAACCTTTAGCATCGGGAACTAGTACGATCCAGAACCAGTAGCAACCGGAACCTGTAGCATTTGGAGCTGGTACGATCCGGAACCGGTAGCATGCAAAACCAATAGCAACATCAACTTGAACAACTATAAATTCAGTTTTGTCTTTCTATCCCTTAAACTCTTTACATACATTGTATAATCATATCCTTGAGTTTTAAACAAGAGATAATTCATACTTAATCAAGTTTTAAGTAAAGAAATTTTCAAGAAAACTTATTCAACCCCCTCAGTTTTCCACGGTGCGCATGATGTGGCTACCACGGTTTTGTGGACACGGTAGCGGATTTGTTTCATTATTATTGTTGATAATATATTTTTAAGAACTAAATAGCAAAAGCTGACAACAAAAAATAGAAAGGATGCTGGGTGCCAGACTCAAACCCGCGACCTGGGTGTTAGGGGGAAGCGCAAACCAACCACTAGGTCGACTGCTTCTTCTAGATTTAGTTTATTGTATATGTACATGGGCGAATTCAGGTGATGCTTAAGGGGTGAGAAGGCATCCACTCAAATAATTCACATTAGTGTAATTTTTTATAAAATTATACCGAAAAAGATAGACACCTATACATTTTTTTACGAGATACTTTAAAAGAAAGTGAGAAGAGAGATGAAAGAAACCAAAATTGGAGTTTTTCCAAACTCCAATGACCCTGGTCCGCTGCAAAGAAGAAGAATTGCGTGAGAAGAAAACTGAAAATTGATTTACTAAATAATAGCTAGCTAAAGGCTAAAATGGATTAAAATGATAAAAATGGACTGTCTGTAAAGCTAGTGAGTGACACTAGCAAGTGCGACCTTATTCCACTAAATTCAAATGAATTGTTTAAATATTATATTATTTCTTATTATCTTAAAGTGTTTTTATTAATTTTGTATTCATTTATTTTATGCAGTGCTGTAAAAGTCGGGATTAATCGGTAATCAGAGGTCTACCATGGAAATTTCATCTAAACAGACCAATAATGAGTAGGCTGTCCAAATTGGACCCTTGGTTTTAACCCGTTAACCTGAGTTCCTGACCCGATCCATGGATCCATGGGTTTTAATTTTTAATTTAACCAGTGTTGTCATCGACATAGGTTAATTTTGACGCCATCGACCCTTAACTGCAACTGCAAGGCTTTGACATCGACTCTCATTGCCTCCTCTTCTCCAACATCGACCGGAATCCCTCTTGCAATTGTTGTCGCCGCCGATCTACTCCCGGAATCCCTCCTGTTCTCTGACATCGACCATCTTGTTCTTCGACCATCTTGTACTTCAAATCGAGTTTTAAGCATCCACCCTTCTTGTTTCTTCTTCATTTGAAATCGACATCCACCCTTCTTGTTTCTTCCTATTTTTATATTATATGGAATCGATGGAATCAATGGAATCAACCACTAGTCAAAGTGCTAAGACAAAATGAATTTTGAACTATTTGATATTTAAAGTATTTGAACTAATGTAGTAATATTTTAATGTTTGAATTTTTAAGTACTTGATTTGTTATGTTAAAGTTTAATTGTTTAAGTTTGAACTATACTATGTGAATTTTGAAGTATTTATGTGAATTTTGAACTATTATATTCATATCGATGTGTGTGTGTATATATGTATACTAGCTTAGAACCCGTGTCTATACACGAAGTAAAAAATATCAATATATAAAATTCTTAAATCTTTATGTATATATTTTACAGGTGTAAAAATGTATTACATATACTAAGAATAGAAAACAAAATTCAAAATATGTAAAAATTAATATATGCTTGGGTTTCGAAAATACGTTAATTACTATTTAATGTAATTTGACTTTTATTTTTACTATTTGATTGAAAATAAAAGTTACATAATTAGATTTCAAAGTTTCTTATAATAAGGAATAATTTAAAATAAATGTGATTTATTAGTATAATTAGTATTTTCTTTAAAAACATATTATTATTATTAAAAGATAGAAGTGTATTTAATAAGAGAGAGAGAGACGGGAAAAAAAATAAGAATGAATATGGAGGCGACACGTGGCATGGAAAACCTTTATTTATTATATAGTATAGATATAGATATATAAGTTTGAAAAATTACATATAAAAATTCAAATCTGATTAATCGCTAGACGGTACCCCACCACCCGATTAGTGCCTAGCGATTTTTACAATACTGATTTTATGTTACGATAATTTTATTTTCAATGAGTTTGCTTATTTTATAATATAATGAAATAACTTATTTATTTTGTAAAGCTTTTACTGTTATATTATTTATTTATTTCTATTTTCTTTTTATATTCTAACTAACACATTTAACAATGTCGGTGGTAATTTGCCACAGAGAAAATCTACCCTTAACCTCGGTAAATGTCACAATTTACCCTCAATTTTATAAAATATCAGTTTAACCCCTTCAAGTTTCTTTCTCAATTAATTTTGTTAGTTATTTTAAAATAATAATAATAATAATTTGTGGTTGTGTTTAATTTTTGTTCTTGGCGTCTAGGTAGAAATTTAGTTAAAAACGGAGTTTTATTTAAAATAGAGTATTTTGTAGGTATCATGGATTATATCGACAGAATGTAACGTGCTTGTACCGTGTGTAATGACACCGCCACCGACTGAAAATATCGGTACCGTTATATAACTTCGATCTTCACAACCGAGTCGCCGTAACTTCATACGTTTCTTTTATGTATATAACCACGTTTCTTTTTGTGCTTAGCCACGTTAACGTCACCGCTCAACCGTTTAAGGTCCGTCTCCCGCCGCAAAGCGCGGGCCTAATTTTCTCATTATTTCTTATTTTCTTAATGTGTTTTTTTGATTGTTATAAAGTATACTTTTACAATTGTTTTTTATTCAATATTTAAATACTTACAAAAGGCATATAGCTAACCTTTCATGCTTAAGTTACAAGCATGCATATACAAGCATGCATGCATGATTTTTTTGTTTTTGTTTTTGTTTTTTTTTGTCTTTTAATGGTCTCTCTCACACAACTACACCTCATTTTCACTCATTTTTTTATATTGACGTTGAAATTTTCATACTATCTAGATAATTAAAAATATTAAATATCTTTTTAGCCGATTAAGCTTTTTTTTTTTCGTTTATAACTTTTGAATACAATATTTTATAAAATTCCGAATATACCGTTGTGACGTGCTTATTTTTATATACATTTCGATATAAGTTTCGCTCAAAACGGAGTTGCGCGTGATAGCGTACAAGTTGTCTAAGCACTTTCATACAACGTCGTTATGATTTATATTAAATTTTTACTTTTTTTAAACGGTTTTGCTTTCGTTTTTTAATTTTTTTACGGTTAACTTCTTTTAACAACTTTCTTACGGTTAAATTTTTTTGTATAAAGTTTTTGTATAAAGTTTTTGTAATGTTACTAACTATTTTGCTACAACGCGTGCATTTGTGTAAATGTTTTGTTTTTTTATATAAACTTTCGTCTGCGTTTGTTTATTTGGTACATTTTAACTTTTTTAACTGCTTCGTATTTCTATATAACATCTTTAATATTATCAACACTCTATTAAATATTTTACTTTTTTTTGAATTGCATGTTTAACGTGCCGCTACGTGCGAGTTCACGCGCTGCACCACACGTGACTCTTCAAAGATTTTGATTTATTTAACGGTTTAACTTTTTTTTATAAAGTTTCGAAGACTATGATTTATTTAACACTTTAGCTTTCCTCTTTTTTTATAAAGTTCATAGCCGTTTTACGTCCGTTTTTAACGTGTCACCGCACGCACCGGCAAAACGCACCGGGGTAAATTACTAGTTGTTATACATTTTTAGATTTTTGTATTTAAAATATTTTTAAATTAAATATAATACCAAGTGTTTTGGTTTTCAAAAATTACTAGAAATTAAATATTGAAATTGCTTTAATTTAACGTAATTCATTTACCTGACTCGTTGTGACCTAACTTGTTCTAACATGACCTATTTTTGGTATTCACTGACGAAAAATCTTGGATCCGTCACTGTATATGTATATGAAAAATAATTAAAATAATAATAAAGTTACCGAGGGTCGAAAACTATAGTTATATATAATTATAATTATAATATATTAGGTTTAGTTGCCATTAAAAGTTAAAAACATATATGCATGGCTATTCTATATATCTCATTATTTAGAAGTGTCGTCACCGAACACTTCTAACCCTTCAACTTTGTAAAATATCAGAATTTACCCCTTAAATTTTATAAAATGTTACTTTGACCCTCTCAAGTTTCTAAAGTTTCGAGTTTAACCCCTATAGTATATATAATATGAGTTTTTCTCAATAACTTTTGTTCGTTAATTTTTTTGTAGAAAAAAACTAATTTGTGGTTGTGTTTAATTTTTTTTCTTGGCGTCCGAGTATAAATTTTGTTAAAGACGGAGTTGTATACAAAATAGGGTATTTTTTAGGTATCGTTGGTTATATCGACTGACGGTTACGTGTTGGTACTGTGAAGAATGAGACCGACACCGGTTGAAGAACATCGGTACCATTATATAGCTGTTTTTTATCCATGTTTCGATCTTCACAACCGAGTCACCGTCTTGGTTTTAAAAAGCGAGAAGCGTACAAAAGCGTCAGGGTCTAAAACCGAGGCGCAAAGCGCAAAAGCGGTGAGCTTTTCGTACGCGAGACGCAAAATAATTATATAATTTTTTTATACATATCATAGGTTTTTAGCATCCACTACTCAAAATTTAACTATAATAAGCTTTAAATATGTTTTAACATGTAAATTAACTACATGTACAACCTTAAAAGCCTACTGTACAATATTTCGTTGCAGAAAAAAGACTCGTATACATAAAGCGCGCGCCTCAGCTGCGCCTCGAGCCATTTTTTTGCCAAAAAATTGTGGCTCAGGTGTGCTTTTATTTTACATGCGCATTAAGTCACCAAAAGCGCAGACCCTTGCGCCTTAGGTCGCCTCGCGCCTAGGCGCGCTTTTTAAAACCAAGGTCGCCGTAACTTCATACATTTATTTTATGTACTTAACTGCGTTTTCTTTTGTGTTTAGCCATGTTAATGTCACCGACTCAAGCGTTTAAGATCGACATCCCCTCAAGAAGCGCGGGCCCAATTTTCTCGTTTATTATTATGTTACAATCTATTAGTGAATTTAGCATCTATTTATGTAATATACTCTTCGGAGTCTTTACCTTTAGAAAACAAAAAACAAATTGTAGAGATATATACCGACTCGCACACTCACCTTGAATTCCCAAAAGGACTTGTCGCCGTTATCATCATCATCCCCCATTCCGATCGAATTTCTTCGCACGCAGATAACCAACCACCACCGATCTAATGCTTACACAGGTCCGTTTGCTTTGCCTTTTGCATCTTCAATTATACGTTTCCGCACAATGTTCTAGGGTTCCTTTCAATTCAATGATCTAGGGTTCTTATCTTCGATATTGTTTATTTACGATTTTTCCTTTTAATTTCTGCTCTATTAATCATAATAGCAGCTTTCATTGATTGAGTAATTACACTTTTATGATTAGATCTGAGTGGATTTTGAAATCATGATACCGTCTGATAGTTTTTTTTTTTTTTGAATTATGTTGAATTAATCGTTAGATTTGAGTTTTTGTTTGATTCCTGACAAAGTCAACGAATTTTGAATTAATTGATTTTTTGGTTCTAAGCTTAACAGAATGAAATTGATTGATTGATTTCTAGGGTTTGAATGCTAAAATGTCGAACAGTTTCTTTATCTGCAGGTATATTAGTTGGTGCTTCTAATGGTCAAAGAAGTCAAAGGAATATTTTAGAAGTGATGATATAATTGCAACATATTGCTTGGTTAGAATAGAACATATACATTTATATGGCAGATGGTATATCAAGTTTTTGGGGGCCGGTCACATCGTCCCATGAATGGTGTGAGAAGAATTATGCGGTTTCTTCGTATGTTGCTGAATTTTATAATACCATCTCAAATATCCCATGCATTCTTTTGGCACTCGTTGGCCTTTTAAGCTCGTTGATACAACGTTTCGAGAAGAGGTTTAGTGTCCTACACTTATCAAACATGGCACTTTCGATCGGAAGCATGATGTATCATGCTACGCTACAACATGTGTAAGTAAACATTTTTCCATATCTGAATTCTTTTTCAATCTTTTATATAGCATTTCTAATGGTAATTAAGTTTAATAGTTTCCTTCAAGTTTTTAGTATATGTTTGTCTTTTTTGCAACAAGTTTATGATAGTTACTAGTACTACTTATCATACTAAAATATTATACATTGTTTTAGTTTTTAATTTCAGTTGCGAAATTGGACTTTTGTGATCTTTTTACTGGTTAAACATTTTAATTATTGATTATAACAAATACATTTACATGAATCAGTTATTAAGTATTATAATCCATAGTTCAAGTAATTTTGGGTTGAAAATTTTATCTAGTATTCTAGTTAGCTTTATTTCTTGCGCGATTATATAATATGCTCATTTACCATGTTTTGAATGTTGAGACAATATGTAAGCTTTTGCCTTTTTGGTTTTGAAGCTAGACATTTTATAATATACTTAAATAAGCTCTTTGGTTGGTTCCAGAATAGTTCCCCAACTGCGTATGATCTCATATATGGAACTTGTGTGCAAGCTAACTCCTAAATACACAAGCATACGTTTGAACTCTGGGATGTTAAATGGGTCGTGTTCGCAGGTTGGTGGGTCGAACCTGAAAATCAGGTCGAACACGTTAATGCGACCAGGACACAAGTTGTCGCAGATTGACATGAACACGACTTGGTTAACCTGAAAATTTATTTTATTTTATCTTTTGCATATTAATACTGTAAAATTACAAATTTCAACAAGAACTACAACTCTATAAAATAATTACTTATGAACTATAAAGTTGATACTCATTTCTCTATTTTATCTTCTAAATTTTGGCATAAATTACCAAATCAATTTAAGTTATGATATAACCACATTTTAAAAAAAGTATGAAGCTAAACAGGTCAATATGTGAACCCACGAGGACGACCCGACCCGTCTAGCTAAACATGTTTGTGGGTTTGACCTGGACCCGTTTATACCAAAACCCAAACCAGCTAGTTTCATGTTAGGTTCATGTCGTATCAGAAATTCACACCGCTAGTTTGAACATGACCTTGATAAGAATTTCCATAAACACATGAGAATGGAAATTGTTATTGGTCAAATTGACCTTTATGGGAATGAATATTTCTCAGTACACATCATTTTCTTTTCTTAACATCATCGTGACCCCATTCTAGCTTTTCGCTAAATGACACATAAGCTTGATTCCGCTCTAACTTTGTTTTTTTGCACCTGATACTTGTGATTGATCATGAAGATAAATTCACTTCTATTTAAAGTTGACCATGAGAATAATATTATTGCAGGCAACAACAAAGTGATGAAACACCAATGGTATGGGAAATGCTCCTCTACATCTACATCCTATATTCACCCGATTGGCACTACCGTAGCACCATGCCTACATTCCTCTTCCTGTACGGTATATCATTTGCCATTCTCCATTCCATCATCCGTTTTGATATCGGTTTCAAGATTCATTATGTCATGCTATGTGCATTGTGCATTCCCCGAGTGTACAAATACTACATTTACACACAAGATATACCCGCCAAACGCCTTGCAAAGTTCTATGTGGCTACACTTATGCTTGGTAGTTTATGTTGGTTGGTTGACCGCTTCTGCTGCAGCCAGATATCCAGCTGGCCAGTCAACCCGCAGGGTCACGCAATGTGGCACGTCCTCATGGGCTTCAATTCTTACTTTGCGAACACGTTCTTGATGTTTTGCCGAGCCCAGCAACGCGAGTGGAGCCCGGAAGTTGTTCATTTTATGGGAATTCTTCCTTATGTGAGGATCACAAAACCAAAGACACATTAAGATATGAGGCAACGTCTTAATTTTATTTTTCTGGAGACAGATTTAATATGGTTTTTGAAGTTGTAGTTTGTGAAAGTAGGATGTTTACGTTGGCTGGTTGATTTTGTTTAGAATTTTATGATATAATTCAAGGATTGTAGTTCTTTTATTCTTATAAATTTTGTAGTTTCCATTTATCTTACTTGTTTACTTTATATAAGCATATAATAACTAATTTTTTATATTGTTCATGACTTGTTCATAATTATATAATTTGTATTTTTTTTATGAAAGCTTATAATAATGTTCTGAACGTTTATTATAATATTCATTAAAAGCTTTGATAGTCACATTTTTATTAAAAAGCCTAAATGGTTAAAGTTTTATAAACGTTTAAAAAAAAACTAATATGGTTAAGTTACAACCTTGTGTACACCAAAATAGTTTAGTTGGTTAGTTCTAATGAAGCACACATGTCAAAAATAGTTTTAAACTAGCATATCAGATAAGATCAAGGAAGGGAGATTGAGATAGTTTGGACACACGAAGTGGAGATTGACAACGGCACCGGTACGAAGCGTGGAAACCCTCCAAGTGGAGGGGAGGAAGAGCAGAGAGAGACCCAAACTAGCATGGGATGAGCAGATAAGACATGATTTGTTAGACTTTTACCTCTCCGAGGACATGATCAGTGATAGGAGTTCTCGGAGAAGATGGATAAAGGTTAGGGATTTTTAGAGGGGCGTAGAGATTAGTCTTATCTAAGTTTCCGTGTCTTGGCATGTCCTTACCATTTTGGTGTTACCTTTTCCTAGATGTTGGTGTGAAGTATTTTTTTTCACGGTCAAGCCAAATATGTTTTATGAAATTCTGAATGTACCGTAGCGACGAGCTTATTATTATCTACGTTTCGATGTAAATTTTATTCAAAACCGAGTTGTGCGTAATAATGAACAAGTTACCGAAGCACAGGCGTACACTTCGAGGTTTTCTTTCTTTTTATAGTCTTTTTTTTATTTTTAAAATATGATGTTTTATAAAATTATGAATTTGTCATTGCTACGCGCTTATTTTTATCAACATTCGACGTGAGTTTTTTTCACGGTTTTTTTATATATATAAAGTTTCGAATATTATCAAACTCTCCGCCGCAACACGCGGGTTTACATCAATTTTTATCTACGTTTCGATATAGATTTTATTCAAAACCGAGCGGGTTTACATTTTGGTGTAAATATTATTTAAAATTGAACCGGGTGAAATATAATATGTTTTTACTTTTTTCTTTAAAATACGCTTTCATGTTTCTTAACGCTAATTTTTACAACGACGTGACTTTTTCTTTCCGCATATACCGTTGCAACGTGGTTTTTTTATCTGTGTTTTGATATTCAGAATCGGGTCGCCGCAACTTCATACGCTTCTCTTTTACGTACTTAACCACATCAATATTACCGCTGCAACGCGCGACAACGTCCACTAGTATAATACATTAATGATCAGATTATTTTGTCTACAAAAAGTTAAGTACTTTTCTAAAAGCTATTTGATATAAAAAAATTGTTTCTTTAGAAATAAAAGTCATCGCATCCTAACAAGACTTGTATCTTAATAAGAACCTTTTTAAAATAAAATAAAAAAACTAAAAGCATCAACCTCCTAAAAATTTCTACAAATCATAACATATTTGAAGAAAAAAGACAAGTGGTAATAAGGAAAGGATATAGTTATATTATATTAGGATATTTGTGGGGTTAATTCTTTTGGAACGCTTAGGGTTGAGAAGGTTATGGGTTTAAGTCTCACTCTCATATGATTAAAGAAATTTGTCTTTAAAAAAAATGCAACTTTTAGTAGAGGTACTTAGAGTCTGGTTTGACTGATTAAAACAAAACTATGAGGGAAACCATTTACAGTTTCGTAAAACGACAAGTTAAACCGGCTAAGTTGGTTAGGTCGGTTGGACCAGCTAAAATGATTCGATTTGGGCGGTTTGAACCGGTATTTTTAATGCTCTTTTTCTATAATGTTAGTTTGTATTAAAATCTTAAGAATTATAAAAGAAGATTCATAAATATCATATATGCATAATTGCATAAAGGATAATGAAAGTAAATAGATGGTTTTGTTTACAACTAGTTTTAATCCCGCGCGCTGCGGCTGGTGATCCAGTGGTATGGATCGTTGTGGCGGGTAATTGATCGGTATTGGTTTGGTTCATCATGGTGTGGATATGGTGGAAACGGAACCGACACTCGGTATAGCAACCCAAAGAGATGGCATCAGAATTATGTAATGATAAATTCGTGTTACAACATCATACAACATAAGATCAAACCATTCTAATTTATAATGTCATTTTATTCATTTGTGTAGGTCAATACATCTACAGGTAAAAAAAAATTTTCAACATTATCCCTTGCAGAAAGTTGAAAATGGAAGTTTAAACGTAACCTTTTTGGTATTGCCATTGATGGTCATGAATGAACCAAATTGTAGAGTTTTGAACCAAACTTTAACCTCTTCGACCTGAGAAATCAGGAAAAAAAATAACAATACTCCTCATTCATCAACATTCTTAATATTGAACTCAGATCATATTAAGTACCTTTTTTTATGAACCGCCAAAGAAGAAGACGTATACTTGTCTAACCATAACTTTTTGTTGTCTCTTGTATTCCCTAAATTACAACATACAATCATATCAATTTCAAAAAACCAAAAATATAACCAATGAACCCAGTAAAACTCATTGCATATCATAGGACTCAACATTCGGTTTCCCTTAAATAATTGCAATACCAGAAAATAAAAACATAGGAATTTTCATCAAAATCTCGCATAATAGTTTCATCTGCACCAGAACAACTATAAATTTAGATCAGCTCACAAACAGAACCCATACATGCACAGAACCTCATAGCTACCTTGGTTGGTGGGCTGACGCTATTGGCTTGGAGGTCTAGATGCTGAAAGCTTCCCATATTTCTTCTCATTTCCTGCTATGAACGACGTGGTGCTGTAATTAAAGTTGATTCAATGGCTTAATGAATAAATAAGGATACATATCGTCCGACATACTATTTTACCTGCATATAAATGTTGATGACTGAGATGCTTGTTTTAACCTCTGAACACCATAATGATCCTGCATGTATCAAGAATAAAGTGACCAAAATAATGAAACTGAACATGTAAAAGTAAAATTTTAATGAAGACACTTTTGTATCCAAGATTGCTTATCACGCCTGCATTTCGTTCTGCTTGCATAGATTAATGTAACCATTAGATCACAAAAAATAAGATATTTAAGAAGTCTTGCTGACATAAAGGACATTTAATGAAACTTCAACTAAATATGTGAAGTGAATAGCATGTGGAGTGTGGACATTCATATAGAGTATGGACAGATGAGACATTCATGTGGAGTGTGGACAGATGAGACAATAACCTGCAGGTTTTTCCGGTAATGAAGTAGACCATACCCTTTCAAAGCGCATGCCAGAATTGCTCAGAAGAGTCAAAGTAGCCTTTTATACCACCTTTCTTTGGTGGTTCCCATGGAATCTGAAATAAATAAGTTGTATGTACGGGGATTATTTAAACAATGTAAAACTAAATGATGCATGTCACTTGAAAACGAAGGTTCAAGCGTGAAAGCCTGGTCCGTTTACAAAATGACCTGCAATTTAGAGATGAATAGCAATATTTAACCATAGATACATGTTAACAATTAAACAAATAAGACCTAAACCACCCATAAACTCTATAAGAGGCCTCAAGCAAAAGATAAAAAAAAAACAACCAAGTTCTAACCTCCATGGAAAAGGAAAATTTGCCAACACAATATTTTAGTTTAGTAAAAAAAATTGAAATATGGATACATCTTCGCTAACTTAACGAAAGTTGTCCATTTTCGCTAACTTAACATAAGTGATAAGTTTTCTAAGGAAACAAATTAGCTCTAGCTCGGCTCGGCTCGTCTCGTTCACACCCCTATATAGGATTATTATTGAATATATATATATATAGGGTGAGGTTCAAATACTAACCAATATTTATGTGATAACCATGATAACCACTCCCAAACATAGTGTTAAGTATATGTAACAATTATCATTATGTTAATGTTACGTATATGTAAACACTACGTGTCACGTATATGTAACATTATTTGATACATATGCGTAAGACCCATCATTTCCGTATTTACGTTCAAAATATTTATTCAAGATACTTAAAAACTATTTTAACAATTAAAAGAAAAAATAATTTATACATTATGTGATTGTTTTATAGTGGTTAGCACGGTTATCACATAAAAAGTTGGTTAGTATTTGAACCCTTCCCTATATATATATATTTCAAGTTTGGACAATAAGTGAGCCGACCCGTTTAAAGATATTGGACTGTTATTGAAATATTCTTCTTTCAAAATAATATTAGCTATTTTTTCAAATTTGGATAATATTAGTTTTTTTTTCAAATTTGGAAAATAAGTGACCCGACCAGAAAATATTAAAGAAAACTAAAATAGAAAACTAAAAAAAACAGAAAAGAAAAGGCAACAAAACAGTTTTGAACTTAAAACAGAGATGACAACCACAGTGACGGTTTAGTGATAATTTAATTTACTGTTTTTCTCACCCTAGCCATGAACCTGATCATCATATAACTCTCCATATGATTAGTCCTCATCACCATCTAAGTTACGAACATCAACATTGACTATTATTGGATATATACTTCTTTCATAATCATATTATTTTTTTTCCCCCAAATTTCTACAATAAGTGACCCCGGCCCATTAGAGCATTTCTACGAATACCCCCTACATATTCATTTCAGTTTCTACAGGTGTAGGCTAAATGTGACACCATAAAAGAAAACAAAAACTGCACATACAATGTTACCTTTCCATTGGCCAGAGCAGATGCAGAACTCCCATTGTGCGGTCTCTTAGCATCAAAGAAAGAGCATATAATGGGTCATAAGCCGATAGAAGTGTATCTTTAAAACAATTGCATCCTCCTAAATAACTTTACTGGAAAATCAAGATTAATGTTCTATTAATAATATAGTTTCTTTTAGCAAATTCAGGTCACCCACAAAATGAAATATTTAATTTTATTTAGAAAATATTTATACACAAAAATATTTATTTTTAAGTTCACATATCAGGGAACAGAAATACAAAGGTTAAATTAAAATGTAACATACTGGGATAGGCAGATTGTGAGGGCAAAAAGTGGTGATTCCTTGTGCACTGATAGAGACCCGTTGAGCGGGTTAGACTCCAAGAAATACAGAGAAGAAGAGAGACATAAACTTGAGACAATTTTCTAATCTTTTTCATTCATATTTAAAAACAGAAACAATGTTGCCTTTTATAGGCTACGATCAAAGTAAAAATAAATAAAGAAACTAAAAGAACATGGACTACTCCTAACCCACTAATTAACCAACAAACAGTTAAAAATTGCACTAAAGGAGGAAACATGGGGATGATGGTATGCATGGCTGGCTACATGACACGGAGAATATGGGGGCAGGATCACGTGGGTACGTATCAATTCCTCCCCCCTTCAAATCGTCCTTGTCCTCAAGGACGGAATGCGGACGATGCTTAGCAAATTTCCACGGTGGCCGCCACTCACGTCTCTTGTCTGCCCTCGGTTCCTCGGTGGTCAATGGCAAGACTCGGTTGTTGTGGGTGCCATATTTGGTAGGTGCACATGTAGTTGTGGGGGCTAGTAGGGGGTGTCGATGGGTGCTATTTGAGGTTGGTGTTGTTGCTGTTTTGGGGGTTGGTTTGGGTGAGTTTTGTGGTGTTGGCGGGGCGGTAGAAAAGGGTCGTTTGGGCGCGTTTTGGGGGCTGTTTGTTGGTGTCGACGGGTGCGTTTTTTGATACGGATGAATGTATTTGATGTAAGAATGGTTTCAGAGCAAAGGGCTTGGGTGGCGCCCAAGGAGGTGGTAGTGGCGGTTCGGGGACGGGTGGTGCGGTGCCATTCACTTGTGAGACGTAACTATCGACTTGCCAACAGAAGTGTGCGACCTTGGCGGCGAACCATGCCTCAAATTCTGGCGATACAAGGCGGGAAGGAGAACGGCTCGATGAAAGCACCATTGATAGAGACCCGTTGAGCGGGTTAGACTCCAAGAAATACAGAGAAGAGAGACATAAACTTGAGACAATTTTCTAATCTTTTTCATTCATATTTAAAAACAGAAACAATGTTGCCTTTATAGGCTACGATCAAAGTAAAAATAAATAAAGAAACTAAAAGAACATGGACTACTCCTAACCCACTAATTAACCAACAAACAGTTAAAAATTGCACTAAAGGAGGAAACATGGGGATGATGGTATGCATGGCTGGCTACATGACACGGAGAATATGGGGGCAGGATCACGTGGGTACGTATCAATTCCTCCCCCCTTCAAATCGTCCTTGTCCTCAAGGACGGAATGCGGACGATGCTTAGCAAATTTCCACGGTGGCCGCCACTCACGTCTCTTGTCTGCCCTCGGTTCCTCGGTGGTCAATGGCAAGACTCGGTTGTTGTGGGTGCCATATTTGGTAGGTGCACATGTAGTTGTGGGGGCTAGTAGGGGGTGTCGATGGGTGCTATTTGAGGTTGGTGTTGTTGCTGTTTTGGGGGTTGGTTTGGGTGAGTTTTGTGGTGTTGGCGGGGCGGTAGAAAAGGGTCGTTTGGGCGCGTTTTGGGGGCTGTTTGTTGGTGTCGACGGGTGCGTTTTTTGATACGGATGAATGTATTTGATGTAAGAATGGTTTCAGAGCAAAGGGCTTGGGTGGCGCCCAAGGAGGTGGTAGTGGCGGTTCGGGGACGGGTGGTGCGGTGCCATTCACTTGTGAGACGTAACTATCGACTTGCCAACAGAAGTGTGCGACCTTGGCGGCGAACCATGCCTCAAATTCTGGCGATACAAGGCGGGAAGGAGAACGGCTCGATGAAAGCACCATTGATAGAGACCCGTTGAGCGGGTTAGACTCCAAGAAATACAGAGAAGAGAGACATAAACTTGAGACAATTTTCTAATCTTTTTCATTCATATTTAAAAACAGAAACAATGTTGCCTTTATAGGCTACGATCAAAGTAAAAATAAATAAAGAAACTAAAAGAACATGGACTACTCCTAACCCACTAATTAACCAACAAACAGTTAAAAATTGCACTAAAGGAGGAAACATGGGGATGATGGTATGCATGGCTACATGACATGGAGAATATGGGGACGGGATCACGTGGGTACGTATCATGCACACAACTGAAGACATGAAAAAAATTGATTAGTTGGCTAAACCGTCAAGTCTATAGGGTTTCACTTGAAAATTTAAATAACATACCTTTAAAGCAAAGTCCTTATACGATTAACTTACCCATCATCACTTTTGGTCACTGGGATAGTATTTTAAATGATAATTTTACCCTTATGTATAGAGAAAACAAATAATAAAAATTACCCACACATCGATTAAACCTGGATAGCATTGGTTGGTCACTTGGTCATGACCAATATGTAAAGCTCCAGCCACATTAGTAGGTGGATAGCATCAGTTGGACATGAATGATCAGTTAATGTTTGTTGCATAAAAGAAAATAAAAATAAAAAAAATCCCTAATTCAAAAACAAAAAGTTTACCATGAAGGAAATCAGTGATCTCAGCTAGATGCAAAGGAAGACGTGTTTGTTGCATAAAAAAAATCCCTAATTCAAAAACAAAAAGTTTACCATGAATGTCCAGCTCTCCTTCAGGAACATCGTTCCTTCTAACCCTCGTGATTTCCCCGTCCGAGTGTTGAACATGCTATCAACGGCCGGCGTCACCGAATCCCCTTTCAGATCGATTTGCTGCGACACTGCGAAGCGATGCTAGGGCAGACTTTATAGGCTGAAGTCTTCCTGCAAAAGACAGAAATTTGTTCTTCCTGTTATTTATCTTCCCTTTGACTTTATCAATAAGATTTTTGCAATCCTTAGAATATAGCCTTTTAGAAATAAGAGGAACACCCATTTTGAAGGGTAGAATGGTTGGTATATCGGTTTAAATATGTGGCAATACATTCCCAAAAGCATAGTACTCTTTATTGATGTTCTTGATGATCATGAGGTTTAAACCTCCATTACCAATGTAAATAGATAGGGTGACAATGGACCACCTTGTTTTAATCCTCTTAACCCTTTAAAGAAGCTATAAGAATCCTCATTGACATTTATTGAATAAGATGCAGAATTTAAGCAGGCTATAAACATGTAATCTACAACATTTCATGGAGTTGAAGATTTAGGAACCAAAGAAATTAAACTTGTATTAATCTGTTTTAGGAGTTTAGCATTCTGAAAAAATTGTGCACTATACTCATTTGGGCCTGGGGCCTTTTCATCAAGCATCTGTCCATGATATTGAGCATCAATTGCTACAAATGCCTACATCCTAAAAGTTCATACATGTGGCATCGAGGATTATAATAAAACATTCCTTTGCAATTTGTATTGGAACAATTATATAATTTATGAACTGTTAAAGTTTCATAAGGGTGCAAATTTAACTTTTTGAAGATTCACTACCATAATTTAAAAATACATATTTAATAAAATTCATGATTGTTAAAATTCATGATTTTTTTTAGATTTTGTGAACTAATTTATGTGTTTATACCATCTTGAAAATACAAATTGATGTCAAAACTGCTGACCATACACTGGTTTATGGGTATGCATCAAGCAAGTTGATAATCAGGCCTCAAGTCCCCTTTGAATCCGTAAAGGGTTGTTTCATCATTTTGAAGACAGCTGAGTAGACAAAAAATGGCAACATCCATACCGTGAAAAGAGCCTAAAGTTTCTGTCAAAACTAAAAATGGCAATATCCAATTCACGTCACAACTAATGATCAAGAAAACCAAACCCTAACAAAACTAAATTATTGAACACAAACAGCCAAAAAAGAAGAATCAAACCTCACGAAACTTAGCTAAACACATGGTTTCCTCTTCAATTCGACCCAACTGAGTTTGAACCCTTTCCCTACCTTGAAATACAAAAGAAAAAGTTACAAAAACAGAAGTGTGGGCAAATTTCCTGTTAACCGTTTCATCATAATGTTCTTTACCCCCAATTTAAAAACCCTAATTTCCCAATGCAAAGAACATCAATGATTTAGATAAAGATTTTGATATTTCCGAAGATGTTCGTCATTGAGCATAAATTTTAGAACTGAGATTGAATGAAACTTACGGTTAGATTAGAAGGGTGAATCAGCATCCATAAATCTGGCCGTCACTTCACCATCGGCCTCCTCGTGATTTCTCCCTCTTTCTTTCTGTGGGTTTCTCTCACTCTCTCTCTCTCTCTTCCCGTGTTTTTAACGCAGATAGCGGTTTGATGGTGGAGCAGACCGCCGCCGCTCGATTCCGGCTCCTTTACATATGATGATGCCGACGACGGTGCCGGTGGTCACCGTCTTCCTCTCTCTCTCTTTTTTAATGTTGTCTTTGAAAAGCAAGAGAGGCGGTTGTGGTATAAGGCCAGAGCTTCCCACTTGAGAAGCATTGATAACTTGTACTTTTGGCTTAAAAATCACAACCTTACTGTTCAAACGCATGACCGTTAATTTAATGGTTGTTCCTACTTTTAAACTATCAACCAAACCGTTAGTCATTTTTCAAACCATTAATTTAAGTGTGTAAATCTTAAACCGGTCAAACCTACCGATTTACTTCGATTTAAATGGTTGGCTCGGTTTCAATAATTTATAAGCATCCCTAAATTTCACACTCCTAAAAAGGATCTTTACATTGAAACTAGCAATTAATATGATCATTGTTTCAAAAAAAAAACACCATGTGTTTTGAGACGCTTAGGGTCCTGAAAGTCGAGAAATGTGTTTTGAGATGCTTAGGGTCCTGAAAGTCGAGACGCTAACCTCCTCGAGTACGCAAGGTGCTCGATATAAATTAGTTTTATGTAACTTTATGATCCTTAAACAACAAAAGAAAAAAAATTATAATATCTAAGTTTCTTCCATCGCCTAGGCCGCATCACACGGCGCGCTTTTCTAAACCAAGATATGATATCTAAGTTTCTTTCAAGTCATCACTGAGTTTCAACTCTTATTATCCTAGTTTCTAATAAAAACAAGGTAAAACCTGAGATACATCCCATGCATTCATCTATGATAACATATTAATTGTTGGGTGGCTATCTTGGCTAACCAGAAACAATTCTGGATTTCCCGAACAACCTGACCTGATCGAAGTCTCTGTAGCAACAGCAAACAGCCAGTCAAAACAGAACTGGCTATCGAGGTCCCTGTAGCAACAGCAAATAGTGAGTCGAAACAGAACTAGCAGCAGCCAAGAACTTGCTGCAGTTGATCTGATCTGCTTGTTTTGATGATGATCGGATGAAGATGATGGAGCCTGGTGATTGACAAAGATGGCTGCTGATGGAGGCGCAAACAGAAACAAGAAAACAGAGAAAACACGAGATTTCACGTGGTTCGGTCTAAAACTGACCTACGTCCACTGCTGCACTAGCAAGTCAATATTATTAATTTGGAGGCGATAATTACAATTACAATACATGGGTATATTTATAGTAGGAGGATTTTAGGTCAAATCAAACAATTGATTTTGCCTTGGGGCCAAAGAAAGCCTAGGGCTGGCTGCCCCCTAATCAGCCTCCACACTAACATTAATATCTACATCATGAATGATCTAAGGGCTATAAATCCATCAGAATTGATCAGTATCCATCATTGCATGTATGCTTGCATCATACATCTTGTTCTTCAGTAAAAAAGTTTAAAGCAAAATGAAGCAATCACACAAAAAAGATTCTAAGAAGGTTCCATTAAAGACTTGTCAAGCTACATTCTGTCCAAGGTTAGGCATTTACAAAGTGGAAACAACTAAACATAACATCAAGAAAACCGAAACCATGGACATATTTCATTTGGGTTTTACATAAAATCAAGTTGCAACTCAAATTACATCTAACCACGTCAGCAGAACCATAGAACACCGAAACATTAGTAAAAAGACCTACCACTTCCTTAACAGTCAGACAAACCATTAACTATTAGAAGGTGAATTCCTTTGCATATCTGAAAGATATAAACATAAAGGAATTATCAAAACCAGAATTCAAACTGTAGTGTGGTTTCATATATACCACATAGGGGGTGTTTGGTTATTTAAACCTCAAATAATCACACAATTAAAAGCAAATCTGCTAATCCAAACATTAAAGATTGGTTATTGCAATTCAAGATAATCAGTTTCAAAACATAAAACCAAACACCCCCATAATCATAAAAAATAAATCTATCTGTGATTTCATTAAGCAATAGTTTAAAAGGCTAAAATAAGCACCAGTTCATGTAAGTTGATAAAATTACTGCTTGATTATATGATTTCTGATCACCAAGTCGGGTATTCCCATTGCAGAAATACGTTCGCATCCAAAAAGTTCTTTAAGCTTTTCATCACATAGAATCATCACCGCATTTTGAGGATCCTATCATTTAACAACCCGATAAAAAAGACAAGAAACAAGTTCATCAATAATAAACTATTTGCTGCTTGTATTACTTTCATACAAAAAAAAGAAGGTTAATCATGGAGGCCTACACTTGTGTGTTCACAAACTATTCATATGATCGGTTTAGTTTTACAAAATTATCTATATCTCGTGGTACTCAGGAATCTGGATATTTGACACTTAAGACATTTAGGTAAAAATCTCGTATAACCATGTGCCAGCCGAGTGATGTGGTTATTTTGGAATGCAGGAATTAACATTTAAAGTACATCCATCAGGTTGGGTTCTGGTTCAAACAGGTCGTTTTGTATGGGTCAAAACTGTTCGGGTCAGTCCGAATGTCAAAAAAAATTATAAATATGTTATAGTCTTATGATTACAAAAATATATATAATTTCAATAATGCAGTTGGTAATAAAATTTGGGTGGCTTTCAACCTATTTAACCTGTTTCCTTTTAGCTATTTTTTTTTTTTAATTTTACCCTTTTGTCCCGCACTCCCGCTACAGATAAAATATAACCTAAATTGACCCCTTCATACAAAGTTTATCATACCTCAAGATTATTGACCTTTATGTACTCCCAAACAAGCCTCAAAGCCTCTGATTGGGACATTTCTCTTTCTGCAGTACCCAAACAGTTTGCAAGTGCATCAGATATTATAACTTGACTAGGAACATCATCTGTGCTTTCACCTGCAGGTTCAACATTGACTTTCGATTTTTTTCGAGAAGATTCTTCTGCAAATATTAAATTTTATAATGTCAATCCAGCAAACTAAATTCTGGCTAAATTATAAAATACATCATGATTTATTCATATCCCCTTTTCACATACTTGTGGGCTCAAGTCGGATTATATGCTTGGCAAGCAACTTATTCATCTTGAACATGTCAGTGCAGTCAGTTTCAAATACAACGCGCAAGGCGTCATCACAGATTATCTTTCTCTTGTTCCCAGGATCTTGGAGGTTGTTTTTCTTTATGTACGCCCATAACTGCTTCACAATCTGAACAAAACAATACTCGATTTAGCAACATCAGTTACAATACCATTAATTCAAAATAAATTATGACCTTAAAAAGACACGCGTTACTCAAATTATGAATCATACATCAGTTCTTGACAGTGCTGACTCGCCCACAATAACTTGAAGCTCAGGTGTAATACCACAGAGTTTATTTAGACCCCCGGGTCCACCTCTTCTTTTGGTTCCTGTTGAACCCCTGAAATGACATGAAAACACGAAGATGTCAAATACGAAGCAGCAAAGACTTGAAAGCCTATATTTTGCAGAATACACACACACCCACATGTACATACACACTAGATTAGAAAGGCGTGTATCACACAGGTTGAATAAAGGAAATATTAAATAGCTAGTAATGAAGATTTAAGAATTATAAAACGATGTTTTGAGATAAGATATGATTGACATTACCTTAAATAGTTACTAATTATATCTGCGATTGAAGTGTATTTATAATATCGTGATTGAGAAAAAATAAGCAGAAAAAGAATCTTGAGCTTACAGAACTGCGACACGTGGCGCAACCAGTTACTTATTTAATATGTATACATGTGAGTGCGCGGGCGTGAAAAGTCTAAACTTTGCATCTTAAACAAATTAGATCATCAAAAACTATAATCTTTCTTGCAAATACTTAACTTTACAAGTTATAATCTTTTAAGCGACCACAATTTACATTGTAAAGATGGGAATGAGTTAAAGAACTCCTTTTAATTTACAACTATTTTATTAAATTTTATTTTTGGAGTACAAATTGTCATAAATATCTCCACAGTAGCCCTGTTGAAGCGATAACACGCATGTATTATCAACCACATTTATTGGTTGGTTAAAACGAAACATAAAATCATACTAAAGCCAAATTACAACTAATTAGCAACCAGTAATAACAATCAAAACAATGTGCCCCAATTCGTAACCCTAATTAGACCTATTCAAAATTACCCTTTCTTAGGCTTTTCAGACGATTTTCCAGCGATATCCTGCACAACAACAGGTCCTCCCTCAGCTTTCACCTCCGGCACCGGCTGAATTTGCGACGGCTCAGGCACAGCCATCACCGCCGGCGCCGGCTTACTGAAATTAAGCTCAACTGGATGACGTTGACGCTGTTGCTGTTGTTGTTGAAGAGCGAAATGAGTGTGATGAAACTGATGCGTAGGCGGAGGGACATGCGATTGCGGTGGAGTAAAACGATATTGTTGTTGGTGTTGGAGGGCAAAATGGTCCTTTGCGCTCCCGGAGGGCTGCGGGTGGTGGTATTGGGACGGTGATTGTGATTGGGATCGGAAAAGGTAGAGGTTGATTTGGTCGCGGATGAAGAGGGCTTTGTGAGACAAATCAAACCCTAATTTTTGTCCGAGCTGGTGAACGACGTCGCCGAGGGATGTGAATGATTTGTGGTCAGATTGAGTGAGGAGAATCTCGACTCCTTTTGCTATTTCTTGGTCGGACACCATAGCTACTCTCTCTCTCTCACATGTATAAAATATACACCAATTTTACCTAATCGATCCGTCGTCTCTCTGTGAAAAACTCTCACTTTCTCTCTCTACATGTATATGTATGTATCTCTCTGTTTCTCTCTCTAGCTGTTGTCCTCTCATTATCTTTCTTTTATTTCTTTTACAATTATCATGTTTTTAGTTTTTACCCCCTTCTCTCTGTGACAAGGATATATATACATTTTATATATATATTTTTTCTTTTTAGAACCGGTCACGATCTATTTTTATTTATAGTATTTGAACTCTTAACCTCTTTAATAGAAGCAACCTTACGGATTATTTTTTTTTAAAATAAAGAAACTCAACTCCCAAAGGGAAATTACATAGAGATAGAAGGCAAACGGGCAACAAGCTGCGCCGCCAACTCTTTTTGAATAGCAAAACCAAGTCTTTTAAAAACTACATCTACAGATCTTGGGGTCATAACATTACTATGCATCCCGCTGTACTCGGTTAAGTAACTCCACGGCCTCTGGTGCAAGGAAACCAAAAGTGTCAAAAACAAATGGTATAAACACGTGTTGGTTGTCAAGACACGCTTTCTCGTGTTTGGTCACTTTGCTCGAAGCAGCTTTTAGAATAGCCTGACTCACCGTGAAAGCACTAACTCCCAAGCCCACCAGAGGGGAGACCCCTGTTAGATCTACACACGCATGTTTCCCACCTATCCACCCAAAGACCAAAATGTCAGCGGGTCTAAGTGTTGATCTTCCTTCCAATGGGTCCGTCAAGAAATTCACCGGTGCCTCTTTCTTAGTAGAAACCCCGACATGCCTAAATATGTCAAAAAAAACATCCCTAACCAAGTCGTGTCGGTACTTGAACTCCGGGAGCTCTCTACAATGAACCGCATGCTCCCCATAGGGGTCTAAACAAGCCTTACGGCAAACAGGGCATAACTCGTCAACCGGGTATAGTGGAATCATGAGGCGATACTTAAGGATAGTACGATACTCCACCGGCGACATATGTTGGCCTAGCCCATCTATAGGGATCGCGAGAAGGTAATCTTGAGCATGTGGTGCTCGTAGACACTCAAAAACAGCTCTTTGTCTAACGGTCATTTCAAACTGGACTTCCATTTCACGGACGATTTTACTAAAAAGGGCACTCGCCAATGCATGTTGTGCTTTAGGGGGGGCGGTGTCCTTATTAGTGAAACCGCTGAAGTCAAAGCTTGAAATCGTATCACGAAGACAAGCCAAAGCACAATCATAATCCGAATCCATACCACATATGCCGCTGTCTCGTAAGATATGGTCATGTAACGCCCAAGATTGGGCCCTCGAGGCTACAAAGGCATAAGACGAAGCCTCTACAGCGGAATACAACCCCAAACCCCCAAACCTAATAGGTAGGGAAGCAAGTCGCCATTGGAAGTCTCCAAAGAAAGGACCTCCACAAACAACTATGTCCTCAATCGCCCCACGCAATCCTTCGTCAAAGAACAGCGCTGCCTCCTCCATGTGTACGGATTATTAAAAATGTATTTTTTATAACTATGATAGAATAAATGGTATGATTAATGAGAGTAACTAGAAATTAAGACCCGTGTGTTACGGCGGGGTCGTACGTTGACATTAATGTGGTTAAGTAGATATTTAAACCCACGCGTTTGCGAATCTTGCTACAGGTGTTGCAGCTGTGACATTAACATCGTTGAGTACGTACAAGATAAGTATGTAGTTGCGGCGATTCAGTGTAGATAGAAAAAGGTATTAGGCTAGTACGTTCCGGCGTAAACACGACCTAACATTTAAACACTGAAATCGCTACAGAAAAAAATGTATGTCAAGTCGTGAATTTATGTTAATAAAATTCGAAACTTTAAACAAAAAATGAAACAATTTAATAAATTAACATTGAATTGTCGAAAAAAATCGAAATCGTTAAAAAAATGAAGATCGAAACGAATTTTTAATACCGATAAAATTTACATAAAAAGCGAAACTGTTAAAAAATTATATTGTAACGACAAATTCGTTAAAAAAGTTAGTAATAATGTAACGCCCCGTTTTCCAATTTTTCCGTTAGTTGCAAAGTTATACAAAATTTTAAAGTGTGAATGGGCATATCTCATTTTACGTTGAGGTCCATAGTTGATGAAGGGATTGACTTAGGGTATAATTTGTCTAGTAAGGATTTCTTCGACGGCTTATATGTAAGTCGTTATTTCAAAAGCAAAAATGTATTATGGGAGAACTAGAGGGGCCTTAGTGGAACTTTCTTTTAAAATATGAGATCATCTCCTTCCTTGGAGAAGAGCCCTATCGTCGTCACCCCAAAGCTGCAGCTCCAAGCTTCTTCCTCCTCGCAAGGCCATCACAAATCAGTAAAGGTTTGATCCTAAGGCTTCTCCACTTGAGTCAAGTAGGTAGCAGTCGATCCAAGATGAAACTAAGCAACATTACGGGTGGCGTGAAGGTGACCGGAGCTGCTAGGTTGCAGTCTCGTCGACGTGGTCAAGGCTTTGGCTCGCCGTCGTGATTAGACGCTAGAATGAGTCCTATCACGAGATCTTACGGGTTCCCATCATACGTTCTACCAGAAGGAAGACAAGACTGTGACCGATCAAAAGGAGCGGTTTCCGGGTCAAGGTCCCAAACCGGTGAAGACTCCGGGCGTTGGCTACGGTTCGTACAAGTTGGGATCATTGGTAGTAGCTTCCTTGAGTTAATGGTATGAATTAGGAGCCATGAACTGTAACACCCCAAATTTTAAAAAAATATGAAGTCCAAGGGCTAAAGTGTAATTACTCCAAAGTTGGAGGACTAAAATTACAAAAATATGAAATTTGGACCGATAGTGGACGGCTATCGGGCTTCAAAACGGTCCGCTATGTGCTGGTTAAGGCAATGATGAGATAATGACACGTGACGGATGCGTGTCTGATGACTCAACCCTGTGTTGGACCGCTACAAGGTCCATAACGGTCCGACGGTCCGCAATATGGATAGCGGACCGCTATCCCAGCCGCAAACGGTCCGCTACATAGGGCGTACGCCAGACAGCTGGGTAGTGGGCGATAGCGGACTGCTATCACCTAGCATAACGGTCCGCTATGAGGTGCAATCTCAGCCTATAAATAGATTTGCGTGCCCGTTCAAATGGAAAAACAAACAACATCATCACCATCACTTTCACACACAAACACGTATACCAAGGAGATCGGAGTGACGGTTACGAGCACAGCGGTTATGAGAACGGAGCGTTAAAGTTACGAGCGAGGAACGGAGAGACGTTTTAAGCGAGGAACGAACTTAGGTAACTACCCGAGAATAATGCAAGTACACTGGACCCGTACCCTAGATAATGATTATGTGATTATGTGCTACGTGTTATTTGTATGGAACTAAGGTACGGGGAAGTAAAGGAAATAAAGGGTAAGTCTAAACACTAAACGGGAGTAATGGAGTAGCCACGATGTATCCAAGGGGTGGTGGATACGCCCCTGGTACTTCCTATATATAAATCTATTTGATGCTTCGTGGTGAAACCATTATAAATGTTTAGGGGTATAGACTAAAAGACAATGATGAAAGATATGATTAACGAACGGACGATCTTCCGACCGGTATGTAGTTATCTGACAAACGAAATGTTCTGTCTGAGGAAAGAGTGGTGTATAAATCCCTCCTGGACCCGTCGCTCTTTCCTAGGAACATCTCTGTTGGAGGTACTGCTCTGGAAAGATAATCACCCTAGTTTACAAAACATGATGAGCATGAATGTGTGAAAGATGAATACGTGGATGCATGAATATGAGATGCATGATGAATATGAATACGTGAATGCTTGATGATACCTGCCGGTATGAATAAGTATGATGAAACGAGTCTAAACCCTAAAATGGAATAACGGAGTACTCAAGAAGTGTTAAAAGGGTGGTGGATACGCCGCTAGTACTTCCTATATATAAACCTTTTTAATGCCTCTTGGATAAACCGTTACGAAGTTTTAAGGTGGGGACTGGTTGGGAAATAAATCAAGCTTATACGTGAAATGAAAGCAAATACTTGATACATTTGGGAGGCTATGAGTCTAAGATACTCAAGGTCCCAAATGAAAAAGAGATACCATGCCTGTAAGGTGGATCTCAATAAAAATAAAGAAGAAGAAAACTAAAGATTAAAGCCTACAGAGCTAAGAAATGGATGAGCCTTCGTGAAAAATGAGTCTTCATGACAAATGCAAGGGGTCTATACTGACGAGTATAAGGACCTTGACAATACTCTGACCGGAGGTACATCTGAAGATGGCCAAGAGGGGGTTAACACACCCATGAATGAAATGAATACTCTGGCCGGAGGTACGTCTGAAGATGGTCAGGAGGGGGTTAGCACACCCATAAAATATATGAATGACGTGACCGGAGGTACGTCCGGAGATGGTCGGGGGGGGGGGGGGGCGCCGAGATCCCAGGAAACTTGAACAATGATAAGAATCTAAAGGGTTCATAATAAAATAAACGATGCAGTGTACTTACTTAGCGAAAGCTAATTAAAAAAGAAACGTTTTCTAAACACTACAGGAAAGAAGCATATGGAATAGAGCTTCATGTGGACCGGGCCGGACTGAGTGAAGAATCCCTATACTTTGATGAAATAGAATATTGTACATGTAAAACAATATTTATAAATGAAAAAATACACCTTGGTCACTAATGACAATGTTTTGAAAAATCTGGGACCGTTTTCCGCAATATAATACTCTGATAAATTAAGAAAATAAGTAGGATGTTTCATGAACTTTCTTGAATAACCTTGCATGTGACCATACGTTCAATCCACTCATAGTTAACGTTGAGTTTGAGCATACAATGAAGTTCTCGGCTACGCCTCAAATTCTCGGTGAGAACTTCAAGGTTCTAGTATGGCACATACGTGCATGATAAGTTCTCGGTCCAAGTGGTGCATGGCAAGTTCTCGTCTGCGTATGCATGGTAAATTTTCAAAGGCTACAAGTTCATGCAATCAAGTTCTCGTGAGCATAGTTCTCGTGACCTGAGTACTCGGCTCATGTACTTGTAACCTAAGTACTCGGGCCAATGTACGCGTGACCTAGTTTTCGGCTCGAGGTACTCGTGATCTAGTTCTCGGGATCAAATATAAGTTCTCGTAGACAGCCAATGGGCGAGTACTTTGAAGAATACGAGTGCTCGAGGAACTAGTACTTCCAAGCGAGTACTTTGAGTTCTTATATGAATACCCTAGGTGCTCCAAAGCATTACTATAGTGAACTTACGCATAGCATATGAACCTAAGTTTATTCAAAAGCATACCCCTCCCTTCAGGTAGTGTGGAGGTAACAGAGCCTGCGGACCCTACATGAGCCTAGCATACATACCGCGTATCTCAGGTGAGTTTCTAGATGCCATTTTTAAAGAAGTTTTACACATGTTTGGGCTGATGTGCATAATTAACCTTTTTATGAAATGTTTATAAATTTGGCTATGTCCATACTATGAAAAGATGAACGTCTATACAAATGATTTCCCTTATGTGCTTATGTGTATGTGTAACGGTTACCTTTGTGGTAAATGGATGACCATACGACTATCTATGCAGACGATATGTTCCTGAGCTACGACTCAGTGTGAGGTTTACGACTACTTCGGTAGACGGTAGGTGCTATTCGATGCACGGCTACATAATAGTCGGATGGAAATGGCTACTTCGATAGACGGTTATACGGCTACTTCATGTAGACGAATGATGTTCTTGGGTGACGGCTCAATATGATGTTTACGGCTGCACCGACGTGCGGTAAGACTGTCTCCACTTAGTGTAGACGGTAGGTGCTTTACGACTACTTCGGTAGACGATGCGACGTACGGCTACTATGCAGATGGTATGTTTATGTCTACTATGATAGACGGTTACAGCTACTTTGTGTAGACGGTAGGAGCTTTCGATGCACGGTTGCATATGTAGTAGGTACGAATGCGGTTGTCTTTGTGACACCGATATGAGACGAGAAGGATTTCGCCCATGTGTGTTAGGCTATTTTGCTTGATACATGTTTTAAGAGCTACGACTCACTATGATGAATGGCCCCGAGTTTATAACTCGGTATGATGTATGAATGGGAGCTACGACTCCATATGATGCATGTTTTAAAGTTATATTCCCGCATGATGAATAGTTATATATATATATATATATGTGATTATATATATGTACTTATGCCATGTGTATGATGTAAATGCATGTTTGCTTAAAACTAGAACTCACAAAAGTTAGCTGACTTTTAGTATGCACTTCAGGTAAATGATTAGAGATGAAGGATTTCTAAGGAGGCAACTGGACCAGGACTGATGGCTACCTGACCTCAACTGACATCCCGTTATGTTTAATTTAAAGACTATGTTATTGATGTTTTATGACTTATGTATGATGACAACATTTTCGCTGCCAATGAATGAATGACTTTCAGTCATTAAACTATGTTGTGAATGAGTAAATCCAACGCGTGAGGTCTGCCGGGAACGAGGTCTTACAAATAAAGAAATAAAATAATTTTAAAAATAAATATAAAAGTATACAAAGAAAAAAGGAAAAGACAACCATGAGACTTGAACCTGGGTAGGTTCAACCAAGGTGGAAAGCTTTAACCACTGAGCCAATTCAATTTTTATATTAATATTTCACTCATATAATACATAACATAAAAGCAATGTTGTGTGGCATAATGTGATTGGCCACCGACATTACTTATTAAGGGTTAGTAAATGACTAATTGTCTCATATTTGTGTTTTTAAAATGAATATCGTGGTGGTAAATGATGTACTTCTTAATTAAATGGTTATGGGTTCAAATCTTGTGAAGTATAGGTGTGGTGATTTTAGGAGTATGGTAGGTGTTGAGTAGAGAGTGTGTTTTCGTCGGTAAAAAAATTGTGTTGCATTTATATCAATCTTTTTTAACACTTTTTTTAGACGTTTATAATTTATTATACGCTATTAACATCATACTTCGGATGTTAAATCAATACTTTGACACCTAGAAAACAAGTTTATACTAATGGATTAATTATGTTGTTTCATTAAAATTAACCTAAGAAAACCATGTGAGACAAAACTTAGTCAAGGGGAAATAGTACAACGTGTATAATGCACTCCTCAAATTATGTCTTTCGGTCTGTAGAGTCCGATCTTTTATGATAACTACTTGATTTGATCTAGCGATCTAGATCAACTTCTGCAATAAAATGGACTATCATCCTATTTTTCATATCATTGGTAGTCTTTCAGAATGTGTGCAAACTAGATCAACTTCTGCAAATGAATGTCTACATGTCGGGTTTTTAAGCATCATCGAACCTAAGATGACTTCAGAAGCATTGCAAGATCCTAGTTGGGTCAATGGTACACAAGATGAAGTTGACCAGTTTGGAAGAAGTAAAGTATGGAGGCTCGTTCCTAAACCTAAATGAAAATTAGTTTTCTGAACAAAATGGGCCTTTAGAAACAAATATGATGAAGATGAAACTATAGCGAGGAACCAAGCAAGATTGGTTTCTAAATGATATTATCAACAATAAGAGATAGACTTTGACGAAACATTTGCTCATGCCTCAAGACTAGAAGCAGTTAGAATGTTTCTTGCATTTGCTACTTACAAAGGATTTATTATCTATCAAATGGATGTCAAATCTGCCTTTCTGAATGACAAACACTATGAAGAAGCATGTGTCGAGCACCCACCCGACTTTGTAAGTACAAAATATACAAACCATGTCTACCAATCAAGCAAAGCTTTGTACAGTCTAAGACAAACATCAAGGGCATGGTATGTAACACTGTCCTCATTCCTTCTCTCATATGGATTCCAAAAAGGTAAAATTAATACCATATTATTCTTAGAAACATAAAATGATCACGCTTTACTAGTTATAATCTATGTTAATGACATCATATTTGGATCCACAAATCCGGAGTTTTTCAAGAAATTTTCAAAAGTAATGCAGTCAAATTTCAAATTGAGTATGATGGGAGAACTAAGATTCTTCCTAGGTTTACATGTTAAACAAAGGAATTTTCATAAACCAATCTCAATATATCAAAAATCTTTTGAAGAAGTACACTCTAAACGACGTTATGCAATGACAACTCAAATGGCACAGGAACAAAAGTAGCACTAAAAATGAAGGAATTATAGTGGATGAACACACTTATAGAGGAATGATATGATCTCTTTTGTATTTAACTGCAAGTAGACCCTACATCATGCTCTCCACATGTCTCCTTATGAGACTCCAAAGCAAACCAAATGAGTCTCACATGTCTGCTTATAAAAGGATTTTTAGCTACTTGAAAGGCACATCTAACTTAGGCCTCTGGTATCTTAAGGACTCAAACTTTGATTTAATAACATACACAAATTCAGATCATGATAGACGTAAGTTGGATAGGAAAAGCACAAATGGGAGTTGTTAGTTACTGGGAGGAAAGCTTGTAACCTGGACATCTAAGAAACAAAATTGTGTATCAACCTCAACTGCTGAAGCTGAATATGTAGTTGTTGCTCTTAAGTCATGTGGATGCAAACTCAACTAAGAGATTATGACATTTTTCTTTCCATGATTCCTATATTTTGTGATTCAAAAAGCGCAATTGCTATCGCATCCAATCTAGTCCATCGCTCAAGAACAAAGCACATGATGTAAGGTATCATTTTATCAAAGATCACATGAAAAAGGGTTATATTGAAATGTACTTTGTTTCCATTGATTTTCAACTTGTTCATCTCTTTACAAAAGGCATAGACGTAAAGAGAGTTAACTATCTGATTAGCAAGTTAGGAATGATCAATACGAGTTAACACTCTTATTTCAGAGATCTTTGAACCAATACTTCAGAGACCTCTGAAAAAATAAAACCTTGATTATATTATTCTCAAAAGATATTTTTTTTGCTTTGAGAAAAAGGAGAGGGGTATTAACATCAATAATACTACTTTTATTATTAAAGCAAATTGGATTTATGAATAGATTTAAATAATCAAGATCATGGGGAACGTGGACGAAACAATATAATCATAGTTGTCAAAACGTCTTGCAACATTATCCGCTAACCAGTTACGTGTGCCTAAAAAGGTTGCCAGCATTAATGAGATTCAAGCTTATTTTTTATAATATAGAGAGAAAGCAACATGTAAATAATGCATATTTCCTCTCATTCTTAACATTTTTTGTTGCAAATTCATCGATTTGGACACTCATTTGTGTTTATTTGAATATTGTAGTTCCCGGTGGAACCTAGTTATTTTTGGTGAAAAAAGCTCAAGAATTGGAAATGCCAAAGAAAAAAGTTTTGTCATGGCCAGATGAACACGGCCGTGTTAATCCTGACAGCTCCTTTACCTATCAACACTACCGTGTTACTTACGAACACAACCGTGTTTGGCATCAGATGCGGGTTTTATACCCAAAAACCCCTCATTTGCAAGGAAGTTCCATTTTTTACACCAAACCCTAGTTCTCTCAACCCCTTTAGACGATTTTGGTGCAGATCTTGCAAGATTGAAGGCCAAGATTGAAGATCTAACACTTTCAAGGGAGATTTAACCTCACACAACCCACCTCTTCTCATTTTCTTGGTTTGATTACTAGATCTACTATGTTTTCATCCATGTTCTTGAGCTTAGTTGTGGATTTTGTAAGGCTTATGGGCTAAACATCTTGATTCACTTAGATTAGATGAAACTTAGCTAATTTTGGTGATGTGTATTTGATTTTGATGAGTTTATGTTGATGACTTTAACATGTTCTTGAACCTTCTTCAATGATTATGTGTGTTTGTTTGATTTGAGTATATATTCTATCTCATGGGTATCTTGACCATATTATGTTGGAAAACCATATGTGTTAAGGTATTTATTCATGAATATATGTATGTATGTGTATGTATTCATGGCATTTTTCTAGGAATGGTGGATGGGGTTTAGAATATATATGATTGTTGTTAAAATGTGCATCCTTGTATATATTCTTGGAAAGGCCGTTACATTCGTTGTGAATTCCTCATGTCATTGTGTATATGTTATTATAATTTGCTAGCGTGAATTTGTAATTCATATATTTGTGATTTGATATTCACAAGTTGAAGAACTTCTTGATTATGTTTTCATTATGTGATTCGAGATGGTTAATATGTGTTTATCGTATTAACTTTCCAAAGAGTTATGGGACTAAGAGTCTTTAGCTGGATATTAGTTCATCTTTAAATTCAACATAATGCTATCATTGGGTTTGCATAGAATGATTTTAGAGGGTAACCGTGTTAACATCGCTTTAACTTTTCGAAGAGTCATATGATTAGATAACCCTGACGGGAGTCTATTCTATTCCCATATTGCACGTGTATAAAATGATCTCATCATGAATCTGTATATGTTGTCATTGTTTGGCTAAGTGGATTCGAAGTCTAAGTGAATATCCTCTTTTGCTTGTTTATCTGCCCCGCCTTCTATCTATCTTTTATGTTTATTTAGTTTAAAAATACAAAAATATCAAATCTTCTACTTTGATCGGCTAGATAATGACAAAAGTTTATTATCGAGAGCTATCATGTCCACGGATCGATACTCGGTTCTTGCCTAAAACTATACTACTCATGCGATAGGTGCACTTCCCTATTGTGTGTGTATTTAGTCCTAAGGTGACAATCGTTTCTTTATTTAAAACACCAGTGTGTGGAAAATCTTTATTAAATTCTATATACACTTCACACACATCAGCAACCATCACCGTCATAGCCTGTATATACTTGATGTAGTGCAAAGCATACATCTTTATTCCCTTGTTTTCGTGCGTTTTTAGATAGTTATATATATATGTTTTGAGTCGTTTTTGGTTCATATTGAGTCGTTGTCATGTTTACAGGTGCTCTTGTGGATTACAAGTCATATCAAGAAGAGATCGAGCACGAGAGTGAAGCCCAAGGTTTAAAATATAAAAAGTTAGATTTTTGATCCCTCACGGTACGCGAAGGAGGAGAAGAATTGTCTCGTGGTACGCAAGAAAAGCCAAAAAGGGCGCCCGACTATTTTGTTCCTTGCGGTACGCGAGGAACCCTTGCTAACCTATCGCGGTACGCGAGAGATAGAAATTCCGTAAAACCTAGATTTTGAATTTAAAAAGATTTTGATAGCCATTCTTTGAGGAGTTCGAGTTTTTAGCCGTCCAGAGAAGAGTTTTGGGCGATTCTAGGAGTTAGAGAAGCAATCGGATCCAAATCTTGGAGCTTTAGACTTCGTATTGGTTAGATATCGATTATCCGATTGTTGAGATTGATGATTGATTGTTTGATTGATTTGATTTCTGCTATGTTCTTAGTTTTTACTTCTGATTTGTTGTGTTGGACCATGTTTCTTGGCTAAACACTTGATACTACCTAGGTCTATGATGAATACTTAGTAAAGTTTTGATTTTTTATCGGTTTTGGATTACTTTGAATGGATTAATGATTTTGTAAAGATCTTGGATTGAATATTTATGATGTTTATGCATGCTTATATCTGTTCTATAATTGATTATCGTTTCATATGCTGCCTGTTGGATGTCTTCCAGTTATAGTTGCATATTTTAGATCATTAACTGTGTGTTGTGATTGTTTTGTGGTTTGCTAGACGTAGTATTCCATAGGAACGGTGATTGAGAGTAGATTTGATCCGAGTGTTCTTCTTATCTCGATACCCGAAAGGTGAGAGGTAATCGGTTAGTCTTCATGTTAGGATTCCGAGTGTTAATTGTCTAAGGGGAAGTTGCCTTAGGTTCTTAGTAATTGTTGATATTCCGAGTCATAGTTGTTGATCTGAGATTACCCCGTGCATCTCTGATGTATTGTGGACATTGAGACCGAGAGGTGATTTGTCTTTTGGGTACTTTGTCATTGTTGGAGAAACTAAAAGGTAATCCGACCATCTGGTGAGTTTAATACATCTTTAGAGTTTCTTAGTTGGTGACACCCTGAGAGTGATTAGGGATCCACTAGGTTGTCTAGAGTTGTTATCCTTAGATACCCAGATCTATCATAGTTTCCATAACTGGTAGAAGTTTGTACTTCGCAAGTAGGATTCTGACCTAGGTGGTATTCGTCACATTCCTGATATTTCTTGAGTTCCTGTGTCTGATAGTTAAAGTCGTTCATTAGTAGTCTGCATTATTAGTAAATCAGTAGTGTAGAAAATCCCCCAACCAATCATCTTTAGTCCGAGTCAGAGTTTAGTATAGTTATTCACTTTCTCTAGGGTTCGATAATCCGGTTTACCATTAGGCTGTGCTACACTCGATAGGTCCACTTGCCTGTCAGTGCGTTTTAGTTCATAGATACTCCATTTATTACTTAAGAGTCTAGATTAAGTTTTTATTCATAGTTTTTATAGACTGTCTGATCGACATCAATACTCCATAAAAATCATCTGTGACAAGCACACAATCAAATTGCTTCAAGTCTCTCTCAAGAAACTCACCACTTTGAGCCCTAAAAGTCTCAAGATACCTCCAATGTCCTGCATAAATGAAAAGTCGTCAAAATCATCATACATGAACTAGGGTACTCCGGTGAACTACGAATCACCATACATGAACTAGGGTACTTCGATGGAACTTTGAAACCAATCACATATGGCAAGAACTTTATTCGGAAAACTTCAGAACTGTTCAAAAAATTGTTATCAAGGAATATCTCAACGAATGAAACAACCATGAATGATCCGTTAGTTGAAACTGAGAATAGCAAAATGGTTGGTAACCTCCCGGGGGCGCTTTGCAGTTATTTGTTTTTTCTTATCATAGTCAAATGGATATTCTTGATAGTTACATTATACTTCTATGCAACCTAATTCATCCTTAAATATGCTTGTCCGTGCAGTTCTAATGGATAAGAAATCAGACGACGTTCCCACTTTAAGTGCCATCTGTTGCTTACCAAGTTTGTGTCACCCTAGTAACCGGCTTTAGGGACTGTTTGGGATTGTTTATTAAAACTGTTTATATGCTTATTTTTTTATGAAATAAGTAGTTTAAATAAGTAATCTAAAACACCTTTAAAGCTGCACACCTATATATTTATCTTTCTTCTTTGATTTGACAAATCAAGTCCTGATTCATTTCTAATTTTGGCAATCATAATGATTTTGACTTGTGGTTAATTTCAAAATTATATTCTATGATTGCACGAAGGTTGATGAATTGAGAAAAGAACCGAGCAAATACACTGTTGAATCATGTATAGAAATACATAATAGATGATATTCTCTACTAGATTATCTACGATTGAGTTGATACACATCTGAGTCACTACTATTGTATTATATTCGGACAAATTGTACAATTTGGAATGTTGATAAAATGTTAGTTTGATTTGTAAGTATATTTATGGAATCTTAATTTGTGTATATAAAATTACATTTGGGAGTAAAAAATGTTGCATTTGCTGTAACTAAAATTTGTAAAAATGTTGCATTTACTGTAAAAATAAAAGGTTACATTATGTCTAGAAAAATGTTACATTTTTGTAACTAAACTATAATAAAGTTGTATTTATGTATAGAAAAAGTTGCATTTTAATGTAAAAAAAGTTGTATTTTTGTAACTAAACTATAATAAAAGTTGCATTTGAGTATTAAAAAAGTTGCGTTTTAAAGTGAAAAAAGTTGTATTAGAATGTGAAAAGGTTGCATATTAAAAAGGTTGCATTTGAATAGTAAATGTAACACTTTCAAAAAAGGTTACATTAGGACTTCAAAAGGTTGTATTAGGTCTAATGCAACGGCTTCTAATGCAGCCCCCGATAAAAGGTTGCATTAAGCCTAATGCAACATTTTTAAGGCCTAATGCAACATTTTACCAATGTTGCATTAGCTTCATTTTCTTGTAGTGAATGTTCTTACCAGCTGCTTGTCTCTTCTCGATTCTTAACCGTTGCTTGACTGGTAAAAAAAAGCAAGGGTAAAACTGATGTGTTGCGTTAGTATAGTTTTTTATTAAGATTTGTAACACCGTTATCATGTTTTAATATTTAAAAATTATTAATACTTTTACTAACTACACACAACAGGCAAGCAGACCAATCGCAATATAGTATAGTTTAGGTAAGAACCAAGTATCAAACCCAAGGGACTCAGTAGCTTTTAATACTTAATCGTTAATATTGTTTAGTGTAATAAAAAGTGTAGTTTTGGTTTAGGCAACGAATCGAGACATAGGAGTGTTTGAGAGATAATCAGATCAAATGCATATCACTTGGGTTTTAGAATCCACTTGGCGGTATCTAATGTTATAATTAATTAATGATGTGGTTAATTTATTAGGAACAACTCCTTGGTCGGGTTTACTGTTCTAACAACAGTTGGAGTGCTAACGCTCTCGCAAACGTTAGTCTCCCCATCTAGTTGTTATTCGGAATACGATTATCCAGTTGACTTAGCTCCTGTCAGGGTTACCAAGCCGCATGACTCTTTGAAAAGTTGGAATGCACAACCATCTCCAAGCCACTCAATGAATGGACGAAATCAACTCAATATATTCTTAGAAAATTTGGAAGGGCTACAAACCTCGACCACACAATTTTATGAGGTTACTTTCATTATGACCACCACAATTTCAAAGTTAATGTAACCTTAATTATAAAATACTTTAAATAAATATTTCTTTTTTCTCAAGCTTGAACACCACGGCTCCAGCTAAGAGTCAAATGTCGGCCAACACGAAAGAAAAAAGGAAATGCCGACACAAAATGCAAGGCTTTGTTGAATACCCAAACCCTCGACCAATCCAAAGTATTAAATCCATACTAATTGGGTCCTTTGTAGCATAAAGATTTGTATAAAGACGTACAAGCTTGAATGAATGTTTAAGAAAGATGTCTTACTTAAGCCATCCACAAGATTTAAGACTTTTAAAGTAATTGGAGATTAAATATTCATGTGTTTTTATAACAATTTATAATTAAGATTCTTAAGAAACATAAACACAACTTTTCATTAATTACAACGTACGATTACACTAAGCTTCATCATTTATCAAAATGATACAAGAAAACTAGCCACGAATGGTCATAGATATGAATACACAAGCACTTGGTGATATAAATATCATGGAATGGTCCAAGGATTCAAACCAAAGCCAAAAGTGTTGCGATTATGATATGCTTCTTGATCTTGGGTGATATGCTCTCTATCTCTACTCTACTCTTTTATGTGGGAGAAACCTTGAGAGACTCCCACAGGTTGCTTGTTGAAATGTAGAGGCAAGGCCTATTTATAGGACAAAATCTGAAGGGAAGCACGGTCGTGCTTCGTACATCCGTGCGAATCTCTTGTATGTTGGGCCGCTTTTGACAGGCACGCTTGACCAGGAGCATGGCCGTGCTCAGGGAGGCACAGTCGTGCTTGTCCTCTGATGACAGCTGGCTGGTTTCTAGAAGTTTCCTAAATGTTCCAGCATGATTCCAAGGGAGGCACGACCGTACTTGGGTAAGCACAGGCGTGCCTGGCTTCTGACTTTCACAGATTGTTGACTTTTCTTTGACTTTTCACTCTTTTATGCATGAAAGGCCAAATAATCTGTAGAAATCAAATAAGAAGCAATTAAACATGTATTATAAGATATCTGCTTCTAAATAAATCGGATATGATGATGATTATGAATGTAAAACATGTATAATTTGTTGCATATCACATATCCCCACACTTGAACTTTTGTTTGTCCTCAAACAAACTCATGTATAGACCCATGACTTAATAAGATAGATTTTCCTTAGCTATTGAAGTTTCCTAGAGCATAAGTGACTATTAAGGATGTCAACACTCAAGTGATAAACCAATGAGTCAGTTATTATGTTTTTGTGATTTTAAATATGTAGATATTTGTTAAAAAGTGGTAGCGTGCTTACTAAAACTAGTATTATGCATAACTTCACTTATCTCACAATGTTCCTTCAACGCTCAGCTATAAGGTGTATAGATAATATGAGTTTGGATGGAACATTCGGTGTGAAACTGACGTAGGCAAGATCATAAACTTGTATGCAAATCAAATCTCCACCAAATATCATAAGTGATGCATGAATCAAAAGGACTTTTAAAGGGTTGTAACTTGGCCTGGGTAAAGGGTAGGAATTAATTTGGGATAGTGGCAAAGTGTTAAAAGACCGGCTTGGCTTTATTGGACTATGACTTAAAGGTAAAGAAAATCTAATAAATAACACTCTATAAAACTCAGATTATGAGGGTATATCTAATCTAATGACTCTTTTAATGTCATAATGTCAAGACCGAATCTCCTTTTTAAGAACATAACTTCCTCCCTAACCTTATGATATACTCTTTCCTTATGGATCGTTCGGCTTTTAGCCTAATAGCACCCAATCTGATCAGTTATGTATACTCATATTGGGAGTAGGTTTAGTTCTTGCTACATTTTCCTTCATGAGACCAATTTCCATAATTTGGGCATTTGTCGTATCTTTTTGCCCTTCTTTTTATAGCGTTTTTGAAGTTCCATCGAATGGTGAATTTTGTTCTTTTTGTCACCACTTTTTCCTTGCCTCGTTGGACAAGAGAAAAACTCTTTCTGATCTCTGGGGAAAACTAGGCATAGCGAAATTAAGACACGAAAGTAAATTAAAATCAAAATAATGCATCCAGCTCTTTTAGCTCTTATCGGTAAAAGACCAAGCTTATTCTTTTTTTTTTAAACGTATCTTTTTTTTAAACATAAATACAACTATAGACTCGAAACAGATAGACAACCTTGAGCCAATGTCAATTTTGACCAAAACCGGGTTTTAACAAAAAAGATGGAAAGGTTAATTTTGGCTAAGTGGGTTTAAGTTGTGGGTAACAAATGAAAAATGGAGAAGGCTTAATAGGGCTAACTAAGAGATAACGTGTGGGTGGTGAAAAGGGAAAAGGCTAGAAAAAAGGTTTTATCCTAAATGCCTCAATCATTTCCATGGCAACACTTAGATCATGATCTTGAAATGTATAAGTCACACAAGTTCTAATATGAAAACAACAGCTGACATTTACACACAACGTCCAAATGAATGAGCATGTTGAAATATAATGTATGAAATGCTCAGAAAAACCCAAATTACTCACTCGAAACGGATGAAATGGGTAAACTATGAAATTTTCCATAATTCTCGTTTTTTTTACTCCTTAAATATCTCATTTGTTATTTTAAAATAGACTCAAAGGTTTTCACAAATAATGTGACTCGAGAATGCACTATGACAAAAAAAATACTAAAACTATATGCTTAAGGTTTTTATTTGAAAGGTAACATATTTTTGAAATATTTGAAAGTTTTCTTATATTTATATATTTTGTGAATTTTTTTTATATTTTTAGATTTTTATGTCAAAATGGGTTTAAATTATGAGTGGTTATAACACATGAGGCAAGCAAAATGTATTAAGCAAGTCTCATCCCCATACTTAAATTATGACATAAAAATCTAAAAATATAAAATGGTTTATTCGAAATGGTTCATAGCCGGGATCAAGCTTTTTTTTCAACTGGAGAGAGAGACACTTGGTTGCCCTATAGACGTAATTAGTAAAATAAAACATAATATTCTAAGATGAGGAGACATACCTGTGGTAGAAACAGTGACCAAGGTCAATACAAGCTAACACTCTTATTTCAGAGATCTTTGAACCAATACTTCATAGACCTCTGAACACATAAAACCTTAATTATATTATTCTAAGGGGAAGGGGTATACCCATACGATTATGGTGTGATGTGATAATAAAATGCACGCCACGTGGCGCCACGTCAGATTCTGGAAAAATCACACCATAATCACATGGCAAGGGGTATACCCATGTGATTGTGGTGGTGTAATAGTTTAATGTTTATTTTTGAATTTTTATTTAAATAAAATTAAACATAATATTTAAATAAAATAAAACATAATATTCATTAATAATTAAACATAAAATCCCACATTTGGGAGAAAAAGGTGGGATTTCTCGCGTGAAATATTTCACGGGAACACATAACAGCGTGATTTTTAAACCAAGGGGGCGGTGTTCCAACTTGATCACTGCGTGATCTTTGATGCCACGAGGGATCACGCCACAAATGCTTGGTGTATACCGGATAACCTAAAAATATTTCTTTTTTTGCTTTGAGAGGGAGAGGGGGTATTAACATCAACAACAGTACTTTTATAATTAAAGCAATTTGGATTTATGAATAGATTTAAATAATCAAAATCATGGGAAACATGGATGGAACACTATAATCATTGCTCTCAAAACGTCTTGCAACATTATCCGCTAACCAATTACGTGTGCCTGAAAATGTTGTCAGCACTAATGAGATTCATGATTATTTTTCTAATATAGAGAGAAAGCAACCATCACCGTCACAGCCTGTATATACTCCATAAATATCATCTGTTACAAGCACACAATCGAAGTTTCAAGTCTCTATCAAGAAACTCACCACTTTGAGCCCTAAAAATCTCATGATATTTCCAATGGCCTGCATAAAAGAAAAGTAGTCAAAATCAACATACATGAACTAGGGTACTCCGGTGAACTACGAATACTTAACCAAGTCAGCGGAATGTTCTTACCAGTTGCTTGTCTCTTCTCGATTATTAATCGTTGCTTAACTGGTAAAAAAAGCGAGGGTATAAATGATGTGTTGCGTTAGTAGTACATTTTTATTAAGATTTGTAACACAGTTATCAGGTTTTAATATTTAAAAATGATTAATACTTTTACTAACTTCACACAACAGGCAAGAGGACCTATCGCAACATAGTATAGTTTAGGTAAGAACCAAGTATCGAACCCAAGGTACTCAGTAGCTTTTAATACTCAATCGTTAATATTGTTTAGTCTGATAAAAAGTGTAGTTTTGGTTGAGACAACAAACCGAGACAGATGAGTGGTTGAGAGATAATCAGATCAAATGCATATCACTTGGGTTTTAAAATCCATGTGGCGGTGATCTAATGTTGTAATTAATTAATGATGTGGTTAAGTTTTGGGTACAACTCCTTGGTCGGGTTCTAACAATAGTTGGAGTGCTAACGCTTCCGCAAACGTTAGTCTCCCACTCTAGTTGTTATTTAGATTAAAATTATCCGGTTGACTTGGATCTTGTCAAGGTTACCAAGCTGTATGACTCCTTGGAAAGTTGGAATGTGCAACCACCTCCAAGCCACTCAATGAATGGACGAAATCAACTCATTATGTTCTTAGAGAGAGTTGGAAGAGCTACAAACCTCGACCACACCGTTTTATGAGGTTACTTTCGTTATGACCACTGACCACCACAATTCCAGAGTTAACGTAACCTTAATTATAACACACATTAAATAAATATTTCTTTCTTCTCAAGGTTGAACACCACGGCTCGAGCTAAGAGTCCAATGCGAGCCAACGCGAAAGAAGAAAGGAAATAACGGTACAAAACGTAAAGTCCAGTCAAGACTCGAAAGCTTTGTTGAATACCCAAACCCCCGACCATTCCAAAGTATTAATTCTATACTAATCGGGCCCTTGGTTGCACCAAGATTTGTATAAAGATATACAAGCTTGAATGGATGTTTAAACAAGATGTCAAGATTTAAGACTTTTAAAGTAATTGGAGATTAAATGTTCGTGTCTTTTTAAAACAATTTATAATTAAGATTCTTAAAAAACATAAACACAACTTTTCATTAATTAAAACATACGATTACACAAAGCTTCATCATTCTCTCAAGTGATACAAAAATGGTCGTAGATATGAATATATAAACACTTGGTGATATAAATATCATAGAATGATCCAAGGATTCAAACCAAAGCCAAAAGTGTTGTGATTATGATATACTTTTTGTTAGGTGATATGATTTACTCTCTCTACTCTACTCTTTTCTATGGGAGAAACCTAGAGAGACTCCCCCAAGTTGCTTGTTGAAATGAAGAGGCAATGCCTCTATTTATAGGCCAAAATCCGAAGGGAAGCACGGTCGTGCTCAGGGAGGCACGGTCGTGCTTTGTGCATTTGTGCGAATCTCTTGTACTTTAGGCAACTTTCGACAGGCATGCTTAACCAGCAGCACGACCGTGCATAGGAATCCTATGATGATAGTTGCTGGTTTCTGGAAGCTTCATGAATGTTCCGGTATGATTCCAAGGGAGGCACGGTCATGCTTGGGTAAGGACGAGCGTGAATGGCTTCTGACTTTCACAGATTGTTGACTTTTCTTTGACTTTTCACTCTTTTATGCACGGAAGGCCAAATAATCTGTAGAAATCAAATAGGAAGTAATTAAGCATGTATTCTCATATAATTGCTTCTAATTCAACCGGATTTGAGGATTATTATGCATGTAAAACATGTATAATTTGATGCATATGAATAACCAAGGAGGCTTTAACATCTTATCCGTCGGTACATATAAGGCTTATTTTTATGATGTTAAAAATTCAAACATGTAGGTCAAGTGTTACTCTAAAAGATCTATATATTTACAAAATATATGTCTCTCTTTTGCATAAATTAAGCTATGATGTAACAAGTGGAAGAACATGTGTTAAAAGAGATCAAACTATTCACCAACATTAGCACGGTTGATCCACGGTCTTGGGTCGAATGTCGAGTTTTTGTCCAAATCAACCAAAACATTATGTAACATCCCATTTTTTGGTATACGATAAAATCTATATAAATTAATATTCCATGGGAGGGTTTTACTTACATTGAATTTTTGTAATTTAATTTAATGGTGCGGGTTCAAGTCCTACAAAGAGGGTTAATGTGGTTTTTTGGAGTAGATTTTACGGGGTGTGTGTTCGTCGTTCAAAAAATTTTACGCTGAATACTTATAATTTAATTTAATGTGATTATTTAAAGAAAAAGATCAATTTAGTAAAAGAATTATTGTTGGTTTAACATATATGGATGGATGTCAAGTTTAGGTTACTAAAACAAATAAATTAACCTTGAGGGACTAGATATACCAAAAGAGAAAACTTAACTTAATATCTTGTTAAAAGGAAATGAGGTTAAGTCAAAATTACATTTAAGTTTTAGTGTGTATATGTGTGTGTCGAGAAGAAACAAGTGAAGAATTACAAGGAGTAACCTTTCAATCTGCCGTCTCGAAGGTTGAAATCAAGAATATAGAAGTTATATTGTCATCATCTTGTAACAAAGAAGCTTGCTAAGCAAGTTCTAACCTAAAATTTAGGTGTATGTTGGATCTTTGAGTTATGAAAGAATCATGTAGAAAATATGAGGTTTACGATTTATACAAGTAAATGATACTATGTTTTGTGTGTAATTTGCTATTGAAGATCATAGAATTCATTTTTACTAAGCAAACCTTGATGCATGTGTGGAGTTTCAAATGAATAAATATGTTTACTGTAAAACTAGGTTAGAAATAGGTAATTGATGTGTGTGATTTAATGGGTTATTTTTTTTACATAAATTAAGCTTTAAATTTATAAAATGATTACTACTTTTACCAAACTACACATAATATGCAAGTGTACTTATCATATAATAGTATAATATCGGTAAGAACCGATTATCGAACCAACGGACACGGTAGTTCCCAATACTCAACTTTTGTTGTTGTCTAATCAACTCTAAAAGTAGATGGTGAAAACATTAAAATAAAATGCACTAAAAATAAACAAGAGGTAACGAAACTATTAATTCAAAAAAGATATCACTTAGGTTTCGAATACGCTTGGTGTATAAATGATATATAAGTATAGACGAATAGTGTGGTCATAAAATGCAAGTGTCGTCAAGGCTACCGAACCATATGATTTTTCGGAAAGCTAAAGTGGTAAGACACTCTAACCACCTCAAATCATGCAATGAAGAACAAATGACTAATTTATGATAATGTAATAAAATGGAAAGACTCACGTCAAGGCTATCAAATCCCACAACTTATTAAAAAGCTAGAACGATAAGACACGATAACCACCTCATAGTTGGAATAAAGACATCAAGACAAAAATACTCTTCACATGTGAAACTTCAACTCAAGCTAGAACAAGTCTCATTTCAATGAGTCATTTGATAAGTATATACAATGAGATAGAAGAAACACAAACACCAAACACAAGGTTTTTCCAAACTCAAGTGAAATGAAGAACACCCAACCCAAATAACATAAAGCTTGAAACTTTACCCACCATTCCTTGTGTAGCACCATAAAAAGTGTATAAAGACGTACATAAACTATGAATGAATGTTTAAATAAAGGTTTTCCAACATGCAATGTTTAAAACAAACACAAGTTTCAAACTTTAGTAAAAATGGATTAAGCACTCCTATTCATCGAAAATAATCATAGCCAAGAATAGCAAAAGCATAAACACACAATTTTATATAAAATAAATATCAAATAACATAAAGGTTCATCTACACCCAGGTGATACGAGAAGTCTAGTCACTAAGGCCATAAAAATAATAACACTAACATTTGGCATTAACAAAATCATGACAAGATTATAAGAAATCAAACCAAAACCATGTGAAAAGTGAGTAGAATGCTTATTGATCTTGGATGATGGATGATGGACCTTCTCTCTTGATTTGAGCAGAATTATGAAGCTGAAACAAGACCAAATTTAGTGGAATTCATCCCTTATGAGTTGCCTTCAAATCTGGTGGAAATGGCTAGTATTTATAGGCAGAAAAAGTTAAGCACGACTGTGCTTATCCAAGCACGGGACAAACTGCTCCACTCTTCAGTACAATACGACCATTAGCTTTTCCAACAAACTTGGTCGATCACGGCCGTTCAAATGGAAGCACGAGCATGCTGACTCGGTTGACAGTGAAAAGAGAACACAGAGCGTGCTTTCCGGCTGAGGTTTTGATCTCAAAGTTCTTTGGTTGGCACGAGTGTGCTTAGGTAAGCATGGATGTGCCTTGGCTTCCACTATTGAGCTTGACTTTCTTCATTCTTTTTCCTTTTTTATCACCGAGAAGCCAAATACTAATGCAAATTCATAAACAAACTGATTAAGTATCAAATCTTATGAATTTGCCTAGAAAACTATTAAATATGGAGGAGAATGTGTAATATAAAAATATGTAAATTATGACATATCAAACATTTCCACACTTGAACTTTGCTTGTCATCAAGCAAACTCATGCATTATTCCAGCATAAACCCAATGGTAAAAATAATGTAGAAGTAAAAGATAGAAAATCCAAATCTGGTTAAAGTCCCAATTACAAATGATTTTCAAGAAAATCAACAATCGAAGAAATAAACCAAATGAGTTTAGTGACTTCTACTTTTGTGTTTTCTAAACCATGGAAATATCTATACAAATGTTACAAGTTCGGTAGACTATGATTATGCACAAACTTACACACCTCACAATGTTCACTCAACATTTGGGTTTTTATTAGCATATCTATATAAGAGTTTATGTGAAGCACTCAATGCCAAAAATGAATCAAACACAATCATAAGCTTGTATAAAAATGGAATCTCCACCGACTAACATAAGATATATGCATGAATCAAGATGGTTTGCAAAATGGTTGTAACCTGTCTTGGGTTAAGGTACAGAATTTTGGATAAAAATAACTAAGAGTTAAAACCCAATTTGGCTAATTGCTAAGTTGTGAATAAAAAGATAAAAATACTAACAATGAGCTAAACATTAGATCTTCCAACTCGAACCACAAAATTGCTCATATTTGTTTTATTTCTAACTAAGACATGATAGAATTTTTCTATTTTTTTTTGCAAGCATGAAATAGCTTGAATTTGACTTTTTTTTTTACCTTTTTAATACTATAAACAACTTACAACAAAATTTCCTAAGAAAAGAAGCCAAAAGTCAAGAAGTAAACACTTTGACCAAAACCGGATTTTAACAAATGAGCAAAAATAAAAAATGCTAGTTTTGGCTAAGTGGGGTTTTAAATGGGTAATAACATAAAAACAGGATACGCTCAACGGAACTAACTAAGGGTTAATGATTGGGTAAGGATAAGAAAAGAAAACGCTAAACAAATGGATAATCCTAATGCCCCCAATCATTTCCATGCAATGTTTTAGTTTATGATATTGAAATTATATTTTACGCAAGTTCTACCAGGCAATGCAACATTTGGCAATCACACAAAAATGTCCAAAAGAATAAGCATGTGAAAATTGCTCAATAGGCCTAATATGTTCACCGGAAACGAACGGTAAGGGTAAAAGTTTAAACTTGTGCATAATTTTCGTTTTTTCAACTTGCTACGCCTTTTGATATCCCGTTTGATTTTTATAAAAACAACTCAAAGGTACTTCAAATTATGTGTTTCTGAAAATACACCCATGACAAAAGGTTCTAAAACCAAGTACTTAATGAATTTTTGTTAAGAAAATTTAAAATATTTTTGTGCTGTTTTTTTTTTTGGATAAAGTCAAAAATGGGTCATGTGCACGAGTTGTGATAGAAATGGAATAAGAAAAGATAACCAATCATCTCTCCACACTTGAATTGTACATTTCCCTCAATGTACAAATCCATGCAATTCAATAAAAAATGAGTACAAGAGGGAAAGAAACTAGAACTCCCTTGATCAAGACCCGGTGCAAAGCGTGTGGTAGATACCTACAGCCGCCCAAAACACCCAATTGAGTGTGGAAACCCAAATCAAGAGAACAAAGCATATCAACCATCAAACAAGGTCATATGCATCAAACTACAAAACATGAAAAACATCAGTAGACACGGGGCATGGTCGTGCTGATCAGTGATCGTTAACAATACGGGGCGTGAGTTAGGGCAGAAAGAAAGGTACGGTCGTGCTTCTGTATCAGTACCCAAAATGCTCCGGAAGAAAAACCGCACGATTGAAAAAACACCCCAAAATGAAAAGACAGACGGAATATTGATAGATATAAGGAGGAGATGAAACCGACCTGTACGGGAAGAAACAAACATAGAAAATTGTCTGTCAAAGAGCATGGTCGTGCCTATGGAAGCACGATCATGCTGACCTAGAAAGTCAGGTGACAGTTTCCGAGTACATAAAAAACTCCTCGGGGTAAAATGATCCCGAGACGGCCGTGCATGTGCAACCACGGTCGTGCAGCTCGTGCTGACCTATTTGATATCAACGTGAAATTTTATAAAACATGCATTTTTACCCCAAATTGTCAATTTTTTGATTTTCCACCACTCATAAGTCTAGGAAACATATCTGGAAGTCCCCCATCACATGCAAGTCATCAAGCTCCCTCGGGTTGCCTCCCTGTAGTGCCACGTTTATTTATGAGTCCTTGGCTAGACTCAGTCTCGTGTTCATTTGTCCTTGGGGCAAAGTGTGATGCAATCCTCACACGCCGACTTCCTCATCCATCATTTCTCAAGATGGTAATCAAGGTGTGCATCAATAGAATCAACAATCTCCAAATGATCCTCAAAGGTAGAAGAACTTCGCCCCACACCAAATTTCATCACCTACTCGTAAAGTCAACAACCCATCACTCATATCAGCTAAGACCCTACATGTGGCCAAGAGGGGCCGACCAAAAATAAGTGGTATATTGTTATCTTCATTCGTATCTAAAATCATGAAATCAACCAGAAACACAAACTTGCCCACTTTGACCAACAAATTCTCAATTATGCCTTGCGGATACTTCACTGAATGATCGCAAGTTGAATACTCAACCTAGTTGGTTGTGGCTCCCCTAGGTTTAACTTCATAAACATGGAACTGGGCATCAAATAGCTCCAAGGTCGGCAAAGGCATGGATTATTTGAAATCCTTTAATCAAACACAGGATAATGAAACTCTCGGGGTCGGTCATCTTGTTTTGAACAACGGTCGAACACTCCTCACCCAAAGTTACAAGCGACGTCTCCTTTAATTTCTTCTTGTTACTCAAAAACTCTTTCAAAAAGTTAGCATAGTTGGGCATCTGTGCAATAAGATCCGGTAAATTCACATGTGATTGTTTATACATTTTACCAAATTGCTCAACAGTTTTCTGCTTGGTCAAACGGCCCCCATTGGGTATCTTTGAATTTTATGATCCATCCGTCTCTTTGGCTTGCGCGATACTTGTTGGGACTCGCCTCATCAGGGTAATCGGAATCTCTCTCAATCGTCGGGACCGGTGGTGTCGAAACTGGTTCAGCGGCTACTTGTCCACTCCTCAAAGTGATGGAATTTACTTACGCCTTCGAGTTGGTCTTGGTGTTGCTTCGAAAAGTAACTTCGCGATTTGCCCACTTGTTTCTTAATAGTTTGGAGATCGCCTTTTGATTTATGAACTCCGCTTTGTGTCTTTGAAAATGCTCCTCATTTTGCTTGTGGCGGGTTTCGGCCAACAAAACTTGGCTCTCCGATACTGCCAAAAGTCGAGTCATCATCTCCTCTCAATTAGACCCTCTAGCGGGTCGAGAACTGTCGGCATCTTGTGCTGCAGTTGTGGTGGACGCTGTTGCTGTGGCTGAAACGAAGGTTGCTGACCAAATCTTGGCAGCTAGTGACTACCAACCTATTCTCAACTAAAATTGGGATGATTTCTCCACCGGGGGTTTAAGTATTGCCTTAAGGATCATTCTCGGGGCGAGGTGGCGCTCCGATATAATCTACTTTCTCATGACGCTCATAGATATATTAGTTGATAATGATATTTTATAATTTTACATGTGATAACTTTTGTGATTCTTGATTAAACTGATGATCATTGGTGGTTCACCCGGTATAACTTTTTAAATTTTTTTAAGTTTTATGTTTCAAAAACCATCAAAATTCATTATTTTAGATACTAGATTTATTCACTAGGACAAAAATATTTATTTAAATGTTTAGGGGTGTAATTTTTATAAAAAATAGGTAGTTTTTATTAAAAAAAAAATTAAGCCTATCATTTACTCCCCTTATAAATGCCCACTTATTGCTTCTTCTTCTTCTCCCCCATTTGAACCGTATACTACATCACCACACCCCAAACATCCTTTTTTCTTTCAAAATTGCTTCAAAGAACACTCCATCCACTTTGATTCTTGGTTCTAGTTAATTTTAGCTAGCTTTGATCCTTGATTCTAGTGATTTAAAGGTAAAACATCTTGATTTTTAAGTTTGATTTTCTGATTTTGATCTTGCATGTGTTCTCAAGAACACACACTGCACACACTCACTTTTATTTTCAAGTTTGTTTTTGATGTTTTTAATGTTTTAAAGCTTGAATCTTGTAATTTTAACAAGGATTTGCGTATGCAAACTATTTTAAATCATCGACAATGAGTTATCTAGTTTAAATCTTGCAAAATTTAGCTGATCAAAAGTATGAACATTTGATGTTCATCATTTGGGTTTTTCATGAATTTTAAGGGATTTTGAGGTTTTTGGTCATGGATTTGAACCACATTGTGATTGTAAGTTGGTATATCAAGAAATTACAGGAAAAAAGCATCCAACAACACTATCCCAGGCTGATTTGGAGGTAAAATTGAATCAAAATCTTGTTTTTGATGGATTTTTCTAAAAGTGTGATCTAACACTCAAATTTATTTTTAAACATTAGTATTTATATAAAAAGCGAGATCTAAAAAATTTGGTGATTTAACTCCTTGTAGATTATTTACTAGATTTAATGCAAGTTTAATGCAAGGAAATTGGAAAAAATACTTCTGAGTCTTGAAAAAATCTAAAACACGGTCAGCAGTTGGTATTTGATATATAATGACTCATGTCCAAATTTCGTGAATTTTGGAGTAGTATAAGTATGTATTTGGTAGTTATTAAGTTTTAACAAGTGGATATTGAATCATATACTTCTAGATAATGTTTGGACTTGAATGTTTCAATGGAACTTCATATGGACGTAAAACTAATCTAGTAAAAATATGATGAATTTTTGAGAAGTTTACCTATTTTTCCCGAATTTATTGAATTTTAAGCATATTATATTCATAATAAATAATATAAATAATTAAAAATTTTGAAAATTGGTCAGAAATTATTTTTCACATATATGAACAATCGGTAAAAGTTTCAAGCATTAATTTTGTGTCTAAGTATGGTTTTAAAATTATGGATGATTAAATCTTTTTTAAAATAGCATTTTTGAGGACTTTTTATATAAAACTATAAGTTATAAAAGTTTTATTAAGTTTTGGACAAAAGTTATGACCTATTAAAAAATAATTTTGGACTTCTAATTTAGATGTTAAGATCACACTAAAACCCTAATTTCGGACGAATAGGACTTTTGAACCGTATACCAGACTTTACGCGCGTAACCGCGTTTTTGGAAACGAAACCGTGAATTGAGATTTTATCACATATAACTTTATAACTACCGATGTATTTTATTAAAAACTTAAACTTTAAGTTTTAAAGTCACGAATTTATATAAAAGCCGGTTTTACAACTTTGAGCGGTTCGTACACGTATGCACGAGTTTTGGGTATACAACCGATTGCATAGCCACTTTTTGTTTTGTTGACTTGGTCACAACCTTTAGGAGTCCTGAATGCATCGTCTGTACCCACTTGACCGGTAGGACCCGATTAGTACTTGGATTTTTCCAGTATTTTGTCGTCTGTGACGCAATACTCGTCGCACTTTTCAGGTGAGTTTTGCGGCCCCACTTTACTTACTGTTTACTATTTTTTGGGGAAAGCTGTTTCTTTATTTATTTTAGTCACATGTTATATGATACATAAATACATGCGTTATTTTTTTTAATACCTTAAAGTCCCCAATTTTGGACAATCAATTAGCTGAGCGTAGCCGTTGGGAATTTTGGGTAGTACTTCTTGGGTTAACACCCCCGCTCATGGTTTGGTCGCACCAACCGAACTTGCAGGGTCACTTGGGTGCAGAGTTAGCCAATTTTTAGGCGATTGTTTGCATTAGACTTCCGTATGTGGTACTTTATTTTATTTTGTCGAGGCTTTGATTGCGGCTCATGGTAATATGCTATCTAATACATGTGGACTTAACTTTTGGATTTTTATCAGAAACTTTTTGTAGAGTCGCAAAACCTGCGAACTCACCGACTATTTATATAGTTTACCCGTTTTTGAAACATGATTTCAGGAAAACAGAATTGAATAAGATATTTTCATAGGTGCTCGCTTTTGGATTAGAATTATTGTTTTTAGTTTTAGATATGTACTTAGGTTGTAGTCAGACATTTTAGACACTTTGTACTGATTTGGGATTTTTGTATTAGTACCTTCGTTAGAAGCATGTAGTATGGTTCAACGTAATGCACAATTTTCCTTTTAGTTTCTCTTGTACTTGTGTTCAATGCGATTGACCGGTTACATCTCGTACTTCCGCCGTGGCGAGGTGTGACAAATCGCCCCCATGTTAGACTAGTATGCCCAAGTAATGACATTTGTCAACGTTGCTACTAAGGTATGATCCAAAGAGTTGCACCAAAAGCAGCGATCACATGATGTTTAAAGAGTTAAACAATCCCGACATAAAATGGCAATGAGGTTAAATTATTTATCAAATAATTTATAAAAGTTATTATTGATTTATTTAGAATCAATTAATTAATTAACTAGAAGAAGGCCCCGCATGTTGTGGTGGCTTCGGAGCAAAGTCTTTACCCACGTGTGTTTGCGGCGTGTTAAACCGTGGAAGAACGTTCTCAAAAGCATATAAATTAAAGCCAAAACCTTTGTCTAAACGCATCTTGCATGAGAAGAGCGTATAAAATTTAATGGTTGTAAATTAAAACTCAAAAAAACGTTTTCGGCATGAACGGCTTTAAAACTCAAGAAAAAAAAGGGGTGGGGCTACGGGTTTCCAACCCACGTCACTTGCTTCATTGAAAACCACTCAGACCACTCCAACAAACCTAAGTTTTGGTTTACATTTCCTGCTGCAAAGTTTTAAACGAAAGATGATTATGAGGAAATAATTTTTTTTTACCAAAGCATGCATTAACATGCTTGTACTCACTTGTACCATTTCTATAGTAAAATCCACTCACACCAAGAACTTGCCTTTTAATATTTATTTAATTATCAAATTAGTTGATAATTACAATTTAAATGATTTAATTTAATTATTTAGTGAAACCCTAACTTGTTCCTAAGTTTTGGAGAAAACTATAAATAGGGGTGTGCAGGTGATTTAGGAATACACCACAATTGCAATTGGAAAAAAGTTGCAAAACCTTAATCACCCACATCGCCAAAGTCGCTGACTCCCTGGTCCGACCAGCGGCGCCGCCCTCGCCACACCACCGTGCGCTACCGTGTTGTTGTCGTTGCCGCTCCTTTCGCTCCGCTTGTCGCCGTCATGCACAAAGGGAAATCGGCTGAGGCAGATTTTGCGAGTCCGGGTTAGCCGCAACAGAACCGAACCGGGTTCTGGTTCTCGGGTGTTTTTGTGTTATTGGATCTAGCGACCGGTTCATTGATCTCGTGGTGTTCCAACCTGGTTAGCTATTTATTCACGAAAGGTATAACTGTTTAAACTAATCTATGTTTGGTTTTATTGTTTATATTTGGTTTGCATGTGGACTCCCGGTGGGCGATCCAAAGTTTGATTTGGATCGGTTCATATACACGCTTTTGCTTTATCAAAGGTTTTAAAACATGTGTACGAAACCTAATAATGATATTAGAGTCACTTTTACAAACAAATAGAACCATTGTTATTATTAAATGCAATCAGGTTTTATTTTTTCAAAACTTTTGTTTGACAAAAAGAATTGCATTTTTTTGTTTATATTAGTGATTGTGTTGTTTGTTGTAAATCAAACCCTAAACTCGTGGTTGCGTCTAATTTTGGTTTATTATATTGGTTTCAATTATCTTGTATTTTTTGTTGTTTTGGAAGCCCTATTTAATAGATCAAGTTTTTCAATTTATTTGTAAATTGTATTATAATTAAACAAGTCAAGACAAGACAATAATTGAATATCAAGAAACCGAGACAACCGGGAACTAGATATGGAGATCTTGAAGCAAGTGCAGGTATTAACGACCAAAAAGTTATGTTTTGGAATTCTGTCCCATTTGACCCGTTTGATTTTTGCTAATCAGCTTTAACAAATTCAAACACTTTAATGGCTTAATTTACATTATGTTTGTGGTTGTTTTTGTTTGACATTTAGGTTTTAATGCGATTTAATAAAAAAAACAATCAAAACGTTTTAAATGGTTTAAAACAAAACGTTTGCCACGTGGACAACTGTTTCATCCTATGTTGAATTAACATATTATTATGTTTAACTCCTTTATTATTTACATATGTTTACCTCGTGGGTAACCGTTTCATTATCATCTATGTTGGCATGTTTACACATTTAGCCCTTTACACTTTATCGTCTATATTGGAATGTTTACACATTTAGCACTTTATACATTAACATCTATGTTGACACATTGACACCTTTAGCCACATCATACATCACCATTCATACAGGCACATAATTACATTTAGCCATTTCATACCTTATCATTTGTCTCTATACTTAGCAAGTTTAGCCATATAACATTCATCATCATACGAGTATGCACCCCAGCCTCAAAAGGTACAGATAAAGGGGACTTAGAGCTCACATGGTGTACGGTTTACTTTGGAAACTAATAAGCTTTGGGCTTGACGAGTGTTATGTGATCTGTACGAAATCAATACATGAAATCTATTAAACTTTGTTAGCCATAAGCTAGTGTCGCCTGATCTTAGTGTCGTTTGGGCTTAGTGTCACCAACACTCAGTGTCATCCGACAGTGTCTCCTGGGCATTGTCGTTAGACTAGTGTCGCCATAAATTTCATTATGGACTTAGTGCCGTGTTCTTAGTGTCGTTACAATTAGTGTCGCTGCATATTAGTGTCGCCACTCCTTAGTGTCGCCTAGAATAAGGGTTCCTTCTCCAACCAGCCGCGACTAGTGACGCCACATAGTGTCGCCGAATGAAGATCATCCCAAACATGCCCGTTTTTTTATCCAAGATCGTGACTTTTTACGTCCAAATCGTTTATCTAGCTTTCATGAAGCTAGATCTATGCTTTGTTCATCATATTACATGTAAAAATTTGATCTTTGAGATGAAAACCCTAGTTTTACCCTAAAGCCCATTTCAAACAAAAAAACAGAGATTCGGGTTCGATCCATATCTTAAAGACGGTGTTTCTTCATGTTTTCTTGATCTCTAACCGTGGAGGAGAGTGTAGGAGCATATCTTGAGCAAAATGGTGAAGTTTTGGAAGCTTTCTCACTCTAGAACCTCCTCTCTCTATGAATATGATGAAGCTTTGGGAAATGAGGGTTCAAGATGGTGGCTGCTAGTGTCACACCCCAACCGTGCATCTTAACCACGGGTGCGACTTAATTGACAAAAGAACACAATGAAATAAAGACATTTACTATTAAAGTTTCATAATATTAAAAAAATCCCAATTACATAAGTTTCGAATTAAACCAAACAGATAACATGTTCAAAAGACAAGCAACTTAAAATAAGATTCTTCAATTGATATCTAGGAAAATCCTATGTGATATTGACTTGACCTATCACGAGCTTAATCACCTGAAACATGTACGAAAAACAAGTGTCAACTAAAAATAGTTGGTGAGAAATCACAGGTTTAATAAAAGTGTAAGTTTGGCAAAGGTGACAATTCATATTCCAAGATCATCATATAGCACGTAATAAAACAAACACATGATTAGCAAATCCAACCTAAAATGATGAGTAACGAATAAGTGGTACAACTCGCAAGTTGCACTAATAACGAATAAGATGTCCAACCAAAAGTTGTCCATAAAGTATATGCGGTTTCCATCCTATGGCTCATATCTGTACTACCGTTGGCTTGAAAGTTTCAAGTTAAGGATTTGCAAGTTTAACGTTTATCATGTTGTGTTCATTTACTCACATACATATATGATTCGCTTGTTTTAGAATTGTTTGAAAACGTGTTTTAATGTGTGCCAATGCGTACATGTTTCCCCCAAAACGATTTGAATAAAATGGGGCTATGAAGTCTCACCTTGAAAGTTAGACGAGATAAGAAACTTGAACGAATAGACGAGATGAATCACGGACCAGACCCTAAACAAATAAATAAACCATTTTTAGGGTAGGTTCGATGGTTACGAGTGTTAGATAGGCGGTTCGGGTCATAAGATTAAGAATTAGTTGCAAAAATAGAGTTTTAGTTGATTTTCAGATTTGGACAGCAAAGTAGCTGAACAGAAACGGGATTGTTAAAAATATTAAAAGACGTCTAAAAATTATGAAATTTTACAGGGAATTAGTTTAAGTCGTTCCGAAGAAGTTTCGTTTAGAAAGTTTTTCCATTTGAGACTCGGATCATAGCCAAAATAGTCCAACAAGACAGAAGGTACTAAAAAAGGTTTCTGTCCCGTTTTGGCTACTACGGAGTCATACTTTTGAATTAGAAAACGATCCAATTATGGTTGGAAAGGAAATTCGACGAATTACATCGTGGAAATTGAGTTTGCTCAGTTTAGATTAATTATGGTCAAGTTACGCTCAGTTAAATTCAGCACAGTTTCTGTCCAAAATCAATGGTTGCACTTAAGTGGTCCGTTTAGGGTTTTAAGATTACCGAACGCGCAAATAAAAATTAGACGAATGTTATTATGTTATTATAATACATAATATAATCAGATTAGGTTAGCCAAAACGTCTCGTGTCACCGGTCTAGCCATGATATTCACAGAAGCGTTTTGGAGAATCACAGAATGCAATCGGCATAGCCGACACGAGCAAGCGGATTCTATATTTAATTAGCGTGTGAGTTCATATAAGTGATAATATAGAATAAATAACATGTTTTAAGTTATCAAGAACATACTAAAGCATCGGCAGAGCCACTTTTGCAATAGTTGTCTTGAGGATTCGCAGAATGCGACGGCATAGCCGCCATTGCAAACGGGATCCTTTGTTTGTTAGTTGGTGATGTTAGCTTGATTTATTAGTTTGATTAAGATTATTAGAGGGTTTTTAGGGCTGAGGTTTCACATGATCAAGTGATCATGGATAGAAAATAGAAAAAGATTGAGGGGATGAAGAAAGAATAAAATAAAAAGACGGTATTCAACTTCGGAGGGTTACTTACTTGTTTGATCTTCAAACTCTTGGAATCCTCTAAGGGATTTTCGAAATCTTCAAGGTTGGGAAGGGATTTCACAACTTAGGAGGGGTTGGGAGTGTTTGAGGGAGAATTAGCAAAGAAAACAAGATCCTAAGCCTCCTATTTATACTAATGGTTGAAGGGGTGTAAATATGGAATGTCTTGGAAAGCAATTTAGGGTTTTAGGGCCCTCAAATCTGTGAAATTTTCCTCAATGGGGCTGGGTTTTTTGTGATTTCTTGCTTGGGCTAGGTCCAAGAGTAGGTGGGTTGGGTCCTAGCTTGATCTGGTTGAGTGCGCGCATTCGAAAATTGCGATTTTAAGCATTTCTAAGCAAAATTGACAAATGTTTTCAACATTAAAGTTGATTGTCATAACAAAAAGAGTATGTTTAGCTAAAAACATTTAAGTTAAAGTTACTTTATTCGCGTATAGTAGTTGGCGATCGGTGGGCGAGAAAACGGACTTTTTGATCGTTTTTCGAATTTCAGGATTTATTTAAGGAAAGTTTTGCAAACAAACTTTGTTTTAATTAAAGAAATGAATATTTTAAACATTTAAAACATAAATTAATGTCATGTTAAACGATTTGTCGGTCGTGGACGGTACGTAGTTAACGACGGTTTAAAAGGCGAACGATCGCACGAAAGTACTAACTAGTACTTTTAAGCATCAATTCACATTGAATGGGTTGTAAGAACATGTTTGAGATGTATGGGGGTGGTTCATGTGTGTTTAATGTGTCATAAAGATCAATTAAGTCTAAATGCGATCCATGAATCAATCACAGATAAGTATAAGTCTTTGAAATCAAGCATAAACGTAATGTTTCACATGTGAACTAGTATTGTAACAACGTCTGAATAGGATTTCAAGTAAAATGAAATGTCATGCGGATTTTCATTGATAAGTCTAGAATGAGTACAAGTAGTGAAAATCAGAAGTGTCACAGCTAGGGTTATACCCTTCTCCCCTCTTGTTTCCATCTTTCAAGAATACCCAGACTAGTCCCTGATCTTTTATTTTCTTTCTTCCTTTTAAAAAATATAAATGTCGGTTAACCCTATATGAAGAGTCTTCGTCAATTAGTAGGGAAAATCGGACATAGATGGGGTTAAACGTACCATGTCCTAGACAACCGTTGTTTTTGTGACCCCATAAACTTATGACAATTGTATCGGATACAATTGGTAACCATTACCTACCTACATAACCTTATCTTGTGGATAATGTTTTCCCATTTACAAGGTATGGTGAACCATGGATCTCATTCCTTAAAGAAAATAACGTTTTATATGAAGGGTTAATATTTATTAAGGTTTTACAAACATTGAAAATACTAAATTACCTATTTTGTTTTGTAGATGTCTTCAAACACAAATAATCTCACAAACTCCAACTATTCTCTTAGGTCCATTTTGGAGAAAGAGAAACTGAGTGGCTCTAACTTCATAGATTGGTACTGCAACTTGAGAATTGTTCTCAAAGCAGACACGAAATTCTATATTCTTGAGAATCCAATCCTTGATCAGCCCGCTGCAAATGCTACTGCTGTTGTTAAGAAAGCATGGGACAAACATGTAAGTGTCATGCCTTATGTTAACCACAATGATTCTAGAACTTCTGAAGCATCTGGAACATCATTCGACTTTCCACATGATCAAATAGCTGAAGAAAATGTTCAAATAGCAAGCTCACCACAAGTGATTTGAAACCATGAAATCACTCATAGGATGTCGTATACAAGACAAGACTACAGTTAGCTCTCATGTTCTACAAACAAAGAGCTACGTCGATAAACTTGAGAGGCTTGTTTTCCCTTATGCAATGGGTTGGATGCAGATATTATCCTCAACTCGTTGCCCAAAGCATATGACTAGTTCATTATGAACTATAATATGAATGATTAGGAGAAATCCATCCTAATGTTGCATAAGATGTGTAAGACTGCTGAAATGAACATACCAAGCAAGAGCTCTCTGGTACTGATGATTAAAGAGGGAAGAGTCATGAAATCTAAAAGGCAAGAGCAAGAGAGGTAAGGGGAAGGCACATGTCAAAGGCAAAGCTGATGCCATCAAGAAAGCTGCCAAGAAACCTCCAAAGGATGCCAAATGCTATCACTGTGATGAGATAGGGCACTGGAAGAGGAACGGTCCTAAATATCTTACTGAGTTAAAGAAGGGCAAAGCCTCTGAGGCTAGCTCTTCAGGTATATTTGTTATAGAGCTATATTCCTTTTTCCCGTAAGTCATGGGTGTTTGAAACCGGATGTGGTTCTCACATTTGCAATAATTTACACGGAGTAAGGAGAGCTAGAAAACTGAAAACATGCGACTTAAAACTACATGTTGTCAATGGGGCTAAACTTGCAGTCAAGGTAATCAGCGAGTATCAGATACTTTTACCAAGTGGTTTTTATTTAAATTTAGACAATGTCTATTATATACTTAGTTTGACTAGGAATATTATTTCAGTTTCTTGTTTGTGTGAATAAGGTTTTAATTATGTCTTAATGGTGATGACATTTTGGCTTACATGAATGATGTGTTTTATTTTGAGGCTAGACCTCATAATGGAATATATGAAGTTAATGTGAGCAGTCCATACAATGATAACTCTATATACGCATTAAACACCAAAAGAATGAAGTCGGACTTCAATCATAATTATCTATGGTATTGTCGACTTGGGCACACAAGCAAGAAGGCGTTAACGAGACTCCAAACTGATGGAATCCTAGAATCCACTGGTTCAGAGATATTCGAAGTATGTAAATAATGCTTAAGCGACAAGATGACTAAGCACCCTTACCAGTATTGGTGAAAGAGCGTCAGACCACTAGGACTATACATATAGATGCATCTGGACCTCTTAGGACTATGTCTAGATCTAGTGAATGATACTTCATCACATTTACTGATGACTACAGTAGATATGGTTATGCTTACTTGCTGAAACATAAGTATGAAGCTTTTGAAGTGTTCAAAACATAAGTTATTACTTCGACGAACATCTAAAGAAATGTGGAATCATTTCATAGCTCACTTCACCTAGGATACCACAACTTAATGGGGTTTTCGAAAGGAGAAATCGAATACTATTGGATATGGTTTGATCAATGAATTTTATTAAAATTAAAAAAATAAATAAAAGAAGAATTTTATTTTGTTTACTTTGTATATTTAACTTTTAATTGATTATTAATTTTTTTTTATTACGAACCGGTTCCAAACCGACCCCAACCTGTTCATACCAGGTAGAGTTATTTTCACACCAAACCGGGCTCGACCGGTTTCTCTCTCAAACTGATTTTGACATGTTGATCACAACCCGAACCGGATTAGGGCTAAAAATCGTTTGTGCATCTCTACCCTAGAGAAATGATGCACGATGTTTGCTCCCACGTCAAATTTATGCACGTGCGTCATAATTAGAACTAACCAACTAAACTATTTTCGTGTAGACAAGGTTGTAACTTAACCATATTAGTTTTCTTAAACATTTTTAAAACTTTAACCATTTAGGTTTTTTAATAAAAATGTGACTATCATAGCTTTTAATAATATTATAAACGTTTAGACGTGATTGTTTACATATGTGAAAAAAAAGTAAAAAACGAATTAATTTTAGGCTTCGAAAACTTACAAACCGGTGTGAACTTAACTAGCGATGTTTGGTCGGCTCCACAAGGTTCACTGTATTCGTACTTTCATCGTATTCGTACCTTTGCGTCACCTCTCATTGGGTAAATCTCAATGTGTGACGGATGATGAAGTGTACGATCGAGTTTGAATTGTTTAGATATCCGCATACCGTATAAAATTTATTTCGTATTTTCGATAATGTAATGACAACTTTTTAATTACAAAACAAACTTTTATCAATATCGTTTGATAATGTCTCAAATAATACAAATGCGGTTGCGAAACTAAAAATAAAATATCAACCGATTTGCAACGACGTTTTTTCCATAGTTGATTTGTTGCACACATTATTAACTTAGTTGTGCAAGATGGACTTAGCGTTGAAGAAATTCAAGATTTAAAAGACGCTTTTAAAACATTCTACTTGTAAAATGTTTGAAAGCGTTGTACAACAAAGACCGGTTGTAGAAATGTTTCATGATAACCTTGTTGCGCGTGGTTGGGTTATAAGCTTTTCGGGCGAGGGTTGGGAAACTATTGAACAAATAACCGAGTTGCTCGGAGTTTTCAAAACCACAACTACTTATTTATTGAAAGTTTATTATCCCACGAGTTCTTTAGTGCTTAAACAAATCTTTTTAATGTGTACCTAATTATTCAAGTATGAAGATACAAACGTCATGTTTACAAAAATAATAACACCAATGAAAGAGAATTTTGTAAAATATTTTAAAGAGATGTCTCTCATTATTACTTGTGTCGTCGTATTGAACCCAACATTAAATGTTACCGGGGTGGAAACTTTAATTGATAACATACCACACGATTTGGGTTTAAACGAAAACGACTTCCATTTTGCAAGAAGTAAAACAAATATTGTAACCAATGCTTTCAAAATATGTTTGATGTTTATCTATAAAAATATGGTTCCACATCAAACACACATGAGTGAATGGGTTTGACAACGAGTAGTAACTCAAATAGGAACTCAAAGCTTAATTTATATAATACTTTAAGAAATGAAAATAGTAAACGGGCTCGGGGTAGCACCCCAAGTATTGAATTCGGAAGGTATATTGGAATGAATTTTTTATCCACTATTACTCCATATGAATTTGAGAGTTTTGATATTTTGGCTTGGTGGAAACGAAATGAATCCTAATATCCTATTCTAGCCGTTTTTTTCTCTTAGTGGTAGGGTTTTATTCATATAAAGAACAAGGCTCACTCCAGTGACGATGTACATGTGTATTTGTTTGAAAGACCACTTGGACGCGATGGAACATATACAACATACTACAAGTTTTAAATGCGAAACTCAAGTTAAATAAGAAAAACACGAGGGAAAGACAACAGAAGGAAAGCGTTGCCACTTTCCGATGAAAAACTCGCTTACAATCAGTGTTGCAAAACTCGGCCTAGGCGCTCCTCGAAAATTTACTGCACCTCTTTTCCCCTACTCGGCCTAAGAAACTCGGACTCGGTCCAACTCGGGCCTAGGCGGTCCAACTCGGGCTAAGAGGTCCATTATCTGATTTTGGTTTATATGGTCCGATTTGGTTGATGAAGTCATAAAACTGACAGTTAGGGTCCGATTTTGTTTCATAATGGTCCGATTTTACTTCATAATGGTCCAATTTCACATCTTTGCTTCATAATGGTCCAATTTTGCCACTGTATATACTCTTTACCTTTGTCGCCAGAGATGGCGAGGTGAAGAACAAAGGACCAAAGGTTCTCTTACATTATTTTCTCTTATATTAACTGATTTTGCAACTGTATATCTGTTGATTTTGATTTTGGGAGTTCTTTTAAGTATAGACTAGTAAACTTAATATATTTGACATGTATATAATCTCTCAAAATTATTTTCTTTATAATTTACCATGTCCGAGTACTCCCCGCCTAGTTCGAGTACTCGCAACTCCCCAGTTGACCGCCCTGGGAGCGCCTAGCGCCTTCTGCAACCTTGCTTACAATTAAACACAACACAATATCAATAGCTCCAGGGAAGATTAAACACTAAAAACGACGACCACTAAACATCAAAAACTTATTAAAATATCCCTCTTTATAATAAAAGACTAAGTCTTTTGTCACTTGGCATCATCATAATCATTCTCAACCCTCTTTTCCTCCAAAATCACATTTACATCATCTATTCAATCTTTCCATATTTAACTCATTTTTTTTAAAATTACATAAATAAACATTTTCCCAAATCAATTCATCATTATTACCATTGACTCACATTTTTTTTAAAATTATCATCTAAAGTGAATATTTTTTTAAAAAATAGGAGATTTAAAAAAAACGAGTTTTTAAAGTTTTATTATTAAAAAGCGAGTTTTTAAAACTTCAGTATTAAGAAAGAAAAATTTTAATTTCACATATAAAATTTAAAATACTATTTTTGTATTTTAATAAATATGTGCTAGAATAAAGCTTACTAATATTTAATTAGTAGTTTTATAATTAAGTTTGATTTTTGTAAATAAATTTGTTATTTTGATTTGTAAATTTTAATAGTTAATTTTTAATTAAAATTAAGAAACTTGTAAGCATTTATTTTTATTTTTTTTAAATGGTGTGATCTTTTTTTCAAAAAAATATGTTGGTTTCAATTCTAAATTTCTAATTTATTAGTTTTAATTTTTTCATATTTAATTTTAAAATTTTAAATTTAAATTGCGGTGATATATTAAGGAGTATACCAGTGTAAGGTTTCATTTGACATGTAATTTAATGTATTATAAAAAGTACACCGCTTATGAAAATGTATTTTCATGTATTTTTTTAATATTTTGATTACTCTCATTCATATAATTTTAATATTTAATAAAATAAAAAGTTACTAATATAGTATCAAATTTGTATAAAAAATATATTAAAATATTTATCAATATAATTTTAAGAATAACTATATAACTACTATGTTAGGGCTTGAGGAGAAGACCGACCCAGCTATTATTAAATAAGCTGACGGCCTAAACCCAAAACACACTGATCTGGACAAACAAGACGAGATCGAGAGAAAGATCCGATCGATCAACAATGGCGGAGGAGTTGGTGTTGGATACAGCGATCAGAGACTGGGTGCTAATACCCCTATCAGTAGTCATGGTTCTCATCGGAATACTTCGATACTTCGTCTCCAAGCTCATGCGCACTTCTCAATTGCCTGATTCCAAAATCATCAAAGAAGGGTTAGTTCAATTGTGTGTTTCGATGAATATATATCCATCTCTGATGATATAGTACTGAATTCGATTTTAATTTTGTGGAATTATAGGCAGGTTATAATTAGGGCTAGAAATCTACGGGCGGCTGCTAATTTCATACCTCCGAAGTCGTTTCGAGCTCGGAAATTGTATTATACGAATGAGGTTTGCCTTTTGATTTGAGTTATAAGTGTCTTTGATCTGATTGTTTGTTGAATTTTAGGGATTTAGGGTTAAGGTTAAATCTGACCGTAAATATACATCGAGCTTGTTCATTTAACTTTAACCGAGCAAATGAACGAACACTAACACTTAAATGAACGGATTTTCATGTTTGTGTTTGTTCATTAAGAAAATGAACGGGTCGTGTTTGTTCATTAAGAATATGAACAGGTTTGTGTTTGTTTATGTTGGTTCATTAGTCTTCTAGACGAACAATCGGCGAACATAAACGAACGAACGTAAATGAACACCAATTAAAAGTAAACGTGAATATTAAATTAAAGTCTAAAATACCATTATCCTTACCTCTAACATTTCAAAAAATAAACAAAGATATGAAAATATGAACATCAAATTGATTTTAAATAATATTAGCAAGAAATAAATTTTAATGAATATTTAAATTAATATAAACAAACGAACATAAGTGAACGGATATAAACGAACGAATATAAATGAATGAACGGAACATGTGTTCATGTTCGCTCGTTTAACTAAATGAACATAAACGAACTTCCCGCTAAACGGTTTACTGAACGTTCGGTTCGTTTACAGGTCTCTATCAGCAATGGGTAAAATTGGTTTTCTGTCTTGGATGATTTGATTTAAATGGCTGAAGCTTATTGCAAACCTTTATAAGTGCCAAGTTATTTTTTTGGATTTCTTTGATTTTGATATTATAACTATAATTTTAAAGAATTGGAATTGTCTGATAAGTTTGATGATGATTAGGTTTTAAGTAATGTTTGTTAAGCATATACTGAAACAAGCAATGCAAGAATCTCCTTGTCATCATAAATAATTTCTTGATTGTAAAAGAAGCTTTCACTATTTGTGTTGAAAATATCTGAAACCTAACCGACCTGAAACAGATTACTAATTTGGGTTTCGGTTATTTTATTCTGTTTAACTGAATTAACCCGAGTGCGATTCACTTCAGTTGAAGGATTATATAGTTTGGCATCGGGTTAACTCGAATAAGATATTAACTTTTTTTTTATATATGATTTCAGAATTAGAAAGCCTTAGTATATTCAAAATCCACTGTTCTTTTTAAAGCTGGTTAATGTAGTTATTAAACGTTCCTAGATTTAGCCAGGCTGTTAAGATCAAGATCTTACTATGGATCACTTTTGACTCAGCAAAATTGGTAGCGTAGGATCGAATCGAGATCGAAAGATCCTCCTGAAATGTCATCGTCAATTTCATATGTGTTGTAATTCATATTAAAGACCAAACAAACAAACAAACGTACGTACCCAGTAAAATCCCACACATAGCAGAGCTATTGGTAGGATCTGGGAAGGGTGGGATGGAAACCTTTCATCTATCCAACCAAGGGACCTGGTAAAATCCCACACAACCATGGATTTAGATACCCGTGTTCTTTTTGTTATCATACGAAATTAAGAATGTATAAATTATTCAAAGTACAACTACTGTTTTACATGTTAATGATATTCTGTTTGAGCCATGAATTGAACAGTAAGGAATTAAAGTTTGCATGATAAGAGAAAAAACCACACGGTCATGATGATATTTTAAAAATTCCAGAACACTTTAGAGTTAAGCTACAGAAGCTATAACCACCAATAGTTTTATTTTGGGCCAATTAATCTGCAGAAACCATTCTTCTTCCATGAATTAGTTAAAACACAAAGTACACTACTACTATATCTTTGCTTTCTCTGCTCTGTTAGTTGCTCCTAGGTTCACTTTTCTATTGCGTGGTCGACATTGATTTGGGCCCACTATGGGGAATTCGGGTTATGTTGATTAAACCAAACCCGGATCCTTATTTGGTTAATAGCTGTTTTTTCATATGACACCTCTAGGACTCTGCCTGCTTGTAGAACCTTCTAACTTTATCGAGTCTTAGTAGGAAGACCTATATGGTTCTTCTCCTATGAGATCCCTAACATTTATCTTTTTAGGTTAGCTTATAATTGAAACGTTTATATTTTAGTGCATGCAAATTCATATGATAATCAGATGGCATTGCTCTTGGATTTGCAGGAAAACGGTTTACTCCATGTTCCCAAGGGCCAGGCTCAGAATCCACAGGCACAAATGTTCTCTGATCCAAACATGGCTATGGATATGATGAAGAAGAATCTTTCAATGATCGTACCACAGGTATGTTTTTACATTGTCCAATACTTAAATCAGTTTCTTTAAACAAAAATGCTTATCTGATTTAACCCCCCTCCCCAACCCGTCTTCTCCTACTTGCGCAGACCCTCACATTTGCATGGGTTAACTTCTTCTTTTCCGGGTTTGTAGCAGGTATGCTCCATTTTTGCTTCTGTTTTAGGCGTTTTACCTTTTCTCAACACGTAGTTAACTTTTTTCTTTGCATGTGATTGTAAAGAGTTGTAACTCATGTGTTTGTTTATCCAGCAAAGATACCTTTTCCACTGACTCAGAGGTTTAGATCCATGCTACAGAACGGGATTGACTTGAGTACTGTTGATGTCAGCTACGTTAGCAGTCGTTCTTGGTACCCATTATGCATTTATAAAGTTTGCTTCTTTTCCTGTAAATAATATTTCCCTTTTTTAATTGATGTATGTTGTTATCAGGTACTTCCTTAATCTGTTTGGATTGAGGGGTTTGTTTAGTCTCATTCTTGGAGAGGAAAATGGTTAGTATGATCTTTGTACTTGTAATTTCCTATTAGTTAATAATCTCTTGTCAGTTTTTAATGATGGTGTTACTTCCATTTGGGAATCGACTTACACCTTTTCTTGCTAATTATTTAACAATGCAGCCACCGACGATACACAGCGTATGATGCAAATGAGTGGATTTGGCTTTGATCCATCAAAGGTATACATACATGAATGGTTCTATTTATCAGAAGCACTTGTAAAAAGTGGATTATCTTGACTCAAATGTTTTAATTGGCCATAGCCCATAGAAAGCACAATTAATGATTCTGTAAATCTGTTTAATACAAATAATAGGCTTGTGAGTTATTAAAGTAAGCATCAACTTGTGATCTTCCTGTTAGCTAGCAACCAAATTATAGAGTTATGAGCAGAGGTGGGGTTGATCTAGAGGTGGCCCATTTACTTATAATGAAAGGGTTGATTTGGGTTAAGTTTGATCTCTAACATGGGTAAAATGAACACTTTAGCTAAAACTAGAACTGGTCAAATAGGTCAAACTGGTTGAAATTTGCCCAAAATGTATTTTTAATGCAAACAACCTACTAAATCGCTTTATTCAAAAACTTACATTGTTACTGTAACTTATACTTTGTAGTCGTACTAAATACAAATTAGAGTAAACTTCGCTTTTAGTCCCTGTGGTTTGGTCCATATAGCCCTTTTAATCCAATAGTTCTAATTTGACCAATTATATCCTTGTGGTTTTAAAACTGTCGCAATCAACTACGTTGCACTAACGCCATCTAAGTTTTCTGTTAACTTTTTGTGAAAAGACGAAAATGCCCTTGGTTAATAAATAAATAAATAAATAAAGTGTAAATTAAATAAATAACTTTTTTTATTTATTTCATAATGACATTTTTGCTGTCGAATTAAATTTCATAAATTCATGACCTTAAGTCCCATGAAAACAGTCCTGTTTTATAGACAGAAACCCGTGGCATTATCCTGTTATTTTGCATCATAAATGGAATGAATCTTAATAGTTTTTTCATTAATTTCAGAGTTTAGGTGCAGAAAAGGACGGTTTAGATATAGTTCAGCACGATTGGGTCCTACCAAAATTCGAGCAGCGTGCCGAAGCTGTGCTAAAAAAACGCCTTAGCAGCTAATTACCATGCATGCATTTATAAGACAGAGGTAAGTTATGATTATAGATCATTTGTTCTTGCATTTTGGAGTTTTTTTCTGTCTTAAAAAGCAACTTATTTGTAATAGTTATGACGAATGTTCTCTGTAACACCATTTTACTTGATGCTAGTTTTAATACCCAGTTTCGGATCAATTCAAATAATGTATTTTTGAAAACTTTATTTCTCTTTTTTTTTCGAGTTTTTAAAGTTGTTTTTGTTTTCCATGTACTTGAGAGATCAGGAAACCCCCCCCATTTGGTTGACTCTTATGGTTCATATCATGCCTGAACTTGGCCCAACACCAGTAGTCCAAGTGCTAGTTATGATTTTTATTGCAGCCTCACTACCTCACTAAGTGAACAAAAAAAAATCCGGTTTAGAGACCGATCCGAACTGAAAACAGACACGGTTTTAGTGAAACATGTTTGAAAACGATTGAAACTTGCGGTTTGTAACCCTATTTGTTGAAACCGGTCAAACTTGAACCGAACTGGTCAAAACCCCCTCAAGAACCGGTTTCAACCTGAACCGGTTTGACCAATAAATGTTTGACTTTTGTTGACCAAACTCGAACCGGTTTAGGGTTTGAAATTGGTTTGTGCACCTCTATGAGATCAAATATTTTACCAACAGCCATTGTTCATGTTTTGGATTGACGTCTGAGCCCATTTCCTTTTCCGATGGCTGGCACGGATACTTGGTTTTGGAGCTACAACTTACATGGCCTTTATGGTTCACAATGTGGCACCTTATCTCGGCTCGAAAAGAGTTGTGGCATGCAATGGTATGTCACACGTCATTTCCTATATTGGTTATGTTGTTATCCCTGGCCTCACAATAAAAATGTTTTCTATTACCAACCAGTTATTAATCATTATTTTGTTGTTATTTTCTCACATCGTGGTGACATGGTCCAGCCAGACTCTAAACCCTTTGCAGTATTTTGATCTTTTATATGTCTGTCTGGGTGTTAGGAAATCAACTTTGTGATAATATAAGAGATGTATAACAAGATAGGGTGTATGTTGTGATTGGATTTTGTATATTCTATATGTCTTCATGACCAAGAAATTATATTATATAAATACTTAATCGGTGTATATTTTCTCTAAACATTGCAAGCTAGTTTATACATGGATCATAACTATAAACGGATTATTGTTTATGATGATAAAAAAGCAACATGTACAATGTTACTTGCAAAAATAAGAAGATTTTGTTGAACGAATTATCACGGTTGATACTACAGTTGTGTCGTGTATGGGACTGTGATTACTAATAGCTCGTCTCATTATCATCCTTACACTGGACAAGACAATGGCAAACTTTAATCTTTCTAGATACATTATCGTTTGATTATATTCGTTCACTTGCCAATTATCACCCAAATAAAATCATAACTTTCACCCAAATAGTTTACAATTTACTCTTTAAGTTATTCATCAGTCGTAGCCTATCTTCGGAATATTGTATTGAGCCATGGTATCTAATGAAACTGTAGTATCGACCGTTGAGTGGGTTAGGCTCGAAGAAAACAATAAAGAAGAGATCCAAATTTTCTGTTCTCTTTAATCCGAAAATGCAAGTACAATATAAGCAAAAGAAACAAACGTGCAGATGGCTAAAAATAAGGAAACTAATGTGATCATGGATCACTAGCTCGCAGAGAAGGTTGTTGTCTCCGATCTTGAAGTTGACCGGAAGTGGACGTTGCAGTCGAATCAACATCAGCTTGTCGTTGGAAGTTGACCCTCACCCTCACCCCCTATCATTAAACAAATCAACATCAGCGGACGTTGCAGTCGAATCAACATCAGCTGGACATAATGCAATTGCTAATTTAGACTTTCAATGGCAGACATTTAGTCATTTGAAGCTTGAAAATCACGATTTTCTACTCGGGAGTGTGATCGATCCCGTGGTTAGTCGAGTAATGTTCGCTTTGATAAATCGAGGTGTACAACTGATCCTTGACATTGTCTGAGGAAGTCAAAATGTTGAGGGTCTATGGTGATCAAACAAGGGTTTAGTCTTTTTCTTAATTTTTAAAATTGTGATTTTTTTAAAATTTAACAGAAAATCTAACGTCAGTTAGTAGAAAGGACGAAATGTGTGATAAACTCTATACATAAAGGATGATTCGTGTAATTAATGAAGTTTAAGGACGTAAAGGACATAAAATGTAATTTACTCTGAATATAAATTTAGATGTTCTTAAAGTTATACTTTGGTCAATCTGTAACTTGTATGATATGTTTCATTTAATACCTTGTATGTATTTATATGAGAAAAAATATAAATTAAATATTAAAACATAACAAGGTATTAATTAAAGCTCAAAAATCCAAAGTGGCACCCCCAATCTTTTGATCCAATCAATTCTTGCTACTTGGATTTTGAAGATTTGACACAATTTAGAAACCGAAATTTGACAATAATAAAAAGTAGAAAGTAACATAATTTGACATCCAAATGTAGAGCTCACACAACACTCTATTCCCCTGTTGTAACTTCAGTGGTGGCAACAACCTCGGCTGGTTTTTCAGCCTCCTCCGCCACTACCTCCGTGGTGGCTGGAGTTTCTTCCGCCACTGCCTCCGTAGTGGCGGGAGTTTCTTCTGTCACTGCCTCTGTGGTGGCCGGAGTTTCTTCCTTGGCTTCCTCAGTTTCCTTCACCTCTTCTTGAGTCGTCTCCTCCTTTTCTTCTTCTACCTCGGTTTTAGGCTCCTCTGCCACTTTAGTATCGGTTTCAACGGTGTCTTGGACGGTGGGTGGCTCTTCCACAGGTGTTGAAGCATCAATGGTGGGTGGCTCTTTTATTGGCTCCTCCACCTCTGGCTCGGGTGTGGGTGGTGTAGCAACAACCGGCTCTACCTCTTTTGGTGCTTCTTGGGTGGTTTCCACCACCTCCGGCACGATGTTTGCAGCGGATTCAACCTACAACATCCATTAAGTTTTAAGAACAATGTAACATATAACCAGGGCTGTTTCCGAGATTTCAGGTGCCCTGGACATATACTAAAAAATAGGTGAATCTAATAAGAATGTAGCAATGTCACGTGACATCAGTAAACACAGAATAGTAACCAAGTTTCAAAAGTATTCCAATTAGGTCACTCACCATAGTATACCCGAGTGTGTCTACCGTGTAAAATGCGTATTGAGTGACCTATTTAGAACACTTTTGAAATTTGGTTATTATTCTACAAAGTTACCACTAAAAAGAAATATGTGTTATATAATACCCGATACTCGTGTTTATGTGTTATATACGTATCTGATACTCGACTGACACCGAGACATTTTCAAAGAATCATACTAGTAAAAAAATTTCTAGATCTGTCACTGTAAACCATCAATTTATGATATAAGTTTTGAATGCTATAAATAATAGATGGCAAATAGTGTAGAAATTACCTCAACACTTGCCATTGGGATTCCTTGGAGGATATGAATGATGATAAACAGAACAAAGAGTGTGGGGTGGTGAGTTGAATAAGAGGGATATGAGACATATTTATAATGATTCATGGTGTTTAATAAAATATTAAATAATTTAAAACATCCTAAAACTTAGTCACATGAATCATTATTTTAAAATATTATTAATGAAAATAATTCAAACGACTAGAATAGGTTTTCTAAGCAGTAAACGAAAATACAAATATGTCGAACGGTTAACTAAGATTTTGTTGAACAAAAGGCGCAAAAGAAAAATAAGATTTAGTGAAGGAAGTATTAAGGTTGAAACTACGGTTGTGTCGTGTATTAACCATCGAAAGCTCAATAGTAAAATGACGGAAACAATATAAAAATCGATGCCATAGATTCAGGGCGGTCCCGAGAATCATTGAAATGTTTTGGGCCCGGGCGTGTAAAAAAAAGTGGGGCCCTATAATATAAACTCAATCTATACTATATAATAAATAAATGTTTTTTCATGCCACGTGTCGTCTTTACATTTATTCTCATAATTTTTTCCCGCCTCTCTCTCTTATTAAATACACATCTATGTTTGATCTTTTAATAATAATATATTTTTAAATAAAATACTAATTATACTAATAAAACATATTTATTTTAAATTATCCCTTATTATAAGAAAACTTTAAAATCTGATTATGTAACTTTTATTTTCAATCAAATAGTAAATAAAAATCAAATTACATTAAATAGAAATTAACGTATTTTCGAAACCCAGTTATATATTAATTTTTACATATTTTAATTTTGTTTTCTATCCTTAGTATATGTAATACATTTTTACGTCTGTAAAATATATACATGAAGATTTAAGAATTTTATGTATTAATATTTTTCACCCCGTGTGTATTACACGGGTTCTAAGCTAGTAATTTTATATAAAAAAAACCATAATACAATCCTTATTTTTTCTTAAGTTTAAAAATATGCTTGGGCCTTTTAATTTTTATGTGGGTTTAATTACAACTTGAGTTTTTTTTAAACAATTCGGGCCACATGTGTAAGTAATGTACTAATGGGATTACGTTTAAAACTAAAAATACATAGAATTTTTTGTAAATATATATATACATATATATATATATATATATAAAATACAAAAAAAAAATTAAAAACTTCGGGCCCCTAAGGAAAACGGGCCCTGGACAGTTGCCCTCCCCGCATTTTTATATGTTCATGAAATACATTCAAGACTTTGAGCATTTTTATAAACAAACTTGAGTTAAAGTGATCTCTACCTCTTGGAAAGAAGTTTGTAGATGAGGATTAAAAAGAAGACTAATGAAGAACAACTTTTGCTGGAATGCCGAGGAGTGGACTCAAGGTGAGTTAGTTAATACCCACTTAAACCACCGTAAATTCTGGTGTTTAGGTGGTGATGTTCACTTTGGCTTTTAACTCTTTACTTATTGTTGTTTATTTTAAAAGTTTTCATATGAAATATTTTTTTTGACAAACAAAGAGTTTTAAAAGTGGTCATAAAATTAAAATAAGTTATTTACCCCCTCTAGGTTGTTACACAAATATTAATAAAAAATTAGTGAAATTATATAAGAGAAAAAATGACATTTTTTTATTTTTATTTTTTGATGCAAAAATTAGTTATAACCTATCATAACTGTCATTTGTAAATTGTAAGGGTTGCATCATTACGAACAAATGCATAATGTAAGAGTTACTAGCGCCATAAGGTAACTATAACTACCTTATTGCATATTGTTTTTTCAGAAAAGGCTGATATTAAATAAAACCAACTAGCAATAAGCTAGAAGAGAAAAATGACAGTTACATGTATAAGAGGGAGTTTTTTATCCACTCGCTATAGCTCATACTCACTCTTTTCTTCCTATTAGTAACCCACAAAAAAGAGTAAAAAACAATGTCTTCAAAAACCGTATTCTTCTTTGCGTAATTATGGCAAAACAAATTCTCGTTTCGATATCTCCGAATCGCCCACAAAGAAGAAAAAACAATTGCTTCAACTACTTCTCTCTTCTTAGAATGCAAATGAACACCATCCAACCACTGCAAAAAAATCCTTCGGTTTCCTCGAAACAGGGACGTCCAAATTTAACCACTACTCAACCAAAAGCCATAATCTTGAAGCAACCACACACTCTCCAATAATATAACATTCATGATTTTTGCTTGCATTATTTTACTTCATTTTATGCAATAATGACATTTTATTTCAATCCCGTACTTGTACATTACAATGTGTCACATCAATTATGATTTCAATGTGTATCAATTCAAAGTTTCAATCTTGTATGCATATTATTTTTATTTATCATATGTATATATATTTACTTATATGTATATATGTATATATATTTGATTAAATTCAATAAATCAATTATATAACTTTTAAGTTTTATAAAAAAATGGAGTTTTCCTTTACAAAATAATCATAATAAAATGTGTTTATTCTTTATATATATATATATATATATATAAGTTTTATAAAAATAAATTATATAATCAAATTTAAATATTTATTTACCAATGTTTTGAGTCTTGAACCCATTTAATTCAAAATAACCCCCTCTTATTGCATTTGAATCCTATTTGAACCCCCTCACTTTAACAAATTGAACCTTTTCAAAATTTTGAACCCTAGAAACCAATTGAGACCGATTTTGACTCTGAAAAGTCAAACATGGCCAAATCAGTTACAAGATCAACGAAATCACGTGTAATAACTCGAATTGATCGTGTAAGACCATTTATACAACAGTTTCGTTGTATTTCAATGATTCAATTTAATCAAATTCAATGATTTTGAATTCGAAAACCATTTCTGAAACCATCCCACGCAATCCTAATCAAATCGTGCGTTTCGAATGAAATTGAACCTTTATACCATATCACACACATTCGCGACACCTCCTTTGCACTCCTGGAACTCTAGATTACACCTCCTTTCATCCCTTGAGCTCGATCAAGTTCGAAGAACATCAAGGCCTAATCTCCTGTCGATCTCCTTCGTCTCTTAATCGTTTCATGTAAGGTTTAGAGCTTTAGATTCTTCGTCTAATTCCGACTAAAAGCCCTCTATCAAATTCAATTGATAGAGGGAATCGAACTCAATGTGAATCGATCTGCGCATTTGGGTATTTCCCTCTTTTGAGTTATCGTATTTGAATTTCTGGATTGAGTATATGACCAGCGACCCACCTAGTTCAGCCGGTAAAATGCGCGTGGCTTGAACTAGGTGGCGTGGGTTCGAAACCCACATCCCACACCATTTTCTTTTTAAAACCTGATTTTATTAACTAATTCTTTTTATAAAACTATAAAACTCAAATCTGTTTTAATATTTTAATTGATAAGTTTTTGAGAGAAACAATTTTAATTATTATTTTTGAGGATAAAAACTTAATAACTTTGTTTAATTAATATAATTACTTTAACAAATTGTTTATTTGAAATCTTTAATTTATAAACTATATTTGGGATATAAATGAAATCATTTTTATAAACCCATTACCTTGTAAAGTTTTGTACATTCTTTTATTTAATTTATTTTTCTTATATAAATTATTTAAAACAAATTTTATACCTTTAATTAATTAATTAGGTTACTATTTTTACACTAATTTTTCATAGAATTCAAATTATAAATAAAGAAAGGATTTATTTATTTATTTACAAACAAAAGAAAACCGTTTATTTATTCAAATTATGATACAATTGTTTATCAAAATTTACATAATTATTATTTGAAACTTAATAATTATTTTTTCTTAATAAAAAAAGGAAAAATCCACATTAATCCCTTTGCCTGTTAGGATTCCCCTATTCACTTTATACAAATGATTGATCCATTATACTTCATCAAAACATAGGTTAATCTTGTGGTTAACTAGAACTCTTGTGCAACAACATATTTGTGTGATTATCAAGCTACTCATTACAAGGTGAGTTACATAGCCCCACATTTTATATTTTTACATTTTTAGGGTGAAACATGATTACATTTTGAACTAATTGCAATTTATACAATTCAAACAATGTGTACATGTGTGTATTTTTGTGCTTTATGTTTAGAACACTTTAGTTAAACTACAATTATAACAAGTACAATCATTAACTCCGTACAAGCCGACGGTAACAATGATATATCTATTGAAATGACACATCCACCCAGGTAGGGTGATTGTTTACCGAAAACACAACGGTAACATGTGTGTTATGCCTAACATGTCAACAAAGGTTTGATTGTGCACCCGGTTTGCTTTAGTTGTTTTTACATATTTGCATATCTATACCATGTGGCATAATGAATTGTACACTACATTTTGAACTTATTTGTAGAGTCAAAACCTATGTATGCTCACCAACTACTTTTTTTTTAACGGCAACACCTAGATATTCTAGAATAATTGGGTTTCCCCGGGGCAACACCTAGAACATCCAAGGCAGCCCACCACAGGAGGAACCCCCCCAACTGAGTAAACCCGCTGACCTGGCCATAGATCCCTTTTTTGTTGTTGCCAGGATTCGAACCCAAGACCTCCACTATGGGAAGTCTTGGGGCTACCATTGCACCAAATGGCCAACGGTAAGTTGACCTTGTTTTTCCAACATGTTTCAGGTGCAAATATTTAAGATTTACACAAGATGCTTCACTTAGGCATGAGACCTAGATTGAATAAAGACTTGAATAATTTATGTAATTTTGTTTGGTTGTTTGTTTCATTTGAACTTATGTTATGAATTATTGGTTTTAATAAATATATGGAACTTAGTTTGATTATGTGCTTATGATCAATCTCCATGTCCCGCCCCGACGTATTCCGTCGTTGGTTAGGGTGTGACAAATAAAATGATCAATAGACTCCAAATGATTAGAACACAAGGGGCATAATAAAGAAGGAATATCCAAGCCTTTCTTATCAAGATTTACCCGAGTAGGTAAATGATCAAGTAAAGCCTTCCACACGGCACACAAGGGTTCCATCTAGTAGGAGGCGATTTACTAATAAGATAAAATCAAGACCCCCTTCATCTTTTGAAGCTAAAACCCTCTTCCAGTTCACCCAATGTATATTTTTTCCTCCCCCGTAATCCCTCAGAAAAATCTTGATCGAATCTTCTCCAACAATTTGTGAACTTGAGAAGGCATACAAAAAATAGAAATAAAATATATTCCAAGAGATCCTAGCATCGACGTAATCAACACAGCACGACCACCAATAGAAAGCATAGAAGCCTTCCATTTAGACAATTTTGAATGAAACTTATCAATAATCGGTTTCCGACTTTGGATTCTAGACATATCAACACCCACTGGAAGACCCAAATAAATGAATGGGATTTTTTCTGGTTTGCAACCCGTCATAGAAGCCAAGGAAACGACCTCATTAAAATCCACCCCAACACCAATAAGCTTAGATTTGTGAAGATTAACTTTCAAACCTGAAGCTAAGAAAAAACAATTGAGAATCCTTACGATGCATCTGATGTTGTTTTCTAACCATTCTCCAATTATCAAAGCATCATCTGCAAAGAAAAAGTGAGAGAGAGAGAGATGAATTATCTCCACCCACTTGAATATCTTTAAAAAAACTTGCCTTTATTGCGTCTTGCATAGCCACATGAAGACCTTCCATGACCAAAATAAATACAAACCGGGACAATCTCCAAAGCTCTAATTCTTCTGAAGACCTTATAGCACGTTGTGGTGCTAAAATATAAAAGGGTTACATTGATCAACAAACTTGGCCATTACATTCCTACTTGCACTAGAAAAAATGTACGGTCTTTTACCAAGTCAGTGTAAACTTCAATCTAGATCTAAACATATTTTAATTAATGATTGAGATTTTCACTCTCGTATCTTTTTCACTCCATTAATTACGATCATTTTTTGTTTTTTTTTTAATTTTTTTAGAACAGCAAACACACATCAATCTAATTTACTCCTAATCTACACCATTGTCTGCCATAGGACTCGAAACCCTCAACCTCATGAAAAGGGACACCACTATGTACATACCTGGTTACCATTAGGTTACAAGCCTTTAGTATCATTTCCTGCTTTTATCCATTCAATGGTATAAAAGCTAAAGTAATTTTTTTAATTTTTAATTATTTAGGCTTCTCCTTTAACTCAATCCTATTTATAAAAGTTGATAGGAACCATTTTTTTAGCACCATTTATTGCATTTGGGTATCTTTGATAGACATACACATTGGTCCACTTAATTGATGGGCCATTCATATTCCGGGTATGGATGATATGTGACTACACATATTACATTCCATCCATTTTCAAACAAATAAAAAGCTAAGGTTTCAACTACTTCATTTGGACACGCTATATTGTAACTGAATGTCTTGTTAACAGGCAATCTACAATGCAACGTATCAACACAACATTTTCCTATATACAAACAATAAATTATATTTCATATATAAAATAATTATTTATATCTAAGATAAATAAAAAAATATATTCTTTTTGATTATTTTTCCAACGTTTCTAAAACATTATCTCACTTGAGAAATAAAAATAGATGAAAAGACCATTCTACCATAAAAAGTAAAAAAAAAAAAATTACCAGAAAAAGTCGAATAAAGGGCGTAGTGGTTTTTTCACATGTTGGATGTTAGTGGTTGTATTAACTATTAAGAGCACAAAGAAGGTGATGGTGTTTGAGGAGCGGTGGTGGTAATGAAACTATAAATATTTTGGGTAGTGGGAATACTCTCGGGAAGGCATGTGGTACGGTACCTTAGGAAACAATATATATATATACATATATATACTAGTTTAGATTTCGTGTCTACACACGAGGTTAAATATATCAATATATAAAATTTTTAAATTTTTATGTATATATTTTACATGTGTAAAAATATTACATATAGTAAGGATAGAAAACAAATTCAAAATATATAAAAATTAATATATAACTGGGTTTTGAAAATATGTTAATTACTATTTTTTTGATATAATTTGACTTTTATTTACTATTTGATTGAAAATAAAAGTTATATAATTAAATTTTAAACTTTTTTATGATAAGAGATAATTTAAAATAAATATGTTTTATTAGTATAATTAGTATTTTTTTAAATATATATTATTATTAAAAGATATAAGTGCATTAAATAGGAGAGAGAGACGGGAAAACAAATGGTAAGAATGAATATGGAGGCGACACATGACATACAAAAACCTTTATTTATTATATAGTATAGATATAGATATGTTGGTTATTGTACAAAGGCTTAAAAACGTACGAATGTACCAACCAATGTTTTCAGAACCGGACCGGACAACGAACCGGACGTCTTAGAGGTTCACTGGTCGGACCGGATTCAAGAACCGGATGACGCAATAAATAATATAAATATTCATAAAAATATATAGAAAAATATAAAAATTTCAAATACTACATATACAACCATTTAAACAATTTTGAGTCAAGGACGAGGGTTGTAGGTCTGTAGAAATTTTAATTCTTTTGAATCTTCAATTTTAATTTTGATTAGGGTTTTGGAGGACCTGTGTCAGCGTATAAGTTAAAAGGAAAGAGCCAAATTGATTTAAAATTGTAAATAAAAGTAAGTAGGAGAACTATAGGATAAAAAAATAAAAAAATAGTAATTTAAAAAAAAAAAAATTAAACTACCCGGTTCGACCACCGGTTCGCGGTTCGACCGCTGAATCGTTTGAACCGCCCGGTTCAACCAGCAAACGGTCTCGGAGCATGTAACCGGACCGGTGGAGGTCACGGTTCCCGGTCCGACCGGCCCGACCAGCCGGTCCGGTTTTAAAAACATTGGTACCAACATGAGACATGTGTGTCAGTGAGCGAGAGGTAAATCCGTCTACGTCCAGGGGCGTACTTAGGTTGGGGTTATGGGTGCGCGGTGCGCCCGACCCCTTGAAACTTTTTTTTATTAGTATACTAGGTTATAATCCCGTTTATTACACGGGTTGAATAAATGTAATGTTATATACTTAGTAATAAAAAAATTATGTCTTAAAAACCGTGTATTACACGAGTTGAATAAAATATTACGTGACAATTATAAATTCTGTTAAGTTAATTTTTAAAATATTTTTTAGCTGAATATTAAATTTTTTTATTTAACTGATAAATTTTAATTCATATTAAACTTTAGAAACCCCATGTATTACACGGGTTGAATAAATGCAACGTTATATATACTTAGTAATAAAGATTTACATATTACATATTTATGAAAAACGTTTTATAAAAAGAATTATATAAATCATTATTATTTAATAGGAGAGAGAGTAGGGAAACAAAAAATTATAAAAACAATTAAATAAATTTGTATAATTAATAGGAGAGAGAGACAGAGAAAAAAAGTTAAGGATGTATGAGAGAGTGAATAGTGTTCCATCAAAACTTTTATTTATTATATATTATTTTTTAACTGATAAATTTTAATTCCTATTAAACTTTATAAACCCGATATATTACACGGGTTGAATAAATGCAAAGTTATATATACTTAGTAACAAAGATTTACATATTACATATTTATGAAAAACGTTTTATAAAAATAATTATAGAAATCATTATTATTTAATAGGAGAGAGCAGGGAAACAAAATATTATAAAAACAATTAAATAAATTTGTATAATTAATAGGAGAGAGAGACGAGAAAAAAAAGTTGAGGATGTATGAGAGAGTGACAAGCGTCCTATCAAAACTTTTATTTATATATAGTATAGATATACAATTTAATCCCGACCGACCCCCAATAAATTTTGACACCGACCCCCAAGAATTTTGACACCGACCTTAAAGAAATTTTGAGACCGGACCGTTAATTTAAAATTTGAAGTTTTATAAATTAATACTTGTTACAAAATAAATAAACACAATAGAAAAAAATTTAAACAGGTAAATTAAAAAAAAAGATAACTTAACATAATAGTAAACAAGTATCTCGTATGTTCCATTTTAGTCACTTAAAACATTTTCTGTCTAATTAAAGTTACTCAAGTTTAACATGAAATTAGTGAAAGTTTAAAAAAATTAACCTGGAGCCATCCAATTGAATTTTTGCATCAATAATGAAGCGTTGAAATGAACGACAGGATGAGCGATTAATCGACCGACAACCAGACCACCAATTGAATTTTTATTCTTTATATGTTTTTTATCTTACAATTTATTGCTTTTTTTGCTAGATTATTGAGTATATTTAACTTGGTTTTATCTTTCTATTATGTGATCGGACCCGACTTTACTCGAACTGGACCAAAAAAATTTTAATATTTAATATTTAGCGATATCCAATCGACCCCAAAATTTTCCAACCACCTTGAAAAATATTTGTGGGTCCGCCACTGTCTGCGTCATAATAAAAAAGTTAATACGTGTTTTAAAAAAATAGGGGAACTTGAAAAAAGTCAACAAAGATAAACTATTCCAATTTTACCCCTACCCGACTCTTTTAATGCTTAAAAATAAGCTAACTATATACACCCTTTATCTTAACCCTTGATTTCCTAGATCAATGATCCAGAATCATTCATATCTTCGCACGAAAAAAAGATTTGTATTTAAACCTTTCTCTCTTTCTATATATATTTATTTATAAAATATATATATATATATCTTTATACTAATAAATAAAAATCCTATAAGGACATGTGCCACTTTCTGGTACATCCTTAACATTCTTTTCCCGCCTCTCTCTTCTATTAAATAATGATATTAAAAAAATATGTTTTTAAATATTTAATACAAATCTAATTATGGATACTTATTATTTAGTTATAGATAGTTATTATGTTATTAACCAAATAAAATTAATATGAATTAAAATTTAGAGTTAATTGCACAGATGACCCCTATGGTTTGATCAAATTGCATGTTCGGCCCCCAGGTTTTAAAAATAGCAAATTTAGCCCTAACTTTTGAGACCTGGTTGTGCCTTTATCCCCTGACGTTAACACCAGTTAGTTTTTAACGGAAAGTTAGCCCATGTGCCATACATGTGACTTACGATTGCAAACTTAACCCTAAAACTGAGTTAAAATAAGTAAAAATCATTAAAAAATAATAAATATGTGTAAAAATCAGCAAATGTTCTTAAAAATCAGTAAAAATCATAATTTTTTTTTACTAATTTGTAGTATTTTAACTCCTTTTTAAGATTAAGTTTGCAATCGTAAGTCACGTGGATGACACATAGGCTAATTTTTCATTAAAAACTAACTGGTGTTAATGTTAGGGGCTAAAGACGCAATCAAGTCACAAAAGTTTGGGCTAAGTTTGTAATTATTAAAACCTAGGAGCCAAACATGCAATTTGATCAAACCATAGGGGCCATTTATGCAACTAACTCTAAAATTTATCAATTACATAAAAAAAATTAATACTCAGTTGAAAAAAATGTTTTAAAAATTAATTTAACAGAATTTATAACCGTCACGTAAAAGTATATATTTTTAAAAACATATTTTGACGAGTATATGTGTTAACAGATTATTATATTTTATTCAACACGTGTAATATACGAGTTTTTAAAGACATAATTTTTTATTACTAATGATATAACATTACAATTATTTAACATGTGTATTATAGGGGATTCTAACCTAGTGTGTGCGTGTGTGTGTGTGTATGGTTTAGTGACGGAGAGGGAAGCATTCCACCCCTTTAGGGATGGATCGGGAAGGAATGAAAAATCTAACGTGGCTCATTGATGGGAGAGATGAGAGGAAAGCACTCCCTCCACCCTTAAGAACAAATGAAGATTCGAGAATACATTTACACAAATTCAAAGATACAAGACACTAATAATTTAGCGCTAGAATCGGCAGAACATGTATTGATTTCTTGCCCGGAGGTTGCTTGCATATGGAAGAAGGTTAAACAGCGGTGTAGATTGCCGGTGACCAAAGGAGACACATTAGTGGAGAAACTTCAGTTTAAACATCATAATCAAGGAAGCAAGTTGTTTAAAAAAAATTGGGGTTGTGCATTACCTTGGTTACTCTATGGTTAATATGGAAAGCAAGAAACGACAGGGTGTTCAATAATTTCAAGCGAGGGCCAGAGAAAATAGTGGAGGCGATTAAGGCGAGCTCTTATGTATGTTTAAGAATAGAGCGAGATTTATCGAGTTGGACCGGAAATTATGGTGTAATTTTGAACTTTGTTTGTAATTGGTGCATCCTTCTAGCACCTTGCTTGTTTTGTTGGTTTAATCAATGTTTTAAATACCAGTTCAAGCCGGCCGGTAATACCGGTTGAACCGGATTTCGGTCATTAGTCCGGCAAGTTTGAGCCTGATAAATTGGAAAAACGGTTTATAAGTTGTACCCCCGGTAATACCGGGTTGAACCATTATACCAGTTTTAAGTTTGAACTTTAAAACAAAAAAAAATGTTTATTGAGAACAACCACACGACTTACTGATTACACCTAAGCCCAGTTTAGAAAAAAAATTAATTGCTCAATTCTTTTTCAAAAAGTTAAAGGCCCAGTTAAAAACCGTCATCCTTCCATCGATTGATCAGTTAAAAACTTTTAATTGCTCAATTCCTTTTCAAAAAGTTAGTCGACCAGTTAAAAACCTAAGCTTGTCGTTAAAAACTTTTAACCTAGACATCGATTGATGAGTTCCTCTTAAAAAATAATTCATTGATCAGTTACTTATCTTACGTAATTTTAGCATATTATGATTATTGGTAACTAAAACTTCTTATTTAATATTATAGAAACGAAAATAGTTATGCTCTTGTAGACGAGGATGACGATGATAGTGAATTTTATCTTTTAACCGATCGTGAACTTGATGCATTCAACACTTCAATGGCATAAAGCAATTGTATACTTTTATTTAAAAAACTGTTAGAAAAATTGAGTGCTTTTGGATTATTTTTTTAATATGGATTAACTTTTAAATTAATTTTTATTATGAAATCATGTATTTTGGATTATTTTTGGAGTTGACTATGTATTTTTTTAGAATTATAAGGTTAACTAGTCAACCGGTTGAACCTCCCGATACAACCGGTTGAACCATTTCTGAGTCCAATCTGGTACGGTTTAAAAACCGGTTTTTAAAACATTGGGTTTAATAATATTACTTTGTTGTTAATATATATATATATATATATATATATATATATATATATTGTTAGTTCTCAAAAGAACATACCCCTATATATATATATATATATATATGTATATTTTTTAAATTAAACTGGTTTACTTTTTATATAAATATGTCTCCTCATAAAACAAAATCAACACATGAAATTCCACAAAAACACCACATCACTATGTTAATGACGGGTCATTGTCTTGTAATGAGTAAATTGAAATAAAATTGACTTTTTATTGATTTATTTAACATATTAAATCAAATATAATAACTTGTGACGGATAATATGATGATATTTTGGAATATTTACATTTAATTTATTTTGTTAAATAGGCATAGTTAGATCAAGTGTAGTGGGTTAATGCTCACGTACACCTCAGCAAAGGACGAACACTAAACACCATTACGTTACGTCAAGGAGGGCGCCAAGAACGGGGTGTCGTGGCTTTAACGAGTGCGAGGGAGAGAGGGGTTGGTGGTGAGGTGACTCAATGAGCCAAGAGGGTGAAGCATGAGGCGTTAAAAGACTACCCTTGGTCTTAACAACATATTGAAATGGTTCATAGGTGTACATAATGCTCGTAACTAGAATATAGTAAAATGTTTGTAATTCAAGCATTCAAAAACACTAGGTAACAACATAATTTAGAAAAAAATATGGTAAACCCAATTTAATATAAGGGTGGAGGCCTAAAAGGGGGTGGAACCCTTCAACCCCTGACTAACATAAAGATTAGCCAATTTAAACACGACATGTTATGTCACGTCATTTTTACTCTAAACTACTCTAAACACAAGGGATGAAACACACTAACTACCCTAATATTTTTTTTAAATAAAATTAAACATAAATAAAATACATTTAAAGATAAAATCAAAATTAATTTAAAAATAAAACATACAAATAAAAAATAAATTAAAATTAACTAAAACAATAAAACAATAAAAATAAAAATAAAATAACAAAAATCTACAAGTCGCAAGGCCATCTATATTTTGCGGCTATGTCCCGTTTGCGTTGTAAGACGATTTGCAAGAACAGTTCGGGGATACCATTATGTTGTTCGAGAAACGTCTTAATGTCCTGGGCATATTGTTCTTGCCAGATAGCCTCTCGTTATTCTTCCATCATGGCCAATTTTGTTTCGGCCAATGTCTTTTGAATTTGCTTTTTTTTCTTCTTTTTCTTTCTCTTTCATCGTCTTGTAGTCGGATAGAACTTCAACCAAACTTTCCTTGCTCTTGCTTGATGACTCGACCACTTTCTTCTTTTTATGTGTCGGCCATGTCGGTGTTGAGTTTTCGTTTAGGTCGGGGACCTTGCTAGTTAAACCGTCATTTGAACTTGTGTAATTACCCGACTCCGATGATTTTGTTCTCTTTTGGGATTTAGATTCAAACTCCGCACCCATAACCGAAATGGGTTCTTATTTTTCATGGTCTATAGGTTTTGCGGGCGTAGGATGGTTGTTTCTTTAGATTCATGAGTAGAGTAGAAAAAATAAGAGTAGTAGAGAAGTAGGAGTGAGAGAGTATCTTTTGTGTCGTACACTATAGCAAGCGACATTACCGTTGCGGTGCCGTGACAAATCCAAACGCTTATGAGCGTATTTTGTTTTCGACGAGTTAAAGCGATAACGACCAAACTCATGCCGTGTAAAACACTAGTTTTTTTTTAAGTTTAAAGTTCGAAAGAGTATAAAACGAAATCAAAAAGTATGATAAAATAAAAAATAAATAAGGAGACATGGATGGAGAATATGACTGTAATCACACATGGCAAGCAGAGGGAGGGTACTGTGGATCCCACACTCACAAGCTTATTTTACATGTAAAGGCGTACAAATTGAGATGAGATCCTCTGTCACACCATTTCTTTACCCTAAAATGTAGGGCCCACCACATAAAGGTGACACGTCATTATTCAGCATGGGCTCATGGCCCTTGATTGAAAGCTTTAACCACATATAAATGTGATCGGGTATGTGGGCCATGGTGCCACCGGCCTATGAAACGACCATGTTCATCCCTGTCATCATTTCATGGCCTAGCTTACTTATCTTTTCTAGTTTTATATTCTCTCACATTGATGAATGGATCCACCATGGATTCACTACGATTTAAATTTTAACTAGGATTTCATCCTCGAGTGTTGCGTGGGATATTCTGTCATGATCCTAAATATCAAAACGCTTACATGAAAACACTATCGTAATGGCGGTCGAGAAGTCCGAATACAAACACAGACGCAACGATAAGCATAACATTAATAAAAGAAAAACCTAAAACTGAAATATTAAAAAAAAAACGCGAAAGGAAATTTTGTGGTCAAAATGAGAATACTTAAAGTTTTGTGGACAAAATGAGAAAGCGAAAAACTATACTATTCCCCTCAAAAAACAAAACTTGAAAGAAAATTTTGTGGCCAAAATGAGAAAGACAAATACTATACCAGCCTACTATGGTGCGGTTCAAATGATAACTAATAAGGCCGACCCTTGGGGGGGCGTGGAGGGCGACCGTCCAGGGCTCAGTCTCCTCACGGGCCAGAAGTTTTTAATTTTTTTTGTATTATATATATAGGGGAATTATCATAAGAAAACTCATTGTTGATGAGAAAACAAAAAAAACTACGTATTAAAGGTAAAAAAAAATAATAAAAAATTCATAACTCAAAATATAAATAAAAAACTGATTCGAAGACCATGTTTTCCACGTCGTACTTGTTAAAAAAAACACGAAAAAATAGTAGGGTTAGCTTTTGAGTTTAGTTTTTTTGGGTTTAGTTTAGCTTTTAGGTTAGGTTTTTGGAGGTAGAGGTTTAGGTTTTTGGGGGGTGGGTGGAGGTGGGGTGAGGGGTTTAGGTTTTTGGGGTGTACTACACATATGCAGTAACTTTAATGAGGAGTTTTTTTTTTAATTTTCTTATAAAAATGAGTTTTTTCATGAACTCAACCATTTATATATATATATATATATATATATATATATATATATATATAGGGAAGGGTTCAAATACTAACCAACTTTTTATGTGATAACCGTGCTAACCACTATAAAACAATCACATAATTTATAAATTATTTTTTCTTTTAATTGTTAAAATAGTATTTAAGTATCTTGAATAAATATTTTGAACGTAAATACGGAAATTATGAGTTTTAGAAAATCAAAAGATTTTATTAAAATAGAACTTTTATAAACCATGTAATATACTTTAAGAATTTATATAAAACAAACTAGAGTTATCAACTTTAATGCTTTCTAAGATGTTGATGCGTAGTTAAAGATTCAGATAAATGTTAAAAAACCCTTAAAAAATAACTGAAATTTTAAATTAGATCAAGTTGTTAACTTTAATATTTTCTAAGATGTTGATGCTTAGTTAAAGATTTGGAAATTTGTTAAAAACCTCAAAAAAGCTAAGTTTAAAAAATAAAAGTTCAAGTTTTGACAGAAGGACCATGGATTAACCGTATAAAATAATTTTAATAGTAAGATTATTTAATAAAAAATAATTTTATAAATAAATTAAAAAAAAGCATGAACATGAAAACATGATTGTCCCGATTCATACAACATGGATTCCACTCAAATAAAGATGAAATGAAGCCCATAATTCACTACCCCTTTACCATGTGAACTTTCCATCCAAACTATACTTTACAACCTGCAAAACATCTACATAACATTTTGAGAACATCAATACATATCATTGTATAATATATATATAATATATATGGATTATTATTATGACATTTATAATGAATATAAAAAAATATATTATTTTTTTTAAATGCACGTTTAAGAAACCAAAATGTAAATACATGTATAACTATACAAGCTCAATGCATCCATGGGCAACTTGTGTAATCGATGAAAATGATTTAGGTTATGTATAACTATATTCTGTTTACACATAATGGTATTAACATAAATGATATCGTGAATCATTCTAAAAAGCCTAAACAACTTCAAAATCTCTCTCATCTCTTTATCTTGGAATTACCTTGTCATCATTTGAAAATATAGACGTTATAATATGAAAATACATGATGTCACTCAAATATCATATATATACATAACACATAAAAAATTGACGAAATTACATGTATCCCTTTATATTGAACACCTAATTACATTTGTACCCAACCCCAAAACTTATTTGAACACCTAATTACATTTGTACCCAACCCCAAAACTTAAATTACATATATCCCCTTATTTTAAAGGGCGAATTACATATATCTCATTATTTTAAAACCTAATTATATATATACGCAATCTAAAACTTAAATTACATATCTCCCATTATTTTATAAAATTATACACTGTGACAAAAATAGCATTTTCAGCTTACAAGAAAAACACGACTCTTTTGATTGTCGAACCAGCGATACGACCTTCTGATTCAAACAACCTAACCAGCGATACGACCTTCTGATTCAAACAAACCAGCTATTCAGCCGATGATCGGTGATTTCGATTCCATCTATTCTAGTACAGTGGCTGATTCCAACATGTGCGCTTTTTTTACGTTTTCAACATCCAAATAGGTCGGCGGATTCTGGTATCGAGTTTATATTGTTTTAAATGTTTTGCGATTCTAACATCTAACATCAAAACTTTGGCACTTATTTTAAACATTTTGGTGATTATCGAAAAAAAATAGTAAAAACCGATAAAAGGCACAAAAATAAGGAAGTAAAAACAAAAAAAAATGAAAAAAAAGACTGAAAAAATAAGTAAAAACCGAAAAAAGATTAAAAAAAATAGTTAAAAGGTAAAATTTGAAATTTTTAAGTTTCAGTAAAAAAAACTAGTTAAAAGAGTAAATTTAAAAATTTTAAGTTTTAGTAAAAAAAACGGATAAAATAGTCATTCTATAATTTATTTTGAATAAAATAAATCAAAATGGGTATATTTTATACCTTTAGCTTTAAAGAAAAAGATATATCTAATTTATATTTTGAGTATATGCAATTTATAAAGTTTATGGTAATATATGTAATTGGCCCTAAAAAATTACCACTAGTACTCACCATGTAGATCCACTCCTAGTCATCATTAAGTTTGGGTTGAAGGCGTGAAGCGGGTTGGTCATGTTAGTTGCTAGGTGGACTAGTTAACATTTTTATCCTGTTATTAATAACTAGGTTATAAACTCATATATTACACGGATTTAATAAATCCAACTTGTTGTAAACCAGTTGTTTCTATGAAAATTTGTATGTTGGATGTCATCATCCATTGGTGAAATAAAAAATAATGAAGATTTAAGAATTATACATAACAAATAATAAAGATTTAAGAATTATAAAATTACATTTTAAGATAATATGTAATTGAAACCTTCTTTTGATTTAATAAGTTTTAATAAAATATTAGAATAAATTTTAGATATTTAATTATTTAAAATCATTATCATTATTATTTAATAGGAGAGAGAGGGGGGGAACAAAAATCTAGACTTCTCCAGAAGTCGACACGTGACTGTAACATCCCTAAAATGTGAAAAGCTCAAATAAATGAAATAAAGGTCTAGAATAATAACAAAAGGTGGATGGAAGGTTTCGAAAACAAGAGGGAAAAACCCTATACCCAGCAGCCTCAACCCCACTCCTCCCCATTAAGCCATTTTCGCAACTTTTAGAGAGAGAAAGAGAAAACATGCTAGAGAGATAAAGCTCGGGATCAAGCTCAAAGTCTCGGGATCAAGCTCAAAGTCTCGGGAATCATCACTCATCATCTCTGGAACGTCTAGCAATGAGAAGGAAGCAAGAGGATAATCATCTTGCTCAGATCTGTGTTTTTGTGCATTTTTGGGTTTTGGGTAAAAACGGTTAAAGGATAGGTTTTTACGTATGAAACTTGAAACAAATCACATATTTGAGCTCATAGATGAAAAAGAAACGTTTTGAAAGTAAAAAGTTCGAAGCTTGTTCGATTAGAAAAAATTGGCCAAATCTAGGGTTTTGGTTGGGGAAGAAGCTCGCGCAGGAGAACATAACAAGTTCGCCTGGAACCACTTAGTAGCGAACTTGCTATGTTCGCTAGATCATGTTCGCCCAATACACAAAAGTAGAGAACTTGCTTAAGTTCTCATACATTCCAAAAGAAGCGAACTTGCCTAAGTTCGCCTAAGACAGAGAACTTATCACATTTTAAAATAGCGAAATCACTACGTTCGCCTTGCACAAATTATAGCGAACTTACTAAGTTCGCCTATGACCAAACATGCGAACTTACCTAAGTTCGCCTAAACCTAAGAGTAGAAATGTTTAGTGTCGTTTAGGTTCATTATCTTATCTTGTATGACATGATTATACAGATTTTGTGTGATGTTAGTGACGCTTAGTAACCAACTTGTATACTTCAAGAACCGCTCAATTAGGTGAGTTCTATGTGCCCCCTATGTGTTACGTGCAAACGTTTTTAAATATTTTGGGGCTGAAGTGTATATATGATATGAATGAATGCTATGAAATGTGTTATCTGATAATACATGATGATCGTAAGTAAGACAAAGCATGTTTATGAACAAAGAAATATGATAAGTATGTTCATGAATAAAGAAACGAAAGTATGACATAATATACAAGAATGAAATCTTGCTTTATATATATATATATATATATATATATATATATATATATATATATTGCTTGCTATGTATGAATAAACGTTATGGACGGAAACGTTGATAACGGCTACATCGGTAGACGGACGACCATTCGACTATTATGCAGCCAGAATTAATAGTCTAGAAAGGTAGACTAAACTAAGGCCACTACGGTGGAGTCAGTCCCTCAATCGATGCACGACTGTATAATTAGTTCGAATGGGAAACGGATGCCTTAGGGCAGACCGGCGAATCAGACAGATTACGATGGTAGGATGGTTAAGACGGACGACCGAAGGTTTGTGGGACGGCTAAGCAAACAGACGGTTTCTAGTGCCGGACGGTTAAGTAAATGGGCTACGTCGGTAGTTCGAGGACGTTTGTCTTTGTGACATACGTAGTCAAATGACGGGTTGATCACCCTTATGTGTATGACCAGTGATTGTGCACCAACAAATAAGCATATATGTATTTATTTACGTACTCATTATGAAAGTTATATGAAAGAAGTAAAGTAAAGAAATAAGCATGCATGTATTTATATACATTTAAATATGTATATTTATTCTCATGATATAAGTTAATGACTGCTTGTTTCAGCGTTAGCTGACTTTTAGTATGCACTTCAGGTGACAAGAAGAAAGGACGTGCAAAGGCGTGATGGCTACCTGGCACAAGTCTGACATCCCATTTCATTTTAATTATGGTCTAAGACAATGTTCTTCATGTTAAGACTTACGCTTTTATGTAATTGAATGATGTTTGCTTCCACTACTATTTAAATGTTTTAATTTAAGTTCAGTATTTGATAACTATGTTTATGAGTAAATTCAACAAGTGAGGTCTCCCGGGTTTGGGGCCTTACAGTGATAGATAAAGTTATTTATTTATTATAATAAGGATTTTGTAAATAATAAACGTATTTGATAAAAGTTTAAATGGTTGTAAAAATATATTTAAAACTACAATAAATTGATCACCTATTTGCAATTTCTTGTGTAGCAAATGAAACCCATTCTACTCGTTTGATTTGCTATCAATAATAATATTTTAAAATAATGATTCATGTGATAAAAAAGCATCATAATTCATACTTCTACTAAAATTTAGTATATTTTTTAAATTATTTAAGATTTTATTTTATAAAGTTTTATCAAACACCATGAAGCACTATAAATAGGTCTCATATCTCTCTTATTCCACTCACCCCACACTCTCTTTTCTGTTTTCTCATCATTCATATCTTCCAAGGAATCCTAATGGCAAGTGTTGAGGTAATTTCTACACTAGTTGCTCTATGCTTCTTCCATCTATTATTTATAGCATTCAAAACTCATATCATATAATTATAAATAATTTGACGGTTAATGGTAGTGAATCTAGAATTTTTTTTACTGGTATCACTTTTTAAAAATCTCTATGTGTCAGTCTAGTGTTGCATACGTATATAAAACATAAAAACGAGTATCAGATACTATATAACACATAAATCTTTATTACTGATGTCACATGACATCAATGCCTTCTTAGTAGATCCGCCTCTAATGGTTAATCATGTTGGTAAATTTTAATGGATGTTTTCAGGTTGAATCCGCTGCAAACATCGTGCCGGAGGTGGTGGAAACCACCCAAGAAGCACCAAAAGAGGTAGACCCGGTAGTTGCTACACCACCTGTACCAGAGACAGAGGTAGAGGAGCCAGCAAAAGAGCCACCCACCGTTGAAGCTCCACCACCGGTAGAAGAGCCCACCGTCCAAGACACCGTTGAAACCGATACTAAAGAGGCGGAGGAGCCTAAAACCGAGGTGGAAGAGCCTAAGGCGGAGACGACTCAAGAAGAGGTGAAGGAAACTAAGGAAGCCAAGGAAGAAACTCCAGCCACCACAGAGGCAGTGACTGAAGAAACTCCCGCCACTACAGAGGAAGTGGCGGAAGAAACTCCAGCCACCACGGAGGCAGTGGCTGAGGAGGCTGAAAAACCAGCCGAGGTTATTGCCACCACTGAAGTTGCAACAGAGGAATAGAGTGTTAGCTCTATATTTGAATGTGAAATTATGTTACTTTCTACTTTTTATGATTGTCAAACTTTGGTTTCTATTGTGTTGAATCTTTAAAATCCAAGTGGCAAGAATTGATTGGATCAAAAGTGTGGGGCGCCACTTTGGATTATTGAGCTTTAATTAATACTTTGTTTTATTTTAATGTTTAATATTTCATTTTTGGCTTGGTTAAACATACAAGTATATATAGGCTAGAAATGAGACATATAAACAGGTTATAAATTATTAAGTTGAGCAAAATATAACTTTATTATGTAAAATCTTCTAACAAAAGTTTTATTTAAAAATATATTTTTAATCGCATTTAACATAGTAATTGTTTATTAAAAAACGTAAAAATTTGAACTTAAATATTTGGGTCAAACTCAAAATTTGAGATGAAATAAGTGGGCCATTTTAGAAATGGGACCCGCCCAGACAGGTAGGCCCGTGAATATTCCAATTTCTTTTGGATTTTATAATAATTAATAACTTAATATATTAAAAAAAATGAAAAAAATCTCAAACTGGTCCACCTTTTTTATTTGGGCCAAATTTGACACTTCTAGAGTTCTAGTTATTAATGAGCAAATTGTATTTGAGCAATACACATGATATATTTCATGACCATCTAAAAATAAATTATTTATTTTATATATGAAAATAAATAAAAAATCATTTTAATTATCTTATAAAATGGTCAATATTTATTTTATATTGAAAAGTACTTTAAAAAAAAAACTTATTTTTTTTAATAAAATTTATATCGAAATATTCACAAAACTATTTTTAAACATAATTGTATATTTAGATTTTTAGAAAAAAAATATATTACAAGTTATTAAAAAAAATTAAGTTACCTGTGAAATACAACAACCATACACAGTAAAATCTTACTTATAACCAAAGCTATTGGTAGGGTCTGTTAGTTTATCTCAGGGAATAGAGATGTTGCTTCCCGGGATATAGAGGTATGATGTGCATATGCAAACCATACCTTTATTTCAAGGGATAGAGATGCCGCTTCCGGGAAGACCCCAAGCTAAGTTACATGTGAATTTATTTGTTAAAAATAAAAAAAGAAAAGGAAAATTAAATTAACATCAAATAGATTGATGCCACGTGTTAAAGAGAATCTAAAAGAACTAATAAAACATTTAGCAACTTCTGGTGAGTGTAACAACTTAGGTCTGGGGTATACCCCCAAACACTCATGTGAAAATAAAGTGCACGTCACGTGGTCGTCATCTCACCACATGGAGTTTTCACATCACTTTCACATGGTAAGGGGTATACCCATATGAAGGTGAGTGGTGTGAAAATTAAATGTTTATTTAATTTATAATTTTAATTAAATATTAATCATAAATTAAATTTAGACAAAATAATAAATAAAAAAAACAAAATATATAAATTAAATAATTTTTTTTACATAAAATATAAAGCCTACTCTAGTGAATGATCGTAAATATACTCAGTCAATTCCGTCTTTATATGGTTATGGATTTCTCTGTCGCGTATCTCCTGATGGTTTACTCGCTTTTCATCATCATCTAGTTCTATGAACGTTAGCTCCACTTCACTTGGATTGTATTGACAAATTGCTAACCCTTCGTCCTCTAGAATCATATTATGCAAAATTACGCAAGCATACATTATGTTCCTTATTTTATTTTGTGACCAAACTCGTGCGGGCCTTGCCACGATATGTCACTTATTCTTCAAGCGACCAAACGCTCGTTCGACGTCTTTTCTTGATGCGTCATGAGCTGCTTTATATGTAGTACGTCTAATACCTTAGGTACACGTAAGAGATTTGACAATGGTAGAATATTCGGGATATATCCCATCAGTAAAAATAATATCCACGTTTGTAATGTGACTCTCTGAGTTCAAAAGACAAGTCCGGTGTCGTTCCATTTATCATATCGTCAAATATAGCGCGACTGATCTAGGACATTAATATCATTGTTAGAACCAGCAACACTAAAAAAGGCATGCCAAAACCATAAGTCATTTGAAGCCACAACTTCAAGCATAATAGACGGATTAGGATTATGACCATGTGAAAAACTGACCTCGTCACACATTGGGGCAGTTCCGTCATTCCCAATTTGACCAATCAGTGCTACCGAGCATCCCGGGAAAGTCGTGTCTAGCTTCATGCGCCGCATATAATTGTTGAATGTCGCTTTCCGAAGGTTTTCGTAAATAATTCTTACGGTACGATTAAATTATACCTCTGTAAAATTTGTAAATGCAAGACCTAATAGTTAGTTCGGACCTAAGTACTCGTCGAACGAATCACTAGTGTTCCCGTACCCCATTTGACGAATAGCGGCGGTACACTTTTGTGTGGCGGTAAAACCAACCCGGCCTCTAGCATCAACCCGTTGGCGGAACCAAGGAACCTCTCTCTCCTAATCATTTTTAATTCATAAAAATAAATCCCAGTTCATTCGAAACCGTCGACTGAAGTCTTCATCCGTGTACGTGGACGACACCGAGAAATAGTCATTCAGTTGAAGCGTGTTAGCCACCTCGCGATCACGGTTGAGTATCACTTTTTGGGTTCTAGGTTACACCGGTTGAGCTTCTTCCACCACTCTAGCGCGGCGGTTGAGAAAGCACGGAAAAACATTTCATCGCTGGTGTTAGATGAAGATGAAGATGAAGACATTATAGAAAAATGGGTTTGTAAATGGGTTTAAAATGATATTTGTGTTTTTAAATTAGTTGAAATGTATATATATAATGGTAAAATAAATTAATTAATTAATTTTTTTATAACGGCTAGTACACCATTTCCAACAGATATACAACGGCTAGTATACCTGAAAGAACGTGAGCGTCTACTATGCTCGGATCTACTACAATCACTCTTGATTCATACGTGTAGAGGCGTAAGCAAGTGTCGAGTCAATCATACAACAAACGAAACATAAACATAGAAGATGAAACAGAAACGATCTTTTATTCATGCCCGTCATACGAGTACAAGACCGAAGGAGTACATATCTATCTCATTTAAGCTCATGTCCAACCCTAGGTGAGCTCTACCTAGAGTCGGTAACTCACACCATCACTAAGCTATCCTCTAGCTTTAGTTTTCTGTGCTTGACTACAACTTAAATGACAACACATATTTATAGTTGCATGTGAGTCTGTCCAAGCGAAACTAATCATGTAGACTCGCTTGACATGCTAAAGCGAAATTGACTAGTTTCGCTCTTACTAGTCTCAGCGAAACTACCTCTAGTTCGCCTAGAGAATTATAGCTTCATTCACAGGAACTGCACCAACAGACTCCCCCTTGAATGATGTTATCAATTCTAACAATCACTGATAACATCATTCATAAATCTGCATCAACAATGCCTTTCCACCGCTTGAGAATTCTCACGGATACACTCTTCACGCCCCTTTCACGTGGGAAGGGGTGGTGTTAACGCCCCTTACCACGCCCACACCGGATGACCTTAGTCGTGGATTAGAAATGAATTTTATATTTATATTTTACTTTTTTTTAACGATGGAATAAGGGATTTAGTCGGCGATGGGAATAGTCTTACCTCTAGATGACTAAGCCAAAAAAACATAAATGTATTATGATGATTAATTAAATAGAGGGTGATTGGTTTCATTAGTTAGGGTTGACGATATGTACATCGGGTGAGGGTGATTGGTTTTACTATGATGGCTCAATACAATATTTCGTAAATAGTTTACACGAAATTCTTCTTTGCCAATTATTTCTAGAGTAAATTATAGAAAACAATTTTTATGTATATATATCAAATTACACACGCAAACCTTGAATTTCACTAATTACGCTAGACACTCTTTATGTATATGGTTTGTATCAAATTATAACCTTTAGACTAACAGACGTTAGACTTTTCAGTTAAATGATATATAATCCTTCATTCTTTTTTCTTTAAACCAAGAGAAAGCATTCTTGTTTCTGTAAAAAACAAGAGGGTCAAGAAAGTCCCCTTCTCGCCATCCACCACTAATGACACCATGACGCCTGAGCAACAACACAATCACCTCCAGAAAAACCGATTCGGAAATTAGTTGTGAAGGTTGTCGACGCACGTGACCTACTTCTGAAGGACGGATTAGGTAGTTCGAGTGCTTACGTGGTTGCGGATTCCGACGGCCATAAGCAGAGGACATCGACGATTTCTATGAATTGAATCCGGTATGGAATGAGGGTTTGGAATTTGTGGTGGCCGATCCAAGCACGATGGAATATGAAGAGTTGGAGATAGAGGTGTTTAATAACAAGAGTTTGAGTAATGGTAGCACTAGGAAGAATCATTTTCTAGGGCGAGTGAAGTAGTACGGAACTCAGTTTGCTAAGAGAGAAGATGCATGTTTGATCTATTTTCAGTTGGAGAAGAAGTGTGTTTTTAGTTGGATTAGAAGTGAAATTGGCTTGAGAATTTACTATTACGACGCTGTCGAAGTAGTCGTCGACAACAACGATAATGCTCAACCGCCACCCTCTGAGAAAGACGCGTCGTCGCCACTTCATCCGGAAGGGAGGAAACTGGAGGAGGTCTTGGAGGTTCCACCTCCGACGGATGTTCCGATTGAGAATTTGCATCTACCTCCAATGGTGCCGGTAGAGGAAGCTCCACCGGCGGTGACTGTGCAGATGGAAAAGCATCATCATCAACAGAAACATCAGGGGATTCCACCTCCGGTTAATCTATAATATACGCCGAAAATGAGGAGGATGCATGCATGAAGAGTTGGAGTCGGAATCGGAGGAAGGGAGCGAGTTAGGGTTTTGACATCTTCGTCGTTAATTGGTGAAGGAAGGGGAAGAGGGCGGCTGCCTAAGGTGAAAACACATGCTGGAACGCTAAATTTGAATGAAGCAGGTAAACGAACTTGATGGAACTCGAATAAATGAATTGGAACGGTCGTTTTGAAACGAACTCGATTTGTTCCGCCAGAGGTGGAGATGGGGAATGAAGATGATGGAGTTGGGGCCACAATACTTTTGGTTTTATTTTATTTTTTGATTTTATAATAGTAAGAGTATTTTGATCATTTTAAAAAACTAATTGAAAAATCTAACGTCTGATAGGCTAAATGTTATAATTTGATACAAACTATATACATAAAGAGTGTCCAGAGTAATTAGTGAAAATCAAAGTCTGAAGATGTAATTTGATATATACATAAAAGGTTGTTTTGTGTAACTTACTCTTATTTCTAAAACATCAAACAAACCTGACTATCAATAAAATGTGTGCCAATGAGTACTAGATCAACTAGTTTAGGAGGAGGCACCCCCATGGCCTTCTAATGTGGAGGTCAAGGGTTCGAGTATCACTTGATGCAAAATATTATCAAGTGGGCCAAGGGTTTTACCACGGTGAGCCTTCAAGTGGTGGGTTTCCCTTGGAATGGTGGGCGGGCCGGGTCATCAACGTTGTTCGCAGGCTTGGGTGGCATTTCACCATTAGGTTTACCCGGATGACCGGACATATATTATTCGTTGGCCGTTAAAAAAAATCAATAAAATATGTTGGTTTGATTAGTAAAGATAAAACTGAATAGACACTAGTTTTGAAATCTACACCATCAACTACTGAAAAGTTAATACATAGTTTTTGTCACTAACCATCCTAAATTAGGAAATAAATACACTTTACTTTTAAATTTAACTAGAAAGGGTCGGCTCGCTCATGAATATCGAAACGTAGATTAAAAATATGTCGCGATGGTATATTTAGAAATCATGAATATGTCATGTCGTAAAAATGTATGTCAGCAAAACACGAAAATAAACTTAAAAAACGTTTCACGAAAGATAAAACATGTAAAACTGTTTCCCACCCAGATAAGTCATTTAAAAAAAATGTCTTGACGATATAATGGTAATGTCACACCCCGCCGAAGGCGGAAACACGGAGTGGGACCGGTATATCGCATTGAACACAAGTACAAGAGAAACTAAAAGGAAAGTTGTGCATTACATTGAACCATACTACATGCTTCTAATGAAAGTACGAATACATGAAAATCCCGAATCAATATAAAGTGTCTAAAATGTCTGACTACAACCAAAGGTACACAATAATAATTCTTCATAAAAGCAAGCCCTTTAGAGCTCGTTATCCCTATAAATGTTTACCTGAAAAGCATGTTTCGAAAACGGGTCAACTATAAAAATAGTTTGTGAGTACGCAGATTTTGCGACTCGATAAGAAAAAGTAAGTAAATAAATTTCAAAACGTAATAGTAAACATCCGCAGATGATCAAGTATACGTGTTAAGATTTAATTACCCTCAGCCACAATCAAAACCGTCAGACTAATTATTGCCCCTGTATCCAGATGTCGAATGTGAACACCTACTATAGCTAATTATACGCCCAAATTAAACTACAAATGTGGTTGGCGCGACCAACCTTGGGCGGGGGTGTCAACCCAAATAGTACTATTCATAATTCCCATCGGCTATCCAAGCTAATTGATTGCATTAAAGTGGGGACTTAATACATTCATAAGTAAACCCAGGTAACGTGTAGTGTGTGAAAAAACCTTTTCCCCCATAAAATAGTAAAAATGAAAAGTGGGGCCACGAAACTCACATGAGCACGGCAATGCAAAAAGTATGGTTAACCGAAGAAACCGCAAATATGATGTCCTAACCGAGTCCTACTAACCAAGTAGACACGAAACAAGAATTTAGGACACCTAACGTGTGTGAATAAGTCAATAAAACAAAAGTAACTATGCAGTCAGTTGCATACCCAAAACCCGTGCATACGCGTACGAACTGTTAGAAATTGTAAAACCGGCTTTTATATAAATCCGTGACCTTAAAACATTAAGTTTTAGATTTTAATAAAGAACATCAGAAGTTATAAAATCATATATGATAAAATCTCAAGTCACGGTTTCGTTTGATCAAAAACGCGGTTACGCGCGTAAAGTCCGGTTTACGGTTTAAAAATCCGATTCGTCCGAAATTATGGTTTTAGTGTGATATTAGCACCCAATTTAAAAGTCCAAAATTATGTTTTTAATGTGATCATACTTCTGTCCAAAATCCCCTAAAACTTTTATAAAATTAATTTTATATAAAAAATTCCATAATTAGTAACTTTTTATAAAAATTTAATGGGCCATAATTCCAAAATCATACTTAGACACAAATTTACTGTTTGAAATTTATACCAATTGAGCATATGCATAAATAAAATTTTTTGACCAATTTTCATATTTTTTCCAATATTCAGAATATTTATTATGAATATAATATTGTCAAAACTTAACAAATTCGGGAAAAATAGTTAAACTTATTAAAACTTTACGAAATTTTTACCAAATTAGTTTTAGGTCCATATGAGATCCCATTCAAAGTTTCAAGTCCAGAAGTATAATATCCCCAAATAATTTGTTTAAACTTTATAAATACTAAACATCTACTTAAACAACTCCAATTTTCACTAAATTTGGACATGAGTCTTCATTTATAATATATTAACCACTGTCCAAATTCCAGATTTTTCCAATACTCAGAGGTATTTTTTTCAATTTTCATGTATTACACTTGTAGGAATTTTAATAAACAATCCATAAAGAGTTTGATCACCAAAATTTCCAGATATTTATTTTAAAACCATATCTTACTTATTAAAAATAATTTTGAGTGCCAGGTCAACAAATTTGTAAAATCCATCAAAAACATGGATGTTCTTGACATTCAAACTAGCTAAACTACATTTGATCAAATTGTACCTCCAAATCAGCCTTTGATAATGTTTAGGAAGACTATTCTCCTATGATTTCTTGTTGTTTAAACCTACAATCACAATGGTGGTTCAAATCTATGACAAAAACTAAAATTGACCTCAAATCCATAGAGAACACTAGTGATGAACACCAAGTGTTCATACACTTGATCACCCAATTTTTTACAAGATTTAAACTAGATAACTCATTGTGGATGATTAAAACTAGTTTCCATCCATAAATCCTTGTTAAAATTGCAAGATTCAAGCTTTAAACTCATAAAACACCAAATCTTGAAAATCAAAGTAAGTGTGTGTAGTGTGTATGTTCTTGGTGTTCTTGGATGATGCATGCAACATCAAAACAAAAAAATCAAAGTTATAAAACATGATTAAATACCTTTAAATAACTAGGATGATGCTCATAACACACTAAAAATCAAGAATCAAGAGTAGATGGAGGTGTTCTTGAGAGATGGAAAAAATTGTGTGTGTTTGGGTATGGTGGTGGTGGTTTACGAAAATGAGAAGGGAGAAGGAAGAGGGAAATGGGGTGGGGGGTTGGGTATTTATAGTGGAGGATGAGTTATAGCATTTTTAAAGACAAAATTTATAAAAATATACCCACTTTTTATAAAAATTACATCCCTAAACACTTTAATAAATATTTTTATCCAAACATAAAAATCTAGTATCCAAAATAATGAATTTTGACAATTTTTAAAACACAAAAACTCAAAAAAAAATTAAAAAGTTATACCGGGTATTTACCGGATGAACCACCTGTGATCGTTAGTTTAATCAAGAATCACAAAAGTTAGCACATATAAATATTATAAAACATATTTCTCAACCAAATTTAAATATAAAAAATTAATTTCGAGAAATTAAATTTTACCGTTTATTTAACGCGTTCGCATTATACGCAGTGTATGCACTTAACCGGGTTTTCTAATTCGGACCTTAGTGTTTGTCTAAGGCAATGTTCCAATAGTCCCTAGAAACACTTAAAATATATAAAATCATAATATTTAAAAATATAAACGTATAAAAAGTCGAGAAACGGTAAGGACCTGAAAAACCGCGGTTGTCACAGGTAAGAAATACGAAAGCGAGCGTAAAAAGTCTTTGTTCCCGCGCGCTACGGCGGGAACGCGGGCTCGGTTTTGAACATAAAAACGTAACAAAAAAGAATCCATCGACCATATATTCGAAAATCACGAAAAAGTTACGTTGTTCTATAAACGAAAACAAATAAAAAAGTCATTTAACGAACAGATAAAACGTGTGAAACCGTCGTGAAAAAAAACATACAAATAAAAAACGGTCGGAAAAAAAGATAATAAAAAGGTAAAATTTAAAACCCGAAAACAATAAAAAACACATAGCGACATGAGTTATAATAATACCAGTAACGATATCAATGTTGTTATGTTCATAAAGGATAATATCCACAATCACATTTATGTAACTTATTGTTTTAAAATAATTAAAATGGCAAAAAAAAAAAAAAAACTCAAACCAGGGACTCGAACCCGGGTTAAGGGAAGAAAAACTATTTTATGTCAACCAAGCCAACTCAATGGCAATTATATTACAAGAACGAAAAATCTACATTTAACATAAAGTGATTTCTGATTTTTCTGAAAAAATTAAAGTGACCAATGAGAAGGGGAGAATACGTAACCTTTTAAAAGTGATTATAATTACAGAGGAAGTTCTCTTGTATGCAATTAAATATTAATTTGAATTAATGAACAAGAACATAATTTCAAGCGAATGTTCTTTTTTTTCGAAAGGCAAATTTCTTTAATGACGTGGAAGCGGGACTTGAATCCATGACATTTTCAGACCCTGGTGTTTTAAGAGTATTTTCTTCTACCATTGAACTAGAAACCAAATGTTTAACGAATGTTCTCTTAACAAGCCAAAAATAATTATTGCTAATTATTCATAAAACAACCACTAGCTTAGCTTAGTGGCAAAAGTGTATACCCAACACTTTACTAAAATGAGGAGGTCTTGGGTTCAAGTCCCACTTTTGACAAAAAAGGGTCCAAGTTGGGCCATTGGGTTTTCTTACCTATAGTGGGTTTCCTCTTGAGGGAGGTGAAGATGATCGGGTGAGACAGTGATCCAAATTACCGTTCAAAAAAAATTATTACTTATGTAACCTTTTACAAAATAAAAGTCAATAAATATTAATATTCTACAAATCTCAAACTTCATAAATACAAATCAACTAGTTGGTTTCTCCTGCGTTTCATGGTGGAGATGTATCCACATAAAACAGAAAAAAGATCTGAATAAGCCTTATAAATGAATACTTTGAAATGCTTGCAATAACACAACGTAAGCCAACTTTAATCATTGTTTTTAATTAGGTATATACAACTTGCAATTTGACCCGTTATGAAATGCAAATCAATAAATAGAATGAAACCTGCAATGTAGTCTGACAATTGCAATATAACACGTTATTATACCATCTGCAATCTGACCCTTTACCACCTGTCACCAACGAAACGCAATCTGCAAGCTGACCCGCCACTCGACGATCTACAACCTGACCCGTTACATTGGTTTTAAAAAGCGCGCTCTAGGTGCGAAGCAACCTAAGGGGAAGGGGTCGGCGCTTTTATGTGCACAAGGCGAAGGTTGTGCGGGAAGCGAGCGCCTATGTCACTTTTTCTAGAGAAATCGAAGGCGCGGAACGCGCGATTAATGTACAGAAACATGAAAACGGAGTTTTATGCTAAAAATTAGAGATGAAGATGAAGAAATCGAAACTTACCTGTGATGAAGATGAAGAAATCGAAACTTACCTGTGACGAAGATGAAGAAAAATGATGAAGATGGAGCAGATTGATGGAGATGGAGGCATGGAGTGGAGAACAATGGAGATGGCATGGAGAAATGAAGATGACGACTAATGAATATGAATTGGGATTTAACCTAAAACTATTTTATTAAGTTACACATTTCATCCTCAATGTTTTTATTTTTATCAATTTTAACCTAAAACTTTTTTTAATATGTTTATTTGCGTCTTTTTTCTTATTTCATTAAGAGTTGTGCTTCTTTAATTTGTACATGTAGCTTTTTATGTTGTAAATAGGGGTTATTTATAGATTAAATATTACACTTATTTAAATTATCTAAAATTTTATTGTAAAAAGATTAATATTATAGTAAATATTATATGAAACTAATTTCAAAATGTTATATTAATACTTTGCGCTTCACGTATGAAAATCCCACCGCTTTTCCACTTTGCGCTTCGGTTTTATACCTCGTCGCTTTTGTGCGCTTCTCGCTTTTTAAAACCATGCCCGTTAACACCTACCACCAATAGCAATCTGACCCGTTAACCAAAAAATGTGAGCTGGAATCTTACCCGTTATTCAAAAAATGCGAACTGTAATCTGACCCGTTAAAAAATAAACCGACTCATTACCAACAAAATACAATATGCAAAAACGACTATCAAAATTAGATATCATCTAACATGAATTACAAATGCATATATATAATACAATCGCCACCCGACAATCTACAACCTGATCCGTTACTACCTATCACCAACGGCAATCTGACCTATTAACCAAAAAGTCTGAGCTGCAATCTTATAAGGCCCCAAACCCGGGAGGCATCACGTGTTGGGTTTACTAATTCACAAACAGTTCTTAAACATAAAATACATTCATTACATTGGAATAATTGTCAATACATTGTGCCAAATTACAACCAGTTAAAACATTGTTCGATAACAAATAATCCTACTAAATTAAAATCCATGAATGCCAGAGCTCGGTTGCCGGGTAACTCTTCAAGGAATAGCCAAGCATGCATCCACGTCCCTTCCTTCTATAATTAACCTGACATGCATACTAAAAGTCAGCTAACGCTGGTGAGTTCAAGTCTTTCATTCATTTTAGGAAATGGTTTTATCATTCGATCGTTCATTAGGGTTTAAACATTCATAAGAAAACAGGGCATTAACATTTAACATTCATTCATCTTCAAAACATAGTTTAAACGGTACATTCTTTCATCATTTAACATTCATTTAAGTCATACATTTATTATCTAAATCTGCGTTGCCGTTCATTGCATCATTTAGTATTATATTGCCCCTAAGGCTTAACTGCACGAATACCGACAATACAATAAATTCCGTCAATTCCTTTCACATTGTCCCTAAGGCTTAACTGCACGAAGGTCGACAATGTCATTTCCGTCCCTTACATTGCCCCTATGGCTCATACGTAAATAAACCGACAATTCCCATTGACGGCTTTGGCTCATTGGCCATAACACCGTCAGATCATAATTTAACCTCCACGACTCATGTTAACCCTGAGTAACCGTTGTTACCCCAATCCCAGTTGTACAACATTGAAACCATTGACAATACACTAAGGCACTGCCCCTATTGTGCTTATGGCCCTATGACTCTTATATCCATAAACCACCATAAGGCTGGTAATAGGATCAGTCACGTGAACTAGACCGCTACCTCCCAGACTTCTTATCAGTCAATTCATTCTTTTAACAAATTAGATATGTACTTATTTTAAAACATTTGCCCTTTTCTTTTCATAAAACATTCCATTCATTTATAAAACCTTTTAGTTTCATTTCGTAAACCATTCCTTTATAAACCTTTCATTCATAAACGTTCTTGTTTCAAAGATCATTCCTTTCATAAACCGTTCGTTTCATAATCATTTCATTTCATAAATTCATCATTTCTTAAACATTTCGTGTGAGTATGTATATCACCCTAGAAACAAGTAAATAAGGATTCTAGACTCACCTGATAGACTGTACTTAAGCCTGAACTGGACGTCTATTAGCGGTAGAGCGTTAAACGATCTGCATTTAAGTCAACAAGCGAAATCTATCATTTTAGGCTAGTGTTGCCGACACTAATACTGTGAAAGTGTCGTTGGATAGTGTCGCCACAATCAGTGTCGCCTTAACTTTCGTTAAGGACTTAGTGTCGCCACTTATAGTTTCGCCACATATTAGTGTCGTCACACCTTAGTGTCGTCCCTTTTTGGGCTCACCTTCTTCAACTGGCCGCGACTAGTGTCGCCCATTAGTGTCGATCTTCCCATACAGACCCTTTTTCGATCAAAGTTCGTAACTTTTTACGTCCAAAACATTATCTAGCTTATCTGGACTTTATTCCCCATTTTACATGTAAAAATCCATGTTTTGAGTTTAAAACCTTAGTTTTACCTTCAAAACCTGTTTATACTGAAAATCAGAGGTTTTAGGTTCAGTTCTTACCTCAAAAACTACAGATATTCGTGGATTCTTCTTCACTATCAATGGAGAAACGGATTAAGAGCAGACTACAAGCTTTTGGGGATGATTCTTGACTTTCTCTCTCTGGAATCTCTCTCTCTAAATGAATTTTGAAGTGTTGATGGTAATGGTTGCTGCCGCTGGTTAGGGAATGATTAAGGTTTAAAGTTTAAACCCCTCCTTCATCAAGCCCATTAGGTCCAAGCCCATTCCATGCTAGCCCACCATCTTTTCTATTCTATTCTTCGGCTCAGTTGGGATTTTTCGGATGTTACAACCATTAACATGAATTTAGGTTTAACAGAAAGTGTAGCTGATTTAATAAAGACATTGTTCTGAAACTTTGATATTTCAAACCTAAAATCAATATTATTATGAAGTTATAAAGTAGAGAACAATAAACCAAATCAGACTCCAGAACTCAAAACAGCCATCAACAGAATCATATCAACCAAATGTCATCAGATGATCATGTCAAAATTTTGGCCAAATGTTCATATACTCACAATCTGCATACAAGTCTTAACCTAGAATCAAATGACCCTTTAGTACAAAATATAAATTAGAGCACTTTAGCATATGGTGAACTAAACATCATCTTCAGATGAACTATCTTCTTGTCTTCCAAAGTCGTCTGCTGCTTCAGGTTTATCCTACACACATCAATCAGATTAGTAAATACTCTAATAATCATCTTACTCCAGGTGACTTTTTTTACCCATTTACAAGTTAATTACCAAATCGGTGATCAGTCAAAATATTAAGTAGAAAGAAAACGGCTCAAATGAGTTGAAAACCACCCAAAATGTATCTTTTACGAATAAAACCTACTAAATCATTTTATTCAAAAGCTTAGACTACTAAAGAAAAGATATATCATTTTTCTAAACTAATTTGGCATGCTAATTATATTTAAAAAATAAAACACTTGGACAAAAAGTTCTAATTTTTAAATCTCTTAAAATCAACTATTATTATTATTACAGATTAATCAATGATTTCAATTAGGTCTACAAGATTGTTATACTTTCCCTTTTGAAGGCTGATTTAGATATTTGAGATATTGTCGGATAATTTTTCACAAATTGTTCGTCGAATTAAAGATTCTGATTTTCATGGAAGATTAACACAAAAAGAGAAAAAACCAAAAAAGTACTTACAGCTGCTTTATCCCAATCCTTTAATTTAGAAGTCGTCAGCATATAGTTATCGCGTAAAGGAGCCCAAGCAGGACCTTCTTCATCACCTGCACTTGTGCCACCCTGTATCACAAATTAAAGGTGGGACTAAGCAACTATGTGAATATGTGTGCATACATACATACATACATACATATATATATATATATATATATATATATAGAGAGAGAGAGAGAGAGAGAGAATAGAGAGAAAGAGAGAGAGAGAGAGAGAGAGAGAGAGAGAGAGAGGACCTTAGCATCTGACCCAGATGAAGGTTTGCCCAGCTCAGAAAAGAAAGCTTCTTTCCTCCTCTTTTGAATAACTGAAAAGTAAAAGAACAAAGTCAACCATCTTTCAATTGATGAATTCTACAATACGTTATTTGTTATTTTATTTAAATTATAAAAAATCTAACTTTAAAAAAATCTAACTTTATGCAAAGGTCATACAAAAAAAGCCACGGCTAAAGTTTATACGAGTCTACAAGTTCATAGCAAGCCTATAAGAGCAAAGCCGTGGCTCAAGATTATAGCAATATGTGAACCAGGTAAACAAAAGTCAAGCCATGGCTCAAACTATGCTCCATTTCATATGGAAAGAAGTTAAAGAAGATAAATTAAGCATTTAGTTGCATACCTTTAGCATCTTTAGACCTTAAAGGATTTAAACCTTTTTGTGAACTTTGAGCCTTGTTAACCTATAAACAACCAGCAAAATATAAGGAATTTCAAGATATAGCTCATAGCTAGAGGTCGCAAAACGGGCAAGTCAGGCAGGTTGGTAACGGGCCCAAATGGCTCCGGGTGAAAACATATAGCGTACTACCCATATCACCTACTCGACCCATTTTCTTTTTAGTTGTATATTTTAGCTTAACCCATTTGACCCATTAAAGATAAAACACAACCCAACCCATTTGTAAGTAAATGGGCCCAAATTGCCACCTCTACACAAGAGGCTATCATATTCATGAATCAGTAGTGACTCACAGCATTAAACAACTTCACCACTGAAAGTTCCGCCAACACATGAAAAAATCGTAAACAAGTTAGTTTGAAAATGCCAATAATGCAAAAGTATCTATTTTCAACATATTAAACAAATTAAGCAAATAAAATATAGTTTACCTCCTTTTGTAGCAACTCCTATGAGTAGTTTTTCATGCGAGACTGAAAAAGCATCAGGCTTTACATGTCCTTTCTCTCTTAACTATATATCCAAATAAATTCCATTGCGGATGATTAGTAAATGAACCTAAATTATATATACATTCATTCAAAAATTATAAATTATAACCATGTTGAAACTAATTACCAAAGTTTTTTCCTTTTTAGCATCACCCTTAGCTTTCTTTTCAGCAGCTTCTTCAGCAAGCTTATTAACTACAAGATTCTTGTGAGCAGATAATACAGGACCCTGTAACAATAACAAAATTCATAAATAAATTCTCCAACTTAAATAAAAAACTAATCAAATAAACACACATGCAATAATTCTTATGAGTTTTATTAATATACTTACCAGTACATCATCTGATCCACTTTTCATTATTTTCTTGAATGCTTTTTTGAAAGATATGCTTCCTTCAGAAAATTTCATAATCCCATGTTCGGTTATCACATCTTCATCATCAGAAACATCATTGCCCACATCGTCATCATCATCGTCCATTTCTTCATCCGAAGACTTTCCATCATCCTCCTTATTTTCAATATGCAACTTCTTCTTTTCAAACTTCACTGGCTCTTCATCTATATCATTATCATCATCACTATCGTCTGAATTATAATCTCTTGCCTTTCTTCTGAAAATCTTTTTCATTTTTCCATCCATTTTGACCTTTTGTCCACTGCCCTGAAACACTTTCATTTTCTTCTTCCCTTTACCCTTCTTCTGCCCTACTTTTCTCTTCCTTGGGCCTTGTTCAGCTTCTTGCATTTGAAGTTCTTCAGCCATTACACTAATCTCCTTTGCTTAGTTCAAAACCTAAAAGCTTCTATTATGATCAAAGTATTCCCAATTAGTCAAGTTTGAATACATGAATTAGCTTCTCTAGATCACCAGTTAAGAATCATAATTGGATATTTTACCAAATTTGCATCAAACTTATAGATGAAGAAGAATATCATGAACCAGCGTTTGAAAGTGAGTGTAGAAAAGTTACCACAGAAATATCAATATGCATACAAGAAATCAAGAATAGTCATTTATATCATCCATTTGGTTTAAAAAAGCGTGAAGCGCTCTGAGACGTTTTGGTCCCAAAAGCCGAGGCGCATGCATCACTTACGTGAGGTGTGCGTCTATGTACAACCAAATAAGCTTTATTTGCAACTAGAAGTTGCGCCACTCTCATCTGTTTTACATATCAACCTATTTATCAAGAAAGCCTTTCATAATTCCTTCATCCCTTTGGTTGTTTTTACATGTAAACTCCTAGAGACCCTAATTTTGACTAATTTTGACCAATTTTGACCCAAAACTACGTGAGGCGTGCCTTTTTAACTCTGATGCGTTCTACTGAGCGCCTATCAAGCGCCTTTTTAAACCAAGATCATCCATATGAAACACCCTCCAAAGATGTCTCTGTTAACCAACAAACATAGCACTAAACTAATCTTAATACAACTTACAGCATGCACTTTATTAAGAAAACTCATCTCCGTAAGGAAATTAAAGTTCTAAATTGAATCCATAACTATGGTAAAACAAAGCTATCGTTCATAAGTCCAAATCCACTAAAAATCCGTACTCAGCAGTGACAAGCAGAGCAAAAAATGAGATTCTAGGTGAAATGTAGTACTTCGTATCAGAAATTCATTAAAAAGGCTGATGCAAATAGCAGCATAACTCCATTGATAGTACGTCTCTATAGACTAATGTGGTTTATAAAAGTTACATAAATTTAACTGGATGTTTTGGCAAGATCTGCAATTGATGTTGGCTATTTGGCCACAGAGAAATTTCCAATTAAACTGGCATTTTTAGCATACAATGTCAAATTTAAGCCAATAATCAACATTCATCAACAAACATCCATGGAATGTTTTAGCAAGGTAACCAAAGTTTTAATTATCTGGTAATTGATCAACCATTTTATTGATTCAACAATTTCTTAAACCTAAACCTAAACCTAAACAAAAAAAATAGTTAAACAGTTATTTTAGTTTGTTAATCAATAAAGTCTTAGAATGCCAATATCAATTCAGATATAAAAATGTTTACAAATTGGGCTACCAATACTAACAGCTCAATGAAAGGCCTACATTTATAGATTGCTCATTGTTTTGTTCTCCAGGAGTCCAAGTAATCTGGCAAGAAAAGAAACAAAAACCTCTTCTTTTGTATGTGTTTGTAAATCATATTAGTTAGGTGCACCTGACGGTTGACACAAAAATAACTAGACTTTTGGGTTGGGCTTAAATGGGTTCATGTTGACCCGGCAAACCTGTCTAATAAATAGATCGCGTTCAAGTGTGGTTGTAAATAAACGGGTCGATCTGCCAACCCATTTAAGTTTATAAAGTTCTTTTAAAAAAATTAAAACATGAAATATCTAGAATTGTTTCGGTGATACTTTCGAAAATTTCAAATTTCTTTTTTCCCATAAAAGTTTCTCATTGTAGTAGCGAAAGAGCCTCACCTCTGTCAACCCGTAGCCGTAAACACATACAAATCTCAAATTTAGTCACATTCGAGCTTTCTCTACTAATTTGTTTCCCTTTCTTGATATAACAGAAGTTTGATTTATATATAGAAGTTCATGAGAATGAGATCAATAACAATGTGATATGAATGCACTTCCGGGCTAGAGTCAAACAATCTAATAAAAGAATATCTTCTACTAATAAACATTTCAAGAATAGTTTCTGTCAACATCTTCTAGTAATTTAATGATCTTTTTTTGATATTGAGCTTGCAGATTTTACATACAAGAACATTTCTATAATCGTGTTAGTGTGTTTTCTAATTCAACATACGTCACTGGACCTTTGATTAAAATCACGGCATGCTCCACACCAACAAGCTAACAAGATCGATTAATTCATTTTGAGCTAATATCACCACATTTAAGCTATCTAATTTGGCCTTTGGACCTTAGAACCATCGGCTATATTATCCCTTTAACTCATGCATTACCTTATGCAATTATGCCCTAACGTTTGGTCAAATTCATCAAGAATGTCTAGGTGTTAAGTCATAAAAGCTCGTGAACTTTCCATCATCAAATTTTGGATTATGCCCTTAACATTAACTTATGCAATTATGCCCTTAACCAAGTTTAAACACTAATATGCATATACTAAACATTTGTATGGACTGATTTGTTTTAGACAGACGAAATTGATGCCGAGTAAAGTATTATTCATTACTAGGTTAACATAGATAGGCCAAAAAAATTTAAATTACTAAGTTAGTTCTTGGATTATGTTAACCATTCGTTACCAAAATCGTGAAATCAAACTTTCCCCTAATTCAATTCGCCTGTATTTCGGCTTTATACTAAAAATCAAACTTTTTATCCATTCTTAAACTTTGGATATGATTACAAAAACAATATTTCAAAAATCTTTCCATGTCTTTTGTAGCCAAATAGGGCACACTTAGCTAACAAAAGATTTACCAACAAACCCTAAACAGAAACACCTACTGGAAACTAACTTCCAAATTCTCACACTCTAACCATATACAATACAATTCAACCAATTTGAACAAACCCTAATGATTCAAATAATACAACCAGTAATTTCAATGAAGCCTGAAACTTCAATTAATTAGCAAGCCTTGACAATTCAATTAACACGTAAAGAAGTACTGCCAATGCATCAAGAATAAAAGAAAGGTAAAGAACTGAAGAACATACTCTCAATGTCAGCGATGTCAGGTGGTCGAGAGAGCCAAAACGAAGGTGAGAAAGTGCGGAAATACCTAAAACGAATTAGGGATTAGTGGCTTTAGCCTTTATATACAGCGTTATTGTTTTATACACATTTTCATATAAATTTTATAAAAAACTAAGACGTCTTATCCAAATTACCGTTAAAAAAAAACGTGTCCGACGTAATATATTATGTTACGGTGTGTTACACCGTAATAATAAAAACAATAAAAATCACAAATTTGTAAGTATTTCTTGTAAAATGTAACAACGCAACATTGAATACAAAATTTTCGTGAGATGCAGATGAGAGAAGGAAAGGGTTTATATTTTTAAGATGCGATTTTGAAATGTTTATGTGAGGATTTTGGTTTGACCTAACATCTTAGTTGATTGAATGAGTTTCCTTTTTGAAAACAAACTTAGACCTAAAATTAGAGAAGAGAGAGGAGTCTCTGTATGATTATTTAGGCGAAAAATGAAAAAGTTGAGTAACTAAAAAAATAACACGCGGCACATGAGATACTGCTTTATTAGAATAAGGATGCAAAGAGCTAAAATAAGCCATGATATAAACTCATCTCAAGAAAAGCTTCAAGTGCAGCTAAAGTGTATATATTCGTCGGCATAGTATTTAAAAACTTAGCAAACCATTTCCAACCCTTTTCAACTCAATGCAAATTCAGATACTATTAATTTCTGTTTAAAAAATTAAATTAAAAAGTGGATTTTTATTAATTTAAGAAGTGGTATAAAAAAACTTCTACGTATAATAAAAATGATCAACTATTAGAGATAATACCTGAATCAGAGCCCTGTACAGTTTCATATGTTGGGTTAATCTTGCTACATAATCATCATTGCTAAAAAAATAAAAATAAAAATTTTGATTTCTTTCCAATTGTCTATTTTATTTTATTTTTATAAAATTCCTAAATTGATTCATTAAAATTTATACGTTTTCATATTTGTTATCATTTCAAATTTTAAATTTTAAATCATGAAGAACGGTTATCGTATAAAATGGCCATCCTCTTTAATAAAATTAGGTCCAAAAGTTAATTATATTTTAAAACACTTTTTCTTAAACTTAATTTAATGAATCAATCAAAATATTTATAAAAAAAATAAATTACTTGAAAACTTTCAGCTATAATGGTATGACAAAAAATACCGTGAGATCTAAAAAATCATAACAAATATTAGATTTTTGAATATGTAATTATATGATTAAAGATTTTTATTTGGATCTTACCAGCTATAAAATTATTTACAGTTTGTAGAATTCATAAAAAATATGATTGAACAATTTAATTGATAATAAACACAATTTAAAATTCAAAAATCTATAGATAAAAATTAAAACAAATAATTAATTTAGTTGCCTAAAATAGTGGAGTTGATTATTAATAGAAGAGAGATGCGGACAAATGAGAAAGGGAATGCCTAGAAATGTGACAAGTGTCCTTATAGTTAGTTATTTATTAGATAGTATAGATATAGATGTACGGTTAAGTTTATACTAATATTTATATCAAAATATAAATAGAAATAAATGCATTATAACAGTGTATTCATATTTTTTTTTTGGAACAACGACTTTTATTAAAGCAAGCTTAGCAAGAAACTAAGCAGAATAAAAAATTACATAAATAATACAGGATTTTTGAGATATTCTATCCACCTCAAATTACACTTCTTTATTCTACTACTATACCAAATAAAAGAATAAAGAAGTACATAATCGAATAACATCTCTTGCCGATGTTGATTCTTCAAGAAAATAACATCATTTCGATACCTCCAAATAGCCCACCAAGAAACAAAAACTAGCGCACCAACCAAATCCTTCTTAACCTGCTTTAAATTTAAATTATTAAATCAATCTTCAAGAGTCGTCAGACATGTATTAGTCGGAATAGTTATGTCTATCCAAGCTCCCAACAACACCCAAATACGTCTCGCCAACTTACAAGTCCCTAGGAGATGCTCAATAGTTTCTGGCTCGTGATTGCATATTGGGCATAAGATATTCGGGACGTCAATCGATTTACTATCAAGATTGACTCTAGTAGGGGAGTGCAGTGATCAAAACCCTCCAAGCACATATATTAACCTTTCTCAATATACTTTTAAACCAACTAGTTTGTCTCGTACCTGAAGGAAGCGTGTTTTCATCTATAAATGCTTGAGTCCCTTTTACCGAAAACTCCTCCATCTCGTCAAGTCTCCACACCCACTTATCTGGATATGACGATAAATAGACCTGATCGAGCATAACCTCCATATTGGCAAGTTGACAAGATTCAGTCCCCCCTCTTACGTCTCTTCTCCATTCCCCGGAACTCCCACCAACCCTTTGAGTTACCGTGCAATCTTTGTCGCATTCCAATGCATATAGTCTCATGAATCTACTCGCCAAAGATTCATTATTCACCCAATATTCCTTCCAGAACTTTGTAGAATTATCATCTCCTATCTTTTTTTTTCAAAGAAGCAAGAGGAATAATACCTTTCTCGTCCAATTTTTGATAGCTTCTACACATATTAACCCACAACGTCGATGACTTACCATACATAACAATCGATCTCGCATCCGTCAGCGGACCATGTAGAGCTTAAAGGGTTTTAACCCACAAGGAATTCGGTTTCACTACCCGCCAACGCCACTTCATGATTAAAGCTTTATTGAAAGCTTCTAATGAGCCAATACAGAGACCCCCTTTTCCTTTGATGCTAAAACTTGATTCCAATCCACCCAATTCAACTTCCTACTTTCACCTGAAAAACCCTAGAAAAATCTCGAACGGTATCTCTCCAAAATTTTCAAAACACCGCGATGCAAAAAATAACGAAAAATAGTATACACCAATAGCTCCTAGAACCGAGGTAGTTAATAGAGATCTAGCTCTTATCGATAGCAATCCCGACTTCCAGTTTGAAAGTTTAGACTCAAACCTATTAATAATTGGCTTCCAGTCTATTAATAAAACAGTGTGTTCATATTATTTAAAATATTATACAATAAAAGTTATATAAAAAGAACCAAGTTTTATTTTAAAAAACCAAAATAAAATAGTTACATTAATGGGTGTGATTAATAAATAGATGGGTGCAAATAAAATAATTTTTAACATTGAAATTTTAACTCGTATTATTATTTTGTGAGTTATTGTATGAAGAACAAAAATTATCTTTTTATCTTGAATTCCCACAAGACATGTTTCTTTATTTGTAACTAGGGGTGTTCATCCGGTCAGGTTGCGGGTTTTTCAGGTTACTCGGTTCGGGTTATTCGGGTTGGTATTTTTTTTTGTTGAAACTACAATTTGAACCGAATCATACTTGAGGAAACCTAATTCGAACCTAAAACCACATTGTAATTCGGTTTGGTTTTCGGTTTGAACCTAATAAACATAATTATCCAAAAAAAAAACTTTTTTTTTCTTTTGGCAACCATAATTTATTCGGTTTAAACAACACAAAATTTTAGAAAAATATAAACAAAAATATACTTTCATCAAATAATGATTTATAATCCATATATGGCTATTGGTTATTAGTATAAATGAATTAGGTTAACTATAAAATATGAATTAAAATAGTGGTATAACGCAATTCGGGTTTTTCGGTTCAAACCGAATTTAAAATCTTGAAACCTAAACCAAACCACAAACCAAATTACAAATTCGGTTTTCGGTTTGAACCAAACCAAAAACCAAATATGTAATTCGGTTTGGTTTTAAACGGTTTCGATTTCAATTCGATTTAATCGGTTTGAAACCAAATATTAAACACCCCTATTTACAATAGGTTCATGTTTGTCTCTTCAAAATCTTATATGTCATCTCATAATTGTATGACCTAAGTGTGAGAAAGCAAAATTTTTATTTGCTTCCTTTCAAAAACTGTGAGTAACTTTTAAAAACACTTTTGTTTGATGATTTTATTATATAATCATTTTTATCAAAATCATTTCTTATGTAACACAAACGGATATCATAATATATAGCTTTAAGATAAATATTCATATAATTTTTTCAATATATAATTTATGAACATATGTAATGTGCTCATTATTAGCCTATTTTTGGCCCATGAGGAGCCTACATATATTTAGCTCAAAAATAAATTAAACAAAAAAAAGTTTTTTTGTGATCCTAATTTGCTGCTACCGTAAAAACACAAAAGTCAAAACGAGATAAGATTTTAGTGGAGCTTGTTGTTCTTCTCTTTTGGAAGAGATAAAAAGTTGTTTTTTTTGGAGTGGTGACTCTTTGAAAGAACAAAAGGCATAAAGGTAAAAGTGAGATTTTTAGGTGTGCTCCTGCTTTATCTTCTTAGTACGAGACACACACAAGGTGTGGTTTTTTGTGGGTTCGTCTGACAGAAGAATAAAGATCTACTCGTGATCGAGTTTTTAAAGTAACTCTATTTGGTGATTCTTCTCATTTGTCTTTTGTTTTTAATTCCATTTACTTGATGTTAATGATTCTAAGTATATGATGATTATTATATACCTCTAGTATACCTAGAGAGGATTTGTATTGCTCTAATTTTCGTGATAGTGGATTTGAAGCGGCTCTAGCAGTCCCCTGGTTTTTACTCTCTTTTGAGAGGTTTTCACGCTAAAAATTCGGCGTCTCTTTATATTTATTTGCATAGTGATTTGGGGTTGTTTTTGGTGAACCATATTTGTTTGCATCCTCACCGGTTCATTCGGGTCGAGAAAGTTTTGACTAAACGAAGATTAATTTCGCATTTTGTTGTTTACCATTTGTGGTCGGTTGTTCGTTTTTCCCATCAGAGTGGTATCAGAGCCATTGGCTCTTGTTATTGGGTTAAGACTTGTTTGAATGATGGAAGCTAATACAAGTAGGATTATGAATCTGAATGGTTCTAATTATCATGTTTGGAAATGCAAGATAAAAGACCTTCTTTATGTGAAGGATTATTATTTGCGTGTGTTTACCACCGATAAACTTAAAGATAAAACATATGAAGAATGGAATATTTTGCATAGAAAGGTTTGTGGGTATTGATTTTGATGAGATTTTCTCTCCAGTCGTGAAGATGAGTTCCATTCGGGTGATTCTTGGTTTGGCAGCTAGTCTTGATCTTGAGGTTGAACAAATGGATGTCAAGACAACATTTCTCCATGGTGACTTAAGGAAATCTATATGGAGCAAACTGAAGTTTTCAGGTTAAAGGTAAAGAAGACTATGTCTGTAAACTTTAGAAAACTCTTTAAGGGTTGAAGCAAGCACCAAGACAGTGATACAAGAAATTTGAGTCAGTCATTGGGGAGCAAGGCTACCGAAAGAATACTTCAGATCACTGTGTTTTCTTTCAGAGGTTTGGTGATGATGTTTTTATCATCTTATTACTCTAAGTTGATAACATGCTCATTGTTGGCAAGTATGCAAAGAGAATTGTTCAGGTGAAAAAAGAATTGAGTAAGTCTTTTCCTATGAAAAACTTGTATGAAGAACGAAAAATTATCTTGTTATCTTGATTTCCCACAAGACATGTTTCTTTATTTGCAATAAGTTCATGTTTGTGTCTTCAATATCTTATATGTCATCTCATAATTGTTTAACGTAAGTGTGAGAAAGCAAATTTTTATATTTGCTTCCTTTCAAAAACTTTGAGTAACTTTTAAAAACACCGTTGTTTGATGATTTTATTGTATAATAATTTTTATCAAAATCATTTCTTCCGTAACACAAACAGATATCATAATATATAGCTTTAAGATAAATATTCATATAATTTTTCCAATATACGTAACATCCGGATTTTTCAAACCAATTAAAACCTTTTAAATAACACGAAAAATAGGTCTCAGTCAAACATTACCGTGTAAACATGGTTTTACTATTACAAACATTGAGTAATACGTTCCATATCCCAAAAGGAAGAATGAAACAAGTTTTAAAACAACTATAAGTTCACAATACATCAACATGATGTATTCCCATCCACGGGATATGTTTAAAACAAAACAAACATTGAGAATCCAATATTCGAATTTGACGAGACCCGAGATCTTTCTGGAGCTTTCCCTACATCCAAAACATCAAATGGAACAAGGTTAGTAAAGATAAATAGTCATTGGGACCTCTCACAAGTCCCTACAATAATGACATGCCAAAACCTCAAGAACCCAAAAATTCCAGCGTCTACCAGACCCAAATGGGCGTATCATACGCTCCGAGCGTATGATGCGCTGGCAGCAGGTTAAACATGCCCAAAATTTGATTTTCAGCCTATCTAACCCCCCGTCGACCAACCCGTTTGCATATTTAAGCTATTAACCATCATAAACTCATGTTTAAACTACATATATGATCACCCACATATACTAACATGATTTTGTTAGTTATAAACCCCCGATATAAGACCCCGACCCGGGCATCCTACAGTTGGTTTCATAACGGGTTATTCTCTTTAAAATACATATACTATTAGTCAACTACAGCGGAAGTCTTTCTAAAATGTTTACTTATTATTTAAACTTTTTATCGTCATAAGTTTACCTCACGAATGCCTGCACACCGATCTGAGTAGTACCGCTCCCAAGGCAAGATACGCCGACCCCAAAGCTCACCTGCAACACAATCTAACGTACATACAAAGTCAGCTACGCTGAGTGAGTTCTAATAGTTTAATTTTAAATAAAAGCCACCTCGTTACAAAAGTTATCTATCTTTACTCGGAACACTTTTGTCCTTATAAAGATAGTTTTTATAAATTATTACCATATGGATACCCTATTATCTCGTGATATCCCGAAAGGTTCACCACCCAAGACTCGTACACTAGTTACTCGTAATCTACCACCCGTATTAACTCGAAAACCTGGTTAACACGGTAAATCCCTAGACACCGACTTACTTAGCCTTGACTAAGGCTTCCACAAATCAACTAACACGACAATTATAAACACCACATCACAATCCCGCCACAACGGTCGATCTAACTCTACTTATCTCATTAATGTTATCTATACATCGCATTAATAGTATCCCACGCACAATAAATATAATTTAACATTTGTATGCAAACTAACACATGTATATATATATGCACACAAACACATACATCGTCACTGCACCCTCGTCAGGGCATACAACACACCCCGAACTCATCATTAACCTGTTAAATATTGTCGCCATTGGTGACTTCCCGAAGGACTTAGTCCTTCACAAATCCCGTTTGCCGTGTCATAAAGTTTAGACCCAATCTCATTAGTCGGAATCCTAAGAAACAACATACGGCTCCTCGTTTTAGTACCAGGGAGGTGTATAGTGCTCTTACTCACACTACTGATAAGTTTCGCTAGATCACCTTTATACTTCATGAGTAACAGATACATCTTACTAGTCCGCCTGTAGTGTGGTACATCAACATTATTGCTACATACTTAGCGGTTCAAGAAAGGAAGAATGGTTATGATGAATTAAAATTAACTGGAACTCATCAAATTCTTCTACGTAGCACTTTAGGTGGTCATTCAGGGGTTCATGCCACCACCCAAAGGCTAGCAAAACCAAAACACGTGCATGCACAAGTTCAAAACTTTGTTAAGAGGTTGTCACATTTCTTAACAGTGAAAATATGACACCTCTACAACCCCACATCTACTGTAACACATCCAAATTTCTGATAGATTTCGGTCATCTATTTCCGTAGATTTCATGGAGGATTTGCCAAATTCGATAGGGTACACTATCGTTCTTGTGGTTATCGGTAAATTTAGTCATTTCTTTACTCTCAAACATCCCTAAACAACTACCATAGTAGCTCAGAACTTTCTTGATGAGATAACCAACTTATATGAAATGCTAGATAATTTTATCTTTGATCATGACCCATATATATTTCTCAATATGTCTTGTGTGTAAACAACAATTTAATCGATCAATCATTTCCTTCCATGTTCGTGTATCTATTTGATATGGGTTAACTGTCCCAATAGGAATATACTTTTAAAAAAATCGTTATTCTTAACCAATAAAACACATCAATTTGAATTTTTCTACAAGGAGAAAATAATTGTTGGAAAATTTAGTGAAAATATGTTTCTCACTAATTTTGGATACGTATAATTATATGTAATTGCTATTAATATAGTTATTATTTACTGTGTATGTGTTCTGTTATGTGAGAGCTTCGTAACGAACCAAACCGTGTCTAAAACGTAAATAAGACGAATTAGATATCAATGCTCGAAGTTGAGTGGTTGGAATGAATAGTCCTGAACTTGGGCGACTCAATTTACTACCGATGACATCACAATTATGGTTGATGACGTCATCAATTTGAATTTGTTACATATTCTTGATTATTGCTAACAAAACATGTCATAAATTAATATGGATGCTTTGTTTTGACTCATAAATCTATTTCATGAATCAATATAGATGTTTTGATTTTAGCTCACTATTCTATTAAAATTGGCAAAAAGCATGTTATAAATCAAATGAATATTTTTATTTTAATTCATAAAGATATAATTGTGTTTAAATAAAAAAAATTTAAATATGCAGTTTTGGTGTGATTATAAAATGAACCTTTTGATTTATTTTTTTCTAAGGGATGAAAACCAGAATACTCACATAGAAAACAAGAGAGAGTCGAGTAACCCAAGTAGAGAGGAGAATCCTCACGAATTTCTTCCACCACATCTCTAGCTCCATATTTTCTTCATCTCCAGCAATACACATTGTTTAGGCTGTTGTACCATGGGAGACATACAAGTTCTCTTAGGCGAGACTCGAAATTTGTTTTAAGGGACCCGTGTTGAACATGAATCCTCAACCATAACCGTTCAAAAAATAGTTTGTTCTTTGTTGGAGTCAAGAACAAAATTCAAGACCTATCGTATTGAAGAGTCGTATCAGAGATGCTACAAGAAGACCTTGTTAAAGTACTCGTCAAAAACATCGGTTCGAATCAAGTTTGTTATATAAATTGCTTTTATATTTATTTTTTCATTTTTGGTTTTGTATACGGTGTTGTACGAGAGTATTTCCCACTAATAATCAGAGTGTCATTATTTTATTATTTATTTTAATAAAAGAACCCACTTTCCTACAATAATATCGTGTGTTTGAAAGCGACTTCAAACCCACTAACAAAATTAAGATCTTGATCTTGTGGGGCAAAGAAAGTGCGATTCTAACAACCATTTTTCGTCTAGCGATATTTTATGCTAACAAAATTGAAGAATTGTTACGCGAAACACCATAAACGTGTATAAGAAGTAGGAATATACATATGTAATAAAACCAAGTCTTAACTCACCACATCAATGCTACTGTACGATCAATACAATACCACACCATACCATTCAACGTATCCTAAGAACATCAAGAAAAAAATCAATAATCGACCAAAATCATGAGTCAATCAGAATGTGATCGAGTCAAACCCGACCATTAGTAGCCAGACCATATCCATTATGCCCATTTCTACCATTTGTCATCTTCTCTGATTTTGCAGCCTTCTTCCTCTTTAATACTACAAACCATGTGTAAGCTTCCAAAACCAATGCTACAATGGCAAAAACTATAATAATGCCACTATAAGATCTCTTCCATTTCTTTTCAGGCTGTAAAATATTAAATCCTTTGAATATATCAATGATTCCCAGAATGATGATGCCGTAGCCAAGTGAGTGGTGGTAGATGTTCCAATAAATTCTGAATTTGTGATCCTTCTTTGGCCTTACAAGCAACGCAATTACCTACACATAATGTACAACCCACCAAATCTTGAAACCCATAATTTCTTATTGTTTTTTTTTATTTTTACATTTCATAATAATTAGTTTATTAAAGGACTTTGTAAAATAACTCTTTAACTTTAGGCTTAATATTATAAAAAAAAATCAAGATATCTTATTTTATACAAAATGGTCAATAAACTATTTTTGCATATTAAAGTTCATAAACTTGTTTAAAATTCACGAATTTTTAGATTTTTTTCAAATAATGATTTATTAACTTTCAAATTAAGATTAAGATGGTATAAAGTTGTGTTTTTTTTTCTTTTGCAGAAATTTTAAATGTTACTTTATTAATTAAATTTTGACCATTTTAATGAGTAAGAAGTTAGAGGACGTTTGAATCGGAAATTGGAAATTGGATTAGAATTTAAAGGATTCCTTTGAAAATCCATAATTTGTTTGGTTGATACATTTGTTAATGAAATTGGAATTGGAATGTAAAAATATCTAAAATGATAAAATTACCGCTTAAAAATAACAAAATATAAAACAAAGATTCAAATTCAAATATCTTTAAAAAATGTTTAAAAAAAAAGAAAAACGGAAAGGGTTATTACCATGGTTGCAGAAGTCGCTAGTCGCTGCCAGGTCCGTCAACTGGGGAGAGGCGGGGAGTACTCGGACATGGTAATTACAAAGAAATTAATTTTCAGGAAATTATATATACGTCAAATATTATAAGTTTACTAATATTTATAACAAAATAATAGGAATATCAATATAAATCAAAAGGATACATCTTCCAATGTATCTCCGTGAAAAACAGCGAAAATCCAACAAGAATCGGTGAAAAACAACGAAAATCGGTGTAAAACAGCGAAAATCCGAGTTGGACCGATTCCGAGTAATGTTGACCTAGTTGAATAAAAGTGCCTCAGCACCCTACCGAGTACCGAGTACTTGGCCGCCTAGACCAGTTTTACAACATTGGTTATTACATAAATTATAAACATTCTCGATGATTCTTTTGAAATATTGAGAGATTTTGAATTCCATAAATTAAAGAATTTGGTTAGAATTAATTTCAATTTCAATGTCAATTTATTCTCTTAACCAATCAAACATGTAAATGAATAACATTTAAATTCCAATTCCCATGAATTCCTTCCGACCAAACATGCGTTTATTATTTTAAAGAAACAATTCACAAGTAAGTATGTCTATTGGCAAATTTAAAAACTTTGATATATAAAGTTTAGTTTAGTGATCTTTTGGTGTATTTTTTCCAAGTTGAGTGACTTTAGTATCCTATAATTAGGGTGAGACTTTTTCCATGAAAATAAAAAGGTATATTAGTTTTTTATGGTATCAATTCTTAAATGATTACTAACTATTATTATATTAAATATGATATTTAAATATAGATCACCAACAACTTCAAGTTTTTAGTAGTTATTTTTTTTAACAGCAACACCTACATTTTCTAAGATAAATACATTACAACCTTCACATTGCAGGATTTGAACCCACGACCATTTGGTGGTGGGGCACACCACTTAACCATCAAATTGTCCCTTGAGAACTTTTAGTAGTTACCTTAATAAACCCTTTCAAGTTATATGACTCAAGACCTTTCGAATTTCCTAGTAACCATAAGGTTCATGGGTTAGCAAATAACAAAGGACGGAAATCATGCGAAATCATGTAGGAAAGGTTCAAATACAAAGGATGGAAATTATGCGAAGGATAACAATATACATGTAGGGAGAGGTTCAAATACAAAAGATGGAAATCGTGCGAAGGATATGAAGGATTTTCATCCATTGATTCGCTAATTCAATGGTCAAGATTTAGCGGTTCTAATATCATAAAAGAAAAGCAGGTAAAAGGGTTGGAAGGGCAAAAAGGGAATCCTATAATTGTTAACTTTTTTTTAAATCTAATAACTTTTATTATACTTTATTATTTTTTTTAAAACTATACCATAAAATAAAGAATTTTAGTATCTTTAATTTGAGTATAATCTTGCTATAGTTTTTTTAACATGGTACGTGATTATGTACGTCGAATACGTGATCACGTACCATTAATAGGGTGTTTGGGACTGCTTATTTAACTCTAAAAGTGATTTTTGTCAAAAGTGCTTATTGATTTATGACTTTTTCAAAAGGAGTTTTTAAAAAAATGTTTAGATTAGCTTTTGTAGTGGGAAAGGCAATAAGTCAATAAGTTGTTTTTTAAGAAGTGTTTGGCTTAGCTTGTTAATTTATTGTAGGGTAAAGTGTGAGTAGATTGGTAATTTTATGTTCAAAAAGACATAAGGAGTTTTAAAAAGCCAGGATTTGTGACTTTTGAAAAACAACTTTTTAAGAATTATTAAAAAGCCAAAATAAAAAGGACTTTTATCCATACCAAACACTTTTTTTACTTATTGACTTTTTGAAAAAGTCAATAAATCATTTTCAAACTCAATCCCAAACACCCCCTAAGTAATTACGTAATATGCCTTATTTTCAGAACAATTACTACGTTGTGTGATTATGTATACCCTTAGTATGTGATTACGCACGGACGCTTATGCCCCCCGCCTAAAGTACACGTGTCACCCCCTCGTTCCTTCCTTCGTTTCGCACGAAATTTCCCCTTTGTACGTTAAACGTCCCTTGTACATGTATATCTAGAGGTGGTACCTGGAGGGTGGCCACACAGAAGAGGATGATGCCGATGATTCTGTGAGAGGTGAACTGGATGCCCGGAGACTGACTGCCTAGCCGGATTCCGGTGGCCCAACCGGCTACTCCAATGATGTATGCAGAAGTTTGACAAGTTACATGTAGGTAGAACCAAGCAGGGCCTACTGATTCAAAGACCCTAACATATCTCGCCATTATAGCACCAAGAGGCATCATGATCCCCCAGCTGATTGCATTTAGGATACCATGAATCTGCATCACTTCCAAATCATGTTAACCATGCAGATTTAACTGTTTGTTATATCTCATGGTTTAGGAAAATATGTAAATTTGTTTCAAGTTATTTGAACTTATATTTAAAAAGATGTTTTCATATATACAAGTATGAAAACATTAACAAAAAACATTATGAGAGCTTCCATCCATATAAATCTAGAAAATAAAATTTACACTGATAAAGTTATAAACATATAAAATTTAGTTAAAATTGAAACAATAAAGATTAAATTGTTATACAAAAATTCTTATGATTTTTCAGTTTCACAAACATCTTTTGTACATTAATAAATGCGAACAATTTTTCACAAAGGTTTAATTTATAAAGTAGCGTGACAATTGTGTTGGGTTGGTGGGTTGAATAAGTCAATCCGAACACGACCCAAATAATACATTTATTTGTGCCAAAGATATATATATCAAACCTAAAGCGGACACATTTAAATTTGTGTAACCCAAACACGACACGTTTAAGTGTTTACCCGATTTAGCTAAATGAGTCAAACGGGTTGGTGGGTTTGCCATCAAGTTTTAAACGTGTTTAATAGGTTAGTAGGTTGTAATAAATGGGTTAAATGTACGGGTTGGCATGCGACTTGTTTAGTTAAACGGGTTGGAATGACGTGTTTAATTAAAGGGTTAGATACGTCAACCTGAATACAATCTATTTATTAAATGGTGACAACTCAAAATATATTTATTTTCATGTCGTGTCGAAAATTCCCACCTTTCATAATAAACCTTTTTCTAAGCAATATAGAAAGAATCATGTTGGGATCACAAAGCTCAAATTATATATATTCTTTTATATGTTTGTATATTTATATAGGGAATTAAGGGTTTAAATATTAACCAAGTTTTTAGATGAAAATCATGATAACCACTCTCAAACAATCACATAATTTATATATTATTTTTTTTAATTGTTAAAAGAGCATTTAAGTATCTTCAACATATATCCTGAACATAAATATGGAAATGAAGAGTCTTACATATACGTACCACATAATGTTACATATATTTGACGCATAGTGTTACTTATATGTAACACTAACAGAATAATAATTGTTACATATACGTAACACTATGTTTGAGAGTGGTTATCACGGTTATCACATAAATATTGGTTATCATTTGAACCAGACCCTATTTATATAAACGTATATGCATGATATAAACTTAAAAACTTTTAAAACTCACATTTCTTTTCTTGGTTTTTGTGCTTCCTGCTCCTATTGCACTCCCAGATTGGCCCGAAAGAACATTTAGTGTACCCATAGACTTAATATTATCACCAGAAGTTTCATGGACCATAGGGGCATCATTTGAAACATGACCATCTTGCCAAACATGATTCAGGTTCGTGCTCACATTTTGCATAGCCAAAGTGGCAAAAATAATAATCTCATTATTCGAATAAGTAGCCGACAAGTCGGAAACCGGGAAACTCAAGTCACCTTCCTGCAACCGTGTGGAGTAACCTGTAACCGGTGAAGTGTAAACCTTCATCTTGCCATTAGATTGCTGGAATGCCACAATTGCTTGTGAGCCAGCCATGCCTTGAGAAGTTGGATTGATGGCCCATGCGACCCACCGCGAAGAACCTATGTTCGTGTGGCGGTACGCGATTTTGAGTGTTTTGGAAGATGGGTTGTATGTGTAATGGAGAAAGGAGTTCAAAACTGGGAGGTCATTGCAAGCATTGAATATTTTGTTGCTTGCAAATGCATAGTTTGAGCATGTTTGAGCAAATGATGATGTAAACATAGTTGCCATTATAGTAAATGACAAAAATACCCCTCTTAACCCAAACTTCATGTGAAACTGATTCATTTTTTTTGATAAGGGCAGATCCAAAAACACTCACAACAGAAACCTTGATTGTGGGGAAATTATGAAGGAGAAAAGAGGGGCAGCAGTGTAATTATAGGGCGGTGAGGTGAAGTTGGTGGAGTAAGGTGTTAGGTTAGTTTGGTAAGGAAGGTTCTATTTATGTGACATTGTTATTTGGTGGGATTTGATAGTTCGACTAATAAGTAGAAAAAGTGTTTGTTTGCTTGTATTTGAAACACAATCACAACAACCGTATCCAACTTCAACCGCCTAGTATTCTCATAAACTAGCTACTTTGGCTTAGGGTATAAACAAACTGAGTCGTTCGTGAGTTACTCGATAATGCCTCATTAAATTTGAATCGAGCTGATGTTAAACGAGCTCGGGCAAAGTTAAAGCATAAATTGGAGCTCGTTTAATAAATAAGCTCAATTCGAATTTTGTGTATCAAGCTTAATTAGGCTTGCAAGTTTATTCCATTTGTGTTTTTTTTCCTTAATATGATATATTATTACACAATAAGTATTAGTTATTACATAATAATTATAATTATAAACATATAAAAATATTATGTATATGGATAAAAAGGAAGTTAAATGATAAATAAAAGACGAATGGGTCGATTCCGAGCTTGTACCATTAGTCACGAGAGCTAAGCTCGAACGTTAAAGATTTGAAACCACCTTGACTCGAGCTTATTCGGGCTCTATTCGACTCTACTCGCTAGGTTGTATACATATTAATAACCTTTAAAACCTAGTATATCAGTTGCATATAAAGAAACGTGGTTAAACATAATAACACGTGAATGAATAATTATAATAAAGGCAAACGATGACAAATAGAAATGATAGAAATACGAATACATATTAAGAATCAAAGAACATATCATATGAGATTAACTCCCATTGAGGCCGTAAATATATTAATTAACTACTATCATGCAAATAGGGTTGTAGACTCATTATACCAATAATGTGTGATAACGGAGGTAAGGCTAAGCCTGCCTTTCCACTCTTCCTGATAGCAAACGACAACAACATTCAGGGAAGGATACGGCTCCTTCCCTGCATATTCGAAACATAACCAAGGACACCTAATGGAAAATAAGTCAAACCCTAATCTAATCGGATAAGCAAAGAGACAAAAAGAAATGGTCACTTGTCATCTAGGGAATCTAACTCAAACATTTCCCCCTTCCAAGTATAAGGGGGATACCGAGGAAAGCAGATGGGGAAAGCACCAGTGCAGTCATGCTCTTTATAGAAGGACACGGGTCTGCCTCGACCACAAGCAAATATGGTGAGGACACTATAAATACCGCTTGAAAGGAACAAAGGAAGACACCCCTGATCCGAGAGTACTCTTTTTACTCTCATTTTCTTTCTTCCCCTCTGTACTCTCCCTCTAGTTTAAATATCATACCATTGAACTTTGCAATATTAAGCGTGTCCTAGGCTCTCTAAGGGAAAGCTTCGAACATTAATATACGAAATACTTTATCTGCTTGTCTTTGAACTAACAAGTGGCACCCACCGTGGGGCACACTTTGGTTTAGCCACTGAAAGTGTGTCTCCATCCAGATTCACTTTTCCTTGTTTGTTATTAGTTGTTTTCGTGCAGGTAAAACCTGTCCGGGGAGAACGATCCTATCCTATAAAAAATATAGTGTGTGCGCTCCCCAAATGGATCAATAGAGGTGTCAGACATGATTTAGCTCACCCTCGAAGGAGTCTGGGAACACTTTCCTAAACTCCAACAACCGGTGACCGATCATATCTGAGAGCAGAGGCTGAAGGGAGTGGCCATACGTCTGCCCTATGACGAGGAGACTTCGAATCCAGAGGGGTCGGCTCCCTCGCAACTGTTGGGTCAACCAATTCCGGTAATGATGACTAAAGAGAAACTACCACTGCAACATCTTGTGATCTCCACGCAAGCACCTAACACACGAGAGGCGTAAGAAGAAACACCATCCTCACTCGCGACACCTACTCCTGCTATGGGTGTAGTATCATAAGGCATTGCTTTCACAGCACCCCCACCAAGGGAAAACTCATTTCCCATGCAATCACTAGTTTCCTCTCAATAAAGGATTCTTTACGGAACCACCACCGTCGGCTCTACCATTTCTTTACCTGCAATATCCCCCTTACTATGGGGTATGGAAAGGTAAGGGAGGAATCACGACCCCGCTAACATAGACACCCCTGGTAATGCAATACAACACACCCCAGAATGAAGGAAGAGTCAGTCTCCCTCTCCTCTACTAGGGGGATAGCCATTGCCTCATCCGAATGTGATGAACTCCTGAAGCCATACCGACTGACTGACTCTACTAAATCCTCAACAAGGATAGCGAAGTTAAAGTTCCCTCCAAAAACCAAGATGCCAAACAATGTCAGAATGTATGATGGAATGGGAAACCTTGATGACCATCTTCAGATTTTTTTCATGCGCGACTAAGGTGGAAAATGGTCAATGGTAGTGTGGAGCCACATGTTCGTCCAGACTCTATCAGGGGTAGCTAGGGTATGGTACAATGACTCCCGAGTGGTAGCATTGATAGCTTCGAAGACCCGAGCAAGAGTTTCCTCGCTAATTTCATGCAACAAAGGAGATGCAAGAAGGATCCAATCTCCTTGCATTACGTAAGACAGGGGGAAGATGAAGACCTGAGGGAGTTCATGGAACAATACAAAAGGGAAAGTCTTCAGGTAGGGGAGGCGAGTGAATGGATGAGGGTCTCAAGCTTCGTACACTAGGTACGTCCAAAACAGTTGTGTGAAGACCTAGGGAAACATTCCCCTAAGACAGTGGATGAGGCTCTAGAGATGGCAGAGGCATTCCTTCGAGGGAAAGAAGCATTACAAATACGAGAAGCTAAACTAAGAGCCACCAAATGCAAAAGGTCACCGCCCTCTAAGCACCGCGTGCGACCCTTACCTTTTATAGTCAGGCGAGTTGATTCTAGAAGAAGTTATGAGAAAAATCCATACTCCAGATCAAGTGATAGGGAGAGAACACCCGAATGATCGAGAGGCGTTCAGTTTACGAAACTTACCAAGTCTCCAAGGGGAAAATCCTGGCCATAGAAGAGACACGTTTCAACTTCAAGCCACCACGACCCATCTCACAAAAACATGGAGACAGGAGCAAGTACTGTGACTTCCACAGAGATAAGAGACATCATACCAAAGACTGCTATCACCTAAAATAGAAGATAGAAGAAACGACCCGATCAGCAAGCATTTTATAATCACAACACTTGGCTTTGGTTTGATTACTAGTTTTCATTCCATGATATTCATATCATCAAATGTTTAAGTATTCATATCTATGGCCATTATTGGCTAGTCTTTTTTTTTATCATTTTGGTGGAGATGAAACTTGGTGTAAATTTTATATTTTAAATTAATGAATGGTGTGTTTATGTTTCTTGGTTATTTTTAACTATGATCTTCCTTTATTGGCGTGAGTACTTGATTTTCGGTCATTTGAAGTTTCAAATCTTGTGGATTCTCTAAGCAAGACCTCTTGTTTAAGCATGGTTGGTAAAAGATTTAAACTTTGGGTTGGTTGGGATTGGGTATTCAAGCAAAGCATTTTGAGTCTTAGTTGGACCTTGTGTTTTGTGTCGATGTTTCTTCTATCCTCCTGTCTCGACTCATGGAGGACTCTTAGCGGAGCCACGGTGCTTAAGGCTTGAGGATGGATAAATATTTATTAAAAGGATGTTATAGTTAAAATGTCTTTATTCCGATCTGAGGTTGGCTAACGTGTCTTATCATTCTAGCTTTCTAAAACATTGAGGGTCGTGGTAACCCTACCTGGGATCCCTTCAATTTTATTACTATAAAACATATATTAGTTAATCTTTTCGGTCTTCATGGGTGGTTTGGAGGTAGTTGTTTGTGCATCCATCTGTCCAAAGAGCTATATGTTTTGGCAACCCTACCTGGGAGCCAAGTCAACTAAATAATCTTAGTTCGAATAATGACCCGAGGAAGCGTTAGCATATGCGGGAGCCGGTTAGCCTTTTAGATGGTCATTAGGACAGTAGCCCGGCTAAGGAGCTGTTCACCCCATACATTAACAACATCACTAATCTAATTCTAAACTATTAATTTAATACCAAGTGGATTCGAAAACCAAGTGATATGCATTTGATTTATCTCTCGACCCTCTGCCTCACTTGTTTTTTACTTTAAGAAATGTTAAAAGAACTTTTAAAAATCACTATCCTTAATATTATACTAAACAATAACAATGATTGAGTACCAAAAGCCACCATGTTCATTGGTTCGATACTTGGTTCTTACCTAGACTATACTACGCTGCGATAGGTGCACTTGCCTATTATATGTAGTTAGTTAAAGTATTACTCATTTTATAAATGTTAAAACCTGATAAAAGTGTTACGAATCTTACATAAAAATATATACTAACACTGCACATCATTCAAATTCAAATCCGTAACTATATTGTCAATTAACAATTCATCCCCGGACATATTTAAGCACGGGTTCAATACAACGGCAAAATTAATAACCAAAGGCATTTCTTTAAAATATTTTTAAAATCTTTCTTTAATCGGATGTATCATTTTTTCATAAACTTCGCCTTCAAATTCAAAATCGTTTAATTTGGTACACATTAAATATAATTGTTTAAGTACCAAACAACTCGTGGGATATAAACTTTGATAAACATGTGGTTGCGGTTTTAAAAACATCAAGCAAATCGGTTAGTCTTTTAATACATCTCCAACCCACGGTCACAATGCTAATAACCAAACCGTTACCCACAAATTCATTATGGAACATTCTAAAGTTCCTCTTTGTTGTACAGCGTTGTCAAACATTTTTGAAATTGAATTCTACCTAGTAAGTACGCACCAATTTGAACCAAAAAAAGGGTTTTTTTCGTTTCGCGACATAATTTTCTATATTCGGAATATATCTTTTTTCTACTAACAGTAAAAACGTCATGTAACATAATTTTAAAATCTTCTTTTATTACTTTTATGTCTTCAACCACGAGTCTGTCTAGCACAATCAAGTTAATGATGTGTGCAACACTTCAATTATAAAAAAAAAACACCGTTACAAATCTGTTGATATTTTAATTTTTGAACTGCGATTGTAATATTTGAGGCGTTATCAAAATATATTGAAAATATTTTATTTTGTAGTTTAAAAGTTTCTATTACATTATCTAAAAGATAAAATAATTTTTATGCGGTATGTGGATATCCAAATACCTCAAACGCAATCGTACGTTTAATCATTTAGCATGTATCAGGATCAACCCAATATGCAATAATGCAAAGATATGATTATGGTAAACCATGAGAAGCCACCCAAACATTGGTAGTTATGTTAACACCGGTATTTAAATTTTCAAAACCTTTAATTAATTATTTTTTAGCGTCTTTCCACATACTTAAACAATAATGCCTAAGAGTAGTACGACTTACGTGATTAGAACGAGGTTGGAGCATATCTTGAATCATCTTTGTCAAGCACGGGTTGTCAAAGTAATCAAACGGCAAACTTTCTTGAATAACATGTGCCATCCTCTTATGAACCATGTCAATGTAGAAATTCCAAGTACCTCTATCGCTTGATATTTGTGTTTGCCTCCCAAGCCGAATTAGTTTTCACTTCCACATTAGATTTCAAAGTGGAGTTGTTTCCGGCATAGAGAAACGAACCACAATTCTTGTATCGAGCCTTTTGACTATCGTTAGACATTTCTCATAAATCACACCCACACACACACACAAACACACACACACATATATATATATATATATTATAACCGGGGGAACCCGCTTACGCGGTAAACCCCTGGGCCCCGACCAATACCCTACTAACCGGTCAGAACAAGGTAAATCGCGGCCTAAGCCCGGTAGTTAACCTTGTGGAGAGACTAGAACCCAAGACCTTATGCTTGTGAGGCATAAGACTTACCACTTGCACCACTCCACAAGGTTTCATAAATCATATTTAAAAAGAAGATTTGAGTTTCTCGTTTTTTGTATGATCCTCACCACAGTTAATTCACTCAGGGAAGCACCAACTTCAAAGGAACCTTGAGCATTTGAGCTACCCATGTGAGATTGTGAGCGTTTTAAGATTGCAATTTTTTGAGTGTTTTTGCGTTTTTTGATCGTTTTTGTTATTTTGAAAGCTAGAAAAGTGTTGTGATCAATCAATGCACCTAATAGCTATTTATACTAACATAAGGGGGTCAAATTGGTCCAAAAAATATGAAAAAACGGTAACACGGGTAGTTATCATTTGTAACAGCATTAACTGGTTTGAAAAACCAGTTCTCCTTTAACATGTTCGCTATCCAGAAACACTAAACCCGGTTTGCAACCTGTGGTTTCTACCAGTTTGAAACCGGTTTAACATTAACCGATTCAGAATCGGACCGGGTTCAGTTAATAATCCGGTTACTGTTTATGAACCGGTTTTTTCTTTCACCTCTAGTATTAGTTAACTATATTGAAACAAGTATAGGTTTTTATAACACAAAGAGTTAATTGTACAAATGGCCCCAATGGTTTAATCAAATTACATGTTTAGTCCTCATATTTAAAATTTTGTAGTATTTTGAACAATGTTTGATCAAATTGCATGTTTAACCCTAGGTTTAAAAAAAAAATTGTTATAAAAATTTCACTTGAACAAGCCCATTTGAAGGCCCAAATTTGCACCAATGTCTTGTTTTACCCCGAATCTGGTTCGTCACTCTCCCCCCTTCATCTATTTCTCTTCCTCCCCTCGAACCCTAGTCTCTTTTCTTACTCCTTCCAACCAATTAATTAACCGTCTTCCCCTCACCACATTCTGCAATAATTCCCATTTTCTCTTTCCCCGTTCATTCAGCAATCTTCCATCCACATTTTGATCCGTTAATTTGATCTCATTGCCAGGCAGAAAATGGTCTGTTTCCAACGCTAAAATAAGCCAAGGGTATGCTCAATAATTTTGTAAATTTTTTTGAATTTTTATTTTGAAAATAATCATTTTTATTTGAATTTGTTTGTGGGTAATTGTAAACTATGTTGATAATGTACTCACTTTGTTGTTGGTAAACATGATCTTTGAAATGCTAATAGTCTTCAGTATGTAGGTTGACTTATTTTGTGGGAAATCTTGATTTTTGGATCTATCTAGGATTTAAAAGAAAAGGGTTAATTCGTTGACTTTGTAAAGATCGTTGACTTTTTTGAAGGCTGTTGTTTGAAATTTGAATGCTACTGGAACTTGTTACTGTTTAGTTGCTCTTAGGAGCATAAAAAACAACAATTTATTTGAGAGGTTTTTTTTCCTGCTGTCAATCTTGAAAAGTGTTTGGTGGGTCGGTGTCAAACGAGTATCGGATATTATATAACACATAATTCTTTTTTTTGTTTAGTATGAGGGCCCTCCCATGATCAAAAGTGATCTTTATTGTTTAGGATAGTAGTATCTTGAACAAGATAAAATGAGTTAAGTCTTAATGATTTTTGTACCAGTTTTCGTCCTAGAAGACTTGAAGGATGATGTGTGTCAAATCATAATGTATTATCTGAATTCTTATCTAACGGAGTTCCCACGCCTATAAACGTGGTTTAAAAAGACGCGCCTGAGGCGTGAAGCGCTCAGGAAAGCGCGCGAGGGTGAAAAAGCTGCGCCTCATGTAGTTCTGGGCATAGTTGTCAAAGGCGCAAGGCGGAAAGGGTGAGCCTTTCGCTTAGGCGCAAGGCGCTTAAAAAGTGAGGGCCCTAGATAAGCAAAGCACATAGCATAAACATACTATTTTTGGGGTTTTAGACATATTTTAGGCTTGTTTAGGGCTAACTTTTAAGCTGGTTCCAAGTCATTTTTTAATGTTTTAGACCACTTTGCCCGGAATTTGTAGAATTTTGACTGAATTTTCAAGATTTGGCCGAAATCTCGCACCAAGGTCGTCAGAGCGCCTAGAAGCAAGGCATTTTCCTTGCGCCTCGCCTCGCTTGAGGGCCTAGGCGAGCGCCCAAAGGGCTTTGACAACATAGGTTATGGGTCAAAGTTAGTGTCTCTAGGAGGTTTACATGTAAAAACAACCAAAGGGGTGAAGAAATTATGAAAGGTTTACTTAATAAATAGGTTGATATGTAAAACAAATGAGAGAGACGCAGCTTTTGGTTGTAAATAAAGCTTACTTGGTTGTACATAGACGCACGCCTAGGATTTTTTAAACCATGCCTATAAGTATCTATTGACCGTGATGCTTGTTTCCATTATACACTTTTTGTTAAATTCTCTTTTACAATGATTAAATGGCTCTACATGTAAGTCAGCAAAAGATTTATAGTGTAACAACTAACAAGAATAAAAAATGAAAGGTGTTATTTTAGTGCATCTCTTGAAACCTTTTTATTGATATGGTAGTGTATACTTTGGTCAAAATTTGTGGATTTGCCACAGAAAATATTAATACACGTTTACATTGCCTGTGACTTTTGTAAGCAACAACTTCAGATTTGTTTTAGATGCAACATGGTCTTGTGAAACTTTTGTCATTAGATGTAAATGAAATAGTTCATTGTTATCTGTTTACTTATTTGGATAGTTTTATGCATGGTTTTAAAAAGCGCGCTCGAGGCGTGTCTAGGTGCGATGCGCACTCAGGTGCAAGCCCTATTGCTTCTGACTGCTTGAGGCGCCGACTTGCACTTGAGGTGCGCGAGGCTCAGGCAAAAACTGTTTGAGGCGCAGGCATGAGGCGCGCGCCTCTTGTAAATAGAAAGATTTTGTGCATCAGGATGCTGTACATATAGGTTTTTTATATATTAGATCATATATAGAGCTTATTATAACTAAGTTTTAAGTACGTGATGCTAGAAACCTATGAAAAATATAAAAACAATTATATAAATACCTTGCGCCTCTTGTACATGATGCGCTGCGCTTTGGACCTTGCTTTTGCTTCGGACCCTATCGCCTCAGTGCGCCTTGCGCTTTTTAAAACCAAGGTTTTATGAACAAACAGCTTGCATTTGTACATAAACATCCTAAGATTATTCTCTGTACCTTTTCAGGTTTGAGATCAGAGGCCTGCAATGAATAACCGGAGGCTGGAACTCAACCACAGAAAATATAATTAGGTGAGGGTCGTTTTATAACTATACAGGCGCCTAAATAGGCGGGTCGGGTAAAGGGTTAATACGTGTTTGGGTCAAAAGCATATAACTTTTTAGTGCTCGTTAAACGGGTTGGGTTGGGTTAGTCTGATCCACAAACACATTTTTTCTTTTTTTTATTTTTATTTTTTTTATAAACGATTAATGTTTTAAGTATCATTACAAAAATTATATTATCCCAATAATAATCCAAACTTTTTAATAATATTGTTTAGGAGGATTTAATGATTTATGTATTTTGAATGCATGATTTTCATAAAGGTAAATTTTTTGTGGGGTATTTTCCTTCTTGTGTTATCCTTCATCTGTCACATGAAAATTGCAACATTTTTCTTTCTGAATAATCAATTGTTTATTTGTCAACTGTAAAATATTTGATGATAATTTTCTGGGCCCACAAGATTCCTCTATTTTGTTTATTAAAGGGTGTTCATATCATTTGAATAATAAGTTAATAACTGAAAATCTTTCTTAAACTAAAGGTTCCACCAATGCTTGGAAATGTTAGCACAAATCATAAATTAAAATAGTTTTCCTCCTCAAAAATCATATATTATAATCAATTTGCAATCCATACAGATTATATTATTTGGGTGTGTTGACTAGGTCAAATTTGATGCTGCTCATGGGACTGCCATGTGGAAAAGGCTACACGATCCTGATTATGTTTTTGTAGCGTATTGTTTTGTGTAAATTATTTGAAGATGGCGTTTTATTCGGAACAAGATTCAAATGAAGATTACCTTTTTAAGATCGTCTTACTTGGTGACTCGGGTGTTGGAAAGTCAAACTTGCTCGCTAGATTTGCTAGAAATGAGTTTTACTCAAATTCAAAGTCGACCATAGGAGTAGAATTTCAGACTCAAAAAATGGAAGTTAACGGGAAGGAAATTAAGGCACAAATATGGGATACAGCTGGCCAAGAACGGTTTAGAGCAGTTACATCTGCATATTATAGAGGGGCTGTTGGGGCTCTCGTGGTTTATGATGTCAGCAGACGCCAAACGTTTGATAGTGTTGATAGATGGCTTAATGAACTTCACAGTGAGTATTATTACCATATTCTTCTTTTTGGTCAAAGAATCGTGCATTTTGACTTTTTGGGTCGAACAAGTCAAGTTTATACCAAAGAATTTGCCAACAAAAGGAAACAAGCTTTGGTCTAATTTCTGTTTAGGGTAACAGTCTTTTCTTTTTGCCAAGAAAAAAGCCCTTGATCTTTCAAAAGTTTTGATAAAATGACGGCATTGCAGATGACTTTTTGTGCCTTTGACCATGTTGACTTTTTGTGTCTTAAATCGGTTTTTTTAGGAAGTTAAAAAGAGGGTCTTTATGGTGTAAACGAAGTTGGTTATCTGAAACAGAAATTGGTACAAGTACTTGGTTACTTTTTAATGCAAGTTAACGCCAAAAATGCTGCATAATATTTCGGTTCAAAAGATATGATATTTACAAGGTCAAAATGCCACCTCAGATGACTTTTTGTACCTTACATTGGTTTTTTAGAAAGTTAAAAGAGGGTCTTTATGGTGCAAACGAAGTTGGTTCTCTGAAACAGAAATTGGTACAAAGTTGGTTACCTTTTAATGCAAGTTAATGTCAAAAATGCTGATTTATCTTTTGGTCCATAAGATATTACATTTACAAGGTCAAAATGTTGACTTTTAAGACTTGTTGAGAAACTTCTTGAATCAGCATTTTATGACCATGATATTTGGAGGGTCTTTTATCGGTCTAAAGTTGGTTACCTTTTAATGCAAGTTATTGCCAAAAAATGCAGATTTATCTGTGGGTCCATATGATATGAATCATATGATATTATTTACAAGGTCAAAATGATGACATGACAGATGACTTTTTGTGCCTTTGACTATGTTGACTTTTTTTTACTTGTTGAGAAACTTTTTGAAGCAGCATTTTATGACCATGATATTTGAAGGGTCTTTTATCAGTTTAAAGTTGGTTACCTTGTAATGCAAGTTACCTCCAAAAATGCTGATTTATGTTTAGGTCCATAAGATATGATATTTTTCCATGATTAGATTACAGATTTTCTGATGGGTTGTTTTTATCTTGCTGATCAGCTCACTGTGACATGAATGTAATTACAATACTTGTGGGAAACAAGTCGGATCTTAAAGACGCGCGAGAAGTCTCAACAACAGATGGGAAATCATTAGCCGAAACACGAAGTCTATTTTTCATGGAAACTTCAGCACTCGATTCTTCAAACGTAAATGCTGCATTTCAAACAATTGTTAAAGAGATTTACAACATTTTGAGCAAGAAGGTGATTCAATCTCAGGAACTGAAAAAAGACCCGTCGATTGGAAGCAAAAAGACGGTTGTTTTAGATCCGAAACAAGATGCTAACAAAGAAGAGAAAAAAGAAGAGCCACCTAAAAAAGCTGGGTGTTGTTCATCTTAGATCAAAATGCCACCTTGGATTGTTGGGTATAGGTGAAATTGTATTAGAAAATGTAAATGACATGAAGATTTGAAAATGGGAAGAAAAAAAAATTATGGGATTTTGTTGTGTTCATTTCTTTTATTGCTGCTGGAAATGTTCTTGAAATGCTTTAAATTAATAATTTATTTTAGATATTCATATGAACACAAGTTTGAAATGATTAGGGTTATTTAAAAGATTAAGGTTATAAGAACCAAGAGTAATTTATTTTGATTGGGAGAACACTTATAAGAGCATTCACATCAGTTTTTGTATATGTTTGTGAGTGGATTCTGCATGTTTTATAGAGTGGTTTAAAGTGGTTGTGAGTGGAGGAGAGAGAAAATGTATACATTTTTTGTATATTTGGGGGAAAAACTGTTCACCTTTATTAATTTTTTAATATTTTTTGAAGTGGTTGCGAGTGGAGGAGAGAGAATAGGTAATGATAAAAGTATAAAAAGTATTATATAATTGAAAAGGAGAGAGAAAAGTTAGTGATTTTTGTGTAATTACAGAGATGGGGATGGAGAAAGAGATCACAATCAATGCATGTATGTTTAGGGGATATAAACATGAATATATGATGTGATTGAGGGTTTGTTTTAATAACAAAAAAGGGAACTATTAAAAAGGGTAAAGTGTTCCCACACTTAGAAATTTGTTGTTTGTTTCTTGCACATAAATGATATGTATGTTATGTGTTTGGGTGTTTTCTAAACGGGTGTGTGTTTTGTTTACAAACAATTAGTGTTAATCTTGAAGTGGAATACTTCACGGGTGTAAATCTTGAAGTCAAATGTCTCATGGACGTTAAATGAGACTTAGTTCTCAGAAATGGTAGTATGTAAATCCATTTGAGGTTATGGTTGGTTAGGGGAAACTGGTATGAGATGTCTAACCACATAATACATGTCATAGGCATAAACATGTTGAAAAGTCATCCGGGCTTAAATTTTGGGGTGTTGACTTGGGGATTTATTACATGGGATGTGTATCAATACCAATGATAAAGTAAAGGGGTGTATGGTGCTTGAAGTCTTTGAACTTCACAGGTGATAACTTGAAGTCTTTAAAATTCATTGGTGATAACTCGAAGTCTTTGAACTTTGTGGGGGAGGGTAATTGGAAGTCATGAACTTCCATGGGTGTTAATTAAAATCAATAAATCTCACATGGGAGATTAAGGCGTTAAGAGATTTTACCTCATGGTTGAAAATGATGTAGATACAAGGGGTTGAGTAATCTCATAGGGAGTTTATAAAAATAACTGGCGTTTAATATGTTATATGCGTTCTAAACACGTTTACATAGGGATGTTTCAGGTAGAATGAAACAGGTTGGTGAAACTGGGGCAACGAGCCTCATAAAAGGGGATGGTGAATCACGAAATAATGATTAAGCGGAAGTGATATATATATTACATGTTGTATTAACTAGTGGGGAAGGGGTTAAACCGTAATAGTGTTGTTATAAATGGAAATATCAAATATATGAGTCGGTGTGACTGAAACTTATGACTTGAAACATATCGTGGTAACAACAAGAATACATTAGTATGATGTATTGACTATTTCATCTCACGGATGAAATAGTAAACACATAGTACGAATGCTGTCTTGATGAATCCGTGATCATGTGGATAGACATAAGGGTAAAAAAATGGTGGGATAAAGTATGTGTGGTGAAATTAAATTTCAAAAATAAACTTTAAATTAAAAATATGCGCATACTAAAGCTTCTTGGTTTTGTAAGCATAGGTTGGACATTTAAAGTCTTTGAACTTTAATGAAATTTTATATTCGTCATGGGATCGTTGAATCCCAATGGGAGTGATGAACTTAGGGTCATAAGCCTTAATTGGCATAATGGTGAAGTGTATGATCTTCAAAGGGGTTGGGATTGTTTGATAACTGGTGGATATTATTAATCATATGTACACCATTATGAGAAATTGGTTAGAACTGATGCAGTGTTGTAGCATCAAGTTGAGAAAGGTGTGCATACGGGTGCTAGGGAATGACTAAAGCTAAAGGCGAAGAACGGATGCAAGTTGCATTGGTGATGTGCAACGGGGCATGAGCTAGCTTGGATTGATTCTATGCTTCAAAATGCAAGTAAGTCATTCTAAATTATGAAATTCATAATGTTGGTACCTTGGGGTGGTGATAATCGGGGGGTTGAATTGACTTCTTGCATAAGCACATGCGAATAAGTAATCGGAATGTGTGAATAAAGAATTAGGGTAAGACCCTATTATAGTATGTGTTTCGGTTTCGGGGATGAAACCTTTAAAGGGGGTAGATTTGTAACATCCCGATTTTCATAGAAAATAAAATATGTTTTAAATAAACATATATACTCCTTAAAATGGAATTGATGGCGGGTGAAATAGTATTTTATAAAAAAAATACTATAATATGGTTTAGTATAAAGGGAGTTAAATTTTCATGGATGAGATGTGAATACAAGATTTCATCTATTATTTATAAACTTGTATTAATAGGGACTAAACATGGCAAAACCCTAAACTAAAAGAAAGGGGGCTTATTAAACAAAAGGATTCAAGGGGGTTAATTGGGGAGATTGGCAACAAATAAAAATAAAAAGGAAATCATGGTCTGGTGTTGGGGTTCGATGAACAAGAAAGGAGCAGAGAGCAACTCATGCTTTGTGAGTCTCCAAAATCGAGAGGGGAGTCGGGTTTTTGCCATCATCGCAGGATGAAATTGAAGAGGGAATGGAGGAGTTCGCCAGGGGGTATCGACCCCCTGTCTCATGTCGCCAACAGGAAACAGAGGGAGATTCGGGTTCATCGCCTGATGAAATTGATTAGATTAAAGCACGTTTCTGATAGCAAAAGAAAGAAAGATTTGGACAGAAGGAAGAATTTCTTATCAATTGCGTAACTATTATTCAACTGAAATGGTCGTTAAGTACAGTTCTAGACCTAACAGAAGGTTGTTGGCTAATTTACAACCAGGTCCCTCAACAATACAAAAAAGACATAACCAACTAACTATTACAATCTTTCAAGAATTACACTTTAAGTCCTCTGATTATTATTTTCATAACAATGCCTTTCCCTTCTAAAGATTCTTGACATCAAGAAGCATTAAAACTCGAAATCAGGAAACCTCAACTGAAATTCATCTCGAAACTCCCATGTAGCTTCACTAATAGGAAGTTGTTGCCACTGAATTAAAACTTGACCTGCAGCCTTATTTCTTCTACAAATTATTCGTGTATCCAACACTCTTGTAGGTAATCTGTGGAAATGAGGAACTGTGGGTATAACTGTGGGATTAATAGCAGGACCTTTAGCTTGTTTAAGCAGAGAAACATGAAAAACTGGATGTATTTGAGCAGTAGGAGGAAGATCCAGTCTGTAGGCCAATGCTCCCACTTTAGCAAGAACTTAGTAGGGACCATAGAATTTTGGTGACAGCTTAGAATATCCCATTGTCCGTAATGATGTCTGAACATAAGGTTGTAACTTTAAAAAGACCCATGTACAAGGTTCAAATGATCTCTCAGTTCTATGGGCATTAGCAATTTGTTGCATTCTATTTTGAGCTTTTTGTAAGGAAAATTTAAGTAGTTTAATTGTTTCCTCTCTAAGACACATACCCTCATCCAATTCAGCCACATTAGAATCCCTAGGAATATAAGGAACATGTAGAGGTGGGGCATAACCATATAAGGCTTTGAAAGGAGTGGTATCAATAGTTGTATGAAAGTTAGTATTTTACCAAAATTCTACCAAGGATAACCATTTTTCCCAAGTATTAGGTCTGTCAAAGACCATGCTTCGAAGATAAGACTCCACACATCTGTTGACCACCTCTGTTTGACCATCAGACTGAGGGTGATAAGCAGTAGACATTTTAACATCAATTCCTTGAATTCTTGTAAATTCTTTCCAAAAAACACTAAGGAATGTTGTATCTCTATCAGAGACTATAGTAGAAGGCCAACCATGCAATTTGTACACTTGGTTAGTGAAAACCTGAGCCACAGTGCTTGTAGAAAATGGATGAGTTAAAGGCATGAAATGGGCATATTTTGTAAGCCTATCCACCACTACAAAAATGACTTCCTTACCTTTGGATTTAGGTAAACCGGTGATGAAGTCCATGCTAATATCAGCAAACACATACATTGGAATAGGTAATGGTTGTACAACCCAGGGAAAGACAAAGTTTCTGTGTTCACTTGTTGACAGATAGAACAGTGCCTAACAAATTGTCTAACATCTTTGAATTGCCTTCTCCAATAAAACATACTTTTAACCCTCTGATAAGTAGCATGTATTCCAGAATGACCCCCCATAGAAGAATCATGACAAGCCTTGACAATATCACGTCTCAACTGAGCATCATTTTCCACCACCAGTTTATGCTTCCTTTTTAAGAGGTCTTCTGACCAAGTAAAGTGAGAAGGGCCTGAAGATTGTTGTAGGTTTTGAATAAGGTGTTGTATATCAATATCATCCACCCAAGACAATTTAATTCTGTCAAGGAATAAAGGATGTAATTCCATGACAATCAAGGCATATAAAGAAGAACTTTGAAGTTTGGAAAGAGCATCTGCAGCCACATTCTCATTGCCTTTCTTATAGAGTATTTCAAAATCATAGCCCATAAGCTTGACCAACCAGGAATGCTATAAGGGAGTAGTAATATTTTGATCAATCAAATGCTTTAAACTCTTTTGGTCAGTCCTGATAATGAAGTGCCCAGCTATAAGATAATAGTGCCATTGTTTAGTAGCCAAAATGATGGCTAATAATTCTTTTTCATAAACAAAAAGGGTTTGTTGTTTAGGAGAAAGAGCCCTGTTTATGAAAGCTAATGGATGTTTGTCTTGCATAAGAACAACTCCAATACCTCTGTTGCAAGCATCAGTTTCTACAACAAACTGCTTTGACAGATCAGGCAAAGCTAAAACAGGAGTAGATACCATAGCATTCTTAAGTTGTTGGAAAGCTATTTGAGCAGCTGAAGACCATAAAAATCCATCCTTCCTTAAGATCAGTCAAGGTTTAGCAATAATACTAAAGGAATGAATGAATCTTCTATAATAGCCACATAGCCCAAGGAATCCCCTTAATTGTTTGACATTGAGAGGCACAGGCCGGTGGACAATAGCCTCAATTTTGGAAGGATTAGTAGAAACACCTTCTTTGGTTATCACATGTCCTAAGTACTCAACTGATTGACCTCCAAAAACACACTTAGACTGTTTAGCAAACAGTTGATGAAGTCTCATAATGTTCAAAACTTCAGTTAAGTGGAATAAATGCTGAGACATATCCTTGCTGTACACCAAAATATCATCAAAGAATACCAATACACACCTCCTTAAGAGTCTCTTAAAAGTGTCATTCATAAAGGATTGAAAAGTTGCAGGAGCATTAGTAAGGCCAAAGGGCATGACCAAAAACTCAAAGAGACCCTGGTGAGTTCTATAAGCTATCTTTTCCACATCTGGACAATGCATCTTGATTTGGTGGTAGCCTGAACGAAGGTCCAATTTTGAAAAAATGGTAGCTCCACCTAATTCCTCTAATAATTCATCAATAAGAGGAATAGGAAATCTATTCTTGATAGTAGCATCATTCAATTGTCTATAATCAACACACATTCTCCAAGTAGCATCCTTCTTTTTGACCAAAACCACAGGAGATGTATAAGCACTCTTACTAGGCCTGACTACTCCAGTATCAAGCAATTCCTGAGTCATTTTTTCAATTATATCATTCTGCAATGACTGATATCTGTAGGGTTTCAAATTGATAGGAATGGTGCCCTCCTTCAATTGAATCTGATGATCACAAGATCTGGATGAAGGTAAAGAGTTTGGAACAACAAATACATCTTTAAACCTATCCAATAATGCAGTTAACACAGAATCCTCTACCATATGACAGATTTTAGATCCTTTAGTCAACTCTTCTTGTGGACCATTAAGGTGTAATCCAAATAATTAAGACTAAACAGGGTAGTGTAGCATACTTGACTTTTTTTCCAAGGAACACAGAGTCACTTTATTGGATTGAATTCCTTTCAGAGTGTAAGGAATACCCTCAACTTGAAATTACATGGTCATATTAGCAAAATTCCAAATAATGTCTCCCAAAGGTGAGAGCCATTGAACCCCAAGAACCATATCATAATTCTCTAAAGGAATAGCTAACACATCAGCTTTAAACCAAACCCCTTGCATCATCCACTTAAAGTCAGAAGACATCTGTCCACAACTAAGTTGGTTACCATTAGCCATAGTTACTTTCTTGGGTTTAACAGCTGTCATAGGGCAATTCAACTTTTTAGCTAACTGTTCATCTAAAAAGTTATGAGTAGAACCAGAATCTATCAAGATGTGTAAGGTTCTTACCCATGGAACCAGTAATTTGCATAGTGGAATAAGAGTGGATACCAGTTAAAGCATGAATAGAAATGTAGGGTTCCTCTTGTATAATTTCTTCTATCAGTGGCTTGTGTAGAGGTAAAACCTCTTCCTCATCATCAGCTAACTCAATCACAAATAATTACCTATTCTTACACTTATGTCCTGGTGTGAACTTTTCATTACACCAAAAACATTCACCCTTAGCCCTTTTTAATTTCACCTCTTTGGGAGTGAGTCTTTTAGTGGTTTTAGTGGTGTGAGAAGGAGTGGGTAATAATGGCAATTTAGCAGCATTACTAGGAGTAGTTATTTTGCTAAGATCTTCTTGTTTATGTGCATCCCAATAATAAGCAGAATATTTCTTACCTGTCACAGGAGGAAACAGTGTGTGCACCACATGTTGCTGTTTAGACAAGCCATAAGCCTCTCTTAATGAAGAAGGCTTGAACAGTTTCACCATGCATCTAATTTCCGGCTTGAGATCCCCAACATACAAACTGACCGCATAAGGTTTAGGAATTTTCACCTTGTTCAAAAGTCTATCAAACTCATCATTATACTCCTTGAGTATACCAGTTTGCTGCAACATCTTAAGTTCCTCCATAGCATCCTCCATTGCACGAGTAGAGAATCTGGTCACTATTGATCTCATATAGTCCTCCCAAGGTAATTCATCAATTGTACATTCTCTGGCTTGCAAATAGGCTTGATGCCATTGAAGTGCCAATCCATCAAGATTAACAAAAGCTAATCATAATTTCATATTGTAAGGTGTACGATCCGTAGCAAAAAATGATTGCACTTATAGATCCAACTTTCGACATTCTCACCGCTGAATTTGGGAAAATCAATTAGCCCAATTCGAGTACAGCGGTAATCGTTGGTACCATTAGTATTGTCAACACCAGCTGGTACTCGTTGATTAGTCTGATTAGACGATTGATATTTCTCAAATAACTGGTTTTATTCTGCTATTACCTTTTCCATCATCTTCTCCATATTCTTGTCAATGGTAGCCTGCATTTCCGCCGTAGCTGCTTGTGAATCGATCTCCATACGTGTCATATTCTTCTCATGTTCTTTCAAAAGCTTCTCCACTTCTTTAATTGTTGTCTCCATATCTTGAAATCAAACACCAAATTGATGTCGCCGGAACAAATTCGAACAATTACCGATGAATTACGGCTATATGAGCTCCGAAGATCGGTGCTCTGATACCACTTGATAGCAAAAGAAAGAAAGATTTGGACATAAGGAAGAATTTCTTATCAATTGCGTAACTATTATTCAACTGAAATGGTCGTTAAGTAAAGTTCTAGACCTAACAGAATGTTGGCCAATTTACAACCGGGTCCCTCAACAATACAAAAAAGACATAACCAGCTAACTATTACAATCTTTCAAGAATTACACTTTAAGTCCTCTGATTATTATTTTCATAACAGTTTCTAACATCCTCCTACGATTCCTAAACCTTGTTGGTAAGCAATTTCACTTTATGCAGGTAAAATTATAAGTTAGGTTTCAAGATTTGGTGCGAACCCCATACTTGTGAATGTAAGATGATGGGTGTTTGATTTTGTGTAGGAGTCATATCTTATGATGTCTAGAATTATAAGGTGTCATGGTTGAATCCAAAATCATGTTGCATGTATAGTTAACTACTTAATTCGATAACTTTGATGATAAAAATGGTGATTTGGGGAGTTCAAATGGGTATGTTAATGGTCAATTTTAATCATGCTCACAAGTTGTTCAATAAAATGCCTAAACTAAATAAATAGTGGAAATTGAGAGATTTTATAATGTTTACTTGGTTTAAATGATTTGCTAATAATCAATGGGTGTTTAGTAAACATAAAGCTTGGGTGAAGCTAATGGTGAATGGGGTTAACATAAATTACATATGCGAATGTTATTTTTAGTTAATCACTTTAACGGGTCGGATGGGTATATGGGATTAACATGGTTTGGTTTATAACCAAAAGACCATTACTTGTTGTTAAATAGCGTATGTTGGATTGGTGACTTTGACCCATAGTTTTGGTTAAACAAGAACGGGTGATAACGGGTCAAAGGGGCCCGTTTATTATTTGTATGTTAAATAATGGTGGGTTAGAACACATGTTATGTGTGGGTGAATAATACATATGTATTAAAGGTACGAACGTCCCGGTTATGTATTCCAATGGTTTGCAAGTTTGATTGTTGTCAAGATAGGTGTGTCAAGTCTCGAATGGCAACGGATCAAACGGGTGACAAAACAACAACCTTCCTATGGGCAAAGGTGAGTGAGTCGAATTTGGGTTTGGTTAGAATAGTCAAAATAATGACTTGGGATTTTTATTATTAATGTGGTTTAATAAAAATTATTAAATACGGTATAGATTAACAATAATGTATCGTTTTGACGGTGTTTTGGGGGTTTAAACTCATAAAGAAAGAGTGCGATTTGGTAATGGGTCGAGTGACCCAAGTGCTGAAAATTCAGCATATTTCCAGAATTTAACCAGTTTTGAAATATTCATAGTAAATTAACCGGATGTCCGTTCGAGGTGTATTATACATCGACATAAAGCTATACGAGTATACTTTACTTATAATTTTTATTTGAGGTGAAATATCTACTGTAAGTGGGTGAAAAGGTCGCATTTCTACAGTCGCGCAAGGCTGTTTTGAAACAGGAATTTTATAGTATTTATAAAATTATTGAGGATTAACTAAGAACTCGTTGTGGATGTATTTTATATGGTTGTAAACCTCAAGGTGTCAAAAACTCTTTACCCGAGTTGAGGGTAAGGTATATCTTGATTTAAAGTAAACTAAATGGTGGGATTTCGGTTAAGTTGTGGGGTTTGATGTAATCATAGTGTCACAAGTTTCTAACCCGGTTTAAATATACTTTTACCGTATGTGACGTTTAAGGTGAATTACAAACCAAAGGCGGGTGAATGTTACAATCTTAATAAGGGTGTGTGGCGGGGGTAATAATAAGTTGTTAATCGTGCGGGTTGTGGTGTGAAACACAATGAATGTCGGTGTATTATGTTGTTTAATCTTTACGGTGTGAATTAATCTACTAATGGTGTTTGTAGTGTTTTAAATTTGTACTAATAGGGATATCAAAGGTGAAACGACCTGGTGTCGGGGTCGGGAGACGGAGGGAAAAAAGAAGTATACAACGAAGTTTTAAGTCATTGTGGGAGTCGTGCCTCGGGGATGAAACTTGACACGCTTCGAGTTTATATATTTGATTCGTATTTGTATAATTATATGTGGAATGTGAGTCCTCACTTAGCTTCGGCTAATTAGTTATGATGTTGGTGATGTGCCGGTATGAATAGTCGTTCATACACGGAGGTGGTCAAGATATGTGGATTAAGCGGGTCGGCTTGGATTGCATAATTATTTGGGATTAATTGGAGGAGTAAATTTTGGAGTAATGGGAGGGTCAAAGAGGTGGCTTAACCCAACTTAAAAGATAAGTGAATAAATAAACCATTTTCAATTATTTGGTTTGGGTGATAAATACAAAATCATAGGTGTATATGTACATATGTTATAGGGGATAATACCATATAAATATTTGAATTGTGAGTTGACTAACCGTTGAGTGATGTCACATGACAGTTTTGGATGGTGAAAGGCGTTGGTGATCAAGTCAAGGGATCAGGTCAACGGGATGTAGATTTGGAGTTGGCGCGGTACATGATTTTACATGGTCGTTTTGTAGAGTCTTTTCATTCATATTTTGTTTTTGTATTGGCGTCTTCGAGTATAAACTCCATGTTGATTTGTTACTTGTCGATGTGTCCGTGGATGTTTTGGTCACTTGGTTTGGTTTTTTTGGTGTCTAAACAAGTTAATGCTTCGTAAGAGTTGTTTATTTTACGAACGGGTAATGTCGAAATTTTATGAGAAAATCTGAGTGCGTTTTTATGAGTATTCTTTGGGTGAATGTTAATGAAATATTATATAGGGTGTTACTTTTGGTAAAATGAGTTATTATTTAAAAAGAAAAATATGGGCCTATTTTTTACAAGATGGAATGCTACAAGAGAACTTTATAACTATTCAATATGCTTTCGAGGATTTATACTACTTCCATACCATCCTTATTCTCGTGTCTTCAAGCTCTAGATTATTCTACATGAAACTATGTACCATATTCTATGAAGTCTTCAAATCCTTTCTAAGGGAACCTCTAGAGCCTTCCTCCAAGACTCATTGTTTCACGACTAGTCAACTTGTTAGAAAGCCTATGATCCCCGGATCAACTAGTTTGGGAGGAGGAACCCCCATAGTCTTTCAATGTGGAGGTCATGGGTTCGAGTTTCACTTGGTGCAATATGCTCAGGTGGGCCAGAGGTTGTTTTTCCTCGGTGGGTCTTTGGGTGGTGGGTTTCCCCTGGAATGGTGGGCGGGCCAGGTCACAAGCGTTGTCTGCGTTCGCGGGCGTGGGTGGTCTTTCGCCATTGGGTTTACCCGGATGACCGGGTTAGCCGTTCAAAGAAAAAAGTCAACTTGTTGAAATTCTCAAGTCATTTAACAAGCATTTTAGACGAAAACAATAAAACACGTCTAATAATTTAAAACTCGCTTAATCTATTTATCCTTAACTGAAGATCAGCTTTCGCGTAACTTTGAAAATTCAGTATTTTTAACAATATAAAATCACAAGTTCATTTTACATGAAGCCCTTCGGTTAACACTTGACATGCACCTTGGTATCGACAAGAGAAACTAATAATCTTAAAATTTAAAATAACACGAGAATATAATAAAACCCTAATTTAACAAATTTAGTCTATAGTTTAAAACCAAATCAAGTAATTAATGTCCGTGTCCTAAAGTGCAATTTGAAAAGTTAAGAAAAATAACAAAAACATGGAAAATATATTAACTATCTGGAATGAAGAGCCTACGTGCTTCCGTAGAGGTGGAAGAGAGAGGAAGCCAACGTAAATGAGAGAATGGGCGTTTCATTCTAATCATTTTTTCCTCGTCTCTCTCTTATTAAATATACTTCTATCTTTTAATAATAATATATTTTTAAAAAATACTAATAAAACACATTTATTTTAAATTATCAATTATTATAAGAAACTTTGAAATCTAATTATTTAACTTTTATTTTCAATCAAATATTAAATGAAAATCAAATTACATTAAATAGTAATTAACGTATTTTCGAAACCCAATATATATTAATTTTGAATTTGTTTTCATTCCTTGATATATGTAATACAATTTTACACATGTAAAATATATACATAAAGATTTAAGAATTTTATATATTGATATTTTTTACCCGTGTGTATTACACGAGTTCTAAGCTTGTTAATTATATAAACTCGATTTTTATTGGAACACTAGGAAGTACGTATTACATGGAGAGAAAAAAATGAATAGGTTATTAGACATTGTTTTTTGGTATTAAACAAAATATATTTGTGATATTGGTGTTTTGCAACGGCAAGAATCAAAGTTTATGTTATATCCTTCGGCTTCGTAATGTGATAAAGTTAAATTTATAAACTTTGGTGCGCTATTTAATACTCAAATTAAGTCAAAACTACAAACCTTGCAGTGATTCACACGACTAAAGAGAACTCAGGATTATAAGAAATAATTAGAACACTTCTTAAGGATAAATTTGGTCTCCCCCTTACGCAGCTCGATCCCTTTCTTGAGTTTGATTTTCACTTGTTTAAACTCATCAATTTACATAGTTGTCATCATCTTAACTCTACTCTTAGTGACTCGTTCCACTGTCACCACCAGTGGCGGATCCTGGAAACTTTGTAAGGGGGTTCACCCTATAATATTTTAGGGGGTTCACCCCAGTTTTTTTACCTACCGTTACACTAAAATTTCGAAACTCGGGGGGTTCCTGTGCACACCTCCCCCGCTTCACTTAAGTCCGCCCCTGGTCACCACGCATACTCAACCTCTGTTTAAGTTGCATGGATTATCGTAGATATTATAGGAAAAACTTTTACTTTATTAAAGAAATTCATCTCAATGGCAAATTTAGAGTCGTATAGGGGAGCCATTGATAAGTCTATCTCAAGTGTGTCACCTCCGTTTATTAGCTCAGCATCTCCATTTACGGCTTTGATCCATCCACTCTCCATTGTTTTGAGTCCAAATCTCTTAGCTTCATCTTCCGAGAAAGATATATGGGATGCTCTTATATCAACTAAGGCTTTTGTGGATATACCATTTATATCCATGCCCCCGAATTGAAGTCCATTGGTCTCTACTTTGATTTGTCCATGTGTTTTACCCATAAGACCCATTTCAACTAAAACCCGAGATTCTGGACAGATTCTTACCTCAAAACTTGCAGATTCTCATGCTCTTCTTCCTTGCTAAGGATCTGGATCCAGAAACAAGCAAGAATGAAGGGCTTGATGTTGATTTCCCAACTTTCTCTCTCTAAACTCTCTCCTTTCTCTCTCTAGAAGCTTGGAGTGAATGTGGTGAATGAGGAGAGCGGAAGGGACAACTAGGGTTTAAGGGAGTGCTCTCTTCCCCTTTGCGTTGAGGGTTTTACCCCTCGCCATTAACGTCCATCCCTTTTCTCTTCCTTTCGCTCCCAAACCCTGAACGAGGTGTCGGGATTTTAGGATGTTACACATCTTCATACTCAATGGAGGATCCAGGAATTTTTTTCCAGGTGGTTCACTGTTTTTAGATGCTACAATTTCATAGGGCCGGACATAAAAAATTTTGGTTCGCTTCGGTTCGGTTCGATTGTTCGGGTTGGGTAAGGTTAATACGATACAATAATAAAAAAACATCGTCATTAGAAATTAAAAAAACACATAATATACATAAAATGGTCTTTATGAATTGAAAGCAATGTTTTCAACCGAAACTTGTTGAAATCAATGTTTTCAGAACCGGGTTTAAAAACCGGATTATATTATATAACAACGGTATATTCTAAATTTAAAAAAATATTACGTTAGAAATCGAAGAAATTGTTTCTTTGCCTGGCATATCCATATTAAAGCGATTAAGAAAGGAGTAAGGACGGGTGTAAAAGATTTTAACGTATATATTAAAGCGATTAAGAAAGAAGAAATTGTTTCGTTGTCTATCTTATATTACACTTTATTAATGTATCGTATATTCTAACAAGTCACGTCTTAGCTATCCAATTATATGTGATCAATGTACACCACACCCATCTAATCACCATAAGTATATTCTAACAAATTTTACGTTAGCTTGTTGTTTCACTTTGGTCCTTAAAATTAGTTTTTATTCCCTTGGGTAATTGGATAGCTAAGACGTGACTTGGTAAATATATGTATATATATATTTTTTGTGTGAGATTAGTAATTATCAAGAAAATGACTTGGATAAAGCTTTAAAATGTGATCAATATACTTTCGAAAAGCAATATTGATTGTTGTTGATGTGTTGTTTACCGTCTCTTTTTAGTGGTATACCAAAGAAAAAAAAAGAAACCCATCACAGGCCCACAACCCTAATCAAATAAAAAAAGGTTTTAAAAAAAATTAAAGTGGGGGGATTCGAACCCACAACCTCTAGGTTATAAAGCAAAACCTAAACCACTGCACCACTTCTTGAACTTTCTATAGGGGTTCACCCTAGTTTTTTTATATACCGTTCTATAAAAATTTCGAAACTCGGGGAGTTTTAATAAACCTCTGATACTATGTAGGTCCGCCCCAGTTCATACTCTAGGTTATTCTACATAAAACTATGTACCAAATTCTAGGGACCTCCAATGAAGTCTTCACATCTAGATTCTTTCAAAGAGACTCTATATTCCTCTCAGACTTAAGATTACCCTCAAACCTTTTGAAATTCTAAAATCATTTAACCAACAGTTTAAATGAAAATAAGAAAACAATTACGCACGTGTTTAATAATTTAAGACTCACTTAATCCATTTATCCTTAAGTGCTGTGTTGTTAAATATGACCACTTTTGCATAACTCTCATCATTGAATACTTTTAACAATATAAAATCACACATTCATTTTACATGAAGCCATTTGGTTGGCACTTGACATGCACCTTCGTACCGACAAAAGAAAAGCCAATAATATTAAAATCTAAAGTAACACAAGAATATCAATACTAACAAATTTAATATATACTTTAAAACTTAAAAAAAGTAAATTAAGTAGTCAATGTCCCCAACCCAAAGTGCAATTTGAAAGCTAAGAAAATATAGACATTAAAAAACAACAAAGAAAATATATTAGACTATGTGAGCATGCGGGAGTTCGTGGGATGAGATGGAAGAGAGCGACAACAAACGTGGAGGAGAGAGGGGCGTTTTTCAAGGCCAACGCTGGACGATCCGGGGGGGGGGGGGGGGGGGAAGAGGAGCTCGTTTGTGTAGGGGTGTGAACTTCCTAGGTTGTAGATGCCCCTAAGATCAATTCAAAATCGTTTTGACCAAATATCCATCCTATTACATTAAGTACTTCACAAATTTGTTAACTTTATAAGAAACTAGGTTAGAAACCCGTGTATTACACAAGCTGAATCATTAAAGAATATAAGATAATACACTTATATACTTCTCATTACTGCTACGTTAAGGTTTCACGCTTCAATACTGGTTCAAGAAATATGTCACATTTTGTACCTAAAATTAATTATTCACAAGTGTTTGGATTCGTATTTTCAAAGTGATTATTGTGAGTTTAGAAACATAATTTAGAATTAAACAAAGTTGTTAACTAATGGATATGAACAATAATCAATTTTCTTACAAAACTATAAAGTTCCTACACTCTTTTTAAATTCATTTGGGTACATAGAAAAAGAAGAAAAACAAAGATTGAATGAAAAATCATTGATGAAATTACGGTGTAATTTTAGGAATTAAAGAGACTGATTGTAAGGAGGAGAGTTAGGCGGGAAAACCTAAAATTTGGTGCATAGAAAAATGACACGTGAAATAATAGTTAGTTATTTATTAGAATAAGGATTCGTAATATGTAATAAGTTCACCATCTATACCTAATAGATAAGTAATTGGTTGCGCCACGTGTTATAATTCTGTGAGCCCAATATTTCTTTTTCCCGCCTATTTTTTCTCAATCCCGGTATTATAAATACACATTAATCGCATATATAATTAGTAACTATTAAAGTAATTTCAATCAAAATATCGTTTTATAATTCATAAATTTTCATTACTAACTATTTAATATTTCATTTATTCAACTCGTGTAATACACAGGTTTCGAACCTATTTGATATAATATATAAATATATTTTAAATCGGTATAATAAAAAAAAAAATTTGTGAATTTATTCTTTTAATAAATATGAACCCCTCAATTTGGAAAATGATAAATAAATACGTGCAAAATCCTATTTAAGGAAACGATTGAAAGGTTTGTATTTGGATAAGGGTCAATATAACCCAACTATCCTCATTCTGTAATGTTCCTAACACCTGCTTGCGTATTTGTAAAACATGTACAAGATAAGGGGGCTACATGTAAATGTTGGGTTGTTAACTTGTTACATGAGAACTGATTTTTACACAATTAAACTACTTTTAATAAATTATCTATGTAACCAAATACAATAACTATTTTTAATAAATTATCTATGTAACCAAATACAATGGTTAAAAACTCATATCTAGGCTCCATTTAGACCGGTTTTAACAAAAATTTTAGCCGAACAACCAACTATGATTTCAAGAAGCAACAAATCAAACCAGTCAGGTCAGACAAGTCAGCCGAATCTATTGATTTTCTCAGTTTGATAATTTAGTTTTGATGGTTTAACTGGTTTTTTTTTAAATTATCAGTTTGTATTAAAACTTAATAATAAAGATGGTTTATGCATACAACACACACACATAGAGAGAGAGAGAGAGAGAGAGAGAGAGAGAGAGAGAGGTGTTCCATTACAAAATGGATTTTGCTTAAAAAACATAGGAAACAAGGAGAATGTGCCACATATACGTTATTGGTTCCATGGTATATGCTTCATTTATACGCGCAGAAAATAGCACAATTATATGGTATAAACTGTTGGTAAGAGCATTCGTAGCCGGTTCCATATCCTTATCTTTATAATTACACTAAAATCACTACATTTTCTCTCCTCTTTTCAATTAAATAATACTTTTTTATACATTTATCATTACATTTTCTCTCTCCTCCACTCACAACCACTTTAAAAAAAATTAAAAAATTTATAGAGGTGAACAATGTTTTCACAAATATACAAAAAATTTATATCTTTTTCTCTCCCCTCCACTCATAATCATTTTAAACCACTCCTAAAATATACCAAACTCACTCACAAACATATACCAAACCGGCTGTGAATGCTCTAACTCATTTAAAATTGTGTTGTTATAATGGTTTACCAACACAATTATAATTGTGAAAACAACACAATTATAAAATGGTATAAGTGTATGGTATAAGAATATTTTAAATATAGTAATACTATAATCAAATTAAAAATAAAAAATGTTCGATTTTATGATGTAATTTAAAAAATAACATCGTATAAAAAGTTATTTACGTTTAAAAAATGATGAAAACATTATTTAATGTAAAAAAAGTCAATAAAAGGCAAAATCTTTATTTTACCATCTCAGCCATTAACTAACTTACAAATCAATCTTAGTCATTAAATTACTCTGATCAAAAATCTAAAATACTTCCTACAGCAAAATAGAACTTTGTAGTTGAATGAAACCCTCTCTATCTATATGTGTGTGTGCATATGACTAAATATTCAGAAAAAAAAATGCCAGTTAAATAAACCGGATTGTATACGTCTGAAACTGACAAACTGACCGACTTGCTTTAGTTTGGACGGTTTAATCAGTTTTAAACTGTTTATGAACACAATACACGCAAAGAGAGATGAACAAGCACATGACAGGTAAGGTGCCCTACATTGTACCATGCTTCAAAACATATGCAAGCAGAGATTTTTCAATAAAAAACAAGCATGAAAAAACATTCTTTAATAAAAATAAACAAATATATTTAATATAGAGTAATTTCATTGTAAATGGGATCCCAATTTAGCATCCAACAATAGTGTTCCACACCAATCATTTCATACAATCTAATCAACAACAGAACCCCAACTCATGGGTATTGGAAGAAAAGACCACATACCTTGCAAAAACTAACTTTTCTGGGCTTGACATAAAAGTCTTTAAAAACAACAAATATCAATTAAAAATAAAAATAAAAATAAAAAGTTTCAATTTTTTCTTCTTTTCCTTATATATCTTGATGTCACCATCAGTAATGACACCAACTATATCTGCAATCCAAGTTTCACATCTCATATGAACTCACAATTCAAAAAGCCTATTTTGAAAACCAAACTGTATAATATGTTGTATAAAACGGGTGCTTCGATTAGCTCTAACCAAATGTACGGCGTTCTAAAAACTGATGTACCTTTTTCACCGGTCGTATTATAAACGAATTCACAAAATCCTTCAATCTTAATTCGTGTCTGTAACTTTTCATATTTCCAGATAGCAGTGTTCCTATGCAGGGATTCCTGAAAAGAGATATCAAAGCAGAATGAGAAACCGAACGTGTTTTATGGTGCATTACCAGTTGTATTAGACTTTAAAATATAGCTTTATTCACTTGTACCCGTCTGCCTGACATCACTTGTTATGTATAACATTTTCTCAATTTGGCATTCTTCATTTTATGCATATTATTGAGTGTTACTTGGATATTTGCAATACACTTCATACAAAATAAAGAGAGTTTTTTTACATAAAATACCGATAATGAGACAGCTTACTATTTTTTGTATCATTGAGTCGTATAATAGTTTTATGACCAGTTTGGGTCATTAAAAACTTTTTTGAATTAGTTTCGTAATAAAAAATTTCATTATATATAAATCCAATATTTTGTTATACAAATTGAACATTTATATATGCAAATCAAACATTAAGAGATGTTTTCTATAAATAAATATAACATTAAAACATGGTTTTTAAGATACAAAATTAAATAAGGTTTCAAACTTGGCCTAAAAAGTGCGAGGAGCACGCATCACGTACATGAGCACGCCTACGTACAACTTTATTTACAACCAGAAGTTGTCTCTCTCATCTGTTTTACATATCAACCTATTGATCAAGTAAACATTTCATAACTTCTTCGCTCCTTTAGGTTTTCTTACATATAAATCTTTTACAGACCCAAATTTTGACCAATTTGACCCAAAACTACATGAGGCAAGCCTTTTTGCCTCTGATGTGTTTTCCAAAGGGCCTCGCGCCTCAGGCACGCCTTTTTAAACCAAGGTTTCAAAATTATAATAATAATAAAAAAAATGTTATACATATACATAAGAATTATATGATTATAAATGTTATATAAAATAACTCCATTAAAAAGTTTTTACAACCCAAACGAGACACAAAACCGGCTTTTAAGAGGGACAAAAGATAATAAGGTCCCATTCGGGGACAAATGAAAAGGTACATTGGTATTCTATATAATGAACCGAGTAAAGATATATTCTAGATGCAAATCAATACTGTCTTTTAATTTGTAGAAATGGGAACTTACTAGTTAACCTCATAAATATAAGAAAAATTACTATATCCTATATTCAAACAAAAGAAATGAATCGGGATATAATGAGGAGGCGTTTAAATCTTACGAAATTAACAAAAAAGGGAATATTAATTGTAGAACCTGTCCGTCTATCTGTAAAAAATGACGGACAGTTTTTTATGTATCAAATCATAGGTAAAACATTTGAGAAAATACATTTTTGATTTTCATATTTCCTTTAGTAGATTCAAATAATTACACATCAGCGCATCCACATATTCGTGTAATATCTAACATAAAAAAGGAAAGTTTAGAAAAAAAAACGTACCTCCATTTGATCTGTTTGTGACACTATAACCGACATAACCAACTGAGTTTTTGGGTAAACCATCAGAAGCTCCACTTCCAAGATTATAACCAAATAAATCAGATACTTCCAGATCAGGGGATGATGCCCGCCAAGTAGAATTCGCATAAAACGAACCACCACCACTACCACCACCGCTGCCACCACCACCACCACCACCACCAAACATGTTATCACCATCATCAATCACACCATATGAATAGGCAGGGTCAATGCTATTCCCATTGTTCCTCCTATACCCAACAGTACTCTCTTCACTGCCATAGTTAAGATTACCGCCACCGAAACCAGCATTACCGCCGCCTTGACCACCACTGGGATTACCCCATATCGCTCCAAGCCCGTCAGATCCATTTCCAGTAGCCAAAAAGTTGTTCAAATTTGGGGAACTCGTAGTGAAATTTTGGCTCCCATTTCCCCACATGTTATGATTACTTGAGTTCAAAAGAGAAGCATTTCCACCACCACCACCATTGCCATTACCACCACCACCAGTACCACTACCCATGCCATACCCGATTGGATCAGCATACCTGTTTGAAGTTACACTATACATAGGATTGACTACACGCCCATATCCAAGATTAGAGCTAAAATTTCCATTTCCACCATAGTTTAAACCAAAAATGGAATCAGAATTTAATCCCAAATTATAACTAGATGGACTAAATGGTGGATAACCATTTCTGCCAACAGAAACCGGGCTAAATCTACCATCCATTCGCGCTCCATAATTGGGACTATTATACCCCTGACCTAAACCATAGTTAAATAAACTATTACCTCTACTTAAACCATAGTTAAATCCACTTATCTGATTCCTGTTAGGACCAGGAGATGATTCTTTTGGAACCGCACGTTTGACTTCCACCATTTTACCATTTAATTCATGAAAAGTTTTAAGCAATGCTTTATCAACAGAGTCCTCTGAATCAAAAGTGATGAACCCAAAACCTCTAGGCCTTTGTGTGTTATGATCATACATAACCACAACATCAGTTATCATCCCAAATTGTTCAAAATAGGTTTTGAAATCATTTTCAGTAACCGAGGATGCTAAACCTCCAACAAATATCTTTTTTGTGCGAGTAGGACCGGGAGAACCCTGAATGCTGCCACTGCTCCTGTTAACGGTCTGCTGATCATCCCTTGGAACAGCCTTCTTTGCTTCTACCTAAAGATCAAAAACAAGAAAGTGATCATAATTCATATGATATAAAGATTGACAATCAATAATCTTTATTGCAATAAAGCATGATTAAGCACATAAGAACTTACAGTTCTACCATCTATCATATGTTTTTCCTTGACAACTCTCTCAGCAACAGCAGGGTCTGAGAACACAACAAACCCAAACCCACGGGCACGACCCGTGGTTCGATCCTTCATTATAACAGCTTCAATCACTTCACCAAAAGATTGAAAATACTCCTTTAATCGCTCTTCATTGGTGTCCCAAGAAATCCCACCAATGAACAACTTCCCACTCTCCATCTCCATTCTGTCCAATCAAAATGAACAACCAAATTAAACAAAATTTAGACAGATCTCATCAAACCCATACAAACATTTCATCAAACACCTTGCCTGCATAAACACCAAAACAAACAAAAAGTTCCCAATTTCCACATCACAACAAACAAAAGTGTATTTTTTACCAGAAATTCAGGCGGATTGCTTGTAACTGAGATAGCAACTAACAATTTTATATTCTCAGATTCAATCAAAACGCATCGGATGGATCGATAGCTGATCAAGCAGAACTCCTACAACAAGAAATTAAAGTTTTTGATTCAAAAGTAAAAATTGATAACAAAATATCAACAATCAGACTGTTAATTTTACCAAACCCTAAGATCTGATTGGAGGCATACGAATCGGAAACAGAAGATTGGGCGAATTCAGTGTTGATGATTTTAATTTAAGTTATATTTGGTGTTGGATGATGAATAAAAGATGAGATTTATGTGTAACTGTAATGGCGATTGGAGAAGATGATCTGTAGATTGCAGAGGAAGGGGAAGGGGAAGATAAAAGGTAGGCTCTTCTGGTGTATGAAGGCGAAGACCAGGAGGAGGGGCAGGGGAAGGAAGAAAGGAAGGGTGACTGCAATGTTTTAAATTACTCAAATGAAATCTCACACAATTTTCTAACAATTTCTACATGATGTGAAAATTGGAATGTTTTTTTATTTTTTATTTTAAATATTTTGTCATGTTATAATTATAATAAAGAGTAAACTGTCATTTTCGTCTCTGTGGTTTGGTCAAAATTGCCACTTTCATCCAATAGTTTGTTTTTTTGTATCTGGGTTCTCGTGGTTTTAAAATATTGTCATTTTCATCCTCGTGGTTTTAAAATATTGCCACTTTCATCCAGTCAGCTAACACCGTCCGTTTTTCTCAATTAAATGAGGGGTATTTCAGTCCTTTTACATATTTGTTTTATTTCTTCATCTTTTTTACTCTCACTTTTTAATCATAGAAACAAGCGACGGAGGTGTTCCAGTGGTGCTCGTCGGAAACTGGTCAGGAAAAGAGGAAGAAGGCCAGCAGGTGGATGATTAAATTAGAGGTTAAATTGGGGATGATTAAAAAGTGAGAGTAAAAAAGATGAAAAAATAAAACAAATAAGTAAAAGGACTGAAATACCCCTCATTTAACTGAGAAAAACGGACGGTGTTAGCTGACTGGATGAAAGTGGCAATATTTTAAAACCACGAGGATGAAAATGGCAATATTTTAAAACCATGAGGACCCAGATACAAAAAAACAAACTATTGGATGAAAGTGACAATTTTGACCAAACCACAGGGACGAAAATGGCAGTTTACTCTATAATAAATAAGTAGTATTTTATACGGCACGTTAAACAACGGACGCTTAACGGCTTCGAAACTTTATAAAAAAGAGAAACTAAACCGTTAAACAAATCAAAGTCTACGATGAAGTTAAAAAGACGGACGATGTACGGCCTCAAAACTTTATAAAAAGAAAAAAGAAAAGCTAAATCGTTTAACGTGGAGAGGATGTTGTCGCGGCTCGGTTGTAAGCAAGAAAACATAGATTAAAAAGAGCAAATCCAGATGGTATACATGGAAATGATGGAAAAGTCATGTCGTTCTAATAATGAATCGCTTTGTGGCGGCTCGGTTGTAAGCATGCAAACGTAAATTAAAAAAATAAATCACGACGATATACTTGGATTTAAAAAGATAAAAACTAAGAAAAGATAAAAATAATAAAAGATTTACTGAAGGAGATATAAAAATAGATCTGAAAGAAATGATTTATTTTATAAGTATTGTAATAAAGTGTTACTGAAAATAATTTATGGATTTTTGAAAGTTAAAAAATGATTTTACTAACAAGTTATTGAAGTGGACCGGTTCTTGTAATGACCTCTGAAGTCCGGTGCCTAGTTTCTTTTAGTGTTATCTTTACGATTATGTTCTATGTTTGTGTCATACGTCACAATTCCATAAGTCTAAGATTCTTTTTCTCGTTTATTTTTTCTTCGTTACTAACTATTTAATATTTCCTTACTAACTATTTAATATTTAATTCATTAATTTTAAAATCTTCATCACCATTTAATATTCCCCTTATAAATCATAAATCTTCATTGTTAATTGCTTAATATTTCTTTAATTCACTCTATGTAAAACACGAGTTTCTAACCTAGTAAAGTAATAAAGTATTCAAAACTTTTGGTATATAATTTTACTCGGCTAAGCACTATATTGTTTCATTTTATTCATAAATAATAGTGCATGCGTGTATCTATATGTAGATGACTTTACATACACGGATATATACGTGATATGCTATCGCGGATAACATTATTTTAAGTCATTATTATGGAAAAATTTTGTTACAAGAGTAAAATTACATATGTGATGGTATAATAGAATGAAGAAAATAATTATTTTGAAGATTTTCTCATTATGTGTTTATTACAAATTTTTTTTAGAAAAAAGGTAAAAAAAATTGGAATTATTTTGATCTAAAAACTTTGTTTTTAATATTTTAAAAAAAATTGGACCTCTTTTTTTTTACAATTTGTTTGCAATTTTCACGAGATTTCAATTTCCATCATGATCTTTATGTATACAAATTTCATTAACTATGGTAGTTTGAATATACGGTTTAGTAATTTTTAGAAGTAACTAAACATGTTTTTATGTCGGCAATGTTTTATAGATGAATAAACTATGATAGTATAAGTATACAGTCTTCTTTTATTCATTAAAAAAAATACTACGAGATGTCTAGCATTTTTAATAAAAGATTATTTATATACGGTGTTTATTTATATATGATAAAAATATAACATTTTATAGATATAATCAAGAATACTTATAATGTCAACTATGACGTATAGAGCAATATGGTGAAAAAAACATATGTTGAAATGTTGGCTTTATATCCTAAACCAATGTCTAACCAAAGTTTGTCATATCAATTTTCCTATAAAACGTATTTACATGTTATACCCTTGAAGATAGGTTTGGCTCATTTTGAGGACAGATATTACAAAATATTTTGTATACATTGTATAACATACGATTGAACTAACAACATTTCAAGAAGCCTTCTACGGTATTAAATCATGGTTGGTCCACGTTTATGATGGCACAACTAGGCTTGTAAATGAACCAAAAGAACATGAACGGGGTTTGTTCCTGTTCGTTCGTTTAACTTTAACCGAACAAATGAACGAACACTAACACTTAAACGTACGAATTTTCTTGTTCGTGTTCGTTTATGTTCGTTAATTAATATTCTAAACGAACGGTTCACGAACATAAACAAACGAACGTAAATGAACAACAATTAAAAGTAAACGTGAATATCTAAATTAAAGTTAAAATATTATCATCTTTATATCCAACTTTTTATAAGTAAACAAAGATATCAAATTGATTTTAAACTAGGATTAAGGGTTTTAAAATATGAAAATCAAATTGATTTTAAATTAATATTAGTAATAAATAATTTTGAATGAACATTTAAACGAACGTAAACAGACGTACATAAGTGAACGAATATAAACGAAAATAAATAAACGAACGTACATGAACGTAAATGAATGAACGAGACATGTGTTTATGTTCATTCCTTTAATTAAATGAACATAAATTTGTGTTCATGTTAGTTCGTTTATTAAATAAACAAATATAAATACACTTTTGTTGAACGACTCACTGAACGTTTGGTTCGTTTACAAGTCTAGCCATAACTTTTAGGTTCGCTTTTGTACTATTTACTTTATTTATTTATATATTTAGTTCTCACCGAACCACATGTTTTTCCCTTTACTTACATCTAACCACATATATAACTACTTTTGTAAATAAGTTTTTTTATTAAGTAATATTTTTTGCTTGGTCACGATTTTGTCTTTTCGTTAAAATTACTTTTTTTTGATCTCGTAACTTGTATTCATTAAATCTATATTGTTGTTAGTAAACTATATATTTCTTATTTTGTAATATACATTTTTTATTTGTACATATGTAAAATAAAAAAGGTGCACTTTAAAAAAATTAAACCACAACCAGTCAAGTGACAGGTTGTCGTTGACGCGTTTCTTAAAGCCTAATAAGCAAGCAACTCGTGTCCTGGTGGTCCAATATAAAGCAAGAACTATTCCTCATGGTTCTTAATTCATATTGAGTATAATATAATGTGTAGTTTTTAATAACCGTTTAATTTTCATTAAAATATTTAGAAAACTAAATAATAACAAAATAGATAAAGCTTGTAATTAGAAATTAGTAATTCGAGTGTAGGCCATTAATTGGTTTTTGTTTTTTTAAAGTCAGAAGAAGGAATATAATATATACCTTTTTCATCCTACGATTTTCGCAAACTTTGTGTTGCTGTGATGGTTTTTGGTTTCGTTACTTAACAAGGGCTCACGGGTTCGACCTTTTTAAGTCCATTTTTTTATAACACTTATTTAATTTATCTTTTTTATTGGAGACGAAGACAGTGGGTGACTTCTCTCCACTATCGGGTGTTTGACATGTGTTCATTATTAACAGAGTGCAATTCTCATTTATCTTAAATTGCGAATATACACTTGCGACGTGCTAACTTTTATTTACGTTTTCACTTAATATTCTTTAAACCGATCCGTTGTGAAGCGCGAGTAGTTCCTGCTAGTAAATATTAAAAAGAAGTCCTCCTGAATAGTAACTCCTCCTTACAAACTGTGACATGTCAGTGTTTTTTTTTTTTTTCATTTTCACCCCTTACACTATATTTAATATACACTTTTAACCCGTTTTAATTTCTTAAATTTCATTTTCCTTTAATAACTTTTGTTCGTTAACTTTTTTAAAAAGAAGTACGTGTCTGTTTTTGATTTTTTTTTGTCAACGTCCCAATATAATTTTTTTTAAAACGGAGTTGTATTCAAAATCAAGTTTTTTTTGTATCTAGCCTATAACAAGTGTTATTACCGTTGTTGTACCGTGACGAGCTAAACCTATTATGAGTGAACAACATCATTGCCAGTTTTGGTATTATCGGAACCGTACTCGGTATTTACCTTATGGTTTTCGACGAACTGAACCGGTAATATTTTATTTTTATTTTTTTTATTATTTAATTTTATGTTTCTTTTTAATTAACACTATTTTTACCGTTGTACCTACATTTTCATTTAAATTTTATTGACGATCGGCCAGATAACCGCCGCGGAGCGCGAGGGAACTATCTAGTTTTAATTTAAAAAATGTTATTTACGATAAATTCTAAATTGATCTTTCAGAAAACTTCAACTTCTGGTTTTATGCATAAAGAAAATCGTTTAGTTGAAATATTTAATTTTTCTGTTTGTTATTTAATATAAACTAGATGGTTACACCCGCGCTTCGCGGAGGGTGTCGTGTTCATTGTTACTAAAATTTAAATAAAGACGTAGACGTAATGATAAAAATAATGGTAATAAAAAAGAAACATAAAACTAAATAATAAAAAGGAAAAAAAACAAAATAAAAATTTACCGGTCCGGATCGTCGAAAACTATAAAATCGAATACCGATATGGGTTCCGATAATATCAATACCAACAATGATGTTGTTCGCTCATAATATGTTCGAATCGGCACGGTACCACAACGGTAACGGCACTCGCTATACACAACGATACGAAAAAAACTCTATTTTGAATACAACTCCATTTTAAAAAAAAAATATATCGGAATATTGACAAAAAAAAATAAAAACAGCCGCGCACTCTGTATTCTGAAAAAAATTAACGAATGAAAGTTATTAAAGGAAAACGAAATTAATAGAAAATGAAACGGACTAAAAGCGTACATTATATATAGTATAAGGGTTGAATTTGAAAAAAAAAAACCATTTAAATAAAGACGTAGACGTAATGATAAAAATAATGGTAAAAAAAAAGAAACATAAAACTAAATAATAAAAAGGAAAAAAAACAAAATAAAAATTTACCAGTTCGGATCGTCGAAAACCATAAAATCGAATACCGATATGGGTTCCGATAGTATCAATACCAACAATGATGTTGTTCGCTCATAATATGTTCGAATAGGCACGGTACCACAACGGTAACGGCACTCGCTATACACAACGATACGAAAAAACTCCATTTTGAATACAACTCCGTTTTAAAAAAAAAATTATATTGGAACATTGAAAAAAAAACAGCCGCGCACTCTGTATTCTGAAAAAAAAAATTAACGAACGAAAGTTATTAAAGGAAAACGAAATTAATAGAAAATGAAACGGACTAAAATCGTATATTATATATAGTATAAGGGTTGAAATTGAAAAAAAAAACGGTAACGGCACTCGCTATACACAACGATATGAAAAAACTCCATTTTGAATACAACTCCGTTTTAAAAAAAAACTATATCCGAACATTGACCAAAAAAAAAAAACAGCCACGCACTCTGTATTCTGGAAAAAAATTAGCGAACGAAAGTTATTAAAGAAAAACGAAATTAATAGAAAATGAAACGGACTAAAATCGTATATTATATATAGTATAAGGGTTAAAATTGAAAAAAAAAACATGTATTGCTTGCTTGTACTATATGCTGTTATACTTGTACATTTATAAATAGTGAATTTTGTGAGTAAACCTAATTTCCTAATTAATACGAAGTGAATAGACAGTTAGGTTTTATTAATTAAGTTATAATTTGAAATAAAAAATTACAGAAACTAAATGAATATTAAATTTGTGAAAGAAGCTGGAAATGGAGAGGGTGATGTGTGAAAGACAGAAGGGATTGATAGGGTGTTAATTACTTATTCGTCGTTCTTAGTTGGAAAGTGGCAATACGTCTTTGTTATTATCATCAACTATTTAAAATTATATAATATTCATTTGAATCGTATGGAATAACGAATCTAACAACTTTTGTTATCGGTGTTATCATGTTTTAAAATCAAGAAATATATATAATAATAATTACATTAATAATGTCTTTATTCATTTCATTATAGAATTCTAAAACAATTTCAAAATCTATTAGTTACGCTTATTTTTGGCTTACCGTAACATCATTTAAAATATGCAGTGTCATCGTTTAAAAATATATGATCAGATACATATAAAACACATAAATTTTTTTACCACGTAATTTTTTTTATTACTCTCACGTGATGATGATACTTACCATATAGATCTATCTAATCTAATAAACTAATTAGATTATACAAAACAATTATTTTAATTATCTTGTTAATATGTTTTTCTTTAAATACAAGGAAAATCCATAGTTGAGAGATAAATTAACCAACTAAATACTTGGTAATTAATTTGCTAAAACTCAATTATTGTAATCCATATGCATTAGGCCCTTGTCCCCTTTTCCCTATCGCACACAAGGACACATATGGTGGTTCCCTAAATATTTGCTCGGGCCACATGCTCTCCAATTAAGTACCCAGTGAATGACCTAATCCCCTATGTAATCCATATGTTGTGTAGAAATCGGTCTAGACCGGTTGAACCGACGGCTTGAACCGAGACAGACCCATGACCGATCCGAGTTATATTAATTCCTTTGAAAATATATTTATTTACTTTAACATGAACCAACGGCTAACCGAGGCAGACCCATGACCGATCCGAGTTATATTAATTCCTTTGAAAATATATTTATTTATTTTAACAATGCAAAAAGTCTTTTATATATATATATATATATATAAAATTTAATACATAAAAATATCCTTCTTTGATTGTAAGAATACCAATCAATTTCTTGTAAATGTCATTATATATTGTACTTTACCAAATGAGTTCATAAATAAATTATGTAAAAGCAAATAAACTAATACGACTTTTGTTTGCAATTATATAATCTAGCATTATATATTTAGGGGAGATTTAAATAAGAAGTGGTTTTTCGCTAAGAAACCTAATAAATGATAAAAACCTTAAAAACGATATCAAACGAACTCCGATTGAGCTCATTTCAGCGGTGTTGTAACCGTCTCGTCGAACTCTACCATCTTAGCTTTTAGGATTTAGCTTTTAAGATTTAGATTTTAGGGTTGTATTTTAGGGTTTTAGCCTTACGGTTTAGCTTTAGGGTTTAGATTTTAGAATTTAGTTTTTTTTTTTGGTGGGGGGTTTAGGTTTTTTGGGGTGGGGGTGGTGGTTTTAGGCTTTTCGGGGTGAGGTTGGAGGGGTGGTTTAGGTTTTTGGGGGTGCGGGTAGAGGGGGGTTTAGGTTTTTGGGGGCGGGTTAGAGTTTAATGAGACGGTTCCAACGCCACCGGAATAAGTTAAATCGAAGTTCATTTGACCTATTTTCTAGCGTTTCTTAACGAAAAACCACTTTTTATTGGAATCTTCCCATGTATATTTATAAGAGAATAGTGGTTAATTTAACTACAACAAAAACACTTTTTTTTACAAACAATGAGTTATTGACTATCAAAATTAATTCATTAATATAATGAAAAGCTAATCACCCTTTTTCGTGACATGTTAAGCTCAATAATTAAGACATAATAATATAGATATTAAATTTTCGATGTGTAATAATTTAAGGCACGGGGGATTGTCCCCTTAAATTAAAATAGAATAGTGGATTTACAAAAATTTAGTTTATTATAATTTACAAAAAATAAGTTTATTATAATTTATAAAAATATGTAATAAAATCAACAATGACTTACAATATATTCCTTTATTTTGGTTATTGACAATTAGTATGTATATTATTTAAAAGCAAATTGCATAGTGCTTAATTATAAAATGAAACAGTACTTAAACGTATAATGCATATATAATATATAGTAGATAGAATACGAACAAGTCTTGGGGGGTTTGGTATAATTCGTGGTCGGCCACTTCAACTAAATTTAACCTCTTAACAAGAAGAACAAATATGATTTACAATCTAAATGTGTTAATCGAGATAAAATTAATAAATATAAACATCACTCATGTATTTATTTATGTTAAAGATATTGCTTTTTACCCGTATATATTTAAAACCATGTAATCAAAACACGAGTCATATAACATTTATCTAAGCATCAAACGTGTTTGTGTGTTTTAATAAAATCAAGACTAAATTACTTGGGACATCCCTAGGGTTTGTCAAAATTTCACCGTTCGTCCTTAACTTCCAAAACTGAAGAATTTGGTCCCAGCTGTTTCGAAAAAATGTACGCTTTGGGCCTTTTGCTCAAAAGGCGGTCTATTTCAATCGTTAAGTCACCACACGTAATTTGTACGTGACTACGTGAGGGTAGTTTTGTCTTTTCTGGTAAGGGTTTTACTACTTTTTTTCTCTTTTTATTCTTCTCCATTCTCCATCTTCATTGATGTGTTCGATGCTAAAAATGAAAGTTTATAATAAGCTTTATGAAGTATGACACTTTGGATGTCATTTCTTTACCTTATATTACACAATGAACTTGTATTACACAATGAACTTGTATTACACGATAAACTTGTATTACACGATGAACTTGTATTACACAATGACCTGACTAACTACACAATGAGCTGGAAAACATAAAACACAATGATAAATACATATAACACATTGAACTTGTATTACACATTGAACTTGTATAACACAATGAACTTGTATTACACAATGACTTGACTAATTACACAATGAACTTGTATTACACAATGAACTTGTACTACACGATGAACTTGTAATACACAATGACCTGACTAACTACACAATGAGCTAAAAAACGTAAAACACAATGATAAATACATATAACACAATGAACTTGTATTACACATTGAACTTGTATAACACAATGAACTTGTATTACACAATAAACTTGTATTACACAGTGACCTGACTAATTACACAATGATCTGACTAATTACACTATGAACTTGTATTACACAATGACCAGACGTGGTATTACACAATGAACTTGTATTACACGACGAACTTGTATTACACAATGAGCTGAAAAACGTAAAACACAATGATAAATGCATGTAACACAATGAACTTGTATTACACAATGACCAGACGTGGTATTACACAATGAATTTGTATTACACGACGAACTTGTATTACACAATGACCTGAATAACTACACATTGAGCTGAAAAACGTAAAACACAATGATAAATACATGTAACACAATGAACTTGTATTATACAATGATCATACGTGGTATTACACAATGAACTTGTATTACACAATGAACTTGTATTACACAATGAACTTGTATTACACATTGAACTTGTATTACACAATGAACTTGTATTACACATTGATCTGACTAATTACACAATGAGTTGAAAAACGTAAAAAAAAATCGTTTTTGTTTATAACGACACTATACTCATTTTAAAGATAAAAAAACGCTCGTTTTTATGGTGTAATGTTTTTGAAAAAATAATGTCGTATGTAAAAGTTATGAACGTTTAAAAATGAGGGGGGAACTTGATAAAAAGTCAACAAAAGTGGCCAAGACTAAAATACCCTTCCAACAACTTTTTCTCCTACAATTTAATCTCAACCATTAAATCTTTTCTACAATTTAATCTAATGGTTATAAATCCTTCTCACACTTCTTACAATTAAAATACTTTTTACCTGAACCTAATCCTACATATAATAAAGTACTCTAAGTAATAAAATAATAATATCATTTTTTAAGCTTCCGTTTAAAAAAAAATCGTTTTTGTAAACAACTGTTTTTGAAAAAATGTTCTTTTTAATAAAAATCTCGTTTGAAAACTCTGGTTTTTAATTATTTTCTTTTTTAAAAAAATGTTTTTCTATAAAACTTTTATTTTTTAGAGGCCGGTTTTAAAATATTTCGTATTTTTAAAAAAGTTCGGTGTTTTAGAAAAATTTCATATTTTATTAAAATTTTGTTTTTTTTAAGATGTGTGTTTTTTAATAAAAATATCTGCTTTTTAATTTATTAATTTTTTTTAATCTAAAAATGGTATAAATAATATCAGTACTATTTAATATTATCATTTAATCTATTCTGATTCTCTTAAACACGACACTCATATTGTAGAAACTCGACTTGAGTCAAATAAGCAATCATATTTTTCAAAATAAATGTCAAACGGGGTTGTTCTCACAACATTTGACATTCAGTACATCACCAAACTAGGATATTTTCCGATAATCAATAAGCCATGCTTATGCACAAACAAATTCCAAGAAAATCTAAGTGTGAATTGTCAGTTGTTAGACAAGCATGAGGCTGACATACAAAACTCTTAAACTTGTCCCAATTGCGTGTATTCCTGCTAATTTTATTATTTCATATTCTTATGTAAGGGATATAATCATTGGTTTCCTTAAACAACCCACTGTCCATAAAGATCTGAATACGATAATCTTATATCCTTTTATACTTGCACTCCCTTAAAGATCATTTTGTTGATGGACTATATGATTACCAACTAAGTAGAGACGTGTTCGCATCCCTTACTTTCATTCTCCTACAATTAGAAAGTCTTAGAGTACCTACCGTTAAGAAACGACTTCTTAACACGTGCCCTGAGAGAATACGAATTTGTAAGTCACAGTGATACCGTTCGAAAGCCAAGGAAGTTGCAGGCATACTGTACTACCAGTTATTGACAGATAATCAATTCGACCATTTTCAACGCTAGATCTAATGTAACAACTGCCAAATTTCAGTATCCTAAAATCAAGTTGTCGGGCTAACCCAACTAGGCCCAATAAGGCCCAATAGAAATTTAAGCCATTTGAGGCCCAACATGCAAACTTGATATGTAACCTTACTTGACGGATCATGAGATGATTCGAGATGACTTGTTATTAATACATAGTGTATACATAGCCATACGACTCGTGGTTAAATGAATTAATGCGTACACAGTGGGTTATAAGCACACAAAGTGATACCTTAATACTAATGTTGAATGTTAATGACAATTATTAATATTTACTTCGACCGACTATTTAGCGAATTACGCGTGAGTCATACGATGCAAACTTAATCTAGTTATCTATTACCCCGGGTAATTAAACGATATAGATGATTATTTACACTATGTCATTTATTTTAAATCACCATTATTATTATTATTATCATTCGAGAAATAATAGTTTTAATAGCATGTACAACGTTTAAACAGAAAAACACGCTAGACACACGGTGCTGGCGCATACCGGCTCGGACAGCGGTCGAGCAGGGAGTTCATAAAATAAATATCTGATTAACATTTATAATAACGTTTTACAACTCTAACTATTTTAAAATAATAACCCTAGAATTTTAGTCTAGACGGAGACTCGAGTGGATACGCGTTTTACTCAAACAAGTAATATTTTTTCCTTGAAAAATCCCCACCCAAACCTTAGGTATAAAAGAACTTTATCATCTCCATCTCCTTCAATTTGATCTCAACACACCCACACCTAGAGATATATAGAGAGAGAGAGAGGAGCCGGGTTCCGGCGTCCCTCCGGCCAACCACGGCGGCGACGTGACAGGGAGAACGATGGTGGTGCAAGGCAGAAGACGATGACGTTTTTGGAAGACAAGACAGGAGATGAAGCCGTGCAGATCCGCCGTTGCCATGGCTCCGACAGGCGGCTGACGGTGGCGACGACCGTCCCGACCCCCCCACCCCCACCCTTTTTTTTGGCTCTCACGGCGTCGGCGGTCAGTGGATCCGGCGGCGTAGGGTTTAAACCACTGGAAAAGTGGTGTGTTTAAGATCTTGAGGAGGTGACCAAGACTCCGGCTAGGCCCGTTTTTCTGGCGACGAGTCCAGGCGGCGGCTGGTTCCAACCACTCCAGATGGTGGTTTTCCGACAGTGGTTTTCATTTTTCCGACTAAGCCCTCTCATTTCAGGTATGTCCTTTCTCATTTTCTTGTCTTACGGGTTTAGATCTACACGCGGGTAGTGTTAAATTTTCTGTTTGGGATAATTCCGGCAAACAGAAACGCTTTCCGACGACACCCCGACTTTCCGGCGAGTCCTAAACGAGCAGATCTGGTTTTGTCTGGTGTTTGAGTGTCCCGATTTACAAGATACGAGGTTATTTTTTAGTTTAAGCATAACTCGTGGCGAATGATTGTTATCCGCTTAGATTTAGTTATTTTGGTGGCCGGGTTTCATTCCCGAGTATTAAATACATAATTTTTGGACAGATTTGAGCAATCCGAGTCATGGTCAAACCCGGTCAACGAAATTCAACGGTCAAATCTGGTTAACTGTGGTCAACGGGTTTGTATACGCTAAATGAACGCATAAAAGGTATATAACGCCCGTTAAAATGGCTATATTTATTTACGCGAGAATAAACGTGCGAGCGGTTAGATCACGTTGAGCTTAAAAGATTTATAACGGTAAAAGTAATAATAAAATAAATACTAACTTAACAGTTAATATTAACGAACCGTAAATACGTATCTTTGACAAAAGAGTTCGTTCCGACTAAAACATACAATTACCCTTAAACGAGGAAATGGGTTCGTAAATGCGTAATCGGTCAAACGAGAATCTCGGATACGATCAACGAATGATAGGTATAATTATAAATTATTACTTGTGAATGTATAAATATTTATACTACATTTGTAACGCAAAAGTCGTCGATTGGTATAGCTAAAAACGAATATACGTGATTTGAGATTATTTGAATAACAAATATATTTTGTATACATTGGGTGCTTCATTTAGAACTATATGAACGTATACTAGGACACGTATGATACTTGTGGAATGAAACGGGTTATACAAAATAATTACGATTGAAATGATTTTAAACTTTAAGTATTTTGCATAAACGTACGTATATGCATATGTGTATATATATATATATATCTAATTGATATAACGTTAATTGGTATTTAAACGAATGTTTAGACGGAATAAACAAGGTTTGATACGACTATATCTTTATAGATATAAACATACAATATAAGCAAATAGATATACCTATATAACTACCTATATATATTTGTAAGAAATATTCACGTTTTATATGAGAATCAAACGATTATTATAAAACACGATGTTTAGTTTCAAAAATAAACAAATGTATATTCACATGCTCAAATATATATGTATATATGTCGTTAAGACTTTTGGATTTATGACACGAACGTTTAGAAACTTAAACAAATACGTTTTGAATAAATATGAAAACTTGTGATCGTCATAGTAAAATATAAAGTTGTATACATTCCATTAAGAAACGTACAAATGAGAGTTATTATTATTTATACATGCATATAGCTACAGACCGTTGTTGCGTGACAAACTAATATTTTTGAACATAATTATTGGAACATGTTTGAGTTGGGAATCCCGACTCGATCTAAGTATCTAATATTATCGATCGTTGAACCGACATCGTATACTGAACCGGTAATACCTTTAAGAATCAATAGAGATCAACCGCATACGTGATAATTCGACGCGAGTTTAGATTTAATTAACATTAGGGTTAGTTCATAAATCTTATTAAGTACCTACAGGTATAGTAGGATTCGGGTAGGACACTATACCGTTACCATCATATCATGTGGACATTGGGTTCTATTTCTATCAAGAGGGTATTATTGTTCCTAATGCGTTACCAGGTGAGTTTCACGGCCCCTTTTTACTGTTTTTGATATTTGGGGGACAAACATGTTAAATTCAAATGGTATGATAACTAGAAAACGAGAAACAAGCATCTGATTCACTTATGTGCATGAGTTAACACATAAAGGTCCTCGGTATTTCAAACTATAACCATTAGCTATGGATTTAGCCGTAGATCGATATGAATAGTACTATTCGGGTTGACACCCCCAATCATGGTTAGTCGCGCTAACCCGACCAGCAAGGTCAAATGATTGCATATTAGGTCTTGTTGTTCTCATTGTTTAAAGGTACAATGGGCTGGGGAAAAATTCTAGAATTCGTTAAAGGTTTGGTTATAGGCTTGTGCATTACATAATTAGTAAGTGCTAGCTAGACTTCGATGAATCAACCGCTAACTTGTTTTGTTTATTGTATGCATAAAGTAAATTTCAAGCAAAAGGTTTTACCAATGGTTTACGTACCAATGGTTTTGCTAGTCAATTTCGAGAAAAAAGTTTTACCAATGGTATACGTACCAATGGTTTGCCAGTCAATTTCGAGCAAAGGATTTTGCCAACAGTAATCGTACAAACAGTTTTGTCAATCAATTTCATGCAAAACGTTTTTGTCGAAGGATTTCATACAAATGGTTTTTGCCAAACGATTTCGTACAAATGGTTTTGTCAATTGTATTCACTTAATACCTGTGAACTCACCAACATTACGTTGACATTTTGAGCATGTTTTTGTTCAGGTAATTCATAGCTACGGCACGGTATGGATTAAGATCTTTGTAGACGAAGACGTATGGTCGTTTTATGTCAAGTCCATTTAGACTTATATGACTTTAGGTCTATGTATTCATTTAGTTCTTGTAATGGTGTTCGACACTTTATAAGTCTTTATTTAGCTTCCGCTGTTGTGTAATGTTACCAATCATTGCAATCCTAATTTATTTATTTATTTATTAAGTGAATAAATTTGAGGGTGTTACATCTAAGGACAAACTCTGAAACCTTAAGATCCATTTCAACCAACTTTAATGGGAAAACAAGGACCTAAGTTGAAATTTGAGAACCTTATCATTTGAAAGATGCGTCCTACAATCATAGAAGGGAAATTTTGAGAATCTATTTCTGTGTTCTATGATTTTTAACCGATTAAAGCTGTACGCTACCAGGAAGATGAACAAAGGAAGAATCATAGTTGACTCTGCTTTCTTGAAGGTCTTGTTGGAAATCGTGCACCGGTTTTAACAGTTAAAACAACTAGTTTACAAAATCAGGTTTGTGTAGCGGAAGCAGTTTAAGGCATACGACTATAAAGTTCCAAAATTTATCCGACAATGATCCGATTACACGACAAATAGACAATAAATAAATAAACACAACCATAACATGTAACAAGATTATACCTTTGACGAAAAACCGCGTTGAAACACTCGGATCAAAGAACGTCATGCTAGTTGAATCCAAACGAATCTCTCACACGAACTCGTTACACGAAAACACGTGGTTCGTGAAAACCCGCCTTGTGGCTTCCCGGCTCGGCTCGTGGGTAGCTCCCGGCGACGGTGGCAGTTCGTGGCGTGTAACATCCCGTATTTCGAAGCGATAGAACGAGCACGGGATTTACATGAAATTAAGGAAAATGAAGTAAGATGGACCGGGCCTTGGGCCAGGTCGCTAGGTGGGCTGAGCTGATGAGCCTTAAGACCCTAACCCTCATTCCAACCATCTCATTTCACACTTCAAAATTCCCCACTTCCTAGAGCGAGATACCGTAGAGAGATAAAGTTGACGGATCGACCCGAAGAGCTAGCATCTCGTTCCACTACTACTCGTGAGTAGGTTCTCCGATTCAGAATCTCTAAACAAGTAATGACCCGAACCAAATATGAGTTTTTATTCTTTTTTGGATTTTCGGGTATTTTCGTAAAAATGACGGGTTTTTATGAACCAAATGAGAAAAGGATTATAGATTTGGAATCACGAGAGGAAAATACGCATTTTGAACGTAAAAAGTTTCGAACTTGACGAATCAATCGATCCAGATCTGGATCCATGCAAGTTTGCGGTATGGGGTAAAGTTCACGGTTGGGGTAAAGTTTGCGGTCTGGGTAAAGTTTGCAGTATGGGGTAAAGTTTGCGGTCTTGGTAAAGTTTGCGGTCTGGGTAAAGTTTGCGGTCTGGGTAAAGTTCACGGTTAGAGTTCTCGGGCCTAGTTCGCGGGTAAAATCCTGAGAACTTTCCTTAAGCCGTATACTTCCATGTTCACGAGATTAAGCCGTGAACTCCTAAAAGTCACGAGAAAGAACCATGTACCCCTAGGTTCTCGGTATAGTGGGGGGTCAAAATGTAACGAGATGTATGTAAGCTAAGACTAGGTTGCGTACGTACAGGTTAGAAGATCTCTTAGAGACCCTTAATCGTGTTCATCACAGGTGAGTTCTAATCCCATTTTTGCATCCTTTAGGGGTGGTGTACATACTTAGTGTAAAGTGTTTATTATATTTTACATCTTAATAAACAAAGTGAAAGCTATGTTTTAGTGTAAAGTTTAAAAGAGCCAAAAGTACATTTTTAGTAAAGTATGATTATATTATTGGCAAACGTTTATTATATTTTGATATACATAAACAAATGCATGATATGTGTGTTAAGCTATGTTTAGTAAGCATAACTATATTTTATGGCAAGCGTTTACTATATTTTATATACAAAAACAAAAGCATATTATATGTGAAAGTTATGAACAAGATTTACATAAAGTTTTATGAATGGTAAAGTGAACAGTTTTCCTTCGGGAATATGTATCAGCTGTAAAGGTCATTGGGACAGATGTTACTTGTGCAAGATGTCAGATATGGGTTCTACTCATTAGTAAGAACCTTCATGGTTCATTAACGGTTGTACAACTGGGATGAGTGACGGCGGTTGATCGGGAGAACTACGCAACTCCCCTTAGCGGTAAAGCGGTATTGTCGGTTCATGGTGTAAGCCATGAGGGCAATAACCGAACATAGGAATTGATGGTAAAGCGGTATTGTCGGTTCATGGTCGTTGATCATGAGGGCAATGACCGGACAGAGGAATTGACGGTAAAGCGGTATTGTCGGTTCATGGTCGTTGATCATGAGGGCAATGACCAGACAGAGGAATTGACGGTAAAGCGGTATTGTCGGTTCATGGTCGTTGATCATAAGGGCATTGACCAGGTACTTGTCGGTTCATGGACGCGAGCCATGAGGGCAGTACAGTGTAAATGAATTGACGGTTCATTATATGTTTTTAAATTGTTTTGAAAAGTAAAGTAAAGTATGTAAAGTTTTGCCTTAAGGGCAGTATTTAAGTATTAGTAAAGCTTTTGTATAATTGATTTAAAGTAAACGTTAGAACTCACTCAGCGTTGCTGATTTTTAGTATGCAAATCAGTTAAGTGTAGGTGGCAGTAGATGGATGTGGATGCTTGGCTTGGCGAGTTACCCGAAGATCAGTGTCTGGCATCCGGTTTATGTTTTTGTTGTTTAAGACAAGTTTAAGTCTGAATTTGACAAGTTGTGAAAGACATGTTATGCTTCCGCTGTTATGTTAAAAGTGTAAATCGTTTTCGCTGCTAAGTGATGAATGTTTTATGTTTAAGTGCTATGTGTTAATGAGTAAATCCAATAAGTGAGGCCTCCCGGGTTTGAGGCCTTACATGGCGGCAAGGGGGTGGCTGACCGGCAGCTGCGCAAGGGGAGAAGGGGGTGGCGGCTTTTGGGTTTTTTTGAGATGGATTAGGGTTTTGACTTTAATATGTTTATATAGAAATCAAACTTACAAGTCAACCCCTGGGTAATTAACATTTAATCAGTCCCTACAGTTCATAATTACACTTATTAATAAAACCATCTTACATAAACCGAACACGTTTTATATTTAACTAATAAATATAAAACTTGTTAATATATATTTTACTAATAAATATATATAACCTCATTTCGTCTTTCGGTAATTAATTATTCTAAATAAATAAATATAAAATAACCAATAAATATTTCTCTAAATATTTAATCCACCGAATTCGCGTTTCGTGAAATAACGTTTCACATTTAAGCGCTACACATTGTTCTTTGTCCAAAATGTAACTCTTCGGATCGTACCTCGATATTAACGTTGATATTAATGATGACCAGACATATGATATCCACCAGGTCTACACATATACATTTCTTTCGATTTCTCAAATTCCTTTTAATTTTATATTCCCTCTTTTTCAAGATCTGTTTGGGGTATCTACGTTATCTTTAAGTGACCTAGGAGCATGACGTCCTCACATTTGGCCAATTCCTGAAGTTTTACTTAATCCTCTTCTATCTTCTGATGTCTACTTAATGAGAGTCAATCCCAGGCTAAATTGATAAGATATTACATCAAAGTCTATCAACTTAATGGGTTAGCAAGCTCAAAATCAATTTCGGGGGACAATATTTTTATGAGATTATTTCTACAACGTGACTGTTTACTTCCTCATCTAGACGAACTGCGTATTACCACCGAATTATTTCAATACATATCAAGGAAGACGTAGACGTCTAACCTTATCCTATCAAATTGCAACGACTCGATATGATAGACAATCTTTTTGATATAGACTTCTTGTTATATTTTCATAACTCCATTTCTGACCATTAACCAAATTCGATGTCTGGTGTTAGCCAACTCAATGTCCATATGCTAAACTGGCATCTAGTTTTTTAACTAATCTACTGGATTAGTTCATTCTGGATTTTTAGTCACTTTCTCTATCTGGATCTTGTGATGATTTGATTATCAGTATAACCCATTGCTAACCTTGGGCAATATGTATATGAACCTTTGGATGAAAATCAACAAACATAGTTTCATTATATCGAGACTAACACGCGGTCTAGTACCGAATCCCAATGCTTTGTGGTGAGGTTACGTAGCACCGGGACATCGCTAACATTTATGTTATGATGATGACTCATTTTTTATAACACTTGATAGGATCGAGTAATTTGGCCTTTAGCAAATTTATCTCGATAGAATCCTAGTATAACCTCATTTGTTTGTTAATCCTCAGTTTCACGACTCGGGTTTGGTACAATCATACTCGTACCCATGATATACTTGCTTTGTAAAGCTTTACGCTTGGAATACTAGTTATTCAGTCATTCTCTAATGACTAACCAACACTCTTCCATTCTTGTGCAAAGACTGTAAACCTCGTCCACTTGATATTTTGATTTTCAAAATCCTCATGTATCAACTTTTAAGGTTATGTTGTATACATAGCAACTATGTCACCCTAAGATGCAACAGCGTACTAACTATTGATTTGTAACTACTATTACAAATAATCACCGGTTACAACAACCCGAGATTCCATAATGGAAGTAGGAACAAATTTCAATGGAATTCATTTTCGAGTGGCCCAAAACATTTGGCGGTCACGATTTGATTTGAGCCATTGTTGACCGGTTGAAGAAATTTGCACGTTTCCTACCTATCCAAAATGACTCCAAGATGGATAAATTAGGTCAACTATATATATCAGTTAAATTGTAGCAAGGCATGGAATTCCTGTTTCCATTATCTTCGCTAGGCATAGTCGTTTTACATCCCGTTTCTGGCAGGCACTGCAAAAAGCTTTGGAACATGTTTAGACATAAGCACTACTTACCATCATCAAACTGATGGTCAAAGTGAAAGCCCATTCAGGCGTTGGAGGATATGCTCAGGGCTGTGTGATAGACTTCGGTGGTAATTGGATGCTCATTTACCATTGGTCAAATTTTCTTACAATAACAATTATCACACTAGCATTGATTGTACGCCATTTGAACCTTTGTATGAATGTTAATATCGATCACCTCTTCGTTGGACTGAAGTTGGTGATAATCATTTTGACTAGTCCGAAAGTCATACAAGAGACAGACTTAAGGTTGTTAAAGACCGAGAGTAGAGCTATGCCGGTGTTTAGAGAAAGCCTCTGGAAATTTAATCGGAGACAAAGTACTTTTGAAGGTATCACCCTGGAAGGGTATAATCCGATTTGGAAAGAGAGGTAAGCTTAACTCTAGATACATTGGACCTTACGAGATTCTTTATAGAATTGTCATGTTGTTGTGCAAACTGAAACTACCCCAGGAACTTTGTGATACACCCGATATTTTTCATGTAATGAAACTCGAAAGAGTTTAGCCGACAAATCTCTAATTATACCACATGCGGAAGTTCGTATTGATGACAAACTTCATTTCATCGAGGTGTTACCTCTCTGTATTCTAAGTACATGAAATGATCATTCTTCATAACCTATGATGTTGGTATTGATGTGACACGTTTTTATTCCCAATGAGTCATGGTGACATCCACCGACTTTCTAAAATTTGATAGCACCTCTCTTGTTAAAGGTTTTCTAGTTGCTATATGTGATAGTATTCCTTGATGGCACGAAGTAGAATAATACTTTCCTGTGCTAGTAAAAGGATATTAAATCACCGAAATTTTATATCACAATATCATTATGGATTCGTACCAACTTTGTATACCTACGGTATATCTATCCTATGGCGGATTCCTTAATTTTCTAATTAACACCCGTAGTGTAATTTTTGATTGAATTCGGAAAACAATGATCTTTGGAGTTTGGAGCCTTTGGAGAATTCAAAGGATCTCTCCCTCATGTTACTCAATGGTCTTTTTGAGACTTAATAGGTGTAACATATTCTCTGTGATTCTAAATTCTTGGTTTATCAAACCCCCCTTCTATATCTAGGAAACCAGATCCCTTTGAACAATCGTACTTGAATCAAATATCGAAAAAGAACTTGTCAATTACAACACCAGTTGAATTTCAAGACGAAATTCCTTTAACTATGGGAGAATGTGACAACCGCGACTTTTCAGGTTAACACTCGTTTCTTGACTTTTTATATTTTAAGTGTTTCTAGAAGTTCTAGGAACATTACCTTAGACGAACACTGAGGTCACAACGAAAATACCCGGTTAAGTGCATACACCGCGTGAAACGCGAATGCGTTAAATAAAACGATCAAAAATAATACCTCGAAAATAAATTTTATATTTTATTTATATTTTAGTTGATGATGACTGTTATTTTATTTATTTGTACTAACTCTTATAAATCTTGTTAAACTAACGATCACTGTTGGTTCGCTCGTTATATACCTGATACAAATTATAAAAACTTTCAACTTTTGTTTTTACAAATCTTTCGTGTAACTCGTCAAGAATATTAATTTTATTTCAAAACAAATTTATATTGGATGACCATATTTATTTATTTGTTTTTGGAGTCAAATTTTATAAAATGAGTGAGTTTTATAAAAATGATTTTTATGAAAAACAATACCCACTAGCCTCACTTTCTTTTACAAAAACAACCTCCCCACCTCCCTCTCCCCTCCCCCCCTTATTTTTGTTAAAAATCCCGACCCCCTCTCATTTCTCTCTCAAAAATCCATGAAAAACCCTCCATGCAATCTTGGATTTGGTGATTTTGATCTTGTTCATACAAGTTTCAGAGATTATAAGGTGTAATCAAGGTAGTTTTCCATGTTTAAAATCTGAGTTTAGTTTAGGTTTGAATGATTTTGTTCATCAAGAACACCCCCACACACCCATTTTGATTTTTTGGTTTTTATGGATTTTTGATGTTTAAAAGTAGTTTTTAAGCATTAGATCATGATTTTGGACAAGGATTCATAGATTGTTTTAGTTTTTACACCTCCATTATGAGTTATCTGGGCCGATTTTTCCAGAAAAATTATGAAAAAAAATCAAGAATACCATGTGTTCTTCATAAAAATCAAGTTTTGGTTTTTAATTTGTTATTGTTGTTGGGAACCATCAATGATTGTAGGTTGATTTCACTAAGATTCCAAGACATTTAAAGACTCCATGACTTGTTTTTTGTGAAATCATTCAAGTAGTGAAACAAATAACATAAATGTTCTTGGTGATGATTTTTCAAAGTGTGATTTGGATTCTAAGCATATTTTACCTAGATTTGGTATATAATAATAGGAGGATCTAGAGAGTTTGACCTTCCAACTCTTAAAACTCGATTTACTAGAATTTATGGAATTTTAATGCATTTTAATGGAAAGAAATTGAGAAAAATACATACGGTTCATGGAAAAATCCCAAAACTTTACAGAAGCTTGGTTCTGATGAATAATAACTCCAGTAAAAAATTTAGAATTTGTTAAGTAGTTTTGATATTTATTAATGTTTTGTTTAGATATAATCAAGGAAAATGAGGAAAAAGGTTTCGGGATATTTGCCGGACTTGAAAATTTTACTTACTTTACAAAGGTCTTAAATTGTTGTAATAAAAATTTCACGAATTTTTAACATATTTCGATATTTTTTCTGAATTTAATGATTTACATGCTTAAAATAGTCATAATAAATATTCTGTATATTAGAAAAATATGAAACTTACACAATAATTATTTTTCACTATTATCAGCTTAAGGTAAAAATTTCAAGTGTTAATAATGTGTTTTAGTATGACTTTACAATTATGGGTCTTTAAAAGTTTATAAAAAATGGATATTTTGTAGACTTTTTGTATATAAATATGCTTATAAAAACCTTATATGGTATTTGGATAGAATGTTAACATACTTGAAACAACTTTTTGGACTTTAAAACGTGTTAATTCAGTTGGTTTATCAAGACCCGATCTTTCGTGGTTCATTTAGTTGGTTTATCGATGGTGATGCTAGATCTATACTCATATCATCATTTCCTACGTAAAAATGTGTTCTTTTCGCTTTAAAGCCGAAAACCCAAAACCCAAAACCAAAACTCAGATTTAGGCTAGAGTTTTACCTATCGTGGCTTGATTCCTGATGATTCCCGTTGCTGTGATAGAGGTTAACGATCACTGAGCTTTCGAGTCAAGTTCCTGAGCTTTCTCTCTCTAGACCCGATCTCCTTTTCTCTCTCTAGGACTTGCGCAAGAATGGGGAAATAAGGGGAAGGGTTTGGTGGTGGTTGATTAGAAGGGTTCCCCTTCTGATTTCGGGCCCATGGGCCGGCCCTTGGCTAAGCCCATCCCTTGCCTTCCTCGTTTTCCTTTTTTATTTGTTCCCGTATTAGTCGCACCGATCTTGATTATTCGTTTTTATTTATTCGTGTTTATAAATTTTAGGGATGTTACAGTTTCTAAACCCCTCTTTACTACTTTATAAATTTGCAAGATTTGTAATATAAATTAAACACGTTATGGGTGATGGTTTAATCTGAAGAGTTTTATGAGTTAAATGATTATTAACAAACTTAACGGTCTATGAGGGGTCCTTAGGTTGTGCGGGTTAGGAGTTGGTATGGTGTTTGTGTGACGGGTAATGAGTTATGCGGGAATAGTTGGGTAATGAACGTAGACTTGTGGAGGTGTTAGCACGAGAACACGTATGTGGTTTGTGCTTAGTTAACGAGTCCTGGTAAATGCTAGGGTGATGTTAGGTGTTACTTGCTTGATGTTGTGTGTGCTTGCGTCGTTGTCCTTGTGACACGGCAAATGACGATGTGAAGGACGGGGTCCTTCGGGTGGTCACTAAAGGTGACAATGCCCTTTGGGGGCAGTGATGAGCTCGGAGTATGATGAAAACCCTGATACGTGGCTTGGGAGCGGTGCTACTCGAGGTGGTGTGCATGCATTCTTAAGGTAAGGTTAAGAACGATAATGAGTTAAAAGGATAGAACTATTTTTAATTAAGACTTCCGCTGATTGTTTTTATAATGAGATAAGGTTTTTTTTTAAGAGAATACCCGGTGATAAGACCCAACTGTAGGAAACCTGGTTTGGGGTGTTACAAGTTGGTATTAGAGCCGTGGTTTAAGAGAAAACCGATGTTTTTAAATACCTAAACTTAAACCGAAAATGGGACGAAGGTAAACGAATGCCACCACGAGTAACTGCGAGCCAAGAGGTACGTCTTTTGAGTTGTGCAATAATTGTTAGAGTATCACTTGTGTAGTGTGACACTATGTGGAGTTGTTTGGTATGATTATGTGGTTTAGTGATTCCGTGTGTAATTATGTTATGTAAGCTACGTGTTGTGTAATCGTGATACGTATCACTACGTGATAATTATTGCATTGCATTGTGTGGATGCATGTGCATCCGTTGTGTGGAAGGTAGAAAGTTAGTGTGAGTATGATGGGGAACGTTTAGAATTGAAGTGGCGACGTGGACAACCGATCACATTTGATCACCGTGATTCAGCGGTCTATCGTTACTCTTATATCCTAAATTTGCTGCCTATAATAATCACATAAATTTTCTATCTTGTGTAGGATTAGATGGCTAAGACGAAGCATATGAGATCGGTCAGACGTGGAGCTCTTGCTAGGAGGAATGTAGATAGACAAATCAAGCTGACGGCTGCTGCAGATGGGACTGCCAGTGAGATGGAAGTAGTGTTGGCGCTTCCCGCCCCGTGTATGACTAGAGCTTCGGTTGGCGACATGTCGCGTGGTGCTATAATTGGAAAGACCGGATGGAAAAGGAGGGCGGTATCAGCAGTACGTGATTTCCCTCCAGGATATGGACCTACATGGTTGAGAGATCGACCCTTTGCGACAGTTCAGAGAGCTCTGTTTCACGAAGACCCAATGGATGGCTCGGGAAGTGGCGGGAGGAATCAGAGGAGGACACATCAGATGCACCTGATGTGGCCTAGTAGTGATTTTTCAGGCATTTTTTGGGATGCCCGATTGTTTGATGATTAGTTGCTATGATAGTTGTCATGAGAGAGTTGGGTGACTTGACGTTGTGATTGTTCAGACGATTACGTTATGAGATTCTTACTTAAGTTTCGATTATTTAATTGTGGCATTAATTTTGAATTTTGCCGCATGATGATTTGGACATAATTAATGATAATTGTATTTGTGATGGCGTACGATTGTGTTTACAGCTGTTGATATTGTGTAGTTATGTGTGACTGCTTGATTTAATCTTGTGTGACGTAAGTTCATGTTAAATGTGGTTCCTAGACGGTATAGTTGAGCAGGTTGTGATGATAGACTTTTATAGACATAACACGAATTTTCCTGTGTCTACAATCATAGGGTAGTGTCTCCTATGCGTTAATGTTTAGGTGATGTTATAGTGCAATGGGTGTATTGCACTTTGTGTGAATGTTCAGGATGAAGTCCCGTGAGAGGATATTGTCATACATCTTTTGCATGTATGGGTGGTGTGGACGTTGTCCTGCGTAGGGCACAGTGTTACATCTTATGTAGCATGTATATTTAGGATGATGTCTAATGTGAGACATCTGTGTTATAAACCAAGTGATGATGTCTTGTGTCTAGTTTGAATAGTGGGTTTTCTGAACCGTTGGTTCGGCTCGGGTAGGGTACAACCGTGTAGACTTTGTATGAGTATGTGATGATGTGTGGCAAAAGTCACTGTCGAGAGGAGTAGTTGTTAGGGTTCAGAAGTTTTGTGTAATTACGAATGACGGTAGCTATGTCGTATGAGTATGAATTTACTTAGGTCTAAAAATTTATGTGTGCCATTGTGCGAGTCGGGAGATGGGGTTACTATATGTCAATATATACATTGAACATAGTAGGTTTTGCTATTATGACCTGATGCTAAGTGTCCTTTTGATACACGAATAGTAGTGAGTAGGATGCGTAATGTGTGCTCGGGTAGAGTACTTCTTTCTTGATGTTTTTCTCGACGTTTGACGTATCGAGGAGGTGCGAGGTGATTTGACATTTTCTAGACGATCGCTGAGGTGCTTTTATGAGATGGCTATACTTATATCTCGGGACTTCAGAGCGCGAAGCCAATGGACGAAAACTTGGGAGTATGATCCTGAACGCGTTTGCATGAACGTGTGATCGGTAGATACTTATGGTGTGACCAGATTTACGACGCTGGAGATTTCTGCACAGAGTGACTACGAGACATGATAGCCTTCAAGGATGCATTCCGTATGGAGGATTTGGTCGACGTGTGTTGACAGAAGAGCGATGACGTTCTTTCAGAACGAGACGATGGATAGCTGAGGCCTATGCTAGGACGAAATTTATTTTCGCACCGGATGAACGAGACGCGGTCGGTGATCTAGTGGTGATGATAGAGCAACGACGGGGAAAGTGTAATGGAGGGAGGACAAGTGCAGGATTGCACATAGTCCTTAGAAAGGAAATGCCTACGCTTGTAAACATATGATTAGTTTAAGGCAGGCTCATGTGGAGCATCGGTTAAGGCAAATGATGGGCTGTTGAAACAACGTGACGATGGTAGGTGAACTTTTGAGAGACATCAGGAGCTGATGATAATAACTCTAGTCTGGAGTAATAGGTGCTGGGTTAAGGGCACGTTGGATGCAAGATATTGAAGTAAAGTGATATAGAGACCAGTGTAGCTTTGCACAAGCTCCTGGAGATCATCGGAGAAGGACAAGGAAGTACCTTTATGAGTAAGGCAGTGGTGCCTGAGCTTTGAGACTTCTGCTGATTGTTTTTATAATGAGATAAGGGTTATTTAAGAGAATACCCAGTGATGAGACCCAACTGTAGGATGCCTGGTTTTGGGTCTTATAGGTTGACACCCCTGCTCATGGTTGGTCATGCCAACCGGAATTGTAGGGTCACTTGGGCGCAGAGTTAGCCAATACTTTTATATGGATGTTTACATTAGACATCCGTAGGGGCAATCTTTTGGTTTTGTCAAGGATTTGATTGTGGTTCATGTTAATTATGTTTTCTAATACATTGTGTACTCGATTAACGAATTTTTGATAACTTTGGATTTTTAATGTAAACTTTTTTATAAAATCGCAAAACCTGCGAGCTCACAAACTATTTATATAGTTGACCGTTTTCGAAACATGCTTTTCAGAAAAAACAGGTGTGACGGTTTTTGACGAGCTATTAGGTGCTCATTTTGAAGAACTTGTTGGTAAATTTTGGAGAACTTTTGGGTTTATATACTTTAGTGGTAGTTTGGTATTTCAGGACCTTTGGTTGTAGTCGGACATTTTTAGAGACTTTGTACTGATTTGGGATTGTATGTATTTGTACTTACGTTAGAAGCATGTAGTTTCTCTTGTACTTATGCTCAATGCGATATATCGGTTACATCTCGTACTTCCGCCTTGGCGAGGTGTGACATTTAGGCAGTGTATTTAAGTCCGGATCAGCCGGAGGCCACTTTCCGGTTGAACAACTAGATTGCGTGTTATGGCTAAACCAGATTGTGATGAAGAAGACACCAAAATGCTTTTAAGTTTGCATACCCTAAGACGGGTCCTCATTTACATAAGATAGAACATGACTGTGATGAGGAAGACAACGAATGCATTGAGTTTTGAGAGTGGTTGCAATGACTTTTGAGAGTGGTTGTAGTCGATAGAAGATAAGAGATGATTTGGGAGATAAAGAAGGTCTTGTGATTAAATACATGAGACATGAAAATTGAGGTGGAGTGTTCCAGAGTTTTAATCATTATAGTAGTAGTTTTTTTTAACAATAATATTTTCTTCTAAATACCACCTAAACCTGCATTTGCAGGATTTGAACCCACACTATTTTTGTGGAATCAATTACCAATGCCACTAGATCACAAGACCAGGACATAGTAGTAGTAGGTGCAATCTGCTTTAGCCAAAACAATCCATTGGAAACATTTTTGGTGTAGCGAGTACATGTACTTGCTACACTTTTTCAACACACGTGTCATCTCTAATCTGTCATCTTTTAATTTCACATATCCCGCTCACTTCTAATGCGCGCCCTTCTTCTAAAAACCCTGGAACAAAAAACGAAGGAGGAAACACTCCTCCGGCCGATTTTCGAGAGGAAAAACCTCTGAAAACCTAGGCGATTTCCGAGCAGGCGTATTTCGACCAGGCGTTTTCTGAGCAGGCATTTTTATCGAGCAGACGTTCACCACCGAAATCACTTCCTCCGCCAGAAACTTCCCTTCCCATCTTCTAAAGCCCGACGAACCACGTTTTCCTCCACCGGCCTCCTCCCTGTCACAACACCGGTAAAAAGGAACATCAGAGGACAAGCATAAACGTGTGTCATTTACCCCCAATTAAGCATGTCATAATAGCAAATGCTAACCTGAGCATCAGACGCGACAACGATTCAAACACTCCTCCGCTCACATTCATGTATTCTCTGTTGTTTACTTTGATTTAGGGTATATTTTTGGTGTTAGGGATTTTGCGATTAATTGATTTTGAGGCGAGCTGTTGTTTGAAACCTGTTTCTGATGCATAGGTCAATATTTGGGTAAATCTTCTCAATGTAGTGGAGTATCTTTAGTTGCACATGCTATGCAGATTGCTAGTGCAAAAGACTCCAATCCCGTGTATGGCGCCGTTACTTACTTCAGTCGTATAAAGGAGATATAGGAACTTGATTATCGCATGTTTACCGTTCCTGTTTTCATGTGTGATTGGGTTGATAGTCGTGGAGTAAAAAAGGATGATTTTGGATGCACAATGGTTAACTTTGATAGGCTTGGTCACCGGTCTGAATGCTTCATATTAGCTAGTCAAGCCAAACAAGTTTTTTATGTTCAAGATCAACAAGATAAGAATTTGTCTATTGTTGGTTTCACACCACATAAGATGTATAAATATGAAGAAAGTGTGAAACTGATGATATGTTGGAATTTGATGCTAGTGTTGATGTTACACTAGACTCAACTTTAGTAGACATTGACGATGATTTTTTGTGTACACGCCGGATGGCGAGGGCATATTAGTTTAAATTATAGTTTTTGGTATATTTCAATTCTTTATCAACTAACTATTGTTGGCTTGACACCATGATCTAACTCACTATTTTATTTGAATCATGTTGAAACGGGTTGTTTTTGTTGACATGGAATCGAATCATGATGAAGATTCCAATTTACAAAAGCCTGCTTTAGATCATGATGAGGAAACCAAATCACAAAGAGGCCCGACAATAAAACCAAAAGCTAATAAAGGGAAAACTATAATTACTTACAATAAAAGAGGTGTCCCATTTGGAGATGGAGCAAAGAGACTCGCTACTTTTGAGGGAATGACAGCAAGAACTATGGTTCCCATAACTTTTGACAGTTGGTTGGACGTACCCAAAGAAACAAAGAAATATTTATGGCAATATGTTTTGGTAAGTCTAACATCTGATCATAACTTATTTTTTGTTGAAAATAATATTGTTCATATTTTTTGTTTCAGACACATTTTGTACTTGACCCAAAGAGCCGGAAGCATAGTCTCCAATCAATCGGGACAAAGTGGAGAAATTTCAAACATATTCTATACAAGAAATTCATTAAGCCCCATAAAAAAGACCCTGGGGCGTTACTCAATCCTCTTGCTATTTATTCGTTCGTGAAAAAAGAACAATGGAAACTTTTCGTAGCACACAGACTTTCGAGAAAGTGGGAGGTTCGTATTTGTTCAAAGATCATTAAGTTTTAAAAACATGTATGACTGTTTAATGTTTCTAATGCAGGATAAAAGTAAGAAATCAAAAAATGTTCGTGCAAATAATAAATACAATCATCGTTTGAGTAGAAAGGGATATGCTGGACTCACTGCTGATATGGTATAAATTAAAATGATAAGAGTAGTTTACTTGTATTTGTTTATGTTAATTCACTTTTGTTATTCTTGATAATTTAGATGCAAGAAACTGGCAAGACGGAAGAGGAGATTGATAGGGCAACGTTGTGGAAGAAAGCAAGAGAATTGAAAACAAGAGGTTTCGACTCAAATGTCCAAGAAATTGTTGATAAAATTGTAAGTTTTTTTCTATTTAGTCTCGGATATAATATTTATTGTGTATATAATCTTTATTTCTATCCCAAATTATAGGATGAGCTACAAAATTCAGGATGTTTTGAATCATGTGGAACACATGATGTGCTTACGGAGGCCCCGGGTACCAAGGAATAACGTGGGCATGTACGTGGGATGGGTAAATATGTATAGCCACACCAATACTTTATGAACCAAAAACTGTTAAGCAGTACTTGGACACTGAGAAGAAGAAGTTGGATGAACGGTTCAACAAACTTGAAGAGGAGGTAGAGAAACTGAAAAGAGGTGTGACTAATGTTTTTGAAGCCGCAAGTTGCCAAATGTGGGGCTATGAAGATGATTTAGAAGACAAACCACATGAAGAATCACTTGTAAGTCTTTAAGTGTTTCGTTTTACAATAATTTCTTTATATTTTATAAGTAAGAATTCATTACAAGTCTTAATCCTATATTTGTAGGATAATTCATGTTATCTTGCGGTTGACGTTGCCTCAAATATAGTCGCCAAAGGAGCCATAATGAAGTATAGTGACTCGGGTATTATGAAATATATTTGCGTTATTTTACTACTTTATTTGGATCTTACTTTTTATATTCATATAATAGGTGAGAACATTGAAGTTATGATGGAAATATGTGTACAAGGAGAAGCTTTTCTACCAATTCCACTTGAAGAGGAGTTAATTATGAAGGTCAAAGATGCAGTTGGGCACATACTAAGTTGGCCGAGACATCTAGTCATTCGATGCTCCGACTTGGTAAATACAATATATAAATTACACGTACGTCACAAAACCTTTAGTCCGTAGCTAAATCAGTTTACTTTTGTAGGAAAAAGTGGTGGCGAAACCAAAGAGCAAAAAACGGCAAAGAGAACTTGATGAGGAAAATGGAAAAGAAAAAAAAAAACAGCCGGTAGAACCAGATGAAGTTGTTGAAAAAGAAAATGCAAAAGAGAACAGAAAAGAGAATGCAAAGAAGGATGATGAGATTGTGGAAAACAAAAAAGAGAGCGGAAAAGAAAAGGAGAATGAAAAGAAGGATGACGAGAGAGTGGAAAACAAAACAGAGAAGAAAAGAAAAGGAGAATGAAAAAGAGTTGTTGCAAAGAAGGATGACGAGAGCACAGAGGAAGACAAGGATAAGAATTGAAAACAATGTTCTTTTGAGAATGACTGCAACGATGGTTGATGGACAAGTTTCAAAGGTCGATTCTATAAAGGTGCAGTGTGAGGACGGTCTATATGGGTACGAGAGTTACACGTACTTAACTTGGGACGATTTTCAAGCGGTTTTTACCTTGGAAGAGCTGACCGGTGCTGTCATTACTTCTTATATGATGTAACTGCTTAAATTTAATTTAAATAACTTTTCGTAAAACACAATTTAATTAATTAGTTTACTCTTTGTATGATAACAAGAACTTGTTTGAGCAAATCAAGAATGGGTCAAAAAGAGATCATGGAATTTGTTTTGTGAGCCCAACTGCATCCTCGCCACGTGAACATAAAACGAAATCTAAAAATATCGATGATTCAAGTAGAAGCATTGTAGAGCGGTTGTCTAAAAGAAAGGACAATGACATCATTTTAATTCCGTATAATCCCGGGTTTGATTATCAAGTTTTATTAGCTTTAACTGATTATCAAGTTCCAACATCTTCATAACTAAGTTGTTTGACTAAATTTGGTTTTTGGTTTTTGTAGAAAACATTGGGTGTTGGCCGTACTAGACATGAAAACAAGTACTTGCTATTATCTTGATTCCCTTAGGGCTAGCACTGTCAATTAGAAATTGAGGCAAACTATAGATGCGTAAGTGTTACAAGTTATCTAAACATATTAAATTATATTCTTTGATATATTTGTTAATTTTTTTGTAGGGAAATTGTCTTATACGCTGCACAAAGTGGATCCAATAAGAGGGTTAAACTTAACTGGGTCAACGCTAGGGTGAGCATTTAATTACTTACAATCCCTTTTAATTGTCTTGTGTTTTAAATTCTGTTGTGGATATTGGGGTGTTTCTGAAAGTCAAACTGCAAGTCTTCATATGTGTTGTGTCATATAATCTTGTTAAGATATGCGTACTCTGAAATCAGTTAGTAAACTATGTTAATAGAGGATCATGTTTTAACTTTAGAGGTCATGTTTTGACTTTGATGCAGAATCCAAATTATTATTAGTATCAGAGCTCATTTACCTACCAATATGCTCAACATTAATAATACTTGGGCCGGTAGAGAGGCTGCAACAGCCATTGTGTTGCCTGGGCTGGTAGAGAGGCTGCAACAACCATTGTTTTGTGGGGATTTATTGGATTTGGAATACTTGACACTATCTAGCACTAAGAGAACATTGGAATGTAAAAAAGAAAATGATATTCCTAACTAAGAATGATTTCATTTAATTTACATTGCATTTTTCTTCAGGTATATATCTATATGTTCAGTGTGCACTTATGGAAGACCAAAACCTAAATTAAAAAGAAAAATAAAAATCTGTAGATATATAAAAGTGCACATTATATCATTGCTAGTTAAGTTGTTCTGTTGAGTTTGTAGATATGGATCTATTTGGTTGCTTTAGGCTTGAATTCCTGGTTGGAATCTTTGCTTTTGAATAATAGCTTTGGCCTTTGGGATTATTACATATTTGGTTGGGCTTCAGTGCTACCTTAGAAGATGCAAACTAGGCTCATTTTGACCCATAAGTAGGGCCAGTTAGATTTATGGTTTGTATAACATATGGTAGTGTGTAGTAGCTATCTGGTTGGCTTCAATGCTGACTTGATTTTTCTATGTTTTGAACTCCAGAAAATGGACATGGGACCCCTCTTTGCTCTTTCCATGTCGTCTTTATTTGCTTGTGTGTATATTAATATGCATAAACAACACTACCCACATACAACAACTAAGTCATCAATCTGCTTCTAGTTGTTTCTTTCAAAATAGTTAACCCCCATCCCAGTTCAATCAGTAGTTAATCAGCAATTACTTGTAATTGTTGTGTAGTGTCCATGTCAACCGGGAAGTATTGAATATGGATACTATATGCTAAAGTTCATGAAAGAGATAGTTGACGAAAGAGTTAAAATACTGGCCAATAACAATGTAAGTATATATATATATATATATATGTTTTGTGCACTTGCTAAATAGTAATATATGTATCTTTGATAACTATTTGTGTACAAATTTTTTCGTAGGTTGGGGGAAGCAAAGATGAATACACCGATGTCGATATTAATGGAGTTCGTGAAGAATGGTCGACTTATGTATCAAACTTTATTTTTCATTAAAACTTTGATATACTTTGAATTCGTAAACGACTTTTATTACTTTTAAATCGTTGTTTATATTTTATGAAATAGATTGTTTTGTCATATGTATTTTATTTTATATTATGAAATGTTTATTACTATTTTATGATATTAATGTGGAAAACTGGAAATTAATAATTCTATAATTTTTTTTAAACAGCTATAACAATTACACACATTAATGACAAAAAATGCACGTCATAAGTAGATGACACACATCTTTATTCTTGACAGGACTATCCTTGACACGCATTGCGTGTCGTGAAGGAATGCCATAAATGCGTGTCGTAAAAGCGTGTCATAAATGCGTGTCGTAAAAATATGACACATAAAATGCGTGTCATCTTCATTCTTGACAGGTCTATCCTTGACACGCATCCGCGTGTCATCTACCCCCTTTTATGACACGCAATGCGTGTCATCTAAGGTGTTTTTATCTTGTAGTGACAATCTGCCATCCTGGTTGCCGCTTGGATTTGTCAACCCAGATGGGTGAACTGAGAGAATCAATAGCGAAAATAAACTCAGATCACATGAGTCCGCGAAAGGGGAGATGGGGCATGAGACATTAAATAAGATTTTGAGGAGATTAAGCCAACTGATGGATATGACAGCGAAAGGAGACTGTATCTTTGCTACAAGCCTGTTGAACAGTGGAATGTATGAGTTAGATTTCGAATGGGGAAAGCCGATATGGTTTTATTTAATGAATGCTAGATTAGTCAGGCGTGTGGTGTTGAATGAAACGCTCAAGGGTGGAGGTGTGGAAGCCATAGTCACATTGAGTCCAGATGAGATGGAGATATTCGAGAGTGATTCGGAGCTTCTGTCCTACGCCACTATCAACCCTAGTCCTCTTCGATTTGTTCACTGAATGACATGGGCACATGTAATTTTATTACAAGTAGTTTACAATCCGCTTAATATGATGAATAAATTGTTAAAACCCTTGAATAAAAAGAAACAAATGAAATTGTTTGTAAGGTAAACGTAGAAAACCATTGATAAGGTGTAAAAGCAAAGATTTTTAAATCTTTTGATAAATCACATGGATGAAAAATGTACTTTTCTTGACTTTTATGATATGTGGATGTAGGTTTTAAATTTTGTATTGTCCTGGATAACCTTTGGAATTGCGTATTAGTTTACTTTCAGATTAAAGTATTTCATATGTATACAATATCAATAATCGAATAAGATAGAAAGTGATATGTAAGAATGTGATATATTCTTTGATGTGAAAACGGAGTTGTTAATTTTGTGGTTTTAAACATACCAAACACACTCCTTTATATTGGGATTGAACCATCACAACGATTCTATTGAAATGTTGCAACTCTTCATCAAAGAGTACGACATTTGGGTTTAAACTGTTGATAGTTATACATTTACAAGAGTGAAAAATACATGAGTGGTAAGTTACCACTGTTCGCCCAGTTGCTGACATCCGGTGCCACTGCTAATTAGTCGTCACTGCTGATCAGTGGCTTGCCATGCTCGTGAGTTGCTACAGGTCTAAATTTCGATTAAACATCAGTTGCCAGTAACTGATGATGATCATTAGTCATCGTTTTCTAAGTAATTTTCTACCAATCAGGCAAATCCGTTGAGCCTAATCCAACTCAAGAAATCCGTTTAGTTACTCCTATAGTTCATACAATATTTATACGTTTAGTAATATATCATAGTTAATAGTCAAAGAAATAACAAGACAAATCATAGATAGAAAACAAGTTTTAATAAAGTATCGAATAACATTACATAAATTAAGAAAAACTTATGTTAAAAATCACAAAAGTCACACTATTTATTTGAATGTTCCAAGTTTCAATAATTAACGCTCGATTTATATTTGATGTTGCTTGTTTGGGCATAATTTTAGAAAACTTGTTTTAATTTTTTGGATATAAACCATTTCTTTAGATGTTTAGAAAATAAACTCTTGTTTTTTTTCATAGAATCGTCGACGCAGTAAAAATACATGAGCATCTGATACGACGACGTTTTAACGACGACCTAAAGTCGTCAGCATAGACTGAGCATTACTGACAACATGTCATCGCTATAGGCGCGTTCTTAATTTTTTGCTAATTTAGACCTTTTCCAGACGACATGTCGTAGGTATACGTTAGACCGAAATGGTAAAAAGTAACCCGCCCTTTGGGTAGGATATCCCGATGACATGTCGTCGGTATAGGGGTGCCCTTTTTTTACTTTGCTTTTCTTTTAGTCCGGCTAAACTAACGAGCGTATGTGCGGGTTATATCCCGACGTCGTTATAGCGGTGCAATTCTTTTTTCCATCAAATAATTAGAACACGACATCGTTTCATCTAACCTTATCTTGACGACAGTGACCCCTATCCATTAAGAACAACATATTGTCTTTCTTATTCCTCTCTTTTGCATTCTCTCAATCCTTCCACCCAATCCCAGCGTCTGTCGTCGCCGTGAGCAACCATGAGCCATCTCCACCGCCTCCCTACTCATCTTCAACAAAAAGTAAGTATACTCCATCATTTATTGGGACTTCTACCCCCAAATTAGTGATATGGAGATTAACCTTGCCCAAATGTAGGTATAACCAAGTTGATTTTTGAAGAAAATCAAGTTTTAAAACTTCCTAGCATTTGTCCTGACGACATCTCGTCTCCATAGCCATTTGAAGGATGTTTGAAGAAATTTGAAGGCATATTTTAATGTATATGTGTTTTTTTTTCAGTTTAATTTAGTTGATTTTGTGTTTTTTTCTTTGTCAAGTTTGTGTTTGTATGTATGTATATGTTTGTATGTATAAATATATATATGTATATTGGTTTGCATATTTTTTATTTATATGTATAAATGTGTTTGTATGTATGTATGTATATAATTGTTTGACCCGAACTGTTTATATGTATGCATATGTTGGTTTGTATTTTTTTTATTTATATGTATATATGTGTTTGTATGTATTTTTATGTATATGTTTGTAATACGAACAATAAACGTTTGACCTGAAATTTATATGTATGTATACGTATATATGTATATGTATGGATAGGTCTGTATAAATATATACGTATATATAAGTTTGTATTTTTTTATTTATATGTATATATGTGTTTGTATGTATGTATATAATTGTTTGACCCGTTTGACTAACAGGAACTGTTTATATGTATGCATAAGTTGGTTTGTATTTTTTTTATATCTATATATGTGTTTGTATGTATATATTTAAGAAATTTTTAACGAAATTGTATATTAGCTAACCCTTTTCTACTACAAAAAATCACACGTAAAATCGTAGGCTTGATACCATGTGTAATATTGTGGAAATCCTCGATTAGGGTTTCATGGATTTCTAGTATATATAATTGTACACTACATGGAAAATAAATAATTACATTGTAAATCCTATACGTACTATATCTATACTTCTATATCTATACTATATAATAAATAAAGGTTTTTCATGCCATGTGTCACCTCCATATTTATTCTCATTATTTTTTTCCCGCCTCTCTCTTATTAAATACAGCTCTATCTTTTAATAATAATATATTTTTAAAGAAAATCCTAATATTTATATTGATAAATCTCCTGACATATTTTGACGAGTGTATGTGTTAAAAGATTATATTGTATTCCACGTGTTTATTCAACCCATGTAAAACATGAGTTTTTAAAAAATAAATTTTTTATTACTTAATATATAATATTATATTTATTCAACCCATACAATACACGGGATTTTAACCTAGTAATATGATATATTAGGTTTATTATCTAACATTGATATTTAACACAATGGATAAACCGTGTTCCCATCATATTCCCTGAATTGGAGGTTAGGGGTGAAGTTTTTTTTTAAGGTGATGGACAAGCATTTTTCAATTATAATTTTTTTTGGGCCAAAGCGACGGACAAGCATTTTTTCTTTATTTCGTTTGGGCCACAAAGTTTTGGGTTCCCTCTTATTCTTTTAGGTTTTCGATGGACAAGCATTTTTTCTTTATCATTTGCACTTGTATCAACATTAATCAAGCACTCCCTGACAAATCATTGTTGGAGGCTCAAGTTTCACATAGTCTAAAAAATTAGGAGGATGCATGATCCATCATGATTGGTTGATTTGATTGTTTAGCAATTTGTTAGTTATCAAAATATGAATTATAATGGCATTGTATTTTTAGTAGGTAAAATTCCCAAAATGCCTCTTATTACCAATTATTTCTCCCTATTTGTCCCATTAACGAAATTGTTCCGAGAATAACCCCTTTAATACCGTCGGATCTGTTGGTATAATCCTGTCAGACGACAGAGTTTAGAACCGGCTACAGCCCGTCACGTGTCCCAAAAAGGTTGGAATCGTCGGTATGTTTATAAACATCGGCGGACCCGACGGTGTTTTAGCGTCGTCTGACCGTGTTTGAAAAAATCCGACAGTGTTTGAAAAAAACGATGGTGTTTGTTTGAAAAATTCTGAAGGTATTTGAAAAAGTCTGACGATGTTTTAAACAATCCCAAGGAGTTATAGCGTCTTTCGATGGTGTTTGAAAAAATCCAACGGCGTTTCACAAAAATCCGATGTCGTTTGAAGAAAAAATTACCTCAACAATTTTGTTTGAAAAAATTATTGATTTTATTATATAAATACAATGACATATTACCTTAATAATTTTGTAAAAAAAAAACCACGATTCCAACCTTTTTGGGACACGTGGGAGGGTGTAAGGGTTTCGAAACACCGTCGTCTGGCAGGGTTGTAACGTCGGATCAGACAGTATTTGAGGGAAAATTTTTGGAAAAATTCTGTCAAATTAGGAACAGATTGAGGGACGTGATTAGTAATAAAGACATCTTGGGATATTCCTTTTTATTTTGTGACCGACCCGACTCATACCTAAAATTATGTAAGCCAAGTTTATAAAAATCCTAACACCAAAACTTTGTGACCCTGTAGAAAAAGTTCGTTCCTATCCACTGCAAGGATATTTTAAGTTGAACACCCCAAAACAGGAAGGATGAGAAACACAAGTTAGCATATATAGCTAGACATGATTTGAAGGCAAAATGTGCAAAATTGGTATAGTCTGCAGTTCATTTAAGAGTGAAAAATACAAAAAAATATATTCATGAAAATAGAGAATGTGATGTGTAAGCGTGTACGTGCAGGAATGGTGACATGCAGGAAGCTTCCGCGGATTTTTGGGTGAGAAAAAAGCCTTTCAGCTGGTGTCGTAGACTCATTAAAGTCTTTCTAGCCAAATTTAGTTCCAAGTCAGGAATCATAACAAGTTACAACTATCCGTACATATAGTACAACTTCAAAAGCACATACAATAAAAGTAAATACTAGGATGTGGGTTACTCTACTATAAGAGCACGGATAATTAAATTGTATATACATATTTTAGCTTGCAACCTATACAATGTTAAGATGTTTTATTTTATTTTCCGCTAATAGGTAGTTTGGTGTGATTCTATTAGATACATGTTATTTAGATTACTATATTGTATACTATAAAAAAAGCAAAAGAACGTTCGTTGGAGCCGAGGGTATGAGCGGGAGTACCCACTCTATCCTCTCGTATGTTGGTTTGTTTGTTAGGCAGTTTGGTGTGATACGTCGTATTTATTTTGTACATTATTATCTTGATATTATATTACGCTTAACTATATATTTGCTTGTCAACATTCGATCGACTCAGTGTATTTTCTTTTTTCGTCACAAGTTTACAAGGAATTCATGGCGGGTGTGCGGCTGAGAAGATCTAGAGCATCATCAAGATAGTTTATTTGCGCTAAAAAGATCGTAATGAATGACTTAAATTAAGGTCTTTGAGATCAGTCTCGATTTTGTTATTTATAAGTTCAGTCAACTTGCTAGCAACCCTGCAAACTTTACTTGCCAAGAATTTGAAGCTATATGATTCTAGCTAGCATTGGCGGATCCACATGTGGGGGGGGGGGGTTTCACCGGAACCCCCGAGTTTTGAAATTGTAGTAGAAAGCTATAAAAAAAAATGGGGTGAATCCTTTAAAATATACAGGGTGAACCCCCTTAAAAAAGTTGATAACTGATTAAGATCAGATTTTGAGATGTGAATTTGGAGTGGAATGATGTTTTGATAAATACCCAGAAATTAAAACTTTGAAAAGATTGAAAATTTGTTGTTATTTTGGGTAGGGATGAAGGTAGAATGATACGTGTGTGTGATGAACCTTACCCGACCCGAACAAGCAAAGCGAAGCGAACAGAAATTTTTTATGTCCGGCCCTATGAAATTGGAATATCTAAAAACAGTGAACCCCGTGGAAAAAATTCTTGGATCCGCCACTGCTAGTTAGATTACCAGAAATCAATCTCAAAGTGTTTGGTTAAAAAAAAAATAGTGTCTTGTTAGTTTTAAAACGATATTTGAAAACGCTACCGTTGTGTAGTAAAACAATATTCACTTTTAGTTACTAACCTTAACTAATTTACTCATTAAGTTTAACTAATAACACTAGAGGACAAAGGTTAATTAAATAGAGTTTAAAGATTTGAATAAAATGGACATAAAATCTTTTATAAGAAAGCAAGCAGTAGATCATATACGCATAATTTATTTCCAACAAATTAATCAATATGTATATTTTTTTAATAAGTATTTAAATTTCCTGGATGTTGTAATTGAATATCTTTGAAATTTAAAGGTAATAACACAAACGATGCCACAAGCCGTGGGTGGCATCGCCCGCCCTATATATACCCCTTAAAAGGCATTTACAAATCAAGTATTCCAAACATCTCTCTATTCCTCTCATGCATCTCTTTCTCTTGTGACTTAATAATACTTATTTTCCGACGGTTTTCCAACAGACGCGCGTCGATATACATAAGCATTTGAACAAAGTGTATCAAAGGTAGGACAATCAACCAAGTCTTGTGTTAAAAAGTTTTAATTCTGGACTGATATTATAATATTAATCTGTATGGTGTGTGTATTTGTTGTTAGATTCGAGGTATAGGGTTAAGGATGGAAGAGGTTAATGATCCTGTTATGGACCTTGAAATGCAGCTTGTGTCGTCACAACCTGCGGAGAACCATGGTGGTTGTTCCAGTGCAACAAGACTAATACATAAGGCCATACTAGTCATCCAGTGTTTAGAAAAGTTTCTTGCAGGAGCTAATCAGGGGTGTTCACCTGTTTCCAGGGTTTCTTCATCGAAAAGCGTTGATAGCAGTCCGGAGCATGATGAAAATGTTAAATAATCACTCCCACATCCTATATATAATGCATACTCCTACCTGCATAATCCATGAATCATAATTCATAATATTATCAGATCAATAAACTATATGCATGTATGTATATGGATCTACCTATATATATATGCATATATGTACATATGAATTTCATATGTACATATATGCATATATATAGATAGATCCATATACATACATGCATATAGTTTATTGATCTGATAATATTGGATTTTTTTTAGATAGGCACTTAGGGGATTACCAGATTAGTTTTGGTTTGTAGGTGAACTTTGAACGCATTTTGGTATCTAGGTAATGTGCTGGTTGGATAAGCGGATTCAAGAAATTCATGCGAGTAGAATCTGCTCGTGCGAGAAGTAGATTTGCTTGAGAATGTTTGTTTAACCAACATATTACATTGAAAACAAAATGCTTTAAAAGTTCACCTAAAAACCAAATTCAATCTCTTAAGTCCCCTATAAATCTAAAAAGGTTCATAAACATTGATTTCTATATGTACAGGCTAGATATGAAGACAACGAAGAGGTCGTTGTTGAATGTGTCAATTCAGAACAAACTGCCCCATTGCTTAAGAGCGTGGATAACGCTTCACATTCAAGGAAGCCGTTAAGAAAACTTATCCATGTCCTCCATTCAATCCGAGCCTTTAAAGCACATGAAGCATTGGCCACTGCTTATGATCATTGCGGCAGCTCTGGCACAACTGAAGGAGTAAGATTATGTTTCCTAGTAAAGCTAAGAAGTTCATTTTCGCTACTAAACTAATATGTTATTGAAAAATACAGAAGATTCATATATGTATTTTTTATTAAATTTAGCAGAAACCAGAAGTTGCTGAAGCAAGTGATAGTTTAGCGACTCCATCTGAGCACCATGTAACCAGTGGTCAACTGACGAATAACGAGATAACTGCCAATCAGAGTAGCCCAATCCAAACCATCAAAACCATCTCAACGATTGTACGGCAGAAGGATTTTCTCACCCTTACAGAATTCGGAGGTTTACGTGGAGTTGAAGATGCACTATGTATAGATTCGGTCAATGGAATCTCTGAAGTCGAAGCTCTAAACCGTAGGGGACAACATGTGTTCTCCCCAAGTCTAGCTCCTACACACACATTCCTTCATTTTGTATGGGAAGAAGTCAAGAAGAAAACTATTCTCCTCCTTTTACTTGGTGGAGTACTATCAACTGTATTTGAGATCATCCAAGATGGTCTAAACTATGGTTGTTATGCTGGAGTAGTTGTACTCATCGCGATCATTCTTATAACTTTCTTTGCTTCTATCCGCAAGTACTGGCAAGAACAAAGGGCACAAAAGAAGCTACAAAATCACCAATTTGTAGAAAAGAACATGGAAAACGTCCATGTTAAGAGGGGAGGTGAACCTAAAGTTATTTGTAAATCCGAGATAGTATGGGGTGATATTTTGTCATTAAGGAAAGGAGATGAAGTGCCATGTGATGGTTTGTTTGTAGGTGGTGAGCCACTAGAGCTCGACTATGGGAGTGAATGTTGTATAATTAATCAGCAGAACCCATTTTTGTCATATGGTGAAAGAGTGATAAATGGGGAAGCTCGAATGCTAGTTACATCGACAAATATGGGTACAGAATGGGGTGAAATGATGAGCAAAGCCATCAGTGACCTAGACACGAGGTTCAAGTTAGAAACCCAACTCGACAAGTTGAACATTCGCATGCACTATATTCGGATCGTTATGAGTATACTGATCATCCTTGTGTTATTTGTCCGCTATATGGTTGGAAAATTAGATGATCATAATGCTTATAGACCAGACCTAACAGCTGCACCAACTGTGATGAAAAGCTTTGCAAATACCTTCAGAAAGATCATTACAGAATCTAGCTACACAAACAAATCTCTAACAAAATTACTATGTGTATCGCTGGTTGGTCTAACGGAGGGGGTACCTTTTATTGTTTCAGTCGCAATTGTTTACTGGAATCACATAACGCTATCTGGCAAAGCCACTGAACAGGATCCACATGGTGTTGCAAAGATGGCGCACGTTACACAAATTTGTACAGACACTTTTGTCACTGAAGATGAGATGGAGGTTGAAAAGCTCATTATTGGGGGAGGAGAATATATAAGTGGGCTGACTACACCATACCCCATTGTTACTGAAGTAATACGTGATGGAATTAGCATATTGAAGCAGAAACCATTTCCCCGGGTGAAAGATGACAAGTTTGGATTTAAAAGCGAAATGAGATGGAAAGTTATAGAGATGAAGGGTGCAAAGTCGTTTGAAGAACCTTGTGGTGTTTTGATGAGGGGAACTGAAGAAAGTGAAGAGTTAGTTTGGCATTTTAATGGACCAGTGAATGAAATCCTGAATATGTGCAAACACTACTATGATAAAGAAGGGCAGAAAGCACCCTTGGATGATGAAATGACACAAATATTTGTCCAAGCTAACCAAGACATACAAGATGAACATAAACTAACAACAATTGCATTTGCCTGCAAGCCTGTACGTGTTCAAACAGAAGATGTGGATGACTTGATCTTCATAGGTTTACTAGGCCTGAAAAACAAGAATAGGGACGATACCGATACACAAGTCAAAACATTGAGAGACCGTAGAATCGAGACTGTAATCGTCTCAAGCAAAAAGATATCAGTTCTGAAAGACATTGCTCGAAAATGTGAAGTTGTCACCAATGATAATTTAGAATCATTGGAGATTACAGGTGAAGTTTTCAGGAAATACACAAATAAAGAGAGACTTGAAAAAGTAGATAACATTCGCGTTCTCGGTGAGGCGCTCCCATCTGATAAATTACTCCTTGTAGAGACTATGAGGGAAAAAGGTAGAGTGGTGGCGTTTCTCGGACAAAGAACAGATGAAGCCCCTGCACTAAAGAGAGCCAACATAGGAATAGCTATGGGAACATGGAGCTGTAAAAAAGCAATAGAGAATTGCGACATCATCATGGATGGGAGATTTGAGGACTTAATCAGCATGGTTGATTCTGGAAAATGCATCTACCAAAATATTCAAAGCTTTCTCCAGATTGTTCTGATCACTAATATCAGCAGCACTTTGATAGGCTTTATCGAGACAGCAATTTTCGGTGATGCTTCTTTAACAATATTTCAGTTGGCATGGGTAAACTTAGCAGTGGCTATTCTTGGTGGTGTGGCATTGCTTACTAAGGCAGATAAACCAGTGAGCTCGGTTCCAATTAGTTGTGAACAATCATTTATAACAGGAGAAATGAGAAGAAACATACTATTCCAGGTTTCGTATCAGGCTATCTGTTCGGTTATTATTCAACTTAAAGGGTCTGCCATCCTGGGTCCAAGTGATGAGATGACGACCGTGGCCTCTAACATCTTTATTTTGTCTCAGCTTTTTAATATATTCAATGCCAGGGAGATACAAAAGAAGAACTTTTTCAGAGGTATTCATCGGCATAAAGAGTTTTGGGTTGCTACAGCTTTGTTTATAGTTTTACATGCTGCTTTTGTCATGGGTCAAGATATCCTTGGTTATGGGACACAATTGAAATGGAAGTTATGGGCTGGTTGTGTTCTACTTGGTGCGGTATCATGGCTTGTTGATTGGCTTGGAAAATGCATCTGGTGGTTTATCAAGATACTTGTCAATAGACTACGAAAGACATGATGTTAGTTTCTCTTCCTCAAATATGCAAATAATATTTAGTTAAGAAACTTGTACTCTAAATTGTTGTTTTTGCAGGAAAAATCTCTAGGATTTAAAGATTGATGTAAAAGTTCAAAGTATAGAAGATGATCAAGGGATGCTTTCCAAATCCAATTAGATGATCAAGATACTGTCTCACCGCCAAATAGTAGTTTTTCATCTGTAATTGAGTTCTTGTTGTTGGATTAATCAGGTTCGTTCACGGGTACTGGGTCACGCATACGGGTTGCGAGTCACGGGTTATTTGTTTCCAAATGTTTTAATATCGAATAAAGGGACGAGTCATGTGTTTGACCGGGTAATGAGGAGGACCAAGTAATTGAAAGTGAACGTGTGGAAATTGGAGAACAAGTAAGCTTCAAATGTTTGTTTGCTGAAACACAGGAATACGTGGACTGAGCGTTTTATTTTGCATGTGGATTTTATACTTTTATTTATTATAAATAGGAGTTGTAGTTCTTTTATGTATTTTAAGCTTTTCGTTGTTTTCATTCCAAATATTGTAATATTCTGGAGTTATAGAAAAGTCTTGAAAAGCCATTTTCTTCTTCAACTACATACGTGATTGTGTATGTGTTTAATTGGGGCCTGAACCAACACTTGTGCGTTGCGTTTTGTAATTCTGTATGTTTCGTGTGTAAACGAATTAGAGGTATGTATAGTCATTTTATAGATTTTGAGTTTACAATGTTCTTGGTACTCGTTATTTACGGTTTTATAGATTTTGAGTTTCAAGGTTCTTATTAAACTCATTTATAGATATAATTGTCTCATTTATGTGTGTGTGTGCGCGTTTGCCTTTCCACTTCTTGTGTTGTGCTCTTAAGTCCATTTTCAACATAATATAAGTAGTGTTGGACAAATCGTGTAACCAGGTTAAATTTCTTCAAATAAAACTATGGTTAATTTATATAACTGAGTAAAAAACTAAACTAATACATGTGTTCACCTTATGGTCATAAAAAACTAATACAGTAACAAACGTGATCAATCCCCTTTCTAAGTTTATATGTGAGCATTTAAATTTGATTTTTCTACACAGCTTCCTCATTTACTAGATTCATTTCTCTTGAAAAACAACATACTTTGAAGCTTCTATAAAGCTCCTGTCGAAGTTTGTTATAACATCATCTAATGTAATATTACGACGTTGAAAAGCATGGTAAGCAGAGTCTGCTTCGCCAACGAGATTACGAGATATTCTCTACAAACAAAATTTCTCTCGTATAATTAACCGTGAGCGACTAGGAGCTATGTCCGAGGCTCAACCATGCGAGGATGCTAATAACTTGTTTTAGCATTAGGATTTACCTAATATATCAAAGGGGAATTCGAATAATTAAACTTAGTTACATGTTAGGAGGCGCTGAGTGCACGCATATCCTAGACTAATCTGATTTCCTACTTCGACGAACAACGGGGTTCAAGGGGCAGCGCCCTTGTCTGGCGCCCACCGAATAGCGTGTCAAGCGAACAGTGATTCATGTAGCGTCGAGTTATGTCATCAAAACATTGTGTCAAGCGAACAGTGATTCATGTAGCGTCGAGTTAGATCTGTTAACAAAAACGCATATACTATTTCCATACTTGCTAGATTATTCGATATATGGAATAACTCATCGAAATACTTCAATCTGAAAGTGATTCACGATTCATAAAGACCATGAAGGATAAATACCTACAATTCAGGCCCTGAAGTTCTAAGTTCGAAGCTTCGTCTCTTCTCTTACTAGTAGCAGATTTTTCTAACAACACTACCCTCTTTTTATCTATCATTTCATTATCCTAAAATCAATTATTGTTATTCGAGGTTGCACAATATGAACCAACTGTATAGGTAGTTTAATACTTATTCTACATAATTTATAACGACCGTGATTACATTTACAACAAAATAAGCAGTCCAAGATTATCATGTAATGCTAAAACATATTAAAAAAAAAAAGAGAGAGTGTGAAAGCGCGTACCTCACAAAAGAGATCTAATTCTTCATCATTTATAAGCCCCAAAAACATAGAATAGCAGGGTGACATGAAGCTTCGTTTATTTATGAATGACGAGATCAAAGACCCAGCAAAAGTCTTTCTGGCGTGGCGTGTAGTACATATGGACATGTTGACCGAGTAAACCATGTTGGGGGTCACCGAATTGAATGGTTCAAACAAGGAATTTAAACAAATTACAAGTATTACTACATATATTACAACTTCAAAAGCACATACAATAAATTTAAATACTAGGTTGTGGGGTCCCCTAGTACGACATACCACAAATAATAATTGTATATTTTGGCTTATGTCATGGAAAAGAAGATCTATGCCGACAGCTTCTGTGAATAATCATTCAACTTTGCACATTAGATGTAAGAACCACGTTTTAGTTACTTTCTACCAAAAAGAGAAATTTTCAAATAAAAACTGCAATGAAATTGCTGTGCAAGATCAGTGACCAACCCAACACCCTTCAATGAAAACCCTTTCTTAACCTTTTGATCTTCAATTCCCGTTTACATTATTTTCTCACACTCAACCTAGAACATGTAAATAATGGACCATATATATGGCTCTCCGCAACGTTAAACCCCATCCTTCACACATGTAGGCCTCGTCAGCAAGCCAAATCAGATTTACACCAATTCTTCCCACAAACATTTTTTACCCTCAACACTATCATAGCTATCCTTCCCACATGCAAGCCGCATTAAATACTAATTGTGTGAGAAGAAAAAAATTAAAGTATAAGGATGGCGCACCTAACCAAGGGCGGAAGCCAAGTGTAGAGGGTGCCTCAATGCTTGCCCCTCCCACAGCGGGTGCCACCTCACCACGTGCAGCCCTCACGGGCGCACTTTGGAGAGAGTCTATGGAATATGTGAATTTGAAGTGGTACACAGAGCGAAAGCATAAATAGTAAAATACAATAGAGATACACTAAGGTTGGTTAATTATTACTAACACCATATCTATTACTAAGTAAGTGTAAATCACTTACCTTTTGGCTTGGACGCATCCAATTGATTGATTACCTAAACAATTCCACACTTTTTAGTAATCTAAAGGTCTAGTTCAATCACCAATTAAGGTTACAACACTCACCCAAGACCTTATAATCTGTAATCATCTAAGATTGGTTAATTTACCCAAAGCCAATCCTAGCTCTATCACCCCATAACCAACAATCAATCCATTTGACCCGTTAAGGTTTTCCGAAGTTCATTAAAACCTTAATTTCATAAATCACCCATTTTGATTGCGGCTTCTACTAGGTTTAGTGTTTATGAACATACCACAACAATAATACACTGTTCAAACACCATACAAAATGTAACACATCGAATATTTCAAAGAAACAAAAGTACAAGGACTAAAGAAGAAAACTATTCCAACTTCAAGGACTAAAGATGGAATAATGGAAAAATCCGTCCTTGACGGACCGTCATCGTGGATAACCGTCCGTCACAGCCTTAACGGACCGTCACCTAGCCTCGTGACAAACCGTCACGATCTGAAACGGTTCGTTACGTGGCCAGGAAGTGCGTAGCCGCCAAGGAATTGGGTGACAGACTGTCACCACCTGTAACGTTCCGTCACAACTCGAATTTTTTCCCTATAAATAGATGATCGATGGAAACTCCATTTGACACCCCAAACACACATTTCACGCGCGCGCGCACACACACACATTCGGTAAGTCATATTCCTAGCCCCGGTTTGTGTTAGCAAGTTCGGTTTATCCTGAGTTCGCCAACAAACGCATTAGATAGTCTTGAGGTAAGGTTCCGACTATTCATTTAAGATCCGGTTATTTACCATTGAGCTACGTATGCTTAAATTAAGAAATGTTACTATGGTTTATGGTATTGTGCAAAGTATTTGTGCTATCTCAGTTAAACTAAGCCAAAATATTATCAAGGTGAGTTCCGCTGAACTTAGATGTGTATTTATTTACATAGTTGATAATTTTGAAACAACTATGTTCCATTTGTTGTAATTCCCTATTCCATTTATATATAACATGTAATATAGGTCCTGAGCAGAACTGAGAGAACAGATCTGCGGAGAAAATCTTCAACCGATCCGAATCAAGAGGCGGAATCCCTTGATCCGGTATCACTCTCGAATCAGAAATGGGTAGAGACGGGTGCGGGAATCACATACACGAACATAAATATATAAAAGTGAAAAAGAACACATAATTAAAGCATAAAACGTATGATTCTTTAATTGATATGAAAAAATAAAAAGCTCCTCACACACTCTACAATTAGTCTCACCCCAGGGTGAGCTCCCCCTGGGGTGGTGATTCCCTCTACAGACACACACTCCTCCTATGAGATAATCTGCTATTTATAAGAGGCCAAACACATGTGCCTTGTTTTCCAAGCCACCGCCAAAAGGGCCTGAAAAAAAGGTATCGAAACTAGGTAGTTTCGATTAAACAAATGTTCAGCAAAACTAGTAGTTTCGATACTGTAGTTTCTATTGACAACATCAGTCTTAATTTTATACCCAACAATCTCCCCCTAGACTGATGCTATCAATTCTTGTCCGACTTTGTTTTTCGTCTTCAAAAATTGATTGATGATCCAATACCTTTCGTTGTAATTCTCCCCCTCAAGTGTAGACTGTGTTGTCAAAAGCCCTCAAGGCGCTCGCCTAGGCGCAATTTTAAGGCCCAATGCAGCTATAACGCTTGGAGGTGGCCAAGGGGCAGGTCTGGGCTTTTTTTTGCAAAGGCTAGCTCAGGCGTGGGCTTTTTGTCAGGTGCCAAACCAACCCATGCGAGGGCTTTATTCATTCAGGCACAATCCTATAATTAATTTTGATTTTTTTGAATTTTTTAGACTATTTTTTAGTCTGTCACTGGCGGCTGGCCCTAGAAAAAATAGGGACTACCAAATTAAATCCAAATCAATGTATAATATCTTTTTTGTTTTTTTCCTCTACGTGCGCCTTTTTTATCTCAGACCCTCGCTTTTTTTGCGCCTAGCGCCTAGGCCCGGGGTAGTGCCTATACGCCTTGAGTGCGCCTATCGCATTTGACAACACAGAGTGTAGACCCTCCTATCTTGTAGGTAATTGATAAAGGTTTGAATCCCAAGTATTTAGCAGTAAATAACCATCTTTTTACAAAGATTCTTGACATTCTCGAACACTTGATCAACTTGTGCCTTCTGTCCCCCTAAAAAAAGGTCAATTTTAAGTGGAGGCTCACTTTGTCTTGCATCTTCATAACTCTGCTGATACTCTGAAGCCTTTCGTGGTGATTCTCCCCTTGAAGTGTAGAACCTCCTATATCTAGGCAAAAGATAAGGGATCGAATCACCACGTAATCAACAACCAATGATCCAGTTCGTCATAAATATGCTTGACTTTGCTACCCACTGCTCAAAATTGAACTTTAAATGAAGGAATTACGGCTGGCTCAGGCATAACATCATGTATATCGTCGAATAAACGAAATTTTCGAAAACCCAAAAATGTTGTCTCCAAGTTTTTAGCTAAAACTCCCCTCTATCTATGCAATGTCCTGAGCAGACATGAGAGAACAGATCTACGGAGAAAATCTTCAAACCATCCGAATCAAGAGGCGAAATCCCTTGATCCGGTATCACTCTCAAATCAGAAATGGGTAGAGACGGGTGCGGGAATCACATACACGAACATAAATATATAAAAGTGAAAAAGAACAAATAATTAGAGCATAAAACGTATGATTCTTTGATTGATATGAAAAAATAAAAAGCTCCTCACACACTCTACAATTAGTCTCACCCAGGGTGAGCTCCCCCTGGGGTGATGATTCCCTCTACAGACACACACTCCTCCTATGAGATAATCTGCTATTTATAGGAGGCCAAGCACATGTGCCTTGTTTTCCAAGCCACAACCAAAAGGGCCTGAAAAACAGGAACAAATGTTCAACCGAAACTAGTAGTTCGATATTGTAGTTTCTATTGACAGCATCAGTCTAAATTTTATATTGTAGTTTCGATATTGTAGTTTCTATTGACAGCATCGGTCTCAATTTTATACCCAACATGTAATAAGCGCTTTATACGTTCTAAAGTTGATGGGACCTACGGGTGGGATTGATCACCTCATTATGTTGTGCCTTTGTGTTACCAGTGATGGGTAATGTCGCCATTTATATATATACCTCATAAGGTCACAACCGTCATGCTAGTGAGTGGGACATGGGAAATTACTATTTGTATTTCAAAATATATTTTGTTTAAACGCAAGTTTAAACATTTGTGGTTTATGAACTCACCAACTTATGTTGTCCTAGTTGCTTTTAAATCTTTTTAAATCTCACATCTCAGGTGAAACTTAGATGGCTTTAGCTGTGGGCATTCCAGGTGGATAATTGGTGAGCAAGACAGGTTGTTCGGCTGAAGACATGTTTTGGAAGGACAATAAGTCCCGTTGTTTGAAGTTCCTGATAGGAACCGGTAGTATGATGTAATAGCCTTTTAGTTAAGATTGTAAAACATTGTGATTATTAAATAGAAAAGCTTATGGTTTAGCTTCCACTATGTGTTTCTATAGCATTCGTCACGACTAACCAATACATGGGACTAGGGTGTGAAACAAAATCCCTCATTTGAAAATCCCCAATTTGGGTTCTCAAGAACCCCTAACTTTCTAAATCTCCAATTAAGTGAAATTAATATGAATTGGTTAAACAACTAGCTTTATATAAGTTAGATGATCAATCCTAACCAATATTTGATTCACCACCACCCTCAATTCTGTCAATTAGGGTTCATCAACCCAACACCCTTCAACAACACAAACATGGAGAACTTTCAAGGATTAGAAGCACTTGTTGTTTAGATGGGATTATGCTGATAAAAACATTTAAAACAAGCATGCCATCACATGTTCTTGAGTTCTTCGTCTTGCTCACCCTTTCTACTCTCTAATTCACGACACACACACTTTCCAATGTGTGTCGCCACCCTAAAGCCCCACAATAATTAGGCTTGTGAAAACTACAAGAGTGGTCCTTGTACTTTCATGTTTTACTACTCATTCGAAAATTAAGAAAGTCCATTATTTGCAACAAGCCTCCAACTTTCATTTATTATTTATTTACACCCCTATAATATAATTACTATATTGTATTTTATAAACCCGAAATTTTGGTTCGTTACATTTATACCTAAAATCATGCTTTGACCTCATGTTCCCAAAAACCATACCATACTGTAACCGAAGAATCTAATACAATAGGGTATAATGACAACTCATGTTTCAATTCTGAAGACCTTAATCACTTTCATTCAGATGATCTAAAGGGGATGGATATGCTGCATCCATTGGCCATGTTAAGTGTAGTTGGATTAGATAATACAAAAGAATAGGCACATTTTTTTTCTCGTTTGAACAATGCAACCATAGGTATATTAGCAAGTCCTAAATCAATTGTTACAATTCTTGGGCACTTTGTAAGGGAATGCAAGATGCCTCAACTAAATCAAAGTCATGTTTTTACCCTTCCAACTCAAGGAAATCAGTCAGTTCCAACAACTTCTTATATGCCCAATCGTCAAACTCTTTCTACATAGAATGATGAACAAAGAAATAAGCAACGTTTCTTCACAAAAGAACACTTTCACTAGATGAGTGATCGATGTCGTTTGGTCGGTCAAAAATATAGATTTAAATAGTAAAAGTGGAAGTCAAGTCGTCTCCACGAGTAGTATGTGGAAAGTGCAGTTTTGTCACAAGTATTGTAAGACAGAAAATTACAAATACTGATTTGAATTGGTTTCAGACAATAATAAGAAAAGTAATCCTCTCCGGGGTTCAGATTCGCAAACACAAGCTATCTCTAGTTTACTTAGCAAGTAATTACATAGACATAATCACACACGGTTCAATTGAATTCAGTGAAAATATTAGAACGAGCTGTAAAGAAAGCCTATTCATGTATAATCAGTTTTATATTAACCAATTGACACTCAAACCTCACAACGTACCTGATGTAAAGAAACCTGAGACTGATGAGACTCGAACAACAATTCGAAATCAATAAAAACAGTTTAAAGCATTCAACCAATAAATGTAATCATATGGCTTAAGATGCCAATCAAAATCACAAACCGAGTCTAAGTATTCCAAAAAATAACAAGTACATATACAAACACTACACCGAGAGAAAATCACGAAAGATTTAGCTACTCATAATAAATAAAGAATCAAATACTCTCACTATACGATTCATCAAAAACAAATAATTAAAAACAAAACCTCAAATTGTTGTCCTTTTTTTTTTGCTTGCATCCAAATCCACAATTGCCAAATAGCCTAGGGCATTGCACCCAGGTTTCCGAAAATTCCTTCTTTGTGTGCGTAAAACTCCCAGCCGCCAAAGATGATCCCCAAAATTGTGACATGCTTCTTCTTTTATTCTTCACTCTTGGGCTAGTGCGGATCCGGCCCAACCAAAGACTAAATCCATAGAATTTTTTACCCCAGATTGAATCTTCCTTTTCTTTGATGTAGCCCACGAGTCCATGTAATTTAATTACTCATATGATTTTGTTATGACTCCAATTTGAATTCATGTGGTCCACGTGAGTTCCTGTGACATCAAATGGAACTTGAAATTGAAATATATATGTATATATAATAATTTAAACATTTAGTTTCCATCTAATTTAATTTAATTATCTTTAATCATAACCCTATAAGATATAAAAACAATGTAAACTCTCACACAATTAGGATTAAAAACATACAATTATACACAATTGGTACGGGTCAATCACCCACTCATCAATCAGCCTAGGTGAGGATTGTGAACATGATCTCATGGCTAATTTTGTTTATCATGAATTCATATCAAGTATCAAATCCATAATGCACCCCTACTCGTGTTCAATCCTCCACAATTCTTGGGCACTTTGCAAGGGAATGCAAGACGCCTCAACTAAATCAAAGTCATGTTTTTACCCTTCCAACTCAAGGAAATCAGTCAGTTCCAGCAACTTCTTATATGCCCAATCGTCAAACTCTTTCTACATAGAATGCTGAACAAAGAAATAAGCTACGTTTCTTCACAAAAGAACACTTTCACTAGAACAGCCTAGGTGAGGATTGTGAACATGCTCTCATGGCTAATTTTGTTGTATCATCAATTCATCTGAAGTATCAAATCCATAATGCATCCCTACTTGTGTTCAATCCTATGCTAAGATCAATATAACTAAATTTATCAATAACTAACCTGATGAGATATCAACTGTGCCTAAAGAACAAGGTGCTAGTCTTGAATGAAAATTGAATTACACACTCTAGAAGTTTATGAATTCAAGCACAGAAAAACCTTCAAATCAAAGTAATGCTTGTGAAATACCCATATGCAAATCTTAATTACAAAAACACTCTCAAAGACCTAGAGGTGGTTCTTTGAGACTGCATCAAAAACTTCTTGATCGACTCAGAATTTATTTCCAAGGAAGACTTGGAATGTCCGCTTAAGATCAACTTGAGTGGTAAAGAATCCAAAATACAAAAGAAATACGAAATTCTTGACACCACTACTAGAAAACACGTATATTTTCGACAAAAGTTTCTGACAAGTTACTACCAAAAGAAATTTCCCACAAGTTAGAGACAACTTTCCGACAAAACAAAAACAAAAAAGTAACCATAAGATTTCCTATAATTTTTCGACAAATTTATTAAATAAGTTAACTTATATATTTAATATAATCATCGGCATGTTGTTGGAAATTACCTACAAAAGTTTTTTGTCGCTAATTTATCGGAAAATTAGTCGGGACTTTGTCGAAAAAAACATTTCTTACGGGGGTTATTCCAACAAACACTTTTTGTTTGAAAAAAAAAACATTTCGTACGGGGTTTTTCCAATAAATTTTTTCACGAAATCTGCTGTCTCAAATTTTTCATTGTTTTGGTAGTGCACGATACCTAGAAAATCCTTAAACAAGACGTCTGAACAATGGATTCATTAAAAACATCCATGTGTTACTAAAAAAGGAATATTGTCCTCGGACATTCTAAATTAATCCCTAGATCCCACAAATATTTATGTTGTTAAACATGACGTGTGAATTTGTAAAAAGAATAATCATATTACTCAAAAATTGCTTTCAAAATCCCACAAATATTTATGTTGTTAAAGAAGAAAAATCTTAAAGCAAAAACTGTTTACAGTCAGCGGTGTCTCGGAGCCCAAGCTGGCATCGACGGTCGATTGGGACCCGTTTTCACGGGGCCCTAAATTAAATTTTTTTTTGTGTATATATATAAATAGTTTTTTTTTAAATTAGAACCAAAATAAATAGATGAAAATTTTGTCGAGAGACCCATAAATAAAAACCCCAAAAAATATTTAAATATAAACCTATTATCAACTATTTAACTATTACCATACTCATTTAACCCAATAACTTAATTTTGTTAAGAGGCCAATAAACAATACATTTTTCTTTTAAATGCTAATGTGGATTTTTAAATAAAAAAAGATATTAAATTTGGGATTTTGAATTTTTGGTATCAATTGCCATTTGGTATCGAATACTAGACATGGTCAATACATTGAGCAAAAAGTTACAATCGGGTGATATGCTTCTTATGATGCTATTAAAGAAGTGAACAATTTGATTGAATTCTTCAAGAAATTTAGAGAACCGGGTTCTCAGATTCGATAGATCAAGCTAAGAAAATTGCCATTGAAATGGATATTGACTTGATATTCCCTCATAGTCGCCCGCTTCGTAGAAAAAAACAATTTGATGAGAATTTAAGTGACCAAGAAGTTTTATTTTCAGCTGAGGTTAATTTTAAAGTTAACTACTTTTTATATATTGTTGATCAAGCGTCTACTTCACTTGAAACAAGATTTGAACAATACAAAGACTATGAAAAACTATTTGGTTTTTTGTTTCCTGATAACTTAAAGTATGTTGAAGACAAAGAGCTTAAGTCGTGTTGTATTCTTCTTGAGGATACACTGAAGTATAAAGGAGAATCATATATTAATGGTGTTGAGCTTTATATGGAGTTAAAGTCGTTTGACACTATATTACCTAATGATATTTTCAAACCTACTAATGTTTTAAAATACTTGAAGCAAGTCCATTTTTTTTTCTAATGCATTAATTGAATATCGAATCTTGTTGACTATTCCAGTAACAGTGACATCTACATAAATAAGATTCTAAAAATTGAAGTTATTGAAGTCGTACTTACGATCGAAAATGTCTCAAGAAAGACGTATTAATGGATTGACAATGATAGCTATCGAGAACGATATATTAGATAGTATCAATTGTGAAGAATTGATCAACAACTTTGCTTCAAAAAATGCTAGGAGAGTCTCTCGATTCGTTTAATTTTGCTCAGTTTATTGTTTAACTTTGTTTTGTATTTGTTTACCGCTACAATAACGTTTTTTTGTTTATTGTTATTACAATTATCTTCGATCTTTGGAAAAAAAATTATATTTAAGTGCCTATTTTTTAGTACTCGTCTGTGACACCCAAAATCTTGAAGACGTACCTATTTACGGTACCACTAATCTCATGGAGGTGAAGATAAAAAGAATCAGACAAAGAATAAGGATGAAGAATGTTGAAATGTATATTAGTGAAATAACCGGGTTTTTAAATACATAATACTAACAATAATAATAATAATAGTAATAAAAAAAATATATAATAAATAATCATAGCCCTAATAAATGATTAAATAAATTTTATTATATTTTTATATGACCGACTCTATTTTGTTCCTTGAAAGTTTCTTTGATTTCATTTCCTAATCTTCAACCACAAACTCTAAGGAAACAATCGTGATTTAGGAAATCCATTAAAAAGAAAGATATATAGACCGATCTTGTTAGACCTAATTGAAGGTGGATTTAAACCTCATAAAACCCTCCTTAAAAGTCTGCCTCACCCTCTCTGTTCCATTCTTTGTTTCTGTCAAAACAAACACCGGTCCACCACCGCAAGGGAACTCCGACGAAGTTTGGACAAAGTCGATCAGCGTTTCTTCGAACCAAGTTAACGGTGTGAAACAACAGGCCAACGTATGTTGGTCGTCTCTGCGGGAAACCACGTCTGTTGGGTTACTTCAGGTCACCACCGCATCACCAAATAATTGGTTGGCCTGACCCGAGTTCTGATCGAATCTTAAATCCGTAAACGAGGTAAACTGTTTTGTCTTCTACATATCTCACCCTTGCATACACTACTCAACCGGTGAATGATTAAAACCTGTTAATAAGGAATAAAAAATAAAAAAAATAAAATAAATAAAACATGAGCCAGACTAATTAAATGGTAAATATAGGCTGCATAGTTTGTATTAAATTATGGGTTTTGTTTTTTTTTTCTTTCCTCAGTTCTTTTAGTGCACATGTACGTTAATTCGTTTCAATAGGTAATATATGCAGAGTTAAGTTTTGTTCACCACATGAACATAATTAGAATTATGTTTTGATTGAATAATCTTCACATGGGTTAACAGAAGGATATTATATTTAAGCCCTTGGTGAAATATTTGTAATTGTATTAAAAGAAGGTAGTGATAAAAATATTAATATATGACCAAACTCATTATATGAATTTTAGATAAAGTATCATTGGTGCAGTTAATCAAAACTACAGGTTTAAAAGTGAATAAATGTTGCTTGCGAATTTAGCATCTCAAGTCGATTAAAAGAGATTGAAAGTAGATATAAATATCGAAAAACAAACAATCTACACCAACGAATAAATATGAAAATAAAACTAATTTAAATGTAACACATATGTAGGATTGTGATCGGTTGGGATCGAGTTAGCTCCGTCATAGTTCTTATGGCCGTTACTTAAGGTACGGATAATCTAATCCATTCTACTAGAAGTAGTGGATTTTTCTGAACTCTTTGTTGTATATTTAAATTCAATGACACTGTGTTTAACCCTATGCGTTAGTTATGATTAAATGCTTCTAATATGATTTTATATCTGCGCGTATCTGATACATGATATGTCTATGTTGTTCGTTTTATTATTGGCCTACACTAGGAAATAGTTTTATTTTGTTACTACCCTTGTATGATAATTATGTCCTTATGTCTTCTTGTTAAACTTGTTTGACTATGAAATTATTTGAATCTGGTTGCGTTCATTTATTTTATTGATTACATTAATTTTACCCGCTACTTGGAACTCTAAATTCTGATACCCGAGCACACTTTCTATGGGGGTTCCATAGACTTGTCATTGCGGCATCGATGGCTTGGCACTATCCGTGGCAGTGTGATTAGACCACGGCGTCTCTATTTTATATGTATATCTACGTGCTCGGAGAAGTTCTTAGCTATATCTGTTAGGAGGCGTATAGACTGGTCCTAGGATATATCTGCATCTGGTGGATGGTGAGTGTATGCCAACACCCCATCGCACCCATCTGGTACTTAGGGACTTCAGCCCTTTGTACACTATGGTTACTATTGTATTTCTGATATCTGAATCTGGCTCGTTGGGTATTTCTGTAAATCTGAACATGTTAATCTGTCTGAAATCTATTAATATGAATTATGTTAATGAGCTAAATTTGTATAATGAGTTGATATGAAATCTGTTATTATGAGATCTAGTATGACACGTTAATATGGATTTGAAATCTGATATCTGAGGTCTATACAAGAAACTGATAATATGATATGTTGATATAAAATCTGAATAAGCAACGGGTAAATGATAATGTTGTGTGATACTATGGTATTATATGTTGTGTGCTTGATTATATCATAACAGTGCTACTTGTTACGATATTTGTGACTGCTCTATTTTATCTGTTCACTGAGCTTCGCTCAGCCGCTTCTTTCTTCGCGGTAGGTATGCAGGGAAATCATGGGAATGTGTGAAGAGGACTAATGGACAAGCTAGGAACTGAAGAGACCTGAAATTAATAAGAGATTAATATATATTCTAAGACATTTTGAATTTATTTTTAAGACTTTAATAAGTTTGGTATTTGGTTTTAAAACTTATGTAAGGATCTGGGCTTTCTTATCGTTTATTTCAGCCTTTATTAGTATCTCTGATTTCTGTATAAGTGACACGTCAGCCCTATTACGGGCGGGGTGTTACAGTTATGGTATCAGAGCCCAGGCTCTTTCCTGTAGAAAACATAAACTAAATAATTACGACATGTGAGGAATTGGGTAGACGATGGGTTAGGTTTCCGTATCTAATGATTTTATTTTGTGTAACTACTCTGATCTGATAAACTTTGTGTGTATTTATAGATGCCTCCACGTAGACGGACTTGTCATAACTCTGCTGGGTCGGGCCCGACTGATCCAATCCTCCTGGCTACGATTAATCAAGCTTTTGCCACCATGTTGCCGACTCTCATTGATGCTATATGGAACCCGAACCTGAATCCTAATCCGAACACAAATCCGAACCCAAGTACGAACCCAAATCCGAACCTTAATCCAAACCCGAATCCCAATCCAAATCCTAATCTAACTGGGATACGTTTTTGGCTAAAGGAGTTTCAAAAACAGAACCCGAGATCATTCACTAAGGCAGCTACTCCTGTAGTGGTGAAAGATTGGATTTCTCACATTGAAAAGATTTTCATTGTGCTTGGAGTAGAGGAGCAGTATAAAGCTAGATTAGCTGCCTACAGGTTAGAAGAAGATGCTCAAGTTTGGTGGGAGAGTGTGTTAGGGGAAAGGGGCGGTGCTCCATTCGTAGAGTCTTTACCTTGGGCAGAGTTTCGCACTATCTTCTTTGAAAAGTATTTCACTAATGTGGATAAAGGGGCGTATAGACGGGAATACCATAGTATCCGCCAGCGAAATGACGAATCACTTTCTGACTTCACAGATCGGTTTTATAGGCTTGTGGGATTTCTAGGAGCTACTGCAGGGCCACCTGAAGAACAAGCAGAAAAATATCAGTGGGCTGTTTGTGACAGGATCCGTAGGGCAATCATTGATTCGACATTAGCTACTGTTGCACAAGCTGTTAACGCTGCAAAGAAGGTTCACATGGAGAGGAAAGAGTTCTTTGGGAATTCAGACGATAATAGAAAGAGGAACAGAGACGGAAACCGTATTCAGCCCTCCGGTCAATCGTCGACTCAGGGTCCCTCTCAAAATAATAATGATCGTCGCATTCAAGTGAACCACACCTCTGGAAATCAAGCCAAACCATGGAAGGGTAAGAATCAGAATCATGGTCAAACCAAGCCTTACCAACCACCTATCCGGGCCCAACTGCTAACCCGAACTTGGTTCCCGCTCCCATATGTAACCAGTGTGGTAATCGACACCCAGGCCCTTGTCGCCGGTCTACTGGGGCGTGTTTTCGTTGTGGGGAAATCGGACACTTGGTGAAGGATTGTCCCAAACCAGGGAACACACAGGATGGTAATAAAGGAATGATTGTTCCCCGTACAACCGGGGGACGAGTATTTTCTCTAACTGCGGGCGAGGCCGCTAACACTCCAGGTACTAATTAGAGAACTGTTTATCTGGATAAATTTGATGTTTATGTGCTATGTGATACCGGAGCAACTTAACATTTAGCTTCTCGTCTATTTGTTAGATACCTTAATATTGTGCCTGAAATTCTTGTTGAACACTCTAGATACCGTTTCGGGAACTATTTATCTTGATGAACGTGATGTTTATGTGCTATTTGATACTAGGGCAACTCATTCTGTGGTTTCTCATCTATTTGTTAGACAACTTAATGTTGAGCCTAAATTGCTTGATCATGCATTTGTAATTTTGACTCGAGACTGTCCGTTGCAAATCGGAAAGATTATCCGTGAAGCAAATCTGCTCCCCATGCAAATGGGTGACTTCGACATGATTTTGGGCATGGATTGGTTGACTCAGCACCGGGCAACCATTGATTACCATTCTAAACGTGTTCTATTCGGAGATATTTCGCACCCTGAATTTGTTTATCATGGAACTCAACCTCGGAAACCTATTAAGGTTATATCTGCATTAAAGGCCCAAAAAATCATGTCTCACGGATGTCAAGGATTCTTAGCTTCGATTAAGGATGTATCGGCAGAGATACCTCGTATCGAAGACTTTCCGGTTGTCTGAGATTTTCCCGACGTCTTTCCGAAAGAATTACCAGGGATACCACCTGAACGTGACGTAGAATTCACCATCGACTTAATTCCCGAATCTGAACCTGTATCTAAGGCACCCTATCGGATGGCACCATTAGAGTTGAAGGAATTGAAAGAGCAGTTGCAAGAACTATTGGAACTTGGATTTATCAGACCAAGTGTTTCACCATGGGGCGTACCCGTGCTTTTTGTGAAGAAGAAAGATGGTAGCATGCGTTTGTGCATTGACTACCGAGAGCTCAATAAAATCACAATCCGGAACCGGTATCCCCTACCACGTATTGATGACCTCTTCGATCAACTTCAAGGCGCCCAGGTTTTTCTCAAAGATTGATTTGAGATCATGTTATCATCAGCTGAGGGTCAGAGATCAGGATGTCTCTAAAACAGCATTCCGGACACGTTACGGTCATTACGAATTCTTAGTCATGCCTTTTGATTTGACAAATGCTCTGGCTGTTTTCATGGATCTCATGAATAGAGTGTTTCACGAGTATCTGGATCGTTTCGTGATCGTCTTTATCGATGATATCTTGGTATTTTCTAAAAGTAGAATAGAACATGAAGACCACCTTCGTACTATTCTCGAAACCTTACGCCAGGAAAAGTTATATGCGAAGTTTTCTAAGTGTGACTTTTGGCTCGAACGAGTGGCATTTCTAGGCCACGTGGTATCGGCTAAAGGAATCACTATGGATCCAGCAAAGGTAGAAGCTATTACTAAGTGGCCCAGACTAACCTCGGTTACCGAAATTCAAAGTTTTCTTGGTTTAGCAGGATATTACCGACGTTTTGTAGAGGGATTCTCTAGCTTGGCTTTACCCCTCACTCAACTCATGAGGAAGGGTGTTAAGTTTTCTTGGAATGATGACCGAGAAAGGAGCTTTGAAGAACTGAAGAAAAGATTGGTGTCTGCTCCTATTCTTACTCTACCGTCAGGTTCAGGCGGTTATCAAATCTATAGTGATGCCTCAAAGAAAGGACTTGGTTGTGTTCTTATGCAGCATGGAAAGGTCATTGCTTATGCTTCTCGTCAGCTTAAGCCTTATGAATTAAACTACCCGACACACGATCTGGAGTTGGCAGTTGTGATATTTGCACTCAAGATTTGGAGACACTACCTATATGGAGAGACGTATGACATCTTCACCGACCATAAGAGCCTCAAGTACATTTTCACTCAGAAGGAACTTAACATGAGACAAAGGAGATGGTTGGAACTACTCAAAGATTATGATGATAACATTCAGTACCATCCTGGTAAGGCGAATGTTGTAGCAGATGCACTGAGTAGGAAGAATTCGGGTAGCCTAGCATGTCTAAGCATTCAACCCCATATTATCTCAGACCTGCAGAGAATGCAAATTTGGTGGAAATTCGATGAGTCTGGCGGTTACCTAGCCAAACTTAAGTTAGAGCCGAACCTTATCACACATATTAAGGAAGCTCAGAAACATGATGGTGAGCTTTGGGCTATATTACAAAACTTGGAAGTGGGTAAACAATCTGAATTTCTAGTTGACGAGAAAGGAGTTGTTTGGTGTGGGAAGAGATTATGTGTGCCAGATGACTCCACGCTTCGTGAATCACTATTAGCTGAAGCACACAATTCGCCATTTTCTATCCACCCAGGATCCACCAAGATGTATAGAGATTTAAGGCAAAACTTTTTTATGGAGCGGTATGAAAGAAGACGTAGCTAAGTATGTCAGTCAATGTTTAACTTGCCAGGAAGTAAAGATCGAGCATCAGAGAGCCGGTGGATTGCTGCAATCATTGGACATTCTAGTTTGGAAATGGGATGATGTCTCTATGGATTTTGTGACGGGTCTACCAAAAATTCTTAAGAAGAACGATGCTATTTGGGTAGTAGTCGACAGACTCACAAAGTCGGCTCATTTCTTGCCTATCCAGAAGGGGTACTCGGTGAGTAAACTGTCAGAGATTTTCCTTCGCGATATTGTTCGACTTCATGGCACACCATCTTCTATAGTATGTGACAGAGATCCACGCTTCACGTCACGTTTTTGGAAGGGTTTTCAAAAGGCTTGGGGAACAAAGTTAAGATTTAGTACTGCCTTCCATCCACAGACTGACGGGCAGTCTGAACGCACCATCCAGACATTGGAGGATATGCTCAGGGCGTGTGCACTCGAATGGACGGGTAATTGGGATGAGTATCTGTTCTTAGTTGAGTTTTCATACAATAATATTTGGCAGGCCAGTATCGACATGGCTCCGTTTGAACCACCACTATGTTGGAATGAGGTCGGGGAAAAGATGATTGAGGGTCCTGAACTTGTACATATTACGAATGAAAAAGTTTCTATTGCACGTGAGAAACTAAAAGAGGCTCAAAGTAGGCAAAATAGTTATGCGGACCGACATCGACGAGCTTTAGAATTTATTGTTGGTGATAAAGTATTTTTAGAAGTTTCGCCATGTAGAGGTGTTCGACGCTTTGGTATTAAAGGGAAACTTAGCCCTCGTTATATTGGACCGTTTGAGATTCTCGAAAGAGTTTGAGAAGTCTCCTATCGTTTGGCACTACCGCCACAACTCTCTCATGTTCATAACGTATTTCATGTATCTTTATTGAGGGGATACAACTACCATCCGTTACATGTTATCAATTACCCTCTGCATGAAATTTAGGAAGACCTATCTTATGAAGAAGAACCTGAGGCCATTCTTGACCGTCAGGAACGAGTTATGAGACGCAAGTCAATACCATTTGTTAAGGTTCTATGGAAGAATCATTCTGAGCGAGAAGCGACATGGGAAACAGAGGAAATGATTCGTTCGCAATACCCTAATCTATTTGAGAACTAATTTATGTTTGTCGGATTTCTGAGTATTTTTAGTTTTCTTTTTAAGAACAGAGTTATGCTTATCTGATTTCTAAGTATTTTTAATTATTCTGTTCAAGAATTTAATTATGTTCATCTGAATCCTAATTAGTGATAGTTATTATACTTTATGGTTTTGTGATTTCTTTGTTTAGAATCTAAGTTGTATTTATGTGACTTCCAAATACTTGCTATTAGTTTATTTGAAACTTGCAGTAGTTTATAAATTAGTTGCTTTAATTATTATGTGTATACGTACAAATTCGTTTCTTTTTCTGTTAGAAATTTCGAGGACGAAATTTAATTTACGGGGAGTAGAGTTGAAATAACCGGGTTTTTAAATACATAATACTAATAATAATAATAATAGTAATAAAAAAAATATATAATAAATAATCATAGACCTAATAAATGATTAAATAAATTTTATTATATTTTTATATGACCGACTCTATTTTGTTCCTTGAAAGTTTCTTTGATTTCATTTCCTAATCTTCAACCACAAACTCTAAGGAAACAATCGTGATTTAGGAAATCCATTAAAAAGAAAGATATATAGACCGATCTTGTTAGACCTAATTGAAGGTGGATTTAAACCTCATAAAACCCTCCCTAAAAGTCTGCCTCACCCTCTCTGTTCCATTCTTTGTTTCTGTCAAAACAAACACCGGTCCACCACCGCAAGGGAACTCCGACGAAGTTTGGACAAAGTCGATCAGCGTTTCTTCGAACCAAGTTAACGGTGTGAAACAACAGGCCAACGTTTGTTGGTCGTCTCTGCGGGAAACCACGTCTGTTGGGTTACTTCAGGTCACCACCGCATCACCAAATAATTGGTTGGCCTGACCCGAGTTCTGATCGAATCTTAAATCCGTAAACGAGGTAAACTGTTTTGTCTTCTACATATCTCACCCTTGCATACATTACTCAACCGGTGAATGATTAAAACCTGTTAATAAGGAATAAAAAATAAAAAAAATAAAAAAAATAAAACATGAGCCAGACTAATTAAATGGTAAATATAGGCTGCATAGTTTGTATTAAATTATGGGTTTTGTTTTTTTTTCTTTCCTCAGTTCTTTTAGTGCACATGTACGTTAATTCGTTTCAATGGGTAATATATGCAGAGTTAAGTTTTGTTCACCACATGAACATAATTAGAATTATGTTTTGATTGAATAATCTTCACATGGGTTAACAGAAGGATATTATATTTAAGCCCTTGGTGAAATATTTGTAATTGTATTAAAAGAAGGTAGTGATAAAAATATTAATATATGACCAAACTCATTATATGAATTTTAGATAAAGTATCATTGGTGCAGTTAATCAAAACTACAGGTTTAAAAGTGAATAAATGTTGCTTGCGAATTTAGCATCTCAAGTCGATTAAAAGAGATTGAAAGTAGATATAAATATCGAAAAACAAACAATCTACACCAACGAATAAATATGAAAATAAAACTAATTTAAATGTAACACATATGTAGGATTGTGATCGGTTGGGATCGAGTTAGCTCCGTCATAGTTCTTATGGCCGTTACTTAAGGTACGGATAATCTAATCCATTCTACTAGAAGTAGTGGATTTTTCTGAACTCTTTGTTGTATATTTAAATTCAATGACACTGTGTTTAACCCTATGCGTTAGTTATGATTAAATGCTTCTAATATGATTTTATATCTGCGCGTATCTGATACATGATATGTCTATGTTGTTCGTTTTATTATTGGCCTACACTAGGAAATAGTTTTATTTTGTTACTACCCTTGTATGATAATTATGTCCTTATGTCTTCTTGTTAAACTTGTTTGACTATGAAATTATTTGAATCTGGTTGCGTTCATTTATTTTATTGATTACATTAATTTTACCCGCTACTTGGAACTCTAAATTCTGATACCCGAGCACACTTTCTATGGGGGTTCCATAGACTTGTCATTGCGGCATCGATGGCTTGGCACTATCCGTGGCAGTGTGATTAGACCACGGCGTCTCTATTTTATATGTATATCTACGTGCTCGGAGAAGTACTTAGCTATATCTGTTAGGAGGCGTATAGACTGGTCCTAGGATATATCTGCATCTGGTGGATGGTGAGTGTATGCCAACACCCCATCGCACCCATCTGGTACTTAGGGACTTCAGCCCTTTGTACACTATGGTTACTATTGTATTTCTGATATCTGAATCTGGCTCGTTGGGTATTTCTGTAAATCTGAACATGTTAATCTGTCTGAAATCTATTAATATGAATTATGTTAATGAGCTAAATTTGTATAATGAGTTGATATGAAATCTGTTATTATGAGATCTAGTATGACATGTTAATATGGATTTGAAATCTGATATCTGAGGTCTATACAAGAAACTGATAATATGATATGTTGATATAAAATCTGAATAAGCAACATGTAAATGATAATGTTGTGTGATACTATGTTATTATATGTTGTGTGCTTGATTATATCATAACAGTGCTACTTGTTACGATATTTGTGACTGCTCTATTTTATCTGTCACTGAGCTTCGCTCAGCCGCTTCTTTCTTCGCGGTAGGTATGCAGGGAAATCATGGGAATGTGTGAAGAGGACTAATGGACAAGCTAGGAACTGAAGAGACCTGAAATTAATAAGAGATTAATATATATTCTAAGACATTTTGAATTTATTTTTAAGACTTTAATAAGTTTGGTATTTGGTTTTAAAACTTATGTAAGGATCTGTGCTTTCTTATCATTTATTTCAGCCTTTATTAGTATCTCTGATTTATGTATAAGTGACACGTCAGCCCTATCACGGGCGGGGTGTTACAATTAGGCTGAAGCAATTGCATCTAGCTCATTATTACATTACGAGTCTATTTTCCAAATCCTTAGCTTCTTCAAAATCTTCTTTAGCTTCCTGCTCAAAACTGAGAACCATCAACAAAAAGTCATCAAACATTTATCCTTCAGCTGGAAGTTCATTACCCAATGCCAGGATGGCTTCAGTGAACAAATCTAGTTGATTAAGTTAAAATATGTGTAGTGAGTTTCTACATCATAGTCAATGCAAAGTATTTGATAATGTGGACCTTTCCGTCACATTCCCACGATCAAATCCTGGATTCTGAAAATAAGATGTAAGGCCCCAAACCCGGGAGACCTCACTCGTTGGAATTACTTATAAACAAACAGTTCTTAAACCAGAATATCAGTTAACGCAACGGAACATTCATTTCAACATAAATTAAAACTTGTTCATTATTCATACATCACAAACATTGTCTTAAACATAACCATTATTCATAACATAAACGTAACGGGATGCCCGACTTCATAGATCAACCGGGTAACTCAACCTCATTTGCCAAGCATCACCGTCCATATCCGTACCTGTTCTTAACTTGAATGTGCATACTAAACGTCAATTATGTCGGTGAGTTCTAGCTTTACATAAAACTTTAACTTAAGACATTTTCCAAAAACATAACATTCATTCATTGTTAATAAAAGCGTACGTAAAATATGCAATAACAAAACATTAAACATAAGTCAACAATAAACTGAATCTGTGCCTTTCCATAACCGTCAATTCCACATTAGAGCACGGTGCTTCATAGAGCACCCGCACCCACCATTATCTATTCGTAACCGTGAATTCCCTTTAAGCACGGTGTCCTAAAGGATAGCACATACATTCACCTTATGCACTGTTCCCTTGCAGGGAATAGTACCTTCATTAGGGATCCCGGTAATCCCCATGGTGACCGTTGTCACCCCTTTATCCACCCAGTTGTACAACCATTAGCCAACCAGAAAGGCCCCTATAACGGTAAGGCCCACTCATACATACATACCTTGATTCCCGAAAGAATCCATGAAAGATTCGTTCTTTTGTGACTTTTATAAAAACCTTTACTTCCTTTACATCATTTCAGTTAAAGCATTCACACGTTTTAATAAATCACATTCCATTCGTAAACATTTTGTAAACTTCATTTGGAAAAACATTTCATAAACACATTTCAACTTCCCTTTCATAAACATCATTTCATTAAACATTATTTCGTAAGTATGCACAACAGCTCAAAACATAATTCAAACATTAACAGTAGGGCTCTAGAACTCACCAGATAAGCTAATCACGGGTTGTCCTAAAGGTCCAACAAGCGTCACACACGATCTGAATTAATTAATTAAATAAACATCAGACAAATCCCGACTCTAATGGTTCGCTAATTCTGACTTAGGCAAACTTAGGGCGAAGTTCGCCCCCTTATAACCCTAGCGAACATAAAGGCGAACGGTAAAGTTCGCCTGATCCATACCCAACGAACTTAGCTGGTTCGCCATCACAAGTTCGCCGGATTCTGCCTAGCAAGTTATCAAGTTCACCCCCATAGGCTGCCAACGAACATAGCAAGTTCGCCTGTGGGGCTGTCTTCTTCCCCAAGAACCCTAATTTCTTGAATGCGGATCTGATCTCCGAACTTTTTACATTCAAAACGTTTGCTTATCATTCTAGAGGCTAGATCTATGATTATCTCGAAGTTTCATACGTAAAAATGATGTCTTTTTACCCAAAACCCGAAAAACCCAAAACAAACTAATTTAGAACGAATCGTTACCTGAAACGAGCTTCTGAATCGGAGGTTTTGTTCACGAGTGATGGAGAATTCTTCCCTTGCAATCTCGAGCCGATCCTGACATTTTCTCTCTCTATGGTTTCTCTCTCTAGATTTTCAAAATGAGAGAAGTGGGATGTTGGGTATTTAAAGGAGAGGGATCTCCCTTCAAGCTTGCCCCATATCTTCGCTAGGCCCATATCCTGGGCCCGACACATCGTGCCATGTTCGTTCCATTCATCGCGTACTAAATTCAGTCATTATTCATGTCGTTATTTTTGGGATGTTACAGAAGAGTTCTATAATAAAGTCATCAATTGTAAAGTATTTTCATTGATGTTTTTCAATAAGTCCAATGCACTTCAGTCCAATGAAATTCCAAATAATGTGTGAAAATAGAACGTTGCGTTTAAAAATCTTAGTTGCCACTAATGATGATTCATAAGTTGTTTATTCTCTTTATTCAAAATTTTCATATGCAACTAATCTTGTAGCTTTGTTGCCATCAGTTGATTCCTTTTAAAATAAAGGAAAATTTTGTGTCACCTCGCTGATATCATATCATTATGATCTCGTGCATCAAGATTTTACATAGAAAACATTACAGTGTTTAACCCATCTTATCTCGTTAATTGTCCATAATTTCAAAATCCATAATCTCTCTTAGGTCGTCCGGTATACTTACGTTTATCACGTCGTCGTCCAACGTGGACACGTCCTTCACGGCGTGATTCGATACCCACACCGCCCCCTTGATAAATAAATCACGCCGTCCTTTTTTGTCGTGATTTTCCTCACGCGAGTGATGTTTGAAATCAAACAAAATAATACCGTTCAACGAAATTATTTCCAACCATTTGAACAAAATAAATTTAATAATTAATAATATTATTTTTACTCAATATAAATACCTCATTTTACTCCACAATATTTACACTCATTTCTAATTTTCTACTCTTATATTCACTATTCTAAAATGTCTTCATCATCAAGCGAGGAAGCCTGGGTAATAGCGTTCGGAGCTATGGCATCGACGGCGGTTAGGTGGTGGCAAGAGGCGGAATCGACCTCAAGACCAATAGAACGAAGCGCATGTCTCAACCATGACCGAGCGGCTGCTAACACACTTTTAATCAAACATTACTTCGACGAAGGTTGTTTGTACGGGGCGGAGCAATTTAATACACGGTTTCGAATGAGCCGAAGATTATTTTTAAGAATTAATACTGATCTCGAGAGAGACGTACCTTGGTTCCGTCAACGTGTTGATGCGAGAGGTTGGGTGGGCTTCACCTCCATTCAAAAGTGTATGGCCGCAATTCGTCAAATGGCGTATGGTACCTCTAGTGATTCGTTTGACGATTACTTGAAGATGTCAGAACGAACGATCAGGTCATGTATTTACAAGTTTTCTAAAGCTATAACTTTATTGTATGGTAAGAGATATTTACGTAAACCGTCGGCTAGCGACATTCAACAGTTATATGCTTTTCATGAAGCTAAACACGGATTTGTCGGGATGCTTGGTAGCATCGATTGCACGCATTGGGATTGGAAAAATTGCCCCAATGTGTGGCGAGGTCAGTTTGCACGTGGCGATCATCCTCGACCAAGTATTATGCTTGAAGCCGTGGCTTCAAATGATCTATGGTTTTGGCATGAATTCTTTGGAGTTGCCGGTGCGAACAATGACATTAATGTTCTTAATCAATCGCCTATATTCGACGATATGATCAACGGAACCGCACCCGACTCATCGTTTGAACTTAGAGATCACATTACAAGCGTGGGTATTATCTAGCCGATGGAATATATTCGGAATATGCAACAATTGTCAAGTCTCTTATGTGTCCGGAAGGTATTAAACGTAATAATTATAAAACGGCTCATGAGGCGGCAAGAAAAGATATTGAACGAGCGTTCTGTCTATTGAAGAATAAGTGGCATATAATAGAACAGCCGGCTTGATTTTGGTCTCAAATCAAAATCCGGAACATTATGTATGCTTGTGTGATTTTGCATAATATGATTTTAGAGAATCAAGGAGCGATAATTTGTCAATACAACCCAAATGAGGAGGATGTTACGTACGAAGAAATTGATGAAGATCAAAAGCGAGTAAACCGTCAAGAAATAAGCAATCGAGAAATTCATAACGCTCTAAAGGCGGACTTGATTGAGTATGTTTACGAAAAATCAAATCATTAGTAATGTAATTTTTTTTTATTATTAATGTAATTTTTTTATTATTAATGTAATTTTTTTTAATTATTAATGTAATTTTTTTATTATTAATGAATACTATTTATTATGTTTTATTTTATTTAAATAAAAATTAAAAAATAAACATTTAATTATCACACCACCACAATCACATGGGTATACCCCTTGCCTAGTGATGAGTGATGTGATTTTACAGATACTGACATGGCGCCACGTGGCGTGCACTTTATTATCATATCACACAATAATCACATGGGTATACCCTATGCTCTTATGTCAAAGCATTTAAATTCAGTCTTCAGCTTTTAAAATCAAGTTATATTCTTCAATTCTTGATTCCAAAAATGGAAAACTTACAATTCAAGCCATTTCACAACCAAATTCCATTTTTGATCAAAACTTGACTCCTCTCCGGAATTCCATTCCATGATAGACATTCTTCTTATAAGCAACTTTCAATAAGCCATCATCCGAAAATCCTATAGTGTATGGATTACTCATACATCAATTTTTGAGCTCTGTTATATTACTTCATGATGATACTTATGGCAGTAAACACTTGCAAATGTCGATAATTGTGTTATGGTTGTGTCTGAAGATATCATTCCATCAACTCTTGAAATACCGTAGATCGAAACACAACCTTTGTATATCATAAAGATAATTAAACATCTCATTTAAGTCTTAGAGACTAAATCACATCTTTTGTATATCATAAAGTTCATTAAACTCCTTAGGACCAATTATCCTCTTTTAGAGATCATAAAGATCATAAGGTCACAAAAACCAAAATCCCCTTTTATACATCATGAAGATTATTTAATACCATGTTTAAGTCATAAAGATCAATTCTCCCCTTTTATAGATCATAAAGATTATTTAACACCATGTTTAGGTCATAAAGACCAATTCTCCCCTTTTATAGATCATAAAGATCATTTAACATCATGTTTAGGTCATAAAGACCAATTATCCTCTTTTATAGATCATAAGATCATTTAACACCGTATTTAGGAATCCTCCTATTTTATAATTAATAAAGATCATTAAATACCATGTTTAGGTCATAAAGACCAATTCTCCCCTTTTATAGAGCGTGAAGATCATTTAACACCATGTTTAGGTCATAAAGCCCTATTCCCCCTTTTGTAGATCATAAATATCATTCAACATCATGTTTAGATCACAATGACCAATTCTCCCAATTTATAGATCATAAAGATCATTTAACGTGGCCATAAAGGACCGTCTCCCCTTTTATAGGCCATAAAGGACCAATCTCCCCTTTTATAGACCATAAAGATCAATTATTATCATCTTTAGGGCATAAAGACCAATTGTTATGATTTGGGTGAAGTATATATATTTTTAATAGAGATATTCACACAAATATGAGTTTTAAAAGATAGTTTTCACCTAAACTAGACTACACACACAAAGGCAAGTGTACCTATCGAATGGTAATATAGAGTTGATAAGAACCGAGTATCAATCCATGGACACGATTTCACTACCTGATCCTTGTAATTAGTTAAGCCAAATAAAATAAAAATTAAATTTTTGTTTTTGTTTTTGAGAGTTTAGTTTAAATGACAATAATTAGCAATTGAAAACACGTAAATAAAAATGTTTCAAATAACAAGATAAGGAAGGCTATCATCCTAGTTTGGAATCCACTTTACTAATTACAATGAAATATATGAATGGCAATTTTATAATTATATTAATGTTCGTTTAAGAGATCGAATTAGATTCCTATTAAGGTCACTAACTCCATAGCTATTAGGAAAGATATTGATTAGTATTTTACATAACATCCACCTAAAGCTAGTTTAAATAGATAAATATTATGTATTCTCTTGGCTTATAAAATTCTAAGATAAATTTATGAAAATCATAAGCTCGAGTCATCAATACTTTAATTAACATAAACTTTGTCAAAGAAATATTATAACAGATATCGTAGTTTTTCCAAACATGAGTCAACGAGATGCATGCTTAAGTGTAGATTTCATTAATTATGCTTTCAAAGATTATTTCTAATACTTAGCCAAGATGTTAAACTTGAGGTTATAAAATCATGAATAAATGTTAATCTCATATTTTTTCCAACATGATATGATGCCACATTTATAAACCATTGATCATTCCATCAACACTAAAGCATGCATATCCATCAAGAAACTACCATAATATTATCATAACATTAATATAATACGTGCCAAATTCGTAGTTTCAACATAAATTAGTAAAGCTTCATCTAACTAGGATCATAAAAGATGTTTAGCTCATGATGAGCATGCTCATTTCAACAAAGTAGCAAAATAGCAAGGAACTCATGATAAAACTAAAAGATCTAACCAAAAGTCCAAGCTAGGAACGTCTAATTGTGCAAGAGCATCTTCTTTTTGATAAATGGACCTTCTAAGCCTTCCAAATGCCTTCAAATGTCTGGTTCCCGAGAGTAAATAGTGGTTATTTCCTCCCAAGAAACCCTACCTCAAATGAACAAGTTGATGGCCTTTTATAGGCTGTTTGGGAAGTTAAGCACAACCCGTGCTCGGACCAAATCGTACTCTGAATGCTTTGTCATGAACGTACTGCAGGAATTGTCGGCACGGGGGTGTGCCTAGTGAGGCACGGGACGTGCTTGGGTGGGGCACGACGCCTTGCTTCATGGGACACGGCCCGGACTTCGAAATTTCTGAACACCCGGAAGGAAGCACGGCCCCGTGCCTAGTTGAGCACGGCCCGTGCTTCACCCTTTTTTCCATAAAAATGTAGAGGACTGAAAATAGGATCCACGGGCGAAAACGGGGCTCAATTCCGAGTTGTAGCGAAGCGGGAAAGTGAAAAACAAGTTCTGACCGTCGTAGGGTCGTGCCTCTACATTCTTTGTTTATTTCTTTCACTTTTTCTTCATTTTGTTCTTCCGGAAGGTTAATGGCCTACAAATTCAAATATGAACTAATTAAGTAATGATTCATATAAGTTTACATAAAATGGCCAAAATCGGGAATCAATTGATGTAAAATATATGACTAATTTAGTGCACATCAAACCTCCCCATACTTGAACTTTTCTTGTCCTCAAGAAATATAATTGAATAAAACCCTCCAAATGGCAATAAAGCTTAAATAAATCAAAAGATTAGTGTGATTTCCAAGAAAGACACAACCAAACTGAAGCTAATCGAGCAAACATGAGCTTATGAAGTGATATCCTAATAAACAATGGATTGTTTTATGAAATTTTTGACATGCAAAACTTAACACTACTCACAATGTTCACACATACTCGGCTAAATATATCTAATCATACATGTAATGTGTATGTATAGAACACTCAATTTCCAAATATGAAACGTGTGAAAATCATATGCTTGTTAAAGAATCGAATCTCCACCATTTATAGGAATTGTTTGCATAAATCAAAAGGTCTTTGAATGGGTTGTAATTTGGCTTAGGGTAAGGGTATGGATTATTTGTGAGAGTGGCTAAATGCTAAAGACACCGACCTTGGCGTATTGGATTGACTGAAAGGTAAAGGAAAGCTAAAAAGAAATCCCTCTACAATACTCGGGTTAGAAGGGTATAGCTAATCCGAGGACTCGTTTAACGTCCGATTGTCAAGACCGAATATCATCTCTATAAACCTTGCTTCGTCCTTGACTTTAAGATATATAAAGCTATCTTTTCTTAAGGATCGTTCGGTTTTGAGCCTAATAGCACCCTATTTGATCATGTATGTATACTCGTGCGGGGAGGTTGTTTGGCTTTTTACTACATTTTTCTTCATGAGACCAACTTCACAATTTGGGCATCTTTCATATTTTTTTTTCTTTTATTATTATTATTTTTTTTTAAATTCCACAAAAAGGTGGTTTTTGTTCCTTCTACCGCCATTTCTTTCTTGCTTCTCTTGTCAAAATAAAGATGTGTTCTCGAATTTCTCGGGGAAGTCCCGGTTTTGCAAATGAAGCATGAAATTAAATTGAAGTCAAAAGAATGCATCCCGCTCTTTTAGGTCTAACCAGTAAAAGACCAATGTTTTTTTTCCAAAAGGGTTGTATCTTTAACAAAAGAGATGACAATGTAGGTGATGAATGGAACAATACATGATAAAGCTCAACGGGGCTTACTAATGGTTATGTTCGGGTGAGGAAAATGAAAGGAAAAGGCTAACAAAGTGGGTATCCTAATGCCTAGATCATTTTTATGCAATCATTTCCGTTTCATGGCCTTGAAACGTATACCCAAAACAAGTTCTAATTCACACGAAACATATGGCAGCCACAATAAACCGAGAAAAAACAAAAGCATAATACGGTAAAGAAAGCTATAAAGGCTCAAAAATATGATCACGGAAACGGATGGATTTTGGGTAAAAGTGTAAGATTTTGCACGTCGTTGTATTTCCTTTCACTCACCATGCTTGCGAATATCACAAAAAATAACTTCCAACTCGGTGGCTAGTTTAAATCAAGTGCTTTATGAAAATACACATTTCCTTTGTTTTATCAAAAAATGGTAAAGCTTTATGATTGTTGATGCCACAAAATTTTTAAAAGTGGAGTGTTTTACTTAAAAATATATTCTTTGACAAGACCAAGTTCAAGTAAGTGAACCCCCTTCCCTACACTTGAAACTCACATTGCCCTCAATGTGAAAAGAAGTAAGCAATTATGAAGTGTAAATGGAGGAAAGGAAACAAGAACTCCCATGAACGTCGGTGGTCCAAAATGTGTGACCGGTGCCCACAGCTGCCTGCAATGTCGGGCAAACGCCTTTAGTTGATACCCATAGCCTACCGAAATGACATAGTCCAAAGAGAGTCATCAATTGCAATACCTACAAACCACTCTACCATAAAATAAGAAAATATAAAGCCGATAGGTGATTAGTGCCGATGAGCGAACTTGTGAGGACTAAGTTAGTTCCTATAAGTGTGATTATCAAAATTGTTATCTACCATTAAATCATAAAACTACTAAAAAGGAAAATAGTAGGAAAACTTAAACAAACCCTTGGGTTGCCTCCCGGAAGCGCCACGTTTATTTACGAGTCTTTGGCTAGACTCAAACGATTAATGGTTCATGCCACCAACACGTAAACTTTCCCGGACCAAACTTTATATGGATCATGTAGTGAAGGAGGTGGTAATCCCGACAATGTTTTGTAGTATTAAAATGTTTAATGGAACCTTGCCGCTCCTCTAAAGTTATATGGTCCGTATAGTGGTGTGCCCTCTCCCACTATATGTACGATTCCCATGTGGAATCAGCGTAATGCTTGATTGCAGGCCAACTTTCCTTGATACAGTACCATGGAACGGCTATCACCTTAGTCATTTGATTGTTGGTGAATCCATCCACTTGCAACTCCATTCCTTGATGTAGTTCTTTCTTGACTACCATGGTTGGTTTTCCAAACAACAATGCTTCCAAATCATCAAGATCGCCAATCGGGTCAAACTGTTCTCCATTCACTTCCACCAAGGGTACACCCAACAACTCATCCCCAAACTCATCCTCCCAATAAGGAATAACATGAATAGGAGGTGGGGCTTGTGCGGTACTTTCTGGTGTGTAGTAGGAATTCTAGTCGGGTCAGACCATCCTTCTTGTACCTCCATGTTAGGAATCTCCACCAACTCATCTTCGACCTTGTGTTCTTCACTCATCGGCTCTTCTAACCATGATGCTAAGTTCTCCTGAATTTGCTTCTTATCAGATGAGTCAAGAAGTGGTTGTAAGGTAACAACCAACTTCTTTGGATCAGTGGTAATCACTTCCACTTGTTGCACGTTTGTGAGGTAGGAAGGCTCCTCCTTTGGTTTGTAAAACGTGGTGTTCTGAGCTTCAGGTGCTGATGGTTCTTCTTCTGATTTTTTCTTGAGTCTGTCCTCTTTAGCAAAAGCTTCAACAAATGGAAGACGGACGTGTAGTTGTTTGAAGAGTCCCAAAAACTTGCCATATTGTGTTTCCATCCTATCCATCTTCAGACGACCTGGATATGGGATTGGTGGTACGTATGTCCTTGTTATTTCTTTGGGTCGTGTTGCATTTGTTGGAAATCACTTTTCGTACACCTCGGTTGGAATCTCTTCTTCCTCAACAACTGGTTGTGGTATAGATACTGATTCCTTCTCAGTGGTTTCCCCATTCCTTAGTGTGATGGCTTTCACATGAGCTATCAGATTAGATACAGTATTACTAGGAAGACTGCCATGTGGTCTTTCAGAAAGCAGTTGGGCTATCTGTCCCACTTGATTCCCAATGATCCGTAAAGACGCTTTCTTACTTCTCATCTCCACCTCATGCTTTTGGAAACGGTCTTCGTTTTGTTGGTTCTGTTGCTCGGCTAACTTATTTGCAGTATGTGTACTTGCTAAGAGTTGCTGCAACAGGGTCTCCATGTTGGATTCTCCACCAGCTTGGTTGTTGTTGCTCGAACCTTGATATTGCTGTTTTGGTTGGAAAGATTGATTTTGTTGCTGGAACGGTGGTCTTTTATTAAACCAATGGGGTTTTTGGTAATTGTTTCCTTCCCCGAAGTTTGAGTTGTTTCTCTAGTTCGAGTTGTAATTGTTTCCGTACGAATTGCTCAGACCTCCTACTTAATCGAAATCATCCATCATCACGGTCTGCTGACATTCACTTGTCTTGTGTGACTTGCCACACATGTCGCATCGAAGTTGTGCTTTCATTAGCTCAACCTGTATTTGCTTGAACTTCATGGTAAGTGCTTCTAGCTGTGCTGCAACGAGGGTGTCAGAGTCAACAAACTTTTAAGACGATTTGGTTCTCGAAGGGTTGTAAGCAAAGCTCTTTGTTGCGAATTTCTCCGGTGCTTGGAATGCTTCAATTGGAGTGGCTCCTCAGAAATCTCCTACGGCATACTGGTCGACGGCTTGTTTGTGCTCTCTAGAGATAGCATTGTAGAATGTTTGGCATTGAAGCCAAAGATCAAGCCCGTCATGAGGGCATCTTCTTAGGAGGCCTTTGTGTCTCTCCCATGCTGCGTGTAGTGATTCGTCGTCATCTTGACGAAAACCGGTAATGCTCGATCTGAATTTGGTAGCTTTATCGGGCGGAAAGTATTTCAGCAGGATTTGCTCGGCCATCTCGGCCAATGTTGTGATGGATCCGGCCGGCAGTGCTTCTAGCCGGTCAATGGCTCGGCCGCGAAGTGAAAATGGGAAAAGCCTAATTCTAACGGCTTCATCTAAACAATTATGGATCTTAAAAGTCACACAAATTCGTAAGAAACGCGCGATGTGAGCATTGGGATTCTCGTCTGGTAAACCGTTGAATTGCACAGAATTCTCCACCAAATGAATGATGCTAGATTTTATCTCGAAATTGTTGGCTGCAATCGCCGGTTGGTTTACACTAGACTCATAACAAACAAGTGCCGGTTTGGCGTAGTACATCATGTTCATTTCCTCTTCTTGGTCAACCATGTTTTCCTCGTGTTGCGTATCCTCCAAAGTCTCGTATGCGATCGCTTTAGCTACCATCTGTGTCCGCTCTCATAATCTATTAAGAAAATGTCATTCGGGCTCCGGTGGTAAACAAACATCACCTAAGAAAACAATAAAACTTTTTTTAAAGAAATGAATAAAATAAAGTTAAAAATAAAGATGAATAAAATATTTACAAATATGAACAAATGGCTTAATAAAAAACTCAGATTTTTCTTGAAATAACCGTATCCCCGGCAACGACGCCAAAAACTTGATGTGGGTGAAGTATATATATATATATATATATATATTAATAGAGATTTTCACACAAATATGAGTTTTAAAAGATGGTTATCACCTAAACTAGACTACACAAACAAAGGCAAGTGTACTTATCGAGTGGTAATATAGAGTTGATAAGAACCGAGTATCAATCCATGGACACGATTTCACTACTTGATCCTTGTAATTAGTTAATCCAAATAAAATAAAAATTAAAGTTTTGTTTTTGTTTTGAGAGTTTAGTTTAAATGACAATAATTAGCAATTGAAAACACGTAAATAAAAATGTTTCACGCTATCATCCTAGTTTGGAATCCACTTTACTAATTACGATGAAACATATGAATGACAATTTTATAATTATATTAATGTTCTTTTAAGAGATCGAATTAGATTCCTGTTAAGATCACTAACTCCATAGCTATTATGAAAGATATTGATGAGTATTTTATATAACATCCACCTAAATCTAGTTTAAATAGATAAATATTATGTATTCTCTTGGCTTATAAAATTCTAAGATAAATTTATGAAAATCATAAACTCGAGTCCTCAATACTTTAATTAACATAAACTTTGTCAAAGAAATATTATAACAGATATCGTAGTTTTTCCAAACATGAGTCAACGGGATGCATGCTTAAGTATAGATTTCATTAATTATGTTTTCAAAGATTATTTCTAATACTTAGCCATGACGTTAAACTTGAGGTTATAAAATCATGAATAAATGTCAATCTCATAAGTTTTTCAACATGATATGATGTCACATTTATAAACCATTGATCATTCCATCAACACTAAAGCATGCATATCCATCAAGAAACTACCATAATATTATCATAACATTAATATAATACCGGCCAAAATTCATAGTTTCAACATAAATTAGTATAGCTTCATCTAACTAGGATCATAAAAGATGTTTAGCTCATGATGAGCATGTTCATTACAACAAAGTAGCAAAATAGCAAGGAACTCATGATAAAACTGAAAGATCTAACCAAAAGTCCAAGCTAGGAACGTCTAACGGTGCACGAGCTTCTTCTTTGTGATAAATGAACCTTCTAAGCCTTCCAAATGCCTTCAAATCTCTGGTTCCCGAGAGTAAATAGTGGGTATTTCCTCCCAAGAACTCCTACCTCAAATGAACAAGTTGATGGCCTTTTATAGGCTGTATGGGAAGTTAAGCACGACCCTTGCTGGACCAGGTCGTACTCTGATTTCTTTGTCGCAAACGTACTGTAGGAATTGTCGGCACGGGGGCATGCCTAGTGGGGCACGACCCGTTCTTGTGTGGGGCACGACCCCGTGATTCATGGGACACGGCCCCGACTTCGAAAAAGCTTATTTCTGAACGCCCAGAAGGAAGCACGGCCCCGTGCCTAGTTGAGCATGGTCTGTGCTTCACCCTTTTTTTCCATAAACATGTAGAGGAATGAAAATAGGATCCGTGGGTGAAAACAGGGCTCAATTCCGAGTTGTAACGAAACGGGAAACTGAAAAAACAAGTTCTGACTATCGCAGGGTCGTGCCTCTTCATTCTTTGTTTATTTCTTTCACTTTTTCTTCATTTTGTTCTTCCGAAAGGTTAATGGCCTACAAATTCAAATATGAACTAATTAAGTAATGATTAATATAAGTTTACATAAAAATGACCAAAATCGAGAATCAATTGATGTAAAATATTTGACTAATTTAGTGCACATCATGTCACCTTTTATAGATCATTAGATTATTTAACACCATGTTTAGGTCATAAAGACCAATTCTCCCCTTTTATAGATCATAAAGATCATTTATGAAACGCCACGTACCGGGTACATCTCACAGTTGGCACAAAACATCATTCATAGTTCTTAAGCCATAGTCATTCATAGCTAATACCACGAAACTCGTAAACATTCAACAATCCATAAGGAAATAAAGACATTCAACAATCATTGTTCATTAAATAGGAATGTCAGTCTTTAGAGTTAGCAACCCTCCAGTCCCTGCATTTCAAGCCCGCACGGCTCCTTTCTTATATTACTTCTTCTAAACTGATGTGTATACTAAAAGTCAGATATACTGAGTGAGTTGTATCTTTACTTTATTAAGTTTAGACTTTATCTCTTTCATTTAATGTAGCTCAATTATAACAATAAAATATGTTTGCCTCTGTTACTTTTAACAAACATTTTCTATCAGTTAAAACTTGGTGATTTCACAGAAATGAAAATCCTTACATTCACTTTCTTTTATTAAAAACTCTTTCATTTAGGAAACCTTTTATGGTGTCCCACTCATTTCATGTAATTCATTCTTTCTCTGTTTTTATCACCGAGTGAACTAGCACTCGGATTATATCTGTGTAACTTAACCTCACCAATGACCGATGGCAATGTCCGTTGTGCTTGCACGAAGCAAGATTCCTCTGTTTTGCTTGCCCGGAGGCAAGACTCCTCTATTTGCTTGCCCAAAGACAAGACTCCTCTCATTGCTTGCCAGAAGAGAAGACTCCTCTGTTTGCATGTTACGAAAATAAGACTCCTTTGTTTTGCATGTACAAGACTCCTATATTCTTTCTATATATAATCATAATTATACAATTGGATTAGTTATGGATTATTGGTTATGATTTGATAATAGAAATAGACAATTTTTGTATCTTGAAGTTAACACGTTTCGTTTATGACCGCTCGAACAGATCGTCTAGTACCTTGTTGATCCTTACACTTAGCGAGGATTACTTAAGAAAGTCAGGGGAGTTCTAAATGTCCATTTTTATGAGATTTACTATGTTTTTGGGACTGATCGCATGCTTACGAAATATTTACAAAATGAACGTTTACGAAAGGATTTATGAAATGTTTTGCTTTAAATGTTTACAAAAGGTTTTGAATGAAGGAGGTTTTAATAAAATGTACAATGCTTTAACTAAACGGTTTTATGAATGAACGAATGCTATAATGTAAGTCGAATCTGCCAAAGGTTCTTTCGGGAACTAATGCGATGAACGAAGCCGTGTCTTGGTTAGGGTTCCAAACGAAAGTGGGCGTCCTAGTGATGTGTTTGGAATGGTCTATAAAAACTATAATAAAAACCTAACCTAGACACTCTAGTTAAAATTCTAGACTATGCTAATACTAGACCAAAGAACAGGCAAGTGTACCTATCGACTGTAGTAAAGTCTAATGAAAGTCAGGATATCACTAGACACTAGTGACAACTATACCTAGACTCTGACTCAACTAACTAAACTGATTTATATTGGGGGGAATGTGTTGTGATTCTAAAGTGACAAACTAAAGATGGCTAACTAATGACACCAACTATTAGACAGAAGGAACGAATGAGATCAAGAATGGATAAAGCACTATCTAGGTAAGAATCCAGTTTGCTAAACATGAATTTCTCTTGGATATGACAATTATTATGGAACCGGGATCTTTGAATACGAAACCCTAAGACAACCTAAGGATCCCAGATCCTTCTCCGGGTGTGACCTAATAGGAAACCCTAAGGAACGTGTAAACTCACCGGTTGGTCAGATCACCTCTCAGCTATTTCCGAAAATGCTAAAGTACTCTAAAGATAAATCACCTCTCAGTCTGAATATCTCAATATGCCCTGAGACACACGTGGTAACCTGAAGACGCTCGGTATGACAAGGAATATCAATGAAGCTAAGAACCCATAGGAAACCCTCCTTTCAGGGCAATTTACCTAAAAACCCTAACACCAAGTAATACCCGACTATCTCTCACCTCTCAGCTATCGAGACAGGAAGAACACCTAACCCTAAAATACTCTCAATCTATGTTTCTATGGACGATGATATCAATAATCCACAAACTAGTTACAAACACACAGTAGGTAACCTAACATGCATCTATTACTTGAAAGACATTCAACAAAATGCATGTGAAACACAAATCAGTTGCAAATCAAAGTTAAATATGCATAAATATCAAACTAATTGAAATCAAGTTCTTTACTTTATCATGAATCCATTAAGAATCAACATAAACCGAAAGAAATCCACAAATCAATCAAATATTCATCGAAAACCTAGATAGCTACTATGGTCTAGCCAAGAAAAATATTCAAACTCAGAAAACAAGCCATAAAAGTCTTGAACATAATCCAAATCAAACCAATGTAAACAAGAAATCAAAGATCGTAACCCGAATGAGCAAGAACGAACCAACCCGATCGATAAAGCTCCAATATTTTGTTCACGTAGCTTCTTCCCTTCTCAAAATCGCCTCCACTCTCTGTCCAGACGGCTGGTAATCGATTCTTAAACTTCTGGGAAGGTTCTAATCTATTAAAAAAATTAAATTAGGTCAAAATTCACGAAACGGGGGTCTCTCGCGTATCGCGAGGCCCAGAAAACAGCCCCTTGCGTACCCGCTAGAGACAAGATAGTCGGGCAAAAACATGGTCTGCCTAGTCTTCGTGTGGTGCGAGGAATGAAGGTGACAGAAAGTTTTGGACTTTTCTCGTTTATTCTCGTTTTCTTGTGCCTTCACATATCTTGATTGTTTAAGCTCCAAAACATCCCGATTACCTACAACCCATGACACAACTTAATAACAACTATAAACGACTCAATACGCACTACTAGAAAACAGACTTTTAATGACACGCGAATTATGACACACACATGTCATAAAAAAATGTCATTTTACTAAAAATATTAACACAAATTTTTGTGTCATATTTCAACTTCATCTTATGTTTTCTAAAAATTTTCAATTCTTCTCCATCATTGAAGCCCATTTTCATTGCAAACACACACATATGTGTATCCACTGAGAGAGATCGAGAGGATGAGGGGAGACGCTAGCCACCTCCGACGGGCTCCACCTCCGACGACGAGTCCGGCGGTCCCCAGCGGCTCAACCGCACCCCTCACAGCCACGGCGACGAATGGCGGGAAACGGTGGTGGTCTCCGACCCTGAAGTGGCGGACGACGACGAAGGCAAAGTTGCAATTGTTACCGCTTCAACTCAAGGCATAGGTTTCAGTATCGCTCACCGGATTGGTTTTGAAGGGGCCTCCGTCGTCATCTCCTCTCGCCATCAGGTTCATCTTCCTTAATATTCACTTTCCCCAAATTAGGGTTACCTGTTCAACCAATTTCAGTTTCTGAATGTGAATTGAACGTAATGATGATATTGTGTTCGCTTGTTTATATGAATTGAAAAGATGAAATCGATTGTTAAAATTAAATTGTGTTCTTTTAGAAAAAAAAAAACGTTTATAATGCAGTGAAGAAGCTTAACGCAAAAGGAATTTAAGTGTTTGCTTTGATGTCATGTTTCTAATACACAACAAAGAAAGAATCTCATTGATCAGACTGTTTAGGTGAGGAAGAACTTTGACCTAATTCTTATGAGTTTGCACAATTAGTGGAAGAATCATTTGTTGTTTCCAACTTTCAAATCTGAGTTTTATATCTATGATTCTGTTGTTTATGATCTCATATTTATAGGATTTTAATTAAATATCAAACTTTTGACCTTAAACTCGATGATTTCGATTAGTTGTGTATCTTCTTGAATTTAGGGCTGAAGCGAATTGAGAAAACGCCTCTTTGGTTCTGATAAAACAAGGCGCTGAAGCTGTGAGTTAATTTGTTTATATACTTTACGCTTTATTGCTTTTGGGAGCATGGAATTCAAGATTTAATATTGAAATTTGAAGCTCAATTTAGTCGTTCTTATTGTTTGAAAACAGCTGGCGCACTTGGCTTACATCCCAATCCCTTGAGTTCATTCTCTATCAGATGTCCCTTTGGATGCTCATCTAACTCATAGACAGTGGGATTTGCTCCAACACTGCTTATTAGTGTCTTAATTGTGTGGCACATGCAGCAAGAGTTTTTACTGAATCCACTGACCTTTCATTCGTCAAAGTTGTAAACATAGTTATCTCTTGAAGTTAAAGCAACCAATAATCAGAAAATCAAGGGTAAATTTGGTAAAAGAAAGTTTAGGTTGTGTTATGACTAAACTGAGCTCTTGCAAATGCTATATATAGATAGTAGGTTATGATATTGAAAAGCGGAGATTCCTTTTTCACAAGAAGGTACTATATTATCACTTATCATGCTTCACAAACTGTTTGATATTACTGCCATAGTGTAGTATAGCAAAATGTTTCTCCGTATATTGATATGCACAGCAACATCTTATATGTAAAATCACATCTTTAACCATGATAGAGCCTTTATGAGATGCTTTGATGCAGTTATTTATGTAAGGACAATATGGTAATTATGTATACAAACATAAATATTTTGCTTTTTCTTATTTCTATCACATAGCATCTGCTGATGTGGAAGATGTTTACCAAATTGGATATACACCCTACCTTTCTCAGTGCAAGATTCTAAGTGAAAGGAACAAGGTGAAAAGTGCCTAACCACCAAGAATAGATTTGGTAGCCATCAGAGTGATGAGAAAAGGAAGAATTTATAAATAAGTTCTCTGATCAATTAGTTGTGCATGGAAAATATCATGAAATGTTTGAAGGTCCTGAACCTATGAATAATATCAGGAATCTCACCTTTAATAGGCAATTAATATCTTGCATCCTATTCTTATAATTTAGGACTTGTGCCATCCAAGTTAGAACTAGCTTTTATCTAATGAGCAATAGGCGGAGATTTTAATTCATCAAATGGGTGTAGGATATTGCAAATTTATGTTTTATATTTGTTTATTAGAAATGTAAGCGTAAAGAAGTATTTTTAACCAAATTTCATTTGGCACTTACTGTCGAACCTCAAGTAGAATGTAAATGTGTGTAGTTGTACATTCAAACAGGAAGGAGGTAGATACAATGTCCATATCTGTATTGACTGCATTTTGTGAGTTCTGGTCTGTTAAACTTGCCCGTTCTGACCCGAACCCGTCTTGACCCGAACCCATCTTGACCCGCACCCTTTTGATCCGAACCTGTCTTGACCCGAACCCTTTCTGACCCGAACCCATTTTGATCCAAACCCGTTCTGACCCAGACCAAAATGCTCACTTTTGATCATATTTGATTCATCTAAGTGTTGTCAACTAATGAAATTACACTGAGCTTAGAATTTCAGCCACTGCAGTTATTATATTTGTGTGTAGTGTTCAAGTGGCAGTCATGCATTCTCTTGGAGTTAGTTATGCAGATCCATTGAACCACTCTCTTTTGACATGGGCTTTACCACAGGTGGCATAAGAGGTGGGGAACTACCACTGGGACGCGAAGCTGGCATTGATCCTAGCAGCTTTTGCTCTAAACTGTGGTGAATTCTGGCTTCTAGCTCAGATCTATTCATCAAATCAACTTGCCAAGTCAATGGCTATTCTTAGACAAGTACCAATAATTAATAATTCCATTTTAATAAATAAAGTTTCTGTGAAACTGACTTCTGGCTTCTAGCTCAGATGTATGAGGTGGTCTGTGTCCCTATTGTGGCTTTGTGGAGGAAGAAGCGGCTTTATGGAGGGAAGAAACATGGAGGCTAGAGTTGCTAGTCACTATCATAGACAATAACATACTCAACTGGGTCAGTTCACCATTTACCTTATTATTTATTAAAGGTATTTTTTATAAAGTATTTTTAATGTTTTAGATAAGGGAAGACAAATACATCTCCTTGTATGGTGGGGACGACATTCGGGCCATGGCAACTGCTGCTCGCATCCCATTAGAGATGGCTTACGTTGGAAAATAGGTATGCAGTCTTTTGGCTGCATTGAAGCAACTCTCATATGCTTTAATGATTTGTCTTGCCCCCAATCTACATACATATGAAACAAGCAAGAAACAGGATGTTAAAATGGTTATTGGGAGGCTCGTCCAAGGAGTTGTAAAGAGTTGGTACGATAAATCCCTGTGTATTTTCTTGGAGAAACATACTAGTTTTGAGCTGATTTTTAATCAGTTTTTATTATTGGTTATTTAATTTTGGAATGTATTACGTGAAGTTCTTCAAGAAAGCCGCGTTGTAAGTACATCTGGCGTTCTTTTTTTTTTCCCTCACAAATTGTTTGGGGATAAAGTGTGTTGATCTTATTTTTCCTACTCAAAAGGTGTGGATAATGAGGAAACGATTGGTTCGGAAGGCATTCGACATGATTCTTGGCATATCAGTGAGTGAGAACCGAGAGGTAAAGCATCTTCTTTTTCATTGTCTGTTTTTATGGGGGGAATATAGTTATATATATGTTTGTATGTTTGATAATTATTTGTTTACAAATTTTTTATTAGGTTGGGGGAAGGAAAGATAAATACACCGATGTTAATATTGATGGAGTTTGTGAAGAATGGTCGACTTTTGTATCAAACTTTATTTTTCGGTGAAACTTTGTAATACATTACGTTGAATTTGTAATCGACTTTTGTTACTTTTAAATCGTTGTTTATATTTTAAGAAATAGATTGTTTTGTCATATGTATTTTATTTTCTATTATGAAATGTTTATTACTATTTTATGATATTAATGTGGAAAACTGGAAATTAGTAATTCTATAAATTTTTTTTAAATAGCTTTAACAATGACACACATTTATAATAAAAAAATGCGCGTTATAAATAGATGACACAGTAATTGCGTGTCATCTTTATTCTTGACAGGGCTATCCTTGACACGCATTGCGTGTCGTAAAGGCGTGTCATAAAGACGTGTTATAAAAAGATGACACAAAATGCGTGTCATCTTCATTTTGACATGGCTATCCTTGACATGCGATCAATACCTGCACAATTAAACTCACAGCAAACCCAAACAACATTAAGCTGACTCAAAGTACATACTCAAAATAAAGCCAAAATACTCAACTGACTTGACACAACTCAAAATAAAATTTTATACATACTCTACACTCGGGTTCTAACCCGAGAAACATAACGATCTAATCAGGAGGCTTCTCCTTTATGCCGCCCCCATCCGACCTGTTTAATATAATTTGTCTACCACCAATTTGACACACTCCGATGATAGACCTTAAATTGGTTTTGAAAAATTTAAACGGGTCGGACCACCAATATTTGAACTCCGATGATAGACCTTAAATTGGTTTTGAAAAATTCTTTCTTACCATTTATGTTTAAGTAATAAAATATATTTATTATAAACGTCTGTTAATTGCATATGCACACTACCCTAAAACAATAAAAATTAGGGATTCCTGAACTCACCTGACAAGCGGATCTCATAACCCAAACTAGAGCCCAATAGATGTCACACATAATCTGAATAGATATTCAAACAACACATATCAGGTCTAAACAACACTAGACAGTTTCACTACCTTTGACCTAGCGAACTAAGGTTAAGTTCGCCAATTCCTTATCCAGCGAACTTTTACCAAGTTCGCTGGATGTAACCAGCGAACATGAGGCTATGTTCACCCACAATACCTAACGAACATTAGGGTTAAATTCGTCATTCAACCCTAGTGAACATGGGTTAAGTTCGCCATTTAATCCTTTAGCGAACATGCACTAAGTTCGCCCTCCGGATCTGGCGAACATGCCAAGTTCGGAAGGTCTGAATCGTCTTCCCCAACGAACCCTAGGTTCGTGCATGACGAGCTAAACTCGTCAAGCTTTAAAATATTTACATCCAAATCATCTCATTAACTTCCATAAGCCTAGATCTAAGGTTTGTTTCGTGTTTTAAACGTAAAAAATTCATCTTTTATCGTATTCATTCAAAAACCCTTAAAACATAAAAAACCCAGATCTTGGTCGGAGTTTACCTCTGATTAGCTCGATTCCTTAGAGTTTCTGCTTGTAGATGATGGAGAGACATGTAGCAACGATCTAGACTCGAATCCGACACTTTATCTCTCTAAAATCTCTCTCTCTCTTTAGAAAGCGCAAAGTATGGATGAACTTAGGAAGGGGGTGTGGGTCGGCTAGGGTTTGTAGTCTCCCCTTCATTCCTTTCTATTTCAGCCCAAGGCTCATTCTCAACAAGCCCGCTTTCTTTCATTTTCTTTTCTTTATTCTATTACGATAAAAACTCGTCCTTTATTCGTTATATAAATATTTTTGGGATGTTACATTTATCCATGTGTGATGAATCATATTCGTCGTCCCCCGTGTATAATCGGCCTTGGCGGGGGTGTGACAGATTGGTATCAGAGCCATGTTATAGAGAATTAGGATACCTTAGAATAGAGCTAGACTATAACCTTAAGAGTCCCCCACATTAGAAATTACACACATTATTTTTCCTCTTCTAGACATATCGTCCTACTCTACTGACGTCTCTAACAATACCCATGACAGCTCGAAACTACCCTCTCACATTGGAGAACCAATAAGCTCAATCAATTGGAGTCAATTAGCCCGAGACATGGAAGGCCCGGAGTTGTGGTCTGATGCAACGATCCGTTATCTCCTGGAGGATGTCCGCATCACCTTATTGGTCAGCCCTACACTCTCAGAGACCAGCTTCAAGGAAAGAAGAATTAGAACTACACACTTTGTAGCTAACCGACCTCCGAAGATACGACGAGTAGAAGGTGGTGCCGAGACGATTCCATAATCACTCTCATCAGAACCAACGACCCGATTGGTGGGTGATAGGAACATGTGTAATCTGGAAGAGTGGATACCTGTACATGAAGGATTATGTCAAGGAAAGATATGGTGTATAAATCCCTAAATAAGGACCTGTCACACATTCCTACGAATCTTTGGTGTGAGGATCGTTTTTAGGCTAAAACACATATTCCTAACACCCATCATACGGACTCGGAGTTTTGATTATTGATTACTAGGTTAAAATCTCGTGTATTACACGGGTTGAATAAATGTAATGGTATATACTTAGTAATAAAAAAATTTATGTTTTTACAAACTCGTGTATTACACGGGTTAAATAAAATAATACGTGATAGTTATAAATTCCGTTAAGTTAATTTTTAAAACATTTTTTTTAAATGACTATTAATTTTTTTTATGTAACTGATAAGTGTTAATTCATATTAAACTTTAGAAACCCGGTGTATTACGGGTTAAATAAATGCAATTTTATATATACTTAGTAATAAATATTTACATTCATATTAAACTTTAGAAACCCGGTGTATTATACGGGTTGAATAAATGCAATATTATATATACTTAGTAATAAAGATTTACATATTACATAGTTTTTTAATACAAATTATAAAAACGTTATATAGTTATTTTTTAAAAATGTCTTATAAAAAGAATGAAAGAAATGTTAATTTATAAAAATATTTTATGAACAAACCTAATTTCTTTTAAATAAAAAACGTTTTATAAAAAGAATTATAGAAGCCATTATTATTTAATAGGAGAGAGAGATAGGAAACAAAAAATTATAAAAAACCATTAAAAAAATTTGTATAATCAATATGAGAGAGAGACGGGAAAAACAAGTTGAGGATGCATAGGAGAGTGAAAAGTGTCCCAATAAAATCTTTATTTATTATATAGTATAGATTTTCCTATATAAGTTCAAATTCTGGTATCTATCTTTCTTCATTTAAAGTTCAAATTCTAGTATCACTTATCATCTTATCAATTATATCCTTGTTGCTTTATTGAGAAATCTTGTCATCTTATCAAATCTTATGAATGAAATTCTATCCTTGTTGCTTTTATGGTAGGTTGCTTTATGAATCTATAATAGTTTTTTATCGACTTTTTAGCCGTTATGTGACTTAAATATATAAATTATTCAATCAAAAGAAATAGAGAATTTCATTATAAAATAAAGTTTAATATCTATGAATAAACTACTACACGAATTTTGAGAAGTTACATCGAGGAATAAGGAATAATATCAATATGACACCCAAAGCAATCTAGCTGAGACATGTCAATGTGGAAATAACCCCATGTGATGATTTATTTGATATAGTTTAGAAGTTGAAGTAGGGTATATTTGCCGTTCGAAAAAAAAGCTAAGGCATGGAAAGAAATCCTGATGTCGGAGTACGTTAAACTACCTGTAACCTACCATAAAACCAAGCTAGTAGGCTAAATCAAATAGACATAAACAAAGATTTTGCTGGGAATGTATAGGTAGTTTTAAACAGATATATGGTCTCAAATCACCGAAGAAATAATGTTCCTGGTGCTTCGTGAAATTGTATGTAGGTACTCAAAACTATTATTTTGCTTTGTTTGTTGGTTTGAAGGAAATTACCATGATAGTAATACTTCAAAATTGTAGAGTATCACAATGGATTCCGTCATTAATAAATGACGGAACTCGGACGGATATCGTTTCCCTTTTAAATAAAAACATAAAATGTGAATTAATTAATATGGTCGGTATTCCGTCGAAAAGTACAAACTGAAAAACTGGTCGTGGACAAAACGACAGATTACCGAAGGAATTATCTGAAGGGAACAGTACAATTCCTTTCTTTTTAGTGGGAATGGATTGTTCACGGATAATCCGAAGGTAATTTTGAGGATAAGATTTCCACCCTTTCACAACACAAGATCGTATTTTAGATTTCTTCAGTATTTGTTCTATTTCAAAAACTAACGCCTCAACCTTTTATTGTAGGCCAAGGAGTATGGATGTGTGCCTTCACAGGTCGAGCTCTTTGTGAGGATGCACAAAAAGAGAAGTACAAGGGAAGAAAGGTCGTCAGGTTAAACAATTTTCCCTTATCCGAGGTCGAAAGAAGTCGTGGTATGTTTTTTCAGTTAAAAGCAGTACTTGTTTATATATTATGAAAACTCATTGTTTAGCGTACATTAATTAGCATGCTACCACTCTTGGGCAAGCATTAGGATATTTGGTACTTAAGTAGATATCTTATATTTACAACAGTTATGTATATGAATTTTAAGGTTTATTTTTTTTTTGTAAACCGTGGATGAATTATCTACAGATGATGGCTCAAAACTAAGCTAACAGGGATCCCTCCTCTGCACATGTTCATGATCCAGAAGGCCGGACGATGGGTACATCTTCGGTTCTGAAGCTATGCGAATCCCATTTACACCATAACCGGTCCACCAGGTACTTCCAGCACCGGAAGATCTTACGTTTGTGGTCCTTCACCATCAAACGTATGCACTTATTTTATATAATTTTGTTATTAAATCATCATGACATGCATTTGTGTATGTTTGTACTTGTTTTATATAATTTTATATAATTTTATACTAAGCATTTGTGTATGTTTGTACTTATTTTATATAATTTTATACTAAGCATTTGTGTATGTTTGTACTTGTCTACCTCAAAAGAACAACTGCAACAGGTTTGGATAGAAACGTAGGAGGAGCGAAAATGGAATGAACGGGAGCGGAAAATATATGAGGAATGTAAAAGGAATAAGGAGGGGAAAAGACATGATGCTAACTCTAAGGGGGTGTTTGGTTGGTTGGAATTCCTTGCAATTGAAATTTAAATTTCATTTCTTAGTGTGTTTGGTTGGTGAAGAGAAAAGATTTGGAATTGGAATTAATTCCAACCAAATCCCACACTTGATGGAATTCAAAATCGTCCAATGTTTTGAAAGATTTCATATGAATGTTTTTAAATACCGTAAATAATCTTGGCCTCTACCACACGTTATCAATCACCGTCGTGTTAATCAACACTGCTGCCCACCCACCGCAGTCGACCGCTACCAACCGACGTAGTTAACGTCACCCGCCACCGCCCACGACCAACCGACGCAGTTAACGGCACCCGCCACTGCCCGCAACCAACCGACGCTGTTAACGTCTCCCGCTACCGCCCGCAACCAAATGACGCAGTTAACGCGACCCGCCACCGCCCACAACCATTCGCCTCCCACCACCACCGACACCATCGCCATTGATGCCGCTCGCAACCGCCCGTTGTAGATGTCACCGCCACCGATCGTCGCCTACCCTAACCCGCCACCGTCCGTCGCCCACCCCCACCTGCCATTGACCGTCTCCATCGTGCGTTTATTGTAATCACGAGGACTGGAGCTGAAGGTTCAAGCATCAATAATTTGAATCCTTGATCGTCACAAAACTTTTCTGAATTTCATTTCTTGTTAACCACGTGAATCTTCTGATTCACTTTATTTGTTAATGCATTTGCATATAAAATAACATTTGAATTTGTATTCTTTTTCATGTTAGAATATTTTAATTAGATGAAGCAGAGGCGTCTGCGAGATTTCAAATGCCCAGCGCGACTATATTAATAAGATCACGTAAAAAGAAAACGATTTTAAGTTTTGAAGGATATAATAGTAATTGCTTCAAATAGAGAGAAATAACATACACATGTAAATCACATGCATTTTTCACCCTAATTTTTTAAACGTTTATATCTTTTTTATACGACATTATGTTTTTTTAAAAAATATACCATAAAATCAAGCATTTTTTTATCTTTAAAACGAGTATGGTCTTGCTATATTTAAAAAAAATAAAAAATCGCTGAACTGGGTTTGTACGTTTTTAACAGCGTTTTTTCAAGATGTTTTTCATGGCGTTTTTTAAATACTTTTTTCACTGTGTTTTTTAATGACGTTTTTTTCATGACGTTTTTTCTAGACTTTTTCATAACGTTTTTTTATTGCGTTTTTTCATGGCCTTTTTTATGACTTTTTTACTGCGTTTTTCATGGACGTTTTTCACTGCGTTTTTTCAAGACTTTTTTATAATGTTTTTTTTACTGCGTTCTTTCATGACGTTTTTTTATAACGTTTTTCATTGCGTTTTTCATGGACGTTTTTCACTACATTTTTTCATGGCCTTTTTTTTCATGGTGTCTTTTTCATAGAGTTTTCTGGTGTTTTTAATAACCGATCGTGCGGAAAACAGAAAAACGCATGTGAAACTGGGCGTGTTATGGTGTTTTTAAACTGGGTAACTTTATGGTGTGTTTTGAACTGTGATTGTGTAGAAAACCGAAAATACGTTTTATGGTGTTTTTAAGCTGAACAACTTTATGGTGTGTTTTGAACTTTGCAAGCTCTTTTTCATGGCTGGTATTTTTTATCACCGATCGTGCGGAAAAATAGAAAAAATGTATGTGAAACTGTGCGTGTTAAGGTGTTTATAAACTGGGCAACGGGTGTGTTTTGAACTGTGATTGTGCATAAAACAGAAAATGCATTTTATGGTGTTTTTTTATGCAATTACCATTATGATTTTAGGTGTTTTTTTTATGTTGTCTTCTTTTATAGTGTTTTTGAACTGGGTGTATTATTGTGTTTTTAAATTGGGCAAATATATGGTGTGTTTTGAACTGTGATTGTGTAGAAAACAGAAAAAGCGTTTTTCAGATTCTACAATAACTCCGAGGAATCGTTATCTTTGGTGCTCGGCTCTATGAATGCGAGAGTTGTAGGAGTTCGTACGCGATTAAGTAGAAAATAGAAAACGCATTTCTGGACGCCATTACTATAATGGTTTTAGGTGTTTTATTTATTGTGTTTTTCTTTTCCAGATTAAACAAGCTTTTTTAACAATATCATAAATTCCTTCGGTTCAAAAGCACCAAAAACTTGCCCAGTTCTAAAAACACCATAACACGTTCACTTCAAAAACACTATAAAATGTCCGGTTTAAATGATTTTTTTTTAATTTATGACGTTTTTATGATATTTGTACGTCATTTTTTATTATGTTTTTATAGAGTTTGTACACTATAGTGCAAAAACACCATTAATAAAAAAACCCACTTAACACGTAATTTTTTTAAAAAATTTTATATAACAATAGTGTACTCATATTAAAGATAAAAAAACGCTCGTTATTATGGTGTAATTTTTTTTAAAAAAATAATAACGTATTAAAAGTTATTAACGTTTAAAAAATATGGAAGAATATGTTTTATCACGATTTTGCCCTTCCCCTTGGTACTTTCGTTGGACACATGTCACTTCATGGTGCCTTCCTACACTTCCTACACTTTTTTCACTTTTTAGAATATCCCTCCCATATATATATATATATATATATATATATATATATATATATATATATATATATGGTTTGTATTCTTTCTTGTATGTAGTACTTTTTCTATTTTTCTTTTTTCTATCGTAATATCCGTAGGCTTGTGGGGTATAAATTGCTGTTTTACAGAATGCAAAAGCATTTCTTTTTAACTGTTCTTGTAATGCAACCTCTTTGCATTTTTCTTCTAGAATTTCGAATGTAAAGGTTATTCTAGGTCCTATTCCTAGGTTTTCTATATTTCCATATTGTAACTTCCAAGCTTCGTGTATGTTTTTTCCTAAATCTCCTGGTAGTATCTAAGAAAAAGATGGAATTATTCAAAAGAAAATTTTCATTCTTAGGACTAGAAATTGGAGATGAAAAAATAGAATTACAAAAACATATTTCTACAAAAATTTTAGATTTTCCAGAAAAACTCACCAATTTAAAACAAATACATGCCTTTTTAGGTTTAGTAAACTATGCTCGAAAATTTATTCCAAACCTTTCAAAATTAGTAGGTCCGCTATACAGCAAAACTACCAAAAACGGACAAAGAAATTTTAACCAAGAAGATGTTATCTTAGTAAAAAGAATAAAAGAAAGGGTTAAAAAAATTAAACCCTTAGAGCTACCACTGATAACAGATTACATAATTATAGAAACAGACGGATGCAAAGAAGGATGGGAAGCAGTTCTCCTTTGCAAACCAAATGTTCACAGCCATAAAAAAGAAGAAAAAGTATGCTCTTACCATAGTGGAAGTTTTAAAACTGGATCCACTTGGACTAGCCTAGATTTTGAAATACAGGCCTTGATAAACGCTTTACAAAAATTCAAGATATTTTTACATAAATATTTTACAGTTAGAACAGACTGTGAAGCTATAGTAAAATTTATTAAAAATGATCAAAGTAAAAAGACAAACATGACAAGATGGGTAAATTTATCAAATATAATACAAGGTAGTGGGTACACTATACAGTTTGAACACATTAAAGGAAAAGACAATGAGATAGTTGATTTATTATCTCGTAACATTAACAAAATACTATGTTCAGATGGATAGGAAACAAAAAGGCAAGGAGAAGATAGTCGTCAGACCATTACAGTTTAAACAGAATCCTTCCCCTATGAGCATCTCGTCCAACGACGATGAAGAAACAACAGAAAAGCTTATGAGTCAAGCTTTCCAAGTTGAAAAAATATACAGTGCTAGACAAACGGCTCTATTACAAACTACACTAGTTTTACAAAATACTAAAAAGCTTCCTCCATATTTCCTTAAAACTGCACAACCCTCTTAAAACACACAAAATACACAAAAGCCCTGACACTTTTATCCAAAATATGCTTTACAAAAAATCAGCCTACAAACAAATTCAAAAACAGACATTCCCTCATAAAATCTCTTTTGGCTCCTATGCCTTACAAACCTGCCAAGATACTCACATGAAGTTTCGTCACAATAATGGGATAAAGCTTACAGAAAAACAACAGTGTTTAATGGACAATCTATGGCATATACAAACTATGCCCCATGCCTCTTCTTTCAAAGTCCAAGTTTTAAACGCGCTAAGTATTTACTTTAGCGAACAGGGAGTCAAATGCCCTGAAAAACAAATTCAGCTTCCTCAAAAATTTTCACACTATATAATCTTTCGAGGAACAAAAATTGGTATTTTTAATAAATGGGAAACAGTTGCAAAGTTTATACAATGTCCCAGCCCAATCTATAAAAGTTATCACAGCTTCTCTAAAGCGTTAGACACAGCCAGAAATCATTTTGGTATAGACAATTTCTTCATTGAACCAGAGGAGGTTCAAACCTTTTCACAAGTTATAAAGACGAGTCAAGAACAAATTATAAAGACTCAAGAAGAAACGATTTCTAATTTACAAAGACAGCTTATACAACAGGGTAAAAATACACAGAATATACAAAGTCTCATCGAGAACAATATGCTAAAGCAGAAAGTCGAAATTTTGAAGCCAAAAACCAGTTACTTTTACAAAGGCTCGATAAAAAAGAAAACAGTTTAAGGAGCTATGACTCATTTAAAGCCAGAATGCTAGACACACCATGGAAAACCTGCCTTCAAACGGTGTTCGATCAGTTTCCAGAGTTTGAACAAATCATCTCCCAAAAAATCAATACAGAGTTTCCAATGGTGTTGTATGAATTACAACTCAGGCTCATGACCATTGCCCTTAATGAAGAAAAGTACAAAGGGGTAAGGGTTATCGAAAGAACAGACGATGACGGAGAAGGAACTTGCCTATTACTTTTCCAAATAAACCTAAAAGATACAAACATGCCAAACGATCTGATCCTACAATTCTACCACAACGGCATGATTGATTACATAGAGCTGGAGCTAAATCCAAAGACAGAAGGTATCATAAATCTCTTTGGAGAAAAGTTCGTCATGACCACAGGAAACATATCTACACATATCGCCCCTCCTTACATCGGTTGCAAAGTCTTTTCTTCCTTCCCTTTTGCAAACGATCACACTTACAAACCAGCCAGAAAGAGAATATTCATCAACCACAAACTCTCTCGCAAAGATTACCTAAAAAATTTAGCCATACAAACAGAAATATAGTTCTCAGATCTATACTAGGTTGATAACCTCGCTAGCCTTGCTTCAAACAACCCAGAAAAACCCAAAAAAGACACCTTACAATTCATCACCCAAAACAAGAAAACACCTAAATTACCATCAAGCTTCCATTGGGAATGCTATCACCTTTTAGCCGAAGGTCACTATATGCAGATATGGAGCCTCAAAAACTGGAATATGCTCCTACCATTCATAGGAGAGGGAGAATCTCTCCAGCTACAACACATACTGGATTTAGAAGATTATTATCTAAACCCAGATGATTTCAGCGACCCAGACTCTCCACCATCAATCCCGGACACTCACAGAGAGTTCTGAAAACAGAAAGATACAAATTTTCTCCCAACAGACGTAAGCAATGACGTCTACAAAGATGTTGCCGACAGTCTATAAAGTTTCAACGACAAACCTCTGAAGATAAAAGAAAAAGTGCTCTGTCGTTTTTCTACTTTAATTCTTTACCGTTCCTTTAGATAGTGCGATCTGTGCACTCTTTTATTTTTTATCTGATAATCAGTCAGTGCTTTCTTTTTGCATTATTTTAGCTTAGTGCGCTTTGTGCGCCTTTTTAGATTCTTTCTTCTGCCTATATAATGTCTTGAAGAATTCATTTGTAGACACACGAACAAAAATATTAAAAAGAACTTTCTCTCCTTCATGAGTACTTAAACTCTTAAGGCTTCTGATTTTTTCTTACAAAAACCTTACTCTTTTATAGTTTTCTCCAAGTTCTTCATATTGTATCCCAAGTAAAAAAAAAAGAATTTCTCTGTCAATATCACTTCTACCCGCTGCAAATACTACTCATCTTCCGCTACTTCTTACTCTGCAAATACGCTGTAAGTTTAATTTATGTTGTTTTTATGACAAAAAACTCTAATGCCCCAACCTATTTTGGTATAAGAGCAAAGACTTTTCTAATATCTAAAAGACTAAGACAGGTCCTTGTCAGGCAGCTTTTATGCTTAAGTCCTATTTATATGGAAACGGAAACCCGCTTAGGTGAAGATTAGGGAAAGAGTTTGCTTTGAAATACTAAACTAGTTAAAGATATCAAAGATTTGTGTCTCTTGTTTATGCTTTACTTGTTAATTATTCTTAAAACTGGGATATAGAAAAATATTTTAAGAGAAAACTAAAAGATAAGATTTTTTAGAAGAAATCAGATTTTTTAACCAAAAATTATTGAATCTTCAAAAACATTCAAAAAACTTGATTTTCTAAACCTCGAGTTTTCCGATAAAAGTGATCAAAAAGTTATAAATAATAGTTATTATAATCATATTTGTAGATTTAAAGAATTACATACACACAGTCTTCACACAGATAATACACACCTTAATAGTATTACAGACTTAATTATAAATTTAGGGTTCAGTTTACAAAAAGAATCCTTTAATAATAAACATTTATTAGAAAAAATTATATATTTAATAACAAAAGAAACAGAAGAAATTAAAAAGTTTACAGACAATTTAGACTATATAAGAGAACAAAACAACCAAATTCTGCTAGAAATAAAAAATATTAAGAAAGATAAACATATAAAAGTAGAAGATTCTACTGAAACTAATAAACTTATAAACAAACTAAGTAAAACACATATAAGTGAAAAACCTAAACCTTATAAACATTGGAAGCCTAACGATGAATAAACAAATCATCCAAGGATCTAGAAAGTCAACAAGTAATATTAAAGATATTATTTCGTCAGATACTTTTCTTAACAGAATTCTAAAAAAGGGATCGTCTTCTAAAAGTACACAACAAACAATACAACTAGAAAAAGAAATCGACTTAGATAAAAATATAAACTTATATAATCAACATCAACTAGACATTTTAAACCCAAGAACATTATACCAAACAGGAATGTTAAATGTTAACACAACATTAATACAAAGCAGCAGAGAAGAAAGTCTACGAATAGTAGACAAAATGGTAGAAATAGACTTATTTCACCGGAAACAATTCAAAGAATTAAACAGTCTGGAAAACAATTTATACACACATGACTTATAGTCGTAGGAATAAAAGCCTTAGGAAGAAAAAACCTAGAAACAAAACTTTTAGCTTTAATATTATATAAAAGCTGGAAAACAGAAATGAAAAAAGCAATTATTTCAGGAATGGAAATAGATTTAAGTCAAAATATAGCCTTGTTTTATTGTATACCTGGAATACTAAAAGACATCAAAGACTTACAAAAATTAAAAATAGCTCTATAGACTAAATGATATGAAAATTACGAAGGAAATAATTTAGTAATAAGTTTAGGAGTGTTAGGAAAAGCTAGTAACAGGTCTGGAATGAAATATAAAGTAAATATAGAAGGAATAGTTAATACAATCGCATCAAAATCTATACAGATGATAAAACCAGTCAAAATAGATCCTGAAGAATTAGCAGGATTAAAATGGCAAATAAGTGATTTAACAGAAAAAGAAAGTTCAACATTAGTCCCAAAAAGGAGTCATATATATGAAGGGATAGACTGAATACATAGCCTAAGATTCACATATTTTAAACAAGAAGAGAATAAATATGAAGAAAGTAGTTATTCTGAGGAACCACCATAAGAACCTCAAGAACCACAATACAATTTTATGAATACAGAAACATATGATGAATCTGAATACGGAAACCCTATATACGATACAGAAAATGAAGAAAGTAATGATGAATACACGCTAAATTCAGAATTATCTAGATTTGAAAGAGAAGACAAAGATTACAGCTTACTAGAAGAAACAAATACAATTTTTAAAATAGAAGAAACCAACAAATCTTATGAACAAATAACAAATAGAAAATTTACAGAAATAAATATACAAGAAGAAGTAGATGACATGATAGTAGAATGTATGCTTGCCTTAGGAATGACATACGAAGAAAGTTACAATAAACTACAAGAAGACTTTAATTTACCATTAGTAAATAGTATAGTCAAGGGAGATACAATGATCTCTGACTTTTATAAACACGATAATAGCTTTATGATTAATGAACACAAACTAAAAAGAGATTATACAGAGGGAAAAATAGGAGAAACCTCATATGAATCCATGGGAAGAGAACCATGGACTAAACCTGTTACAAGTTATCAACAAGAATCAAGCTATAAAGGAACAAGAAATAGATTACCAATAGGACAAATCTATAGCGGCAATATGCTACTATTAGAACAACAAAAACCTCAATTATGGTTAGACGAAGTTCTTATATGGGAACAAACAGTGGTAAGAATGTGGGAAACCAATAAGAAAGACAGTATGGACATGTTTACCTATTTAGAAACGACTCTAGGCCCAACAGCCCTAGGAATATGGCAAAGTAAAAAAGCCCACAGCCCAGACCAAATAAACAGATTAAAAGCCATAGGAGATAATCCTTACAATTTCACCTCCTAAATAAGAGTCCTTATTTTAGGAGTTGATCCAGCAAAAAACAACAGTTTATTACAAGATACAGCTATTAGAAACCTAGAACAACTAAGCATAGCATACATGAAATATATAAACGAATTTACACTACATTTTACAAGATTATTAGCACAGACAGGACAAACTATGAAAGATAGCCTATGTGATAAATACTTTATAAAACTACCAGAAGATTTAGGAAAAAACATACACGAAGCTTGGAAGTTACAATATGGAAATATAGAAAACCTAGGAATAGGACCTAGAATAACCTTTACATTCGGAATTCTAGAAGAAAAATGCAAAGAGGTTGCATTACAAGAACAGTTAAAAAGAAATGCTTTTGCATTCTGTAAAACAATAATTTATACCCCACAAGCCTACAGATATTACGATAGAAAAAAGAAAATTAGAAAAAGTACTACATACAAGAAAGAATACAAACCATACAAAAAATATCAAAATAAATACGTCAGAAAACCTCATACTAGGACATGTAAGTGTTTTATATGCGGAGATACAGAACATCTAGCTAACAAATGTCCAAATAGAAATACAAATATAGAAAGAAGCAATTTTGTAGAACAAATAAAATACTACGAAATAGAGGCATTAGATACAGACCACACTGACAATGAGTCAATATACAATATATATAGTGAAGAAAATGAACCAGTAACAAAGATCTCTTATACATACACAAATCCAGAAGAATGTAAGCATGACTGGAAATATAGAAAAGGAAACATATACATCAAATGTTACATTTGTGAATACTACCCAAGTATAGATAAAAGATCTCAATGTAATATATGCTTTAAAGAAATCTGCCATATTTGTATAAAAGATATTCATAACATAGAACCACCTAGCACTAGCCAAAATACAAGTAAAAATACAAACGAATACGATGAAAAGTTTGAAAAATTAGAGCTGGCTATAGAAGTAAACAAACTAAAAATAGAAATTATGAATAATAAAATCATCAGACTAGAAGATTTCATAGAAAAGAAAAAACAGGCATTAGAATTTCCAGAAATAAACAACATGGCCACAGAACCAAACCCTATACAAACTGATGAACAAACCTTCATACAAACTAGTGGGTCAATAAAGATGATAAATATACAATGTAGGCTATGGCTTGACGCCAATACACCTATAGATCTAACAGCCTTAGTAGGCACAGGGGCAACTAAAAGTGTAATATCACATAGTTTAACTCATGAAAAGTTTCATAAACTGCTTACATATAAGTTAAAAACAAGAACTGTAGAAAATAGATTAATAGACGTAACACACTACCTAGAACCTGTAGGAATACAATTCCTAGACTTTGTAGGAAATTACAGTACAAAGTATGATATTCCACAGATAAACATAAATCCACAACACATTAAATCTAGAGATTTCGTCCTAGGATTAAATTTTATACTAGGATTAAATGACGCAATTACTATAACAAGAAACTTCATAACAATCGGTAAATAAATTTACAGTTTCCCAACTTTTAGATACAAAAGTATAAATGAAATTGCTCACAAAAAAGGAGAAAAAGGAAATTTAGAATTTCTAAATAAAAATAAGAGAAAAAATATTGCAGAAAACGAATCTCTGCAACTCCTTACAAACTTTATAAACCACGAACTTGAAAAAGTAAAAGATATAACAAAAAGTATAAATCATCATGTGATTTTATACCTAGAACGACTAGGACTTATAGGAGAAGATATTACAAATTCCAAAGTTAAATATATCTGCAAATTTAAAATAAAAAATCCAGACATTACTATAAGGAACATAAATATAGATTACAGTCCCCTAGACAAAGAAGAGTTTAGAAAACAAATACTAGAAATGACTAAACAAGGGTTAATCAGAAAATCTGAAAGTCCCCACAGATCAACAGCTTTCATAGTAAAAAACCATAGTGAAATAAAAAGAGGGAAAGCTAGAATTGTCTATAATTACAAAAGATTAAATGATAATACAGAAGATGATGGGTACAATATACCTAATAAAGACAGCTTAATCCAGCTTATACAAAACAACAAAATCTTTTCTAAATTTGATTTAAAATCAGGTTTTAACCAACTTCATTTAGAAGAAGATTTTAAAAAATGGACAGCCTTCACATGCTCTGAAGGGTTATATGAATGGAACGCCCTTAGCTTCGGGCTAAAAAACGCTCCTTTGATATTCCAAAGATTCATTGACAGTTTATTTCTCAAATACAAATTTTGCCTAGTATATATTGATGACATACTAGTAGCAAGCAAAACAGTCTAGGAACATGAAACACATCTTCAACAAGTATTTGAAGAAATAAAAAAGAATGGGATAGTAGTATCTAAGAAAAAGATGGAATTATTCAAAAGAAAATTTTCATTCTTAGGACTAGAAATTGGAGGTGGAAAAATAGAATTACAAAAACATATTTCTATATATAGGGGGAGAATCAAATAAAAATTAGTTTTTCGCTAAAAAATCTAAGAAATGACAAAAATCTTAAGAAACGATATCAAACGAACTCCGATTGAGCTAATTTCAGCGGCGTTGGAACCGTCTCGTCGAAATTTACCATCTTAGCTTTTAGGTTTTAGCTTTTAAGGTTTAGATTTTACGTTTAAATTTTAGGGTTTTAGCCTTAAAGTTTAGCTTTTAAGGTTTATATTTTATGATTTAGGTTTTTTTAGGGGTGGGGTGGGGGATTTAGGTTTTTAGGGATGGGTGGTGGTGGGTTTAGTTTTTTTTTTGGTGGGGGTGGGGGTGGGGGGGTTTAGGTTTTTGAGGGGTAAGGGTGGTGGTTTTAGGCTTTTCGGGGTAGGGTTGGAGGGAGGGTTTAGGTTTTTGGGGGTGCGGGTGGAGGGTGGTTTAGGTTTTTAGGTCCGGGTCCGGGTTCGATTAGACGGTTCCAACGCCGCTGGAGTGAGATTAATCGGAGTTCGTTTGACCCACTTTTTAGGATTTATTAGCGAAAAATCACTTTTTAGTGGAATCGTCCCCTATATATATATATATATATATATATATATATATATATATATATATATATATATATATATATATATATATATATATATATATATATATATATATGGTGCGGTTATAATGAAAACCCTGACTTACATATGTAATTTATTTTAAAATGGGTAAAATCATTTTTTGATTTTGGGATAAATTCTATATCTAATTTAATCAATTTTTATAAAAAAAAAACAAAAAAGAGACGAGAGGTTTTTTTTTAAATAGTTTTTTTGAAAAATTACATATGTAAAAAGTGACGTATTGCTTATGTAAGCAGTAAAAAACTTAAATTAATTTTTTTTTACATGTTTTTTATTTTTTAAACGCTTCGGCATTTTTTTAATTTTTTTTTTGCGACTAGGCATTTTTTTTATACAAATAATCAATCCCAATTTTAAAAAAAAAATCAAAATTTTTTCATAGGATTTCGTTAACTCAAGAGGGTTTTCATTTTATCTTTTTCATATATATATATATATATATATATATATATATATAGGGGAAGGATCAAGAGAAAACCACAAAGTTAGGCGAAAACCAAGAAAACCACATCATTTTAGGCAATTTTTTTGTTTACGTATACGTATCCAAAAACAATTTTTTTGATTTACGTATATGTAACCGCAATTTTTTTGTTTTATGTTTACGTATACGTAACACTATGTGTAAAAATGTTTTTTGGTAAAAATGTTTAATATTTCATTGATACTCTTATAAATAAATAAAAATAAACTAAAACAAAAAATAAAAATTATTATATGATTGGGTAAAATTGGTTTTTTTAGTGGTTTTCTCGGTTTTCGCCTAACTTGTGGTTTTCTCTGGAACCCTCCCCTATATATATATATATATGGGTTAGATTCAAATGAGAACTACAAATATTTTGAGAACTTATAAGAACTCGTGAAAAATAATAAGAAATCATTTATTTATCTAAAATACTAACGTTTTTATATCGATTGATATGTGTCAATTACATGTAATCGTATATTATAAACATTTACACATGCTTACATGGTAAAGGCTTACCCATGTGTACATGAAAGACTTACACATATGAAAATGTTTATAATATACGAGTACATGCAAATTTACACATATCAATTCATATAAAAATGTTGTATTTGAATAGTAATTCTACTATTTTAAACAAATAAATGGTTTTTTATTATTTTTAGCGAGTTCTCAGGAGTTCTCAAAATATTTAAAAGTTCTGAAATGATCAATTCCATATATATATAAATTTTAAAAATTTTATGCTCCTCGAAAACCATATAAATTACATGCTACTGAGCTACCTCTGGATGGAACAAATTTTATTGTGTATTGCTATGTGTATTGTGTGTGTTTTATGATGTGAGTGTATTGTGTGTTTTGAATCATTCATTTTGCTTGTTTTGAAAGTTTGTTAATTTTAAGAGTTAATTTTATCTTTTTATGTATTTTTATATTCCAATTTCATAACAAATGTACCAACCAAACACATTTTTGATTTTCAATAAAATCCTTTAAATTTAAATTCAAATTCCATTTCCAATTTCAATTACAACGAATTCCGTGAACCAAACTAAAATGGCATCCCTCCCCCTCCCATAATTTGTCCCGTAGAGTTTTGTATATAAATATATTGAATTAAATTAAAATTCTATTTGGTTCACCATAGATTTTTATTTACTTATAAATTTGTTAATTGTAATTTCCCGAATTTATAAATTATTTTTTTTATAGGAAATTTATTGAAACTAAATATTATTTTTTTTCCAATAGTGTTAAACTTAGTGACGGCCTATTAACATAACAACCGTCGGTAATTATCTAACATACTATGTTGGTAATACATCGGTAAATATCTAACATACTATGTTGATAATACGTACATCGGTAAATATGTCCCTCAGTTATACGTTCGCAAAAATTTCGCCATTAACCGTTGCATTTGTGGACCTAATATAAATTGTCGGTAATCCATCGGTAAAATTGTTCGTCGGCACTTTCTCGGTAATATGCATTGGTAATCGGTCACAAAGTAAATAGCCACATCCATGTCTGTGAAACCTATGCCGACGACATGTCGTCGCTATAGGTGAAAACCAAAATTTTGAATAGGACACACTATACCGACGACATGTCGTCGCTATAGGGTTGAGACAGATTGGAGGGAAAGCTGACGCCCAATGAATTTTTGTGGAAAACCTATACCGACGACATGTCGTCGGTATAAGGTAATTTTGATTTTCTTTTTCTTTTTTTAATATAATAATTTTTCTTCGGTCAAAAGTTTTTTTTTTAAATTAAAAAAATTCTTAAATGCCCTATACCGATTATATAACGTCGGCATAGGATTTTTTACTTTATTGACCGGTCAAAACCCTACGAAGCCTATACCGACGACAAGTCGTCGCTACAGGGTAAAAAAAAATCGTCGGGATAGGATGATAATGTTGTATTGAAGGGTTTTATGTTATCCATGGGGACTAGAGTATGAAACAGAAAGAAAACATGATTTAGTTTCTTTAGAATAAATCTAGTTTTGGGGGTTTAGGAGGTTGTAGTTGAATGTAAGGGGATCAACTTTTCATTTTTCTAGATTTGAGTTGAGAATTTATCGGTGAAGATGACCTGTAATTTACTATGCAAACAGAATACTCCAGTTTTTATATATACTTGAATAAATCTTTCAGCGAGATGACCTCTAATTTACTCTTTTTTTATTTAAACTGTTAAGTTCAAAAAAGTTAGAGAATATGATAGAATAAATGAATTTAGAAAAGTAAAGACATTTGGGCCACTAGTTAAGAATAAAATAAAATACAACTGAAGAATTGTCCTCTAGATACCAAAGTATTGGCTAAAAAGAAAGCATAAGTTAGCTCATGAATGAGTAAATAGGGGTTGTAGCTAATATATGGAAAGATTCTAACGCAGAGGCGTTTACAAGATTTTAAATGTTCAGCGTGACTATAGAAAAAATCCCATCGAAAACTATCAAAATATATTATATATATATATAATATAATTTTATATATAATATATATATATATATATATATATAATTTATAGTTTTTTATAAAATATAATTATATATATATATAATATATATACAGGGGACGGTTATCGTATAAAGGGCCCAAATCGTACGAAGCGTACGAATGGCCCCCAACCGTCCGATTAATATGATCTAGGGTTGGGGATAACGTGGTGGCATAAACGTAATTACTTTGAAAAATATAACGCGTCGTCCAGGTAAAAAAGGGCATAAAATGTAATTTTTTTTAAATAATCACGCTAAATACGTGTTTTTTTACGTAATCACGCTTCAAAGCATGATTTTTATTACGTAATCACGTTTTTTTAATAATCACGTATTTTTCCATAATCACGTCATTTTTTCCGATTCTGTATTTTTGTGTTATAATCACGTTTTTTTCAAACTTTATGGAAATCACGTTTTTTGTTTTGCTGATCTTTCGATTTTTGTAAACTCCAAAAAAACACCAACGCCAAAGGAACACGTGAACGTGATTTCAATTCATTAATCTTTATAGTTTATTGTATTGGGGCTGCAATAAATGAAAACGCAAACGTGATTTGAATTCAATTTAATATTTATTTGTATTGGACCTGTAATAAATGAAAACGGAAATGTGATTTCAATGAAAATGGAAACGTTATTTCAATAAAGGAACACCAGTTTTTTTTTCCTTTTCCACAAAACGTCATTCTACAATCTAATCACGGAATCGGAAAAAATGAAATCACGTTTAATTAATAACTGGTAGAATGACAAAAATATCTTTCCACTAAAATTAAAAAACACGCGGCGCATCCATATTACGTCGTAGCTTTCTTACGATTTAAGGACTTTGTATTTAAAACTTCCCCTACATATATATATGTATATATATATATACATGTACATATAAATTTTAAAAATTTTATACCCTCGAAAACCATCAAAATCATATGTCCCGCGCGGCGGCACATGCCGCTGAGCCACCTCTGTGCGAACGACAATAGTGGCTTCAAGAAAGAAGATTCTTTAAATCATCTTGATTCTTCTTGCATGTTGCATTTATTTTACTTTTAGTTATCAACTTCCATTGAATTATTGTTAACAAAACTGATCTGAAAGGAATATTCTGTTAATTAATGTTTGTTTGTTTGTAGGGAAAATTTCTAACGGATCTGATAATTAGCAACTTGAGATGGAAAAAGATGAGCATCTGGGAATAATGTATTTGATGGATGAAGTTATTTCAAATGGAAGAAAAGATTGATATTGAGAAGTTGTCTTCAGGTAGGTGTTGATGAAATTAAAAACTGTTATAGCCTATGGCGGTTATGGAGGATATGGAGGTTGAACTTGAAGATGATAAGCTATTAGCCTGCAATGGAGAGTTGCGTGCAGTGTTTGTTTGTGTTGGCCGAAAATCGTATATCACACACAAGAACAACGGAATTTGGTGACTTAACTCAAATCACGACACTCACTACTAGAAATCTAGGCAGATTCGACGACCAATATCGACGACATATGTCGTCGAGATTAAGGGGACCAGTCCCGACGACACGTCGTCGGCGATGGTCTCTAGTTCTCGAGATTTTTTTTGTAACCTTTTCTCGACGACACGTCGTCGGGGATCGTTAACCGGGAAAAAGTGAAAGCTTTTGGCGCTTACCCGGAAAAGCTGAAAACTTGTATCGACGACACGTCGTCGAGATTGATATTTTTAATTTTTTTTTCTTTTTTTTTTGCCTGGTAAAATATTAAAAAATTAATTTTTAAATAAAATACCTAATATCAACGACATGTCGTCGATATTGGTAAAAAAAATTAATTTTTTAATAGAATAACCAATCTCGACGACATGTCGTCGAGATTGGTCTAACCTGGTAATTAGACGGCATAAACCCTTCTTCTCCTCATTTGTGCCCTCTTTTTCCTCTCAAACTCTCTCTCGACTACACCCACAAAATCCGACCATTTTGCTAAAAAATCCAACGTTTTCTACCTCATTCTTCACCATTAATCTTCTTATTTAAGTGGTTAGACCCGATTTTAACTTTTTTTTATAATTTTTTTTTATAATCGGAAATTTCTAATTAAAATCTTGTGTAGGTGAAGTTTTTGGGCTAAGTGAAGTGGTTGGAAGCTTGATTGAGTGTTTTCCATACGACGTGTCGTCGTTTCAAGAAATTTCCGGAGGTAATATGTATATTTTTTGTGTTTATAGGTGTATTTGGATAGTTTTATATAGATTTATAAATGTTTGTATAATGTTTTGGTATTAGGTTTAGATTTGAGAGATTTAGTTTTGTATAAATGTTGGTTAATTTATATAGATGTGTTCATTTTTTTTATGAAAATTGATAGTTAATTTATATAGATGTATGGATTATTTGTGAAATTGGTGAATTTTATATAAATGTTTGTTTAATGTGAATTTTATATAGATGCTTGTTTAATGTATGGATTATTTTAATTGATAGTTAATTTATATAGATGTATGGATTATTGGTGAAAATTGATAGTTAATTTATATAGATGTTTGTTTAATGTAATTATTATTTTTATGAATTGTATAATGTTATTTATTAGTTTGTATGATATTATTTATTTGGGTATTTGTATGTATTTGTGAAATGTATTATTGGTTGTGTTATGTATATATTATTTGTATGAATTGTATAATGTTATTTATTTTTTTTAATGTATACTTTGTATGTATTATTTATTTGGGCATTTGTATGTATTTGTGAAATGTATTATTGTTGTTTTTTAATCCGTTTTTATTTTCTATATTTGTATGATTTTTTATATTTAATACATTTGTAACGAATTTATAGGATTTCTTGTTTAGCTTTTATCTTTCCGCTTGACTGTGACTGCATTAAAAAGGTAACACTATTCTACTAAACTAACTATTGTTTAGATTATGTAACACTATATTAGTATATCGAACTCGAACACGATTTGTAGTGCATATTCTTACACTGTTTGTATCGTTAAGGTAAACACATCTTGACTGTGAATGCTAAGGTAAACACGTCTCCTGACTCTACCGACGAACTCAGGGCATTGGCACATGGTCCATTGAGTGCATATTCTTACACTGCTTGTATCGTTAATGGTGTTAGATTTGTGATACACAGTCGTGATCTCGGACGCACTACCCAAAACAGTGGTGTTGTTTCATTCGGAGAAGATGATACACCATATTATGGTGAACTTGAGAGTATTATAGAGTTGAATTATTTAAGTAATTATTCGGTTGTAGTCTTTCGTTGTAAATGGTTCAACACGTTGGATAACAGACGGATAATTAAAAAGGACAATCTGACTATTATCGACGCTAGCTGTCAAAGTTATGTTGGTTGTCAATGGTATGATGCTCAACAGTACATTTTAGCCACACAAGCTAAGCAAGTGTTTTATCTCCAAGATCCTTCTCGCGCCGTCGGCAAGTGGAAGGTTGTGGAAGACGTTTATCATCGGAAACTTTGGGAGGATACCGGTGTTGTTAACTAGATAGATGTACTTCACGGCGATATGAGGAGGTAACAAAAGTTGTTAATATTATTCTAAAAATGAATTCATAAGTTAGTCAAATATTAGTAACATTATTTTTGTTGTTTATAGGTACAACAAGGTGGAACTGTCAGCCTAATTGATGGTTGGAGACGTATGCACACGTCTCACGGCACATGGGTCAACGATCGAGCACAAAACGATTGGGTAAGTATATATATCGATAAGGGAATTCTAAGTTTGGGAAATACACTAGAATATTAATCATATTGGTTATTGTTGGTTTTTATTATAGGTTTTTATTGAGTTTTGTTGAATTATTATGTTTATTGAGTATTTTTAAGTAGGTTGGCTATTGAGTTTTGTTGAATTATTATGTTTATTGAGTATTGTTAAGTAGGTTGGCTATCAATTTTGTAGTCGTTATGCTGTCGGATTTCTGAATTTTTTTTATATGTGTACTTTTTGTTTATTATAGAATACAATTCAAGAAGAATTGACCCGGATGCAACAAGAAGGCGGAGATGTTGATGAGGAAGAGGTCCTAAAACGTGCCCTTGGCGAGAGACGCGGTTGGAGCCGAGGAGTTGAAAGAAAAGTTAGAAACATGCCCACTAATGTTTCGGCTCTCTCCGAGTCTCAATTCATTTAACTTCATAATAAAATGTGAGCGGCTACGCTAATACAACCTCAAAATGATGGGAAATTGTGAGTGTGTGCATTACTACTTTAAAGGAAAATGATAATTAAAACGCATTCATGTCGGTTGAAAGTTGACTCTTAAATTAAAACAAAGATTTATATAACGTGTACTCTGGGGGTACAGTTAAGAAAAAGTTAATTATCATCCTTCATTAACTTCTCTATGCTACTCAATTTGACCTCAAATACTCTATTGCAAGGCCAAAATAGTATAGTGAAAAGGTTAAAAAGATGATGATACTTATTTAGCATTTACAAAATAGCACAAAAATAAATAAAATCTAACAGTAAAGTAAACCAAAAACATATATAGACCTAACAAATGTTTGATCTCAGGCTAATATCCTCGTACTTGGTCTCTTCGTTGTCCTCGTCGTCATCAAAATAAAAGACGTGATATTTTATGCAATTTGCAAATAAGTAAAATTAAATTGAATTAAATAATTGTTACAAGTTGGCTAAATGCATAAATAATCTCCATGTCTAAATGAAGATCATTTATGGCAATAATTCTAATAGGTTGGCGGTTATTTATTTTCATCAAGGGTTTGAGGAAAGGATACAACAACTTTTAAGTTGGGAAAACGAAAACATACCCTTTAGTAGTAGTCCCTTTGCATGGCATGGCTTGGCTAGTAACTAGCCAACCCGCATATCCAACTTGTATGCATATGCGGAAATTTTCTCATCTTTCTTTGACAACTTTTATATATTCAATTTGGAAATCTATAAAATGGTTTATTAATATTTGTAAAGTTATTAAAGATGCAACATTGTAGTGTGTTTGTTACATTTTTTGGACGGGGCTAAGAAGTTTATAGTATTTAGGGATCGTAGAGGCCTTGCATTCTCACGAGTTGTCAAGATCTTGAAGGGGATGAAGAATTGTCTAAAAAGAAATTTTAATTAGTTAAGAGGCATATTAACATGCATAATTATTTAATTCAATGAAGTTAACTTTCAATAATAATTATAATGTGGTTTACTTTATGAGGTTCTGCCCTCGTGACTAATATAGGTACAATTTCGTCCCACCATAGTCGACCGAATGATCTGTATATCAATGAAATAACAAAAGTCTAGTACTATGTGAGAATATAAGAGAAACTTAGCTAGAAAAAATTACTTTAATGATCTCCATCAAAAAAAGTCATGGCACAATCAAGAACTTGTCATCAAGATCATAAATGGTTGATATAAATACACACACACACACACACATATATATATATATATATATATATATATATATATATATATATATATATATGAGTGTGTAGCAACATTCATCAATAATTTTCCGGAAGATAAATATACTCTCTCCACATCAGGATCCCAATCAATATGATTGTCATCATGAACATGAACACCTTTCATATCCCTAAAATTTGCCCCCCTAAATAAAACTAAGATATGCCAAATAGGTTGTGGTGTAGTGGTTGAGGTGAGACTTGAATTACCAAGGGACCCGGGTTCAATCCCTGTCACCAACATTAATTTCTGCGGCATTGCAAATGAGACATTTTAGGTTGATGCACCAGGGTTGGAGCCTCGACTCTCCCTCAAGCCCGGAAGGGGCCGTATTGGGTGGAGTTTTTCCTTGAATGCTCTCAAACTCTGACGCCAAGTGGACCCGGTTAAGACAACATATTGGCCGTAGTTGGACGAGACTCTCCCATGTGGCGGGGGGTGCGACGTCACACATTCAGTGTTCGCCTTTCAAAAAAAAAATAAAACTGAGATATGAATTTTTACATGAGAATTGGAAAAAAAATGCACTAAAAATGTGACAAATCATTGAATTTTAAAATCTTTCATAACATCACTGAACATGTCTTTCACATCCTTAAGATACGTATGTGCATGACTATTTGTCAACTTATGTGCCTTCCCTCCACCCACTATTTGGGGTCTCCCGGAGCTTCATTCAAGAAGACGAGATGGATAAATTAAACAGTTAATACAACATTCTACTGCCTCTTATGGTTAACGCTAAACTCGAAGAATTAGATCTCATTAATACAAATCTTACCCTTTTGTTTATCCTAAGTGATTTATCCACTTGTGCATCAAAATTATAGAAGATAAGCATACACACATATCACATATTATAAACTTTGAAAACTAAGAAATTAAATTAAAAAACAAACAACAAAATGTAAGAAAGAATTTAAAAAATCAACCATAATTAGCTAAAGTTGGTGGTAACTTTAATTTTACATAGTATCATCATCATTCTACAACCTGCCGAAAGCAAGATCAAAATTCTCCCCACCTTCACTTCCTGAACCAGATGATGAATTAAAACTTCCATTACTGATTACCGGCCAATGAACGTTGGTGGTACAGATGCATATACTCAACATACACACAAGCCATATGAAGCACACACTACAACGCATACCCAACAATCCAAATCCTCAAAAGCATCACCAAGACTCCTTCAAACTCATAACTATTGTTGCAACTAAAACAAAAACAGACGCAAGGTTCCAAATTAGGTCTAGAATAACAATCGGATGAGAATACGATCAATCACTATGTCGCTCCTCAATTTGCTCAGCATTCGATTCCCTTAAAGATAGATATTAAAAATGAAGATGTCAAGTATATCAAATTTATATGAGGGAATGGGGAGTTGGTGCAACTACAATGTGGGAAATTAGGATAATGGGGGAGTGGGGGAGTTGGTGGAGGGAGTGGTGAGTTATTGAAGAAGCAAGCGACTCTCTTTTCTTTTTTTTTAAACCGCCTAGTTTAAACTGACAGGATCTAATCTTAGCCTGATCCGACGGCCATTAAGTTTCCAGAAAGCGGTTACACTAACTGATGTCAATAGAATATAAAATAAGGAAACAAGTTGAAACCAATCCCTAATAATTAAATTAAATTCTCCAGTTTGTGGATAAAGGAAAGAACAAGGGCAAGAATTGTACTTATGAGCATGCACCACATACCTTCTATCCAATTGTCAGTTTAATTGGCAATCTATGTCAACAATAAACATATCATTCACCAATCCTTGTTTCCCACACCCACCAAAAAACACTAACCAAGAACCGCGCGTTGAGGCACGAGAGTGTCGAGCGGACTTCACACTCACCTTCCGGGCAGGTTCACAGCAACAAGATTGGGAACAAACGTATCATCCATCAGCTGATCCTCTAGGGGTCAAAATGTTCTTACACATTACTTCATCAGAAAGTTAATTAAACATGGCTGTTTAGATGGATTTTGGTTTCTGACAATACCTGGATGCCTGTTATGTTTGAATGGAAACTCGTAGATATTTTCAACTTTAGAAATATCCCCAGCCCCTTTCAAAATATCCGCAAAAAACCCTTTTACTTTTTACCAATCACAATTAAATCGTCATCTTTTATGCATGATTGATGAACCTTTTCTTTTTATTTAGATTTTATACAAAACTTTTTATTAACTTAACACGAGTATACCAATTTAATTTTCTTACTTCACTGCTTTTTTTTTATTTCTTTGTTCAAATTTTTTAGTGTGTGCATATATAACTTTTAAATGTTTAAGAAAAATTGATCTTTTTCTTTTAAATCATTAAAACATGTATCTAAATTAGCATAAGAAACTAAAATTAAAACATGCTACGAAAGTTTTAATTAAAATATAAAGTACAATAAAATTCTTAATTACAAAATAAGCATGAACCTCCTAGAGCATCCACCAATGGTGGATGAGAAAAACCAGACCTAACCAAACGTGTCATATCATATTTCCACCAATTACTTAAAAACACCAATTTTTAGTCCAACACTACACCTTCTATCAAACACAGTATCACATACTTTTACATTTAAATTATAATATACCAAAATACATTTTTATTAATAATCTTATTTTTTATATTTCGTATTATTTAAAATAATATAGTATAATTTAAAATAAAAACATTAAAATCTAAGAAAATAATATTGAAAATTATGTTTATAGTAAAAAGGTTACATAAAATAAAAAGTTAAAATTACATAAACTAAATAAATCAAAATCACACTAACAAAAACATAAAAAGGTTACATAAACCAACTGTTGTTTAATAGACCATATATGCTCCACTAAATAGCCTTGAAACGCATGATAAGCTTCATTATTACGTACATTATTGAACCTTGCCAAGTGTCCTTTGAAATCTACTGTCGGTCCGGTTTTTTCTACCAATTGGGGCCCTCCCTTCACCACCCCATGTGGATGGTCTACATGGTTCATAACTACTCCTCTTACTACAGGGCGCTTACCTAGCCAACGCTTAGATCCGGCTCTACCAAACTTTTCTGGTTCACCCCAACATTCCCCACTTGTCCATGGTTTGGTGGTTCAGGTTCTTCACCCTCATCGTCTGACCAATCCGTTATATCGTTCCCTTCATCTTCTACAATCATATTATGCAATATAATGAATGTATACATTATATCGATGATTATTTTTGCGCTCCAAATTCATGTTGACCGTTGTATAATGTGCCATCGAGCTTAAAGGACACCGAATTCCCTCTCGTCATCCTTTCTTGCCGAATCATGACGTTTTTTGAATTCCAACATTTTTGGATTATGTGGATATGTGAAATTTTTTACAAGTGTGGTTCATTCAGGATATATACCATATGCAAGATAGTATCCCATGTTGTATTGTGTTCCATTCACTGTTAATTGCATGGAGACGCATTACCTTCTAAAACTTTACAAGTTGATATCATGGTTCAAAGCAGCCACTTCAAAATAGGTATGCCAAATACAGAGGTCATGTGATGCAACCGCCTCAAGCATGATGGTGGGATGTCCATGGTCACCTCACGTATATTGCTCTGTCCATGCAACCGGGAAATTTTTCCATGAAACTGGTGCTTCGTTGAATGCTTAGCCAGTAATCGTTAGATGTCATTTTTGTTTGGCCTTCTTAGATATTCTTTAAAATACATTACATTAATACCCCTGCAAAACATTCGAAGACACTTGAGGGTAGTACTTTGAGCTCATGGATGAAAATGAAACATTTTAAACGTAAAAAGTTCAAAGCTTGTTCGATCATAAGAAGTTGGCCATATCTAGGGTTTCTTGACGGGGAAGATGATGTTATCAAGTTAGCCTGGCACCATTCCAACGAACTTATCAAGTTCGCTAAAGCATGTTCGCTAAGAAAAGTAGCGAACTTACCACAAGTTCACCTAAGCTTAGAAGGGGTGAACTTACCTAAGTTCACATTTGCCTAAAAGTAGCGAACTTACCTAAGTTCGCCTATGTTTAAAAAAGAATGAAATTACTATAAGCGAACTTGCTATGTTCGCCTATGCCCAAACTGACGAATTTACCTAAGTTCGCCTAACCCTAAGAATAGAAACGTATAGTGTCGTTTAGTTCATTATCTTATCTTGTATGACTTGATTATACATATTATATGTGACCTTAGTGACGCTCATTAGCGAGCTAGTATACTTCAAGAACCGCTCATCAGGTGAGTTCTATGTGCCCCCTATATGTTATGTGCAAACGTTTTCTAATATTTTGGGGCTGAAGTGTATGCATGATGTGTATGTGTGCTTTAATGTTTTCTATATATATATATATAGCCATACGTGTTATATGACAATGCATGATGAATATAAGAATGACAAGTATGATTATGAACAATGAAATGAAAGAATGACTGATGTGTTACAAATTACACATCTTTTTGGCATAAAACTTCACTCATTTCACGATCAATTCTTGGTTTATTTCCATGTTTAGACACTTATTTGCTTCATTTTCACTTTTTGTAGGTTTTTGTGGAGCTAAGTGGATAAAGAAGGAGATTCGAGGAGTTTTCAAAAAAATTAGGGTTTCTAAGTTGGAGGCACGGTCGTGCCCCTATCTAGCACAACCGTGCCAGCTTAGGCACGGCCGCGCCCTGACCTGGCACTGCCGCGCTAGCATCAAAATCCGGGCACAACCATGCCCTTTCTTCCCCACGGTCGCGTGTAAACCCGTGAGTCTGAAAGTCGTACTTCCTCGAAGAAAGAGAGCCAATGAAAGAAGCAGATCGGTCAACACATCTGTCACACGACCGCACCAAAAGAAGGCACGGTCATGCCCCATGCTCAGGCACGGCCGTGCCCAGTGCCCTGGCATGGTCGTGCCTCCTTGCTTTTATATATATCAGAAGTTTTCCCACAGCATTCAGTCTAGAGACCTGGAGAGTTGGAGCCCTGAGCACTGTTTTGTGCTCCGAATTTCCTTGTTTCTATCTACATTTCAAGCTTCTAGGAAGGACTACAACATCAAGAGGATCACCATACATCATCATCATCATCATCATCATCTAGCTTGGGGAAGTTGGTTTGATTCTTGGCATTTCTTTATGAGTCTTGTAACTTTTCCTTGCTTTGTTCTTGTTCTTATGCTCACCATGAGCTAACTCTTGATATCACTTTGGTTTAGATGAAGTTTAGTAATGTTTGACAACATTTATGGATTTTTGGCATAGTTTATGTTAATGTTATAACAATGGCATGATTATTCTTCAATGATATTGTGTATTTGGGAGTTGATATTGTTTGCAAAACTTGTATATGTGTAGGCTATGTATGTTGGAAAACCCATGGTTTATGCATGTATTCATTGATTAGTGTATGTATGTATGCTAGTTTATGGCTTTTGACTAGGAATGTTGGATGAAGTCTTGTTTATGGTTGAAAATTCTTGAATGTGCATCCTTGTGCTTGTGTTTGGAAAGACAAAGTGCTTGTTATGGTGTGTCATGTTTAGTACTATGTTCATCTAGGACTTGTTGACGCAATCTTCTAATTTATGTAATCTTGATATGAACATTGTATGTTGAAGAAGTGCATGTTGTTGTTTACTTTAATCAACTTGAGGTGGGTTATGTATTGACTCGTGTAATCTTTCCAACTAGTTGTTGAATTAGCCAACCTTGACAGGAAGCTAGTTCAATCTTTATTAAACATTGACGTATTCATAGCACGTGAGCTTCATTGCATAAGTTTAGGTGGTTAGTTTGTATAATTCGTTCTAACTTTCTGAAAAGTCATTTGATTAGATGTCTTTGACGAGAGTTTAGTCAGCATACGTATCGTGTACTTGCCATGTATCTATACTTGTTGTTGGATGTCTACAAAATGGATTCGAGACCGAAGTGATATTCCTTCCTTGATTGTTTGACCTGTGTTCTTAGTTTAGTTTTATATTCTTGCATGTTAGTTTAATCAAAAATCAACTTAAACATCTTTTACCCTTACTTGATTGAATTTTAGTCCTGGTTTATTATCGCATTCCACCGTGTCCATGGATTGATATCCGGTTCTTACCTTTACTATATTGCCATTCGACGGGTACACTTCCCGGTGTGTGTGATTAGTCTTTGGTGAAAACCATTTTTAAAACTAATTGTGTAAAAATCTTTATAAAAATATATATAATTACATAACATCAACGACATAACGTATAAGAATGAAATCTTGTTGTATATTATTATATATATTGCATGCTATGTATGATTAAAATGTTATGGACGGTTCGATGATAATGGCTATTTCGGTAGACGGACGACCATGCGACTATTACGCAGCCGGGATGAAAAGTCTGCAAAGTGTAAGGCCTCTTTCCCGAGAGACCTCACTCGTTGGATTTAATCATAAACATACTCCTCAAAGTGTTGGATTCATATTAAATCATTCAAAAGTAGCGGAAACATACATTATTCAATTACAAACAGCGGAAGTGTTAAACATAACATAGCATAGTCTTAACATAAAATTCAAATATATGGGATGTTAGTTGTGCAAGCTAGCCTTCACGCCTTTGCTCGCCCCTTCTTCTTGTTACTTGAAGTGTATAATAAAAGTCAGCTAATGCTGGTGAGTTCTAGTTTATAAGCAAGTACACATTAACATTATCTTTTGAACACACACACACACACACATATATATATATATATATATGTGTGTGTGTGTGTGTGTGTGTATTTACTTGTACTTTTTTACTTTCCTGCTTTCTTATATCATTCACATTGGGTGCGTATATTAGGCCTGCTAAACTGGGCGGGTCGGGCGGGTTCGAGTCATGGGTCATAGGTCATAACGGGTTCGGCTCAGAATGGGTTCGGGTCAATACGGGTTAGGAGCAAAATGACTTCTGATCAAAACGGGTTTAGAGCAAATGAGTTCGGGTCAAAATGGGTCATTTAAAAAAAAAATAGTAAGTTATGTTCTAAAAATTTATAGTAAACAATCTAATAAGTTTTTTTGGTGGGGATGTTTTATTTTTTCAGGCCGAATACTTTCGTCATTTGCTTAAAGGGTATTTTGGCGGGTCGTGGCGGATCGTGGCAGGGGCGGGGCGACGGGGACAATGGGGGGTAGGGATGGGGGTGGCATGGTGGGGCGGGGGGCTGGCGGGGTGGTGGGGGGGGCGGTTGGCGGGGCAGTGGGTGGCAGGGGGCGGCGGGGGGCGCGGGTGGCGGGTGGGGTGAGATGACAAAGTTAGGGGGACCCATATGCACTATTTTTAAGTAAACAAAATTTTAGTTGACTGATTTAAGGTGACCTAAATTAACCCATTGAGTATTTGAGGTGACCCAAATTGACCCATTGACTAATTTAAGGTGACCTAAATTAACCCTTTAAGTATATTGAGGTCACCCAAATTGACCCATATTCAATTGATTTTTGCCCAAATGAACCCATTTTTTAAATGATAGGTCAATATTGCCACCCTTAACGTATATAAATACATACATGTTTATTTCTTAGTGCACATACGTTGGTCTTACAAATATGGGTGATCAACCCGTCATTTTGAATACGTAGGTCACAAAGACAAACGCCCTCGAACTACCGTCGTAGCCCATTTCGTTAACCGTCCGGCACTAGAAATTGTACGTCTTCATTAACCGACTGAAAAAACTTTGGACGTCCGTCCTACCGTCTTAGTCCTTCTTCGCCCGTCTGCCCTAAGGCATCCGTTTCCCACTCGAACTATATATGCAGCCGTGCCTCGATTGAGCGACTGATTCTACCGAAGTAGCCTTAGTTTAGTCTACCTTTCTAGACTTTCATTTCTGGCTGCATAATAGTCTAGTGGTCGTCCGTCTACCGAAGTAGCCGTTGTCATCGTTTTCGTCCATAACGTTTACATTCACTCATAACGTGCAATATATATATATATATATATATATATATATATATATATATATATATATATATGGGCATGTTCTTTTGAGAACCAACCATATGTTGAGAACCGAAAGAACCGCACAAAACGTGTACATAACGCTTTAGTGAAAAAAGTAAAATTCAACAACAATGTTTTATTTTTCTCTTCCCACTCTTAGTTTGAGTTTATCTCCTCTCTCCTGAATTTTTTAAGAAAAGTATAAAAATATGCATATATGCATTCATTTGTGCATATAGTGTGAGTGCATATATGCATTTAAAAAAACGACTATAAATTCGAGGTCTTTTAAAACCAAACCTTAAACATATTGAAATGTACATGAATTCTAGTCAATTTATATTATAAATAGAGGAAGAGTTAATGCGGTTCTTAACATATTGTTGGTTCTCAAAATAACATACCCCTATATATATATGTATATATATATATATATATATATATATATATATATAAAGCAAGATTTCATTCATTTACGTTATGTCATTCATTCATTTCATTTTCTTTGTCCTTTATTTGTTTTCATATATCACATATGATCACATTATCATTCATATATATATATATATATATATATATATATATATATATATATATATCACGTTTGATCTTATTGGCATTCATAACGTTCATTAAATTAATGTATACACTTCATCCCCAAAACATTTAGAATGATTTGCACTTAACATACAGGGGGCACATACAACTCACCTGTCTACCGGTATTCAACCCGAAGATGATGTTTTAACTATTGCTAATGCGTATACTGATCTGCCCATAAGTCAAAGTATGAACTCTATTATTTAAGGCAAGAGTCGGTTGAGAAATGAGAGTGGCTGTCACACCTGAGAGTTGGCTAGGAATGTTGCTAGCCACACTCATAAGGGTCGCCTGAACTTGTGTTCAGGACTTTGGGTTTGTGCAAGGAGTCGATTCTCAGCATGTTTATCTTGAGGGCCGACTCTCGGAACCGATTCTCTAAGGATCGATTCTTTTATGACCAATTCTCATCGTCTTCTTCCTCACCGAGTGTCGGCACTTGCAGGTGACTGACACTTGAGAGTCGGCTCAAGAACAACAAGTGTTTCTAGGTCAGATTTTTGATCCAAAACCTTAACTTTTTATGTTTAAATCGTTTATCTAGCTTCCCTGAAGCTAGATCTGAGCTTTAAATCGTTTTTCATGCGTAAAAATTCAACCTTTATGTTGAAAACCCCATAAACCCTAAAAACCTATTTTGAAACAAAACTTATATCTGAGACTATCGTTACTTCAAAACTTGTGGTTCTTCGTGTAGAATCGATTAGGGATGATGGAGAAACAAGATGAGAGCATAATCCAAGCTTGAAGGTGTCTTCTTGAGCTTTCTCTCTCTAGAACTCTCTCTCTCTCTCTCTAGGGTTTCAATTTTAAAGATATTGAATGAGGGTCTTGAGTTGATTTCCCTTTTATATGCATGGGCTATATCGGCCCATTGGAGCCGAGCCCAGGCCCGCTCCCATACTTTTCATTTAATCCATGATTAAATCCCGGTCTCGTTATTATCTGTTCATTTATTATTTCGGGATGTTACACAAAGGTAGACTAAATACGGACTACTGCGGTATGATGGTTGTAAGATAACGACGGACGGCCGAATACATGCCGGATGGTTGTAAGATAATGACGGATGGTTGCATATATAGTTCGTGTGGGAAATAGATACGTTAGGGCAGACGGGCGAATAGGACGGCCTACGATGGTAGGACGGTTGTAAGTCATGATGAACGGATAAAAGTGTCGGACTGTTGTAAGAATAAAAGGACGGATGGACCCTAGTTGTTGGACGGTTGTAATTATGGTGGACTACAACGGTAGACCACAACGTTTGTCTTTGTGACTTGCGTAATCAGTGACGGGCTGATCACCCTTTTGTGTAAGACCAATGAATGTTCAACTGAATACAAGAATGTATGTATCTATATACGTACTCACATATGAATGATATATAAATGAAAGGATTATAATGATGAATATATACATATAAATGTATTTATGCTCTTGAAAATACGATAAGAAACAATGTCTATACCTACTTGCTTTAAACTAGAACTCACCAGTATTAGCTGACTTTTAGTATGCACTTCGGGTAGCAGAAGGAAGGGACGTGCTAAGGCGTGATGGCTGCCCGAGACAAGACTGACACCCTATTTTATGATTATGTGTTTTTAGACAATTGTTTCCCTTAATTGTTAAAGACTTCCACTGTTTATGTATTTGAATGGTTTTACGCTTCCGCTATGTTTGAATGCTTTAAAAGTTCAGTAATGATAACTATGTTTATGAGTAAATCCAACAAGTGAGGTCTTCAGGGTTTGAGGCCTTACAAGTTGCATGGCCACCACGTGGCGTGCATGCGGACAACATGGGGTGGTAGCACACCGCCAGCGCCCTAGCTAACGGTCCACTACAGGCCAGTTCCATCCTATAAATATGAGCTCATTTACACCTCATTTCTCACAACTCTCAAACAACACTCTAGAGCTCTCATGTTCTCTCATGCCCCCGCACATCCGTAGATGCCCCTACTCCCGAGCCGCTCCCCCTGAGTTCGGCTGGCTTTCGCTTATTAACCGAACTAGAGCCTTTTGAGCTGAAGAAAATGAGGAATGCATAAAAGTGCAAGTTAAGGTTCTAGAGCCCTAAAGGTTAACTCGAATAGCTACTTAGTACTAAGAATTACTATCCTTCCACATCAAACCAAGGTGAATACTCGTCCACATTGTGAATACGAGTCTCTCAAAATATGGTTTTAAGTCATGAGTGTGCTACAAATACTCAAACGCAACGATTTGGGGTTGGCCAAGGAGTTCAACCCCAGGGGATATTGGTTACCCAAGGAATATAAGTATACATAAAGTTTGATCAAATGTTTATACTCGCTCCGGATCCAGTTTAGCCGGGCAAGGTTGGCACAAATGATCGGGTGATTGCATAAAACGCAGGTGGATGTAAGGCCGCGTAGCCCCCGAGTATGTGACCAATGTATATGTAAACGAAATAGTAAGGAGTGATGTGTTCACTTCTTCCTGAGAATTATGCTTAATTATTTAATTCAACTGTTTTTGCCACGATTACAAAAATGATTTCGGGTCATAAAGTATTCACCATCATATAGTTGACGTTCATTTTCGAATGTTTTCTGGAAAAGATTAAATATGACCTCAACGAACCGGGACTGGCCACACACCTAGACCCGGTGCAACAGAAAAATATATTATACAGGTTCGTGATATGCACAGGAAAAACCTGGGAAAAAGAACAAGGTTAAGGTGCCCAAAGGTTGCGACTCCTTAGGCGGATGCCTCCTTGTAGTATTTACTGACTTTCATCAGAGTTTTGATTTCAAAAGTCAATGTATAAACAATAGGGTTATTACACCCAAGTGTTTTAACAAAATAATCTTTGTCTGCACGATGAGATTCAGTTATTTACAAACCAAACCTTGAGGTTGACATTTCTAACAAAACGATCCTTTGAAACTTTATTCCGCAGCACAAAAACAAACCCTGAAATCAAAGTACGTACCGATTGTGCCAACTGACGTCGCAGCGCATGAGCGTCTCGGGGTGCTCGGGGATGGGTGTGACAGAACTACTTAATCAAATACGAGGTTAGTTCTTATTAGGCAAAGCACTTTAAATCAAGATGCAATAGCCACCAGTCATCAAAATTGAATCGGTGAAGCTATGACTCAGTTCGGTTATCCTTCAAATTCTACTTTGTCGCAATGTTCATTTCTTCATATCCAATAAATTGTCTGAAAACATTTGTAATGCATGTAACATTCAAAGTCTACTAGCTCCTTTTCATATAGTCTTAATTTTTAGCGCCCTATTAAGACCATATTAATTGGCTATCTGCGTGGATAGTAAGCTTGTTGATTTGAAACTAGACGCTCCACTTACGGTTACTCCATCTTTTAGTGGGAAACTTGTCTCATGAAGTACAAAAAAGTAACTGATTGTGTCAATATCAAACGGTCAATTTGAATATCGTGTTATGACTAACACCGTTGTTGAGATTGTGTGGATTACACATCTTCACGAACAGGGACTTGCCACGGTGTAAGTCCCGGGGATAGTTTGGTTGCATGGCCGGGTCAGGCCACACACCTAGACTCGGTGCAACCTAAAATTATATTACACAGGTTCGTGCTATGCACAGGAAGAACCTGGGAAAAAGAATAAGGTTAAGGTGCCCAATGGATAGCGACTCCGTAGGCAAATACCTCCTTGTAGTATTTACTGATTTTGGTCAGGGTTTTGATTTCAAAAGTCAATGTATAAACAATAGGGTTATTACACCCAAGTGTTTTAATAAAATAATATTTGTCTACACGACGAGATTCTGTTATTTACAAACCAACCCTTGAGGTTGAGATTGCTTACAAAACGATCCTTTGAAACGTTATTCCGTTGCACAAAAACAACCTCTGAAATCAAAGCAGGTACCAATGGTGCCAATTGACGTCGCAGCCCATGAGTGTCTCGGGGCTGCCCGAGGAGGGGTATGACATTGGTTGGTATCAGAGCCTGAGGTTTTAGTGAATTCGATACTTGGAGTTAGTATCTAAGCTTTAACCGGTGTAAGGAAAGACATGCCTACTAGAGAAAGTAGGTAGACACTTAGAACAAGTTTATAGTGTCATACATGTAGGTAGAAATATGTCTGGAGGACAAGGGTATAATAGTTACTATATCCCTAACGCTGTAAAGCAAGAACCTATCGAAAATACATTTGCGCCAATGGAGGTCGATAACTTCGCGTGGAATCATACCTTACCGAAAGCTCCGATCAAAGACGAATATGGGTCCGATCAACTAAGTCAAATGCGTGGTTATGAATTTAGCAACTGGAGATTTAACACACCTCCTCATCTACCAATACCTCCTCCTCCTAAGAATCAATTTGAGGTTGGGCCTAGCAAAAAGGCGACAAACCTCGGATAAGGATGAGCGAACAGACAGAGAAGCTTTCCATTACCGGAGCAAGTTTGGACGAGATATACAAAAACTTGGAGAGCTACGAGAGTTTTAAATCTGATGGATTTCTCCCTCTACCTCCAATGGAAGCTTACTCACCGCAATTGGCTAGCTATGAACCCTATGCCAATTACCTTAACTATCCAATTATATCGGGTCCGTACATGAGTAATAACACGGACACCGAAGAAAACTATGCCGACGCTAGCTCAATGAACGAAGGAGGTACCCAATAGATCATCAATCTGAGTTTCAAGATTTGTTTGTTCATGTTTAAATGATAAAATATCTTTCTTTCGACAGTTAATCTTTTCTTTATAACTGTTTTCAACCTTTTTAAATTCAGATTTTATTTGGTGAAACTCTTCATTTTCATCTATAAGGTTTTGGTTATGTTTCCTGTATCCTTGAACCTTATCAATACAAGCTTGAGTACAAAAATGTTCAGATACCTGAGGTGGTATCTCTGTTGTGTTTTCCATGAGTGCTTGGTTGTTGGCAGGAAGATCTTCTTACTGGAAGCTCCAATCAAAATCAGCTGTTCCAACAGCTACACAGGCTGCAGTTTGAGCAGGAGTGGTGTTGCCTTGACTTGCTTGACCATGACGGGTCTGTCTAGGTTGTGCCACAGCTGGGTTTGCCTTTGGTGCCTTGCATTCTCTGGCAAAGTGACCAAGTTGGCTACAATTGTAACATCTTAGCTTGCTCTTGTCCAAGCCAACTCTGGTGTTAGAGTTGTTGCTTGGAATTGGTCTTCCAGTTCTAGAGTAGAACCGTTTTGCTCTGAGAGAAAGCATGGCATAGGAGTGTTGTATTTCCATTTCTTCTAAGTCATCTGGATGAAATCATTCCAGATCTTCTTTGATGAAGGACATGTGGCTAGAATTTTCGGAGATAAAGGCAGCTGAGTTTGGTCGAGGTGGAGCTTCAAGAAAAATGGTGAGTTGTTTGTTTGTGAGTTGGGAGTCTGAGGGTGGGTGACAATGGGAGGATAATAGTTACTAGAACTAGGAGCTGAGTGGTCAGAGTGTAGTGCAGTTGAAGTGGTGGTTGATGATGAATTTGTTGAATGACCTGAGCTTCTTTATTTGGCTTGAATCGTTTCTAATTCATATGTCTTTAGCATGCCATAGAGCTCAGTCATTTGTAGAGTTTTCAAGTTTTCAGTTCTTCTAATTGACACTATATAGAGTGTCCAGCAGCTTGGAAGAGATCTGATAAACTTTTTGAGAATGTCTTCATTCTCCAGCTTCACTTTAGAGCATTGTAGCTCTCCCACCAGATAGGTGTACCTGTTGTACAAAATAGTAAGAGATTCACCTTCCTTCAAGACAAAGTTCTCATATTGTTGCTTCAGAATGTCTCTTCTATTCTCCTTCACCTCCTCAGAACCAGCAAACATCTTCTCAAGAGCTTCTCATAGCTCCTTAGCAGTCTTGTATTCTCTGAAGTTATGGAAAACTTCGTTTGGCAAGCACGTCTGAATGGCTCCCAAAGCTTTGAAATCTACCTCCATTTTATTGATTTCTTCCTCTGAGTACTTTGAGACTTCTTTAGGGACTGATGGACCTCCAGAATCAGCAGAGGCCATCATGGGTACATATGGTCCATCTTTTATTGATCTCCACATTCCATACTCTTGATAGCAGAAGAAACTTTCCATCATGTTCTTTCACATATCATAGTCTTCTCCAGACACCAGTCTTGGTGGTCGGTTAATACTTCCAATATCATCAAAACCATTGTTTTGGGCCATTTCTGAATAAGTGGTGTTTAGCAAAGAGATAGTAGTGAACAGAACTAGAGAGTGATTAAACAAGTGTGAGTTTGTTTAATCTGAGAGCCAAAGCTCTGATACCACTTGTAGGATCGGTGTTTACAAGATGATTATGTTCTTAGTTGAGATTGGCGGAAACAATAAAAACTAATCAATGTATACAAGTAAACAATGATAATACTGATAAATCAAGTTGTATTAATCTTCAACGTTTACAAGTTATAGAGAAAACACTTAGGAAGCACACACGTAAAATGAAAAGATACAGTACATATAAAGGAACTCAAAATCAAGACAGACCCTTGATTCTAAGGATCAGATCAAACACAAGTCGTTGATCTTCGACAGTTACAAGTTACAGTACTATTGGTAGACAACAAAAAGATAAGTAGCTAAAAGACAACGGTGAAAAGATTCTGCAATGAAAATACAACAGCAAAACTAAGTTCTTCTCAGTAATCATTGCAGGACAGATCAGAATAAGAGCATTGTCTTTTGTTATCTGCACCAATAACATTCCTTCTGCTGATAGGTGTGTCAGTGTTGCAGCAAAAGGTGTCAGTAGTAAAGTCAAAGCTGCTGATGATTTCCCTATCAGCAGCATCAATGTTTGAGGCTGATGAGAAGCCTATTAGCAGCAACTTTGGACTTCAACATATAAGGCAATCCGCAGCATAAATGTTTATCAGCAGGAGAACATAGCTATCCGCAGCACTTAGCCTCATCCGCGACAACTTGTAAGTCAGCAGCAAAATTGTGGAGTCCGTAACAATCTTACTTAGAGAATTTTGTAGCCATCAGTTTTTATCTCTACAACGACCAACATAGACAAATCTTGTTTATGGCTGAGACCGGAAATTTAGTATCAGAAGCAAGTGCATTGCTCTCAAGAATGTCATCTGCTGACACACCTATCGTTCCCAACCAAACAACCTTTGTTGCTCCTGTTCAGCAAAGTGCTTCACCATGTGCAAACACTGTCAAAGCTGTGAAAATGAATGTTGCTCTTTTTAGTGTTTTCATGAGTAGCTATAATGCAGTGCTCGCTAGAAAGCTTTCTCCAGCTAACATGGTGTAGGATGATGTGGATCAAATCAATAATGTTGATCTAGAGGAAATGGATATCAAATGGCATATGGCCATGGATGTTCATCGTGCTAAGAAATTTATCAAAAGAACTGAAAGAAACTCATTCGAGGGGCTGGAAGCTGAAACTAAGAAGATTGATTTTGATAAATCAAATTTGAGGTGCTACAACTGCAACAAGCCTAGACACTTCGCCAAGGAATGTACCGAACCACCGGGACTGGCCACACACCTAGACCCGGTGCAACCGAAAAATATATTATACAGGTTCGTGATATGCACAGGAAGAACTTGGGAAAAAGAACAAGGTTAAGGTGCCCAAAGGTTGCGACTCCCTAGACAGATACCTCCTTGTAGTATTTACTGACTTTGGTCAGAGTTTTGATTTCAAAAGTCAATGTATAAACAATAGGGTTAGTACACCTAAGTGTTTTAATAAAATAATCTTTGTCTACACGACGAGATTCTGTTATTTACAAACCAACCCTTGAGGATGAGATTGCTTACAAAACGATCATTTGAAACGTTATTCCGCTGCACAAAAACAAACTCTAAAATCAAAGCAGGTACCGATGGTGTCAACTGACGTCGCAACCCATGAACGTTCAGGGGGTGCTCGGGGCAGGGTGTGACAGAACTACTTAATCCAATACGGGGTTAGTTCTTATTAGCCAAAGCACTTTAAATCAAGTTGCAATAGCCACCAGTCATCAAACTTCAACCGGTGAAGCTATGACTCAGTTCGGTCATCCTGCAAATTCTACTTTGTCGCATTGTTCATTTCTTCATATCCAATAAATTGTCTAAAAATAATTGTAATGCATGTAACATTCAAATTGTAATGCATGTAATTTTCAGCGTCGTATTAAGACCATATTAATTGGCTATCTGCATGCATATTGAGCTCGTTGATTTGAAACTAGACGCTCCACTTATGGTTACTCCATCTTTTAGTGGGAATCTTGTCTCATGAGGTACTAAAAAGTAATTGATCGTGTCAAGATCAAACGGTCAATTCGAATATCGTGTTATGACTAACACGGTTGTTGAGATTGTGTGGATCACACATCTTCACCGTGAATTTAACGCATTGTCATCATATTGTTATATAGTTAATTTTTTTTTGAACGGCGTGGGCTCAACTGACACGTCCCATTAGGGGAGGCTCGTACATCAGTCTACCCGAACATTCCCCAAGGAATTCAAAATCTGCAGAGGGTGTTCCTAGTTTTTATGAAGTGCACCTTGTAAGATTTGAACCCATGACCTCCACAGAGTTAATTAATTATATAGTTAATTAATTATAATTATCTTAGACCAGGTCATGATGTATATCCATTATACCATTATATATACTTATCAATACATCTTTATAATTTGAGTTGAATTTTTACATGTTTTATTCTTGTTTTGATTTGGTAGATCATAGGTGCGCACATGGTAACTTGATTAACATTATGTTGGTTTTGTATATGTCGTATGTATATATGTAATCTTGAATGATGAAAGTATTTTACGAAGATGATCTTTTGAAGTAGGTTTAATAATTAGTTTAAATCTTTGTAGAGGAGAGTCTAATCAAAATCAATGTTTTGATAACCAGATTGGTCGTCGAGTAGGTCATTCTACTAGTTCACAAGCTAGACTGCTCGGACCGGTTAAAATCAGATGACGTCGTAATTAATTTAAGATTTTTAAAAAGTATAAAAAACGATAATAAATAAAATAAAATAACGACAAGCTTTGATAAACTGTTTCATATAGAGAATTTTAATAAAGAAAATAAAATTTTGATTAGAAAGAAAAAAAAGCATATATAAAGGGAGATTCTATTATTACACGGAATATTTTTAATTGGACATGTCGTCGCCTTATACGCCCTCGTATAGGCCAATACGAGGCGTATATGGTTCAGTCTCTGACAACAGAATGCCATGTGTCATTCCCTGTCTAGCGGCTGGGTCTCATACGTGGCGTATTGAACTATACGATGCATATTGGGCACGGGTTATATTTTTTTTTCAAAAGTTGACAGATTTGGGATTTAAGAATCCTATACGTGACGTATTGCCCTATAAGCCACGTATAAGTTTTTTTTATTTCATTATCTTTTTTAATTTAATTTATATAAGTTTGATAATATAAGTTTGTTATCTTTTTTAATTTATATAATTTTTACCTGTTTTTTAATTTATATAATTTTTTTTAAACATTTATTATATTTTTACATTTATAATTTATCATTACAATCAAACAAAATATTCAACGTTACAACCAAACAAATAATCAAAACATTATATACATTACATCAAAAAATTAACTATATACATCAAAATGTTTTTACATACATACATAACATAAGAAACAAACTGAATACAAATAAAAACAACTAAGCCAAATCCTGATCCTGACCCGCCCCGCCCTCATCCTGAACGGGGTCGCTGGGATAATGTCGTGGCGGTGGTAGCGGTGGTAGTGGTGGTGGCTCGATGCCGGCGGCTCGTGACAAATCCACGAGGCGACCAACCGCCCACATCATCAAGTCCTCCATGCGGTCGCTATGACAAGCCTTTCGTTGTGAGTCGGCAACAAGTCCATCAACCAATGTCTGGGTCGCCTGTCCAGCTTAACAGCCCAACGTGCGTTTCGAAGATGCTGTGGCGGCCGGTCGTGGATGGGCTCGACGTGCGGCCGCGGCAACGACACACCATGTAGCGGGTAAGGCATAAGCGGGTCCCCCTGTCCCGGCATCGGCGACAACGGCACCGGGACCCAAACCTGGTCTTGGACGGCCCCTATGAAAAGAAGGCCGAGCCCCGGGAATCGGTGCGTGATGCGCATGCCGCTAGCCGTGCGGCGGTCTAACCGGATAGGGGGAATGGGCGGTAACAACTCAGGTTCATGCGCATGCCATGGTGTAAGAGTACGCATGATCTGAGTGATAAAAGCGCCGCCATACAAAATCCCGCGCTTCTGCCGCATATAGGCAGACGCAAAATAAATCGCGAGGCATGTGGATAGGGCGCACCGCGTACCTGTAAGTAGGCAGTAGAGAAAAAAAGAGGTTTCTATCGGTGCACCACTCACGGCTTTTCATACGTGGTGCGATCGACGTCAAAATAAGCCGGTGCAAATATTTATAAAGGGGGTCTCTAATCCCCGATACCCTCCCCTTGGTACCTAACCGAGGGCTCTATGAAATCAAACCCAAAAAAACAAGGAGATCCTCCTTGTCAACCTTCGTCACCGCCTCGGTGTAAAGTGGTGTGATCGTCTCGGGCTCGAAGTACAAACCCGTCGCGACGGCCCACTGACAGAGGGTCAGACGGTAAATGTGACCAAAAATACGGAAGGAGACCTGATCCGGCTCCTCTCCGCCGCCTCCCCGGGAAGGGGCTGAAGCCCCTCCTCTGAGTAGATGAACGTCGAAAGAAACTCGACGACCACCTCTCGGTAGGTCTCGGTGAATGAAAGACCAAAAACGTGTAGTGCGCGGGATGATCTAACTCCCCCATATCAATATCGTGCTCGTGATCCGCCATATCTAAAAATAATAATAAATAATATATAATAATAATAAATTGTGTTTTTATTATAATTAATATAAAATAATAATAAATTGGTTTTTCTTTTTAATTTTAAAAATAATAATAAATTGTTTAATATAAATATTTTTAAAAATAAATAATAATAAATAGTTTTTTTAATAAAAATAATATAATGTTTTTTTAATTTAAAAAAGATTTTTTTTAAATACCTATACGCCACGTATAGCATTATACGTGGCGTATAAGTTGTTACCGGGTAACCAAGCCATACGCAGGCAACCCAAGCCATAGGCAGGTCAGTTATCGGGCAACCCAAGCCATACACAGGCAACTTCAGACCATACGAAGGTCGTTACCGGGCAACCTAAGCCGTACGCGGCGTATAGGACAATATGTAGCGTATGTCTTCATCTTCTTCCTAAGATGAACTATACGCTACATATATAGCTATACGCAGCGTATAGCTCATCGATTTTAGAGTTTAAAATCCTATTCTACCCAATTTTATCGGCTAATACTCTAAATTAAACCTATATTATCGAGCGGTAAGCTAGAATACGTACCTTTACGAGTAAAAGAGAAGATTTTTGACCCGACAATCTTAATCAACCGAGGCTTTGTATGTGTTTGTGTGTAAAAGAGGGGGCGCGTTTGGATCAGTACGAGGCGCCTGATGGGTATATCAGAGCTCTATACGCTTCGTATAGGACAATACGTAGCGTGTAGCCCCTGATCTTTGGTATTCTATACGATACGTATAGGACTATACGAAGCGTATAGGCAATAAATATCTTACATTCGAAAATTTCAGGTATTCCCTCCAATAAATTCCTATACGCCACGTATAGTATTTTTTTTAAAACTAATTAAAATCAATTAAAAGTAATTACAATTAATTAAAACTAATTAGAATTAATAAAAACTAATTAAAATTAATTAAAAACTAATTAAAACATAATTAAAACATCATCCGTAATTCGTGAAGTATTGTGGAAATTTATTTGGACCACTAGCCATTATCTTATTAAACCGTTCGATACGATCACTGTAATTATTTTCCCATTCTGCTGCAACATCATTTCGGTGCAAATTCCAAAGTGTATTCGTCATGGGCATTGGAAAATCTCCGTCTAACTTGACGTGGATGAAATGAGCATTGTTGACGTGAACGATCGATACGATTTGATGTTGAGCGTGAACGTTAGGACCAAACCATAATGGGAAAAATGTTGAATTACCGGCGATGCTTAAAAGATGAAAATCACCCCAATTCTTTGAGCAATTAGGAGTCATGTGTATGGCATCCACATCCAATGACTAACTGGTGCGACTTTCACATCCTGCCAATATATCGTGTGACGTAGCCAATCATACTCTTGAAAGGCGACTCTGTCGAAAACAGTTCTCCACAATTCTTCTTTATTGTCCCTCTTCTGTAGAAGCTGTTGTCGAATAAATTACCACCGGTTTTCATTTAACCCTAAGCCCACAGCTACCGATAGAAAACCACAGTTACCGTCGGGATTTACATCCTGTATACGTGAAATGTAGGGATGAAACAAAGATGGAATCGAATCCTTTAAACAATTTATATTGTTAACTGCATCTTTCCACATCATCAATGGAAACCCATGACGGGCGTTGTCATCGTGTGGTTGCTTTCCCTTACCCGTCGTTGAACGACGGTGTTTAATGAATGAACTCGCTTGTTAAGAGTCCTGTGACGGAATATACGAGCTATGTCTCGCATGGTCACATCTGCTTTGTTGGGATTCTGTGAACGAGTTGTTTCTCGCGACATCCTGTTTCCTTTGTTATTGTTTTTTCAAAGTAGGATGACCGCGGGTATCTTCTTGTACCACAGGCGCTTTCTTGTTACTTTTGCTAGGAAAGACCACCCCTGCGATTCTCGACAATAGACTTTTTTTTACCTGATCGGGTTGTGACATAATTTTGTTTCTCACTTGACCAAGTACTTTATCCACGTCTACATTTTCATCCTCGACAAAAGACGGTTTTAGATCAAGCTTCCTCCAGAAGACGTCCACCGAATCTAGCGGGATTCTGGCACCTGTATTAAAACGATATAATCAGAACAATTTGAAATTAGAAAAAACAAGATAAATATTAAAAGGTTTACCTGTAGCTTGGATATTTTCCAGACGACAAGCACACGACAACCCATAACTACTGAAAAGTTGGCAACCACACGTTGCATTTTGTTTCCATATAGTTGATAACTTGTACCACTCAGTTTCTAACAAATTTAGAGCTTTATGTGAAACTTTACCGTGTAGGTTATCAAACATTTCAATAGCTACGTGGCTGTCCATTTTCTTTATGAGGCTTGTTCCAAACCCAAAATGTAATTGTATATACTGATCTGTTACAATTTTATCAACAAACCCAACAAGTCTATCTAGCGAGCTGTTAGCATTTCTAATATAGCTCTTTAGGAGCGAATGCTGGCTCTCGACACGGTTCGTTGTATGTTGACCAAAATTGAGGTTTCTGTTGGACCAGGCGGATGCAAACTTTTCTTTATATGGGTCCAACCAATTTTTAATAAAACATTATACACCATAATATGGAAATTCAAAATTTCTAAAGAAGGAATAGGTTTAATAACATTTATTTGTACACAATATAACTCGTGAAAAAATAATTTAAAACCTAATAAATATTTAATATTGAAAATAATTTAAACCCTAATAAATATTTAATATTCAAAACTTACTTCCTCGTTTGGCTGCATACAGTCGTTCGTATAGTCGGTTGAAGTTGTACTGGTATACATCTGGCGTGGGAGACTCACACAATACCGACCATGAATACTTGAAATTTTCCCAGTCTTCGTCTGTAAACGATGCCTTGCAATGTTTTGAGATATTATCGTGTATGTGCCACCGGCATAGGTTCTTGGAACTATCCGGGAATATTTTATCACACACATTCATAAGAGCTTTGTACCTGTCTGTTACTATCACACGCCGCTCCATACACTTTGGCAACATACCTTTGATTTGTAGTAGCACCCAAACGAAGTTCTCCTCACGTTCTTCAGATATAAATGCACGAGCGACGCAAAACGACTGGTATGTGGAGGTCACACCGACCAATTGGACAAATGGAAGTCTATACATGTTTGTTTTGTACGTCACGTCGATCATCAACACGTGCGAAAACGCACGCCACATCTCGTACGATTTCGGATGAACAAAGAATACCTCCTCCACGACGTTTGTGACAGGATCCTCCCGAGTATAGTAGACGTAATCTTTAGAAGAAAGCAAGTGTTCCAGAACCTGCATTGGAGTTTCACCGACTCTCGTTTCGTTTTTATCTTTTGTATCACATTATAAATGTCATTTTTAATGCAACTACTCTCTGAGTTTTGTTCCTTTATGGTTGCTAGAATGTTTCGTGGCAACATATTTTGCGAATACAGGTTCGCCACCAAAAGTTGTTTCGATTAAGACGGTCTCCTGGCAAACGAGTGCGCCTCAATATGTTGACTACGATTGTGGTTATGACTGTCATCCTTCACCGTTAATTTCCAATCACCGGTATTTACTTGGTACTCTCCTTCCAATTTAAAGGGACAACCTATTTTCTTGCTACCGGCATGTCGAACCATGAAAGAAGACTTACATTCGCCGTGACGGTCACACAAAAGCCACACCTTGATAACCGGTTCCGACAGGTCGTTGCCTTTTCTCCTTGATCATCGGGTGACAATGACGTAACCATTCTCACGTCCTCTGCGGACAACCCAATCCACCAACTATTCACGAGACTGAAAATTCTGCAACAACGGTACGGTAAAAGTTAATAAACAACAAACTAAATGTATGTGTATATATATATAGGAATGTTATACTTGGTCAGTTTTATACGACACAGTTGGATTGGTTTGTTCCTCGTCTTCGGAGTCGTTAGCCGGCTTGTTCCTCGCGTACACGTAGTCGTCTGTGGGTTATGTAAGGTAAGAGACTTCACCGTACACGTAGTCGTCTGTGGGTTGTGTAAGGTAAGAGGGTTCACCGTATAAGAACTCAGGATTGCTTAGTGGCTCGTTCAAATCTGGAAGCTTTACCCGTTGATTAGAATAAACGTCGGACGAGACCTCCTCCCGGTTCACATCTTGAAATCCAGAACTTTGCGGGTTGTTTTCCAGCGACTCGTTAGAATTTACCTGAAAACCGTAGTTACCATCCCACCACCAAGACATGGCTATAATTTTTTGAGGGAAATTGTTTGAAAATTTTTTGAACGATACGTTCAAATTAGAATTCTGCATGGTTAAATACACAAAATTTGGGCCCTATACGCATCGTATAGCCTTATACGATGCGTATAGAATCCTGTTCAAACCGACAGCCTCGTACAAAGTGGTCATTCAAACACTTATACGCATCGTATAGGGCAATACGATGCAGTTTAGGGTACGAGGTACCTTCTGCAACTAGTCATCCATCACATCTCTATACGCCACGTATAGGTCTATACGTGGCGTATAGAGATTTGATGGATGACTAGTTGTAGAAGATACCTCGTACCCTATACGCATCGTATTGCCATATACGATGCGTATAGGGGTTGTAATGACCACTTTGTACGAGGCTGGCGGACATGTGAAATTGTGAAAGGGATATACGTATCGTATTGCCCTATACAATGCGTATAGAGCCCGGTCTAAATAGCAATTCTCGTATGCGATTAGTAGTCCCCTATATAAATTAAAAGGAAAGATTAAAAGAATAAGTAAACAAATATCGAGAAACGAAAGGTCATGGAAAAGTAGAGAATCTTGGGAAGTGGAGATTTACGTGAAAAGTGAAGCAAAGAAATCATAAGAATAATATTAAGAAGAAAGAGAAACATTTTATTCATTAAATATAAATTTTTTTTGAACGGTAACATCTACGTATTATAGGATATTAGGTTTCATCGGGGCAACACCTAAAACATACATGGCAGACCACCTTAGGAGGAACCCTTCAACTGGGTAAACCCGCTGACCTGGCCACAGACCCTTTTTTTGCTGTGGCCAGGATTCGAACCTAAAACCTCTAGTATGGAAATTCTTGAGGCTAGTATTGCAGTAAATGACCAACGGTCATTAAATATAAACAAAGTTGGACAAACTGGTGCATATAGTTCTCTCTCTGACCGGCCGGTCTTGAAAACAGTGATCCAAACTTGAGAAACCGGATAGTGCGTGACGTGCATTCAATATGTAAAAAGGAAGTTTTAAGGTACATAGAGATATCTAAGTTCTACGGCCCACAACCACGAGTTGTAGAATAAATACTCTGCACTTTGCACTTTGCACTTTGCACTTTGTTCAAATGCATGGCTTAGAGCGTCCAATGGAGTGACACGTGTCGCGTCTTGCACAAAAGTTAAAAAACTCTTTGTTCACAGCCATCCTGATGGAGTGACACATGGCGCGCCATAAAAAACCTAATCGAATGTTATTTATCGAAGACAAAGTTAGCCGTCAAGTCTCTTTCACCAAGCGTCGGAATGGATTGATGAAGAAAGCTCGTGAGCTTTCAGTGTTGTGCGACGTTGATCTCACACTTTTCGTCTTCTCCGGAAGAAATAGGCTCTATGAGTTTTCTACCGATGACAGGTACATGCGATCCTCCTATTGATGGAGGCAAAAAAATCAAATAATACTAATTATCCTTTCGTGTTGTTATGTTACCAAGTTTTAAAATCAGCTTGCTTTCTAAGAATATTGCTGTGTTTTTCTCGAGAAGACTCGTGTCTTTTTGATCAATTGAATGCCGTAAAATGATTCTTAACGGTAGCTTAGCATTCACAAGTGTGTGAATGTGTGTATATATATGTGATGTGAATCGATATGTGGATTAGTTAAATGTTTAAATGCCTTTTGTATTCTTGTTCTGTAATCTAATATGAAGTGGTTATATATGTTTGATGTACGAACATGTATCAGTATATGATCATCGGCAAGTGCGAAACAACACATATATACATACATATAAGGGACGGTTCCACTAATAAGTGGTTTTTTGCTAAGAAATTCTAAGAAGTGAGTCAAACGAACTCCGATTGAGCTCATTCCAGCGATGTTGGAACCGTCTCATCGAACTCTAACCCCGACCCAAAAACCTAAACCTCCCTCCACCCACACCCCTAAAAACCTAAAACCCCCCTCCAACCCCTTCCCGAAAAGCCTAAAACCACCACCCCCACTCCTCAAAAACCTAAACCCACCCCCACCCACCCCCAAAAACCTAAACCCACCCCCACCCACCCCCAAAAACCTAAACCCACCCCCACCCACCCCCAAAAACCTAAACCCCCCACCCCCACCCCCCTAGAAAAAACTTAAACCATAAAATCTAAACCTTAAAAGCTAAACCCTAAGACTAAACCATCAGGCTAAAACCCTAAAAATCAAATGTAAAATCTAAACCTTAAAAGCTAAACCCTAAAAGCTAAGATGGTAGAGTTCGACGATACAATTCCAACGCCGCTGAAATGAGTTCAATCGGATTACATTTGATATCGTTTTTTAAGGTTTTTGTCATTTATTAGATTTATTAGCGAAAAACTACTTTTTATTTGAAACTCTCCTATATATATAGGGGAGGGTTATACTAAAAATGACTTTTTTTCTAAGAAGCCTAAAAAGAAGATTTTAGACATGGTGTTCTATATATATATATATATATTAGTTTAGAAACCCGGTGTATTACTCGGGTTGAATAAATACAATATTATATACTTAGTAATAAAGATTTACATATTATATATTTATGACACATTACATAGTTTTTTTAATATAAATTATAGAAACATTATATTGTTATTTTTTTAAAAATGTTTTATAAAAGAATGAAAGAAATGTTCAATTTATAAAAATGTTTTATAAATAAATCTATTTTTTTAAATAAAAGGCGTTTTATAAAATAATTTATAGAAATCGTTATTATTTAATATGAGAGAGACGAGAAACAAAAAAATATAAAAACAATTAAAGGAATTTGTATAATTAATAAGAGAGAGAGGCGGAAAAAAAATGTTGAGAATACACAAAAGAGTGACAAGTGTCACACAAAAATCTTTATTTAATATATAGTATAGATAGATATATCCACACACGTATATATATAACTAATTAACTAACACGTATATATATAACTAATTAACTAATCACCACTTCCTAAATCGCATCAGTTTTATTCTGTTATTGCTACTACTACCTACTACTTCTACGTCTCACAAGCTATCAGTTGGGTCCTTAAGATTCTGTTTTGTCACATTGTTCATTTCTTCATATTCCAAACAAATCATCTCAAAATAATTATAACGCATGTAACATTTCAAATTCTTCTATGCATCATCTCGTATGATCTTAATTTCTAGTGCACTATTCAATCCTTATTACTTGGTTATTCAGATGCGGATTAGGTCTTTTGCTTTGAAACAAGACACTCCATTTATGGTTACACTATTTTTCTTGCCAAAAATCTTGTCGCACTGAATAAAGCAACTGATTGTGTCACGATCAAACTGTGAATCCTAATATCATTCTATGACTAACACTTTTGTTGAGATTGTGTGGATCACACGTCTTCTCCTTGAACTTCATGTTTTACCATTGGATTATAATAGAGTTAGTTAATTATTATTATCTTAGACTAGGTCATGATATATATCCATTGTACCATTATATATACTTATGAATACATTCTTAGTAATTTGTGTTGAATTATTTACAAACCCAACATGTTAAATTCTTGGTTTGGTTTGGTAGACCATAGGTGTGCACATGGTTATTTAATTAACATAAAACTGTTTTGTATGTGTACTATGTATATATCTAATTTGGATTAATAAAGTTGATTATGAAGATAATCTTTTTAAAATTACGTTTTATTAATTAATTTAACTTTGTTGGCAAGAGTGCAATTAAAATTAGTTACATGAAAACCGGATCGTTCGTCGAACTAGTCGCTCTACTCATTCACTGCTTAGACCAGCTGGACCGATTTATAAACCGGATGACATCATAATTAGTTTAAGATTTTTTTAAATTATAAGATTCCAAAAAAGTAATAAAAGTACAATAAAATTACGAAAAATTAATTTTATTAAAGAAAAAAAATTGATTAAAAAGGAAATAAATAGCATAATATAAATTAAAAAGAATAAATAATAAAAAGCTTTTATGGAGAAATTGAGGGTCATGGGAAAGTGGAGAATCTAGGTAAGTGGAGATTTACGTAAAAGTGAAGCAAAGAAATCATAAAAACCCTATTAAGAATAAAAAGAAAGAAGGAAGAAAAAAAACTTATTTTATTAAATATTAATCAAGTTGAACAAACCCGTGTATACGGTTCTAGGAACGAACGACTGATCCTGAAAACACTAAGGGTGAAGGAGGCACAACTATCATCAAAAAAGTAACCTAACAAAAATAACCAATGAGGGTGTGTCATCTCACTTTTACCCAAATACTAGCCTAACACCTTTAAGTATTGGAACACAACCCTAATACCCTAATATCAATGTTTTAAACTCCCAACATTCACATTTCAACGATTAACACTCGGGTAGATATACCAACAAATCTCTACCCGTGACCTTACCCGATATATCGACGGCGGTGTACCTGATATAGCCGAGTACCCGCAAGCTCTTACCCAAGGGCGCCCCCTTCACCCTAATAAAAATTAGACAAACCGGATAGAAGGTGATGTGGATTCAATAAGTAAAAAAGAAGCGTTAAGGTACATAGAGATATTTAAGTCTTCACTACGGCCCATAGCCACTAGTTCTAGAATAAATACTTTGCACTTTGCACTTTGTACAAATGCATGGCTCAGAGCACCCAATCGAGTGACACATGTCGCGTCTCACACAAAAGTTACAAAACTCTTGGTTCACAACCATCCATATGTAGTGACACGTGGCACGTCATAAAACACTCAACCGAATGTATATAAAATTATCAAGAGGCTGACTCTACCTAGCTAGTAATAGAAAACTCTGATTTTTTCGGTGAAGGATGGGGAGAAGGAAGGTTAAATTAAAGCGGATCGAAGACAAACGCAGCCGTCAAGTCTCGTTCACCAAGCGTCAGAACGGATTGATGAAGAAAGCTCACGAGCTTTCAGTGTTGTGCGATGTTGATCTCGCACTTTTCGTCTTCTCCGAGATAAACAAGCTCTATGAATTTTCTACCGATGACAGGTACACGCGATCCTCCTATTGATGGTGGAAAAAACCAAATCATACTAATTAAGTTCTTCCTACTTTTATCCTTTCGTTTTGTTATGTAAACAAGTTTTAAAATCAGCTTTCTTTCTATGAAGTTTTTCTATTGTTTTCTCAACAAGACTCGTGTCTCTTCAGTGGATCAAAAGCCTCAAAATGATTCTCAACAGTAGCTTCGGGTTTACATATATATATATATATGTATATAGGGGAGGGTTCCAGAGAAAACCACAAGTTAGGAGAAAACCACTAAAAAAACCAATTTTACTCGATCATATAATAATTTTTATTTTTTGTTTTGTTTTATTTTTATTTATTTATAAGAGTATCAATGTAATATTAAACATTTTTACCAAAATACATTTTTACACATAGAGTTACGTATACGTAAACATAAAAAAAAAAATTACGGTTACGTATACGTAAATCAAAAAAATTGATTTTGGATACGTATACGTAAATAAAAAAATTGCCTAAAAGGATGTGGTTTTCTTGGTTTTCGCCTAACTTTGTGGTTTTCTCTTGATCTTTCCCCTATATATATATATATATATATATATATATGATGTGATCAATCTGTATACTAGCTAAATGTTTAAATGCTTTTTGTGTTTACGTAATGGCTGATGCAACTGTAGTATGTGTACACAATATACCCTTTGTGACATGCATGCTTCATATATATATATATATATATATATATTTAACTAATCACCACTTCCTAGATCTCTTTGTCGGCTGCATCGAGGTGCTGGATGTAGATCATGCATATATATATATATATATATATATATATAAATACATTCTTAATTATCCCAAATATACTGATTTCTAATTTAAGGAACTGATTGAACATGAAATATTGTTATAATCTTAAACAGTATATCCTTTGTGAAAGCTTCACACACACAAAAACACACACACACACGTGTATATATATATATAAGGGACGGTTCCACTAAAATATGGTTTTCCGTTAAAAAATACTAAGAATTGGGTCAAACGAACTCCGATTGAGCTCATTCCAGTGGCTTTGGAACCGTCTCATCGAACCATAACCTGGACCCAAAAACCTAAACCCCCCTCCACCCGAACCTCAAAAAACCTAAAACCCCCCTCCAACCCTACACCAAAAAGGCTAAAACCACCACCCCCACCCCCCAAAAACCTAAACCCCCCACCCCACCCCCCCCAAAAAAAAACCTAAACCCCCCCACCCCACCCCCCCAAAAACCTAAATCCCCACCCAAAAAAAAAACCTAAACCCTAAAAGCTAAACTCTAAGGCTAAAACCCTAAAATTCGAACGTAAAATCTAAACCCTAAAAGCTAAGATGGTAGAGTTCGAAGAGACAGTTCCAATGCCGCTGAAATTAGCTCAATCGGAGTTCGTTTGATATCGTTTCTTAAGGTTTTTGTCATTTATTAGATTTTTTAGCGAAAAACTACTTCTTATTTGATACTCCCCTATATATATATATATATATATATATATATATATATATATATATATATATATATATATATATATATATATATATATATATATATATATATATAAGGGAAGGATAATAAGAAAACTAATTGTTCATGAGAAAACAAAAAAACTACTTATTAAAGGTAAAAAAAATAATAAAAAAATCATAACTCAAAATATAAATCAAAAAACTAAAAAACTGGTTAGGAGACCATGTTTTCCACGTCGTCCTCGTTCAAAAAAAATAGTGGAGTTAGCTTTTGGGTTTAGTTTTTTGGGTTTAATTTAGCTTTTAAGTTAGATTTTTGGAGGGTGGTGTGGGTAGAGGGTTTAGGTTTTTGGGGGGTGGGTGGGGAGTTTAGGTTTTTGGGTGGGAGTGGGGTGGGGGGTTTAGGTTTTTGTGGTGTATTACACATATGCAGTACATTTAATTAGGAGTTTTTTGTTTTATCATAAAAATGAGTTTTCTCATAAATTCAACCCTATATATTATATATATATATATATATATATATATATATTATATATATATATATATTATATTTACATATATATATATATACATATATATATGTGTGTGTGTGTATAGGGGGGGAGGTTCAAATGATAACTAATTTTTTATATGATAACCGTGATAACCACTTTCAAACAATCACATAATTTATAAATAATTTTTTCTTTTAATTGTTAAATACTATTTGAACATATATATCTTGAACGTAATACGAAATTAAGGAGTCTTACATATACGTATCACATAATGTTATATATACGTGACACATAATGTTACATATGTAACACTAATAAAATGATAATTGTTACATATATATAACACTATGTTTTAAAATGGTTATAATGGTTTTAATATAAATATTGATTATAATTTGAATCTCACCCTCTATATAGATGTGTATATATATTAATATCGCCATCGTGTTATTACTCCAGCCATGTCATGTTGTGAAGGCTATTCCCTCAAACCTTATCTAAAAATGGTCAGTCTCTCTCCGGTGACCACATGATGTCGCTAATGATCAATGAATATTTGGGACTTGAGAGGTTATTTTTTCACAATTTTTCTTTTTTTATTTTTATTTTTATGTTTACATATCCTTTTTCTTTACTCTTTTACGTTATCACCATTTTACTCGCCATCTTTCCACTTAACTTGTGATTTACGGGGGTAAATTAGTAAAAGAAATATGATTTACATGAAAAGAATATCAAGTTTTTTTTAAATTAATCCCACTTAAACTTTCTTTCTTCTTTCTAAAACAGTTAAGTTTTAATATGGTTTTATTGTTGTAAATTTATTTGTAAAAGATTAAAACTAAAGGAATGAAACATTTATTACTATTCAACGTTTCTTTTATTTTTTATTTATAGTTATTAAACTTGAACAAATTTATTAAATAGTAATCACGTTTTATATAAAATTCATTTATCACCGAATTTAAGTAATTATAAAAAAAATTATTAACAAGTAAACAATATTAAATTTAATTACTATTTTATGAATTTTCGTCATCAAAATTTTACCCGTATAGGTAAATAAATATTTTGATAGGCACATATGCCAATAAGAATATGTGTTATATATTTATATATCATTTTAAAGATTACATGACTAAATGCATATGGTACACTATATAGACATACAACTTTAATGATGTATATATCAATTTTAGTCTACACTCAAAATCAACACCCCTTTGTAGTTAATAGTAGATCCTTTGTCACATTATCTTCCCTTGTTAGTAAGCCCATTAAAATCACTACATAAGGCTTGGAACTTAATTGTTGATTTTGTTTGATTTGAAAGAAATCATGATTCGGGCATAAAGAACTTTCCACCAGAAATGGTAGAATCAGTTAGAGTTTAGTTGGAAGAATAATTTTCTATATTTTATCTCTAGTAATTTCTTAATGGTTATTTATGCCAAAAAGCCTAACAAAAATTTAAAAGCCATGTTCAAGAGAGAAAATAAAAAAAATAATAAAAAAGACTACATCACCAAAAATATGGTGTGGTGGTGGGGACAATGGGTGAAAATAGTGGAGGTGGTGATGATGGGTTGTGGTGGTGCTCATGACCAACTATGGGTGGTGGCTGATGATCATTATTGACGGTGGCCATGATAGACGACAATGATGGTGATGGTAGTGATATTGGTGAATGTGATATGATGGCAATTAGTGAATACATGTTTTCATTGAAAAACACATACCAAAATTTCAAAGAAAATTTGTGAAAACAGATATAGGTATAGTGGAAGTGATGAAGTAGATTGAAAAGAAAGGACACATACATTTTTCCATTATATTGGCATGGTGTCTTAGATAATACGAATTATATTGGAGTTGTGGAAAAACACTAAATTATTGGCATGGTGTCTTAGATAAAACAATACTATACATACATATACATACAGAGTAAGTATCAAATGTGAACTTGTAAACTAAAAAAAACTAAATTCGAACCACACATTTATTTTTATCTTATTTTAATCAATTCTCCAAAATTTAAACACCCTATAAACTATAATAAATACGTGGACGGGATTTGATTTATTGGTTTACACATAAAACTTGGTTCACATTTTATCCTTTTCCTATATATATGTATGTATGAATGAACATGAGAGATTGAATTCATGTAGGATAACTTGTAACTTTCTTCTTTCATTCCCATTTTCTATTCTTAAGGACTAAGGAGAGTCTTAATACACAAACATTGATGAACAATAGCCAAGCCTTTAGTGAAGTGAAGTCTTAGATATTTTGGGGCTTAATTAATGAGATGATAATGTATATGTTAGAACTCAAATATTTGCTTCATATGAAAAATATTCTCCAATCAAAGACACCAACTCTTTATAACTATCATTTAATTTAAGTCATTTTAAATAAAACAACAATCATACCCGACAAAATCCTACCACTAGCAACTATTGGTAGGGTCTAGGTAAGTTGGGATATAAACGAACCATATTTTTATCCTGAAGGATATAGAGGTTGCTTTTAGAGAGATCACCAACTCTAAAACCAAAAACCCTATCTACACATGAAGGAATATTATACCCTTAAGCCATTTTAAATAATATTTTTAACTTAATTACATGACCCTTGTTATATATTGATTCATTGTTATATTTGTTAAATTTAAAGATAAAAGAAAAAATATTCCATGCCAAATTGTTAAAGAATCTTATCGTGTTATATGAATACGTGTGTGTTAAAATTAATTATTTTTTTTTAAAATAGGTAGGAATATATAAACTAAGATATAAACACAATTTGTTTAATTTAGTAAATAATATATATACATATATATCATATCAGAAGTTTTAAAAAAAATCCTCAAAACTTTAAACACTCATATCATCCAATCATTTTACTTTTTTATTTATTTATTTTATTTAACCTAAACGCACTTATGTCAAAATATGTAAGCATTACAAATTATGGCTTACACATTTGAAAAATAAATTAATTAGTTGCATATTTGTAGCCATGTTTTACATATGTTTACGTTAATTATTTACGTGTATGTAAAATATTGTATATATGTGTAAGTTAACTATTTACATACGTAAATGTTCTACGTATGTGTGAGTAAACCATTTACACACACACATGTGTATGTATATGTATATGTATATGTATATGTATATGTATAAACTGATGGTTAATATGAGTTCTTCTGAAATGATCCTAACTATATATATATATATATATATATATATATATATATATATATATATACTTATTTAGGAAAAACACTAAATTATTGCAAAAACACGGGGAAGAAACTTAAATCATTTATTTTTTGATTAATGGATTATATTTTTTAACATTTTTACATGAAATTTTTGTATGTTATCTAGATATTAAAACTGTTAAACTAATTTGTATATATATTTTTAACTTTTAAATATTATCTACACATGCACAGGTTATGTGTAGGTGATATAATCTACACATAACTTGTACATGTGTATGTAATATAATTAAAGGAAATTTGTTCTTATATTTTATAAATTTCAAGAGATATGAATAAACATTGCATTCTAACAATTTTCTTATGTTTTATGATTGAAAAAATAAATAATTCATTTTGTTTCTCATGTTTTTGTAATATTTAGTGTTTTGAATTTAACCTTCCCTTATATATATGTATATGTGTACACACACACACACATATATATATATATATATATATATATTGATTTACAATTAAAATAAATAATTTATATAAATTATATATGTATATGTGTACACACACGTATGTATATATATATATATATATTGATTTACAATTCAAATAAATACCAAACCAAACCAATAATTTATATAAATTAGTGAGTAGTAGTTTAAGCATAAAAAAGTGTAATGTAAGTTAACGCAATTAGCTAGTCTTAATTAGGTATTTGGAATAAGAAATGGTTGTTTTCACTTCAACAAACACTTAAGGAATCAAAAGTATACATATATACATATAAAATATATATATATATATATATATATATATATATATATATATTATATTGGTGGTTACTTTTTCACTTGCATTTAGATTTTTTTATTGCACATGTAAAACCACCGACTACAACTCGGATTTTAATAAAATTTATATCATCAAAATTAAACAAAATGGTATATTTGATGGTTTTTTTAGACCACCTAATATTATCAAAAATTCACATATTTACCACCCAAAAGTATAATAAAGTTTAACTTAATCAAAAACCAAGGAACTACAAATATATTGAAGTTTTGGGTGGTATATATGTAACTACTAACTTTGCTTTCTATTGATGAGTATTTCTCTTGCTACCAATCTCATATAATACTTGACTGGTTGATTTCTTCATTAAACTACTTTGGACCTTCAAACTATTAGTAAATGCCAATGTACCTTTCATTTTATAAACTTTCATAGCAGCATGACCGAGATCCTTAATCGCTACCAGCACTACAAGCATGCAGATGAAGCAGTCCGCAGAACCGTACGCGAGGTATTCAAATCAAGCTTTCCCTGAAATAGTAATTAAACTGCCTACTCAATATATGTCCATGACTAGCTGATCAAAATTTGTGTAGGACAACCATTCACATAAAAATAAAACATAACTTTTATTACAATATAATAGGATTACAATACAATGACAAAATTACAGAAAGAAACTAAAAAGAAAAAAAAGGAAACTGACAATGAATACATATTACACAAACAGAACAGAAATAAAAATACTGAAACAAAAGGAAACTAAAAACCGGGTAGAGGCTGAGGATTTCTGTTAAACAGAGGTCCCTTAAAACAGATTTCGGGCCACCCAGGTGAACCCGTCTGTCTCCCAGGGTACAACAGCCGAAGCAGGAAGTACTGCCGGAATTAGCCTAGCACCTGATACTATACCTGAAACAAGAGCGCGAAGCTTGGAGAACGCCGGAAATTCTTCTGGAGCAGAGTCTGTGTGCATATGCAATTTGTTTGCAGTATCAAACCTGGAATCCAAGCCTAGTTTATATAGGCTAGAGAGTTAATTCGCAACTAATGCAATCATTAACTATAGGAGTTAAGTTTGCAACTAATGCAGTCATAACTCTGGGAGTTAAGAATTCGAATAGTCTCTTGCAAACTGGAAAGGCTTGAACCAGACCCGAACCCGCGAGCCATCAGTCAAAAATACTAAGGCGGCTCGCGGCGATGCGAGCGTGCGAAGTGCGCCATCAAAACGCCACATTACGCACATCGCTCCTCGGTCTCGTGTCCGGTCCCGGTCCCGTGCCCGTGCCTGGGCCCGGGCGCGTCGGGTGCTTTGCACCCTTGCTATTGCCACTGTGTGTGTCTTGGTATACAAGAATACTCTTGTGTGAACCTTCACACTTATAAGCCAAGCAATAGTTTCTCATTCCTCCGATGTGGGACAGGCTCAATTCCCAAGACATGTTCAATTCCCAATGTCTCAACATTTATACACACAACTTCGAGCATCGATATCTCATTCATCTTAGCTCTATTTTGGACATGATTTGGTTCGTCGTGATCCTCTCACGTAATAGAATACGAACGTAATAAATAATAATTATATTTGTAACAAATAAGTCCAAAAATTTCCAACAATCCCCCACATGAATAGAGATCGATCCATACACTCAGGTGTTAAGATATAGTGTCAGCGGTTGAATATTGCAGGATAGGTAGGTGTTCCCTTTGAACCTTCCTTTATGAAGTATACTTAGTCTCCTAGCGGTTAGTAGACTCGGTGTCCTTGAACTAAACCCCTTTTTATGTAGACGGTATCACACTTCACACAATACTCTTCCTGGTCTGGCTAACCCCTCATTGTTGTGTCCGTTATGGTCATGTAACACTAGCCTGGTTCTGCGAGAGCTCTAAGAATTGCGCCCCCCATAATTCCATTTGTAGCGACCCCACTTCTCTCTCACATAGGTGATCTCACATAAATCATTAAAGACGTATGCCTAACCTTCTTTGATATCACTAACTTGTTATAGAAATAGGACTAGGAAGTATGCAACTCCCTTTGAATGTTGGGTTACTCCCCACAGTGACCTCAGTTTGTGCAGTTAGGTTGTCCTATTGAGCCTAGATCATGGGATCTCCACTCTTCTAGGATAGGTTTTCCTTTGCACTAACTTATTCCAAGGGCTTTAGTCCCATTCCTCTCGACGACTTATGTACTATCTCTTTGCTTAAGCCTTTTGTAAGCGGATCCGCAAATGTTATCCTTTGACTTCACATAGTCAATAGAGATAACTCCCGTTGAGAGAAGTTGTCGTATCGTATTATGCCTCCTTCGAATGTGCCTTGATTTGCCATTATACATTGCACTTTGAGCTCTTCCAATTGCTGATTGGCAATCACAATGTATGCAAATGGCTGTCAACGGCTTTGGCCATCTTGGTATGTATTCCAAGAATTGACGTAACCATTCCGCCTCTTCTCCAGCTTTATCCAAGGCGATAAACTCAGATTCCATCGTGGATCTAGCTATGAGAGTTTGCTTGGAAGACTTCCAAGCTATAGCAGCTCCTCCAAGGGTGAACACATAACCACTCGTGGATTTGGAATCTTTCATATCGGATATCCAGTTAGCATCACTGTATCCTTCCACAACAGCTGGATCTTGGCCATAATGCAGTCCATAATTCCTTGTGTATCTCAAATACCTTAGCAGTCTAGTCATGCTTTTCCAATGCTCAGAACTAGGATTACTAGTATATCTACTTAGCCTGCTAACAGCGTATGCTAAATCTGGTCGAGTACATGACATGAGATACATGAGACTGCCAATGATCCTTGAATACTCCAACTGAGCAACGCCCTCACCTCTATTCTTAGACAGGTGTTGGGTAGTATCAATCGGAGTTTGAGCCACACTTTTGTCCTCCGCATTGAACTTCTCAAGGATCTTGTCCACATAGTGGGATTGACTTAACACAAGACCGTTTTGGGTTCTAGTGATCTTCACTCCTAGAATCACATCAGCTAGACCCATGTCTTTCATGTCAAATCTTGCTTTCAACATGTCTTTAGTAGATCTGATCATCTTATCATCACTCCCAACAATAAGCATATCATCTACATAAAGGCATAGAATCACATAGCCTTTAGATGTATCTTTCACATAGACACACTTGTCACACTCATTTATTTTGAAACCACTGTTAAGCATAGCTTGGTCAAACTTTTGGTGCCATTGTTTTGGTGCTTGCTTCAAACCATACAACGACTTAACAAGTTTACAAACCTTGCCCTCTTGACCAGGTGCAGAGAAACCCTCAGGTTGCTCCATGTAAATCTCTTCATCTAACTCCCCGTTTAGAAATGCAGTTTTTACATCCATTTGATGTATTTCAAGATTTCTCATTGCTGCAATTGCAATCACCAACCTTATGGAAGTTATTCGAGTCACGGGTGAGTATGTATCAAAATAGTCTAGACCTTCCTTTTGTCTATACCCTTTGATCACCAACCTTGCCTTGTATTTATCAATGGAGCCATCAACTTTCATCTTCCTTTTAAATATCCAACGATATCCAAGTGGTTTATTTCCTGGTGGAAGATCTACTAGCTCCCAAGTGTGATTCTGTAAGATAGAATCAATTTCATTTTTGATGGCTTCTTTCCATTGTGGTCCTTCTGAAGAGGAGACCGCCTCTCGATAGGTCTGGGGCTCACCCTCAACCATATAAGTAAGAAAATCAGGCCCAAAAGATTTCTCAATCCTTTGCCTTTTGCTTCTTCTTGGCTCAACCTCTTCTGCCTCTGATTCTTCTTGTGTTTCATGTTGGACAATCTCATCAACCGGTATTGATGAACTTGCATGCGTCTTTTCCAAACATGGAAACACATCTTCAAAGAATGATGCATTCCTTGACTCCATTATAGTATTCTCGTGTATTTCTGGATTCTTTGAATCATGTACTAGAAAACGATATGCACTACTATGATGGGCATAACCTATGAACACACAGTCCACAGTTTTGGGTCCTATTTTTTGAACCTTTGGTGGTGGCACCACCACTTTGGCTAGGCACCCCCACACTTTCAAGTATTTATAGGATGGTTTCCTCCCTGTCCACAACTCATATGGTGTTACATCCTTTTTCTTGAAAGGTATCTTGTTCAAAAGATAATTAGCCGACAGAACGGCTTCCCCCCACATGTCTGGGGTTAACCCAGAACTTAATAACAAGGCATTCATCATTTCTTTTAAGGTACGGTTCTTTCGTTCCGAAATGCCATTTGATTGTGGAGAATATGGTGGGGTTATCTCATGTCTTATGCCACTTTGTGCACATAAGTTTGCAAATGGTGAAACTTATTCACCTCCTCTATCGCTTCTCACAACCTTGATTTTCTTATTAAGTTGGTTCTCCACTTCATTTTTATATAAAATGAATTTGTCTATTGCTTCATCCTTACTTTTAAGTAAATATACATAGCAATATCTAGTACTATCATCAATGAAAGTGATAAAGTACTTATTTCCTCCTCTTGTGGGAATTGATTTAAAATCACAAACATCTGTGTGAATCATATCAAGGGGTTCGGTTATTCTTTCAACCGATCTAAATGACGATCTTGTTTGTTTGGCTTCGACGCAAGTTTTACATTTTAACTTTGAATCAATGGAAGAGGATGGTATGCAATCTAATTTAATTAAACGACGAATCGAATCAAAATTTACATGACCAAGACGACCATGCCACACATTAGAAGACTCAATCAAGTAAGCAGAAGTAGAAGCATTCTTATTCATGTTCTTTTTGATAGCCATTACATTGAGTTTAAACATACCATTATGGGCATAGCCCTTTCCAACAAACATACCACGTTTAGTTAAAACAAACTTATCACTTTCTATAACCATACGAAAACCGAACTTGTTAAGCAACCATCCCGACACAAGACTCTTGCGCAAGTCGGGAACATAAAGCACGTTGCTTAAAGTGAGCTCCTTTCCCGAAGTCCACTTCAAGATCACATCACCTTCACCCTTGATATCCGCTGTAGCCGCATTTCCCATGTACAGCTTCTCTTCTCCCACAACCTCCTTAAAAGTATTAAAGAGGGTCTTGTCAGGGCAAACATGTCGAGTGGCCCCGGTGTCAATCCACCACCCTTTTGGGGGGTTAGACACAATGTTGACCTCTTCCATCATGGCGGACAGATCCGAGATCATAGCAACAAGAGGCCCGCCATCATCAATCATATGAGCCCTCTCCTGTTTAGGTTGTTTACATTGGTCAGCACGGTGACCCGATTCACCACAATTGTAGCATTTGCCTTTAAAAGAAGCCACCTTCTTTTTCACACCACCCTTCCTTGGTCCAAGGTCCACAAACTTGCCTTTGCCCTTGCCATTAGGCTTGTTGTTTTTGTACCCTTTATTCCCCCTTGAAAATTGACCATGTTCCACAAGATTGGCTTTTGCAGAACCTTCCACTTGGGTTCCCTTTAGAACCAACCTATTGTCTTCTTCAATTCGAAGACGAACCACAAGGTCCTCAACAGTCATTTCCTTTCGCTTATGCTTAAGGTAATTCTTGAAGTCAACCCAACACAGGGGTAATTTCTCAATCATGGCAGCCACTTGAAATGTCTCACTAAGAGTCATTCCCTCGGAGAGAATATCCCCAAGTATTATTTGTAATTCTTGAACTTGGTTAATTACAGTTTTAGTGTCAACCATTTTATAGTCCAAAAACTTAGCCACTGCAAATTTCTTAGTCCCGGCATCTTCAGTTTTATACTTGCGTTCCAATGAATCCCACAAGTCTTTGGCTGTTGTTATCTTGCAATATACATTGTACAATGCATCTTGAAGGCCATTCAACACATAGTTGCGGCACAGGTACTCAGAGTGCTTCCATGCATCTAATGCAGTGACAGCTTGAGCATCAGCACCCTCAGCAAGTTGAGGGGGAGACTCAGTCAAAAACCTTGCAAGGTTTAGGGTGGTCAAGTAAAAGAGCATATTTTGTTGCCACCTTTTGAAGTTCAAACCAGAAAACTTTTCTGGTTTTTCAGCATGATTGGCAACGGTCTGGGCTGCTTGGGTACCAACTAATGGTCTCATGGAAGTAGACCCCAGAACAATGGATGAGGCTGTTGCAATTGTGGCTGCCATTTCTGAAACAAGAGCAGAAACAGTTAGATTACAGAATAGTTTGGTTTACAAAAAAAAAAAAAACCAGAAAACCAAATTATTGGTTTACAGAAAACCAAAAAACAAACTTTACAAATAAGTTTGCAAACACTGATTGTAATCCGAAATTTTTTTTTTTTAAAACAGTGAACGGTTGATGTTTTAAAAAATCTGTTTTAAGCTTGTAGGACAACCATTCACATAAAAATAAAACATAACTTTTATTACAATATAATAGGATTACAATACAATGACAAAATTACAGAAAGAAACTAAAAAGAAAAAAAAAGGAAACTGACAATGAATACATATTACACAAACAGAACAGAAATAAAAATATTGAAACAAAAGGAAACTAAAAACCGAGTAGAGGCTGAGGATTTCTGTTAAACAGAGGTCTCTTAAAACAGATTTCGGGCCACCCAGGTGAACCCGTCTGTCTCCTAGGGTACAACAGCCGAAGCAGGAAGTACTGCCGGAATTAGCCTAGCACCCGATACTATACCTAAAAACAAGAGCGCAAAGCTTGGAGAACGCCGAAAATTCTTCTGGAGCAGAGTCTGTGTGCATATGCAATTTGTTTGCAGTATCAAACCTGGAATCCAAGCCTAGTTTATATAGGCTAAAGAGTTAATTCACAACTAATGCAGGGAGTTAAGTTTGCAACTAATGCAGTCATAACTCTGGGAGTTAAGAATTCGAATAGTAACTGGAAAGGCTTGAACCAGACCCGAACCCGCGAGCCATCAGTCAAAAATACTAAGGCGGCTCGCGGCGATGCGAGCGTGCCAAGTGCGCCATCAAAACGCCACATTACGCACATCGCTCCTCGGTCTCGTTCCCGGGCCCGGGCACGGGCGCGTCGGGTGCTTTGCACCCTTGATATTGCCACTGTGTGTGTCTTGGTATACAAGAATACTCTTGTGTGAACCTTCACACTTATAAGCCAAGCAATAGTTTCTCATTCCTCCGATGTGGGACAGGCTCAATTCCCAAGACATGTTCAATTCCCAATGTCTCAACATTTATACACACAACTTCGAGCATCGATATCTCATTCATCTTAGCTCTATTTTGGACATGATTTGGTTCGTCGTGATCCTCTCACGTAATAGAATACGAACGTAATAAATAATAATTATATTTGTAACAAATAAGTCCAAAAATTTTCAACAATTTGTACATCAAAATCAGCATCTTAAACTGCAACACTACTAGCATCGCTCTTCCTATGTAGTATAAGCAAATGTGAGAAACCCCGACTATGATATTGGCTATTCCGAGCCTTACAAATTGAGTTTGTCAGGTTCTAATGTCAGCTTCACTATTTTCCACTATCATTTTGCAACTTACAACCTTGTTGTGCATAATAAACAGGGTATTAGATAGCTTGATATATTATACAGAAAGAAAAGTTTGATTTATAGGGGGTTTAGGATAAAACGCATATTGGTTTATAGGAGGATTTTGAAAATGATTTGGGTTTTAGACAATCCGTTAGCGGATTAAGTAAAGTTCGTTAACGGAAGAAGCGGATTCAACACAAAACATATGGATTTCTTTTTATTTTTTTTAAATAATTTGTTTAACATATATTTTTTTAACAACAAACTCACACACCAATAATCTAGTCCTAAATTACACCATTTTGTCCACAATAGAACTTGAACTCTCACCACTTGTGAGGGATTCCACTAACACCTTGTATACTATTGGACTAAAAGCCCTTTGTTATTTGTTTAACATATAATTTGATTTTTCTCTAATAAGTTGTAATTTTTAACTTTTAAAAAAAAATCTAAATACATTATTTTATTTAATCTTTTTGTCGTCGTTCCGATATAAACTTTATTGAAAATCGAGTTGTTTTTAAAATAAAATATCTTTTAGTATCTTAAATAAAAAAATTGAATAAAATTTATATCGTAAATGTACTTAGATTCTTAAAAATTGTTAAATATTATAAGTTATTAGAGAAAAATCAAATTATATGTTAAATAAATTGTTAGAAAAAATTTAGAAGAAATCCATATGTTTTGTGTTGAATCCGCTACTTCCATAAGCGAACTTGATTGATGTCTACATGTCAAAAATCAGCAACATAACTCAATATGCATGTCTAAGAACATAATAGCACTGCATGCACCCAGAGGACTTATGTATGTCATTATGCTATACTTTACTAGATTCTTATGAACGAATACCCTGTGGGAACTTGTGACAGGAACTCACGTTACGGTATAGGGATGTACGGACCGCTGATGAGTTAACACAGATGATCCAACGGTAATCATAATTGATCATCATATTCTACTTGATTACTTCAATTAATTTGATGGACAAAGTGGAAGTGTTTAAATAGTATATGTTTAAATGCATGCATGTTGATCTGTAGGCACCTCAATGAGCACAAGGTTCAACAGTCTGATGTCACCGAGCTCTGCGAGTTAGAGAAACAGACGGAGAGCATTCTGGAACAAGTCAGAACCAAAAAGGTGGTCGATATATAGAAAACTTTATATATTTTTTAACTAAAAGTATAGGCTAACTTTCAAATGATAAAGTAAGCGGTACAAAGTTACTATCCTAGTACGTGCATTTATATGGTCGGTAGGTCTTACACGTATTCATGAAGTTGATTGTCAATTCATCAGTACCAAGAATATTAGAGAAAACTCCAAAAATATATTCGAATGTATCAATTAGAAAACACCATCATACCCAACCCTGCTAACCCGGTAAGCCCTTAACCGGCTAAGAAATTATAGAAAAGTATCATGGGCAAACAAAGAAGTCAATCACAGGGTAACACGTGTCCCGACCGACTAGATTCTAGCCGGGTTGGAAAATGTGTTGGGATACATTCTAGTCGGGTTGGGAAATGTGTAGGGCTACATACTTGCTGGGTTGGGAAGAAGCCGGCTAGATTGTAGCCGGGTTAGCTTATATGGTGTTTTCTTATTGTTTGTTTTTGTGGATCACGTCTTTTTTTGTGTCGGGTAAGCTAAGTTGGCGATTTCTGATTTGTTATTTTTGGATATTTAGTTTTGTAAATACTAAAAGTCATTGTTTATTTTTGGAAAAAAAAAAAGTTAGGTCAACATGTTCATTTTGGTGATTTTCCCTTTTTCAAACACCTCATTTTATATTTTGACTTCAAAAAACCCAAAATATACTCGTATTATTTCGGCGAAAATGTCCAGAAAAAGGACAAAAACCTGTGAAAACGCCGGCAACATATAGCAATAATTTGATGTCACCCTAGCCACCTCAAAAAAATAATTAAAAAATGAAATCACACTGCAAGGATGAAACAAATTAAGAACTACAGATTAGTACACATACATTTAGACCATCCCCAATGTCGTTTTTGGGCCAGGCGTATTCGACCTCATTCCTCACGATGGGGAACCCACGTTTTTGGGCAGCCATTCTTCACCGTGAACGCTAAGAGGGAGGTGGGGCCGACTTTTTTTATTATATTAAATATAGAGACATATGGGGAGAATAAAATAAAAAATAGTTTTTCGCTAAAAAAATCTTATAAATGATAAAAATCTTAAAAAACGATATCAAACGAACTCCGATTGAGCTAATTTCAGCGGCGTTGGAACCGTCTCGTCGAACTCTACCATCTTAGCTTTTATGGTTTAGCTTTTAAGGTTTAGATTTTATATTTGAATTTTAGGGTTTTAGCCTTATGGTTTAGCTTTTAGGGTTTAGGTTTTTTTTTGGGGGGGGGTAGGGGGTTTAGGTTTTTGGGGGGTGGGGTGGTGGTTTTAGGCTTTTCGGGGTAGGGTTGGAGGGGGGGTTTAGGTTTTTGGGGGTGCGGGTGGAGGAGGGTTTAGGTTTTTGGGTCCGGGTTAGGGTTCGATGAGACGGTTTCAATGTCGCTGGAATGAACTCAATCGGAGTTCGTTTGACCCACTTGACTTATTAGTGAAAAACCACTTATTAGTGAAAACGTCCCCTAGAGACATATAACTATTTAAAAATAAAAAGAAATTGAAGATGTGGCAATGTTTTTGGGTGTTTTGAGGTCTCATTGTTGGCAAGGTCTTTGGTATTTTTGAAGGATGTGTGCTTTTCTGATTTGTCAGGCGACTAGGCACATTTTTGGGTGTTTTTGGGTCTTCTCTTACATGTTTCTATATTTCGCAGACACAATTGATGTCGGGAGTTGTGAAAAACCTGCAAGAGGAGGTAATTATACATGCATATGGTTAAAATAATGTCACGCGAATTAAAAATTTGCAATCCTTAAGATTTTTGTTTGAAAACGTGAACGTGACTAACAACTTAATTTGTGAATTGTATGTTTGAACAGCAAAAGCAACTAAGACAAGAGAAGCATTTGATGGTAAACGAGATGCTGATTTTGGAACTTAAAAACTAAACACTTGAACTTAACAAATTTATGAAGCATTTCTCTCATGATATGGTCATATAATACGACAACAGCACGGTTGAATAAAAGCAATGTTGATGGTTAATTAATGTATCCTTTATTTTGTAATGGTTTTCTGTTTTCTGCGTCGTACCAGTAAGGCAAGAATGTAATTCTTCCACTATGTTGTTCTATGTATAATAATGTTGTCTATCTCCAAGATATGCTCTTATGTCATGTAACATGTCTTTGGCAATGGATTCTTTGCCCTTTTAGTTATAGTCACTTTAAAATTTCCTTATCATAGACGTATTGAAAAAGCAATATTCAATTTGTAGCATATCCATCCTGCTTGAAGATTCTTCCACGTTCTCAAAGTGACAACACACACTACAAGGAATTGACTCAATAGTCACTACTGGAGAGAGGGTTGTGGCGACGACATGTCGTCGCTATAGGATGTTACTGTCTATAGCGACGATAAGTCGTAACTATTTTGTTCGTGGCCACGGGTTCGTATAGGCATACGTGTTTTTTGTCGTCGCCATAGTGTACCCTATCCTGACGACAAATCTTCGCTATTAAATCTTTTTCAAATAAAAATAGTTCATTAATTTAATTAGTTGCGACCTATAGCGACGACAAGTCGTCGGCTCGTGACGACATGCCGTCGCTATAGGTTTTTTCCATATTTTTCCCGGGTTCAATAACGACGACATGCCGTCGCTATAGGTTTTTTCCAAGATTTTTTGTGCAAAATTTTTCTTGAACTTTTTCGTATAAATTTTAAAGTTTTATACAAACTAATGTTTAGCATAACTCCGTTTCTAGTACAAATTAAGATAACATATCATAACGTTTAAAAAATATTTGTAACCTCAAGTACAAATTAACAAAACGAATTTTACGATAGAAGCAAATTATCTTCATCACCAATTTCAACACGTTGCATTTGTTGTCGCTTTTCATCCTTTTGTTGTTGAAAATTTTGCTGCCTATTTGTTTCATTTGTTGTTGGTTGTTGGAATTGTTGTTACTTTTTGTTGAAATTATTGTTGTGTGGGGGGGAATGTAGCCGACACATCGGGGTTGTGACTTATCACAGCACGACCAACACCCAGTAAATGTTTACGCCTTTAACCTTATGCACGTTTCATAACATCAATCTCATCAACAGATGATGAATCATCGGACATACTTTCCGTTCTCCTACACTCATTTTGAATCATTTCCTACATTAAACAATAAAATAAACGTGTCGTTAAATTTTTTACTAAAATTCAGCAGCATAACAGCTGTAAAAAAGAAAACCAACGTGTTCAACTATAAACAATAAACAATAATAATTCTCAAAATTCAATAAACCTACATTAATAACAATAATACTAAAAATATATAAATAAATACCAACTTTAAATTTATTAAAGTGAGTTCGAGTCATTTTAACTCATTTAAACTAAAAGTTTGATATTTTAAGTCTAATAAAGTAGGTTCGGGTCACTTTTACCCATTTAAACTAATAGATGGATATTTTAAGCCTATTAAGTGATTCAAACTAAAGTTGGATCTATATTCTTGATTTTTTTAGGAGTGGTTCTGATATCTAGAAGTTGTAAACAACTCTTCAACGACCTGAATCCACTCTGCCAGATCAAAATCAGGCGTGTCACACCCCGCCCCAGGTACCCCTTGTGTATATGTGACTCGATTGGTACTTGTTCTTTGATCTCAGGGTTTGTATTTAGCAGCGGAAGATTTTCTTAGATCGTTTCTTTATAAATTTCATCCTCAAAGGTTGTTATTGTAAATGACAACGAAAGACGTCGGGTTATCGGTGGATTCATGAAGATGCAAGACAATTTCAGAAGATATTGGTAGTATCATTCTAGGGGGAGATTGTTGGGTATAAATAATAGAATGATATTATCAATCGAACGATCCAGGCGAAAAACAAAGTTTTTATTGTCGGCGAACATGGCGACATTATGAGATTGTCGCCGTGGTGAATGGCGACACTTACTAGGGTTTCTCAAGTCAGGGGCGGCTGGCTTAGGGAGCAAGGCTCAGGGGCTATAAAAGGGTTAGGCCTCATTTGTTATTGTTAGTTTTCTGTGAGCCAAGGTAAACAGCATCGAAAATCCCATAAGCCAAAGTTTGATAATTCAATTGATGCTCCATTGCAGCTGTTGCATATGGATCTGTTTGGTCCCATTAGTGTTAAAAGCATATAGCTAAGAAATCTTATTGTCTGGTTGTTACATATGACTTCTCAATATATTCATGGGTCATGTTTCTCGGAAGAAAGGATGAAACTACCGGATTATTGAAAAGTTTAATCTAGAAGGTCGAAAATATTTGTAATCTCAAAGTCCAGACTCTAAGAAGCGGCAATGGGACTGATTTCAAGAATTTAGAGATGGATTCATTATGTGCCAACAAAGGAATTTCTCATCAATTTAGTGTTGCTCGAACACCGCAGCAGAACGGGGTTGCTGAACGTAAAAATCGAATGCTTATTGAGGCTACTTGCACTATGTTGGTCGATTCAAAACTACCTATTATCTTCTGGGCAGAGGCCGTCAACTAAGCCTGCTACATTTTGAATCGGGTGTTAGAAGTTAAAGCTCAGTAGAAGACCTCGTATGAACTATTCCACAAGCGCAAGCCGCTTATTGATTTCTTCAGACCGTTTGGATGTTCCTGCACGTTGCTGAACACTCAGGATCGATTAAATAAAGTTGCTGCCAAATCTAACGAATGCTTCTTTGTCGGTTACTCTTTATCACAGAAGGCTTATCGTGTGTATAACCAACGCACGAAGATCATCCAAGAATCGTTCTATGTAGATTGGCAGGAGGGGAATGCAACCAATACAGGAACCGGTCCAAACTAGTTTTATGATGTAGATATAGTCTTCAACTCTTTCAACATTCCAGAGTTCATTCCTCCAGTTGCAAGTTCTTCATCTACTTCAGATAACTTTTGCGTTGAGTTATTGCCATTTTCGACTCGTCTTAATCCGTGTGTGCCAGATCCAATTATTCCTGCTTGGGATGCTTCTTCTACTTCACAGTCTGGGATTGGTCAAGTCTTCAAGAAAGTGGTTATGGTGATGCAGTAATTGATCAAGCTACTATGGATGTTCCCACTAATGCTTCGACTAATCAAATGCCTATTATTGATCCCCTTATTCCAGATACCGAAGATATGTAAAATTCTCGTGAGGCCAAAGCTATTCCTGATCATCATTTATCGAATCTACCAGTTCATACTGAAGTTCATTCCGGCCCTCACTCTAGGATCCTCAGTGGTCATTCTCTAGATAATGTTATTGGATCGATCTCTGAAGCCGTTCAAAGGAGAAATAGGTCGGGTACGATAAACGAATGTTTGTACTCCTGTTTCTTGTCCCAAGTCGAACCGAAAAACATTTCTATGGCCCTGGTGGAACCGAGCTTGGTCGATGCAATGCAAGAGGAACTGCAGCAGTTCAGGAAACTCAGAGTGTGGGAATTAGTTGATCTTCCGGCCAATAAATACCCCATAGGAACAAGATGGGTGTTCCGTAACAAAAAGGATGACAAAGGGGTTGTGGTTCGAAACAAAGCAAGTCTGGTTGTACAAAGCTTCTACTGAGAATAAGGGATTAACTACGAAGAGGTGTTCGCTCCGGTTGCAAGACTGGAAGCTATTCATATCTTTCTTTCCTACACCTCGTAGAATAATTTTAAAGTCTACCAGGTGGACGTGAAAAGTGCGTTTCTATATGGTAAAGTGCATGATGAAGTATATGTCTGCCAGCCTCAAGGGTTCGGTGATCAGAGTTCCCAGACCGAGTATACAAGTTAGATAAGGCTCTGTATGGACTCTACCAAGCTCCTAGGGCATGGTATGAAACCTTGTCCAAACACCTTCTTCAGAACTGATTCGTTCATGGCACTATCGATATGACGCTTTTCAGCAAGACAGTCGGAGATGATGTGCACATGGTTCAGGTGTATGTGGATGACATCATTTTTGGGTCGCCAAACAGGACTCTCTGCAGGGAATTTGAGGTGGTGATGAAAATAAAGTTTGAGATGAGCTCTATGGGAGAGAGATGACCTTCTTTCTCGAGCTCCAGGTTATTTAGTCTGAAGACGGTATTCTGATTCATCAGGCCAAATACGTCAAAGATATTTTGGAGAAATTTAAGATGTCTGATTTTTCACCGTCTCACACACCGTTTGCAGCACAATCTCCTTTATCTGCGGATCTCAAAGGCAAAGCAGTAAATCAGCATAATTATCGATCCGATCGTTAATGTATTTGACTGCTAGTCGGCCTAACATCATGTTTGCAGTATGTTATTGTGATCGGTATCAATCGGATCCCAAGGGATCGCATGAGGTGCTTTCAAAAGGATTTTTCGCTATTTGTAAGGGGCACCGAAGCTAGGGTTATGGTAACCTAAGAACGGTGATTTCGAGCTGTGTGCATATTCTGATAGCGATCACAGTGGATTTAAGCTTGACCAAAAGGCTGTTACCGACGGCTGTCAATACTCAGGAAATCGACTTGTTTCCTGGCAGTGCAAGAAGTAAACTACTGTTTCCATATCTACCGCAGAAGCGGAGTACACCGCAACATCTAGATGTTGTTCCCAAGTTCTCTGGATTCAAAACCAGATGATGGACTATGGAATCAATTTTATGCATACTTCGATTTTCTGCGAAAATGAAGTTGCTCTCGGAATTGTAAAAGAATCTTGTGCAACATTCAAAGACCAAACACGTTGAAGTTAGGATTCATGCTATTCGGGACGCTTTTTCGAAAGGCTATACCAAAGTGGTGTCATTATCCACGGATGATCAAAAGGCGGATATTTTTACTAAGGCCTTTGACAAGTCAAAGTTTATTTTCTTATAAGTCACACTCTTGCATTGATATCCTTTGATTGACGCTTCTCTCTCTCTCTATCAACATATTCTATATAATTGTGCATATCTGTTATTATCTGCTTTACTTGCTTTCCTCATTATCTTTCAAAACTCCAAAAAGATTTTCAGACCATTCGCATGCTTATCTGTACTTTAGAGTCATTTCTTTTATCTTCGTTTGAAAATTTTCATTTTTAAGAGTCTTGAGTCTTCCGCTGTGCTACAATATGTTTGTTTCACTCTGATAAACGTTATAAATAAAATTTTCGGGGGAGATATCGTCCTTTGAAAAAGAAAAGGCGGATTGTATATATTCCAAGCTATTATTCAATAGAAAATCATCATAAAAAGATTGCTTGTCTGAAAATATATCGTATTTTGTGCTATCTGAACTTTTGAGAAATGATAGGAACTGACTTGTTTATGTTATCATATGAATAGGATCTAAAGGAGACTGCAGCTACAACTGATGATATGTCAGTAGGCTCAGCATTTCAACCAAAGTAAAAAAAAGGTTATTCTGTGATAGAACATAACGATCGATGAAAAATGGATCTCCAATAGGTCTGCACAAACTGAAACCTTTCACAAAGGGGTTGCGAGTTGACTGTTTACAGTCCTATACATATTATGTTATCCTATACCATGCAATGTCATGAAGAATAAAAGACACCAATGCGTGCAAATGTGATCTACAAAGCAGTATCTTGAGCAAAAAGACATGCAATGACGTGCTATAGGAATAAAAACAAAAGGATATGCAATAACATACACCAAAAAAATATGTCTCTGTGTGTACATATTATTAGTAAATATTTTTCATTTTTAGGTTTTATTGACTGTTCATAAAAGGATCTCTTGACAAAAACATGGCATGTAAGTCCGTCGTGCTTGTAAGTCCAGCTAATTTCATATGTCAAGGCACGTAAGTCCGTCGCGATGTGTTCCTGATCAAAAGCATTAAAGATTTCTTGATCAGTTCACAAAACCATGCTAGTTATGCTCCTTATTAGATATATCTTAGGTTCGTTGCGGTGATCATCTACTTTGATTATGTGTGAACATATACCTGCACTACAAAAAAGAAGGATATTTGGGACTAAAATTTTAGTCTCTTATACCCCCGTATCAGTACTTAATGGTTATCAGGGACTGATTTCGCCAGTCCCCAGACAGTGACGGATACTTAGTCCTAAATAGTTAGGTTAGTAACTGAAAATCAGTCCCAATTGAACGTCACCAACATGGACTAATAGTTAGTCTCTGATACAAAAAAATCAGTCCTTAATTTGTCACCCGGTACCACGTTATTTCAGTCCACAATTTGTCCCTCGGTACCACGTTATTTCAGTCCCAATACATTTCTTCGGTGATTGCAAATCAGTCTCAGATACTATGATATACATTAGGGACTGAAAATTAGTCCTCTAAACATGTTTATATTATCCTTAATACGTTTCGTTAGGTTCATGATTCTATATCAAATCAGTCTCCAATAAGATGTTTTAAAGACTATGAATTAGTCCCAGATACCACGCAGTTTCAGTCGTTAATATGCTTCTTTTAAAGACTAAAAATTAATCTTAGATTGTAAGGTCCGGTTCTTCCGAGGATCTTCAATGAACGGATTCAACAACGTGTTGAATCTGGCGGAAACAGAAACGACATGTGATGGTGACTTAACAAAGAGAACGAGCACACAATAATTGTCAAATGATTGTATATTACTGAACAATACTTCTGAATACAGTACAAAACGTTCGAACACTCGTCTAACCCGAATACCGATACAAAACAAACTATTTATAGCTAAACATAAAGTACCAGGTTTACTACGGGCCTGGGCTTACCGAGAACTACAAGTACTCGGACCATCTAAAGTACTCGAGCCCAAAAGAAACCCTTAGTCCAGTCACAATGGCTCAAAAGAAAAAGAAATATATTTACATATATAGCTATGTATGTGTTTTTGACATATCTTTTTGGTGTATGACATTGCATATCTTTTTGTTTATTCCTATGGCACAACATTGCGCGTCTTTTTGCTCAAAATATTCCGCTTTGCATATCTGCTTTGCACTACATTGAGTGTCTTTTGCAATTTGCACGACTATGCATGTCTTTTATTTACATAATATATACTATGACTTGCAACAAGTCAACTCGCAACCCCTTTGTGAAGGGTCTCGGTTTGTGCAATCCCGATTGAGTATGTTTATCCACAGTTCATCAACTTTTATGTTTAAGTGCTCAATTATTAACAGGAAAAACTTATTACACTAATCTATGAGATGTTCCCCACTTCAACCATAACTTTTGTGTTTAAGTGAAACACTATCATGCTGTCTTTACAGTTTTTGCAGAGCCTATCAACAAATCACACTTAGAGCCTAATCTTTTCAACTATAGGACTTACACATGATGATCCAATCTCTAAAATGATATACTATCATTTCCCATTTGACAAAATTCTCAATTTTTCTCAATTATAAAGCAAGACTAAAAGCTAAAATCTTTTTATAATTTTCTGTTTTTGATTTTGACACAAGACTAGAGAGTCAAAGATAAAATCTTTTTGTAATTTTATGTTTTTGATTTTGACACAAGAGTAGAGACTCAAAGATAAAATATTTTTGGTGTTTTTAGGAAATTTCTCTCTCTAAACTCTTGCATCTATAACGAAGTAAAATAAATCAAAATTTAAACAAAAATAAAAAAAATATTTTTGGTGACCAAACCTGCAACCCTCTAATTAAAAGAGATCATTTTCAGACATTGAACTAGAAAATTAAATTTGGCTAAATCAAAAGCTTTGGTAAAGATATTGGCAACGTTGTTATCAGTGGAAACTTGCTTAAGATGCATGAGCTTTCTTTCAAAACAATCACGAATGTGATGCACCCTTATGTCTATGTGTATGTTTTTTGAGTGTTAGACCGGGTTCTTAACAATCTATAAAGCAGCTTCATTATCACAGAAAATAGGAGAGTTAATGAAATTCAAACCGTAATCCATCAATTGGTGTTGCATCCGGATAACAACATGCGGATGCGGCAACATATTCAACTTTGGCAGTAGAAGTCGAAACGGTGGTCTGTTTCTTGCACTGCCATGACACTAATCTCTTCCCCAGAAACTGGCATCCCCCGGTTGTTGATTTTCTGTCCAGATTGCATCCTCCATGATCACTATCTGTAAAAGCAAATAAGTTAAATTCCAAATCTTTTGGACACCAGATACCAAGCCGAGGCTTGCCCTTTAAGTTTTTAAAAATTCTTTTGATAGCATTAAGGTGAGAAAGTTTAGGATTAGCCTAGTATCGTGCACACTAGCAAACAACAAACACGATGTCTAGACGGCTGGAAGTCAGGTACATTAACGAGCCAACCATTGACCTGTAGAGACGTTGGTCAATTCCCGGTTCATATAGATCTGGAGTAAGAACAGGTCGAGTTGCCATGGGAGTTAAGGCCGGTTTGGAGTCAGCAAAATTAAACTTGACTAGTATGTCATTAACATATTTTGCCTAGTGTATTAGAATACCATCGTTGTTTTGCCTAACTTGCAGCCCCAAGAAGAAAGCCATTTCTCCCATCGAACTCATTTCAAACTTCTTTTTCATCACTTCTTCAAACTCTTTGCACAAGACATCATTTGTGGACCCGAAGATGATATCATCGACATAGATCTGAACAAGAATCAGATCATCCCCCAGTTTCTTAAGAAACAACGTCTGATCCATGGCTCCTCGAGTGTAGCCATTTGCACGAAGATGCTCCGTCAGTGTGGCATACCATGCACGTGGTGCTTGATGTAATCCATACAAAGCCTTATCCAATTTTGTAGACGTCTTGTTGGTGATTTGTGTCTTCAAACCCCGGCGGTTGACACATGTAGATCTCTTCCTAAACCTTTCCATATAAAAATGTTGTCTTCGCGTCCATTTGATATACTTTGAAATTCATATATGAAGCATAGGCCAAAGAGATTCTAACGGGATAAAGACGTGTAACTGGTGTAAACACTTCTTCATAATCGATGCCTTCCTACTGATAGAAACCCTTCACAACCAATCGTGCCTTATTCTGAACAATAACTCCACTGTCATCCTTCTTGTTATGGAACACTTAGCGAGTTCCGATGGGCAACTTTCCTTGTGGTAACGACACAAGTTCTCAAACATTTAGCTTCTCAAATTGCATAAGCTCCTCCTGCATTGCCTCCACCCAGCTAGCCTCACTCAAGGCCATTTTTATATTCTTCGGCACGATCTGAGAAATAAAAGCAGAATACATACATATGTTGATAACCACAGACTGATTCCTCGTTTTCACCCCATCAGTGAGAGGACCGATTATGTCCTCCACGGGATGATCCGTGTGTATCTTTAAGGTAGGTATCTCTTCCTCTTGCAACATATCTGGTAAGTTGGTGATGTGCTGATTTGTATCTTCAGTGGTTACGTGAATCGGCTCCTCAGTAACATTTGGATCAAGAATTGTATCCTGTGATGAATGACCACTACCAGATGCAGCGGACTCTGAATTAACTGGATCAGCAATCCCTTGATGAATGTCTTGAGTAGAGATGTTTGGAGTTCCGGTGGTTCATGATGATGCTTGATCGGATGATATAGGCTCCTGATCGATCCGATAATCAACTTTGCTGTATTCATAAAATCCATCTCCTGATTCTGCAGAAAAATCATAATAAACATTAAAAGGCTTAAAAAGAGAATCATAATCAAACAATCAATTTGGACCAGAATCTGCATTGGTTTTGTTCATCTCCTGCCAGTCGATGTAGTAGGATTCTACAATCAGCTTTGTCCTCTTGTTGTAAACCCTATATACCGTCTTACTAGATGAGTATCTTACAAAATAACATTCATAGGCCTTTTCATCGAACTTGGACCCGAGAGTATCATTATGCAACAGAGTGCATAGGCATCCAAAACTTCTGAAATGGCCGACTTTGGGTTTCTGATTGAACATGATTTCATACGGTGTTTTCATTTGATGCTTGTTGAGAAGCACCCGATTTTGTACGTAACACGTCGTATTGACCGCTTTAGCCTAGAAGAATATTGGTGATTTCGAGTCAGATATCATTGTTCGTGCAGCTTCAATGAGGGTACGATTTCTTCTTTCAGCAACTCTATTTTGTCCAGGAGTTCTAGCAGCGCTGAATTATCTTGCAATCCCCTTTTCTGCACAGAAGTTGTCAAGAGTTTCATTGTGAAACTCTGTCCCGTTGTCACTTCATATTTTCTTGATCTTCAAATTCGTTTGATTCTCGACAAGTATCATAAACTGCTTAAGAATATCTGCAGTCTCACTTTTCTTACTAAAAAAGAACACCCATGAAAATCGTGAGGAGTCGCCAGTAATAACAAGACAATATGATTTCTTTCCAATGCTCATAACGCTTACAGGACCAAAAAGATCCATGTGAAGCAGTTGAAGAACCGACTCGATTGAATTAAACAGCTTGGGCTTGTGTGGCCATTTGTGTTGTTTGCCCTTAACACACGAAATACATTTTTCGACCTCACAAAAATCTTTTAAAGGCAAACCAACAACATGAGCTCCCTTGGCAATTATGTTTAGATTTTGAAATTAATATGACCTAAACGATGATGCCATAACATGGAATCGTTTTCAGAAGCTTTAGAAAAGAGGCATGTGTTTGTTGAAGCAGACTCACTGTTCATATCAAGCAGATATGAATCTTTACACCTTGGTGTTCTCATTAAAATCCATTCCTCAGGGACCACAAACCCTAGTTTTAAAATCAGACACTCTTTATCAATAAAATGAGTGGAAAACTTTTTGTCGCAAATTTGCGACACACTCAACAAGCTGTGATTCAATTCAGACACAAAATTCACATCTTCGAAACAAAGAGTACCATTTGTAACAGTACATTTCATGGTGATCTGCCCACCTTTATCACTTTCAAAGGAAACATACCCTCCATCGAACATTTTAATGTCGTGAAGCTGAGAGATGTCTCTTTTCATGTGCCAGGAACATGTGCCGAGAACAACCACTATTAACGAAGAGGTTGTTAACAAGCCTCCTTGGCTGTTCCTGCACGATAGAATGCATTAATTAGTTACTAGAACCCAAGCCATAGTGATCTTGGGCTGTCCTGACTCATCCAGATATGAAACCTCTTGTAATTTCATATCTCTCCTATCACTGAACTCAGCTGGTGCAGATGGTGCATTGGGTTTTCGTGTCCAAACAGGCTTAGGTTTTTTAAAACTTTGATTTGCTGTTAGAGGGGCGACCTTTTCTTTACCCTTAACAGATTTTGCTGGTTTCTCAACTTTCTTTTGTTTATGTTTCAAAACTTTATTTTCTTTAAGAACAGGTTGAGGTTTATGCAGAGCACAAGGTTTTCTATCCGATTGTTTAACTTTGGGAGTGTTGTGATTCAAAACCTAGGTCTTTCAGACTTCATTGGACTTTTATACACATTTTCCCATCATGTAACATTCAGATGTCTAGTAGAGTGTTCACGATTGTGAACGCAGTTTCTAGCTAAGTGTCCGGGATTCCCACAGACATAGCATGTTTGCCTTCACGGATACGGGGCATAGTATCCGGTGTCCCATGATGATGACCGTTAAGGAGAACCTGTGATGTAACCCGTAGTTTCACAGTTCCTAGAAAACCTTCTATCAAACATTTGGTCATCATTTATCAAAACATTTCTATCACAATTCCTGTGATTCGTTCTAGAACAATGCCTATCAGAATTTCTACCATTTTTCTCAAAAACACGATGATGATTATCAAATTTTGAATAAAATTCTTTTTTGGTAAAACGTTGACGTAATTGTTTAGAATTAGACTGACTTGTAGATAGTTTACTATTCTCTTCCTTCTTGGAACGGCTTTTATTCTTTACAAACTGATGATTTTTACCATTTGCAATTTGTTTTTCTTCCTTTTCTAAAGTACCACTTTTAACAAATGTGGCTTCCAAACCCTTTTCCAAATTATCCCTTTTTGACAAAATACCATTGTTCAAACCAATATGCAAATGAGAATTAACAGAAGTAGCAGAATTTTGAAAACAAGACGAATTGTTTTTAAACGACACAGACTTAGACTCAAAAACCTAACCCTCCTCATCATCATCACTCCCACATTCTTCCACTATGCCCTCTACTAATTATGTTGCTGCACAAGACTTAGATGGGTTAGTAATGTTCACACATTTCAGCACGGGACTAGCAGTCACAGGCGTTGGCTGCTTGGATGATGAAGGTTGATTTGGCTTATGGCCTATTACATAAACCATTTCAACATCTTCATTGTGTTCAGTAGGCATTGAAGTAATTTTTTTGTTAAAAGGCGGCTCTACAGTATGATATCCAATCCCTGGATTCACATTCTTCCTAACTTGGGAATCTATCATATCATACACCACCGATCGAGAATGTTCAGTTTTCTCGATCGTCAATTTGGTGTTTGCCAACTGAGTCACAGCATCATTCAATTTTAAGCTAAGTTTGTCTATTCTTGCTTCAATTTTATCTTTGAAAATCTTTTCTGACTGCTTGTGCTTAGCGTTGGCATATCTTAGTTGAGTTATTTCTTTGATTATCATTTCATTATCACATTTGTATCTATTTACCTTTTCTATACAATTATTAAAACAAGTATTTGTATTTACCTCAACTTCTTCAACTTTTGCCACGAGAGCATAGTTGGTCATCTTTACTTCCAGAGCATGTTGCTTGAAGAGCTTCCCTTTTCAACCTTTGGTTCGCTGCATTCCTTGGCGAAGTGTCCAGGCTTGTTGTAGTTGTAGCACCTCAAATTTGATTTATCAAAACCAATCTACTTAGTTTCAGATTCCAGCCCCTCGAATGATTTTCTTCCAGTTCTTTTGATGAATTTCTTAGCACGATGAACAGCCATGGCCATATGCCATTTGATATCCATTTCCTCTAGATCATCAAGATTGATTTGATCCACATCATCCTGCACCATGTTAGTTGGAGAAAGCTTTCTAGCGAGCATTGCATTGTAGCTACTCATGAAAACATTAAAAAGAGCAACATTCATTTCCACAGCTTTGACAGTGTTTGCACATGGTGAAGCACTTTGCTGAATAGGAGCAACAAAGGCTGTTTGGTTGGGAACGGTAGGTGTGTCAGCAGATGACATACTTGAGAGCAATGCACTCGCTTCTGATACTAAATTTCCTGTCTCAGCCATAAACAAGATTTGTCTATGTTGGTCGTTATAGAGATAAAGACTGATGGCTACAAAATTCTCTAAGTAAGATTGCTAGGGACTCCACAATTTTGTTGCTGACTTACAAGTTATTGCGGATAAGACTATGTGCTGCGAATAGCTATGTTCTCCTGCTGATAAACATTTATGCTGCGGATTGCCTTATATGCTGAAGTCCAAAGTTGCTACTGATAGGCTTCTCATCAGCATCAAACATTGATGCTGCTGATAGGCAAATCATCAGCAGCTTTGACTTTACTACTGACACCTTTTGCTGCAACACTGACACACCTATCAGCAGAATGAATGTTATTGGTGCAGATAACAAAAGACAATGCTCCTATTCTGATCTGTCCTGAAATGGTTACTGAGAAGACCTTAGTTTTGTTGTTGTCTTTTCATTGCAGAAGTCTTTTCACTGTAGTTGTCTTTTAGCTACTTGTCTTTTTGTTGTCTACCAATAGTAGTGTAACTTGTAACTGTCAAAGATCAACGGCTTGTGTTTGATCTGATCCTTAGAATCAAGGGTCTGTCTTGATTTTGAGTTCATTTATATGTACTGTATCTTTTCATTTTACGTGTGTGCTTCCTAAGTGTTTTCTCTGTAACTTGTAAACCTTGAAGATTAATACAACTTGCATTTATCAGTATTATCATTGTTTACTTGTATACATTGATTAGTTGTTATTGTTTCCGCCAATCTCAACTAAGAACAGAATCATCTTGTAAACACCGATCCTACAAATGGTATCAGAGCTTTGGCTCTCAGATTAAACAAACTCACACTTGTTTAATCACTCTCTGGTTCTGTTCACTACTATCTCTTTGCTAAACACCACTTATTCATAAATGGCACAAAACAATGGTTTTGATGATATTGGAAGTATTAACAGACCACCAAGACTGGTGTCTGGAGAAGACTATGATATGTAGAAGAACATGATGGAAAGTTTCTTCTGCTATCAAGAGTATGGAATGTGGAGATCCATAAAAGATGGACCATATGTACCCATGGTGGCCTCTGCTGATTCCGGAGGTCCATCAGTCCCTGAAGTAGCCTCAAAGTACTCAGAGGAAGACATCAAGAAGATGGAGGTAGATTTCAAAGCTTTGGGAGCCATTCAGATGTGCTTTCCAAACGAAGTTTTCCATAACTTCAGAGAATACAAGACTGCTAAGGAGCTATGGGAAGCTCTTGAGAAGATGTTTGCTGGTTCTGAGGAGGTGAAGGAGAATAGAAGAGACATTCTGAAGCAACAATATGAGAACTTTTTCTGGAAGGAAGGTGAGTCTCTTACTGTTTTGTACAACAGGCACACCTATCTGGTGGGAGAGCTATAGTGCTCTAAAGTGAAGCTGGAGAATGAAGACATTCTCAAAAAGTTTATCAGATCTCTTCCAAGCTGCTGGACACTCTATACAGTGTCAATTAGAAGAACTAAAAACTTGAAAACTCTACAAATGACTGAGCTGTATGGCATGCTAAAGACATATGAATTAGAAATGATTCAAGCCAAAGAAAGAAGCTCAGGTCATTCAACAGCTTCATCATCAACCACCACTTCATCTGCACTACACTCTGACCACTCAGCTCCCATTTCTAGTAACTATTATCCTCCCATTGTCACCCACCCCCAAACTCCCAACTCACAAACAAACAACTCATCATTTCTTCTTGAAGCTCCACCTCAACCAAACTCAGCTGCCTTTGTCTTCAAAAATTCTAGCAACATGTCCTTCATCAAAGAAGATCTGGAATGATTTCATCCAGATGACTTAGAAGAAATGGACATACAACACTCCTATGCCATGCTTTCTCTCAGAGCAAAACGATTCTACTCTAGAACTGGAAGACCAATTCCAAGCAACAGCTCTAACACCAGAGTTGGCTTGGACAAGAGCAAGCTAAGATGTTAGAATTGTAGCCAACTTGGTCACTTTGTTAGAGAATGCAAGGCACCAAAAGCAAACCCAGCTGTGGCACAACGTAGACAGACCCATCATGGTCAAGCAAGTCAAGGCAACACCACTCCTGCTCAAACTGCAGCCTGTGTAGCTGTTGGAACAACTGATTTTGATTGGAGCTTCCAGTATGAAGATCTTTCTGCCACCAACCAAGCACTCATGGAAAACACAATAGAGATACCACCTCAGGTATATGAACATCTTTGTACTCAAGCTTGTATTGATAAGGTTCTAGGATACAGGAAACATAACCAAAACCTTGTAGATCAAAATGAAGAGTTTCACCAAATAAAATCTGATTTTAAAAAGGTTGAAAACAGTTATAAAGAAAAGATTAACTGCCTAAAGAAAGAGATTTTATCATTAAAACATGAACAAACAAATCTTGAAACTCAGATTGATGATCTATTGGTTAAGTTTAAAGCTACCAGAGCAGAATTGGCAGAACAGAAGGTTCATGTTGAGAAAATATGAATTTGCATCCAAAACGCTGCAAAGACTTTTAGATGTCCAAGTTCATGATAGAGTAAAAACTGTCTTGGGGTACCATGCTGACCAGTACAAAACATGTTGCACCACCTGCTGACTATGTAGCTATCCATGAACCAAAATTCAATCTCTCCATTCTTGACATAGCCAATCGAGATCTTGATCCTTCAAAGGAAGAATCATTTGTGCAAGAATGCACTACCTCATCTGAGTCTGAGTCCACATACTCAGACTCCACTGAAACAAGTGAAGCCCCATTACTTCCCACAAATGAAGTAATACTCAAAACCACCAAGCCTGGCAAAGTGATCCAAACCAACGGTCCAAGCCCCTTCATTCCCTCAATACCGGTACCTCCACCCACTAAACAAATCAAAATTAGCTATCCTCCTGAAGGAAGAAAGTTAAAAGCTGAACAGGGACAATCTTCAACCTCCACCATTTCTCAATCAAAATCCAATCAACCCAGGAAGGTGTTTGACATTTGTCATGCATCTGGAGGGAGACCTCCATATGTTCAGAAAACATTAGAGGAAGCCACTTTTGAACATAACAAAGCTCATCCCTGGAACTTCAAAGATCTATTCAAAAGAAAAAGATTATGTATACTTTCAAAGGGATAAATCAGCTAAATCATGTTTTGTCTGTGGCAAATACAATCACACTGCCAGCACATGCTTCTACTACCTTCAGCAGCAAAGAAACCTCAAGCAAAATGCTTTTGAGAAGACAAATAAAAACAAGAAGGTAAGAAGCTATGAAGCCAAGACAACTCAATTCAGAATGTCTCTCTCTCCTCAGCTTCAAAAACCTCAACAATCCTAGATCATATGTGGTGAATCAAACCACTTTGCTGCTGATTGTAAATTCAATCCTTTCAGCCAGATTTTTCAACCAGCCTCCATAGCAGTTCAAGCTACTCCAAAACAGAAGCCTATCTATAGAAGAACTCCCACATAGAAACCCACTTTTAATAGAAAGGTAAAGCAGGAGAAGCATGTATCTGTTGAACCATCAGCAGCCAGCAAAAATGTTGTTGATCATGTAAAGTTAAAGAAGCCCAGGAACAAGCCTTCAGTAGCAATCAAAGTTGTTGCTGATCAAGTAAAGCCATCAGCAGCAACCAAGTTTGTTGCTGATTAGCCAAAGCCACTTGGTCTGAAAAATCACTTCCTTAACAATGGAAAGCCAAGTCCAATGCTTCCATCCCTCAAAGCATCATCATGGGATCCATTGAATGCAAGCATACTAATGATGTTGGCTCAAAGACACACTCATCCAAGTTTACAAGTTCTTGGGTTCCTCCCTCTAACTAGATCTCTCTCATGTGCAGGGACAACCAAGTCACAAGGATAACACATGGGTTGTAAACAGTGGTTGTTCCAGGCACATGACCGGCAACAGGTCCATCCTCTCCAATTTCAGACATTTCAATGGAGGATATGTTGCCTTTGGGAGTGATTCAAAGGGAGGATCTATAACTGGACAAGGAACCGTGTCCAATGAAAGAATGAGTATTGAAAGGGTAGACTTTGTCAAAGAATTTGACTTCAATCTCATGAGTGTGTCTCAGATCTGTGATCAAAAGCATTGGATGCTTTTCACAGACAAAGAATGCTTTGTGCTCTCCCCTGTGTTAAGCAAACCTCCTCCAGTGAAGATTTTATTAACTTCCCCAAGAAAAGACAACCTATATGTGCTTGACATGAATGAGGTCACTCCATCTGGTAGTATATCTTGTTTTCTGTCCAAGGCATCAGTTGATGAATCAACTCTTTGACATAGCAGATTAAGCCATGTTAATGTAAAAACCATCAACAAGTTGGTGAAGGGAAATCTTGTTAGAGGTCTTCCTGACAAGGAAATCCAACTTAAAGATTATTGCATAGCATGCCTGAAGGGAAGCAACACAAGAGTTCTCACAAGCCCAAGACATTGAATACAAATGACACTCCTCTACAGCTATTGCATATGGATCTTTTTGGTTCTAGAAATGTCATGTCAATGGGCAAGAAGTTATATTGTCTGGTGATAACTGATAACTATACCAGATTCTCATGAGTATACTTCTTGAGAACAAAAGATGAAACTGCTGAGATTCTTAAATCCTACATTCTTAGGGTGGAGAATCAAATCAATCAGAAAATCAAAGTCATAAGGTGTGATCAAGGTACCGAGTTCAAAAACCACACCTTGAACTGTTTCTGTGAGAGCAAGGGCATATAAAGGCAATACAGTGCTCCAAAAACTCCTCAACAAAATGGGGTTGCTGAAAGGAGAAACAAAACTCTAATTGAATCAGCAAGATCAATGTTGGCTGACTCAAAACTACCTCTCACATTCTGGGCAGAAACAGTAAGCAAAACTTGCTATGTGCAAAATAGAGTTCTCATTGTCAAGCCTCTCAACAAAACACCTTATGAACTGTGGTTCAAAAGAGTTCCCTACATTGGATTTATAAAACCCTTTGGATGTCCATGTACCATTCTCATCACACATGGGGTTATTCCTAAATTTGGTTCCAAATCAGATGAAGGATACTTTGTGGGCTATTCCTCTCAATCCAAGGCCTACAGAGTATTCAACTAAAGAACAAGAATTGTGGAAGAATCAGCAAATGTGGAATGTAGGGAATACATTGCATGTGAAAAGGGTAAAGGACGAGACTGGCTCTTTGATATAGAGTCCTTCTCCCAAGTATTTGAGCCCCTCATCTTCTCAAATATGGAGTCTTCCTCTTCCAAAGAACCAGCTTTCACATCATCAACTGATTACAGATTGGAATTCAATAGTCCCTCTATAAGAATCAAAAGGCCATCTATTGATCCTCCATCTGTTATGGAAGCTATTGAAGCCAGTGAAGCAGGAACAAGTCTGTCCAATGTCACCAACAGCAATTTCTCTGAACATGATCAAAATGAAATTCATGACAATTCTGAAGGTGGTGTAGAGGCATCTGCTGCTAATGAAGAAAATACCATTGGAATAGAGGCATCTAATGCTGATGCTGTTGATGCTGCTGCTGATGTTGAAGACTCTTCCACATTGAATGAAGATATTCCTGATCAAAATCAAAGCAATCTTGAGCAAGGAATACAGATGGATGTTGTTCTAGCACAGAGAATCAACAAGGAAGATCCATTGGAAAATATAATTAGCCAAGTTCAGCAAGGAGTCCAAACAAGAAGCAAGACTCATGAGGCCAATATATGTCTGAATCTTCTTAACTTATGTTGCATCTAAGAGCTTTACTGTTTATGAAATGGATGTCAAGAGTGCCTTTCTGTACGGGAAGATTGGTGAGAAAGTCTATGTCAGACAGCCTCCAGGCTTTGTCGATCCTGCCCATCCTAACAAGGTATTCAAATTAGACAAAGCTCTCTATGGCTTACATCAAGCCCAAGAGCATGGTATGAAACCTTGTCAGGATATCTACTTAGCAACAACTTCAGAAGAGGTGCTATTAATCAGACCTTGTTTATCAAATATGAAGGGGGAGAAATCCTACTTGTACAAATATGTGTTGATGACATCATCTTTGGATCAACAAGGAAGAAGCTGTGTAAAGACTTTGAGGTCCTGATGCACTCAAAGTTTGAAATGAGTTCAATGGGTGAACTAAATTTCTTCTTGGGTCTCCAAGTCAAACAAGTTCCAAATGGAATCTTCATCAGCCAATCCAAATATGTCAAAAGCATCTTGGAAAGATTCAAGCTGGCTGACTGCTCTGCTGCAAGAACCCCTATGAAAGTGCACTGACTTCAGATAAGGATAGACAAGACACTGATCAACATCAGTATCGTGCAATGATAGGATCACTCATGTATCTAACTGCCTCAAGGCCAGATGTCATGTTTGCATTATGCCTGTGTGCAAGATTCCAAGCAGCTCCAAAGAATACACACCTTCAAGTTGTCAAGAGAATTTTTAGATACCTAAAGGGAGCCCCAAGACTTGGCCTATGGTATTCTAAAAATGACAAGTTTAACCTGTATGCATACACTGACAGTGACTATGGAGGATGCAACTTGGACAAGAAGTCCACATCAGGGATATGTCAGTTTCTGGGAGAAAGACTGATTTCATGGCAATGTAAAAAAGTAAACTTGTGTATCAACCTCTACAGCAGAAGCAGAAGCAGAATACATTGCAGCTTCTAGTTGCTGTGAACAAGTCATCTGAATACAAAATCAAATATTGGATTATGGGATGACTTTCATGGCAACTCCTATTCACATTGACAACATGAGTGTTATATCAATTACAAACAATCATGTGCAGCACTCCAAGACAAAGCACATTGACATCAGGTATCATTTCATAAGAGATCAAGGTGAGAAAAAGATAATCATTTTAACCAAAGTTCATACCAATGAGCAATATGCTGACTTGTTACAAAACCTTTTGATGAAGCTAGATTTAGATATTTAGTTGAATCCATTGGCATGATAAACTTTGATTAAAATTTTTCTCCAAAATTTTTAAATAAAAATGTGTTTGTCTTCTGTTGTAAATAAAAAATTAAAAGTCAGCAGCAAATATTTTTGTTGCTGACAGGTTTAAGCTTCAGCAGCAAAGAATTTGCCACTGACTGCCTTAAGTTATCAGCAGGAACAAGTTTCCTGCGGATAGCTTTAAGACAATCGGCAGCAACATTTTTGCAGCGGACCATTACATCCATCAGCAGCAACCAAGTTTGTTGCTGATAGACTTAGTCATCAGCAGCAACCAAGTTTGCTGTTGATAAGTTTAACCATCCGCATCTACCAAGCTGCTGATGGTTAAATGAGTCCAAATTAACTGTAAAAACCACCTTCAGTCTTTACCATGGCTGCTACAGTGTGTTACAGCTGTAAAATAGTGAAAAGTAAATGGGTTGTACAATACAAGTAAATCTGCTTTTTCCCTCCTTTACCGTTATAACACAAATCAAATTTCTTCCTTCACCACTTCACATTCAATTCTGACCTAACCCTCATCATTTTCTATCAAGCATTCAAAGCTTTCCATACTGAACCACCTTTCAAAATCTTCCTCCTTCCCTCCAAACCTAACTAAAATGGCAGAAGTTGATATCAACAACCCCGATGACAAATTCTCAACCTACCATAATCTCACCGCTTATCTTGTCAAAGGAAAGAAATCTGAAGGGTTTGACGACATGGTTGACTTCCTCTTTAGATCGAAAATCCACTTTGCACTAACAGTTAACCCCACAATCTATATCCCTCACATGGAGGATTTTTGGAACACTTCCGTCTACTCTATCGAACAGGGGACTCCCCAAATCAAAGCCACGATAGACGGCAAAGACATCACCATCACTGAAGCCACACTAAGAAAACACCTCGAGCTTCAGGATGAGGGGGCCGCCATCTCATACACCAAAGACGAATATATGAGGAACTTTGTATCCATAGGGTATACTGGAAATCAGGACAAATACACGATTGAGAAGGCACTTATGGGTCCTCCTTGAAAGTTCTTATGCCACAGTCTTCTTCAATGCATATCTCAGAAGAGAAGTGGATGGCATCAAGTGAGCTCTCCCCTTGCGTCTGTAGTTCATGGTATGGTAACTGGACAGAGTTTCAACTTTGCTCATTTGATTTTCGAAGGTTTAATATATAACCTTCAGGAAGGTGCAAAACAAGCCTTCTTTATGTACCCAAGGTTCTTGCAGGAAGTTTTTAGTCATGAACTAAAAGATCTTTCAAAACCTGCAAGAATCTACTTGATGTTGGGTCATAAAAATAACATTTTTTCAAAGTATGAGAATAGTTTCCAAAAAGTTCTCAGGGGTCAATGTTCCATTGTTATCTACAATGTTGAACATACAAAGCACCCATGGTGACAGTTCAGCAGTCCCAGCTGATACTGATCCCACACCCTCCACTTCATAGCCTGAACATACTTCTGCTTCCCTTAATTGAACCCATGTGCGGCCTATTAATGGTGCACAGGCACAACAAATACTTACCCAGTTCTTGAAGCCCAACTAGAAAACAGGGCTCCAGTTGAGGCAAGCTATACTAGAAAGCAAAAAAGGAGCAAGAAGACTCCTTCTATTCTTGTCTCACAGACCCAATCCCAACCCAAAAGCCCTAATTCAGAATCCCAACATTCTGATGAGAATATCAAAAGGGATAGCAATATTATTAGGGAGACTTCCTTGGAAGTCCCTCTATTAGGATCAGGATCACATCCCGGATCCATAGAACAACCCTTTGAGCCTATACAATCTTCTTTTTCTTTGAACTTAAGTATAGAGGCACCATGTCAAGATGATGTACCTTCTCCAACTGCCACTATCTCGAAGGTACTGATTGACTTGGTTGCCAAAGTACCCAGCCCAAGTTCATCACCTAAGAAGGTTCACTCTGGAAGTATTGAAAGAGTGAATGTGGAAAGGGCTATCACTAGGAGGACAGTGATAACATCATTAAGTCCCCAACCATGGCAACTCACGGTGAGGATGTTCCTTTTGAAACATTCTTCACTTAGAGGAATCCCAGGCGCCAAGAAAACCCGGGTGATGGGGATGAAGAGGCTAGGCCTAAGGCCCCATCTAGTTCCAAGGATTCCACAACTGTGGATGAGGACAGACTGAAACTGGAAAATCTGGAATTGACGGCCAAGGTGGCTATGCTAGAGGCTGAAGTGTCCAAACTAAGGCACCAAGTCTCTATGCATGAAGCCCATCAATGCCCAAGTGTGACTTCTCCTTCCCTTGTATCAGTGGGAACTCAAACAGATCTCTCTCTATGCACTGATGCAACCAAAAAGTGAGAGATAGTTACTACTGAAAACGACACTGATAGTCTGGAGGATTGGATACAAGAGCAGGTTGCCTTTCAAAGAACACCATTTCAGCCTACCTTTGTTCAAGTCCACGATTTGATGCCTCCCAGAGATGAAGAGGAAGAGATCTCTTAGGAATGGAAGTTAGTGACCAGGGCTGTAGACGAAGTATTCCCTGAGGAGATGGAAATTGAAGATGAAGATGTAGAAATGCCTCTCTTAGTCACTATACTTCCAGCTGCTGCTTCTATCTCAAGACAAGCCATATCCCCTTATTTCCCACTAACTTCTCACAATATGGAATTTGACTCCATTCTGTCACGGGGATATGAAGACCTATCTAAAAGATTCTGGATTGGCTGGGAATTTGCTGGAATCAAAGTGCTTATCTTAGATAACCTAAATCTGCTGGAAATCCTTACCCTGCGTCTAACTGAATGTAACAACACATCTGATAATCTATCTGTCATGCTTGCCATTGAACACTTCCATGACATATGTGAAGATAACATGCCTAGATTTGAGAGCCTTCTTGAGCTTGCTAAGAAAGTGGCATACAACAAGTTTGAGGATGAAGTAGCAAAGTCCTCTAGAGCAACAGAAGAAAGGCATCAAAGACTTGATTTGAGTAGAAGCAGAGCTCTAACTGAAGGTCAAATTCTGTGTCTGAGAAGATTCCTATATAATGAAGTGGTTAGAGGTTTAGAAGTTCATGGGTGGTCAAGCATTGGGTCCTCTGGCTTTCAGTTCTTCTTGTGTGCAAGATCATCCTTTATCATCAACAGCATTTAAGAAATTCTACTCCCCAACTCAGACTTCCTCTATAGAGTATTTGAACTCAGATCACACATCTGCAACATCAACTCCAAGAAAAGTCAAGAAATGATTCTGATTGTCAAAAACTTTCTAGAAAATGAGGGATGGATTGCAGTGGATGAATCTGATTCAGACTTATCCCTTCCCTCTTCTCCAACTGTCATCCTAAACACTGTAGAAGAATCTGCAACAAAAGAGAAACAGAATATTATGACAGAATGGAAGGAAGTAAACGGAGAAGAATGGGAAGAAAGTGGAGATGAAGAAGTTATCCCCCCTTTATCCTCTTCTCAAATTGCCAATGAAGTTGATGATGAGGTCTCAATAGCAACTTCCACTTCTGCTATTGTGATCTATGAAGCGAAAGCTGAGATATCCAATAAAGACAAAGAAGGAATCATGACAGAGGAAGAAGAAAAGAGGATAGAGCAAGGAAAGAAGGAGGTGGAAAGAAGAAGAAGAGAAAGAGAATGGCTGAACTTAAAAAGGCTCAAGAAACAAAAACTGACATGCTCCTCAGAGAACAACAAATCCGGTTGCATGCTAGGCAACTAGATAAAACAAGAGTTCAAGTTCCTGAATCTTCACAAATAAAAGAAGATGAAGCCTTAGCTCTTCAGCTGCAGGAACAGTTAAATAAAGAAGATAAAGAGAGGGAGAGGAAGAGAAAAGAAGAAGCCAAGTTCAGAATCACTGACTCTGAACTTGCTAAAGAAATGAGGGAAGAATGGACAGAGGCTCTGATTTCTTAAGGTGAGGATGCTGACTACCTTGAGAAATTATCAAATAAAGAAATATACAGAGTCTTCATGGGACAACAAGGTAAACTGGAAACTAAGAAAAGGGCTGAAGAAGAAGAAAAGGCCAGACAAAAATCCAGAAAGACCATTGCATTTAATGTCAGAACCCATGAAGAAAGGAAGGTCATGATGGACTTCCTGAAGGCTAGAGGTGAGAGTGAAAAGAGGCTGGGTCCCATGAGCTTCACGAACCTACAAGCCTTATATGTCAAAGTTAAGAAGGAATAGAAAGAGATACTGGGGAAGACAAGCTCAAAAAGAAGGGTAAACACTCAAACTGATGACAGAAAACAAAAGAAACCCAAGCCTACTCTCTCATCTACTCCTTCCTCTGTCCAACAACCTTCCACTCTCCCTCCTATACCTCCCTCCTCTCCACCCAAAGAGTCCAAATCCTCTCACCCAGCTCCTCCTCATCAACAGCCTCCCAAGAAGAAAACAAAACCTACTACCACACCAGAAGATTCAAGAGAAATTGTAGTATGGTTCTACAGCATTCAAGACCAATGGTTTGAAGTTTTCAGGGGAAGGGCAGAGGTAAAAAGATCAATCTACAAATCTATTTATGGGGTGATGCAGCTTCCAGATTCTGATCTTCAGAGAATGATGAAGCTGGGTGAAGCTCATGAGCCTGAAAATGATAGTGGAAGACATCTGTTGCTGGTGATCAAGCATCACTTCAACCCTAGCAAAGATGTGGTTATTGATGTTAAACCTCTTCAATCCCACTATCCATTTGTTAGTTGGTCCTACATTGATGCTTAAGATGAGTACACTTTGATAGATGTCAGAGGTCAGAAGATGAGATGTTCAAGCAAGGGCATCTTCAGCATGCCAAGCAAGGACATCAAGACTCTATCTGAACTCCCTCTTGACAATCCAATCATGGACCCTAGAGGCTATGAGACAGAAAGGATTGTTGCTCACATGCAAAAGCTTCAGCAACAAAGGCAATAAGAGATTTGGTAGCATCAGTCTATGGGGAGTTTGTAGAGATAAAGACTGATGGCTATAAAATTCTCTAAGTAAGATTGTTACGGACTCCACAATTTTGCTACTGAGTTACAAGTTGCTGCGGATAAGGCTAAGTGCTGCGGATAGCTATGTTCTCCTACTGATAAACATTTATGCTGCGGATTGCCTTATCTGCTGTAGTCCAAAGTTGCTGCTGATAGGCTTCTCATTAGCATCAAACATTGATGCTGCTGATAGGCAAATCATTAGCAGCTTTGACTTTACTTCTGACACCTTTTGCTGCAACACTGACACCTATTAGGAGAAGGAATGTTATTGGTGCAGATAACAAAAGACAAAGCTCCTATTCTGATCTGTCCTACAATGATTACTGAGAAGACCTTAGTTTTGTTGTTGTCTTTTCATTGAAGAATTCTTTTCACTGCAGTTGTCTTTTAGCTACTTGTCTTTTTGTTGTCTACCAATAGTAGTGTAACTTGTAACTGTCAAAGATCAACGGCTTATGTTTGATCTGATCCTTAGAATCAAGAGTCTATCTTGATTCTGAGTTCCTTTATATATACTGTATCTTTTCATTTTACGTGTGTGCTTCCTAAGTGTTTTCTCTGTAACTTGTAAACCTTGAAGATTAATACAACTTGCAGTTTTCAGTATTATCATTGTTTACTTGTATACATTGATTAGTTGTTATTGTTTCCGCCAATCTCAACTAAGAACAGAATCATCTTGTAAACACCGATCCTACAGTCGTCCATCTCATATGACCTCAAAATTGAGATCAACTCACTCAAAGAAGTAGAATACATATCTTTGGTTCTTTTGATGATAATGATGTTGAAGTTCCAATTATGGGCAATGAATTAAGCAACTTCTTGTTTATTTCACCCTTGGTCATTTCAATCCTAGCAATGCTCATTTTTGTCATGATATGAGTGTACCTGTTGATCTGAGACTCAAGAGTCTCCCCTTTGACATACTTGAACATGTTGAACTTCTGCCTTAGCATGTCCTTCCTGCTTTCCCACATATCCAAATTTCCTTCAAACCTTTCAACAAAGCATCCCAAAGAACTTTTGCAGTCTTGAACTCCTTGTATCCCTGGGCAATCTCAGTAGACAATGCCATAGTTAAACCAGCATAAGCTTTCTCATCCTTCTCTTAATGAAGTATTTCATCTCCCACATACAGGTCTAGGTCCTTAGGCACAAATTCATTATTTTCATTTCGAACCATGGGAATAGTAGGTCCCTTCTCAATGGACTTCCACACAGATGCATTATTAAACTTGGCAAAATTCTCATACCTATACTTCCAGTTATCGAAGTCATCAACGTTTGTGAGGTCGATTGGTAGTATCGATCTCATTATCCATAGCAACAGTAAAATTTTGTGCAGTCATACTCCAAATTTAAGCGAAAACAACATGAGATCACAAAAACCAGAAAGTATTCGCCCACAAGTACTCGGGCGAGAACTTGAGATAACCGATTACTTTGAAAGAGAGAACTTGGAACTGAAAACTTAAGAAACACGAAAACTTAGAAAACCGTTTACTTTGAGTTGCCGTGAACTTTAAAAACCGATAACTTATAAAAGTCGTGAACTTCAAAAACCGATAACTTATAAAAGTCGTGAACTTCAAAAACCGATTAATAGAAATCCGATTACCTTCCACACGAGTACTTATCCGAATACTTCAAAGATCTCGGAGGAGCGTCTACCGAGAACTAATCCGAGTACTCAGCCGATTACTTCCGACCTGTTACAAAAAAAAACGCTTCTAACTACCTGGAATAATCTCTTAATCGATCAAACAATAGAAATTCTGAAGAACGGTGCCTGGTTCTTCAAGAAAATCGACAGAACAATGGTCCAAAACTGATGAATCTGTCTAGAAATACTTCCAAAACACATAAGTCAGTTAATCAATTGAAAAACAGTAACTTTGATACCTCACAAGCCAGATAGATCCGTTGTAAGCTTCATCGAATGAGCGCTCGGGCACTGATACCAATTGTAAGGTCCGGTTCTTCTAAGGATCTTCAATGAACGGATTCAACAACGTGTTGAATCTGGCGGAAACATAAACGACACGTGACTGGTGAGTTAAGAAAGAGAACGAGCACACAATAACTGTCAAACGATTGTATATTACTGAACAATACTTCTGAATACAGCATAAAACGTTCGAACACTCGTCTAACCCCAATACAGATACAAAACAAACTATTTATAGCTCTACATAAAGTACTCGGTTTACTACGGGCCTGGGCTTACCGAGAACTACAAGTACTCGGCCCATCACTCGGGCCGAGAACTTTTACAAGAGAAAGTTCTCGCAAACCATTTTATCTAATCTTCGATCTTTTGAACAACCTGGTGATTCTTTGATGCTTAAGCCTATTAGGTTTGGTCCTTACATAGATAGAGTGTTTATCAATTGCAAATCACTCACAAATTTGCTACAAAATTTAAAATATATATGTATATATATATATATATATATATATATATATATATATATATATATATATATATATATTGCTTTTATCAGTTATTTTATAAACCTATAGAAATTCAAAAAAATTACAATTTCAAATCAAACCATATGTATCCAAAATATCAAAAATAAATATTCAAATACAAATGAAATCAAAATTTATCTCTAATCAACTATCTCCACAATAAGATGAACTTGTGATCTTTTTCTGTTTCCGCAAACAGCAATATGCTTTCAGGGCCTCTATTTCCATTTGGCATCTTCTGCAATTGAACAAAGAACTCATGATTCCTTCTTGATTATTAAGTTTATCATTTTTCAAGTAAGTGCCTAATATACCTTAGCAATGGACTCCACAAAATACATGTGGGCATCTGGGTCAAAGCAGAATAAGAAAAAAAATCATAAGTAAATAAACAACTAGATGATTTATGTATTCAAATCTTAACTGAAAGATAAAACTTAAAAAACATAGTCACGGATCTTAATTTGTATTAGGATGGTATATTCCTTCTTTATTTCAGAGCTAGAGCTCGAGGTTCAAATAGTTGGATCTGATTCCCACACCAGTATAAGCAAGGGTTAATTCATGCAGCTAACATAACTATAACTACTTAACTGAATTACTTACTTCACGAATTATACGCTATTTACTTCACCAATTATATGCTTCATATAGTACACGAGGACACCCATAACAATACCAATTTCAAGTTACTCCATGTTGAAAAGTTAGTGATATGTGAATAGAATCAAGATTAGATATTCTTAAAAATACACTACCTAAAAAACTAACAAAATCTGAAAAAGAAAATAAATGATAATTGCCTTTTTAAATATTGATTTGTGGTATTACCTAAAAAAGTAGACCTAGCAAAACGGTGGTAGGATCAGTGAGATAAAGTATCGAGACGGGTTCGGTTCCGGACGGGTCACTTTAAGAAAGAGTCATTTTGGTTTGGGTTAGAACAAGGTTTGACAAAAAAAAAATGGGTACCGATCAAAACGGGTCATTTTAAAAAGTGGTTATTTTGTACCAAGGTTGTCTATGTGATATTCTTTTTATGGATCCACTCATGGTTTTTGCATAAACTAATCACTCAAATCTTGCGGTTCAAACGAGAAATATCAAAACAATAAGAGGTAAATTAAGATGAAAACACACCTGCCAGCCGGAGCTCTCATCACTTGCACTCAAAAGAGCATAAGGATCAGTAGGTTTTACCTTTCTGAGTACGGGGTCCACTGATTTCATCCAAATACTACCAAAACATGATAATCATCATGTGTTTCTTGATTGAAATCAAGGATGCATGGGCTTAAGAGTACAAACATACCGGCAATCATCGTTGGGCTATAACTATCCAGGGGAAAATTGAAGTGTTGACTAACTTTACGAGTTAGCATGATCTCAGTACAGGTGACACCGGTTTTTATCTCAAAGGTTTGCTGCAAATATGTCATTTTGTTTATCTTGAAAATTCTCACATAAATATGGTTTTCTTGTGTCTGTGCTGGTACTTCAAGTGGTTTCTTTTTTATCATCTCTTTTTGAGTCATTTGTTGGACGGTTTGCTTGTCGGAGGTGTCATATTTCAGTTTTTACAAATTTTTTCTGACATTTTGCCTGAGTTGGCGACATTCGAAGTGTCGCCTGGAACTCTTGGCGACAATCAGGTGTCTCGCCACTGACCACGGTGCCACTCCATCAAATGTCGCCAAAGATACCGTTTTTTCCTATAAATTCAAATTTTGAATTCATTTTACCTTTCTTCTCCACAAAGTTACACTTTCACCGTCGTAAACACACACTTAAACTCGTTTCGTGTTTTCTCCCAGTTTTCAAGCTTTTTCGCCCGATTTTGATTTGTTTTTGCTCCATTTTCTTCACAAAAAGGTACTAATATGTTGTATTTATGATTTATATAGCTTATGGAGAACAAACAACTTGATTTGAGTGTTCGTTTGAATAGCCAAAATCAGAAGTTTCCGACTGCGTGTTCATCAGGTGACAGTCGCCCTTGGCGACATTCATATGATGACACTCATATAAAGACACTCGTGGAACGATACTCTTATGAACGCAAGTTCAAACCGGCCATTGACACTTTCCAGCGACATTCATTTGTTGTCCGGCGACTGTTGGGCTAGCGACACTCATCAGTGTCGCTGGCACTCAGACCAGCGACACTTGTCCAAGCGACACTCCTTTGTCTGGCGACAATGTGTCCGGCGACATTTCTCTTTGTCGCCTAGTTCTGATCAACGACACTCTGACCAACGACACACTGGCGACACTCTTTCAAAACATTTAAGTTTTTTTTATCTGTTTTGTCATGCTTGTCTAATATCTGTTGTGTCATGTGCAGATCTAATGGAGACTCTCATATTCGATCCTAGACACAACGTGGTGGCATACTTAGATGAAGAAGCCAGAGGTTACCGTGATGTAGTTCGTTGGCTCAACAGATCAAGAATTCACCATGCCATTTCTTATGACATTACAGTAATCAAACAACAAATTTGTGAATTTTGGTACACTGTCGAATTCAGAGTTAATGTTAAGCCTATTCATATTAAAGCAACTGTTGGAGGGAAGGTCATTCGAATTTCTGAAGAAAAAGTTCATAAAGTCCTAAGACTTAATGACCAGTCGGGTGATCCCTACAAGGTTGATGACAGTATTGTGGAAGAAGGGTTCAGACTTATTGGTTATAAGGGAGATCTGAGAAAGAAAGAGTTAAAGAAAAGTCAGTTCTCAAGAGAATGGAGGTTCACCACTCATGTCTTCAATGTATGCCTCTTGATGTGCGCGTGATATTAGTTTAATTATATAATTAAATATGGTTTCACGAGATCAGGTTTTAAATTTATAAAATGATAATTACTTTAAACATAAAAACACACACAATAGGCAAGTGTACCTATCGCAGCGTAATATAGTTTAGATAAGGATCAAGTATCGAACCAATGGACATTGTCGAGTTCCAATACTCAACTTTTGTTATCGTTTAGCCGGTTTATTTAGTGAGTGGGTTTTGTGTGCTTGTGAAGCAAAATAGTAAATGACCGAAAAGTAAATGACGGTAAAGTAAATGACAGAAAAGAAAAAACTTGCGTGATGTGTGTAATAGGAATGTAAATAGCATAATAGTAAATAGCAGAAAAGTAAATATGTCGGAAATGATCAGGTCACGAAGAGTATTGCTTTGGGCTTCGAATCCGCTTGGTATATGATGTTAAGTTGACTAATCCGGTGGTATGACTACTACAAACGTGTGAACGGTAAACCGCTAGAGCATCATTCTCACAACATTTGGTTTACGAATTATAATCTTTAATAATAAAATAGTAATGATTCTCAGCTAGGAACAACGTTACCCTCAACTCTTTGAATGTTATCTCCAAGTTGGTTTAGGACATCAAACTTAAACGCTTAGTTATTATTATTAAAAAGGTGATTAGACTTTGCTCACCGGGAGGCGGTGTAACAATGGGACCATGTATAAAGACGTACCGTTCCCAACATGAGTTCACCAATTCTCGGTCTCATAACAAGTTCGTATAAAGACGTAAGACCTTATTAGTATTAACCAAGCCTTGGCTTATCAAAATCCACTTGTATAAAGATGTACAAGCATCAAGAGAAGTTTGATTAAAAAGGTTTTACGGTCTTACACTTTAAAATCAAGAATACTCACAAGTGTAAAGACGAATTTAGATAATAATAAAAAACCCACCTAGAAGATGGTTTTAAGAGCGAATAATTAAAGACATAAACATAGCACTATATTAATACATCAAACATTAACATACACCAAACTTTATCTTCACCCAAGCAATACAAAGATTTTAGCCATGAATAGCCATACTAACTAGCGTAACGCTGAGTTTCGTAGGCTCCCCTATTGCGGACAAAGAGGAGGAGCCTCTCTACTCTCTACTACTACTCTAAAACTGCTTGAAATGAACTATTCTCTCTATCTTTTGTTGTGGTAAGGTATGTGGAATGAAGAACCAACCAATCTATTTATAGGCCTCAAAATGAGCAATGCACGGTCGTGCAAACACCTCGGATATCAAACAGGGTACAGAGGACGGTGTACTTGAGCCTTGGGGAGCAAAGAGGGCATTTCACGGTCGTGAAATGGGATGCACGGCCGTGCATCCCCCTTCATGCTCCCTACTTTGTCTTTTAGCTGCTGGTTTGACTTTCGTTGACCAATTTTGACTTCTTGGGGGTCAAATCTCGGGAATGATCCTTTTAGAAGCTTGATTTCTTGGTGTTTTTTATTGGTTTTAGCTTTGTTTATCTTTAAGACACCGAATAACCTGCAGTTATAAAATATGAACGTTTTAAGTATCAATTGCTAGGTTATTATTAAACTAGTACCATAATATGAGGATTATTATGCATGCAAAACATGTATAAATGATGGCACATCACCTCTCACATAGGAAGGGAAGATACGACGCGATCAATTATGAATGGGCAAACACGATGCTTAGACTGTGTAGTAACCGACGCGTCAACATTTCACACATTATTTTCAGTCATATGTGTGGAAACGCTCAATCCAACAGATGGTTAATATACCCACGTTTTGTGCAAATGATGATCAATGAAAAAGTTCTAGATCTGCCGAAGGATGATATGTTGATCTTCACAAGAATGAATATCATAATATATACCTATTGCAGTAGAGGCCTTGCTAGCTTCTCAGGCAAGGTTACCCACTTTTCAAGAATATGTATACTGCTAAAAGGTTTGAATTGGTGAAGAAAGTATTTGAGAAGAGGAAGAAGGAAGAAATGAAGAAAAAAGAAGGGGTTGATAGAGAAAGAAAAAGCAAGCATGATCCAGATAGATTAAAAAAGGGTAAAGTTGTTTTAACCCTGAAGAAGAAGATAATTAAGAAAAGAAAGAAAAAGAACAACTAATAGACCTACTGGCAGCTTCATGCAGAGCGTCAGGGAGGCTGGAGGGATAGAACATGAGAGAAGAAGAGAAAGATTCCCTACTCCCGAACCAATCCGTGTTACAGAAGAGGAAGCAAAAGAAGATGCCCTCACCCATGAAGCTTTAAAGGCTAGTAAATGGTTTCCTCCACCGTCCCAGTCTGAGGAGCCACCAAAACGAAAATGCCTATTTGACTTATCAAAAACCGAATCATTTCATGACGTTCTACCAAAGAAAAGGTCGGAAGAGAAGAAGATGGATATGGAAAAAAAGTTTTTGTGGCTGAAAAATGAAGTAAAATCACTTCATGATAGAGAATTGGATAGAGAAGGTGAGATGGAAAAGATGAAATTCCTCATGTATGATCAAGAAAAGATAATCAAGAAGCTAAATACAGATAATATCAAGTCCGTCAACACCATAAGCGACCAAAACCGAGCCTTGATTAGAATTTTAAAAATCTTGGTAGAAATTAAAGGAATGGAAAGGTGGGATGATGTGTTAGCTGGTATTTCTGATGAGGATTTGGATAAATAGGAAGAAGAGGAGGAAGTAGAACATCCAACAAATGATGAAGAAGAAGTTGATGAGAATAATGATGAGGATGATGATGATCATGATGATGGTGGTGATGGTGATAATAGTGGTGTTGATGATAATGCTGATGGTAATTCTGGTGATGAAGCTGGTAATGAATCAAATGATGATGGTAACACTGGTGGTGATGTTGGTGGAGAAGCAGGTAGTGAGGGTGAAGCTGGTGGTGATGGTGATGTTGGTGGTAAAGTAGGTAGTGGTGGTGAAACTAGTGGTGATGGTGATGATGGTGGCGATAGTAGCGGGGGAGGTGACTCTAAAGTTGAATGGATAGAATCCGATGATGATGAATCAGCATCGAAAGCTAACTCTAAAGAACCTCCTACTGAGTTCGAGAAAGATGGAACAGACGAGAAAATAGAATATGAAACGGTGGACGGAAAGAAGGTGGAGAACGATTTCTCCCTAAACAGGAGCAAATGGTTCGAGCCTCTCCCACCTGTCCCCGAACCCCTTGTCCAGAAAATTGGAGTGAAGAAAACAGAAGACACCAGCAAAATCATTAGCTGGATGTATAACTCTGTGAAGGAATTGTTCACGGTCAAACATCGTGGTGGAGACACTTAGTACTTCTGTGATGATCATGCTCTTCAAACTCTACCACGATGGGATATCTGGACTCTTGCCAAACTCAACATCATAAACCCTCACAAGCTCGGTATTGCCAATTCTGTAGAAAGCCTCAATCGCCGCCAATGCGAGGAGGGTTTTACAACATTAAAACCAGCTAAACCATCCGTCGCCGATCCAAAAAGGTCATAGATCCAAGAACCGGCAAAGGAAAGGTTACCATTTATGTCAAACCTACCGATGTAGTTCACAAGGCGAAGATCCCTCTACAGCTTCCAGTTTTGCTCACCAACTTTGTCAAGTGGCACTATGACAATCAAACCGGTGAAGCCGTTATCTGCACCTCAGACCAACCAGATCTGTGTGTCCTTGATCCAATGGACATGTTCATGTTCTCCACATATGATCTTCAAACTCTTTATTCTTCATCTGGAATCAACCATGGTGCTGGCAATGCAACAAAGGAAGAAGCTCTACTGTCTTCAAGAGTAGTAGCTCGTGCTTCGGCCATGCGTAAAGAAGCTATGGAACAAGACAAGCCTTTCAAGAAGTGATGAAGATGGTATGCAACGGTCACGGGGGAGATTGTTAGGTCTATTAATACCGTTGTATACCGATTGGCAAAGCTCAAGGACTGATTTGTAATTTTTGTAAAGTTTAGTTTACCCGGTGACACTCCCGACGACACTCTCTTTGTCGTCAAGGCTGGGAACATGGCGACATTCTGAAAGTGTCATCATGGTGAATGGCGACACTTACTAGGGTTTCCCAAAGGCAGAGGCGACTGGCTTGGGGAGCAAGGCTCAGGGGCTATAAATAGGGCATTCGGCCTCATTTGTTATTGATGGTTTTCTGTGAGCCACCACCTCGGGGGAGCTCACCCGGGTGGATGAAAGTCGTGTAATTTCTTGTACAAAATCAAAGAAATTTCAAGCTTTCGATCTTCTATCTTGTCTATTATCATGTTTGATTGTTTGTTTGGCTCACAACCACCCGTGTCTCTACTCTTTTCAACCAAAAACGAAACTGAAATCAAGATCTAGAGGTCTAACAATCAGATAGTGTGATTCTGTCACATAATTTGATTACAAAATCAAGTTCTTCAGAAACAATTGATCCTACACTCCTTCCTCCAATCCTCCACAAATCCTCAATTCCTTCTCCTCAGATCTTCATGTTTCCTTCATCCTCAGACAATTGCAGCATTACAATCAAGGCCAGCATCAAGTCGATTGGTCAATGAAATCCTTAATCTATAATTTACTCCATGTTTTGCCTTCTGTTATGATTTCTAGTTTCTCCAAATTCAAATTGATATCTTCATTCTTTTTATTAGGACAAACTCGCTAATATTTTCGATTTCGTAAAAACAATTTTGACGAAATTGACAGATATTATCGGATCATTGCTTATGAATCCAACATGAATATTTTGAAGAAAACTTGTTTTCAGTTTTGAGATTTGAAATTGGGTTATTTTTCTACTTCAATGTATATCTAAAGTAACTCTTTGATTTGTAGGAACCATCAAATTTATGAAAAAGATTCATTTTCTATTAAAAAACTGAATTAAAAATTTTACGAAACATAATGCTGAGAATCTTATAATTTTGTAGAACTTTTGGGTAAAATTAGTTTACTAAAGTGATGTGTTAGATTGTGTAATTTGATTGATTACCTACTTGTGTTTGTTCTCATCTTTTGTTATAGTTTATATGAGATTTTTTACTATTATGTGAGCTAGATATTATCACAACATAATTTGTTTTCAAGAAGTCATAAGCAAGTTCATGTGTTCGAACTTTAGAAATCTGGAATTTGTATGTTCAGGTGATTTTTGTGAATGTTGAAGTTGAGTTCTGTGATTTGGCCCCGGTTCTTTTCATTTTTTTTTCAACACAGTTTGACTCGTAATTTATTTTGTTATTTTCAAATGAGTCATCGTTACCCATTAAGGATATAACTTAACCCAAATCAACCCATGATTTTTTTAGAAGTCCATATTAGCCCAAATTAGACCTTTGGGTTAGGATTGCGAGGTACATTTGAAGTTGATTTATGTGAATGCTGTTAGGTGTATAATGCTTATAAGAAATGAAAAGTGAATCATTACTTTCGTTTTGTGTATTTGTATTATATGTTTTGAAATTTACCAATTTTTAAAATGGCCCGTACCCAATTTAGTCATAACCCGTTGACCCAAACCAAACTGACCAGTTTTTAAAAGGACCCACTATGACCCGAACTCATTCTAACCCGTTATCCCACCTGATCCGCCCTTTTCTCCAGGAATACTCTAAATAGAATGTTAAAGTAACAAATATGAATATAAGTTTTTCTTTTTTTTTTTTTTTGAACTTGGACCCCTAAAATTACTCCTAATAATTTTACACCAATACGCAATGGGCGGGGCTGAAACCCTTGACCTCAAAGGGAGCTTCACCACTCTAACTCCAAATGGTTTTGCCATTGGACCCAACCCACACCCGAATATAAGTTATTAAGATATGCTCCATTGGGAACATGAAAACAAGTTACTCTCATACTTACCAACCCACAGGATAGCTCAAGAGAAATGAAATAAAGCAAAGGCTTTGAGCCCCACTTTTCCAAAGCCTAAAAAAGAGTTTATATGCAAGTAATTTGGGATTTGAGATTGTTGACATATGATATGGGAATCATAGAATCGAAAGCAATTTCTTTTTCTTTTTTTTGGTTTACGAAAATGGCCCAATTTTATTATCTACTATGGACCATATAAAGCTTGAGACGTCCCTCCAAACCATTACTACTCCTAAATTTATAAACCTGAAATACACACTCATAATCATGGCACAGAATCATACACTTATTATTTGTTGTGAACAGCAAGGAGGCTCAAGGAACCTACATAGGGCTACTGCAGACTAATCTAACCTTTTAACATATGTTGTTTTGATCATCCTATATCATGTGTAAATTTGCTTTTTTCATGTTGGAAGTTAATCAACCATCAAATTGCATTAATGTAAAACTGATTTTATTTTAATTAATCTTGTTCATTGAATCTTTAAAGATGGAACACACACAAAAGTAGAACAGAAAGAAGACATAATGAATTCCCTATTTAAAAAAAAACTTGTATATGCATACAATATTTATGTTTTTTAAACTGCATTATCAACTTCAATTGAACTGTTCCCAACAACCTTTTGGATACTAATTTCATTCATCTTCCTCCTGATATTCACAGCTTTGTCCCACTTATCGTCTTGCGAATATATGTTTGATAAAAGCACATAATTTCCATCATCATGAGCTTCAAGTGAAACTATTTTGCTATTAGCTTCTTCAGCCAGTTCAACATTTTTATAGATCCTACACGCGCCAAGAACTGTTCTCCAAATTATCGCATCTGGTTTAAATGGCATGTTTCTGATAACATCTCTGGCTGCATCAAGATGCCCTGCTCGACACAGGATATCAACCATGCAACCATAATGTTCAATTTCTGGTTCTAGTCCATATGCATCGCGCATAGAGTTGAAGTATTTCCAACCGTTACTAACTAGACCAATGTGACTGCAGGCACTCAAAACACCTATGAAAGTAACCCCATTAGGTTTAACTCCTTCAGATATCATATTGCGAAAATGATCAAGTGCCACATCACCATACCCATGGCTTGCTAGCCCCATTATCATCACACTCCATAAAAACACATCCTTGTTTTCCACCCCATTAAAAACATTCATCGCGTTATCAATATCCCCACACTTCGCGTACATGTTGACCAAAGAAGTCCCAACCTTTACATCTATTCCTATCCGGTTCCTCTCTATGTACTCGTGAACCGTCTTGCCCATACACAAAGCCCCCAAATCTCCACACGCTGTTAACACACCGACAACCGTGATTTTATCAGGCAACATCTTACCCAACCGCATCTCCTTAAACAGCCGCAAGGCCTCATGAGATAGCGCGCTTTTCAAGGTATAACCATGAATCATGGTGTTCCATGAAACCAAATCTCTTTGAGGCATTTTATCAAACAGTTGGCGCGCAAAACCCATTTCCCCAATCCTAACATACTCAGCCAACAATACATTGTATGAAACTAAATCCGGATCTTTCATTTCATCAAACACCTTCCGTGCACACTCCACCCACCCCAATTTCACATACATTTCGGTAAGCCCGGTCTGGACGAATAAATCGGTACCAAACCCTAGTTTCAGCACCTGGGTGTGTATTGTTTGACCATTTTGACCAAAGCCTGACCTCCCACACGCTTGAACCACAAGAGAGAGGCTGAAACTGTCTACAAACAGATGATTTTGGCGACGCAATTGGAAGAATAAAGAGAGGCACTCGTTGTGGTTTTGTGAATTCAAGTAAGCTCTGATCATGGTGTTCCATAGAAATGTGTCTGGGCTAGGCATTTCGTCGAACAGGGAGCGTGCATAACGCAGATTGTTGGAAGAATTGAAAGGGAAGTTACGAAGGAGGTTGGCGATGAGGAAGTTGTTGGATTGTAGTGATGTTTTTAGAAGGAATGCGTGGATGTGGTGAAGTTCTGTTGAGTGGTGGATCAAGGAGATGAGTTTTTGTTCAATTGATTTCGTCGGATGGTGGGGGAGTATTGACCGGATACGCATTCTTTCATTTTTGACATCGGAATGTTTACTCTGTGTTACGGAATTTGGAAAGCAAGAAGGGGATGATGGATACCAATTACCAAACCTTTTTACTTTGTGTTAGGGGTTTATTTAAGATTGGGTTTCTTTGTGAATCCAAGTCCTAATTCGGACACAGTTAAATCGTGTCAAATACACTTACATCGCGTAACTTAACCACACCCGTGTACAAGGGCGAAGCTATGAAGGAGCCAGGGAGGGCCCCGGCCCCTGCCGTTTTTTCCGTTAGTAGTGTTAATTTTTCCGTTTTCGTCCGAAATTTTTTTACGTATAGAGCAGGCCCCTGCTTATTTTTTTCGGCCCCCGCTTCTTAGATTTTCAAGCTCCGCCACTGCCCGTGTAACTCGTCTATCTACAACAACAATAATAGCCGGTAAAATCTTACCAATAACAAAGCTATTGGTAGGGTTTAATAAGGGTGAGATATAATGCAAACCATACATCTATTCTAAACGACAGAGAGACTGTTTCAGGGAGACCCGTAGCCCCAGAAACACATGTCTAGGCATGAAGAGTTTGTAAGAAACCCCAATGAAATAGAGTAACATGTTTATCTAAACAAGTTAAAAGGTCAACCTGTTTTTTAGGTGAGTATTATTTGAAATCTCCTATCTACAGGTATTACTAAGATTTAACCATATTCTGCATGTTAAGACTACAAATGCTGATTCAAAAAATTGGAGCATCTAAAACCAGTGAATCCCTTTAAAAAAATCTAACCCGAACCATCGAACCGACCTGAAATTTTTTATGTCCGGCCCTATGAAATTGGAGCATCTAAAAACAGTGAACCCCTTGAAAAAAATTCTTGGATCCGCCACTTGCATCGTGGTCTGATGTACGCAGTCTTACCCAACACTTTGTGAAGGAGGTTGTTTCTTACGACTTAAATCCATGACCTCAAGCTCACAAAGCAGCCACCTTACCAGTTGTTTCAAGGTCCGCCTCTAAGTATGATAATATGTTTAAAATTTTAAATCTACTTGATACTTTAACCAAGTCAAAGTTATGACATCCAAATATTAAAATCAAATTCGTGATAAGTGACAACCTAAAATATAACTTACTAGGTTAGTTTCCCGTATATTACACGGGTTGAATACAAAAACAATGTGAAATGAAAAAGCAAATACTTTACTTTAGTAAACAAATAATCAAAAAGTAAATACTCTACTTTACAAAAACTAATGTGAAAACAATGGAAAACGATATAGGAATAATAAATGGTTTGGGTATTTATAAATTATGTAAAAGTGTCGTTTTATGGAAAATATTTGAAGTAATTATTTATTAAATTATTCAAAAAATGTAGAATTGTATAGAACATTTTATGACCATTTAAAAAAGGAGAAAAAATAATTTGAGTGATTTATAAACGTAGTATAATGTAATTAAAAATAAAAATTTTGAATTTTGATAAATGTAAAAAATACATTCCTTATTTGTTGATTAACTTATTTCCGAAAATAAAGAAATAATATCCAAATTAGGTTTAGGCGGAAAAATAATTGTGAAAGGGAACCAAAACGCGACATGTGTTCCTTTTTTTACTCTTTTATTAGAGAGTATAGATATAGATATAGATGACATCCAAATCGAAGTTAAAAGTATAAAATGCAAATCATTTTCTCTATAAGCCAATGAATTAAGTAATAATTTTTCAAATTAAAAAGCTAAATTCTACGTTTCTTCTCCCACGTGTCTTTATTTCCTCCCCCCAAGCTAAAGTTTATTGGAATTGATATTCTTGATTTCTATCTTTATTGACTGATGTTTAAAGCCATTATATTTCGAGTTATTTTTTTAAGGTCAGTCATGTGATGTTACTGCATAAGAATTGAAAAATAGAATTGAATGTTTAAAACGATGATCTATTGATGTACTGATATGGTGTTTGCCCCTACAAAAATAATATGGGTTTAAATTCTTGCAAGTAGAAGGTTAGGTGAATTTAGATGTAAAATTTGTTGTTCAAAAAAAACAATTGAATGTTTAATATGAACTTAAAAGATTAGGTAATAAATAACTAAACATAAAATTATAAAATACTACCACTTTCTACATAAAACCAATCTCTAGTACATATAATAATAGCTTTAATAGTAAACCTTGAAGGGGTGGTACATTGGTAAACATCTTATTTCTCTCTAAGAGAGGTTTCAGATTTAAATCTTGCTTTCACGGGTTTTTTACCATACCTCTTAAGATCACATGTCTAACGCAATGTGAGATTTACCTGATCGCGTTGGTTAGCAGGGTATTGACGGAGTCACATGAGTTAACCACTAATGGGTTCTCATGATAAAAAAAAAAGCAGCTTCAGTAGCAGTAGGTAAAAGTAAACATTTTGATCTAAAATTCTTTCAAAGACCGATTAGAATGCAACACTTGAAACCATCATAAAAAGAATATTTGAAACCATAACAAAAAGAATATACATACATGTGGACTCTCAAGTAAACTCTTCCTATCATTAGGCCAAGGAGAGTACCCCTTTGAAACTGGGCGTGAAGGTGAGGTGGCATTGTGGCCGGCGTGGAACACCACGCCCCCTAGGTGTGGTCCACGAGCGTGGAACCCAGGCGTGAAAATCTCCACAGCGTGAAGAAGAAAATGTAGCCGTTGGGAGTGGGGCCTACCCCCTCTTAAACGGTCAGATTTAAAAAAGAAAAAAAATATATATATATTTTATACTATAAATATAACCAATCTCAAACATATTTTTACCATCTTAAAAAAAAAAAAAATTTTAAATATATTTTATACTATAATTAACCGCACCCAATAGTTCTTTTGATCTTAGAGGTACAAGATACAAGCACGGGTATTACCTCGTTGATGGTATTTATCCCGAATAGGCTACTTTTGTGAAATCGTTTTCATGGGCGGAAGATGAACCGAGAAAATATTTCAAACGCCAACAAGAATCGGCGAGAAAAGATATTGAACGTGTTTTTGGTGTACTAGAACAAATTTTCATATAGTGAAAAACCCGGCACGTGCATGGAAGCTCGAAAGAATAAGGCGTGTAATGTACACTTGCATCATCCTACATACACATGATCATTGAGGATGAAGGTCGGGCAATTTGCGAGTTCAACGAAGAAGAATTTGAAGCGACAATTGTATTAGAGGAAGTTAGCGAGACCCAACAAAGTGTAAACGAAGAATATAAACGCAACCGTGAGATACACAACAATTTTCGTCAGGATTTGGTGCTTCATCTCGATTCGGACAACAATTAAAGTCTAGTTTTATTATTAAGTTTTTTATGTTTTTTTCCTCTTTTTATTATTAATGTATATTTTAGTTTATTAATCAAAAATTATTATTGTCTTTTTAATTTATTAATGTTTTTTATTAATTATTAAAACAAATTAATATTAAATTAAATTAGAAAATGACATGGCGCTATGGAAATATGGAACCATTTCCCTCAAATGTGCAGGGTGTGGAAAAGTTGTGGAATCTGATATTGCGCTGACGTGAAAGAGTGTGAAGGTGTGAAAAATTATGTGTACTCCCCTTAGCCTTAGAAGTTAGTGTCCTTTTTTTAGTTTGCTTTTATGAATAACTTTTAACACTTTGATTTTCAGTTTACCAAATCGTTATCTTCCATTGATTTCACCAAAATGGATATAAAAAGACTCATATGACTACGCCCATAATTTAACTAACAAATAGAAACATATTATGTTTTCCAATCTATAAAATCATAGAGAGAACAACTAATAATTTTTGTGTTGTATGCTAGTGTAACACCCTAAATTTATTTAAAGAAATACAAAATTGGTAATGCGGAAGTAGGTCCCAAATTGGTGTTTAGTATTAACTTGGTTAATCAAAACTTTACTTAATACTTTAAAAAACTGAACTTATCTAAGATGTACAATAATTATCTTCTAATGATGTACCCGAAAACATAACCATCATACTTTTACAAAAGACATTGTAGATAGTAGTTCATTATATAATTCATAACAAAAGCTTTGTGATTAAATTCCGAGACTTTTTAAGTGATCTTTATTGCACGTAACCTTACCTACATATATAAATACATAACAATCATTAGTATATACTATGTAACATTACACGTCTATACGAGAGGTTGAAACACAGAATAACCCGATAAGAAACCGGGCCCGACATATGGTACGTTGGTGTAGCATACCATACGCTACCCTGGTTTCCTCTTGGGCATATGGAGCAGTGTCTAACAATAGGTTTTAGGCGTAAAACACCCCAACCAGCATATTATATACCGGGGGCGTACCATACGGTGGTACATGCATAATTTTGGTCAAAACTCACTTTTAAACCACTTTTGTTAGATATTTTAATGTAATTGGATTAACTTGTGTTGACCAATATGTATCATCATAAATATCAAATAAGTAAGGAGGTGCGGAGTGCACACTTATTTCAGTTTATTATGATATTAGGAGCAAAGCCCCTAATTAACGGGGGTCTGGGGGCAGCGCCCTCGGTAGCGGGGTCCAAGGGGCAGAGCCCCTGGCTTGGAAATTTTTTATTTCCACTAATATTGCTTCATTAAAAATTCATTTTGGAAATGAATTTCCGAAAATTCACATATGAAATCTGGAGGGGGCAAAAGTGGCAAATTCTAAATTCGAGAACTGCCTAGGGCAGTTTTCAAGACCCAAACCCAGGAAGATAAAGTGAAAGCGGAGGAATGTGGCTTCTGGTCTTTCACCATTGGGCTATCGCTTAGGAAAGCTGCCTGTTTTTTCTTTATGGCTTGAGACTGTGGTGACTCTTCACTTGACGAAAGAACCTCTTTTCGTTTCACACCCAATAGGCATACAGTCAATTGCCCTTCTCGTTTTCATCAAACAAAAGACAATCACCTTTTGCCGGAAAGCTAGCCTCGCCTACCTCATTTGAACAGTATAAATAAACATCTTTAGTTCATTGAGATAATGAATTTATAGTATAATTAACACAGTTGGTTTCCTTAAGGTGATGACTTTATATTTATAATAAATTAGTAGTAAGAATGAATTTCGTGTTATAATGCAATGAAATTAGTAAATTGTAACAGAGGCGAAGTTTCCAGGTTAACATAGACTACCTTCCTGCATTTCAGGGTCAGGGTCAGGAAGAAGAGAAGAGCACAAAGAAAAAGCAACTGAAGCAGGCCCAGAATTTGTCGAAACTATTCTAGTGAGCCCCCCTATGGTGAACAAAAAGATGGACCCTACAGCAAATAACAAGTTCTCTCTAGTAAAGAAGTGGATTTCCTTATTAAATAAGGAAAGGCAAAAAACAAATAAATAAAGTACAGAGGTCTATTAGTTATAAAATATAGTTACAGTTTATGTAAGGCCTTCAATTCGCACTTCCTGCTCAAAGAAGAAAGAAGGAATTGAGTCTTTTCACATTATCACGGAAAAAGGGGATTGCCTAGTTTTGGGTCTTGAAAACTGCCCTAGGCAGCTCGACCCCAGCCAGGGGCTATGCCCCTTGTACCCCGCCAGGAGCTGCCGCCTCTTGGACCCTGCTACCGGGGGCGCTGCCCCCGGACCCCGTTAATTAGGGGCTTCGCTCCTAATATCATAATAAACTCAAATAAGCGTGCACTCTAAACCTCCTTACTTATTTGATATTTATGATAACACATATTGGTCAACACAAATTAATCCAATTACACTAAAATATCCAGCAATCCTCCCCTATTTTAGTGCAATCCTTGATTAACTAAAATTAAGTTATCACAAACATACAAACTAATGCGTAAATGAAATATCATGACGATTTAATTTCATCTTAGTATATTATACATTCCATATATACGAATATCAGGGTGTCACTACGGATTGAATCCTTGCTATTCAAAGTGAATACACGAAGATAATACACACAATAGTTTACATATTTATATGTTCTAATCTTGACACTATCTTTTATTAGCCTGTGCCCTTATCCTTCATAAGCATATCAAAGTCAAGTCCCAGCTTCTTAAAGCGGCTAATCTTCATGCTTATATAGGTAGCTCTTGCACCTTCATATGCAATTTTTCAAAAGAACTATTAAGAATTTGAAATTCAACCTCCTTAAATTGCAGGTCTGAACACATAACTTGGGATGATGCTACTAATGTGTTCCAATCTCTAGATGTTAAGCTTTCCACATTGAATTCAACACCTAATGTTATACTAGGTGGGAATTGAGGTATCTTTACATGAGAGATTTCAGGTTAACTTTAATCTCATCCATATAGTCGACTTGTGCACAAGATCTCTACTTAACCCTTTGGTTAAATGACCGGCTAAGTTTTGTTGAGTTTTTACAAACTCCACGGATATCACACCATTCATGATAAGCTCACGTATCGTACTATGTCTAACACCTAAGTGTCTAGACTTTCCATTGTACACTTGACTATATGCCTTAGCCAAGGTAGCTTCACTATCACATCGGATAGATATAGGTGATATTGGTATAGGCCACACCGGAATATCATAAATTAAATTTCTTAGTCATTCAGCTTCCTTACCAGCTACTGTTAATGCCACAATCTCAGATTCCATTGTTGATTTGGTGATACAAGTTTGTTTCTTTGATGCCCAAGATATTGCACCACCTCCAAGAAGGAATACCCATCCACTTGTGGAAGAATGATCTTCCATGTTAGTAATCCAACTCACATCTGAATATCCTTCAAGAACAGAAGGAAATCCAGTATAAGTCAAATCATAATCCATGGTTCCTTTCAAGTATCTAAATACTTGGTTAATTGCTTGCCAATGATGTGAACCTGGATTGTGAGTATATATACTCAGTTTCCCAACCGCAAAGGCTATATCAGGCCTAGTATTAATCATGGCATACATGAGAGATCCAATAGCTCTTGAGTATTCAAGCTGAGATATTGAAACACCTTTATTATGTAGGAGCTTAACATTAGGATCTATGGTAGTACTCACAGGAGAACAATCTTTTAAGTTAATTTTCTTCAACATCTTCTCAATATAATGAGATTGAGAAATAGAAATACCATGTTCTCCACATGTGATCTTTATACCAAGAATCACTTCAGCCTCCCCCATGTCTTTCATAGCAAACTTAGATGACAAAAATTATTTGGTTTTATCAACTTGATCTTGGTTAGTTTCAAAGATCAACATGTCATCTACATATAAGCAAATAATTACTCCTCTACCAGAAGTATCAAATTTGCTATATACACACTTGTCTGCTTGGTTTAATACAAAACCATTAGACAACACCACATCATCAAACTTTTGATGCCACTGTTTTGGTGCTTGCTTAAGACCATATAGTGATTTTATCAACTTATAAACTTTGTTTTCATTTCCAGGCAAAACAAAGCCCTCGGGTTGTTTCATATAGATCTCCTCATCCAATTCACCATTCAAGAATGTTGTTTTCACATCCATTTGGTGAATCACAAGGTTGTGTATGGTTGCAAGTGCCAATAACAACCTAATAATGGATATCCTTGCAACAGGAGCATATGTATCAAAGAAATCAATACCCTCCTTTTGCCTAAATCCTTGGATAACCAATCTGTCTTTAAACTTGCCTATGCTACCATCCGCCTTCATTTTCCTTTTGAAGATCCATTTACTTCCCAATATCTTACATCCAGGGGGTAAATAAGTCAATTTCCAAGTGTTGTTCTGCATTATAGAATCAATCTCATCTTGGATTGCTTCTTTCCAGAAAGCAACATCCCTGGACGCCATAGCTTCACTATAAGTCCTTGGGTCCTCCCCAATATTAAAACAATAATGATATTGAGATTCAATCTCATTCCTTGACCCTTCAACTAAATAAAGTTGAAAATCATCACCAAAATTCTTGGGTTTTCTTGCTCTTATACTTTTTCTGGGTTCAGAGCTGGTGGAAGGTACATCTTCAGGATTAACTGAAGTGTTAGCAGTTTGAGAAACCTTCAAACTATGACTCATGTCCTTTGGTCTAGGTATAGAAGTAAATCTTTCTTCATCAAAGATTACATCTCTTGACTTTATAACAGTGTTCACAGACACAGAGTCATTAGATTCTAATACACGGAACCTATAAGCCTTGGAATGCTCAGCATAACCAATGAATACACAATCTATACCTCTTTCACCCAAAGTTTTCCTCTTTGGTTCGGTAAGTCTAACAACAGCTCTACACCCCCAAAATTTAAGATAACTCAAGTTTGGTGGCTTTTGTACCAAATCTCATACGGGGTAATCTTGTTCCTTTTACTAGGAACTCTATTCAATAGATAACAGGTTGTTAACATAGCCTCACCCCAAAATCCATCACTTAAACCCGAATAGAATAACATGGAATTAACCATTTCTTTTAAAGACCTATTCTTCCTTTCAGCTACATCATTTTGTTGTGGTGTATAAGGAGCCGTGGTCTGATGTATTATACCAGTAAATTGAAAATACACTGGATCATAATACTCCCCACCTCTATCAGTACGAAGAGTTTTAATTAATCCATTTTGATGTAGCTCTACCTCTTGTTTATAGATTTTAAATTTATCAAGAGCTTCGTCATTAGCATGCAACAAATAAACATAACAGAATCTAGATGCATCATCAATAAATGTGATAACATATTTTTTGTTTCCTAGTGAAGGTGTAGCATGTAAATCACATAAATCGCTATGTATCAATTCTAATGCTTTTGTTTCCCGGTTAACATCTTTGAATGGTTGTCTAGTTATCTTAGTTAAAGCACATGTGTTGCATTTATCATTAACAATGTCAAAAGTAGGAATTAAACTCATTTTAGACATATCTTTTAGCCTTTTAAAATGAACATGTCCTAGTCTAGCATGCCATAAATCAAATTTGTTCAAATTACTACTAGAACTAGTAGATGCCATGCAAACAGAATTACCACTAAAAGAAACATCCAAAATTAACTTAAACATACCATTACATAGATAACAAAAACCCACAAAAGAACCATGTCTTGACAAGATAAACTTGTCACTTTCTAAGTCCTGCTTGTAACCACAAGTGTTCAACACGATACCAGACAAAAGATTCTTTCGAATCCCAGGAACATACAAAACATTGTTCAAAACTAAAGACTTTCCAGAAGTAAAAAACTAGATTAACATTTCCTAATCCCTTGATTGGTTCAGTTGCAACATTTCCCATTTTCAAAATAGATCCATCTTCAATTTATTTAAAGTCTTTAAACCATTGAATATTCTTGCACACATGGCTAGTTGCACCCGAATCAACCCACCAAGCAATATCATCATCCTGCACATAAAATGCTTCAGATATTAGCGATACATAATTCTCAACCGAATTATTATTAGGTACTAAAATCTGACCTTGTTTCTTTCCTGGATCCTTAGATCCACTTGGACCAGCTTCATTCTTGCCTTTACCTCCATTTAAACCAACCCGACAATCCTTCTTGAAGTGCCCAATTTTACCACACTTCCAATATGTCATCTTAGGCTTCTTATTTAGAGCCTTGTTGTTGTTCCCTTGAAACTTTCGTTTCCCTTTAGCATTGTGAACAACCTTAGATGATCCACCCTCTTCCACCATGTTTACAGAAGAAGGTCCAACCATGGTTTTATCATCATTACCCCAAACTTTTTCCATATCTCTTATTGATTGTTCAATTTGGAAGTGGCTTCCAAGTTCAAACAGGGTTAATTCCTCCTTCTTATGCTTCAAATTATGTTTGAAGTCTTTCCAAGAAGGAGGAAGTTTGTCAATTATGCTAGAAACCGTGATGGATTCATCCATATTCATATCATATTGAGCAAATTGTCCCAATATCCTCAACAGTTCATTATATTGTTCCATGACTGGCCTTGAATCCACCATTTTATAATTTATAAAATTACCAACAAGAAAGTTCTTGCTAGAGGCATTTCTGCCATATATTTGGATTCAAGAGAATCCCACAATTCTTTTACAGATTCAACATTTTGGTACACATCGAAAAGGGAATCAGACATACCATTGAGAATGTGTGTAACATCCCAAAAATCCGTAAACTAGTGACACGGGTTAGTGGGCGACCCGAGCCTATGTTGGATAAGAGGATTCAAAAGGTTCGTTATTTGTGATGCGCTTAACGACCGAAAAGAGGCGCAGTTAGTTGTTTAAAAAGCTAACCCGAGACCGAAACGCACACTAGAGGAAACACAGGGACCCGGGTGAAACATCTAGTGGCTTAAATACCACTTTGTGCAAACCCTAGGGCCATTCTTGACCCTAGGTGTGCGACGGCCAGGAGAAACACGCGATAAGGGAGGAACGACGATGAGGAGGTGGTCCGGTGAGTGACTCCGGAATGCAAACAGGTAATACTTGTTCTCATCCTTTCTCTGTTTATATATTCGGTTTGCATGGGTAGCAAAGGTTAGGGTTTCAGCTCGGGTGAAGATGGTGCTTGTTGACGGTGGTGTTGAGGCTGTCAGCGGTGGCCATAGACGAGGAAGATGGAGGCTACGGGTGTGACAGGGTCGGACGACAAGAAAGAACGGGAGACCCGTAGGGTTTGGAGTCCGACAGCGGGAAAAAGGAGGAGCACAGGAGAGTCGTAGGGAACATGCGCGACGGTGAGAGAAGGCCCGACATGGGGCAATGGCGGGGACGGCTGTGATGGCAGCTGTTGTGGCGCTGCAGCGGCGTAAGGCGGAGGAGGGCAAGGTGTGAGCCGTGTAGGGTTTGCCGACAAGGAAAACGATGATGATGCACGATGGTGACGCATGATGGTGGTGCTCGATGGTGGCCGGTTAGCGGTACAGGATGGTGAGGATGATGGAGACGGTGGGGTACGGGGTGGGCTCGTACGACGGCAACGGTGAACTCGGCTAGGGTTTTTGCATGGTCTAGATCGTGCATGCATGGGATGAACCCAGTCCGGGTATTGGGTTTCTATACGGATCAAGGACGGTCTGGTTGTGTGAACACGTGGGACTAGGGCTCCGTAGAAAGAAGGACGAGCTGACGAGACGACGTTAGAGTTTATATTTTATGCATTATACGACTAGGGCTGAGCATTATCGGGTTCCTGGGTTTATTTGGGTATCCCGAACCGAAACCGATTCCCGAATTCTAGAAATATGCAAACCCGAATACCAGACCTAGGGATATAACTCGGTAGTCGGTGTTGGTCGGTCTGAGCAAATCGAGAATTAGGTTAATCCCGATACCGAAATCAGCAAATGTTCAAGCAAGACTTCTTCATCTCCAATCACATGTTCGGCATCTTCATATGCGAATTCAACTACTGTTCTGGCAAATTGAATGCTTTCTTCAATAAATCAAACAAATTGTTGGCCCCCTAACATCACAAAGTTAGAACTAGGTAAAATTGTTCAAATTCTTTATTGTTTCATTATAATTAGGATATGAAATGGCATTGAATTTAGGATATGAATTAGGGCTTGAATCTTGGTTATTAATTGAGAATTTTAGGATGGATTGAGATGAATTAGTTCACAACACAACCATAATATTCCACAACACATAATATTCTCAATTGTGGGGCTGAAATTGTTGAATTTGAATTAGGATTTGAGATGGGATTATTCCACAACACAACCATAATATTCCCAATTGTCGGAAACCCAAACCACTGTCTTTTCAGATGAATCAAACATTTAAGAAGTGGCCATATCCATGTGTAGACACCACAAATAGGGCAATTAGTGTATAACAGTTTATAGCAACTTCAAACTTCCACTTTTTATTTACCCACATAACATACATATACTTTTAAAGTTCTAATCTAAAAATTGGAAATATGTAAAAATAAAAAGTTGGATATGTAAAGAATGAAAAAGACTGCAAAGTGGAAGTTTGAAACTGGTTCAACAAAGACTAAGAACAATTAAAAAAAAAATTTAATAGTGTACAACAGCTTATACGAATTCCAAACTTCGACTTTTAACCCACTCGTCTGTCATAATCTGAACCAACAAACATATATTTATACAACAAATATGCAAACAACACATCAAAATTGTAACAAAACCTTAAATGGTTGTTTGTGGTGAAATCAAACTAAAAGTATGAAATTATGTCAAAGGAGGAGAAATAGATAAGTTCACTTCATATGAATACCAAAACAAAAGATTAAACCAATTAAATGAAAATCACACCAAACAAAAGCACCGCCTAATCGACTTAGAAGTTGTGTTTCTCACAACTTTGAAGGTGTCGTTTCAATCCCGTTATTCCATTTTTATACGGGTCTGCAGCCAAAATTTTCGAGCAATACTTACATCTTGCTCTTTTCAACCCATTCTCGTCAGTAAACTTCTCAAAATCAGCCCAATATTTAGAACCTCATGTTTTACTTTTATTTGTATTGGTATTTTGAGCAGGTAATTGGTCGACATTTAGCGGGTCCATCTGTTCAATTAAAGAAAACCAAATCACATTATCATTGAAAACCATAACCGAACTATTGAAAATCAAAACCGAACCAATCAAAGTTTTTGAGATAGCTTTGGGCATGAATAGAAGATTCACTGACACTTGAATCTTGATAGTTTAAAGTTATGTATCTGTAGTACAGGGGAGTGTTATGCCCATGGGTCATGTCCTTAATGAACATACACCATTCATTTTGACCAGTATTATCATGTATGGCCTCCATTTAAAACATATACTCGAGGCCAAGAGACCCATATTAATGACTGGCTTTTGGGATTCCAGCTTTGTGCAGCATTCAACATCAACAAAAAAAGTGTTGATAGGGACCTTGATGTTTATCAAGATCTGCTCTCAAAGCTTGTTCAAGCCAAAGAACTATTAAAAGAATATGTCAAAAGGTACCTCTTTTGACTGTTTGTTGCTGCCGTCCCAGAATCCCAATTGAAGGTAGATGATTAAACCTACGCAGTTTGAAATATATTATGGATGATCTTGGAATGCATTTTAATAGGAATGTTTTTTAAACTAGGAAGGTCAACACTTCTATTTTTTGGTTAAAATTCAGTCAATTTATTGGTTAAAAACTTTAAATGCCTATAATCTCGGGTCGGGTACTGCGATCTTGGGTCCCCTAATTATTTCTCGATCCTGATCCTGATACTGAAAATTTATAAAACCATTACCCGACTGCAGTTTTATTGTATGCAAATCGGTATGGTTTCGGGATTTTTCTGTCGGTAATCGGTATTGGTCGGGACTTCCCGAAATGTGCTCACCCCTATATACGACGTATATGTAGAACGTATTATGATCATGTGATCGTACGTTTGACAGGTTCGGGATTCGAGCGAGTGGTCGGGGTGCAGAGCAAGGATTGGGATTCAGCTTAACCTGTGAGTTTTTAATCCCCTCTTTTAAACATTTTATTGTTTTTGGGGCTATCGTACATACTTACAAGAGATGTTTATCATATTAAACGTGTTAAGAGTTTTGGGTTTTAACCCGATGTGTTTATGAACTAAAACATTCAGTAATGAGTCGGAGGGTCTACGGGGGTGTTTATGAGATCATGTGATCTAGGCTTAAAGGTGGGTATATGGTCGTGGGTCGTATAGTGACTAATAGGGGTGAGTTGGGGGACGAGTCTATATGTCGTGCGGATACGACTAGGTGGTGTTACAGGATGTGCACGTACATGGTATGTGCTTAGATAGTGATACATAGTACTTGAATGTGTGTCACCATAACAGTGGGGTATTGTGTTATGAGTTAGCCAGGGTGAGTCGGGATATAAGCTTAACACTTATGAATACGTGTAGGATATGTTATCCTAGTGCTATGTGTGGGGTACAAGTGTAGCTAATGAGTCATGTAAATAGAGTATGATGTTATGCGTTTATACATGTGTTGTATGTATTGTGTCGTTGTCCTTGTGACACGGCGGGTATTTTGTTTGCATCGTTGTCTTTATGACACGGCAAACGGGATTGTGAAGGGCGAAGTCCTTCAGGAGGTCACCAAAGATGACAATATTGAGCAAGTTAACGATGAGCTCGGGGTGTGTCGAACGCACTGACGAGGGTAACCCTGACGAGGGTGCATTGATGAGGTAAGTGTTTGTGTGCATATATATGTGTGTTAAATTGCATACAAGTGTTGAGTTATATTTATTGTGCATGAGATAGTATTAATGTGGTGAGTAGAGTTAGATTGACCATTGTGTCAGGATTGTGATGGGTTGTTTACAACTGTCATGTCAGTTGGTTTGTGAGAGTCTTGGTTAGGGCTGGTTAAGCCGGTGTCTAGAGGGTGGTTGAGATAACCTGTGTGTGGTTAATATGTGTGGTAAACTTTGAGTTATCATACTGGTAAGTTCGATCCATGACAGAGAGACTTACTGGGTTAAATGATGGGGCGAGTCTGGAGTGGTGAATGCTTTGGGATATTGTAAGATATCGGGGGTTATCTATCTATTAATAAATGACAAAACTATTTTATAAAGACCGGTGGGTCTTGAGTGGAAATAAACGAAAAATGAGACGAGTTGGATTTTGTTTAAATTAAACCATTAGAACTCACTCAGCGTAGCTGACTTTGTGTGTACGTTAGATTGTGTTGCAGGTGAGCTTGGTGTCGGCGTATCTTGGCTTGGGAGCGGTGTTACTCGGATTGGTGTGTAGGCATTCGTGAGTTAAGCTTAATAACATTAATGACCTTAAAGAGCAATAATTAACTTAGAAAGACTTCAGCTGTACGTTTGTTAAATAAAACAAGTACTTTTAAAGAGTATAACCAATTATTAGAACCAACTGTAGGGTGCCCGGTTTAGGGGCCTTACAATATGTCCACCGCATATGTAGTCGTCGTTCTCCCATTTGCAGCGCCTTCTGGTCTGGTCCAGTGTTTTAATCTCCACGACTTCAGGAATGGGGGTACTCAGAACATAAACGACCTTCAGAGTGGTCAACATGAAATGCATCTTCTTCTGCTAGCGTCTGAAATCCTGTACAACAAACTTATCCAACATCGCGAAATTGTTTGTCATGTCTTTCGCATATTCTCCGTTCGTCATCTTGACAAATAGATTTGATCTTTGTTGATGAAATTGCAGAAACGAACTTGAATACTTGGATTCTCTGAAAGGCGTGAATACACTTTCATATCAAATATATTTGGTGGTTCACCCAAATGATTGATCGGATTCTCGACCCCAACTAGGGGCTCTGCTCCTTGGATCCCGCTACCGGGGGCGCTGCCCCCGGACCCCCGTTTATTACGGGCTTCGCTCCTAATATCATAATAAACTCAAATAAGTGTGCACTTCGCACCTCATTACTTATTTGATATTTATGATGATACATATTGGTCAATACAAGTTAATCCAATTACATTAAAAATATCCAACAATATATATATATATATATAGGGAACGGTTCCACTAAGAAGTGGTTTTTCGCTAAGAAATCCTAAGAAGTGGGTCAAACGAACTCCGATTGAGCTCATTCCAGCGGCGTTGGAACCGTCTCATCGAACCCTAACCTGGACCCAAAAACCTAAACCCCCCCCCCCCCCCCGCACCCTCAAAAACCTAAACCCCCTCCAACCCTACCCTGAAAAGCCTAAAACAACCACCCCAACCCCCAAAAACCTAACCCCCTACCCCACCCCTCCCCAAAAAAAACCTAAACCCCCCAGCCCCACCCCTAAAAAAAACCTAAACCATAAAATCTAAACCCTAAAAGCTAAACCCTAAGGCTAAACCATAAGGCTAAAACCCTAAAATTCAAACGTAAAATCTAAACTTTAAAAGCTAAACCCTAAAAGTTAAGATGGTATAGTTCGACGAGACGGTTCCAACGCCACTGAAATTAGCTCAATCGGAGTTCGTTTGATATTGTTTCTTAAGGTTTTTGTCATTTTTTAGATTTCTTAGCGAAAAACTACTTCTTATTTGAACCTCCCCCTATATATATATATATATATATATATATATATATATATATATATATATAGGGGGAAGTTCAAATAAGAAATTAATTTTCGCTAAAAAAACCTAAGAAAATGATTTCTTTTTTAACCGAAACCGGGTCAAGCGAACTCCGATTGAGTTCATTCCAGCGGCATTGAAACCGGCTCGTCGAGGTTTTTGGGGGATGGGGGTGGGGTGGTTAGGTTTTTTTGTTTAGGTTTTTGGGTTTAGCTTTTAGGGTTTAGCTTTAAGGTTTAGGATTTAGCTCTAGGCTTTATTTCGACGAGCCGTTTCCAACGCCGCTGAAAGTAGTTCAATCGGAGTTCGATTGACACAGTTTATTAGGTTTTTTTAGCGAAAATTCAATTCTTAACAGCCATCTCTCTCTCTCTATATATATATAACAATTTACAAATCATAAATAGTAGCTTCTTCACTCAAATTTCACGTGACTTATTACTTAAATAATTTGAAAACCCATTTATTCATAACTTCTAATACAAAACTCCCATACCCATTAATGTATTTCTAAATTACATCACTTTGTTCACAATGAGACTTTAACCATCACCATTTAGTAGAGAATTCCACTAACATCTTGGGTATCATTAGGCTAGAAGCCATTTGATATTAACTTAATAATAATAATAAAAAACAATGTTTTCAAACCCGGACCGGTCGGTCGGACCGGGAACCGGAGACTTGGGCGGTCCGGTTATGTGTGTTGAAACGGGCCTGCATCAACCCCGCCGGTTGGGCCGGGAACCGGTGGTCGAACCGGAAACCCGGTGGTTGGACCGGTTGGCTATTTTAAGTTTTTTTCTCTCTTTTAAGTTGGGATTGGTATGCTTTTGAATTGCAATGCTCTTTTATTCGTATTTCGTAGCTAATTGCTAGTTTAAGATCATTGAAATTGACTTGTTAGTGTTTTCGAAAGATTAATGGTTGTTTGGATTGATTTATTTTTATAATATTTATGATGTCATCCGGTCCGACCAGTAAACCGGTAAGGAGACCGGTTCAACGTCCGGTCCAATCCTGAAAATATTGAAAAAAAGCAGCTCGAGTGGAAATTGGAATATGAACAAGGGGCCTCAATCCAACCACAATTAAAGTTGTTATTTGTTATTATTATTTTAATTATTTTTACTATTATTTATTATTATTTTCTTTTATTATTATTATTATTACTATTATTATTATTATTGTTATTTTAGCTTTAATATTATTATATTGTGATCATTATTATTTTTGTTAAATCTGTGGACCGACGGAATGACATATTCGAAACCCTTTTCTACAATAATATACATATGAAATCAGGCTCCAAGAAATTAACAAGAATCAATTAGAAACTTATGAACATAGAAGAAGATTCAGATGGATTTCTTATTCATTGAAAACGGAATTAACAAATTCAAAATGAGTTAACCAACATATACAGAGCTAAAATAGAAAAAAATACAAACTAGCCCCTCAACATTTGGAATTACCTAAAACAACCCTGAACATTTACAAACATGACAAATTGACTAACAAGCTCCCCCCTAATTCCAAATCCTTTCATCAAGTTCTTTAATTCCAAGTAGGAATCTCATTTCACAAAACTTTATTCTTGCTAGGGGCTTTGTTAACACATCAGCTCTTTGTAATTCTCCATAAACAAAATCAACATGTATTTGATTCTTTTGAATGCATTCTCTTATATAATGAAACCTTGTATGAATATGCTTTGATCAAGACACTTTTGTTCAAGAAACAAACAGCGGCGTTGCAGCCATAAACTCTACATGTACTCCTAGAATTAGAAGTGATATAGCTAACTTGTTATCAACAAACAGATCAAGACACTTTTGTTCTTTCCTAGTTATCTCTTCAAGCAATCCCTGCAACCAAACTGCTTGACAAGCTGCTAAAGTTGCAGCCATAAACTCTACATGTACTCCCAGAATTAGAAGTGTTTTCCCCTTTACTTTTACATACACTGCTTGTTTTCTTTGGCACCTTTTAAAACCCAACTCTTTTAGAACTTCATCTAGGCGCAAATTCCAAGCTCTTGGGGCTTGTTTAAGGCCATACAATGCCTTAGACAATTTATAAACCTGTGATTTTGCTCCTTTTTTCACATAACCCTCAGGTTGTTTAACAAAAACCTGCTCCTTTAACTCGCCATGTAAGAAAGCTGCCTTCACATCTAGGTGATATACCCTCCAGTTCATTTTAGCAGACAAATCTAGAATGAGTCTGATTGTCTCAATTCTTGCCACAGGAGCAAAAGCTTCCTCATAATCTGTGCCAAGCTTTTGTACATACCCCTTTGCAACAAGCCTTGCTTCGTACTTGGTAATCATTCCTTGAGCATCTCTTTTTAACTTGTAGACCCATTTTAATCCTATTGGATTGCATTTTAAAGGAGGGTCTGTTAATAACCAAGTTTTATTTCTTTCTATGGCTTGGATTTCTTCATCCATAGCCCTCTTCCACTCTTTCTCTTGAATAGTCTCTTGAAAAATTAATGGTTCTCCTTCTTGTGCAAGAAGTAGCTCTACTCTTTCTTCTTCCTCCTGCCTGTTTTCTACATATCTTACTCTTACATCCAAGACAAAATCATTAAGCCTTGATGACATTACATGTACCCTATTTGACCTCCTAAATTCAAGTTCCTGTTGCACCTCAACACCCACACCTTGTTGATCACTCTCTTGTGTAGTCTGCATATCATCACTTGTATCACCATCATCCTCAGTTGGACTGTGATCACTTGGTTCACTCCCTGATTGTAATTGGTCAGGCATCACATGAAAATCAACCCAACTTGCACTTTCTTTATTTGACACTAGTGACAATAGGATGACCAATCCCATTTCCTACCTTCTTTAAATTGTACATCCCTGCTTACAACAATTCTCCCTCTGTTGGGATCATACATTCTATAAGCTTTTGTTCCTTCTTCTGCACCCAAATAGACCATGGGTATGTTCCTGTCATCCAGTTTATTTAATCCAGGTTGTGTAACCTTCACATGCCCAACACACCCAAAAATTCTCAGGTGTGCAAGATTAGGTTTTCTACCCTTCAGTGCTTGGTAAGGGGTACAATCCTTTAGAGACTTTGAATGAATTCTGTTGAGGATATACACTGAATGCCTGACTGCGTTAGCCCAAAAATCTTGTGGCATAGACATGGCTTTCATTATACTTCTGGTCATGTTCAAACAATTCTGTTTCTTCTCTCTACAGCCCCATTTTGCTGGGGTGAGTAGGGTGCAGTCAACAACCTAGTGATACCTTCCTTTTCATAAAAACTGTTAAAATCATTAGAGGTAAACTACCCCCACGATATGTCCTAAGGGTTTTGGTTTTAAGACCAAAATCATTTTCAACTTTGCTTTTAAAACCCTTGAAAACATTAAAAGTCTGGTCTTTTGATTTTAACATATACACCCACATGTACCTACTGTAGTCATCAACAAGCAAGATAAAATACTTATTACCTGCCTGAGTTGTAGGTGTTATAGGCCCACAAAAATATACTGAAACAAGCTGCAGTGGTTGCTCAACTCTAAATTTTGAATGAGAAGGGAATGGCAATCTTGTGTGTTTTCTAGCTAAGCAGGCTTCACATAGCTGATTGGGATGGCTAATAGCTGGTACTCCATCAACCATTCCTTTGCTTGTCATACCCCTTAGAGACTCAAAATTCATATGCCCCAATCTACCATGCCAAAGCCAAGGTGTGGCTTATAACTTGGCTTGAAAACATATTGGAGATCCAATGTTTAGGGCTATTTTGTCTAGTCTGTTGGTAGATCTTTTCACCTTCATTAATAGCTTACCACTCTTCTCATACATACATAGGAATTCATCCTTCATTTTCACTTCACAACCACCCTCTGTAGCCTGCCCAAGACTTAGTATATTGCTTTTCGAATGTGGTATAAAGTACACATATGTTAGAAGTGTTTGTTCTTGGTTTTTGCATTCCAACAACACGGAACCTCTTCCCTCTATGGCTATACAAGAACCATCCCCAAATTTGACCTTGCCTCCCACATTTCTATCTAGCTTTGAGAACATTGACTCATTCCTAGTCATATGGTTAGATGCACCATTATCAAGGTACCAAACCTCTTCTTCACATGGGTCAGCCTCATATCTTGCAGGAACCACATTTTGTTCTTTACTTTTGAATTGAACTGGCCTTTGTTCTTCTCCCAACTCCTACCAGACTGATCTGACCTATGCTTGTTCTTGCTATGATTATCATTATCTTTACTTCTATTCTGCCATTCATTATAGGTGAGTAACAATTGATCATTCTTACTTTGACTAACCTTAGCCTTTAGGCCAGTCCTCTCCTCAAAGGCTTTTAACCTGCCTATGGCTTCTTGAAGTAGCATAGTGTCTAAATCCACAAATTGCTCAATTGCTGCAACTATGTGTATGAATTTCTCTGGTAAGGAGTCAAGAAACTTACGAACAATAGTAGATTCTTCATAGGGTTCACCAAGATCACTAGCCTTGGATGATAGTGAAGACATTCTTCCTGCAAAGTCATCAATACTCTCATCATCCTTCATCTTTAGACCTTCAAACTCATTCCTGAGAGTCTGCAATCTGGCCTTCTTAACCCTATCAATTCCGACGAACCTCGCCTTCAGAGAATCCTAAACTTTCTTTGTCGTAGTGTACTTCGCGACTTGTAGGACCAAATCCTCTGGCATTGCTTGGTACAAGTAAGCAATAGCCATGTTATTCTTCTTAGCATCAACCACAACACCTTCTTGGACTTCAATGACCTCCCATAGACCGTGAACATTGAAAATCGCTTTCAATTTCACTGCCCAAATTGTGTAATTGAGTGTCGTGAGAACCAGACACTGTAGAGGAATTGGGGCATTCTCCCTGATTGTGACCATCTGATTGTTCACCGGTGGTGGTACCGGACCGCCTCCTCCAGACATCTTCTTGTTCGATTTCTAGCTGTACTTTCTTTCAAATCGAGAGTCCAGATCAGTTCCTTTTGATAAGCAAATCACGAGCTCGTTCGTCCTTAACACAAGCTCTGATACCAATTGAAATCAGGCTCCAAGAAATTAACAATCAATTAGAAACTTACGAACATAGAAGAAGATTCAGATGGATTTCTTATTCATTGAAAACGGAATTAACAAACTCAAAATGAGTTGACCAACATATACAGAGCTAAAACAGAAAAATACAAACTAACCCCTCAACATTTGGAATTACCTAAAACAACCCTGAACATTTACAAACATGACAAATTGACTAACAACATAGCTATAATTGGTGTAAAACACATCTTGATATCTTTTTAGGTGTATGTTTTAGTTTCACGACACACTTTTTCTGCAATTAACTCTAATACAATTGTAAATTAACCTTTTTATTTTTTTTAATACAAGTTTCCCGCCACATTACGCACGAAGAAATAACTAGTTTTTAACATTTGCGATTAAACCAAATTCAAAATATACGTATACCAAACAAACCGTTCGTGTAATTAGATTAAAACAAATGGAGAAGACAAATATAGGGTAATGTCAATCAAGTCATAATTCAGGGGACCTTTATACAAAAGAAAGATAGTTGCAGGGGTTATTAGTCAACTGTAAAAGTAAGTCAAAGAACGCGTCTAGACATCAAGATTCAAGATTATGACCGGCTGAGCCGGTCAATGCATTGAGCACTAGTGCAACGACTCCAACAAAAGGTGAAAAGGAAAACGATTGCCTTCTTTCTACACACAAATTGAATTAGGGTTTCGTTCGTATCAAATTGAAGAAATTCGAAAGCAAAGGAGAGGGAGGAATCTCAAAATTTCCTGTTTCTCTCTCTTCGTTTACTCGATTTGAAGGTTATCTATTAAATTTCTCTTCAAATCGAGGAATTTTCGTGTTCAGGTGAGTATAATTTCCTCCAGATTTGTTGTAATTTTGCTATTTCAGTTCGATGTTTTGAGTTTAACCTTTGTGAAATGCTTGGACTGTGGTATTTGGTTGCCTTCTGTAATAGTTTTGTGTGATTGGAGTACCAGCCGTTGGTGTACCCTTAGGGTTTCATATGAAGTTGTGATTGGGAGCTTATAATCCCGAGCTTTATGAATTCTAGATTTATGCAATTGATAATGAAATTCTGATTTGAAATCAAAAGTCAACGGTTCTAAGACATTTGTCCGCTTTTGAAGATGGTGTTTATGAAATTTGGGGGTTTTATGAAGATAAATATTGAGTGATTTTTGTAGCAAGATATTCATCTTTGTTATTAGGTTAGATCTTGGATTCAGTTTTAAGATAACTAGTAACTACACATTTTGAAGCTTAGTTGTTGGCTGAGAATAGTTTGTTTCTGGAATTTGGTTAGAGTTAGCCATGTAAAGTCGCACCTGCGAGGCAACTAGGTCGGACTTCACCATTTTATCAAAACTCAAAGGCTCATGTAGTTTTTTTTTTTTGGTAACCATGAGAACCGGTTACCGGAGTAATGGAAAATCAGGCCCCAAACACGATCACAAAAACATGAGATTGAATGAACACGTTCGACTCTTCTATTATTATGAACCGGAAATCAAAAACCACACAATTACAATAACACGGAAAACTCACGCGGCCCGCCAGTATCCCGCTAACCACTAAATCATAGCTTGAGGTGGCTTTCAAGAGGTTATGGTAGGAAACCAGTAGAAGCAGTATCATGTATGCTCCTAGGGTACTGTTGGTCAAATTGAGTGTCTTTGTGAGGACGTAACAGGGAAAAATCTCTACGTTTCGGAGGCTATTCCATTCACCCTGAACAAATAGTGTACTACATTCAAATGTGAATTTGTTTACTATGGCATAAAAGTAATCATGATTAGTTTTTTTTATGTTAAACATGGGATCCACAACTAGAGCCTGCTTTCAAACATAGGAAACAGTTGCCATCTATTGTTATTATTGTTGACTATTCAGTATCAGTTTACAAGATATCTAATCAGGTCGGGTTTTGTTTATTATTTCAGTAATCAACTTTGCCAAAGATGTTGCCGCCACGTCAACAACCAAGGTCGGGAGTACTGCACACATCTCTATCCCTTGTTCCCGCAGATGGCTCAAATTCTGATCAGGTCCGAGACTCGCCCACAGAAAGTGCTAGTTCACGTGAAACTTGGCCCACATCTGATGCTTTGATGATATCCAAACAGCAGCAACTAGAGAGAGAAAAAGCAAAGGAACGTGAAAACGGTTCTGCTGAACATTCTGTCATCCGCCATATATCAAACTCAGATAAAATGTCTCTCAGAGACATTTCTAAAGAGAGAGTTGATGTTATTGCAGAACGAATGCATCATCTCCCTGATGACTTTTTAGATAAACTAAAAAACGAACTCCGTGGTCTTATTGAAGGAATGGGTGGTCATCAACATAGAGAGGAATATATTTCTCTTCAAAAAGCGGTTCTAAGCAGGCCAGACTTAACAGAAAAAACACTCATCTTAGCACACCGTGGACAGTTGGAAATATTAGTTGCTATCAAAACCGGAATTCAAGCGTTTCTGCATCCAACTGTCAGTCTATCTCAAGCTTCTCTCATTGAGATCTTTCTATACAAAAGGTGTAGAAACATAGCATGTGGGAACCCAATCCCAGCTGACAATTGCACTTGTGAAATTTGCTCAAAAAGGAACGGTTTCTGTAACCTATGCATGTGTGTGATATGTAGCAAGTTTGACTTTGAAGTCAATACTTGTAGATGGATCGGGTGTGATTCGTGTTCACACTGGACACACACGGATTGTGCAATACAGAATGCACAAATCGGCATGGGGCCCACCGTAAATGGAGGAAGCCCGGGTGAGATGCTTTTTAGGTGTCGAGCATGCATGAGGACATCAGAGTTATTTGGGTGGGTCAAAGATGTTTTCCATCACTGTGCACCGTTGTGGGACCGGGAAGCTTTGGTTAGAGAACTTGAATATGTGAGTAGGATTTTCCGAGGAAGTGACGAATCACGAGGAAGGAAACTGTATTGGAAATGTGGAGAACTTGTTGAAAAGTTAAAGAGCGGGGTAGCTGAACCACTGGCTTCCAAAGCAATACTGTCATTTTTTCAAGGTAATCGTTATCCTCGTGTAATTTTTTGTTAAATTGTCTTTTTTAACTACTACGAACTGTTTGAATTCAATAGTAAGTAAGCGCCTTCTAATTATGTTGCGTATTTTACTTATATAATTCTACTTCTGATAACCTGATCTGCTTCAAGTGCTTCTAACTTAAGTAGTGTTTGGATGCGTGTTTTAGAACTTAAAACTGATTAGGTGATATTAGATAATCAGAATCAGTAGAAGCACAACTAAACACCACCTTCTAGTTAAGCACCCGTCTGGTTGGTCAGACCAAATTTCATCTTTTTTTTAATTCTTATTATTTGAAATCTCATTTACTGATTCATTTTGTACTTGAGGCACTATATTTTCTTTTTTTAAGTCTTCATTTTTTGAAAAAATTGCAAATCCACACCAAAACATAAAGTATTATTGTATTTTGTTTTAAATTATATATATATAGTCTTAGCTTTTTTATATTACTTGTGACGTCATTTGGTTCTTAAATTTGGTCTGACCAGCGAACTGATAAGGCGATTGGTTCGATGCCCGGTCCGATTCTGAAAACATTAGCTTGTAGCAAAACTAATAGATGAAATGACCAAAAAGGACATTTTTTTTTTGTAAAAAGAAAGAAGAAATGGAAATGAAAAATTGGTTAATTAGTTGTATATTTAGCCCTTAAACACTTGATTTTAATCCAACAAAACCACAAGGATGCTAAGTAAGTTTCTACTGATGACCCGTGCAGAGTTTGACATAGACCCAACAAAGCATCAAGAAGGCGGGGAAAGCCGACTTATGGCCCCACAAGAAGCATTCAACCGAATCGCCGACGTTGTACAAGAAGCAATAAAAAAGATGGAAATGGTGGAAGAAGAGAAAATACGCGTCACAAAAAAAGCCCGTTTAGCCCTCGAGGCATGTGATCAAGAACTCAAAGACAAAGCCCGTGAAGTAACCGCACTTAAAATGGAACGACAAAAGAAAAAACAGCAAGTCGATGAGCTTGAAAGCATCGTGAGGCTCAAACAAGCAGAAGCCGAGATGTTTGACCTCAAAGCCAGTGAGGCTAGACGCGAAGCTGAACGACTGCAGAGAATCGCGCTTGCTAAAGCCGAGAAATCAGAAGAAGATTACGCAAGCAGGTATTTGAAACAACGGTTACACGAGGCGGAAGCTGAAAAACATTATTTATTTGAGAAAATGAAGTTGCAAGAGAGTTCATCAAGAGCATCACAAAGCAGTGTTGGTGTGAGTGAGCCTTCACAGATGATGATGTATAATAAGATTCAGGATTTGCTCAAGAACATGTATACTTCACCTTCCAAAGGAGATGGTCAATCTGGTGACATCAGGTCGCTTGGGTCTGTTTAAGTTTGGTGTTGGTTGTATTTTCTGTCTGCTTTTTGGATTTTCTTTTTAATGTTTAATTAATATCATTATAACCCAAAACTGAAGTTGTAGTGACTTTGTACTTGTTATGTTGTTTCTTAAGTGTTGTTACTTGTGATAAATCGTTAGACATAATTAATGTATTTTTTTATTTTATTATTGAATGTTTTTGATGGCATGTATAGTTTTTTAATTGATTTGAGATTTATACGGTTCAGTTTACGGTTTATTTGGGTTCAGATTACGGTTTATTTGGATTGTTTAGAACTTTTAACATTGTTTTATCTTTATTATTTAACTTACATATTTTTTGTAATATGGAGTTATGTATATGTAGGACTTTTGTGTCTTATTACAAACTATTTAGAAAAAGATAAAACCGGTTTATATTATCAAAATCAAACTGTTAAACTACCTAGCATAATTCACCCATCCAACTGGTTTGATTTGTCATTTCTTAAAACTAATAGTGGTTTAGAGTAAATTTTTTGTCAAAACTGATAATACTATTGATAAACGTTACTAAAGCATATAGTTAGTAATGGTTGAGAATACATAAATCTATATCTATATGTATACTATATAATAAATGAAAATCATTTATGTCACGTGTCGCGCCCATATCTCTTCTCACCATTTTTTTTCGTCTCTCTCTTATTAAATACACCTCTCTTTTTTTAATAAAGATTTATATTTAAAGAAAAATATTAATTATACTAATAAAACACATTTATTTTAAATTATCTCTTATTTTAAGAAAACTTTGAAATTTATTTATGTAACTTTTGTTTTTAACTAAATATTGATGTAAGTCAGATTATATTAAATAGAAATTAATGTATTCAAACCGTGTAATATACGGGTTTTTAAATATATAAACATTTTATTACTAAGTATATAACATTACATTTTATCAACCCGTGTAATACACGAGGTTTTTAAAATACAAATTTTTTATTACTAAATATATAATATTACATTTTATCAACCTGTGTAATATACGGGATTTTAACCTAGTATGTAAATATATTTGTTCTTTAAGTATAACTAAAAGGAGGGCCCGCGCGTTGCGGCGGCTTCCGAGCGATAGTACTAGCTTTTATACACGCGCGTTGCGGCGTCTTAAACCGCAGAAGAAATTAACGCCCTCGAAAGCTTATAAAATAAAGCAAAAACGTTTAGGTAAACGCACTCTACGCGAAAAGTGCGCATAAGATTTATGGTTATGAATTAAAATGCATTATTTTTTTTTGGCATGAAAACCTTTAAAACCGGCCAAGGGGTGGGGCTACGGGTTTTGAACCCACGTCGCCTGGGTAAGCGTAAACCACGGAGACCACTGCGCCAAAGCCATCTTTTGGTTTCCATTTCCTGCAGCAACTTTTTAAACCAACTCTGAATATGAGAAAATTAAAAAAACAGTAAAAGCATGCATCAACATGCTTGTACATTAGGCTTACCTGCTTGTAACTTTAAAAAAAAATAGAAGCGTATAACGTTACAAAATAATTAAAAAAATTTAAAAGAAGTTATAAAAAAAACCTTTAAAATAATTAAGACAACAAATTTAAATAAAAAAATCAAATTAAGATGCAAAATGCTTAAACCGGAAGCCGGGGGGTGGTGAGAGTTGAACCGGCGTTTACTATGGCAAGGCACGCGTCGGACTAGACTGCAATTTTTTGTTGTTGAGGAACCAACCATTGATTTTATCAAGGGCGGAGGATATAAGAGGCCCGAGGGGGCCCCACCCCCCTCACGATTTTTCGCTCAGAAGTGTTAATATATACGTATTCGGTCGATTTTTCGCTCAGTAGCGTTAATTTATATATATTCGGCCGAAAATTTTATAGTTCCGGCCCCTCCTATATGAAAAAAAAATTCCCGACCCCCCCTGCGAACATTTTCAAGCTCCGCTACTGGATTTTATACGACAAAAAATGTGAATATGAGAAAATAAAAAAAAGTAAGCATCAACATGCTTGTAAATTAGGCTTAGACACTTATAAATTTTAAACGGTAAATTCCACTCACATACAAATTTTGTCTTTTAATATATATATTATTTAAGATCATAATAAAATTCAAATTTTGTGAATAGGAGTTGTTATCCACAATCCTCTCATCAATAAATTATGGACCCAAGTAAAGTCTTTCTTTTTTATTTATTTATTTTATTTTATAAAATAGTATCATTAATATCCTGAATAACTAACATACTACAAAAGAGGTACGCTAGCATTTTAAAGTAAGCTCCCTAGATATAACACAATAATTATGACTACCTACATTAAAAGTATCATTCCACAAATATAAAATTAAAAAACATACATTGAATAAATTGTTTAAGAAAATCTCTATTTAGGTTGATGTTCATACACATTGCCCAAATCTATAACAAAATATTAGGTCTAAAATGTTGTATAATTTAGTTAAGACTTATTTTATCTTTAAGAACATGGGGTATACCAGTGTAATTGTGTCGTGGTGTGATAATAAAGTGCACGCCACGTGGCGCCACGTCACTATCCTCATTATCACACCACCCATCACTTGGCAAGGGGTATACCTGTGTGATTGTGATGGTGTGATAATTAATTGTAGAACGGATATATTGGTTTGAAATGGTGGGATGATTCGCGTGAAAAAAAACCACGCCACAAGGTAACGACGTGATAAAATTTTTGAGGAGGCGGTGTGGGTTATGGATCACGGCGTGAAATGGTTGTCCACCTAGAACCACGACGTGAAATTCTCGGGTATACCTGATGACCTAAATTTTATTTATCATTTAAAAACCTTATACATAGGGGTGTGCATACGAGTCAGACCCGACCAATACGGGTAGACCCATACCCGACCCGTACCCTTTTAAGGCAAAATCTCATAACCGTGACCCGTTTACCTGTATGGACCCGTTTGGCATGCACCATGCATACGTGAACAACAGATGTGGGTGTTGCACACTTCAACAAAGTAAGCACAGTTTGATGCGATAAAGATGGCTTTCGATGTTGCTGTTTACGTATGGGGTCAAGTAAGCACAGTAAAACATATACCTTGCGATGGGGATGGCTTGCAAACTGCCTGGTTATGGAGATGGAGTTGGGTGACCCGTATGCACAGTAAGAGGTGGTGATGAATTGCGTAAAGCCTGTCAGCATGAAGCCTTGCGATAAGGATTGAATGGAAGCCTTGCGATTAGGGGATTAAAACGTGGGATTGGTATTTGGATGGTAAATTCCTCTAATTTTAATCATTGATTCTTAAATATTTTTAAATTTATTAAATTTCAAAAAGATTTTACACATATCCATACAAAATCTACGCATAGTTTCAAATAAATCTGTTAGGAGTATGGATATGGCGGGTCGACGGTTCTAATATGGATGGTACGGTTCTAGACTCGTACCCGACCCGGATCCGTTTAATGTTAAAAACTAGAACAGTAAACACGTACCATAGTTAACTTATAAGGTTCCACACGGGTCGGGTCCTACGAGTTTGACCGGTTTTTCGGGTTTGAACCGAAGAATGCTCATCCCTACTTATACATCTCATATTTTATCTCTATTCAATTAAGTAATATTTCTTTGTTATTTCTTAATTATAACATTAACAAAATACGACTGAACAATTAATCATTTTAGAAAATGGTAATTGAGTCCCTAAATTTCATCCTTATTTTAAAAAATGGTAATTGAGTCCCTAAATTATATCTTATTTTAAAGAATGGGTTAGAGTGTCAAATCATGTAGAAACCTCAAATTTTAATGTGAATGCTTTATCAAAGGAAACCACACCTCAAACTAGCTTTGAATTTTTTTTTTGTTTTTGACTTTTTTTAAAAGAGTTAATTACACGGATAGTCCTTGTGGTATGCCCATATTGCAAGTTTGGTCCCTAAGTTTGAAAAACTACATTGTTGGTCCAACAGTTTGTCAAAACGTAACACGGGTGGTCCTTGGAGTGGATGGCAAATAATTTTTTCTGTTAAATTTTTTAAAATGATCATTATACCTTTAATGTAAAAAAGTTATAAATAAATATAATAAACACTTGTGGGCACCACCCCTTTTCAAATAAATATATCAAAATCTCTTTCTCTCTCATCTTTTCCTGATCATTACCACAAACCCTAGCTCCCCTCCCCCCATCCAGTCGAGACCCAACCTGTCGTCGCCACCGGCAACCACCACCGGCACCCAACGCCACACCACCAAACCACCATCATTACAACCAGTTAAATCACCCCTACCCCCGCCCTTTCTTCTTCCAGCTTCTTCTACCCCACATCAAATCCACCGGCGAAAGCATTCGTAGATCATGATACGGTATCACCGACGGACTTAATCGAACACTGATAGCGTGTTTTAGTGTGTATATAAATATATATATATATATATATATATATATATATATATATATATATATATATATATACATCCCTGGTAATGGCATAAAAACTTGATGTCAAATGCAAGAGATATAATATATAATTTTCTTAATGTTTGGTTTAGAGCTACACAAAATCAAGTTTTAAATTTATAAATTAAAATGATAATTAATTCAACTTAAAACACACACAATAGGCATGTGTACCTATCGCAGCGTAATATATTCTGGGTAAGAACCAAGTATCGAACCATGGACACGGATTCCTAACTCAACCCTCGCTATTGTCTGACTGGAATAATAGGTTGAAAAAGGGGTTTTGTTTTTAAAAACAAGAAAAAGAAAAAAGGAAAGTAATTAGGAATGTCATCTCATTCACGGTGTTACTATGGTTGTTACCGCTTATTAATTAATGTTATAGTTTAATAAGGTTGGTCAAATTACTAATACTAACCCTTTCGATAAGGGAGTTAGCATTTCGTAATGGAAGAGTAGATACAGCCGGCCAACTGTTCCTAATAATTCCCGGGATCCTAACGGAGTCTCAAGTCCGTCGGCTTTCCAGTGATTTATTATTCGGACTAAGATTATCCTGTCGACTGACGTACGTCATGTCGTGTAACTTCTTTTGGAAAGTCGGAATGCACAACTTCCTCCAAAGCTACTTTATGAACGCTCGGACCTAACAATTTATATTCTTAAAATAGTTGTCTTTACTTATAATAATATTTTAAATAAATACAACTTTCATTCTCAAGGTTAAACCTCATGGCTCCCCGCTAGAAGTCCTTTACAAGCCAACACAAGAGAAATACCGACACGAACCACAAGGTCCAGCTAAGACTCGAATGACTCGTTGAATACCTAAACCTTCAATCAACCCATAATGTTAAATATATACCAACTGGGCCCTTGGTAGCACCAAGATTTGTATATAGACCGTACAAACTCGAATAAGCTTCCCAAACAAGAAGTCTTGCTTAAGAAACTTACAAGATTTAAGATCATTAAGTTGGTTTAAAGATTAATTATTCTGGTCTTTTTAAGATAGATTAAAAGAAAGACTTCAAGAACATAGCATACTAAAATACTTCATTAATTAGATAAAGTACAACCAACCCAAGTAACGCAAGAAGACCAGCCACGAATGACCATACAAGTGACTCCACTAACCCTTAGATCTTGTGTGGAAGTGATCCAACACCAAGGGAGAGTGGGCATAGGTTGTTTCTTGTTACTTGAATAAGAAGAATCATTTTATATTACAAAACTAGAAAAACAAAATAAACAAAGAAAGAAAAGCTAAAGAAACGGACCAAAACCGAGAGAGTTTCGGCCCTAGCATACTAGGGCCCTCACAACCCTCAATTCTGGACACCTAAATGCTTGGAATGAGCTTGCTATTTACAGCGAAGTACCATTTTCTTGCACGTGAGGGAATCTGGCAGGCTCAGGGCCACGTGGCAGCGTTTGCACGGGCGTGGGAGTGCATTGCCTTTTTTCTGCTCCTGTTGAATTTTTGACTTTTGGTGTTGACTTCTTATATGCATGATCAATCAATTGGCTTTTAAGTGCTTTTTTCCCCTTGGTTTGAGTGCTTTCTTCATGTTTTTGCGAACTAGGGTTAATTATCCTGATATTTCAAAAAGGAATGAATTAAGAATTAATTCTTATCAAAATGTCTAAAAGTGTGATGAATATGGGGATAATTGTGCATGAAAAACATGTATAAATTATGACATATCAATCACCACAACAATTTCCTTCCTAACCTTACCTCTCATTTCATACATATTGATACAATATCAAGAATTTATTCGATTGGAAATTTGAAATAGAATCATTTCTAGATATCTCAATTATTAGTTTGTAGAAAGACGATTGGTTGATCTCTAGGTGGTTTGACATTTTGACCTTCGTCTCCAATACGGCAACCCACCAATCAATAGACCGTCATCGTCAACCTGTAAACACGTGGAATTTTCAAATTCCAAATCTTCCATTACTTTAGTTTGCCAAACTGGTGTGTGCAAATAGTAATATATTTTTATTATTTAAATGGCCGCACATGTTAAGTTTTAAGGTAATAACAAAAAGAACCAAACTACACACACAATATGAAAGTATACCTATCGGAATACAATATAGTAATGGCAAGTACCAGATATCAATTTGTGGACGTGGTGGATCCTACTACTCGACCGTCTGTTGATATTCAACTGATGTAAAAGGGTTTTTGTTTCAAAGAAACTAATGATTATAAACAAAAAAGGAAAGAAACACGAATTGTGGATTTTGAGAGGTCAGATTGGAGAATTAACCATTTAGACCTTGACACATCTTGATCGGAAAGACTAATTTATTTGGTTTTACTTATGAAAACTATTTAAGGATTTATAATGAAGATTAAAACAGTGTGTGTGTAACATCCCAAAAATAGTAATTTAGTAAATAATAACGTGATAGAACCTTAATCGTCATAAAACAAAAGAAAAACGGATGGGCTTGGCTCCAACAGGCCGAGCGAAGCCCAGGTATATAAAGGCCAAGACAGCCTTGAAGCTCTCATTTTCACCAACACTTGCAAGCTAGAGAGAGAAAGGAGAGTCGGGTCTAGAGAGAGAAAGTCGACGGATCGACACAAAATTGAAGGAGCACGTTACTACTGAGCTCGTGAGCAAAACCTCTGAATCAGAATCACAATCCAGGTAACGATTGTACCTTAAATTGAGTTTTTCTTCGTTTTGGGATTTTTCGGGTTTTAGCTAAATAGGAGACGTTTTTATGGATAAAACTTGAAAATAAGCTTAAAACTAGCATCTAGAGTTAAAACCGCACCTTTTGATCAAAGAAAGTTGTAAGATTAGCATGATCGGATTAACATGCAAAATTTCGGACTTGTCCAGAAAACAGGTGCTGCGTACTTATCAAGTACGCAGTAGGGACGTCCTGCGTACTTACCAAGTACGCAGGTACGCAGGAGAAAGATCCTGCGTACTTACCAAGTACGCAGGTACGCAGGAGAAAGATCCTGCGTACTTACCAAGTACGCAGGTACGCAGGAGAAAGACCATGCGTACTTACCAAGTACGCAAGAAGAATGCTCTGCGTACTTATCAAGTACGCATGAGCAAGGCCCTGCGCACTTACTAAGTGCACAGGCAGCAGACCAGTAAGTAAAGTCAGTATGTTTAGAATGATTGAACCGTCAGAGTCGGGGTTGGGTCTGATGTGTATTTAAACTACCTAATTCAGATCGTACGTGACGTTGTTGGACCTTTGTTTAGGACAACCAAGACTAGCTTTTCAGGTGAGTTCTATGTGCCCCCTTCTATGTTATGTGCAAATGTTTTCAAATGTTTTAGGGCTGAAATGTATACACTAAATAAATAAATAATATGAATGCTAATGTGATCATACGTGATATACTAATATATATTTTATATATATATACGAAAATGAATTATGCACAAAGAATGAATCGTATGATTATATAGAATGAATGAAAGAATAACACAATGTGTAAGAATGAAATCTTGCTTTATATCCATGTATATATTGCTTGACAAGTATAAGAAAAAGTTATGGACGCTTCGATGATAACGGCTACTTTGGTAGACGGACGACCACGTGACTATTTTGTAACCGGGACAAATACGTTCCTTCATCAGCTAGGACGTACGAAAGCCATTAATGGACGGTCGAAGCAAATGGCATATTATGAATAGTAAAACGGTTGCATAAATAATAGTCATATGGGAAACGGATACCTTCGGGTAGACGGGCGAATTACGGCCTACGACGGTAGGACGGTTGTAAGTCTTGACGGATGGACACAAGTTGCCGGACGGTTGTAAGAATAAAATTACGGACGGACACTAGTTTCCGGACGGTTGTAAGAATGGCGGGCCATGACGATGGACTGTGGCGTTTGTCTTTGTGACATTCGCAAACAAATGACGGGTTGATCACCCTTAAGTATATGACACATGAAAGTTAAGAAAAGAAAAGGTGAATGCATATATATATGTAATCACAAAAGAAAGATGAAAGAAAAGCAAAAGTTATGAATACGTATATTTATATATATATGTAATCACAAAAGAAAGATGAAAGAAAAGAAAAAGTTTATGAATACGTATTTATATATATGTAATCACAAAAGAAAGATGAAAGAAAAGCAAAAGTTATGAATACGTGTATTTATATATATGTAATCACAAAAGAAAGATGAAAGAAAAGCAAAAGTTATGAATGTATATAATTATGTATACTTATAAAGAAAAGAATGATCATACTTAATAGTTTTAAACTAAAACTCACCAGCGTTAGCTGACTTTTAGTATAAATTTCAGGTACAGAAAGGAAGGGTCGTGCGAAGGCGTGAAGGTTACCCGGCACGAGACTGACATCCCACTTTTATTTATGTTAAGACAATGTTATGTTTCAATTGTTAAGACTTCCGCTGTTATGACATGTAATTTGAATGTGTTTGCTTCCGCTACTTCTGAATGTTTTAAATTTAAGTTCAGTAATTGCGACTATGTTTATGAGTAAACCCAACAAGTGAGGTCACCCGGGAAGGGGGCCTTACAGTGTGAAGTGCTAGAACATACATTAACCCAGACCAGGTAATTAATCTCACAAAACCAGAACAATAGTGTTAACACACACTAAAACCCTAGAATTATGAAGCAAGTTTGATTAAGATTAACTTATGACTCAGTATTTCTCAATTACAATTGGATAGATAAGCGCCCTAAATATTTACAACCTATTACCAATTAAACTAAGAAAACCATAACAAGTTCAAAGACTCTTTTATTCAGATCTAGTTCCAAGGTAGTTCACACATTTCACCTATCCTATCTCTGATTTATCTATTACCTGTTACAGTCAAGCCTCAAATTATAACTGCAGTTTTACAACCCAAAGATAGCACATATTAGACTTACCACGCATAACTTCATAGAAGATAACAACATAACCACGTAAATCAGATCCAAAATGAATACAAACATGCATCCATACACATCATAAGCAATCAAAAACTGAACTTCACTAAAATCACACAATTATATGTAAAAAACAAACATTCAATCAAACCAATACAAGAATCATCTTAGCCTAAATGGCTACTGTGACATGTCTGATTTTTATGTATGATTTTATTTGATTCTACTTTGTAATCTATTGCGAAATATAATGCTATGAAACTTTAGAACATCATATTATTTGCAATATCATTCAATTCAAACCTCTAAGCCTTGCCTAAGTTAGTATTATATTGCACTTTAGAACGACTTACTGTGATTCTATATCTGATTCTTGTATTCATTCCCGAACTTGCTACTTATGGTAACTTTGGATGCCATAGATTCAATATAATCCTAAATAATTAAGGTTTGTAACTTTATTAAACTTATATAAGACTTTAAGTACTAAACTTACATATACGTAAATTTCAAGGTTTCTTTTGTAACGTCTTCGAAATCTGGTTAATTATTGTAAATTATCTAATTACTTTTTTTATTAATTATTATTATTATTAAAATTTTCGGAATTTTTATTAATAAATATATTTATTACTTAAATGAATAAATCAATTAAATCCTATCTTAAATAAATAAAAATATTATTTTATTATAAACTAATCTTATCCTAATCCTAATTAACAAAATATTAATATTATCTCTTTTTCTTTTCTTTTTTAATTGGACGTAAATCCCATTCACCCCTATCTGTTTTTTTTTTGTTTTTTTTATTAAATTAAATAAACTATAATAAACTATTTTAATTAATTTGCAAATCCTAATCCAACAAACGAATTGATTTTTGTGAAAAAAAGTCGGTAGTCCCACCCTCTAAATAGAGGCCTTATTCCTCATTTATTGTTCGCAACTCAACGATCCTCTAGGACTCTCTAGCAGCTAAAGGTCCGTTCATCTCATATTTTGAAAGATTCTAGCTTAAATTCTTCTATTCAAAGTAAGTTCTTATTGTGTTCTTACTTGTTCATACTTTTTCTTTCAAAATTCTTCATAACTGGCTTAGATCTATGATTTCCTAACATGTTTATGTTATAATCATAGATCTAATCCAAGATTAAAAGCTTGTTTAATCAAAATTGTTCAAACTTTTATTTAAAAACTTGATTTTGATTTTTATTGTTTTCTTTCAAATTCTGAAATTATGTTTCTACTAAAACTCTTTTTTTTTCAATTAAAAAGCCGCTAATATTCAACTTATTTCATTCTATCCCTCCTAAATTCATATTTATACTTTCAACCCTTATACTTTCTAACTTTAAAATTCACACCCTAAACTTGGTCTAGTATACAAATAGAGTAACTTTCAAACTGATATGTAGTTAGCTGGCAAACATTAAGGTTCTGGCTAAGAAAGACGGGGTTCTGATCCGACCAACTCTTTCCTGGGTACTTTTCTGTTGGAGGTGCTACTCTGGAATGATAACCACTCTAGTATACAACAACCACTTTCACATAATTAGACTATTACCCCCCTTAACTATCCTAAACTTGTCTTCTAACTTAAACAAACTTACTTAGGAAATCCTTAAGGCATCTAATCCAAGTTACATCAAGTTCAAGTTCAAGTTCAACCCTTTCACTTGCAAGGTGAGTTCATAACTCCTCTTTTATTTCTACTTTGGGGTGGAAAACATGCTCCTATATCAAATGGAAACCAATTTCTTGAGTCAAAACTATACTTTTGCAATCAATAACAAACTTTCTAATTCTAGTAAAACTAAACTGATTTATACATGTTGCTATTCTATGTCACTTTTTACTACAAAGTCTCTCTTACTTTCTAAAACCTACACAACCATTAACTTCGGGGAAGCCACGGGAGTACGTAAATAGATCTATTGGCCTGACTTGCCCATCCGGTCAGTGGCAGACTTAGGTAGGGAGGAGGGGGTTCACCGGAACCCCCGAGTTTCAAAATTATAATAGAACGCTATATAAAAAAACTGTGGTGAACCCCTAAAAAAATATAAAGTGAACCCCTATCTTCATCGACGGGAAGAAGAAAAAAAAATAACTGGATTTTCTGGCGGAGGATGTCGCCGGAGTTTGAGGTTTGCCGGGTTGAGGTTTGTCGGTGTTGAGGGAAGAAGAAGTAGAAATAAGTTTTGGCGTTTAATATTAGACTTTTTGAACATCAATTATTTAATAAATGAAAAAGCTAAATATAATATTTTATTATTTTATTATATAGATAGCTCCGTCAGAGAGAAAGAGAGAGATCAGAGAACAGTGACAATTTATTTTTATTCATAGCTCCTATTAAAATTATATTATTATTATTTTTATTCAAGACTCATATTTGAAATTATTCTTTTTTTAACAACTCCTAGAAATATTCAATTTCTTTTTTAAGTTTTCTCTTTTAATTGTTATATAGTTTGACATATAAAATATAAGTCAAATTCAGTTTTTTTTTCTTTTTGGTTATTTGAGTACTTTATTATATATATATTTTTTATTTTTCATTTAAATGGATTTATTTGTTTTTAAATTAGGTAAGCTATTTTCCGACTTTTAAGTTTGTTATAGTATTTTTTTAATATTTTTAAGTTATTAAATTATTTATTATCTTATCCGATTCTTGAATCATGTCCGACTAGTGAACCTCTGAAACGTCCGGTTCACTCTCTGATCCGGTTCTGAAAAAATTGCTTTTACTACTTTAAGAGTTTAATTTTTAGTTATTTTGATATATGTTTATGTTTTAAGTTAGCTTATTTTTTTTTATCTCCGACCGGTCCTACCAGTGAACCTCTGAACCTTACCCGACCCGAAATTTTTTATGTCCGGCCCTATGAAATTGGAACAGCTAAAAACAGTGAACCCCTTGGAAAAAATTCCTGAATCCGTCACTGCATCCGGTCCTCGGGTTGATGCATGCCAATCAATTCCGAGCGTCCTTCAAGTTATGGATTCTGATCAACTTGGAAGGAGTTGGGTGTTTAGAAACTGCATTCTTGACACTTACACTATAGTCTAACATCCCGACAAGGTGTTGAATGGGAGAGCTATCGATCACTAGGGCTGGTTGTGGACTCATGTATAATAGTTTAAATTACTTGGAATACGAAACTTGTTTATGATTTGCATCTTGTTATCTATTACTATCTATCTATCTATTAAATCCTATGTTTTCACCAACTTTTTAGTTGACCTATTTTAACATGTTTTTCATGTGAAGCTAACTAGGATGTTGATAAGCTTATGCTAGTATCAAGGACTATGCCTTAGTGGACGTAGCTAGACATTAACAAAAGAAGACTTATTTGTTCTATTTGTTTTGTTTGATTTTTTGTAATCAATGTAATCAACTGGTCAATTAATAGAAATTTCTTTTTAATCGTGTTTAATGATTCAATTACGTCGCTCCCTCGTATTTTCGCCTTGGCGGGGGTGTGACAGCTACAGAAGTTTAGCCTAACATGTTAAAATATGAAACAAACACATATCTGGATGAAGACATGGATGGTATAGAAACTGAAAACGAAAGCAAACCGAATCGATCTACGCGTTTAAACGCAAACCGAATGACCAGATCTTCAATCTTCAAGCCTCCGGACCTCCGGATCTTCACTTCTGACTCCAATGGTTCTCCTCAGCCTCCAAATCATGATCCCAAGCTTTGTGGCCGTCACTTTGCTTAAATAATCACAAAATAGGGTTTTTGTGTCGGCCGGCATACGGGCTGTGTGTTCATTAAACAGTCCTTCGCGCCTAAATCTTCGCTGGCCGTACCTTGTCAGACGGATACGGGCTGGGTCATCCATGTATGGGCCGTACGGGCTTCAGCATACGGGCCGTACGGGCTTCAGCATACGGGCCGTACGGGCTTTAGCATACGGGCCGTACGTACTCCTGGTCTTAACTTCTTTCTCCAACTTCTTCCAGCAACTTCACTTCTTAACAAATATTGCTTCCTTAGCATCAAAACCTACAAATCATGAGTTAATGCAATTAGATATCAATTCTTATCCAATGAAAACAATCCAAAGTGTAAGAAAATATGCATGAAAAAGTTGTGTAGTTTAGGACACATCACAAACCCCTTAATTTCATAATCCAAACTAACTCTGATCCTTTTCCAGAACCAAATTCAAAAAGTATTCATAACCAGTTCTTCCAATCCCACCCATGACGTTAGGCTTTGCAACAGTGGATTGATTCACCAAAACCCCTTTGGTTTGAACTCCATGGATTCATCCATGGTTTTGCTTCTCTTTCATGAAGTCTACCCCGACACATACATACACCCCCACTTGCAACTGAATCTCTCTTGAACGGATTTTTCTTGAGGGTACCGATGTTAAGAACTGAGTTTTTCAAAGGTGGGTTTTTAGTTGTAATTCACTGATGCTGATCTTCTCATCGTAGTTAATTAGATTCTTTCGATCCATCTGGGTAAATAAGATTCATCACCGGATGCTTAATAACCTTCTTCAACAACAATATTTGCTTGAAAGTCATGAAAGTCGCTGGAGTTGCTAGGTCGTCTGGTCGGAGAAAAATGAAAAGAAGATGAAGTGGGGTGGGGACATGTGGGGCGCACTTCTTATTTATGTATTTTTTTATTAATTATTTTGTGTTTTAGAATTAAGGATAATTTGATATTTTTTAAAAATTTGAAAAAAAAAATTAACGTCCGTCCATTTCCAGGACCACCTGTATTACGTTTTGACAAACTATTGAACCAGTAATGTAGTTTTTCAAACTTAGAGACCAAATTTGCAATATGGGCATACCACATAGACCATCCGTGTAGTTAACTCTTTTCAAAAGTTAACTTATTTGACATCTTCCTTCATTTTTACTCACAACTAGGAGTGTGCATGGGTTGTTTTTGGGTAAAACCAAACCCCATATCGAAAGTTTGGTTTTTGGTTTTTTGAAAACCATTCGGTTTCGGTTTTTATCATGGGTTTGGTTCGGTTTTACCAATTGGACTAAAATTTTTTGGGATAAAAGAAAAATGACCCAAAATAATGAATTTGACTTTGAAATTTTGGGCCTAAATTTTTTTGTTAATTAATGATTAATTGATTATTACACATTTTAGCCTAAAATTTGTAGGCTACACAATTTATTAGTTTCTTATAAAATACTTAACGATAAAAAATAAACATTATAATCCATAAATTCAATAACAAATATAAATATTAACTTACTATTAATGCAAATATGCGTAACATAAATATGCATACACGTTTAAAATAGAAGCACACAACACAATATAATATATTTTACGAAATACGTATTTACACAATATATTATAAAAGTTTATATGCATACGCTCGGTTCGGTTTTTTCGGTTTTCAAAAAATACAAAACCTAAACCGAACCGTAATTTTCGGTTTTTAAAAAACACAAAACAAAAAGTTAGTTATTAGTTTGGGTCGGTTTTTTCGGTTAATTCGATTTTGGTTAAATTAATTCGATTTTTCCTCACCCCTACCCACAACGATCACAATGATTCTATTTATTCATTATATAACACACTTTATTGTAACTCTTAAGAAATTAAGGTGTTATAATTCTTACCTACTTATTGAGATTTCATCCCTTAAATCACCTCTTAAAAACAACCACTAAGTATTGTTGTTACATCATAGTATCAAAATCCTCTTCTATGCCATTGTCAAACCTTTACAAAACCAATATGTTTGTTCTTAACCGCTTAATCTTTCTATCAAGAACAATCACATGTTCTTCAACATAGTTAACCTTCATATTAATATCCATATAACCTTACCATAGTTTCATCAACTAACCACTACCTTAAAGCGTGTTCGATATTATATAGCTTTTACATTGTATTTATTTAGAACGCCAAACACATACACACACCATCTAATCATACTCTTAAATCTACACCAATGTCCACTATAAGACTCGAACCCTCAACCTCCTCACTATGTACACACTTGGATACTATTGGGTTACAAACCCTTGGTCATCTATATTATCGTATATAATATTTTAAAGCAAACAAACAAACAAAGCCAGTGGAATCCTACTCATAAAGTAAGATTTGAGGTTGGTGAGATGAAGACAAATCTGACCTCTATCTCAAAGGATAGAAAGGCTGCTCCCAGAATGAGCTCTAACTCAAAAAAGCAAACCTTTTTTTGAAAGAATGTATAACCTGTACAGAGAACCATTATTAGAAATCGAAACAATATATGAACAATAATGCATAAAAATCGCTAATACTAAGGTAGCTTAGACTAAGACACACCTAAGATTACCAGACCACCTAGAAGCTAGAGGCACACCTAGACACTAAAAAGCACTCATACACCTAACGACAGACCTAAAACTAAGTAGCCACCCTCACCTACGACTAAAGGTAATCTAAGTGAAGTGTAAGCTAAAGTACGAGAGGCCCCGGTGAATATCGAAAACTATGCGCTCCTCTAAAAAGCCCTAACTTTTATCCGACGTCTCCAAAAACTCCTATCACGGATCATATCCTCGGAGAGGTGCATGTCTATCTGTTCGTCCCATGTCAGTCGTGGTTTGCGTCTGCTCATCTTTCCCTCTACTTAGAAGGCTTCCACTCTCCTTACAGGTGATGTCATCTATCTCCTCCGAACATACCCGAATCATCTCAATCTCCACTCTTGTATTTTATCTGAAATGCGTGCTACCCCAGTTCTAGCCTTAAAAACTTTATTTTTTATCTTGTCTAACCTTTTGTGCCCACACATCCACCTCAATATTCTCACATCTGCTTTCTCCAGCTTTTCCCCTTGTGTCTTCTTTATTGCCCAACAATCGGTTCCGTATAACATAGCCGGTCAGAATGCAACTCTATAACGTATTCCATACAATTTACGACGACTATAATATAACGTAAACGAAAATATTATATTACATAAACCTATAAAACGTTATGTTAAAATACTTACGCTGTGTTTTCAAGTGTTTTTTAAGGGGAGAAATGAAAGGAAGTAAATAACATACAAAAATTTATGTAATGAGTTTTTTTTAATGAAAAGAACTAGGTTATAAACCCGGTGTATTAAACGAGTTGAATAATTCAATGTTATATACTTAGTAATAAAGATTTACATATTACATAATTTGTTAATACAAATTCTAGAAAATGTTATATAGTTATTTTTTTAAAATGTTTTATAAAAATAATGAAACAAATGTTCACTTTATAAAAATATTTTATGAACAAACCTATTTTTTTAAATAATTTTTTTTTATAATAATAATTATAGAAATAAGGAAATAAAAAATTATAAAAAATAATTAAAAATTTTATATAATTAATAAAAGAGAAGTGAGAAAAAAAAAGATGAGAATGTATAAAAAAGTGACAAGTGTTCATCAAAACCTTTATTTATTAAATAGTATAGATACAAAGTTCCTCTGAACTCCGGAACTCGGGATATTTTTTTTGAACGGCGTGCACTCAACTGACATGTCTCAACAGGGAGGCTCGGGATAACTACGTTAGAGACGGAGGAATAAGCGTCACTAAAAGTCGTATAATAGTCCTCTATCGCGCGAGAACACGGTATTTATAATAGACCCCTATCGCCGCCGACTGACGACGGCAGACGGCCCATAGAAATCCTCTTTACGTTATCTACGGTTGTTGTGTTCCAATTTCGTGCCTCAATTTTCCAAACAAAGCACCTAAACTTTCAATTTCTACGATCAAATTTACGTCTGAGTCACCAATCGATTCCAAAATATGTCGGAGAAATTCTCTGCTACACTAAGGATCGGCGACCTCAATGATTTTATCGCACCGTCACAAGGCTGTGTTGTTTCTATGAAGTCCGGTTCCGCTCGGCTTGTTGATAAACCGAAGGTTTATATTATCTCTCCTTTCTGAACCCTAGGTCGTTAGTTAGGTCACGATGATTCTCTATTGTAAATTGAACTGTGATGCTTGCCGTAGTTCATTAGTTGTGGTGCAGTTTAGCAATTTCTAGCAATTTTAATAAAAAAACTTGCTTCAAGATATATTAAGGATGACTTAGAACATGAAAACAGTGATAGTCTGTGGTTTTATTTAGAAATTACAAGGAATTTGTAGCCCTGGCCTAAGTTATGCTACTGTTCTATTCGAATTGAAATTGAAATCAAAGAAGTCTAGTCGTAGGCGGTTCTTAAACGTTCATATGATAAAATAGGTTCTTCTAACGGACAAATTTAAGTCATGCACTAGTTTTTACAAATGACTAAAAGCTATAAGTTAGATTACCGCCTCTGTTTCAATCAAAGTGTTACACCTTTCTTACAAATTCCAACAGAGGTGATAATCTTCCAAACAATGGTGGACCGGACGAAGCCTTTCTAGACCTACCATCAGGTCAATCTAACAAAGAAATGGTAAAGAATGGGTTTTTGTCCGATGCGGAGGTTTTCGTACATGCGAAACAATCAGTAGACAACCTGCACTGATCTTGCCATATGGTTGTTTTACCCTTTCAATGGGGGTGGAAAGTTTCAATTGGGACCTTTCATCGTAAGCTTAGGATTGGGAAAGTATAATGATAGGGGAGCATGTTAGCAATTGGGAATGTATAATGTTAAGGATCAGTAACGTTAGTGGATTTTAAAGGCGGTTTGTCTATCTCAACATGTTAAGGGAAAATGCTCAACACTTAGAGAATTTGAACTCATGAATGGAACTAGACCAGCAGTGTATGCTCCCCTATCTTTCCCTTAGCACCATCCCTAACACCAAATTCTTAACGTTATATCTCCCCAAGCACGAACTTTTCCCCTATCTTTCCTAAGCTTATGATGAAATGTCTCAATTGAGACTTCCCACCCCCATTGAAAGGGTAATACAACCATATGGCAAGATCAGTGCATGCTCCGCCTAGTGCTGGTTTCGCATGCACGTAAGCGGCCACACAGCATTTTACCATTTGTTTGTTAGGTTGACCTGATGGGAGATTTAGAAAGGCATCATCTGGTCCACCATTGTGACCATTGTTTGGAAGGGTATCACTACCGAATCTGTAGGCAAGGTGTAACACTTTGATTGAAACAAAGGTGCTAATCTAACTTATAGCTTTTAGTCATTTGTAAAAACTAGTTCATGACTTAAATTTGGCTGTTAGAAGCAACTATTTTATCTTATGAATGTTTAACAACTACATACGACTAGAGTTCTTTGATTTCAGCTTCAATTTGAATGGAATAGTAGCATTTTTCTTGCACCAACTGTCAGTGTGTGCATGTGTCACAAAACTTGGGCCAAACCCATTACTTTTAAAGATAAATGTAAAATGCTATAATTTATGTGACAGAAAATTAGACTCGACATTATGCAATTCTTCTTTTTTATAATTTATTTACCAAGTGATTTTTCTTGGACAGAAGCTAGCAAAAACAGTACCTGCTGCAGAAACACTTCAAACAGATCCAGTAAAAATATCACTCAAGGATTGCTTAGCCTGCAGGTAGCACTTTCTGATTTTTAATAATTTATTTACCAAGTGATTTTTATACATGTGCTTTTATCTAATTCTCTCCATCTTCTGACAACTTTTTTGATGAAAGTAATTAATTAAATTGGTAATATTGCTGTAATCATGCAGCGGGTGCATTACTTCTGCAGAGACTGTTATGCTAGAGAAGCAAAGCTTGGATGAGTTTCTTTCTAATATAAACAGCGGAAAAACCGTTATAGTCTCTCTTTCGCCCCAGTCCAGGGCTTCTATTGCTGTGCATTATGGTCTTTCTCCAGTTCAGGTAGATTTCTTTACATAAAGAATCATTTTACTGCCATGTGAATATTTTACAAAAGCCATGGTTGAATTTGTTCTTTTGCTATATGAATTAGATGTATGTTAAATACATCTAGTGGATTTAAAGGTAATTATGAATGATATGTTTTCAGGTTTTCAGGAAACTAACCACATTGTTCAAGTCATTGGGAGTTAAAGCCATATTTGATACCAGTTGTAGTAGAGATTTGTCTCTTATTGAATCTTGTAATGAGTTCATATCACGTTATAAACAAAGCCGTTTAGATGACAAAAAGGAATCTAAATCATTTCTACCCATGATATCCTCTGCATGCCCAGGTATGCTTACTTACTTACCTTTCTGCAGATTTTGGATCTGTTTATATAAAACCTTGCATCTTTAATAGTAAATGTTTTTAATATATTTCCAGGTTGGATATGCTATGCTGAGAAAACGCTCGGTTCGTTTGTTTTACCATATATTTCTTCGGTTAAGAGCCCCCAACAATCCATTGGAGCTATCATTAAGCACCATTTATGCCAAAAATTAGGCCTTCGGTGAGCATCTTTCCATTTACGCGCTTGACTAGTTGCATGTTTTTTTTTGTAGATGTAAACAGTTAAATTGTATTGTTATATGCTTACTCCATTTTTTTCTTTTTGCATTAATTATGCAGGCCAAGTGATATTTATCATGTGACAGTGATGCCTTGTTATGACAAAAAGCTTGAGGCTTCCAGGGATGATTTTGTTTTCCAAGACCAATCTTATCAAATGACTACAGAGGTAGATTCTGTGTTGACAACCGGAGAGGTTTTAGATTTAATACAGGTAATCCAATCGTTTTTTATGCTCATAATAGTGTAACATTTTTTATAATTATTATCTTTTAGTACCTCCCGTGAACATGTCAATGTACAATTTTGCACATAATTTAAGTAAATTATTTGTCTAATGAATATCCAAAACAAATAGATTAACCTTGTAATGATGATAATGGGTAAATAAGTCATTTAACTTGGTATCTTTCCGAATAAGAAAATGTTTCTGTTTTATGTTGGTTCTGCAGTTAAAATCAGTGGATTTCAGCAATATGGATGAGTCTCCTCTTGATAAATTGTAAGCAGAATTAACATTAGCGTCTTCAGACTTCACCCTCTTTGAATTTCTTTACAAAAAAAAAATAACATTCATGTTACCATCTTGCAGATTATCCAATGTCAGTGAAGAAGGGAATCTTTTTGGGGTAAGGGGAAGCTCGGGAGGATATGCAGATACAATATTCCGTTATGCTGCAAAAACACTTTTCGGTCGTGATATCAAAGGGCCTCTGGATTTCAAAACCGTAAGGAACTCTGATTTCCAAGAAGTTACTTTAGAAGTAAGTTCTACTTTTAATTAATTGTTGGATATAAAGTGGCGAGCTTGCTGAATTTAACAAAATTTTATAAATGAAAAAAAATTAAAATCAATATAAATTTGCAGGTAGATGGTAAAACCGTATTGAAGTTTGCGCTATGTTATGGTTTCCGGAACTTGCAAAATGTAGTGAGGAAACTTAAAATTGGAAAATCTGATTACCACTACTTAGAGATCATGGCTTGCCCTTCAGGTATCTTTCAGCAAAATCATTTCAATCAATCAATCGTACCCGGTATAATTCCACTCATAGCAGAGCTATTGGTAGGGCCTGGGAGTGTGTGATGGGGGCAAACCTTACCTCTATCCTAGGGAATAGAGACTGAGACCCATAGCTCCAAAAACCTCCTTTTATTAGTATAGTATACCACTCCGGATAGCATAAAATAACTAAGAGCATCAGAGCAAACAACCGTACAATTTAAGCAGAATCATTTATTTTTCTATTTTAGCAATTTCAGCTTTGTTTTTCTCTTTTTTTATTTTTATGCTTTTGGAAAAAAATAAACTAGATAGAGTGATGGTCAGAGGTGGTAAGATAAGTAGTCGGGTGACGGTTCAAAATGTACTCGGGTTGAAATTGGTTGTATTTTAGTACGGCCCAAAACAGGCGGAGATGTGTTGACGTGCAAACACTTTCTTGTCTTTCTAAAAAATATATTGTATAAATAATTAAGTGTTAAATATGATTACAAAGTGATATGCATACAATAAAATGTGTTTTTATTCTCTTGGTGAACCCTGAACAGGGTGCTTAAATGGCGGTGGCCAACTCAAGCCAAAACCAGGACAATCCGGTAAAGACTTGATTCAAGCATTGGAGACAGCATATATGGAAAATGTAAGTATTGAAAATTCACCATCTGTTAACTTGATTATTATCGAGAGGTGTCAAAACGAGCCGGGATGGGTAACATGTCAGAACGGGCCGGGCTGGATTGTATGCCAAGCACCTAACACATCTTTGTCTATTTAACAATATTAATTTAAATATTTGAATAATGATAATTCTCAGGTTTTGGTAGCTGACCCATTTGAAAACCCGATTGTGAAGATCTTATATGATGAGTGGCTGGACCATCCTGGTTCTGAAAAAGCAAAACGACACATACACACAGAATACCACCCAATCGTAAAAAGTATTACTTCTCAGTTAAATAACTGGTGACGCATAAATCTTTCGTCTTTTGCTCTGTACGCGTTTCCTTACTCCTGCTGCTGGTGCTCTGCTCGTCTCTAATCTTCATTTTCAGCTCTAAAATTTTGGCCAGTCACAAATTTTGACAAATGCAATAGATTTTATCGCACGTGAAATATGTTGCAATACTCGGAAAGGGAAAGGAGACGATTGTCGTCTTTCTGATCTCCATGTATTTTGTATGGTTTTGGTATATGTTTTAGATGTAGTTTTATAGTATTTCTTGGTAATCAAGAACACGAATTATGGATGAACAAACTATGAATTTGATAAAATTGCTGTAATTTTGTTCTTCGTTGCGAATTTGTTCAACACAAAATACATTGTACGGTTTTTGGGTTTATAACCCTAATATGAACAGACGCGATGTTTAACCAAACAACACAACCAGTTTCTAACTTACAAATACAAACTTTAGTCCCTTTTACTTTATATATATACAAACTTCACTCTAAACTTAATTTTTTAGTATTTACAAATTTAACCCATACTAATATTTAGTTTATTATTTCAATAGTATTTGGGTGAGAAGCGCATGCTTTGTAAGTTAGAAACTATTCACTCCTTTCTTGAACTCAAGATTAATAAGAACTTTTTTTCCTACCTAAGTTTGGTTAGAAAATTCTCATATCCATTGTTCAGAACATAGGTACTCTCTTGTCTGTGTCTCTCTTTTTGTTAGGGGTCACCCCTCATTTTAAGTCCATTCCCCTTCCTAATTTTTATAATTTAACCAAAAAAACATTATTTTTTTTTAAATTTATCTTTCATCTTCTAAAAATCTTGCACATCTCATTCATTATATCTATCTCTATTCAATTTTTTTTTGAACGACCAACAAAAACTTAAATATATAAAAGACAGTAAGTTACCTGGTAGATAGCCAACGAATTACATCACCAAAAGGACATTCAGTCTGGTAACCAACAAAAATAAAACATCAATATAACCAAAGCCCACTCACCCCAGTTACAGTACACCCAAGCTACACGAAATTAAACATTCTCCAATCCTCCCATATAACAGCTTTGCTTCTCGAACGACTCATGATCACAGGAAGCCTAGAGATTTTACTTCTTCAATTAGATTTGCAAGAGAGCTAGACTTGTTATCAAACACCACTTCATTTCTCGCATTCCATAAACACCATAGCGTTGTTAGTATAATAGCATGAATTATCTTAGCCACTTTTTAAAAAACCTTTAGAACATTATGCATCTCCAAAAAATCCCAGGTACAAAAGACATATATTGATGAAATTTTACACCACTGAGAAATGATTTGCCAAATGGATTGAGCAAAATGGCAAGCGACAAAAATGTGTTCCACCGTTTCACCACAATCCACACACAACTTACACAAGCCCGATCGATCAACAATGTTTCTCGTTGCTAAAGAATCCAATGTTGGCAATCTATCCAGCTCGGCCCTCAAAGCAAGGATACCTACCTTCTTCGGAACCTACTTATTCCACGTCATCACATAGTTAAATCCCACACCATTTAAGTCTTGAATTCGAGCCTTAATACTCTTGACCATCCAGCTCCCTCGTCCATTTGTCCCTAGTCGAAGACAAGGACACCAAACTAATAAGCAGAGACAACTGATCTAACTCCCTTTTTTCATCCAAAGAAGCCGGGAGTTTGGACGACACCCATCGGCCCCTTAAACCAGTCGAACCAACATCGAGACGGTCCGTCACACTACATTCCTTGAACGCTTCAAGAGTAAAAATATTCGGGAATCTGGATGACAAAGGCTCAGGGCCAATCCAAACATCCACCCAAAACATAATATCCGAACCACAACCAATAGTACCCCTTATCGATTTTTCCAAGTCCACACCCAACTTAGCTAACTCACTGGAGACCCTAAAAATTTGTTTCCACGGTCCCGGGTTTGAAAGCTTAGTTGGAATAAAATTCCACGACCGTGAATTATGATGAATTAACCAAATAAACTTTCTCCACAACCTGTATTTTTCTTCCTTAAATCGCCACCTCTATTTTGCAAGCATCGTAAGGTTTGCGTTCCTGATTGAACAAAGCCCCAATCCTCCAGACTTTAAAGGGGAAACAACTTTCTGCCAAGAAACCCAATTTACCTTAGCCTTGTCCTTCGATCCACCCCAAAAAATACTCTACATAACCGATCCAAAGCATCCAGAACACCGACCGGGGCTCGAAAAAGAGAGAAGTAATATGTCGGTAGTGAATTCAAAACCGATTTAATCACCGTCACCCTACCCCCGAACGATAACTGTTTAAATTTCCAAATAGACAACCGCATTTTGAAAGTATCTATTATCGGTTTCCAAGACTTAACCAGGTTCATATTAGCACCAACTTGCAACCCGAGATGATTAAATGGAAAAACCTCAACTCTGCACCGAAAAAAAGAAGCCAACTGTGACAGCTCATGATTTTCCACACAAAACCCAAACAGGCTGCATTTTGCCAAATTTATTCCAAGACACGAAACTAAATAAAAACACCGTAAAATTCTGCACAAGTTTAAGGCATTTGTTTGAGACCACTCACCAATGAAGATGACATCGTCAACATACATAAATGAGACAACTACGACCCGGTTGAACCACACCTCAACCCACGAAAAGACCAATAGAGCTTGCCTGTTTCATAATTCCAGAAAGCGTCTCCATAGCAATTATGAAGAGGAGAGGAGATAATGGGTCTCCATGCCTCAATCCTCGAGAACACGAGAACTCACGGGTTGGAGAACCATTCACCAAGACTGAAAGCCGGGCAGAATCAAAAGACGCCAAAATCCATTTTCGCCATTTATAGGGAAAACTCATTTGGTCCATTATCGAATCTAAAAACCCCCCAATTAAGTGAATCATACGCCTTTTCAATATATGAAATTTAAGCAACATACCCTTCTTTTTGATCTACACATCCACGATATTAGCTCATTTAACACCAACGAACCATCAATTATGCTTCTATCAGTTAGAAAGCGGATTGCTCTTCCGAAATCAAATTCCGAATGACCCCTTTAATCCGGTTAACCAAAACTTTAGAGACGATTTTGTTTATATACCCGATAATACTGATGGCCTGAATTCCTCTAGCCCCCTTGGGCCCTTAATCTTCGGGATTAGAGCAATAAAAGATGCGGTACACCCCACGCTAAGCGATGCATTATGATAGAATTCATCAAACAACACATAGAAATCATCTTGGAGCCAATCCCAACACTTCTTTATGAACAGAAAATTAAACCCATCGGGCCCGGAAGCCCGATCACCATCACAACCCCACATGAGATCTTTGATTTCCGATTTAGTAAAAGGTTGAACTAATGAAACAGCTTCCAACTCACTAAGTTTTTGTAAGTTTGGACAATTAATCGCTGACCTTGACTCGATCGGCTCCATGAATCTCTCCTTGATAAAGTTTATTGTCCATTACTTAATTACCGAAGGCGCAGTAATCCAACTCCCTCCCAACAGCAGCCCATTTATCCTATTATTGCTAATATTAAGGTTTAAGAAACCGTAAAAATAACTCGTGTTTTCATCACCATCGCAAGCCCACTTAACCCTCGACTTTTGTAGTAATTCCTTCCGCCTAGAATGGTCAAAATGAACTATAAATTGCTTACAACTCACCCTTTGATCAAGCTCCGCCAATTTGTTAAACATAACTACCCTGTCCTTCATGGAAGCATACAACCCTTCCTTTTTCATTTTTCCACCGCCACCCATTCTTTAATTCGTGACTTTAGCCATTTGAGCTTTGTGGCTAAAGTTAGATCTGTCGAGCCAGAAAACTTAAAAGAGTTATAGAGCTGCCCCACATGATCCATAAACCCGGGAAGTTCCAACCAAGTATTAAAAAAAACGAAAAGGAATGTGACCAAAATCCACATCAATAGTAGAACGAACAAGGGGACCGTGATCCAGACAATCTTTTGGCAACACCGTCAAAGAAGCCGTGGCCCAAGCATTCATGAACTCTTGGTATACCAGGACCCGATCAATCTTACTAAGTTTGTACCCTTTATCAGAGATATAAGTGAACATACTACCTCCCATATGATAATCAAGCAATCGTTGAAATATCCGGCATTTAAGGTGAAACTCGGTATTAATCCTTTCCTCCGGATATTTAACGTCATTAAAGTCCCCCATCATGATCCAAGGACCCAACAACGACTTCCTGATGCAGATTAAATCAAGCCATATCCCTCTTCTAACCACAACATCATTTGAAGCATAAACGTTTGCTATGTTAACACTTAATACTCAAGCCAGTCGCCTTGATTGTCCCACTTATAATTAAGAAATACTTGGACTTTATTGCATTTACCTTGTTAAAAACACTAGGATTCCATAGGAAAAGTAACCCACCAGATCTCCCCGTAGCTTCGTGTTAGAAATCCATGTACCAATTTTAATTTTAAAAACAAATTATTTAAACCTTTTAAATAAACAAATCAGATTTATTGAGCGGAAACGGTTGGTACAATTTAACGGTTCTAAACCGGGATCCCTCCAGTGATCCGATTACACGCGTATAAACAATAAAATTAAATCCAACCATAGTGGGTAAACAATTATACCTTAAACGATGACCGCAAGATTCACACTTCGGTTCAACGAGCGTCTACCTAGTGACAAAACACGAAGCCCGCAAAACACGTCTCACGGTTTCACGGTGATGCAGCGACGGCGACGGCGTGGGCTGGCTGGCGGAGGCGGCGGCGCTGAGTGGTGGTCCGACGGTGGTTCACGGCCGAAAGGGTAGGGGGTCGGCCTCTTCTCTTTTGCACAAACTAGTATGGTGGCAAGATTTAATTTATTTGTAATTAACTATTAATTACATTTAATCACTAGAGTTTACTAATTACAAATAATCAGTAAAATTTATTCTTTTAATGTTTAACACTTAAACATTTAAACCTTTGCCAATTAATTATTTATCTACATAATTAATTATCGAATTAACCAATAAATATCTCTCTAAATATTTATTCGCCGTTTAATAAAACCATGTTTCGTGAACTTAAATATTTACGACTAAATATTATCAAATGCTCATTGCCCAAAGTGTAACTTTTTGGATCGTACCTCGATAGTAACATTAACTTAATCGACGATCGGACATCATATATCCAACAATCTCCCACTTGGATGATTTATCGATTAATCAATCCAACGTAGATAGTGGTGGACGCCTAGCTGCATCTCACTACCCCTAGCAAGGTATGACGTAATTACAATCGTCAACCATATCCTTGTGTTTAAGTAACTCTTACTTGACCAAGTACAACAGTCATGGTAAACATATCTATGTATCCTTTCTGTTTAGGGCACCCGTCTAGCAAATCTAAGACATATCTTATCAGCATGCTGCTCATGTTTAGCTTGAGGCATAGGCTTAGTGAACGGGCCTGCTAGATTATGATCTGTGTGAACTTTGTTTAACACGATGTCTCCCCGTTCCTGTATATCTCTTATATAATGAAATCTCCTGAGTATGTGCTTCGTGCTGTGGTGTGACCTTGGTTCCTTGGCTTGAGCTATGGCACCAATATTGTCACACAATATCTTGATTGTTTTCTGAATGCTAGGCATTACCTCGAGATCAACAATGAACTTCTTCATCCAAGCAACCTCCTTTGCAGCTTCTGAAGCAGCAATGTATTCTGACTTGGTGGTGGATTGAGCAACAACACTTTGCTTAATATTTTTCCAAGTGATAGCACCACCGTTCAGAACAAACACATATCCCGTCTGTGATCGAGAATCATCTCGATCAGTCTGGAAGCTAGCATCAATGTAACATTTAACAACTAGTTCTTCTTCCAGTCCTCCATATATCAAGAACATATCCTTAGTCCTTCTCAAGTACTTAAGGATGTTCTTCACAGCTATCAAGTGACTCTCACGTGGATTCTGTTGATATATACTAGTCATGCTTAACGCATATGATACGTCAGGTCTAGTACATAGCATAGCATACATGATGGAACCCTTAGCAGAAGCATATGGAACCCTTTCCATTTTCTTCTTTTCCTTGTCCGACTGAGGGCACTACTTATTGTTCAGTATGGTTCCATGTGCCATAGGTAATGATCCTCTCTTAGAATCTTGCATTGAAAAGCGTTGAATGACCTTATCAACGTGTGTACTTTGACTTAAACCTATAAGCCGCTTTGATATATCTCTATAGATCTTTATTCCCAGAATATAGGCGGCTTCGCCAAGATCTTTCATTGCGAAACATTTACCTAGCCAAGACTTCATGCCTTGTAGCATAGGAACATGATTTCCAATAAGTAGTATGTCATCTACATACAAAATCAGAAAAGTGATATAACTCCCACTTGCTTTCCTGTAGACACACGGTTCATCTTCGTTATTGACAAAACCAAACTCTTTGATTTTCTGGTCAAAGCGAAGATTCCAGCTTCTAGATGCTTGTTTTAATCCATAAATAGATTTGTTTAACTTGCATACCTTATTAGGATTCTTTGGATTTTCAAAACCTTCCGACTAAAGCATATAGACATCTTCAGTAAGGTGTTCGTTTAGGAACGCGGTTTGGACATCCATTTGCCATATTTCATAGTCATAATACGCAACAATGGCAAGTAAGATCCTAACCAACTTAAGCATGGATATGTAAGGCTCAAAACCAGGAACCATACAGTTGGTTCTCATAACTGGTTATATTCTTTAAAAGTACTTTAACTTTCATTTAAATAAACAGCGGAAGTCTTTATCAAATTAATGTTATCTTTAAACTTCGTTAACTTTCATAACATTATCTGACGAATGCATGCGCACCAACCCGAGTAGCCCCGCTTCCAAGCCAAGATACCTCGTCTAGCAGACTAACCTGCAAAACAATCTAACGTACATACAAAGTCAGCTACGCAGAGTGAGTTCCAACAGTTTAATTTAAACAATAGCCAACTCGTCTCATTTATTGTTTATCTCCACTCAAGACCCTCTGGTCCTTAGAAAATAGTTTTACAGATTTTCATCATATAAATAACCCCCGTTATTTTATAATATCCTAAAGGATTCACCACCCCAGACTCTACCCGTCATTTAAACCCAGTAAGTCTCTCCGACATGGATCGAGCTTACTACTCTGATAACACACAATTTACCATATATGTTAACCCTACACTGGTTAACTCATCCAGCCTCTAGACACCGACTTACCAGTCCTAACCAGGACTCTCATAAACCAACTGACTCAACAGGTGTACACAATGTACTCATCTCGACACAACGGTCAATCTAACTCGACACACCACATTGATTCCATCTATTTATCACATCAATATCATCTCATACATATTTAATATAACTCGTCACTTGCATGCAATTTAACACATATATACGCACACAAACACATACCTCGTCACTGCACCCTCGTCAGGGTTATCCTCGTCGGGATACTCGTCATACGCTCAGTTTTACCCTTGTTACAAGGCCCCGCCACTAAACATAGTGACACATTCGTCATCTATGAAGACTACCCAGCTACCCACACGGTGACTATATCATCTACCATACGGTCACCGACACCTCACCACCTGATGACTGCCAGATCACACGTACAATGATGACCCCGAAGGACCCCGTCCTCCACACCACTGTTGACTGTACACACGGACAACAATGCAAGCACACAAAGCAACACATACACATGACACTACCTGGACATGTACTACGACTCACCACCCTTTCACGACTCACTCACGTGTGTAATCCAACACTTACTTTAGACGTATCCTCTTATCGTCTAGTTACATTACCCAACTCTTTCCGAACAAGCAATTATACGACGTACAAACACCATACTGACTTCTAGCCCATATATACTATGAACCCCACATATACCCATGCAGACACAATACCCGCCGTGTCACGAGGACAATGTCACAATAACAACACCCGCCGTGTCACGAGGACAACGACACAACATACACAACATCAAGCACATGACGCATAACGACATACTAGCATCTACATGACTCATTAATGAACCATGTACGGGTTCCCATGCTAACTCTCCTTATATAACCATCACAGGTTTATCTAAATTCTTGTCTCACCCTGACTAACTCATAAGATGACATACTCAGATCATCACAACTCTTGTTCACCCACCCTAAGGACCCCATAACGACCCTTAGCTTCATTATTACATAAAGATCTCATAAAACACTTCGAGTTTAAATCATAACTCGTAATACGATTGTTTAATAAAACATGCGAGTATGTACGATAGCCCCAAAACAGTAAAACTTTTAAAAGAGGGGATTAGAAACTCACCGGTACAGAGATCCAACTCTTGAACTGCACGGTCTCCATTCGGGCGGGGTCGATCATCACTTATATAAAGTTTGTAAAGATAACCCAGCAGCCTGTGCAACCGCGACCGAAATGCTATACGGTGCACACAAGGATGAACGAAGCTGGATTTTTCTTCGAGAGCATATATATTACCAGCTAAGTCGATTCCTGTTTTTATTTTTGCAATTTTTATTTTTAGTTGTGTTTTGCTTTACATTGAGGACAATGTGTCTTTCAAGTGTGGGGGTGTGAGTGTCTAGTTTGTCTTGTTTATAAAAATTCAAAAATTCAAAAAAATTCAAAATTTTTTGAAAAATGTCCTTGGAAATAACTTCTTATACATGGAAGATAATAGTACAACTGGATCTACTTGTTGAGTTTTAAATGATTTAAATAATAGAAAACGCGTCTAATTAGTAATGTTTTGGTAAACCCAGCTAGTTTGAATAGCTTAAATAGCTTGTGAGTGTTACTTAGGATTAATCACTTAATTAAATCATGATATCGTGTGAGTACTCATCTTAGGGTGTCGGTAATACTGAAACTGTCAACATAGGGTGATAGGTACCACGTTAAGATAATATCTATTTGTTTTTAAAATTTTTGGCACACCATTCTCTTTTTATGAGAATAAATCCGAGTTTGGTGGCGCCCACATCCATAATTATTCCATAATTCATCAGCGTATTGATTTGAATTATGAGTTTTGCTTATGTGTTACCCTCCGGGATGGCCACTTGGAGAAAACACCCCTAAGTGATTCTTATGTGCTTTATTGTTAGAATATAGTCTATGTGTTACCTTCCGGGATAGTGACTTGGTTGAAACGCCTCTAGACGAAAATTCATTTGCTTGAATTAATGCTCATTATCATCCATTCATACATGATTTCATCTAATTTCTTCAACAAATAAATCTTAGTTTAACGTGGTAGGGTAAATCTATATGGTTTAATCCGTGCCTAAACATGACCGTGAGACAGGATTAGGTAGAGCTGTAACTTCTAAGTGTTAGTCACATAGGTTGATTGATATCTGTATAAAATGGAAGTAGAACACATTACAAGGGCTAGATGGTTGGTGCTTGGGTTTAATCGGACAGAAATATTGATTGTTGCTTTTTAACGCGTGAGTATGTTTTGCTAATTGGTAATTGTGTTTGTTAACTTAGATATGAGTTATGAGTCCATTGCATACTTTTTCGAGGACGAAAAAAGGTTAAGTGTGTGTATGTTTGATGTAGTTCGAAGCACTGATGCGTGTAAACTATATATATATTTTTATAAGTATTTTTCACACAATATGAGTTTTAAAAAGGGTTTTCACCAAAGACTAATCACACACACATCAGGCAGTGTACCCGTCGGATAGCAATATAGTAAAGGTAAGAACCGGATATCAATCCGTGGACACGGTGGAATTCTGTAATTAACCGGAACTAAGATTAATCAAGTAAGGGTAAACGATGTTTTGAAGAGTTTGTTTTAATTAACTATCATGCAAATATATAAACTGAGCTAAAATCACAAATCAAACAATCAAGGAGAAAATATCACTTTGGTGTCGAATCCATCTAGAATACATTCAATACACTCATAGAAACATGGCAAATACACGATACATAAATTGACTAAATTCTCGTCAAAGATATCTAATCAAATGACCATTCGGAAAGCTAGCATGAATTACACAAACCAACCACCTAAAGTCATACAATGAGGCTCACGTGTTTAATAATCATGTCAATGTTTATAAAGATTGAACTAGCTTCCGATTAAGGTACACTAATCCAACAACTAGTTGGAAAGATAATATGAACAACACACTATCCACCTCAAGTTGATTAAATTAGACAACAATATGCATTTCTTCAACATACAATGTTCATATAAAGGTTATATAAATTAGGAGGATGTGTAAACAATTTCTAGATAAACATAATACAAAATATGACACATCATAACAAACACTTTGTCTTTCCAAACATAAGCATAAGGTTACACATACAAATATAATGATTCATATACAAGACTTCATTCACCATTCCTAGTCAAATGCCATAAACTAGTATAAATACATACACCAATCCATGAATATAAGCATAAACCACAAGTTTTCTAACATAAAATGGCATACACAAATACAAGTCTTGTAAACAACTCAAAATACTTGAATAAATAATTTCATCAAAGAATAATCATACGGTTGACATAACATTAACACAATAATTGCCAATAATCCATGAATGTTGTCAAATGTATCTAAACTTCATCTAAACCAAAGTGAACAAGAGTTTTAGCTCATCATGAGCACCAAAATTACAAATAAGCAGGGAAAAATAGTGAGAAACATGATATGAAAACAAGAATCAAACCACTCCTCCAAGCCTAGATGTTGTTGTTGAGATGTTGTATCCTCTCAAAGAATCTTGAAATATGGCTGGAACAAGGAAGACACGAGCTGGAACAGTAGGGTTTTTTCTCCTGGTTTGCTGAATGTCTGAATGAGAATTAAGTTCTGTTTAAATAGAAAAGGGGAGGCACGACCGTGCTAGGAGAGAGGGCATGACCGTGCCTAGTTCAAAGACGCGGTTGTGTCTAGGTCTTGGCACGACCGTGTGACAGAGGTTTGACCGATCAGTAGCTTCCATTGGGTACCACTGATCGAGGACGTACGGCTGTTCAGACTCACGAGATGACACGCGACCGTGGGAGGCCAAGGCACGGTTGTGCCTTAGATTTTGGCTTGGCGCGGTCATGCCAGATGTGGGCGCGACCGTGCCTAGGGTTTGCGAGCTTGGCACGACCGTGCCTCCATCACAGAAAGCCTAAAAACTTCACTTTTTATCATGGAATCTTCTTGTTTGTTCACCAAGCTTCACAAAAACCTAGAATGCAGAAAATGAAGTAAATAAGTGTCTAAACATTGAATATAACCAAGAATTGATCATTAAATGAGCGAAGTTTTATGCCAAAAAGATGTGTAAATACTAACACATCAAGCACACATCTTTATTCCTACTGTATTCGTGCGTTTTTACTTAGTTTTATATTTGTTTTGAGTCGTTTTTGTATACTATTGAGTCTATTGTATATTTTCAGGAGCTCGTGTTGAATAGGAAGCTATATCATGAAGAAACCGAGCAAGAGAAGAAGCCGGGAGAAATAAAAGTGAAAATGTTGAAATTTAGTTTCTCGTGGTACGCGAGGGAATCCAGAAGCGACCCAACTAATTTGTTCCTCGTGGTACGCGAGGAACCCATGCCATTGTCTCGCGGTACACGAGAAACATAAATTCCATGAAAAAAGCCCTAATCGAATTATAATATAATTACAATGCCATTATTCAAAAAAGTTCGACATTCAGCCGTATAGAGAGAGACCAGAGGCGATTTTGGAGCTTAGGAGGTTAATTGAAGAAGAAAGTTGAAGACCTTTCTTCCGGGTTCGTTAGATTTAACGTTTTCGGTTTCAAGATTCGATTTTTATCTTTGTTTGCTTTGTTTGAAACCCTGATGATGTCTTATACTTCTATTTTGATGTGTTTGAGTATGATTCTAGGCTAAAACATTGATACTGCCTGGGTTATATGATGATTGCGTGTTAAAGTTACGATTTTTACTTGTTTTTGGATTCTAAAGTATGGTTTAATGATTTTGTAAAAGGTCTCTTGATATTAATTGTGATGAATCTATATGCTTTGATTTGATTGGTGTTTGCTTTCAATTCATTACGTTGATTGTGGATGTCTTCCAGTTTGATTTGCGTATCTGGGTCATAGATCTTAGGATTTGTGGTCGTTTGTGTGGTTTGCTAGACATAGCGATCCATAGGAGTTATGATTGAGTGTTATTTAGATCTGAGTGTGTATCCTGTATCAATACCCGAGAAGTGAGAGATAGTCATTTAGTCTTCGTCATTAGGAATCCGAGTGTCAGCTGTCTGAGTGGAATTTGGTATTAGGTGTCTAGTGATTGTTGCTATTCTGAGTCATAGTTCTTATCTTGAGATTACCCCGTGCATTCTTCGAATGTATTGTGGACAGTGAGACTGAAATGTGATCTGTCATTCGGGTACTTTATCATTGTTGGAGATACCGAAAGGTAATCCACTATCTGGTGAGTTATTACATCTTTAGGTTCCTTAGTTGGTGACACCCTCAGAGTGATTAGGGATCCACTAGGTTGTCTAGAGATGTTTCATTAGAAACCCAGATCCATCATAGTTTCCAGAATCGGTAGAAGTTGTGCTTTGCAAGTAGGATTCCGACCTAGGTAGTATTCTTCCCATCTCTGATTATGACCTTAGTTCTTTATCTTGATAGCTTGAGTCGACTTTGTTTGCTGCATTAGTAGTTAATATTTATTGTAGTCAACCCCCCATCAATCAATCTTTAGTCCGAGTCAGAGTCTAGTATTAGTATTTAGTGTCTCTTGGGTTCGATAACTCGGTTTACCATTAAGCTGTGCTACACTCGATATGTCCACTTGCTTGTCAGTGCGGTTTAGTTGAAGGTACTCCATTTATTACTTAGGAGTCTAGGTTAGGTTTTATTAGTTTTTATATAGACCGTCATGGCGACATCAAGTTTTTGGCCCCAAAACAGTAAAACGTTTAAAAGAGGGGATTGGAAACTCACCAGTACGGAGATCCAACTCTTGAACTACATGGTCTCCAAATACGAAACTCGAACCTGTCAACGTAAGATCACATAGTCAGAGTACGCCCTAGACATGTGTCCAATAGTATAAGTATAAATGATCCCTGGCATTCGTCTCGTCCGCTTGCCTTTCATCCCCGCAAAAACCCTAATCTCACGGGTTTACGTATTATATTGATCTTGATCCACTTAGGGCTCGTGTCCCTGATCCCAAGCATCCATGCATGCACGTCCGTGCCATGCAAACTCCTAACCTTCTTCTCCTTGTAAACACCAACCTATTGCAGACCATCCTTGACCCGTTTAGGGACCGCATGCTCAAACCGAGTTCCCATGCATATACATGAACGATGCCATGCACGGCCTTGGTTTGATAAAACCTTAATCCACGTGAACATGTACCCCCGAGCCGGTTCCCTCCCGCGTAAGCACGCCATGCAACGTACAACTTTAACCGGTGTTGTTCCGGCTTCCTCGTCGTGTACCTCCACACCTCTCATCATTACCGTCGCCACGCCCCTTCTCCGTGCACTCCTAGTGGTACATTACCAGCCCCGACGGACCGTCATCGCGCCGCCTTCGACTACTGCCGGCTCCAAGCAGTCCCTCATGTCCCTACCACGCTGTCACAGCCGTGACCGGCCTCCCTTGCTGCTGCCGTTGCCCAGCCGCCATGCGCGCCACCCGGTCTTCTCCTTCCGGCCGTCGGCCAACCTTACACCTAGCCGGCCACCCGTAGGGTTATGGCTGAGTTCACACATATGCACGTAATTCTCTAGACCAACCACAAACCATTAAATGAAAAATTCTCGTGATCATACCTCCAAATCAAAAGACTTGCGCGAATCAAATTCCCGATCGTACTCGCTCTTGAGAAGCCTCTTTCTTTGCAAAAACCCTAGAATTATAAACGTATAAATCGATGATTTGATGACCGAAACACGTAAAGAAGGATTAGAGATCTCGCAAATACCTTAAACCAAACTCGAAACACGAAGATCGGCTCCTCCCCTTCTTCCCCTTGCTCTCGGCTGCCGTAAGGATGCGAATGGGGTTTCCCATTTGCGTCGCACCCTAAAGGGTGTCCCTCTTTGGGCCAGGTTTGGCCCACGCGTGCAACTGGTCCCTCAGTCTTGGCCTCGTTTGAAATTTAAAAACAAAGCCTGCTCCAATTCCCATAAATACTCGTTAATTCTCTACATTTATTTACTTCATTAAAAACCCTGTTTTATTAAAAACTGGGATGTTATAAGCTACTGGTGAGAAGGTTTCATCATAATAAATTCCTTGAGTCTGAGTAAAGATTTTCGTTACTAGCCTTGCTTTGAAGGTTTGCACGTTTCCATCCATGTCGATTTTCTTCTTGAAAATCCACTTAGTTCCTACAGTCCGACTCTCGGAAGGAAGATCAACCAAGTCCCATATATGGTTGTGATACATGGATTAGATTTCGGCATCCATGGCTTCAAGCCATTTCTTAGAATCAGAATCTAAGATTGCAGAGTTGTAACTAGTGGGCTCAGCCTCATCAATCTCGTGAAGTCCGATATACCGGTCGAGTTCATGATGATCCCTAGTACTTCTGCGGATGCTTTGTGTCACAGTTGAATCTTGAACATTTCCAGATTCAGTTTCAACAGTCACATGTTGATTGACAGTTTCAGTTTGAGGTTCGGTTACTTGTGATTCTCAGATCTCATCCAGGTCCACATGGTTTTCTCGAATCCATCACGTAAGTAGTTCCTTCTCCAAGAAGGTAGCTCTGCGTTTAATGAAAACCCAGTTTTTAGAAGGATTGTAGAAGTAGTAACCAATGGTTTTAGGGTATCCGACGAAAACGAATTTATCACCACGGGGATTCAGTTTATCCATAGATTCAACGGTATCATATACGTTACATCCTAGACCATAAGGTAGGACACTTTGGGTTTCTCCCCATGTCATATCTCATAAGGCGTTTCATCCACCTTCTTTGTAGGAGCTAGATTGATGATTCTTGTGGCAGTTTCGAGAGCAAAACTCCAGAAGGAGTGTGGGAGGTTTGTATGACACATCATTGATCAAACCATATCTAATAGAGTTCGATTCCTTCTCTCAGACATACCATTAAGCTGTGGTGTTCCAGGTGGAGTGAGTTAAGAAATGATCCCACATTTCTTAAGATGTTCGTCAAACTCTTTACTAAGATATTCGCCACCTCGATCAAATCGAAGCATCTTAATCGTTTTACCTAGCTGGTTCTGTACCTCGTTTTGGTATTGTTTGAACATTTCCAACGTTTCATGTTTATGCTTCATAATATAAACATAACCATATCTAAAGAAGTCACCAGTAAATGTAACGAAGTATCTCTCTCCACTTCTAGACATTGTTCTGAATAGACGACATACATCTGTATGTATGAGTCCTGATAGATCCTTAGCCCTTTGACCAATACCGGAGAAAGGGGCTTTAGTTAACTTGCCACTTAAACAAGACTCACAATCATCAAAAGACTCTTGAACAGTGGAATTCAAAATTCCTGCAAATCAGTGTGTACGAGTCCTAACAGATCCTTAGCCATTTGACCGATACCGGAGAAAGGGGCTTTGGTTAACTTGCCACTTAAACAAGACTCACAATCATCAAAAGACTCTTGACAAGTGGGGTTCAAGATTCCTGTAGTCTAGAGTTTTTTTATGCGATTCTTGTTTATATGTCCAAGTCAACAATACCATAGATACGTATCATTGAAATCTAATTTCGTACGTTCAGAGGAGATGTTGTATATGACGTTATTATCATGGACCTCTATTTTATAGATTCCATTGTGAGGCTTTGCAGTACAATAAAACAAATCATTCAAATATGCAGAAATGAAATCACCATTAAAAAACATATTTAAATCCTTGTTCTCGCAAAGCGGAGACCGAAACAATATTCATAGTTAAACAAGGAATGATATAAACTTTGTTCAAAACAAGTTCAAGACTATCCTTCACCGCGACCTTTTGCTCATTTTTCACATGGAGCTCTAAGTCGTCATGCTTCAGTTTCCTAACCTTCTTTAGTCCCTGCAAATCATTACAAATGTGAAAACCACATCCATTGTAAACCACACAAGATTTGCTAGACAGAGAGAAGATATCAATAACGAACATACCTCAGGACTGTCCTCCAGAAGTCTTCTTCTGCTTCAACTCAGCTAGATACTTGGGGCATTTTCTATTCTAGTGTCCAGCTTCATCACAATGAAAACATTTGACATCCTTCAGAGGTTTCTTGGCAACAACTTTGCCTTTGCCCTTGAAGCTTTTCTTGCCTTTCCCTTTCGCTTCAGATTTCCTGACTCGACCTTCCTTGATCATCAGCATTGGACCAGACTTAACAGAAGTTGGTATATTCATCTCGACAGTTTTAAGCATCATATGCAACCCTGGGATGGTCTTGTCCCAAGCATTCATATTATAGTTCAAAGTGAACTGGTTATATGATTTAGGCAGTGAGTTGAGGATTATATCCTCGGCCAACTCATTGCTCAAGGGAGAGTCAAGACATGCTAAGTGCTCAATATATCCCTTCATCTTCAACACAAGAGTGCTGACCGAAGAATCTTCTTGCATACGTTCCCTCTTTGGGTTTCATTTAGGGCTGTCGGCAAAGTGGCTTCAGTTCGTGGCTCAATATAGTTTGTCCTCTTCCTTACCGTTCCCTCTTTGGGTTTCATTCTTCCCGAATCCAACTTCTTTCAGTGCTTCAGTTAGGGCTGTCGGCAAAGTGGCTTTCAGAATTGCAGCCACTTCCTCAGCAATAGCATCCCTAACTTCTTGTTACAAGGTCGGCTTCTCATTATACTCAGCACCTAGGTCAGGTCAGACAAGATGTTTTCGTTTCCATTCCCATTGGTTCTAGTAGAAGCACATGCGTCGATAGAGGGTTCACTTTCTACTGATGGTGCATGATTGGCTAGGCGTCTGTCCCTCTGACCAGTGCGCTCGATTTTCTTTCCTCTAGCCATGTCTATTACTAACTGTAAAAAGGAAAATGCTTGTGTCACCTTGACATGTAATGATTTAGAACACCATGAGCAAGGTAAATTATCAATAAAAGAGACTGGTGTGGGATTATTAATTTATTTTACCACTTGGTTCTGAGTCGCCCCCTATCAGGAATAACATTCATATTTCACTTTTTACACCTCATCTTTAGGCATATAATAACTACTGTCTATGTGTACTGTATGTATTAAGGCCATTATCATTTACTGTCATTATTTACCTTTGTGGCTTGGCTGGTGTAGTGGCTACCCGAACTGACATCCCCGTTTTGGTCCCATTTTCAGTCTGAATCCATACATTTTGGGTGTCTGAAATTTCTCAAACTATTTCTCTGATACCAAATTGTAAGGACCCGAAGCCAGTAAGCCCCACTCGTTGGATTTACTCATTCACACATAGCTCAAATACTGATAATTCATAATTAAACTCAATGGCAGTGGAAATACATTCATTGTTCTTACATCATAAGTTCACAACTAATTAAAACTTTTAAACACTGTCTTTAAAACATAAACATAGGTTGGGATGTCAGTCTTGAGCCAGGTAGCCATCCTTGAAATCTAGCCAACCCATATAGCGCCTTTGCTTATTCTTTTCTTTTACCTGAAGCGCATACTAAAAGTCAGTTAACGCTGGTGAGTTATAGTTTAATCAATCAGGCAATCATCATACAATCATCATATTGACTGTGTATTCTTTCTTAAACATAAATCCTAATTATTCAGTTTATACATATAAAGATGATCATTTCATAACATCCGTCTACCGAAGTAGACGTCTAAACTTATGTCTACCGTCTTAGCCGTTTCATTCGTCTACCGTAGTAGCTGTTTCATCATTCGTTTACCGAAGTAACCATTTCATCCGTCCTACCATCGTAGTCTATTTAACATATCGTCTACCGTCGTAGACGGCTAACATATGTCTTCTATACATCGTATATCAACCGTTTCATCCACCAACCGTCGTAGTCGTTTCATCCGTCTAGCGTAGTAGCCGTTTCATCGTCTGTTTACCAAGGTAACCGTTTCATCCATCCTACCGTCGTAGTCCGTTTCATATATAGCATTTTTATACATTAACGTCTATGGTGGCATGTTTACACATATAGCCCTTTGTGCTTTAACGTCTATGGTGGCATGTTTACACATAAAGCCCTTTATATTTTAACGTCTATGGTGACTTGTTTACACATATAGCCCTTTATACTTTAACGTCTATGGTGGCATGTTTACACATATATCCTTTTGTGCTTTAACGTCTATGGTGGCATGTTTACACAATAGCCCTTTATACTTTATCATCATTCATATAGACACATATTTGCATTTAGTCAATTCATACATTTCTATACTTAGCACGTTTAGCAATGCAACATATATCATCATACGAGTATGCACCCCAGCCTCAAAAGTTATAGACAAGGGGGGATTTAGAACTCACCTGGTGGTCCTTAAGTAAACCTGAATTGGGCGTCTATTAAGGCTAGCGTGCCAATCGATCTACATATAAGTCAACACACGAATTCTATTAATTTACTAGTGTCGCCTAGACAACGTCGACAGCTGTGGCGACACTCTTAGTTTCGCCTACTACATGTGTCACCAATCATTGGTAGACCTCGGGATCCTCACCATTCTTCCCCAACTAATGTCGCCCCATGAGTGTCGCCACATGAACAGAAACCCTAATAGTCCCGTTTTCGATCTAAGTTTGTAACTTTTTACGTCTAAATCGTTTATCTAGCTTCCATGAAGCTAGATCTAGGCTTTATTCACCATTTTACACGTAAAAGCATGATCTTTTAGATGAAACCTTAGTTTTACCCCAAAAACCTCATTTTAAGCAAAAAAATAGAGATTTAGGTTCAATCCATACCACCAAGATGGCGTTTCTTCATGCTTTCTTGATCACTAACAATTTAGAAAGGTGTAGGAGCAGATCTTGACCAAGAATGTTGAAGTTCTTGAACTTTCTCTCTCTAGGACCCCTCTTTCTCTCTCTACGATTTTTGTGCAGATTTTGGAATGAGGATGGAAGGTGAGGGCGGCTAGGGTTATGTACACCCATCCCCTTGCTTCCCATCTTTCGTTTATTACCCGTTTAGTCCCCGATCTTATATTTTCTTCATTAAAACAAATCGGCGGTTTTCAGATGTTACATTAATCTAGTGTTTATAAAACTTGATTTTTTTATAAAAATGCTACTAAGTTTCTAAATAAGGAAACTTTTTATAAATTTTTTTGACAAAAAGATGACATTTTGATAAAAATGGTTAAATAATGTGATAATGGATCATAACATAAGATTATTGAATCATTATTCAATGATTTTCATGTTAGTAGTACTACGAATCATTCAAAAATGATTGATAAGTTTTTTGATAAAAACTAGTTAGTGAATAATTTTTATGGCTTGATTTGTTACAAAATAATACCATCAATGATTGTATAATTTTCAAGATGATTTTATAAATGCAACATGGTGAAATATTTAAAATTAAAACAAGTATTGTTTTTGAAAAACAATTTCATGGATGACACTGCATAATATGCATGATGCAAATGATCTTAGAGAATTCTAAGTTAATGGGAGATCACTACTTAGATCAAAACTAATTCTAACTTAATGGGAGATCACTACTTAGATCAAAACTAATCTCATGATATGAAATTCTAAATGATGCATCATATGTCGAACTAAATTGGAGAAATAAATTAGAAATTAGACTTGTAAAAGTCAAGGTTGTCACATGTTGCGACGTGCTACGTGTCCCCGCCGCAACGTGCGGGGTATTGAACACTCGTATGTTAAAGTAACGTGATCTATACATAACTCAAATTAATTTATATTTAGACAATATAAGGTATGAGTAAATAAGACAATTGTTTGTTAAGTATGTATAGGGATGTTGAATGAACCATCGAGTCGAGTCAATATTAAAAAACGCTCGAGCTTGTAGTAATCCATGTTGGGACAACCGTGCTAGAAATTGAATTCGTATGAGGTTGCCTTCGGCTCAAGCCGCTTGTAGCTCTCGTTTTTCACACCTTTAATGATTTTATAAAAGTCTCAAATAATAACTTAACAACAATCTTAATCTTTCAATTGTCAAATAATACAATACCAAAATACCGATATATATACAAGGAACTAATATATTTTATACGAGCCGATCAATGAGTTTCTCGTGCCAAATCATTTTACGAGTCAAATTAGGTTGATTTTTGTACGAGCAAGTTTCCTTCAATTCGAATTCGGCTCGGTATTTTTATATGAGCGAGAAAGCTCGAACCAAATAATCTCAAGTTTTTAACTAGCTAATTTTTACAAGTCCTAAAGCTGATCAACTCACATTTTATAGTTTCCTATTATTATTTTTGGGTTTTTTTAACAACAATTTTTTACTATTAAATACCATATACATGTATCTTTCACGATTTGAACCTATATCACTTTTGTTGACATAATCATCAACGCCATTAAGCCATAAAACAATAGACATATTTTTGTTTTTTTTTTCTAATTAGTTGTTTTATAAAAGTATTGAAACTTTCATTTATTTAACTCATGACCGGTTTAATTAAAATTTTTTAATAAATGCAATAACTCTTAATATAACTAATGCTTCCTTTTTATTAATTTAAAATTGGAAAAATATATTTGATAGTCAAAGGGTTTACACTTTTCAGACATTTAGGCCCACAGAATCCTCCTTGGTTTCCCTTCTCCCTCTCTTCCGTTGCTGTTACGTGCTCTTTCTTCTTCAACACTAACAATGGTGAATCAAATCTCTATCTTCCTCTTTTTGCTTTTGTTGATTGAAACTGTAGATGATTATCAGTTTTTTTTTGGTTTTTATGATCGATTATTTTGAATATTTTTCCACTTGAATGTGATTCAAGAATTTTTACATCTGATTTGTGGACTCGATTAAATAAAATAATCGTTTTGTACGATTTCTGTGTCAATTGTGGTTTGATTTGATTAAACCTATTTGTCGGCTATTTTTACAATCATGCATGCATCATGTTCGGTGCTTATAAATTACTACTGTAGATTTAATAGACGTATGTTAATAGGTTTGGGATGTAAGATTGTCTTGATTCGAAGGTTTTGAGATGTATTTAGGAAAATCGGATGAATTTTTTTTTTACAAATTACATATTTAAGCACAAAGATTTATCAATTGGGTGTTTTTATTTAAAACTTAAGGTAACTGCATTATTTTCTTTTAATTTTGAAGGAAAATAGCAAAGAACACTATTGTATGTTAAAACAAATAGCTAGAAATATGGTATATAAAAGAGACTTTTTTTTAATTGTTTTTTTGCTATAGGTGGTTTAGAATTATGAACATGGTTTCTAGATGGTTTTTGAAACATTATTGGGTTGTAGGTGATCTTAGTTTTTGGATGGTTTTTGAAACATTATTGGGTTCAATGTGAAGAGTGCAAATTAACAATATAATATTCATAACATCATCTTTGTTTTTGGATATGTTAGGTGTTTTTGGTTTTGCACTGTTTACACCTGCTAGCTAGTTCAACTAGCGAATCACCTAGAACCCAAAAATGTTTCAAAAACCACGTACAAACCATGTTTATAATTCTAAACCGCCTATAACAAGAAAAAGTTCATATAAAAGAATCAATATTACTTTTATACATTTTTTAAATTCAAGCAATCAAGTCATAGAGTTGATGATCCAGCTTCAAGTCTTCAACATTAAGTGTAGGAATATTGGATTAGTGATCTTAAATAGATGATAGCTTTAAGAAGCTTTTTTAGATATCGCGTGAGTGAAAAATTGGTACATTTTTTAGTTGAACCCACAATCATGTTTGAGTTCTTGGTTGATGCTTGGATCTGTACAATTAAGTCACAGAAGTCCCAAGTCACATATTACTTAAGGTTTTATTTTTCATATATATATACTTGTTGTTTAAGAATTTGATCATATTTTTATGGGTTTTTTTTCTTTTTGTTATTGATTTTTGTAATAGACGACATCGAAGAGACTTGCAGAGAAGAAAGTAGCAAAGTTTGAGAAGAACATAACCAAAAGAGGGTTAGGGCCCATGGCTTCTAAGAAGATCAAGACTGAGCTCTATGTTCTTGCTCTCTTCATTGTCGTGGTGGTTGGATCCTGTAAGTCTTACTTTTTTCCTGTCTAACCATAATGCTAAATCGTTTAAATCACTTACTTTGTCATTAAACTTACGATCATGCAATTTGGAATACTGTCAATGGATAGTTTTTGTCAAGTGTCACATGCATTCAGAAGAATGTGATCATACAATGCGATATTACGTATACTAATACATGTTTCATGGAGTTGTCACTCTTTGTTTTGTCTCAAATAATAATAATAAGAAGAAGAATTTAATCAACAATGGCTTCATGCATCTTGTGTGTGGGATTCATTGAAAGTACATGTTCTTACACAAGTTTAATATACTTGGTGCACGAGTTTTGTTAATGATCATTCCGTTTGCTTTTCTTGTTATAAAGAGAAAGTTATTGCTTGATAAAGCTGATATCCCCTTCAATTTAAAAAAAAATCATGATAGGTTTTTGATTCAATAATATTGATGAAAGGCTCTAGGCTTTAAAGTTCAAGACATGTATATGAGTTCCATTGTAATTTCCCAAAGGAAAAAAAAGAAACTTTTAATGAAACAAAGGGAAAACCATCATGATAGAACTTTGACAAAGTTTGAATACCAAAATAAACATTTTGACCAACTTTTTAACAATATGGACTCGACAATTGGTCAGGTTCATATTTTTTTCAAGATTGTTAGATGTCAGTGTAAAGTTCCCGGAAATGGCCAATAAAATCTTGACATGGGGAAAGGTGGAAAACTTGATCAAAATTTGTTATTTTGATGTACTCACTTGGTGGACCAGGCTGTTATTTTGGTTATTTTGCCTAAAACATATCTAACTTTGTTATGAATTTCCCTTTCTAAGTTCCAAACTGACATTTTTTTTCTTTTCTGTACTTCTTATTCATGATTATAGTTGTTAATATTGTCTTTTCTTGCAGTTCTGTTTCAGATAATCAGGCTGGCATTGTTGGGATAAAGAACTTTCCAGGTCAACCTCAGTCAAATGCTACCTTAATCACAAACAAAATATCAATACAGTTATGTCAGAATGAGCATCTTCATGATAATCATAAACTGCTAATAAAACTATCCTGCATTTTGGCACAATTTATTTTTACATATTTTTGTGTTTTGTGACCCTTTGGGGTCAAGATTACTATTTTCAAAAGGTTTAAAACCTTTTTAGCTGGGTCGTATGCTAGGCTAGTCCAGGGCTAGGAATTGTTATGAGTAACATGTCCTTCACCTAGCCCAGCCCGACCCAAATCATGCTAGTCGTAATGGTAGCCTCACCCCGGGCTTTTTGTGGACCTGAAGGGAACGGGTTCAGCGGTCATGCAACTCATTTAAGGCAAGAGTTGCGTGGTTATAATATGTTGCGTATTTGCATTCATCCCGTTAAAGTAACCAGATTTGACAAAATGAAAATAAATAAGAACCCTAGAAAGCACAAATAATATATGGAAAATATAACTTCCGGTCCCCTCCAGGCCGAACCAAGTGTCCTGAGTTTTTTGTTCACATCATGTCGGTTCAACAAATGGGGGAAAATGCATAAAATCCCTATTGTCAAAACGTAAGAAATTGCATGTAATAACCAACATGATTTTTGCTAACAAGAAAAAGTTACTTGTGATTCTTTTAGAGAATAAGTTTAAAGCTCATGATGTAACAACCCTACCATGCTCATGATATTGGCCGCTTTGCCCCCAAAGAGTCATGGTTTACATTCTTGGTAACCACATGAGAAAGGTCACCCTAACAGTTTGTAGAGCACACTTAACTACAGAGTTTTGATTGGATGTGTTGTATTTGTACCCCAAAACACATCATACCTCGTTAGACGGTGTCCTCTATATTTTAACCAAGCATCTCGCAATGTGGGATTGCCTATACTGTTACTAAAATCCCACTTATGGGCTTGTGGTTCTCGTTGAGATTAGCCTACCACCCTGAATGAAACAAGAGTTCCTCTAGTACATAATGCAATACACGCGCCATAACAATGATATTGTCATATTAACTCACCAACTCTTTAGTTTCGCAAGATTTATTATTCATTTATGTCCATATGTAACATTTCATTTATGTTCTTCATCATTATACTAGTTAAGATTAAAAATATACCATCACCACTCTTTAAGTGGCATTGAATCCTCATACATGGTATCAAGCCTATTCGATTCTCTCATCTAATCCTCTACCCTCCCTCTTCCCCTCTCCGCATCGTCCTCCTCCCTCTCTCTTTTCTGTATGGCTTCATCATCCTCCCTTGATGGATCCATCTCTCTCAACACCCTCATGTAGATGCTCACCATCAAGTTGTCCTCTTCCAACTGTCTCCTTTGGAAGAATCACATGGTTCCCATGTTATCCTATCAAAACCTTCTCTCACATGTTGATTGTTCTTACATCACTCCTTCCCCAACCATCACCACTGAAGAAGCAGCCACTATTATTGTTGGTCTCACCTTGCGAGACAAATATGGCTTGCTTTAGAAACATCCTATGGTAAGTTTTCCATTGAAAGGGTCCATAACATCCAAGAAACTTCGTTTGGCTGTTAAAGGAACCAAAACTGTTGTTGAGTTTGGCCGTTCTTTCAAAGGGTTATGTGATCAGTTAGCGGCCATAGGACACCCGGTTGATGAGGCTGACCAACTGCACTGGTCCCTCTGTGGGCTCGGGTCTTCCTTTGAGACCTTCTCAACTGCCATTCGCTCCACAAGACCTTCTCCACCCTTCCCCGATCTCCTTGCTAGAGTTGAGAGTCATAAACTCTTTATACGGGCTTTCCATGGCACCACTACTCCACCCGTTGCATTTTCTACAACCTCTTCTCCACCATCGCTACCGTATAGGGGACATGGTGGCCGGTTCAGTCGAGGTTCTGCCTTTTCTTCTGGTCGGACTCGGGGTCGCCGACCTCCTCACTGCCAGATCTGCCGTACTAATGGGCACTACGCTAACAACTGCCCCAAACCTTGTAACCTTTGCCTCCCAACCTACTCCTTCCGATGACAGCCTGGCCCTAGCGTTTATGGCTCAATGTCATGTTAACTCTTCGGCTCCCGACTGCTACGTAGACTCGGGAGCAACGAATCATACGACCCCCTCAACTGACAATGTCTCCAATCTTTCATCCGCTTCATGTAACAAATCCATCACCTTCGGAAATGGCAATTCCCTACCCATTTCTCACAAAGGTCACTCGTCCATTTCTCCCCACATAAAGTTAAATGACATCTTGGTGGTGCCACACCTTACCAAAAATTTATTATCAATTAGTAAACTAATGAGAGATAATCCTGTTGATGTTTTACTCTCTTATCCGTGTTTCTCTATTTAACGAGAGATAATCATGTTGAAGTTTTACTCTCTTATCCGTGTTTCTCTATTCAGGACAGGCAAACAAAACAGATTCTCACTCAAGGTCGCCATGAGGATGGCCTTTATGTTCTCCAATCGGGTCATCAAGCTTTAGTCGCCTCCTCCTCTTGCCCTAAAGCTTCTTTTGAAACATGGCATAACCGTCTAGGGCATGCTAATTTTGATACTATTGCTACTCTACAAAAATGGGGACATTTGTCCATTAATGCACTTTTTCATAAACCTGATATTTGTTTACCATGTCAACTTGCCAAAAGTCAACGTATGCCATTTGAAATTAACCCTAAACAGGCTCTACAGCCATTAGACTTGTGCATTGTGATTTATGGGGACCCTCACCGATTAGCTCCATTGACAATTATCGGTATTATGTCATCTTTGTTGATGACCATTCACGTTTTTGTTGGTTATACCCATTAAAACTAAAATCCGACTTTTATAATGTCTTAATGGTTTTTCTCAAGTTTGTACAAACTCAACTCTCAAGGACTATAAAAATTTTCAAAGTGATGGGGGGCACTGAGTTTGTAATCATAAAATAAATGCCTTATTTGATAACAACGAAACTTTTCATTGGTTGTTGTGCCTCTACACACCACAACAAAATGGTAGGGAACATTTTAAGATCAAGATTAAACGGATTCAAGAGATGCATAGAACACTTACTTGATGATTTGAATGAGTTGTGCAAATCAATACCCTCAAATCCTAGCATGCAAGTGCATATTTGCTCTTGAAAATTCCTTTTCTTCTCTGTGACACCCGACATTTCAGGTCAATATCCGTACATGTATTAAACAAGTTTACATTATAATTATTTTTGTGATTTAATTAATTTCACAAACAAGGACATTAAGGTCTAACAAAAACCGAACATTGTCTCATTTCACATTTTGGTAATTCTAGGAGTTACCGGTTCGCGTGTCATATAAACCGACCAATACGAACGTTAGTGATTAAATTAAATAACCAGAAAAATATATATACATATATATTACATAAACTTTACGTTGGTCAATAATTTATTTTTAGACTAAAACATACGGTATAAGTAAAAGTAAAATAACGAACCCTTTCGAAGACGTTACCACGTATCGTCACCTTTAGGTATTTATACCTACGAATAATCACCTCAACGAATTATACAATCTAAGATTTAAATATTTTTCATTAACAAGCCATAAACTTGCTAAATTTACAATGTCGTGAGGAATCTAAACCGAATTAAATTACCCCCTTAAAACTCTAATTGATATTAATACTCTTAATAAACTAATACTTAAAACTAATTATTAACCCTCAAACCATTTTTTGACTTTCTCAACAGAAGTCAGAGAAGACCACTCCCCCCTTCACTCGTCCCATACCATACCTGAGAAAACTCAGATAAAACCATACCTTCTCAGTCTCAACCTCACAATCTCTGTCATATTTCTCATTTCATACGGCAAATTTTCCCCAATTCTCTCCAAATCGAAGTCAAGTTCTAAGGCAAAACCTACCATAATTCGGTGTTTTAAGAAGAACTTTAAAGTGTTTCTAAAGGAAATTTAACAGAAGAATCAAGATCATTCTCTGTTTTCTCTCATCATCTTCATCTCTGTTTTAAGGTAAAAACTCGATACTATCTACATTATTTTCTTTAAAACCGTAGCTAAACATACAAAATATTCAAACGCAAGTAAGATAACAAGTAAAGTGTGTCGAATTCAAGATTAAAACATAAAAATATGTAGGACTGATTATGTCAAACAGAAGTCCAGTAATCGAAACTATAGTTTCGATATCAGTTACTCAATCGAAACTAGGAGTTTCGATACCTGTTACTCAATCGAAACTAGGAGTTTCGATACATGTTTACTCAATCGAAACTAGGAGTTTCGATACTAGTTGTTCAATCGAAACTAGGTAGTTTTGATATCCTCCTTGTCAATCGAAACTAGGAAGTTTCGAAAACTGTCATACTCAATCGAAACTAGGTAGTTTTGATACCCAACTACTCAATTGAAACTAGGAAGTTTCGATACTCAATTGCCCAATCGAAACTAGGTAGTTTCGATACCTGTGTCAGTCCCTTTTGGGCAGTAACTTGGAACTGTTTTTATAACGAAACAAGTGTTGAACCACTAAGAGGATATTTTAAAACAAAAACAACCAAATTTACAAAGTCGGTGAACAATTTGCAATATGAGACGTTCGGTCTTAACACAATTTACCCTTTGGTATTTAGGGTACGAATAGTCAAGTTTGACTACAACAAGTATCATTACAAACATACACAAAAACAAGGTGAGTTTCACGGCCCCTTTTTACTGTTTTTCAACATTTGGGGGAAGAACATACTTACAACTATTTTATGGGATAACAAGAGAATAAGGCACGACTTTTATGTTTACATGAGATGAGAACAACAAGTGAGGCCGCTAAAGTCCCCTGGAACAACGTACTATGGAGAGTGACGTCTCCCGGTCATGGTTAGTCGCGCTAACCACAATCTGGAGGATTTATGGCCGCATAGAACCGGATAACGAAATTAGGGGCGTGTACAATTGTCACGGTTTGGTTACGCCTCATGTATGAACATATTATTTGTATTCCTAGCTAGTTTACAAATGGGTCAACAATTCTTATTCTGTTTATCACATGCACCTGAAACTATTTACGAACAATTGAATTTTACAAAGAACTACTTGATTTAAACCTGTGAACTCACCAACCTAGTGTTGACAATTTTAAGTATGTTTTTCAGGAAATTGAACGTGATCGCAAGGTTAGCAATGTAGATTACATGCATGCACGATGGATACAACTTTTGAGGGATTTCTCTTGTATAACTCATTGTAATAGAGTCATATTTGCGAAATCTTCATTTTTTTTGTAAACTCAATTTACATTTTGGAATGTAAAACTTTAAACTTGTCTATGTATCCATTTATCATGTATGTGTTTGCGGTAATCATATGCTTTGGAAACCATGTAACGTCGCGCCTCGCGTTTCCGCCTTGGCGGGGTGTGACAGACTTTGTATCAGAGCCATTGATTATAGCGAACTAGGAGTCTAAAAATCGAACCTAGTCTATAATTTAAATGCCTCACTGAGACGTTTTCCATTGCATATGCATTTCATAACTTATCATCCTATTGTACGGATATCGTAGACACTGAATATCGCCACACACTAACCCCATTTCGACTTCAGACCCATGGCACCCAAAAGAAGGGCACCGCGTGACACTACTGGTGAAAACAACACGACGATTTCTGCAGAAGTTGAGCAACTCATATCACAACGTGTAGCCGCCGCCTTGGAGCAGTACGAAGCCAATCGGAATAACGTCAGAGGAAATGGTAGTGGTAGCGGAGGAGGTGCAGGAGGCAGTGACACTACTGGAGGTTCTAGAGGTAATAGGATGTGTAAACACCTCTGAAACACAGTCGCGATCTAAGATAACAACATTATTAGATGCTTCAAACAAGAAGTGCACTTATAAGGCTTTTCTATCCTGCAACCCTCGCAACTTCAATGGCACCGAGGGTGCAGTAGGCCTGATGAGGTGGATTGAGAAGATGGAATCTGTAATTGATATTAGTGAATGCACAGCTGACTGTATGGTGAATGTAGAACCAAAGACTGATTGCTACCAAATTATTCTAAGTACAAATGCTGCTAATAGGCTTATCAGCAGCATTCAACACTTGTTGCTGCTGATAGGCTTATCAGCAGCATTCAACACTTGTTGCTGCTGATAGGCTTATCAGCAGCATTCTGCACAAGTTGCTGCTGATAGGCTTATCAGTAGCGGTCTTCCATGTTTGCTGCTGATAGGCTTACCAGCAGCAACCTTCACTCTTTGCAGCTGATAGCTCTATTCACTGAAAAACCAAACGTTGCAGCTGACTATCCAGGCCAAGCGTCTCTGACACCTTTCTGCAAAAGCAACTGACAGACTCAAAGCAGAAGGAACCGCTATGGTCAACCAATGACGGACAACAATACACTTCTCCAAGCATGCAAACAATCATGAATAAAGAAAACGTTTCAGTAAAGTTAACTAGATTAGCCTTTACGTGTAATGTAAATTAATAAACAAGATCAACGGCTTGTGTTCGATCTGATCCTTAGAATCAAGGGTCTGTCTTGATTCTAAGTTACTATAAATACTGAGTTGCCACTTCATTGTAAGGGTGCTTGTAGTACTTGTCATACTTATTCATTGAGTTTCTCACTTGTAATCTTTGCATTCACAAAAGCTTAATACAACAGTGTTTATCAGTATTCTTTGTGTTTACTTGATTATAAATTGTGTAGTTGATTTTGTTTCCGCCAACCTCAACTAAGAACAGAACCATCTTGTATTCTCACGATCCTACAGTGAAATATGCCACTTGCACACTTGCTGACAAAGCATTAACCTGGTGGAATTCTCAGATGAAAACTTTGGGAAGACAGACTGCCTACCAGCTATCATGGGATGATCTAAAGGCCATGATGATCGAGGAGTACTGTCCTCGAAATGAGTTGCAAAAGATCGAATCTGAAATGTGGAATGTACAAATGATAGGAGATGACGTGGCTGGTTACACTGACCGATTCAATGAGTTAGCAAGTTTAGTTCCACACATGGTTACCCCAGAATACAAGAAGGTTGAAAGATATTTGTGGGGTCTTGCTCCTCAAATCCGAAGCCTGGTAACTTCATCGAACCCTATGGATGCCAAGAGCGCTATAATTCTAGCTTCCAAACTAAGAGATAATGCTGTGCGTGATGGTTTGTTTGAGAAGAAGGAGACCGAGGAAGGAAGGTCTGGGGAAAAGAGGAAATGGTTTGGAAAGCTAAGTAATCAAAACAAGAATCAAGCTTACAAGAGACCCGAAACTATGAAAGCCTATGCTGCCAACATTGAAGGACAAAAAGGATATCTTGGAACACTACCGAAGTGTGACAAATGTGGGTATCATCACAGTGGAAGGTGTACCCAATGTGGAAAATGTAAAAAGCATGGGCACCTAGCCCATAACTGTTGGAACAATGCGAACCCTAATAAGACCAATCAAGTAGCAGGAAAGGTCAACCCAGGAGCAGAAAGGATGAATCAGGGATGCTTTGAGTGTGGAGATCCAAAGCACTTTAGAAAAGACTGTCCAAAGTTGAAGAACCGAAACGACAATCAGGCCCGTGGAAGAGCGTTTGTGATGGGGGCTGGTGACACACGACAAGATCCAAACATCGTCACTGGTACGTTCCCGATAAATAATCACTATGCCTCTATACTTTTTGATACGGGTGCTGATATGAGTTTTGTGTCAAATGACTTTAAGTCCCGACTCGGTATTAAGCCCAGCAAACTAGACCAAAATTATACAATTGAATTAGCAAACGGGAAATTAATTAAAGCTGGGGAAGTCATTCAGGGTTGTACCTTATGTTTTAAGAACCACACATTTAGTATAGACCTACTACCTGTTGACCTGGGAAGTTTTAACGTTGTCATTGGTATGGATCGGTTGTCGAAGAATCACGCCGAGATTGTTTGTTTTGAGAAGATTGTTCATATTCCTCTCCCGAACGGAGAAGTTCTTTCGGTTCAAGGTGAGAAGAGTGGAGTGACATTGAGGATGATAAACTGCATGAAAGCTCGTAAGTACCTACGTAAAGGCTATTGCGTATTCCTGGCTCACGTCGTCGAGAAGAAACCCGAGGAACGTCGACTTGAAGATATACCAATCGTTAAGGATTACCCCGAGGTTTTTCCTGAAGACTTACCTGGATTACCACCACCGAGGCAAGTCGAATTCCGAATCGATTTGGTACCAAGAGCTGCACCGATTGCGCGATCGCCGTATCGACTAGCACCTTCCGAGATGCAGGAATTATCTAATCAACTGCAAGAGTTGCTTGATAAAGGTTTCATAAGACCGATTTTCTCACCTTGGGGAGCTCTGGTCCTATTCGTAAAGAAAAAGGATGGAACCTTTAGGATGTGTATTGATTACCGAGAATTAAACAAGCTTACAATCAAAAACCGATATCCACTTCCTCGAATAGACGATTTGTTCGATCAACTACAAGGTTCTAGCTTCTATTCTAAAATCGATCTACGTTCGGGGTATCATCAACTAAGAATCCAAGAAGAAGATGTACCAAAGACAGCATTTAGGACTCGTTATGGCCACTACGAATTTCTAGTTATGTCGTTTGGTTTGACGAACGCACCAGCTGTCTTCATGGATCTCATGAACCGCGTGTGCAAGCCATACTTGGATAAATTCGTGATTGTGTTTATCGATGACATATTGATATATTCACGAACCAAGGAGGATCATGAACAGCATCTGAAATTAATCTTAGAACTACTCAGGAAGGAGAAGCTTTATGCTAAATTCTCTAAGTGTGAGTTTTGGATCCGAGAGGTTCACTTTCTCGGACACGTCATCAATAAGAATGGTATTCAAGTAGACCCATCCAAGATTGAAGCTATCAAAAACTGGGAAGCACCAAGAACTCCGACTGAGGTGCGTCAATTTCTGGGTTTGGCAGGCTATTACAGGCGATTCATCGAGAATTTTTCAAAAATAGCCCTGCCTTTAACCACATTAACCCAGAAAGAAAAGAAGTTTGATTGGAGTGACAAGCAAGAGTCAGCTTTTCAATTACTGAAGCAGAAGCTGTGTAGTGCACCGATCTTATCCCTTCCTGAGGGAATCGACAATTTTGTCGTATACTGCGATGCATCACACCAAGGACTTGGTTGTGTGTTAATGCAAAGAGACAAAGTCATCGCATATGCCTCACGACAACTAAAAGTGCACGAAAAGAATTATACGACCCATGACTTGGAGTTGGGCGCAGTTGTGTTTGCACTCAAGATTTGGAGACATTATCTTTACGGTACAAGATGCACTATCTTTACTGATCACAAGAGTCTTCAACATATCTTCGATCAAAAGGAACTCAACATGAGACAACGTCGTTGGGTAGAGCTACTGAATGATTACGATTGTGATATCAAGTATCACCCGGGTAAGGCAAACGTCGTAGCAGATGCCTTGAGTCGTAAGGAACGGGTTAAAACTCTCCGTGTTCGTGCCCTAGGATTGACAATTCATACGAGTCTCACGATTCAAATCCGGATGGCACAACAAGAGGAAATCAAAGAAGAAAACATTCATAATGAAACTTTACGAGGAATGATCAGACAGTTGGAACCAAAGTCAGATGACATTTTATACTTCATGAATAGAATCTGGGTGCCGAGTAACGATAACTTATGGGAGTTGGTTATGGACGAAGCCCACAAGTCCAGGTACTCCATTCACCCAGGTTCAGTTAAGATGTATAAGGACCTAAAAGAATTATATTAGTGGCCCAACATGAAAGGAGATATTGCCACATATGTCAGTAAATGCCTAACGTGTTCAAAAGTAAAAGCCGAACATCAGAAACCGTCTGGCTTATTACAACAACCTGAAATTCCCCAATGGAAATGGGAACAAATTTCTATGGATTTCATCATGAAATTACCCACGACGTCCAGTGGTTCTGATATAATATGGGTAATTGTCGACCGTTTAACAAAATCAGCTCATTTTCTACCTATCAAAGAGACGGATAAAACCGAGAAACTTGCAAAGCTTTATATCAAGGAAATTGTGGCTAGGCATGGAGTGCCAATTTCTATTATCTCTGATAGAGACAGCAGATTCGTGTCTAGAATCTGGAAATCATTACAAGAAGCCATGGGCACACGTCTTGACATGAGCACGGCATATCACCCACAAACGGATGGTCAAAGTAAAAGGACTATCCAAGCATTAGAAGATATGCTCCGTGCGTGTGTAATTGATTTCGGAGGAAGTTGGGATACCCATTTACCGTTGGCGGAGTTTTCCTATAATAACAGCTACCACACGAGCATTAAGGCAGCTCCGTTTGAAGCTTTATATGGTCGTAAATGCCGCTCACCGTTATGTTGGGCGGAAGTTGGTGAAAAACATTTGACAGGCCCTGAGATTGTCTAGGAAACCACTGATAAGATCTTCAAAATTAAGGACCGTCTGAAAGCGGCCCGAGACAGACAGAAGAGCTATGCTGATAACAGACGGAAACCATTAGAATTTCAAATTGGTGACCGAGTAATGTTAAAAGTCTCACCATGGAAAGGCGTTGCAAGGTTTGGTAACCGTGGTAAGCTCAAACCTAGATACGTTGGACCTTTTGAAATACTGGCTAGAGTTGGCCCTATAGCTTACAAGCTCAAACTACCACAAGAATTAAGCAACGTACATGATACGTTTCATGTATCAAATCTCAAGAAGTGTTTATCAGACGAGACGTTAATTATACCACCTGATGAGATTCACATAGACGATAGGTTGCATTTCATCGAGGAACCAATTGAGATTTCAGATTGGAAAGTTCAAAAGCTGAGACGTAGTCGAATCAAACTGGTTAAAGTACGTTGGAACTCAAAACGTGGTCCTGAGTATACATGGGAACGAGAAGATCAAATGAAGACGAAATACCCCTCCTTGTTTAAGAATACACCAATTCAAGAAGACACGAATTGAATTTCGGGACGAAATTCTTTTAACATGGGGAGAATGTGACACCCGACATTTCAGGTCAATATCCGTACATGTATTAAACAAGTTTACATTATAATTATTTTTGTGATTTAATTAATTTCACAAACAAGGACATTAAGGTCTAACAAAAACCGAACATTGTCTCATTTCACATTTTGGTAATTCTAGGAGTTACCGGTTCGCGTGTCATATAAACCGACCAATACGAACGTTAGTGATTAAATTAAATAACCAGAAAATATATATACATATATATTACATAAACTTTACGTTGGTCAATAATTTATTTTTAGACTAAAACATACGGTATAAGTAAAAGTAAAATAACGAACCCTTTCGAAGACGTTACCACGTATCGTCACCTTTAGGTATTTATACCTACGAATAATCACCTCAACGAATTATACAATCTAAGATTTAAATATTTTTCATTAACAAGCCATAAACTTGCTAAATTTACAATGCCGTGAGGAATCTAAACCGAATTAAATTACCCCCTTAAAACTCTAATTGATATTAATACTCTTAATAAACTAATACTTAAAACTAATTATTAACCCTCAAACCACTTTTTGACTTTCTCAACAGAAGTCAGAGAAGAACACTCCCCCCTTCACTCGTCCCATACCATACCTGAGAAAACTCAGATAAAACCATACCTTCTCAGTCTCAACCTCACAATCTCTGTCATATTTCTCATTTCATACGGCAAATTTTCCCCAATTCTCTCCAAATCGAAGTCAAGTTCTAAGGCAAAACCTACCATAATTCGGTGTTTTAAGAAGAACTTCAAAGTGTTTCTAAAGGAAATTTAACAGAAGAATCAAGATCATTCTCTGTTTTCTCTCATCATCTTCATCTCTGTTTTAAGGTAAAAACTCGATGCTATCTACATTATTTTCTTTAAAACCGTAGCTAAACATACAAAATATTCAAACGCAAGTAAGATAACAAGTAAAGTGTGTCGAATTCAAGATTAAAACATAAAAATATGTAGGACTGATTATGTCAAACAGAAGTCCAGTAATCGAAACTATAGTTTCGATATCAGTTACTCAATCGAAACTAGGAGTTTCGATACCTGTTACTCAATCGAAACTAGGAGTTTCGATACATGTTTACTCAATCGAAACTAGGAGTTTCGATACTAGTTGTTCAATCGAAACTAGGTAGTTTTGATATCCTCCTTGTCAATCGAAACTAGGAAGTTTCGAAAACTGTCATACTCAATCGAAACTAGGTAGTTTTGATACCCAACTACTCAATTGAAACTAGGAAGTTTCGATACTCAATTGCTCAATCGAAACTAGGTAGTTTCGATACCTGTGTCAGTCCCTTTTGGGCAGTAACTTGGAACTGTTTTTATAACGAAACAAGTGTTGAACCACTAAGAGGATATTTTAAAACAAAAACAACCAGATTTACAAAGTCGGTGAACAATTTGCAATATGAGACGTTCGGTCTTAACACAAATTACCCTTTGGTATTTAGGGTACGAATAGTCAAGTTTGACTACAACAAGTATCATTACAAACATACACAAAAACAAGGTGAGTTTCACGGCCCCTTTTTACTGTTTTTCAACATTTGGGGGAAGAACATACTTACAACTATTTTATGGGATAACAAGAGAATAAGGCACGACTTTTATGTTTACATGAGATGAGAACAACAAGTGAGGCCGCTAAAGTCCCCTGGAACAACGTAGTAACCATTAACTGTAGCCTAGGGTCCTATGAATAGTACTATGAAGAGTGACGTCTCCCGGTCATGGTTAGTCGCGCTAACCACAATCTGGAGGATTTATGGCCGCATAGAACCGGATAACGAAATTAGGGGCGTGTACAATTGTCATGGTTTGGTTACGCCTCATGTATGAACATATTATTTGTATTCCTAGCTAGTTTACAAATGGGTCAACAATTCTTATTCTGTTTATCACATGCACTGAAACTATTTACGAACAATTGAATTTTACAAAGAACTACTTGATTTAAACCTTTGAACTCACCAACCTAGTGTTGACAATTTTAAGTATGTTTTTTAGGAAATTGAACGTGATCGCAAGGTTAGCAATGTAGATTACATGCATGCACGATGGATACAACTTTTGGGGGATTTCTCTTGTATAACTCAATGTAATAGAGTCATATTTGCGAAATCTTCATTTTTTTTTTGTAAACTCAATTTACATTTTGGAATGTAAAACTTTAAACTTGTCTATGTATCCATTTATCATGTATGTGTTTGCGGTAATCATATGCTTTGGAAACCATGTAACGTCGCGCCTCGCGTTTCCGCCTTGGCGGGGTGTGACATTCTCCCCTTTCCCTCTCTAAATTGACACACACACACACACCTTGTGTGTGTGTCACCACTTTAATTCCCACCAATAAAATCAGCCTAGCTAATTACAAGATCAGTCCCTGCACAATCTTATTTAATTAACTCCCCCTTCCCAAAGTCTTTGTTAAACTTTGGTATTTACACTAACTCTCCAACTTTCTTTTATTTAATTACACCCCCGTACAACATAATGAGTATATTATAAGACAAACCCGAAAATTGGTTCATTACAAAAAAAAATATAAATTATTCAATTTAGATTTGTAACGAGATGATAAGGGAGTCTTGGTACAAACTTCTTTTGTAAAACTTAGTACAACATCTTTTGTTAAACGGGTTTGAATTGCATGTAACTATACAAGAGATGTGTATATAAGAACTAGTATGTAAAGTATATTTCATCGAAAATTATGATAACTTATTATTAATATGAATCATTTCCCAGTACAAAGTAAAAAAGAAAGATGAAATCCATGTCATTCAGTGAACAAATTGAAGAGGACTAGGGTTGACAGTAGCATAGGCCAGAAGCTTCGAATCACGCTCGAATATCTCCATTTCATCTGGACTCAATGTGACTATGGCTTCCACACCTCCACCCTTGAGCGTTTCATTCAACGCCACACGCCTGACTAATCTAGCATTCATTACATAAAACCATATCGGCTTTCCCCATCCGAAATCTAACTCATACATTCCACTGTTCAACAGGCTTGTAGCAAAGATACAGTCTCCTTCCACTGTCATATCCATCAGATGGTTTAATCTCATCAACGACTCAATGACTTTCTCATGCCCCTTTTCCCCTTTCATGGACTCGATCCGATCTGTGTTTATTTTCTCTATCGATTCTCTGATTTCACCCATTAGGGTTGGCAGCTCCAGGTGGTCACCAGGAAAGCAGATTGCACCGGTTACATCCACAAGGTTTCCAATGGACTCTATGGGCAAAGGAGGTGATGCCCTTTTCCGCAAATTCACCATAGACAATAAAGCATGCGGTGACTGTCGACCAAACGGTCTTACTTTTGATGTCGCCTGGGCAGCAGCCTTCCAAATCATAGCGGTTGTGGCTTCCACGCGACTTGGTGGGCGCTGATGTGTTGAGCTGGTGCTGGCAACCGGCTGTGCCTTGAGCAAAGCCAAAGACGTTGAATCGAACACAAATCTTTTTGTACTTAGCGTTTTAGTGGCCAATAACTTGGAAGACAGTGAGTTTTCTAAGCAAGGATTGTTAGGAAAGATCTCAGAAGCAACAAAGGTTGGTGTAACAGTCTCCGGTGAACCTCTAACTGCTGCTGCCCATGCTTTCATGAACACATAATATGTATGTGCGTCAAAGATCTTGTGTGATACGTTCGTGGAAATCCCAATCCCACCACATTTGAAGATGTTCACCTGACAAACATATCACAAGTTCAAAATATGAACTTTTTTTTAGAAAAAGGAAAGTAGGAAAGTGTGTGATTACATGTGGATACCAAAGTTGAAACTAGTGCACAAATGGGGTCGATTTTTTTTAAGTTTTCATCTAACATTTAATTTTATTTTTCTACGTTTTGGTATAAATTTTATTAAAAATCGAGTTGTATTAAAAAAAATAACGTATTTAATACTTGTTTATTCAAGACGCGAATTTTAATTTGTTGTGTATATAAGAATACTAGTTTAGATCCCGTGTATACACACGGGTGAAAATTATCAATAAATAATTTTTTTAAATCTTTATGTGTATATTTTACACGTGTAAAAATGTATCATATACTAAGGATAGAAAACAATACTCAAAATATACAAAAACTAATATATAATTGAGTTTCGAAAATAAATTAAATACTATTTAATATAATTTGTTTTTCATTTATTATTTGATTGAAAATATAAGTTAAATAATTAGATTTTTAAAGTTTTATAAGAGATAATTTAAAATAAATGTGTTTTATTAGTATAATTAATATTTTCTTTAAATATATATTGTTGTTAAAAATAAGAGATGCATTTAATAAGAGAGAGGCGGGAAAAAAATGATGAGAATGATTGTGGAGGCGACACGTGGCATGAAAAACCTTTATTTGTTATATAGTATAGATGATGATACGATTAAAATTTACCTGAATACCCATAACATAATTTCCTATTGAAGATTCTTCGGTGAAAGGTTTTTCGGGCAACAACCCTCTTACTCTTTCATCATCTGGATGACCTAGAAAATCTTCAAGTGTCTGGTTGACTCGAGCCTCCGTATAATAGACTCCTTCATCGTTACACTCAACTCGAAAGTTATCCTTAACTTTTCCAGCAACAGGATAGAATCTTGTTAGAATCTCGGATAAAGTCTCTTTCAGATGTTTTGATCTTTTGGTTACAACATCCGTAACACTAGCCTTGTCGGTATTAGGAAGAAATAAGGTTAATGGGGTGTAGACATCCAACATAAGTTGGTCTATCATTGAGAGCTTAAATGTTTTTAGATGATGGGGAGTGGGAGAAGATGGTTTGATTATTTCTCTTGAAATTATTTCAAGATCCACCTTCTTAACATCATTTTCAATCTTGATACTATTTGACAACCTGCATTAATAACAGTAATAAACCGCAACCTATGCATGAGAAACATGTTTGAAAAGAAATCATGTTTAAACCACAACAGATTGATTAAGGTTGTCATTTCTAACCTGTGTGAGGATTCAGTAGCGTTTAGGATTGTCGAGGTGCTATAATAGTGAGTAGAATATAAGCACGAAGCCCACATTTGATCGGGTTTTGACCACCCGATTGGGTTCGAAGCATGGAAAAATCGATGACGAGAACCTACATGAAGATGATATCGTTGAGAATTGAGGAAACGTTGGGTTGCTTTGTGGGCTGAGAATAACCACTTCATTATTGATTGATGATGATCAGCTTCACATCACAACGTTGTTTTTATAGGAGCTTGGATACATTAAATTATTATGGTCAACTTTGTGCAAAACGCATGGTTAATTTATTATTGCTTGCTAATTATAGCAAATCTATAAACGTGATTGCACGAAGCCCCCATTTGTAGATGGGCACGAGGTAGCACTATTGCTTTATAATTTAGAAATCGTTGACTTCCTTCTGGGAGATGTGAAAATGATCGGGTGGGTCAGTGATCCAAGTTGCCGTTCAAAAAAAGAAAAAAAAAGAAATCGTTGACTTTCATTCTGATTTTGTTTTTATTTATTTCTAATATGTAATGTGAGAAATTCGAAGGGTAAGAGGTATATTTATGTGAGTGATACCTATATGGAAAAAAAAGTGTACGTCATGTGGGCGTCACCTCATCAACAATAATTTTCACACTACTTTCACATGGGAAGGGGTATACCCGTGTGAGTGTGATTGGCGTAAGAATTAATTATTTTTATAAAATTTAATTGAGTGATATTAGTGTAGTGTGTGTATATGAGAGAGAAAGAGACTCACGCCCGTGAGAAATCTCACGCCAAATGCTTCATGCCACTATGGGGGCGGTGTTGTACGCCTCTCACCCCCCCCCCCTTCACGCCCTCCACGGGAGGTATACCGGATACCCTAAGCGTGACAGGACGTCCTAATTAGAGTTTGAAGGGTAAAAAGGTATACTTTTTTTTGAAAAAAATAAAAATCTGGGCATCTCAGTTCAACAGGTTTTATTTTTTTTAAATATATATCATGTATATATTTATAAACTTTTTATAAATTAGAAATAAAAAATAATGACTTTTTTTTCCATTTTACCTCTCAATTTGATATTACCTCGGAATTGAACCAAGGGGCGAAGCTTCATTAGGGCCCCCCGATTTTTCGCTCAAAAGTGTTAATTTATACGTTTTTGGCCGAAAATTTTATAGGTATTAAGTTCCGGTCCCCCCCTGCAAATTTTATATGTATTAAATTACAGCTCGCGTGTGATTTTCTTTAAGATTCGCCACTGATTGAACCCTCATTATTCTAGCTCTTGATTTCTCTCAATCAACAGTTCACGCTTATTGTCGCACTATTTTAGAATATTGGCACTCTTATTTTATCCTCTCCCTCAATGTAATTAACTAGTGCGATTCCTCTATATGATACGACTGAAATTGGGTATATATGCACAAAATATTAAATAAAATGTTTACGGTCATATAAATAAAATATAAATAAAAGTTATAAACATAAAGTTCCGAGTACAATGCAACGTTGTTGTACGGTACCGCTTCGGTACGAGTAACGGAAAAATATCAAAAAATATAGAAACCGACTCATATTGAAACCAAAAACATAAAAATGAATACAGATAATGGTACAGATGTTGCTTGGGCAATATCGGTTCGGTAAAAGATTAGGTGTATTACAAAATAAAAAAATGTATTTACAATAGTTTAATCAATCAAAAGTTGTCTCGTGTAACACAAAAAAGTAAAGTCGTAATATACCCAAAAGGATAACAACACGTGTTTTATATCGATCGAAAAATAATAAATAGCGATATCGGTTCCGATAATACCGATAACGGTACCATTGTTGTTCGGTCGGTATCGGTTCAGTTCGTGACGGTACCGGCACTTGTTATAATTTACGATACAAAAAAAAGTTTATTTATGATGGTTTCATTACACAAATGTTATATGAGGTAACCTAAAAAATAAAGCCATGTCTTGAATCGATCGAGAACCATAAAAATGATTACAGATACCGGTTCCGACAATACTGATGCCAGTACCGACGTTGTTCGATCGGTTATGTTCGTCACGATACCGGCACAGTACCGATAATGATTATAGCTTACGATAAAAAAAATACTCGATTTTAAATATAGGTACATTTTAAACAACATTTATATGAGAATTGTCCAAAAAAAACCGACATAAAAGTATGATGGGTTTTCCTCACCGTTGAAATATATATAATTACCAAACTGAAACTTTTAAAAAACGATATGCCCATTTAATGAAATGTTAATTTTAGGATTTCCCTCTATTTAAATAATATTTTAGAAGATACTTGCATGTGTCTGAAATATTACGTTTATAATACACAAAGGAGAAAATGACAGCTAGCCTTGATAGCCACGTATGTATACTTGTAAGACGCAAAGGTACTACTAGAAAACGACACAAAAAATTAATATACATATAGTTAATTACATGACGGGAGAGGATAAAATAAGTGTCAATATTCAAAAAAACTGTGAGAATAAGCATGAATATGTGTTGGTGCTACAACAAGAATAGGACTAGAAGAAGGTGTGGTAGTTTTCCAGGCTTGACGGCTTGTATGGACCTGCTAAGAAGCAAAACACCGTTAGTCTTACTGTAGGAGGTGGTCTCCTGCGATCAGCCTCCGATGTGATAATAAGTTAATGTGTTCTCGAGATGTAATATTAGAGAAAGAGAGTGTGAATATGAGTATAGGACCGATAGTGAATGAATTCCGTTTGAAGATCGAGTGGCTAAGGCCCTCTTTTATAAAGGGGAATTCTCGTCTGTACTGAGCTTGGCGCCCAGCTGGCTTGTCTATTTTGAGACAGCTTATCTCCTACTTTCTCGAATACAGTTTGGCCTTGCCTTTTTGGTGTAAACACCAGAGTTTCTCTTTCCAAGGGTTGTGCTACACTTTTCTAAGATGATCCTAGATTTTAGTGCTTTTGTCTTAGGATGTTAACCTCTGATCACTGCACTGTTCAATTATTGTAGCTAGATGCTCTTGACCATCTTACCTCCTGAGATGTGTAGCTAATGTGACGAGCTACTATGCTTCTTTGCTTTGTGGCTTGTAGATTTGCCTACCCACATCATCAGCCCCCAAATCATAGTTAGCTATGACCTAGTGATGGATGGCTCTGACTTATTATTATATGATTTTTACTTCTTGGTTCGTCAGCTTGCCTCCTTCTGCGCTTGCGTATTCTATGTTGCTTTGAAGTCTGATGTGACTGATTGGATAGTTGGGCGATTTTTTGCAGGGGTGTATAATGATCTTTTTTGGCAGTTGTCTGACACCCCATAACTTTCTGGAGACCTCTCATTACCTGTTGGGTTTTTGAATTTCAAAAACGAAAGAGGTTTTCGTCAGTTTTAACCAAGTAACCTCCATATTTTCTTCTTCCTCCGTCCTTTGAAAAAATAATCAGCCTCTGTTCCTTATTTCTACATTCCGACTTCCTGTTTGTTGCTCCTCTTCCTCGAAGGTGAATGGTTTCTTTCCTCTTTTTTTCCCATGGGTGCAAAAAACAATATGGCGATTCAATTTTTTAGGTTATCCCAAATTGAAGTAGGCGCGTTTTGTTCCGATCAAGGCATCAAAATTTCCTATAATCCTTTTGCTCTTGGCCCTGGTGTTCCCGTTAGTAAGTGTCCGGTTGGTTCGATTGCATTACACACTCGTCAGTTCGAGTGTTCGAATCTTCGATATCCTTTTTCCCTTTTGTTTCTGAAAGTTCTTGAGTATTATCGCTTTAGGTTGGGTCAGTTTGCACCCGTAGGGGTTGCTAGGGTTCTTCATTTTGAACAGGTCTGTCGCGCATTAGGTCATGATCCTTTTTTGACGATGTTCCGTCGCTTCTTTCGTTTGGCTAAAAATGGTAACCGGTTTACCATTGAAAAAACCTAAGTGGAGAAGGGATTGGTCTCGTCCACCGTTGGTTTGAACGGTCCGTGGAAGGATCGGTTCTTTTGGGTGTCCGAGACTATTATCCCTTTTAAGACTGTATGGAGGTCGCCTGACGCTTCCTTCAAGGATAAGGAACCCTATGTGGATGAATTAGACCTGTTTTGTAGTCCAAACTTCTCTCCTTTGCTTCCCGGGTTCGTCCCTTTCCCCGAGGATGTCTTACTCATGCTTGGTCTAAGCATTAGGTGGCCCAATCGTAAGACTGAGCCTTTATTGGTTGTAAACGGGAAGTGTTCGTTTCTTTCGTAGAGTTTGCTTGGTGTCTTCCTTGTGTGGTTCCTTGTTATACTTTTTCATTTATTTTTTGCAGCTATGAATGATCTGGATTTTATCAAGTGTGAAGGTACTTCTGATGTAGAGTTTGTTTCGAAGTAGGTTGTTGAAAGAGATGTCGAGATTATTGTTCGAACCAACATGTTCGTTATGAGGTTGGAGAGTATACCAAGGTGGTTCCTTCTTCGAGCGTTTATGGTGTTGGGGCTTCATAAAGTAGGGAAGTTTCTGTGTCCCGCCGTTCGAGCAAGAGGTTGGCTAGTTCTTCTGTTGAACCTGTTAGCCCGTCTCCTTCTGAGCCCCATATTACTGAGCTTAGTGATGAAGATGTTCACGACTTGAGCCTTATTGCTTATGTTACTGGAACTGGTGTGAAACCTACTGTTATGAAAAAGGAGGTTATTAGGAAACCAAAAAAGTTTCTTCTTTTAAGCGGAAGGGTAAGGATGAAGCTCTTGAGCTTATGCTATCAGTTGAGGATGGTGATTCTGCTTATGTGCAGGAATGGTCTGTTTGTAGGAAGACTCGTTGAAGAAACCCTCCATTTGTCGTGAATCAATCTACCATCTTGCTACCCTTGCCGATAGAGAGTTTCATCATCAAATGACTGGAGATAAGGTGATGAAGGCGATGGTTGTGAACGTTTCTCGCCTGGCTGCTATCATCCCTGGAGGTATTGACCGGTGGGCAACAACTATGGGGAGTGCGAGAAGTTTCTTTCTTTCTGTGACAAGCTGAAAGAAGCTCTTTATGGTGCTAGTAAGGAAGTGGAGATCCTGTCAGATCGGGAGAAAGATCTGGTTAGTTAGCTCAAGGTGGTTAAGGCTCAAGGTGAACTGGATAAAGAGAAGCTTGCAGAGTTGGAGGCAGTGGTTGAGGCTGAGAAGCTGAAGGTTTGCAAGGATCGTGAGGCCTTATCTGTTGAAAAGAAAAAAATTTGATGAGGAGAACGATGATACTGTTGCCACTGCGTTGGAATGGAAGCAGCATGCTGACAAACTTGATGAAAACAAATAGCTTATAGAGCAGGGCTTTCACCAGATCGTTTCTTATCTTTTGTACAACTCCGAATTTAATGAGCCTCTTGGCCAAGTCTATAGCAAACTTATCGCTCATGGTCTACCAAGTGGGTTAGTCCCACATTGGTGTAACATCCCGAGTTTTAAAACACGGCATAGTCCACGAGAATTAAAACTAATCAAAATAAGGGGAACGAGCTTTGGGCTTAGGCGCATGGGCCAGAAAAAGGGAAGGAATTGGGCCCTTAAAAGCCCCAAGATCAGCCCCACTTCCATCATTTCCTCCATTTTTGTTTTTTTCTAGAGAGAGAAAGTCCCGGTTTTTTGGATTTCAGCTTATAGGATCGTTGGAATACATCCCTGGATCGCTTAGCAACTGAAAGGAGTCACTTACAGGTAATGATCTCTCCCAGATCTGAGTTTTTAGAAATTTATGGTTTTATGGTTTTCGAGTTAAAAAGTTAGATTTTTACGTTTGAAACGCAAAGTAAACCCTAGATCTAACATCACAAGTATAAAACACACGTTTTGGACGTAAAAAGTTCGAGTCTTGTTGGATTTGAGTCTCTACCGCCATGTTCATGCAAAGCTAGGGTTTTATGGGGAAGAAGAGCCCGCAGCCGGGCAAGGAACCAACGAACTTGTCAAGTTCGCTGAAGTGTTGTCTAGTAAAATTAACAAGTTCGCTAGGGATAACATAGCGAAACTATTAAGTTCGCCTGGTAAGTTCGTTGTGTCCATAAGAAGCAAACTTATCCTAAGTTCGCCTCGTCAGAAATAGCGAAACCATTCGGTGTCGGGTTGAGTCTGATATGTATTGAATTGTTATGAATGTTCAGATTGTGTGAGATTCCAGTAGGACATTCCCGCTAAGATACCAGGTGAGTTCTAATCCCCCTTTTTGCCTGCTTTAGGGGTGGTGTGCATATTTAGTTTAAAGTGTTTATTACATATTTTATATTAATAAACAAAGTGAAAAACTATGTTCTAGTGTAAAGTTTAAAAGAGGCAAATGTACGTTTTGAGCAAAGTATATATGTATTATTGACAAGCGTTTACTATATTTTCATATACATAAACAAAGGCATAATATACGTGTTAGCATTTTCAAGTAAAGCAAGATATATCTTTATGGCAATCGTTTACTATAATTTTCATATACATAAACAAAGGCATGATATATGTGTTAAGCTATATTTCAGTAAAAACAAAGATATTTATAGCAAGTGTTTACTATATTTTCATCTACATAAACAAAGGCATAATACATGTTAAAGTTATGATCAAGTTAAAGAAAGTTGTATGAACTATAAGTGAATAGTTTTCCTACGAGAAAATGTACCAGCTTGTTAAGGTCTTTGGGACAGATGTTATTTGTACAAAATGTCATATATGGGTTAAGCCCATTCGTAAGAACCTTTGGGTTTGCTAACGGTTGTACAACTGGGATGGGTGACGGCGGTTGCTCGGGAGGTCCATGCAACCTCCCCTTAGTGTTAAGTGGTATTGTCGGTTCATGGCCATTGGCCATGAGGGCATTGACCAGGTACTCGTCGGTTCATGGTCGTCGACCATGGGGGCGGTACAGTAGTGACAAGGGAATTGACGGATAAGCGGTATTGTCGATTCTTGGCCGTTGGCCATCGGGGCATTGACCAGGTACTTGTCGGTTCATGGACGTGAGCCATGAGGGCAGTACAGTGCAAAGGAATTGACGGTTATTGCATGATTTTAAACTGTTTTGAAAAATAAATAATGTAAGTTTTGCCTTAATGACAGTATGTATGTATTAGTAAATCTTTTGAATAATTGATTTAAAGTAAACGTTAGAACTCACTCAGCGTTGCTGATTTTTAGTATGCATATCAGTTAAGTGTAGGTGGCTGTTGACGGATGAGGATGTTTGGCTTGGCGCAGAGAGTTACTCGAAGATCGGTGTCTGGCATCCCGTTTATGTTTCATTTGATTATGTTGTTTAAAGACAAGTTTTAGTTGTAACTGACAAGTATGCTTTAGACATGTTTTGTATTTCCGTTGCGTATGTTAAAGTTTAAATCGTTTCCGCTGTGTTGATGAGTGTCTTATGTTTACGAGTTCTGTGTTGATAAATAAATCTAATAAGTGAGGCCTCACGGGTTTGGGGCCTTACAATTGGCGCCCAGGATTAGTACTTGAATCAAAGAAGTAACAAACAAGAATACTTCAATTTGATTTGTTACATCTGTTGTTTACATTGATCGGCGTTATATAGGGACTTGTTCAATCAACACGTCGTTTCTAATGGAACGACACAATCCTACTAATCAGTTTCTAATTTCCATTATGTACTCAAACACTCTTTGACTAATTACAAATACATATATGAAGCTAAAACTATACTTTCTACTAATTGCATAAATGACCCGTGACTTTATTTTCATTCAAACTTGGGTTAGAGGCTAACAATGTTTACATGTTTGACCGGTTTCATTTTAAGATGCAATATTTTTAACCCGACTCGACTAAAGTCAAATCAAGGGTCTACTGTCAAAAAGTATAGAAAAGTAAAATGAAGTAGGTTAAAGTATATAAAATTAAATCGAAATGTGTTAGACAGGGTAAAAATATAGTGCGTCAAAATGAAATGGGTCAAGAGGGTAAAAATACATTGACGATATGTAAAAAATAAATAGGGCAAATATGTCACAATATAGCGCATTAAAATGTAACCGGTCAAACAGGGTCAAAATATAAACCGGTCAAATATGTCAAAATATAAACGGGTCACACCGATTAAATTATAAATGGGTCAAACTAAAATTGTTAAAAACATGAACATATGCAAAAAAAAAAAGAATTTCTTGTTCAATACCAATTGTACAAACAATGCACTATAATATAGGTTCATAAACTTCCGTTCCAAAAACCTAATTCTAATCTAACATATGCACATTTCTAACAGTTACAACCATAACCAATGAACAACTATATTCTATGACACGCTCGTTGGATCATAATATCGATACTCAGACCAAGGAACTATGCCATTGTTGAAACTCTTATGATTACCTGCACATAAATTTTTAATTCGAATTAATTAGGTTTTCTTATACATCTAAAAGATTTGAAAAGATAGACAAAATTATTAAAGGGCAAATTACATGTTAAGATTATATATAAAACTTATTAAAGTAGATAAAAATGACATCTTTAATAAGAAGTGGTATAGAATAAAATTGATTGATAGAATCTTTTATAAATCGAAATCTTCCAACATGTTTTCATATCTTGAAATTAGAATAAATCACTTTAACACAAAACCTTACAAATTGGATATTATATGGTAAGCTTTAAATAAAATTAACCTGTCACTAAAACATTTACGCTATGTTCCCGAGTTTTATAAAAGAAAAAAAAGAGAGTTACGGAGAGAAAAGAAAGAGATGTGAAGGAAAAGATATAATTTAATTTCGTGTACGCGAGTTCAAAACAAAGGAAAAGAAATTAAAGACTTTATGTATTCCACGAGTTTAAAGAAAGAGAAAAGAAAGTTACAATTTATCATTATACCCTTATGTTTAGATATATATAGGTTAAGTGAAAGGGTAAAATGGTAAATGATAAAACCTTATATTTGTATTTCATTCTTTTCTCTCCAAATCCGTCCATTTTGGAAAGAAAGTTAGGAGTGAACTTTATCAAAAATCTTCCTTCCATTTCATTTCACTTCCTTCAATTAAAAAGCTTGGAAACATAAAATCTTTTTCAGTTTCTCTCCACTTCATTTCACTTATCTGGTTAAAAAGGATCTGGGAACGCAACGTAAAAACGCTTTGGAAGGCTATTAATAATTTCTGTAAATAGTCGGATAAAATCTAATAATAGAACAAGAAGTTATATAAATATATTAAAACGCAATAATACAATAATTAAATTAATTACGGAGTTAAACAAAAACTTATCAAACAATAAATATTCTAAAATTTAGATAAACAACAAGAATAAATAAATTCTCGAATGTAAAAGAATTATGTGATTTGTTAATGAAAAGGAAAAGAAGAAATAGAATTAAAACAAAAGAGAGGGAATTGGAGAGAAATCCGGATGACCCGGACTTCACACATTGGCCGGGTGATGCGCCTGATAAGTGATACCCTAACGTGCTCCGGATCCGCATCATGATACGTCGATACTTGGAATCACTAGAAATTTTGTAATTGGAGTTTGAGAAAATTTCGGATGACTAGGCATTTTTTTTTAAAGCAGACCGGATCTTTTTGAGAGATAGATGTTATTTAAATCGGGCCCAACTATCCCACCAATCCGGAACGAACTCCCCAACCGAGAAAACCCCCTGACTCAACCCAAATAATTGCTCCATATGAGACTCGAACCCAAGCAGGGGCGGACCTACATTGACCCGGGAGGTTCACCGGAATCCTCCGCGTTTCGAAATTTTTGTACAACGGTATGTAAAAAACCGATTTGTGCACCTCTACCGCTGACGGTTATCATATTACACCAGCTTTTTGTTACATATAAAGTTATCTATTTTGCTCATTTTTATATTTGATTGAACAATAATGCTGATTAATATTGTTTTCTTTTTTCAAAATAAAGGTCGGATTTATGAACCTGGTGGCTTTGTGTCATGGATGGGTCAAATTAATGATTTTGTTTCCGGGTCAAAAGAGAGTCTTGATACTTCCTAAACATGCAGTTGGGAATAATGTTACAAAGTGTAAGTTAGGGACAACTTATTTACAATTTTGAAGTCTCTGCAACAAATTCAAATGGCTCGAACTCTAATTTGCTTGATGTAATTTGCTCAAACTCAATTTTCTATTCTTTTTTCACGCATTTCTTTTTAGAAATTTTCTGCTCTGATGAACCTTACACGACCCGAACCATCTAACCGACCCGAAATTTTTTATTTTCGGCCCTATGAAATTTGAGCATCTAAAAACAGTGAACCCCTTGGAAAAAATTTATGGATCCGTCACTGAACCCAAGACCTCCACTATGGTAAGTCTTGGGGCTACCATTGCACTAAATGGCCAACGATGAATGACTAGGCATTTAAATCGAAAACAAAAAACAAAGAAGGTAAACATATTTCGATTAGAGAGTCCTGGTTGAAATAGTTTAAAACGGATTCTAAAATCAGGGTTTTTTTGGTAAAAGAATATTCTTTTGTTTATTTATGATCCTAACACGTGAAATATGATGATAATACACATTATTTATATATGATTTCTAAAATATACACAATGACACATATTAAGTTCAGGGGTGGCTCTACAGTACAAGTAATAAAGTAATCGTTTTAAGCCCCAAAATTTTAAGGGTCTCAAAAATTGAAGAAACTAATTCAATTTATATTTTAACGTAAAAATATATGTGATAATTTATCAACTTTTTTTGTTTTTAGAGAGAAATGATAATCTATCAACTTTTGTTTATCATTATACGTTTTCAAGCTCCATAAAATTACATTTTAGTAGCTTTTATATATTTAGAAAACTTTTATATAAAGTCATAGTTTTGATGTTTGATTTATGCCCCAAAATATATTGAGCCACCCCTGATTGAGTTGGGGTGATTTTTAATGAGAAGAAAACCATTCCGTGTATATTGGATCAGGGAAAGCTCTATTGTAAAAAAAATTAAGCAGAAGCTTAGAGTCCAATATTTAAGCGGCGCCCCTAAATTTTAGTGTTAAACTTCGTTTTATTTTTAGGTTTAGACGGTACACTTTGAAAAGTTTTTTTTCACCATAACCCATTTCAACTTCAATATTTGTGCTTAAGTACCTTTAAGAGCTCATGACCTTGTAGCTTATTGGCATTAATTATTATCTTATAAAAGTGTATGGGTTCAAATCTTATAAGTAGAAATTTATGTGGTATTTTAAGAGTAAAACAATTGTTGTTAGACCTTCTGTAGTAGTTTCACACCCTTCTCTTTCACGCCCCGCCACATCAGTACAGGGGCAATCACTGCCCAGAATTACTAAGGTCCGTAGTGGTTTCACGCCCAGCATTTAATTTTTAATCATTAACTAATAATTAACTAAATATAAATAAAACTATAAATAATTGAAATAAAATCAAAAAAACAACATTCATTAAAATAAAATAAAAAAAACTACATTCATAATAATTGAAATAAAATAAAATAAAACTACATTCATAAAAAGTAAACTTAAAACTACTCGTCTTCATCCACGTTGTCATCCTCGTCATCATCGTTTATGTTGTTTCGGTCGTATATTTCTTTTCTTCGCCTCTCCACTAGTTTACAAACACCTCCGGTAAGTTTGTCGAAGTTCGTAGTTAGAAACTTGATATCTTGTTGTTATTGTTTATTCTTTCTAAAATAGAGTAGTTTATCAAGCTTCGATTCTATTTTTTCAAACCGGATGTCCGATGTGGACGAAGAAGTACCGTTTACCTTTGTTTCTTCCGGGCGGCGAATCGGTTCTTCCGGTATTTCAACTTCATCATCGGTATCATTTAGATTAATGTTTGAATTGATATCGGGCGAATAATCGCCGGTCGGTGACGTTTTTGTTCGTTTGGACAATTGGGGCATCAACGAGACTTGGCCCCACTTAGGAGATTTTCTAATAATCTCCCATGATTTATTAGAATTAAAATTCGTACCCACTACGGCTTTGTACTCATCACAAGCTTCTAAATATATATCGTGGTCGCTTTAACCACTTTTACGATTGTTGTAGTGTTTGTTATAATAGTTGTTAAACTTAGCAAGCTTGTTGTTATAGTCCCGCCATTTACTAGAGATCTTTTCGACGTTATGGTATTCGCCCCTCCTCATTGATGCGTGAAATCTCGCACGAACACGCCACCAAAAATCCTTTCCTTTTTGATTATTTCCTATACAAAAAAAATATAAAACAAATTATTATAAATTTTACATAACATTTTATAAAAATATATATATATATAAACGCCTTATCAATTATCGGGTCCTCTGATACGTCTACCCAAGTTTGTGTCAAAGAAAATTCTACGTCCACTTTTCATGAACACGTGACGGTTCTTTGGATGTGTCGCCGGTTATTGGTTGTTTCTTTCTATGCAAACGTTTTTTTGGTTGAGTCAACGGTTGTGTCTCGGGGACGGATTGGGTAAATTCTTGTGTCTCGGGTATTGAATCCGGTGTGAGAAAGGTTTGGGTAGGATGTATGCTTGTGTCTCGGGTATTAAAGTTTGCAGGAAAAAGATGAGGATTATTGAATCCACATGGAATTTGTTGAAAAATGTTTGGTTCCGGTGACGTACTCGGAACGTAAACGTCTTGAATATTTTGATTGAAGAGGTTGCTCGGGTCGTTGTTCGGGTCGGGATTTTGAGGATTTTGAAACCGGGTATTTGGGTTGTTACGGATGTTTGCAAAATATGGATTATTTGGGTTCCAAGGATTCATTGTTGAGTAAAATGGGTGAAAGATAATTTGATATTTAGAGAAGAAAATAGAAAGATAGTTTGATGAATTATTGAGTAAAATAGGTTATTATTTATAAGAGAATTTTTTTTATTCTTTTAAACTCTAACGGCTATATTACCGTTTGGGTTTGAGAAGTATGCCATTATCAGCATGATTGCCCTCACTCCCCCCTCTTCACGCCACAATAACTCCCCGGGGGGCGATGTAACGGAGCGTTTTTGGGTAATGTGGATCACGCCCTTGTGTTCACGGGCTCCACTACACTTGGCCTTTAAAAAAGTACCTTTAAGAAATCGTTTACGAAAAAGTATGTGTCTATCATTTCAAAATTCCTAATTATACTAATACTCAAACCACAAGTGTCGGTGGAGTTATCCACCGACCAAAATTAACCCTTAAGTTTGTAGCTTGATAAAAATATCCCTCCACTTTCTAAATATTAACTTTGATCCCTTCAAGTTTTACAAGTTTTAAGTTTATCTCCTGTAATATATATAATTTGATTTTTTTTGTCAATGTGTTTGTTTGTTTTTTTATTTGTTGATGCCCCAATATAAATTTTTTTAAAAACGGAGTCGCATTCAAAATAAAGTATTTTTAGGTATCGTGGGTTATATCGACTGCCAACCGTGAAGAATGAGACCGATTCAGTCTCGTTGCGGGAGTTTTCACTTTCCTCTACTCGTGCTCGGTTACCTGGCGATCGGCCTCGACGACCAGTACGAGCACCTCTCTTTGCTCTAGCCATTCGTAACTAACTGCGAACAACGAACACTCGTGTCATCATGATAGGTAATAATTTAGAACACCTCGAGTAATGTAAATTACTAATTACAGAGACCGGTATGCAATTACTATTTTACTTTACTACTCGGGTTCTGAACATTTCCCGTCAGGAGTAACATTTGCATTCAAGTTCAGAGTCCCTACTTTAAGGCACATATTGTCTATTTTCTAAGCTAAGGCATGTACAATATACTATTTATGTTAAAGCAATTACTGTATACATTTGTACTAAGGCATTATTGTCTATGTTCTAAATTAAAACATTAACTACGTTCCTTTAATTACTTTTCCATGGATGGGTTGCTCTGACTGACATTCCCTTCCTTCATGTCCTTTGTCCCATTCTCAGTTTAAGTTCGGACATTATCACAAATGTCCGAACTTGAAACGCCTCAAACCGGGTACATTTCATAGTTGGCACAAAACATAACAAACATAATTCTTAAACTGGAAATCAGAATCTGTTACAGCGGAAGTATTTAATCCAAAACATTCATAATCCAGTAACATAAATCATTGTTCTAAACATAAACTATCAGGAATGAAAATGTCAGTCTTCAGCTCAGCAACTCGATGTCCATGCTATCCAGCCCTCACGGTTCCTTTATCTTACTCTTACTACTTGACATGCATACTAAAAAGTCAGTTAACGTTGGTGAGTTCTATCTTTAATTTAAACTGAAAACTTTCTTTTAGTAGCTTAGTTTTATAAAAATAAAATACGCTTTTCTTTCTCTATCATTAAACACTTTAACTTTACTTTTAAACTTTTTAACGTTACAATTATAAAATAGTTACGTTACTATCTTTCATTAAAACTTTACTTTATAAAACATTTACGTTACTATCTTTCATTAAAACTTTACTTTCGGGGAACCCATTAGGGTGTCCTCCTTTACCACTTTCCGACTATCATTCACTTGTACAGGACATGTGACTTTCACATACTTTAACTATCACATATGGATCTTTGTCCGAGGACAAGATCCCTTTCTCGCTCACACCTCCGGGTAAGACTTTTACTTTAGCGCTGCCCACACCTTAGGGTGGGACTTTCTTTTGGGGCATCCTTTAGCATTGCTTAGAGCACATCCAATGAGGTGTTTTGGGGGCATCTGTAATCCACAGGAAATTCCGGTCCCCATTCTACCTACTCCGGCACTTGCAATTCCATTATCTTGTAATTTACATTTATGAAAACTATCTTATTTATCCACCATACCTCATGAGTGTTCATACATACATTTAGTGCAATTATTTCAAATCCATTAATAGCAAATAATTAATTGGGTTTAAGTAAATGAATGTTTTTAAGTCTATTAAAGAAATACATAAGAATATACTAAGCCATTTCTAAACCTACGTGTACACATATATATACTTACAAAAAAATTAAATTATAAATTCTATAAGAAAACTAGGATTTATGTGTCTTAATCAAAATTAATCTTATTTAGTAAATTACATTTTTTTGTTATTTATAACCTTTAATTATAACTAAATGATTTAATTGATTTTATAAAAATTTCTAGATTAAATGATTTCATAATTTATAAAAGTACAGGGCTGATAATGTAAATCCTGAAACTTTAAAACCAAAGTTTTTTTTTACATAAAATGTTAACCTTTGTACCTTCAGGGACCTGTTATGCCAAATCCGGAAACCCCCTTTTCTTCCAATTTGATCTCAGGTTCGAGCCCCGCTTGGAACCGGTTTCGAACCACCTTTAAACGAACTCGACATCAAAATATTTTTACGCGAAGACGAAACTGGAAAAACGTCCAGGACACTCAATCGATCCGTCTTTCATGTTTAATCGGACTTTTATGAACAAATCAATGGCTAAACTCGTAACCGAAACTTCATTAAAAACCATTTACTCGATCGATCATTTCCTATGGAATTGCGTATAAATAGGCATCCACAATCACAAACAAAACTAAACACGAACTCCCTGCACCCTCAAATCCCTCGCATTACGTCTCTGGATCTCGGATTTCAGTCGGAAAACCCTACGTAACCATTTCAGGTAATTATAGTGTGTATACTTTCGTTTTAGTTCAGGGATCAAAAGCCCTATGGTTCCGTGCTCGAACATTTGACCGATTAAGAGTATTCGGGGTCTAGGGTTACGGGGAACGAATGGGGAAGGAGATGACTTGGGTCCGGTCATTCAAAATTTAAATACAAGCCCACTGGACACGGCAACATGCCCTGGTCCAGTGGTTAGTGCGCGTATGCAAGTGTTGAACCGTTTGAGGCGCGGGTTCGAGTCCCGGGCAGCCCCTTTTAATTTCTTTTTCTTTTTTTTAGCCTATTTTAATACTCTATCTAATATTAAAAATTTCAAATAAAATTTGTATAAACTATATAAATATAATCTGAGAGCTGTATAAAAACTAAATTGTAAAATAATACTTATTCATTTTATTTTGACTAAAAAACACATTAGAAAACATTTTAAATGCATAAATAAATAGTAGAAATGGTTTGCTTAAAACAAATTAGTTATGGATTTATTTATGGTGTTTTTATACAAAACTTAAATTAAATGTTTAAACATTTTATATACTCTTAAATTTATAAATAATTATTCTTATAAAAAATATATATATATATTTATTTAAACATACTTTTAAAATTACAAATACTCAAATAATTATTTGAAATAATTATTTTATACAAACATCCATTAATCCTAATTAAAAACCTATTTAGTCCTTTATCACTCATTTATGATAAATTTAACTAATCAAATTAATTTTAATAAATCATTTCATTTACGATTATTAATAAATAACCATTTTTGTTTACATTAACTAGTAAACTTTAATTACATAAGTTATTGATTGAACTTTTACCTCATAAATTATTTATAAAGCTATTTTATAAATAAATCCTAATGCACTATTTTGACACATAAACCTTATTTAATATCTCTAGTACAATTATGTAAATGACCTACTAAATAAATTCTTACTACTTTATTGCCACTGTTTCTAAAGTAACTTATAATTTCTCCAAAACAACCGAGCAAGTCCATCTCCAACCCAAACCCTAAAACCCTAGGATTCCATTATCTTATTTAAACTTATTTTGACCTTAGAAAGCAAAAATTATCTATGTAGGTTTGTTGTGAGAAATCCTCACAATAACTATTCACCTCATCAAATCCTATCACTCCTAGCTTCAACTCAAGTGAGTATACATAGCCCCTTTTTACTGGTTTTAATTTTGGGGTGAAACATGTCGTCAACTTTATCTATTTAACCAAATTCAATATCTATGTTCTTGTGCTTGATCTTTATGCTTTATATTTGAACTACTTGGTGACCATTGCATGTGTTTCATGCCAGTATATTCATTAACTTGCAGCCCAAGCCTAAGGTAGTACCTAACATGATCATTTATATGGGAAACTGAAACTATAACTTACCACAAGACCTTGGCGGGTTTTTGTTGGGTATCAACTATAACTTGGAGTATCCACTTGCTCCCTTTTTTAAAAATGGCAATCAGTGGGATTGCGTATCTAGTTTTCTATTATCAGGCTTGAATTGTACGCTTGGAACCTTGTATGTTTTCACATATATGCTTTAGACATGCTTTGAACATATTGAATTGTAATCTATACTAACTCTTTTGGTGTCAAAACCTACGTATCTCACCAACTACTTGTAGTTGACAGTTTCTTACATGTTTCAGGTGCACCTGTTTGAGGACCACTTGCTCACCTAGGACTTGGACCTAGTTTAATTTAATTTAAGTTTTGAACGTTTCATTTTCCTATGTAACGGATGCTTTTAATTTGAGTAATAAATATTATCATATTTAATAAATGATCATGTGCTTATGAACAACCGCGTCAGCCCCGGCGTTTAATCCGCCGCCGGCCGGGGTGTGACAGCATCTGTGCGCACTTGATAAGTACGCACGACCTGTTCTTCGTGAAAAACCCTAACTTTCGCATTCGGGTCTGATCACGTCAAGATCCCGAACCTGTTTGCATTCAAAACATTCGTTTTCCATTAAGGAACTCAAATATATGCTCATCTTTCAGTTTCATCCGTTCAAACATAACCTTTTCACCCAAAACCCGAAAAACCCAAAAGACGAACAAAAACTCAGATCTAGGAGAATCGGTTACCTGTATACACTTCCTTTTCATTGCTAAACACTCAAGAGACTCTTGCTAATGATCCTTGAAGCTCTAATCCGAAAACCGGGACTTTCTCTCTCTAGGATCTCTCTCTCACTTTCTCTCTCTAGAATCCGAAAATGTGTTGGAAGTGAGGGTTTTGGGCTAGTCTTGAGGCTTATAAGGGCCCAAACCCTTGCCCCTTTCAGCCCATACACCCTGGCCCAAGCCCGCTTCCCTTTTTCTTATTTAAAATTTTTAATTCTCGTGAATTCTTTCGCGCCCTAAAACTCGGGATGTTACAGTATCTCCCCAACTCAGACGCGAGGTATTTCCCCAACTCAGAGGAGGGGTACGTCAATGACCCTAGAGAGGAATACGTGCCTAACTCTGAAGACGAGGACACAGATAACGAGCATCCCAGATACCATGATCGATGGGAAGACGAGCGTTCGTGGGATTCGGATAACTCGTTTGATTCATTCAAACATCTTTAATTTCTAGTTTATGTAATTTCTAATTTTTAAGTTGTTAAATTTATAATTTTTAGTTTATATAATTTTTTATTTTTAGTTTATGTAATTTTTAATTTTTAGTTTATGTAATTTTTAATTTTTGTTTATTTTTAATTTTTTGGAATATTATATTATTTTAAATAATACGAAATATAAAAAATAAGATTATAATAAATAATTTTTTGGTATATTGAATATAAATGTAAAAGTAGGTGATGATGTGAAAATATATGGGTGTTTGAAAGTGGATATATGGTTGGAGTAAAAAAATGAGTTTTTTGAAGAATGAGTGGAAATCTAATGTGGCAGCTGATGTGGCGCGTTTGATTTGAAGGATGGCATCCACCATTGTGGGTGCTCTTACACATCAGGGTAACACTCCTTTAGCATTGCTCACACCTTAGGGTGAGACTTCTACTTTAGTTTGCTCACACCTCGGGGTGAGACTTCTACTTTAGCATGCCTACGGGATTTTCTACTATGTAACTACTGTGCAATGCAATTACACTACTATACAAAATAGAATGCAATCACATAAACTTTCATATAGACAAATAGCACATATCAATACATAAGCATATAACATGGCATCTGTCACTGTCACTGTCGAGTTGTACCAAGATACAACTCATTTAACCTTCTTTACTTTAGCTCTTTACTTTCTTTAAAACATGTTTTAAAGTTAGTACTTTACTCTTTAACATTTTCTCTGTCAATTTTCAAAAAACATACGGGGTTTATCTCATTTAACAAGGAAACTTCAAGCTAGGTGGGATGCTAATAAATCTGTTAAGGGTCACGAATGGAACAAGTTTATAGCCTATATATTTCATCCGAAAACATCCTGTCCGAAATCTTTTTCGACCGAAATCTTTTTCGATCTTTTTCGGTCGAAATCTATTTCGGTCGAAATCTTTTTCGACCGAAAACTAACTAGTTAGAAATGTCTTTTATTTGATAATTATTTCGTTCGAAAACACTTGTCCGAAAACCCTTTCGTTCGAAAACACTTGTCCGAAAAACCCACCGTCCGAAATATTTTTCGGACGAGTCAAAGTTTTAGGACCATTGATTGAGTTTTCGGATGATTTATCTGTTCTTGGCCAAATTCTTCGTTTTGGATCCAAGTTCCAATCTTTTTATGTCCAAAACTTATATCTAGCTTCTATGAATCTAGATCCATGCTTTTTAGGCCAATTTATACGTAAAAATCTCGTCTTTATGTAAAACTCACTTTAAACCCTAAAACCCACTTTCAAATCTAGAACTCGAATCTGGAAGCGTTTTGTTACCTGTTTACACTTGATCTCTTCTTCTTTAACCTTCAGTGATGTTCCAGCAATGATCCGAAGCAACACGAAGATCTCGGGTGTGGATTTCTGAAGCTTTCTCTCTCTACTCTCTCTAGCATGTAGTGATGAAAATGGTGGAGGCGAGAGGTGGAGAAGATGGCTAAGGTTTAACCTTCCCCCCTCCCCTGCGCCCGGCCCAAGGCCCGATCCCACTATCCTTTTATTCCTTCTTTCACTTTATTTTCTCGTAACCCGACTTATGTATTTACTGTAAATTTCGGGATGTTACAATTTACGTCTTTTCTACCCACGTAAACTTTAAATAAAAATATATATTTTACTTTATTTTAAATAGTTTAAAATGGGAATCTCACATCTATACTATCTAATAAATAAAAGTTTTGATATGACACTTGTCACTCTCCTATTCATTCTCAACTTTTTTCCCACCTATCTCTCCTATTGATTATACAAATTTTTTAATTGTTTTATAATTTTTTGTTTCCCTCATCTCTCTCTCCTATTAAATGATAATTATTTATATAATTCTTTTTTATAAAACGTTTTTTATAGGTTTGTTCATAAAATATTTTTATAATTTGAACATTTCTTTCATTTTTTTATAAAACATTTTTAAAAGTTAACTATACAATATTTCTAAAATTTTTATTAAAAAACTATGTAATATGTCATAAATATGTAATATTTATTTTTTTCCAAGTATATAATATTACATTTATTTAACTAGTATAATTCACGAGATTGTAACCTATTAGCCATTAAAAACAACTTTAGTGACTTTAGTTACAGCTATCAAGTACACAAATCTAAATCTAATATTTCTACTTTTTCTTTAAATTAATTTAATTTTTTATTTATTTTCTTTATATTAGTTTATTTATTACTGTTTAAAAATGTGTCATGTTTTGTTATATTTGATTTTTTTTTATTTGGTTACTTTATTTGGTTATGACTTTAATTAATTTATGATTTATAAAACTAACTAGCTTAGAACCCGTGTATTACACACGGGGTAAAAAATATAAATAAATAAAATTTTTAAATATTTATGTATATATTTTACAGGTGTAAAAATGTATTACATATACTAAAGATAGAAAAAAAAATTCAAAATATATAAAAATTAATATATAACTGGGTTTTGAAAACACGTTAAATACTATTTAATTTAATTTGACTTTCATTTTAATATTTGATTGAAAATAAAAGTTACATAATTAGATTTCAAAATTTCTTATAATAATAATGGATAATTTAAAATAAATGTGTTTTATTAGTATAATTAATATTTTCTTTAAAAATATATTATTATTGAAAAATAAATATGTATTTAATAAGAGAGAGAGGCGGGATAAAAAAGATGAGAATAAAGATGGAGGCGACACGTGGCATAAAAAAACCTTTATTTATTATATAGTATAGATAAGAGCCAACCCAAATTTTAGGGTGTTGCATAATTAAGTAAATCTTTAATGAAGAATTACTTAATATCGAAAACCAAACAAACAAACCGCATACATATATTGCTAGATTAGTTTAGAACCTGTACGGGTTAAAAATATCAATATATAAAATTCTTAAATCTTTTTATATATATTTTACAGGTGTAAAAATGTATTATATATACTAAGAATAGAAAACAAAATTCAAAATATGTAAAATCGAATATATAATTGGTTTTCGAAAATACGTTAAATATTATTTAATGTAATTTGATTTTCAATTACTATTTGTTTGAAAATAAAAGTTAAATAATTAGATTTCAAAGTTTCTTATAATAATGGATGATTTGAAATAAATGTGTTTTATTACTATAATTATTTTTTCTTTAAAAATATATTATTATTAAAAGATGGTGAGTGTATTTAATAGGAGAAAGAGCCAGAAAAAAATGTTAAGAATTAATATAAAGACGATATGTGGCACTAAAAAACCTTTATTTATTAGATAGTATAGATAGATTCATATTTTTTAAGTTTTTCTGATTCCTTACTAGATAGTAATATAGTTTATGAACATTTTTTTTCATTTTACAGAGATGTTTCTTTATAAAAATACTTTGATATAAATAAAAATTTAATTAAAATTTTTAAATACAAATAGAAGTAATACTAAAAAACCGACGATGGTTCTTGTGTTTATAATACACTAGCTTAGAACCCGTGTAATACACACTGGGTGAAAAATATCAATACATATAATTTTTAAATTTTTATGTGTATATTTTATAGATGTAAAAATGTATTATATATGCTAAGGATAGAAAACAAAATTCAAAATATATAAAAATTAATATATAATTGGATTTCAAAAATATATTAGTTACTATTTAATGTAATTTGACTTTCATTTACTATTTGATTGAAAATAAAAGTTTTATAATTAGATTTTAAAATTTCTTATAATAAGGGATAATTTAAAATAAATATGTTTTATTAGTATAGTTAGTATTTTTTTTTAAATATATTATTATTAAAAGATATAGGTGTATTTAATAAGAGAGAGAGAGGCGGGAAGAAATAAGATGAGAATGAATATGGAGACAACACATGACACGAAAAACATTTATTTATTATATATTATAGATGGATTAAGGAAAATAAATAACATACACTTTTATTTGGATGTATAGTTTCATTTTATTATCCTATTTTTTGTACATAGATTTATTGGATTGTGTATAATTTATTTTATTATCCTAATTTTTTTGGTATTTAGGGAATAAAAGTTTATTAAATACTATGTATAACTAATTTATTAATTTATAAGTTATTTACTTATTGAAATTATTAATTGTTCATTGGTTTATTGTTATACCAACTAGTTTGTTAAACCGCGCTCCGCGGCAGGTGTCGAGCCAATCGCAAATAAAATGTAAATGAAAACGTAATAGTAGGTTAGGTTCGTTACAGTACCACAATGGTTATGGCAGTCACTGTAGGCTACGATACAAAAAAACCGATTATAAATGTAACTCCATTTTCAAAAAAAAATTAAATCGGAACGTTGACAAAAAAAAATAAAAACAGCCGGCCATTTTATTATTTTTTTTAAATTTAAGAAATAAAAGTTATTAAAGGAAAATGAATTTATTAGAAAATTAAACGGGTTAAAAGCATATATTATTTATATTATAAGTGATGAAAATAAAAAAAAAATGTGACAAATTATTTGTGGATTCAACACTTTTCAAAGGACTTGTCCTTTAATCATTATTGTAGTTATGAGCATCTTAATGAATTTTTCTATATATATAAGTTTATTTTTAAGGGTCCAATTTTACTAGTCGCACACTGCATTCGAAATCTAAGTTACGACCTTGTACCTTCGTCTAGCAATATATGATGTAATGAACTCAAGACGTGTTGAGCTAATAGTACTATTTGATTTATGGGTTGTACGAGTTTTTTGGCTCAGATAATAGACGACCTCACACGATATAAAACTAAACTTGTCTATTAAGGATCGATTAATTTATTAACAAGACGATGAATGAATGGTCATGTTAGGTCGCTAGATCACGACTTTTTTTGTACGTTACAACAGTTTATAATTGTATTTTGGGTGAATTTTTATTTCTTATAGAATTTTGGGAACTAATTATCTAAGGGGGTGGGAGTGGAAGGCAGGTACCCAGCGGCTAGGGGGCGGGTATCATGGAACACCGCCGTATCCTCCGCGGGTTCGACGGGTAGAGGCTAGCGGGTATATGTACCCGTTGAAATCGAATGTTTTACCCGTTGAAAATGAAGAAAGAACCGTTGGAATATAGCCGTTTAAAAGAAAAAAAACTTTAAATTAATTAATTTACCCCCTATAAATACATAAATCAAATATTCTCAATCCACAAAAAATACATACCATCTCCTCTATTATTTATATAAAAATACCATGGATTCCAAAAAAATTTCTAAACCGAGATGCGGTTCTAGCCGCAAAAAAGTGTCCAAACCGAGAGGCGGTTCTAGCCAACAACCAACGAGCCAAGAAATTCCCACACAACCGTATACTCCATACCCCGTTTTTTCCAAACAACCGTATCCTCAAATACCGGTCATGCCTAAGCAAGTTGCAACGGGTTAATACACCTATCCCTTACAAGATCAAGCAAGTTTTGATCCTTTTGCACCTCGATACCACAACTTACCATTTCGTAAACCCACCCGTCAAAAAGAACGTTCACTTCCCATCTTTTATGATAGTGACGATTACAATGTTCACGAGGATCCTACCTTAGAACATAATCGGGCAAATTATATATATCCAAATATCGAAGATGAGGAAGAAGATGAAGATGAAAAAGAAAATGAAGTTGAAAAAGAAGATGAGGAGATGGAGGTTGAAGTTGACGAAGAAGAAGATGAGGCGGTTGAAGTTGACGAAGAAACCGTTAAAAAAGGTAAATTCATAAACCATGCGCCCCGTCAACCGTGGACTCCCACACAAACTGAAGCTTTGTGTATGGCTCGGTGTCATATTTTCGAAGACCCGACGATCGAAAATCAACAAAAGCGAGATAATTTTTGGCACCGAATACTCGAGCATTACAATAATCTAGTTGGAGGAAGCACCCGAAGTAGACACCATCTTAATTTTTTTTGAACGGCAAACATTGAATGTTGTGACATCGCAACCCCCCCCTCCCGTCACATGGGAGAGCCTCGCCCAAAGTGGACTTCTTTGAATACAACCATGTGTCACTTCAACGGATGTTAGATTCAATCGGTATGCATTTTTTTGTACGTTTATTTGTGAAATATTCTTTGTTAATATTTTTTTTAATTAATATATTGTTTTTGTAATAATTTGTAGGATCATCTACGTGCTAGTGGGGCCAAAGATTTGGATGTAATGAAGAAAGCGTTAAGTGACTACAAAAAAAATATAAAAAAACTTTTAGCGAAGTCAAATGTTGGGAGATTGTACGGGTTCATGATAAATGGATCCGTCTACCTTTGATGGGTGAGGAGTTTGATACTCAATCCGATCATAAAAGAAAGTCGGGGGACACGGGTTCAAATGACGAATATTTCACTAGTTGGGCACCCGACCTAAACGAAGACGCGACACCATCAAGACCAACACGAAAACCAAAGAAGTCGTCTGAGTCGCCGTCAACCAAAGGAAGTGTGGTCGAACAACTTACACGCTTTGGGATTATACGGGAGGATATGATGAATAAATTCGTTGATTCAAGAAAGGGAAAAGACGACGACATACGGTCTTTGGTGAATGAGCAACGAGAAGCTGTCAAGTCTGAACGTATGGACCGGGAATTTAAAATATTTTCGGAACCTCACGACCATCTAACCGGACCGTTGTTGAAAATAATCTTGAAACAGAAAAGATAAATAGCCGCAAAGTATGATTGGTCATGTGATTTTTAATTTTTTAGGTGTTTTTTTTAAGTTGTTTTTATTAATTGTCTTTTTTTTATTTATTGTCTTTTAATTTCTTATGTATTTTTAATTAATTAATTAAAGTTTTAGTTTATTAATTTTATTTGTTTTAATTTTTTAAAATAAGAGGGTTGGAGGGTACTTAGAGGGTACCACTCCCACCTAAAAAAGTACTTTAAAAGAGTACTTTAACTAATTGATGTCTCATCTCATGATTGATGTAATTTAATAAGGTACTTTGTTTGGGAAGGTGACACTCCCACCCCCCTAAGTAAAGGCAATACCAACGGGTTGTCCTTAAAAGTATTTCCAATCAAAATTGTCTGGATTTTGTTTTCTCCTGTTAAAAAACCTATGGGCCTTCCCCGAGTAATGCCTTTACGCCCATAGGTAGTAATGGTTTCGGACTTCTTTTTGTTTTGTTTTTCTCTTTAATTTTGTTAAATATATATTTTAGTTTTGAATTATTTGAACAAAGGTAATAAATTATATGTCTTTAATATCAGCCCACGCAACAAATTTGAATAGAATTAAAGAATAAGTGGCATGTGGTTGACAATTTCTTCAAAAATAAAATAAAGAGTAAAATGTCATTTTTGTTAATGACTTTCATTCAAAAAGTTTTTTTTAGCTTTTTAATTCCTGATTTTTCAAAATTTAGTTATTTTCATCCAAATGACTAACTCAGTTAAAAATTTAACGTTAGATCAGGGGAATTTTCGTCTTTTCATAATTCCTTTTTTTAACCCTTTTTATTACTCCCCTTCTTCGCCCACTGGTTTCCCACCTTTTCAAAACCTAATCAGGGCTTCTCTCAAATTCTCCCAACGAAATCCGATCATAGAAATGGATGTGAGCATCGATCAGGAAAAATTACGATTCTGATTCAAATTATTATATAGTATTTTAAACTACTCGTGATCGTCACGAATCACGATCGCTAAGAAATTAACGATGATTAGCAAACAAGCACACGAGATATAACAACACCGCGATGCACGGAATCAATATTAGAAAACAGAAGTCAAAAAAATCACGACACCTTCTTCCTCCAGCAGTCAAACCGGTGAATCAAAACCTCCACCATCTCCGATGCCGAGAAGCAATTCTTCACGATCTTCATCTAATTCAATCGGTCTTGAATCGGCAGCCGTTGCCGTAATATTCTAACGGCCGCTACCATGTCGTCGGTCTTTTCCTCCTACGGATCGTCAAATCCATACACCGGAGGCGCCGGAGCGTCGTCGGGACACTTCCGGTTAGGCAGCTCCTTCATTCTCTCCTCCAACAATCCGCAATTTCTCAGCGAGTTCAACGTTACAAGTCCGCCAAAGAGCTTCTCGTTGAAGAAGATCTGAGGCACAATCGATGCTCACATCCATTTCTATGATCGGATTTCGTTGGGAGAATTTGAGAGAAGCCCTGATTAGGTTTTGAAAAGGTGGGAAACCCGATGGGTTAAGAAGAGGAGTAATAAAAAGGGTTAAAAAAAGGAATTATGAAAATACGAAAATCCCCTTGATCTAACGTTAAATTTTTAACTTAGTTAGTCATTTTGATGAAAATGGTTAAATTTTGAAAAGTTATGGACGAAAAAGCTAAAAAAATACTTTTTGGATAAAAGTAGATAAAATGGCTAAACTACAGGGACGAAAATGACACTTTACTCTAAAATAAAATATGAATCTATGGTTGAATTAGAATGTGTAAAAGAAACTAGAGTATAATTAAATTGAAATATTACAAAATAATTGGAATATATTAAATGAATTGAAATTACGTTTAAACTATAAACTTAATGTTTATTTTTTTAACTTCTAAAGTTTAGCATAAAATAATTAATTATTTTCCTAAAACACCTCTCTTTAAACAAAATATATAAAATAAACTAGCTTAGAACCCGTGTATTACACACGGGATGAAAAATATCAATAAATAAAATTCTTAAATCTTTATTTATATATTTTATGTGTAAAAATGTATTACATATACTAAAAATATAAAATAAAATTCAAAATATATAAAAATTAATATATAACTGAGTTTGGAAAATACATTAATTACTATTTAATTTAATTTGACCTTCATTTACTATTTGATTGAAAATAAAAGTTATATAATTATATTTTAAAGTTTATTATAATAAGTGATAATTTAAAACAAATGTGTTTTATTAGTATAATTAGTATTTTCTTTAAAAATATATTATTATTAAATGATAGATGTGTATTTAATAAGAGAGATAGCCGGGGAAAAAATGATAAGAATGAATATGGAGGCGACACGTGTCATGAAAAAACATTTATATATTAGATATATAGATATAGATGAGTCACACATGAACCTACCATGTTAACCTGAATCAAACAGTTTTGAAGGGCGGCCCAATGAGCCAAGGAGGTAAAGCTAGAGACTGGAGCCTCCAAAATCTTAGCGCCTCTATTTTTATAAAAAGAATTCATGTATTTTACGGCTTGGGCTTTTATTGAGCTAGTCCAAGGCTCCAAAATGAAAATTTTCAATGCGTACGCTCCATTCATTACTCCTCTACGACTTTCATAGACCACGAATGCCAGTCGATGGGGGAGTTGGGGAGATCAAAGATTGCAGATCGTATTATTCCTTTCAAGTCTCAACCTTCAATTGCTAGATTTCTTTGATTCGTACTAGGTACCTTTGAATATTAATTTAGATGCTCGTACTATTTGCTTATTTGCTCAGCAACAACAATTTATGTTCTCTTTGGAATTCTTTGAATGTTAATTTGATTTATACTGTGTTTGAAATTTTTTCAATATTGATTTCTGTTGTTATTTGTTATTAAGTTATAAACTTTAAAACCTTGATGAATATATAAACCTATAAACATTGATGAACCTATAAATCGATTCAAGCTAGAAAAATAAACTTAATTAAATATTTTTATCCACGTACAAAAAGTATATATAATAATACAATTTTTTTAACTCCGTCAATTATAAACATTTTAGTTTATTATTGTCGGTCATAAGCCCGGACTAAAGAGCTGGGTTTATAACTAGACTTTTGAAAAATGACCACTGATTTTTTAGTTCGCTTAGGACCACCAAATACGTTGAGTCACCCCTGCATGTTTAGTTAAGTTTTATTCGTGGGTTCAACCTAAAACTGATCTGAATCTATTTAGAGTAAATGCAATATTACGAATTTCGTTAGATAAAGATAATAGTAAATGAGTAAAAGCAAATCTATACTCTATAATAAATAAAGGTTTTGATGGGACACTTGTAATTCTCCTATGCATTCTCATCTTTTTTTCCCGCATCTCTCTCCTATTAATTATACCAAATTTCTTTAACTTTTTTTTATAATTTTTGATTCCCGCCTCTCTCTCCTATTAAATAATAATTATTTCTATATTTCTTTTTTATAAAACGTTTTTTATTAAAAAAAAATAGGTATGTTCATAAAACATTTTTAGAAATTAAACATATCTTTCATTATTTTTATAAAATATTTTTAAAAGATAACTATATAACGTTTCTAAAATTTATATTAGTAAAAACTATGTAATACGTCATAAATATGTAAATATTTATTATTCATTATATAACATTTTATTTATTCAAGCCGTGTAATACAAAGGGTTTCTAACCTGGTAAACAAATAAAGTAACATCAAACTTGTGGAAGCCACAAAGACCAATGAGAGCCATGACAAATTTAAATCGGAAAAATCATCAAATCAGCCATTTAACCAACAAAAATTAAAAAAATGGACACGTATACAAATACCGTCACATCGGCGATACAAACCTATGCAATATTATCGTAACGCCACGTCGGCGATACAACACCATACTATATCGCCAAAAGATAACTAAAAAAATCGTAACGCCACATCGGCGATACAACTCCACACTATATCGCCAAAATTTAATTGAAAAAAGTTTAAAAAAAATATTTTCAATTTTTTAAACAAAAAAAACTTAAAATAATAAATTAAATTAAAACAAATATTTTTTATAATTTAAAATAAAAAGTCAAAATCAAAATTCATTTAAAAACTTTATTTTTTAAAACTAAAATTAATTAAAGATATATCACCAAAATTTAATTAAAAAGTTAAAAAAAATACAAATAAAAATATACCAAAGTTTAAGTTATGTTTGAATGAAAGTTTTGCTGCGTTATTTGATATTCAATTGTAAGAACTGTTTGTTTATGAGTAAATCTAACACGTGAGGCCTCGGAGGTTTGGGGCCTTACAATCGTCTTTTGCAATTGAACCCTAGTGAGAATCAACGATTTGATCATGGATTGTTCGTATGTTCAAAGTCTTTTGCTAACTATCATCTTGTATTTTCTTTTTTAACAACGAAATTTATTGAAGGTAACTATAGCAAGGAAAAATATTACAATACAAAAACAGTAAGTTAGGTTGAGTTTGAACATCTTGGTCATTAGCTCTTGGTTTTTATCTCCATTTACATTGATTTGTAGGTCATCGGGGAAAGTGATGAGAGGCGAGTTGCAAATATAGCAAGGACAGAGAGACTCCATGGTTCGTGCCACCAACCGTGAAGTGAGAATGTCAGTTTTATGAGAGGGAGAGGAGAGAGAATGTACAGCCGTCCATGGAGAAGAAGTGCGGTTCGTGGGGCAATCGACGAGCATCTCTTACGTGGCCTCGTCCGTGCCTTCATCACGTTGTGGATGCTCTTACAAGTCTAGTCTACCGATTGAGGATTACAATTTAGGGGCGTTCAACAAATCGAAATTCGAGTTACTTGGGTTAATCGAATCGAGTTATTCGAATTTTGAAACTTTGAAATTGAATTTAAATACATGTTGAATTCGAAACTTTAGGCAATTCGAATTCAAGTTGATTCGATTTGAATTCATCAAAAAAAATTATTTAATTTAATTCCATTTTCAAAATTATGCAAACTTGAACATTTTTCAGTATAAAAATTACAAGTTTTTATGAAACTAATATCACGTCAAATGACCAAAATCTAGATTGTAACATAAAAAAATACAAATTTAAGCTAGTGAAATTATAAAAAGTTCAAAATAAAGTAAGAAGTGGCAACATCCAAAACATTCAAAGTGGCAAGTGAGATACTTTAATGGGATACATGGATGTTAGGTTCCTACTTTCTATTTAATTCAACAGGTTAGAAGCCCAATTTCTAGTTATGTATATATAAAAATAAAATTTTATGTATATTCGAATCGAAGGGAAAATCACAGATTTTTAATCGATTCGAAATTCGATATTGAATTCGAACTGAATGTCGATTCGATTCGAAAGTTTTGAAAATTACATTCGAATTCGATTCAAAATGAATTTCAAGATTTTCGAGTCCGATTCTGATACCAAACACCTCTAATTACATTACCACACCTACTATAATTCTAATGAAAGAATTGAAAGTGATTTCATTCATATACCTTCAAATAATCCAAAGAGACCGTGTAAATTATTCTCGCGTATGGGAGTTGAAATTTGGGGAGACTTTATGTAAAGAGACAAATCAACTTTAATAATGTAGGGATGAAGAAAATTGTCCAAACACTAGTCATGTCCTTCTATTTGACAATGACAACCCACCCTATCCTTTCATTATTTTTCCTAGATTCTTCATGTTCATGTAACATATACTTGAAACAAACCTGAATGTTAAATTATTAATAGAAAAAAGATGATAAATTAATACCATTATTTTGCTTTTGAGGCCTTATTATTATTTTTATTCTTGGGAACTCTTCATGGCCACCAAAGTTTTTGTGAACGGAAAACTCCAAGAGCTTCATCACTACTCTACTAACTACAGAAACAAAGCTAGATTCAAACATGAGACCTTTGTAGGAAGGGAATCAAACGTTTACCATTACACCCCACAGGTACCATACTAACCGGTGGGAACTTATTTTGTTTTAATTTGGCTTGAATTACTTGTCAATGACTTTTTTTATAAGTTGAGATTGACTTGATCATGTTTTATTATCATAACAAGTCCTCAATAACTATTTAAAAGACTAGAAAGTGTCCATTGAAATTTGAATATTGGCAACAATCTCCATTAAATACATTGGTTGTGTTTCTCGAACGATTTAATGAGTTGTTTGAATGTTGTTTTGATTATAACGAGAACATGTAAAACAAATCTGAGTCATTTAACGTTTTGATAATAGTTTATAATTTTTTTATATTTGTACCAATTATTAGGTTATGTTTTTTTTTTGAAAATCATCAAACTAATTTGCCCATATATATACTTTTTTTAAATTCTGTATCGTTTATCTACACATATGTAGCTCACATATATGGATAATCAAACTCATTTGTTCATATATATATATATATAGGGGACGGTTCCACTAATAAATGATTTTTTGCTAAGAAATCCTAAGAGGTGGGTCAAACGAACTCCGATTGAGCTCATTCCAGCGGCGTTGGAACCGTCTCATCGAACCCTAACCTGGACCCAAAAACCTAAACCCCCCTCCACCCGCACCCCCAAAAACCTAAACCCCCCCTCTAACCCTACCCCGAAAAGCCTAAAACCACCACCCCCAAAAACCTAAACCCCCCCACCCCACCCCCACCCCCACCCCCAAAACCTAAACCCACCCCCACCCCCACCCACCCCCAAAAAGCTAAACCCCCCACCCCAAAAAAAAAGTTAAACTATAAAATCTAAACCGTAAAAGCTAAACCATAAGGTTAAAACCCTAAAACTCAAACGTAAAATCTAAAACATTAAAAGCTAAACCCTAAAAGCTAAGATGGTAGAGTTCGACGAGACGGTTCCAACGCCGCTGAAATTAGCTCAATCGGAGTTCGTTTGATATCGTTTTATAATGTTTTTGTCATTTCTTAGATTTCTTAGCGAAAAACTACTTCTTATTTGAACCTCCCCATATATATATATATATATATATATATATATATATATATATATATATATATATATATATATGAGAAGCTTCCGCTAATAAGTGAATTTTTGCTAAGAAACCTAAGAAACTGAGTCAAACGAACTCCGAATGAACTAATTCCAGCGGCGTTGGAACCGGCTCGTCGAAATAAAGCCTAGAGCTAAACCTTAAACTCTAAAGCTAAACCCTTAAATCTAAACGCTAAAAGCTAAAACCCTAAAAGTTAAACCCAAAAACCTAACCACCCCACCCCCCACTCCCTCCAAAAAAAACTAAATCCTCCAACCCTCCCCCCCCAAAAAAAAAAAAACCTAAACCTACCCCCCCCAAAAAAAAAAAACGTAAATCCCCCCACACCCCACCCCCCCCCCCCTAAAAAAACCTCGACGAGCCGGTTTTAACGCCACTGGAATGAGCTCAATCGGAGTTCGTTTGACCCGGTTTCAGTTAAGGTTTTTTGGTGGTGTGGTGGGGGGGTTTAGGTTTTTGGGGGTGGGTTAGGTTTTTGGGGTGATACTGCACATATGCAGTATTGAAAATAAGAAGAAAAAAAAACGAGTTAATTCTTATTTTTTATAACGTTATTTATACTCAAGTGAAAGATAAAGAAAATATTGATTTAATGGTGCAATTTTTTTAAAAAAATAATAACGAATGTAAAATATAGAAATGTTTAAACATTTATATATTTTAAGTTTCAATTTTACCCTTCGTTTTTAAAATTCCACCCCTTCTATTTTTAGTGGTTCTCTAGTTCTCTCATTAAAATAAGTTTCTCGTGAACCTAACCCTATATATATATATATATATATATATATATATATATATATATATATAGGGTTAGTTTCAAATAAGAACTCATAAATACTTGAGAACTCGCGAGAACTCGTCAAAAAACCAATTAAAGCCATTTTTTTCACTACCTTTATTATTAAAATACAACATAAAAAATAATTTATCTCTCCAATTAATTATCTCTTCTCTCTAAATTATTTAAAAAAAAATGTATACACATGTGTAAATGGTAAACACTTACACATGTGTAAGTGGTAAACTTACACATGTGTATATTTTTTTTAATATATGAATACATTTAAATTTACATATATAAATTTATTTTTTATGTTATATTTTAATAATAAAGGTAATAAAAAAAATAAAATGGTTTTGATTGATTTTTTGACGAGTTCTCAAATATTTAGGAGTTATCAAATGATCCATTCCATATATATATATATATATATATAGAGGATGGTTCCAAAGAAAACCACATAGTTAGAAGAAAACCGAGAAAACCATTAAAAAACCAATTTTAACCAATCATATAATAATATTTTTTTTTTATTTTTACTTATTTATAAGAGTATCAATATAATATTACACATTTTTACCAAAAAAATCATTTAAGTATTGACTTACGTTTACGTAACCATAATTTTTTTGTTTTCTGTTTACGTATATGTAACACTATGTGGTTACGTATACGTAAGCCAATACTTAAATGATTTTTTGGAAAAAAATGTGTAATATTACATTAATACTCTTATAAATAAATATTATTATATGATTGGTTAAAATTGATTTTTTTAGTGGTTTTCTCGATTTTCGTCTAACTTTGTGATTTTCTCTTGATCCTTCTCCTCTATATATACATATATATATATATACATATATATATATATATATACATATATATATATACATATATATATATACATATATATATATATTATTTTGAATTGAATTTTAAAATTTCACCTCTATATGTGTGTGTGGGTTTTGATAGAAAGGCTTGAAAACCTGAGAAGCGTGAGAAAAGTTATGGATCATATATTGATCAAGGGCGATCAATGGCTAAGATGAAAGGATTGCCACGAGGAATCCATTTTGACGTAAGTTTGGCAAGTAGGGAAAAAAGGGTAATAGTCGCTCATTGTTGACTTTTTTCTGGTTCCATCATCTTTTTAAACATATTTATATTATTATTTTTTTAAAATAAATATACTTATGTGTGTTTCTATATATTTTTTTTAAATGAGCGTTTTTAAAGCTTGTTGAATTATGGGTGCATATAATACTGTGTCACTATTTTTTAACGTTGCGTCAGGATTTTTTAAAGGTACGTCAGCTCATAAAACGGTGTGTTAGATGCGTGTGTTACAGCTTCCAGAGTTTTATGTTTTGTTACACACGTTTACCTCACCCGTTGGACACGAGACGCATCTTGATGACTTCGCATGTCTTTAAAACTTTTTAACATGACCCTCCTACAATGGAAGGATAACTAGAATGAAAAATGCATTAAACCACCTATCCAAATGTTAGGAGGTGTGCATGGAACTATGACAAAACCAACTGCCTTGAGAGTAGTAAGCCAAAAATGATTCCAAATTTATTTTGAAGTCATCAATTTTATGGCCTTGATCATGGAAATGAAAACTGATATATTGAATTTTTCCCAACTTGATCATGAAATATTAGTTAAGCTAGACAAAAGGTTAAGAACATTTTTGAGAAACTGCAAAGCAATTTCAAAAAGTTTAATGGGTCACATCCTTTATAAAAATTGTGTTTATTAGAACATTAAGGCAAGCCATCGATGCTCCAACTAATGGTTCACTCCTTAACAAGATCCTAACAACAATTTACATATTAATTAAAGAAGTGGTTAATCACAATCACTAATCGAATTTCACCCATGATAAGAAAAAAGAATGAGCTCGAATAACTTAGAGCAACATCGACCGGCATATCACAAAGGCAAGATTTGACTAGAAAATTTTCACGTGGTCGGTACATGATTCACCTTCTAGCCCATTTACTTGATTGATTGAATTTGCTTGTTTGGCCTTTTGGTCATACTTGGTGATTGTCAAACTGCTATAAAATCAGAGAACTCTTTAGTAACAGCAGGTCCATTAAGCCTAAACATTCTCAAGATAAGAAACAGAAAACATTTTAAGTTAGAGAAAAAGTAAAGAAAAGAAAGACATTGAATTGCATATTTTTAACATCCCCTCAATTCAATGGGCAAATATATCAAACATGTTTAATGACTTGCACAAAGCTTCATGTTGATTTACCAACAACCCTTTAGTGAAAATGTCTGCCAATTGATTTTTTGATTATGTTGGGAGAATTTAATAGCTCATGAAGGAACTTTTTCTGTAAGAAAAAATAGGTCAATTTCAAAATGCTTTGTCCTATCATGAAAGACAAGATTCGCGGCAATAGAGATGGGGGTAGAATTATCGCACATTAAAGGAACAGGAAGTGTGATTTCAACATTTAATTCTTTTAAAATATCCACAAGCCACAAGACCTCACATGTGGTTTAACACATGGCACAATATTCTGCTTCAGTAGATGATCGTGACATTGTTCCTTGTTTCTTGTTTTTCCAAGAAACAAGACAATTGCCCAAGAAAATGTACTAACATGTAATAGACCTTCCGGATCCAACACACTTACCCCAATCGGAGTCAGAGTAAGCGACAAGAAGAAGCATGTACCTTTTGAGAAGAGAATGCCTTTACCTGGAGAGTTCTTGAGATATCTTAATGATCGTAATGCAGTTTGCAAATGACACTTAAAGGGCTTATACATAAACTGACTCAATATTGAACAGCATAAGATATATATGGTCTTGTATGAGATAAATAGATTAACTTTTCTATTAACCTTTGATATCCAGTTATATCAGACAAAGTATCACTATTTTTGCAAGATTTAACAATGTTATAATTAACTTCAATAGGAGTAGCAACGGGTTTACATCATGTGAGACCATATTCAGCTACTAACTCAATACAATATTTCCTTTGCAACAGACAAATACCAGAATCAGATTTAATAACTTCAATGCCTAAAAAATATTTTAAGTCACCTAGATCTTTAATCATAAAATTAGATTTTAAAAGAGCCTTAACTTTGTTTATCTCGTTTAAATCATTTCCAGTTAACATAATGTTATCAGCATAGACAAGCAGAGCAAGAAACACAAAATGAGTAAATGGAAGCCTTATTTAGTAAACAATGAATAGTCACACTTACTTTGTTCAAAACCAAGATAAAAAAGAACGCTAACAAGTTTCTCATTCCACATACGAGGTGCTTGTTTTAGAACATACAGAGATTTTACTAATTTGGATACTTTTGTTTCATTTTTAGAATAATATCCCTTAAAAAGACACATATAAACATCTTCATTCAATTCTCCATACAAAAAAGCAATATTAATATCGAGTTGAAAGAGATGCCAATCTTTTTGAACAACAAAGCTTATAATGCATCTTATTGTAACCATTTTAGCTACAGGAGAGAACGTCTTATCAAAATCAATTCCCATTTTTTTGACTATATTCCTTAGCAACAAGCCTTGCTTTGTATCGTTTTATTTCACCCGTAGATTTATATTTTAATTTATATACCCACTTACACCCTGTTGGTTTTCTACTGGCAGGTAACTTAACTAAATCCCAGGTATTATTTCTAAATAAGGCTTTTATTTCCTCATTCATAGCTTGAACCCAATTGGGATCCAAGGAAGCTTCACCATATATTCTGGGTTCAATATTCTTATTTAAGGCAGATGAAAAACACATGTTTTCAGTAGATAATTTTAAGTAGTTGACGACTCTTTCAAGCCCATATTTGACTTTCCCTTCTAACACATAATCTTGTAATCGTTTGGGGACAAACACATTTTTAGTAGATCTCCTAGTTATAGTAGGTTCATCTCTTCCCTCAGAGGGTGTGACTTCTTCATTAGCGACACTAAACATGTCAGTTTCTCTAGAACCTTGACTCGAACTACTAGGTTGTTGTTCAGTAGCATCAACTTCAGTTCTATAGAACTCTGGATGTTGCTGATCACTATCAGTACTGTCACTCGTAACCCTCCCATCATCATCGGGTCTTTTATTACCTTCATACTCTTTGGTTTCATATAGGTTGTAAAAGTTCAAAGTATGTAAGTTTAGACTAGAACTAAGATCATCTTGGCACAATTCTTTATTTTCTTTGAAAGGAAAGATATTTTATAAAATTTTACGTCTCTTGAAAAAACTATTTGTTTATTATCAAGACTCCATAATTTAAAACATTTTTTTTATTTGAATATCCCAAAAACATACATTTTTCAGCTCGACTTTCAAATTTATTTTTGTTTTTTAAGATAGTACTAAAACAAAGACAACCGAAGTTAAGAAGATGATTAAGAGAGGGTTTACAACCACACATCAACTCATACAGAGACTTATCATCTAGAACTGAGGAGCGTGTCCTGTTAACAACATAAGTGGTAATTAGGATACATTTAGACCGGAATCTGAGAGTAAGACTCCCTTGAAATAGTAGTGATCTAACAACATTTAATATGTGTCTATTTTTTTTTCTTTTAACTATTCTATTTTGTTGTGTTGTGGAGTGTAGGGTTAGGTAGTTTGATGAGTAATGTCATATGAATTAGGAAAGCCTTTCATTTGACTATTCACGAATTCAGTACCATTATCGCTTCTAAAAGTTTTAATGGTTTTTCCAAATTGATTTTTTATTAAATTAAAAAATATTTCCACACTTTCAAAAACCCTCATCTTTATGTTTTAATAAGAAAACTCATACATGTGAAAAATCATCTACAACGGTCACGAATAACCTATAACCTTCTCTACTTTGGACCCTATATGTACCCCATACATCTAAATGAACAAGTTCCCCTATTGAAGCAGTATTTGTGGTCACTTAATGGGAAAGGATCCCTATGTTGCTTTGCTCTATGACAAATTTCGCATGGATAATCAGTTTTAATATTTTTTTTAGATTTAGGCTATCTTTTAGAATATCAAGGACAGGATTAGACGGATGCCTAGCCTAGACTGCCATAGGTTCACAGAATCATAACTACTAAAGCACACTTTTAATGATTCAGTGGCATTACCACATAAATAAAGCTCATTAACTTGATTATCAGTCACTAGTGTTCTTTTTAGAGAATCATGGATATAACAGTTTGGTTCATCAAAGGTAACTTTTTGTTTATTATCTCTAGCAAGTTTTTAAACGGACATAAGATTCACATAATACTCTGGCACAACAAGCATATCATATAAAATGACCCTATCACTTAGTCTAAAATATTCGATTTTAGTAACCGCGGCATTAGTACCATTTGGGTGTTTAATTGTAATGTTATATTCAGAAACATCAATTTTGTTGAAAATACTTTTTTAAGACATTACCATATGTTGATTTGTACAAGAGTCAACCACCCAATTATGCCCTTTTGAATCAAAAACATTACTAGAAAATCCAAAAACACGTTTAATAAACACATTAGCACGGAAATAATTACCTTCCATGTTAGTACCTTGTGAATTTTCTCCAGTTTTTTCATTTAACAAACCTAGAAACTTATACTTGCTCAGGGGTTAGTGTCGAAGAAAAAGGAGGATGGAGGCCAGGGTTAAATTTATGAGGTACATAACTATTAAAGATTGAAAACTTGTTTCCCTAACCACCTCTAGGTTTGAGGTTCAGTGGATACCTAATAATCTCCTATCCACTAATAATCTCCTAGCATCTATCCACCGTGTTACCAATCTTGTTACAATTAGTACACTTCAAGTTAGGATTAGGACCTTTATTGAATTTATTCTTATTATCAAAGTTTTGAGGTGTTCTTACCACAAACCCAAAACTTTGTGTTTGATTTTTTTTAAAAAGTTTTGAGTTACTATGTGATTCTTTTCCTGAGATTGTAGAAAAAGCATATTTAACAGAAGGAAGATGATCAATTGTTAAAATATTTGTCCTAATTGGTTGATACTCATAATCAAGACTTATTAAAAATTGCATAAGTTTTATCAGATGATTGAAATCATTGAACTCTTTTGAAGCTTGGAACGTACATGAGGGTAATTGAACCATTTTATCAAATTGTTTCCACAGTTCCACATAATGTTAAGTTTATGATAATAATCAGCCACAGTTGCCCGATTTTGATTTAACGAAATTATTTTTTGATATAGATTAAAAATAACAGATCCGTCAATTTTATCATATGTTTCCTTTAAGTCCTACCAAACTTTAGAAGCAAGTTTAGAATAAACTTGACCCATGTATAATTCATCAGCCACAGACTTAAGAATCCATGTAAGCACAACAAAATTACATCTATCCCATTGTCTAGCTATTACATCATTATCCTCCAACCGCTTACAAGACCCATTTATAAACCCCATTTTATACTTGACTTCTAAAGTAAGTTTCATAACATTAGACCATATAGTGTAATTTTCAGACCCTTTAAGTGTTATACTCACAATGGTAAGATTACCAGAGTCAGTAGCAAGAAGATAAAGAGGATCACTAACATCAAGCTTACTAACAAATATGGTAAGCTGTTTCAGGTTCAGACATTTTAAGTAGTAGACTAAAGCACGGTAACACACAAGCACATGCAGGAAGGAAGCAGTCTGATTTCCAACAAGCTCACATAGCCTGGTCAGTGTCTAGATTCACACACACTCAATGATGGCTCGACAAGTCCTAACCTGGGAGTGAGAGAGCAGAAATTAGACTATGAACAACACACTAAAAATCCAAGCACAAAGATGCAACACGTATAACGAGTGGTGTGTCTCTTCTTAGTAGCAAAATGTTGTTACTCCTAACCCAGCCAAATAATGCCTAAATAGTAAAGATCGTGTGATAGAAAAAAGATAAATGAGAAAAACACGATAATAGAACGATCTCACCAAAGGTGTTCCAAAGCAGGTTCGAGACTTGTAACCTTCGCTTAGGGTTACATAGTCACGAAAAACAACAGATCACGAACACCAGACTTTGACTCTAGTTCTTCGAACAAACAGGGACATTCAATTAGGGTTTCAGACTTATAAACTCTAACAGCAACCGAGCAGTCTTCTATCAACGGAAGCAATACCAGAATCAACAACACAATATACCAGAGCTAACCTGGCTCTGATACCATGTCAAACTGGTATAAAATTAGAGAAATCTTACAAGACAAAGACCAATCGGCCCGATTACGACTAGAACTAAAAGAAGAAAACCGGATTATTTGTTTTATTGTTCGTGTGCTTTCTACAACACATAGCGACACGCATAAATAGCCAAGAGGGAGAGAGGAGCCGCTGATTTAGGATAAACAGCGTGAAAAACTCCATAGACAGTTGGAGATACGAACTACCAAACCAGGAGCAACATTCCTTTCTTGAGACTTGACACAAGCAACGGGTAAGAAGGAACCCTAGCAATGCCGTTGAACTGAAGAAAAGGAGCGGCTCCTAACACCAAGATAACCAACAATGGTATTTGGCCAGGTCAGAAAAGGAGCGGCTCCTAACACCCCGTTGACCATTTGGTGCAATGGTAGCCCCCAAGACTTCTCATAGTGGAGGTCCTGGGTTCGAATCCTGGCCACAGCAAAAAAGGGTTATGTGGCCAGGTCAGGGGGTTTACCCAGTTGAGGTTCCTCCTGTGATGGCTGCCTTGGATGTTCTAGGTGTGGTACTGGGGAAACCTAATTATCCTAGAATATCTAGGTGTTGTCGTTAAAAAAACAAACAATGTGGGCTTCCAAGCCCATTCAGCAACAGCAGGTCCATTAAACCCAAACATTCTCAAGATAAAAAACAGAAAACATTTTAAGTTAGAGAAAAAAATAAAGAAAAATAAATACATTGAATTGCATATTTTTAACAGTGATGATTTAGTAAATAAAAATGATAGATATAAAAATTATAGTTATCATTTGTATCTGATGTTGATTTATATATTGGGGGAGTCCATTTAACAATATGTGATAAAAGAACACCATTCTTAACGTGCTTATGGTCTTCTCTTAATCAAGTGTTCTATTTGATTCTCAATACTTCTAGTTCTCAAGGGGGAAAAGATATTAACACAAATAAGGATTATTATATTTTAGAAAAAAATCACATAGGTAGGTGGAGAAGCCCTATAATCAACGGAATAGTACATATATCCACAGATATCACACACTAAGGGCAGTAACATTCAAAGGAAATGGAAGCCACATACCATTCTGTATACTTAGTAAATATTACTTGTACGATATTTATCTTTTATATAATTCAAGAAGAAAAGAAAATAAATAAAAAAATCTCAAAAAAACCCAAAATAATTTTAAGGGTCATGTACATAAACAAAATATTACTTTCAGTTACTTTCATGATTTCATCATCAAATAAGGGGAATTGTTGGTTTAGTAAATATTGTATATAGTGATTTGATGATGATAAATGACCATTTATATACTTTGAAATAGTCGTTTATGATGATGGTATGTTGATCGGCACACAATTAGTAAAAATGTCGGTGTCAGTAAAAGTTTATCATGAGTCGGTTAGCTTAGGCGTCTTTTACATAACAAGTTTAGAGAGACATCCACTATAATACTGATACGTGTCCCAACCCACGTCAGCAACCATGTGCCAATGTTATCAACTTTTGCATGCATGTTTCCTTTTATTAAGTTCCAGTAGTCCATGATCCCATGTTTTAATTGTGTATCGATTTCCATTTGAACTTTATTATTTAAGTACTATTTTGCATGAATGAAATGAAGAAGAAAATTGGTTCAAAGTCTTCGTCATTCTCGTTTATTTCTTTGAAGTCTAACCCGCTCAAAGGGTCTATCAAATACTTAGTACACTTGCTAGCGTATGTAAGCGCTAACCATAAGTTAGTAAGCATGCCATTTATACTTAGTCAATTTACAAGCGATAATGAATCAACTTATAAGACCTTTAGCGTATGCATATCAAAACATGGTCTTCCAAATCGGCACTCCTAAGCTGACCTCCCAATCTTCTATTTGATTGACAACCAAGAGTTGGTAATCATTTCAATCAAGTAAAAGATGAGATTAAATGATAGATAATGAACTTTAATATGGATGGTAGGTAAGATTAGATATATTTCACAAATCACTGTAGTCAAAGTGGAATATTACGTAACATGTTGAAAGCAAAGTTATGTTGAAGGCAAAGTTATAAAATCAGACCGAACGGTTGGACCGGTTAAACCAGTGATCAACCCTATTTCTTTTACTATTGATATAACAATAAGGGGTGGCTCGACTATATAAAAAAAATAAGTTGCCGCTTAGGGCTCCCAATTTTTAGGATTTAACTTCGTTTAATTTTCAGGTTTTGACAAGCAGAATAAAAAATCAGTATATCTAAAAAAGTTTTCTTTTTACTAAAACTCACACCAACTTTAATACGTGTGATTGTGTGACTTTAATAAATTGTATACAAAAAATATGCATCATCATATTCTTATGTGTTAGGATTTTAAGAACAAAGAATGTATTTTTGTGAAAAGGGCTCCGATTTTGTAATTCGTTTTGGACCTTAAAAAAGGTTGAGCCGACCCTGATAACAATATATCTTTTCTAGAATTTATATTCTTACACATACGTCAATCAATATCATAAAATCCTAAAATGTTAAACATTATCTCAGTAATCATAATATATAACACAAATTACCTATTTTCTTAATAAATTGGTTAGAGTAATCTCCACTAATATAAACACTTTTTTTTCTACACACATTACATGCATTTAGTTGGCCGATCTAATTGATCTTCCTACACACATGGTGCGGTTCACAAAAGCAAACATGTCCATGCCCGTGCATGTCCGACGTGTCTCAGTCTACGTGACATAATAATCATACGTGGAATGAAAGTGAGTGGGTCCCAATTGACACATATGAAGCTCTTTTTTAAGATGGTGCGAGAGAGTGTGTTAGATGGGCCTAAATCGTGTGATTTTCACATCCCTTTGGAAAGTAACAACATATACCCACCCACTATAATCTTTATTTATGAATTAATGCTGACCTGTTTGACTCCGTTGACCGTTGCAAGAAAAGACATTTTTGCCCTTTCCTTGTGTATAATTTTAGTCACTTATTTTTTCTATTAAAGGTAATTACACGGATGGTTTGGTTAAATTATGGATTTTGTATCTAAATTTAAGAAATTAGGGTTTGGTCTCAACCGTTTGCCAACTTGTTTCAATAACGGTCCTTAAAATGAATGGAGGTTAACTTTCTATGTTAAGTTGGTGTGAAAAGACCAAAATACCCCTTAAATAAAAAAAAATTAAAAGATTTAATTAAATATATATTTAATGTTTATGGTTTAGGTACCACCTCCTACCCACTTGTCTTCTTCGTTACCCAAACCCACAAACCCCCCCCCCCACATCTTCTAACCACCACCAGCGACCTGCTCTTCTTTCGACAGCTCGCTTGTTTTACCAAATCCTAAATAAAGTACCATTATTAGTCTTCATCAAATATAAAAAGATTGCAAGTTTTTGGACATCAACTATAACACCCCAAAATTTAAGGGAAAAGGGAAAGTAGAGGGACTAGAACGGTAAGTATACCAAACCCCAAGGACTGAAAATGAAAATATGGAAATAGGGATGGTAACGGACCGCTACCGGGTCCCTAACAGTCTGCTACGTGGTTGGGAAGGAATGAGTAGAGGAATGCCACGTGCAGGGTGACTAGCAGATGAATTCTGACGCGTGGAACCCTATAGCGGACCGCTATCCATGCCTTTAACGGTCCGTTGTGTACGGTGCAAGGATTGCGGTTGACTAAGAGGCGGTAGCGGTCAGCTATCCACCTCTTAGCGGTTTGCTACGGGTCCCATTGCAGCCTATAAATTGAGAAGCCGTGGGGCTTTTCTCAACACACAGACACACCTCCACAAACACACACATATGTACTAAGATCTAACCTTGAGCCCGGTTCGCGTTCACAAGTTCGATTTCCCGCTTCGTCGTCCGCAATATGCAGTAGATAGTTCGGAGGTAAGGTTCTGTCCACTAGTTATGAATAGGTTACTTACCACTAAGACGGGTATGTATACCTAAGTAATGTTGTAATCGATTAGGACTTTTAAGCCAAGTGTTTGTGCTATTATAGCCAAGTAAAGATACTATATAAAGAGAAGGAACGCTAGAGGTGATTTCTATGATGCCCACTTTTAAACTGTTTTAAATGTTTTGGGCAGGTATGCATGCTATAAAAGATTTTTACGTGAGTTCTATAAAGCCATGTTTTAAACTATTTTATATGTTTTGGCATGTGTGCATGTTGTTGCAAGATTTTATGGTACTGACAAGAAAGGGTCTAAACCCTAATACTCATGTTAAGGCACATTCACGAAGTATCGACGGGGTGGTGGGCACGCCGCTGGTATACCCTATATGTAAACTTCTTTGACACATCAAGGATGAACCTTAACAAGGATATGGTAAGGACGGGTTTTAAAAGATGATTTGAAAAGAGAGATTTTGGAAAGAGAAAATGGTTTTGATACGTAAAATGTTTTGAGATCTTATCATGGTTTACCATGATAGAGACAAAAAGAGGTATTGGCATAATTTTTCTTGACAAAGATTTGAAAGATGTCTTAGCATGTGTTGTCTTGACATAAAAAGAGAAAGAGTTTTGGCATGAATTGTCATGTCAAAAAGAATGTTTTGACCTTGAGGTCCGGAAAGAAATATTTTGCCATGTCTGTCCAAATGATCACATAATATCTTGTAATTTGGCTATGAGTAATAAAGTAGAGACTGTTACATCCTTGTGTGGGATGAATGGGAAGAGTGACACTATACAGTGGTATGATTAAGTAGTGACGACTACTTAGATGTTAGCGTGACCTCATAGAAGTGTAGTTCTTGGTGTTTTGGTAGGAACTGCAATGATAATTATTATGTGTGTGCAAGAAGTTAATGTGATGTTTTACACGTGTCATATAAAATATTTATGTACGAGAAAGAGGTCAAGAACATTTTTATTAAAAACTTAGAACTCACCGACGTAAGCTGATACACTTGAGCATGTATATCAGGAAAGAATGTAGATTCTTGCAGCAAGGGCAAGGAGATGGAATAAGGCATCACGGGAGGCTATCTTGTATCGGTTAGAAGACTGGCATAGAGAATAGATTGTAATCTGTACTTTCTTTTAGATTGTATAAAGACAAGTTTGAAATGAAATGAAAATTATTATATTCCGCTGCGTACGATCTATGTATTACTATATGTTCATGAGTAAATCCAGCACGTGACCGTCGTCTCGGGCCAAGCCCAGCCTTGTGTTGCCACCAACGAAGACCTCCAGCGAAATGGGTTTGTTTTTTCAGCGCAGTTTTTCCGACGACTTCATTCTTTGTTTCTTCTCAGAACAGGTAAATGTTTACCATGTTTAACCCCAACCAACTTTTTTCAAATCCTCCTCTGTAATCCACCAGAAAGTCGCCACCACAGTTATGACGCGAGAGTTGGAGAAGACAGAGGGAGAGAGAGATTTGTTAGCATTCTGGTTAGGGTTTGGTTTAATGGTGGTCGGAATCTACAACGGACGGTGATGGTTGTGACGGGTTTCAGATTTGTTTTCGGTGGGAGGAGCTGGCAAAACAAACACATCGGAGATTGGAGAGGGGGGGGAGGGGATGGGATCATACTTTGAGCCGATTCAGGAGCCAAAGGAGAAAAGGGTTGGTGGTCGGTTTTCCGACGGTTTAGCCTGTGACTGTGTGTTGGCCGGAAGAGAGAGAGAGAGAGAGATAGAGAATGTGTGTGTGTGTGTGTGTGTGTTTTCGCCGGAAAGAAGGAGAGTAAGAGAAAAATTGTTGTGTCATGAAGAAGGGACGGCAATGATGGTGTTGGTGGTGGTTGCCGAAATTGTTGCAGGAATTGTTGTCGAGGATGGTGGTAGACCCTCCATGAACTAGGAAGGGGGAAGACAATGGGGGTGGGGTAGTGTAATAATTGTGTTTATTTATATTTTTTTATCGTTAAAGGTATTATTGTCTTTTTATACTCACTTAACAGATAAATTTAACCTCCATCCATTTTAGAGATCGTCAGTAAAACAAGTTAGCAAACTATTGTGTCCAAATCCATAATTTCTTAAAGTTATGGATTAAATATATAATTTGACCAAACCACATAAAACATTCGTATAATTAACTCTTTCCATTAAAAGTATTTTTAATAATGTGTAATACTCAATGTTCTCATAACCAAATCAGACTGGACGATTAGACCATGAACCACTCATAAAATCAATCTGATTGAGACTCTTGAACCCCCATAGTTCGTGAACCAGTCAGTTAAGGTGCCGACCGGAAAATAGTTGGACCAACTTTAAAGAAAAATATCTTGTCTTTCTAAATTTCATTTACCGATTAATTTTTGGTACTCATGTTTTGTTAACATTGCGAATCTACGTTAAAAGATAAATTACTTTCAATTTTAATATATATATATATATATGGATGTTCAAATAAGAAGTGGTTTTTCGCTAATAAACCAAATAAATGACAAAAACCTTAAGAAACGATATCAAACGAACTCCGATTGAGCTCATTTCAGCGGCGTTGGAACCGTCCCATCGAACTCTACCATCTTAGCTTTTAAGGTTTAGATTTTAAGCTTGAATTTTAGGGTTTTAGCCTTAGGGTTTAGCCTTAGGTTTTAGCTTTTAAGGTTTAGGTTTTTTTGGGGGGGTGGGGTGGGGGGGTTTAGGTTTTTGGGGGAGTGGGGGTGGTGGTTTTAGGCTTTTCAGGGTGGGGTTGGAGGGGGGTTTAAGTTTTTGTGGGTGCGAGTGGAGGGGGTTTAGGTTTTTTTGGGGGAGTTAGGGTTTGATGAGACGGTTCCAACGCCGCTGGAATGAGGTCAATCGGAGTTCGTTTAACCCATTTTCTTAGCTTTTCTTAGCGAAAAACCACTTATTAATGGAACTCTCTCTCTCTCTCTCTATATATATATATATATATATATATATATTAACTTTAACATTGTTTATGAAGTTATTTAGTTTTAAAAATGATACCTTTACCTTTTTTAGAGCACAAACACATAGACCCTTATCTAATCTATTCATAAATCTACACCAATACTCGTCATAAACTTCAAGGGGAGAAATATCACTATATACACACTCGGATACCACCCGGTGATACATTTACTAAGAGCATTCAAAACAAAGTTTTTATCTTCATTTCCATCTCAATCTCCATTATTTAAAGATTTTTTTCTATTTTGCACCTCTATCAAGATCCTCATCTTAATCTTCATCTTTAAATTTCAAAGTTTCGTATAGTGATTATCTAAATATAGAGATCTATTATTCAACAATCTCTATATTTTTTATTAGTGTATAAAAAATATAAAAAAGTAATAAAATAAGTGTTTATGAATGAGATAGAGATAGAATGAGACGTGAGATGTTAAACCAAATTTATAGATAAATTTAAAGAAATATGATATTTACTAAGTATTTTAAACATGGAGATCCTACTATCCTCTAACAAGTAACAACACATACCCACTTTAATCATTTTTTATTAAATAACTAGGTTAGAAACCCGTGTATTACACGGGCTAAATAAAGAAAAAAGTTAAATAGTAATGATGATTTAGAAATTATAAAACGATTGAACAATTTAATTGATAATAAACAAAATTTTGAATTAAAAAATTTATAGATAAAAATGAAAAGAATTATTAATCTAGTTGTCTAAAATAATAGAGTTGATTAAAATGTAAAAACAGTCTTGATAAAATTAGTGATATAATAACTATTCATAATTAAATTTAAATTAAATATTTTAAAATATATTCTTTTAATATCATTATTATTTAATAGGAGAAAAAACGAGAAAATAATGGTGATGAAACACCAGAGAGTGTCACGTGTCTCTACATTTAATATGAGAGAAATGCGGAAAAAAAATGTGGGAAAGCCCAGAGAGTGAGACGTGTTCTTCTAGTTATTTATTTATTATAATAAGGATTGGTACCTGGTTTGACTCCGTTGACCGTTGCAAGAAAAGGTCCTTTATACCCTTGCCTTGAGTATAGCTTCACTCACTTATTTTTCTCATTAAAAATATTTGTAAAAATGTCTTATTCCAAACTAGTAACTGAAAAACTATTTCGTTTTCAAATTTAATTATATCGAAAAATAAATCGAACAAAAGAAAATGAATATATAAATATCTAGTGGTGAGGGTAATTTTGTAACTTCATAGGTCCTCTCTCTCTTATAAAAACCAAGGTGTAGAACGACAAATAAGTGTAAAAACCAATGTTTTGAAACCCGGACCGGACCGACCGGTCGGACCGGGAACCGGTGGTCTGACCGGTCCGGTTACATGTGTTGAACCGTTTCTGTAGCGAACCGGTGGTCGGACCGGTTGAACCGGCGGTCGGACCGGAAACCGGGTGGTCGGACCGGTTGAACCGCTTGACTATTTTTTTTTTTTTTTTTTAATCTTTTTTAAGTCTCTTGGCTTCGTATTTCGTAGGTAATTGTTAGTTTAAAGTTATTGGAATTGACTTGTTGGTGGTTTTTGAAAGGATTAATGGCTATTTAGACTGATATATTTTTATAATATTTATGACGTCGTCCGGTTCTTAAATCCGGTCCGACCGGTCGGACCGGTCTGACCAGTGGACCGGTAAGGAGACCGGTTCGACGTCCGGTCCGGTTCTGAAAACATTGGTAAAAACATCACATAGCAATGGCCACCAAGAACGACACCGGCGAGAAACAAAATGTTTCCGAGTGTACGGTGGAGGAGGTGGCGTTGGTGGTGCCGGAAACCGACGACACGTCACTTCCTGTAATGACATTCCGGGCATGGACACTGGGAGTGGGGTCATGCGTAGTTTTAATCTTCCTCAACACTTTCTTCATATACCGGACTCAGCCGTTAGCGATATCGGCGATTCTGATGCAAATTGCGGTTCTGCCCATCGGAAAGTTCATGGCGGCGACGTTGCCGACGAAGGAGTATAAGTTACTAGGGCGGAGTTTTAGCCTCAACCCCGGTCCGTTTAACATGAAAGAGCACGTGATCATCACGGTGTTTGCCAATTGCGGAGTGTCGACTGGTGGCGGTGATGCGTATTCGATTGGAGCGATTACGGTTATGAAAGCGTATTATCGACAAAGCTTGAGTTTCGTGTGCGGGTTGATTATTGTACTGACGACTCAGGTATGTCCGGGTGTGTATACAGTGGTGTTTGTTATTTAAAAAAAAAAATTAGAAAAAGGTATTTTTGGGTTTAATTAATTTATAGTTATTCATGCGGATGAATTAATAAAATAAATTGTTAAGAATGAAAGAAAAGTTTTTGATTTATGGATTGATTAATTATAATGATGTGGTGGTGGTTTTTATGGCAGATATTGGGGTATGGATGGGCAGGGATGTTGAGAAGGTATCTGGTTGATCCGGTGGAGATGTGGTGGCCTTCAAACCTTGCTCAGGTTTCTTTGTTTAGGTTTGTGAGTTTTTTTATCGATTCAACTAATTTAATGGTTAAGATTGATTCGATGGTAAATTTGTAATTAATTAAAAGTTATTAGCGATTGGGAGGGGCAAAATGGGGAGTTCGCTCGTTGCGTTGATTTTTTATTTATTTAATAGTAGTTTTAATTTGATTGTTTTGAACTAAAATAACTTTATATATTTTAATTTTTTTTTTTCTAATTATACTATAAAATTAAAAAAATATATATTTTAAATATGAGTATAATATTGTAATATATACTTTTTTTAAGATGATATTTAAAAAAAAGAATAATGTATTGTGTGATATAACTATGCAATTATATCATTTAAACCGTGTGTTTATACCATTTACATGGTGCGGATTTGTGCCTAAGTTTGAAATGTATTTTGATTAGGCGTTAAAAAGGTGTGGTTATACAATTTTATATTGTGCGGTTACGTGTGTCGGAAAGTTGTTTTCTTAAATGGGCGTAAATGTCTTCTCCCATAAAATCCCCACACGTACATATGTCGTCTCTTCGTTGCTTCCTACCCTTTTTACACTAAAAACGTTTTATACACTTATATATATATAGGGGTTCAAATAATAAGTGAATTTTCGCTAATAAACCTAAGAAATGATTTCTTTTTTAACTGAAACTGGGTCAAACGAACTCTGATTGAGCTAATTCCAGTGGCGTTGAAACCGATTCGTCGAGGTTTTTGGGGGTGGGGGGATTTAAGTTTTTGGAGGGTGGGGGTAGGGTTTAGGTTTTTGGGGGGTGGGGTGGGCGGGGATTTAGGTTTTTTGGGGGGTGGGGTGGGGTGGGGTGGGGGAGGGTTTAAGTTTTTGGGGGATGGGGGTGGGAGGATTTAGGGTTTTTTGGGGTGGGGTGGTTAGGTCTTTGGGTTTAGCTTTTAGAGTTTAGATTTAGGGTTTAGCTTTTAGGGTTTAGCTTTAAGGGTTTAGTTTTTAGGGTTTAGGGTTTATCTTTAGGTTTTATTTCGACGAGCCGGTTCCAACACCGCTGGAATGAGTTCAATCGGAGTTCGTTTGACTCCGTTTTTTAGGTTTCTTATCGAAAATTCAGTTATTAACAGAAACTATATTCCTTTTTTGTGGTTGTGGGTGACCTTTTTGGAATAATCAAAAAGTTGATTATATTTCTGTGTCATATATTCGTTTCAACTTCAAATTCCTGGAATTTAATAACTCTTTTGAAAATTAGACTAGTTTCTTGCTTGCAAGAATAAGGATAAAAACAAGATGGAATAATAACCATTGGTTTTCTTGTGTCATCCACTCGTTATCAAATGTCATATTCTTATTACCTGTCCACTCATGAGAGTGCCTGTTTATGGTCCGGTTCAAACAACTTAAAACCTATGAAGCTGGTTATCAGTTTGGTTTCACTGGCGGTTCTTTTTTACATTTTAAAACTAGTTTTTTTCCTCCAAACTGGGTTGCGTGGTTTTGTTTGTGGATTGGTTTAAAAACATATGATATAAAGTTGGACCGTTCACTTACTACCAGTAATATAACAAAACCAATAATATGTTATAATCTTATATAATCCTAAAACATTTTTTATTTACTAATATAAAATTCAATTCATATCAATTGATATTTTACAATGTTATAGTCATAAAAGCAAGCCAAACATATAGTGTCGGTTGAGCCTCAATAAACCCAAACTGTACTAACAGTCTCATTTAAATTTTTAAGTGTTTAGTTTTAATTTAAGGAGATCACAAACCGTTAATAACAGTTTGATTCAGGATTTAACCTAAAAACGAGCAAAACCAAACCATAACACCTAAGCAGGGTGTAAATGAGCCAAGCACGAGCTCATTTAACTTAAGAGTGTTCAAGCTCGCGCTCGTCTCTATTTTATATATTTTTTTACAATTATTTTTATATATATTTATGATTATAAATTTTATACATAACAAAAATATATTAATTAAATATTTTTATCATAATTTTATATATAATATATTAAATAAATATATATTTAATACCTTAAATATAAACTACATAAATAAAATACTCGTTTAGGCTTGCGAGTCTGCTAGAGATCGATACGTGCTACACCTAAGTGAGAGTCGAATGTAATTTATTAACTTGTTTTAATTAAATATATTCAGAGCATTGCATGAAAAGGAATCAAAAGCACAAGGGATGACAAGGATGCGGTTCTTCATGATCTTCCTAACTTTAAGCTTTGCATACTACGCACTTCCCGGCTATCTTTTTCCGATCTTGACCTTCTTCTCATGGGTTTGCTGGGTCTGGCCACACAGCATAACTGCTCAACAAATCGGCTCTGGCTACCACGGTCTGGGCGTAGGCGCATTCACCCTCGACTGGGCCGGCATCTCGGCTTACCATGGAAGTCCATTAGTCGCACCTTGGTCCTCCATCGTCAATGTCGGTGTAGGGTTCATCATGTTCATCTACATCATTGTCCCCATTTGTTACTGGAAGTATGACACGTTCGATGCCCGCAAATTCCCAATTTTCTCCAACAAGCTGTTCACCAGAACCAGTCACGAGTATGACACCACTCGAGTCTTGACCCCGCAGTTTGATCTAAATGTGGCTGCGTATGAAAGTTATAGCAAGCTTTATCTGAGCCCGTTGTTTGCGCTTTCAATTGGATCGGGGTTCGCTAGATTCACCGCGACACTCACACATGTTGCCCTGTTTCATGGCGGGTAATTGATCTTCCAACTTACAAATATTATCTGTTGTAATTAAAACTAATAAGTGGTTTTGGAACGAGACGGGTACTGCTATGTGTTTTTTGGAACTTCTTGTACTTCTAGGCAGTTCACTACCCTGTAAACGAACTCAACAAGTTTGCTTGGGTGGCAAGCGAACTCCACAAAACTCTATAGAATTCACTCGTCATCTAAGCAAGTTTGCTGAGCTCACTTACAAGGGTAGCGAACCATATAGAAGATGAAGTTCTTAAAGAAAACCTAGAAATACCTGTCTCATTTCTAAACAACCTACTTCAAGAAAAAATTCTCAATCAAAACCCCGTTTTCTTTTTGGAACGTTTTGTACTTCACTTTAAAGCAGTTTGCTACCCTAACTCAGCAAGTTCGCTTGGGTGGCATGTGGAGTTAGCTTGCCACCCAAACAAACTTGACGAGTACGCTTACAGGGGTAGCGAACTGCCAACAAGTTCCAAACACCACCTAGAACTATCAGTCTCGTTCCTAAACAACCTACTTCTAGAAAAAATTCTCAAAAACTCGTCTTTTTTGTAACTTCTTGTGCTTCACTTCTTGGCAGTTCGCTATCTTAACTCGGTAGTTCGGTTGGGTGGCATGTGGAGTTTGCTTGCCACCTAAACGAACTTGCCGCGTTCATTGACAGGGTAGCGAACTGCCAACAAGTTCCAAAAACCTTCTAGAAGTACCAGTCCCGTTCCTAAACAACCTACTTCCACAAAAAATTCTCAAAACCTCGTTTTCTATCTGAATTTCGTCCGGTAGGGATATATGGAAGCAGAGTAAATCTGCAGTTCAGAATGCGAAACTCGACATTCATGCGAAACTGATGAAGAATTACAAACAAGTTCCACAATGGTGGTACCTTGTATTACTAGTCGGAAGCATCGTGTTATCGCTCATAATGTGTTTCGTCTACAAGGAAGATGTGCAACTTCCATGGTGGGGTTTTCTCTTCGCTTTTGCACTAGCTTTCATCGTCACTCTCCCCATTGGTGTCATTCAAGCTACCACCAACCAGGTATCTTCGTAACCAATTCTTTTTCAGCTTTCACCATTTATAGATCAGTCAAGTGTTCTTTTAGTTTCATTGATAACTTGATGCAGCAACCTGGATACGACATCATAGCACAGTTCATATTTGGGTATATTTTGCCGGGAAAACCCATTGCCAACTTGCTTTTCAAGATCTATGGTCGAATCAGTACAATTCATGCTCTTTCGTTCTTATCAGATCTAAAGCTTGGGCACTACATGAAGATCCCACCTCGATGCATGTTCACAGCACAGGTTTGTTTTGTTTTATTTCTGCTACCCAATCACCAACGGATCTAGAGGTGTGAATTTCTGACACGACAAGAACATAACACGAAATTCGCGGGTTTAGGTTTAGTCTAAATGGGTTCAGGTCAGTTTCAGATCGAACCTACAAACACTTTTAGTTAAACGTATCGTTTGCGGGTTGACCCGTTTAACCTGTTTAGTTTTATATTTGTTTTTTCAAATTTGTTTTATGTCATAATTAAACTGATCGGGCATTTTATAACCAAATTTAAAAAATAAAAAAGAAATGTGCATCAATTTTTATAGTTTAAACGTAATTTTTTTATTTTTTATAAATTTATAATTTTAGAGTATTGACATGCAAAAATAATTCAAATTAAAATTTTGGGTTAAACTGGTCTTGTTCGTGTCAACCAGTGAAAACTCATGTCGTGTCAGGGTTCATTTGTCTAAACTATTTTTCAGGTTCAAGTTCGTGTCAGATTTTCATGTTTGTGTCATGTGTGACCAGTCAACCCACGAATACGACCCATTTAACAGCCCTAACTATATATTGTCAGCTTGTGGGAACTCTTGTTGCTGGAACCGTAAATCTCGCAGTATCTTGGTGGATGTTGGAAAATATCGAAAACTTATGCGACATTGACGGGCTTCATCCCGAGAGCCCGTGGACATGCCCCAAGTTCAAGGTTACATTCGACGCTTCTGTCATATGGGGCCTCATCGGGCCAGAAAGACTATTCGGGCCAGGTGGCTTGTACAGAAACCTCGTTTGGTTGTTCCTAATTGGCGCGCTTTTGCCTGTACCCGTGTGGATAATGAGCAAGATATTCCCGGAAAAGAAATGGATCCCATTGATCAACATTCCTGTTATATCTTATGGGTTCGCAGGAATGCCACCTGCAACGCCGACAAATATTGCCAGCTGGCTTGTCACTGGGATGATCTTTAACTACTTTGTGTTCAAGTACCGGAAACAGTGGTGGCAAAAGTACAATTATGTGTTGTCGGCTGCACTAGATGCAGGGACCGCGTTCATGGGTGTGTTGTTGTTTTTTGCTCTACAAAATGAGGGTGTAGATTTGAAGTGGTGGGGGGCGAAGCCGGATCACTGTCCGCTAGCGACTTGCCCTACGGCTGCCGGAGTTAATGTCACCGGTTGTCCGATTTTTTAGGTGTAGTGATAGAAAATGAAATAAGGGGAACAAACTTGTTTGAAAACACTAAGTTTGGGCTAATTAATTGGTGTAAATTGTTTAAGTAAACTTTGATTTGTTTGTATTACTATTTGGAGTTTTGGACAAAGTTTATGAGGTTTTGAAACATCTCAATTTTTCATTGTGTTTAATAATATTTGGGATTGTTGATATTCTAGTTATTGGATGGAAAGTCCTTTTATTTTATTATAATAAACCTAGGTTGACTAAAAAGTCAAATAAGTCAATTTGTAGGGTTAAAAAGATGAAATCCAAGTTTGAGATTAAAAAAAGATAGAGAATTGTAATTGAGGGGTCATTTGTGAGTTTTAGTTAAAATTCTTTTGTTGGTGAATAGGTGTTGACTTAGTCAACTTGTGAGCTTCCTTTTGATCTTTCATAAATTGAGAGTGGGCACTAGAGAGAGAGAATGATTTTAGAAAGAGAAAAACAAGATTTGATGTTTTTTGTCAAAAATTTAAGAAAATTAAGGTTTGAGAAGGTCATGGGTTCAAGTCTCACTCTTACATGAATTAAGAAATTTGCCTCTTAAAAAAATCTAATCTATGTCGTTTCAAGTGTTGGTGAAGATTGTTTAACTTATTTTGTAAGCAAAATTCCACCTTTTATCTTAACTTCTTAAGTTTTAAGTGGATGCTTTACATCCAACTTGTAAACATTAGTTCTAGAACTAATTTTTGGATCTCTTAATTTGGATATATTATATTTGATGTTTCAACATGCATCAAATGTTTGAGTTTGAAATGATAACTTATACGAGTTTATGCGTGTGAGTTATTTTGATAGAAAATGGTCGGTCTAGACTCAAGATCGATGAGTTTTTTTCTTTTTTTATTAAAACAAGCTTTTGTGACTATTCTCTAGTGTCACAAAGGTTATTTCTAGATAAGAAACGATTTATAATATCAGAAAATAGGGTCATTGAAGGATCTTCAAAAAAAAAATTCCAAACAAAGGTTTTAATGTATTCCCCTTCAATTGTAACAAACCAAATTTCAGTTTTATATAATTTACACATAATTTTATATGAGTAACTCTTTTAAAATTTTTTAGTTATAAACACGAGGATGGTAATTAGACCTCGAAGAATTTTTTTATTATTATCTAGTATCCTATGTTTATTATGTAACATACAAATATTGACCCCAACTCACTATACGTGTTTGAAGAATGACCCAAAGTTCAATTAGAAAATAATAAACTACATAATGATCATACTTCATAGAAATAGTAAGTGTTACCCGCGCGTTGCGGCGGCTCGGTTCTGAACATCAAAACGTAGATAAAAAATACGCCGTGATGGTATATTTGGAATTCACGAAAATGTCATGTCGTAAAAACAAATGCTAAGAATAAACGAAAACGAACTTAAAAGAACGTCTAACGAAAGATAAAACCATGTAAACTGTCTCCCACCCAGATATATCAATTAAAAACTATGTTTGTTATTATAATTAATTAAAATATTTAAGTTAACGTAAAATGTAATATATCATAGATATTTTCAAAATATTTATATTATTTTAAAAAAAAAAATAATGAACTCAACTTTGCTTTCGATTAATCTTATACTTCTCATGTTATAAATTTCAACGAAAGTGTAGACCTTCAAATATTGTAAAATGAAAGTAATAACCTTAAAATATTATTGTTTATAAATTAAAAATGAATTCTAATATAATAAAAATTCTTTCTTTATTTTGTGTTTTTGGACGGCAATTAGGAATTTGATTTGGCACGCATCACGAGGCTGCTCTTGGCAGTCAAGACAATTTTGTTTTGGCCGAAAAAAAAAACATACCCAAGGACTTGAACCTTGGTGGAAAGGAAACAAAGAGAGCCTAAGGGGGTGTTTGGGATTACTTTTTGAGCTACTTATTAACTTATTAACTTTTTTAAAAAGTTAATAAGTTAAAAGTTTGTTTGGGTTAAATGAAAAGAGAAAAAAAAATGGAAGGAGAAAAGGAGATTTGAAGAAGTAAGAAATTCTTACTTTTCAAAACTACTTATTAACTTCTTGTAAAAGTTAATAAGTAGTTTTCAAAAGGAATCCCAAACATGGCCTAAAGCAGCTCTAGCAAACCAATTCAATCAGACGTAGTTTATGTTTTACAAGCAAATGATTGTTATTTATACATTAGTTATTTCGGATAAAAGTTGGTGTTCAAACTTTAATTATGCTCCACAAATAATGATAATCACCTCCGAAATGGTTTGTGACGGGTAGCTATGGGAAGCTAACCACGTAAGGACAACATCAGTTTCGAAGGCAAAGCAAAAGAGCAAACCTAAGAAGGTCAGGCCACAGGTCAAGCCAAGGATAAGTTGATACCATTGGGTAATTAAAGGAAACCTGAACTGACAAGACCACACAAGTGAACAGTGCCAGGTTGGGAAGTGAACCCCTGATGCCCTCAGATGACGCAACACTTCCCAATACCTTCTGAATGAGGAAAGGGCAGAAGACCCAGAGCCAGAACAGTAACCCTCTCACTTTACAATTTAGGGATAAAGCGGGTCAAACCCTAAGGTAGGGTTCGGCGAAGTAGACATCGAGAAAGGTGGAGATTCAGTAGTTACACCATTTCGGGTGTCTCTTACAAAACCGAGGAACTGCCTCTTGGTCAAAGGAGCTCAGGAAGGCCCGAAAAGAAAGGTAAGGATCTTTCAATGATCACTCTCATTGCTCCAAGGAATCACACTATAAATAAAAGATCAACCGACATGTATGCATTCATTGACCCCCAATTACTCTTGCAACGTATTACTCTCATATTGTAATGAACCAACTTCCGGGTTTCATCCTCTAATATACTTATTATATTGTAAGAGGGTGTAAATAAATAAAATGAAAGTTTGGAGGGTATTATGTTGCAAGTTAACGATTTTGAGTAACTTATGGTAAAAAGCGGGTCAAAACTGAAGTTGAGGGACCATTTGTGTAAATCAGCCAAAGCTGATTTATATGATGTTGAAAGTGGCGACACACACTGAGTGTGTGCCGTGAATTGAAAGAGAAAAGGGGGGAGAATGAGCCAAACATAAAATTGAAGATTTGCATGTGAAATCAGTGGGATTTGAGGTGTTCATCTTCATCTAGGCCTCATGTAAGTATCATTTCTCCTCCAAAACCTCCATTGATTAATGTTCTTAGTGGGGTTCTGTAAAAATCAAGTTAAGGGTTGAATTGGTGGTTGAGTGTGGTTAGTAACTTGTTTAAAGTTAAAACCTAGCTTGATTAGTGTTAAAGAGTGGTTAATAACACCCTTTTAACACCAAATCCAAGAATCATCAAGTTAGGGTTCTTGAGGGTGAACTAGGGTTTTTGTAATTGAAGATGTTTAATTGATTGATTGATGGTTGGTAAGTGTTTATGGTGATAATAGACACTTTAATTGATAAGAAACCTCAATTAATTTGCTAATTTGAAAATTATGGTTCTTGATAACCTAATTTGGGGGTTTTATAATTGGAAGTGTTCAAATGGTGAATTGAGTATGTATAAGTGTTTATGGTGTAATATAAAAACACTTTCAAGCATAAAACTCAATTGAATTGGTGAATCGTGAATTGATGAAATTGTAAAAATTGGGTGAAATCCTTAGCAGGTCAAAATGGGTAGAATTGGTTTAGTAATGGTTAAAAGCTTGTATGGAGCTTAATAAACCAAGGTTAGATTATAATAATGATCATAAGATCTTGGGTGGGTGTCAAACCTCAAATTGATGATTTTATAGGAGTTTACTAGATTACTAAACAACTGGATTGTTTAGGTGATCAAGGTATGGAGTGGCTAGCTTGGAAGAAGAATTGGAATCTTCATTGGCAAAGGTAAGTGATTTGCACTTACTTAGTATTAGATAAGTAGTTTTGTGTAAATAGTATGTGTGGTATGCTATTTACATGTTATTGTTGTGTTGACTTGTATGATATATAGTCAAAATATAATGGTTATGATAGAAGTTGTGTGTTTGACTCAATGTGGATGTTTAGTCAAACTAAACCATTGATGTGTGGTAATGTGTGTAAAATCGGCTTAAGTAGTATTTAGCAAAACTATATTAACTAATGTGGTTAATTGGAATAAAAGACTCAATGTGGTCAAGAGTCAACTTGAATGTAGTATGTGGTGGAATTGGATTAAATTGACTTAATGGGGGTATAAGTCAAACCATTGTGGATAATGGTGAAATTGGTTTAATTTGACTTTAGTGGTATAATGTCAAACTAATATGTTGGAATTGGTGTAATTAGACTATGTGGTTAATAGTCAAACTTGATTGTGCAATGTGGTAAATATGTGTAATTTGACTTATGTGTTAAATAGTCAAACTATTATATAAATGTGGTGAATTTTGTGTAATTTGACTTATGTGGTAAATAGTCAAACTATTATGTAAATGTGGTGAATTTGGTGTAATTTGACTTATGCGGTAAATAGTCAAACTATTATGTAAATGTGATGAATTTGATGTAATTTGACTTATGTGGTAAATAATCAAACAAATATGTAAATGTGGTGAATTTGGTGTAATTGACTTATGTGGTATATAGTCAAACAAATTGTGATAATTTGGTGAAATGGTGTATTGAAGTGTGGAATACTTCAAAAGGTGGACTTGGAGTCAAATACTCCAAGTACGGGTAAGACGAGTTGTGGTACTCGCACCAAGAGGTCGTAAACCCAATAAGAAGTGTGGAATACTTCAAAGGGTGGACTTGGAGTCTAATACTCCAAGTACGGGTAAGACGAGTTGTGGTACTCGCACCAAGAGGTCGTAAACCCAATAAGAAGTGTGGAATACTTCAAATTGTGGACTTGGAGTCTAATACTCCAAGTACGGGTAAGACAAGTTGTGGTTCTCGCACCAAGGCGTTGTAAGCCAAATAAAAGGTGATAATTGGGTGGGAGTAAACATGTGTGTGTGTGTTGTTGTCATACATGTTATATTGGTGTCGTATTGCACAAAGATGCAAATGGGTTGGAATGGGTCGGAATGGAAAATGAGTAGTGGTGCTCGTATTAGGGGTGGATAAACTAACAAATAAATGTTAGTTAATGTGTGGTCGAAAAACAAGTAAATACACGATAGATACTTGTTATATACAAAACAATTGTAAAAATGGTGAGAATGGAAGGTGCTGTCAGGGAACATGGTTGTGTTCATCTGAACATAGCCATGACAGCAACCATGTTTCTTTTCTAGAGCTGAATATGAACATGGTTGTGTTCATATGAACACTACCATGACAGAAATTTGTATTTTTAAAAATGACTTTTCTTGGGTTTTACCAATGCAAAAGGGGGGAGTCTACGGACTTGGTAATCGCTGTGGGGACTTGTGGAAAGGTCCCTAAGACTACTTATCTTTACTAACCATATTCAAATTGTTGTTTTGAATGTAGAAAAAGCTCCGTGGTGATCTCGGGTCTCGCCTAAGGAGGATATTGGATTCTCAAAATTGGATTTTGACGTTTTATAATATATTTGGAGTCGTTACAAGTTGTGGATAACTTGTTGATTATTAACCTTTGATTAAACTACTTTTATGGGAAATATTATAGTTTAATTTGTGTTTGTAAACCTAAAACGTGTAGATACGTTAAATGTTGTATATGGGACCGCTTCCGCGTCGTATTTAAAAAGTTTAAAATCGGTTTGAAAAATTGGGTGTTACAACTTGGTATCAGACCAATGGTTTGAGGGATTTGGTGTGCGAGACACCAAACTCAAACCTACCATGCTCTTGATATGGTCGGAGAAACAAGAATCCAATGATGGCGTGACCGAGACACGAAACTTAAGGGGCAAGGTTAGTATTGATTATGATGTTGTATGTTTTAATTGGTGTCCAATGTAAACTAATTGTGCCGAAAGTTGTTAAGGGATTCGTTATATGGAGATAGTGAATGTAATTGGGCATATTACATTATCAATCATGCCTTGCCAGTTTGATTCTTAATGTAACATGTTCGAATGCCTTCATGATAACCATATGATGATGAACACCGACAATGAGTAAGTGAAGGTGGTTATATGTGTATATCTATATGTTATGTGTATGAACATAAATGATTTTACGGAAGAAATAAATATACACATAGGAAGAGGTAGTGCCTTATAAAGTAAGACTAGAGGCCTATAAGTAAGTAGAACACCTACAAGCTTATTACTACACAGTCGGGGACGACTGGGGGGAAACATATCTTAATAGGCGGGATTGTAGATAGAAGTTGATTTAAAGACTCACGTATGAAAGAGTCTATGGGTGTGTCACCTCAAGGATGGGGATGAACTTTGGAAATAGTCGGGAGAAATAGAAAGCAACATCCTAGTGGAGGATGGATAAAGCTTTCTGTGATGTTATGTCAATTTTCCTTCAAGGAAGATAGGAGCTCATTGAGGCGGTACTTTGAAGAACCTCATGAAGCCTTAAGGGCGGGAGGATCAAACGTAGTCGAATACGTGGAGGAAGGAAACCTTGTCTTCACAAGGGGTTCGCGGTGGGCGAGCCAAAGGAGTAAATTGGTGGAAGTTTATTTATTGATTAATCAACATATATCACTAACGGTATTGGCTTTGAAGCGATCCATTGTGATGGGTGGATGGAGTACTACTTGGGAGAGTCAACACCGGAAAATGGCGGATATGAGTTGGGAGTTCTCCGTAAGGGGGAAAGACCTAAAAGCGTGTAGGTAATGCATCATGGTGAACTCAAGAGACGTTCTTGAGTTAGTTTTTTCCACAAGCCGTTGTGGATCTTGCAACTGGGGGATTCTTCATGTGCGTTAGACCAAGTGAGATAATCAAAGGATTATGGGCATGTCGTATGACTATGTGTGGTCTTGCCCAAATCTTGGAGTATCATAAAGAATGAAAGTAGATCGACTTTCTTGATGCTATCGGTTAACTTCTAGAGTGGTTTCTCCTTCATGGTGTACAGCTCGGATGGAGTTGATTATTATATGATGCAAGGAGATCAAACTCGGGAAGCTAGTGGGGTGTGAAAAGGAATTAGTGGTGGCTTCAAGCAAGCCAAATATTCTAGCCGAGCTAGAAATCCCTTTGGGGAGGCAATACTTGTTGCCATATATGTGGGAAGGATGGGACACACTACGCCGTAGTGTCCTAGTCCTAATAATGGGTGATGTGGACTCATTCATGGTAAATGTTCCGAGTTTAAAGCACATGATGGAAAGGGGGAAGAAAATAGAAATTTTAAGGCTGTCGAGCCAAACTTTTCTAACTACCATAGACAGGACTGAAGTCTTTTGGTATATTGTCGGATGAGGTTATATGTGAATCGAGGGATTCGGAGGCGATCAATATTATGGATTCATAATGTTGACAATTGTATGAATCGAAAGATGTGGGTGAAACAGTCATGGAATGGAGTTCTACGATTGTAGTGGAAATTTTGTGGTTACTTAGTAACCGCATCAATGTCGTGTAAGACTAAAGGGTGATGTGTCGACCCGTTCTCGTTTAGAGACAGTGAAACACGTGGCGCATGAATTGGTATATGCCTGGCTTATGACATTGACACAAACCGGAGCAATGGAATACTTGATGTTCCGGTTGTGAAGAAGTTCATGAAGATTCTATACCCAGACGTATCTTCTTGGGGTGTAACCGTTCTCTTGAGGAAAAGAAGAATGGAAGAATGTATACGTACATTTGTTGGGTTTGAACAAGTGACTAAAAGTCCTAGTTCCAACAAATGAATGTAGAGGAAGGCTATATCCCATGAATAGTATCATTTCCGTTATGAACACTATGGGATTGCGGATGTAACTTTCTAGCTTATTAGAAGTTACGCGGTTTATGTGGATCATGTGAAAGGTGTGTAGACCCATGTATGCTAATACGGTGGTCGTTTATTCGATGATAGTCGTTTCTATCTTCGAAGCAAAGTCGTTCAAGCTCATTATCTTCGTGAGTTTCCTGAAATTACCTGCAGGGAGAGGCCTTTCTTCAGAATGATTTGGTGAGCCATTTTGGCTTTTGTGGAAATCCATTATTGGATGAGGCGGTGAATTCTGAGAACGTATATATGTTGACCCGACAATGATTGAGGTAATCAAGATGACAATTGTATACTTCAAGACTACAAAGGAACTTTAGAACGCTTTCAAGTCGAGTACTTCAGTTCAATGTGGCCAAAGTAAGAAAAATTGTTATCTCAAAATTTAATGAGTAAACTTCAGTTTTCGTCCCTTAGGTTTGAAACAAAATTCAGGTTTCGTCCCCCTGTAACGCATATCATCCCTGACGTTTTATGTTTTACCAGTTTTTGTCCCTGGTCCTTAACTCCGTTAAAATTTCTGTTAGTTTTTATATGAAATTACTAATATGCCCTTAGCTCTATCTTCTTCTTCATCCTTAACCCACCACCACCACCAAAAACTAAAAGAAAAGTTAGTTAAAATTGAACATCACCTGCAACTGCCTTCCTTCACGGGTTCACGAAGCCGATTCCACTACCCTATTGAACCCATCACGGTTTTCGCGGTGTTACCGCTAACCCGTGACAACCCGAGCTCGACCCCTTCCATCCTAAGTGGATCTCACAATTAATATTTTTTTGATTAATGGTTCATATTTTTTTAACATTTTTACTTTTCACATAAAATAAGAAAATAAATATCGCGTTGTAAATTGTCGCAGCCGTATTACGCGGGTTTCCTACTAGTTTAATATTGATTAGTATTATTACATGTTACTATGTTAGTATGTTACACATCACATTTTATTTGTTGGCCCAATCAATTTCAAACGGCCCATTCACACTCGAAGCTCCTTCTTACACCAGACCAGCAATTGCTTGCGCTAGGGTTCCGCTGCCACAGCCACCGTCCACCGTCCGTCGTATTCGCACACCCACCGAAGGTCACGTATCCCTCTTTTTTACATTTTAATTGACGAATCTTCAATTCAAACAACTTCATACACTGCAATTTGTTTGATAAAATAACTATATATTCATTCACTAACCTAATTTCATGCTTGATCAATACTACTTCCACTTCACTCCAATTAGACCTCAATTTATGATTTGGTGTTCAATCTATCTAGAGTTTGAATGTTTTGCAATCAATGTAAGATTGAAAGGGCCAATTCCATCAGTTAATATCCAGATTATTAATTGTAAAATTCATGTTGTTAATGATAAATCATCACTTCAAATTTAGGCATTCAGACCTCAATTTCTGAATTAATGTTGTAAACAATTTCTTGAGATATAATCAATTTTCAGTGTAAAAATGAATTATCACAATTTAGTTTTTTTTTTGTAACTGGGAACACACTCTCTCTACTATACACCCATTTGGCTGGGGAGTACACCACTTTACGACATGAATGTCCCCTTGAGGACTACGACTATCACGATTTAGTTATTGTTGTGCCTTTGAATCTTAAGTTCATTCCTCTTTGACACGATTATCGTCTCAGATCAGTATGCAAAGCTTAAGAGATTCGCTGTTGACACATTTGAGGGTTAGGGTTTCTAGAAGACAACTTGTGTTAATGCAAGAAGTGTGTGCATCTAGTAGCCTTCAGCGGCTACTTTGCACATCAACCAGGTCCAGTCGTGATCAGATAATGGCTCGAGTGATTGGGCTGGTGAAGAAGTTTGATAAGATTGATGCCACTAAGGTATTTATGCTATAATGATCTTGCATATACATGTTGTATATTTGTTGATTTGTTATCCCATCCTTTCAAAGAAATATAGATGGTGAAATTTTTGGGCAAAATGTGATGGTTATGCGTGTTCATAAGATTTAATACATGGGAAATTTGGAACAAAATCCATATTAATATTGAAGTAAAATGTCGTATGTTTGCTTTTAGAATGGAAGCAAGTATTTGGAACCTAATTACAGGATTTTCACATAAAAAAGTGACCAAGTTTGGTCTGATTTTAACCTGAAGGCGCAGTGTTAAGTGTCTGATTCCCCTCTAGCTTACGCGCTTTACTTGGTCCCACTGGTTAACAGGGTATTGGTGGGGTCCTTGAGTTTTCCTTGATGGGTTCTCATGGTTACCAAAAAAAGTTTGGTCTGATTTTTGTTTTGGGTAATTACCCTTATTATTTCACCCAAACAAACCTTAAAAGTTACAAAATTTCTATTTAAGGTAATATTCAACATGATCAAACTTACCGACATGTCAGCAACCCCGCCATAATTTTGACCTAGTAGAAAATTTTGGGGGTTTTTTAAAACATTTTCAAAGTTGATTACTTTGTACTATGGAAAACAAAGATGATTAACCAAAAACAGAAATCAGACCAAAGTTGGTTACCTCTATACGTGATAATTTCCAAAATTACCTACATTAATCTTGTATATAACCTTAAATAGGTTACTGAATCAGCCGATTTTCAGAAAGATTTGAGCCTTGACAGCCTGGACAGGGTCGAGCTTGTGATGGCTTTTGAGCAAGAATTCTCCATTGAAATCCCAGATGAGCAAGCAGATAAGCTAAAGTGCTGTGCTGATGTGGCAAACTATATCCAGTCAGCACCTGAACCCAATGATTCCTGATGAGTTTTTTTTTCGCCTAAAATCACATTTTTTTACTTCGAATTGGTTCTCGACTAACAGTTTAAAACCTTGTTAGATGTTTCTATGTACAAAGATTGTATTTTTTTTAATCTAATATATATAAATTGTTCCATTATGGTCAACTTTATAATATGTACACACAAAAAAGAAAAAAGAAGAAGAAAATATAAGCATATGAAACATGATCAAGCTCCAGAACTCATTGTTATGACTGAAAGCGCCTTCTTGAATGTGCAGTGGCCATTCAGGTGTCAAATGATGATGATGATGATGAATATTTAGAATGTTTCATGTTCATTCATGCATGGATGTGAATCTTTAGGTGTCAAATGAAACTCGTGGGCGGTGTATGCACGATATCCATTCTCGGTTGATGATAATTTTATCTTTTTGTGTTCGCCTGTAGAAGCTTGGTAGCAGGGTAAGCTTTTTGGTAGCTCGATAGTTCTCGCTATGCATCTCTTTTCCATATCTGGAATTGCATGGAGATGAGAAGGAAGATCGATGAGGAAGTCCCCATATTCATCGGTTGTGCCTGTTACCCAATCTGATTTACTCGTCTTCCTGCTAGTGTCACATGAAACCGCCATTGATGCTCCTGGTATTCCAATATATATTTATGGTTTATTGGTGTACAAAAGTCTGATACGTGTAGTCATGGTAGTCAAAGGCGCTCGCCTAGGCGATAACGCGAGGCGCATCCATGTTGCCTTGCGTGAATCCAGGGGCTCAACCCCGACCAAACTGGTCTGAAACATCTAAAACTGGTATGAAAAATGATCTGAAACATGTCTAAAGCCCGTAAAAATGGTTTGTTTATATTGTACGTCTTGACTAAAAAAGTCGCTTTTTAAGTGCCTTGTGCCTAGGCGACAGACTCACCCTTTGCGCCTTGAGCCTTTGACTGCTATGCGTATAGTAAAATGGGAGGGTTGGGCTAGAATTGTACTAGAGGTGGTAATATGGGTGGAACCTTTTATAAAGGTTCACTACATAAAAAGGTAACAACTTTGGTATAATTTTCTTTGATTAACCAAAATCTTTCAAAAAAAGTTATTTAAGGTATGGAGCTTGAACTTTTATTTTAGGAAACCGGCTTTTTTCCCAATTGGGTCGTTCAAAAATATAAATACACATGTTCATAAGTAGACGGATCAAAACTGACAACCCTACGAGTTACAAATACATACCAGGGATAGGATAGGATTGAAGATCAGAACTATTATCCAAACAAACATCACACAGAACCGAACCGCTGACCACCACCGTTGATAGCTTCTCGTCACCATATCCCGCCACCCTTCTCAAGTCATCACCGCTAGAGAGCTCCACCAACGGGTTTTCAGTCACATGTCTTGCAAACGTTTTGTGAGCCCCGAGAAAACCGACGAAGATGAATAACAGGATCCTCATGATCTTGATATGTTCTTGAAAACTGATGCTGGTCATCTTTTGTGTTTGTGGATACATAAGGAAAAACTTAGGATCAAAGCAATGGATAAGACAATGAAAAGCTACCAGCCTGCCTTGAAGGTTTTATATATATGTATGTATATGCCATTAATGCTATGGTTGTGCATGGGGTTAATTAAAATTATGTTTCTAGACTTGTAATATGCAGGAATTGTTAATAAATTAATTTTTGTCAACATTCTTGTGGTTGTATACCTACTTTAACCTTTGACCAGTGCCTTGCACCCAATTTGGATAGGTAATACCTCAAGACAAATACCATCTAACTACACATGAGAGAGAGAGAGAGAGAGAGAGAGAGAGAGAGAGTTGGGTTGTCAAGTTTTAAATGAGAATCAAAAAGGTTGTGATCCTTTGCTGTTCCTTTCTTTTTACTCATAATTAGTGTAAATTAAAAGAATGTACATGTATTATATTAAATTTTCTATAATTGGCTTAGAATGAAGAATATAAATAGAGATTGGATAAATATATATCTCCGTGTACTTGTTATACGTCATATTGATAGTGATTTGATTTGATATGTATATGGGCATACAACATATGTATATAATGTGAGTGAGTGATCTGTAAAGATGGAATGACTGATGTGATAAGGGAGAAAGTTGCATATAGTGAAAATAGAGGGGGCAGATACATTTAGCACAATCCTATAAAATATCAGATTGTGAAAATATTATTTGTAATATCGTTATTTGTTGATTTAATCTATTCAGTTTAGACGCTATGCACGTATTTGTACATAATCAAGGCCCGGGTATGGTTCGATTTACCGTTTTGAGCATCAAACTCGTTGTTTTGGTTGACTTATGGAAGGAGATGGATCTCAAACTTAACTTCAGTATGTTTTTTTTAAACCTTTGGTCGAAAAGTTAAACCAGCAAGATAAATATTTAAGGTGGTTTGTTTTGAAAAATTACCAAAGTTGCAAAATGACAGATTTTATTCCTCAAGCCAACTAAAATGGACCATAAGACACCCTAGTGCTAAAAATGTAGGCACATGTTGACCATATTTACGAGGAAAGGGTATTTTAGTCTTTTTTATTTTTATTAACTTTGGTAGGTAAATATAGAAATCACGTAAGCAGTAAAGGGACACATGAGCACAATGCGTTGGGGAGGAGGATAACCAGAAAAAAAGAGGGGCAGTTAGGTAGCCAACCAACCTTAGTAGTCTTGCAATCCCAAAACACTCTCATGGTCAAGCCTACTCTAACCATCTCTTTTATGTTGCTTCAATATTTTAATCCACATGTTACTACAGGTGTTCACGATTTGGTTCGACCGATTTTAACGAAAAACCTAGGTTAAACCGCTAACTACAGTTTTGAAAAACAACAAATCAAAGTTCATGGGCTAGTTGTTTGGTGGTTCGATAGTTTAAACTCGTTTTTTCCCTTTAAAATCGTTAATTTGTATTAAAATTCTAAAACAATAATATAATACATATACATAACTACACATTCTAAAAGTGAAAATATTAATAATAATAAAGGTTAAACGGCGAGTTCCAAGTTTCAAACTGACGGCTGACTGATAAACCGTCAAAATCGAACTGTGAACTGAATACCGTAAATCTCAAACCAGCATAACCGGTGGACTTGTTTTAGTTTGTTAGGTTCGGTCGGTTTCAATTGTTTATGAACACCCCTACATGTGGGGTGAAAACGATCTTACAATACTATTTTTAACAAACGAGAAACGACGACTTAACATACCTCGAAAAGACCGTTGGTCATTTGGTGCAATGGTAGCCCCAAGACTTCCCATAGTGGAGGTCTTGGGTTCGAATCCTAGCAACAGCAAAAAAGGGGTTGTGGCCAGGTCAGGGGGTTTACCCAGTTGGGGGTTCCTCCTGTGATGGGCTGCCCTGGATGTTCTAGGTGTTGCCCCAGGGAAACCCAATTATCCTAGAATATCTAGGAGTTGCTGTTCAAAAAAAACATATCTCGAAAAGAATAATTGTATGGTATCAAGTTAAGTGTCGATTACAAGACGATGCAGAATGATGCGATGTTAACTACGAGTTAAGATCCTTGGTGTTGAAGTAAAGGTTGCTTCGTTTATTAAGGAAAGTCGTGATCGTAGGCACGGGAGAGAAACCAGTATACTTTCCATCTCTCTTTGCTGTGCATATCTTCACCATGTACTTAAGAAGATCATGCTTTTGCACAAATGATTGAGCTGCGTAATCCTCGAACGCCATCCACTACACGCAAAATAACAAACAGTTTAACAAAATTAAAGACGGATGGTTGGTCCTATTCTTCATAGAAGCTAACCTGGGCCGCCTCTATTTCTCTTTCTTGCTTCTGGATGTCGAAGGATAACGGTTGCAACATGCACATGAAGAATAAATCCGACTTGTCAAAGAATGATTTATGGCTTTGTCTGCAAAACGGAGGGCGAATGAGTGCATGATATAATTATTGTTGAAAATTTCTTTTGCAAAGAAATGTTTTTCAAGTCAGAAGAAACAATCACAAAAATCAGGGGTGTCAATTGTGTCGGATTGGATCGCTGAACCGGAGCACAGCCCGTATATTTATTAGTGTCAAAGACATCAACTCTAACCCTGACAGACTTGAAATCGTGTAACCTGAACACGACCCGTTTAACCCATTTATCTAACCGAGTCAAACATGTTGGCGTGTTGTAAACAGGTTGTATCAAGTTATAAACGGGTTGGAGGGCTGTAATAAATGGGTTAAAAGGTCAACTCGAACACGACCCGTTTATTAAACATGTTAGATATGACAACCAAAACCTGATTATTTTCTTGTCATGTCGTGTTGTGTCAAAAATTGCCACCCCTAGGAAAATAAGTTGCAGGCATTTCCTTACCTGAATGCTAATACTTCCACGAATTTGGTGTCAATCTGAAACATCAAAAATATCCAGTTAATTATCACAAGTTCAAACACGTAAATTTTGACTTTTGAAAATCGAGTAAAGGTGGGAAGATGGGAGGGTTGGGTAACGGGTTCAGACTGAAACGAGTCATGCAGGCTCAATCGGATAGTCTGCCTTGCTAATATTTTTGCTTTTATTTTCATAAGTAATCAATGTGCCATGTGACGATCTAAATAAACGATTTAGAAGGTTGTATGTGCTAAAGATAGATTTTGGGTGACTTTCAACCAATTTGACCTGTTGCTATTTTAGTTTTTATTTTCTTTTTCTTTATTTGACCCGTTTGAGATTAAACATAACCCAGATTGATCATTCATAAGTCAAAATTGCCACCTATACATCCAATCAACAAAAAGAGATTGCAACGTACCCCGGTCTCTTCTTTTACCTCTCTTACCGCTGCATCACAAATATCTTCACCCTGTAAAAGATTGAAGTATTATTGAGTATTTGATGAGTAATTTACCAAAATAGACATACCTCATCAACTACTCCAGTAGGAAACTTCCATATGCCAGTTCCTTGGAATTTTCCACTCTTCTCTTGCACTACCAAAACCTATAAACACAAGGAAGTTAGCAAAATAGATTTTATATATATATATATATATATATATCGTATTGACACAGAGCGGAAGCACAAAATATAAAAAAGAACACTCTTTAAGAAAAAAGTTGATAAATTCCTAAATAAGAACCGCCAAATCCTGAGAAATGAAATTTGACAAGCTAGAACTAAAATCAAATGCATATTTAAACACGTGAATTTATGTAAACAGAATCAACTAAAGTCACAAAATTTGGGGAAAAACAGTCAAAGTCAAAATCGGGACTCTGGATGAGGGAATTGGGTCCACAAGCCAGGCAAAACCGCCTATAGCCGTTTGACACAAAGTCCGGCCCATTACGCTGTTTTGTCCATATTTTACGGGCCCATGGATCAAAAGTTATGCCGTTTTAAAGTTGGGTCATATTACAGCCCACTTGCTTTTATATAGTTGGTTCAAATATGAGTCTGTCAAATCTTGAATCAGCTCCGTATAGAAAATATAAATTATAAAATATATGGATATTGATCGAGTGCAAGGAAGTACCTCTCCATTTTCATTCATCACAAAAGCACCAATACCCACTCGATGACTTGCATTTGCGGGCAAAGTATTTATTGTTTCAGGAATCCAATGCACAAGCATCAAGTGTTTCGGTTCAGCGTGGTGATAATAAAAGCCTTCCTGCAACGAAATCAAAGGAAGATTTGAGGTTTGATTGTAGGTTTTAGCCATCAAGTTAAATGGAATAATTATCTAACAAAAAGAAAGCATCTATATATGTAATAAAAAACTTACTTGAACCGCAGGCTCGATGAGATTGACAAGCTCGATTGGCAATTTGATCCAAATACCCCTTTTACCCTAAAGAAATGGTAAACTTATGTTCAATGAATGTTACTTCAACCAAAAAAGATCATAAAAAATGGCAACAAAAAGAAAGCTCAAGAGTCATGCATAATTAGTCATACTTACACACATATCAATATCAGATTTTACCAACTATAATTAGTCATTGGAAAAGATTTAAGATTCCATGTCAAATGAACAAAATTCACAAATGATACTACGCCATCATCTATCAAGAATGGAGATGCTAAAACTCTCAACATTCTTGAATACCCTTAGACTCTCAACCTATAGAATCACAAGAGTGGAGACACGTTTAACATTCTTGAATGCTACTCTCATCACCCGTAAAAAAATTAACTATGATACGCATAGGAAAACCATAACCATTTGTTTATTTTGGACTGCACATCTTTCTTCACCTTGAACCTCGCTCTAATAACACTTTACGCCTTAACATGAAATCAACACGTCTATAGTCAAATATTATGTAAACGAAAAAAAAAAATTGCACCAACATTGAGTGGTTATGCCACTAAATCCTACTCCACGAAAGAAAAACCCCACTAATAGTTTCTATATTATAAGAATGGAGGCGTCTCAACTCTCAACACCGGTGCATACCCTCACACCTCTCTCTCTCTCTCTCACATACACATAGAATTACAACAACCATAGTAGTCAAAGGCGCACAAGGAACTCGCCTAGGCGCAGCCATACTGCCTTGTGTCCATCAACGCATACGCACTTCGGCTAGCTTCCTCAATTTCCAGTCTGAACAGCTAAAACTTGTCTGAAACATCCAAAAATGGCTTGAACCAGCCTAAAACAACCTAAACTAGCCCTAAACCAGCCTAAACCCCAAGGCTCACCCTTTGCACCTTGAGCGCGCATAGCGCCTTTGACTACCTAGACAACAAAGGAGACGCTCATAACTCTTGAACTCTCATGCTTTCATCATAAAAACACAAACGGAGACACTCTCAACATTCTTGAATACCTTGACACTCACCACTCTCACTCTTCCTTGAGATTCTCATCTCCTAAGAAAAACCTACATAATGAATCCACTATTCTAATATGGATAAACATCAAAAATTAACAAAAAGCTTTTAATATGCATAACTTAAGTCAAATACTAACATCATTCAACATAGTCATGTATGTGCATAGTAGGTCATCAATTTTCTTGAGAAGGGTCAAGTTGTGATGATTTTCTAAAACCATGACAGACTAAGTTCTTAGAGTCTCAATATTGCTCAGAAATTAAGAATGACCTGTTGTTTCCATTGCAGCATTGATGCTTTGAGTAAAGAAACAAACATAATTGGGTCAATGGGCTCTGTAGACATTTCAACAATAACACCTCCATGTTCATCCTCTTTACCACTTAATATACTATCCACTGTTTGCACCTGTTTATCCGACAATACAGGCGACGAAGATGAAGAACTCGCTGAAGCTGGCATGTATCTTGCATTCAAATGGATCCTAAAACTGCTCTTGTATCTGCCTGAAACCAAATTAAAAAAAAACAACCAGGTCAAATGGGCAAACAATGTTTTATGAACCGGACCGGACAGCGAGCCGGCCATCTTAGAGGTCCATTGTTCGGTCTGGTTGGACCGGAGAACCGGGTGATGTCATAAATAATATAAAAGTTAAAACTATGTATATATATACAAAATATAAAAATATTTTATGTTTTGATATGAATTTATAATTTTAGTGACATATTAACACTTCAAATAAATAAAATACGAAACTTTGAATGCTAAATTAATTAAATATGAGATTTTAAAAGAACAAAAAACTTGGAAATCCAGTCAAGTTCACCGGTCCGGCCCGTTCAAACAAAATCGGTTCAAGTAGATATAATCAGAACGGTTCTATGTTCGGTTCACCGGGTAAAACTAAAAGAACCCAAATCAAAGTGCAACTAGCAAAGTCACAAACATTGGATTTTGACAAATGGGTTGGTGAATTGAAACAACCCAGATTAAGAAAACATCCTAAAATGGGAGTGAGTGGGGATAAAAGTTCATATTTGAAGAGTTTAGATCTGAGAGTGAGAAATTGACCTTCTCCGGGGAACAAGTTTGGCCTGAGTCGTAAGAAGGTGCGATTAGCGGTGATGAAACATAGAATTGATGGTAGAAAGCGGATAATCATTCTATTTCTCACTCTGTTTCGATATGATTGGGGTTCTTACAGAGATACGAAGAATCTTTTTGTACATGTGTACGTTAGCAGTCGCGAAGAGAAGTCAGAGAAGGTGGGGTTGGAGACGTGGTTATGGATGGGGGGAGGGCTGAATGGATGATTGGAATTATTTCTTTTTGGCAATGCTTGCGATTTATTTGTTACGCGGTCATGGATTCGAGTCCCGCTTGAAACAAATTATTTCAGGTTGAGTCAGGGGGTTTTCCCAGTTGTGGGTCTCCTCCTAGGTGGGTCTCGGGTTTGTGTCCGCTGCGGTTACAACCTATTGGGAAAGACATGCATAAATCACAGGAACATCCGGGCTGCTCCCGAAGGAAGTAAAGTCACCTTTCAAAAAAAATTTTATTTGTTACGGTAATTATGGTACCCAAGACTTTATTAAAATGGGGAGAAGTCCCACTTGTGATAAAAAAAAGGGTTCCAGGTTGACCCAGGGGTTTTCTTATCTATAGTGGGTTTCCTCTTGAGGTTGGTGAAGATGATCGGGTGGACCAGTGGCCCGTCAGTGATCCAAAATTGCCGTTAAAAAAAATCAGTAACTTAGAACCCGTGTAATACATACGGGGTGAAAAATATCAATAAATAAAATTCTTAAATCTTTATTTATATATTTTACAGGTGTAAAAATGTATTACATATACTAAGAATATAAACAAAATTTAAAATATGTAAAAATTAATATATAATTGGGTTTCAAAAATACGTTAATTACTATTTAATGTAATTTGACTTTCATAAAAAGCATGAGCGGGAATAGTGTCTATTTTGTCATGTAGTTTTTTTTCCCGTTTTTTAAATTTTTTTGGTTTTAGATTTCTAATGTTGTGTTGCATTTGCGTTCGGGTTTCTTGACGCTATGTTTTCAGGTTTTACAGCGGAGTGACGTTTGCTTTTACGATGATGTACGCTTTAGGGTTTTACATTTGAGTAATAGTCGTTGCGACGTGCTTTTGTATCTTCATTTGCGTTCGGGTTAGTTGACGTTACGCTTTCGGGTTTTACGGCGGAGTGACGCTCGCTTTTACGATGTGTTATGTTTTAGGGTTTTCCGACAGAGTGACAGCCGCCGCAACATGTTTTTATATATGTGTTTTGATACTCGAGATCGTGCTGCCGCCGCAGCATGTGGTTGTGCAATAAATAAATAACATTTAAAGGAGAAGTATGTGAATAGTTTTTCATGCCATTGGGCCACCATGCTACGTGTCACGTGGTGATTGGGCACAATAAAAAAAAATTTGGTTCCAACTGCATTTTTGTTTAGATATATACAAATGGAAATGAAAATAAAACTAAAAATAGGGTTAGTTGAGATGGTTGTTTAGGCCCATGGTTGTAACACAAGGGACCCGGGTTCGAGTCCGAGGAGAGACACTTCTTGCCATTTTTTAAAGGACAATTACATATATCCCCTTCTAAACCTATTTAACTGCATATTTGCCCAACTCAAAATTAAAATTGCATATATTCCCTCCCCAATAATCAAAATTGCATACATCCCTTTCCTAAGAACCAAAATTGCATACATCCCTTTCCTAAGAACCAAAATTGCATATATCTCCTACCTTAATAAAAAAAATCAAATTTACTAATTTTGATTTATTTTATTAAAAATAAATTATAAAGTGACTATTTTATCTTTATTTTTTACTAAAAATTTAAAATTTTCCAAATTTTCATATTTACCAATTCTTAACTAGTTTTTCTTTTGTTTTTTTTATTTTTTATTATGTTTCGCTAATGAATTTGTTAATTTCCCAAAACTTTTTCTTATATTTTTTTGCATTTTTATTACTTTTTTTTGCCCTTTTCCATTATTTTTTTCATCCATCTTTAGTCTATTATTCTTTATTACTAGCTTTTGGACTAGAGCCAAAAAAAGACATAAATGTCATTGTTGTGAGTATGGATACCAACATGTAAAAATCCGACAACATCAACCATCAACAAGTAAAAGGGGACGGACAGATAATACAAAAGCTCGTGAAAGTAACTAATTAAAGTAGAACAATTGATTATTTGGTACAATAATGGGTCAAAACTTTGACATTTGTTTTTTGCATTTTGGAGACTGTGACGTCAATTTTAATGATTGTTTTATGTCATGTTTTTTTGATACCGTATTGGATTAAAGCTGTAAGTTGGTTTTCATTTTAATGATTGTTACTGGTATTTTTTATAATTGTTAATCAAAAACTAGTGATAAATAATGGTAGACTAAACATATACGAAAAAAATAATGAAAAAGCGCAAAAAAAAAACTTAGTAAAACGCGAAAAAGATTATTTTTTATATTAAAAAACTCATTAGCGAAACATAATAAAAAAATATAAAAACCAAAAGAAAATTAAAAAGGACAAAAAAACTACCTAAAATTAGAAAAATATAGAAATTTTAAAGTTTTAGTAAAAATAAGGGTAAAATAGTCATTTTATAATTTATTTTTAATAAAATAAATCAAAATGGGTAAATTTAAAAATTTTCTCATTAAGGGAGGGAATATATGCAATTTTGTTTTTAGAGTACGGGATATATGCAATTTTAGTTTTGAGTTAGATAAATATGCAATTTTGTTTTTAGATAAAGGGATATATGCAATTCTCCCTTTTTTTAATCAGTTATTTCTTTTGTTTTTGTTTTTATTGTTTTCGTATTATTTAACGTTAAACATATTTAACTGAAAATATAATTATGTTTTTTAATTTAGGTTTCTTTTTTGTACCGTTTAAATGTTATTTTTTTTGTTGAGTCAATAATATTAGATGGACCATCCAAACGGAAAATTACAAATTTTAACCATCCCGCTGCAACGTGCAGGCTTTAAAAACCTAGATTAATTAAAAATAAAAGTTACATAATTAGATTTTAAAGTTTCTTATAATAAGGAATAACTTAAAATAAATGTGTTTTATTAGTATAATTAGTATTTTCTTTAAAAATATATTATTATTAAAAGATAATGGTGTATTTAATAAGAGAGAGAGGCGGGAAAAAATGATAAGAATGAATACGGGTGCGACACGTAGCATAAAAAACATTTATTTATTAGATAATATAGATATAGATTAGGTATCGTATGAAAGAATGGATTGTGAGATTTCTGAGAATTTTCTTTCTATCTTTTAGCTTCCTCTTCTTAAATTATGGTTTTAACCCTATCAAGGGCATTAGAGTTTTTCCAGGCGATCTTCATCGGATTCGCGCAGCCACGATAACGAACACTCGTAACCAAGACGTTGATAAGGTGTAAGGCCCCAAACCAGACACCCTACAGTTGGATCTAATCACTATGTAAACTCGTTAAAAACACTTTAACGTTCGTTTAAATAAACAGCGGAAGTCTTTCTCAAAATAATTTTATCTTTTAAACTCGTTAACTTGCACAACATTACCTGACGAATGCATGCACACCAACCAGGGTATCTCGCTTCCAAGCCAAGAAACCTCGTCATGCAGACTAACCTGCAAACAATCTAACTTACATACAAAGTCAGCTACGCTGGGTGAGTTTTAATAGTTTAATTTGAATAAAAGTCAACTCGTCTCCTTTATTGTTTATCTCCACCCAAGACTCTCTGGTCCTTAGAAAATAGTTTTATAAATTATTAAGACATATATAACCCTATTATCTTATACTAGCCCCAAAAGGGTTCACCACCCCTGACTCAACCCCCAATTATAACTTAGTAAGTCTCTCCGACATGGAACGAGCTTACTACTCTGATAAATCACAATTCACTATACATATTAATCATACACTTGTTAACTCAACCAATCTCTAGACACCGACTTACCAGTCCTAACCAGGACTCTCATAAACCGACTAACACATCAGCTGTACACTATGTACTCGTCTCGACACAACGATCAATCTAACTTGGCACACCACATTGATTCCATCTATTTATCACATCAATATCATCTTGTACATAATTAATATAACTCATCACTTGCATGCAATTTAACACATATAAATACATACAAAAACATACCTCATTACCGTTAGGGTTACCCTCGTCAGGGCGTTCGACACACCTTGAGCTCATCACCGTCCTGTTGGACATCGTCACCTTTGGTGACCTCCCGAAGGAATTCGTCCTCCACAATCCCGTTTGTCGTGTCATAAAGACAACGATGTAAACACAATACCTGTCGTGTCACAAGAACAACGACACAATACACACAACACATGTATAAAACGCATAACATCATACTCTATTTACATGACTCATTAACTGCACCTGCACCCCACACATATCACTAGGATAACATATCCTACATGTATTCATAAATGTTAAGCTTATATCCCGACTCACCCTGGCTAACTCATCACACAATACCCCACTGTTATGGTAACACACATTCAAGTACTATGTATCACTATCTAAGCATATACCATGTACGTGCACATCCTGTAACACCACCTAGTCGTATCCGCACGACATATAGACTCGTCCCCCGACTCACCCCTATTAGGTCACTATACGACCCACGACCATATACCCACCTTTAAGCCTAGATCACATGATCTCGTAAACACCCCCGTAGACCCTCCGACTCATTACTGAATGTTTTAGTTCATAAACACATCGGGTTAAAACCCAAAACTCTTAACACGTCTAATATGTTAAACATCTCTTGTAAGTATGTACGATAGCCCCAAAAATAGTAAAACGTTTAAAAGAGGGGATTAGAAACTCACCTTTACTCCATAGAACTCGTTAGCTAGTCACGCTCGTCTTCTAACCTCGCACCTACAATGTACATAATACCTGAGTCAATACGTGACCCGACGTTCAAATCCTCACCCGCCGACTAACTAGTCGTCATGCATGGCCACCCACTCGCGCACATTGCCATGCACGACCTCTCCTTCCCCCATTCACTACGTGAACACCTGCTCACGTCCCCGAGTTTCCAAAATGTAAACACCTTCTCTCGAATCATCGGGTTTACGAACCATCATCACCGGGCACCCCGGTTCTCACTTCCTCTCCTCGCAATGCATCACTAAACCCAATCCAACCCTTCCCCGGGTTCCGACGGCTTCGAGCACCCCCCGCTGCCCCAACACAGCCGTGAACGGCCCCCATGCATGACTGACGTGGCTCTTTGAAGTCACCACATCCCCGCGTCGTGTCTTCGGGCCTTCCCGGCCTCACGGTTTGCCGACCTACACCTAGCCGGCCCCTCCTTATGGTCACACGACCCTCGTCGGCCACCCTATGGGTCTTGGCCACCACCATAATCGCATACCATACGCTCTAAATGATAAACAAACAATTCAACTAAAGATATGTAGCGATTATACCTCTAAATCTGAGAAATCGTGCCGATGGAATTCCCGAACCACCGCGCCTTCCTCGAAGCTCGACTCTTTCAAAACCCTAGAATCACAAAACATATATCACGATGATTCGAGGGTTACAACAGGCAAACGAGGGTTGGAGATTATGAAAATACCTTAGACTGATCTTGAAACGCGACGAACGACTCGGCTCCCTCTCTTATCCTTCCTCTTTCTCGCTTGCGGCTGAAACAACAAAAAGGGGAACCCCCCTCCTGACGTCACATATAAGGCACCCCCTCTATGGGTCGGGTTTGCCCACATGCGTAACTAGTCCCTCGTGTTCATAAGGCGATTAAAGATCACAACAAAAGCTATTGCCGATATCCAAGCTGCTCTTGCCGCCATGATGAAACAACAGGAACGGATAATTATGGCATTAGGACTGAATTCGATCAGGATGAAGCAGAAACAATCTTTTGCCGCGTCATCCACACCACCACCAGCATCTATCCCAAAACCCTCCTCAAAAATACCACCACTCGTGTCGCCTAAACCAAAACTAGATAAGAAAACCGAACCAACAACACCAAAGTCAAGCCCACAACAAGCACCACAACCTGTTGCGCCTACACCTAAATAAACCCCAAACATGCACCCAAAAAAAGCACCAACAAACGCACCCGTGCTGGTGCCAAAAACCGCACCATCAGTGGTTCCGAACCTGCATAAAGCAAGTGGTGAAACTGGTGTCCACAAGGGAAATAATGACATTAATAGGCAATGCAACCAAGAGATGTGAATGGCGTCCACCATGGTGCCACGTTGATACAGACCCGCATGCCATTGGACGAACCGAATGATGTCCACCATGGAACGAGTCGACCCAAATAGTCGATGGATGCTGCAATTTTTTTTATGTTGTGATTCTTGAGTTCAATAATCTGTTAGGGAGGGGGGGTATTGTTACGGTATTTATTATTATTATTAAATGTAGGGATTATTATGTTTATTTTGGTTTAGTTGGGGTGCTCATTGTAAGATTATGAAACGCCCCAAAACCGGGTACGTCTCATAGTTGGCACAAAACATAACAAACATAGTTCCAAAACCAGAAATCAGAATCTATTACAGCGGAAGTCTTTAAATTAAAACATTCATCAAACAATAAAGTAATTCATTGTCTAAAACATAAACTATCAGAATAGGAAATGTAAGTATTCAGAGCGGCGACCCGATGTCCATGCTATCCAGCCCTCACGGCTCCTTTACTTTACTTTTGCTTTACCTTTACTACCTGTCATGCATACTAAAAGTCAGCTAACGCTGGTGAGTTCTTTATTTACTTTAAACTATAAAACTTTCTTTTTGGTAGCTTAGTTTTATAAAAATAAAATATAAGCTTTACTTTCACTTTCTTTGAAAACACTTTAACTTTACTTTAAAACTTTGCAACGTAACAATTAAAAAACTGTTACGTTATATCTTTCGTTAAAACTTTACTTTTGAGGTAACCGGTTAAGGTGTCCTCCTTTACTCTTTTCAACTTTACATTTCACTCGTACAATACAAGTGACTATAACATACTTTAACCTTCACACATGAATCATTGCCCAAGGACAGGATCCCTTTGCTCGCTTACACCTCAGGGTAAGACTTTTACTTTGTTGTGCCCACACCTCAGGGTGGGACTTTCTCGATTACACCGAAGTGAAGACTCCTTTGCCTGCTCACACCTCAGGGTGAGACTTTCTCGCTTACACCGAAGTGAAGACTCCTTTGCCTGCTCACACCGAAGTGTGAGACTTCTACTTTGCTTGCCTGCAGGACTTTTTACTTTGCAACTACTATGCACCTACTATGCACTTATACTACGTCACATAATATAATGTCATTCAAACACATAACACATAGACAAATAACACATATTAACACGTAAGCATATAATATGGCATCTGTCACTGTCACTGTCAAACTGCACCGAGATGCAGCTTCTTTACCATTCTTTACTTTGCTTTACTTTCTTGAAATTACATTTCAAAGATAATACTATTCTCTTTAACACTTTAACTTTCTTTTTATAAAAGTAACCTTTTATAAAATACTATACTTTGTCTTTCATTTTATAAAAAATATATAATTCTTATAAAATATTCTTTAACTTTGAAAACTATATCTTTAACAGTATGCATGCCAGCCCAAAACCGTTAGGGAAAAAGGGCAATAAGAACTCACCTGACTTCTACTGTTCTATCTCACTTAGCAAGGAAACTTTGAACTAGGTGGAATGTTACAAATCTGTCAATGGTCACGAATGAAACAGGGTATAACCTATGGGTTTCATTCGAAAAACTTTCCGTCCGAAATCTTATTTGATTGAAATATTTTTCAATCGAAATCTTTATTGATTGAAATCTCTTTTCGACCGAAAACTAACCTGTTAAATATCTTTTAATCATTGACTATTTCGTTCGAAAACAATTGTCTGAAATCTTTTCTGTCCAAAATATATGTCAATCGAAGTGTCTTGTTCAAAATACCTTTCGATAAAAATGTCCAATCCGAAATCTATGGTGCGCAAATATTTCCCGATCGAAAAGTTATGTCCGACATACTTTTCGGACGTTTCGAAGTTTTTGGACTTTATAGAGATTTCGGACGATTCAAGCGTTCTTGGCTGATTTCGTCGTTTTTGATCCAAGACTCAATCTTTTTACGTCCAAAACTTGTGTTTAGCTTCCATGAAGCTAAATACATGTTTTCTAGTCCAATTCCATCGTAAAAATCCCAACTTTTTATAAAAACCCACTTTGAAACCCTAAAACCCAGTTTCAATACAGAAATCGGATCTGATGTTGAGTTGTTACCTGTTATGGCTTGATTCCTTCTTCTTTGGTCTTCTGTAACGTGTAGCACCGATCTCGGGCTCAAACGAGGAGATCAACGGGTGAGCTATGAAACTTTCTCTCTCTAGATTAGTTGGTGAAGATGATGAATGTGGGGGAGAAGAGAGGGTGGCTAGGATTTTACCCCTCCCCTTCCCCCTTTTGCGCCACTTGCTCACGGCCCAAGGCCCGATCCGCTCGAGCCCACTTATTCTTTCATTATTCTATAAGCGTCGTTTATTCTTTATCGTAAATTTTGGGATGTTACAGATTAGGGTTTATTTATATCATTAGGTATCCTATAAATGAATTATGCGATTTGTGATAATTTCTTTCCTATCTCTTAGCTTCTTCTTCTCAAATTCCGGTTTTAACCCTATCATTATCACACTCCCTGTTAACAGGACTTCAATTTATATTAGGTTAAATGGATTAGTGTTTGGTGTAATCGTCTTCAGCTATAAATGGATTGACACGATAATGGCGTGATTAAAAGCGCGTGTAAATAGCTTTAATCTGGTTAACCCGTTTCAGTTGTCGTATTAAACGTGTTAATGGCTAGACCTGAGACGTCTATGACACATTTATTAAAATAATGTAGTTCTATTACTCATTTATTAAAATAAGGCACACTTATCAGCTGTTCATCTATTCAGACATGTCTAGTTGATTGTCAATATAGCTTTCCATCTAAACTCAAACTTTTATATCTTAGTTGACAACCATGCAGTGAATAAATATATCATGTTGCAAGTAATTTTCTTTATGAATTAGTGGGTATTACACTCATATCATAGAAACCTGTGTAAATTAATTTGAGTTATGTAAGATTAAGATGAAGGTATGGACCCCACATCTCAACAGATAAACCTACCCTTCCTCATGGTCTTTTGAGTATAAGGTAATGAGAGCTCCAGGTCTATCTTTCCATAACAGAGGAGATGATCACTTGATGCGGGTTGATGAGAGCTCCAGATATATGTTCACACATAACAGAGGAGGTGATCGCTCCAGGTTTATGTCTTCACATAACAGAGGAGTTTTAACAGCATCTAAAGATGGATGAGCGAAAGATGAGCGGATGTGTAGTGTGTGGTGAATGTGAAATGATGAATGAGAGTGAATTGTGATGTATGTGGATAATGGAAAGACTTAAAAAGTCAACTCGCAACCCCTTTGTGAAGGAATCAGTTAGTGCAAGCCTGTTTGAGTGTGGTTAATCCACTGTTCATTAGCCGTTATGTTCAAGTGTTCAATTATTAACATGGAATAGCTATTACACTAATCTATGAAATGTTCCCCACTCGAGACATAACTTTGATTGTTCAAATAAAACACTAACATGCCATCTTTATAATTAAAGTTGAGTCTATCAACGTATAACACAAAGATCCTAATCTTTTCAACTATAGGCCTTACGTATGATAATCTAACTCTAAAATGATGTACTATCATTTCTCAACAAACAGAATTCTCAATTTTTTGAAAATTTTAAACATCACATAAAAATAAAATAAAACCCTTTTGTAATTTTGATTTTTTAAAAAGACACAAAGATAGAAAATAATTTTTTTTTGGAATTTTTCATTCTCTTCCAAAACTTTTGCTTTTGTACAACTAAAAACAAAACAAAATTTAACATAGCAAAGAAAAATATTTTTGGCAGACCGATCTTGTGACTCACTAATCAAAACAAATCATTTTCAGACACTAAACTAGAAAATTGAATCTGACTAGATCAAAGGCTTTTGTAAAAATATCAACAACATTATCATCAGTAAACATTTGTTCAATATGCATGAGTTTTCTTTCAAAACAATCATGAATATGATGCAATATAATGTCTATATGCTTGGTTTTGGAATGATGTACCAAGTTTTTAACAATCTGTAATACAGCCTCATTATCACATAAAATATTAGAGTCAATGAAATTCAAACCGTAATCTAGCAATTGGTGTTGCATCCAGATACCTGAGAACAACATGCTGATTCAATGACATATTCAACTTTAGCAGTGAATATAGAAACGATGATATGTTTCTTACACTTCCATGACACTAACCTCTCCCCAAGAAACTAGCATCCTCATGTAGTGGATTTCCTATCAATGTTACATCCTCCATGATCACTGTTAGTAAAAACAAACAATTTAAATTCTGTATTCTTTGGATACCAAAGACCAAGCCTAGGTTTACCCTTCAAGTGTCTAAAAAATATTTTGACGGCTGTTAAGTGAGATAGTTAGGATTATCCTGGTAACGTGCACATTGTCAAACCGAAAACATGATGTTAGGTCGGCTTGTTGTCACATACATTATCGAGCCAATCATTGACGATACAGATGATGGTCAACCGCTGCTTCACTTAGATTTGGAGTCAGAACTGGTCGAGTTGCCATGGGAGTTGTGGCAATCTTGTAGTCAGCAAAGTTGAATTTGGCTAATATGTTATTGACATACTTCGCTTGATGTATCAGGATGCCATTTTCATCCTGTTTAACTTGCAACCCCAGAAAGAAAGGCATCCCCCCCATAGAACTCATTTCAAATTTCTTCTTCAGACATTCTCGAACTCCTTGCACAGTGCATCGCTTGTAGAACCGAAGATGATATCGTCCACGTAAATCTGAACAAGAATCAGATTATCATCCATCTTTCGTATGAACAACGTATGATCAATAGCTACACGAGTGTAGCCTTTAGCATGCAGGTGCTTTGTCAGTGTGGCACACCATGCACAAGGTGCTTGGTGTAAGCTATAAAGAGCTTTTTCCAACTTGTAGGCACATTCTGGATGATTGGTGTCTTCAAACCCCGGTTGTTAACACATGTAAATCTCCTCTTGCACCTTTCCATACAAGAATGATGTCTTCGCAACCAATTGGTATACTTTGAAGTTCATATAGGATGCGTAGGCCAAGAAAATTATGATGGCCTCAAGACGTGCAACCGGTGCAAACACTTCCTCGTAGTCAATGCATTTTTGTTGATAAAATCCTTAAACTACCAACATAGCTGACATCCTTCTTGTTGCGAAACACCAAGCGTGTTCCGATTGGTAACTTTCCTTTGGGCAAAGACATAAGTTCCCACACTTTCAACTTCTCGAATTGCATCAATTCTTCTTTCATTGCCTCAACCCAGCTGGCCTCGTTCAGTGCAATCTTAACATTCTTGGGCTCGGTTTGAGATATGAAGCATGAGTATATACAGATGTTGATTACTTCAAATTAACTTCTAGTCTTCACCCCGTCAGATAGAGGACCAATGATAGCCTCTACGGGATGATCTTTGTTGATAAGCAGAGTAGGAATTTCATCTTCTTGCAAATTTTGTTGCAAGTTAGTGATGTGATAATTTTCTTCTTCAGTCTGTTGTGTGTTGTCGGGAACTGGCTCCTCGTCAACATGATTATTATGAATCGTATCCTGAGATGATAAACCACTACCAAATGCAGTGGCTTCTGTATTGACTATTGAAGATTAATCACCAACATTTAGATGAATTCCATGAGTCACAGGTGGATATGAACTTGGAGTTGTTGATGATGTCGGTACACTATCAACTATGTAATCAACATTGTTGAATTTGTAAAATCCGTCTTATTATTCTACAGAAAAATCAAAGAAAACATTAAAAGACTTAAACAGGGCTTCATAATCAAATGACCATTTAGAACTCGTATCCGCAACGATCTTGTTCTGCTCCTAACAGTCGATGTAGTAGGATTCCACAATTTATTCATCTTCTTATTTCCCGGTATGCTGTCTTGCCGGATGAGTATCCCACAAAGTAGCATTCGTCGGCCTTATCATCGAACTTGGACCCTTGAGTGTCATTGTGCAACATTGTGTACAGGCATCTGAAAGCTCTAAAGTGACAAACTTTAGGATTCTGTTTATAGAAGATCTCATACGGTGTCTCGTTGTGATGCTTGTTGAGAAGCACCCGGTTCTGAACGTAACACGATGTATTCACTGCCTCGACACAGAAAAATATTAGCAACTTTGAGTATGAGAGCATCGTCCTTGCAGCTTCAATCAGGGTGTGGTTCCTTCTTTCAGCAACTTCATTTTGTTGAGGAGTTCTAGCAGCATTCTATTGCCTCATAATTCCCTTTTCAGCATAGAAGCTATAAAGTGTTTCATTCTGAAACTCTGTCCCCATTATCACTGCGAATTACCTTGTTCTTCAAACCAGTTTTGTGACAATCCGTACTTTTCAGGATAACTCCGTTAACCAAATCCAATTAAAGTTAACCTAATTAACTTATCTCAAACTCCAGGTACTAGAATTGTCAACTTTCAAACTCAAACCTCAAGGAATAATTGTGTAATTAGCCTAAACCTAATTCTATTTTACTTGGTAAAGTCAAAATTCACAAAATAGTATTCCTGTTGACTTTAGAAAGTAAACTAACCTGATTTCTTAACTCATTCTAACCTCAAGGACTTGTTCTGCCATTTTCTAAACCTCAAACCAGAAATCACAGGGACTGATGCTGTAATTAACCTGATTTTGATTATGTTGACTTTTAGAAAGTCAAATCCACAACCATGATCCAAATGCAAACACCATAACCGTTTTTCCGTTGAAATTGAAACTGAAATTACACGAATACAGTCATTAACAGCCATAACCATCGTATTAAACATCATTATTGCACAAATTAATCCAATTAAGAGTAGTTATATCGAAACCGTCGACACCATGGTCGTATATCCATCGAATTCGGCAAATCATTGTATCATTCTCACGCACAAACACACAACACACTCTAAATGAATTTCTGTGAGTCTGTTGCACGCGTCAATCTGACCGGAGAAGCAGCGGAAGTCGCCGGAGACCATTTAGTTCACAGTCGGACCTGCGTTTACTCGAACTCCATCAATCCGTCAACCATTCGGGTAATTGATTCTGTCTTTAGCACCGTTTTAGTGTCTAAATCAAAAGCCCTATCATAATTGTGGTTTCCATTATCGGATTTAACAAGATCCGATGTGTAGGGTTCATACAGTTTTGGTTTAATCGAACCCTGTCAATTCGATGTCTATTTTAGCAATTAAACAAATCTTTAGAATCGATTTTATGCTGGGAATGAAAGCCCTATGAAACCCAGGGCTGATAACATCAAATTGACCTTGATCCGCATCTAGGGTTTGTTCATGTAAACGATTTGGGGTTTTTGATCTCAAACACTATCTCAATGAAATTAAACCACACAGGTAGATTCGCAACCCTCTCTTTGTCAAAAACCCCATGAATTCAACAATTTCTAACATCAGAATTTATCCAATTGAATTCATGTTTATATCTAGAGTTTCGGCCCATCTAACTATCTTAAACTTGTCATTTATGCAATTAAATCTGCACACACACTCGTATACCACTGTTGAACCAAACCCTTTAACCATTTTAGCTAATTGTGACCGGATCTTTGGGTTTGGGAGGTGATTCGATCGTGCGTTCATATGGGAGGGGGACTCACTAGAGTTTTGTGTTAAAACCATTTGAATCCGGATATCAACGCGATACCCTAGCGGGCGGGACTGGTTAAGTGAGTGTGCTTGTGTGGGAGAGACCCGGGTTCAAGTATCTCAACACTGTTTTAATTTTTAAATCGTTTTTAATTGTTATTTTTAATATAAAAACCATCCCACTATTATTATTATACTATATAAATGTGTTTTATCCCGGGAAACAACCCGTAGGGTCGGGTTTGGTTTTATAACCTATTTTACATTATTTTCCCACTTTTAAAATAATATATTTATATTATTTTCAAACCACGATTTTGAATAAAATAATATGGTTATATTATTTTCAACCGATGACTCCTATTACTAAAATAATATATATTTTTATATTATTTTGTCTTTCGTCTCGTTTATTAATCTCGTGTAACGTTTCAAACTAATTAATAATATAATTGTTATATTATTTACCCACGTTTATATACTCGATTAAAAATAATATATTTATTATTTTTTCACACATATCAATGGTTCAGGGGGAGTCAACATCACAATCACTTGAAGGAAACAAAGATACTACTGGTACTAATGACGAAGAAATTCTGTTATTAGAATTCTTTCACGATTCAAAAGAAGAGGAAGCTGAAAAGATTAATGATTATTTAGTTAATTCTACGAACCTAAAAATAATATATTAAATTATATTATTTTCCTAACTTTTGTAAACAGCTCAAACGTACGAATTTAGTTATTTATTTAATATTATTCGTTATTAACGTTCGACACGTAACGATTTGATCTTAATTATAATATTAAGAAATCTATTTTCCCGAAGACACGTTCGTCTACTCTTAAATTCTTAGAAAGCGTTAAGACGTTCAATCTTCCGTGTCGTCGTCACAAACCCCTTATGACCCTAATTTATGTGTTTATAATTCTACGGCATACGTAAGTCGTCTGAGGCTTACACTTATAGTTCCAACTTATTTCCTGCGTAATCCAACCACTACTCAAACTCAGGTGAGTTTCAGGGCCCCTTTTTACTTTTTTAATTTGGGGGAGAAAACATGTAAACTATTTTTTATTATGGTTTGTCATATGATATCACTGTTGGGGCTAAGCGTATTGCAACTATCATTGAAAGTCCTCACACTCACATTGTACCGTTAATATGGATCTTAGCGTGATAATGTTTAGTAGTACTACCGGTGCTTGACAAGCCCCACCCGCGTTAGTCGCGTTAACTCGATTGGAGGTCGAACGGGTGAAATATTAGCCTAATCACATTAGTGAGGGTTGATAGACCTGGCTGGAGGCAAACAATCAAACACATATCAGCTTCGATTACGAACGCTTTAGCAAAACAGGAACGTAGGTTAGCTACCTATAGATATGCATATTGGAATGTACAGAATCTGCAAGTGCTTTACTATGTTTTGAAACCTGTGAACCCACCAACTTAGTGTTAACCCGTTTTTCTTACATGCTTTCTCAGGTTGGCACTCAGGATCATGTTAAGTCATGCATGTGTCTTGGACTGCAATTGAAATAACTTTATGTTGAACAATCTTTATGTTTTATTGTATTTTGAATTTGGGCGCGTTGTTTTGCGCATTTACTTTCGTTTAATGCTTCCGCATATTTATTCTGAACCTTATACTTTTATGAAATGTTATTATGAGTCTCATATAGAGTCGTTTGAAGTAGCTAATGTATGAGATCCTGGTTTGTCACGTCCCAAACGGTAAAACTCTGTTAGTGGAATTTGAGGGTGTGACAAGTTTGGTTTTCCACAAGTATCATGAACTGCTTCAGCAAATCTACAGTTTCATTTTTCTTACTCAAAAAGAAAACCCAAGTAAAACGTGAGTAGTCATAAGTTATAACAAGAGAGTACGACTTCTTACCAATGCTCATAACGATCACAGGACCAAACAGATCTATATGGAGCAGTTGTAGAATAGACTCAACTGAGTTGAACAACTTGGGTTTGTGTGGCAGTTTATGCTGTTTGCCTTTTTCACAAGAAATGCATTTTTCAATAGAACGAAATTCTTTTATTGGCAATCTCACAACATGTTCCCCTTTGGCAATACATTTTAGGTTTTTCAAATTCACATGGCCAAACCGACGATGTCACAAAATGGAGTCATTTTCAGACGCTTTAGAAAACAGACAAGTGTTGTTTGGCAAAGCAAACTTACTATTCATATTAAGAATCTTTACGCTTCAACGTTTTCATTAAAACCCAACTATCCAGTACCACAAAACCCGATTTTAAAATCAAACATTCTTTTTTGGTAAAATGAGTTGAAAACTTTTTATCACAAATTTGTGACACGCTTAACAAGCTGTGATTCAGTTCAGCAACATAATTAACTTCTTCAAAATAGAGAGTACCATTAGTAACAATACCTTTCATGGTGATCTTATCACCCTTATCTCCTGCAAAGGAAACATACCCCCATCAAAGTATTTGATATCATACAATAGAGAGATGTCCCTCGTCATGTAACTGGAACAACCACTATCAACGTACCATAGGTTGTTGGTAGTCCTCCTTGGTTGTTCGTGCACGATTCAAGCAAGTTAGTTAGTAATAGGTACCCAAGGCATAGTGGTATTGGGTAAACCTGACTCATCTAAATATTCTTGTAATCTCATATCTCACTTATCATCCACAACTAGTGTTGGTGTTGCACGAGGTTTTGCTTACCAAACAGGTTCTTGAGTTACAAATTGTTTTGTAAATTTATGAACAATAACGTTTTGTTTTTCTTTTTGAACTTGTGAAGGTTTCTCAGACTGGTTTTGTTTAGATTTTAAAGACATGTTTTCTTTTAAAAACTTTTGAGATTTATGCACAACACCATTCTTCACATTAGACTGTTTAACATTAAGCTTCTGATGACTCACAGCCTTAGGTCTTTCAACCTTTGGCTTAGAATACTTATTAGCCCTTTGTGTAACATTCTGATGTATCACAGGATAATCATGATTATGTATGCAATTTCTAGCCAAATGTACTGGCTTGCCACATACATAACATGTTTGTTTCTTGGGATACGGAGCATAGAATGATCCGTTAGCCCATATGATGACTAAGGATGTGGCCTTCTGTAGTAACATGTATCCTCACAATGCCTACGATCTGATAGGATCTATCATCTCTCCTAACAAACTCTTTATCATAATCTCTATGATCTCTCCTATTGCAATCTCTCTCTTCCCTTCTAAAGTTCCGTTGAAAGGTTCTATGATTATTATCAAATTTTGAATAAAACTCATTCTTTGTAAACCTTTGAGGAGATTGTTTATGACTTGATTGACTAACATGCGGTTTTGAATTTCTTTGATTATCTTTTCTAGAAGTAGTAACATTGTTTTTAACAAAATTATGATTTTCTTCCTTATAGATATGTTCTTACTTTTCGAAATTACCGCCCTTTACAAATTTAGTTTGATTTCCCTTTCCAAAAATGCCACTTTGAGAAGATGCAACTTTATTTAAACTAATTTTCAAACGGGAATTCATAACATCATCAGTTTTTCTAGAGACAATCTTCCTAACACTCTTAGGCTCTTTTTCCAGACTCTCAGTCACAGGGAACGACTGCTCAGAAGATGATGCTTGATTAGATTTACATCCCAATCCATAAACCATCTCAACATCTTTAGGATAATTATTGGGTAAAGCAGAGTAATTACCATTAAATGGTGGTGCACCAGAATTATAACTAATCCCATGAATAACCTTCCCCCTAAACTGAGAGTTAATCATATCATATACCACAGAACGAGAATGTTCAATTTTCTCAATTTTTAACTTGGTGTGAGAGAGTTTATTTAAAGCTCCATTCAATTGTTTACTTAAATCGTCAATTCTTCTATCAGAATCACGATATAAGCATTCTTTATCACTTAAAAGAAGTTTAAGTTTTGAAACATCTTTTTATTCAGCTTTTATTTTCTGTTTATAAATGGCTTCTGATTTTTAAGCTCTGAGTTAAAGTATCTCAACTTGGTGATTTTGTTAATTAAATCATCGTTATATTTCTTATAACAATTGACTTTCTCAACAAAAATAGCAGAGGAAAGACTTTTGTTACCTCAGATTTGGTGACATCAGCCATGAAAGCATGATTCATCTGCACTTCCAAGGCATGTATCTGGTCATTCCAGTCATAGACTGAACTTTGTTGCCTCACCAATGCCTTGGTTTCTCCTGAAGATGTTGCTTCAGTTCCAGCATTCTTGGAAGGTGTGTTTCCCTGATGAGCTTTTGGCTTTATGCATTCCCTAAAAAAGTGTCCAGGCTTGTTGCAGTTGTAACACCTCAAGCTTGACTTGTCAAACACAACCTTCTTTCCTCCAATTCCATCATAACTATTCCTTCTTGTTCTCTTTATAAACTTCTTGGCTCGGAAAACTGCCATGGCCACCTGCCATTTAATGTCCATCTCATCCATATCATCAATGTTGATATGATGAATATCATCTTGTACTAAGTTTGTAGGAGTGAGATTACCATCAAGAAAGGCATTGTAGATGTTCATGAAAGCACTGAACAATGCAACATTTTCTTCAACCACCTTGGTGCTCTGAGTAGAGAGTTGTGGTTGAGCTTGTTGTTGGATGGGAGCAACATAGTTGTTCTGTTGAGGTACTTGAGCAGACACATTATAAATTAGGGCACTATTCTCAGTAACTCCAGCTTCGCCCATTGAACTCACATGATTAAGATGACGTTGTTTGTTATCCACATCATAAGAATGCATGATAGAAATTAGCTTACTCAAGGATGCCTGATACATATCCTTGGTCCTTTTAATTGTGGTGCAGTGGGTGTTCCAACTTATAGGCAGAGAGTTCAACAGCTTCTTATTAGTCTCTCCTTTAGTCAGATCTATATAAGTAATGCTCATTTCTAACATCAAATGGGTGAACCTATTGATCTGAGCCTCCAAAGTCTCACCTCTAACATGGTTAAACATGTTAAACTTTTGCCTCAACATGTCCTTTCTGCTTTCCCTCATGTCCAAATTTCCTTCAAATCCCTCTATCAATGCATCCCAGAGAGATTTTGTAGTGACATACTCCTTAAAACCTTGAGAGACCTCAGTAGAGAAAGCCATAGTCAATGTTGCATAAGCCTTCTCATCCTTTTCCATCATTGTGATTTCTTCAGCCACATACAAATCATGATCTTTAGGAACAAACTCATGGTTTGCATTCTCAACCATTGGCACATGTGGACCTTTTGTAATAGATTTCCAAATTGAAGGGTCATTGTACAAAGCAAAAGACTTTAATCTGAATCTCCTGTTGGAGAAATCGTCAGCAGACACTAATCTTGGAGGTTTATTCTCAATACCAATTTCACTATCCATGGTAAGAGTTGAACTGATGTTTGACTAATTTTGGGTAGACATCTTTGAACTCAACAAGAGTATTCGAAAAGGACAAAGTATTCGTAAACTCAAGTTCGCGCAAACAGTATACGTATAACAGAGTATGCGCAAGGATCCTTCAACCTGAAGTATTCGCCCGAGTACTGATGTGTTATGGGTGTATATATAAAATTGATGATTTTTAAACACAAAGCTTTAAATTTATAAAAACGGAATTACTACCACTCACTACAGCACACTTAGGGCAAGTGCACCATCGTGGGTGTAAGATAGTGTTGGGAAGACCGGATATCGATCCAAGGATACATAGGCTCTTAGTACCAGACTTTAGTTTATGTCTAATCTTTCCAGAGTTTTAAAACTTGTGTGATTTTGATTTTGGTAGCTTTAAAGAAAATAAGAGAATGGTAGAAGATAGTAGTAGTCAATAACAAGAAATAAATCACTTTGGTTCGATTTCCCTTTAGTGTTGTAGTTAGCTTACTTTATGGATTCTCAAAAGATCACTATACCGTTGTAACACCTAGAAATTTCAACTTGTTCTAACTTTCAACGCACATGAAAAATAGGTCCCAATAAACACTCTTGATTAAACCACACATTTTGTTTATAAACAAACAATCGACAACTCAAAATAAAGACAAGTTTAAACCTCCAAATGTTAATTTAAAACGAGTCTAATGAGTTTAAATCAAAGGAGTTCTACTCCAACCTTAAACCACCATAAAACTAACGAGAATCCAATCCGACACGAAGCATGACCCGGGACTTCAAACCGGAGCTTTACCTACAAGAAAACACCAAAATACAACCATTATTAATGACATAAGACCCCCATATGAGCCCACCAGGCCCTTACAGCAATAAACAACCAAAAACGATATTTCAATAATTTGGCTGTAAATGACACCGTAAACAGCCCCTTATGGCCGTAATTTACGCCGGGACACCGTAATTTATGCCCAACCACCGTAAATTACGCCAAACCCAATGCATACCACATTTTTTGGATTCCTCACGTCGAGGCACCCCAAATTCATATATTATGGCTTTCGTAGTTCATTTTCTAGCCTGAGATACATTAGAAGTTTGGGCTTTTTCCCACGACATGTATTGACACCTATACATGTTTAATCCCAACCTGAAAACCTATTAACACCCAATGGACTTTTAATGCCATATAAAACACCTTACATACATTACCACTTATATATGTACACACCAGTTAGTTAATCTCCTACCATCCCGACCATACACCTTGTGAGGTTCTTGAGACCTCAAAACACCACAAACGACCTCGTGAAGCTCATGACCTCAATTCACACCGTGTGAGGTTCTCAGGCTTCAAACTCCTCTTTATGAGGTTCTAAAGACCTCAAATGCCACAAAATAACCTTGTGAAGTTCATAACCTCAATTTACTTTCATGTGAGGTTCTTTGGCTTCAAACAACGACGACAATAGTGAAGTTCAAAGACTTCAAGCTACAACGATATAAGTGAATTTCATGACCTCAATAAACCACCGGGTGAGGTTCTTAGACTTCAAACACCGACTCTTTAACATATAAACAAGTGTACACAAACGACACCAATCAACCATTATAACCCATCCGTTATTTACCGACACGTGGGATTCAAAGATCCCAACCCACCATTTATACTTGTGAAGTTTAATGACTTCAATTATACCTTATTCACCCCATTTTGTTTTACTATACACCACATAAGTCAAATTCACCACATTTGTTTGACTATAAACCACTTAAGTCAATTACCACATTTGTTTGACTCTAAACCAAATAAGTCAAATTCACCACATTTGTTTGACTATAAACCACTTAAGTCAATTACCACATTTGTTTGACTATAAACCGTTTAAGTCAAATTCTCCAAATCAACATACACACATTTGCACATATGATAATCAACAAAATCAACATGTATATCAAGTATGTGCATTTACTACCACATATCATTACTAAGTAAGTGAAAATCACTTACCTTTAGCTAGAGACGATTCCACTTGGTCTTCCAAGCTAGCTCCTTTAACGTCTTGATCACCTAGCAATCAACTTGCATTTAGAAATCTTATAATCTCAATTCATTCACCAAATTGAGATTCAAGACACACCTATGATCTAAAGATCAACACCTTAACTTAGTTTGGTTATTACAACCTTAACCAAACCTCCAACACCTAATTCACCCTTTCAACCCATTTTGACCTGTTTGACCCATTAAAGTCAAACTCCCAAATTCACCAATTCCACCATTCACCAATTAAGGTCTAGCACCCCCCAGCCTTACGGATTACACTCGTTCTAAACTTGATTAATTACACCTTAAACAGGTTTTAAACCTCCCTACACAACATTCATCCATTTTGACCCATTTGGGTTTTCACTCAATTTCACCCAAAACCTCAAATTTATAATTCACCAAATTGAAAGAGGTTTCTTACTTAATCATGTGTCAATTAACATCCTAGACACTTAATCACCCTCAGTTTATCATCTAAACATTCCAAATCAAAAATCCCCAATTTACTACTCAAGAACCCTAATTTGTCATAACCGAAGTTAGATGATTCTAGGATGTTAAACACCTCCCAACACCCTTAGTTAAGCTAGATAACAAGTTATTAACCATAATCAACCACCAATTTAGCCCCAAACTTGATTTTTACCAAAACATACCAAGAACACCAGTGAAGAAGATTCAGAGATGGAAGAATGCTTACAAATGTTGTTTGGAAGAAGAGGATTGCATCAAAACCCACTAATTTCACATGCATAAACTCAAATTCGGATTTGATCTTCTCACCCTTCTTGCTCCCTGCTCATTTGCAACATTCACACACACATTTGTGTGTGTGGTGTGTGACCCCCCTCCCCTATATGAAATCAGGTTTGAAATTTTTACGAAACAACCCCTACACTTCCAGATTTGACCCCTTTCACCCAAACTAGTTAAAATGTACCATTAAAAACAAATCAACCACTTTGTTTTATTCATCCTTCACCCTTATAATATTATTTTAGGAAAGTAACAATATATTTGAATTTGGTTCGTTACAACCGCACACATGGCGGTCGTCACTTAAGCCATTAAACCCCTTGGCCCGGGTCGATTTTGTCTTCCCGGGGGTAGTAGTTTGAACAACATGACAATCGCTTTATTTAACTAGACATGTTTCCTGGTTTGGGACACCACGTCATAAACTTTAAGATTAGTGATAATATGTGTAAGTGCAAAAGATGGAGCAACTTCTTGTTCAGGAGATTGACTCCCTCAACAATATTGGAAAGTATGCCACCATAACAATCACCTCAATATCAGAATTAATTATCAAAATTATGAATTTAGACAAGGGACTTTATACATTAATTACTAGAATTCCCTTGCTTTGATTCCTCTCTACAAGGGTAGTAATAATGCATAAAATCAAGTCTTTAGAATACCGAGTCACCGTATATTAAAAAGCAAGGATCTTTACAATCGTGTTCACAATTCACAACTTCTGTCACCGTTTCAAATAACTAACACCGACTCTACATAGACATAGAGGTGTGAATGCTCGAATCAACGAAGCATGAAATTGGTAAATCATTTCGACAGTTGAGCAGATCTACTTTTAATGTTAAAAGATCATATTTTGAAGTCACTCACACACACCATTATTGAATCCATAAACACACTAACTACTTCATTAAAAGTTCATCTTACCAAAGTGATTCAAAGATTTAGCCAAGAATGGTCATGCAATCAACAAAGATTAAACTTGTATAAACACACTTAAGCATCATTACAAGATTTCAGATTTGTTAATTGTATCTAGAATCTTGAAGATTGAAACTAAACTACTAAAATTACAAAGAAATCTTCTAATAAAATGGCTATGAAACCTCTACCAAGTTCTCCCATTTGAATGAAAGAACACTTCTATTTATAGGCTGATTAGAGGCTCGAGCATGTGCCGTACTTGATGAGGCATGGCCCCATGTGTACTTGGTTTCTGCTCCACTAACTTGGTCGAAGCAGTTGTGAATAAGTTGGTACCACACGGGGGCGTGTTGTACTTGGGCATGGGAGCGTGTTGACTTAGGCACGGGGGAGTGGGTCCCATATATTTTCTTGTCTCCTTACCTAGGGCATGATGCATGCCTGATGAGGCACAGCCCATGCTGGATCTCCTGACTTGATATTTCTTCTTGATTTTGCATGGTTTTTTGTTCCTTTGATCAATTCTTGTGTTTTAGGACCTGAAAACTCAATATGAATGAACTAAGGCCCTAATTCATAAGATTGTTAAGAAAACATAAGGAAAATAAATGATATTTGATGTGAAAAACATGTATAATTTGGTGCACATCAAGTACCTTTTGCAAGAACTCAAAGTTCACGCTTGAGAACTTTCACTTAGAACTTGTACGAAAACCTAAAGTTTGCGCAAGAGAACTTAACCGATAACTTTACCAAGCACTTGAAGTATGCGATATAAATGGTTACTTTTGTGTGAACTACTCAGCCAGATCCGAAATTCACTCAATCAATCCGAAAATTACTCCAAATCGATCAAACAACCAAAAACGACTCATATCTGAAGAAAAACCTTTTAAATCATTAAAAATTCGCCTCCTTTTTCATCCAAAATAGTCAAAACAGCCTAGAAACACCTCAAAAACAGTCCAAATAACATAAAAATCAAAACTTTGATACCTTGAAACGTCGAATCCGTAGCAAACTCCACCGAAAGAGCTATAGAAAAATCTGATACCAATTGTAAGGTCCGGTTTTTCTTCAATAAATATCACGAAATCAACACACGTATTGGTGAGGGCGGAATCCAAACCAATAAATGAACAAGAGAATCAAAGGGGACGAGAGTAATCACTTCAAACGATTTCTTTATATTCAAACAATACTGGTTACACGTAATATCATTGGCTAACTCGTCTAACCCTATTACAATGCAAAATGAAAACTATTTATAGGAAACACAATGTATGCGCAAAATACTATGGGCTGCAACCTGCAATGCAGATGATGATTCCTTTGAGCGGGAAAGTGGAGCACAACCCCGTGCTAATGTATAGACACAGGCCGTGTTGCTCTGATTTTGACACGGGGGCGTGCCAAAGTTAGGCACGACCCTTGTCCCTCCTTCCTGAATGATTTTTTTTTCTTTTCTAGGGGAAGGTTTTCATCCCTTTTTATTCACCTTTTTTTCTTCATGCTATGGTCAGTCTTTGGTGGAGTTTTGATCCCTGACTTATTCTGTTGCGCTTTCTTGGTTTGATTTTGTTTCTCAGGATTCGTGCTTCTAAGTTTATTTCCCACCTTGTTTTGTGCTACCCATGCGGTCGTTTCTTGCTCTTCGTTTATTCCATCTTTTCTAGCATCATAGCATGTGATGAAGATCGCATCTCTGATACCGTAGGCAACCTTGGTTTCACGAAATCAAGGCACAAAAGAATATTGAAACTTTAGGAATGCATCTGTTCACAATCCTTGTTTGTTTCATCGAGGTAGACACATCTCGTATTCTTTGAAAGTTCTTTGTAGAATATGATGTAAAATTTTGCCTTTAATTTGTAGAATATGATGTTTTTTGAATTTCTATTCACTTCACCACGTCAATATCACCGTCCGAACACGTTCAAAATGAAGTTGCACGTGATAATGTACATGTCATCTAACCTCGTTAAAACTGTATATATAATGGACGTCAATTTTTTACACGGTCCAACCCCTACTAGGACGCTAACTTTTTATAGCTTAACAAGCTGCAACACGTGCATGTTTAATACTAGTTTATACTATTCCTAAAAAATATAAAATAATATAATAATATGAATTTTCACATTTTAGTATTTTACATCGATGTGGGTCAAACGTGAATAAATTGTGCCTAAAAGAATCTCTCTTCAAATTTTCACACAGTTGAGAGGTTTCCTTCGTCTTCGAGAAAACCCTCTCACCCTTCAATGGCGATTTAGCAGCACAAATTACACTACAACACCATATAACTCTCAACAACAAACAATGTCTAAAAGCGTTCAAAACGTGCTGGAGGATGTTGGATCCAAACTCGAGAATCCACCTGCTAACAAAGACGCTCTAATCAAACTCCTAAAGGTCCGTGCTCCTCACTGCATTTGAAAACCTTTCAATTTTGCAGATTTTGCATTCTAGGTCAACAGAACGATGATTTCTTCTAGGTTTTGTAGTTCTTATACTTCGTTGTTGTGAATTTTGGTAGAATAATCATACTTTTCAATTCAATAGTTTCGAATTTTGTTGAAGTTGAAGTTCGTGATGTCCGTGTATGGTTTGATTGTGTATGCCATGGGAGGTTTTGGAGTTTGCAGGTCGTTTGGTTGAGGGATGAATAATGTTAGGAGGATATTCATCTGTCTGATGGAAGTTTTGGTGAATTTTGTTAAAGTTAGGGTTTGGTTCGGAGAGTGGGGAATATATTCAACTTTATTGTATGTTTGGGGCTATAATTAGACTATTCCTCATTCCACTTTTGAGTTTTCATTCAGTATAAAAAACTGCTTTGGGGTGATTTTCATTTGTACAAAAAAGGAAATGATTTTTTCGTGGTATAGATGTATCTACTTTGGTTCATTGTTGTGAATTTAAGTTGAGGGGTAGTTTGTGTAATTTGGGGGAGAAGTCATGAGTGTGTTGAAAATTTTCTGAAAAATTGGTTGGAATTAGGGTTGGGTTTGAAGGGCTGAGGAAGATACACAGTGGGTGTAAAACTGTAATGTTGGCAGCTTTTATCATTCTTAATGTCAATTATGATTTATGACTAATTTGATCATGCTTTTCGGGTCTGTGCTTTGTAGTGTCAATGCCAATTCTTGATATCTAGGTTTAGGTAACTTAAACGCAGGACCTCTAATTTTAGAAATCTAAGATTGCTGATAGCACAAAATAGGATTCAGATATGTTCTTTCTGAAATAGAGGCCGTTGCGTGTATAAGATCACTCACTTATTGCCAATGATAGTATCATAGATTTATAGTCACCCGGGAAAGATTTGGATGTTTACTGGTACTAAGATAAGAAGATCTTTAACTTTTAAACATTTTAGAAGATGGAACAAAAAGTTAGAAATGATATGATTTTTGATGGATATGATAAAGTATAAACATACTGCATATGCTTTGGTTTACTGCAGCAAGCTGCAGCATCTTTATCTGAGTTGGAGCAATCGCCATCAAAGGAAGTGTTAAAATCTATGCAGCCTTTTGTAAATGCAATTATAAAGCCAGAATTGCTAAAACACCGTGACAAAGATGTTAAGCTTCTTGTTGCCGCCTGTACATGTGAAATAACTAGAGTGACTGCTCCTGAAGCTCCATATGATGATGATGTGTTAAAGGTATATTTTTCCTCTTGGAAAGTACTTTTAGTTGCATAAATCATCGTCTAATGGCTGTTTTTCCATGCTTCAGGATATCTTTCATTTGATTGTAAGCACATTCGGTGGGCTAAGAGATACCAAAGGCCCATCATATGGGAGAAGAGTTACTATCTTGGAAACTGTAGCTAAATATAAATCATGCATAGTGATGTTGGATCTTGAATGTGATGATTTAATCAATGAAATGTTCACAACATTTTTCGCTGTTGCCAGGTTCATTTTTGTTAGTTGATGTTCAATTTTGATGATCAAATGGGAAATTCAAACAAGTAGCTTTAAATTGGTGTCCCATTTTTGTTATCATTAAATATATGCAGTGATGGGCATTCTGAGACTGTGACTACATCAATGAAGACAATCATGGTGGTTCTTTTGGAAGAGAGTGAAGACATTAACCAAGACCTTTTGCTCATTATTCTGTCTGTTTTAGGCCGAGATAAGAAGGTAAGCTATTTTATTTCATACATATATATTATGTTTACATGTGAGGATTAAAGTTGTAACTTTGATTGCTATAGGCAATAACTACGGCTGCAAGGAAGCTTGCTATGAATGTTATAGGGCAATGTGCTGGAAAACTTGAACCCGGCATAAAACATTTCATTGTAAAATCAATGTCTGGAGAAGAGACCAGTTCTGCAATTTCTCAGATTAATTACCATGAAATCATCTATGATATCTACCGTTGTGCTCCTCAGGCATTAGCGGGAATCATTCCCTACCTAAGTGGAGAGCTCCTGGTAATCACAGTTTTTTGTCCCTCTTGATTTGCTCATATCTCCGCGGGGGGGGGGGGGGGGGGGTTATGATTACAAACTAACGCCACCTAAGAATCTCCACATAGTTTAATATTAATGTTATTCCATTTCATAACAAGTCTTTTTAAGTTTTAGTGAGTAAACTGATGAGATTTACAGACAGATAACTTAGACATCCGGTTAAAAGCGGTCAAACTAGTGGGAGACCTTTTCTCAATCCCAGGATGTGGCATTCCCGAGGCATTTCATCCAATATTTTTGGATTTTTTAAAGAGGTTAACAGACAGAGTTGTTGAGGTTCGAATGTCGGTTCTTGAACATGTCAAGCTTTGTTTGTTATCCAATCCTTCCAGATCAGAATCTCCTCAATTATTTGGTAAGTTTGGTTTCTTATATTATATTAGTTTCATCATTCAGTTACCATGTTACTTAATGTAACTACTTTTTATTTCAAATTTGGTAGCTGCCCTATGTGACCGCCTGTTGGATTATGATGAAAGCATCCGCCAAAAAGTGGTTGCAGTAGTTTCAGACATAGCATGCCATGATTTATCTTCTATGTCACCCAACAACATAAAGCTTGTAGCTGACCGACTTCGTGACAAATCTGTAATTCTCATTTGTATTTTTCTTATTATGAATGCATTTTAATTAAACTTTATGTTAATATAAAGTAATATTATCTTTATTACAGTTCCTTGTGAAAAAGTATACCATGGAGAGGCTATCTGATATATACCGCACTTGCTGCACCAAGCACATGAGTGATGGTTATGATTGGATTCCAGGACGAATTTTAAGATGTTTTTATGATAAAGATTTTAGGTATGATATAACTTTTAGTTGCTTTTTTTATTAATTATGATATACCATATTGACTATCAAAAACATTTTCTTGATTTCAGATCGGACATGGTTGAATACATTCTATGCACATCTCTCTTCCCAGCTGGATTTTCTGTTAAAGATAAGGTTAGAACGTGGGTCAGATTATTTTCAAAATTTGATAAGGTTGAGATAAAAGCTTTGGAGAAAATACTGGAGCAGAAACAAAGGTTTGTTATGGTAACAAAGTTTTCTTTGATAAATACACCCACTTACAATAATTGAAATTGTTTAATTGGATTGCAGGTTACAATTAGAGTTGCAAAAGTATCTTTCTCTTAGAAAGACATATAAGGTTTGGTCTTTTATTAACTGACAACAACATGCAGGACAGAAATGCGTTTTATTTGTAACTGAAAGATTTTCATTTTTTTACAATTCAGGAACGTGATGCTTTAGAGGTCAAAAAGAAAGTCATGATTTGTTTTCGCTTCATGTCTCACTGTTTCACGGACCCCACAAAAGCTGAGTCAGATTTCTCGCTTCTTCACCAACTAAAGGATGCTAATGTTTGGAGAATATTGATTACATTACTTGATCCTACCACTAATTCTCTTCAAAGTTCAAAATCTCGGGTAAGAAACTAGCCAAAAGTGAAAGAGTTAGTTGTAAAGTAGTTCTTTTTGTTAGTTGTGTTCTGCGCACGTGGAAAACGAGTAACACAATTATAACCAACTCCATCAGAAAAAGATTTGGTACATTTAACATTTTTTTTTTGTTTTACAGGATGAATTACTTAAGATAGTTGGTCAGAAGCATCCGCTTTATGGAATTTTGAGCATCCTGTCTATAAAATGCTCATATATACTCTTTAACAAGGATTATGTTAAAGATATTTTTCTAGAGATGGACCTACTAAAATTTTCTAGAAACAGACTATTGACACAGTCTTGCGTGAATATACTTGTGGTAAAACTTCTTTAATCTTTATGGTAATATGTTTCCTGTCTATTCCTATGGTTCTAATAATCTTGACATATGATATGTATTTTCAGATTCTTGCATCCTTCAGTCCTTTATTACTTAGTGGGACTGAAAAAGGTTTGGTCCATCTCTTAGAAGATGATAATGAAGTAATAAAGGAAGGTGTTTTGCATGTTCTAGCAAAAGCTGGTGGAGTGATTAGGGAACAATTGGGAGAATCACCTAGGTATGAAAACATATGAACTTTTTGTGAAACTTAACGCGTTCCTTATTTTTGTTTCTCTAAATGTTATATTATTCCTTTTCAGTAAATTAGATCTATTTTTGGAGAGAATATGCTTAGAAGGTAGTAGGCGGTTGGCTAAGTATGCTGTTCATGCGTTAGCAGCTATAACAAAGGAGGATGAGTTCAAATCACTATCTGTATTATACGAGGTCCCAAGTTGTAACTTGTTGCAATATTTATCCTAAGCATGCCTTAATTTACTTATTTTGTTTTACTTTTTGGAAAATGTACAGAAACTTGTGGATATGCTAGAGAAGAAGACACATTTGCCTTCTGTGCTACAGTCTCTGGGTTGCATTGCACAGACTGCCATGTCAGTTTTTGAAACTCAAGAGACCAAAATTCAGAACTTCATAAAGAAAGATATTCTAGGGTGCAGTGAGGTATTGAATCCACTTGATATCTTATACGCGTTATTTAATATGAGTAATGCGAAGTTTTCTTAACTATGTCTCAGAAAACAAGTGACAAAACAAAAAAATCTTGGGATGATAGAACTGAACTTTGTTCATTCAAGGTTAGTATATATAGTTATATACTATAATTGAAAGTTCTAATTTTGATGGATGTGTTAAGTCTCATTCTTATTTGGTCAAATTTTGCTATTTTAGATTTTTGGCATCAAAGCTCTGGTAAAAAGCTATTTGCCAGTTAAAGATGTACATCTTCGTGTTGGGATTGGTGAACTAATAAAAGATCTCAACAACATACTTTGTTTTGGGGAAATCTCAAAAGATATTGAATCAAGGTACTTTTGGTCACTGGAATGTTTTATGTTCACTAGTTATTTTATATTCTAAGCTTTTAAATACTCTTTTTTCCACCCTCCGCAGTCGTGTTGATAAGGCCCATTTAAAGCTAGCTTCAGCCAAGGCTGTTCTTCGTCTATCAAGGCATTGGGATAAGAAAATCCCTATTGATGTATTTTACCTCGCCTTGAGAACTTCAGAGGTAAAGTCCTTTTCTTTTGGAATTTTGTAAACAATTAATGTATCAAACATAATTAGAACACTATGTTACTAAAATCACTATGCGGGTTTTGTTAAATATAATGAGGTAGGGCGTTGTAAGCGTTTGAATTCACCAGTTTAGCCAATTCGACAATATTTGGTTTCTAGCTGTCGTTTTATATCTTATCTGAATTGACCCACCCGGATTTACCCTTCATATATATATATATATATATATATATATATATATATATGTTATAGGTTGAAATTGCCACGTCGTGGAAAATTATATATACTTTTGTTATTTTGCTGTCTCTGTGCTAACAATGATCCAGTTTATTTGTCTGCAGCTTGCATTACAACTTACTATTTTTTTTTCTCTTTTTTGATGACGCGTGTAGTTTGGGTTCCCTGAAGTTAAGAGATTATTTCTCAAAAAAGTTCATCAATACATCAAGGACCAAAGTTTGGACCCTAAATACGCTTGTGCTTTCTTGTTAGATTTAGGCTCTCAACAACCAGTTCAAGAAGAGAAATCTGAGGTTACCCTTTCTGGATCTTTTACAAAGTTTATTATGTTGGAAGCGTATAAAATAGTATTTAAAAAAATAAAATCAAATACAAGAGTGGTATTTTACTATTTTGTTATTAAACATGAATTTGGCAGGAAAACCGTAATCTGAATGACATCATTCAGATGTGTCAGCAAGGAAAAACAAAACAAGTTTCAGTGCAAAGTGATGGAAAATTTTCTGTTCATCCAGAATACATTCTTCCATATTTGATTCATGCACTCGCCCATCATCCTTCATTTCCAAATATTGATGAATGCAAGGATCTGAAAGCATATGAACCAATATACAGGTATTATACATGTAAGATTGTAAATATAAAGTTAGGCCCAATAACGTAACGGGCTCGTAGGCCCAGTTAGCGTGTGATCGTTTGTATTATTGAACCAAGTAATATATGAGTTTTACTCTCCTAGCCTCTTGTTACAATACCATATCTTGTCAACTGCTTATTTATTGAATCTGATTGTTTGAATAATATATACATGTTTAAATTTCCAGGAAATTGTATTTATTTATTTCTATGTTGACACATGGAAATGAAGACGGGAAGCCTGACAATAGTCTAAAGAAGGAAGAGGTTATTTCAGTACTTTCTATTCTTGGAAGCATCCGGAGGTCCGAAGATGCTATAGATACAAACATGTCAAAGGTACAGTCATAATTAAACAGATGGAATTTATGGCAATATTTTAAATAAAATAGTTACATAGTTATAAATGTGTTAACTTTTATACATGTTCAGAACTTGTATGCAATTTGCGACCTTTGCTTCTTAATCACCAAACGGTTAGCTCAAAAGCAAGAAGATCTTCAGGAACCGTTGGTACATGTCCATGTACCTCCAGGGCTATACGTATCGCATGATAAGAAAGAAGAAAAGGAGACCGAAAAAGACAAAAAGGAGACAGAAGAAGACAAAAAAGAAGAAATGGAGACAGCAAAAGACAAAAAAGAAGAAAAAGAGATGGAAAAAGACAAAAAGGAAGAAAAGGAGAAAGAAGACAAGAAACATGCGACCGAAGGCCAGACATGGTTGGGTGAAGCTAGTGTTGTCACTCACTTTGAGTCGCTTAACATGGAAGCTTATGAAAGCGTATGTTATTATTATTTCACATAATAACCATTTACAAAATAACAAGTTAGTGATAACTGTGCATGCATTTGTTCTTGTTCAGGCGGCCTTTGAGGATGATATGTTGAAGGACATTGAAGAAACAGAGGTCCCTTTAGGAAAAATACTAGAATGGTTAAAAGCTAAAGGAATAAAGGAAAGAAAGTTAGTTAAAAATGGATCTACACCAGCTGTTGTACATAATAATAGTTATAATAAAGATAATAACAATGATGATGATGATACGTTGGGTATGGTGAGAGAAGTAGATTTGAATAATTTAGGTGTGTCAAATGGGCATGAAATAAGTAAATCTGATGAAAAGCATAAGAGGAAAAGAATACCTAACCAAACGGTAAGTGTATCTGTAGCCAAACGTCACAATTCAAAGTTGTTGTCAGCTTTTGATAACATCAAAATGAGTGATTTAGAAGATAAACTTGATTTGGAAGACCATGTACATACAAAAGAACATGGGAATACTGATGGCAGTGACTTGGAGGTAAATATATTATAAAAATAAAAACGTATTTTATTTATTTTAATTGCTAATGTGTCATTGTCTCATGCAGAAGCCTAAAAAGCATGTTAATACCGATGTTAATAATACCAAGTCAGGATCTGTGAGGAAGCGGAAACGAGTAAGTGCAAAGGTTTGTTAACTTTGACTGACTTTTTCAGTCATGAATTGTTGTTTCTGACATGATGTTGTGTTCTCTTCAGAAGGAAGGTGAAAGTCAACACACTACAAACTTGATTGGCAGACGTATAAAAGTTTGGTGGCCTAAGGACAAAGAGTGAGTTCCTTTTCTGTATCTAGTAAGTAGTAAGAAAGATAATTGTTGAACATTCACTTTCTAAATATGAAATCTTTTAGGTTTTATGAAGGGTTGGTGAAGTCTTATGACCATCAAAAGAAAAAACATGTGGTAAGTTTCCTAGCCATTTATTATATGTTATATGTTATATTAAACATGTTTATTTCATCTAAACTCGTATTATGTTGAAGGTGTTATACAATGATGGTGATGTTGAAGTGCTAAGTTTGGACAAGGAGCGGTGGGTACTTGTTAAAAATAGTCCCAAGCCTACAAAGGTGAGTGGAATTATATCTCATCTTTATTTTGTCAACATTATATGTTTTAAGCGAGGATAATCTCATTTATCCCTTCAAAACTTTGTATGATCTGATATTTACCCAACAAAAAATCATAATATCAAATATACCCGTTTTCAAAATTTTGACATTTATACCCTTCTCTCTAAACTTGCATTAGGATATGAGAGTTTGGAATGTAAGGAAAAAGAGAGTTGAACTTGGTGAAGGTAATTGTATGTTGTATTGTGATAATCATGAAACAATCAGGGATATAAATACAGGACTCAAGGACTGTTCAGGGCCTGAGGACTGCTCAGGACCCTTTATAATAATGATGACAGTTTTACAAAATAAAGACAAAACTTAGTTGTCTAATATTCCCCCGCAAGCTAAGGCCGGGAAGCGACTTGTAGCTTGGACCATAAAAGGAGAAACCGTTGAGAAGATAGCGGCTTGGTGAACACATCTGCAATCTGATCATCGGTAGAGATAAACTGGACCGAAATCTTCCGTTGTGCGACCTTTTCTCGGACAAAGTGAAAATCGACTTCTACATGCTTGGTACGTGCATGGAAAACAGGATTGGAAGAAAGATACGTAGCACCAAGGTTATCACACCATAATGTAGGGACCGACTTAACCGGAACTCGAAGTTCGTGCAGAAGCGTTTGAAGCCAGGTGAGCTCAACAACCGTATTGGCTAAGGCCTTGTATTCGGATTTTGTGGACGACCGAGAGACAGTCTTCTGTTTTCGTGCAGACCATGAAACTAGGTTGGAGCCTAGATAGATAGCATATCCTCCGGTGGATCGACGGTCGTCTGGACAACCAACCCAATCGGCATCGAAGAAGGCACTCATGGAGTTATAGGCTGAATCAGTATAGGCATGAAGAATTGTGCCGGAATTTGATTTGAGCCGTAAACCATATGCAGCAGTGCCTTGGAGGTAACGAAGAATTCTTTTGACGGCTGACCAATGAAAGCAGTCTCATCACCTTTCATTGCAATCTTGGTTTAAAAAAGCGCCATGAGGCGCTGCTTAAGGCGTGAGGCGCGTGAGGCGCTGAACAAAACGCCTCAAATGGGTGAGGCGCCCCATATACATGAAGCGCCCTGAGGCGCCGCCTCAGGCTTGAGGGGCGAGGCGAGGTGAGACGCGCTTCATGTATTTTTGCCTTTTTTTCACTGTTTTTTTTGCAAGTTTTGTGAAAATCACATGTATCTTTACTTAAATCAGTTTTTAAGTTGTTTTTCTTGCAAGTTTTGTGAAAATTACTCAAAAGAAGGAGTTTTTAAGAATGTTACTAAATTTTTTATTACTTTTTTAGCTTAGCACATCGCATACGTGAAGCCCTCGCCTCGCGCTTGAGGCGTGGCGCCTCGGATTTTGGGACCGAAACGCCTCGCCTCGCCTAGCGCTTTTTTAAACCAAGATTGCAATCTTAAGAAGTTGTGTTTTTAGGGTATATTCTCTTGAGGAAGTGTGAGGTGCATAAGCACACTCCAAGAGAAAGCCATAGATCTCGAGAAGTAGTACCTTGAACATGCTGAAAAGAGGCTTCAGAGATGGTTGATATTAACAGTCCTCGGACATGAGCATCATTAGAAACCCACGTCGTATAATTAGGGTCTGGTTGCAGCTTTGCTGAAGTGCCCTCCTTTGCCTTTTTAGTCACTTGAATTGTTTCTGGTGGACAGGGTATGGTTCCATCTATGTAACCAAACAGATTATTTGTAACAAGGAAGGGCTGAATCATAGCCTTCCAATATCCGTAGTTTGTAGGAGACAAAGTAAAGCCGAATTTGTGAGAATTGTGTGAGGTTTTGTCGGTAGTAGTAAAGGCAGCAAGGAGAGCCATGACAGTGAGGGTGGAAGCGGGTGCTGGTTGTTTTCCAATGGCAGAAGAGGTCAGAACCGAGAAGGGCTCTGATACCAAGTTGAACTTGGTGAAGGTAATTGTATATTGTATTGTGATAATCATGAAACAATCAGGGATATAAATACAGGACTCAAGGACTGTTCAGGGCCTGAGGACTGCTCAGGACCCTTTATAATAATGATGACAGTTTTACAAAATAAAGACTAAACTTAATTGTCTAATAAAGAGAAGGGTATAATGGTTATTTTATAAATTGTATTTAAAGAAAGGGAAAAATATGAAATTAAGTATTTTGAATGGGCATATTTGATATTAAATTTTTTGGTTGGGTAAATATGATATTATGCAAGTTTTCAGGGGTATATATGAAATTGCCCCTGAAGAATATACGATTGATTTTTGGCACGTTTTTTAATCCACCTTTACAGCGGAATACAGTTTCCAAGAGTCCACGTCCTAGAAAAGGGTGAGTACAGTGACATCTTTTATATAATATTTAGCTTATCAACTTCTTTAGGTCATCTTGACTGTTTTGCATGTAGGTCATCTAAGAAGAAAAATAAAGTTGTGAATAATTCCAAGGAAATTAAGGAATCAAGTGACACGTGAGTACTTGTTTTCTATGTAATTGGGTTTTTTTTCTTCTTTTTATTAGGAAATAATGTTTGTAAGTGCTAAAGAGATGACAATGACAGATATCCATCATCTATGGTAAGAGGCAAGAGAACCCCTAGAAAGAACACGAAGGAAAGACGAAAGAAGCTTGAGTATTTGGAAGTAGAAAGAACAGAGGATCCTGGTAACATGACAGATTTTGAATATGAGCATGAGGATTTGACTTTCTCTAAAGTTGATAATTTGGACTCAGGTTGATTGATATCTGAGCTTCAATTTTAATTTTTGATCTCTTTTTTTCTTTTATAATTTTTATTTATGTATATAGAAGAAGAAGATCCAAGTGATAGAGAGCGCACTAAAGATGCAGAGAACAGGCTCAGTGATCCCGATTCTGTGCAGAACGAATCTGAAAACGTTGCTGATATGTCAGGATCCAATGATGACGAGGCAGAAGTGTCTGATGATATGCCTATTGTACCCATCTTCATCTTTTTTTTTTATAAATATTACAGTTTGCTTAATTCCATATTGAGAATATGATCTTGTTGCGGACGCAGGGCGTATGGAAGTCTCAAGTTAGGAAATCAGATGAAAGCAAATAGGTTCCGATGACTGAAGCAATAAACAGAGAGGTTAAATTTAATGTGTAGGTAGATCAATTTGTATGTGCAGTTATGTATGTTTCTTTTAAGTTTTACAGGCTGTTGAATGTACAGATATAGTTCTCACATGTTTTGGGCTAATGACTTCACTTGTTTTGTTTGCATATGTAGATTTTAGCTTCTTCAATCATGTATACACTATTATCATTAATGTTGGATAGATGGCTTTTGCTTAATTGCTTCTAGTTGAAATCGCGGGTTTGGGGCCAATTTTGATCCGACCCGTTTGACCTTAGATTTGAAAAGGAAAAAGGCGTGAGGCGCGCAAGGTTTGAGCTTCATGTACGCGAGATGTTTGGTATTAAGAAAATGCTAGTAAATTATTTATAATTAATTTTTTACTTGTTAATCTTTAAACATTAAAAAATAAGATAAATAAAACCTCCAGGTAGAATCAAGAAAACTTTATGTACAACCAAAAGAAACTTAAGTCTAAATAGTATCCAGATACAAGTAGTTCATGCATAAAGTATAAGTATTATCTTGTTAAACCGCCTCAACACTGCTTCGTGAAAAAGGCCTCACACGTAAGGCGCGAGAGAGAGAGGGGGAAGAGAGAGGGGGAAGGGCGTTGAAGGCGGTGGCAATCGGTCAAGTGAAAGGAGAGTGGTGGGGAATGGTGATAGATCAGGACGGTGGTTGCTTTTGATGTGATAAAGATCAACGGTTTGGGAGTTTGAAAATTGAATTGCATAAAGTATTTTAAGAGCATCTTCAAAACTTAATAATATTGTATGAAGTTCTCATTTTTTTACGCTAAAAGTTTCTTCAACATATGTACCGAAATTATTTTAAGAGTCGTTTGCTAAAGATTGTCATTTAAATCCAAAGGTTTCATAAAAATTGTTATTTGAATTCATTTGACTATACCTATAGATTTAACACAAATACATCCACTGATCCACATAATGAGCTGCTAATGACTAAACACCACCACATAGTCGTACTACTAATCACTGATTTTGACTCTCTAAGGACCCAGAGAGACTCTTTCGGGTTCTGAGCTTCATTAGCTCCGATTCCAACGTTCTGTGCAACTCTTCACCTTCATGGGGTACTTCCACATGGATCGATCCTTGCTTTGCTGGACCTATCGGTTCATCAATCCCTGCTAGCTGCTTCATGTAGCTGTAAAGTTCTTGATGAAATGGATGGTCCAACGAGTAGCAATCATCACTCAAAAAGCCTGACGACCCTGACCCTGACCCGGATCCATCTCTTCGACAGAAATGAGGGAGTGAAGAGTAGTCCATTATCTACAACACAGTATTGTTATATTGGTGATCTGTCAATTCATTCGTCTATGTGGCATCCAAATCAGCTGCCAAGTGTTCAAATCATTGCATTTACCTTTAACAGCTCGTCACGACCCCCGCCTTGCAACACGCGTACTTTTAACTTTGTTCTCTCCTGCAACAGCGGTTTTACAACCTGCACGTGCCAAAATTTCTTCAAAATCGGCTTAAAATTTTATATATATTTTTTATTTGAATGCAGTTAACCAAATCGAGCAAACCTTCCAACAAGCCGAGAATATGTATGGGACGTTTACTATATAATATGTGATCGTTTTCTCGGGGTAGTTGAGATCATCAACAGTAGAGATTGTTGTCAGCAGCTGGGGTGCCAAAACATATCAATGAATATTTGTTTAACACACACACACATATATATATATATATTAATAATTTAATATGTGCTACCTTAATCTGGTTCAATGCAGAAAGCTTTAAGCCACTCATATCTAAAACCTTCACACACTTGCCAATATATCTTCCATTCCTTTTAGTTGCACCCGGCTATAATGAATTCAGAAGTGAAGTTAGCATCTTACGTATAGGGGTGCCAAACGGGTTGTGTTTGCAGGCTGAATCTAACACGAACCCAAACACTTGAATCGTGTCGGACACATGAACACAAACACGACATGAATGTTCGCGGGTTGACACAAAAACGGCCTGTTCAACCCGGGAATACATACATACATACATATAGGGGGATGATCAAATAAGAAGTAGTTTTTCACTAAGAAAGTGTTTGTAGGCTGAATCTAACACGAACCCAAACACTTGAATCGTGTCGGACACATGAACACAAACACGACATGAATGTTCGCGGGTTGACACAAAAATGGCCTGTTCAACCCGGGAATACATACATACATACATACATATAGGGGGAGGATCAAATAAGAAGTAGTTTTTCGCTAAGAAATGACAAAAACCTTAAGAAACGATATCAAACGAACTCCGATTGAGCTAATTTCATCGGCGTTGGAACCGTCTCGTCGAACTCTACCATCGTAGCTTTTAGGGTTTAGCTTTTAAGGTTTAGATTTTACGTTTGAATTTTAGGGTTTTAGCCTTATGGTTTAGCTTTTAGGGTTTAGATTTAATGGTTTAGGTTTTTTTTGGGTGGGGGGTTTAGGTTTTGAGGGGTGGGTGGGGGTGGGTTTAGGTTTTTGGGGGGATGGGGTGGGGGGGGTTTAGGTTTTTGGGAGGTGGGGGTGGTGGTTTTAGGCTTTTCGGGGTAAGGTTGGAGGGAGGTTTAGGTTTTTGGGGGTGCGGGTGGAGGGGGGTTTAGGTTTTGGGTCCGGGATAGGGTTCGATGAGACGGTTCCAACGCCGCTGAAATGAGCTCAATCGGAGTTCGTTTGACCCACTTCTTAGTATTTCTTAGCGAAAAACCACTTCTTAGTGGAACCGTAATATATATATAGGGAATGAATCATTTGAGAACTCCTAAATATTTTGAGAACTCGTTAAAAAACCAATCAAAATCATTTTTTTTGTTTTTACTACCTTTATTACTAGAGTACAACATAAAAAAATGAATTTATATATGTAAATTTACATGTATTCATATATTAAAAAAAATCTACACATGTGTAAGTTTACCACTTACACATGTGTAAGTGTTTACTATTTATACATGTGTATAAATTTTTTTAAGAATAATTTAGAGAGAAGAGATGAATTAATTGGAGAGATAAATCATATTTTTTGTTGTATTTTAATAATAAAGGTAATGAAAACAAAAAAAATGGTTTTAATTGGTTTTTTGACGAGTTCTCAAGTATTTATGATTTCTCAAGAGATAGAACCAAAAATACTGTATAAAATAATTATGTTTAAATTATAAAATATGACGTCAATTTTTCCTTTTAAAGTTTAAATTTTGGCATAAAATACCCAACCTATTTAATTAATGACATAAAACACATTTTTTTAAAAAGTTATAAAATAAACGATTCAATCCGTTAAACCCGCCAGGTCAATCCAAACCCGACCCGTTTAGCTAAACGTGTTCAACTGAAACTGACCAGAACCCATTTAGACTAAACCAAAACCCATGAATTTGAAATGAAATTCTTCGTGTCCTGTTAGACGTTCACACCAAGGTAAAATAAAACCTAATAAATCATTTGAAATGAAATTCTTCTCACCAGTATCACACGATCCCGATATTCATTAATTTGAATGTGTGACTGCAGATAATAATGGATCTGCAAATTATCAATTAGATAAAATACATAATTAGATTTCTAGTTAATACGATTAAGTTAATTCCCGTGTCGTTTAAACAAAGTCTTACAGATGCTTTGTCAAATGTGCTGAGGCCTGCACCTATAGCAAACACAGGAAGGCCCTGTAATAAATAGAAATAAGTGAGAATAATGAAAAAATTCTGAAAAAATAATGAAAAAGTTCTGAAAAAATGCTAAAAAAATGAATAAATGTAACCTCTCTTGTGTAACCAGACAGTCCTATCAGCTGTGAATCACGAACTCCTCTGTAGAAATTAGCAGGAATTATGGGTTTCTGCGTATGAAAACTCACGGGTCACTATATTATTAAAACAAAATAGGAGGCGTTTGGATGGACGTTTTGAAACCGGTTATGTGATACTGAATGATAAAAAGAATCAGATAATCAGTTCCAAAACGCGTATCCAAACAAATCTTTACTGTTTGAGATTAAACTAGTTTAAGTGTCGGCGATCGGGTAAAGGCGATCGGGTAAAGGCACTTGCAGCTAATATGTCATCTATCCCGTTTTGCAGCCTCCACTGTAAGCTATCTACCAACTGTAATTTACACAAAAATCACTCGTAATCACACGAAAAATGAAGACAAATTCAGTACTATTGAGTGTAAAGGATCACAGATTAAACCATTTTGTGGGCTTTTGAAACATTCCCCTCTCTTGCTTTAAGAAATCTCTCCAAAGTTTCAACTGTATATCCCTGATGAACATTCTGAACAAATAACACACAAATTACTTAAAAACCCAAAACATAATAAAAGATAAACATTAGATTCATCATTCATATAAAGATTCTTAAGAATCTGTTCATTCATCTGTGACAACTAATTCAAGCTTCCAATCGGGTCATCAAATCAAGCCCAACTCAGAAATTACCAAAATGCCTAAAGATTCGTCGTTTATATAAAGATTCTTTAGATTCTGTTCAACAGTGACAACCAATTCAAGCTTCCAATTGGCTCATCAATTCATACCCAACTCAGAAATGACCAAAATGCCTAAATATGCATCATTTATATAAAGATTTTTAGAATCTGTTCATCTATGACAACTAATTCAAGCTTCCAATAGGGTCCTCAAATCAAACCCAACTCAGAAGTTACCAATATGCCCAAAGATTCATCATTTATATAAAGATTCTTTAGAATCTATTCATTCATCTGTGACAACTAACTCAAGCTTCCAATTGGGTTATCAATTCAAACCCAACTCAGAAATTACCAAAATGCCTAAAGATTCATCATTTATATAAAGATTCTTTAGAATCTGTTCATTCATCTGTGACAACTAATTCAAGCTTCCAATTGGGTCATCAAATCAAACCCAACTCCGAAATTACCAAAATGCCTAAAGATTCATCATTTATATAAAGATTCTTTAGAATATGTCATCTATGATAACTAATTTAAGCTTCCAATTGGGTCATCAAATCAAATCCAACTCAGAAATTACCAAAATGCATTTTTTTGTTTTCGCACAACAATTTTTAAAACCTAAATACCGCCTAACCTTGCACTTGCAAGGATTTGAACCCACATCACTTTTGTGAGGGACATGCACCATACCACTAGACCACAAGGTCACGGTGATTACCAAGATGCGTACAGATTCAACATTTATATAAAGATTCTTTAGAATCTGTTCATTCATCTGTGACAACTAATTCAAGCTTCCAATTGGGTCATCAAATCAAACCCAACTTAGAAATTACCAAAATGCCTAACGATTAATCATTTATACAAAGATTCTTTAGAATCTGTTCATTTATATAAAGATTCTTTACAACTAATTCAAGCTTCCAATTGGCTCATCAATTCAAACCCCAACTCAGAAATTACCAGAATGCCTAAAGATTCATCATTTATGTAAAGATTCTTTACAACTAATTCAAGCTTCCAATTGGGTCATCAATTCAAACCCAACTCAGAAATCACAATATTAAAGATGTTGACTTTAGAACAGTTTCTTTAACGTCCAGGATTTCCATATCAAACTTATTTTCTTCTAAAAACAAGTTCAACCACTTGAATCTACATGCATCTGAGACCAGAATTCAAGAACAGAATCATAGATCTAAAAGGGTTTTAGAGGAGAACCTTGAATGTTCTTCTGAGAGGCTCGTCAACTGCACAAAATGCCCCAAAAGTCAAATTAGTGAGTGGTTGAAGTCAAAGAAGAAGATGTATGAACAAACCTTGGTCCATTAACGCCTTGAACTGGTTGATTGCTTCTTGGGTAGCAAGACCCATCTGGATTACTAGAGGTTTAGTGACTATAATAAAAAAATCAGATGGTTTTAAAAAGAAAAGATAACAATTTTACTTCAAAGATTGAGCTTTTGTGATCGTCAGTGTGAAGCTCTGAAGCTTTCTCTCTCTTCTGCTAAAGGTATGGCGACCTTTTTTGGATGTGAGCTCGTAGACACGTCACGTTTAAAAAAGAATTAAAAATCAGAACATGTAGGTTCCACCAATTTTGGTTTTTTTATGATAAAACAATAAAAATTCAAGATCAAGATACGATGATTAACATTCCGTTATGCAATAGTAGCACCAAGATTTTTCGTAACGGAGGTTTTGGGTTCGAATCCTGGTCATAGCAAAAAAAGGTTTTGTGGTCAGGTCAGGGGGTTTATCCAGTTGGGGGTTCTTCCTCGGGTAGGCTGCCCTAGATGTTCTTGGTGTTGCCCCGGAGAAACCCAATTATCCTAAAATATCTAGGTGTTGCCGTTCAAAAAAAAAAACTAACAACGCACAAGTGAAAAAAATATTCTTACTTTTATTATAATTCAGAAAATATGACTTAAAAAATTGAATGGCAATAACTTGAACTCTAACTTGATTGATGTATATTTATAATGTTAACCCGACTTGGTCAATAAGTTAACTAAAACCCTTAAAGCCCCTTAACCCCATTCGACTTAATGAGATACTCAGGTATGGGCTAAAAGGGCCCACTTGGTAATTAACCAACAATCACCCCCAATTTTCGAGTCGGATTTTGGGAGGTCTTCAACTCCAAATAGTTCTTGTATCTCCGTGAACTTGATCCTTGTGAGGGCTTTAGTCAGAATATCAACTTGTTGCTCCTTCCCACTTATATGCTCAACTTCAATCTTGCCTTCGTTAAAGCATTCTCAGATATAATGGAAATGAGACTTTATATGCTTCGTTCGGCTGTGAAAAACGGGATTTTCACAAGGGTTATGGCAAACGTGTTATCAACTTTCAACACAACTTTCTGTAGTGGTTATCCTGTTATCTCGCCCAACAACTCCCGAAGTCAAACAGCTTGACATGTACCTGCTGATGCTGCCATGTACTCGGCTTCACATGAGGAAAGTGCCACGGTAGCATGCTTTTGTGAGCACCACGTGATCAGAGAAGACCCATAATAGAAAACGTGCTCGGTAGTACTTCTTCCATCATCCTCATCTATATTGTGACTACTGTCACTATACCCGACAAGTTTCTTTGACCCGTCTTTCACGTACTTGATCTCGTAACTAGTTGTTCCTTTCAAGTATCTCAATAGGTGTCTTATTGCCATACCATGAGATTCACGTGGGTTTTGCATATAACGAATAACAATTCCAACAGAATACGCCATATCTGGTTGGGTGTGTAACAAATATCTCAAACAACCCAACGCCTTTCGGTACTCGGTCGCGTCAACCTCGGTTTCCCTTTCAGCCTTTGAAAATTTTACCCCATACTCCATAGGAACTCGAGTCGGGTTACACCCATTCATACCGGTCTCCTTCATAATCCGTTTAGCGTATCCTTCTTGTGAAATTACTATCATGTCCTCGTATTGACTTACCTCGATTATGAGATGATAGGTTAACTTCCCGAGATCAGACATTCAAACTTGGTCGACATACCCCTTTTGAAATAAGAAATTATACTCGAGCTTGTACCTATCACAAACAAATCATCCACGTACACAACTACAATAAAAAAAATTTCCCGCCCGTCTTTCGGTAATTCGACTGCTCCTTGTAACATCTTTGAAATTTCATGTCGTTAAGAATGTGATTAAGTTTCGTGTTCCAAGCTCGAGGAGGCTGCCTTAACCTTGTTAGACTTATATGCCCGAGTAACGACATTCGACAACATGAGCATTGAGATAAGATCCAAAGAGTTACACCACGAACAACAATATATCATAAAGGTCGTTTAAAGAGTTAAACGGGCCTTACGCGAATTAAACCAAATGACAGAATGATTATTTATGAAATAATCATCTTGATTATCTAGGATAATCAAAGGAAAAAAATGAGATTGTAATTCAGAATTACAAACGACTAAATTAACTTGTCATGTGATTTGGAATTACGAAATAATTAAGTTATATATTGGATATATGTATATAATTAATTATAAAGTTAATTAATTGTATTTATAAATATATAAAGGTTATATATTTAAATAACCAAAGAGTTGGTTATTAATGATTACCAGATAATCACAAGGTTTAAATTGTAACTTAAAACCCTAGCTTGGGGGATTAAGTTAGGGTTTTAAGTTACTTGAAATCTATAAATACAAAGTTGTAGGAATCCGAATTATCCGAAAATTCAGATATCTGAATTTTCGGATTCGAATTCGGATAACAATTTTAAAAAATTTCGGTTCGGATATCCGAAAATAATTTTTTAAAGATATCTTTCATAGAAAGTGTTATGAATACAATATATATAAAACATATGGTTTTTATGTTATGTGTTTAGCTCTTTTATTTAAAAATAAAATAAAATAAAACGTATTCGCGTCGTAATTTCGAAAATTATATTTTTTTGACCAAATTTATATATTGTTTCCTAGAAAGTGTTATAAATACAATATATATGAAGTATATAGTTTTTTATGTTATGTGTTTAGCCTTCTTATTTTTTTAAAAAACTAAAACGTATTCGCGTCGTAATTTCGTAAATTACTCAAAAATTGGTTTTTAATGTTTTTTTAATTATTTGATAAAGATGATGTTTATTTATTATATTTTATATATTTAGATTTTAATTTAAAAAATATATTTAGGTTAAAAAAAACCGGATATCCGTTTCACTATTTGAATCCAATTCCGAAATTTCGGATACGGATAGTGAAATCCACTATCCGAAATTTTGGGATATCCGACTTTGAATACCCCTAGGAGATTATAGAGACCTTATAAATGCATTTAATTGCAAACCCTAATCCCCTCCTATTTCCACCGCTACCTTCAAACCGGCCGGATAGCCGCCGCAAGGGCGCCGTACTGCTCCAACCACTGCCGGCCTGCGATGCCGCAAAGGACATTGCCGCTTGCTCCGTCGCCGTTGTTTCCGTGTGCTCCTGGCCGCAGCCGTCATCGTCGACTGTAACATTCGTAAAAATTTGGTCCCACTTTGATCAAACATTAAACCCCGAGGGTCTAATGTGTACTTAGATAAAAGTTCAATGACCAAAAAGTCAAAATCATGATATTTGGATGGTAACTGACCGTCATAGGCCATAACGGTCCATTACGGGTTGAGCAAGGGTGAGACCAAGGGATGACACTCGCCGAGCGACTCATGATTGAGTTTTGATGAGTGAAAACCCTATGACGGACCGTCATGGATCGTAACGGTCTGTCACGCCGCAAAACGCTCAAAATTTGACGCGTGTAATTCCATGACGGTCTGTCACGGTCTCGTAACGGTCCGTCATGCCGCAATCAACCGGCAGCTGCCGCGTGTCAAGTTGACTCGCTAACCCTAAAGAGGTGACGGGCCGTCACCATGCATAACAGTCCGTTATGATATGTTGGTGACGAACCGTCACCTACCATAACGGTCCATCACAACCACCATTTTGCCCTATAAATAGGAGATAAGTCTCCGTCCATTTTCACACATCACAATTCGTCCTTTTTCTGAGTTTTTATCTAGATTTCACTTTCCTAATACGAACCCACTTTCGTTTAAGATCCGGGATAGCCGTTTTAAGTGAGAAACATTGGGAGAACTATGTAGAACCTCCATAAAGAATAAATGTGGCTAAGAATCTGTGTAGAGGTGCTGCTCCAGTAAGAGTACGACTCTAGGAACTCGCAAGAAGCTTTTATAAGCAGGAACTTTGTCAAGGTGAATACATGTTACATTTTAAAAGGCTTTCGAAACCATAAACTGATTTGATTTATGGTCTGACTTGAGTGAACTAATACAACTATTGGTTGCATAAGGTGATTTACTATATAGCATTCAGACCATAGGCTCACGCATAATTATGCATGTGTTACAGATGAAACGCTGTAACGGGGCCAAGGCTATGACTCGAATATTAGCATCACGTAAAACACCTACATAGTATGTGCGTAAGGTTGTGGCTAACATAAAACAAATATCACATGAGAAATTACTTGGTGTAGTAAGTGGTTATACCTTCGACGAAATAGACCGCTGAATAAACTCAAATAGTAAACCAATTATGCGTCATGTACAAGTCTATAGTGTAGTGCTGACGTCAGCATCCTCATCCATCTCTCTTCCCTCTCTCTCTCTCTCTCTCCCCCTCTCTCTCCCTCCCTCCCTCCTTCTCTCTCCATCCCTCTCTCTCCCTCCCCCCTCTCTCTGTCTCTCCCCCTCTCTCCCCCTCCCTCCCTCCCTCTTTCTCTCTCTACATTTCGATATAAGTTTAGTTCAAAAAAGAGTTGCGTGTGATACTGTACAAGTTGTCTAATTACTTACGTACAACGTCGTTATGTATTTTTTTTAACTCTTTAGTTTTTTTAAACGGTTTTGCTTTTGTTTTCTTATTTTCTTTACGTTTAATTTTTTTAACAGCTTTGTTACGGTTTCGTTTTTTATAAAGTTTTTATAATGTTACTAAATATTTCGCTGCAACGCATGGGTTTGCGTAAATGTTTTATTTTTTTATATAAAGTTTCAAATACGTTTATATATTTCGTACACAATAACTTTTTTTAATGGTTTCGTTGTTCTATATATATCTTTAATATTATCAACTCTCTATTTAATGTTTTGGTTTTTTTATGTATTATGTGTTTTAACGTGCCGCTACGTTTGAGTTAACACGCCCAACGCGCATGGCTCTTCAAATACTTTGATTTTTTTTAACGGTTTAGCTTTTTTTTATTGAAGTTTCAAAGCCGTTTGGTGTCCCTTTTTTAGCTTTTTAGAAGACTTTGATTTATTTAACGGTTTAACTTTCCTCTTTTTTTTATAAAATTCAAAGCCGTTTAGCGTCCGTTGTTTAACGTGTCGCGACACGCGGCGAACGCAACGCGCCGGAGTAACTTTCTAGTTTATATATATTTGTTAAATTATGTCAACTCAAAAGTATAAATCTCTATGCCTAAAGAAAACTAGAAAACAAGAGTTGAAACTTCAATAGAATAATTAACATAAACACTTATACGCCGGGGCTGACGCGGTTGTTCATAAGCACATGATCATCTATTAAATGTGATAATATTTATTCATCAAAATTAAATGCATCCGTTACAAGTAGAAATGGAAAACAAAGAGTTCAAATATAACATAAGTTGAATTTAATCTTTATTAAAGCTAGGTTCGAAGTCCTAAGTGATCATGTAGTATCCTCAAACTGGTGCACCTGAAACATGTGAGTAAATATCAACTACGAGTAACATAGGTTTTGACACCAAACAAAGTTAAGTATGGTTTTACAATTCAATATGTTCAAAGCATGTCTAAAGCATAAATGTGAAAACATACAAGGTTCCAAGCGTACAATTCAATCCTGGTAATAGAAAACTAGATACGTAATCCAACTGATTGCTATTTTAAGAAAAAGGGGTAAGATGATACCCATCAAAACCCGCCAAGGTTTTGTGGTAAGTTATAGTTTCGGATTCCCATATAAATGATCATGTTAGGTACTACCTTAGGCTTGGGCTGCAAGTTAATGAATGTACTCACATGAACACATGTAATGGTCACCAGGTAGTTCAAGAAATAAAGCATAAAGATCAAAGCATAAGAACATAGGTATTGAATTGTGTAAGTAAAGCATTTGTAAACATGTTTCACCCCAAAAGCAAAAATAGTAAAAAGGGGCTATGTAAACTCACATTGCAATGAGTAGCTTGAATGTCACACAAGTATGTTGTTTGTTGCACAAATGTTATAGCTAACCACAAGGTTAACCTATGTTTGATGGAATATATGTATCAATGATTTGTACAATGAAATAGGGAATCCTAATGTGCGAGGAGATTGATGTGGGTGTCCTCATTTTAATAATAAAATAATTATTTGAGTTGCAATTAATATTTTATGTAAATCTTTGATAAATAATTGTATTGTAATAAGTGAAAGAATAAATAATGATTTTATTTATTTGTAATAATTATATAAATGTATGAATAAATAATTAGGTTTCTTTTGTTTGTAAATAAATACACAAATAAATAAATGAGTAGTTTTCTTTTATTTGCAAATGCATAAATTAATAAATGGATAAATAAATAAATGAGTAATAATTAGTTGAGTAATTAAATAATTTATTACATAAATAATTGAATAAAACATTTCATTTGATTTATGAAAAATAAATGTTAAAAAAAATAATGATTTAATTAATTGGTAATTAAACCAAAATTTAAAGTATAATAATAATGTTCTAATTAATTAATAATTAAACCATAATTAATTATTAATTAAAAGTATATAATTTTATTTAAATGACCTCATATAATAAAAATAAATTATATAAAAGTTTGTATAAATATTTGCAAAGAAATGGGTTTATAATCATAATCATAATTAGTTGAAAGTGGTTGTTGTACACTAGAATGGTTATCATTCCAGAGTAGTATCTTCAACAGAAAAGTCCCCAGGAAAGAGTTGGTCGGATCAGAACCCCGTCTTTTCCTAACCAGAACTTTAATGTTTGTCAGATAACTACATACTGGTTTGAAATTTACTCTATTTGCATACTTAACCAAGTTCAGGGTGTGTTTGGAAAGTATATGGGCTAAAGTGAAAATATGAGTTTAGAAAAAAAAAGAAATCGAATATTAAATAATTTAATTTAAAAATAAGGAGTTTTAGTAAAAACATGATTTTTGAAATTGAAAGGAACAAGAAAGATCAAACTAAGCTTTTAAATAAAAGCTTTGAATAAGTTTAATTAAAATAGGGCTTTTAATATTGAATAGTTATATGATTTTAACATAAACTTGTTAGGGATCATAGATCTAGCTAGTTATGAGGGATTTTTTGAAAGGAAAGTATGAACAAGCAAGAACATAAGAACTTACTTAGAATGAAATGATTTAAGCTAGAATCTTTCAAAAGATGAGAAGAGCGACCTTTAGTAGCTAGAGAACCCTAGATGATCGTTGAGGTGCGAATAATACATGAGAATAAGGGCTCTATTTATAGGGTAGAATCAGGGGCTTATTCATGAAATTTAATTTGTTATAAGGATTAGGATGCAAAAAAATGAAGAATAGTTTTTAACTTCATAACATATTCTAACTTAAGTGCTTATTAATTTTATGTTTATGACTCCATTTCATCAACATAATTCCTATTTAAAATGTTTGATAAATGTAATTATATACTTATTTGTTTTATTTAAATCTTTATAAATCTCTAATTCATTTATAAGATTTATAACATTTGTTTTTGCATGTTTGTATATATATACATAGCCTAACATGTATGCATTTGTTTAATAGTTTTAGAACATTTATAACCCAAATAAATATGTATTTAATTTGAAAAGAATGCACTCAATATATGTATGTATAAACACTTATGAAATGTAATTGGAAAATAGGACACTTTCATAAATGCGAATCATAAAATAATGAAATTACACTTTGCCAGAAAAATAAAGGTCGGAATTTCCTGGGGATTACATACAACGAGCGAGTGCTAGTCACGAATAAACGCGAACAACGGGTGCGTCGGGTGCAGCTGGACAGAAATCCGCAAGCGGCAGCGGTGGCTGGGGCTGCCAGAAAAACGCGCAGGGGACAGGCTTGATCCTTGCGAGCTTGCGGAATCTCTATTTAATCTCTTTTAATTGCTACCGGGCCCAAAGTCCAATACGCAATGTAAAAGCCCGAACCCGTTTATGTTTTAATAAATGATTAAAACAATATATATTATTTATAAACTAGTATAAATAGTAATAACCGTATAACGAATATATAAATATATATTTCGTCTCGTTAATTATTCATGATTACCGGTTAATCATGTTAAGTGGATTTAATGTTCGTTACCCTAGGTGTAACTCTTACGGGTCATAACTCGGTTAGTAGCGTTAACTAATCGGGCCCGTACATATAATTCAAACAGTCTCCCACTTGGACGGCCTTCGATTAAGTTACTTAACGCAGACAGCCAGCGGTGCTCTAGCTGCACATGGTTGCCCCTAACAAGGTATGACACTTTAAAGTGATTAACCAAAACATCTTGCTATTAGTGATAATTTACTATTGTCGGTCTTCAGAAAGAAAGTATAAGTACAATCTATTTATCTAATGCCAGTCTTACAGATAATATCAGATAGCCTTTCCTTGATGCCTCTATGCTAATTCCTTGCCTTTGCTACAAGAAGCTATATCTTTTCCTAACATACATGCTCAAGTGTGTTAGTTTACGCTGGTGAGTTCTAAGTTTTAGTCAAAAATGTTTTTAACCTCTATCTTATGCATAAATGGTTTTATATGACACGTTTTCAAAACATCACATTAACTTCTTGCACAACATAATATGTATTCTTGCACAACTTATCTTTCTGTGGTCACGTTAACCTCTAAGCGGTCATCACCACTTAATCTGCCATTGCACAATGGGACCCACCATATCCCACAAAGGAATATGACAACCGCTATTCTCTTATGTTGCAAGATATTTTGTGGCATTTGGACAGGCGTGGCAAAATCTTTTCTTTACAGACCATCACGGTACAAAACATTGACATGACAATTTATGCCAAAATTCATTCCCTTCTATGTCAAGATATTAAATGTCAATACATCTGTTCAGTCAAGGTACTTCACAACCATGACTTCTTTCTTTGCCCTTAGAGCATTCTCATCAGGTTCTTTATCCGTATCTTTGTAGTTTAACTAAAAACCATCATTCCATAAAAAAATTGTTTATTTTTAAAACCTCTCACATCTCATTCCTTATCCTTATAATTTTAAAGAAATGGTTAAGGAATTGGTATATTTAAGACTCTAGTGTCCATTTCCTTATAATTTTAAGGATAAAGATAAGGTTTAAAAACCTGATATAAGACCCATTTAACTTAAAAATTATTTTTTTTCCCTTATAATTTAAGGATATGGTACATATACCAATCCTGATGTGGATGCTCTTACCATGGTAAACCATGATAAGTGATAAAACATTTTATGTGTCAAAACCATTTTCTTTCAAAAACCCTTGCTATGGCAAATCATGCCAAAACATATTTCTTTTTAAAATCAGTCCTTACCCTAAACCCTTGTAAAAGTTTCTCTACAATGTATAAAAGAGATTTATATATAGGGTATACCAGTGGCGTGCCCTCCACCCCTTTGATACTTCGTGAATACTTCGTTACATGGTTTTAGGATTTAGACATGTTTCTTATCATAACTTCTTGCAACAACATGGATGTCAGCCCCAAGCATTTAAATCAATGGCATATATCATTCATGTAAAATCTTTCATAACATGCATATCTTGCCTAAAACATTTAAAATATTTAAAAGTGGGCATCATAGAACTCACCTTTAGCGTCCCTTTCTTTCCTTTAATATCTTTATTCTGCTTACAATTACTTAGCTCAAAGCCCTGGATCATTATAATATTACTTAAGCATTTATACCTAGCTTAGTGGTAATAATCAAGTCGTTAGAAAATAGTTGGAACCTTACCTCAGAACTATCTACGGCTTATTGCAGACAAACAACGAGAAACCGGACTTTCTTGAACGCGTACCGAATTTGGGATTGGGTTTCTAGGTTAAGTGTGTGTTTTAGATAGTGTTTTGGTGGGTGTGGATGCATAAAAACGAGCTCATAACACTTCTATTTATAGGTTGGACGAGCACCCTTAGCGGACCGCTAAATGGGTGGGTAGCGGACCGCTACCGCCCAAGGGTCGGCTTATCTGGCGTAGTACCCACGTAGCGGACCGCTAGATCCTGGGTTAGAGGACCACTAACCGGTTTGCGACGTAACGGACCGCTAAGGTCCTCATGACGGTCCGTTATAGGGTTTCCACATGTCAGTTTTCACACACTAGTCAGTTGACGCATGACAGCTCATCATTGTAGCCTTCTTCCACACGTAGCGAACCGCAAAATTTGCCGGTGACGGTCCGCTACCGGCTAAATTTCAGTATTTTTCAATTTTGGTCCTTGAACTTTGGACTCTATGTATTTCAACCCCTTAGGGTTTTACTTTAATTGCCATTTCAGTCCCTCTAACACTCATATTGTGAAATTTAGGGTGTTACACCTTTGCATTAACTTACACCATGCATGGGCTTTAGTCCCATACCTCTTGATGACTTTTGAACTAACTCTTTGCTTAAACCTTTTGTAAGTAGATCCGCAATGTTATCTTTTGACATCACATATTCAATCGTGATAACTCCCGTTGAGATTAGTTTTCGTACCGTGTTGTGTCTACGTCTAATGTGCCTTGATTTGCCATTGTACATTGAGATATTAGCTCTATCAATCGATGATTGACTGTCACAGTGTATAGCCGTCAAAGGCTTTGGTCATTTTGGAATATCTTCCCTAAACTGACATAGCCACTCCGCCTCTTCTCCATTTTTATCCAAGACGATAAACTAATATTCCATCGTGGGTCTGGCTATAACAGTTTTCTTAGATGACTTCCAACCTATAATTGCACCTCCAAGTATAAACACATACCCACTTGTTGATTTAGAATATTTTATATGCGAGATCCAATTAGCATCAATGTATCCATCAATCACAACCGGATCACCGTTATAATGTAGTCTGTAATCTCTTGTGTATCTCAAGTATCTTAGCACCCTTGTTATACCTTTTCAATGTTCAGAAATTAGATTAGTAGTATATCTGATTATATGCTCACATCATAAGCTAAGTCGGGTCTAGTACATGTCATAAGATGCATTAGACTACTAATAATCCTTGAGTACTCTAACTGAGCAATACACTCACCTCTATTTTTTACTTAGATGTTGGGTGGTATCAACTAGAGTTTTAGCTACACTCGTCTCCTCCAAATTGAATTTCTCAAGGATATTGCCCATATAGTGAGATTAACTTAACACAAGACCATTTTGGGTTCTAGTAATCTCTACTCCAAGAATTACGCCCGCTAGACCCAAGTATTTCATGTCAAACCTCATTTTTAACATGTCTTCAGTAGATTTGATCATCTTATCGTAACTCCCAATGATAAGCATATCATCTACATAAAGTCTTTCATGTCAAACCTCATTTTTAACATGTCTTCCCTCACACTCACCCTCACCCAAGTGCGTAATGGTAGGGTGAGGGTGACGAGCTTTGTAGTGTGTGTGAGTGAGAGAGAGGGGGCTAAAATAAGTGTGTGTGTGTGTGTCTCCTTGCCCTAACGCCCGTTAACACCCTCACCTTCCCCCCACCACGCCCCCACTCACCCGGGTTCGACGAGGTGTTTCACGCCCGTGGTGGGTGAGGTGGCACCACGCCCCTCCTCTCACCCTCCCATTATGCACAGTTTTAAAGCTGGCCAAACGAATCTAACGATTGCATGATTTATGTTAACTAATTCAATTAAAGGCGCAAACGGGGTTTAATGAATATTGTTTGTGTGGAAATTGGAACACATATTTTTAAGAGTAAATTACGTTTTTATTCCCCGAGGTTTGGTATGCTTAATCATTTCAGTCTAAAACAAAATCTTTTGACATGTCATGCCCTGACGTTTGAATCATGTAATCATTTCAGTCTATCACACTAACTCTGTTAGATTTTTCTGTTAAATGTATAGGCATTTCAGCCATTTCATGTCTAAGGGACTGTTTATGTAAACTACAAAGACCGTTTATACTTAAAGGGTTGTTTGTGTAACTTTAAAAGCTATTTTATAAAATACATTTTTCTTATAGCATATTTAAAAAAAAATTGTAAAATCTTTTTTTGTTTTATAAAAACGATTTCTTTTTTTCTATTTTGCGTACAATTTAATTTGATAAAAATCACGTTTTTATTAAATTCTTCTTTTTAATTAGTATTACCCAAAAAACTATAGCCCTTTTTCTATCTTTATTAGTTTTATTGCTTAATAAAACACCATTTTTCTTATAGCTTATTTTGTGTTCGTTATATACACGAACATTTAAACGAACAAATATATATGAATGAACACAAAAGAATGAACATAAATGAACGTTCACGCACGTAATGAACGAACAAGAAATGTGTTCATGTTCGTTTGTTTAATTAAATAAATAAAAATTTCTATTCATGTTCGTTTATTTACTAAAGGAACGGACATAAACGAACCTCACGCCAAACAAAAACCATGTTTTTTTTACATTTTTGCAGCAAGTTCTCAGTTAATCGTAATTTGGCATATTAATGTACAATCCTGCAAGCATAACATACAAACAAACAACATACTTGGATCAGTATTAGTGATGGTAGCCACCCCATTAATCCTATCAGCCATAGCCATCTGATGACAATATGTTTTGATCTCGTAAGTCGCATGAGCCACCACCATATCTAGCCCAGAACATGGTTAAGCTTGCAACATCATCGAACAATGCCGACGTGTTACAATTAGAGAAAAGTAACAAAAACGATTGATGATAGTGTGCCCTAATTTCCTAAACAATTGATAGTCGGATATCACAAATGAAAACTAGAAGTCACATATGAACAGAAAAAAAGAACGGGGAGATACAAAAAAGTAGCAATCAAACCGGTGGAGCCGTCGGTTGAACCCGGGTGTGTTGATTGACTAGAGAGGGTGCAAGCCATTAGGCTAGAAGCAATCTTTTTTTACTATTATTTCCTAAACTAAGTTAGATTCCAAAACGCCCCAAAACCGGGTACATCTCATAGTTGCTACAAAACATGTAAACATAGTTCTTAAACTGAAATTAGAATGACTATTAAAGTGGATGTCTTGTTCAAAACATTCAAAATCCACATTGAATTAAAACTTAAATAAAACATTGTTCAAGATAAACTATCATAATAGGAAATGCCAGTCTTCGGAGTTGCAACCCGACAGTCCATGCTATCGAGCCCTCACAGCTTCTTTCATTTACCTGTCATGCATACTAAAAAGTCAACTAACGCCGGTGAGTTCTATCTTTACTTTAAAAAGAAACTGTAAAAACTTTATATCTTTAAGGTAGCTTAGTTTTATAAAAATAAGATAAGCTTTCTTTCTAATACGTCTTAACAAAACTTTCTCTGTACTTTAAAACTTTACAACGTCACAATTTATAAATCGTTTCGTTACTATCATTTGTTAAAAACTCTATTTTAAGAAAAACCAATAAAGGTATCCATTTCTGCTTCTGTCATTCTTTCTTTCACTTGTAAATACAAGTGGCTTTCACACATAACGAACCATTGCCCAAGGACAAAGTTCTTTTCTCGTTTACACTTCAGGATAAGACTTTTCTGTTTTGCTCACACCTCAGGGTGAGACTTCCTTTCTCACTTACACCTCAAGGTAAGACTTTGTTTGCTCACACCTCAGGGTGAGACTTCTTTGCTTGCTTACACTTCAGGGTAAGACTTTAGTTTATTCACACCTCGGGGTGAGACTACTACTTTAGCTGTGCTTGCAAGGCTTTCCATTTTACTCTACTATGCAACTATACCAAAACACGTAATCATTTCACAGAACACATAATGTAGACAAATATCACATATTATTACATAAGCATACAACATGGCATCCGTCACTGTTAAGCGGTACCGAGGTACTGCTTCTCTATCATTCTTTACTTTCTTTAAAACAATTATTTTAAAGACAGTTCTATACTCTGCATCTATTTTCTTTCTCTTTTATAAAAATACAATTTTTATAAAATAATACTTTGCCTTTCAAAACTCTGTATAAGTATGCATGCCAGCCTAAAAACATAAGAAAAATGGACAATAGAAACTCACCTGATAAGCTATCATCTACATACTATTAACTGGTCCAAGAGGCGTCACTCACAATCTGAACTGGCGATTAACAAAACATTAATTCTACACTTTCTACTAAGTCATCGAAACTATGGTCTCAGCGAAACTAGGTCTCAACGAAACTATGGTCTCAGCGAAACTAGGTCTCAACGAAACTATGGTCTCAACGAAACTAGGTCTCAACAAAACTATGGCTTCGGAGAAACTAGGTCTCAACAAAACTAGGTCAGTTTCACTTTCTTGTTAGTTTCGCCTGGCAGAAACCCTAGTTTCTGCATGAAGATGGCGTCCAAGCTCTCATGCGACCAAGACCCGAACTTTCTACGTTCAAAATGTTGGTTTAACCCTTGCAAGTCCAGATCTATGGTCTGTTTTCCATTTGACACGTAAAAATCTGTCCTTTTTTGTGAAAAAAAACCCAAAAACCCATTTCGAACAAAAATTCAGATTTAGGACGATTTGTTACCTGTTGATGACCGAATCTTCTTGCCTTGTAGACCCGAGATGATTATCAACGATCTTGGAGCTCCTTGAAGCAAGAACCGACTTTCTCTCTCTACGTCCTCTTACCCTCTCTCTTTAGAATTAGTGCAAAATGATGAAAAATGAAAAGGGGATGGAGGTGGTGGCTAGGTTAAGCCCCCATACTCTTCCTTTCATCTTTCGTAAAACATCATTTTAGTCCCCGCCTTTGCGTTTATTCTTTTCCAAAAATATTTATTAAATCGTCGGTTTTCTAGACGTTACAGATTCCCACGTATTACACGGGCTGAATCATGAAACGAATAAAATAAATAAAAATCTTATATGTTAATAAATTATTAGTAGATTTTAGAGGGCCATAGTTAGCAGATAACTTAATTTTATTGGATTTTTGTGAAAGAAAATGTCAATCTAAATCCTATGTTCATTACTTATTTAAAAAAAAAGAAACCTTTGTTTTATTATGTTGATATTAATCAAATATTAAATGATGATGGAATATAAATTTATTATGATATTGAATTATAAGAAATAACTTTGTTTTCTAAAATAATGGACTAGAATGTTTTAGGCGAAAAAATATAAATGGAGGGGCTCTAGAATTACGCCACGTGTCCCCTAAGATTTTTATTTATTAAGAAGTATAAATAATATATAATAGATTATATATATATATATATATATATGTGTGTGTGTGTAGCGTATGGATGTGTTTTAACATAAATGAAACACTTATATAGTAACAATTCATAATATTCTAAAAAATAAAAAAAATTAACACCTCTAAATCTTATAAAATTATAATGAATTAATTACATTTAATTATAAATAATATATTTAAAAAATAAAGTTATTGGTCAACCAAAATTTATCATACATTTAATGTTTAAAATTTAAAATCATAAGAAATATAGAAACATTTATATGGTATTTAATCAATTTAGGAGTTTTAAAAAAATAAATTAATATAGATAATTGGAAAATGTTTAGGCGGTATAACAAAGTTCTAGAGGCTATAGAATGATAACACGTAACACCTCAAAACCTTAATTTATTATAATTAATAGATAATTTGTATATAATATGTAATGCATTGATAAAAAAAACTATTTAAATTAGTCTTCGTAAGGTTGATAAGTCTATACTATATAATAAATAAAGGTTTTGGTAAGACACTTGTCACTCTCATGTGTATACTTAACATTTTTTTCTCGCCTCTCTCTCCTATTTAATTATAAAAATTTCTTTAATTTTTTTTAGAATTTTTGTTTCCCGCCTTACTCTCCTATTAAATAAGATTTTTATAAAACTTTTTTATCTAAAAAAACTAGGTTTGTTCATAAATATTTTTATAATTTGATCAATTTTTTCATTCTTTTTATAAAACGTTTTTAAAAAATAACTATATAACGTTTCTATTTAGAATTTTTGTTTCCCGCTTTACTCTCCTATTAAATAAGATTTTTATAAAACTTTTTTATCTAAAAAAAATTAGGTTTGTTCATAAATATTTTTATAAGATGAGATGGACTTGTTGCATTGCCTGGACTGGATCCGACATGAGATGAGCCGACTCTGGAGTCCATGTATCAAAGATTGGTCACTCACTAGTGTTGAGATGGACTTGTTGCATTGCCTGGGTTAAATCCATTGGGCAAAAGGAATTCTAGGCCTCAAATCCTGGCGGTGGGCTTGATGGGCCTGATGAAGAATAAGATGTACGATGGGCAGCGTCAGTTGACAGTAGGCCCTTGAACCCTTGTTTCTTAGAAAAATTGTTTGAATCTTGATCCAAGCGAAATTATTAGAAAATTAAACGGGTTAAAAGTGTATATTATATAGTATGAATGGTGAAAATGAAATTTAATTTTTTTTTCGAATTGCCACTTATCACCCCCACTGGGGGTACCATTCCCCTTAATCCTCATTAAATAGTTAATAATGTATAGTATCTATTAGAAATGGGTTTTGTTTTGGCAAGACAATTGGTTGTCTCAAAGGTCATTACGGTCTATCTTCCCAGCATTTTACGAGGTCGAGGTAGACAAGATGTGTATGGTGGAAGATCGTATTCAACGTAGAGATGATTCTGTAACTTGGAATTGGTAGTGGAAACACAATCTGCATGGCAACTCAGAGGCAATCAAATTAAACTTTTCTTTTTGAACGGCAAACTATGCCTATTCCTAAAATCTACACCACTTGTCTCGAATGAGACTTGAACCTTTGCCACTTAGGAGAAGGACACCAACGTAATACCTTGATATCATTCACCAATGCAATCAAATTAATTGACTGTTGCAATCTTATACAACCATACATATTCTCAGGGGCACTTGTAGACCACATTCTGGTCTAGTGTAATTTTGCAAAAAGAGTATGGGACCAAACTATGGTATGGTGCAACATCGCCACATCAATGGGAAGCAAGGTACAAGAGATTCTTGACTTCGCGAAGTCAATAGACGCATCCAAGCCGATAAAGAAGTTAACTCATCTGATTCTAGTCAGGTCATTATAGTTGATTTAGAAAGCTCGAAATGATAAAGTGTTTAACAACAAAAACAACATCCGACAAAAGTTGTAGAAAAGATAAAATCAATCACTTTCTTATGGGTGAGAAATCGAGCATTTGAGCTAGAGCTATAACCTATAATGGTCCCTTTGGTGTTAATTTAGAAAGCTCGAAATGCTTTGTTATTTTCACAATGTGTAAACGACATTTGTGGCCTCTTAGCAGTGGCGAAGCTTGAAGAAAAACGCGAGGGGGGGGATTTTTTTTCTTATTAGGGGGGCCGGAACTATAAAATTTTCGGCCAAATACATATAAATTAACACTACGAAGCGAAAAATCGGCCGAATACGTATAAATTAACACTACTAAGCGAAAAATCAGGAGGGCCCGCCCCCCGGGCCCTCACTAAGCTTCCCCCATGCCTCTTAGTCTATTCTTGTTTTAGCGTCTTGATAGTCCTTTACTTTATAAAATTCTTGTCATTCAAAAAATAAATAAATAAAAGGGATTAGTGAATATTTTATTTGTTTAACGAACCCCAAAAACAACCCCCTACCCCAAATCGATCACACTATTTTTTTTAAAATTAAATTCTTAATGAAAATTATCTTTCTGTTTAAAATGAATTTTTTCTATTTTTATTTTAAAGTTCTTTTAAAATTAACCTTTTTATTTCACTTTCTTAATAAAACAGTTTTTTAATTTTAATATTTTTAAAAAAAATGCTTTTTTGAATAATCTTTTTTTTCCTAAAAATGTTTACTTAAAAACATGGTTGTAAAAATCGCTAGGCGCTAGTCGGGCGGTGGGGTGGGGCCTAGGCGGGATTAATCGGGGCCTAGGCGGGATTAATCGGGGCCTAGGCGGGATTAATCGGATTGGAATTTTTATATGTAATTTTCAGTTTTTTATATATATACACACATTTTTATATGTAATTTTCAAAATTATATATATACACACACACATTTTTTAAAGAAGCTGAAAATTACAAGAACTAAACTGAAAATCGCCGGAAATTTGCCTGAAAGTCGCCGGAAACTCGCCGGAATCTCGCCGGAACCCTACCGGAATATCACCGGAAAAACGGGAAGTGGCCGATTTTTTGCCGACTAGGTCTGCCTAGGCCCGCCTAGACCCGATTTTGACCCAATTTTTCCGATTAGCGATTTTTAGTCCGATTTGGCCAAAATTAATCCTCGACCCGCCGCCTAGCGACTAATCGGTGCCTAGGCGCGATTTTTACAACACTGCTTAAAAATATAGTCTTTAGATAGGAACGTTTCATATTATTTTTTATTTTTAACCCTTTTTTAAATTAATCTCTTTTTTCCCATTTTTTTTTAGTAAAAAGCATTATTTTAAATCTTTTAATAAAATTTCTCTTTTTGAATTAAAAAAAAAGAAAAAAAAATGGACTTAGATGTTTGAAAATTGAGAGAGAGATAATGATAAAAGGAAAAAGAGTTCTATTTGTTATTACTTTTTTAATAAGATCTAGATTTTCTATGATAAATACACGTCTTGAGAACTACTTGTTATATCTAACCTCTCAAAACATTAAATCAATTTTTTTTCTTTTATATTTTTTGTTGTTTTTTATTATGTATTGTTATTAGTATTAAATGCTTAATGAAGTTTTTCTTTATTTTTTTTAATTTTTGGTTTATGTAGTGCGTAAAAGTAATAAATTTGTTTACCTCTTACAATTACGTAAAAATAATTTATACCCAAGACTTATTAAAATGGGGAGGTCTTGGGTTCAAGTTAGAGGTAAACAAAAAAACCGGAATTGCCCAAGGAACCGGAACCGACCCTACCCGTAGGGTCTGGATAGGTTCCAATATTTCTAGTCAAAACCGGTTCTAAAAATACCCTACACCGGTTCTGTCCAGAACCGGTTCTACCAAGAACCGGTCATATATATATTTTTTTCAGAAAATAAATATAATTTAATCTGGTCATGAAGGAGATTGATAGAGATATGAGAAGTCAAACCATGCTAATTGTTCTTTAATTGGTGATTCAGTCAAAACTGATGGAACTGCATCTGGAATATATGTTTAACTATGCTAAACATTTATCTATTTTATTACATTTTAAGTTTTTAGTGTTATTGGACTTTTTAAGTTAGCTATTTATATGTTTAATTAATGTATTTATATGTTTAACTAAGTTTTTCGAATAGCCGGAAATAGGTTCTTGAAATACCCGCCTTGAATTACCGGAACCAGTTAGAACGGAACCGGAACCGGTTCTTGAATACCCGGAACCGGTACATAGGGTCCGGTTTTTCAACCAAGAACCGGACCTGGAACAGGAACTAGTAAGAACCGGAACCGGTTCTTGAGAGTACCTGATTTGTGCACATCTAGTTCAAGTCCCATTTGTGACAAAAAAAGGTTCCAGGTTGGGCCAGGAGGTTTTCTCACTTATGGTGGGTTTCCTCCTGAGAGAGGTGGAGATGATTGGGTGGGTCAGTGATCCAAATTGCCGTTAAAAAAAAGTATATAAGTTTTTTACTATAATAAAAACAAACTGTAGAAAAACAATATATAATATTCCCATCTATAAAAATATAAATCTATTTGAAGTATGATGGTTACAAACAAGTTGGATATTTACATTTCGATTACGTTTTAATTAAGAAAATCTTATTACATAATCTTTTATTAAAAACACTTATATTGAAAGGGAAAAAATTTAACATTGTCACAAAATATTAAACAACGATTTTTGAACTGAAATCTATCAAATGAATTGTATGCATTTAGTTGACAAAATAATATGCTTAAAGTAAACGGCGGCAACAGAAGTAGTAGTGTCAGCAGTGACAACGGTTGTGGTATTCATGATGCGGCGAAGCATGGAGAGATTCCAATCCTTTTATTGAAAACCTTCATTATATGTGAAGGTAGAATTCATTTCCTGGAACTTATTTCAATTTCAATTCCAATCAAACATGTTATCCTTTGAATTCCATATTCGTAAAGAATAGAATTCAATTCCAATTCCATTCAAGGATGTTAACACATAAATCGACAAATTTTCGATCTTTGTAATGCCATAAATCAGAAATCTAACAATCGTCTTATTGAATGAAAGCTTATTAAAAGAATACGCGCCTGCCCGAGGCCAATGCTTTCAGTAGAAACATACATGGTTTGTTCATCGATAAGCACGCACCATGCTTTTACTCATGAATTTAGTAGATCAAAAATGTCGGAAATTTGGTTTGTGTAAATATCTGGTTGGATATGATTCAAGGGATCTTGGAGCGTCGACTGGCTTGTCACGCCTGCAACCATCACCAACATGTTCATATATGTGACTACTTAACATCTAAAGCTAAGTAGAAAACAAAACTATATATAATTAAACGGGTATAAATATTTACTTAGCTACCTGAAAGAACAAGTAGTGTTTTGCACCCAGCATTCTGTCCAAATAAAATATCGGTATCTAATCTGTCACCAACCATGCACATTTTAGCCGTTGGAATCTTGTATCTGCAAAGCCAAGATTCAAGTCAACTTACACATACCATAAACGCATCTGGCACGCCTCATGTAGTTCTAGGTCAAATTTGGTCATAGTAAGGGCCCATAGGAGGTTTATATGTAGAAATTATAAAAGGTTAGTTGATATGTAAAATAGACGGGAGAGATGCAGCTTTTGGTTGTAAATAAAGCTTATTTGATTGTACATAGACCTGTGCCTCACATGCGCGCGCTTTTTAAAACCAAAATTTCAATGGATGATTGAGATCTCCCTCCCTTTTTTATGTCTCTTTCACTCCATGAATCGTGATCATCCCCTGCTTCTGTTTGCTCCATGGTCATAGGCCAAAAAACAGTTTCTTTCGTTCCTAATTATTTAATGGTTCTTATTTGAACTCACCCAGTCACCCCTACCATAACCTCATAATATAAACAGTTAATTTTAGAGTTCAATACATACTGTTTCTGTAAAAAGTCCATCAGAAAGGTTGAAGGTTTTCCAACTACAACAGGTTCTTTCTGTGTTGACCCACAGACAGCCGCAACCATACACCCAGCCCCTGGAAAATCACAAAATCCATATACATGTCTTCATAATATTTTCCACATATTCTGAATTATTTAACTATGTGATTGTAACTGCCACGCGCGTGCACTTACCTGGCCATTCTTGCAGATCAGTCATATTGCCAGTGGCATCGCGGTTGGTAGCAATGAAAATGCACCCTGGATTCTCGCGAATGCAAAGAGTTGCATACCTGCACCAAATTTTTGAATTATTTAATTTTCAACCAACTCATTTGAAACAAACAACTACTAAATGAAACATCTTACTGTAGTTTGTAATAATTTAAATACGGGTCAAGTCCAACCACAACTGCTCCAACCTGCCATTATAAATTAAAAACTTACCATTAATCCTAGAAAATGTTTACACTAACTTGTTACAATACACTCTTACATTCTTATCGTGCTCGAAGAGAGTATTCGCTTTAAGCTGCACAGTCTTGTTCCTGTCTTCCTGCAGAATCATATATATATAAATTTCAAAACAGTTATCATTTATATATCTAAAAATTAAAAAGGGGGGGGGGGGTTAGGCTTACAGGACCACCCAGCCCAGTAAAACCAGCAAGTTTGAGCTCTTCTAATATACCGTCTCCACCGATTACATACACCTGTATCAGAACGTAAACTACTCAAAAACTTCAAAAAGAAATGGCAAATTGGATTTTAATAATCCAAACTATGACTCATTGGTCGATAATAATCTATACTGACAATTTGACCAGTAACAGTCCTAACTTTTACTTTCACTTTCATTGTCAAGAGCAATCTGGTAGCATAATGATCACATATTTACACTTGATTTCGGTCACAATGATGATCATGAACGAAATAAAGATGCGTACAAGCGAAATCGTGTAGAAATCAAGTGTAAATCTACGATGATTATGCTACTGGGATTGCTCTCAACAACGAAAGCGAAAGTTAGGACTGTCACCGGTCAAATTGCGAGTATAGACTATTATCGGCCAATGAGTCATAGTTTGTATTATCAAAATCCAATTTGTCAAAAGAAATTTATAATATTAACCGTGTAATAAAAGAACTTGCAAATATGGACCTTCTTTTCCGGAGGAAATTCATTGACTTTCAAGTACATTGCAGCAGCAAATGATGAAGAAAATATCTCCTCCTGCAACCACTTGGAGTGTCAAACGGGTCGGATAACCGGTCAAAATAGGTTTGGAGCAAAATATGTTCCGGTCAAAACTAGGAGTTCTAAAATCTAAACAAGTATCATTTATGTTCGGGTCAAAACAGGTTCTGACTAAAATGGGTTCGGTTGAAACGAGTAACAAACAAACAAACAAACCTCAGTAACTTGGATTCCAAGGGATTGGAATTTGTGGGCATATTGTTTTCTAGACTTTGATGAATTGTTGGTCACGAAAACCAACTTCTTCCCCTGTAATAACCAACCATTATTAATGTTAATTTGACAAAATATATGTACACTTGGGTTTACCTTTGACCTAAGCATCTCCAATGTTTGTGGAACGCCATCAATGAGTGTATCTCCCTTCCAGATTACACCTAATCATTAAAATATCTGAATTCATATAATCCTTACAAATTAGGCGGAAATTGAAATGATAAAGTGAAAACAAACCATCGCAATCGAAGAGGAAACAATCGACAGAATCTAAGAGGCTCCGAACGTTGAGGAGAGATAATGGCTGGCAAGATGTCGTGGATCTGTCGTCGCCCATGATTCCCGATGGAGAGGAAGAAAGAATATGTTGGAGAAAAGCTGATGAAAAGTGTTGTGTAGGTTAATTCACCACTCACAAGCGAATACGAATATTCCGTCTTCTTGCAATTTAAGCTATTTGCGTAAAATTACTTAAATGACCTTATAGAACATTTAGCATGGGTAATAAGACGATATTCGGGTATGAGAGTGTGTATATAGTTAGATTTTAAAATTTTTATGGGTATGGTATTAGATCATACTGTTTCAGTTATCCCAAACATACATTGGCGTTTACCAGTACCTAGGGTTGTAGATGAGCCGACTCGTTTATCTTAATGAGTTGAAATGTTGAGCTCGGGCTCGGCTCGTAAAAAACTCAAGCCAGCTCGTTTATTTTTTTAATTTTTTAAGTTTTATTTTTTTTACACGTATTGATATAAAAAATAAATAAATAAATAATTTTTTTTAACATATTTTCATAATGCAGAATTTATAATCAAATGCATAACCAAGTTTTAATAATTGCTTGTTTGTCAAATCTTCAAATAAAAACATAAAAATAATATTTTTAATGCATTCATAATGCAGAATTTATAATCGAATGCATAACCAAGTTCTATTAAGCTCATTAACCGGATACAACTTTTAAAAGAATATGAAACCAACACCAACTTAAAACGTGGATCTAAAATAGATAGAGATGAGCATTTGGTACCGCGTACCCATACGGTACCGATACCGTACCGATAGATTAGGTACCCACTTTTCCAGAAATTTGATATCGGTATTTTCGGGATGAACATTTTGTAACAAGTACCGGTACCATACTGAACCGATACCGTACCGATAGCTTCGGTATTCAGTACCTACTTTTTTAGAAATTCAGTATCAGTATTTTCGGTACCGATACCATCTAGAGATGAATATTTTGTAACGAATACCGATACTGTACCGATAGATGCAGTACGGTATTCGGTACCCAGTTTTCCAGAAATTCGGTATAAGTATTTTCGCTACCGGTACGGTACCGATCTCATCCCTAAAAATAGATACAATTAACATAAGCACCCCAACTTCCCCTAATACTTCTCAAACTTTTCATACATCGACACACTCATGTTGTTTAAGAAAGTATCATCTGAGTTCTACTTCTAGGAAGAATATGAATATTATGGCTAGGGTTAGATATTAGATAATTATTGTTTATTCAGTACATCTTTTTGAATATGTTTTTATTAAAAATTGCCATAATTTAGGTTTATAATATATATATATATTAAAAATTATGCTTTATTTTAAACAAGCCAAACGAGTGAGCCAACGAGCCATCTAACGAGCAAGCTACGAGTCGAGCTTACCTTAGCTCAGGCTCTGCTGGTTTACAAACGAGGCGATTTCAATCGATCTGCGAGCTTTTTGAACAGTATACCCGGACCATACCTTTAAGCATTTCCTTTTTATTTTCCTTTGCCCTTGGGTAATGGAGTAATATAATAATCCACCGAATTTGTAGTTTTATATTTTTATTTTCTTGGGTAATAAAATTATATGAAAATTAAAATAGTAAAAATATACATGGGAATTCCAACATGTAAATTTTAACAAATTAACAGTTAAACCAGATACCCTACGTAAAATGAGTAATCGGGTCCCCAATAGATATGTGACATGGTTTTACAATTGAATATAAGACTGGAATTATCAATGCACATCTTATTATCATCCTTAAGATTGACAAAGTTTTTTGGAAAGAAATTGTCAATTAACAAAGACATACATACACTATCTATTAAACGAAATGAAAAAATATATATTTTGACAGACATAGTTGAAATAGTGTTTTTAGGTGGTTTTCGGTTGGGACGTTTGATCGTGATTTAGAGCGAGAGGTCGAACTACTTCTATGTTCATTTTCTAGGTGATATCGAGTCTACATTGATGGTTTGGTTTTAAGCAAACTAGAGAATGGTAGCTTAGAATGTTTCTATTTCCCTACATCAATCACAAATGTTTCTCTTTTTCTTATGTTTCTCTTTATTTGACTGTAAGGGCCAAGAGTGTGGTATCGGTTTCGGTGTGGGTGTAGTACCATCTCAGCCGACCCTACTGAGGTACACTACACCCACCATCATTGGTTTATGTACGGTTTAAGGGTGCATTGATGATCGTCGTTTTAGTCATGCAAAAACCTAACAAACCTAGATAGCTAGGGCAAGTAAGGTATCGTATCCGCAAAGGAGCACATGGTCAGTGTTATACGTTTCGCTTGATTGTCTATACTTGTTAAATGAAGATCAAGTTTATTATTTCTATACTTTGTTCCTAAAGTGACAAGTGCTCAATAGTTAAAGGTTGATGCTGTCTAAAAGTTCAGGGGGCATACTTGCCAAATTCGTCTCGAGTTTCAACGACCTGCTTGGAAGTTGTTAAGACTGATTTGGGGATTTAGGGTTAGTAAGTTCAGTCAATTAGATTCGCTCTTGCATTCTGTTTTCATTACTTCTTGTTTTCTTTGGTTGAAATCTCAATTTGATTTCCGATTGTAATCGTTTGATTAGTTGATAATAAAGTCCATAATCGTTTGGTGTGATTCGTGTTCTTCATTTCCGCTATGAGATCATTTGGTGTAGATATTATCACAATTGGTATCAGAGCTCGTGTTAACGGCTCAATTCAAAGATCTTAGTGAACACGGTGGAGGTTATTGATTCAATATGGTACCAACTAAGTTCGAGCTCGAAAAGTTCGATGGGAAAAATGATTTTGGGCTCTGGAGGTTAAAGATAAAGGCGCTTCTTGTTCATCAAGGGTTAGTCGATGCGCTTGCCGGTGAAGCACGATTGCCGAAGAACTTATCAGAGAAGGAAAGGAAAGAAAAAAATGAAGAAGGCACATAGTGCCATAATTCTTAGTCTCGGTGACCGAGTCTTAAGAGAGGTATCCAAGGAAACCACTGCGGCAAGAATTTGGTCCAAGCTTGAAGGAATGTACATGACCAAATCCTTAGCCAACCGACTGTACTTGAAGATGAGGTTATACACATTTCATATGGTGTCTGGGAAGACCCTTGAGGATCATACGGATGAATTCAACAAATTGGTATTAGACTTGGAAAATATTGATGTATTTCTGGATGATGAAGACCAAGCCATCATATTCTTGACATCATTGCCACAAACCTATGAGCATTTTGGGGATACACTAATGTATGGGTGAGAAACTTTGTCCATGGATGAAGTTATGGCTGCTCTCAACTCTAAAGAGCTGAAGAAGAGAACCGATGTCAGAGATGAAGGTGGGGAAGGCTTATTTGTGAGGGGTAGATCAGAGCAAAGGAACCCTAAGACTAAAGTGGGTTCAAGATCCAAGTCTAAATTCAAAAGGAAGTGATATATCTATAATTATAATAAGCACCTTAAGAGGGATTATCCGGATAAAAGAAAGAAGAAAGGTGAACCAGGAAATTCAAGAAACTTTGGAAATCAAGTACATAATGAAGAAGCCTCTGATGGTTATGATAGTGCTGATGTGTTGGTGGTCACTCAAAGTGGTAGAAAAGAAGGATGGGTAATGGACTTTGGCTGCTACTTTCATATGACACCAAAGGCAGAATTTTTTAAAGATTTGAAAATGGAAGGCATGGGAACTGTCAAGCTGGGAGATGACAGAATCTGCAGAATCCTTGGTAGTGGGTCAGTCATGTTCAAACTCCATAATGGCACTGAAATGATCTTGGTTAATGTAAGGTATGTTCCTGATTTGAAAATAAGTTTAGTGTCCATGGGTACATTTAAAAGGGCTAGGTACCATGTTAGTTTAAAGAATGGTAAATCAAGAGTAATTAGAGGCTCTATGGTGGTATTTTCTGGTACTAGAAAGGAGAATAACATATACCTACTAGATGGGGAGGTTGTAGTAGGGGATGTGTCAGTGGTGACAAGTAGTCAAGAAAGTGTGGCTTTGCTATGGCACAAAAGGTTGGACATTAGTCACCAAGGCCTTGTAGAGCTAAATAAGTAAAGGGTGTTGGGTGAAGTTAAAAACTGTGATATAGAATTTTGTGAGAATTGTGTACTTGGTAAATCTCAGAGAGTTAAGTTCAACAGAAGTGTGCACACAACAAAGGGATTACTTGATTATGTTCACTCTGATTTATGGGGTCCTGCAAGAACCATGTCCTTAGGAGGTTCATATTATTTTCTATCAGTCATAGATGATTACTCCAGAAGAGTTTGGGAATATGTATTAAAAGGAAAGGATGAAGCTTTTGGGAAATTTAAAGAGTGGAAGACTCTTGTTGAAAGGCAGACTGAAAGAAGGGTGAAGAAACTCAGAACTGATAATGGGTTGGAGTTTTGTAATGGGGAATTCAATAGGTATTGTAGAGAATATGTCATTTCTAGGCATCTAACTGGTCTAGGTACTCCATAACAGAATGGATTGGCGGAGAGGATGAATATAACTCTAATGGATAAAGTCAGGTGCATGTTAGCCAGTTTTGGAATGCCAAAGAAATTCTGGGCTGAGGCAGTCACAACTGCTGCATACCTAGTGAATAGGTCTCCATCTAATGCTTTGAACAAAAGAAATCCAATGGAAGTTTGGTCTGGCCATCCACAAGATTACACTACTTTAAGGGTGTTTAGGTCTTTAGCATTTGATCATAACAATCAAAGGAAACTGGAACCTAAAGCAAAAAGATGTGTGTTTCTAGGTTACCCTAAAGGTGTGAAGGGTTATAGGCTTTGGAGGTTGAATAATCCAAAGGCTATAGTAAGCACGGATGTTGTGTTCAAAGAAGATACTTTGTACAAGGATCTGCTAATGAATAAGGATAAAAGCCCTAATAATGATATTTCAGAGGAAGTTTTGATTGAGGTGAAACAGAGTGGTAAAGATGAGATTAATGTAGAGGCTGAATCAAGTAATAGTTAGGGAAAGGCTGAACCGGAATAAAACTTGGCCAGAGACAGACCTAGAAGGAATGTAATACCTCCTATAAGGTATAGAGATGGTGATAATATCTCTGTAGTGGCCTTTGTAACAACAGAATAGGAAAGTGTATTAGAGCCTATTACTTATGAAGAGGTTATATGTTCTGAAGATAAAGATAAATGGGTCATGGCTGTGAAAGATGAAATGGAGTCTTTGCATAAGAATGCCACATGGGAACTTGTAGACAGGCCTAAAGGTCAGAAATTTGTAGCATGTAAATGGATTTTCAAGTTGAAAGAAGGTGTTCCAAGAGTTGAAGGACCTAGGTACAAGGCTAGGCTGGTGGCTAAAGGGTTTACACAGAGGGATGGTGTGGACTATACAAAGATTTTTTTCACCAGTTGTCAAGCATACTTCAATAAGAGTCATGCTATCTGTAGTTGCCTCTTTGGATCTGGAATTAGAACATCTTGATGTTAAAACTGCATTTTTACATGGGTACTTGGATGAAAAGATCTTAATGGCTCAGCCTTTGGGCTTTGTGGAACAAGGGCAGGAGGATAAGGTCTGTCTAATTAGGAAGTCATTGTATAGCCTGAAGCAATCTCCTAGACAATGGTATAGAATATTTGATGACTATATGGTTTCTCATGAGTTTAATAGGAGAAACTATGATAGCTGTGTGTATTTCAGGGAATATGCTGAAAATAAGTTTGTTTATCTTCTGCTTTATGTTGATGATATGCTGGTGGCTTGTGATGATAAAGGGGAAATTGAAAGTACCAAACAGTTACTGATGAAGGAGTTTGATATGAAACAGCTGGGCGAGGCTAAAAAGATCCTTAGGATGGAAATATTCAGAGATAGAAGTAAGAGGCTGTTTAAATTAATACAAAGCTCTTGCTAAAGGTGTTGAAGAATTACTCCATGGATGAGAGTAAGGAAGTGAAGACTCCACTGGCACAACACTTTAGGTTGTCCAATCAAGATTCTCCAATTAATGATGAAGAAAGAAAGAGAATGCAGAATGTTCACTATGCAAATATTGTAGGCAGTCTTATGTATTTGATGGTCTGTACCAGACCTGACATAGGGTATGCTGTGAGTTTAGTGAGTAGATATCTTGCTAATCGAGGTAAAGGCCATTGGGAAGCAGTTAAATGGATCTTGAAGTACTTAAATGGAACCAGAAATTGTGGGTTGATCTATAAACATTGCTCTGAAGAAGAAAGTTTGATACTTGGGTATGTAGACTCATATTATGCTAAAGATTTGGATAGGGGAAGATCATTTTCTGGTTATGTTTTCAAGGTATTGGGGAATGTGGTGAGTTGGAAGGCAACACTGTAGCATGTAGTAGCATTATCTACTAAAGAGGCTGAGTACATAGCCTTGACAGAGGCAGTTAAAGAAGCCCCGTGCCCGTGGTTAAAGGGGTTTGTGCAGGAATTAGGAATTGGTGTCACAGAAGTAATTGTTCTTTGTGATAATCAAGGAGCAGTCCAATTGTCTTTGTGATAATCAAGGAGCAGTCCAATTGTCTAAGAATAGTATGTTTCATGAGAGAACTAAGCATATAAATGTGAAGTTGCACTTTATTCGAGATGTGGTGAATACAAAGGAAGTTCAATTGAAGGAGGTTGATTCTTGTGATAATGCGGCTGACATGTTTACTAAGTCTTTGTCTGGATCTGTATTTGACCGATGTCTTGATGAGTTAAGAGTTGGTTGACAGTTGGTACTTGATCTTCAAGGTGGAGATTGTTAAATGAAGATCAAGTTTATTATTTCTATACTTTGTTCCTAAAGTGACAAGTGCTCAATAGTTAAAGGTTGATGTTGTCTGAAAGTTCAGGGTGCATACTTGCCAAATTCGTCTCAAGTTCCAACGACCTGCTTGGAAGTTGTTAAGACTGATTTGGGGATTTAGGGTTAGTAAGTTCAGTCAATTAGATTCGCTCTTGTATTCTGTTTTCATCACTTCTTATTTTCTTTGGTTGTAATCTCACTTTGATTAGTTGATAATAAAGTCCTTAATCGTTTGGTGTGATTCGTGTTCTTCATTTCCGCTATTGAGATAATTTGGTTTAGATATTATCACAATACTAAACCTAATTAACTAAGTTCTCTAACTTTGAACTCTGAGTGGTGGTTTGATTTCAAAAACTATTGAGACTAACTTGAAATTAAAATTGAATTGTAAAAATTATTGGAAAACATATCACTCTCGAGTATTAGATTTATGACACACTTCGTGTAATCTAATTACTACCACTTTGGAATTCACATAGACATAAATTAACCGACTTAAAAGATAAGTAGATGGAAGACTACTTAATCTGACTGTGCTGACCAGATGATATGAAATTGAACAATAACACAGTTAAGATGTTATCAAAGCAACTTCCAATCAAATTCAAATAAACAACCACGTAGCAATTGTTAATGATAAAAACTAATGATTGATGGATTAGTAATTGAATATATAGAAAATAACTGTTTAAATCAAATAAGTCAACCTATAAAACCGAGAATCAAACTGTTGATTTATAAAGGAATTGTGACCAAAAGTAAATAGAAACTAAGGTGAACACGGTTGTACCACTAACCCTACACCCGGGGTTAAACAATTAGCCAAACATAATAATAACAAACTCAGATACTGTCATTACTAAATTCATCATTAAAGATTAACCGACTAAAATCACCAATTTGTTTGAAATATTAATTAAAACAAAAACTATACAACTCCCTTTCGTGTACTCTATAGTGGATAACAAATAGAGGAGTTTTCCCCTTTGCCTCGAAGAACGTGCCAAAGGCATACCCTAAAAGGCTAAAATTGCCGTGAATCCTCCAACAGCCGCTAGCCTCCTTTTTTTTGGAACGGCGAACATTGAATGTTGTGACATCACACCCCCCGTCTAATGGGAGAGACTCGTTCAACTCCGGCCAATATGTTGTCTTAACCGAACCCACTTGGCGTCAGAGTTTGAGAGCATCCAAGGAAAAATCCCACCCAATACGGCCCCTTCCGGGCTTGAGGGAGCGCCGAGGCTCGAACCCTGGATCGACGTTGGTAAAATCCAGGTGCATCAGACTAAGAGCTAGGTCTCATTTGCATGCCGCAGAAACTAATGAGGAGGGCAGTGATCGAACCTGGGTCACAAGAAATATCAGATCTCTCTCTTACCACTCCACCACTAGCTTATTGGTTGCTAGCTCCTAATTCCTCCCCCTTCAGTCAATCTGTGTGGTCTTCTTGTTCGTCAATCTGTGTGGTCTTCTTGTTCGTGGGCTGAAGTTTTAGCCCAAAAAATGAATCCATCAAATTAATGTTAGCCCATGTAATTGTACTAATTCCAGCCCACTCAATTCTAGTGTAATTTTGTTAGCTCATTTCATATGCTTAACATGATGGCCCAAAATTGATTTACTTGTTGCAATCCAATTCCATCCCATATTTTGCGCAACCGGTGTAAAATAATTCCACCAAGTCATATAGGCTATATATACCCCTACCCCTTCCTACTTATCATACCTCTCCCCTAAAAAATAACTTTTAAAATCATATACAATAATATTTATGTTTGAATTATATAATCAACGTGAATTTATTCAATCATCTACGTTTAATTGATTTTAATCTAATTACTGGTCAACCATTTTCCCATTTAGTTTATATAAATTTTATTGTTTTTAACTTATTTCATTTACAATCTAAAAAATATAAAAAAAAGTCAAAGTAAATTATTTCTTACATAATTAGGGTTAAAAACATATGATTATTGGTGTGTGTGAAAGTATATAAAATGGTAAGAATTCACACGACGGTTTTAAAATGGAATCACCCACAACTAAACCACACACAAACGGTAAGTGCACCGGTCAGTATGTAGTAAGTATAGGCAAGACCGGATATCAATCTGTGGACACCTATGATGGCTCTCGTTAGTAAACCTTTATCGGTCCAAGCCTAATATGATCAAAGAGAGAATTATCCTTATTATTTAAAAACCTTATGAAATGAATAGTAATTTTTTTAGGGCTATAGTGGACGCCGTTACCATTAAGGTACCGTGAGGAATTCGACGCCGCCGCAACGCGAGGCTGGTAAAATTCCTAGTTTAACTAAAAACCTAAACACATGAAATAATACAAATGACTCAAAAGACTCAAAACTATCAAACTCAAAGACATTGGTAATGCAACTAGACAACAGACTGACAATGACAAAAAACATGGAGATAACAGAACTAAGACAACCACCTAGGCAGGAATCCTATTAACATGCAATGACTAAGGGTATAACCGTATGACTATCTCTAATGGTACAAATCTAAGGGCAACTAGGTATGTTTCTACTCCCTAAGAAGACCAAAAGACTCGTGTGAATGATATGATAGACTGTGATAAAATGCCTAATGAGGGATCTCCGGTCAGTCGATCACCACTCACATTGTTGTGAAGGACTATGGTCCACAGCCCCAGAGCAAAGGACAATCTAGAACTAGAACACATACAAACCCTATGAAAACTAACACCACGTATGAAAAGCAAGACTCGCGGTCACGTAATCTAGACCTAACATACAATGGGTATAAGGTTTCAGGTTATATCTATCATCGGTTAGGTCTCAAGACAAGGTAGGACACTGATAATACTCTCTAAAAACATCCTAGACACTGACCGTTATGGTCAAATTAGTTGTCTATACAATCAAAACACAAAGTAGTGATTCTAGCATGCAAAACTCGACCTAGATGACACAAAACCAACTAGACACAAGTAAAGCATGATCAAGGCAGTAGTTATTAAGCATTTACAGCATACATATCCATTCAAATGTATTCAAGAACAAGATTCTAAGATATCACAATTAATCATATGATTAAAACCCGAAAAGCGTCAATACATGAAAATAATCATCCAACCTAAGTAGCTAACGAGTTTAGCTACTCGTGCTACTGTAAAATAACTCAAAACAGTAATCAAATGTAACCAAAATGGAAACAAGTTATGTAATAGAAGAAAAATGCATAAACCGAATGATTGCAAACCAAAAACAAGCTTCAACCTTCCAATCTTGTGTTCTTCAAGCTCAAAACCTTCGTTCTCTAGCATCCTCAGTCGTATCCAGCCTTAAACCAACGATACCAAGCATTAAAAATCATTCAAATATATAGAAACGACTGAATTAAGGTTTTTTGGCCTGTCAGGATAGTAGCAGACCGTCACGGATGGTGACCGTCCATCACAGGGCAAATAAAGTCAAATCAGCATATTCCCTCTGACGCGCGCTAGCGGCTGGTCGTGACGGACCGTCACCTCCTGTGGCGGTCCGTTATAGCTCCAAAACTCCAATTTTTATTCTTTTTCTATTCCAAGCTTCACACTTCCTTCCGAGTCCGGGTTTCTTCATCAATATTCTTCATCTTCTCATAAGTACCTGCAATTCCAACAAGCAATCAATAAGTATCCAGATCTTACGATTTTGTCAAGAAAACCCATCAAAATGTGGTGAAATACGCAAGAAAATCATATGTGTTTTACAACACATCAAATATCCACACACTTAAAGCTTGCATGTCCCTAAGAAAATTCCAAAGCAACAAATACAAAAACCTCAAGCAAAAACCAGAAATAGACCTCGAAATCCAAAGACACGAATAACTCCCCAAGATTTACAACGTTCAATAGGTTTACAACTTAACCAACTAAATGGAATTTAACTTTTTGAAAACATGGGCATACCTACTCAAGACTCGCTTTCTTTCAAGATCTAACCATGCACAACTCGTACCCCTCGCAAGAGTCTCTCTTCTCGATTTATTTCTGTGACTAGCAAAAGATCTGTTAGTTCCTATTCTAACTCTCAGACCCAACGATGAAATATCTAAGTCATATGCTTGAGAATCAGTCAAATCTCCACCCAATTGTGAAGACAAACACACAGATCAACAAAGTCTTTTAAACGAGTTATAATATCAGGCTAGGGATTAGGGTATGGATAAAGAATTTAAGGTGGCTAAACTGAAACTAATCCGGACTAGTGATACTAACATAAACAAGACAAAACAAACAAATACTACCAAACTTGTGAGGATCTTTGATTCTCACACTTATTTCTTTGAATGACTTTTTTTTTTCTTTTTTTCTGATTTTTTTTATATTTTTTATTTGCATATATTCTTTTTTCTTCTTTTTCAATATATTTTTCTCATTTTTTTTCTTGCTTCCTAGCACGGACGCAAACACTAGATTTTTCCAGATTAATAACACGGGTTTAAAAAGAAAAGGGTGTCACACCCCAACCGACGGCGGATTATATGTCGGGGCGGACGCGGTTGTTCAATAGCACAAGGTTGACTATTAAAGTTTCAATATTTCATTAATAATATATTCAAAGGTTCAATACAAAGGAAATAACAAGTATACAACATTTGTTTAATATGAAGTCTAGGTCCAAAGCGTCCTATGTGATCACAAACAAGTCTCATGATGTAGAACCTGAAACATGTGAAAGAATCTGTCAACTACAAAATAGTTGGTGAGATACAAAGGTTTTGACACAGTTTAACAAGTATTTGAAAGAGTTACAATTCACTATGATATATGCATTCTATAATGTAAGTATGAGAAAACAAGTATCTTAAACATTGTGCACGTCAAACCTCCAACCAAGTTTAGGCATAACCCGAAGGTTACCCTTATAAGTTTTCAAGTTTAGGCATAACCCGAAGGTTACCCTTATAAGTTTTAAGTATTAGTTTAAGTAACAAACACCAAGGGCTCCCCCCGAAGGGTCAATCAATCAAGGTGGATTGGTCAAATGCAATAGATCTATCATTGTTACTATCGGCTCTGCCAAAGTTAATGAACATGCTAGAATTAAGTTTAATCTAAGCATACAAGTCTCAAGTTTAACATAAGAATAAGCATCTAGTCATAGTTTGTACAAGAATTGTATAAGTTTGAAGTTTGAACATGTTTCACCCCAAAAGAATGTAAATGAAAAAGGGGCTAAGTATACTCACTTGGATTGATGAAGAGTGTCCAACAAGGATTAAGTGTAGCAAGACTTTGAGGGAGAGTATCCTCACAATAAGACTAAGAATACAAGTCTAAAGTTTCAAGTATGATCCTATAAGTCTATGGTAACGATTTGGGATTTCGAGATTCGACTAGGGTTCCAAGTGGGAGATGGGCATGATTGTGTTTTGTAAAGTTTAAACAAAAGTTTCTGATGAAGGTTTTGAATGAATGTCACAAGATTTGAATACCGAAGTTTCATAAGTTTATAGTTTAGAATAATTTATTAATTAAAATAATTATTAAAAAGTTTTTACATAAGTTATGTGATAATAGTTTAAAGTAGTTTTCTATGTATTTATAAATAACGTTGTGTTAATAGATGAAAGAATAAATAATCATCAAAGATCAATAATAATTATTTAAAGAATGAACCATCATTAAGGATTCATAATAATTATTTAATGAATAAACAACGGCTAAGAATAAATATTTAAATCAATAGATAATTACTAAGTGTTTATAATAATTATTAAGGAATGACACATAATTGTTAAGGGTAAAACTTTATTTAAAAGAACAATTACCTTACAAAGTGTTTAAGATTTATTAGGTGTTTATTTTATACATTATCTTGTAATCACAAGTTTAAAGAGATAATATGAAATTAAAATTGGAAGATAAATTATATAGAATTTCTCATAAGGTTTGTATTTTGATTATAAGTTTATAAATGCTTTAATATTAAAGCTTCTATTTAAGTTTTATAAAGTTTATAAATTTAGAAAATATTCCCTTTTTATGACTACAAGTTTTCTGTTTTCTATAAAACATGAATTTTATAAGATGTACAAGTGTATAAGTTTCGTAAACTTTTATGATTTCATAAAAATTATACAAGTTTTATGTTTATTAGAGTTTATAATTATTATTTAAAGTTTTTTTAAAAAGAATTTATTTACTAGAACTTTAAATAGTAAATTAAGTTTCTGTTTTTTTATAAAATTGTATAAATTTTATAAAGTTTTAGAAGTATCTTTTATAGATTTTTAGTATTTAAAACTATATTTGAAGATTTAACTTTTTATAAGTTTTTATCTAAGTTAAATTAAATAAAATGGTTCAAGAATGTAAAAGTATAAAAAAAATCATTTCTGAGTTTATAAAGGTTTAGCATAATTTATAAAAATTACTCAAAGTGTAAAAACTGCTTGGAAAAGGATAAAAAAAATAAAATGGACAAAACCCGGCTCCCTGGATTCGAACTTGGGTCTCGCCCGGGTCATCCACACACACATACACTTAACCAATCTGGCTACGGGCTCGCTAATGTTAATACTGGAAAAATAAAAAGATAAACATAATCTCGAATCACCCCCAAATCCTCATGAACCCTAGAATTGAAATCCACCAAATACACTATGATTAGCCCTCTGTTAATGGAATTAAACAGAGGGCTTTTGATCATTAGGAAATTTCGAGTTGATTGAGCATAAGTATTACCTGAATTGATGTCGAATTGAGCGAGAACGGGTTTGGCTTTGCCTTCGGATGTCGCGAGTCCGAATTCGGGAATGCCGGTGATGAATGACTGAATTGAAAGTTTGGAGAGTTGTGGTGTGGTGTTGATGAGCTGTGGAGGTTGGTATTTATAGGGAATTTGAGCGTTAAGTGTGCGAACGGTTGGGGAGATGGTGGTTGCGTAAAGGCGGATCGAATCTGTAAATACGCGTGGTTAAAGTTGGAATTGGTTATCGGGATGCATTGGGTTTCGGTCGCATGCGCGAGCCGATGCTCGAGGTTCAGTGAACCTGGCCGGAAACGCGAGTTCGAAGGAAAAGGCTGAGAAACCGGTTGCTGCGAGGTTCGAACTCCCGATTGAAATGGGTTTCGGGAGTGTGTTTGAATGGCAAAACAGGCCCTTGAAGTTTTGAGTTTTTGTCAAAGTATAAAGTTTAGTTTAAGATAAGTTTCAATAATGACAGTTTCAGTCCCCGAACTTTAATAAAATAATTTAAGATAGATTTATAAAATCTAATAAATTTTGTATGTTTATATTTATAACTTTATATATATATATATATATTTTATCATTATATATATATATATATATATTATAAATTTATATTATTTCTTATTTTGCCAAGTTTGAAGAATCTATCTATATATTTACATATATGGATATATTTATCACATATATATATTCATATATATATTAAGTTAATATTTATCTTTTTAAGGGAATAGTTTTTAACACGAAATTGACTTTTTAAATTTAGTAATATGCCGGAATATCTCGGATATCACAGTCTCCCCTACTTTAGAAAATTTCGTCCCGAAATTGAAGCAGAAGGGTTTAGTCAAGTTTACGATACGCATAAGGATAATGAGAATGACACTTCACGTTCCCTAGTAGACTCTGGGTTACGTTTAGAGTTCTAAGTGAGATGGAATGACAGGAATAAGATTACGCTCGGGTTTCTAGGTTTTCCAAGTGTATGGTTCCCAAGAGTTTCCTAAGAAGCATATAGTTTCATTGAAATATATGAAGATTCGTTTTCAGGAATGCATTCGAGAGAATATCTGCTGAATTTCCTTTCAGGATTTCAAGCGAGATGTATCACTTAGGATGGATTTGATGGTAGTTTCAAGGATTTGAGCTTGTAGTCTAATACGTCTAAGGACTTGCTACGGTACCTAAGTTCCGTGACTATCCTTTATGACAAGTCTTTGATCATGGCACACGACAGAGTTTACTATGTTTTCCCATACGCTGATTTTTCATACTTACGTGTGCACCCGCAAGCATTTAAATCGTCGTATAGTCCGCACAGGTCCTTCCGTTTGTGTGTGGATCAAGAAAGAGTATAGGAATTTGTTTAACATACGACTAAAGTTTCCACATAAGAGTGATCATTGATTAACGAGTCCCTTAGAGAGAAACGTCGTTCAATGATTAAAGAGAAGGAACGTGACAAGATTTAGAGTTTCAAAGTTTCCTCGTGATTGATTAAGTATACTTCAATCATTGAGTAGTTTAAAGTCTTTTACACTTTCCTCGTGTCTGATCAAGAATACATCAAACCTTGAGTAGTTTAAAGTCTCATACGTTCATCATGTCTGAACAAGCATACATCAAACATGGAGTAGTTTAAAGTCTCATACGTTCGATTGTGTTTGAACAAGAATACGCCAAACATAGAATAGTTTAAATTATGTTTGAACAAGCATACGTCAAACATAGAATAGCTTAAAGTCTCTTAGTTTAGCCTCAGTGTATGGAAGTATACGATTAAGCTTTGAGTATAAAATGTTTATCTAAATACTCTAGTATTTATGAGAGGTGTGGGACGGCGTTTGGAACAGGATTAACCGTTATACGCTCTTCCCTTGAGGACTCGGGTGGTCCAGGAGGTTAGGTGGATCCCTATGTGGTTTAGATAGGAGTCAGGGAATGTACTCTGCTAAAGAGAGTAACGTCCTCCTTTCTGTTAGAGTCTAGTATCAAGAGTGAAGTTTTCTCACGTATATAGAAACGAATGTTTTATCAAGTCTTACAAGGTTTAGTTAAGATGCACACAATAAGTTTTCAATGCTAAGAATCCAAGTATGAGTTTTAAGACTAAGAATCCAAGTATGAGTTTCAAGACTAAGAATCCAAGTAATAGTTTCAAGATTAAGAATCCAAGTATAAGTTTCAAGACTAAGAATCCAAGTATAAGTTTCAAGATTAAGAATCCAAGTATAAGTTTCAAGATTAAGAATCCAAGTATGAGTAGGATAAATCACAAGTTGTAACATTAAGCCTTTTAGTTTCAAGAATACGGGTTTGAGTATTTGTATAAGTTTTTTGCATGACTTAAAAGTTTCCGACGAAGTTTAATGTTTTAACAATGCGTATTTATGCTTTTAGTTCCCGTTGTGATTTATAGTAAGTCTTTTACGTGACAAGAGTTAAATGAGGAAAGTCTTAAAGCATAGGGTAACGGGAAAAGATTCAATAAGGTTTATGATAGTGTTTATAAATGATTTTATGCCGCTTCATAATAGCATGTATAGTTTTTCTTTAGAGTGTAGTTAAGATGTTTAGAGGTGACAAGTTGGACCTTGATAAATAGTATAAGTAAGACTTATGAAAAGCATATATGATTGTCAAATGAAAAGTTGGTCAAGTTTAGAAGTGTGAAGTCTATATAAGGGGTAAGGATCATCGTTGATTACGGCAGTGGTTCGTAATTCGAGTTGTTTTAAAAGAGTGCTTACGAATTAGAAGGTTTGTTCAAGTTTATTCTTCAAGTATACGTGTCACTTAGGGTTTTTATAGTTTTAATGCTACGTTGTTAATTATCTCTAGTACTAACGTGAGCCACTCTTGACGTAAGTGTGTGGGTAAGAGGGTTAAGTTTGTAATGATGAAAGAAGTGTCAAATTAGCAAGTGACAACAAGATGAAATTTCAAAAATGACTTTCATTAGATGTTTCAAAATTTGGGCTTCTAGCCCTTACATAAGACAAAACTTTTAAAATATAAGAGAATTGGAGGCTTCATGCACGCCTTAGGTAGCTCTCCACTAAGAAACAGATTAGTACCACCACAAGAACTGCTAGAGTCACTCGGATGGCGAATCTAGCCTCTGCCCTAGTAGCATCGATACGGTCCTCGAAGATTTCTCTGTCTTCTTCCAAAGATACGATCTTTTCTTCCTGGATCCAGATTTGGTTGGCCAGGTCGTCGATCCTTTGGTTTAGTAGGTCTTGCCGTGCCCTGTGCTCCATCTCCCTCCTCATAGATTCCTCGGTTTCCATAAACCTAGGAATGTTAGGCACCAGGATTCCCATTGCCACGGCAGGTTCCCTGGCATGCCTAGCCCTTAGGGTAGGGGTAGGTGCTAGATACGGGTCCCTTGGTGGTGATGAAAACCGGTGATGAAGATGAGGTGGTTGGTAAGGATTCCTCGGTGGTGATGTCCTATGGTTTCTGGTCCAGTTGGTGTTGAGTTCAGCTCTTGCCCTAGCATTGGGGTAAGGACTTGGTTGATACACCGGTGACTCGCTGCTCTCTTCTCGGTCGGACTCTCCTCTTGGACGATACACTGGTGAAGAGTGTGAGTGTGAGTCCATTACCTAGTAAGAGAAGGGAATAGGAAGAGATTTGTAAGTAATTTGATTAAATGTTTTCAAAAAGATTTTTATTCATAATACTTAGTCATCACAGTATTAAAAAAAATGGTTTTCGGTTTGAAGTTGATGAGCTAACGAAGAAAATTCCCGGAAGAAGGGGTGGGTCACGAGGACTCACTTATGTACCCTATTTCCCTAGCCAGAACATTCTCATGGGCTTGCAACTTCTTTCAGTTGTTGTCACCGATGTTTGGGTTTATGGTACTATGTCGAGGTTCATTTTGGGTTTAGAGTCTTAAACGTGGAGCTTGTCTATTCCATGGTAGGCTTCTTCTCTTGCAGGACAACGATCAGGTTACTGTTGTAATCCCCAGGAAATTTCCGGCTTTATTTTAACTACTCCGACACTTGTAATACCAGTATCTGGTGATTTTCATTTATAAAACTGTTCCATCTATCCCTTACATTTCATAAGTATTTATACATACATTTAATGCAATTATTTCAAATCCTAAAGTAATAAATATTATGTAGGGTATTATGTAAATAATAATTGTCACCCCTATTTTATATAAATATATGTACATACTAAGTTTTTTCTAAACTTATATATATATAAATATAAACTTATAAGAATTAAATTCAAAAGATTATATAATTATAATTATAACTTTCAAATATAACACTTGAACTTAATAGATTTTGTAAATTTACAAACTTAATAAATTTTTCTTTCAGTAAAAGGTTCAGGGTGCAAATTGTAATTTCTGAAACCTTAGTCCAACAAAAACCTAGGTTTGTGCATGGGATGATAAACCTTGAAACTGTAGGGACCTGTTCTGCTAATAGTTGAAACATGTTTCTCTTCCGAACAAACCATGGGTTCGAAACTGGACACCACCGGTTTTGCACGTTTATTCCCGAACTCGCGTTTGTGATGTTCTCGCACAAGACGGAAACCAGTAAAACGATCGTGACATCTAATCGATCCATTTCCCACACGTAATTGGATTTTTATGAAGTATTCATGGTATAAGTCGTAACCGAAATTCCATAATTGAAGTCTTTAATTGATCGGTTAAATCAGATGAAACTAGCCTATAAAAGCGAACCCACACCTTCACTACAGACACCCCAAACTTTCTTCACTTCTGTATTCGTTGCATTCCCACTCCAGAACTCCGACGAGCTCAAGAATCGCCGATCTCGGCCTCGGTTCCGTTCTCCCTCCTCACTCACTTATTCCAGGTAAAATTAGTACCATTTAACTCGTTTTGATCCAAGGAACAAAAGCCCCATGAAATGGGTTTCGATTGTTTGCTCGATCGAACGATCCGAGGGGTTAGGGTTTCGGATTTCAATTAGGGAAGGAGATGACTTGGGAACTTCGGGTTTTGATTTAAATGAACTGGTTTCAGACCAAGGCATAAGCCCTGGTCTGATGGTTAAAATGTTGCGTGTGTGTGGACCGGCTGAGGTCACAGGTTCGAGTCTCGGGGGGGGAGACCTGATCTTATTCTTTTTATCTTTTTACTTTAAACCATTTTAATACATTTTTAACATCTTAACCTTCCTAGTTAACCTTCTTATAAACTATACAAATACATCCTATAATATTTATACAAAAATATATATATAAATAATACTTTGAATATTGTATTTTATTAAATCTCTTGATAAATGATATAAATCATTGTTTAGACAAATTTAATTTTGTTACTTATGTATTTAAATATTGTTTATATATTTTTTTTAAACATTATTAAACTCCTCTAATTTATAAATAATTGTTATTGGTAATGATGATTATTTAGATATCTTTAAATTTATAAATGCCTAAATAATTATTTTATACAAAGTACAAATAAATTCTATTTAAAGATTTCTTAGTCTTTAAAAGATTCATTTAAACGAATTATTACTCACTTTATTTTATAAAGCGTATTAAACATTTTCCCACCTTATAATTTATTTATAAATTGTTATGTAAATAAATCTAAGTATATTATTTTTCCATACCACATTATGTGTATATAACAATTCTTATACAAAATTATTTAAACCTTTTTCACACATTATGATTTACTTGATTATTAAATAAATACATATGTTTGCTTGCCAAACTTGTTCAAACCCTATGCCCAAGTCTCAAACCCCCCATGAAACCCTAAATGTCCCAAAATCTCCTAAGTACCATTTAAACATATATTAAATTTAGAGTATCATTACATGTATAGGTTTGTTGTGAGAGTTCCTCACGAGGCCTAACAATCTCTACTAGTTCGTACCATTCCCAACTTTAATACAAGTGAGTTTCATAGCCCCCTTTCTTTTTACTATTATTTACAAATACTCGGGGTGGAACATGTTTACATACTTTACTTACCAAATTCAATACCAATGTTCTCATGCTATTTACTACGTGCTTTATGTCTTAAACTGCTTGGTGATCATTACATGTATTCATACTAGTACATTCATTAAACTGCTACCCAGGCCTAAGGTAGTACCTAACATGATCATTTATATTGGAATTCGATTCCAGTTAACACAAACCTTAGCGGGTTTTGTGTGTACCATATTACTATTTTTCTAAAACACAATCAGTGGGATTGTACTTACCAGTTTTCCATTTACTACGGATTGAATTGTACGCTTGGAACCTTGAATGTTTTCACATTTATGCCATAGTTACGCTTTGAACAATATTGAATTTCAAATCATTTTTACTAAACTTTTGTTAGTGTCAAAACCTATGTTACTCACCAACTACTTGTAGTTGACATTTACTCGCATGTTTCAGGTGCACCTATTTGAGGACCCTACCTGCTCATCTAGGACTTGGACCTAGTTAAATTTAAATTATGTTATGTTTTGAACGTTTCATTTTCCATTCCCTATGTAACGGATGATTTTAAGTTGATGAATAAATATTGTCATTTAATAATAGATGATCATGTGCTTATGAACAACCGCGTCAGCCCCGACGTTTAATCCGCCGCGGGTCGGGGTGTGACAACTGTTCCCTTTGGTAATGTACTTTAGTTAAAAGATGTTAAGTTTTGTTTACAAGAATCGGTGATGTGTAAGTTTTTAAGGATGTATGAGAGTTTCGGGATGTTTGTTTACAAGAATCGGTGATGTGTAAGTTTTTAAGGATGTATGAGAGTTTCGGGATGTAATAAAGCGTAACAAAGTTTGAGTAAATCATCAAATGAAACTCGGTTAAGTGTTAAGGAGGTAAGGTAAGAATACAAAGGTTACCTCTTAAGTGTCAAGTTTATAAAATAATGAAGTTTGTAGAAGAATTTTGTAGGGTAACACATAGTTTTAAGGGTTGTATTACAAGGATCATGAAGTTTATTGGGAAGTATTTATAAATATGAGTTTATGTATATAGTTTTTAGATATGATCTCGTAAGAATTTCTCCTTGAAGGTAACTCCTTCAGGTCATGACGAGTAAGCATGCGGTCATGTGACAAGACGGGACTTAAGAATCATAGAATAAGGTTATAGAGGAAAGTTTTTGAATCAAGAATTTATGAAGTTTATAGTATTTGAGATAGTACTCATTTAGTGCATATCACCAAGTAAGTACTTTGACATATCAAGAGAGATCCAAGCTCACAAATGTTTAGAGAAGTCATGCATTCCTATAAGTGGATACTCATCCCAAGAATTCCCAGGAAAGCATATGGGTCCAACGGTTGATTTGGATTTATACGAAATGCTTTCCTTGACAGAATTTCCCAGAATACAGGTATTCACCCTTACGGTCCGCACAAGTTCTCACACATTATCTAGAACCTAAATATTCTTGACGAGAGTTTAGTGGGGGATTAGACTTAAAGCCTAAGAACGTGTCCTCGATGTAGTAGACTCCCTGTAGCACGTAGATAAGTAGAAACGTAGGATCTCCAAGCGTTCATGTATAAGATTTAAGAATAGAATGAGGAGAAAGTTCCTAGTAAGGGACATGAGATAACTCATGTTTGGGTCTACTAAGTTATAGTCTAGGTCATGTGTCTAATAATCTAATTCCCTATAACCAAGGCTCTAATACCAATCTGTCACACCCCAACCGACGGCGGATTATACGTCGGGGCGGACGCGGTTGTTCAATAGCACAAGGTTGACTATTAAAGTTTCAATATTTCATTAATAATATATTCAAAGGTTCAATACAAAGGAAATAACAAGTATACAACATTTGTTTAATATGAAGTCTAGGTCCAAAGCGTCCTACGTGATCACAAACAAGTCTCATGATGTAGAACCTGAAACAAGTGAAAGAATCTGTCAACTACAAAATAGTTGGTGAGATACAAAGGTTTTGACACAGTTTAACAAGTATTTGAAAGAGTTACAATTCACTATGATATATGCATTCTATAATGTAAGTATGAGAAAACAAGTATCTTAAACATTGTGCACGTCAAACCTCCAACCAAGTTTAGGCATAACCCGAAGGTTACCCTTATAAGTTTTCAAGTTTAGGCATAACCCGAAGGTTACCCTTATAAGTTTCAAGTATTAGTTTAAGTAACAAACACCAAGGGCTCCCCCCGAAGGGTCAATCAATCAAGGTGGATTGGTCAAATGCAATAGATCTATCATTGTTACTATCGGCTCGGCCAAAGTTAATGAACATGCTAGAATTAAGTTTAATCTAAGCATACAAGTCTCAAGTTTAACATAAGAATAAGCATCTAGTCATAGTTTGTACAAGAATTGTATAAGTTTGAAGTTTGAACATGTTTCACCCCAAAAGAATGTAAATGAAAAAGGGGCTAAGTATACTCACTTGGATTGATGAAGAGTGTCCAACAAGGATTAAGTGTAGCAAGACTTTGAGGGAGAGTATCCTCACAATAAGACTAAGAATACAAGTCTAAAGTTTCAAGTATGATCCTATAAGTCTATGGTAACGATTTGGGATTTCGAGATTCGACTAGGGTTCCAAGTGGGAGATGGGCATGATTGTGTTTTGTAAAGTTTAAACAAAAGTTTCTGATGAAGGTTTTGAATGAATGTCACAAGATTTGAATACCGAAGTTTCATAAGTTTATAGTTTAGAATAATTTATTAATTAAAATAATTATTAAAAAGTTTTTACATAAGTTATGTGATAATAGTTTAAAGTAGTTTTCTATGTATTTTATAAATAACGTTGTGTTAATAGATGAAAGAATAAATAATCATCAAAGATCAATAATAATTATTTAAAGAATGAACCATCATTAAGGATTCATAATAATTATTTAATGAATAAACAACGGCTAAGAATAAATATTTAAATCAATAGATAATTACTAAGTGTTTATAATAATTATTAAGGAATGACACATAATTGTTAATGGTAAATCTTTATTTAAAAGAACAATTACCTTACAAAGTGTTTAAGATTTATTAGGTGTTTATTTTATACATTATCTTGTAATCACAAGTTTAAAGAGATAATATGGAATTAAAATTGGAAGATAAATTATATAGAATTTCTCATAAGGTTTGTATTTTGATTATAAGTTTATAAATGCTTTAATATTAAAGCTTCTATTTAAGTTTTATAAAGTTTATAAATTTAGAAAATATTCCCTTTTTATGACTACAAGTTTTCTGTTTTCTATAAAACATGGATTTTATAAGATGTACAAGTGTATAAGTTTCGTAAACTTTGTATACAAGTTTTATGTTTATTAGAGTTTATAATTATTATTTAAAGTTTTTTTAAAAAGAATTTATTTACTAGAACTTTAAATAGTAAATTAAGTTTCTGTTTTTTTATAAAATTGTATAAATTTTATAAAGTTTTAGAAGTATCTTTTATAGATTTTTAGTATTTAAAACTATATTTGAAGATTTAACTTTTTATAATTTTTTATCTAAGTTAAATTAAAAAAAATGGTTCAAGAATGTAAAAGTATAAAAAAAATCATTTCTGAGTTTATAAAGGTTTAGCATAATTTATAAAAATTACTCAAAGTGTAAAAACTGCTTGGAAAAGGATAAAAAAAATAAAATGGACAAAACCCGGCTCCCTGGATTCGAACTTGGGTCTCGCCCGGGTCATCCACACACACATACACTTAACCAATCTGGCTACGGGCTCGCTAATGTTAGTACTGGAAAAATAAAAAGATAAACATAATCTCGAATCACCCCCAAATCCTCATGAACCCTAGAATTGAAATCCACCAAATACACTATGATTAGCCCTCTGTTAATGGAATTAAACAGAGGGCTTTTGATCATTAGGAAATTTCGAGTTGATTGAGCATAAATATTACCTGAATTGATGTCGAATTGAGCGAGAACGGGTTTGGATTTGCCTTCGGATGTCGCGAGTCCGAATTCGGGAATGCCGGTGATGAATGACTGAATTGAAAGTTTGGAGAGTTGTGGTGTGGTGTTGATGAGCTGTGGAGGTTGGTATTTATAGGGAATTTGAGCGTTAAGTGTGCGAACGGTTGGGGAGATGGTGGTTGCGTAAAGGCGGATCGAATTTGTAAATACGCGTGGTTAAAGTTGGAATTGGTTATCGGGATGCATTGGGTTTCGGTCGCATGCGCGAGCCGATGCTCGAGGTTCAGTGAACCTGGCCGGAAACGCGAGTTCGAAGGAAAAGGCTGAGAAACCGATTGCTGCGGGGTTCGAACTCCCGACTGAAATGGGTTTCGGGAGTTTGTTTGAATGGCAAAACAGGCCCTTGAAGTTTTGAGTTTTTGTCAAAGTATAAAGTTTAGTTTAAGATAAGTTTCAATAATGACAGTTTCAGTCCCCGAACTTTAATAAAATAATTTAAGATAGATTTATAAAATCTAATAAATTTTGTATGTTTATATTTATAACTTATATATATATATATATATATATATATTATCATTATATATTTATATATATTATAAATTTATATTATTTCTTATTTTGCCAAGTTTGAAGAATCTATCTATATATTTACATATATGGATATATTTATCACATATATATATTCATATATATATTAAGTTAATATTTATCTTTTTAAGGGAATAGTTTTTAACACGAAATTGACTTTTTAAATTTAGTAATATGCCGAAATATCTCGGATATCACAAAGGGTTTAAAAAGAAAAAGGTTAAAAGGCTAAGGGTTTAACAAACGAAAAGGATATAAGGCTCAAATGGGTTCACTAGGGGTTAATGTTAAGGCCGAAAAAAACAAAAGAAAAGGCTAAATCCTAATGTCTTAGCTCATTTCTGTGTGTTGTCTAAACCTAGGGTCTCGACATGTATCAAGATAACCAAATTATAACCAGACAAATCAAGCAGGTATTACACTCATCAAAAGAAACAGTGAAAATATATATGAAAATTTAAAGGCTCAAAATCTCACTGAAAAATGTGCGGGATAGGTTGCCAATACAAGTCGTGCACAATTATCACAATCTAGTTTGCTATACTCTCCTAGGCATCCCAAACAAATTTTATTACTGAAAAACCGACTAGCTGAGTCAACTTAATCTCGAATACTTGGAGAATACCGTGTTAAGGAAATGCAAACCCACACCCGACCCGCCTTAAGCTTTTGGTTTACATCGTACAAAAACAGTTCTTCTGTGTGCCCAGAACAAAAATAGTATGTGAACTCTCGGGACTTGCAAAACAAACAATTTTTTTTTTTTCATTTTTTTTTGCAAAACTTCATTTATTTATTTATTTTTTAATGTTTTTGTGTTTTCTTTACTTTTTTTACTAATTTTTTTTCTAACTAAACCCCACATTCTCACACTTGAAACTCACATTGTCCTTAATGTGTCTCGACGAAGGATACAAATAAAAAGGAATAATTTAATATTTCTGGATTGTTAGTATTTCTGGATTGTTTTCAATAAAAAGGAATAATTTAATATTTCTGGATTGTTAATAAAAAGGATAAAAACTCACATTCTAACTAGACAAATCAAACAACCCCTAAATATGTGGATGGTATAGCATTGCCCTAATTTAATATTTCTGGATTGTTATACAAATGTTTCTGATAATGTAGTATCCGCCATCCGGGAACTGTTTAATATGAAGTGCACGTAGTTGAAAGACTGGTGACCATTTTTCATATAGGATGTAACGTTTTTTTTTTCTTTCTTTATTTTTGGAAGAAATGTTAAATCCACTAAGAAGGCAGGCAAGACAACTTTACAAAAGAAAAAAAGTGAAAGAAAACTTGACACTTCTTTAACGGGTGAATTCCCAAATAGACCACACAAGCGATAACCTGACTTCATACAAAGTAAATCACTGTCGTCCGTCATTGACTATCGATTATGGGGGAGGATTGGTTAGGGTTTCTTCAAAATTGAAAACGGCTCATAAACACCGGGTCATAGGATCCACGTGTTTTTATCAAAATGAGTAAATGGGTTTAGGCGGGGAAAAAAGGTTGAGGATACACCAAAGAGTGACATGCGGTAACAAAGTTAGTCTTTTATTATGTAGTATAAATATAAATTCAGTTATTAAAGTATGAAACAAACATATTTGTTTAAAAAAATTATGTATTCCTTTTAGCTTTACAATTTAATACTGAAAATTTAATAGTTTCATGTTTTAAATGATTGATTAGCTGAAAATTTTTCTTCCTTACACTATGTCGTAAATGCATGTTATGAACTATGAAGTTGCTTGCTCAAAACTATGAAGTTGCTTGTTCACTTTTATTTCATAAAATTATTACTTTTTTTATTTCAGGTTATGACTTCAAAAAAATTGGTATGAACTATTTTTATATATTAGAATTAAATATGTACTTATACATGTTTTTATGTTTAAAAACAAATATAGAAATAAATTTGGTCAAAACCAACCAAATTTTAGTCGAATAGTGAAATATAATAAATAGTTTAAATTTTGGTTTAAAATAAGCATAACAAAACAGGCAGGTAGGTTATGAGTCACTTAATTGTCGATTCAGAGTCGTTAGTACTAGGTAGTTAAGTACCTGTCTAATTATTTGTTTTAGAACTAATAATCTATCAAATCTATCATGTACTTGGTCATTGTAAAGTTTAGTTCGTTGAAGCTTTGTTATTATATACAAACATGCCGGAGGTTAAACCTCAAGGCTTAGCACCAATTTATCGGTTTTGAAACTAGGTTACTAGTATGTTAACCGTTGGATGAAAAGAAAACGGCTCATTTGGTGAAGCTTTGAAGGTGTGGAGAGGGGGTTTCTCTTTTAGAGACTGAAATGTTATATTTCGGTTTGGTTACAACATAGTATTCAGCTATTGTTAATTGGCTATGCCACACATTAAAATCGAAACCAAACTGTAATTTTGGTTTTTACAAGTTGACTTAATGAACCATTGGTTACTTGTATGGTTTGCTTAATTTGGTTAGCTTTTTGGTTATGGCCGAGTTAATTTTATTACTTGCTCACCCATTGAGTTGCTAGCGGTGAGACACAATTACCGTGGATGGTGTTGTCCCATGTAACTTGTTTTAAGTTAGCACATTTTATAAGAGTAGTTCATTTTATCACCTTGTATAATTTAAGTTGACTCATCGAGTCAGTGACGGAACCAGAACATTTTAGTCGTAGGGTCATCATAAGTTTCTTTTCTATACTCACTACAACTAAAAGGTCCAATTCATTTTTTTCTTTAAAAAAAATCAACTTTTATATATAAAAACTGGACAAATTCTGATGATTAGATGGTCAATTGACCCTCTTGACCCTCAAATTCGTACACCTTTTTGTCCACTATGAGACTTGAACCCTCAACCTATTTGAGGAGAGACACATTTGTTAACATTTTGATACCATTAGGCTTGACACCCTAGTTTAGTTTAAAATGACGAGATTGAAATTCTAAATAAGTGGTCAATTTAAATAAATATTGGTGTAATTTAAAGGATATTACAAAAATACAATTTAATAAATTATTAAACATGCATTTCTAGAATATCTTTAAATATGTAGAAAAAACTATAGATATATACATTGAATATGAAAGGGGAAGAAGAAGACGAGATGGGGGCACACCCACGTCTAAAGCAGGTGGATTAATTTTAATTCATATCCACTCTACTATAAAATTATAAATTCAATAATTTAGGTCTTTTAAAAACTTTATTTTTTTCATTAATTTATACAAAGTTTTATAAATTCTTGTTTGTTTTATAAAAGCTTCCAAGTATATAATTAGTTTTATAAAAAATCTATTTTTATAAACCCCTTTGATTTTATGAAATGTGTTTTAGTGATCATTTTTAACTTTTCATCTTTTATTTAATCTTAAGTCTCTTCTATATCTAAACCCGTCTTTTTATAAACCTTGAATTTTTTTTATAAAACTTTGGCTTAATATATAAATGACGTTTTTAAGAGCTTTATAGAAATATCTTAAATCACTTACTTTTACATTGATATGTCTTGTATACCTAATAATGTGTATGCTTGTTGCCGACTTGAGAAAGAGATTCAACTTGTTTTAACTTGCCCGGACATGGTATGGCCATGGTCGAGCCATCCATCGACCATGGTTCTTATGCTACTTAGTTCTTCATTTCTTTTTACAAGACATGTTCAATTTTATCGTATAACCCCTAGAAATAGCCGAGATATTTTTTTAAGTTTATTTGGGTTAATTGGGTTAACCCGATTAACCTTTTCTAATATATTTACCGATCCAAATAACAAATGTCAGGTCGGGGTTAATCCTTAAACGGGTTCGGTTACATTCGGACCGGGTTCGTTATTCAGGTTCGGGTAAAAACGAAACCCTTAATCTTAACACATTAGCACATGTTATCATCTTTACTAATTAAATTGTATATTATCAAATAGTTCTTTGAAACCGAATTCAAGATTTCACTTTATACACAAGGTTATTAGTTATTTGGTTAATTTCATTGATCAATAGTAGCATATGTCATGATACATCGTTATAGTTTTATTGAGTAACACGACAAAATATAGTTGTTAGATGTGTTGGTTAGCAAAATATGACTATGACCATATGGCTAAAACAACAACTTGGTACGTTGCTATTTTTCTATCCGGTGATGGCTTTCTTTTGCCTAACAAACGTGAGAGAAAATAAAATTGTTGGATACACAATATATAATATTTGAATTAATAAACAAAAATAAATTAAAATTTAGTTTATTGTAAAAACTTAAACACATTATAATTGTCATCAAATGTTATTATTAAAAGATGCAAGTAACGAAAATGTAAATATTGATTTAACTATAATCAAAACATTTATATGAAAAAAAATTATAAATTAGGTAGATCATGTAAATGAACATTTTAGCCAAATTTTTTTTTACCTAACTACTAATTTGATTATATTTATAAAAACATAACCATTTGACCTTTCAAAATTATTTACACTTTCTCTATAAAAGTACGTCCAATAAGAACACAACAACTCATCTTAAAGCAAAAATCTCACGGTTTGAGGCCAACACAACGAGAATCCGTCCTTGGCTGCATATTTTTTGCCGGGAAGTCTAAGAAAGGCGTGATTCTCATGGACACGAGACATCAATCGGTTGGTTCCGTAGTTGGCAACATAGTTTTTGGCCAAGAAGTGCCAAAAAGTATGATTTTGTGGATGTTGAAAAAATAATAAAAAATATGGGTTTTCACTACCTTTGTACACAAATAGTTATATGTAATTATTGTTAATATGATTAATATTTAATAGGTTTGCGTTCTCCTTGATGAGAGCTTCGCAATGGGCAAAAAAGTGTTCAAAATAAAGCTAAGATAATTGAGATATCGACGCTTAAAGTGGTGTATTTAAAACGAAAAGGCTATGGGAATTTGGGTCGGAACTTGTCCCACATAGGAGGATGGTAGAACCTCACAAGGGTTTATTAGTTGAAGCCTTCATTGGACATTACTTCCTTAGCAATAAGAAAAGAAAGAGGATCCAAAAGGGTGTGAAACCCTTACATGCCCGCCGTGACCATTCTCGTAGTGTAACGTATTGGTATTTATATTTTTGAAGGTTGGTACAATAGTAACATGAACTTGCTACGGATCGGTGGCCTGGATTCTTGCTGTTAATTATTGCTTCATCTTAAACGGCTTAATTAGTGTTGATCTCGGTTTCTGTTGGTTGCTACTGTTCGATTATCGGTGACAAGCAAAATAATCATTGTTGTTAATGGCTCACTGCTTGGCATCCATTTAAACAGAAGGTATTACGGTTTCAATCATTCCATAAATTAATTATTAAACCGATTAAGATGTTATTAAAATGTTTAATACAAATTAACTTCTATGTTTAATATAATTAAATGATAAACAGTTTTCTATTTTGGATCGAGTATAAAACCAAAGCCTTTTCTTTTATTGAAAATACACTACAATACTTTCAAACACAGCAAAACACCACGAAAATAGTTTCCAACAATCAATTCAAGCGCTAAAAAGACTTATACACGTTGCTTCGCCTATTGTATCATGTGAGACAAACGTGTTCTCTTACAAGAGACACACAATATGTTTTAAAGGACCTGTACTGGCCTTCTGTTCTTGTTTTTTCGGTTTACATTTTACTTTTATTGCGTTTCTTATTATAATTCATTTTTAAATTATTTTATATTATTATGAACACTACTATGAGAATATCATCTTTCTTACTTAACCACATAAATTTCTTCAGAAAGTGAAAAAAAAAACATGATTTTAACTAGAAGTCTCCACAAACATCATTTTCATTTTATGAACACATGAAAACTTTTGAACATATAAACTTTTTTAATAAAAAGAAATACCCATTTAGATAAATCACCCGGTTAAAATAACCGTTTTTCTGATAAATTTGGTGACCTATAAATACAACCCAAAAGATGTCAGAAGTTTCCAAAAGTCAAACATTGACGAGCAATCTTATTTGAACTACATAAATCAAAATTAAATTAAGTCTTTCTAATTCTTCCGTCGTCTGCTACACAAAATTCAACCATCCCCCTGTTCCTCCTAATCAATACCCCCAATTTTATTCTTGTCTTCTGTCCAAATTTTCGATTGATCCCATCAATCTTTCTACCCATTTATAAGTTCTTGATTCTCCAATTCACAAACCCTTTTCAGATTTTGAAGAATCCCCAATACCCTTTTGCCAGATTTGCCTTTTCATGTCAAGATTTTTCAAAAGTTTTGACCTTTAAACATACTACAATGAGTCCCACTTTCTTGATTCAAATCAATTGATTGAAGTTGTGGGTGTTGTTGATTGGATATGAAGCTGTTAGTGCGTGTGATTGAAGCTAGAAACATGCCTCCATTGGATCAAAATGGGTCAAGTGATCCATATGTGAAATTGAAATTAGGGCACCAAAGGTTCAAGACTAAAGTGGTGAAGAAGTGCTTGAACCCTTCTTGGTGTGAGGAGTTTAGTTTCAAGGTGGAAGATTTGAAGGAGCAGCTTGTGGTTTCTGTGTTTGATGAAGATAAATTTTTTAGTGATGATTTTATTGGGAGTGTTAAGATTCCTGTTGCTAGTGTGTTTGATGCAGTTGATAAGTCTTTGGGGACTGTTTGGTACCCTTTGCAGCCCAAGAAGAAATCCAAGATTAAAGATTGTGGTAATCTTTTTATCTCCTTTTTTATTGTTCAGTTTGTTGTTGTTTTTTGGATTATGATGATGGCATTTGTTATAAATTGTATTTCCTTCTGTAGTGATTTGTGTGTTTGTTACCTCTTTATTAGTCCTTTTGCATGGTTGTTGCTTTGATGCTGTTAGCCACATTTTGTGTTATTAGGATTACTATACTGTATACTATACATGTAAAAAAAAAATAAAAAATAGAGGTTTTTGGAGCCGGGAGGATTTCAGTGGGAGCTGGCTCTCTATCCCCTGGGATAGAGGGAAGGTTTGTCCTTAACCTACCCTCCCCTGCTATGAATGAGATTTTACTGGGTATGTTTGTTTGTTTGTGTTCGTTACCTCTGTATGCTACCCTGTAAGGTACTAAAATGGAAAAAAACAGTCATATATGGGTTGTTTGGATATGGGTAATGAAAGTGATTATGGGACTTTGCATAATCAAATAATTAGGTTAGCAAATTGGGTTTCTGGGATAGTGTTTGGATGTGATTTTTAATGTTGTAATGGTGAGATAATAAGTTGTTTGAGCATCAAAGAATTATTATTGTTTAAGAAATTAATGCATAAATTGACAAAAAGGACATTTTTTGTAATTCCCGCTTTAGTGATTTGTGTCTTTGTTACCTCTGTGTGCTACCCTGTAAGGTACTAAAATGGAAAAACAGTCATATATGGGTTATGAAAGTGATAGTAGGACCTTGCATGATCAAATGATTAGGTTTAGCAAATTGGCTTTTGCAGATTAGTGTTCGGATTTGGTTTTTGAAGTGGTAATGATGAGATAATAAGTTGTTTGAGCGTCAAAGACATTATGATTATTTGAGAAATTAATGTATAAAGTGAGAAAAGGGGCATTTTTTGTATTTCCTGCTTTAGTGATTTGTGTGTTTGTTACTTATGTATTCTACCCTGTAAGGTACTAAAATGGGAAAACAGTCATATATGGGTTATGAAAGTGATTGTAGGACCTTGCATGATCAAATGATTAGCTTTAGCAAATTGGGGTTTGCGGATTAGTGTTCGGATTGGTTTTTGAAGTGGTAATGATGAGATAATAAGTTGTGTGAGCGTCAAAGAAATTATGATTATTTGAGAAACTAATGCACAAAGTGACAAAAAGGACACTTTTTTGTAAATAAAGAGATGACACTTGTGACTTTTGAGATGGCCAGATGGAAGTAAAAGTGTTCAAAATTCGGTTAAAAGAAGAGGCAATTAGGTGGTTTAACTTTAACTTGAAATAATAACCTTTGCAGCAGCTAGCATGAAACTGATTATCCAAAACTGTTTTTTTGACCCCTAAATAATCAGATAATCAGGAGATTCTGTTTATCCAAACATCAAAAACTGATTATTGACACGGGTCAGTTTCAAAACACAAATCCAAAAAGTTCCCGAATTGTATTTCTTTAATCAAACATAAGATACCATTAAAAAACATAAATTATAAGTTTCATCTGGTTCAAGTTTTGATCTGAGAGTGTGTTTATTAATTACCAGGTGAAATTCTTCTGACAATATGCTTCTCACAAAACAACCCGCTTTCTGACTTGCAATCACAAGTCGAAAATGGAACCATGTCACCAGCAAGATCTTCCACAAGTTCAAGAATGTCATCCCCGTTGAGATCAGAAGAATTAACCGCTCCAATCAAGGAGGAAAAATCAAACAAAGAAAAACTTACAGGTCTAATTTCTCAAATATTTAGCAGAAACAATGAATTACTACCATCAGTCAATAACAAAATCACCGAGTTACCGGAGGTTCCTGAGACCGATGAATCCGAGGTATCCGAAGACAAAACCGAAGAACAATCTTCAAATTTTGAAGAACTTGTGAAAAAACTGGAGGAAAAAGATGAAGGCGGTGAAATGCCTGCTAATTTACCTGGAGGAATAATGTTAGATCAGATGTATGCAATCCCACCATCTGAATTGAACTCTTTTCTCTTTTCACCTGAATCAAACTATCTGAAACAGCTGGCAGAGATTCAAGGAAGTACCGATCTGCAAGTGGGCCTGTGGAAATTCGACCCGGAAACCGGAAATTTGAAAAGAACGTTTACTTACGTTAAAGCACCATCTAGATTGATCAAAGCTATAAAAGCAATTGAAGATCAAACATATTTAAAAGCAGATGGTAAATGTTTTTCGGTATTAGCAAGTGTGAACACTCCCGATGCTCCATACGCAAGCAATTATCGGGTCGAAGTTCTAACCTCCATATCACCCGGGCCCGAGCTTCCATCAGGAGAAGAATGCTCACATTTGGTGGTCTCGTGGCGAATGAATTTCTTACATAATACCATGATGAAAGGTATGATAGAAGGCGGGGCCCGCCAAGGTGTAAAGGAGAGTTTTGAACAAGTAGCGAGTTTATTATCTGAAAAATTGAAGGTGGTTGATGTGAAAGATGTTGGTTCAGAAAAAGAACAGGCTTTGGCTTCTTTACAGGCGGAAAAGCAGTCGGATTGGAAGCTTGCGGTTCAATATTTTGCTAATTTTACTGTAATTTCCACCTTTTTAATGGGATTTTATGTGCTTGTGCACATATGTCTAGCTATGCCTAGTGCGATTCAGGGGCTTGAATTTGGTGGGTTGGATTTACCAGATTCGATTGGTGAAGTCGTTGTGTGTGGAGTGCTGGTTTTACAAGGTGAAAGAGTTCTGCATTTAATATCAAGATTTGTTCAAGCGAGAGCGCACAAAGGTATAAAAATGTTTATTATACAACTTTTTAGGGGGGGGGGCTATGTTGAACACTATATACTGCGAGAACACACAAAACAAATTAAATTATTCAGTTTTTCAATCTTAAAAACTTGTAAAATATAAGAAAATGGTTGAACTACAATATTTATTCATCTCTCCTGAAATAATAAAAAAAAATTTATAATTGTAGGCGGTGATCATGGAATAAAAGCAACGGGTGATGGATGGTTGCTAACTGTTGCATTGGTTGAAGGATGCAATATACCAACGGTTGAATCAAGCGGTTTATCTGATCCATATGTGGTTTTTACTTGCAATGGGAAAACAAGAACAAGCTCAATTAAATTTCAAAAATCTGATCCTCGTTGGAATGGTGAGTTGTATTTATTTTTATATTATTATAATAATCTTTTCTACATTTTATGTTGTTAAATACTTAAAAATGGTGATGAATTGCAGAAATATTTGAATTTGATGCAATGGATGACCCGCCTTCGACACTGGATGTTGAAGTTTTTGATTTTGATGGGCCTTTTGATGAAGCTGTATCTCTGGGACATACACAAATTAATTTTGTAAGAAGTAATATATCTGATTTAGGCGACATGTGGGTCCCACTTCAAGGGCAGTTAGCCCAAGCTTGCCAATCTAAGTTGCATTTAAGGATATTTTTGAATAATACGCGAGGTAGCAATATTATTAAAGAATATTTGACCAAGATGGAAAAGGAAGTGGGAAAAAAGGTAAGAAAGTAACAAGCTTCGGTTCCTTTTTAGATCCCATATATTAGTTTAATAGTTCTTGTTAGGGGTGTAAACGAGCCAAGCCGCTCGTGATCTACTTGAGACCGGCTCGCTAAAAGCTCGAATCGAGCCAAGCTTCATATGATGAGCTTGACTAGGCTCGCGATCCTAAATGAGCCTATTATTTATATAAATATAACAATTTTTATTTAATATAATAAATATATAATTACATAAGAAGTATTATATATATATATATATAACTATGATAAAAGTAACTAAATAAATATATATATATATATATATATGTGTGTGTGTGTGTGTTATATAAATTAAATTTATAAATATATACCTAAAATATTTAAATAATTAATAAATAATAAACGAGCCAAGTCCAAGCCAAACTTGAGTTTGAAAAATTACTCACAAGCCGAGCTCATGCTTTAGACATAGAGCTCGAAACGAGTTGAGCTTGAGCATAAGCGAGCTCAGGCTCGTCTCAGCTCGTTTACACCCCTGGATCTTGTTTTTTTGATTTTCTTACTCTTTACTGTCGGTTTTTTTAAATCTAGATAAGAGTACGCTCGCCTCAGACAAATTCGGCTTTTCAGAAGCTGTTTAAGCTTCCACCTGAGGAATTTCTGATCAATGATTTTACTTGTCATTTGAAGCGCAAAATGCCCCTTCAGGTTAGGAATGTATTTGTTTTGTTTTGTTTTATTCGTTAAGAAAAAAACTAAAATGGAGACTGAATGTTTGATCGGTTTGTAGGGGCGTTTGTTTCTGTCAGCAAGAATAATAGGGTTTCACGGAGACTTGTTTGGACACAAGACAACCTTTTATTTTTTGTGGGAGGATATAGAAGATGTTCAAGTGGTCCCACCTACTTTGTCATCAATGTGTAGTCCAGTTGTGGTTATAACATTACATCCAGGCCGAGGTTTGGATGCAAAACATGGTGCAAAGACGCAAGATGCAGAAGGCCGGCTTAAGTTCCATTTTCAGTCATTTGTGTCTTTTAATGTTGCGCATAGGTAACTTTCTAACCCATCTTTATTAACTTGGTTTTAAAAGCACGCCTTGGGCCTTGAGGCCTGAGGCGCGCTTCATGCACAAATGCGTCAAAATCAGGGCGTGATATGTAAAACCGACCAAAAGGATGAAGAGATTATGAATGGCTTACTTGATGAAGAAGTCGGCTATGCAATAGAGATGCATTTTTTTGGCATAGTAGTCAAAGGCTCAAGGCGCACTCAAGGTGCAAAGGGTGAGCTTGTCGCCTAAACACAAGGTGCTTAAAAAGCGAGGTTTTTTTTAAGCTAGACGCACCATATAAACAAGACATTTTAGGGGTTTTAGACTGGTTTAGGCTAGTAGACATATCCCAGGCCATTTGTAGATGTTTCAGACCAATTTTGGCTAGAATCCTCACCTAAGTGCCTTGATGAACGCGCTTGCCTCGCTTGAGCGCCTTGATGAACGCGCTCGCCTCGCACGAGTGCCTAGGCGAGCGCCTTTGACTACTATGGTTTTTGGTTATACATAAGGGATTATTTGATTGTTGTACATAGAGCAACGCCTTATAAGCTCTCGCCTCAGCTTTCTGGACCTAAGGCTAAACAACTCGAAGCCCTCGCGCTTTTTAAAACCAAGATCTTTAATTCTTGATATTCAAATTGAGACTAAAAAACTGTAATTTGTTTCAAAAATAGGACAATCATGGCTTTGTGGAGGGCTAGATCATTAAGTCCTGAACAAAAAGCAGAAATAGCTGAAAAAGAATCTGATGATAAAAACCAACAAATGCTTGAAGACGAATCATCATCCATCAAAAGTGACGATGAATCAGAAAACCGAAGCCTCCAGAGTGAAGAAAGTGGATCCTTTTTAGGACTTGAGGATGTCAGCATGTCTGTTGTATATTCCTCTGTTCTTTCAGTTCCTGTGAGTCTCAGTATTCACACATATTATTACTATTTTTCATCAAATAATATAATATTATCATTTTAAATCCATTTTAAAGGAAAATATACCATTCCTGATACGGGTTTATTCCAATTTCAGTCGAATTTCGTGATGGAGTTGTTTAGTGGAAGTGAGTTGGAGCGAAGAGCAATGGAGCAGGCCCATTGTGTCAATTATTCAACGAGCCCGTGGGAGTTTGAAAAGACAGATGTTTTTCAAAGACAAACTTATTACAAGTTTGACATTAGTGTTTCTCGTTATGGAGGAGAGGTCACCTCAAGTCAGCAAAAATCCCGTCTAACTGACAGAAACGGTTGGCTTGTAGAAGAAGTCACGACTCTCCATGGAGTCCCGCTTGGCGACTATTTCACTGTATGTATACATAATGCATTTACCAATTACTATGAAAAAATAAGCACTATCTTGTTAAAAAGTTGTATACATCTGCCCTTTCTCAACGCATTTCTTTAGACAAGGACACCATTTTTTAATTGAAATTGAAACACTGATACAAGTTCTTCCCTTCTGAATCAGATAGATTCATATCTGAAAGAGGTTGACGATAAGTTCTTTCAAAATTGACTATTTGCCCCTCTTTTAGACGTGAAATGCAAGTGTGATTATTAACATTTGATATAATTATTGCAGCTTCATACAAAGTACCAAATAGAGGATCAAGGGTCAAGATCCACAGGATGTAAAGTGGTGGTGCATTTTGGGGTTGCATGGTTGAAAAGCACCAAACATAAGAAAAAAATTACCAAGAACATACATGCGAATCTGCAAGATCGTATGATGATTATGTTCAGTACAATCGAGAAGGAATTTGTATCGGGAAAACAACAGATTCAGACTTGATTTTACAGAGAGAGACAGAGAAAGAATGTGTAATGCCAGGAAGCGATTTTCGTGGGCCGTCATGTGAGGGGCCCACGAAAGCAAAGACGGGACTGATGAAAGCTGTCTTGAGGAAAAGCTCAGCCGGGTCGTTTTGTAATTTAATATTTTCTTTGTACAGTTGATGATTTTAAGAATGCTTTTGGAATTAGAGATATAGTTGTGTACAAGTGTAGAAAGTAGCATAGACTTGAAATCATTCATGTAGACATTTCTCAAGTTTGTATACTGCTAAGGATAATTATTTCAAATGTAAACACTTGGTTTGGTTCATCGGAGTCACTGTATACAGGTTCAAATATAAACCTCAGTTCCCAAGTTCAGTGATAATTTAATGATAAAACCTACATGCATTCTAAATAGGGTCAAAGTTAGCTTTTAAAAACCTGGATTAATGATTGGAGTCAAAGTATTGTGTTTAGAATGTGAGCATACAATACGGAGTTGATTCAAGAATTGTCAGACTTGTATTTAGAACATCTGGATTGAAGATACGTGGGTTAGAAAAGTGTTCAACTTAAAACTATCATAACTTTTGATTCAATTGGAGCTATGATCCTGTGAAACATGGACGAAAATGACATAATACGCACAAGTTCCTTCATTAGAGTCTTGATTTTGACTTTGACAGTTTTCCCTAAATTTCGTGATTTTAATTGCTTCTCCTTTTAATTGTAAAAACGGGTGAATTGTAAATTTCATTAATTCACACATTTATTTAGTCATCTAGTTTTAATCCTAGGTTGCTAACTTTTCTCTTTAAAAATGTTTTCTTTCATATTTTGTGCTTTAGCTCAATGTCAACGCACCAACTCTTTCCCCTAGTGTCTTTGACTAGCTTCTTAAGTAACTAGTTCACCTTTTTGGGGTCATGAGGACAATGCGCCATCGGCGCGCTCTGACTTGAGCTTATTTTTTATACATTCCGAGACTTATAATTTAGCCCAATTTTTGTACCTGCTAAAAGAAAAGGGTGGTTGTGTTTCCCATGATAGGCTTATAGCTATATGTTTCTTCAAGCATCATGTTTCCCATAAAAAAACCTAAGACCATCCGTAATGTGTGGTCCGTGCCATTCGTGGCCGATGTGGATCCCTCATGGCTATGATTGCCTAAAGACGAAGTGCATTTTCAAGGCAAATGTCTGTGCTACGGACAGCCATAAGTGGGTAAAGGGAGAGACTAGGGTGGAGGCTTCCTTGGGGTACGTCCAATGTGGCAATCGTCCGTGGGAGAGACCAAATTTTTTTAACGGCAAATGCAATTGTATTAATAAAAATAAAGTCCAAGCTAGATACATGGGCCGCTAAAGATTAAAAACACACATCAAAATTACATCATGAGTTCCAGTCTAATAGACTAAGTTTCGCCCTGTTTTTTATCCAAATAAACGAGCTCGCTTTTATCTCTTCTAAAATTCTCTCTAGGCCTAGGGCAATCATGACCCATTGATAAAAAGATGGGTTGAAATGGGTAAAAAATAATTACATTTGGGTTCATATGGATCTACTAAAATAAATCAATGGGTCAGAATGGGTCGACTCAAATTAAGCAACGGGTCAAGATGGGTTGCTCTTAAAACACTTGATAACTTAAAATGGCTCGAAATGGACGAGCAACGCCGACGACGCTTGTTAGTCGCCAACGCCTATCGGTCGTCTCCTTCACCACCTAACGTTGGCCGCCGCTGCCACCACTGAGACAACCACCACCGGCTCTGCCACCACCTACACAACCACCACAGCAACAACACCACCACCCCACCCACCGTTGTCGCTGATGCAACCACCACCACTTACCGACCTCTGCTGCCACCACCACTATCACAGCCACCTTCTTCTCCGATATCACTACCGGCACCAACGCTTCGGTCTCCATCATTGGCGCCGGAGAGAAGCTGAGCAAACGACCAGAAATCGACGTCGGAGTGATGATCGGAATAGAAATTCTAAACCATGGTCATCGGTCCAGGGCTGAACCCCGGTCCGCCGGTGAATAGGTTTTCGAAAGACGATTGCTACAATAAAAATTCTCAATCATACCTGATAAAAGTGGTAGGATTGGATGGGTTCGGGAATCTGGTCGGAACAGGGTCAAAACTTAAAATTCACAAATTTTACTTTTGAAATGGGTTGGGTTGCCGCAAACCACTGTTACTTTTTATAAATAGTTAATATGCTAATATAATTAATATCCTAATTTATTAAATAAAATGATTTCATACACTTTCGAGGATTCTCAACCTTTTTTTTAAATGAACCGAGCTAAGTCACTCACGACTATTTAAGATCGGCTTGTTAAAAGGTCGAAACGAGCCGGGTTAACGAGCTTGAACTTGAGTTTGATCTTATATTAGGACTCATTTAATAAACGAGCTCGATCCTAACTTGACTAGGCTCGTGTAGGCTTTTATTTATATATATTTTATTAAATATGTATTTACATAATAATTTATCATGTATAAAGTTATGATAAAAATAATTAAATAACAAATATTATATTATATAAAAATATGATTATAAATAACAACACTAGAATTCACTATATTTTTTGTCCGCATAGAATTTATGATTATATTTTTGATAATTTTAGTCATTTGATACTTTTTCTAAATTGACCCATTTCGACCCGTACCATATTTTGTCAAAACCCATTCTGGCCCGAACCCATCTTGCTTTGTACATATATATATTCCTTTTCGCCAAGGCTACTCGTGTGGGGATTCTACGAGTACCTTCAAGCTTGACAATAATCTGCAAATGACATTTAAATAGTGGTAAATAGTATATAGGTAAATTGCTGAGTACAACTTTTGAAAGAGTTAACTTCCCCCCAAAACTAAGTGTATTGGCTTTCCACGCCGACAATTTGTTGTTGAATTTATCAATAATTGGCCGTCAGTTCTTCGTTAAATTCATATTGGCTCCAACAGGAAGCCCCAAATATACAAATAGGAGTGAATCTAATTGACAGCCGAGAATAAGTGTCATATCTTCCCCCTGTTCAGAATTCACACCATTAACTTGCTTTTTTTTGTAAATAAACCATTATCCCTAAAGATAAGTAAAAACATCTCAACATCATAGAAATGTTTAATCCTTTTGTGATCGGCTACTCCCCAATAAAAATCACATCACAGCGTACAGTAAGTGTGATTGTGAAGGCCCATTCTCTGAGATTTTAACTCCCTGTATTAGTCCCAAATCACAAGCCGACTGCGTGACAACATGAAGAGCCTCTATTGCTATAATAAACAGGTCACCTTGTCAGGCTCCCCTTTGAACATAAAACTCTCCTCATGGTGCTCCATTTACTAGAACAGACGGGAGGCTGAATTAAAACACCCTTTGATCCATTTTCTCCACAGTTTATTGTGTCGAACGTCTTTTCGAAGTCAATCTAAAAAAGCATTCCCACATTCTTCAAGTTCTTTAGAAAGGAGAGTGTTTCGTTAAGAATGAGTGGTCCATCCATTATATTTCTACATTCAATAAACGCATTCTCGACATTGCTAACAATTGAACCAATTACCTTCTTAACACTGTGCGCCGAGCAATAACTTTATATAGATAACCAATTAAATTGATAGGTCGACAATCATTTAGGGATAAGGGATTCGTAATCTAAAGTATCAATGTAATGAACGAAGAATTAACCACCATCGATTGCCCATTTAATTCTCGCTTTTTGTTGAAGATCTTGACGTCTTTCACTCTGGAGAGTGATCAAATCTTTTATCCAAAGAATCAGATAATTTTTTCCCACATCTTCTGCCAAAATTTCAATTTGTTCAATCTTTTTTTTCCGATCACACATCTTATTTTCCTCCAAGTCTTAACAGAAACTAAATTACGGGCATGTGATTGAAAACCGTCCAGGTGAATCTCAGATTCATGTGGGTGAACTTGTTTTTAGAAGAAAATCAGTTTGATATGCTAATGCTGGTCGTTAAAGAGACATTTCTCAAGTCAACATCTTTAATATTGTGATTTCTGACTTGGGTTTGAATTGATGACCCAATTGGAAGCTTGAATTAGTTGTAAAGAATCTTTATATAAATGAACAGATTCTAAAGAATCTTTGTTAATTACAAATATAGTCTCAAAGCCACTTCATCACACTTAACGGAAAAAATTAACCGTCGTTAGTCCAAATGATGAAACATGCAAGCTTTTTTAAATATAAAAGACATATGACGTAATTTCCTTAGTTAAATCACGTATAGTAAAATTTAGGTTATACTTAAAGGATGTAATTTGTAATTTACTCTAATAATTACTATAATTCTTCTTATAAAACATTTTTATTTAAAAAAATAGGTTTGCTCATAAAACATTTTCATAAATTGAATATTTCGTTCATTTTTTTATAAAACATTTTTAAAAAATAACTATATAACGTTTATAGAATTTATATTAAAAAACTATGTAATATGTAAAGCTTTATTACTAAGTATATATAACATTAAGTTTATTCAACTCGTGTAATACATCGAGTTTCTAATCTTCACTTATAACTATTTTTTTTAATATTATTTCTTTTATTAATTTACTCGATCGTTGCCCACCCTACCCGGCACCGCTCTTCCCATTTTTAAAGGATTCTTCCCCTCTTCTCTCCTCTCTCTCACACACACCTTGCATGTGGACGCATGTTCCCTAGATCCCTCTCCTTTCTCTTTCCTTCACATCTATCGCCACATCTCTCCTCTCCTCCCTCTTTTTTTCAAGCGAGCTTATGTATACAGACCAATTCCTTTGAGACGCTCTAGCCTCTATGAACATTGTATATTATGAATTGAAGCTTTTTTTCTACATTTAATAAGTTTTCACGGAGATATGTAAATTTATTTTTTAAATTTATATCAAAATATAACGATAAACTAATTATACAATATATATTTGAATTTTATATTAAAGTTTACATTCCCTTAACCTTAAAGAAATGTCGGTGTTAAATGTGAACCACCGACAAATCCATTAGTTTATGTTTTATATTTGATTTTCCGCTTTGTTATCACAGGCAGCTTTTGGTGTGTTGGTTAGACATTTTTAGGTAAAACTTTGCTGTCATTAGGTTGGTGGTCTAATGATAGATGCAAAGTCTCTTAAACACTTAAATACCTAAAGGTCATAGGTTCAAGTCTCAAATTTTCCATTAAAAGGTAAAACGTTTGCTTGGTTGCAGGTCACGGTTTCAAATCTTTCAACCAACAATTTTTTATTTTTGTTTCTTTTTTTAATTAGTTTTTAATACTTTTTTTATATCTATGCTTCAAGCTTCAAGACCGATCCGTCTAAAATTCTTACATTTTTTTTATGTACTTAAGCACATTAGTTTCACCGCCACACCGCACGTAACTGAGTGCGCAAACGCACCCTAACCCACGTTAATGCCGTCATTCGGCTCCACCGCAACGCATGGGTCGTTACGTTTAAATGCTGACTTTTTTGTCCCGAGTTTACGCCTCCACTGGAACGCGCTTGTATAAAGCGGTTGTTTTTTTATTATAAGGTCTTTTGAGCGTTTCGTTTCATCTCCGTTCAATATGACCTCTCCGTTTCCTCCCGCCGTTCCTTTTGAGCGTTTCCCCCCTCCGTGACCTATCCCTTCCGCCGTAATCAAACCGCCAATGATAACCATTTCACATCCACACATTCTTTTCTTTCTGTTTTCTTTTCTAAATTTTTTTTCCTCTCCAATATCCCTTCCAATTTCTCTTCAAACTCTCGCCGTCGCCGTCGCCGTCGCCATCTTCATCATCATCACACCGTCGCCATCTTCATCAACATCACACTCTCCGACGTATGACATCTCTTCAATTTGGAACGATTAACCCTCAATTATAAACTCATATCGAAACCCCTTCTGAATTCTTAAAGAATCTCACCATAGAACGATTTTCCCTAAATTATAAACTCATTTCGACATCCCCTTCTGATTTCTTTCGGAATCTCTCCATAGTCATCACCACGGTTCCCATTCTCCACACCTTTCAGATTTCATTTACTCCGGTACGTAATTTCTATACTGAACACCATATATTCAAAGAGAATTTGATCAGTTTGTTATGTGAAACATTTTATTGATTTTGAGTACCATTGTTCTTCCTATTCTTTATACCAGATATATGTATCCTTGACATAAGAATAGCATAAATATATTCAAAATTTTTAAAACAAAAAAAACTGATATGTTTTCCTTCTTTGCTGTTTTTATAGAATTTTGGCATAATTCCATTAGGGATTTTTGATCTAACCATGTTTTTGAAATTCAATTATGTTTTAATCTAACAATTATTTCAGATATGGTTTTCAAATATATTTGTTAATTATGTATATAATCTGAATACATTGTCTGTTCTATATTTGTGGTTTTATAGTTTTTCTTCTTCTTTTTTTTATGATGTCTAGTTAATATTAATATGGAGATGGTAGGGGGTGGGTGGGTTTGCAAATGATCAAAATTTGGTGGTCAATTTAGAAATTCATAAAACATGACTTCACATACTCTCTGCGTTTGAGATTTTTTTTTTTACTTTTGCTTTTCTTATATGCACCCCTCAATTTTCACATTTCTAAATAATACCCCTCAGTTTTCTAAAAATTCAAATATACCTTTAAAAAAAGTATTTTTTTTTGTTTAATATTTTTTCTTGGCGTCCCGGTATAAATTTTGTTATACTCATTTACAAGTGTCTACCACAACTCCCCCCTCAACTTTGTAAAATGTCAGAATTAGGTGTTTTTCCCTACCGGCACACCACATGTCACGTATCTGTTGGGCCATAATTTCTTTTGGGTTTTTTTACATTTTTTTTATTTGACTAACCAAGTTTCCGTAACTTCATACATTTCTGTCAAACCACAGGGACTAAAACCGTATTTAACTCTTTCTTTTATGTACTTAATCAAGTTTTTTTTATACTTAGCCACGTTATTGTCACTGGCTCAACCGTTTAGGGTCCGCTTCCCGCCGCATAGCGGGGGTGCTAATGTCACCATATTTAATGACGTTAATGTCACAGCCGTAACACGTGTAGCGGGATTCACAATGTACTTAACCACGTTAATTTAACTCTACGACCCCTCCGCAACACGCGGGTCATAATTTCCGGTTTAACTCATAACTTAAATAGTGTGGCGCACCCCTCAGTCCCTTGGCTCGGGCGGAAAATCAGAAAGCTAGAGCTCGACGCAGTGATCAGCTTAAACCCTCATCTTGCTTCGATTTTGTGTTCTTCTTAAGGTAAATTCAACACTTTTCGATTTCGATTTAATGCATCTTTCGAATGTGTCTGAATTAGGTAATATTTTGATTTTTATTTCGTTAAGAACATCGTGGTTAGCGAGTCTCAATTTACAGCCCTAATTATGTTCAATATCTCGGTTTTATGCGTGTGTGTAGAAGAAATGTCTGATAAAGGAGGAAAAGGGGGGAAATCTGCTTTGAAATCTCCAGGTAAAACCCTAATTTGAATAATTTTGTGATTTTCTGAATTAATTTATGTAATTTCTGTGTAGCTTCTAAAGGAAAGGATGACTCAGCTAAATTGAAGGGGAGGAAAGTTCAATTTGACTCTGAAGGTTAGGTTAAACTCCATTGATTTCACTTGAATTATTAACTAGTAGTTGTCTTATTGAATTTGTTATGTACATGATAATGGTGTTGTAGATATGTTTGATGAAAAGTTTGAGACAAATGGAAATGGGAAGTCTAATGGGAAAGGTGATATTCCTTTCTCCAAAGGTATGATTGTAGAACTATCTTGGTTTAAAAAGGCGTGCATCAGCCGCATGGTGATACGGCCATGCCTGATGCGCAATGCGTCGCCTTATGCAGTTAACCGGTATTTGAACAAATTAGACCATCGATTGCACTTGGTTAAGGCGACCTCAGGCGCAGGTCCAGTCGCTTTTGCGTAGCCAAGGTGCGAGCTATACAAAAAGCGCAGGTGAAAACTGCAGTTGTGCATCGATGATCGATGTTGTACAACATGCTTTTTAGGTTGTACAAGTAGGTAATTTTTATATTAAATCATATATAAAGCTGATTTATGGCTAAATTTTGGGTAGGGGATGCTAAAAACCTATGGGATATATAAAAAAAAGTTATATAAGCACCTTGCGCTTCTTGTACGAAAAGCGGTGCGCTTTTGTGCCTTGGTTTTAGACCCCATCGCCTTGGTGCGCTTCTCGCTTTTTAAAACCAAGCGATTGCAATGGGTAAAACTTTTTTTCAAATCTGATTTAACAAATTTGACCATTGATTGAGCAATGGTTCTGAGTGTTTGAACAAACTCAACCATCGATTGAACAAATCTGATCAGAGATGAGAACATCATATATTTTAGTGTTTAAAAGTAAACAAGTTAAAATATTATTTATAAATAATATTTTAGTATTTTTTTTAAGAACGAACGCCTTGTATCTGATTTTGGGTTCAGAATGCCTCGGAACGCCTTGCAACTTTTAAAACCAAGAAAACTATTTGTATTTGTATTTTCTTTTCTTTTTTTTCTCTAAGTTTCTGTTGCTTATGTTCTTTGCATACTTGTATATTTCTCAAGGCAAAGGGGGAAAGGGAGATAAGGGAGGATCTGCAAAGAAAGAACCTCCTCCACTTTTGCTCAATGTTGAACAGGGTTAGTATGTGTTCTTTGCTGTTAATCCTCATGAAACTGATATTAATTATGTATTGTTTTAGTGATTATTGATATTAATTATGCATTAGTTCTTAACATCTGATATTCATTATTGTGCAGAGCTTCCTGAAAACGCCAAGTGTTTGATGAACTGTGAAGCTGCACAAATCTTGCAAGGAATCCAAGATCACATGGTGCTACTGTCCAAGGATCCCACAATCAAAATCCCAAGGTGGGAAGTCATGAGTTACATTTTGGTATAAAGGGTGGGTCAAATGGGTTGGGTCACGGGCTGGGTAACGGGTCAAACGGGTGATGATTCAGGCTTGGTCAAAATGATACATTGCTGAACTTGTATTCTTCTTTTCAGTTCATTTGACAGGGCGTTGCAGTATGCCAGCACGAGCAGTTTTTACACCAACCCTCAGTCTGTTAGACAAGTATTGGAGTATCCTTTACGAGCATTATATTTTTTTTGTTTTTTTTGTCCCCTTTTATTTATATTTGACATAAATCATAGTAATTGCTGTTTAGCCTTTAACTCAAATCTAGATCTCTCAAGAAGCAAGATGTTTCTGATGGCGAGGTATTGATCTAAGCCTCAAGAACTTGTTTTTTCTGATTTACAATTTTGTATCTTGAATTAAATTTAAATTATTTCAGATATGTGTCATTGCAAATACTGGAATTGAATCGACTAAAAAAGCTTTTGCTCTCATGCCATCACTAAAGGTATGATACAATACACCTTGCGTACTTACGCTTTTACTTGCATTACAAGTTATCTTGTCTTGCAGGCAAAGAAAAGCAAGGTAAAGGAATCCTTGAGTACTGCATTGACCGAGCTGAAGAAGCTGAAAACGTCACAGAAAGCACTATAGTGCTTGATTGAAGGAACATGTAATCTACTGTTAACCTAAATATTTTGCTGACTTGGACGCGTAGGTAAACACTGATGTGGCTTTTATTGTGTACCCGTTGCTTTTTAACATAACAATTGATGTTTCGGGTTTGGGTTTTGTTCAAGTTCTCTGAAAATCGGGCTGAGCAGTGACTGATCTAACCCAAGCTCATTTGTGGTCTTTAGTGTTGACTGGACTTTTGGCGTGAGCCACCTTATCCATAGGAATGTTAGCGTAGTTACTGTTTATAGGGCCTGTCACGAACCCTGTGTAGCCCGCCATAATCCCGTGAATAGCAGAATGGGCCAACAATGTGCAGTACAAGTTATCAGTAGCATTAGCCGTAACAGCCCGTATCATGTAAGTAGGATCTATATACTTAACCGTAAACAACTCACCCATGTGATCCCTCTCCCACCATTCCTTGAGCTCAGAGTTCAACCATGGCCCGACATCTAAAAAAACCGGATTCTCCGGATCATCCGTCTTGTGTTTGGGAATCGGGCCTGGGAATGATATCCTGGCCCGCTCCTTCCGCCACCACGATAACCGCGTGCCCGTTTTCCTTCAAACAAAGATCAAGAAACTCGAATAAACCGCCTTTGCCTTCAAGGTAGAAGTCGTTTTCAGGTATTAAACACCAATCGACATCACAACTGCTTAGGGTTGCATCAAGAGTGATGTGGCCCGTGTTCCGGCCCATTAGCTTGACCAGTCCTATACCGTTGGGTGCACTCTCGGCTTCTACATGGGCTGCACTTATTGCTTGTTGAGCCATCTCCACAACTGTTTGGAACCCGAATGACCTGTCGATGATCCCGATATCATTGTCCACGACTCCACGGTTTTAGGAATCCCGATAACTGCAACATTTAGCTTCCGGCGTTGAATTTTGTTGAATATTTGTACCGCCCCTCGTAGAGTGCCATCTCCTCCGATGATGTACATCTGTTCACGATCACGGTGGGTTACCATGAGCTTTTTTGAAGTATCATAGTCGGATCGGGTCTTGACCTAGGTTTGAATTTACGGGTGTAAACGGGCCGAGCCTGAGCTCGTCTAAGCTCGAGCTCAGGCTTTTAAATTAGCCCTAATATACACTCGACTCGTTTAAGCTCAACTTGATTTGAGTTTTTAGCGAGCCAATCTTTAGTAGCTCACGACTACGAGCGGCTCGATTTAGCTCAATGGATCTAAGAAATTAAAATTTTATTTTTCTGATATAATTTAGGATTCAAGAATCTAAATGAATTTGATTAAATCCACGTCTTTCAATGGCATCTACAATCTTGTGAAGATCAAAACCACCTCTAGAGGTTTCAAGTACAGTACCCCCTCTCTTGTGCCATTTATGAACCAGTTTCGGGCCACCCGAATAAAACCTGCGGTAACCCGCCTTGACCCCGAAGATCTCCCGGACACCATACAGCTCCCACAACCCGACCACCAGTTCCCGGATGACGGTATTCAGACCGGGGCAAAGTCCGCCACACGTAACAATGGCGACCCGTACTTGTTTGGTATCAAATAAGATCTCCTTGCTCGGTCCAGCATGGTGGTAGGCTAAATGTGGTGTAGATGAAGGGAAGTTGCCGGAGAAATCGAGGACGATTTGACGGAGGATGACGTCGGAGAGGGAGATGTAGAAGCACTCGTGGTGGTAGAAAGTGTTGTGTTGTAAAGGGCTGGTGTGGGTTCGGAGGTTTGGGAGGTAGTCGGTGAGGTGGGGGAGTCGTTTTAGTTTGACGTTGATCGGAGAGATTGTGGGGCTTTCAAGCTGATCTTGGACGACGTCGGTGTTCATGGTTAGTTTATTCCGGTGGTCGGCCGGTGGAGAGAATTAAAGGGGAGTGATAAGAGAGAATTGAAGGGAGATGGATCAAATTATCAAACACCTGGAGAAACAACAAGAGTTGTAGGAGTGTCATAATACCAACCAAATTTTACTCTATAATTAACATGGTTCAATATACTTTTTTAATGTGTTATATTTTAAAATTCTTACACCGATGGAGATGTTATGTATGTTGAGTGCAAACGTATGTGATTGATCATATGAACTATTCATGCATAAATTGAAAATGTGTACAAAAGTTTGTTGGTTATTCAAGTGTCATAATTAGGAGTTACTCGAGACAAAAGGAAAATCCGATTAAACATCGATATGAGTTAGAAGGTGTGGGGTACACGCTTGTTTGAGACTAATACGATATCTGACACCAAGGAACCTTGCGAGTTCCAAGAGTGGCCCCTTGGTGGGGTCTGAGGGGTAGCATTCGGGCGGTGGTGCCTACTGTGAGTGAAAATTCAATTTCATATGCCTTTGGATATTGCTCTGGCCGGTTAATTGATCATCAGTTACTGTCAGTAGAAACTAAGTGATCAGCAACAACCGCACTGACACTAACCGTAGATTAATAGTAACTAAGTTTCTGTTGACAGAAGCTAATCATTAGCTGACAGAGTTCCACTGATGGTAATCGAATTAACTGCTAACCGATTTAACCACCAACTGACACACTCTTTCTCAAAGCATTATGTCGTTTCAATTAAATTCTGTGATGGTCCCCTAACTATAAAACGTAAGTCTTCGGTCTATTTTGGGTAAAGAAATTTCACAACAGAAACATACATTCCCTTTCTTAATTATTTTTTAATTAACTCATATTGAGACTTCAAGAGTGCTATTAAAATACTATAGTGTGATTGATTAAACACGATTTAGAAAGATTATCTAGACAATTACAAACTACGAACCCTATAAAAGGTATAATGATGACCCAAAACGAGGGTATCGACAAAGCATACATACGAATATGCTTAAGAATGAAATTAGTGTTCGAGTGGTTAGAGGATCACACTGTCAAGCCATGCCAAAGTCGGATATGTTTACACTAACTAGCTCAAAATCTCTTCATATCCATTCCATAGCTAAACACCCAAATAAATAGCAATACAAATTACATTAAACACCCCTACTATCCTAAATAAAACATACTCCCCCTTGACCTAACTTACTAAATAATAATAAAAATAAATAAAAATAAAACGTAACAAATAGTAAAGGGGGTTGAGGTACAAGAGAGATCAACATAGACATATATATTTATAGTGATCTGGATGGATGTTAACAAACCCATCTTACGTCCACTCCTTGGTATCCATCAAAAGTTTATCTTCATTTTGATCAACTCACTATTCAAAGCAGTGATCATCTTCATAATTATCTCACTAATCGGGTAGTGATCACCCCTTCAACGTCTCACTAATTAGGTTATGATAACCCCTTCTACGTCTCACTAATCAGGTAATGATTACCCCTTTAGCGTCTCACTAAATAAGGCTGTGATCATTGTCGAAATTGAAACATAAACCTCTATTATAGTGAGCATGTATGCACCAAGAATTATAAATAGACATCTCCACGTAATTGCAAAACGTATAAACCTCTCTAGTTCGACTGTCGAAGAAGCCCGATCACATCATTTTAGTGAACCATGTATTCGATCTTCCCATGTATTTCATTGTTCTTGTGGTTTTAAGAATTTTCTTGCGAATAACGGAAAAGACTGTACACTTCAAAGAATTTTAAACAAAATATTTCAACCCACAAAATTTGGAACTATATAGTTAAATCACATTCAATAAAAATAAAACCATAATAAATCCAAACAAAATAATAGTTATCTCCACATGAAACCTACTAAAAGAGTTATAAATAAAATTCAAAACTAATGAATCAACTACTAATAAATGCATGGTTTAGGCCACAGAAACCACAATGGGGCTCTTCACATGGTAATGCTTGCCATTAGACCATATTAGTTCCCCAAAAACATGATCTTTAATTACACTTGTGCCATCAGCTTTCATTTTCAACTCAAACTTCTGTACTTCACCCCTCTTCCCAAATGCAAGAATGTTTGGTTTCACATTCACAGATATCCCAGCAGGGCTCTTAACAGCAACTGTATAGATTCCAGGTGGGCCCACATTCGTCAGTCTTCTTGTGACGGTGACTGTACCGTTAAGTTTATGGACAGTTATGGAAGGGTAGTTGAAGTCTAAGATGTTGTCGTTTTCAGGACATTCGTAAGGCTGATCAGAAAACTTCTGAATCATGGTTTTGTTGTATCCTCTAGTGCATAGGAAGTCAAGATAATCATTTACAGTTAGATCATAAACCAGTCCAGGATTCATTGCACGATTTGGATCAATATATCCAGCACCACGGCTAAATGGGCTAGCCACATTTTTAGTTTCATCCATCATCGGGTTCCCTCTATTGTCTTTTATATATGCTGTAAAAATACACACCGTGATATTAATCATTTATTAAACTAACATTAATAATTAACTCATGTGATCCTTGTTAAATGTTAAGTTACTACCAGTGGTCATGATGGCAGATTTGATGGCAGAGGGGCTCCAGTCAGGGTGGAGACTTTTGAGGAGACCAACAACTCCAGCAACATGTGGGCAAGACATTGAAGTGCCTGACTCTATGTTATATGGTAATACTGGTTTTGCATATTCAGAGAATGCTGCAATGATATTGACTCCAGGGGCTGTAATATCAGGCTGTACATTTTCAAAAAAGTTAAGATAATTAATTTTCAGTTAATGACATGCAAAGCAAAATATCAGTTGGTAGAACAAAGACCTTAAGAATCTCCGGTGTGATTGAATTCGGACCCCTAGAAGAGAACCCTGCCATAAATGGAGCAGGCTTTATGTTTATGGCAGCTTCAGGATGGGTTAAGTATCCCAATGGTTCACTACATCAAGATAACATACATCTCAGTGACATCAAAGATGTATTATATCAGAAATAGAAATAAATACTGTGATTAGAGTTGGCAAAATGGGCCGGATTTTGTTGATGGTAGTTACTTGGTAGAGTTGAGGTAGGCATAGAGACGAAGCCCGTCTGCATATGTGATGTGTGTTGCTGGTAGCACATGAGGATCAGCTATTATTTCATCAGCACTGGCTTTATCATTGCAAAGAATCATGCCAGCAGCCCCAGCAAGTGCAGCTTGTGTGCCCTTGTCAACCCTATCATTGCCTACCCTTAAGCACACCAAAATCTTCCCTTGAACCTTATTCGGGTCAAGTGCACCTTGAGCACAAAGCATTCTACACAAATATATATGTATAATTATCATACAAAACCAAGAGAAACGAAGAAGAAAATAAAAGCACTTACGCGTTCATCATTGTTGCATTTTCAGCTTTAGCATTTGCAGCATTAATTAGAGGATAAAATCCAGAATGTGGCAAGGGTTTGGACATGCTTAATCCCTGTTGTTACAATTAAACCACAACAGAGAAAAATTAGATGTTTATATCTCAAGAGGAAAACTAGATAATTGGTAAACTAAAAGAGTGTTGATATTTGAACCTTTAAGGTAAGTCCACTAGCAAGGTCAACTAAAGACTGGAACTCGCGGTCAATTGTGCTAGCCCCTACGGTTATAACCCAAGGAGACACATTGGTGACTGTTCCATGTGTGGGTCCATCATTCCCTGCAGAAAACACAACAGTGATACCTTTCGTGACAGCATGGAATGAGGCAATGGCTAGGCCATCATCCATGTAATCAGCAGGCTGTCCACCAAGAGATACAGAAATCACATCCACACCATCATGAATGGCGGTTTCAAATCCTTTGACTATATCTGCATCATCACATTCACCTCCTACAAAGGTAGGTGGCCAGCAGACCTTGTAGGCCGCCAGTCTAGCCCTTGGTGAACCACCTTTGGCGGTTCCAGTCTCGATTTCATTGATACTCACATCCGGCACAAAGTTACCACCTGCAGTTGATAATGTATGGCTACCATGCCCTTCATGGTCACGCGCATTGTTCATTGAAGGATCCATTTTTCCATATGAGGCTTGATAACCTTTGTTATAATACTTGGCACCAATAAGTTTACTGCAAACATCACGGTATATAAATATTCATATATTTTAAACAGAAAGTAATTAAAAAAGAAGTAATTGTGATATGCTTACTTGTTGCAAGGAACTAAGGTTTCATTCTCACATCCACCCTTCCACTTATATGGAATGGGGCCATAACCATTGCCACTGAAGCTTTTTGATTCGGGCCAAACACCTTAGAAAATCATGAATGCTAAAATTATAAAATAAAACTTAGAAAATCAAAATCTAATAGTAAATCTCAAAACAAGTTGTTGTTACCAGTGTCAAGATTGGCAATGATGATGTTTTCACCAAATCTTGCTTTCTTCCACAAAGAAGAGGCACCGATGACACCGTTCTTTTCAAGCTTTAAGAAATCCCAAGAACGGGTCGTGTGTAACTTTCTCCCTTTATTCTGGATCACTGTCACCACGTCCGGATGTGCTACATGATATAAATTAAAGATTGTTATAAGAACATATAATAAGCAGATTGTTAATTATAAGAACATATAATAAATAAACCTGCAATTTTAGCAGCATCTTCGTCGTCGAGAAGAGCAGCAAAGCCGTTAAACTGTTTATGGTATGAGTATATCATGGCCTCATCAACCCTCTCTTTGCTGTTCCAAAACATAATGAAAAAAATTAAGTTCACACTAGCTACTTTGATCAGGATGCATAAAAGAAGATCCGGATTTACCTCCCTAATATCGAACCAAGAAACTCAAAGTGGGAATCTTGAATCTGAGATGCTTCATATTGTTGATCTAATCCTCCCAAGTAGACTATATAAGACTGCAAATTAAGAAGAATTAATTTACAGAAAACAGTGATGAAGAAAACCATGCATGCATGCATGCATGCATGTATATATTATACCTTTTTGCTTTTGATTGCCAAAGAAGACGACTGCAACACACATAAAGTGATGAAGATGGCAAGAAGAACTCTAGACAGATCCATGTTATTCAGTTCTTAATTGATGGTTGAGAGTTCTTGAGATAAATGTATGTATTTTAAAGTAGGACTCTTCTTAGTTCAAGATGCTTATCTGTATTTTAAATTAATCCAAATGGGCTACAATGCTTATGCAATCATATTCAATTTGTGAAATCTTAATTCAATTCAATTTAATGCTCTCATCATGTATAAAAATATTTTCAATTATGATTTAAAAGTATTTAAATCATATTCAATTTGTGAAATCCTAATATTTTCAAATCATAAAAATATTCAATTTGTGAAATCTTAATCGGGATAAACATATTTTCATCTAACGTACATTGCTCTCATCATGGATAAAAATTATAAATAATAAATTACAAACATTAAATTATAAATTATGAATAAATCATGCCATGCTAATTATTTTATTAAGTTTAGAAGTAAGGAGGCAACAATTAGATTGATAATAATTTTATTGAATTTAAGTTATTAACTTACAGTTTTTGTGTTCGACGTACATACCTGTGCTATATATATAAAAAATGAAATTTAAAATTTCTTTTTCATAATTAGTTTGTTTCCGTACATATCTGTTTTTTGTTACATGATATCTAAAAACAATTTTGAAAATCTTTTAAAATATAGAATTTATCATCCATTGATCAAATTTATTTTTATAAAATAAATTATCTGCTAAAGATGTATATTTTTATATCTTTACATATCAGTTGAAAGAAATGGAGATTTTTCGTTTTTGCAACCGAAATTGTAGTTTGTGTTAAAAAACAAACATAAATAATCAATTACTACAATATTTAAAGAATTCTTCCATGTAATTTTTATTGTTAACTTACACAATATAATTGGTTATATATGTCAAGCATATTATTTATATGTTTTATAATGTACTTTAAATATTTATACATCATAGTTATGGATACATTATTAATTATTTGACTTGCATATAATTTAATAAATATATATTCAACTAAAAAAAACTTTGCTAACAACTCTTACTATACCAAAGTTCATGGGTGTTTGCCAAAACATGATAATATAAACGAGAACACACTGAGAAATCTGATTACAACTCAAAGAACAAGTTTACACAAAATCTCACAAAGAATACAAACTTCAGATCATTAACACAATGGCCTGATACATACAAACACTCTCACCTAAAAGGTTCAACAACACGATGGACCATAGAAACCCTAGGGTTAATGAAGAAGACGGAAAACAAACGAAAGAAGAATTGATAATCGAGAGAGTATGCATGGGGAATATGATCCGATGACCCCTTCCGACTCTCTCTCTCTTTTATATAGCTCCGGCCCCAATGACCTACAGACTTCCTACTGTCACACCCCGCCAATCGCGAGGCGTAACTTTCATGATTTCCAAAGCATATGATTATCACAAACACATACACATAAGCTGGATACCAAATTTAAGTTTAATGTTTACAAACCAAAGTAATTGTTTTGAAAGTACAAAAGATGCGAGATTCGGAAAATATGACTCATCTACGATGAGTTATACAAGAAAAATCCCCAAAATAGTATCCATTCAAACATGCATGTTACCTACTTGTCAAACGACCTGACTCCGCGCTTAATTCCCTGAAAAAACATACTTAAAATGCGTCAATACTAGGTTGGTGAGTTCATAGGTTTTAGTTAATCACATGTTAATAAACCAATTGTGTAAAACCATTACAAGTGTATATAGTGAACAAGGTGATTAATGAATAATTGATCGACCTATTTGTAAATTAGCTAGTTTTATAAAAATATATGTTCATACATAAGCCTCTTAACCAATTCTGACATAGTGACATAAGCATGTGTTAAGACAATATGCGATCAATTAACCATTTGGACCCAAGGTTAGCGCGACTAACCATGACCGGAGGTGTCAATCCCAAATAGTACTATTCATAGAATCTTCGGCAATCTACCGCTAATGGTTAATAATTGTGTTGTGTTGCGCATTGTTCTAGGGGACTTTATGGGGCCTTATTAGTACATATGCAAACATAGTATTCGGTCTTATTTAATTGTTGTCATCAAAATATTTGTAGTATGTTTCTCCCCAAAACATTTAAAAACAGTAAAAATGGGTAATGAAACTCACCTTATGTTCTTAAATGCTAGCACTTATATTTGATCCTATTTGACCTTGACTATTCGTACCCTAATTACAAGTGGGCAATTATGTGTTAAGACTTATTCGTCTAAAGTGCAGTTGTTCACCCGCTTAAGTTCATCCAATTAAGGATATGTTTATTTAAAAAAAAAAGTGTTTCGTGATACGACCCGTTGGTGATTATTATTTTTGTTACTTACGTGTCCCTAGACACGAACCTATTATGTTATGGCTTAATATTAGCATATCATATAGACAAATAATTATCACGTATTATTTCCAAATAATTAGCACATATTGTTCACGAATATTAGCACATAATATATATATATATATATATATATTATTCCGGTGTTCGTCATTTCAAGTATTTATTTATTGGTTTAACGTCTCGTTAATATAATAACCAAAAAAAGTTAAATCCTTTATTTCGATTGATTGTAACAATATTATATTTAAAATAAATTTGATTCTTTTCAAACGTCCTTCTTTTACATAAGCTATTATCTTTTACTAATTATTTTTAGAGTATAAAACCGATAATTTCACAAACCGTTTCTAATAAATATTATTCCACATTTAATCAAATCATGTTTTAATATAAGACATAATTTACCAATTTTCAATTATCACGCAAATAACACACTTTTCATTTATCAAAACGTTGCATTCGAAGTCTCAATTTATCCTTACTTAAACATATCACATACATATTTATCCAATTTCTATCTCATGAATTTCACTCTAAATCTAGTGATTATGATTTCCCTATTTTCAAGACTTGTATATATTTATTTTTACCATTAAAGATCTAAAAATAATTCATGTTCATGTGTATATGTATACATACGGTTATACATATATATATACAAACCATTCCATTTTAGTTTTCACCTATTTTTATGATCCACATGTACACATTTATATACCTATAACTATATTTCCATAACTTTAATAATTATTTGTACCTACACATGAGATGTTACTTGATTCTTAACATATAATTTATCAAAACAAAACACATTCACATATATGCATGCAAATCGACACATATATATATTACTATTTTTAGTTCCAACGAGTCCAACACTTTGTTTAGTTCTCTTTTGTTTAAAGATTAAAGTGAAAACTCTTGTATTTGGAGATGAACTTGCACTTTAGTAACAAATATTTAAGTGTGTAAAGTGTGGTAGGATTCCATACCACAAAGTGATGTAGATGGCGATTTTTGATGGTGGAATGGATGGTGATTCTTGATCCCTTGCTCGATTTCTTCTACTCCTCCTCTTGGAAGTTCCTTAGATCCTCAAGTAGGTGTGATTTCTCATTGATTCTTTGATGTTTACCATTTAGAGGTGTATGTGTGAGTGTGTGTTTGTGTGTGCCGAGATGAGGAAGGAACAAGAGTGCTCTTGTTCTTCCTCCACACTCTCCTTTATATACTATTTAGATAGTGTATGATCTTGGTATTAATGATTAGTCATCATAGCAAAGTATGAAGTTTGGAGTGGAGTGTAGAAGAAGAAAATGAGATTGGTATGGTGTTGTCATGATGATGCCGTGAGGATAGGAAGAACGAATGGGGGGTGGGTTTTTGCTTGTAGTTTTCTCCAAAGTGTCATCATTCATCATCATTGGTCTAGTTACATACTTAGTTCATAGTTCCATGGCAATGTTTGGGTTTGGTTACTCCTTGTTTGTTGAAAATGGGGTATAGGAATTAGGGTGATTGGATTATGATGGTAATTATTGAAGTTGGTATACTTAATCAAGTAGATTAGGTGTTGTTTGTAGTATAGTTCAGTTGAATAATGAGGATGTATTTATATGTATGTTAGGCAAAAAAAAATGAGGACAAACATAAAGATGGTGAAGGTTTGAATGATAAATAGTTATGTTGGTATTTCATTGTGAGAGTTAGATGTTTAAGTCGATGATCCATTATTTTATGTGACCTCTCGTAGGAGTATTAAAATGTTAATTTATTTTATGTAGAGATTTATATATAACGTTGTGACTTTTAATTGGACTCAAGTGTTGGCAAGTTTGTAAACAAATATAGTCATAATTGGAAATCATGTTCGTACTAGTGACGCAAATGAATCAAATAGAGACTTGTCATGCTTTCATATATGCTAGGGTTTCCATTCCGCATTATTTATTATCCCTACATGGGATCATACATTTTTAGTCTCTAAGTATCGTTCTAGTTATTTATAATAGTCACCAATGGTAGTGTCGTGCGGGTCGTTAGTTATGCATTAATATTAGTAACTCCCAAAAATTACTAAACCATGATTATGCATTATGAGACTTCTGCTAGACTTTAAACTATGTAGTTTGATTTCAATTGTTTTCAGGAATTATTAATAAGTACAAGCGTTTATAAATAGTACGGATAGTGACCTGTTTTGTCGGGTGTCACACCTAAGATGTGAGTGCGCCTGACCTCCGGACTTCCCAACTATGGCTACCCATTTAACACCACTTCAGTGGCAGATCAAGGGTTAATCAAGGTTGTTTATACAACATAAAAGTACCTAATCACACACAAGTAATGAACACTATATAAGGCAGTAATAATCTAAGAACTAACCAACTAGTAACAACAAAAATGCACCACAGAAACAGGGTATGTCTCTCCCTATATTTGAACAACAATGTTGGTACACCTAACCCAACCAAGAATGACTAAACATATAGTAATCGTGTGACAAGAATAAAAACGAACAATATAGGAACAATTTCACCTAGGGGCGCCCAAGTTAGGGTGTTCCAAGCTCCTATTACCAAGATTTGTGACCTTCAGTTAGGGTCACAGAACCAAGGTATGAGTTCACTACAGCAAGACCATCGTTATACCAAAGAAGTCGGATGTAACACCCCAAAAATTAAAGAAATAAAGTTGGAAGGACTGGAACAGTAAAAGGACCAAAGTTCAAGGGTTAAAAATATGACGAAAAAATTAAATAATGGGACGGTAGCGGACCGTTACTGGTCCATCTTTGTCCGGTACGTAAAAGGGAAGGAAATAATGACGACCGTGTCAAGCCACCAATCAGTAGCCGCAACCCTATAGTGGACCGCTATGAGAAGCATAATGGTCCGCTACACCGCAAAATGGATAGCGAACCGCTATCCAAGCCTTTAGTGGTCCGCTACGTATGCCCCAAGCCAGGCGTCTAGCTAAGAGGCGGTAGCGGTCTACTACCTACCTCGTTAGCGGTCCGCTATGGGTACCAAAACCAACCTATAAATTTGAGGCTTGAGTTTTTGTTTTAGACACAACCAAACACACAACTAACACACACACACTTTTGAGAAACGTTTAAGCAAACTTAGGGCGATACACTGCGAATATGGGTCGGATCGTGCGGAGCGTTTAAACGAAGAAACAAGCGTAGCAATGCCCCAAGGTTATAGTAAGTACATTGAACCCGTAATTAGCCCCGATTGAAACCAGATAGTCGTTTGAAACCAACCTAGCGACTCTCAGAGTGTCGCTATCGACTCTCAGACCAATTTTCATACAAGAACCTAAACTTTTCGTGATCCCGTGAATTGATAAACATCATTCTCAAACTAGACCCAACAATTTCCCCCTTCGAATGATGCTATTAATGATATCCAAAGATCGTCAAACATCTTCTCAGCAGTTGATCATCCGTTGCCTCTTTCCCTAAGGACCTTGTGGAATTAAATGACGTGACACAGGTAACGTCCGAAGTGTCACAGGGGCCTGTGGTGCCTGGAAAATAAATAAATAAATGACGTGGCATAGGTAACGTCCAAAGTGTCACGGGGGCCTGTGGTGCCTGGAAAACGGATTAAATGACATGACATAGGTAACATCTGAAATGTCACGGGGTCCAATGGTGCCTTGAAAACAAATTAAGGGACCAAAAGTCCCCTAATAAAATGGTTTTGAACAAACAAAGCGGTGTACTTACTTAGCGTAAGCTGATGTAAAAAAACGTTTTCAAAACATTTTAGGGAAAAGCACTCGGAATATATGAAGCTTCCAAGGACCAGGCCAGTTGAAGACGTGAATCCCTAGATCCTTTGTAAAATATATATCAGTCAGTATTTGTAAAATAATATGATATTTTATAATATAAGATACCTTTGTCACCACGGTGACAAGGTTTTTGACAACTGGGACCTAAATTCAGCTAAACTCTGATATTTTAAAATAAAAAAGAAAGTATGGTGTTTCATCAGAACTTAGGGTTTCAAATTTTAGAAACCCTAAACCAAATAAGCTCTCTTACAGTCCTGAGTTGAACAAACCCTAGATCAGTCCGAGATAAGATCCCAAACCAAGTGCATTTGATTTTCTAGATCTAGATCTTGAAATGTACCAAATAATAGAGGAATACCCCAGAATCAGATAGAGATAATCATATCCAAGTCTTTTAGCTCTAATACCATGTCAAAACATGGTAATATAAATGAGAATACACTTCAAAATCTGATTATAACTCAAAGAACAAGTTTACACGCAATCTCACAAAAATACAAACTTCTCACCTAACTTCTAACAGGTTCAACAACACGATGAACCATAGAAACCCTACGGTTAATGAAGAAGACGGAAAACATACGAAAGAAGAATCGTGAGAGTGTGTGTGGTGAATATGATCCAGTTCTCTCTCTCCTTTTATATAGCTCCGGACCCAACGACCTCTAGACTTCCCGAATTTGGCAGCCCATTTAACAGTCTTCAAGTTCCAGCCCATTAGCTCATATCCAGATTGCAAGTCCAGATCATATACAAAATAACAAGGATAAAAATAAAACCAAACAACATATCTAGATATTGAATTGATGCTATAATTTCAACAGTGTTTACATGGTTCAGTTCAACTGTTTCAATCATTGATTTGGTTCCACGACGGGCTTGTTTAAAAATTTTCGGTCTGTAAGCTTATAAATATTCAAAAGCGTACCATCGGTTTGGTTTACGATTTAGACAAAAGAGCCTAAACATAAAAAACTGAACTGGACGATAGCATTTTTATAAAACTATTTGAAAATGTCTTTTTAATAATAGTCCGTAGTTCCTTATTTTCTAATACGTATATTCAAACTTTTCCTTATTTTCTAATACGTATATTCAAACTTGTTACTTTTTAAACTCGGGCTGTTTTTTCCTGCACATCCAAACAAGTATATTGTCTAATTCCTGCCCTCCCCAAATGCCAATGACCTGGTGGTGGAGTGGTAAGGGAGAGACCTTGTGACCCAGGTTCAATCTTTGCCCTCCCCATTAGTTTCTGCGGCATGCAAATGAGGCCTAGCTCTTAGGCTGATGCACCTTGGTTTTACCCAAGCCGATCCAGGGTTCGAGCCTCGGCTCTCCCTCAAGCCCGGAAGGGGCAGTATTGGATGAGATTTTTCCTTGGGTGCTCTCCATCTCTGACGCCAAGTGGGCCCGGTTAAGATAACATATTGGCCGGAGTTGGACGAGTCTCTCCCATGTGACGGGGGAGGTGCGGCGTCACAACATTCAACGTTCGCCGTTAAAAAAAAAGTATATAGTCTAATCACGTGACTTAGCAAAAAGAATTTCAACTCTAGTATTATTATTACTTGGTAAGTTCTTGTGTATAACCACATAATAATCCAAATTTAAATGCTATTATGCGGTTTAGCAATATATGAAAAATATGATTTGCTGATAATCACTTTTGAAATACTTAAAGTTAAGATCAAACCATAAACAACAACTCCTAAAATCTAACGTTAATTTATGCTTGAACTCAAACATTAGAAGTTGCATTAATATTTTAAACCTGTAATTATCTATTTTCATTAAAATTGGTGTTTATTTGTGTATTATACATTTTTCTTTCTGGTAACAAATTTATAAAAACTATCAATGTAATTTTTAATTTAAAATGCTAATTATTTATATCAAAATTACATAAAAAATATGATGAATTTATTTAAAATCTAATATATATTACATGCATAATATGTGTCTGCTAGTTGGAAAAATGTCTTCAATCATAGTTTTCATTGCGGGTTCTTGATTAGTTATAACTACTCTAGGTTCCTTACGAAATGCTTTCTTAAATGGTCGAAGTAGCCATTTGTATGTTTTGGCCGTCTCTGGCAGCATCGGAGGTGACAAGAGATTATGGTTATCAATTCTAGTGAATGGGAAAATTACCATGCCATACCTAAACAACAAATATTTAGGGTGGAAGTAGTGGTCTCGGGTTGAGTCGGGTTCACGGCTACACTGCCGCAACATACTCGAGTTGAGTCGGGTTAGGAGCTCGGGTTCAGTTCACGGGTTCTACAACCCGTGTGTTTTAAGCTTTGCAATTTGAACGTTGGGTAGTTTAGGGGTTCACGGGTTCCACCCCTTGTGAGGGGGTAGTTTAGGGTAAAAATAACTTGACAAATTTCTATTGATTTAGGGCTAGGGTGGTTTAGGTTTGAAGTCCACCCTTAAGGAACAACAAATGTTTAATATACAAACACAAAATAAAATAAATAAATAAAAACCGTTGCCTGTGAAAATATATATATAAAAAACTTGTTGGTACGAAATGCGGCCTCAAACAATACAGCCTCCCCAAACATTAAAGAACTTCGCTTCATATCCTCGTCGGCCCAAAATAAACTAGCAAGACGCCCTCCATCACTGGTAAAAAAACTCACATGAAAAGTCTAGTAAACACTCTTTCTTACTCATAAGCCTATATACAACCATATCGGCATCAAACTCACCAATAAACAATACTACGATCACTTCAGAAATTCTTACAGTAAAAACAAAACTAGTCCAACTTTCTCAAAACCGTCACACATAACTCTCATAATGTTAAAACACTTGGTCAGACCCATATTCAATTTTGGAAAAACTCGAAATAAGTTTTTGTTGGGTGTATGACAACTTTCTAGATGCACACAAGAAACAAGAGTCCTCTCGGTCAACGGAACTATGATTGTGCTCTTCTTGAATATGTTGAATCATTAAACTTAGCCAAATAAATGCTCGTTTCCATAAGTAAAACTTATCCGGATTGAGATCGAGCTTTGCGGTGGTCTATTAAGTATCATGCATCAGTATAACCAACTATTTGGGATGCCGTATTTTTCTTGTAGAAAAAACATATATCTCGAGTCCCATAAAGATATCAACTTATTTGTTAACATGCTTAATTATGTTTCCTCGTTAAAAACCTTTCTAGGAAAACCAGTGGAAAAAAACCATAGCTAAGGGAAAAAGAGTGCAACACGTATTATATACAACTAACAGCATAATTGAGAATGATACTAAACTGGTCTTCGGGACCTATAACTCTATAAGATAAATTGATTCTACTAGATTAGTTTTGTTGCTTTATTAAAAACCTTATTAAGAAAACCTAATGAGACAAGACTTAGTGAAGGAAAAAAGAGTACAAACTGTTAAATTGGAATTATATTTCACTAGCACATGAACTAAGAATGCAATATCATTCTCTTGATATTTACGAGATATGTTAGTGCACTGATCGCGCTTAAGTATAGTACTTCTGGACCAACTGTTTCTTCGCCCTCTTTTTGGTGGCGGTAAGGATCCCTTTGACATTTAATGATCCGACAATCATCAGTGTGCTTAGCAGATAAATTTTGTCATTTTAAAATATTTTAGCATCTTCTGGGTGTACTTTGACTTATGAACAAATATACAATTAAACATATACTTGAACATCAGGTCGAGGAATAATTTCGCTGTGTCAAAGTCTTTCAAAATTTTCTCTCTAATGATCCGACGATTTCTCACGATATCACTGTAAACTGCGATCATAATGAACTTTAAGATTGGAAGTATGATAAATAGACTTGAAAATCTTTATAAAAGTTATACCCTTATTTTTCAAAATATCTACTGAGTCGATTGTACCACATACGACCAATATTTTTGAGACTATATAAAAATCTCTTCAGTTTTATAACACACATCTCGAGATATTAATTATAATGCTTTAGATATTTCTAACCCTTTTGGGTTTTTCATGTAGATGTCACTTTCAAGTTTTCCATACAAGTATGCGGTGATAACATCCATAGGTTGCTAAAGTCTTTCTTAGATTGCGAGGCCAATTAAGCATCCAAAGATTATAGCATCCATTACACGGGAACACGTTTCCTCATAATTAATTTATGGGGTTTGGGAAGAACCTTCACTACAAAAAAAGTGACCATTAGAGACTAAAATCTTAGGGACTGATATATCAGTTTTGAATACATAATATCTGAGACTGATTTATCAGTTACTAATAATAATGGGGACTAATTTTTATGCGACTTATGTTAGTGATTGATAATTAGTCGCTAATATTTTTTCACCTTATTTCAGACTAAATTTCAGTCACAAATATTCCTGTTTAATATAAGGTTTTGTAGGGACTTTTTTTCATGACTGAATTTCAGTCCGAAATATGTTCCCTTCTGTAATGAAAAATGGCGTAAATGTATTAGCAACTGATCTCTAGTCTCTATTATGGAGGGAACATAGTAGAAACTGAAAACCAGTTCCTAATATTCCAAAAAATGGATCGAATTAGAGATTGACGTTTAGTCTCGAACGCCTTTTATATATGAAAGGAGTAAGGACTGAGTTTTAGTATCCAATTATTTGGCTCGAGTTTTACCGTTTTAAAGAAAGTATCATAGACTAAAAAGTTAGTCTCAAACTACTTGTAAGTGACCTTATTCGAAACTAAAATTTAGTTTCATAAGAGTTTTGTAGATGAAATAATTATACTCGTGCATATTCTACCATTTTTATAAGTTAAATTAGAGAATGAAATTCAGTCCTAACAATTCTTGTAAGAGATCGTATTAGGGACCGAGCCAAATACGATTGAAGACCGATTATCAGTCTCTTATATGACATCATCACTTCAACCATTAGTGACTAAAGTATCAACGACTGATGTACATTTTCTGAAGATATTGTACCTGATACTGATTTATAAGTTACATATGGTATTAAGAGCTTTTTTTACGATTTATGTTAGTTACCTTTTTAGTCTCTAATAAGGAGGTAACATATTAGAGATTGAAATCAGTTCTTAATATTTATAAAATTGATCGAATTAGGGACTGATATTTAGTGTCCAAAATGTTTAGTAGATGAAAGAATTAGGGACGGATTTTCAGTCTCCAATAATCGACGCCTATTCTACCATTTTGAGGAAATATATTAGAGACCATGGTCATGTAAGGTCAATTCTGGTCATTGATAGTCAACTAGGGTTAATGATAATCAATTGTAATCATTAATGGTTAATTAGGGTTGTAGATGGTTAATTAGAGTCACTAATAGCCAATTAGGGTTGTTATGGTCAATTATGCTAAATGATGGTCAATTAAAGTCAATGATAACTAATTAGGGTCATTGATTGTCATTCATGATCAGTTAGGTGTCTGTTTCTCAATGATGGTTAATTAGGATCGTTGATTGTCATTTAGGTTCATTACTGGTGAATGATGGTTAAGTATGACAAATATTGGTCAATAAATGTCAATTAGGGGCAATTACGATGAATTAGGGTAATTGATGGTCAATGACGGCAAATGTTCTTAAATTGGGGTCAATAATAGTCACTTAGTGTTCAAGATAGTCAATTAGGATCATATTGGTCAATTACAGTCAATTAGAGTCATTATTGGCCAATATGGTCCACTAAGGCAAGTATGACTTCTTATTGTGTGTTGGGATTTAATATGACTCATTATGACCCGATACAACCCTTTAAGACCCAATATGGTCTGTTATGGTCATTCATGGTCAATTGGGGTCATTCATGATTAATTACGGTCATTTTTAGTCAATTAGAGTCGTTATTAGTCAATTAGGGTCAATGATGGCAATCTAGAGCCATTGTTAGTTAATTAGGGTCGTTGTTGGTCAATTATGGTCATTCATGGTCAATTGGGGTCATTCATAATTAATTACGGTCATTGCTGGTCAATTAGAGTCATTATTAGTCAATTACGGTCAATGATGATTAATTAGAGTGATTTATGGTTGGTTAGAGTCAATGATGGTCAACTAGAGCCATTGATGATTATTTAGGGCCGTTGATAGTCAAGTATGGTCAATTATGGTTAATGATGTTTAATTAGAATCACTGATAGTCATAGGGTCGTTGATAGCCAATTAGGATCGTTGACGGTCAATTAGGGTCATTCATGGTAAACTAGTGTCATTATTGGTTAATTAGCGTCAATGATAAAAAAAAAACACTTATAAATTAATTCACATATATTTATCTATATAGTTTTATACATTGTAATTTAGTTCGATGGCGTTGGTTATCTACCTTTTCAAATTAGTATTGATTTCTTGTTAATTTTCAAGCTACAATTAATTATGGTACTAAATGAACACAATATTGGTTAAGGATTAATTTTGTTCTCTTTATGTACATGCATACAATTAGACAAACATGAAACTCAATGAAGAGTAGATAGCATCACAACATGAAATTCAATGAATAGCGGATAACATCTCTTTCAAGCTCGAAAAAAGTAAGACAATAACTAGAAAACTAGAAGGTGAACATAGAAAACATGTAGAAAAAATCTAAACATGAAACTCAATGAAGAGCGAATAACATCACTTTCAAGCTTGAAAAAAAAAGAGAATACCTAGAAAACTAAAGGGTGAACATAGAAAACACGAAGAAAAAATATGAACTTATTGAATTAAAAAAGACCTGAAATGATATTTTGTTGATATTAACATTTGTACAATTTTATAAATATATAAATACTAGTTGACTTAACCCCACTCGTTGCGGGAGGGGGGGTTGACTAGATTCAAAAGTTTATAAAAAGTGAAACGATGACATCCAATAACTTAACAATATCATGCTGGATCCGACACTCCAAAATGACGTTTCATTACTCATCACACATATCAAAATCGTACGGTAATCATCTCTCACATCCCTTCAAATCAATGGATGAAATGCCTCCTCTCAGAAACACAAAATCTTACACCCACAATATATACACACAACACACTTTCAATCAATTTAAACGCTAGTGAGAGAAAACGCCAGGAAGTGGAAAAGGACTAGGAAAGGGAGGAGCCAAGTGTCACCGGAAAGTTCTCCGGGACAACATCCAGGGCATCACCAAACCTGTGATCCTTATCTAGGAAGAGACGCGAGGAGTTTTGAAGATCTTTCTCGAGAATGTCATCCGTGATGCCGTCACGTACATAGAACATGCTCGCCGGAAAACTGTTACGACGATGGATGTGGTTTTTGCTTTGAAGCGTCAGGGACGTACACTGTACGGATTTTGGGGTTTAAGAGAAAGTATTGTTTACTACGATTCTAGATTTGGGAATTAGGGTTCATCCTTTTCTGCTAGGGTTTGGCTAGTTAGATTCTTGTTTAGTAATTGAATTGAATTGATTATACGTGTAGTTAATGTTTTTAATATGATATTACTCTGGCCTTCGATTGCTTATCAAATGATATTGCTTAAAAAGAAGGAAAAAAAAGATAAATGTTAGAAACCGGCATCCTTTGGTTACGAGGACCAGACCATATGTATCATTCTGTTTCTTCTATGAATTAGTATGTATATATATATGTAAAGAAAGTTAAGTGTAAAAGAAAAAGAATCTGTCTCGATTGGTTTCTAATGGGTTAAATGTATGTTTATATAATTTGCTTCTGTTTTTGTATATGATTTTGTATATATATGTAGAGTGTAATTTTTTTAAAAAGAATCAGTTTTTTAGAAAGACTCAATTTTTTTAAATTTATGTAGCAAATTTGTGATTGATTGATTGATTTGAAGACTTATTTTCAGACCTTAAATAAATATATTGGAGACTGAAAATAAATGTTATCTTAGACTGATTATTAGACTCTAAAAGTACATATTATAGACTAAAAAAACATGCTATCCGAGATTAATTATCAGTCTCTATAAGTTTTATATTAATGACTGAAAAAACGTGTACCAGTGACTAATTCTCAGTCTTTAAAACATTTTATTGGAGACTGATTTAATATGGAATCACGAACCTAACGAAACGTATCAGGGACAATATAGACATTTTTGGAGGACTGAGTTTCAGTCCCTAAAATTACACATTAGGGATTGAAATATCTTATTATCCGAGACTGATTTTCAGTCGCCAAATAAATTATTAGGGGTTGCATTAACGTGGTATTCGGGGGACAAATTAAGGACTTGTTTTTTAGTCTCTGTTGGTGACATATAATGGGGACTGATTTTCAGTTGCTAACCTAACTATTTAGGACTAAGTATTCGTCACTGACCGGGGACTGGCGAAATCAGTCCCTGATGACCATTAAGTACTTATACGGGGGTATCAGAGACTAAAATTTTAGTCCCAAATACCCTTCTTTTTTGTAGTGCTTTGTGTTAAATTTGTGCCTACATCACATAATCTCATAATTTTCATTTCTTTTTATTTTAAATACACCTATTTATAACTTACTGGTTTGACGTCTATGGATGTTCGGACTACAAGCCCAAAAACTTTTTTCTTGTTAAGTGAATCACATTAAGCCTTTAAGGCATCTTGCCGTTTTGACAAGTCATCTCTGTGTATATACTCTTACCGAGTTTTATTTACGTAATCGATTACATTTGTTGCTACGATATATACAAATACTTCATTAACACGTTTTCATTTCGGTTCCATACTGTACTCTTATGTACATAATTTATAGAGATACCATATTTGTTTAGTACATGAGTTCTTCTAGAACTCTATTATCCTCTTCTAGGGTTCTATTACTTTGTTCTTGAATTTCGTTAATCTCTTCACGACATTTACCTCTTCTAGGGTTTTATTATTTTCTTCTGAAAATATACTAGTCTCTTCTAGGACATGTACCTCTTGTGTGGTTTTATTAATAACCTCTTATGGGGTTAGACCAACTGCATTATTGTGCTCTTTTCATTATTGTGGGTTTTTATTTTTGGAATCGATTTATCTCCCACATTTCCTTTGTACGGTACTTCTTTTTGTGATTATGTCAATTCGAGCAGATGGATTTGATGCTAGTATATTTGAATTTGTCACTCTGTTTGTGTGTGTAAATACATTTGGTAAATCATTTGTTATTCTTTGCAAATAATTACACTTTGGGCTTCAAATTCACATTAACCACTTCGGGAGTCGAAATTTAACAATGATGATGCATTCCATATCATTTCCTTATGTTACCGGTCTTTCCTTATTCAATCTCCCCTAAGATTGAGAATATTATCTCACTAAATTGACATTCAACATAATGTGATGTAAACATGTTCCCTTTTGGTACGTTATGGTGGCAATATTAGATACGCAGATCATACTACCAAATATTTATTATTGAGACAAACTTCATTCTCTTCTTGAGACCAAGTTGTGATCGAGAATATTTGTGATTAGCAGTTGGTTTGAATATGGTCAGTGCAGTGGTATACAAAATGACATGCTCTCATGTAGAAGATGGTAATTCACATATTATAAGGAGTAGTTTAGCAAATGATTAAAATCTTCTAATTAATGATTCAGCTAAGTTGTTTTGTGTGTGAAACATGTGCTACTTGATATTCCACATTTATCCCGATTGACATACAATAGTCATTAAAAACTTTATATCTGAATATTCTCTTATATTATCCATTCTATTAATTCTCAAGTATGTTTTAGGCTAATAGCTAGGAAAATGTTATATTTCAATTGGCTAAAAGATTCATGTGACCATATAGAGATGTATCTCTTAAAACCATAAAATATTAAACCGGTTTACATGAAGATTTATATGTGATTTGGAGATATCTAGTATAATTTTCGGTCATGGTTTCAATATCACACCCGTTTAACCAAATATATTTGAAACTTAGTAAGTTTCTTCAAAATTTACTAGGATATAAAATATTATTTATAATAGTTTTGGTACACGAATGTAAGGTTCACATGCTTTTCTAGAGCATTCAATATGGTTATTAACATAAAAATATAATACCAATAAATGTCATTACTAGAGACAACTTATAAAAGTATTTTTTATATCTTAAGATATTGTTTAGTGTGTCGCTATCTACCATACATTCATCGCCGATGGTCACAATAACTATGCTGTAGTCTTGTGTTATAAATTTGGTACCGAGTATGTAACATAACCATGCTCTTCAAGTACATTCGATATGCTACAAATTATTAATACCTACGAGTTATTCATCGCTAATGACTAAATGACAGTATCCAAATGTATGGGTGATAGTGGTGCAGCTAATAGAGATATTTTAGGAAGATGACCAATCTCCGGTGATCAAACCTATTATTAAGATTCCTCCACGTGTCAAGAGGGTTCTTAATGGTGAAGTTCTTATTAGTGCCATATTATAACTCCTTGTAAAATTTCAATGAAACAATAAATTTATTTCAATTAAGTATGACCTTCACCCTTAATTGCTCATGCGAAATTATAAATTGAATTTGAGATTCTCCATTTATTTCAACTGATATGTAAAGATATAAAAATATACATCTTTAACAGATAATTTATTTTATAAAAAGAAATTTGAGTGGATGATAAATTCTATATTTTAAAAGATTTTGAAAATAGTTTTTGGATATCATGTAACAAAAAACAGATATGTACTGAAACAAACTAATTGTGAAAAAGAAATTTTAAATTTCAACTTTTTTATATCGAACACAAACTGTAACTTAATAACTTAAATTCAATAAAATTATTATCAATTGGTGCCTCCTTACTTCTCAACTTAATTAAATAAATAATTAGCATGGCATGATTTATTCATAAATTATAATCTATTGTTTGTAATTTATTACTTATAATTTAATTAATTAAATATATGATGAGAACTAAATTGAAGTGAATTAAGATAGTAGATGAAAATATGTTTATCCCGATTAAAATGGAGATTTCACAAATTGAATATTGATTGGATTAATTTAAAATACAGATAATTAAGCTGTTGAACTAAGAAGAGTCACATACGAATGCTATAAATACATACATTTATCTCAAGAACTCTCAACCATCAATTAACAACTGAATAACATGGATCTGTCTAGAGTTCTTCTTGCCATCTTCATCACTTTATGTGTGTTGCAGTCGTCTTCTTTGGCAATCAAAAGCAAAAAGGTATAATATATACATGCATGCATGCATGGTTTTCTTCATCACTGTTTTCTGTAAATTAATTCTTCTTAATTTGCAGTCTTATATAGTCTACTTGGGAGGATTAGATCAACAATATGAAGCATCTCAGATTCAAGATTCCCACTTTGAGTTTCTCGGTTCGATATTAGGGAGGTAAATCCGGATCTTCTTTTATGCATCCGGATCAAAGTAGCTAGTGTGGACTTAATTTTTTTCATCTATGTTTTGGAACAGCAAAGAGAGGGTTGATGAGGCCATGATATACTCATACAATAAACAGTTTAATGGCTTTGCTGCTCTTCTCGACGACGAAGATGCTGCTAAAATTGCAGGTTTATTTATTATATGTTCTTATAATTGACAATCTGCTTATTATATGTTCTTATAACAATCTTTAATTTATATCATGTAGCACATCCGGACGTGGTGACAGTGATCCAGAATAAAGGGAGAAAGTTACACACGACCCGTTCTTGGGATTTCTTAAAGCTTGAAAAGAACGGTGTCATCGGTGCCTCTTCTTTGTGGAAGAAAGCAAGATTTGGTGAAAACATCATCATTGCCAATCTTGACACTGGTAACAACAACAAGTTTTGTAATTTACTAATCAATACCTTTTGATTTTCTAAGTTATATTTTATAATTTTAACATTCATGATATCATAAAGGTGTTTGGCCCGAATCGAAAAGCTTCAGTAGCAATGGTTATGGCCCCATTCCATATAAGTGGAAGGGTGGATGTGAGAATGAAACCTTAGTTCCTTGCAACAAGTAAGCATATTACAATTACTTCTTTTTTAATTACTTTCTGTTTAAAATATATGAATATTTATATACCGTGATGTTTGCAGTAAACTTATTGGTGCCAAGTATTATAACAAAGGTTATCAAGCCTCATATGGAAAAATGGATCCTTCAATAAACAATGCGCGTGACCATGAAGGGCATGGTAGCCATACACTATCAACTGCGGGTGGTAACTTTGTTCCGGATGTGAGTATCAATGAAATCGAGACTGGAACCGCCAAAGGTGGTTCACCACGGGCTAGAGTGGCGGCTTACAAGGTCTGCTGGCCACCTACCTTTGTAGGAGGTGAATGTGATGATGCAGATATAGTCAAAGGATTTGAAACCGCCATTCATGATGGTGTGGATGTGATTTCTGTATCTCTTGGTGGACAGCCTGCTGATTACATGGATGATGGTCTAGCCATTGCCTCATTCCATGCTGTCAAGAAAGGTATCACTGTTGTGTTTTCTGCAGGGAATGATGGACCCACACCTGGAACAGTCACCAATGTGTCTCCTTGGGTTATAACCGTAGGGGCTAGCACAATTGACCGCGAGTTCCAGTCTTTAGTTGACCTTGCTAGTGGACTTACCTTAAAGGTTCAAATATCAACACTCTTTTAGTTTACCAATTTTCCTCGTGAGATATAAACATCTAATTGTAATAACAGGGATTAAGCATGTCCAAACCCTTGCCACATTCTGGATTTTATCCTCTAATTAATGCTGCAAATGCTAAAGCTGAAAATGCAACAATGATGAACGCGTAAGTGCTTTTATTTTCTTCTTCGTTTCTTTTGGTTTTGTATGATAATTATACAAATATATTTGTGTAGAATGCTTTGCGCTCAAGGTGCACTTGACCCGAAGAAGGTTCAAGGGAAGATTTTGGTGTGCTTAAGGGGAGGCAATGGTAGGGTTGACAAGGGCACACAAGCTGCACTTGCTGGGGCTGCTGGCATGATTCTTTGCAATGATAAAGCCAGTGCTGATGAAATAATAGCTGATCCTCATGTGCTACCAGCAACACACATCACATATGCTGATGGCCTTCATCTCTACGCCTACCTCAACTCTACCAAGTAACTACGCTCAACCCAAACCTGGCCCGGCCTATTTTGCCATGTATGTTACTGACATGTATGTTATCTTGATGTAGTGAACCATTGGGGTACTTAACCCATCCTGAAGCTGCCATAAACATAAAGCCTGCTCCATTTATGGCAGGGTTCTCTTCTAGGGGTCCGAATTCAATCACACCGGAGATTCTTAAGGTCTTTGTTCTACCAACTGATATTTTGCTTTGCATGTCATTAACTGAAAATTAATCATCTTAACTTTTTGAAAATGTACAGCCTGATATTACAGCCCCTGGAGTCAATATCATTGCAGCATTCTCTGAAGATGCAAAACCAGTATTACCATATAACATAGAGTCAGGCACTTCAATGTCTTGCCCACATGTTGCTGGAGTTGTTGGTCTCCTCAAAAGTCTCCACCCTGACTGGAGCCCCTCTGCCATCAAATCTGCCATCATGACCACTGGTAGTAACTTAACATTTAACAAGGATCACATGAGTTAATTATTAATGTTAGTTTAATAATTGATTAATATCACGGTGTGTATTTTTACAGCATATATAAAAGACAATAGAGGGAACCCGATGATGGATGAAACTAAAAATGTGGCTAGCCCATTTAGCCGTGGTGCTGGACATATTGATCCAAATCGTGCAATGAATCCTGGACTGGTTTATGATCTAACTGTAAATGATTATCTTGACTTCCTATGCACTAGAGGATACAACAAAACCATGATTCAGAAGTTTTCTGATCAGCCTTACGAATGTCCTGAAAACGACAACATCTTAGACTTCAACTACCCTTCCATAACTGTCCATAAACTTAACGGTACAGTCACCGTCACAAGAAGACTGACGAATGTGGGCCCACCTGGAATCTATACAGTTGCTGTTAAGAGCCCTGCTGGGATATCTGTGAATGTGAAACCAAACATTCTTGCATTTGGGAAGAAGGGTGAAGTACAGAAGTTTGAGTTGAAAATGAAAGCTGATGGCACAAGTGTAATTAAAGATCATGTTTTTGGGGAACTAATATGGTCTAATGGCAAGCATTACCATGTGAAGAGCCCCATTGTGGTTTCTGTGGTCTAAACCAAGCATTTATTAGTAGTTGATGAAGTAATGACTTGTTACTTGTTCATTAGTTTTTCAGTTTTGAATTTTATTTATAGCTCTTTTAGTAGAATATTAGGTTTCATGTGGTGATAACTTTTATTTTGTTTGGATTTATTATGGTTTTATTTTTATTGAATGTGATTTAACTATATAGTTCCATTTATCTAACAAGGGTTAACTATGTTTGTTACTTGTTCATTAGTTTTTCACTATTTCCTTGTATGTGTATTGAATGATTGTAAAATATGGTTACAAAGGAGGTGGTATATGTAGACCATGGATACAGTAATTTTGGGATGTTATTTTTGGACATGCTTCTATTTAGGAAGAAGTTATTTTCTTTCTTTTCTTAATGTTTTTATCTCTATATAAACATTGTATCTTGGATTATTGAAAGATGTATGAAAATCAAGATTTCCTCTGATCTATCATTCTCTTTATGGTATCAGAGCAGGAATGCTCAAAACCCTAAAATTCTTGAACTTGTTCAATGGAGGAAGGAAACCCGATTTCGTATACCTCGCATCCTTTGAAACCTAACATACGGTTTCTAAGTTTTATGCTTTACAATCTTGACCTTCTACAAATTACAATTACATAATAGACCCATAAGCCTACTTTAGACTAATTACATATTTGACCCGCATCGCATCTTTATTTCCCATTTAAACTTGGGTCGATAACTAAGGCTAACACGAGGCAGAGGATTCTGATCCGACAATCGTGTGGACACATGGCGGGCACACGTGAGTTCAATTTTTCCAAGCCAGTCAGATCAATAAACTATTAACTATATATCTTTTTTATATATCAAATTTTTAACTAAATTTCCCATATTCCAACAAGCACTTGACTCTTACAATTTGCATTACATGCTTATTTCCACCACCAGGTACTTCCAAAGTATCCAAGATCTACTAATGCTGTAAATTATATAACTTCAAATAACAGTTTTAAATTGATGTCTCATCATATGATGAGAAAGTCTTGATAACAAACACAGGATCTCCCACTTTAATTATCTTTGCATTTTCTTCAGGCAAATCATGGCATACCATATTTTGTCCAAAGTACACCTGCAAATCCATTTTAATTATAATAATCATGAGTAATTTTTTTAAGTGAACATAATCAAACCATATTTAGTTACAGATGTTAGTAGGCAAAAGCATCACCATCCCTTGCCCCTTTTGACCGGGTCGTAAGACTTTTCCAGACCGAAACTTCACAAGAGTTTCAGTCGGCTCAGAAGCCGAAACTGCATTTTCCTGATTAATTGTGGGTATCTGAAAAACAATTGGCAGAATTTGTATAAGAAATAAGAATAAATTGCTGATTATATCACTGCAAATTGCATAAAAAAGTAACCTAATTTGGTCAAATATCTACTTCCGGTAACCAACTTTTTTTACCCTGGAAAAAACATCAAAGTTTCAAACTTTTGATTTGAGGAAGTCTTCCAAGTTAACTGGTTCTAGGCATCATATCAGGAAAAAGTCAAACTTGGTCTGCAAGTTATCATTTTGATCGGTAATCGGGTCAGATTACTGTAAATCAGGATTTGTGAGAATTGGTGTTGCCTTAAATCAAGAAGTTTGAAACTTTGATGGTTCTTTATGGCTTATAAAAGTTGGTAACCTCAAAGTAGAATTTGGTGAAAGTTGGCTACCTTTTTATGCAATTAGCCTGTTTTATTAACAGGATACTGTTTTACCTTACAGCGGGAGCAAAGCTTGACGCCAAGGAATGTTAAATTTTCTATTTTTATTTCCTTCCATAAGTCCTCAGAAAATGGTTCACACCCATCAACCAAAATGCTGAAATTTGTAAATACAATCTCAAATTTTGTGAAAATAGTATTAGTAAAGTATGATGGGAAGTAATATTCTTCGTTATTTCAGCCAAAGATGGGAAAATTGATGGGTCAGGCTGGTTGAGTAAATGGTAAAAGGATCGTTTTTATACATGCACAAATGGGCCGGATAGACCCGCAAACATGTCTGTTTTTCGTTTTATGAATAATCAATGTAGTAAATATGATTATAAAGCTATTTAAGAGGTTCTAACTTCTAAGTACTTGACATGTTCAAACATTTTAATTTTTGGCCAAGTTTTATAAGTTACCCATTTGAACTGTTGTGACTCAAATTTTACCCATATGTAACTCAAATCAACACATTTGCAAACCTTGAATGAGCTAAAGTTGTAAATACAGATACATACTTTGGTCTAAACCGGTTTATTGGTACAGGGTCCTCGAGACGCTCGTTCAGTGAATCTAGAGATCCCTGCCAAAAGTGCACAAATATTTAATAACTATTTACAAAATTTAATACCAGAACAAATTAGAAAACCAACCTGGGATGCTAAAAGGAAGGGATATCCATCAGAAAACATAACTCTGAATCCAGGTGCATAATTTGGGTCCACAAGTCTAGTCTCAGACTCTGTATCAACATACTATAAATGTTACTAAAAACATATATGTAGCAAAATTGGCGGGTCAGGCAGATTGGGTAAAGGTCAATACTGTACGGATACTTTTTTGGTACGGGTTGGGTCGACCTGAAAGACTTTTTAACCAAAAGTAAAAATTACTATCGGGCTACTCAACATGTTTGACCCTTTTGAGTTTTGAACCATTTTCTTTTAAGTTTTTTTCCTTCTATTATATTTGTCTGAAATGTTAGAGATAAAACATAACCCGAATCAACCAATGGGTGAATAAATAGGTCATTATTACCTTCATTAAAACGCACTAACCGACTAGGCTTGCCAAGATAATCAGTGAACCATTTAGATGCTTCATCTCCCTCATCCAAAGCAGATCCTGACCATTCCCAAACCGAGACACCATCACATGTTTGAGAAGGTCTACACAATGAGACCTTCAGCTCATCCATCCCCGGTGCTCTTATAACTAATTATCATATTAGAGATCAATGATTCAACATTACACTGAGATCAAAGAAAAGGAAAGTAGAGAAATGATGACACGACCCTGAATTGGTTTAGGTTCAGCTTCAAATAGGCCTGGCCCATAGAGTCTAGCTCAAAAGGCCAGACCTACCTAGGCTTTGACTCGGATGCCAAACCCAATCCAGGGTTGTCATCAAGAAACATGAACTCGTCTTATGTAGGTCTAGCCTATTAAGCCCGTTAAGCTTAATCTAGCTCAATGGGCCAGACCTACCTACGCTTTAACACAAATACCAAGCCCAATCCAGGGTTATGTCATCAAAAAACATGATTAAGCTTGAATTCATCTTAGGTAGGTCTGGCCCATTGAGCATATTGAGCTTGATCTAGCTCTATGGGCCAGACCTACCTATCATTTGCTTTAGAAATCAAGCCTAATCCATGGTTATGTCATCAAGAAACATGATTCAGCTTAAATTCGTCTCGGGTAGGTTTGGCCCATTAAGTTTGATATCTAGCTCAACGCGCCAGACTTACCTACGCTTTGCCTCATATGCCAAACCCAATCCAGGGTTATGTCATCAAGAAACATGATTCAACTTGAATTCATCTTAGGTAAGTCTGGCCATTGAGCCTGTTGAGCTTGATCTAGCTCAACGGACCAGGCCTACCTACCCTTTACCTTAGAAAACAAGCCCAATACAGGGTCATGTCATCAAGAAACATGAGAGATTGTTATTTGGGAAAATTCCCAAAATGTCCCTTTACCAACAACTTTCCTTGTTTTGTGCCCTTGAACTTTCTTCCACCTTCAAAACGGATGTAGGTGATGAAAGGGGCATTTTGGGATTTTTCCCTTTGTTATTTACCTAAGCAAGAGCTCTTATCCGGCTTCCAACCCAACAGAAATCCATCCCGAGGCAACTCTACCTCAACCAAAGCCAACTTTGGATCCACTCTTTGCGTACAGGCTCTGCCTTTGGAATTGACAACAAGCCACTGTCTGTCCCATCTAAACCCTGATTATCAAAATGAAAGAATGACATGAGGATTGAAAGTTACATAAAGCAAATGAAATGGGAATACCGGTGGAAGAGAGCGGTGCTTCTGAAACAGAGATGCCTCCGCAGGATTTGATTGGATATATGAAGATAGATTTCACTTTGGCTGCCATCGCTCCGCCGATAACACTTTTTCTATGCCTGCTCTAATAGACTACTGTCGTTGTCCTGTTACCCATGTATGAAATTAGGATAATCATATTTAACCAACTTTAAAATAACTTGCACCTTTAACAAAATTTAAATACAAATGTAGAAATAACATTAACGTGACAGGGTGAAAACAAAAAAAAATTAAAAGGAAGTTTAAAAAAAATAATTAAAGATCATTTGGAACAATTAAAACTATAATATTTTAAAAGTTATAGCTAAAAAGTAAGTATAAAGATTTAAAATATTAACAATAAAAAAATTAAAGTTATTTTATTTTAAGTTTAATTTTTTTTAATTATGACATCAGCAAACCGGAAATCATAAAAGGAGGAGTGGGCGCGGGTCAAATCAATGTGTTCTGTCTGCGTTAGTGGACGACCAACCACCGGGCCAACCAACTGACTTATTAAAGTATGTTTTCCACCACTATTTAATATACCTTAAAAAACGTAGTTAACGACGCTTTCACACGTTAATAACAACGTTGTTTGCAAACCCCCCCCCCTCCCAAAAAAAAAAATTGTTCCTCCCATTAACACATTAATTCGCCCACAATCCGTCGTTGAGATCAGCAATGTCAGCAAAACCAACAAAAGCCTCTTTTCTACTCTCTTTCTATCACCGGAATCCCCATCGTCGTTGGCAATTACGCCGCTTGCAGAACCAACCAGATTATCGTGTCTTTCCGATGAAGCGACGCGTCGGTTCACAAGCATTATCCGAAGTCTATAAATACCGTCGGTTAATTGCAGATAGAAATCGAAAAACAAAAATCAACAAAACCACCTTGCACGTATTATCTCCGGGCGGTTAACCAGAAAAATACGGTTTCATTGTCACGATCTGTAACACCCTTATTTTTAAACAACTTTTATTATTATTTTTCTTTCAAGATTGGTCCCTGATTTCTTTCTTTATATTTTTTTTAAACAACAAGAAGCATTTCTTAAATAATGTGATAATAAACAAACAACTTTTTAAAACTCACATTATTTATTTATATTATATATATATATATATATATATATATCATCCGGTTCTTCAAAAGGATAATAGGAACCTAGAAGAAAGAATTTTTAAGCTTGAGATTCCTCAGAATAAAACCTCCGAAGAAATCCCTCATAATAGTCAATGAGGATTTTTAGAAAGTATTGTAGATATTATAACTATATAAAAATGGAATATTAAAATAAAACTCCTCATAGAAGATAGTTTTTTTCATAAATGTTACAGCACTAGTTGATAGTGGTGCTGATCTAAACTGTATCCAGGAAGGAATTATTCCAACTAGATACTTTCATAAAACCTCTCATAACTTAAGTTCTGTGGGAGAAGAAAAATTAAAAATTGAATATAAAATACCGCAGGCTCATATTTGTCACAATGAAACCTCTATTCCTACTAGTTTTATTCTAGTTAAAAACCTTACTAGTCAAGTTATACTTGAAACCCCTTTTCTAAATAAAATATTTCCTTTAAAAAATATTGACAATAAAGGGATAACTGGATTTTTCCAGAATAAAGAAATATATTTTTCATTTATTACAAATCATTTTTCTAGGACTTTGAATAATGTAAAAGAATCTCTTTTACAAGCAAAAATAAATCAAATTGATTTCTTACAAAAAGAAATATTTTCTTTAAATATTCAGGACATAATAAATAATCCGAAATTACAGGATAAGATCAAAATAATTAATAATCAATTTACGTTACAAATATATAATGATCATCCAAATGCTTTTTGGGATAGAAAGAAACATATTGTTTCTCTTCCCTATGAAGATGATTTTAATGATAGTAAAATCACGACTAAGGCTAGACCTTGTCAGATGAATTCCGAATATATAGAATTATGCAAACAAGAGATCAAATCTCTTCTTGACAAAAACTTAATCAGGAGATCAAAATCCCCTTGGTCTTGTACTGCTTTTTATGTTAATAAACATTCTGAGAAAGAAAGAGGTATTCCTAGATTAGTTATAAACTACAAACCTCTAAATAAAAATTTAAAATGAATTAGGTATCATATACCTAATAAAAAAGATTTATTAGATAAATTGTATAATGCCATAATATTTCAAAATTTGACTTAAAATCTGGATACTGGCAAATCCAGATAAATAAAAAAGATAGGTATAAAACTGCTTTTGCAGTACCTACGGGCCATAATGAATGGAACGTTATGCCTTTTGGGTTGAAAAATGCCCCGTCAGAATTCCAAAATATTATGAATGATATCTTTATTCCTTTTAGTGACTTCATAATAGTTTACATAGATGATATCCTTGTATTTTCTAAAGATATCGAAACTCATTTTAAACATCTTGACATATTCAAGAATATAATTATAAAAAACGGTCTAGTTATTTCCAGACCAAAAATGATGTTATTTCAAACTAAAATAAGATTTTTGGGTCACAATATTGAAACAAGAAGTATTATTCCTATTAACAGAAGCATTGAATTTGGGTCAAAATTTTCGGACGAAATTTATGATAAAACTCAACTTCAAAGATTTTTAGGAAGTCTAAATTATATTCTTCCCTATTACAAAAACTTAACAGAGGATACTGCCATATTATATGACAGATTAAAAAAGAATCCTCAGCCGTGGTCTGAAAACCATACTAAGACCATTCAAAGAATTAAGCAAAAGGTTCAAAATCTCCCTTGCTTAATGATAACAAACCCATATTGGGAAAAGATTACTGAAACAGATGCCTCTGATATAGGCTATGGTGGAATCTTAAAACAAATTTCACCAGTAAACAAACAAGAAAGTCTGGTACGATTCCATTCAGGAAAATGGAATAATAGCCAGAAGAACTATGCTACTATTACAAAAGAAATTCTAGCAATAGTAAAATGTGTTTTAAAATTTCAAGATGATTTATACAATCAAAAATTTATTATAAAAACAGATTGCCAAGCGGCTAAATTTATGTTCGCTAAGGACTTCAAACATGATGTTTCAAAACAAATGTTTGCCAGATGGCATCTCATTTAGCCCCTTTGATTTTGAAATTATTTATAAAAAAGGTAGTGATAATAGTCTACCTGATTTTCTTACCAGAGAATACTTGAATTAATGGCTCATTCTAGAGGACCAATTAAAAGAACTCTCCCAGAAATTCAGGAGATGATAGAAGAACGCACTCTTCAGATTAATAATCAAGAAGTAGCTAATGAAGACATCCTTGAAAATAATTTTTTAACTTCACAGACAAAAAGAAAAATGATTGAAAACATTAATATTCATATTTCTTTTTGTAGATTTAAAATTTGTTTATTAGAACAACAAAAGAAAATTATCTCATGTGGATAAAATTTTCAGAAATGATTCCTTGGGAGCAAGGAAAAAGAGGCAGAGGAAGATCCTCTTCCTACAGCGGTAGAGGAGGATACAATTCTCATCCAAGGGTTATATCCCAAATTGGAAGTCAGAGGCTCATAGCCGAAAACATTGCGTCATCATCCGGTTCTTCAAAATCAGAAGACATCCTTTATAAGGAATTCTTGGCTTATAAAGCCTCTCAAGAAAAGTCTAATAAAGACTCATCTTCTACATCATATGTAAAAATTGTTTCAAATGAAGCAGAAGAAGATATCTCTAATTGGACAAAGAACCCAGAAAAGGAAGTAATACTTCTTTTAGAGAAAAAAGATATAAAATGGAAAAATGATTCATGGCTGTTAATAAACAGATACATGGACACAGGATTCTATCCTACTGAGGTTTATAAACTCAGGTATTTTTATGAGCAAATTCTTAAGAAAAAGAATTGTGAAATAGAGCATTATCATGCTGGACAGCCTGAAGTTTATAATTTCAGCAAGATCGTAATTAAACAAGTTATACCTGTAGAAACCTGAGGAACTTCTCTAATGAAAGAAAGGGGATTAATACATCCCCAAACAAAGACTCCTATAAAGTATAATTACTGGGGTTATAAAAATGCCTTTTATAAAGCATTTCTTTATGAGAATCCAAAGCAGAAACATTCATGGTTTATAAAAATCTGCTCTCATGTTTACAAACAGGACATTCCTTATTTGGTTTTACAACTAGTGGCAATATTTTGGTCCTTCAGTTAATATTCTCCCAGATTTATTCAAAACCCTTTATAAACAATGGGCAGAAGTTTCTCCAGCTCTCATAAAAGCCCAGCAGGAGGACAATTTTATAAAAAAATTGCCTACTTTACATTTTATGTTCAGTTCAGTATCCCATGGATCTGGAAATGGACTCCTGAGATTAACTATGACAATCATAATATCATTTGTATCCAAAGAGTCTTCTATACAAAATTCTGGAAGAAAATGACTCTTACTAATATTGATGACATCATAGAAAGCCATGACACTATAAAAATGATCAAGAAGACAATTGAAGAATATCAAGAACAAATAAACAGTCTTCCCTAGAAAGAGGCTCCTAGTCCTTTCAAACACATAATAAGAAAGATTCAAACTCTTAAAGGTACTGATGAAATCAGTAACAAAGAGATTATAGATTTCTATCTATCCAAGATGAAGAAGGATATGCTAAAGAATTTCATAAAAGAAGGAGCATCTCCTTCAACGATGTCCACTTCCTCACAAGCTGAAGAAGATGAAGATAATAATCTTACAGAAGAAGCTCAGTCCAACAATGACGACGACCCAATAGACGAAGATTATATCAATAATATTCTAATAGAATATAAAAAAGATTTTCAGCCAGAAGAATCTTCCGGAAAACAAAAATCCAAAAAACAATAGGACCCACAGTCACGTGAAGAAAGACTCCAATAATTTGAGAAGTGGCCGACAAGATAATACGCAATAGACTCATAATTGCCAGCTACTATTCTCTTTTGAGAAATATAGCAAAATAATTGCTATTTACTATTTACTTTTTGACAAATGTGTCTTGTAGGCCTCATATGGGACCATTGTGTGTTTGTTTTTTTTTTCTTTTCCCTGTCTATATAAGGGGACTCTTATGTATTGTAAAAGACACCCCGGAGAACATCTCCAACACTCTCTCTCTCTTGTACACATATCTTAAATAAAAGTTGAAGTTTGAAGCTTGGTGAAACGCCCCAGAATTACTGGTAAAATTTTAATTTATTTTCTTATTTCATGATTGCCTCTTCCAGAGGCTAAATCTTTAAGTGTTGATATGCCATGATAACTTGAACATCATAAAAAAAAGTATAAAATTAAAGTATAAAATTGAAAATGTTTTCAAATAGAATTTAGACATGTTAAGAACATAGTAGAATTATAAGATGATGGTTGAATTCTTGGGGACCCTGTAGCCGCTAATGCCATGATGGGTGCAAATACTTCCATTTTTTTGGATATGGAATGAGTGGAATGCAAAATTTCATTTTTTTGATCCTGTGCATTTTCTGGTTAGAGTGCATTTTTTTTTACCTTATCTGGTCCATTTCATTTTTTTACCCAAAATGCAACAGACTGCACAAGTCATGGCAATGAATGATGATTTTCTTTAAGAAAAGTAACCTGAAGCTAACTTGTTAAAAAGCAAATGAGTTTAAGTTGCCTATTTACTGTAAAGTAACAATTTATGGTAAAGAATTCATACATTGCTGTGAGTGGATCTCGTGTAGCTTCAATATAATCATCAAACCTGTATGCAGACGTGTCAATAGAAGCAAAAATATACCATAAATCTTAATAAAGCCAAGTAGTATGATCAAATATGATTAGTTGATGAAAGAGTAAAGAATCCTACTCTTTGCAGCATCTTGATGCAAGTTCAAGCTCTGCAAGTGAGTTAATCTCATCCTGTTTACAATAGGAACCACTAATTAAATGAATTTAAAAAGATTTAAAATAAACCAAATCCTCTTTTCAATGAATTAATTCTAATGCATAATCCTAAATGAAGTAATTGGTTTTGAAACATGTCAATGAAGGCCACAACCACCCACCACCGCCACAACCACCCACCACCGCCGCCATCACCCACCACCACCCAATACCGCCACCCACCACCACCGCCACTCACCACCGATTTTATTCGTTCGTCTTTTATAGCCTACCAAACAACATAAAGTAATGATTTATTTCATTCCCTCATGGTAACCAAACAAGACACTGGAATGGAATGGTCGGGTAGATCCGATTCAATCCGTTTGCCACCTCCATTTTGAACTAGACTTATGTTGTGTGTACTTGGTTGTTCGGACTTCATACTCTAATAACTTTTGACTTTTACTGATTCAGTATGTAGGTGCAACACTGGTAATTTGTCAATAGAGCTTTATGATGAAGCAAATTACTTATTAATGCACAAAAATTTGCAGTTGTCAGACGGGTTGGTGGTGTAGAACTGGAGCTAATAGCAATAGCTACTGGTTTGTGCCTACTAATCAACTATATATTAACAATTTTTGGTTTAATACACACCGTTACCATAGTTGCTAAATATGTTTTTAATCTATTTATTTTGTCTTGTGCAAGTGGTATAATTGTTCCCAGGTTCCAGGAACTAACACCTAGTTTAGATTAACAGGCCAAGACATTTACCCTGATTAAAAATCTTGGATCTGTGAATCTTATCATTATTTGTAAAAAAAATTTATGTGTTTCATACTTCATAGGAACATAATTGCATTTTTGTTTAAGTGGTTATTATAAGGATGTTTGGAATGCTTATTATTAGTGTCCATGCCTATTGAATTTTTTTATTGGATTGATTGAATTGATGTAATACCCATTGTTTACAATAGTGTAACACCCTATATTTTCATTAGTGTTGGTTTACACCAATGTAAGTGTTCCTAACACCCTTTTTTAAAATTCTCCTAATTTGAGTTGTCTTGTGCAGGTGATAGAATTGTTCCCAGGTTCTAGAAACTAACACCTAAAAACTAGGAAAGGTAATTTTATTTCATGGTTCTCTCATACTTGTTTATAGGGGGATGATTTGTACACAACAATTTCAATTTCGTAATTTTTTTTAAGATTTCAATTTCATACACAACAATTTCAATTTCGTAGTTTTTTTTAAGATTTCAATTTCATAGTTTTTAATGTAATATCCCATGTTTTTCATGGATGGTTGAGATGATTTAATCTATAATGTCGAGCTCTTTGAAAGTCGTTTAACATTTTTTGTAATACATACATTGATGTAACACCCTTTATACATTTGTTTCATACTTTCTTACATTGGCGTAACACCTTATTATTACATTGCCCAACGTTACACTGGTGTAATTACGGATGTCTAAAAAAATTGGCGTGACTATACTCGAATTAAAGAGAAAAATGTGATGTAATTTTTATAAAAAAAATAACAGAGTATATAAAAGTTATAAAGAATTTAAATTGAAGGGGGGAAATCTTTTTATAAGAAAAATGAAAATTAATTAGTTTTTATAGAGTGACACATGTCACATTCACAATAAATTTAATTTGATTTTTGTTGGTCTGTTAAATGACCATAATGCCCTTTCCATATAATTAAAACATCTTGACACATGACATAATCTTGTTCTATCTTAAGCTTTTCCACCATTGGATGATGGTTAAACAGTTAATACACTAAGAGGAGGTTAACAAAGGAACTAAACTATATATATATAGAGAGAGAGAGAGGGAGGATCCCCTAAGAAGGGATTTTACCTAAATATGTTAAAAAGTAATCTTGTCCATCAAATTTGATAATCAGGGGTTGAAATAAAAATGTATGAAAAAAGAGGGATGAAGGGGTATTTAAAAAATAACCACTTTTGTTGACTTTTTTCAAGTTCCCCCACTTTTTTTAAACATCTATAGCTTTTTCATACGACATTATTATTTTTTTTAAATTACACCATAAAATCGAACGTTTTTTCCTCTTTAATTTGAGTATAATATTGCTATATAAAAAACGACGATTTAAAAAAAACATGAAAATTTGTGATGTCTTCTAGTAAAAAACACAGTTAATAAAAACTATGATGTTTTCAAGTAAACAACAACAAATCAGTACAAAAACAAAAACAACACAGGAAAATCAGCACAACATCAAAATCAGCACATCATAGCAATAAATCAGCACATCAGACTAACAACCTAGCAAACCAGCACAACATATTTCAAAAATCAGCACAATTATATAACTAAATAGTAAAAAAACAACACAAAAATGAAAAAAAAAATCATACAAGTTTCACTCAGGCATTTTATCAAGCAACTGGAATGCATATACTAAATCATTTCTATCAAACTAGTATGCAACAACCTCCACTATCCTATAGTCCTTTATTTCCCAAATTCAAGTTTGAATACTCAATACATTTTATTGGAACATTTTAGTTTTTGGATTTAATTTTGCATTTTAGTAGTTTTTGTGTATGTGTCTTATGATTGTGACTGCTATAAAGTCCTTACTTATTAGACTGGTTTTTGGATCTAATCAACACATATCAAATTCGAATACGAAATCATATATTTAAACTAAATTGACCTGAGCCATGGGCTGAAAAGGCATATAGAACCTGAGCCATGGGTGGTGGTCAGAACCATCTCGGCGGCAAGTATTCCGTAAATCTTACGGATTCAGCCCCCAACGAAGCTGGTTCTCTCCATGGTTGATTCTAGGTTATATAGTTCCACGTTCAATGTCCATATCGTGATCAAGGTGTTGCGTTGCGTCACAATCTCATTACTTTTTATCGTAAATGCTGAATTTATGTGATGTATTTCATGTGGTGAAAGTTTTATACAATATTTTTTGTGCTGGATTTTATATACTAAACTTATGTACTAATTTTTCTATGCTAAACCTCTGTGTTGTATTTTATGTGCTGAAGAACAAAAATACAGCACTGTCCCTTTTTCTCTTTAGTCAAAATTAAACCTATTTAGAAAAACAAAAAAACAAAAATAAAGCACAAATCAGAATGACAAACACGATTATGTGTGCTTGAATTAATTGAGCATTTTATCTAGATTCTATATTTGTTCCTGTGATTGGAGTTCTAAGGCAAACACGAAATAGATAAAAGGCTAAAAGCTAGGAATAAAAAATTATAGAGTAAATTACAAATTTTGTCCTTTAACTTTATAGAAAATTACAGTCCTTTGACTTCAAAAATTACACTCTATGTCCTTTTTTTCAAACATTTACACACTTTGAGTCCTTTTCACCAACTCCCATCCAAAATCAATGTTAACTCTAATCACGTGCCCCTCACATGAGGGGCATTAGTGTCTTTTTACCCCTTATTTGTCTAACATATTTTATTAACCCATCTTTCCCCTTCACCCATCATCCTCCATCCTCTCTCTCTCCCTGTTTCTCTTTCACCTACTAGAACCCAGTTTTCAATTTCCAACCTGAACCAAAAATTGGATATGCTAAACCACAACCAGAACCAAACTTTCGATCTACAATACCACAAGAACACGAGGAAGCTAATTTAGATATGTGATACCCAGTCTATGGTAGAGAGAGACGATAAAGTAGAGCCTTCCAAATCATTCTACAGCTTCACTTTCAAACCAAATAAAAATGTCAACCACCGATGAAACCCATCACAAAACTCACCATTGAAGATCTCGGATTAGACACTCGTCTAATGGGGGCCCTAGCGGTGGTCCGGAACTGATTGTTAACGATGGCGGTGACGCCACACTGTTCCAGATCGTGTTGTCGGTCATCAAGGAAGGACTGCAAACCAGTATTTTCTGCCATTAAACCTCAAGAACACCGTGAAGCTCTGATTCCGTGATTCAGCATCCAAAATTAATAGTCCTTAGCAAAATTTGAATTTCGCTTGTTCTTTATCATCATCGTCTTCTTCGGTTGTAGGGTTCAACTTTTTTCCAAAATTTGAAGCTGTGATTCCATGAACAACTTTTTTCGGTTGTAGGGTTCAACGAAAACGAGTCAGATTTTTCAGATTTCGGTGGAGGGATCTTTCAGATTAGGAAAGAGGAAGTGATTTCAAGGGTTTTCTTATCGCAATTTAATCTTTCTATTTTGAATTACCCGGAAGAAGACAAGAAAGGGTTAGTGGTGCGGGGTGGCCGAGGTGGTGACCGACGGTGATGATCGGCGGTGGTGTTGCAGGTGTGGTGACCATGGTGGCGTTTGGGAAGAGGGAGAAGGAAGAGGGATTTGTATAAAAATATAAAAAAATTATTATTTTATTTTTAAGACAAAATTACATTTACTATCATTTTAAGGTTAAAATGACTAAATTGCCCTCATGTGTATAGCAGATGACTTTGACTTAACAGAAAAAGATAACACCAGTTAGTAGAAAGGACCTAAAGTGTGCAAAGGTTTCAAAAAAAGGACAGCCAGTGTAATTTTTGAATACAAAGAACAATATCTGCAATTTCATATATAGTTAAAGGACACAATTTGTAATTTACTCAAAATTATAACTAATCAAATGGTTAATATAAAATAAACTAAATAAAGAAAAATGAGTCTTCTTGTTAAACCAAACTGAACCCACATCTTTTGTTTTTTTTCACCTACACACATATATGCTCGACATCCCCTCTTAGCGAACCATTCATCACTTTGGTTGAATGTGTTTTGAAGCTTAAATCTCATATGAAGAACGCACGTAGAGTTAGTCACACAGAAAACATGATACACGGTGGTCTTCGGTCCACCGGCGGCGACGGCGACGGCGGGCTTCTTCCTCGGAGACATTTCTTGAAGAACATTGGTGTGAGAGTGTGAGGAAGAGGGAGAGTGTGTGTCTGTTTGTGTAAAAGAGAGAGAGAGAGAGAGAGAGAGAGAGAGAGAGAGAGAGTGAGTGAGTGAAAAATGGTGTTGAGATCTAAGATCTGAGAAAATTGAGAATAAAAAGACAATGTTACCCTTCCCTTTAATTTGCCAAGTGTCACCCTCATTTTCTTTTTTTTTTTTTTTTTTTTTTGAGAAAACTCACTTTTATTTGATCTTCACCCTTTTATATATACACACACATATATATATATATATATATATATATATATGAGAAAATCAAATAACAAATAGTTTTTCGCTAATAAATTTAATAAATGACAAAAACCTTAAGAAACGATATCAAACAAAGTCTGATTAAGCTAATTTCAGCGGCATTGGAACCGTCTCGTAGAACTCTACCATCTTAGCTTTTAAGGTTTAGATTTTACGTTTGAATTTTAAGGTTTTAGCCTTATGGTTTAGCTTTTAGGGTTTAGATTTTATAGTTTAGGTTTTTTTTGTGGGGGTGGGGGGTTTAGGTTTTTTTTTTGTGGGGGTGGGGGGTTAGGTTTTTGGGGTGGGTTTAGGTTTTTTGGGGGGGTGGGGGGGTTTAGGGTTTTGGGTGGGGGGTTTAGGGTTTTGGAGGGGGGTGGGGTGGGGGGTTTAGGTTTTTTTAGGGGGGTGGGGGTTTTAGGCTTTTCAGGGTAGGGTTGGAAGGGGGTTAGGTTTTTGGGGGTGCGGGTGGAAAGGGGTTTATGTTTTCGGGTCCGGGTTAGGGTTCGATGAGACGGTTTCAATGTCGCTGGAATAAGCTCAATCGGAGTTCGTTTGACCCACTTCTTAGTATTTTTAGCGAAAAACCAATTCTTAGTGGAACCGTCCCCTGTATATATATATATATATGATAAGTTGAGTAAGTTTACAACACAAATTTATTTTTAACGATTGGTCACCCGACGGTGATTTAACAACTAGTCACCCAACGGTGATTTAACAACTGAACACTTAAAGTGATTTCACAACTAGTATAACACTCGTATATTAACGACTGATACCCGAAGGTGATTTCAACAACTTACCACATCAATTCCGTGATAACAGCTGTCTTCCCATTATAAGAACTTTAAATCATTTATTATTACCCATGTAAATAACATCATTTCATATAGGTTACACAACAACAATTTAAAGACCAATTTCATAGAGTGATTTTTGGAAAGTCGTATAAAGTCACCTGGACGTCTAGAGAATCTCTCCAGTGAATTCTTTGTCCATTGCTTTTTTATCTCCTATAACCAATATTATATATAAAGTTTAATAACTAATACTTACGGTAAGCTTAACCGTAACTATATCCCGTAAATTCCTCGTCACCATAATAATAATGGTGGTCTTAATAAAAACAAAAACCTTAATATATTTGAGTTAAGTGTTTACCCCTTGATGTCGTTAACTTGATTACACGAAACCCGCTTTAACTACCCGTTAATTATTGTGATCGAAATCGTCACAAAGAACACCATTATTACTACTACATAATCACACCGACTGCAATCACCACTAATCGTCAACTACCACTCATCGAGCGTTGCTTGATGCCGAATAGCCGATCACCACCCTTCAACCGTCAACGTTGTTTTCTTTCTGTGACTTTCTCTCGGCTCACACTTACAACACATACATTTTATTTTAGTTTTCTTTTAGAGACTAGAGCAAGGGGCCAGATTCAGCCTATAAATAGAAGTTTAAGGATTTCATTTGGTATTCCAATCCAATTTCTTAGGGAACGATCTATTGTGAGAATCCCAAGCTTGGAATACCTCTTTGGGTGTTACAAGCAAGTCATTTTAGGAGCAAAGGATGAGGAAACTCTACATCAACGTGTTGTAGATAATCTTTCGATAAGTCCTCTCCTTTAGTTAGGATCTGGTAGCCCGAAGGTTGGCACGGGCATAAGGAAAATGTCCGGGAAGTGCCAACTAGTAAAGGCTATACCCGGAGGATTGGCATGGTCATGGGAAAATGCCTGAATAATGCCAAACAAAGATAGATATTAGGACAGGGAAGACGAGGCATCCCGGGGGGGTCATGATATCTAAGGTATAGACTAAATAGTATTATATTTTCATAGGATCGTGTGGTTACTAGAGCTAGTGTCAGTTATGCTCGATTGTAGATTGTAAATGTTAAACCTACTATAGGTGAGTTCTATGATGCTCACTTTATTTTAAATGATTTGGGTCGGTATACATGCTACGATATGTTCATGAAGTATATGATAAATTATAAAGTATCTTTTGTTTGAACGAATGAACGGTTAAAGGCTAACGGAGACTTATCGCGACTAAAGTATGGTGGCAACGTCATGGCCCGAGTTCATGATTGCCCCTGAAGGAAAGTTAGCACTTGTGTCTAAAGTTAACATTGAAGTCTCCATAGCATCAAATCTTTAGGTCGGTGTATAATGTAACACCGAAGTCTCAACAACGTCCCGAGGTACGCAGGGGTCATAAATGACCAAAGGCAACGCCAATGCCAGACTTCATGATTACCTGGCAACGTGATGGCCCGAGTTCATGATTGCCCGAGGAAGAGACCAAACGGCAGTGCTTGTTTGGCTTGCCAAATAGTTATTCGAAGTATATGTTATAAGAAAGTCTATGTATAGTACATAGTGTAAAGTTGTGTGGCATTAACCATACAAGCATGATGAAGTAAGGTTAAACGAGTTTGGAGTTTCTCACTCAAACTCACAAGTCTTGTATGAGTACAAGCATAAAGTCTTGTGAGCAGTTGTTCATTGAACACATGCATAAGTCACAAGCACGAGGATGAGTCTTGTTTACAAGCATTGAGGAAAGAAGCTTACGTAACAAAGTTAAAGTTAAAGTTTTATGAATGTGATGAAGGTGCTATTAAAACGTACCGAATTACCATTCGGTTATTTCAAAGATAGAACTCACCAGCGTAAGCTGATACACTTTAGTGTGTATACAAGGTTAAGATATGAACATGTTGGAAGACATGAAAGAGATGAGAAAGGATGAAGGCTACTCTGCAAGAAGATTGACATCCTTAATAGTGATATTTACGGACAGTATATGTTGTATGTTATTAACATGTTTGTAACAAAAAAGGTTTCCGCTACAATCCAATGATGTTTTCAGTTATTGAACTATGTTGCTAAAGAGTAAATCCAACGTACGAGGCAACCCGGGTTCGGGGCATCTTAGATTGACCCCCCGTCGCCGATGAATAACGGGGAGAATGCACCGTCCCCTCCCCATCGGTATGGGCGCCCTATTTCCCATTTGCCTTCTCCTCAACTAAAGCATGTTTCAGGGTCGCAGAGGCAGGGGTGATTCCCTGTGCAGAGTGAGCATCCTTCTGGATAGGATCCGAGGTTATCTCGAAGAGCGGGTCGATAGATTTACGGGCAACTCCTTGCCCAACAGAGCCTTTCTTGAAGGAAGTGGATTTTTAGGAAGCTTCTTTTGGAGGAGGACGGGCCCCCTATCCGGATTTACCACTAAAAACAAAAAGTAAATAAACTTATAAGTCCAGGCCACAAAAACAAATAGAGTACATATGAGACAACGTTACCTAACAAGCCCTTAGGCTAGCCCCCGCGGCTTTCCCGGTGGGTGTAGCATACGCATCGGCCAGCCGACGCCATTTCTTCTTAGGGGAGACAATACCCCCCCCCAAGTCAACTTGGCCTTTTGGGTCCCGACGGGACCCGGCTTCTCCAGAGCTTATTCGGACGCGACCCCTTGGAGACCGGACCTCGGCGCCTCTCCATGGAAGGCGGACCCTAATACCCCTAAATAATACACAGAAAAGTTCATATCGAAGGACAAAGTAAGCAACTTTACATAAGGAAAATAAACAAAGAAAGAAAATACTTATCAGCTTCCAAGTCAACCACATCCTAAAGACCCTCCCGGGGAAAAGAAGCGTTCATGAAAATTTTGGATAAAATCTCTTTTGTCTAACCCGATTGAAAGATGAGTACGTGTCACACCCAGGCACTGGTTAGTCGTGACGTACGGTACAGAACGCTCAACGGAAGCTAAACCATCATCATCTTTTATTAAAATAACTTAAACTGTTTTACATCATAGGTCAAGGGATTATCTTCCTAGAGTAGTACCTCCAACATAAATGCTCCCAGGAAAGAATGACGGGTCCAGGAGGGATTTATACACAATTCATTCCTTAGACAAAACATTTTGTTTGTTAGATAACTATATACTGGTCGGACAGTTACCCTCTGTTTTACAACATAAACAAAATGTCTAGTACAAACTAGACCATCCAACAGGGCTTATAGCTCTTCCAAGCGTGCCTTCACTTATCAGAGTATTCAATCAACAACCATCCATAGTTATCATCTATCTAGAATGCCATCAGCTAACCTTTCTAAAAAGATTTAGAAAACAACTGGGTTAACATAAGTTGGTGAGTTCACTTTTAAAATCATTTGGTTTCGAAATCAGAGTTCAAAATGATACCCGTTAGCAACAACTAACAATCTTCTTCCAATAGCAACGACTAATGGATTTCACAAACATTTCTAGGTTCACAATCATCTTTTGGAAATACATCTTGATTCACCATCATCTTTGAAAACATATCTTGAAACATCCCATGTGAAACTCGTTAGCGACTATTAACGATTCCACCCGATAGCACCAACTACCGGTCCCATAATACAATCCCCACCCAAGTAACGACGACTATTGGGATCTTATTATATATATATATATATATATATATATATATATATATATATATATATATAGGATTAGGTTCAGGTAAAAAGGATTCTAATTCTAAGAAGGGTGAGAAGGATTTAGAGCCATTAGATCAAATTATAGAAAAGATATAATGTTTGAGATTAAATTGTAGGAGAAAAAGTTGTTGGAATGGTATTTTAGTCTTGGCCACTTTTGTTGACTTTTTATCAAGTTTCCCCCTCATTTTTAAACGTTCATAACTTTTACATACGATATTATTTTTTTTTTTAAATTACACCATAAAAACGAGCGTTTTTTTATCTTTAAAACGAGTATAGTGTCGTTATAAACAAAAAAGAAAAAAAAATTACGTTTTCCAGCTCATTGTGTAATACAAGTTCATTGTGTAATACAAGTTTAATGTGTAATACAAGTTTAATGTGTAATACAAGTTCATTGTGTTAAATGTATTTATCATTGTGTTTTACGTTTTTCAGCTCATTGTTTAATTAGTCAGGTCATTGTGTAATACAAGTTCATCGTGTAATACAAGTTCATTGTGTAATACAAGTTCATTGTGTAATAAAAGTTCAATGTGTAATACAAGTTCATTGTGTTATATGTATTTATCATTGTGTTTTACGTTTTTCAGCTCATTGTGTAATTAGTCAGGTCATTGTGTAATACAAGTTCATCGTGTAATACAAGTTCATTGTGCAATATCACGTCTGGTCATTGTGTAATTAGTCAGGTTATTGTGTAATACAAGTTCCCTGTGTAATACAAGTTAATTGTGTAATACAAGTTCACTGTGTAATACAAGTTCAATGTGTAATACAAGTTCATTGTGTTATATGTATTTATCATTGTGTTTTACGTTTTTCAGCTCATTGTGTAATTAGCCAAGTCATCGTGTAATACAAGTTCATTGTGTAATACAAGTTTATTGTGTAATACCACGTCTGGTCATTGTGTAATTAGTCAGTTCATTGTGTAATACAAGTTCATTGTGTAATACAAGTTCATTGTGTAATACAAGTTTAATGTGTAATACAAGTTCATTGTGTTATATGTATTTATCATTGTGTTTTACGTTTTTCGGCTCATTGTGTAATACAAGTTCATCATGTAATACAAGTTCATTATGTAATACCACGTCTGGTCATTGTGTAATATCTGGTCATTGTGTAATTAGTCAGGTCATTGTGTAATACAAGTTCAATGTGTAATACAAGTTCATCATGTAATACAAGTTCATTGTGTAATACCACGTCCGGTCATTGTGTAATACAAGTTTATTGTGTAATTAGTCAAGTCATTGTGTAATACAAGTTCATGTATAATTAGTCAGGTCATTGTGTAATACAAGTTCATTGTGTCAAATATTTTTCATCATTGTGTTATATGTTTTCATCATTGTGTTTTATGTTTTTCAGCTCATTGTGTAATTCGCTCAAATATGTCAGGTTATTGTGTAATATGCTCATTGTGTAATATCAGTTCATTGTGTAATAGCAGGTCTGATCATTGTGTAATATCAGAACTTGTATTACACATTGACCAGGTGTATTACACATTGACCTGATGTATTACACATTGACCTGGTATATTACACATTGACCATTATGCCCTCCCTTTAAAAACAATAAAATGACACATGTCAACCTTGGAATCCTTCTTACCCTTCTTATTTTTAAAACCCTTTTTACTATAACCTAACCCTATATATATATATATATATATGACAACTTATCGACTGCTACCAATACAAAGCGACAACTGGCCGATTGGTGCACAGCAAATCTCATTCCCCAATGGAACGTACTAAGCGCTACATACGTATATATACATAGAATTGTCCGACATATCTGATACTCAGTCTCAAGATATCTTTTCCACAAATTGTATTCAAATCTGGTTTCAAATCCTCTTTCGGAGGAATAAAATAATTTTATAACTTCATTCGCCCAAAACATTTTTAAAAATGGGCATCATAACATTTCATGGAAAACATCCAACCTCGTTTCATTATCAAAAGCATTTATAAAACATTTTCAAGTTTAGCTGAACTCACCTCGATAGTATCTCAACTCGTATAACTGCAATCAATACTCCGTACAATATCCCAGATCATAATAACATTACTTAAATAAACATATCTAGCTCAATGGTAATTAACTAAGTCATTGTGAACCAGTCGGAACCTTACCTCGGAACTATCTACGGCTATTTGCGGACGAAAAGCTAGAAACTGAACTTCCGAACACGTACCGGCACTTTGTCATGATTCCCTAGGCTAAGTGTGTGTGTTTGATTGTGTTTGATGGTGTTTGTAATGTGTGTTTGGTGTATAAAACGATCTGCCATTGAAATCTATTTATAGGCAATTCTTGATGTCGTGACAGGCCGTTATGCTGAGTGACGGTCCGTCACCGACCTAAGGTTTGCGAGTCAGCTTACACGTGTCAGCCTTTGTTGACATTGTGGCATGATGGACCGTCATGCCCCGGTGACGGTCCGTTATGAACCCAAATTAGGGCTGAGTCATCCGGACATGTGTCAGCTCTAGAGTCCTCCCTTGCTCAACCCGTAACGGACCGTTATGATCCATGACGGGCAGTTACCGTCCAAGAATTCCAAATATTCATTTTTAATCCTCCAACTTTGGAATAATTGCATTTCAACCCCTGAACTTTAATTCTTGACATCTTTAACCCTTAAATTTTATAGGAAATCTCAGGGTGTTACAAATCTCCCCTCCTTAAAGACGTTTCGTCCTCGAAACCGGTCATTCATACTTCTTAGTATAACTACTACTTTAAAAATATTCTTTTTTCACAAACCGAAATTAATATTTTATAATATACTAACCTTTCGTTTACTTCTACTACCGAACATCTATCGCGGTAGTTGAGGGCAATCTCTTCTATAATGCCCAAATTCGTTGCATCCAAAACATTTGATATTTGGATAATATTTCTTATGACATTCTGGTCCTTGGGCATAATTGTTTTGTTCTTTCTTTCGAGCTTTATTCTCTTCAGCTCTAAATTCATATATTATCTCCTCATGCTTTCTCTTTGTGTCCACTAGTTGTGATTCCTGATGTGCAACTTCATCATACATCGTGGAACTAAACGTCAAAGCTTTATCCGTCGCTGTGGTGCGGAGGTTTTCACTAAGGTACGTATTTTCGGTGGTAAACCTCGGATAAAATGTTTGATTCTCCTATGCTCGGGTGTCACCAGATGTGTTACTAATTTTGATATCTCGTCAAACTTGGTCGCATACTCTTGATGCGTCATATTTCCAGCCTCCAATCGTTGAAATTCTTCCTCAATTTTGTCAAGCTCGTTCTGAGGGCAGAATCTTTGTAGAACTAATCCCTTAAACTCATTCCATTTCATATTATCAATAACTTGTTCTCCCTTGGCTTGTTTAACAGACTCCCACCAGTCCAATGCCATTGTTTCAAAAGAATTGGCAACAAACTTAACTGCCTGCTCACTTCTACATTCGCTAAGTTTAATGGCAGCCTCCATTTTGGTGATCCATTGAGTAGTATCAATGGCTCCCTTCTTGCCATCAAATGGCTTAGGATTGCATCCTCCAAAAAGACTTGTAAGTACATCATTATCGGTTCTCCGTTCTCGTCACGGAACTCTGGTTAACATTCTCATTAGTGCCTCTGATATTATTGGTTCCTCCTCTGGTGGGTCTAGTCCCTATTCTCCTTGTGAAGACCTCATTTAGTAACCCAGGTAAAAGTGCTTCGCAGTGCTTTAGTGACTTCACTAGCCACTGCTTCTTGGAATTGTGTTTCAGACATAACTACTTCCTCCACATGATATCTCATGTTATTAGCGGTATTGTTCAGTTCACGATTGACGTTAGTTTCGGTGTCATCGTTTTTCCGCCTATGAGATCTACTGACAGGAGTCCTACGTCTTCCTCTACCTCTTCCAGCCATTTAGTACCTATATGTACAGATGTAAGACATCAGAATTTGTATAACCAATGATAATCTAGAAAATCAGAAATTAAAAACATTTGATCAAGAATGTAATTAATTATCTGTTTTCTTGGTATTACCCGTCATATGTCATAGTGATCGTCAACATCTATCACTTATGGCTTTATCCTATGGCATTCCAGCTAAATCTCAGAACCCTAGTTTAAGTCTAGATACTAACCTCCTATTAGTATCTAAATCCCTTAAACTGAGACTCTGATACCAACTTGTCACACCCCAATCCCAGGAACTGGTTAGACGTAACGTATAGTACAGAACACACAGCGGAAGCTAAACCATCATCATCTTTTATTAAAATAACTTAAATTGTTTTACATCATAGGTCAAGGAGATTATCTTCTCAGAGTAGTACCTCCGACATAAATGTTCCCAGGAAAGAATGACGGGTCAAGGAGAGATTTATACACCATTATTTTCTTAGACAGGATATTCTGTTTGTCAGATAACTACATACTAGTCGGACGGTTACCCTCTGTTTTACAACATAAACAAAATGTCTAGTACAAACTAGACCATCCAACAGGGCTTATAGCTCTTCCAAGCAAGCCTTCACTTATCAGAGTATTCAATCAACAACCATCCATAGCTATCATCTATCTAGAATGTCATCAGCTAACCTTTCTAAAAAGATTTAGAAAACAACTGGGTCAACATAAGTTGGTGAGTTCACTTTTAAAATCATTTGGTTTCGAAATCAGAGTTCAAAATGATATCCGTTAGCAAAAACTAACAATCTTCTTCCAATAGCGACGACTATTGGATTTCACAAACATTTCTGGGATCACAATCATCTTTTGGAAATACATCTTGATTCACCATCATCTTTGAAAACATATCTTGAAACATCCCATGTGAAACTCGTTGGCGACTATTAACGATTCCACCCGATAGCACCGACTACCGGATACAATCCCCACCCAAGTAACGGCGACTATTAACGATTCCACCCGATAACTTATCGACTGCCACCAATGCAAATCGACAACTTGCCAATTGGTGCACAACAAAGCTCATTCCCAATGGAACGTACTAAGCGCTACATATGTATATATATATATATACACAGAATTGTCCGATCATATCTGATACTCAGTCTCAAGATATCGTTTCCACAAATTGTATTCAAATCTTGTTTCACATCCTCTTTCGAAGGAATAAAATCATTTCATAACTTCCTTCGCCCAACACATATTTAAAAATGGGCCGAGTTAGCTTACACGTGTCAGCTCTAGTGATATTGCGACGTGACGGACCGTCATGCCCCGGTGACGGACCGTCATGCCTAGGTGACGGTCCGTTACGAACCCAAATTAGGGCCGCTTCATCCGGACACATGTCAGCTCCAGAGTCCTCCCTTGCTCAAGCCGTAACGGACCGTTATGATCCATGACGGTCCATTACTGTCCAAGAATTCCAAATTTTCATTTTTAATCCTTCAACTTTGGAATAATTGCATTTCAACCCCTGAACTTTAATTGTTGACATCTTTAACCCTTAAATTCTATGGGAAATCTCAGGGTGTTACAGTCCGGATGAGCTTCTCTCTGGCCTCTGGGATCAAGACGTCGTAATAACTCTCAACTGCTACACGAATCTAAAAAGTCGTAAGAACAAAACCGGCAAAGAAAGCCACGACAAAAAACATAAAAAATGGGGACATACACTCACGTTTAGTCTCGGGTGGCATAGACAGGAATATGGTCAAGACGGAACTAGTTACGGCTCATGCCAACCCCAACAAGAGCATGCTTAGGTATACGTTGAATGTTAGCAGGTCGGGTAGTAAGAATGGCAAAAATAGAGGTCTTCTTGAAAGCCCCCATGTCTGGAACGCTATCAACAACTGGGTTGATAGCATGCGAAGGTGCATATCACCCGGAACGATCCGAGCGCTGATGTAGAAGAACCGTTCCTTCCAGCCCCGGAATCCAGCAGGAACTTCTCCGGCATGGGCGGTATTGTTCGAACGTTTGGCAAAAGAAAACCTGGTTCCTCACTAAGTTATTAGTTAAGTCCGGTTTAATTGCATAAGTCATGTAAACTCGACTAGGGGGACTTAAAGACGTGTGGTAGTCTTACAAGCATGACCCTAACCAGACTAAGCTTCTTGAGAGAACCCGGTTGCAGGACAGAGTGATGACGTGGTTGTGGAAAGAAGTATGTATGAAGACCTTCCACCAATAGGAGAAGAGAGGTCAATATCATTCGGTTAGGCCTTTGGAATGTAAACATTCCCTCATAACCTATAAATACCATGACCTCATACAAGAGAGGCATGCACGAAATAGAGAGAAAACTCTTGTACGTGAGAGCTTTTATGAGTTCATCATTGGTGTAATTCGATAATCCATCAATACAAAGTAGCGATTCTCCCTAATCATTCTCCATGTTGAGTTTTTAGTACTCTTCAAAAGCGTAAGAAGTTATGTAGACCATTGATTAAAATGATTGAGATTGTTGACCTTTTAAGTTTCTCTTTTTTTTAAAACGTAAGTAACTTTTTATACGACTATTTTTTTAAATCCACCATAAAATCATGCATTTTTAATATGAGTATAAGCTTGTCATACTTTAAAATAATAGGTTTATTTAAAGATGTCAATGCACTGAGTGTATGACGTATGTAATTATGTTTGTGCGTATAAACAACCCTTGTGTAATTATAAAACATAGGTTGCATAACTATAAAACATATTAAACATAGGTTGTGTAATTACCTAAAACAGAAGGAGAATCAAATAAAAAGTGGGCTGTGCCTATGTAGCCTAAAAATGATTCTTAAAAATCGATATCCGGATCTTACGAACTCCGATTGAACTCATTTCAACGGCATTGGAACCGGCTCGTCGAGCTTTGCTATCTTAGCTTTTAGAGTTTAGCTTCTAGGGTTTAGCTTTTAGGATTTAGCTTTTAGGGTTTAGTATTAGGATTAGTTTTAGGTTTTAGCATTTTTAGCTTTTAGGTTTAGCTTTTAGAGTTTAGCCTTAGGGTTTAGCTTTAGGGTTTAGTGTTAAGTTTTAGGGTTTAGGGATTTATGTTTAGGGTTCGACGAGCCGGTTCCAACGCCTCTAGTTCGTTAGAGTCAGATATTTATATTTTAAAAATCCTTTGTAGGCTACTTAGACAAAATCTCCCTTTTAGGGGATCCTCCCTCGCCTAAAACATATATGGTTGTGCTTATAAAGAAAGCTTACATAATAGTGACACATATAAAAGATATAGTAGATATATAATGTCACGTTTTAGTGACTAGGTTTAACAAAGTAATACAATCTCCGTGGCACGACAACAACTTTGATGTATTACATGTTTTACTATATGTTTAAAAAAAGGACACCCCAACACGAAGTAAGCACTTTACTAGATCTTCATACTAGTCTATTTTAACAGGTATAATTCCTACTAAAGTAATGTGTTTTCCCTACTGCATCCATCACCTCACACATCCCACATCGAGCCGTTATTTTTAAAACCAAGATCACTTCTAAACATGGTATTCATTGGGCATTTAGCAAATGTATTGTTCAAAATCAATAGCTTTAAGTCATCATGAACAAGCTTTAACTTAGAAAAATAAAAATAAAAATAAAAATACAGCCTAGGTCAAAAGAAACTTGCCATAAGTTTTTTTAGAACTTGCCATAAGAAGGCAGTCATTTCTCTTTAGGAGCCCCTTTGTCTTTATTACGTTTAGAAGCTCTCTTTCCATGTCCCTTCTTAGGCGGTCCCTTGCCACGACGCTTCAACATTTCAAGTTTGGATAAACGCCTGCGAAACGTAAAATAATATGTTTTAGTATATAAGTTGAGTGCAGTATATAAGAAATTATTCGTAAATTTGAGAAGTAAACATGATATAAATTTCCAAACAGGGCTATTAATATCACAGAATCTATGGTTTTACTAGTTTCTAATGACCTTGCAGAATCTCTACTCAGATTTTACAACTCTCACAGACAGCAAAATAAGGAAAATTAATGAAGATCTTCCTTTCATTATTCTTGAAGGAGGTAATTTCGAACAGTTTGCGTATCATTAAGTCAATTAATACATTATATTTTAATTTTACGGGTCAAAAGGGCAAGAAAGAAATAAAAGTGAAACGGGTAAAGAGTCACCCAAAGTATAATCAAATGCTAAAACCTTTAAATCTTTCTATTACAAATAACAGTATTATTTTTATATAATATAGGTTTTGTAAACATATTTAATATACTAACTATTTTATAAAGGGCAACAAACTGTAGGAGGTTACCCTGGCTTGACCTGTTTTGACTTGCACTAAAAATCACACGTTTTGACCCAAATCATTTTGACCCATTACCCAGCCTCCCAATTTTACCACCTCTACTTGTTCTCCATTTTTATTTTATATCCCCATCAAGTAAATGAGACCTACATCTACACCACACAAATCGAACCACCAAATGAGAATATCGTAAGGTTAAAACAAACCGAGTCTAAATCAAAATGACAGGTCATCATTCAAGATATCTTTGTATATCCTAATATATTATCTTTTAAAACATCATATGGTATTTCAAGTACCATATAATGCAGGTTTTTGGAGCCGAGGGGGCAACCTCTCTATCCCCTAGAATAGAGGTAAGGTTTGCCCTCATCACACCCTCTCGGGACCCTACAATAGCTCTGCTACGAGTGGGATTATACTGGTTATGTTTGTTTGTTTGTTAGTTATGGTATTTCATGTACATAAAACCTTTAACCATGCATATCCTCTTCCTTCCCCTTTGACCAACATTGACTTCTTATTGATGTTTGTGTGGCTATAATATAATTGTGTGCAAATATAGAAAGAGATAAACACAGAGTTGATAAAAGATAGATTTAGAGAGAGAGAGACTAATGGAGACTGGGTATTCAAGGAGAAAGAAAAATTGTTACTTAAACCCTAGATTTCACTTTTTTCAGGTGTTAAAATGATATTTCATTCTCCATAAAATGAATTGAAAGAAATGAATTGTTACGTTGGTTCTTAAAACTTAGATGGCTTTAAAATCATTCGAATGTTTATAAAATAGAGAACCACGAGAACCGAATAAGCACTTGTACATAGTGCTTAAAAATGTGGGAGAGAGAGAGAGGCGATTATGATGTTACATAACCACCTTATGTATCACAGTTCAAGCAATAGGTACAAATGTTTATGCAGTCCGAGCAGTTCTCTACTTAAAATTGATTTTGTATTGAGCGGCCATCAACACACACACACATATATATGTGTGTGTGTGTAATATATAAACACATAAAGGAGTACAGTATCTAAAATGAGAAAATACTCATTTGTGTGCATATTACTATCTTCAAAAAGGTGCTGGAAAGAGTAAGTATTCGACTTACAAACATAACTGTGAAAGCAGATTTTCAGCTGTTGATAGGCAGGGCAAAAAAATCTTATTGGTAGAGGTTTAGTCAAGCAAGGAAAATGAAAGGTCTCACAGGCTAATATTTGTGTACCAGATTATAGCTAATTTAGCTCATTATTGTAGGGGGCAAAACTGACCCAAAAACTGAATTATGGGTATGTTTGGACTTTTAAATTAAAGCTATGGGTTGTTTTGGACTACATATCAAAGTTAATGGGTCTAAGTGGGCAAAAAAAAGCATGAAAAGATGATAACGGGTCACAATGAGCACCCAGAAAAACTACCAGATTCTTGGACAGATCAGTTTACAACCTAATTATCGTTGATCATGGGTCAACTGAACCCAAATCGAACTCTTGTACAGATCTGTGTTCTGAATCCAAGACAATCGAACTGGTTGCCTCTTGTGATCCAAATCAAAATATACTAAAAATCTTTTATGTATGATTTAGCTCCTGAATTTCACTCCGGGGACTAGATTGGACAGGAAACCTGAATCAAATATGGCCTAATGTTGGTAATTTTAGTGATATTCCTATATGCCCAAATATATGGCGGAGGCTGTTAATATCACCATAAACAGATGCTGCAACAGTCTATAAACTTGTTCGTGCAGAAGAATTCTCTATTCGGTACAGTGGCGGTTTTTTAAAACCCGTTCTGACCTGAACGGCTGAACCAAATTGACCATTTTTAAACGGTCCCTGTCAAAACCCGTTCTAACACGAACCAAAATGGCCATTTTTCAAAACAACCCGTTCTGACCCATTACCCCGCATGAGCCGCCCACCCGTTTTGCCAGGCATAGCCATATATAACAACAAAAAGGAGTTACCACAATTAACCATTCAAGGATGGAAAAACAGGTCTTTTCATGTAAATGAATTTTTTAGTGAATATGCACTACAAATCTCTTTTCTACATTGCAGCTTTAGAAAATAGCAGATTAGTAGGCAATGCCAAGTATAAAAATGAAACCTTTGCATGTAACTAGAGGTGGCAAGACGGGTAGATCGTGAGGGTTGGGAAACGGGTCATAACATGTTCGGCCAACCCATTTGACACATTTCTTTTTAGCTATTCTTTAACCATTTGACCCGTTTGAGATATAAACATATCCCAAATCAACCCATTCATAAGTAAATGGGTCAAAATTGCAACCTCTACATGTAAATATAGATATTAAAGCTCAATCTATAGAGAGAGAGAGAGAGGTGGAATGAAGATTACTCTTGTTCTTTGCGTGCCACAACCATGGGGTCCTCTTTTTCGATGTCATTTGGATACCATGACGCAACTTTTTCTCCAATAAATTTCTTGCGCAAAATCTTATGGGCTGATCTTTGACCAGTTGGATTAAGTACATGACCAAATATTTTTGCCCTTGCTTCTGTTACTCCTCTAACTGCTGCTTGAGCCAACATGTTTCTTAAGCTTGAGGAGCTCATCTTTATCTTTAATACAACAAAATCACAACATTTAGTACATTTTAACTATATGATAATCTTTTAGCAAACTTCAGGTTAGCATTACCTATTTGTAGTCTCACTATTACAAACTAGTGATAGTATTCAATTTGAAAAAAATGTCACATAACAGTAACCAAGTTTCTTCCATGTTTCAGTAAAGTCACTCAAACTTGTTTCAAACTCCAAAAACCACTCATTTTTCAATATTATTTCATTGTTGTTAAATTTTTGAAAAATAATTAAAAGTAAGTGACACAAATGGAATAGTTATGATATTTGGTTGCAGTTTAGTGATAATAACTGTGAAAAAAAAAACATCAGTAAATAATAACCAAGTTTCATAATTGTACTATTTAGGTCACTCATATATGGAAAATTTCACAAAAATCGAACAATAATGAAACTTGAGTGGTTTTTAAGTTGAGAAAAAATTTAAGTGACTTTAATGAAAAAATATTGAAACTTCAGTACTATATAATGATTTTCTCCCAACTTAATTTGGTCCACAAGAACTCCTATTTGCAGTCTCACAATTACAACTTAATGATAGCACTCAATTTGGGAAAATGTTTGATAATAGTAACCAGATTTCAATATCGTTCCATTGTTGTGAAATTTTCAAAATGGTTAAAATAAGTGACACAAATGAAACAATTATGAAACTCGATTACCTTTTAGTGATTATACCTACGAAAAAACGTCAGTAATTAGTAACCAAGTTTCATGATTGTTCTATTTAGGTCACTCAAATATGAAAATTTTCACAACTAAACAATATTGCAAACTGAAAATGGTTTATTAAGTAACAAAAAACTGAGCAACTTTAATGAAACGATATTGAAACTCGGTTACTATCTCGTTACTTTCTCCCAATTTAATTTGGTCCACAACATACTCCCTAATCCTTATTTTACCATCCATGTATATTAGATTGTTGCAATTTTCATGGGACAGAGTAGTTAATTTGATGCTCATATCACCAATATACATCTAGCCCATGTTATATGCAACAAGAAAATGGTAAATGAGAAATATAATATCCCACCATTAAAAGAAAAATAACAATCACAGTCCACATTGCAAGAATTTGTGGCAGAAAGGAGTCCAATTTTACAGTTACATATACCCTAAATTTTCTAAACTCTGAAAATCATTAAGGAATATCATCAAATAGTTGGTGTGCATTCTTCTTTGTGTGATAAAATACTACATAGATGACATAAACCAATACATAACCAACAAATAGGGTAAATACATACAGGAAAGAAACAAATAGAGAGAGATGATAGCGCACCTTCAATTGAGCGAGACGAAGATGACGGAAGTTTGCCGGAGTAAGGGTTCGATGTTATGTTGGTCTCATATGGAGTAATAAATATTTTTATTCTAAAATATCTTAATTATAATTAAATTTTTTAAATCAATAGATTAAAAAAAACCATGAATTTATATGTTTTTATATTAATACGTAAAGTTTAAAAGGGAATAGGGTTGTAAACGAAATGAACACTTAGCGAACAGTTCGTGAATCGTTCGGCGGGAAGTTCGTGAATCGTTCGGCGGTTTAATAAATGAACGAACATGAACAAGGAATTGCGTCTGATTAACTAAATGAACGAACATGAACATATGTCTTGTTCGTTCAATTGTGTTCGGGAAGATTTGGTAACGCGTTCGTGAACGTTCGTTCGTTTACGTTCGTGTCCGTTCATGTTCGTTTGTTTATGTTGTTTATTAAAGATTTTTGTATATTTCTATTTTATTTTATCTAAAAATTTTATATTCTTTAATTTTTATTTTATTTTTTACCCTAACAATTAACTAAGTAAAGTAAGTTCGATACAGATACATGAAACTTGATATTAAAATGATCTTATTATATGTTCATTTCGGAAGACATTAGGGTTGACATCAAAAGTCCCAAACAAGGCTTCGTTCGGTTCCGTTCGTGAACAAATCCATTTCCTTAATGAACGAACACGGACATGAAATTTCATTCGGTTAGTGTTCGTGAACCGTTCATGAACAAGTAAAAGGGGCATTTACATATATCTCTTTCCTAAGTTCCTTTATTACATATTTATCCAACCATAAAATTTAATTACATATTTCCCCTTCCTAAAACCTATATATTACATATTTATCTAATTCATTTAAAATAACTTATTTTATTACCATTTTACCCTTAATGAACCAATTAAAGTACTATTTACATATATCCCTTTACTAAATATTTGTGAGGGACAATTGGGTAATTTTAAGTTAATAGGGAAAATATGTAATTAAAGTTAGGGGTTGGAGAAATATGTAAATTAAAAGTTTAAAATGAGAAAATATATAAAAAAAACCTTTTTAAATGCTTAATCTACTTCTAAACTACTCATATAAACTACCTTGCAGTTTAAACCTTCCATCTTTTGAATAAAGGTGAAACGTCCCAAACCGGGTACATCTTATAGTTCGCACAAAACATAATAAATATAGTTCTTAAACGGAAATCAGAATATCTATTACAGCGGGAGTCTTGTTTAAATATTAAAATTCCACAGCGAATTTAAAACATAATTAAAACATTGTTCAACATAACCTGGCGGATAAGGAAATGTCGGTCTTCAGAAGCGCAGCTCGGCAGTCCATGCTATCGAGCCCTCACATCTCCTCTATTCACACTTTCTCTTTACCTTTACTATCTGACATGCATATTAAAAAGTCAGTCAACGCTGGTGAGTTCTATATTTTCTTTAAACTATAAACTTTATCTTTCTTTAAGGTAGCTTAATTTTATAAAAATAAGATAAGCTTTCTGTCTCTTTCATTTTAACAAAACTTTTCCTTTTACTTTAAAACTTTACAACGACACAATTTATAAAACTGTTTCGTTACTATCTTTTGTTAAATCACTGTATTTAAGGAAACCATTTAAGGTGTCCTACTTTGCTCTGTCATACTTTCTTTCATTCGTACAGGACAAGTGATTTTCACATACATTATACTATCACATACAAACCATTGTCCGAGGACAAGGTTCCTTTCTCGCTTACACCTCAGGGTGTGACTTTCTTTCTCGCTTACACCTCAGGGTAAGACTTTCTCGCTCACACCTCAGGGTGAGACTCCTTTACTTGCTTACACCTCAGGGTAAGACTTTGTTTGCTCGCACCTCAGGACAAGACTTCTACTTTCCGTGCTTTCAGGTATTTCTACTTTACATTACTATGCAATTATACTACATCACATAATTAATTTAAACATCACATAATGTAGACAAGTAACACACATTAACACATAAGCATATAACATGGCAACTGTCACTGTCAAGTTGTACCGAGGTACTACTTCTCTGTCATTCTTTACTTTCTTTAAAAAGTTTATTTCAAAGATAGTATGTACTATATGTCTGTTATCTTTTCTCTTTTATAAAAATAAAATTTTATAAAATAATACTTTGTCTTTCAAAATTCTAAGTATGCATGCCAGCCCAAAAACATAAGAAAATGGGCAATAGAAACTCACTTGTCAAGCTATCCTCTGTGTATTAGGAACTGGTCTAGTAAGCATCACTCACTATCTGAATTTATAATTAATAAATCATTAACTCTATACTTTCATAAGTCTAAGCGAAACAAGGCAGTTTCGCTTTCATGATCTAGGCGAAACTAAGTCAGTTTCGCTTCCAAGCACTAAGCGAAACCAGGCCAGTTTCATTTATGTAGTCTCAACGAAACTAAGCAGCTTCGCTTAGTCGTTAGTTTCGTTTGATCTGAATAGTTTCGCTTGGTCGTCTTCTTTAGCAGAAACCCAAAGTTACTGTATGAAAGTGGCGGTCAAGCATCCAATCGATCAAGACCCAAACTTTTTACATTAGAAACCTTTGTTTCTACCCCGTGAATCTAGATCCAAGGCCCTTTTCCCAATCCATACGTAAAATCCCGCCCTTTTCTTGAAAATAACCCGAAAACCCACTTCGAGTAAAAACTCAAATTTAGGCAAGGTTTGTTACCTGATGATGCTCGTTCTTCCTTAGCAAACGAGCTGAAGATGATTACCGTCCATCCACGAGCTTCTTGACCTGAAACCCGACTTTCTCTCTCTAGACTCTCTCACAATCTCTCTCTCTCTCTAAAAACTTGCAAATGAAGGTGATGTTGCAACAAGGGGGTGGCTGCTAGGGTTATGACCTCCCCTTCCTTTCCCTTTTCCTTCTTTCCGATAATACTCGAACGCCCCCTCGATCTTTACTTTTTTATTTTCCCGAGCTTTATTTAATACGATGTTTAATTTTTGGGATGTTACAAAAGGGGAGACACTTTAGCACCTGCATGTCCTTTAGGGTGATCGGGGCGTTCAACTCGGTTTCATCCAAGTAGGCCATCAAGTAAACGAGTAAAGGGGAACACCGCCCCTAACAACTCGAGTTGGGCCGAGTAGGGATACCCGAGTAGTTGAAACGAGTACATTTACTCGGGTGTTGGGGCCGACCGTTGGGGAGGTATCCGTTGGTTGGCTAGCCGTTGGTGGGGGTGGGGGGGTGGGTTGGGTGCTTTAAAAAAAATACAAATTTTTTACCTATATATACCCACATTCCACACACATATATTTTTACATATCATCTATATATCTTTCATCTCATCTATATAATTTTACACTCTACAAAAAATGGAATGGCCATCCAAAAAATCAACAAAGCCTAGAAAATTTAGGCCAAAAGTTCAATCTCAACCGCGACCCGAACGAACCCAAGCCGCTCCCCAACGAACCCAACCACCTCCTCAACGACCACAACCACCTCCTCAACCAATTCCAAGCTATTTCCCGCAACCTCAATATCCAAACTACTTCCCTCAAAGTTCAACCGAACCAAATATGGATCCTAATTTTTTATCTCAATTTTCGCTTGATATGGATCCTAATTTTTTATCTCAATTTTCCTACCAATATCAAAACAAACCGTGTCGTGATCCAAACGAAATCATCCGTTCGGAATCCGAAGACGAAGGAGAAGATGAGGATGTTGATGAAGAAACGGAAGAGGAGGATGATGAAGGAGAAGATGAAATCGAAGTTGAGGATGACCGCGCCAAGCCGAAAAGACAACACAAAAACCGGTTACCACCAAAGAGATGGACGGAAGAAGAAGAAATTGTCGTGGTCCAAGCTTATATTCACAAGACACAAAATAAAAGAAAAGGAAATCAACAAAATTAAAAGAGAGAACAAACGGCGATTGAGTTGATGCTTGAAAAACAAAAGGATCGTGACATCAAAACATTCACCGAATCGCATGATCATCTCGTAGACCCGTACTTGTCGATCGTATTGCAACGTAAACGTGAAATTGCCACAAAGTATGGATGGCAATGCACCTTTTAGATTTTTAAATTTTATTATCTAGCTTTTATTTATTTTGTAGGTTTTTTATTTTTAATTGTATTATGTTAATTTTTATTTTAATGAAATTGTCTTTTTTTTAAATTAAATGTTTATTTATAAAAAAAAAGTTGGTGAGTAAATGAGTAGGGTGTTTTCAAAGAAATCTGAGTAAATGAGTAGTTTTGAGGTGACAGAATTCTATTGGCCAGTTTTGGTGAGTAAATGGGTATTGGGGTTAATGGCCCCCAACACCCTTAGAGACATTGTAACCAACTGAAAACAGACATTAAACCTTGATTTGTATCTTTCTTAGTGACGACCACCATCTCCGGCAGAATTTGAATCCTCTCCTGGTTTGTATATTTCTTAGTGGGTCCAGATTTGTTTTTTATATACTCATTATTTAATAGACTTTACTTTTTTTTTTTAATTTTTTAGTTTTAAGAGTATTTTTGTCTTGAGTTAGTTTCTTTTTTGTCCTTGAGGTTTACAAACCCTAACCATTTCAGTACCGAGGTTTAATTTGTCTTAAATCATAGCCTCAGGTGTGCAAACCCTGCCCGTTTGAGTCCTTTTGGCAAACACCGTTAAATTTAACTGTTAAGTTTTTTTAAATGACCAAAACACTCTCAAGGACTCAAATAGTTAAAAACAGTGTTGCAAACATCGGCGGCTGAGTACTCGGTAGGGTGCCGAGGTGATTTTCTTCTACTCGGTCAACATTACTCGAAATCGGTCAAACTTGGAGCTAGTGGGTCCAACTCGGTCAAGTAGGGTTTCCGCTGCTTTTCACTGATTTTCGTTGTTTTTTTCACCGATTCTTCTTGGATTTTCGCTGTTTTTCACAGAGATACCTTGGAAGACGAGAATTAAATGATTATTATGTCTATAATATTAAAGAATAAATTTCAATTTTTGAAATACTTTAGTATTTGAACTTGTATCATTTTGATTTATATTAATATTCACATGTTTTGTTATAAATATTAGTAACTTGTGATATTTGACATATATATGATTTTTTAAAATTTAATTTCTTTATAATTTACCATGTCCTAGTACTGCCCGCTTAGGCCGAGTAGTAGCAACTCCTCAGTCGACTGACTTGGCAGCGCCTAGCGACTTTCTGCAACATTGATTAATAATACCATTATTTTTACTATTTCTACATATAACATATATAAATGCCCTTTTTTAAATAAGGGTATTTTTAACCATTTGAGTCCCTAATGGTGTTTTAATCATTTCTAAAAAAGTTAACAGCTAAATCTAACGACGTTGGCCAAAAGGACTCAAACGGGTAGGATTTGCAAACCTGAGGCCATGATTAAGACAAATTAAACCTTGGTACTGAAATGGTTAGAGTTTGTAAACTTCAGGGACGAAAAACGAAATTAATTCATTTGTCTTTTCACAAAAAGTCAACAGAAAACTTGGATGGCGTTAGTGAAACGTAGTTGACTGCGACAATTTTGAAACCATAAGAGCAAAACTTGTCAAATTAGAACTTTTGAATTACAAGGGATATTTGAACCAAACCATAGGGACTGAAAGCGAAGTTTACTCTACAATATATGATGTATTTATATTAATCATTTTATTGATGAAATTTCTTCCTAGGCTTCTCGGTTCTCACCAAAATAAGCTTTTTTTACGATAGCCTATCTCTAAACAAAAAACGAGGGTAAATCATTAATGTTAAGTTCTTAATGAGTAAATAGTTACCGCGAGTTGCGCAGGGTCGGTATCTTATGACGGTATATTCGGAAATCATGAAAAAGTTATGTCGTTTTAAAAATGAATGTTAAGAAAAATGAAAGTGAACCTTAAAAAATTGTTTTAATGAAAAGATACTTTTAAAAGTGTATGACTAGCATATGAGATACCTATTTTAGATTGAGGTACATAGTAAGATCAAATAGTTGTATGTATGATCAACGAGTACATGCTCTTGTCAACGATTGCTTTGTATATTTATTTTTCCTTTTGATTTGACTTGATGTTTTGTGTACATTTTAGGTTAGGGTGTTGGTATATTGTTATAGTGCGCAACAAGGACATTTTTGTCGGAGGTTATTTTTCTATCAATAACAACTAAGGGGTCAGACTCATGTTGTTTTTTAACTGAACTTTTATGTGTAAAAAACCGACAAACTCCGGTGACTGGAGGGTCAACGGACCCTCTTAGCTCTCCTCTTGTTCCACCCCTAGCCCCTAAGTGTTTACAAACCTGTCACATATAAAAATAAACGGCGAATGTAAGAGAGTGAACAAAGAATGAAAGACGAGAGAGAAGAAGGGATTTTAAAGTAAAGAGCAAATTACATTTTACGTCCTTTAAGTATTGACCAAATTTCAGTATACGTCCTTTAACTAAGGAAATTACAATGCATGTCCTTTATGTTTAAAAAAGCTTACACGTTATGTCCTTTGGCCTAACGTCGTTAATTTTTACCGTTAAGTATGGTCACGTGCCTTGCATGTGAGGGCGTTTTGATCTTTTTACCGTAAACAGACTATTTCTGTAATTCCACCCACTTGAAATGACTATTTCTATAATTCCCCCAAATCATCAAAAAATGAGGTTATCTTCATCAAAAGCTTTGTCCCCTCCTGCAACTCTACCCATGGAAAAATGGTTCACGACAATGGAACAATGGTTCACGGCAATGGTAGGTTCACGGCGCTTCCTCGACGGCGGCGGACACTCCGCCACCCTCAATCGACTATTGGACTAAAAAAGTCAAATTTAAACTTTTGAACTAAAATGGTTATTTGAGTCAAACCACAGAGACTAAAACCGTATTTAACTCTGCTTTTTATTTAAATTATAAGTTTTATCAATTGAGAAAATTTATTTGAATGGACATATATCATTAAATCATTAAATTATACATAATGATAGAATGGTTATTTTCATTCATTGTTTGATACAAAACAAGTAAAATGGCTATCAAAGTGACTCGCTAAAGAACAATGAAGAAGCAGATGTAACCCAATCCCCATCGGTGAAAAACATTGCTGCATAAGAAGTTGTACGGTACGGTACAACTCTTATTATTAAAAGAAATGAGATTTCCATTAAACCCATTCAAAGAATCTTTATCTTCATGCATGTAGATTGATCACTTTAGAAACTCAAACCCTGCAAAAAAAAAATATAGGTGGCGATATGAGCTGGTCATATGGGTTGGGTTACATGTCAAACACGGTTCGAGTCAAAACATTGATTTTTTTTAGGTATGTCAAAACGGATCAAACCAGGTTGGCCGACCCGTAACATTTTCTTATCAACATTTTTCTTAAAAAAAAACTATATAGTTATTGTGTTGAATACTTGAACGTTATTACAAAAGCATCTAGATTATTATGATTAGAGCTGTAAATGAGCCGAGCAGAGCTCGAGATCGTTTAGGATCGAGCTCGGCTCGCGTAACTTAAGAGAGCTCGAGTTTGACTCGTTTAGAGCTCCATTTTTAAAGCTCGAACTTGACTTGTGAATAGTTTCTGCCCGTTTATTATTTATTTTTATTTTTATATTTTTATAATTTTTATATGTAACATAATATATTATTGAATTATTTTTATAATAATTTTATATATAATTATTATTATTATATAAATATAATATTAAATAAAAATTATGTAAATAAAAGGGCTCATTTAGCCGGCTCGAGCTCATTTTATTAAATGAGCCTCAATAAAAGCTCGAGCTTAGAATAGTTTAAGCTTAGCTTGATCCGAGTTTTAGCGAGCCGATCTGGATTAGCTTACGAGCGGCTGAGCTCGTACTCCTAGTTATGATAATAAGCTAAATTTTTTGATAAAGTAATTTTGGAGGTTTATGCAAAACTTCTAGATGACTTTGAACCTGGTTGACCCGTTTTGCTTAAACTATTTGACCCATTAAAATAAAACATAATCCATATCAACCCATTTATAAGTAAATGGATCGAAATTGCCACTTCTTTTCCACATCAACAAACAAAACTACCTGGCTTTCAGACTCTAAATATCTGCAGGTTTTGATGATTGAGGTCCCGCACTCGTATCGTTGTTGTCTAGCAAAAAATCAAGGAACAAATTTATGATTTTTCGACATTTATAATATAAAATTTGAATAAAGAATTAAAAGCTGTGCTGTAAACTCTTACCAAATGGCAAATCTGTAATAAAAAAACTTGCCCCAATAACAATGTAGCATAACAAAAGAACCACACCTTTAAGGTAGTGAGAAGTTCCATCCTGATATTTTTTTTATATATTTAGGATATAATATTCAGACTGTATAAAAGTATATAGAATATTAAGAGAAAGAAAAAAAGAATTACATGCAATATGAAGGCTGTGACTAAAATTCCTAGAGAAAGCGAGCCCGTTTCAAGAAGACTAAAATCAAGATCCATGTCGATATTGATTATCCACGCAAAGATTACACTCAATGGGACCTGAATCACATAAAAATTATGATTAAAAAGACATTTCCTGTTAGAAAAAGTGACATATCATAATGAGACTAGAGTAGAGGTGACAAAATGAGCGGGCCAGGTAATGTGTTAAAACGGGTCAGGCCGGGTTGAGCTGACCTGGAAACACTTTTGTGTATATTTCTTTTAAAATACAATAATGCGTTAAATATTATTACAATAACAACTAAATTTATGAATAAAACGACTTAGGAGGCTTCAAACATTAGCGTATGATTCGCACGACTTTTAAATCTTTTGACATGTTTCCATTTTAGCTAATATAAACATTGTCCATTTGAACCTTCAAGGGGGTGGCACATGTAGGTTCAAATCCAGCTTGCACTGGTTTTCTACCCTTAACCCCCTTGAAGGCCACCCGTCAGCACAAGCATCGTTTGCCACGAGGCCTGATCCCATTGGTTAGCAGGATATTGGCGGAGTGTCGTGGGTCTACTGGTAACGGGTTCTCACGTTCAACAAAAAAACATTGTCCATTCACGTGTTAGCAATGAGGGTTGTGTAGTGATTAGATAGCTCAGACTTGGCTTGTGGCTTTACAAAGCTTGAAAAGCTCATGCTCGGGTTCATCTAAAGCTTGAGTTTTGGCTCGGCTCTTATAGTTTGGCTCTATTAGCTAGTTTGACCCTTGGCTCGACTCGCATTTGTCTTACTTTAGGATTTTATTAACTAGACGGGAAAAAAAAAAGAAAAAAAAACTGAAAAATAATTAACAACAAAAACTCACCACAAAAACAGCAATTTGAGTTGCAGAACCAAGTGCCACCCCCAAAGTTATATCCTGCATTGATAAAAATAATATCTTGTAATATATCATTTTTAAAGTATGAAATTAGTAACTAAGTTTCTCAACAGACAGCTGTAAATTCTACCCTTTTTGTATATTCTAATTTTTTTTCATTTAAAACCGACGAAAACTATTTCCCGGATAGAAAAAGTTCATAACATAACCTCCAAGGGGATGGCGTAGTGGTAAGCATGGTTCGAATCCAGCTTCCACGGGTTTCGCCTTTAAACCCCTTGAAGGTCACATGCACAACGCAAGCTGCCTTTTAACTGGAAACATTGGTGGGCCCGTGAGTTTTCCGGTGATGGGTTCTCACCCAAAGCAAAAAACAAAAAAAAACAAAAATTAAAGTTGATAGCATCATCTTTTTTCACCACACAAATTTTCAACCACAGCTGATCAAATTCTACATACCAGCTTATTCTTAAAAGCAAAGATGATGGCTCCAGCATGTTCACTTGCATTTCCTACAATTGGTAGCAAGATGATACTAATGAAGCTCAATGGCATTCCCCATGAAATTGAGGCAGCCTGTTTAATAAAATAAATTCAAATAATTTATAAACATATTTAAAAAATAAATAGTAGCCATAACAAGCCTAATACCTCAATAGTGTCCACTAAATATTCAGACAACAATGCAATGACAGCTGTCATTCCAGTTAGCCAGATGATTCCACCCCAAAGCCCTATCACAGGACTTTCATCATTGCTTGTATCCAGGTTATCCTCAACCTCTTCCTATATGTAGTTCTATCAGTTAGTTGTACCGTACAAGTGATTGATGCATATGTATCGCGTGTTTTGTAATTGATTATCATTACTGTTTTTAATGTTTGGATAAACAGCTTCTGCTTCTCATTATCTAATTACCTAAGGGTGAAATAATCGGTTGTAGATAATTAGTTTCATACCAGCTACAATAAAAGCCATAATCTAAGGGTAAAAAAAATTACCTATTTGCCCCTTCTAATAACATAATTCCACAAAAAAAAATTCTTTTTGGCCAATTTATCGTCTTGAATAATGAATAGTAAGAATTTTCCAAACCCTCAAAATCTTATTATTCGAGCATGACAACTTCAAACAGTAGAAGCACATCCAAACACCATCCAATGTTATTACAAGTGATCTTTTAATGCCACATAATCACTTTCAAAACGCACATATAAACACCCTTTAATTAGTTGTAATGTAAAAAAAAAACATTCCACCTAATAATAACCAAGTTTCTTCATAGTTCTGAAGTCACTAGCACTTTTTTCTAACAGAAACCACTCAAGTTTCAATGTTGTTCCCTTGTGAATTTTTTTTATAAACATCAATTTTTTTGTAAAATCAAATGACCTAAATTATCTTTTTCAAGTTTAACCTAAAGTAGCAAGTAATTCTGAAGAAAAAAGTTCACTAGATAATAACCAAGTTTCTTTAGGGTTCCACTAAAGTGACTCACACTTTTTCCTAAAAGAAACCACTCTAGTTTCAATGTTGTTCCATTGTTGTGAAATTCTTTTACAAACGTTAAAATTTTATTTTTAAAATCAAATGACCAAAATAGAAAATATATGAAACTTGGTTACTATTTAGTGATTATTTTTTTCAAGTTTAACCTAAAGTAGCAGGTAATTGTGAAGAAAAGAATTCACTAAATAATAACCAAGTTTCATAATTGATCAATTTAAGTCAACTTGAAAAAAAATCACTAAAATAGTTGTTAAGAGTATAGGGACCTGTTATGTATAATGATAAGTGTATAGGGACCTGTTATGTATAATGATAAGTGTATAGGGATCTGTTATGTATAATGATAAGTGTTATAGGAACCTACTCATGTAAATAGTTATTTCATTTTAGTCCCTGTCTCTCCCTATATATAGAGAGGCTTATTTGTATTCTAAATCACTTCTGAAATACATACAATCGGTTTAATACCAGTTACATGGTATCAGAGCTACGACTCTAAATCCGATATCCTGTTTCCGTCCCGTCACGATTCCGGTTACTAATCACAGCCTCTGCCTCAGTCCAAATCTGTCCCGGTCACTACCAGTTCCTACTCGTACCTGCTGTTATCTCAAAATCTTTTTTCGAGCCACTGTTTTGAGTCACCGCCGCCACCACTGTTCTCAGAAGGTAGCGATTTAGCTACCCCTGAAAATCCCCCGTCGGACCACCGCCTCACGCGCCGCCACGCGCCGCTGCGTACTTGTCAGATCCCGGCCATTTTCTAGCAAGTGAGATCTCACCTCCTGTATCATTGTACTCCCCTTGAAATTCCGAACAAAACCCAACCATTTCCGCAACCATCCGCCGCCGTCCGCCATCGCCGGAATTTGACCGGACTCCCCGGATTTTCTGTTTTCTGTCCCGAAACACATGAGGAACCATTTTACCACATCTTTTTTCCTGTTTATTGTCATTTATCACCTGAAAAGTTAACAACATTGAAATCCCGTTCCATTCATATCATTATTTTTCAAATATGGGGGAAGAGAAGTCTACAACTGTTTCAGAGAACCAGATTGCCCCGATTGCCCCGGTATCATCAATTTTGCCTCTGTTTTGCGTATCCTTATGAAACTCGACTCCAATAATTGGAATTCATGGAGTCTATTTGTTCAAAAAGGCTTTGCAAGCCTGTACAAAGAAGATCATCTGACTCAGCCACCTTCAGATCCGGTTACACGTGAATGGCGTATTGATGATAGTGGGATCCAGATGGCTCTGTGGAATGCTATGGAGCCACAGATCCTCAATATTGCTCAAAATTTCACTACTGTGAAAGGAATGTGGGATCACGTCTTCGTCCTTCTCCGCGAAGGAATCTTTATCTCATGCGTATTCGGTGATTCAGGCCTACACCCGAGTTGAACAGGGTGATTCTACATTCACCGATCACCCGCTTTTCGAAGCTTCAAGATGAACTACGTGTTCTACTTCCACCGACCACTGACTTAAAGGTTCAGGAGGAGCGTAACACCAAAATGGATGTCATGATGTTCATTGCTGGTCTAGCACCAAAATATGCTAGTGCTCGACCATTGTTACTGAGCAACTCTGCCGCTATTTCATCTGTGGCATCCAAATATCATCTCTTACAAGAAATGTATGGTTCGGATGCACCCCCCCTCTGACGTATCTTCAATGCAGACATCCACTAGTAAAAGTTACGGAAAAGGATCTCATATGAAACAGAGGAAGGGTATTGGACGTGGTGGTATCATTTGTCACTATTGCCATGAGCCTGGTCACACAAAGTACAATTGCCTGAACCGTTCTGCTGGCTCTCAACCACCACCCCGTCCTAAAGCACGAATGGTCACCCATGATGAGCCTGCTACCCAACTTACTGATACTGCTTCTATCTACACAATCAGCAAAGAAGATTATCATCGCTTCCAGCAGCTGCCTACTTCTCAACCAATCGCTCCTAGTGCCCAAGCCAACTCGGCCAATTCAGGTACATCCTCTAACCGTGACTTATCCTGGGTGGTTGATTCGGGAGCTACTCATCACATGACTGGGAATCAAGGTATATTGTCTAAACTACATAATACATCTCACCAGCCGGTTCGACTTGCTAATGGATCCTCGTGCCCAGTTCGTGGTATTGGATCCATTAGTAATTCGAAAAACCTGAGACTCTCCTCTGTATTGCTAGTCCCCAAGTTCCCTGATAACCTTTGTTCAGTAAGTCAGCTCACTAAACAAAATAATTGTTCTGCAACCTTTTACCCTACTCACTGTTTCTTTCAGGAACTAGGAACGAATCGACTGATTGGCACGGGTGTTGAATCAGGAGGCCTCAACCGTCTGTCCTTATCATCACAACCAACAACAAACATATGTGATTCCAGCATTAGGGAGGCTCACTGTCGGCTAGGTCATCCCTCGACAACGGTTCTGAGGCAAATGAGACTGGATTTCCCAGCTTCTTTTGATTTTCATTGCGAGTCATGTCAGCTTGGCAAACACACAAGGCGTTCCTATCCTCCAAAAGTGTCTAGTAGAGTCTGTCAGTTGTTTGAACTTCTGCATTCTGATGTTTGGGGTCCTTCCCCCGTTAAAACCCCTTTAGGTTTTGAGTACTTTGTCACTTTCATTGATGATTATTCTTGTGTTACTTGGGTTTATTTATTGAAGTCTCGCAGTGAAATTAATTTGACTTTTCGTAACTTCCATTCGTATGTTCAAAATATCTTTAACACTTCAATCAAAACTCTCTGTACTGATAATGCAAAAGAATATTTATCCACTGATTTCTCTACATATCTCAAAACACATGGTATAATTCACGAGACATCTTGCGCGTATACATCTCAACAGAATGGTGTTGCTGAACGCAAGAATCGCCATTTGTTGGATATTACTCGCACACTCATGATTCATTCTCACATTCCCTATCGATTCTGGGGTGATGATGTCCTTACTGCAGCCCACCTAATTAATCGCATGCCCTCTTCTGTCCTTGCTGTACCCTACGGAAAACCCTTTTCCCCTCACACCCCGAATTTTTGGATGTGTGGCTTATGTTCATGACCATCGTCCAGGAGTCAGTAAGCGAGACCCGCGGTCCATCTGTTGTGTCTTTCTGTCTTTCTTGGTTACTCCCATGTTCAAAAGGGGTATCGGTGTCACAGCCCCTCCCTTCGTCGATATTTTACCAGTGCTGATGTAACTTTTCATGAGTCTTGTCCTTATTTTCCCGGGTCTTCTGTCTCATTGCCTGACCTGTTTCCTGATCCTGATCCTGTTATACCCGAGTACATCACTGTTCCTACCATTCCTATATCCCCACCTACACCTCCGGTCACAGTCGTCACCGATCCGATTCCTGCTACATCTGGCCTACCGACAGAACTCCCGCCGCTGATTTTCACGTATGCCCGGAGACATAAGGATAAGTCAACAGAGGCACATGTTTCACCACCAGACCAACCTGGTACGTCCTCAGTTCCACCACCTGAGCCTGATACACCTGATTCTACTCCTGTTACACCAGACACACCTGCTTATGACCCTCCGGGTGCACCCTTTCATGACATCCCAATTGCCTTTCACAAAGAACCTCGACACGCCACTCGATATCCAATTCAGGATTATGTTGCTTATTCCCACCTCTCACCTGAATCCCATGCCTATACTACTGCTATTGACTCCTACCCAATTCCTAAGAATGTGATGACAACCCTTGCTCACCCAGGGTGGAGACAGGCTATGGAAGAGGAGATCGGAGCCCTCATGGCTAATCATACATGGGATCTTGAACCACTACCTCATGGAAAGAGTATTGTTGGATGTCGATGGGTGTTCACAGTTAAACTACACCCGGATGGTTCCTTGCATCGCCTGAAGGCCCGGCTAGTTGCTAAAGGTTACTCTCAGGCATATGGCATTGATTATGATGAGACCTTTTCTCCTGTTGCCAAAATGCCATCTGTACGTATTTGTATTTCCCTTGCTGCCATTCATCATCCATCAGCTTGATGTCAAGAACGCTTTCCTTAATGGTGTTCTTGAGGAGGAGGTATATATGGAGCAGCCACCTGGATTCATCGCCGAGGAGGCGGCCTCGAAAGTATGCAAATTACGTCGTTCTTTATATGGCCTTAAGCAGTCCCCTAGAGCATGGTTCGGTCGGTTCTCTAGTGTTATGGGAGAATTTGGAATGGTCCGCAGTGCATATGATCACTCTGTATTCTTTAGACATCGACAAGGCCGAAGGATTATTTTAGTGGTCTATGTTGATGACATCATTATTACAGGAGATGATGAGGTCGGGATTACCGAGCTTAAACAGTTTCTTCAGTCTCAGTTTCAAATTAGCGACTTGGGTCGACTTCGGTATTTTCTTGGCATAGAGGTATCTTGCTCTCCACAAGGAATACTTCTCTCTCAACGGAAGTATGTCCTTGATATGTTGACCGAGTGTGGCTTACTGGGTTGTAAACCTGTTGATTCTCCGATGCTTCCTACGGGGAAGCTCCTTCCAGAGGACGGAAGCCCAATGAAGGATCCTTAACGACATAGACGATTAGTTGGAAAACTTAACTATCTAACAGTTACACGACCAGATATCTCCTTTGCTGTTAGTATTCTGAATCAGTTCATAGCCACTCCATACACTGGACACTGGGATGCTGCTCTGCGTGTGTTACGATATCTCAAGACTACACCAGGTCTAGGGATCTTATATTCTGATCAGGGTCATTGTCGTGTGAGTGCCTTTACAGAAAAAGGAGACGGGTGCATATCAAGGTTCTCAGATGCTGATTGGGCAGGTTGTCCTATTTCACAAAGATCTATGACTGGGTATTGTGTGTTTGTTGGAGGAAATTTGGTGTCTTGGAAGAGCAAGAAGCAACACACAGTATCTAGATCAAGTGTCGAATCAGAATATAGAGCAATGGCAGAGGTTACATCAGAAATGATATGGACTCGTCGTCTTCTCAGAGAACTCAGGGTTGTTTCTAATAACTTGATGAGGTTATATTGTGACAGTCAATCGGCTATACACATAGCCAAGAATCAAGTATTTCATGAGAGGACGAAACATATAGAAGTCGATTGTCACCTTATCAGGGATCGTGTGATGGGCACTAGCACTGATCCTCCATCCATTTAGCCGGTTCATGTCAAGACAGAATTTCAACTTGCAGACATCTTCACGAAACCACTCCGAAAGGCACAGATGGATTTTATATGTAGCAAGTTAGGCATGATTAATATCTATGCTCCAACTTTAGGAGTGTTAAGAGTATAGGAACCTGTTATGTATAATGATAAGTGTATAGAGACCTGTTATGTATAATGATAAGTGTATAGGAACCTACTCATGTAAATAGTTATTTCATTTTAGTCCCTATCTCTCCCTATATATAGAGAGGCTTATTTGTATTCTAAATCACTTCTGAAATACATACAATCGGTTTAATACCAGTTACAATAGTAATCAAGTTTCATATATATTCTATTCAGGTCACTTAATTTTAAAAAATTTGAACATTTATAAAAACAATTTCACAACAATGGGAAGAATAAATGAAACTTGAGTGGTTTTTATAAGTTGAAAAAAGTATGAATGACTTTATTGGAACAATATTGAAACTTGGACATTATTTCACAATATTAAATGATATGTATTCATGAGAAAATATACCTCTTGTGGTTCAAAGATAACGTTGTGGGTCCATAATTGAAATGCAAGATAAGCAAAGTAAGCAAGCAGCATGACAATGGAACAAGCTCTGGACAAATATAGTGTTGCTTTTGCAGTATTTGACACGTCAGCAGCCGGATTTTGATCGTATGCAGCAGCATGTTTATACAGCAAGGGCATTGTATTGCACAGCAATGCCAGTAACAACAGAGATATATTCACATCTGATTGTTTCTGATTCAACAACATAGATGTTAAAGAACAAAATCTTACTACTCTAATAAATAAAAATAACTCTGCACACGTGTCATTCATTTAGACATTCTTACTATTGCTTTTCCCGCCCACTCTAAAACTAATGTTAATTTACACGCGGATCCTATAGCTCCGTCCATACCCGGTTAAGATCTGGGTTATAACCCGCGTCTTCTTTCATACGGGGTAATCCCCCTTTTGCCTGTTCATTTGCAAACCCTACATCACCTTTTTCTAATATCGCCGCTTCTTGAAGATCTTCAACTTCAGATTCAAGGTTCAAGGTCTTCGTCTCCGACTGGTTTGTTACTCTTCCATCAATTTCTAATCGCATCATCCTTCTTCGCTGACTAATTTTTTTTGTTTTTAATTTTTCTTCCTCATCATGTTATTCCTCTTCGCGGTGTGTTTGTGGCTACGTTTGATATCAACATAATCATCAAACTTATCGGGTAATGAAATCCATCAGATTAGGTATGTTTTTTTGTATGTTTGATATTTTTCTTCAAGAAGCGGCGATATTGAAATCCATCAGATTGATGATTATTATATGCTTATTTGTGGGTGTCAATTTCGAATAAGCAGTTTGGAAGTTGATTAATCATACTTCTTATCGGCTTTTGTTGAATCCTTAAAATCTTAAATAAGCTGAACTGTCTTCCTTCCCTTTCACGGCCACACATCTTTGGTTAATAAGAAATACAAAAATTAAGGAATTTGCTTCTATCCTAACACCCAAAAGTCAAAACTGCTTAAGCATCTCCCAAATTGCTTCAGTAACCTTCAAATCATTTGGGAGACTGCAGTCCCCAGTCGTTTTAGATTGAATAACTTCTTATAGATGAAGTTTGCACATGTTAAAGGGTTTTTATCTGTATATGATTTAAAGGATATTTTTTGTTGATATTTGGTGGAATTTTAAGGGAGTTATACGATTATTGATGTGATTTCTGGTTCTATTAAGTGTCAATAACAGCTTTGAAGATAATCTGAACACCCCCATAAATTGGTATATGTTTAGCTTTATTATGGAGATCTTCTAATTCTGGTCTTTATTAATATTTTCGATTAATAGAAAGTTACAAAGTAGAGTTGCATGTACATTGACAGAAGTTTCATCACAAAAGGCTGCTGAATAATCTTTATGATTATCAAATATTGAAGGATCAGGTACATTGCTATGAAATAAATCCTTTATTTTCATAACTCAGTGTAGGTTCTAGAAGTTCATGATTTTGTTTGATGTTTATGTGTAGGAATCCGCAGCTGACCAAGGAAACAAGTGAAATTAGGGTAATTGTATGAGAAGGTTATGTGTTCCCGTTGCGTGATCAGGTAATTGTTAACATTTGTTTGCTTTGTGCCTGTTGTTGCAATAATACTTTGATTGCTTTGTACTCTCTGGCAATACAATACTTTGATTGCTTTGTACCTGTAGTTGCATTAATATTTTAGAAATATAATACATGTGGTTGCTTATGTGTTCCCGTTGCGTGATTAGGTAATTGTTAACAATTATGTTTATTTCCATTTTCTAATAAATAGTATGGACGTACATACTTGAATCACCGCCTACAATGTTTCATAATTTGTTTTTACACAAAACATCATATTTTTTTAGGTGTGATGTTATGTCTTCCTTTTTTCTTAAAACCAAAGATGTAAGCTTTTCAAAGAACTTGATGTATATGTTCAGTTCTCGACTCATTTGAATACTAAATAGTGTCTTTCAGGGATTGAATTATGTGTAATGCCAGATTTGGACTTCTGCTACAACAGTTTGACAAGTCAAGATGCAGTCACAACCAAAGCCCCCCAAAGATCAAAGAAAACCATATGAACTAACTGAGACGAACCGAGATTAATTCAATTGTAAGGTACTCACTTTCATATTCACTTTTAGACTCAACCCATTCAAGTATTTCATAGATTTATAATGAATTTTGAAGTTGTCTTGCTATGCTTGCAGCAAATTAAATATGTTCAACAGAAAGCTGTGACGTTCAGATTTACTTGTAATAGTTATCATTTTTTGTATTTTTATGTTTAGTTTTTTCTTAAATACTTTGGGATATTGGTGCTTGCTCTCTTTTTTTATAGTTTTTCCTTTATATTTGACAAAGATGGTAAGCTCACAAATCAAACATCAAATATTGTCTACAAGGAAATATTTAGAGATTTATGATTTTATATATTTTTATGAATTATAAATGTAATTTTACTTTGTCCTTATTTAATAAAAAAATTAAATTTCCTGTTATATTTTTATTGTTTATATACTTATTACGTTTAGCCCGTGTAATACACGGGTACTTAGCCTAGTCATAATAATATACATCAATATATGCTAAAGTTACATGACATGAAAATAATCAGGTTTTGAGTTGTCATGTTTATCCAGTCATGTTGACATATTTAACCTGTTTAATTAAGTAGGTCGATCCGTTTAAAATTCTAATAAAAAAATAAAAATATATTTTACGACTTATTTATTACAACCGGTTTAACCCGTTTACAACTTGATTACAACCCATTTGCAACCCGTTTGACTCGTTTAGATAAATGGGTTGCACAGTTCGTGTTCAGATGACACGATTTTAAGTTTAAATAAAAATATATTTTACGACTTATTTATTACAACCGGTTTAACCCGTTTACAACTTGATTACAACCCATTTGCAACCCGTTTGACTCGTTTAGATAAATGGGTTGCACAGTTCGTGTTCAGATGACACGATTTTAAGTTTATCTAGGTTAGTATTGTGTCTTTGACACGAATAGATATATTAGTCATATTCAGGTTCATCAATTCAACCCGACATGATTGACACTCATAGTAATTTATACGCTTCTCCTAATTTAGTGAATAAAATACGAATATTATCATACGGGATTTACCCTGTTAAATCTTTGATCTGTTGAAATATTTGCAAGGCCACCACAAAGGAGAGAACTTCCAAGAACCAAAAGTAAGTTGGAGAGAATGGAACCCATGAGAGAGTACTTAACAACATCTATTTTGTGTTGTAATAATGCAAATATTGCAATTATAAGCTCAGTTGCATTCCCACATGTTGAATTTAATAGCCCTCCCACTGCAAATTATCACAATTATTATTATTACAAATTATTGATAAAAGATAAACATGACTGCAATAAAGTTGTATAATGTCAGCATCATGCTTGGTGTCTTTCACCCTATATATCCAGAAACTGAAATCAAATACCTCTACAATTATTTTTGGTTTCAAAAGATTACAACATTTTGATTTGCAATAATATTAATTAGGGGTAATGATTTCTGGTTGAACTAAAGAACCTGAACACAACCCGTATATTTATTCATATCAAAGACATTAATCCTAGCCTAGACACCTAAAATCGTGTAATGAGAACACAACCCACGTAACCCATTTATCTAAACGAGTCAAATAGGTTTTAATCAAGTTGTAAACCGGTTGTAGCAAATGGGTTAAACGGGTCGTAAACAGGCGTGCGGGTTGACCTTATAAAATATGTATATTTTTTTTATTTTAACTTTAAACATGTTGAAAGGTCGGCATGTTTAATTAAACGGGTTAAATAGATCAATCCGCACAAGATCCCTTTAATTTAATGGTTAAAGGGGTCAACCCGAATATGACTTGTTTATCAAATAGGTTAGACATTGCAATTCAAAACCTAACTATTTTCATGTGGGTTGAACCCTTGAAAATTAATCAAAAATTAAATACACTTTATGCAATATCATATTTTAAAACTGTTTTTATATATTCTTTTATCTATTTTTAGGGTAATACACTTTCGAAAAAAACTATATTAATAAACATAGTATCATATTTTACTTTAAGCCACATTTTAATTTTTGGTGACAAGAACAAATGAAACTACCAAAACGTTAACCGTTCGAACTTGGAACCAGTTGTTTAATTTTTTTATTCTTTTTGGAATGTATTATATAAATAAACAGTCTTTTTATATTAAATTTTTTTATATAAAATATATTAAATGAATAAACCAAAAGTATAAGCTAAAATGAAACACTTCAGATGTCATCAAAGATTATATACAGCTGTATTTTCTTCTGAGTAGATTCATAATAAAAATACAGATGATTTGTCTAATTATAAAATTTAATAAATCCTAATTTTTATTTACAATTATTAAGAAATATTAACTATCTCTAAAAATTTATTACACCCCATATTAGGGCTGTAAACGAACCGAACGTTCAGTGAACAGTTCGTGAACCGTTCGGCGAGAAGTTCGTTTACGTTCGTTCGTTTAATAAATGAACGAACATGAACAAGGAATTCCGTCCGATTAACTAAATGAACGAACATGAACATAGGTTTCGTTCGTTCAATTGTGTTCGTGAACGTTCGTTCGTTTATGTTCGTTTGTTTATGTTGTTCATTAAATATTTTTGTATATTTCTATTTTATTTTATCTAAACATTTATATTCCTTAATTTTTATTTTACTTTTTACCCTAACAATTAACTAAGTAAAGTAAGTTCGATACATGTACATAAAACTTTTTAAAATGATCTTATTAAATGTTTATTTCGGAAGACATTAGGGTTGACATCAAAAGTCCTAAACAAGGTTTCGTTCGGTTCCGTTCGTGAACAAATCTATTTCCTTAATGAACGAACACGGACATGAAACCGTTCGTGAACAAATCTATTTCCTTAATGAACGAACACGGACATGAAATTTCGTTCGGTTAATGTTCGTGAACCGTTCATGAATATTAGACTATTTGTTTCACTTAATATTAGAGGGATTAGAGTGTAATTATGTATCTTATATATACACCATGTAATCATTATTATTCAATACAATACTACAATACTGATTACCAAGTTTATCTTGGTATCAGAGCCTAACCCTAATTCTCTAGCAGCCGCCACAAGCTCTGCAGCTTTTTTTTTTCCGATCAAACCAACAAGGCAACAGCCTTCTCTCTTTTCTGATTGCAACAAGAAGGCAGCAACTCTTTTTTTTTTCCGATCAAAACAAGGCAACAGCCTTTTCTTTTCTGATTGCAACAAGGCAACAACCCTGTTTTATTTTTTTTTTCCGATCAGAAAAGAAAAAAAAAAGGACTGGTTGTTTGCTAGCCCAATTTCACCTTCCACAACGGTTTTGGCACTCTGCCTTTGACACATAAGTTTACCTCATAAACCGGATGCCCTCTCGAACAAACTCCAACATCTCACCTCTTGAATAAGTCTTTCAACATCACCCTGATTTTTCTTTTCTTCGTGTTTTCGGTTGCCGTTGTTACCCTCACATTCGTCCATATAACAAACATAAAATGGACTTTCGGTCACTCCCATGTGTGTTTCTTGGGTATAGCACCTCCCACCACGGCTACCGGTGTTTTGACCCCGCTTCTGAACGCATTTATATCGCTCGACACGTTCGTTTTGATGAGCATTCCTTTCCTTTTCATAAACCACCTACCAACCCCTCTCCCTTACCATCTCCCAACCCTTTTTTCTCATCCTATCCCATCCCTCCTCCACTGACTACACCCCCCTCTCCTTTACAAAACTCATCTCAAACCAACACCATGCCACATCCACATACGCCTTCCCCACCATCCACACCCACCACACCTGCCTCGGCTCACACACTTGCGCCCACACCTACCTCTTCTCAACCTGCCTCAGCCTAAACACAATCCACATCCCCATCCCCACCCTCGGCCCAACCACTACCCGCCCCACAACAACTCCCTGCCACACCACCTCCCATCCATACATATCACCGTCGCTCCACAACCACCTCAGCCCAACCACCACCCCGTCCTAGACCAGCCAACCTCCGTCCCAATCCCAAACAAACTAAAACACACAATGCCACCTCTTTCCATACCCATACTCCTTCTCTTGACACTGAACCTGCCACCTTTACTGTTGCTAACAAACACCATCAGTGGCGTACCACCATGGCTGAAGAGTACTCAGCGCTTATGAGAAATGGCACATGGTCCTTAGTCCCACGTGTTTCGAATTCCAATGTTGTTGATTGCAAGTGGGTATATAAATTAAAAGGGGATCAAACAGGGGCCATCATACGTTATAAAGCGCGCCTGGTCGCTAAAGGGTTTCGACAACAACCGGGCATTGATTATCAAGAGACTTTTAGTCCGGTGGTCAAATCCACCACTATACGTGTTGTTCTCTCTTTAGCCGTTGCACAAAAATGGCCCTTAAGACAACTAGATGTGAAGAACGACTTTCTTCATGGCAATTTAACCGAGATAGTTTACTTGCAACAACCTCAGGGCTTTGTGGATCCGAACAAACCGGATCATGTATGTCTTCTTCACAAATCCTTGTATGGATTAAAACAGGCACCGCGGGTGTGGTTTCAACGCCTATCCACGGTTCTTCATACACTCGGCTTCCAGGGTTCCAAGACCGATCCCTCACTATTTATTTATTCGTCTCAGGGAACCTCCTATACATGCTTGTCTACGTTGATGATATTATTTTGACAGGTAACAATTCACAGGAAATCGATCGAGTGGCCAACCGTCTAAGCCGTTCTTTTGCTGTTCAGGATATGGGCCCCTTGTCCTATTTTTTTGGGTATTGAAATAACCACTCAAGGTCTTGACATGATTCTTTCACATCAAAAGTATATCCGTGAATTGATTGAACGGGCTGGCCTTTCCAATGCTAAACCGGTGCCTTCACCGATTACCACTACGGCTAATCTTCATCTTGGTGACAGCCCACCACTGGCTGATCCGGTTAAATACCGTCAGATAGTGGGTGCCCTGCAGCATGTTACATTGTCCCGCCCGGATATTACTTTTGCAGTCAACAAGGTCTGCCAATTTATGCATTCTCCGACTGATAATCACTGGTCGGCGGTTAAGAGGATCCTACGATACTTGCAAGGCACAGCTGCTCATGGTCTTCTCATAAAACATGCTTCCGGTACACTCCTACATGCTTATACAGACTCGACTTTTAACTCTATCAGTGCATTCTCTGATGCTGACTGGGCTGGTTGCCCGGATGATCGATATGCTATATATCTTGGATCTAATCTTGTGTCTTTGTCTGCTCGAAAACAAAGAACCGTCTCTCGGTCCTCCACGGAGTCGGAATACAAGGCCTTAGCTGACACAGTTGCAGAACTCACCTGGCTTCAAACACTTCTGCGTGAACTTCGGGTTCCTGTTAAGTCGGTACCTACATTATGGTGTGATAACCTAGGTGCTACGTACTTATCAGCAAATCCGGTCTTTCATGCACATACAAAACACGTGGAAGTGGACTTTCACTTCGTCAGAGAGAAGGTTGCTCAAGGACAACTCTCGGTTTAGTTTATTTCTACAAATGATCAGATTGCCGATGTCTTCACAAAGCCATTGCCTTCACAACGGTTTCTCTTCTTACGGTCCAAGCTACAGGTCGCTCCCCGACCTTAGCTTGCGGGGGAATATTAGACAATATTTGTATCACTTAATATTAGAGGGATTAGAGTGTAATTATGTATCTTATATATACACCATGTAATCATTATTATTCAATACAATAATACAATACTGATCACCAAGTTTATCTATGAACAAGTTAAATGCTAAACGAACGAACACGAACAAGGCTTCGTTCGGTTCATTTACAGCCCTACCCAATATGTTTTAATTTATCCGGATTGAAAAACTTTTGAGATATAATATATTAATTAAAGCAAATGTATAACTGATAGAACATAAATTAAAACAATAATTTTATTTTAGTGGATAATGGGCATATACCATTAGCATTACTTTTCTACTTTTTCATATCTATACACATTTATAAACCAATGTAGGAGACTAAGAAGTGTAGGATGGTCATAAATTGCATTTTGAGGAGTAATTGATTTAACAGATAAATGAGTTACCCTATATCATAATGCACATAAGATTTATGTTATAATTATATTGTAACAAATGTTTATAAGTTACATCTGTTAAAGTCAGTTAAAAAAATATATGTTTCTATTAAGAACTGAAAAAACATATTCAAAAAAAGCTTTTTAAAGAAATGTTTTATGAAAATATTTTTTTAATAAAACGTTTTTGAAAAAAAAAAGAAAAAATATTAATCTAATATCAAATACAAAAAAAAGGATAATTTAAAGAATAGTTTTTTAAAAACAATTTAATATATTTTTTTTTAATGTGATACGAAAAATAAAAGATAAAAATAAATAAAACATTAAAAATTAAAAATTAAGATTTAAAAAAAAACAAACATAAACTTACTTTTGTAAATAAATTTTGTTAAAAGGGAAACTTTATCATCAAAAACTGAGAAAGAAAATTTTAAAAATATTTTAATAAAAACATTTTAAAAACAGTAATGTGATAACAAAAGGATAAAAGTAAATTAAAAAACTTAAAAATAAAAATATCATGTTAAGTATTTAATAATAATAATAATAACAACTTTATTTTGAAAGACAAATTTCTTTATTACTGTGGGAGTGGCACATGAACCCATGACCTCCTCAAAATTTGTTGTTCCTAGATGATTTTCCTCTACCATTGGGCCACCAACGACCAACCCCAATGGCAATAATAATAATAACTAAAAAGACATAAGACAGATTTTATTTAAAAGTTGATTTAAGTGACTAAAAATAGAGGTGCATTTAAGCTTACTCTTTAAAATAATAAAAATGGTTGTTAACTTGTCATTGAATATGACATAAGTTTGAAAACTCTATATTTATATATTCTCTGAGTCGTTTCTTGAGAATTTTTTATAATGATAATAATAGGCAGCTCGCTAATATTTTAAATAAATTCTACATTAACATCACCGTAATTACTTCTAGAATAAAGAGAAAAAAATAAATTCAAATATAAAAAACTACAAAAAATAACTTTAGGGGGGGGGGGGTCTTTACCTGTTGCACCAGTGTAGAATGAAATTTGCCTGCATTTTATAAATGTAAAACAAAATTTAATTACAATAACTATTTAATATTTATTTATATAGGAAGGATAATAAGATAACCACATAGTTATAAAAAACCACCATTAACCAATCACATAATTTATAATTATATATCTATATGAAAGAAAAACCCCATTACTCTAACCCTTTTGAACAACCGTCCACGTGACGGTTAGTGATTGTTTTTTTTTTTTGAAAAAGAGAGGTTTTTTCCTTCATAAATACTATTTTGTTCACATTCAATACCAAAGAAGCCTTTGGTGGAGCTGGCTAAGCATGTGTGGATGGCCGGCGGCGCCTCCCCTCCCAGTTGACCCGGCTTCGATCGGAAAACCATCTAGTTTATTTTATTTCTAAAGTTTCAATCTAATATTATATATTTTACCAAAAAATCATTATTTTATGGAACACTATATCAACACAAAAAAACAGTGTTACATATATGTAATTCAATACGTAAAATAATTTTTTTATTAAACTATGTAATATTACATCGATACATTTATAAACAAAATAAAATAAAAAATTATTATTATATGATCGGTTAGAATTAGTTTCTAGTGGATTTCATGGTTTTCTCATTATCCCCCTGTATTAAAAAAAACGATAGATAGAATTTGTTACTCTGTTAGAAAGCTAACTCGCTCTGCAAGGGGAATCAATCCGAGTAAACTCATCGAAAAAATCCACGGCTACTTTTCAAAAATCAAAATTCACCAGTTGCAATCAAACAAAAATCACATTCAATTTCACTGCAACATAATTTCTAGGGTTTCGATGAAATCGTCAGACTCACCTGCGACAGCCGGAGACAGTGAGCGGCGACGGCGATCGGTACGGCGAGAAAAAGGAAGGATAACTTAGTGCCCAAAATGACCTCGTGGATACTGGCAATGAAGTTCCTGATAAATGAAAAGGGAAGTTTGGAGATGAGGGGCATATCGGACTTTTTACGGAGGGAGGAGGAGGACATGTTGTGAGCAGTCCGGCTAGGGCCGTGGTTGGGTCTGGTTAGTCTCTTGACGGTGCCGTTTTCGAGTAGCCATGGTTCGGTTACTTCCGTCTCCGGCGAAGCCATCGTTTTTGTTTTTTTTTGGGTGAAATGTTGTTGGTACGTCACGTCTCTTATCATTTATAGGAAGCATTTTTTTTTAACGACCATTTGGATCACACCCGTCCGATTATCTCCACCATCATCAAGAAAAACCCACTATAAATGTGAAAATCATTTGACCCAATCTGAAACCCTTTTTTTATTACAAGTGGGAGTTAAACCTAAAACATTCTTATTTTAATGAAGTTTTGGATACCTCACCTGAATCACTTGGACCAAAGATCATTAACATTTTCTATTTTATTTTGGTTTTCATTTCTACTTTGATCAATTATTACTCAATTAATTTTAGTTTTTTTTTATTTTTAATTTCCTTAAGTAATAAAACTATTTAGAAATTGAAATATTAAGAAAATGTATTTGGAAATCTTAATAAAATTGGTAATTACTTTATTTTTTTGAGTTATATTTAAAAGTTTAATGTTATTTTAACATTATTTGTTATTTTTTAGAGTTCTCATACCCATCAAAAAATTCATTTATTCGTTATTACCGATACTCGTCTTATTGGCATTTCTAGTTATATGTATAGTTTGAAAAAAAAAACTTATTGCCTATTGCAATACACAAGAACTCTTATTTTTTTACTTAAAATATTAAATTCTAGAAAATGTTCATATTTGATATTTATTTTACAAACTATTATAAAAATCAGTTGATATTAAGGAAAATATAATATACAGCCCGAAACTTTGATAAAGATTTTAACATTAGTAATTAGATTAAAGTACAAGCCCCATGAATAGTGGTTATTTCATCACTCTTTGTATTGGACCGTTTAGGTGTTGTGTGTATTTTTTATTTCCTTTCTTCCTGTCTACGCCGTGGCAAGGTTTGAAAAACGCTATATAGGGTCAATACCATAAAATATGCTATCTAATCCCAGCTATTCTCAAGAAATTTTGACATCGACCTTGATGAATTTTTTTTTTTAAACAAAACGACACACAAAAAAATAATCTAAAAATTTTACAAATATACTTATTAATTGTTATAAACTAATTAATAAATATAAACATATTATAAATTAATTAGTTAATTGGATATACCCATTAGTCCTTCTAAACAATTAAGTCTAGTAGTCCACTAACCATTTAACCTAGGGTTGTAAACGAACCGGCCCGAACCGAACGAAGCCTTGTTCGTATTCGTTCATTTAGCATTTAACTTGTTTATAAACGGTTCACGAACACTAACCGAATGAAATTTCATGTTCGTGTTCGTTCATTAAGGAAATGGATTTGTTCACGAACCGAACCGAACTGAACGAAGCTTTGTTTGGGACTTTTGATGTCAACCCTAATGCCTTCGGAAATGAACATTTAATAAGATCATTTTATCATCAAGTTTTATGTACCTGTATCGAACTCGCAACTAGTTATCTAACTTCACTTTGAAAAAGAAATAACTTGTTTATTCTAATTTTAATTCTTTTGGAGTCATTAAACCCTAACAAACTGGTGCTACGTTTTTGTATCTTATCACATGAAATAAATTAGAGATGGAAATCAAAATCAAAGAAGCTTACATGATTTAGGATTGATAACTTAGAAGCCCTAATCGAGTAATCGTGGATGCTGGAGCTGCTGCCAGAACTTGAAGCCCTAATCGAGTAATCATGGAACAGAACTAGGGATGAGCATGTGTTACCGGGTACCGGTACCAATACCGTACCGATAGATTCGGTACCGGTATCGGTACCCACTTTTTCATAAATTCGGTACCGGTATTTTCGGTACCGGTACCGTACCGATAAATTCGGTACCAGTACCCACATTTTCATAAATTCGGTACCGGTATTTTCGGTACCGGTACCGATCTCATCCCTAAACATAACTACAAAAGGTTGTGAGAATAAGGGAACGACGCATAAATGAAAATAGGGTTTCCTGCTTTACTTAGTTAGTTATTAGGGTAATAAAATAAAATACAAATTAAAGAATATAAAAAGTTTAGATGAAATAAAATAGAAATATACAAAAATCTTTAATGAACAACATAACAAACGAACACGAACGAACTTAAATGAACAAATGTTCACGAACACATTACCAAACGTTCACGAACACAATTGAACGAATGAGACTTCTGCTCATGTTCGTTCAATTAGTTAATCAAACAAAATTCCTTGTTCATGTTCGTCATTTATTAAACGAACGAACGTAAACGAACTTTCCTCCGAACAGTTCACGAATTACTCGTTGAACGTTCAGTTCGTTTACAGCCCTAATTTAACCCAATAACCTTTTACTCTAAGTCAATCTATTCATTTCTAAACAATTAACCAGACTTTGTCAAACTCTCCCTTCCCCATCGAATGTGATTCAGTGAAACGAGAACAAGCGACTTTCGATTGAGAAATGTCGCCCCCCACTGGTCAATCATGTCGGATATAGGATGTCAGATCGTGTAGAAATAAAGAATGATGGCTACAAAATTCTCTAAGTGTGGATGCTTCTGACTCTATAATTTTGCTACTGATTAGAGCTGCTGCGGATAAGTGTTTATGCTGCGGATAGTTAATTTTACTGCTGATCACCAACTATGCTGCGGATAGGCTTTATCTGCTGAAGTCCAAAGTTGATGCTGATAGGCTTCTCAGCAGCATCTAACCTTGATGCTGTTGAAAGGCAAATCATCAGCAGCTTTGACTTTACTACTAACATTTCCTGCTGCAACACTGACACCACTATCAGTAGAAGGAATGTTATTGGCGCAGAAGACAAAAGACAGTGCTCTCATCTGAACTCACCTGCAAAGATTCCTAAGAAGACTTTTTGTCTTGCAGTTGTCTTTTTGTTGCAGTTGTCTTTTTGTTGTAAACCAATAGTGGTGTAGTTTTTCATCTGTACAAGATCAACGGTTTGTGTTTGATCTGATCCTTAGAATCAAGGGTCTGTCTTGATTCTAAGTTTCTTTATATGCATTGTTTCTCTTCATTTGTAAGTGTGCTTCCTGAGAGTTTTCTCTGTAACTTGTAAACATTGAAGAGTAATACAATTTGCATTTATTAGTATTATCTTTGTTACTTGTTGCATTTAATAGTTGTTATTGTTTCCGCCAATATCAACTTAACAGAACCATCTTGTAATATCTTGATCCTACAAATCGTCAATTAGGTTAACGTTACTATCGAGGTACGATCCAAAGAGTTACACTTTGGGCAACGAGCATATTGATAATATTTAATTGTTAAATATTATAGTTCACGGAAGACGAATTTGGTAAACGGAAAATAAATATTTAGAGAAATATTTATCGGTGAATGTGTTAATTAATTATTTAGAGAAATAATTATTTGCGGGAAATTAAATGTCTAAATATTAAACATTTAAATAATTATAGTTTTTTTACTAATCAAATATAATTAGTAAACTATGAGGGTTAATGTTAATTAATAGTTAGTTACATGGGGATTAAATAATAATACCCTAGGGGTGCGGGTTGTAAGTTAAAGTATTATAAACAAAACCTTAACTCTAACCCTAATCACAAGTTAGTAGCCACCACCCCATAACATGCGCAAAAGAAGAGCTGACCCCCCACCCTTCGCCGTCCGTGATCGTTGGCGGCCACCACACCACCGTGCGCCGCCTGTCCCGTCGCCCTAACCCTTCGCCGCCGCTATGTTCCTTTTGCGCAAACCATGTGACGTATTTCTACAGGTTTTGTGAACTATCTACTAGCGAGACGCTTGTTGAACCAAGATGTTATTATTTGGTTAATCGTCGAAGGTATAACCTAAAACACCCTATGGTTGCATTTATTTTATTGTCTGTACGCGTGTAATCGGATCACTGACGGGATCCAGATCTGATATGTTATTCGTACATATTGCTTCCGTTGTTTTAAATCTGATTTATTTATTTAAAGCGTTTAAATATTATTTTGTTTTAAAAAGTTAAAACTGGTACGATTATTCCCAACAAATCAGTAATCACCTACCAATGTCTCATGCGAGAGTCAGATCGCCTGTCGGAGTGTTGCCCCTCAACTCTCCTAAATTTGGTTCCAAAAGATCAAACAACCCTGATTTAGTTTTTGAATTTTTTCTATAATAAACTAAGTAATTTTTTTTTTTGAACTTTTTTCTCTTAATTTTACTTTGGAGTAAATTACACAAATCGTCCTTTCTATTTATACCATTTTTCAGAGATTGTCCTTTAGCAAAAAAAATTGACAGAGATCATCCTTTACGTTTACAAATCTTGCACGTTACGTCCTTTACCCTTAACCCAGTTAAATTTTTTCATTAAGAATGGTCATGTGCAAGGCACATCAGGATACTTTGGTCTTTTTACCCATTTATATAAAAAAAAATTAAAATATAAAAACCCAAAATTATCTCTCTATCAACACACACACTCTCTCTTCTAACTCTCTTCACTTTCTCTCTCTCTCTCAACTCCCTCTCTCACTACCTTTTTCTCCACCACTACCACCATCCGACCACCACCACCCTAACCTCCGGCAACCACAAGAACCACCACCATCTTCGCAACCACCATCTGACCATCATCTACTACCACAGCCTGCAACCACCACCATCTTCGCGAACACCACCACCTTAAACCACCACCGCTGGCACACCACCTCTCTATGATATCTCACAAAAACCTAATCGCATAACCCCTTGATCTAGATCTATAAAATCGCAACCATTTAGGGCGTTTTTGTGTTGCTGGAACTGATATCCAAATAGGAGATAGGGTAGAGATAGAGATAGGGTGTTTTTGTGGTGTGTAATGGTGGCGGTAATGGTGGTGGTGTGTAGTGGCATCGGTAATGGTAGTGGCGGATGTGGCTTCTGGTCCACCAGCACTCGTCATTGGAGTCGGGGAGCACCACCATAGCCGCGACGTCGGCTTCTAAATGTCGATGATGCCTCCCTCACCACTGTCGTTGTTCTTCTTGACCGGGAATCGGGAAGGAACAGATGGTATGTGTTGTTTGGGAATGGTGTTGGATGCGTGTAGGTGACCGGACCGCCATCGCCGTGGAGTGGCCGGCTCCGGCAGTGACCATACTTGCACATGACCATACTTAACAAAAAAAAAATTAACTGGGTTAGAGGCAAAGGACGTAACGTGCAAGATTTGTAAATGTAAAGGATGATCTCTGATATTTGTTTTTGCTAAAGGACAATCTCTAATAAATGGTATAAACATAAAGGACGATTTGTGTAATTTACTCTTTACTTTGTTTGCTAGATTATTTTATTAAAATATTAGGTTATTGATTGATTTATATGAATATTGATTTGAGTAATTGAATGCTTTATGTTTAGTTAATTTCGGTGACCTAATTAAATTATGTAAAATAAGTTCGATGACCCGACTTAATCTAGCAAAGATATTTCAATGACCCGACTCAACAAAAATCATTTTTAATAGAAATTTGAACACCAAAAATTTTCGACATGGGTCCACCACTTTCAATACCGGTCACATTGTCATTCACAGTTATTATATATATGATTGAATAAATATTATTCCCTGTTGCAATACACAATAACTCTTATTTTTATTATTTACTTAAAATATTAAATTTTAGCTATTGCATTACACAAGAGCTCTTGTTTTTATTATTTACTTAGAATATTAAATTTTAGAAAATGTAAAATAGCATTTCTTTTATAAACTATTATAAAAGTCAGTTAGTTATAAAATAGATTTAATTTAGAATAGTATCACACCCGTTAAGTTTCGGCAACGTCATGCTTTAAAAAAGATAGTTTTTTTTTTGTTTTCATCCCTTTTACTATATATAATACATGCTTTTAACCCGTTTAATTTTCTATTAATTTCTTTAATAACTTTCATTAGTTAATTTTTTTTTCGAAAAACCGATTGCGCGACTGTTTTTATTTTTTTTTGTCAACGTTTCGATACAAGCGGTATTCAAAATCGAGTTTTTTTAGTATCGTAGCCTATATCGAGTGACGTTTTTTTTTCAACGTTCTAATATGAATTTATTTGAAAACGAAGTTGTATTCAAAATTGAAATTTTCTTTTGTATCATTCCCTATATTACGTGACGTTACCGTTATGGTACTGTGACGAATCAAACATATTATAAATGAATTAGACAACCTAACACCTGCCATAAAGCGCGAATATTCCAACTAGTTTTCCTTTATAGAGAGTAAATAATAGAACAGGAATTTTTGATAAAAGATTTATCATTAAAGAGAATCTAAATTCGAATTATATATAACAAAATAATGATGCGTTCAGAACTAGCATACATATATGGTGAGTTTTAGCCCAAAATTTGGTGAGTCAGGGGTTAGGGTGGATGGAGTGGTGGTGCGGGTTGGGTACGGGTAGGCCGGGTTTCACGGGTAACACCGCCGCACGAGTCATGAGTTCCACGCGGGTTTAGGGGCATGGGTATTAAAGCCCATTTAAACCCGTTGGTGAGGATGTAGCCGTGGGTGGGGGGGGGATTATTTTTTCACCTATATATACACCTTTACACAATTAGTTTTTTACATATTCTCTCACAAATAAATCTCAAAATGTTTAAGCGCGATATTTACATCCCGGAATCATCTAATAGTTCGTCGCCGTCCGACTCGAGTAGTCTTGAATTTTTAAACCTCGTTGTTCAAGCAGCCGAAGTTGAAGACACTGCAAGATCGACTCGGCGACATATGGAACATGATCGTGTCCAAGCACATGAAATTCTAATGGAAGATTACTTTGTTGAGAATCCGAAATTCAGCAAGGACATTTTTAGAAATAGATTACGCATGTCGAAGACACTATTTTTAAAAATAGTTGACGACATTAACGCAAATTTCGAATACTTTCAAGTTAGTCAAGACGCACAGAACAGACAAAGTTTCACTCCACTTCAAAAATGCACATTGTCCATAAAACAACTCGCAACAGGTAATATTCCCGATTCATACGACGAATATTTATGTATGTCCGCAAGAATCTCTAGGGAATGTGTTGAGTATTTTTGCAATGCTATTGTTATTCTATATGGTCATGAATACTTACGTGCACCGACTAGTCACGATATTTCACTTTTATACTAAGTACACGGTGATAAGCACGGGATTCCCGGGATTCTTGGTAGCAACCATTGTACTCATTGGGTTTGAAGAAATTGTCCCACTAGTTTAAGGGGTCAATATCACCGAGGTGATCACGAGTACCCAACGGTCATACTAGAAGCAGTTGTGTCAAATGATATATGGTTTTGGCATGCATATTTTGGTATTGCCATGTCGAACAATGACATAAACGTCCTCAATCAATCTCCATTGTTCACAAATGAGTTGCATGGAACCGCTCCTAGGTGCCCATTTTTTGTTAATTTCCATCAATACAAGCGCGGTTACTATCGTGCCGATGGCATATACCATTCTTGGTCCACTTTTGTGAAATCATATTCTTATCTAACCGACGTGAACCAAAAAATGTTCAAGAAAACGCAAGAGGGGGCAAGGAAAGACGTTGAACGAGCATTCAACGTATTGAAGGCTAAATGGGCCATAATTGCAAGACCGGCACATCAAATGAAAGTAGAAAAGTTGAAGAACATGATGTACGCGTGTATCATATTACACAATATGATATTAAAAGATGACCGAAATGCAATCTCACCGATTCACATTGCGGATCCGCCTACCAATCCAATTGTTTCCGATAATATCATAATGGAATTGCGGAAAGAAACCATACATTTTCATTTGAAGTTTGATCTTACGACACATGTTGTCACAAACTTGTACATCCATCTTACGGACGACGAAGACGAGTAATATTTTTTTTTATTAATTGTAATTTTTTTATTAATTGTATTTTAATTTTATATTTATTTAATGAGATGTGGTTTTTATTTTTAATGAAATATTGTTTTAATAAAACAAATTCAAGGGCTTATTGGTTTCACACCTTCCTCTTAAGGTTGGAGATGGTTAAAGAGGGTAAAAATGACATAGCAAACTTTAATTAGGTAAAATGAGAGCGTTCCATAGGTACCCCTCCCTCCACCCTTATAATAGTTTTTAATTTGGGCACACTTCAAAAAAAAACTCGGGAATTTTATAGTTAATAAATAAGTAATTTTTTTTAACAATATATTTTTCTCCTAAATACTATCTAAACATGTCATTTGCAGGATTTGAACTCACATCACTTTTGTGGAGGTAATCACCAATGTCACTAGACCAGAAGGCTATTGACAGATAATAAATAAGTAATTGATTGTGTCACTTGTTACAATTCTGTAAGCCTAAGATTTTTTTTATGTTTATTTTATATTTCATTAATAACTATTTAATATATTCACTTTTGATGATAGTTTAAAAAAAATTGAGTCAATGGTAATAATGGTGAATTGATTTGGTAAAATGTTTATTTATATAATTTTTCAAAAAAATTAAACTAAATATAAAAATATTGAATAGTAGATGTAAATGTGATTTTGGGAGGAAAATGAGTGTGAGAATGAATGTGGTGTTAACAAATGGCATAATATTTAGTTTTTTATTAGAATAGAGATACATATATATTTATATATAAACATAAATTCTTAAAAGAAGCCCCCCGTCTAGGGGTGCAAACGAGCCGAGCCGAGCCCGAGCTTGACTAGGCTCGAGCTCGGCTCGTTTAACTTACTGTGAGCTCGAGCTCGAGCTCGATTCGAGCTCTAATTTTGAAGCTCGGGCTCGGCTCGTTGGTAGCTTTACAAGCTCTCGGCTCGGGCTCGGCTCGTTTATTATATATTAATTAAGTTATATATATTTATAATTATTTTTATATAAATTTTATTATAGTTTTTATATATAACATAATACATATTATTTAATTATATTTATCTTAATTTTATATATACTAATTATTATTATTATTTTATAAATATATATTAAATATATTAAAAACATTATATAAATAAAAGGCTCGTTAAGGCTCGCGAGCCGGCTCGAGCTCGATAAGTGAAGCTCGGGCTCGGGCTCGTTTAATAAACAAGCTTATTCTTAGGCTCGAGCTCGGCTCGAGCTCGTTTAAGCTCGGCTCGTTTCGAGCTTTTTAACGAGCCGATCTCGAGTAGCTCGCGAGCAGCTCGGCTCGTTTGCACCCCTACCCCCGTCCATCGTCTGATCCCCACCACCACCACCGCCTTAAATCGCCACCACCGTCACTACCATCATCTGAGACCGCTACATTTGCAACCCCTCTCCGTCACCTCCATCCCTAAACCAAAACTCCGCCTCCCATCTGAGACCGCCACATATGTAACCCCGTGACCGATTTGAAATTGAAATCGAAAGGGAAAATGAGAAGCAACATTTGGGTCATTATATTCGGGGTGATTTGTTTCTGATTTGGGTCATTTTGGTATAAAGGTAGTGAACATGGTGATGAAGAACAACAAAGTGGAAAAGAAGTGGGCATCGCAAACCTGCAATAAGGAAGATTTTAGATCTGTTGAAGGGTTGTAGATTTGGATGGCAAGATGACGGTTTTCAGGTTGGGTGGCGGAAGGTTTCAGATCCGGAGATCGGATATGATTTCATATCCCTTAAAATGGACACCTCTCTACTTGGTTTGGTTTGGTTTGGTCAGATCTAAAGAAAAAAAAACGAGAGAGAGATGATGGAGTAGCGGCGGTGCCTGTGCTGGTGCGGCGGTGACGGTGTTGGTGTGATCAGGAGTAGAGGCGGTGCAGGTGTGGCGGCATCGGAACTGGATTGACGAGGAAGATGACAGGGTGGGGGCTTCTTTAAATAATTATATATATATATATATATTAGTAAATAAAATAATTTATTAAATTTATAAAATTTAACAAAATTACAAGAATTGTCCTTTAGGGGTAAAAAGACTAAAATGTCCTCATGTGCAATGCACATAGGGTGATTTAACTGAAAAACTTAACGACTGTTAGGGGACCGGGAGTGGAGCACGGGTTCAAAGCGGGTAGATGGCGGGTAAGAGGGTACACCGCCGCAACCATAACGGCTTCAGCGGGTATAGGGTGGCGGGGGTAAAAGAACCCGTCGAAAGTTGGTGAATTGTGGGAGAATATAGCCGTTTAAAAAATAAATAAATAAACAATAATTTAATAATTTAATTTACCCCTATAAATACATACCCAATCATTTTACTCAATACACAAAAAATGCATCCTTTTTAAATATAAATCATTTCTTTTGTATACACTCAACCAAATATATGAATCGTACGTTATATCTCCCACCCGATTCATCGGAAGACTCGCTCGACTTCGTGTTTGGCGGCGATAGTATGCAATTTCTATGTGATATTGCCGTCCAAGCCGAAGAGGAAGACACAACTACATCATTAAGGACGTATGTACGCCGTGATCGTGAACATGCTCTACAGATTCTAAAAAGACCGACAAGCCACGACGTTGCACTTTTGTACAATGCACATGAAGTAAAACATGATATTCTGGGTATGGTCGGTAGCATCGATTGTACACATACGGGTATCACCTGTTTACATACGGGATCCTCCAGTCGAACCCGTTATTGACGATAACGTCTTTTCGGAGTTGCACGATGTAGCTACACATATTAGTCTTCGATTTGATCTCGTGGAACATATTGCGAGAAACACATCGGATTTGGACGAAGACGAAGACTAGATGAATTTTTATTTAATAATTACTTTTTTGTATTATCTTTTTATTTATTGTTATGTATTTTTAATTAATTAAATTTTTAGTTTTTTAATTTGGTTATTAGTTTATTTAAATTTAAAAAAAAATAAAAAATAAGAGGGTTGGAGGGTAGTTGGAGGGTACCACTCCCACCTTAGAGGGTACTTTGGCTAATTGAGCTGGCATCTCCTGATTGGTATAATTTGGAAGGGTACTTTGGTTGGGAGGGTACCACTCCCACCTCCCTTAGTGGAAATGACAATTCGTAAGCACTTTTGCAAATAAAAGACAATGAGTGAAAGTCAAAATTTTAAATGAGCAATTCCATAATTTTAGAAAACATAAAGGACAAAAATTGTAAAGGATTAAAGCAAATATACAGCTCAAATTTAACTTTGTGGCTTTGGGAAATAATAAATACAGCCAAAGTTTCTTTTCCTTTTGTTTGCGTCGACAAGAATTTCATCAACAATTTCATTAACAAATACGAGAAATAATGATTAAGGTGGTAGCACTGATCAAAGTTTTGCTTTAATATAAACTAGTGGGTTGTCCCGCACAAAACGTCGGGTAACATAGAGGCTCTTTTGGAGAGCGTAATCTAACTTGAACTGTTTTAAACACTGATTATATTTGAGTATTATTATTATTATTATTATTATAACTATGTAAATATTTAGTAATTATATACTAAAGCATTTAAATAAGATAATACTTAATTTAAATAGTATTTTGTTATAAAAATATAAATAGTAAATGTAAATTTAAATCTTAATTTTAAGTATTATAAATAAAATAATATTTAATGTAATGAATTAAATAATCTCACGTGTATTAAATAATGATAATTATTGAGTGTTGGTCTTTAATTGTAAAGATATGGTTAAATGGTAATTGAAAACATTTTATGCATTGGTAAGGTGTACCTTATGCACAACAATTTGTGTTAAGTGTCTTAAAATTTTTGGTACATTACAAGCGTGTCTTTTCAATATGTTTTATGCTTTAATATAAATAAATAAATAATAGAGAATAAAGAATAACTTTTTTTTTGTTTTGAAGAGCTACTCAAATATATATTTTAATAAAACTGGTAGTGAACTACGTTTTTTTAAATGGTATAAGTTTAAATCCTGTAGAAGTTAGTATTTAGGTGTAAGAAAAATGGTATAAAAAAAGAAATATGAAGGGTCGCTAAAACACAATGCTTGAATGAATTAGAAACATGCCATATTATTAGTACATCTGATCCGTTCTTTCGACACCCTGCATACGACTTGTATAGGGTTATACGGGGTGACAATTCTGCTGCTGGTCAAATCAGTCATTCATGTTGCACTATACGAGTCGTCTACGCCAATATGACCCGTATGAAGTACCTTATACGAGTTGTATCGGGTATACGACTCGTATTAGTTTATTTTTTTATATATTTAATTCTTTAAAAATATTTGACGCAACGTAATATTCCCAATAATTCTTCTGAATAATTTTGAGATGACGTAAGACTCTTTGAAATGCGTGTATTTGACGGGATGTAAGATTATTCGAATTGTGTGTCAATTTATTGACATGACACAATATTCTGTTAAAAACGACTATATAAACTATTATACGTTATTCATTTTCTTCATTCATAACTTCAATCCTCTACTATATACACCGTTTCTTTCATAATTTCAATCCATTAATATATAAACCGTAAGATTCCATAGCCATGTCGTTTTGGAATACGATTAATTTTTTCGATGTTGAATCTTCTTACAATATGTATGGTGAAAATTCTTACAATATGAGTGGTCAACCAGATGGTGAAAATTCTTACGTTATGGGTGGTGAATATTCTTACAACATGGGCGTTGAACCTTGTTACAATATTAGTGCTGAACATTCTTACAATATGGGTGATGAACCTTTTTACAGCATGAGCACTGAACACGTTGGCAATGAGATGATAGTTGTATCTCCTAAAAATATGGGATTGTATGAGACCGACCAGGTATAACATTTTATAAAATATTTGTCTTTATCATTATATAACACTAACCATACTATTGTTTCAGTCGTTCGCTTCTGACGATGAGTCGGTGGATTGGGCTGTACGGCGAGGGCTTGAGAACGGTTACATATTAGTCACTCGCTGAACGAAGAAAAATGCCGCCAAGGAGGTGTTCGTTGTATGACTTAGATGTGATCATGGAGGAGAATATAAACGAACAGCCACAGTAAGACACTCGGGTACAAAGAAAACTGGTTGTGAGTTTTCATTAAAAGGGAGTTACAAGAAAGATTGTGGTGGTTGAAAGTTAGAGGTGCTTAATAATGAACACAACCATGAAGCTAGTCAACGTTGGGAGGGCATGTATTTGCAATGAGACTGACCGCGGAGGAAGGCCGTTTGGTGGAGCGGATGACCGATCAAAACATTGAACTACGTAACATATTTCCAGCGCTGAAGAGACAGAATCCCGGCAACAAGTCCAGCCTCAGAACCCTATATGATGAGCGACGAAAGATATGCGATGCAAATAGGGTCGGGGAAACTCCAATGTAGTTTTTTTTAATCTCCTACAAACAAACAGATGGTTATATTTTTTACACTCGGGAAAATAAATCCACTAATGTAGTGGAGGATATTTTATTTATTGAAAATACGTCGTACAACATATGGCGATGCATTCCCGCATGTGTTGTTAATAGACGCCACGTACAAAAGGAACATGTACAATATGACATTCATACAGATTGTTAGCGTGACATCGACCGATAAGACGTTTTGTGTTGCAAATGCGTTTATATGCAAAGAACGCCAGGACAATTACATCTGGTTACTATAGATGATGACAAAAACACTGAATAAGTGTATGTATCCACATGTCATAGTGACCGATAGAGAACTTGCCCTCATCAACACGTGTAAGGAGGAATTCCTTGAAGCTACCCGCCCGGTTATTATGCAGGTGGCACATATCTGAAAACATAGCTAAACACTGTAAAGCAAGACTTCATGGTGCTGATTGGGATATTTTTTAGCGTAAGTGGTCGAAATTGATTAACTCTCCCACGGTAGAGACGTACAACTATAGATACGACAAACTTTTTCGAATGTTGATTGACAAACATCAAAGTAATTTTCATATTCAAAATAAAATGTTTTTTGTCTTATTTATGTTAGGTTTGACTAATTAATTTATTAATTGTTTTTAGGAGTTCTTCACTACTTAAATGATAACTGGATAGTAAAATATAAAGAAATGTTTGTCTCAGCCTGGACTGATAAACATCTATACTTTGGTCAGCATAATTCATCGGCCATAAAACGTCTATATCTCAGACAAGCATCTTGTAAACTGACTTCTTCCCACACAAATGACCTGTTTTGTACCAGCCTGCGTAATAACATACAAATTACCACCGTTGCATCTCGACGAATGTGACCACCATTTGGAGGCCACACACTTTCCCCAGACTGTTCCAATGTCTCTACTTCTTGTAGTCTAGAGCGTTGAAAAAACAATATACGTTATAGAAACCATCTAAAGGGTAACTCAAATTCAAAAAAAAAATTGGTGAATGCCATGATGTATGCACCATAAATTAGCGCACGTATTTGCAAGACAATCATATGGATATATTACATGAACTTGTAGTGAATGCATACAAATCTTGAGAGATACCGGTTTTCACCGTTAGGGGATATAGGTAAATATGCTTGTGAAAACCGAAAAATAATTATTATTTCATTTTAAAAAATTAAATCAAAACTAAAACAACTTTACCGTTTCAACCTCCCACAGTGGAGGATACAGCTGGTTCGTCCCATTACCATATTGGAAGGAATCGTGATGTCCGTCATATATTAGGTCCATAAACTCAGGCGGTAAAATAGTCTAACGATTGCCCTTCGGCAACTCGTCGCTTATTAGTATGTAATATAACTTCCAATACATCAGATTTCTTGTCTAAGCCCGAATGTTGTATAATAAAAATAACAATTACTACCATACGTTAATATGGACCGTATAGGTATTAATAACTTACAATATCTTGTATAAAAGCATCTCCACAAAGCCCTAAAATGGTACCCCAAAATTCTCTGTCAAGTTCCGCCTCGCCCATTCAATGAACCCTACACCAATTTCTATTTCCGCTGTAAAAGAATTGGACAATATTTCGAGACCAGTTTTGACCAGTCCGCTAAACATGGTTCTCTACCGGTGTCGGGATGTCAATGACGGGTGGAATAGAAGATGACCCGTTATGACGTCTTCCGTTTCTTGTACTTGTTCCGTTTCTCCCGTTAAACGACATATTCTCTTTTGATGGAGCGACTCGTTTACGAGTTGTAAATATAATGAATTGAACGATTAAAATGGATTAGCTTCGTTTGACATTTATAACACAGGAAATATATTAATAATTCGAGGGCTTTACGAGTCGTATTGCCCTATACAACTCGTATAGGGCAAGATTAGAATACTCGGATTGATGAGAAAGTCACCCATAAAATATTTAATACATACAGGTCGTATGTGTCTATACGACTCGTATAGGACTTTTGTGTCGGACAAGATCTGACACACATACGACTAGTATATCCATATACGACTCGTATGTAAGTCAGAGTGTCAAAATATCGGTCGTGGGTGTGCGAATAACGGGAGCCATTAGAAACCCCACGGAACAAAATACAATGATTTGAACTTTGAAGTGTGCTATACACAAATATGTAGTTTTCAAAATTTTAAGAACATAAATGAAATTACACCACCTTAATTAAAATTACACATCCATCTTATTTGAGATATTTTTAAGCTTGATATTTGTACCATGAAAATTATTATGTAAGTCACCAAAAGCAGTAAAGAAAGTATTCCACCGAAGATGAATATGAAAACGATTTCGATTTGGATCTTCACGGGTACAGCAGAAAGGGGATTCTTGGTAATCGTTCTTCCGCTGGTACTCCGAAATCGACTGGTCATAAGGTTATTCGTAAGCAGAAAGCGGACATCCCGTACAGCCCTATCGGAGTACCGGAGCTCAGAGTGAATGAATTTGCCCAAGAAACGGTGGCGCTAATGGACCGACAGGTGACTGGGACTAGATACGGGCAAAACCTTTTACCAATGAACCTGTAATTCACTTCATCTAAGTCCAACTTCCTATTCCATCTTTGTGGGTGGTGGTGGTGGTGGGTGGTGGTGGTGAGTAGAGATCGAGGTGACGAAGAGGGGTTGCAGATGTGGCAGATTCAGATGATGGTAGCGACGGTGGTGGTGGTGGGGATCAGACGATTTTCAGGCGGTGGTAGTGATGGTGGTGCCAATTTCAAGCTGTGGTGGTGGTGGTGGTAGAGATCAGATGATGATGGCGGTTTCAGGCTATGGTGTGGGTTGTTCGGAGAGAAAGGGTATATAAGATTAGATCTGTATGTATATTTATATTTTTGGGGTTTCTTTTTATAATTAATATATTATTTGTACAACTTTAATAAATAAAATAATTTATTAAATTTGTAAAATTTAACTAAATTACAAGAATTGTCCTTTATAGGTCAAAAGACTAAAATGCCCTCATTTGTAATGCACATGAGGTGACTTAACTGAAAAACTTAACTGTTGTTATTGTAAAGTACGAAATTTGTAACAACTTTATGAAATAAAGGACAGTGAGTGAAACTAAAAAATTTAAATGACCCAATCCATAATTTAGGTAAACATAAAGGACAAAATTTGTAATTTAGTCTAAAATAATTAAAAAAACAATATTTTTTTAAATAACTTTTTTAAAACCAGGAACTACAACATTGGTGACAGTAATAACAATAATGTATAAAAAAATATTAGATTACAAAAATACAATAAACACTAAGTTAATAAAAATGAATAAAAATACAAAAAATATTTTTAACTTACACTTACTTATATTCCAAAAACCCACACGCGGTATTACGCGTCACATTACCGTTAAAACAACTAGTTACTAAGTGAGGCTCCACATCATCATACCTTGATTCTAAACACCAATTGTCCTAATTGAACAACTTTTCATAGTATACTTGGTGATGTTCTTGAAAATCATATTTTTCATGGTCTTTTCACCGATCAGTTAGACCACTTGGGATTTTATCTGGTAATAAAATCTCTAACATGGAAAATCCGTCTTCGTCGCTAGATCTAGGCATATCACGTTGTGAGTCGTTGTCATCGCTAGATCAGGACAGAAGCAGGGTTAGGTGTGAAGACAAATGGTGTTCGGAGGTAAAAATGAATGATTAGAGATAAATGACGAAGATGACGCTGCCAGAAGAGAGGTAGGGCTTGGGCAGAGCTCGAAGGAGAATAATGACGATTATACATGGAAATGCTAGGAGGTATTCAGTGTGAATCTCTCTCACAAGTTTGGTTGTGAAACATTTAATAAGATATGTGAAAGGTACATTCCATTTTGGTATCAAGTATAATAAGACATATAAGAAGACAGAAGGAGGTGGTCTTGTGGGATTCATTGATAGCAACCATTTGACTAATACTGATGATGGAAGGAGTACTTCTAGGAATGTGTTTTTGATTACAATGGGTCATTAGTTTGCTCACAGTCACAGAAGCAACAGACAGTTCCTTTGTCAAGTTGTGAGACAGAGTTTATGGTTGCAGCTTCTTGTTGGTAGCGAAACTATTTACTAGTTTCGCTTTGTTCAAGCGAATTTAGTTTAGTTAGTTAGAAGTTAGTTTCGCTTATGTCTTCTTCTTCATTAGTTTTGCTACCTGCAACTAGTTTGTTAGGTTAGGATTCAATCTTCTATTTAAACTCAGTTTGTAATTCATTTAAGTTTGAATGAGAATCGCATATTGAAAATCAACATTTGTCAAGCAATCTGGTTACATGGTTTGTTAGAAGAAATAACAGGGTTGAAGCAGGAGATAGTAACTTTGTTTGTGAACAATAAGTCAGCAATTGCACTTATGAAAGATCTTGTTTTTCATGGTAGGTCAAAGCATATTAACACTAGGTATCATTACATAAGAGAGCGCACAAGAAAGAATCAAATTGAAGTTGATTTTGTTTGTGGAGATATGCAACATGCAGATGTGTTGACAAAGGTGTTACCTAAAGTGAGGTTTAATGAAATGAGATTAATGTGTTTGTGTATGATCATTTGTGGTTGTGGACTGTTCATTTATAAGATTAACGAACGAACACAAACACGTTCATTTTTTTAACGAACGAAGATGAACAAGAAAATCCGTTGGTTTAAGTGTTCATGTTCGTTCATTTATTCGGTTAAACGAACGAACACAAACAAGCTCCGTTCGTATTCGTTCATTTATTCGGTTAAAAGTTAAACGAACGAACACAAACAAGCTCCGCTCGTATTCGTTCAATTCGTTTATAGGCTTACTGAACAGTTTAGTTTACAGATTAGGTTAAAAATCGTATGATATCAAACCGAACCTGACCGTTTAATTAATCCTAACAATATAGCAAAACCATCAATATATTATATTATTATGTTACATAGTTTCTCCATGTTAATTAAAATTATCTACAACCACTAGCTAAGCCTAGTGGCAAAGATATATACCTAAGACTAGCTAGCCTAGTGACAAATGTGTATACCCAAGACTTCATTAAAATAGGAAGGTTTTGGGTTCAAGTCCCATTTGTGAAAAAAAAGGGTCTGGGGGTTTTCTCACCTATGGTGGGTTTCCTTCTAAGGGAGGTGGAGATGATCGGGTGGGTCAAGGGCCGTCAGTGATCCAAATTGCCGTTCAAAAAAAATTTTAAATTATCTTTTCACTAAGAAATCAAAACATTATACATGTCGATTGAAATGTTACAACATTAGAGCCATGAAAGTTTCTGTCTCTACCCAACCAGCCTGATTCGGTTTCAATTTTATAAAATTTTGATTACCGTACACAAAGATTAAAAACCGTTACCAATGGTTTGGCATAAAAACCGTCAAACCAGTCACTAAACACCCTTAAAGTCCTAAATTACCACTGTTTGCAGGTTTGGAATGTGTGATACAGTACACCCGCGAACCGAGATGCTGTACTTGAAGACCGGCACTTTCACACCCGGTGAAGAACAATGACTCGTCTTCTTTCCCGATTCTGCGTCTCCAACTCATCAAGAAAGCGGGTCGGGCCAGTTCTGAAAGACCATCTGAAAATACAAAGAAAAAATATTCTTACCTAAATTCAACCCGTTCACGTTTTAATGGGTCAATTTGGGTTAAAACACGAATAATGATTTACTACATAGATATTTACCCTGAGCCTGAGGTGTTGTAGCGGTTTTTCGTGGCTTGTATGAGTTTAGGAGGAAGCAGAGAGTCTTTATTAAGTTTGAATATTGTTTCACATCTGCAAAAAAACAAAAAACAATTGGAAACCAAACAGAAAGATAAACAACAGATGAAATAATAAGAACAGGCAATGTGGTACAAATGCACAATGCATTTTTTGTGTTTGAACTTTCAAAATCTGTTGAAATGTGTTCATTCATACAAACGGAAAAGATTTTTGAATTTTTATAAAAAAAAAAATATTGCTTTTTTGTAACAAGAAACCAAGTACAATGTTAAAAGGTTGATCACCAAGAGTTCAAGAAAAAACATATAGGTTAACTACAGAAGAAAATAAAAACTAATCATCCTACAGTAACTTACAACCGTTCAAGAACCGACACCATAAGTGGTATATAAACATATCCATGAAACTATGGAACTTGGTTTTTAAAGGCGTGCCTGAGGCGTGAAAATGTATCAGGGTGAAAAAGGCGTGTCTCATGTAGTTATGGGTCAAAATTACTGTCTCTTCGTCTCAAGTAGTTGTGGGTCAAAATTGGTCACAATTAGGGTCTCTAGGAGGTTTATATGTAACCAAAGGGATGAAGAAAATATGAAAAGTTTACTTGATAAATAGGTTGATATGTAAAACAGATGAGAGAGACGCGGCTTCTGGTAGTAAATAAAGCTTAGTTGGTTGTACATAGACGCGTGCCACACATACGTGATGCGCGCGCCTCGCCTCAAGCTATGGAAGTGCACATTTCATCATATATGTAAATAAAAACAGAGGGCGTGATCGGTGATCTTAATTATAAAACAAGAAAACAATTTCTAGGAGTAATTCTAGAACATTGTCCTACCTTTCAAGTATATGGTGGTTAATTTAGATATGTTTATTCTGATATCATGTATCCTATGCATTAAATGGAAATGAGATTGAGGAGCTTACACAGTAAAATGTCACTAGCAATAATGAGGTCCCATTCTGGATGAGGATTTGGGAAGGGATCACCCCATGAATCTGATAAAAAAAATTAACGAAAAAACATCACTTTAACATGCATCAAAAAATATGAGTTAGAGGTGGCAAGATAGGTGGATCAGGTAACGGGCAAAAACGGGTTTGGGTTAAAATGAGTTATTTTCTAGTATGGTTCGATATGGGCCAGGTTGGATTGAGCCACAAACACCTTTTTTCTGTTTCTTGAGATCTTCAATAACTAATGTGCTAAATATGATTACAAAAACAATACTACTACAATTATAAATTCAAACCATTAAAAAAAGAGACGTTAGACGGCTTTCAACCCTTTTGAATACTTCCCATTTTAACTAGTTTTATTTATTTATTTGACCCATTTGAGAAAGAACACAGCGCAAATCAACCTATTCCTAAGTAAATGGGTCGAAAATGCCATCAATAATTTGAGGGTATTGATAAGAGGTAGAAAGGGATCCGATTTAACTTAAACCGGCCCATTCGACCTACTAATATACTGAGATGTAATGGGTTTAACTCTGATGTAATATGATCATAGATGGACTAGCAATTGGTAAGCATTATTTTCTCTGGGTTCATGTAACATTCACACTCAAAAAGGTTTGATATTATCACGTGCATCACAAGTTGTACCCGATCAATTCATGTTTTCACACTAGTCACTTGCATTTTACTTAAATTCTTTATGTTATTTTGAGCTATTATTTTTTTATGAATGATGAACATTTTCTACAAGCATAACCTTTCCACAATCTAATCTAAAGTTCATATCTAATGGCTTTATTAAATCCAAAATTTACACCCAAGTTTTCAGAACTCTTTTAGCATGAAATGTTTGATAAAGTAATCTTTTTTGATAACTAGGTGTCCATGTAGTTTTTCTCTACAATTAAACCATTATTTTCACTGTATAATGTTATCTTTATGATGCAATACAGTTTAGTTGTTATTATGAAAATTAACTTTGATATGTTCACAATTTTAATATCGCAACTTTATTTGTTTATGTCATATATCCTTGTTAGTGAAAACTACAAAACAAAATGAGGAACGATGAGTAAAAATGGTGTTCCCATCAAACAAGTCAACTCAACTCGTTTGACCCCACCCGACTCATTTTCCAACTGTAATAATTGACATAGAAGTTAGAGATCTATATCAAATCCATTAATTAATTTATAAGAAAACTAACGTTTGATATGAGGAAGCACAGGAGTTACTCCATTAACCCTGCAATTATGAGCTATATTATCTTCAATCTCTTGATCATCATAGTCTGAAGTTGTAATGTCTACCTGATACAACTTCTTCAAAAAGATAGCCAATGCACCTGTTCCACTGCCATCACTTAAAAGATAATATCAAAAACACAACTGTGATGCCAAAAGCCAAATACATCATTAAACTGCAAACAGGATCATGTGATAGAAAGCAAAGATTGAAACAAAAATATTGAGGTATAACCATCTGGACTTGCCTGCCCAACTCAATGATGTGGCGTCCTTCTATCTTTGACCGGTTTTGAACTATCCATTCTACAAATGCAAATGTTCCTGGCCATAGTAGATTGGCATTCATCTGGTGAAAGGAAAACTCTCTAATGACCAATTCCTGCCATTGAATATATATTATAGGTGTTACTTACTAAGTGCAGGACAAACTAACATACATGGTTTCTTTCCATCCTGACAAACTAAGAACAACCTCTAATTGTTGGAAATAAGGCCCAAAATCAAACAAAATCAAACACGATATTGACCTCAACAAAGATCGACTCTTTTTCGTATATAAACTCCACACACAGAATACAATACCCTAACATCTCTATTTATACTAACATATAACTTGCTAGCCAAGACTCCTATCGGACTTAAACTAGGAAACCAAATAAACTAATTAAGTAACCAAATCAACTTTAATTATCTAGACTCGGATAATAAACTAAATACTATGACTATCTCTGACCCAAAATAGCTCCAAGTTTCTCTAAATCAGAATTATTCCGACACTAATTACTGGAATCAATATCTTAAAACAAGAATCAACAAAAAAGTCCCACGAAAAACCTTCGAAAATGGAAAAAAAAAACCACGAAAATAATCATTTTCTTAGGTTTGTTATACGTTTATAGCTATGTTAGTTGTCAGAAACAAATCACTCATTTAGCCGTGACATATTTGTTGCGTAACTACTTTTACTCATGGTTGTAAAAATCGCTAGGCGCTAGTCGGGCGGTGAGGTAGGGCCTAGGCCTAGGCGGGATTAATCGGATTGGAATTTTTATATGTAATTTTCAGTTTTTTATATATATACACACATTTTTATAAAAATGTTCATTTTAAACCACACCAAAGGTTTTCGCCGGAAATTTCAGGTTTTCGCCGGAATGTTCGCCGGAATCTGGCCGCCTAGGCGTGATTTGGACCGCCTAGCGATTTTTGGACCGACTAGGCCAAAATTAGTCGTTAACGAGCCGCCTAGCGACTAATCGGCGCCTAGGCGCGATTTTTACAACACTGCTTTTACTGGCTTATCATATTTTTTCCTATCAAATTATCAATAATGACTTAAACTAATGTAATATACGAGGCCATATCGCGTAAACTATGTACTATTATTGGCGTATATGATGAAAATATTTAGGCTTTAGGCATGAAATTGTTTTGATATGATCATATAGTTATAAAACACTAGTAAAAGTGGCCACTTTCGTGATTTTCTAAAATAGAAATTCCTAAAATTGTAAAAAACCTACTGTTCCGAACCGACCGAAATCGAGCTCCCTTGTAAACCAAATACCGTACCGACCATCATCGGTACCGAAAATTACTGAAACCGAAAGTACAGAAATCACGGAAAAACAAATACGAATGAATTTGCAAAATGAAATGACATTAAAGTCTTCAAAGACGAATTTGATGTGGTGAAACTCACCATTCCGTGAAATTGGTGAGTTCTCTCAACATAGGTCTGAGAGTTGTCTACTGTTTCGTCATCTGCAAGCAAAAACAAGAGTTCGTCATCATGATAAACCATTCAGAGAAAGAGAGAGATAACCTGTAGATGTGGCGTCGTCATCATCATGAAAAAGCGAAGATGGGGAAAACAGAGCAATGTCCATGGCGATTCCTTTCAACGGTGCCTGAAATATGGATGCCCTAATTTGATGAAATTTGGTGTGTGGATTTGGTTTTCTGATTTATTTATGAATTTAATAGATAAATTATTAACTTACAAAACTCAAATTACACACCTTTAATGCATACAATACAATCATTCAATGCGTTGCTGATGTCAAGTTTGTTTCAAGGCTTATGATTCTTGATGTACTGTGGGCTTCACACGTTTACTAACCAATAAGATTGAGGAATCATTTATCTTTACCATAGTCTACTCCCACTTGATCGCACCCTCATGAGTGTTTCAAATTTTCAATACTACCCCAATCCAATACGGCTTTTGAAAGATTTTTCTATAAATTATTTTTAGTTCGGGAAAAGAATGCGTTATTTTAATTTGGTTTAAAAACGATAATAATATTTTAATTTGGTTTAAAAACGATAATAATATTTTACTTACTCCTTAAACATGTTTTTAACAGTGGGTTATGGTATGAATAATCCTTCATTATTATAGATCAATAAACCCCTATATATAAGGAAGAGATACAAAGCAATACAACCACTAAATATAGAAGAGATCCTAACTATAATACAATATATACTCTTTATAATATTGATGTGCTAATATTCCCCTCTTTATAATATTGATGTGCTAATATTCCCCCGCAGTTTGAACTGGAGGGCACTGAACGCTCAAGCTGGATCTGAAAGCTTCATACAGGTGGCGTGGTAGACCTTTGGTAAAGATGTATGAGTATTGCAATGAAGACGGAATATGTAGTACCTGAACATGACCAAGACGGACTTTTTCCCGCACAAAGTGTATATCAATTCCACATGATTTGTGCGTTGATGTTGGACCGGATTTTCAGAGAGGTAGACTGCCAAAACGTTGTCACAATAGATAATGGATGCCTTTTGCACCGGAGCATAAAGCTCAAATAAAAGATTGCGCAACCAAGTTGTTTCGGCCACTGCATTGGCGACCCCCCGATACTCCGCTTCTGCACTGGATCTAGAAATAGATGGTTGTCTTTTAGAGGAACAGGAAAGTAAGTTGTCCCCGATAAAGACGCAATAACTGTAACGAATCAACTGTAACGAATCAACTTTCAGGTTTGCTCTATAACATATTAGTTATATTGTAGGGGATGTTTTTAAATAAAACAAAGTTGAGGGTTTGTTTTTATGATGGAAATACCTAGTTTTGGGTACAAGGAGTCATTTTGATAGCCGGAGGGGTTGTTTTGTATTTAACACAAACTCAATTTGTGTTAAATGACATGATCTGGCAAAAACACACACTTGAGTGTGTATGCGATTTTGAGAAGGAAGAAGAGAGGGAAGAGCTAAGATTGAAGATCAAGGTGTTTGCATGAAGAATCGGGATGAATTGAGGTGTTCATCTTCTTCCAAACATCAAGTAAGTGCTCATTCCATCTCTTGAACCTCCATTAATGGAGTTTTAGTGGGTTTTTGTTGAAAACGAAAATTGGGTTAATTGGTGTGGTTATTATGGTTAAAAGTTGTATAGAAACCTTAATCTAATGTTGTAAATGTTGGAGAATTGTGTTTTACATGATTCTAACATCCAATTCAAGAATCATGAAATTTGGGTTCTTGAGATAAAACTAGGGGTTTTAATTGGGGTTGTTTAAATGATGAGTTGGAGGTTGGTAAGTGTTTATGGGAGTAATGAAAACTTTAATTGATAAGAAACCTCAATCAATTAGATGATTTAGAAATTAGGGTTCATGAGAACCTAATTTTGGGGTTTTTCAATTGAAGGTGTTTAAATGGTGAATTGAGTATGTATAAGTGTTTATGGTGTAATATAAACACATTTTCAAGTATAAAACTCAATTGAATTGGTAAATTATGAATTAATGAAATTGTAGAATTTTTGGTTAAAACCTAAACGGGTCAACTTGGTTGGAAATAAGACTAGTGAGGATGTTAGTCTTTTAGTCTTAGAAGAGTGTTGTATCTCAAATGGTGTAAGTTTGAGATATTTAGATTACTAAACAAGATGAATTGTTTAGGTGATCAAGACGATAAAGGTGTTAGCTTTGAAGACCGTTTGGAATCTTCATTGGCAAAGGTAAGTTCTTTGCACTTAATTAGTAGTAGATAAGTAGTAGTTACATGTAAATATATGTGTTGTTAATTCTATTTATGTGTTTTATGTCGATTTTGACTTATGTGGTAAATGGTCAAAGTAAAGTATGAATGTGGTAGGATTGTTGTAGCTGACATAATGAGGAAACTAATGAATGACACATAATGAGAAAATTAGTCAAACTAAATGTGATGATTTGTTGTAAATTGACTTAGTGTGGTATAAGTCAAACCATTGTGGATAATGGTGAAATTGATATAAATTGACTAAATGTAGTATAAGTCAAACTATTGTGGATAATGGTAAAATTGGTGTAATTTGACTTTAGATGTATAAGGTCAAACTATTATGTTGAAATTGGTGTAATTAGACTATGTGGTTAATAGTCAAACTTGATTGTGCAAATGTGGTAAATAGGTGTAATTTGACTTATGTGGTAAATAGTCAAACTAATATGTAAATGTGGTGTAATTTGACTTGTATGGTAAAAGTCAAATTTGGGTGCATAATGTGGTTTGAATTTGGTGTAATGACTTATGTAAGGCCCCAAACCCGGGAGGCCTCACTTGTTGGATTTACTCATTCACAAACAGTTCTTAAACTTGAATATCAAATAACGCAGCGGAAAATTTCGTTCAAACATAACGTCAACATAGCCAAACATGCGGAAGCGTAAACATTGTCTAAAAAATTGATTACATAACATAAACATAACGTAATGGGATGCCAGTCATCGTATCAGCCGGGTAACTCTTCATCGCTTGCCAAGCATCACCGTCCCTTCGTACCTGTCCTTAACCTGAATGTGCATACTAAAAGTCAGCTACGCTGGTGAGTTATAGCTTTACATAAAACCTTAACATAAACATTTTTCCAAAAACATAACATACATTTATTTAACAAAAGCATACGTAAAACATGCAATAACTTAACCTCATCGTAACGTAGCATCATAACATAAGTCAACATGAACCGAATTTGCGCCTTCTCGTAACCGTCAATTCCATACATCGTATTCTGACGGAAGAACCTAAGGCTCGTTACCTCTAGGCCATCCGTAAACCAGTTCTCCTAAGGCTAGTTACCTTAAGGCAGACCAAACATCGTCTCCTGAGGCTAGTTACCTCAAGGCAGACCAAACATCATTTTAGGCAATGTTCACTCGCGGGGAATAATGCCTCCCGTTAAGGGATCCCGGTAATCCAATAGGGGACCGTCGTCACCCTTTACTCAACCAGTTGTACAACCATTAGCCAGCCACATAGGCCCCCTGTAAGGGTAAGGCCAATACATACATACATACATACATACATACATACATACATACATACATACATACCCTAGCTCCCGTAGGAACTCGTGGCAGATTCGTTCATTGTCATGAAATCCTTTTAGTTAAAGTAATCGTACGTTTTATTAAATAACATTTCATCCGTAAATCTTTTGTAAACTTTATTTGGCAAAACACTTCATTAACTCGTTTCATCTTCCCCTTTCGGAAGCATCGTTTCGTAAACAATTTATTAACATATTTCAACTTCCCCTTTCAGAAGCATCGTTTCGTAATCATTTCATTAACACCTTTTAACTTCCCCTTTCAGAAACATCGTTCATAAACCTCGTTTTGTAAACATCAATTCATAAACATCGTTTTGTAAACATCATTTCGTATGTATGCACACCAGCCCAAAAACATTTAATTAAAACATTTACAAAAGGGCTTCTAGAACTCACCTGAGATAAACAGGGTCAAAGGTCTGTAAAGGATCTTCTAACTTGTACGTACATAACCTAACCTTAGCTTTACACACAACTATTACATTTTACTTCTACATGTCAAGAACTTAGGGGTACACGGTTTCTTCCCCCCGAAATTAGGGGTTCGTGGTTCAAGGGGAAATTCTCGGCCGTGAACTTCAGCCCCAACCGTGAACTTCAGCCGTGAACTTCACCCCCAACCGTGAACTTCACTCAAACCGTGAACTTCACCCAAACCGTGAACTTCACCCAAACCGTGAACTTCACCCAAACCGTGAACTTCCCAAACAGCAAACTTCCCAACCGTGAACTTCCCAAATCGTAAACTTCCCAAACCGTGAACTTCCCAAACCGTAAACTTCCCAAACCGTGAACTTCCCAAACCGTAAACTTCCCAAACCGTGAACTTCCCAAACCGTAAACTTCCCAAACCGCGAACTTCTCAAACCGTGAACTTCCCAAACCGCAAACTTCTCAAACCGTGAACTTCCCAAACCGCAAACTTCCCAACCGTGAACTTCGTCCCAACTGCAAACTTCACCCAAGCCGTGAACTTCATCCAAAACCTTGGACTCAGATCTAGATCGACGGGTTCATCAAGTTTGGAACTTTTTGCATTCAAAAGGTGTATTTTCCCCTTGTGATTCCAGGCCTATAATCCTTTTCTCATTTGGTTTATAAAAAACTCATCATTTTTACGAAAATACCCGAAAACCCAAAAAGAACAAAAAACTCAGATTTAGTTCGGGTCGTTACCTGTTTTCGAGATTCTGAATCGGAGATCTTGCTCACAAGCTCAGTAGTAACACGCTCCTTCAATCTTGGGTCGATCCTTCACTTTCTCTCTCTACGGTTTCTCTCTCTATGGTTTCTCTGTCTAAAACTTGCAAATGAGAGAAAAGGTGTGTGTGGGGGTATTTATGGGAGAGGCCTCCCACCCAGGCCCATTCGTGACCAACCTTAGCCCATCCCTACTGCCAACCCTCTTAACAAAATTGATGATGCCAAATCAATTATATATACATACAATTCACTAAAATGTGAACAGTGCCATATTGTGATTAGTTGTTTCGGAAGGTGGGGACACGTGTCACGTTCCTATTTGATGTCGCCAGACGGTCTATATAAAAACTAACAAAACCTAACGTAGACTCCTAAGTAATAAATGGAGTACCTTCGACTAAACCGCACTGACAGAAAAGTGGACCTATGGAGTGTAGCACAGCTTAATGATAAACCGAGTTATCGAACCCTAGATATACTACTATAACTATACTAGACTCTGACTAAAGATTGATTGATGGGGGGGTTGACTACACTAAAGATGAACTACTAATGCAGCAAACAAGGTCGACTCAAGCTACCAAGACAAAGAACTAAGGAAGAAATCAGAGGGGAAAAATACTACCTAGGTCGGAATCGTACATGCAAAGCACAACTTCTACCGGTTCTGGAAACTAAGATGGATCTGGGTTTCTAAGGAAACAACTCTAGACTACCTAGTGGATCCCTAATCACTCTCAGGGTGTCACCAACTAAGGAACCTAAAGATGTAATAACTCACCAGATAGTGGATTACCTTTCGGTCTATCCAACAATGATAAAGTACTCGAAAGACATATCACCTTTCAGTCTCACTGCCCACAATACATTCGAAGAATGCACGAGGTAATCTCAAGATAAGAACTATGACACAGAATATCAACAATCACTAGACACCTAATACCAACTTCTTCTCAAACAGTTGACACTCGGATTCCTAATGATGAAGACTAAACGACTATCTCTCACTTCTCGGGTATTGAGACAAGATACACACTCAGTTCTAATTAACACTCAATCACAACTCCTATGGATCACTATCTCTAGCAAACCATACAAACAATCATAAACCCTAAAGTCTATGACCTAGATATGCAAATCAAGCTAGAATACATCCACAATCAATGTACGAAATTATAACCAAACACCAATCAGATCAAAGCATACATATTCATCACAATTAATATCAAGAAACTGTATACAAAATCATTAAACCATCATTATAATCCAAAACTAGTAAAAATCAAGACTTTACGCAGTATTCATCTAATGACCCAGGCAGTATATGAGTTTTAGCTAAGAATCATGTTTAAAACACCAAAACATAAGTAATAAACGTAAACCATGGTATCAAACACAAAGTATCGAACTTTAGAACCGAATAAGCTAAACTACACAAACTCGGATTCCAAAGCTTCGATCTTGCAATCCAATAGCCTTCTCTAGCCCCAAAATCGCCTATGGTCTCTCTCTAGACGACAATAATTCGAACTCCTCTAATTGTGGCATTGTAAATCTAATATAATTCAATTTAGGGTTTTTTGTGGATTTACGGGCCTCTCACGTACCGCGAGAGGTTGGGCTAGGTTCCTCGCGTACCGCGAGGAACAAATTAGTCGGGCGCGCTTCTGGCTTCCCTCGCGTACCGCGAGAGCTCTGATTTCACCCTTTTTGACTTTTGAACTTTGGGCTTCACCTTCTTGCTCGTTTTCTTCATGTATTCACTTGTAATCTTCACGAGAACCTGTAAACACAACACAGACTCAATAGTATACAAAAACGACTCAAAACAAAGATAAAACTAATAAAAAATGAATGAAAACAATTGGAATAAAGATGTGTGCTTCGCACTACATCAAACATCCCCACACTTAACCTTTTTTCGTCCACGAAAAAGTCTGCAATGGAATCATCACTGAGATCTAACTTAACAAACATCAATTACCAATTAGCAAAGCAAACTCACGCGTTAAAAAACAATAATCAGTATTTCTGTCCGATTAAACCCAAGCACCAACCATCTAGCCCCCATAATGTGTTCTAAATCCATTTTATACATTTATCAATCAACCTATGTGACTCACACTCAGAAGTTACAGCTTTACCTAATCCCGTCTCACGGTCATGTCTAGGCATGGATCAAACCATATAGATTTACCCTACCACGTTAAACTAAGATTTATCTGTTTAAGAAATTAGATGAAATATGGAATGAATGGTATGATAATGAGCGTTAATGATGTCGCCCAGACGGTCTATAAAACTATAATAAAAACCTAACCTAGACTCCTAAGTAATAATACGAATACCTATGAACTAAACCGCACTGACATGCAAGTGTACCTATCGAGTGTAACTTAGCTTAACGGTAAACCGGAATATCGAACCCTAGAGACACTGATAATAATACTAGACTCTGAATCGGACTAAAGATTTAATTGGTTTGGGGGGTTGACTACACTAAAGGTTAACTAAGAGTGCAGTAAACTAATGTCGCCTCGACTATCAAGAACAAGAACTAAGATGAAATCAAGAGATGAGAAGAATATCACCTAGGTCAGAATCTTTCTTGCAAAGCACAACTTCTAACGGTTATGGAAACTAAAATGGACCTGGGTTTCTAATGAAACAACTCTAGACAGCCTAGTGGATCCCTAATCACTCTCAGGGTGTCACCAACTAAGGAACCTACAGATGTAATAACTCACCAGATGTTGGATCACTTCTCAGGTATTTCCAACTATGATAAAGTACCCTAATAGACAGATTACCTCTCAGTCTCACTGTCCACCAATACACTCAAAGAATGCACGGGGTAATCTCAAGATAACAACTATAACACGAATAGCAACAATCACTAAACACCTAATACCGGCTTCCTCTCAGACAACTGACACTCGGATTCCTAATGACGAAGACTAAATGACTAATTATCACCTCTCGGGTATTGAACTAGGATACACACTCAACTCTAATCAGTAATCAAAGACAACTCCTATGGCTACTACGTCTAGCAAACCACCCTAAGATCTATGACCAAGATACGCTAATCAAACTGGCAGACAACCACAATCAACGCAAGGAATTGAAATCAAACACAAGATCATATCTAAACATGCAATAACATCACAATAATCAACTCAAGATCTTTTACAAAATCATAAACCCTTTAATTGAATCCAAAAACTGAATAAAAACTGAAACTTTAACAAGTATTCATCATGTGACCTAGGCAATATCAATGTTCTAGCCTAGAATCATGCTTAAACAACCAAAACAGAAGTAGAAACACAAAACCATGGTACCAAACATCGCCTCTAAGAACTCTTCTAGACGGCTATCAATCTTGAAAATCGAATCTTGAAACCTAGAACGCTGAAATCAACGAACCCGGAAGCAAAGTCTTCAACTTTTGGCTTCTGATCCCTACTCCAGCCTCAAAATCGCCTCTTAGAACTCTTCTAGACGGCTATCAATCGAACTCCTCTAAGAATGGGAATCAAAATCTATTTAAATCGAGTTTTAGGGTTTTCTCGGATATTCCTTCCCTCGCGTACCGCGAAAGAAATGGATAGGTTCCTCGCGTACCGTGAGGAACAAAATAGTCGCGGCTGATTCTGAAGTTTCTCGTATATCGTGAAAACTAGATTTTCTTCATTTTTTCACTTTTGAATTTCCGGCTTCTCTTTCTTGCTCGGTTTCTTCACGTATTCACTAGTAATCCTTACGAGCTCCTGAAAACACAACACACACTCAAATGTACATCAAAACGACTCAAAACAAACACAAAACTAATTAAAGACGCACTAAAAAAATGGAATAAAGATGTGTACTTTACACTACATCAGTTAATAAGCAAATTAAACTTCATCTAGAGGCGTTTCAACCAAGTCACTATCCCGGAATGTAACACATAGACTGAGTTATATAATCAATAAGCACATAAGAATCACTTAGGGTGTTTTCTCCAAGTGGCCATCCCGGAGGGTAATACATAAGCAAAACTCAGTATTCTAATAAAAAAAACTCATGAATGATGGACATATGGATGCGGGCGCCACCAAACTCGGATTTATTCTTATAAAAGAGAATGGTGTGCCAAAAATTTCAAAAACAAATAAATATTATCTTAACGTGGTACCTATCACTCTATGTTGACAGTTTCAGTATTACCGACACCCTAAGATGAGTACCCACACGATTTCATGATTTAATTACGTGATTAATCCTAAGTAACACTAACAGGCTATTTAAGCTATTCAAGCTGGTTGGGTCTACCAAAACATCACTAATTAGACGCGTTTTCAATTATTTAAATTATTTAAAACTCAACAAGTAGATCCAGTTGTACTATCATTTTCCATTTATAAGTAGTTATTTCCAAGGACATTTTTCAAATTTTTTCAATTTTTTTTTATTTTTGAATTTTTATAAACAAACAAACTAGACACTCACATCCCCACACTTGAAAGACACATTGTCCTCAATGTGAAGCAAGACACAATTAAAAAAATGCAAAAAAATAAAAACAGGAAGCGACTTAGCTGGTAATGATATATGCTCTCGAATGAAAATCCAGCTTCGTTCATCCTTGTGTGAACCGTATAACATTTCGGTCGTGGTTGCACAAACTGCCGGGTTGTCTTTTCAAACTTTATATAAGTGATGATCGACCCCGCCCGAATGGAGATTGAGTACGGGCGGGATGATAAAACCTGCAAAATAAACCTCACACAAACCCGCAGCATCAAACTGACCTAAATACAGACTCAAAATAAAAATAAAAGCTCGACTGAATCACTAAAACTCTGGATAGAATGCAGGAAAACGTACCCGATGCGTGGCAAACACATAGACATGAACACAACAACAAGGTGAATCATCGGTCACGAACGGTCTAAGTTTCCCATGGTAATGGTGGTCGGTGAATGATATGAATGGAAGTGATAATGGATGATGATGTTATAGTAGTGGATGGTGGATGAGATGTATGGTAGATGATGTTGGTGAATGGTGATCGGTGAACAATGTGGGAAAACAAGGAAGAAGGGTGAAACCAGGGCTGCCCCGCGTACCGCGAGAAACCAGGCTACGCGAGGAGGCAAATTTTAAGCCAGGCTTTTCATTTGTCCGTCACGTACCGTGAGGGAATGGACCAAATGTCTCGCGTACCGCGAGGAGACCTTGGTGACAGAAAGTTAAGAGGGTTTTTGTATTTAGAAAATTTTGACCCCTCAAACTTTTTTCACCCAAATTCCATAAAAACCTATTTCAAGCATAAAAACATACGTAAAAATACCTGAAACTTCATTCCCGATGATTTTCCTCACCGAATCAAGCGCGAATCCCTGCAAAACATAACACAAACAAATCACACATACCGAAAAACATAAAAATTGACACGGACTCAAACCAAGGAATGCACACAAACTCTACATCACGTGCATTTGCCCGAGACTCAAACAAGCCTATCAGGAGGCTTCTCCTTAATCCTAAACGGAACCGCCTTCATCCTACGCGGTCTCCCGGTTCTCCACAACTTTAACAAACTCCTGCTCCTATCAAACCTCAAACCTCTATTACATTTATCAATAAAGTCCTTCCACCACCACTTAAACCTACCCGGTCCAAAGGTGACACGGTTCAAGTACCTCAACATCTTATCTCCCCTAAACGTCCCCACTCTTGGGGTTTGCATTCTCCCTAAATCAGATGAATCTATCAAAGCACGGGTTCTCTTACGGGGTGGCCTAGACCTATGGGCACTAGCTCTAGGACTCAACTTTAGAATTCTCCCCTCAACATGGATACTAATGGCGAGTGAGGGCTCGGGCACAGGTGGTTCTAATGATGTGAACTCTAAAATCTCAACCTTGGGTGTCTCACAGACTATCTTCTCCACTTGTGCTAAAATCTCACTCAAGCTGAAATCATCACCGTCTTCACTTAAAAACGGGGACCTACCAAATTCTTTTCAAATTCCTCAAGCCAATCCGGCGGGTCCTCTATCATTACTCTTTCATCCCTATCAACAACATCCTCAATTGGATTAGAGTCCCGGTGTTCATCCATGAAGGCAACGATCATGCACACGGAGTGGCTCTGCTCGCCAACATCCTCCACGGACTTTGTAGCATTGAATGTGATCAGCTCATCCCCCACACGAAGTGTGAGTTTCCCGTCAAAGACATCGATCAATGCCTTGGCGGTGTGCAAGAATGGGCGCCCTAAGATGAGTGGGACTCTGTCATCCACTTCCATGTCCAGGATGACAAAATCCACGGGGAAGACAAATTTACCTACTTTCACTAGAAGATTCTCCACAATTCCCCGTGGATACTTGACTGAACGGTCAGCCAAGGAAATGCTCATGTGCGTCGGCTGCGGTTCATCTAGGTCTAGCTGCTTATAAATGGAATAAGGCATCAGATTGATGCTAGCACCCAAGTCAGCCAACGCGTGGTTTAAGGGCAAACTGCCAAGCAGACACGAGATCGTGAAACGACCCGAATCTGCCAGTTTCTCTGGCAGTTTGTTATGAACCACTACAGAACATTGCTCACTAAATGAGGCTTTAGAGACCTCCTCTAGCTTCTTCTTGTTGGAAAGAAGATCTTTTAAGAACCTGCCATATTTTGGCATGTGCTGGAGGACTTCTATGAATGGGATATTGACGTTGAGTTGTTTAAACATATCAAGGAAGTGATCGTATTCCCTAGCGTGTTTATGTGGCAGCAAGCGCGCTGGATAGGGAACACGACTCGGGCCAATCTCGGGGGTCTTAATCTCACCCCCACTCTTCTTCTCCTCTGCCTTCTCGGCAGGCTTCTCCATCTCTATCTCCTCATCCACCGGCTCTTCTTTTTCTACTACCGGTGGGCTCTCCTTCTCTTCTGCCCTTCTACTCCTCATCGACACAGCATTCACTGAAGTCCCCGGTTTCTTCACCTCAGCCGACTCGGGCCCCTCCAACATCCTAGCATCGATTGTAGCAAATCGAGCTCTCCAATCTACCTTCCTCACCTCTTCAGGCGAAGGGATGCCATAGTCAGCACCGTATGAGACTTTCTCCTCCTCACCTGGTTATCACTGAAGCATTAGGGCCTGAACATGGACCTCCCTGTCTATCCTTCAAGCTCTTCGCGATGTCTCCTACCGTGCATTGCAAGTCCTGAAATGCCAACTGCTGATTCTTCAATAAAGTGTCGTGCGGTCTTTTCTTAGCGTCCCTGTCCTGCTAGACTAAATGGGCAAGCATCTGTGTCTGATTCTCTATCATCTCTTCAATCTTCCTTGTGTTGACACTGCTTCCTAAAATCGCTCCTGCTTCCCCTCCATACTGATTCTAGCGACCATTAAACCCAGGCGGGTTATTTTCAGATCTCCATCTCGAGCCAAAAGAGTTATTACAGTTGTTCTATCCTCGGTTCTGGTTCTGGTTGCCAGCAAAACTCACCTGCTCCTGATGATTGACGGGGCAATCTCTGGTGTCGTGGCCTCCCCTGCACACCTCACACCGTTGAGCAGTGAGCTTCAGCTCTTTAATCTCATTCGCCATAGCTGCGAGTGAAGCAGCCATGCTAGTATCAGGAGTGACCTGATGTACACCTCTAGGAGAAAAGGCGGATGCTCTAGCACTAGGAATGGAAGTCCTAGTAGGTGGTTGCTTTTGTTCCGCCAGAGCGAAGCTCTCGAACATCTTCTCACACTCAGCAGGCTCGAGTTTGTCCATGATATGGCCTCCCGCAGCTGTGTTGAACATTTGCTGCTTCTCGAAGGTGAGGCTATTATAGAACTTTTCCACAATCGCCCAGTCAGACAGACCATGCTGGGGACATCGGCTCAACAGCGTGTTGAATCTCTCCTAGGCCATGTGATAAGGCTCGTCGGGGTCCATCCGGATGGAGTGGATTTGATCCCTAAGGCGAGCGGCCCTGGAAGGTGGATAGTACTTTTTGAAGAACTTGGCTTGCAGATCCTCCCATGTGGTGATAGAGTTGTCTGGGAGGGTGTCAAGCCAAGTAGATGCATGCCCAGAGAGAAAGAATGGGAAGAGACGCAAATAGATAGCGTCCTTAGACACACCCGTGATATTGAAGGTATCACATATCCACGCGTAGAGGGACAGATGTCCCGATGCATCCTCCTCCTCAAGGCCATGAAATTGAGTGGCATGAGTGATCGTGGTCATGACATGTGACAGGATCTGCCATGTATTGGCGTTCGGAATAACGGGACGTGTGATCGAAGATCTCGCCCTGGTGACCCCGTCACTGGCCCTCTAGTGCACGGTACGCCTCGCGGGTGGTTCAACGTCGCCCATGATAGGAAATGGAATTGGGCTAGAAGAACGTACCTGGTTGCTGCAGAATGCTTTCAAATGCTCCTGAAAGTCGCGGGTGCGCTCGTGCAGCTCTCGTTCGAGCTCTAAGGAAGCAGAATATGGTGGTGATCCCTACGAACTAGTGTGGTGCATAAACTGACATAAGAATAAAAGGAAATAAATAAAGACTCAAGACAGAAAGACTCGATCCTATATTAGACACTCATATAAGACACACAAATAGCAGATAGGACAATGACACACAATTAAGACTCAAAAATAAAACAAACCAAAAATCAAACAAAGAACTAGTCAAAGTTAATATTGCTATTGCCAAGTGTCCCTAGAAACGACGCTAAAAACTTGATGTCGAACAGACGGTCTATATAAAAACTAACAAAACCTAACCTAGACTCCTAAGTAATAAATGGAGTACCTTCGACTAAACCGCACTGACAGAAAAGTGGACCTATCGAGTGTAACACAGCTTAATGGTAAACCGAGTTATCAAACCCTAGAGACACTACTATAACTATACAAGACTCTGACTCGGACTAAAGATTGATTGATGGGGGGGGGTTGACTACACTAAAGATTAACTACTAATGCAACAAACAAGGTCGACTCAAGATATCAAGACAAAGAACTAAGGAAGAAATCAGAGATGGGAAGAATACTACCTAGGTCGGAATCCTACTTGCAAAGCACAACTTATACCGGTTCTGGAAACTAAGATGGATCTGGGTTTCTAAGGAAACAACTCTAGACTACCTAGTGGATCCCTAATCACTCTCAGGGTGTCACCAACTAAGGAACCTAAAGATGTAATAACTCACCGGATAGTGGATTACCTTTCGGTCCCTCCAACAATGATAAAGTACCCGAAAGACAGATCACCTTTTAGTCTCACTGTCCACAATACATTCGAAGAATGCACGGGGTAATCTCAAGATAAGAACTATGACTCAGAATAGAAACAATCACTAGACACCTAATATCAACTTCCTCTCAGACAGTTGACACTCGGATTCCTAATGACGAATACTAAACGACTATCTCTCACTTCTCGGGTATTGAGACATGATACACACTCAGTTCTAATTAACACTCAGTCACAACTCCTATGGATCACTATCTCTAGCAAACCATACAAACAATCACAAACCCTAAAGTCTATGACCTAGATACGAAAATCAAACTGGAAGACATCCACAATCAACGTACAGAATTATAACCAAACACCAATCAGATCAAAGCATACATATTCATCACAATTAATATCAAGAAACTGTTTACAAAATCATTAAACCATCATTATAATCCAAAACAAGTAAAAATCAAGACTTTACGCAATATTCATCTAATGACCCAGACAGTATATGAGTTTTAGTCAGGAATCATGTTTAAAACACCAAAACAGAAGTAATAAACATAAACCATGGTATCAAACACAGAGTATCGAACTTTAGAACCGAATAAGCTAAACTACATAAACCCGGATTCCAAAGCTTTGATCTTGCAATCCAATAGCCTTCTCTGGCCCCAAAATCGCCTCAGGTTTCTCTCTAGACGGCAATAATTCGAACTCCTCTAATTGTGGCATTGTAAATCGAATAAGCTAAACTACATAAACCCGGATTCCAAAGCTTTGATCTTGCAATCCAATAGCCTTCTCTGGCCCCAAAATCGCCTCTGGTTTCTCTCTAGATGGCAATAATTCGAACTCCTCTAATTTTGGCATTGTAAATCCAATATAATTCAAGTTAGGGTTTTTTGCGGATTTACGGGCCTCTCGCGTACCGCGAGAGGTTGGGCTAGGTTCCTCGCGTACCGCGAGGAACAAATTAGTCAGGCGCGCTTCTGGCTTTCCTCGCGTACCGCGAGGCTCTCCTCTTCCTATCTCGCGTTCCGCGAGAGCTCCGATTTCACCATTTTTGACTTTTGAACTTTGGTCTTCACTTTCTTGCTCGGTTTCTTCATGTATTCACTTGTAATCTTCACGAGCATCTGTAAACACAACACAGACAATATCATACAAAAACGACTCAAAACAAAGATAAAACTAATAAAAAACGAATGAAAACAATAGTAATAAAGATGTGTGCTTCACACTACATTTCTTTTACTTTTACCAGAATTTTGTTTATGTTTTAAGATTTCAGGTTTAGTGTTTACCACTACTAGGTGCTAGCCCAACTGGTCAAGTGTGCTCCCTTTTCCTTCCATCCTCCCTCCCACCCGGGTTCAAATCCTGGTGAGGGTTTTTTTTCACCTTTTTTGTGTTTTAACAATTTAGGTTTGAATATTAACACTAGAGGGGGCCTAGCCCAACTGGTCCAAGCACCCAACTTCTTCCTTTCCTTCCCCCACCGTCCAGGTTCGAACCCTGGGGTTGTTTTTTTTATTTTTTTCGTACGGTTTATTTTAGTGTGTTGTACGTTATTATTTTTTTTTATACCTTTTTCCACATCTTTTTTTTTGTTTTTCTAGGATAAATACGTTCCCTGTCGTGAAACGTTGCGATTTACTACACTGCCGCGGAGCGCGGTTCCCCCTAGTTACATATCATATGCCAAAAATGGATATAGTATTATTTTAAGAGCATGATTACTTAAAACTTTCTTTTTTTTACAATTATACTCAAGTTTTTGTAAAATAAAAAATGGGGAATCTTCCGCACCGAGAGAATTTTCAAATCAAATATAAGGCATAAAGAATTAGTTTATACAAATGGGGGTGTTGATCATCAAAAGGTGGAAGAGAAATGCTTAAATCATTTGTAACAGAAGATACTTAGCATACTAAGGACGTGTCTCTCTCCTTTTTAGTCAAGACAAACCCATAATTAATATAATTGATTTCTTGGTGATTAAGCTTTGTTTATATGGTCAAGTTCAATTTGGACACATTACAATAAGCTTATTTTTGCGAGACAAAATGAAGACATACACGACCCAACCATGTCATTGACCGTCCAACTATTGATTAAGTTTTGTTTCCTCTCTCTTCTTGGCTATTTCAACAAAACCTTCCCCACGCATTTTGATTTACCTCTTGCAAAAACAAAGTACATAATAATACTTATGTAATATTGAGTTATTTCATCAATTCATTACAAGTCTCAAGATAAAAAAGCTCTTTTCATCATCAGAAACAACCTGATTTCCGACCTCTTGCATTGCATTCCCATAACGAAAAGATAAATAAAAAAAGAGATTGTTCTTGTGACTCGGAATGAACCTTTCTCGGTGGAGGAAAAGGTTTTTGTTACGTTCAAATGAGTAAGATAAAAAACTTTAGTTAAAAACTCGTCAAATGGATAGTTGAAAGTCGTCCAAAGTATATTTATAATGCACACACCATTCTAAATCTATTTATTCAAAAAAACAATTTAATATTTCAGTAATATAACTTTTATAATCAAATAAAAGTTTCATAAAAAAAACCTCCTGGTGGACCTCGGTAACGGATTTGGTTTCCTTTCTGTACATATTCATAATATTAGGCAAAAGATTTGTACACATGATCGTCACTTGTTAGTTCCCGGTGACCTTTAAATGGTTCTTTAACCCTTTCTATGACACCCGTGGTATCAACTCTATGACAAAAAACCCATTATAGTTTGAATCTGATTCGAATGCTGAAGAAGATCATGATTCAGACTTGCTCCACCAAAATTGACAAACAAAGACAGGTCATCACCATCCTCCTTCTCATTAGTCTTCGAGGAGGACACATCCTCTTATCTCTACTCAAGCAAAATCTCAACAAAATTTCAATCTAAATCACAAAATAAAATCTATTTAACAAACATTGACCTGAATCGGACAACACGAACTGTGCCTAGAAATCTCTCTCCAAAATCAAAAGCCGTTGAACATTAATTGAAGATTAGAAGTGCTTACATCCATTATGTTTATAAAGAAAGTGATAATGAAACTGCATATTTTGGGAGAAATTGATCAGCGGGTCTAAGTGGAGATAGTTTGATTTGGTAAAGACGTTGATTTTTATCAACTAACAAGAGATTAGGAAGCAGTGGAGAACACACAAAGTTCGTGAATCAGAGAAGGATTTGGATTCTTGTTCTTTCTTTGTTCGTAAAGTACAATGGATGCCCAGATCGATTACGACTTAGGATGAGTGAAAGCCTACAATTAGGGTTTCTTCAAAAATTGAAAGCGGGTCATAAATACCCATAGGATCCGCGTGTTTTATAAATGGGTAAAAAGGGTATTGGGCGTATGCCTGTAAACGAACCGAACGAATACGAACATCGGCGTGTTCGTGTTCGTTTATTTAATTTTAACCGAACACGAACACATAATCGAACACATTTTTTTGTTCATGTTCGTTTATTAAGAAAATGGAAATGTTCGTGTTCGTTCATGTTCGTTCGTTAAAAAGGTAAACGAACGTAAACGAACACAAATGAACAAACATAAAACGAACACAAACGAACAAACATAAACGAACATAAATGAATATTAATGAACACACATAAACAAGTCTAATACTTAATAATTCATCCAAAAACACATGTAAATTAGTGGTTCAAATGTACATGATTCATCCAAAAACAAATGAACACAAACAAACGAACATAAATGAACGTTAATAAACAAACATATATGAACGAACATAAACGAACGTTCACGAACATAAATGAACGAACACGACACGTGTTCATGTTCGTTTGTTTAATTAAATGAACAAAAAAATTTGTTCGTGTTCGTTCGTTTATTAAATGAACGAACATAAACGAACTTCCCGCCGAACAGTTCATGAACGTTCGGTTCATTTATACGCCTAATTGGGCAAGAAAAATAAGGGGAGGACTGTTGTGAAAGCGACACGTGGCAAAAAGTGATACTCTTTTATCATAGGGGATACATATATATATATATATATATATAATATATATATATATATATATATATATATATATATATATATATATATATATATAGGGAGGATCAAATAAGAAGTCTAATTTGGCTAAGAAACCTAAGAAGTAATCTCATCCATTTAATTAGATGATCAACGGTAGAGATTTAAGTGTATGAAAAATAAGGGGTGGGAGGGTATTTAAGTAATAGCCACTTTTGTTGACTTTTTTCAACTTCCTCCACTTTTTTTTAAACGTTCATAACTTTTTCATAGGACATTATTTAAAAAAAAACTACACCATAAAATCGAGCGTTTTTTTATCTTTAATTTGAGTATAGTATTGTTATATTTTTTTTGCAAAAACAAAAACGACACTTAACGAAATTGTGCTAATTTACGTAAATGTGCTGGTTTCTCGTAAATGTGCTAGTTTCTGGTAAAACAGCACAATTTAACACATTAAAAATTTGCTGGTTTCTGGTAAAACAACACAATTTACGTAAATGTAATGGTTTCTTTAATGTGTGTACTTTTAGTCAATTATTATGTGTCTAATTTGGTAGCATTATTTAAAAATAAAAATTTAAAACATCCATACAGAAAAAAAAATGGTTTAGTGGTAGACAACAAAAAGCTTATGCATCAAAATGTTGTTTTGTGCTGGTTTGATATACTAGTTTTATTGTGCTAGTTTTGTTTGTGTTTGGTTAGCTAAGAAAAGCAAGGTACACAATGAACCGTGTTCTTTTGGTGTTGTGAAACAACACAACTAATTGTTATGTTTGGTGTTGTTTTATGATAAAGCAGCACAGTTAATTGTGATGTTTTACAATGCAGCACAGTTAATTGTGCTGTTTTATAATGCAACATGGTTAGTTGTGCCGTTTTACTATAAACCAGCACATTTACGTAAAGTAGCACAATTTCACTAAGTGTCGATTTTGTTTTAGAGTAAAATATAGCAATACTATACTCGAATTAAAGGTAAAAAAATGCTCGATTTTATGGTGTATTTAAAAAAAAAAATAAGGTTGTATGAAAAAGTTAAGTACGTTTAAAAAAATTGGGGGAATTTGAAAAAAGTCAACAATTGTGAGTTTTTCAAAAATGTCCTCCACCCCTTATTTTTCTACACTTAAATACATACCCTTGATCATCCAATTGAATGAATGAGATTGCTTCTTAGGCTTCTTAGCCAAGTAGCACTTCTTAGGGGAACCATCTCCTGTATATATATATTATTTATGTATATTTCTATCTAGTAGCATTGGTGATTGTCCATTACAAAAGTGGTATGAGTTTAGATTTTACAAGCACAAGTTATTTGGTATCAAGGATTAAAAATTTTTGAATTGTTTTTTTTTTTGGATTTCAAGTTCAATTTCGTTTCTATTTTTCTAATTTGAATTCTGTTAGTTTCTCTTTTTTAATGCGAATTCAAATTCGAATTTGCTTTCAAAATTTTCCAATTGACCAATTCGATTAACCAGCCAGGGCAGGCTTACTTTTGAGTCTTGACCATCCAACCAATACTTGAGGAATAAAGTTATTTTATTTAGGATAATGGGATGTCAGCCTCGTCTTTGTGGACTGGATGTCTGACGGCCCACGTAGCCTATTTTCGTTTCACTCGTTCTTCACCCTTTTTCATTCTTCATTTATAAACTTCGTCCTTCTTGTTTCACAATTAGCCAAACACCCCCATGCACTATCACAATTTCTATTTTTTTAAAAGTTATATTATAATTACAATTTCTATTTTATTATCTTACATAGAAAAACATTTTATTGGGTATGAAATGTTTACGATTAGATTATGTAAGTTAATTATCATTAGTGCTAGACTCAAACTTTTTATCAGTTGAAGGTAAAATACAGGATGATCAAAGTAGGTCAAAACAATTACCTAACCAACATTGAAAACATTTTATTGGGTATGAAATGTTTACTATTAGATCATGTAACTTAGTTAACATTAGTGACAGACTCAAAGTTATTAAACAGTTGAGGTAAAATACATGATGATCAAAATAGGTCAAAATAATTACGAGTCAACATAAAGGTCTATTGTGAGGCCTAAGTTTCAACATTTTGGGGATCATATTTCAAATTTCTTTGAATTATATTCTCTTTTTAATTTATTATGTCATGAAATTATCAAAGTGAGATGATGTTAAAATCACACTATGACTATCATTTATGGCATGCAAGGGCGTAACCAAGGGGCGGGTGACAACTGACGAGTGTCATTTCAATAGAATTTGTCAAATTATAAAATCTAAACCTAGTTAATGTAACATGAATTTAACTTTATAATGACCCCCAACCAATGAGTTCTAGTTCTGTCACTGGCAATTACTAATTAAATCTCGAAGATAATTAGGGATACTAACTTCTTGAATAATAGTGGACACAATTGAATAACATAAACTACTAAGGATCATTTATGTCTATTTGTACAAAACGAAGGGCCTAAACTGTCCAAACCTATTACTTAAATCAGAACACACACTCCTTGCAGCCCTGCATAGCATACATAACCGCCTCAATTCACCATTCTTCTTATCACTCTCAAAACACACACACAAACCCTAACGCACAGGGTTTCAAATCAATGGACGGAACCGGAGTAGTGGCGGTTTACGGCAACGGCGCGATAACGGAGAGCAAGAAATCAACATACTCCGTCAAGGTCGGCCTCGCTCAGATGCTTCGCGGCGGCGTCATCATGGACGTCGTCAACGCCGAACAAGCGCGTATAGCCGAAGAAGCCGGCGCGTGTGCCGTCATGGCGCTTGAGCGTGTTCCAGCGGACATCCGTGCTCAAGGCGGCGTGGCGCGGATGAGCGATCCGCAACTTATTAAGGAAATTAAACAGGCCGTTACGATTCCGGTGATGGCGAAGGCTAGGATTGGGCATTTCGTTGAGGCGCAGATTCTGGAAGCGATTGGTGTTGATTATGTGGATGAGAGTGAGGTTTTGACGTTGGCGGATGATATGAATCATATTAACAAGCATAATTTCAGGATTCCGTTTGTTTGTGGATGCCGTAATTTGGGGGAGGCGTTGAGAAGGATTCGTGAAGGCGCTGCGATGATTCGTACGAAAGGCGAAGCAGGAACTGGTATGATTTTCTGTATGATTTTGCTATTTTCAGTTAGTAATAATATGTAGATAACGGCTTCTAACTTTCGTATCGTTTAGTCCAAAATAGATATAGTCAAAATTAGCTAACTCGTTTGAAGTTTGGTTGAACAATCTTCACTTGTTTACTGTGTCCTCTTTGCATTTGAGATATGATTTTTTTTGAGATTTGAGAATTATTATAATTTGGTTTTCAACTATTTGAACAATTTAATATGCTAAAATTCAGTTCGGTAAGAAGTTCGTTTATGTCTGAAGCCTGAACATGAACGCAAATTTTTGTTCATCTAATTAAACGAACGAATTACTTTTAAGTTTTTGGAAGTGCTGACTCAATTGATACAACAAAAGGCAAAATTAGGTAATTCCTTTTAAGTTTGGGTAAAATTGAAGTTGTAAATTCTTTTTTGCCTCAAAAATATCAAAATTTGCTAAGAATATGTTAACTGTGGCATACCTAAAGCAAAACAATCTATACTTGTTTTTGTGTATATTATGTCCTCTTTGCATACATGATTTTCTTGAGATTTCAACTATTTGAGCATTAGATTATGCTAAAATAGCCACTTTTAGTGTCTAAACTGTCATGATCATATACGATTCTTAATGGTAAGGACGACAAATGGTACAAGATGTACCATAAATAGAAAAAGGAATTGATGCCAAGTTATCAATTTTAAAGCTTTACCTTCCATGAGTTTTAGGATTTTAGCAGTGTTATAGTTCTTTTGTTTGTGTTTTGGTTTTGTTGTACTGTTAAAGTTTGGGTAGCCAATGACTATTGTAATGAATCCCTTTAAAACCTTCTTGTGGGATGGATACTACTAGTATACGACTTGGGGTATGTATTTGGGGTCCTAAGAACTCGATTACATGGTGCATTTTGTACCACAAAAATAAGTCAAATTATATAAATAAAATGAAAATTTGTTATATGTTTCATACATGAAAATTGTGTAGGGAATTTTATGGTCCGGTTCGGCTGGTTTTGATAAAAATTCTATGCCGTACTACAAACCACAATTTCGGGAAACGATAAATCAAACCGACCGGGTTGGGTGGTTGGCTGGACATGCTGGTTTATAACAGTTTGCCACTTTACAGTTCAGTTTCGGCTGTTTGAACCGATTTTTTTTTTCAAAATCATTTGTATTAAAATTTTTAAAATGATAAAGATGGTTCATGAATAAAAAACATATACATAACTACATGTTCCAAAAAAGAAAAAAACATATAAATAATAAAGGTTAAAGTACTGGTTCTAAGTTTCAAACCGTTGACTGGACCTTTAAACCGCCAAACCTTGAACCGAATAGTATGAATCTCAAACCAACCGACTTGCTTCGGTTTGGGCGATTCAGTCGGTTTCAACGGCATATGATAAAAATGTGTCATAAACTTTTTCTTAGTCTAAACTCTTTCAACTTGTATACTTGGTATGACCATATAATGTTATCTTATTCTCCATATTTTCGCATCTATGTTATTAATAATCATATTTGTGTGAAGTATGATTCTTATTTATGCAACACTATAGGCAACATAATCGAGGCCGTGCGTCATGTTAGATCCGTGATGGGGGACATCAGGGTCCTTGCAAACATGGATGACGACGAGGTGTTCACTTTTGCCAAGAAAATTGCTGCACCATATGATTTGGTGATGCAGACCAAACAATTGGGGCGGCTTCCAGTGGTGCAGTTTGCAGCAGGTGGTGTTGCTACACCAGCTGATGCAGCTCTGATGATGCAACTGGGATGTGATGGTGTGTTTGTCGGGTCAGGCGTGTTCAAGAGCGGTGATCCGGCTCGTAGGGCCCGGGCTATTGTCCAGGCGGTCACACATTACACTGACCCTAAGGTGCTTGCAGAGGTGAGCTGTGGGTTGGGTGAAGCCATGGTTGGGTTGAACCTTGACAAGAATGTGGAAAGGTATGCTAACCGGTCTGAGTAAGGCTCACAGGATTGGTTCCTCTGGTCTATGTATGGTTTAAAAATGTTAGCTTTTCTCTATTTGTTGTTCAATAATTTAGGATTGTTGGAAAATAATCTTATTTTATATAAACAAAGTATGGTTGGAAAAGTAACTTTCTTTGGCTATATTTAATAAACATTAGGGATTGATTTTAAAAGTCAATAAAAATATACAGAATATTTGTAAGTTTTTTTATTTAATAAACTGTATAATTTAACTTTAGTACATTATTACGATGAATTAAAAAATATTGCACAAACTAAATAAAATTTTTATATAAATCCAAGTCAAAGTTGCTAATCTAGTTGTTTAAATTCCAACAATACATAAGTTTGTTAAATATTTGTTCAGTGATTAAAAAAAGGTTAAAATTATGACATGATAACCAAGTTTGAATATTGTTACGATAGTCACTTATAGTTTCATTTTGCAGTCAATCAACTTTTATTTATTCTTCAATTATTGTGAAATTGAAATCTTTTATAAATATATTATTTTTTACAATAAAAGCCAATGTTTCATTTATTCTTTAATTATTGTGAAATATTTCATAAATGTTTATTTTTTTTTTAAATCTAAGTGATTTAAATGATTTACTTTTTAAGTTTACGTGAGTGGAGTAATTATGATACTCGTTATTAAATGAATATATATTTTTTTAAATTTACCTATTAGTTTCATATTAAACATGAAAAGTTTAATCAGTAGATACATATGTTCTATTTCGCTTGATGCTGTTGTTAGAAAAAGTGTAAGTGATTTCAATAGAACACGTAAAAGACTGTAATATTTGGATGTAATATTTCCCAAAATAAATAATGAAATGAGAAGTTTGTGAAATGTTAAAGTAATAATATTAAAGTGATATTTAGTTCGTTAAATTTTATAGAGTTGTAGGTCGAAAAGTTGAATTGAAGGGGTGTAAGCAAGCCAAGCCTGAGTTTAGGGTTTAATTTAAGCGAGTTCGAGCTTAGCTCGTTTAAAGCTCGACTAGTGAATAGTTTTTCAAACTTAGGATGGGTTTGTTTATTTGTTAATTCTTTAATTATTATATATATAATTATAATTTTTATGTATAAATATACATTATTTAATTTTTTGTTCTAATTTTTATATAATAAAATAATTATTATCTATATATGTTTAATATATATTAAATAAAAGTATATAAATAATACTCGGCCAGGCTTGCTTGTCTAGTAAAGCTTAATAGCTGAAGCTTGGACTCGACTTGTTTATTAGATGAGCTTTAATATAAGCCCGAGCTCGTTTAAGCTCTGTTCGATTCGAGCTTTTTACCAAGTCAATCTCAAATAACTCACAAGTATTTCGGTTTGTTTATGTTGGATCAATATACCCAAGACACAACGTGTATCATTGTTACCTATGATATATAATCGAGTAAACTGCAGTTTTCGTTCCTAAGGTTTACCTCAAAAATAACTTTATATTCCTCCTACTTTAAAACTGCTATTTTCGTCCTCGTAGTTTATATTTTCATAACTTTTCATTCTTGGACCAAACGTCCGTTAGTCAATGGTTAGCATTCAGGGACAATAGTGTCTTTTCACTTCATATTTTGAGGCTATTTTGGTCTTTTCCACCCCAATTGTTAGTTAACTACAATTTTTGTACCTGAGTTTTACACCAGAAATTAGTTTTCGTCCCTGTAACTCTAAATCTCCCCTATCACCACCACCACTTGTTTATTCAGCGCAACCTCCACCGGTTTATTCACCCCCATCTCCACCTTCGTCGCCACCGCCAGTTTACTCAACTCCGCCACCACCCTCACCACCGTTTCCACCACCACCGTCACCTCCACCACCCCCAAGTCAAGGACGAGTGTCGCTGGAAAAATGAGGCAGTGGCCACAGAAGGTTTCTGATGCAACTAGCTAATGGAAGAGCATGACAGAAAGTGGAGATGGTGAATGGAGATGTTCACTGGTCGTATTCGCGACATATGTACGGTTTATGTTGTCGTCGTAGTATCGTCGAAAAACGAATACGTCGGCGACATCTTGTTTCGAGCTTTTGAAGATCAGGGAAACGTCACAGAAATTGGATGTTTGCTGGTTAGTTTGTGGACAGAAAGGACGGTTTCTGGTGGTAGGCTGCCGGAAGATGTTGATGAAGAAGATGGGGGGTGGTGATGAAGAAGATGGGTTGAGGATGAAAAGTGTTAGACTTTTGTAACCTTAGGGACGAAAACCTTTAAAGCAAAAGGGACATTTTAGTCATTTCACCAATTATTTAACAGATGCATAACAGACGTGTGGTCCGAGAACGAAAAGTGATGAAAATAGAAACTATGAGGACGTAAATAAAAGTTTTAAAATAGGACCAAACGTATTCCATTTTAGGGTTTAGACTCATTCCATCACACATTCACACTTAGCACGTATTATCATGCATTCACACTAGTCACGTATTGCAAGATTACTTATCATGCATAGTATAATATCTTGTCATACTTTCATCCCCGTCCCTGCCCTAATTCCTAGTAAAGGTTTCTCCATGTTATGTAGGTCCAAATAGCTAACACGAATCTGTAGGAACCCAAATCAAGAGGCGAAATATCTTGATTTGGTGAAGAAAACACAAGAACAATAGATGAACAATAAAAGCCTTCTTGTATTGATTTGAATCAAAAGATATTACAATGAAAACCCTCAAATCTCTCTTGAATGTGTGCTAACAATGATGATGAAAAAATAATAATCTCTGAGAAAACCCTAATGTGTGCACACCTTAAACCCTAGAAAAACTATTCTATTTATATGTCTAGACTAGGTTTGACAATATTACAAAAATGCCATTAAACTATTAAATCTTCATTTAACCGTAACTGCCACTGTAAATCGAAACACGCACGTCAATCGAAACTATACTTGCAATTGAACCTTGAACTTTTGATCGATCTTTGATTTTTACTTGAACTTGATCTTTCGTCTGAATCTTGATTATTTTTGTAAGTGTCAGCCTTAATAATACCCTACAATATCTCCCTAGGCTGATGCTACCAAAATATTTCATTATCATTTCCATTATGATCAATAACTTCAGTATCAACAATCCCCCCCATTTATGGTTGAATCAGATGTTAAAGTTGTAATCAGACGAACATTGCGGTTACTCCCCCTGTGAAGTAGATCCTCATGAGGGTGGAGTTTGAATTGACATTTGTAGATTCTCGATAAACTTTCCATCTCTCTTTTGCTTGATGAATTAGAAGATCTAGGATGAGGTTTCCTAGCATGTTATCTTCTACACGAGTGAGGAACATGTTCTTTTGATCTGGTAACTTTGCTCAACTGATGATCGGCCATCATTGGAGCAAATTCTTCAAGACCACCGGTCAGCTTCTAGAATACCTCATGACTTTGTCAACAAAATCTGTTAACAAACAAACACAAACACAACTCTGAATTCCCTTTAGACAGTTCAAATTACAGATAAAACCGTATTCATCTGCAATATCATGTTGATTTCTCAAAACAGTTCAATGTGGAAGACGAAAAACAAATAACAAAACTGTATATAACAAAGGAAAATCTTTTTTTTAATTCTTTTAACTTTGATACTATCCAATATATCACAAAATGAACAACTTGCTTCTTTTTTTGGAGAAAAGATCTTACATGAGATCATACTAGGCTAACATCCTAAGTCACACTTTAATTTTGAACTATGAACAAGTAGGTCAAAAGTGATTGCCAATATTTTGTGTCCACTTTAAACTTAAGCACAATTGTTTCCTTCAATGCTTTGTGATAGTTTATCATGTTTTGGTAATTTTAGTATAAAGCTAGTGGTTCCCACACTCAAAAAGCTACAGCAAGAACCTATCCATCCTCAAGATGTTTTAAGATTTCGGGTCATCACAACTTGACTTGGTCACCGACCATTGATAATAAAATACCATAAATCTTAAGATATATCTATTTGAGCATAACTAGCACGGGTCTATATACTGTTCAGGGAATCTCTAACAAGTTTGATCAAGAACATAGCACTACGGACTTACATGTTCAAGAACAAGAAATACTCAGGATCATAGCACAACGGACTTACATGCCCTGACAAGAAATCCCTTACCAGTCACATATTCCCAAAAGAGAAAAATATGTATAAATATACTAGTATGTACGCGCTAACATTGCGTATCTTTTAAATTTTATTCCTATTGCATGACATTTCAAGTCTTTTTGCCCTTTTTTCCCTTTTTTTTAATTTATTTAATTTTTATTTATTATTTTTTACTTATTGCATGTCTTTTTGGAATTTTCATGTCATTGCATGTCTTTTATTTTGTATATATGTATATAAATCAATAAACGGAAGATTATATATCGATGGTAGCTGGTGTGTGTATGACAAGAATATAACTCTCAATCTACTGTTGGGTAAGAGTTAGCATTAAACTGCGAAAACTGAGATGGCTAATCCACTTTATTTATAAGGCTTTAAATTTTATCACTCAGCAAAGTTTTCAAATTAGATGCTAAGCCTATTGACATATCACATATCGAGTCTACCTTTCATTGTTATACTCTATTCATGTGCTAGAAGTATCAGTATAGTTCCTATCATTTCTCATACAGTAAAATCAGTCTTCTCAATTTTTTTATTTTCTCAAAATGTACAAACATAAAATCTTTTTGTCATTTTTTTGTTCTTTTCATATACTCTCTCCCTAAATTTTTGTTTTTGTATAACCATTAAAAACAAATACACAAAACAGAAATTTACTAAGGCAAGTCTTCCACACTAAATGAAAATTTTTTCAAGAAAAGTTATATTGAATGTGTCATGAAAGTTTGTGATTGTGTAGCAATCTATGAAATAATACCATGACCTGTGATGTTGCCTCCTCAAACATGTACCTGGAACAACCATTGTCAATAACCGTTGTTACTAACAATCCTCCTAGGCTGTTCCTGCACTCATCAACAAATCAGTTAGAGAGTGGAACCCAAGCCATGATGATCTTAGGTTGTCCTTGAGAATTAAAGATAGTAACTTCTCGATAACCAAAATCTCCTGCATTATCAAAGAAATTTATCGATTTAGTTGAAATATGTGGATTTGGTTGAGTTTTTACTTGCCAAATTTGCTTAGGTTTTACAAATTTATGTCTTCCACCTTTTGGTCTAGTAAAACTCTTTTGTTTCAACTTTGGTGCATTAAATTTTGGAGTGTAATTTTTGCTTTCCTGTGAAGCACAACCCTGAATATCTGAAACAGATACAGTTGGTGATTTATGAATCACTTTGGGTTTATTTGAAACTATATCTGGTTTCACTTTACACTTCTCACCATTCTTGTTTGTGGAGGAATAAATGCACTTCTTTGCTAAGTGTCCCTCCTTTCCACACGCAAAAAATGCTTTGACCCGAGAGAACTGTCTTTGATTATTCTGTTGAGAGAAATTGTCACAACATGATGATGAAGACTGTGATGTTGAGGCCCTTGATGAAGATCGTGTAACTACAATCTTCTCTTCAATGTTAACCTGCTGAATACTCTGATTTCGACAAACATGTTGTTGTGAATGAGTCTGTTTCAAAGCAACGAATTTTTATTACTCATGCCTTCATTAAGAACATCGGTGACAACAGTTCCTGCACTTATGAAGTTAGTGACAACTCCTTTTGGATTCACATATCTAGGAAAACATGGCAAAACATTATTAGTTTTTAAACAAGCATCTTGTGTGACACACGACGAACCAACATTGTTTTCAAAATCAAGTTTTGTCACAAAAGAATCATTAACACTCTTAACACTCTCAGGTTTCTCATTCTCATCACAATCATCCTAGGATGAGCTCAAGGATCCAGATTCTGCACATGAAGCAAAACTATCAGAATCATCTGAAGTTTTAATATAATCATCAACAGATAAAGTACAAACAAATGGTGTGGGAACATGAGAAGTTGACATATCAGCAAATCTACCAGACTTAGAATAAGGCGAAGGATGTGTGTTATACCTAATACCTTCTGTGACTTTCTTATGGATTTGTTTGTCAATGATTTCAAATAAAATTTTCTGATCCACACCCATGTTTTCAACTTGAAAATTTGCCTTTTCAAAATTTTGAAGTCCTTTAGTTAAAAGTTGATTATTATTCTTTTGGGTGGTAAGTTGCATAATTAAAGATCGGTTTTCTGCTGAAATATCACGAATTTTCTTCCAATAAAGTTTCTCATTCTTAACCAAGGAATCATACGCGACTTTTATATGATCACGTTCATCTACCAAAGCTTGGTTGATGAATCTATATTTCTGAATTTCATTTAAACAAGATTGAGATTTGCATAGTCTAGAAATTACCTCAGCTGGTACAGCAGTGAGATCCTCAGCTGGTTGGATGATAACAAGTCGATCTCCATCTTCAACATCTGCTTTGAAAGTTTGTGGTATTTCAACTAATCCAACATGACAAATCGGTCCACTTCTAAAATGGAGAAGTCTGGCCTAGAGGTGCACAAATCGGTTTTTTAACCCAAACCGGTTCAACCCGACTCGAACCGGTTTGGTCAACGAAAAGTCAAAACCGGTTTGGGCCCAAACCGGTTCGGGTTAAACCGGTTTTGGTAATGGAAATATGTAAACCGGTCAAACCGGTTCGGGTAGGTTTTAAACCGGTTTGCCCTTTAAACCGGTTTTTATTAAAAAAAAAAAAATTATATTTCCATGATTAAGTTGTTTCAATTACGTGATTTCATTTTGAATTTTCTAGCATTAAATCGCATTAATTAGCATTAAATCGCATTAACTCGCATTAATTAGCATTAATTTAAAACAAACCGGTTTAGCATTAAATCGCATTGAATTTTCTAGCATTAAATCGCATTAATTAGCATTAAATCGCATTAACTCGCATTAATTACCCTGAATCGCATTAACTCGCATTAATTAGAGTTTTAACCTAGCATTAAATCGCATTAATTAGCATTAACTCGAAAACCGGTTTATCAAACCGGTTTGATTGAACCGGTCCCTAACCCGATCGCATTCTGAAAGCATTAAACCGGTTTCGAACCGGCGGTTTTTGGGTAACCCGAACCGGTTTGGCCCAAACCGGTTTAACCCAAACCGGTTTGCCGGTTTGAACCGGGTTAAAAAAAAAAACCGGTTTTTTTGTGCACCACTAGTCTGGCCTAATTAGATTGAAATCTTGAATGATAAAAGTGTATCGGCCCACATCAAGATAAGTTTTCTAGTCCTGGCGGCCCAACGATGGCCCAATTATCAGTTTGTAATTCAGTATATGAGCCGGCCTAACAACTAAAGAAAACAAACGGATGTCAGGTAGGAGTTAAACTGTGGACTTCAAACAATATTAAAATGCCTTTGATTTTTTTTTTAACCTTTCAAATTAGTGCTACCATCATCTTTCTTCTCCATTTTTTTTGCAACATACACAAAACCCTAAATTCTTATCAGCCACCACCATCATTTGCAACTTTCTTAAAAACAATATTTCTTGTTGTGTCTATGTTCTACTATCATCGCATACAAAACAAATTCCTTTTGCCTTCTTTCTACGCAAACAGCAAACAACAAGCAACCTTAAAACACTTAGTTACATCCGTCAAGTTCATGTTCTTCTTCTTCGTTTTACACTAACAGAAAGAACACCTTGTCAAAAGATTTAGTACTTTCGATGATTTCTAGTTTCGATACCTTCTACTACCTTCTACTTTCGAAGATGTAGTTTCGATTAGGGATTCACAGATCTTAGTTTCGATGATCAGCTAGTTTTGATGGCCTAGATAGTTTCGATGGCAACATAGTTTTGATTTCAAACTAGTTTCGATGATGGAAATCTGAAGAAAAGCAAGCTTTCTCTCTCTACTCTCTCACACACACTACTATGTGTGTTCTTGGTGAAAAGAAAAAAAAAGAACAGGATGTGGAAGAAAATCTGATGTATTTTACCTTGTATTAATTCTTTGTAACAATCGGAATGTATTAGCAGATTAATCCAATCGATTGTATAAAATCTGAATGATGATGAAGTTTGATAATGAAAAGATGACTTCAATCCAGATCCACTTTCTCTCACTAAACTTCTGCCTCTCTCTAGAAATTGTTCACCACAACAGATCCGAAAAAGAATTTGATGATGAAATCAGCAAAAACGAGCCCCGTGGCTCTGATACCAATTGTAGGTCCAAATAGCTAACACGAATCTGTAGGAACCCAAATCAAGAGGCAGAATCTCTTGATTTGGTGAAGAAAACACAAGAACAATAGATGAACAATAAAAACCTTCTTGTATTGATTTGAATCAAAAGATATTACAATGAAAACCCTCAAATCTCTCTTGAATGTGTGCTCACAATGATGATGAAAAAATAATAATCTCTGAGAAAACCCTGATGTGTGCACACCTTAAACCCTAGAAAAACTATTCTATTTATATGTTTAGACTAGGTTTGACAATATTACAAAAATGCTACTAAACTATTAAATCTTCATTTAACCGTAACTGCCACTGTTAATCGAAACACGCACGTCAATCGAAACTATACTTGCGATTGAACCTTGAACTTTCGATCGATCTTTTATTTTTACTTGAACTTGATCTTTCGTCTGAATCTTGATTATTTTGGTAAGCGTCAGTCTTAATAATATCCTACAAGAAAAAGTCTTTTTTTTAATACAAATTTCTGTCATGGTTGTGTTAAGAATGAACATAACCATGTTCCCCGAAGCCCGAACACAACCATGTTTAGACGAACACAACCGTGTTCCCCTTCATCTCCATAAAAAAACAAGGTTGATGAACACAACCATGTTCCTTGACAGCACCTTCCATTCTCACTATTTTCTACAATTTTTTTGTATATAACAAGTATCTAACGTGTATTTACTTGTTTTTCGACCACACAATAACTACCACATTAACTAACATTAATTTGTTAGTTTATCCACCCCAAGACGAGCACCACTACTCGTTTTTCGTTCCGACCTATTCCGATCAGTTTGCATCTTTGTGCAATACGACATCAATATAACATGAATAACAACACTCACACACACACATGTTTACTCCCACCCATTTATCACCTTTTAGTTGGCTTGCAATGCCTCGGTGCGAGAACCACAACTCGTCTTACCCGTACTTAGAGTATTTGACTCCAAGTCCACCCTTTGAAGTATTCCACACCTCTTATTGGGTTTACGACCCGTCGAATCGAGTACCACAACTCGTCTTACCCGTACTTGGAGTATTTGACTCCAAGTACATCCTTTGAAGTATTCCACACTTCTTATACACCATTTCACCAAATTATCACATTTTGTTGACTTTATACCACATAGTCAACTACATCAATTTAAACCACATCATGCATACAAGTTTGACTTTACCACATAAGTCATTACACCAATTTCAACCACATTATGCATACTACCTTGACTTTTACCACATAAGTCATTACACCAAATTTAAATCACATTATGCACACAAATTTGACTTCTACTACACAAGTCAAATTACACTAAATTCACCACATTTACATATCAGTTTGACTATTTACCACATAAGTCAAATTACACCTATTTACCACATTTGCACAATCAAGTTTGACTATTAACCACATAGTATAATTACACCAATTTCAACATAATAGTTTGATCTTATACATCTAAGTCAAATTACACCAATTTTACCATTATCCACAATGGTTTGACTTACATTACATTAAGTTAATTTATATCAATTTCACCATTATCCACAATGGTTTGACTTATACCACACTAAGTCAATTTACAACAAATCACCACATTTAGTTTGACTATATTCCACATAGTTCAACTACACCACTTTTACTAAGTGTCATTTATTAGTTTGACTAATTTCCTCATTATGTCAACTGCAACAATTCTACCACATTCATACTTTACTTTGACCATTTACCATATAAGTCAAAATCGACATACAACACATAAATATAATTAACAACATATATATTTACATGTAACTACTACTTATCTACTACTAAGTAAGTGCAAAGCACTTACCTTGGCTAATGAAGATTCCAACCGTTCTTCAAAGCTATCACCTTAATCGCCTTGATCACCTAAACATTTCACATGTTTTAGTAATCTAGATTACCACAAAACATTCATCAATTGGAGTTTAACACCCACCCAAGATCTTATGATCTTCACCAATAACTAACTTGGTTAATTAGCTTCATACAAGCTTTCAACCTTTCTAGATAACAACCAACCCATTTTGACTGGTTAAGGTTTTATCCAATTTCATCCAATTCTCCAAGGTTCTTGATTCAACAAATTGATTAAGGGGTTTTACTAAAAAATGTGTTTATTAACACCATAAACACTTATCAACCACCAATTCATCATTTAACTTCATCAAATTGAAAACCCCCAATTTTCACCTCAAGAACTCTAATTTTGAAATCAACAAATTGGATGTTAATAACCACTAATCAACATTAGACAAGCTAGATAACAAGTTATTTCAAGTTATCTTTCATTATATCCACCCAATGCAGCCCCAATTCCGTTTTTCTCTAAAAACCTCAATAACACTTACAATGGTGGAATTAGGAATTGAAACAGAACTTACTTGATGATTGGAAAGAGAGGTGCTCACCAAATCCTTCAATCCATCAAGACCCATCTATCTCTCTCCTTATTTCCTCTAAATTTCGCAAGACACACACACATATGTGCGTGTCTGTGTTTTTTTATCTCCACCAAACAAGCAAAATGCCTTATTTACACATTCAGTCATTCATCTCTCAATTTTGACCCATTATACCACAAGTTTGGTCAAAACCAATTATTTGCAACTAAAACCTCCAACTTTCCTTTATTTCACACCGCCATATAATTTGATTTCCATATTATTTTATAAACCTGAAATTTGGTTCGTTACATAAAGACAGATCACCTCTTGGTCTCACTGTCCACAATACATCTAAGATGCACGGGGTAATCTCAGATCAACAACCATGACTCGGACTAGCAACAACCACTAAGAACCTAAGGGAACCTACTCTCAGACAATTCACACTCGGAAAGCTAATGACGTAGACTAACCGATTATCTCTCACCTTTTAGATATCGAGATAAGATAAACACTCAGATCTATTAAACTCTCAACTACAGCTCATATGGTTACTAAGTATAACAAACCATACAATCAACCACAAACACACAGTCTATGATTTAGATATGCTATTCAAACGGGAAAACAACCACAAATAACATACGGAACTATAATTAATCATACATCAGATCTAAACATGCATATTCATCAAAGTAATTAATCCAAGATCTTTACACAATCATTAATCCATTCAAAGTAACCAAAAACTGATAAAAATCAAAACTTTAACAAAGTAATCATCAATAACCTAGGTATCTACTAATGTTTAGTCTAGAATCATACTTAGAACATTTAAACAGAAGTAAATAAGCAAAAACATGGTTCAACAAGACAATAAAAAAACAAAAAAGATATAAACTTGGAGACCAAACAAGCTAATACTAACGAACCCGGATTCAAAGCTTCACTCTTTACACTTCCATTGCTCTCCAAACTCCAGAAATCGCCCAGAGAAACCCTTCAAACGGCTGAATTGCGAACTCCTAACCTAATGGCAATCCAATTCTTTTAATTTACAATTTAGGGCTTTTTCACGGAATTTAGGTCTCCCACGTATCGCGAAAGAACCTGGCGAGCCCCTCGCGTACCGCGAGGGACAAATTAGTCGGGCGCGCTTCTGAAGATCCTCGTGTACCGTGAGATCTTGTCTCCTCCTCTTCGCGTACCGCGAACGACCGAAATTCCATCTTTTTACATTTATTTCCTTGGACTTGTTCTCTTGCTCGGTTTCTTTGGGATTTCACTTGTAATTCTCACGAGCACCTACAAACATAACAACGACTCATTCCGAAACTAAACGACTAAAAACATATACAAAACTATCTAAAACACACAAAAACAATAGGAATAAAGATGTGTGCTTTGCACTACATCATGGTCGTATCCGGGTACCGAAAGGCGGAAAGCTTAGGTCCAAAGTACTTGACGAGGCCCATAAGTCTCGATATTCCATCCACCCGGGAACCACGAAAATGTACCAGGACTTGAAGAAAGAGTATTGGTGGCCTAACATAAATAATGATGTGACAAGATATATGAGTAAGTGTCAAACTTGCTCACAAGTTAAAGTAGAACATCAGAAGCCAGATGGGAAGATCCAGCCTCTGGAAATACCCAAATGGAAGTGGGAGCGTATCACCATGGAATTTATTACAAAGTTGCCCTGCACATCTAAAGACCATGATACGATTTGGGTTATAGTGGATCGTTGGACAAAGACTGCACACTTATTACCGATCCGAGAAACGTATTCATCGGAGAAGCTCGTAGAAGTGTTTATCAATGAGATTGTGTCTTGACATGGCGTGCCCTTATCTATTGTATCTGACATGGACACGTGATTTACATCGCGATTCTGGAAATGATTTCATGAGGCAATGGGTACGAGATTGAATATCAGCACGGCATACCACCCATATACGGATGGTTAGTCGGAGAGGACCATCCAAACATTGGAGGATATGCTAACATATATATTATGACTTTGTTTATGTATATTAAAATATAGTAAACACTTGCCAATAATATAATTTACTTTACTGAAACATGGCTTAACAAATATATCATGTCTTTGTTTATGTATATGAAAATATAGTAAACGGTTGCCAATGATATAACTATACTTTGCTCAAAACGTACATTTGCCTCTTTTAGACTTTTCACTAAAACATAGCTTTTCACTTTGTTTATTAATATAAAATATGTAATAAACACCTTACACTAAGTATGCACACCACCCCTAAAGCAGGCAAAAACGGGATTAGAACTCACCTCGTCTTTCTTAGCTAATTCTTCTTAGATATAAGGCTCAACGATCTGTTCGAGTGGTCATAAAGGAAACGTGTTAACTTCGCGTCATAACAAAAATATCCGTCATAAATCTACTTGATCGAAAACTCTACTGTCCGAAATCTCTTTCGGTCGAAATCTATTTTAGGTCGAAATCTATTTTGATCGAAATCTCTTCCGTCCAAAATGTTTTTCATTCGAAAACCATTTCGCCCGAAAACTAATTCATCCGAAATCTTGTGTCCGAAATATCTTTTCGATCTAAATCTTTCTCTGCGTCCGATATATTTTTCGGACGCATTAGACTTTTCAGACCATTCGTCGACTTTTCGGACGACTCAACTGTTCAGGGCTAGATTCTTCGTTTTTGATCCAAAATCCCAACTTTTTACGTTCAAACTGTTCTAATTTTATTCATGAAGCTAAATCTACAGTTTTTACTCCAAAACACACGTAAAAATCTAATCTTTTGAAGAAAACTTGTTAAAACCCTAAAACCCTAAAACCTCACATTAAATAAAAACTCAGATTCTGGACGTGATTGGTACCTCTAATCGACTCGTTTCTTTAGCTAATCTTCGTGTCAACACTAGTGAAGAAGGTTGAATCAATCTTGGGGCAAAACCGACACTTTCTCTCTCTAGGTGTTTCTCTCTCTAGAAATGGGGAAGAAGATGGAGTGAAGAATGAGGTGAGGGGAAGAGAGGTGGAGTCTTGGAGACTCCTCCTCCACCTCAGGCCCGCCAGGCCCGATCTCAGCCCACAACTTGGCCCATCAAGACCCACCATTCTCTAAAGCTAAAACCCGCTCCCGACAATATAAAATTCTGGATGTAATAAGTCTACCCTCCTTACAACAGGTTTCGTCCTCGAAACCTGCCATAAACTATACTGATAGCAAATCACAGAATGGGTGGCATAAACCATAGCTATGCGAGGCAGCTTGGTTATGAAGGCCAATGTGATTAACTACCACTGAAAGTCTAACAGGGCAATCTCTAATCCTAAGGCATTTAGTCCAACAGGTGTAACTACTAGGTAGGGAAACAATAACTTGAACTTGTCATAATCATAAATTAAAGCTAGTAACGTACCTCATAAAAAGATAGGGAATAAAGGAATTTAAGTTCATCATGCTAGTCAATGAATAGAACACAACAAGCACTGTAAGATGTTAATATACACTGGCCATCTATAATTAACCATTACACTACTTCTTGGTTTCTATTTGATCACCCCTATTCTTATCTTGACACTCTAAAAGGTAAACCTTACTTACTATACGCTTCTGATCCTTTGGCTTGAGTTACTCGTACTTGCATCCGCTACTTGGTCCCATTCTCATTTTAAGTCTGGACATCTCGGGGATGTCTAAATCTCTCAAACTATGGCTCTGATACCAACTTGTAAGGCGCTAAACCCGAGAGGCCTCAGTTATTGGATTTACTCATCAACACACAACACTTAAACATAGAACATTCATCACTTAGCAGCGGAAATGATTTAAACTTTCACCATAACAACGAAAGCATAACATGTCTGAAACAACTTGTCGAATAAAAACTAAAACATTCCTTAAACAACATAAACGGGATGCCAGATGCTAAATCTTCGGGTAACTCTTCTCGCGAAGCCAAGCATCCACATCCATCAACTGCCACCTGCACTTAACTGATATGCATACTAAAAATCAGCACCGCTGAGTGAGTTCTAACATTTACTTTTAAATCGATCATACAAAAGATTTGCTGTTACGCAGATACCGCCATAAAGGAAAAACTTTACATACTTTACTTTTCAAAACATTTTAAAATGTTTATGAGATATCTGTCAATTCCTTGTCGCTGTTGGTACTGTCCTCATGATCAATACCGCTTAACCGTCAATTCTTATCACTGTTGGTATTGTCCTCATGATCAGGACTGCTTAACCGTCAATTCTTATCACTGTTGGTATTATCCTCGTGATCAGTACCACTTAACCATCAATTCCTTGTCACTACTGGTATTGGCCTCGTTATCAATACCGCTTAGCAAGATGTTGTCCTCGTGATCAACACCTGGTATTGTCCTCGTGATCAATACCGCTCAGCATGGTTTGGTCCTCGTGATCCAATGGTCCTCGTGACCCAATGATGTTGTCCTCGTGATCAAAAACCGCATGACATGACGATGTCCTCGTGATCAACACCGAGTATTGTTCTAGTGATCAATATCGCTTAACTGGTACATGGGGGATTACATAGTCCCCCGAGTAACCGCCGTCACTCATCCCAATTGTACAACTGTTAGCGACCCAAAGGTTCTTACTAATGGGTAGCACCCATATCTTGCATCCTGTACAAGTAACATCTGTCTAAAGGACCTTAACAAGCTGGTAAACTTCCCATAGGAAGACTATTCACTTTCTGATCATAAACTTTCTTTAACTTGACCATACTAACATATATATTATACCTTTGTTTATGCATATTAAAATATAGTAAACGCTTGCCAATAATATAACTTACGTTACTGAAACATGGCTTAACACATATATCATGCCTTTGTTTATGCATATAAAAATATAGTAGACGCTTGCCAAAGATATAACTCTATTTTGCTCAAAACGTACATTTGCCTCTTTTAGACTTTACACTAAAACATAGCTTTTCACTTTGTTTATTAATATAAAATATGTAATAAACACTTTACACTAAGTGTGCACACCACCCCTAAAGCAGGAAAAAAGGGGATTAGAACTCACCTGGTCTTTTTTAGCTAATTCTTCTTAGGTATAAGGCTCAACGTTCTGTTCGAGTGATCATAAACAAAACGTGTTAACTTTGCATCATAACAAAACTATCCATCCAAAATATACTTGATTGAAAACTCTACTGCCCGAAATCTCTTTTCGATCGAAATCTCTTCGGTTGAAATCTATTTTAGGTCGAAATATATTTTGATCGAAATCTCTTCCGTCCAAAATGTTTTTCATCCGACAACCTTTTCGCCCGAAAACTAATTCATCCGAAATATTGTGTCTGATATATCTTTTCGATCGAAATCTCTCTCTGCGTACGAAATACTTTTCGGACCATCCGTCGACTTTTTGGACAACTCAAATGTTCAAGGCTAGATTCTTCGTTTTTGATCCAAAATCCTAACTTTTTATGTCCAAACTGTTATTATCTTATCCATGAAGCTAAATCTATAGATTTTACTCAAAAACACACGTAAAAATCCAATCTTTTGAAGAAAACTTGTTAAAACCCTAAAAACCCACTTTAAATAAAAACTTAGATTCTGGACGTGATTCGTACCTCTAATAGACTAGTTTCTTTAGCTAATATTCATGTCAACAATGGAGAATATGGTTGAATCGATCTTGGCGCAAAACCGACACTTTCTCTCTCTAGAAATAGGGAAGAAGATGAAGTGAAGAATGAGGTGTGGGGAAGAGAGTTCGAGTCTCGGAGGCTCCTCCTCCACCTCAGGCCCGCTAGGCCCGATCTCAGCCCACAACTCAGCCTATCAAGACCCACCATTCTCTAAAGCTAAAACCCGCTCCCAACAATATAAAATTCCAGATGTTACAATTCTACCCTTCTTACAACAAGTTTCGTCCTCGAAACCTGCCATAAACTATACCGATAGCAAATCACGGAATGGGTGGCATACACCGTAGCTATGCGAGGCATCTTGGTTATGAAAGACAATATGATTAACTACCACTGAGAGTCTAATGGGGCAATCTCTAATCCTAAGGCATTTACTCTAACATGTGTAACTACTAGGTAGGGAAACAATAACTTTACTTGTCATAATCATAAATTAAAGCGGGTAACGTACCTCACTGAAAGATAGGGAAACAGGTTTCGTCCTCGAAACCTGCCATATACTATACTACCCTTCTTACAATTCTACCCTTCTTACAATTCTACCCTATCTTGTCATAAAAAGATAGGGAACAAAGGAATTTAATTTCATCATGCTATTCAAAGAATAGAACACAACAAGCACTGTAAGATGTTAATATACACTGGCCATCTATAATTAACCATTACACTACTTATTGGTTTCTATTTTATCACCTTTATGATTTCATCAAATCCTCTATTCTTATCTTGACACTTTAAAAGGTAAACCTTACTTACTATACGTTTCTGATGCTATGGCTTGAGTTACTCGTACTGGCATCCGCTACTTGGTCCCATTCTCAGTTTAAGTCTGGACATCTCGGGGATGTCCAAATCTCTCAAACTATGGCTCTGATACCAACTTGTAAGGCCCCAAACCCATGAGGCCTCACTTATTGGATTTACTCATCAATACATAGCACTTAAACATAGAACATTCATCACTTAGCAACGGAAACGATTTAAACTTTCAACATAACAGCGGAAGCATAACATGTCTAAAACAACTTATCAAATATAAACTAAAACATGTCTTAAACAACATAAACGGGATGCCAGATGCTAAATCTTCGGGTAACTCTTCTCTCCAAGCCAAGCGTCCACATCCATCAACTGCCACTTACACTTAACTGATATGCATACTAAAATTCAACACCGCTGAGTGAGTTCTAACATTTACTTTTAAATCAATCATATAAAAGATTTGCTGTTACACAGATACCGCCATAAAGGCAAAACTTTACATACTTTACTTTTCAAAACAATTTAAAACGTTTATGAGATATCCGTCAATTCCTTGTCGCTGTTGGTACTGTCCTCATGAGCAATACCGCTTAACCGTCAATTCTTATCACTATTGGTATTGTCCTCGTGATCAGTTTCGCTTAACCGTCAATTCTTATCACTGTTGGTATTGTCCTCGTGATCAGCACATCTTAACCGTCAATTCCTTGTCACTACTTGTATTGTCCTCATGATCAATACCGCTTAGCAAGATGTTGTCCTCGTGATCAACACCTGGTATTGTCCTCGTGATCAATATCGCTCAGCATGGTTTGGTCCTCGTGACCCAATGATGTTGTCCTCATGATCAACACCTGGTATTGTCCTGTGATCAATACCGCACGACACGATGTTGTCCTCGTAATCAACACCGGGTATTGTCCTCGTGATTAATATCGCTTTGCATAGTCCCCCGAGCAACCGCCGTCACTCATCCCAATTGTAAAACTGTTAGCGACCCAAAGGTTCTTACTAATGGGTAGCACCCATATCTTGCATCCTGTATAAGTAACATCTGTCCAAAGGACCTTAACAAGCTGGTAAACTTCCCATAGGAAGACTATTCACTTTCTGATCATAAACTTTCTTTAACTTGACCATACTAACATAAATATTATGCCTTTGTTTATGCATATTAAAATATAGTAAACGCTTGGCTATAATATAACTTACTTTACTGAAACATGGCTTAACACATATACCATGCCTTTGTTTATGTATATGAAAATATAGTAAACGTTTGCCAATGATATAACTATTCTTTGCTCAAAACGTACATTTGCCTCTTTTAGACTTTACACTAAAACATAGCTTTTCACTTTGTTTATTAATATAAAATATGTAATAAACACTTTACACTAAGTATGCACACCACCCCTAAAGCAGGCAAAAGGGGATTAGAACTCACCTGGTCTTTCTTAGCTAATTCTTCTTAGGTATAAGGCTCAACGTTCTGTTCGAGTGGTTATAAACGAAACGTGTTAACTTCGCGTCATAACAAAACTATCCGTCCGAAATCTACTTGATCGAAAACTCTACTGTCTGAAATCTCTTTTCGATCGAAATCTATTTTCGGTCGAAATCTAATTTCGGTCGAAATCTATTTTGATCTAAATCCCTTCCGTCCAAAATGTTTTTCATCCGAGAACAATTTTGCCCGAAAACTAATTCATCCAAAATCTTGTGTCTGAAATCTCTCTTTGATCAAAATCTCTCTGTGCGTCCGAAATACTTTTCGGACGCATCAGACTTTTCGGACCATTCGTCGACTTTTCGTACGACTCAACTGTTCAAGGCCAGATTCTTCGTTTTTGATCCTAAATCTCAACTTTTTGCATCCAAACTGTTCTAATCTTATCCGTGAAGCTAAATATATAGTTTTTACTAAAAAACATACGTTTTCCAATCTTTTGAAGAAAACTTGTTAAAACCCTAAAAACCCATTTTAAATAAAAACTCAGATTCTGGACGTGATTCGTACCTCTAATCAACTTGTTTCTTCAGCTAATCTTCGTGTCAACACTCGAGAAGAAGGTTGGATCGATCTTGGGACAAAACCGACATTTTTTCTCTAGGTGTTTCTCTCTCTAGAAATGGGGATGTAGATGGAGTGAAGAATGAGGTGTGGGGAAGAGAGTTGGAGTTTTGGAGGCTCCTCCTCCACCTCAGGCCCGCTAGGCCCGATCTCGGCCCACAACTCTGCCCATCAAGACCCACCATTCTCTAAAGCTAAAACCCGCTCCCGACAATATAAAATTCCGGATGTTACAAGATTGAACGGTGATGTTTGGCTGGCGAAAGGAGTTACCATGCTGATCATGAAGACTGCATCCCGTTATGAACTGATTATGTTATGTTTATGTTTTAGACAATGTTTACGCTTCCGCATGTTGAACAATGTTTGATGTTATGTTTGAATAAAAGTTTCCGCTGCGTTATTTGACATTTAAGTTTAAGAACAATCTGTGAATGATTAAATACAATGAGTGAGGCCTCCCGGGTTTGGGGCCTTACATTAGTTTTTTTTCCTTCTTGTTCTTCGAGTTTTGACCCGTTCAAATTTTTGCTATTTTTTTTAAATCCATGTGTGTTTATAAAAGTTCATTGCGAATCAGTTTTAGAATGAAAAATATAACTTGTCAAAATAGTTATTAGTTAAAAATGTAAATGGAAGAAAGAGAGAAATAAGAAAAAAAAGAATATAGAGATAAGGATGGAGAATGTGATGTGAGAGGTTTTTTTTTAACTTTAGAAATAATTTTAGGAAATGTTGATTTTTAGTTAAATTATAGGTATCGGAATAAGAAACCTATTATGCTCTTACAAATTAATTTTTTACTGAAGTTATAATATTTGACTATTTAAAAAAGTCAAAGTTTTGCTTATGGTTCAGGTTATATTTAGTGTGCAACTTTTAATTTTTTTATATGAATTATGCTATTTAATGTCTAACTTTCTATACACAATCGGATTTGATAATGAAGTTGTTAATGTTGAACTTGAGAAAATGATTGAAGCTTATGGTTCAGGTTGTATTCAGGTCTGTTCCTAATTGCTTTTCAACTATATCTTAGAGGTGACAATAAGGCGTGTTCAAAATTTATAACTTTTCCTTTTAGTAAATTAGCGTCTCAAATGTGGTTACACAACCCACTAGATATAAAATATGTTGTGAGTTTTTACACCCAGATATAAAACATAATCCAAATCGACCACCCATTGTGAGTAAATGGATCGAAATTGCCAATAAAATGTGTAATGTCTATTTGAAATTTGTAAAAAAGCATGATCTTAAAATGTGTTTAATGTTAATTTCATGTTGATAACATCAGATTATTGTCCAAACTATCAAGGTAAGATAACTATGGCCCGTTTAACCCCCTAGATTCAGGTGCAACTTCTAATGAAATCAAATTATATAACATGAATAAGCTGAAGCAATAGGTTCTTGATTACAATCCGGTGATCGATTATATGAAACAATTATCACCTAGAGTGTAAAAACATAATAAAGGTCAATTACAAAAAGAGTCTTAAAAACATAATAAAGGTCGATTTTTATTTATTTTGCAAAACCAAGTTAATGACTTTTTTTGTGTAGGTAACAAATTTTGATTCATACTTGTAGTTCAATTCGCAGCAGCCTTATGGGTTTATAAAAAAAGAAATTCAATCGGTTTAATCTCTTTCTGTTATTCAGAACAGAAATTCCATTGGTGCACCAAGCATCGGCAGTAATGACGCACTGATCAATCTATTTTTTTGTTCACATCACTCGATAGCAGGTAAGTTTACTACTGCAGCAACCGTCCATATAATGGTTAGTAGCTGATATATGTTGTCGTTTGTACTTTAATCGATACGCAATACGTCGTCTTCCATGCCACTATCAATACCAGACCAGATGGAGCATATCGGGTACTTAATTCCACCATTTTTATGATGAATTCAAAATGGGTTCTTGTTCATTTTGCTAAAGTTGATATTTTTCATGGGTTTTGTTCATTTTGCTAAAGTTTTAATCTTTTTCATTGTTCTTTCAGGAATTCTTTATCAAACATATAGATGGAAGCCCGATTAGTTTAGAAGACGAGAAGCAACGATGATCATGTGTTTAACAGCTGCTATTGAAAGTAGGGCGCCCGAGGGTGTGAGACTTGAACTATATATATATAGCGGAAAGATAAATTGGAAACCCACTTGAGATGAGAAAACCCACGAAACTCATTCGTAACTTGGTTTTTTTAGGGTGTTTTTATATAGAACTTCGTCACCAGAAATGCAAAAAAAAAAAAAAAATGCTGACAAATTTTTTTTAAATGTTGAAAAATTAAAAAAATCAGCGTTTTTACATATATGTCAGCATGTTAGATATGTAACACAGGAATGTTACGTACGTAAAAAATGTTTAAAAAAATTTTATAAAAAAATCACTCGGCGTTTTTTGTTTTTACCAAAAGTGATTAAATTAGATATATAAACTATGCCAAAAATCAAAAAATAATTTTACCTATTTTTTAAATTGTTACACATGTAACACAGGGTTTCCATATTATCCACCCCATATATATATATATATATATATATATATATATATATATAGGGGTGGGTTCCAGAGAAAACCAATAGTTAGGCGAAAACCGAGAAAACCACTAAAAAAATCAATTTTAATCAATAATATAGTTATATTTATTTTTTATTTTATTTTATTTTTATTTTTTTATAAGAGTATAAATGTAATATTACAAGTTTTTACCAAAAAATCATTTAAATATTGGCTTACGTATACGTAACCCATAGTGTTACGTATACGTAAACAGAAAACAAAAAAATTCAAAAAAATTGTAGTTACGTATACGTAACCCATAGTATTACACATTGTTTTAGTGGTTTTCTTGGTTTTCGCCTAACTTTGTGGTTTTCTCTTGATCCTTCCCCTATATATATATATATATATATATATATATATATATATATATATATATATATATATATAGTTGGGTTAAACTAAGAAGTAGATTTTTCCTAAAAAGTCTAAAAAATACATGTTTAGGCATGGTGTCCATCATTTTAGGTATGGTGTTTTTTTAATTTTTAAATATGTTTACAAAAAGAAAACATAAACACCATGCCTAAAATGAATAACACCATGTCTAAACATATACTTTTTAGACTTTTTAGACAAAATCTTCTTTTTAGTATAACTCACCCCTATATATATATATATATTCTACAACTGCGACCCCTTTGAATTTTTCTTCATTAATGGCAATCATCATTAGTCTAAGCTGTAATTCATATAGAACTAATGGAAATTCTGTGTAGACCTTCTGAGAAACCATATGTTTGAATTCTAGAAATCTATCAAGAACTGGTTAAAGGCAAGGTCTCCAAGGTGTGTCTAAAATTCTTGCTTTGCAAGCATCAAAGCTTCTGTGTAACTGTGTATTTTCTTCTTTTTTCTTGAGCATTTGTAATAACTATGTATTTTTTGCTTCAAGAATGCCTACCTTTTGTTTCAGAATGCTATTTTCCATATAACACTGTATAGACTGTGTATTTTTTCCCTGTTGTATAAGCTGTTCTTGCAATTTTGCAATTGTTTCTTTTTGAGCTTTAATTATTTGCTCAGGATTTGTTTTTGCTATCTGAGAAAAAGTTTGGACTTCTTCTGGTTCAATGAAAAAACTGTCTATTCCAAAATGTTCTGGGGCTGCCAAATACCTAGAGCTATCGGAGCTAATATAGTTTCAAGTATGCAAACATGTCCATACTATCTTTTTTGTTTGTTTTCCACATTGGAACTGTAGTTTGTTCCCATGTTAAAATTTCGTCTACCCAAAGCTGTGGTTTTTGTTGTTCTAGTAACAACATAACTCCACTATGTATGTGCTCTATTGGTAACCTACTACCTTTACCTTTGTAGTTAGATTCTTGTTGGTAATTTATGGTTGGGGGAAACCATGTGCATACTCTCTTCTGCAACCACCTCACTATTCCTCCACAAGCAATCGTCATTGTAAGTATATCTCCGCTTCTTTTCATGTTTTAACTCGTACCCCTCTTAATTTGGTACCGGAGCCAAGGCCTTCTTAAAAACTAAAAGACTGAGACAGGTACATATTAAGGCAGCTTTGTTGCTTAAGTCCTATTTTATATGAAAACCCGTTTAGCTGAAGATTAGGGATTGTACTTGCTTTGATAACAAATAGGACTAATGGTCTAGAAAATTGTTATTATTTAATTAAAGTTTTTATGGGATATATGAAAATATTTTAAGGAAGACTAATAGGTTTTAGAGGTAAAAGCTAAAGAGGCGGATTTTTCTTTAAATTATAAAATCTCAAAATTCAAATTCAAACTCAAGCAGAAAACTCGATTATTTAAATCTAGAATTCTCTGACAGACCTATTAATAAAATTATTAATACAAATAATTTTAGTCTAGTTTGTAGAATTAAAAAAGATTACGAGCATAGTTTACATACAGACAATATACATCTAAACGCTCCAACAGATTTGGTAATCAATTTAGGAATAAATCTACAAAAAGATTTCGATACTAACAAACAGTTGCTTGATAAAATACAAACAAAAGTAAACAATAAATTAGAAGAACATAAGAAATATATAGAAAATCTAGATTACATTAAATATCAAAACACCCAAATTCTAAAAGAATTAAAAGGAATTAAAAGAAACACTCTAGAAAAACAAGAAATAAATAACGATATAGACAAAATTACTGAAGCTATAAACAAATTAAGCTTAGAGGAAATTAAAATCAATAGACAACCTAAACATTATAGACATTGGCAACCAAGGAAATGAGCTTTTTAGGAAGAAGTAGAACGTTACAGGAAGCCAGAAATTTTACAAGTAATATACAGGATACGATAACATCAGATTCTTTACTAAACAGGCTAATTAGACGAGGATCAGGATCCAACAGTACACAACACATAGTACAAATTGAAGAAGAAATAGATTTGGATGAAAACATAAATCTATACAATCAACATCAGTTAGACATCTTAAATCCTAGAATACTATATCAAACAGGAATATTAAATATAAACACAACATTAATACGAAGTAGTAGAGAAGAAAGTTTAAGGGTTACAGATAAAACTGTAACAATAGATTTAATTTCACCAGAAACTATACAAAAAATTAAACAATCGGGAAAAAACTTCGTATATACAGGGTTAATAGTTATAGGAATAAAAGCCTTAGGAAGAAAAAACTTAGGCACAAAATTATTAGCTTTAATACTAGACAAAAGTTGGAAAACAGATTTAAAAAATGCCATAATCTCAGGAATGGAGGCTGACTTTAGTCAAAATACAGCCTTATTTTACTGTACACAAGGAATTTTAAAAGATATTAAAGATCTACAAAATATAAAAATAGCAGTGAAACCACTACAGATTATAATTTCATGAATATAGAAATAGAAAATGATGAAAAGTCAATATACGATATAGAAACAGAAGAAGATGAAGAAATAAACACATAATTCTTACGGTTTAAACAAGAAGAAGCAGATTACAGTATAATAGACTATCTAGATGATCTAGAAGAAAATGAATTAACAGCCTTTAAAACAGAAGAAACAAATAAGACTATAGAACAAATTATAGACAAAAAAATTCACCAAATTAAACATTCAAGAGTAAGTAGATAATATGATAATAGAGTGTATTAGGAATGACTTATGAGGAAAGTTATAAAAAACTACAAAACTATTACAATCTACCACTAGTTAAAGACATTTTACAAGGTAAAGTAATGTTAGCAGAATTCTATAAACAAGAACAATCTTTTATGGATCAAGATATGAAAAATCCATTAAAAAGAATAAGGTGGAATCAAACAGATGGTGAATCTTCACATGAAACAATAGGAAGAGAACCATGGTTTCCCCCAACCATAAATTACCAACAAGAATCTAACTACAAAGGTAAAGGTAGTAGGTTACCAATAGGACACATACATAGTGGAGTTATGTTGTTACTAGAACAACAAAAACCACAGCTTTGGGTAGACGAAATTTTAACATGGGAATAAACTACAGTTTGAATGTGGGAAAAAGACAAAAAAGATATTATGGACATGCTTGCCTACTTAGAAACTACATTAGGTCCGATAGCTCTAGGTATTTGGCAGAGTAAAAAAACACAAGATCCGAACAGTATAAATACACTAAAAGCATTAGGTGATAACCCATACAATTTTACATCTCAAATTAGGAGTCTTATATTAGGAGTAGACCCAGCCAATAATAATAGCCTAATACAAGATATAACCATTAGATACTTAGAACAGTTAAGTATAGCCGACATGAAATATATAAATGAATTCACATTAGACTTCACAAGACTTCTATCACAAACAGGACAAGCAATGGACGATAGTTTATGTGATAAATTTTTTATAAAATTACCAGGAGATTTAGTACGAATTATACATGAGTCATGGAAATCAACATATGGTACACAACATGGTTTAGGAATAGGACCTAGAATAACTTATACATTCGGAATATTAGAAGATAAATGCAAAGAAGTAGCCCGACAACAACGGTTAAAACGAAATGCTTATGCATTCTGTAAAACAGCAATTTACACTCCTCAAGTTTATGGTTTTTATGATAAAAGGAAAAAATTAAGAAAAAATACTACATATAATAAACATTACAAATCTAATTATAAAAATAGATATGTCAGAAAACCAAAGACAAGAAAATGTAAATGTTTTATTTGTGGAGATGAGAATCATCTGGCAAATAGATGCCCAAACAAAAATAAAAATATAGAAAGATCTAATCTAATTGAACAACTAAATGATTATAAGATAGAAATTATAAAAACAGACAATTTAGGAAACGAATCTGTTTACAGCATTTATAGTGAAGATGAGCAGCCAATAACAAAAGTTACATATACCTACATGAATACGGAAGAATGTATACATAATTGGATAAGCCAAAAAGGCAATAATCATATAAAATGTTACAACTATGGATATTATCTGTAACACCCCAACCGGAACCCGGGTGATTATGCACAATTGATACAATCTTAACAGCGGAAGGAAACTGAACTTTTTATTAAAGCTTATAACAACCTGATTACAATGTATTATTTATTTACAAAACTATAACAACTAGGCACTTCTTGGTTTTCTAGGCTCCACATTCATCAAACAGATCTTATGATTGTCCCCACGGTTCACCTGTGATAAGTACACTCAAAACGACGTCAGCTAAATGCTGGTGAGCTAAACCTACACAGTTTACAAAAACACATTGACATTTATGCTTACACAATATGGGTTATGACTATCATACTGGCTATCCCATAACCACTGTTCAACGGACACACTGACCCCCAGTAATGCTCCCACAGCCATCACGTAGGTATGGAATCCGTCACTGAGAGCATGGTTACTCCATACTGGACTCCCTGGTCCTATTTCAGCTTTTCGTAACGTATCCATTAAGCATATAAAGATCCTTTATACCCCCACTGATATTCGCATATTGCAGCATTCTCATTATTACCAGTTTAGACAAGACGAATATACTATCAATTTTTATAAACAAACATGGTAACTCACCTGTTTAACAGTTGCTAGCACAATCAGATTATATCTTTGGGTCCTGACACAGTTTAAGTAATTCTAGGTTAGGTAATGGTACAACTAACTAGCTATTAACATGGTTAATATTGGCTAACGCTGCCTTGTTTAATCATGGGTGATCAAGTCCATGCCTAGCTAAGGCTAGGTTACCTAATACCCACCCCTAACAATAATCCTAATGACTAAAAATAATAATATTAATGCTAATAATAATAATTAACTAGACATAAACTTAAATTAACTAGGCATAAACTTAAACGAGAATGTACCTGAAAACTATGTACGATAATTTGATATAGAGTCTCCCTACTCGTACTCCAAAATAACTATTAACAACACCCAAAAAAGTATTAAGAACTAGAAATTCTCTTTATATTAGAGCGTTCCAAAAAAAAACTAATATTGTTCCCAAAAAACTTATATTATAAACGAACGTAGTATGAGACCAAAGCTGCTATTTTTTATCTTACTTATCGATGTGGGATGGGACTTCACGACGTCACTTTTGATTGACGTCTTGCATACATATATATGAATGTTTAACGTTAAAAATTTTATTATTATTTTAATTAATTCAGCTACTTACCTGGTTTTTCTCTTATAACTTTTAAAATATGGCGTTTTATAAAATTACGAATATGTCGTTGAGACGAGTTTATTTTTCTCTACAAGTCGACCTAAGTTTCGTTAAAAACAGAGCAAGTTTTAAAAGTAATATTATTTTATTATTATTAAACGATCTCCTATAATAGTCGGGGCTCGTCTAAATAGCTCGTCTTTCTAATTGTCATTTTACTCGTTACTTACTCGTTTGACAATATGTGAAATATAAGTTCCATATTTTTCGTTTATAACTATTACATAAAGGTTCAGGGTATTACATCCTCCCTACCTTACAACAATTTCGTCCGCGAAATTTCCTGTATCTAAATAGTTGGGGATATTTTCTCTTCATCTCGTCCTCTACTTCTCATGTGTATTTTGGACCACGTGTGGAGTTCCACTTGACTTTCACAATTGCCAAAGTCTTTCTTTTTACTTTCTTGATTTGTCCATCTTCTATCTGAATTTGTTGTTCAATAATTTCAACTTTTCGTTTATTCTTCGATCATCTAAAATCCAGATATGGAACATACTATTATTTGTATAATGGTTAATAATATGAAAGCAGTTTGTTAAATAAATGGATAATAACAGGATCTAGAATGTTATTACTCATTTATCAACTAACAAAATTCTTATTATTTTCCATTACGTTTCTTATTTGTTTGTTCATATCTCAACCTGTCTTATTCATTTATAATCCAGAGATCTAAACTGGTATCTCATTGCCTAAATATGTTGTCTTAATCACAAGAGTTTCAACCCTTTTGAAATTATTCCCGCTACCTTTATAGGTATCTTATAGTATTGTTATCATCGTACAGACATCTTTGTCTCAGTTCTGGAATCTGAACTTTCATTCGTAAAATTAAACTTTTAATTGCAATATTCGATTTGCAATTAGTCTGTCTATCTTTTACTCATGTATCAAGGGTTATTGATTTGCTAAGATCTAAATGTGAACTTCATTTCTCTTCCTTTGAACTAATATTTTCAAGGTGATATTTTTATAACGTCTTATCCTTGACATATGATTCCAACGGCTTCTTTATTTTATCGGTATAATCCTTTTATTGATCACAAGTCGTCTTTAATCTTTTCTCAGGTCTATAAAAACCAACTTGGTAATTTCCTTCATCCTTTAGGTCATGATAATTGGGTTTTTTTTTTCTAATTTCTAATTAACACATAGGTTTTCTATACTTCCCTATTATACAGTACTCCAAATGGTATTGCCTTACTGCTTTGTATGATAACTTATAAAAATTTATATTATAATAGATGGTCATTCTATCTTCTTTTAAGGCTTATTACATGGGTTCAGAGCGTATCTTCCAGAATCCTTTATTAAACTGTTAGTAATCGACCTCTAGATTATGCATTTTTAAGGATTCATTATCTCTCCTTTGACTAATTGGTCAATCCTTTCTTCTTTCTTAATGTGGCTGTCTCCAAAAGCTTTAGCTTGACTTTCTTTGAATCCGACTTGTCCAATTTATTTTAACACTTAAAACTTAAGGTCATTACTTATCTGAAGTATATTCTTTCATTTTCCTCTTTAGTTCTTGCGTCTCTTAATCACATACTGTTTATCAGTTCGTAATGTTTTTATTCTTGGATGACTTAATTCTAATTTTCTTACACATGTCATCTTTATAAGGTTTCTTTCAATAACATCACCGTTCTTCTTAGGGATTTCTGTAATTCTTCATTCCCGGAAACCAAAAATTACTTCTTAGATCCTTATACATTTTATCACTACCAGGATGAATAGAATACTTAGACTTATAGGCTTCTTCTAAGATCATATCTTGTAATCCTAAACTAGGTACCCATGTTCTGTTATTAAATTTTAAAATATCATCATTTCCTACCATTAATAATTTCTATCTTCCGATCATTCTTTCTTTCTTAACATGATTCTCTTTTAGGGCTTATTGTTGTACATTCTTAATTTGATCTAAAAGAATAGTTTTAACCTCTATTCTAGATGCATGAATTCTTATGGGTTGGGGCTTCTCTTTTTTACTTAATGCATCTGCTACCACATTGACTTTACCCGGATGGTATTGAATTTCACAATCGTAATCACTTGGTAATTCCATCCATCGTCTTTGACGCATATTCAGTTCCTTCTGCTCAAATATGTGTTTTAAACTTTTGTGGTCAGTATAAATTGTACATTTTGTACCGTACAGATAGTGTCTCCAAATTTTTAGTGCGAACACTACAACACCAAGTTCTAAATCATGGGTGGTATAGTTTCGTTCATGAATCTTCAACTGTCGAAAGGCGTAGGCAATGACTTTGCTTCTTTGGATGAGTACACATCTCATACTATAATGAGACGCGTCACATAGACAACAAAGTCTTCTGTTCCTTCGGGAAGTGATAGAATCGGGGCGCTACATAACTTTTTCTTTAACGTGTTAAAGGCTTCTTCTTGCCTCGGGCCCCCAAATGAACTTAGAAGCTTTCTGGGTTAACATAGTTAGTGGTGTTGCAATCTTGGAAAAATTCTGGATAAATCTTCTATAGTATCCTGCTATTCCCATAAATCTTCTAATTTCAGTTGGATTTTTCGATACTTTCCACTTATTGAAGGCCTAGACCTTTGTAGGGTCAACTTGTATTCCCTGTTCATTAATTACATAGCCTAGAAATTGAACTTCACGTATCCAAAACTCACATCTGGAAAATTTCACGTAAAGCTTTTCCTTTTTGAGCAATTCGAGGACTGCTCGGAGGTGTTGTTCGTGATCCGCCTGCTTTTGGACTAGATCAGGATGTCTTCAATAAAGACGCTCACGAATTTATCTAGGTAAAGCTTATAGACACGATTCATAAGGTCCATAAATATTGCAGGAGCGTTGGTAAGTCCAAATGGCATTACCAGAAATTCATAATGACCATACCTAGTTCTGAAAGCAGTTTTAGGTACGTCTCTCGGAGTAACTTTCACTTGGTATCTGGATCGCAAGTCTATTTTATAGAAATAACTTGTCCCTTGTAATTGATCGAACAAGTCGTCGATCCTTGGTAAAGGGTATTTATTCTTTATAGTGACTTTATTCAAGTCCCTATAATTGATGCACATATGCATCGTCCCATCTTTCTTTTTTTAATGAACATAATAGGTGCTCCCCAGAGTGAATAGCTGGGTTGGATAAACCCTTTGTCAAGTAATTCCAGTAGTTGCTTTTTGAGTTCTTGCATCTCTGTCGGGGCTAGTCTGTACGGAGACTTTGCAATCGGTGATGTTCCGGGTACTAAGTCAATTAGGAACTCAAATTGTCTATCGGGTGGAACACATGGGAGTTCATCCGGAAACACCTCGGGGTATTCCCGTACTACTGGGACATCCTCGATTTTCTGGTTCTCTGTGGTATTCATGACATATGCCAAAAAGGAAATACACCCTTTTCTTAGAAACTTTTGTGCTTGTGATATAGTGATGAGGTTTTTAATCTTGTCAGTGCGATCTCCTGATACTATTAGTCGTTTGCCATTAGGTAGTCGAAGTCGGACGATCTTTTTATCACATATAATTTCTGCGTGATACGGTACTAGTCAGTCCATTCCTATGACTATGTCAAATTCTCCAAGTTCCATAGGCATTAGGTCTATAGGGATAGTATGGTTGTTTAGGTTTATAGTACAATTCTTAATAATGTCAACTATTTCTTTCTGACTCCCATCATCCATTTCTATTATAAAAGAGTGACCTAAACTTTGGGAGGCTTGGTTCAAATAATGTCTAAAATTAGTTGACACTAGACATCTATTGACACCAGTATCAAATAACACACGTGCATATACATCATTTACAAGATAACGTACCCGTGACTATATCTGCCTTTATCTATGAAAATATATAATTATACTGAAGTTACTAGTATGTAACAAGCATTTTTATAACATAGTAGTTATATTACAAAGAAACATTTATGTAGTACATGCTTAGGAAATAAAAGTACATAACATAGACTATTTCTTTTTCCCCACTCAAAGGACCATGTAAGTGCTTTTCCAAAGAACAACTTACCCTTTTTTTTATTTTTTTTATAGGACATATTTCCTAAAAATTGTAAGTGTTAATCACGGCAATGTAACTTAACTGGCCTAGCCTAGGTCTGATCTTAATCTTATAAAGATCTACTGGTTAAAGCTTAGGTATTCCTATAATACATAATTCGCTAAAACCTTGGGCTCTGATACCAACTATAACACCCCACCCGGAACCTGGGTAATTATGCACAATTGATACAATCTTAACGGCGGAAGGAAACAGAACTTTTTATTAAAGCTTATAATAACCTGATTACAATGTATTATTTATTTACAAAACTATAACAACTAGACACTTCTTAGTCTTCTAGGCTCCACATTCATCAAACAGATCTTATGATTGTCCTCACGGTTCACCTATGATAAGTACACTCAAAACGACGCCAGCTAAATGCTGGTGAGCTAAACCTACACAGTTTACAAAAACACATTGGAATTTATGCGTACACAATATGGGTTATGACTACCGTATTGGATATCCCATAACCACTGTACAACGGACATACTGACCCCCAGTAATGCCCCCACAGTCATCACGTATGAATGGAATCCGTCACTGAGCGCATGGTTACTCCATACTGGACTCGCTGGTCCTATTTCAGCTTTTCGTAACGTATCCATTAAGCATACAAGGATCCTTTATACCCCCACTGATATTCGCATATTGTAGCATTATCATTATTACCAGTTTAGACAGGACGAGTATACTATCACTTTTTATAAACAAACATGGTAACTTACATGTTTAACAGTTGCCAACACAATCAGATAATATCTTTGGATCCTGACACAGTTTAAGTAATTCTAGGTTAGGTAATGGTACAACTAACTAGCTATTATCATGGTTAATATTGGCTAACAGTGCCTTGTTTAAGCATGGGTAATCAAGTCCATGCCTAGCTAAGGCTAGGTTATCCAATACCCACCCCTAACAATAATCCTAATGCCTAAAAATAATAATACTAATGCTAATAACAATAATAATAATTAACTAGACATAAACTTAAATTAACTAGACATAAACTTAAACAAGAATGTAACTGAAAACTATCTACGATAATTTTATGTAGAGTCAGTGCTATAAAATGACTATTAGCAAGAGCCAAATAAGTATTAAGAACTCGGGATTCCTGTTTATAGGAGATCAAAAGCTGCTATTTTTTTTCTTCCTGCTCGATGTGGGATGGGACTTCACGACGTCACTTTTGACGTCTTGCATACATATATATATATATATATATATATATATATATATATATATGAATGTTTAATGTTAAAAATTTTATTATTATTTTATTATTCTAATTAATTCAGCTGCTTACCTGGTTTTTCTTTTATAACTTTTAAAATATGACGTTTTATAAAATTACGAATATGTTGTTGAGACGAGTTTATTTTTCTCTACAAGTCGACCTAAGTTTCGTTAAAAATAGAGCAAGTTTCAAAAATAATATTATTATTAAACGATCTCCTATAATAGCCGGGGCTCGTCTAAATACCTCATCTTTCTAATTGTCATTTTACTCGTTACTTACTCGTTTGACAATATGTGAAATATAAGTTCCATATTTTTCGTTTATAACTATTACATAAAGGTTCAGTATATTACATTATCCAAGTATAGAAAAAATATTGCAATGTAACAAATGTTTTAAAGAAATCTGTTGTATATGTTTTAAAAAGGTATACAATGAAAACATAGAAGAGGCAATAAAAACAAGTACAAGAAGTAGTACAGAAAAATTAGAAGAAAAAAATAAAAAAATTAGAATTAACAATAGAACTACATGATCTTAAGCTAAAAAATATGGATAACAAAATAAAAGAATTAGAAAAACATATCAAAAAGAAGAAAGAAACTCAACACAAAATAATGCAAATATATACAGAAGAACAACCAGAAAATGAACAAGTATATGTACAGACACAAGGATCAATGAACATGATAAATAGACAATGTAGATTATGGTTAGACCACAATAAATTTATAGATTTAACAGCATTAGTGGATACAGTAGCCACTAAAAGTTTAATATCACATAGTATAGTTCAAATACAATACCATAAAAAATTAACTTATCAATTAGTAAGTAGAACAATTGCGGATAGACTAATTTCAATTACACACTATCTAGAAACAGTAGGAATATAATTCTTAGATTTCTCAAAAAATTATAGTATAAAATATGAAATACCATAAATAAACATAAATCCTAAACATTTAAAATCCAAAGACTTTGCTTTAGGATTGAATTTCTTACTAGGACTAAACGAAGCCATTACATTAACAAAAAATTTAATAACACTCAGCAAACACATATATACATTTCTAACACTTAGGTATAATAACACAATAGAGGTTATACAAAAACGAGGAAAAAAATGAAAGTTTAGAGTTTTTAAAACAAAATCACCACAAACAAAGTTTAATAGAAAATGAAAGCATAAAACTACTAACAGAGTTTTTAAGTCATAAACTTGAAAAAGGCAAAGATGTAACAAAGAGTATAAATAATCCTATAATTTTATATTTGGAAAAAATAGGTTTAATAGGGGAAGATATTAGAAATTCAAAAGTGAAATATATATGTAAATTTAAACTCAAAAACCCCGATATCACAATTAGTACAACCAACATAGAATAGAGCCCATTAGATAAAGACGAATTTAAAAAACAGATAACATAAATAATAAGTCAAGGGTTAATGAGAAAATCAGATAGTCCACACAGATCAGCAGTATTTTTAGTAAGAAATCATAGCGAAATTAAAAGAGAAAAAACAAGAATAGTTTATAACTATAAGCGTCTAAATGATAATACATAGGACGATGGTTATAATATTCCTAATAAAGTCAGTCTATTAAATCTAATACAAAAGAAAAAGTGTTTTCAAAATTCGAACTAAAATCAGGATATAACCAATTACATCTAAAAGAAAGCTTTAAGCCCTCCACAACTTTTACATGTTCAGAAGGACAATATGAATGAAATGTCCTTAGATTTGGATTAAAAAAAAATGCTCCATCCATTTTTCAAATATTCATGGATAGTATATTTTTAAAATACGATTTCTGCTTAATATATATTGATTATATTCTTGTTGCAAGTGAAACTGTGCAGAAACACAAAAAACACTTAAAATAGGTATTCGAATAAATAAAAAAAACATAGTATTGTAATTTCAAAAAGAAAAATGAAATTATTCAAAAGAAATCCTTAGGCTAGAATTAGGAAATGGGAAGGTAGAGTTCCAGCCACATATTTCAACAAAAATTTTAGATTTTCCAAAAAAATTTGAAAGTTTAAAACAAATATAAGCCTTTTATGGACTAGTAAATTATGCTAAAAAGTTTATCCTAAATTTGTCTAAATTAGTAGGTCCTCTATATAGTAAAACTACAAAAAAATGGGCAACGACATTTTAATATATAAGACATTAAATTAGTCCAAAAGATTAAAAAGGCTGTAAAAACTATAGGTTCATTAGAATTACCACTAATTATAGATTATATCATTATTGAAACAGATGAATGTAAAGAAGGATGGGAAGCTGTACTTCTCTGCAAACCAAATAAATACAGCCCAAAATCTGAAGAAAAAATTTGTGCATATTCTAGTGGAAATTTTCAAAACAAAACTATTTGGACAAGCATAGATTTTGAAATACAAGCTTTAATTAATGATTTAGAAAAATTCAAAATATTTGTACATAAAGATTTTACGGTAAGAAATGACTGTGAAGCAATAGTCAAGTTTATTAAAAACGATCAAAGTAAAAAGATCAACAGAACAAGATGGGTAAATGTACAAAATATTATCCAAGGATGCGGATATACTATACAGTTTGAGCATATTAAAGGAAAAGATAATGGGATAATTGATATGTTGTCTTGAAATATTAACAAATTATTGTTTTCAGATGGATAAAAAGCTGAAAGGAAAAGAAAGAATGGTTATACATCCTTCACAGCACCGAAAAAAATACTTCACAATGAGTATCTCTTCTAATGAAGAAGAAAAGACAGAAAAGTTAATGAGTCAGTCTTTTTCAGCTGAAAAAATACACAATATTAGACAGACAGCTGCTGCTCAATTATACAATACTCAACAGACCGAAAACCTATACAGCTTCAAACAGACAACACCAATCGACATCAGCTCACAAATTTTTAAACCTATAAAGTATACAAACAGCTCAGCTACGTATACTCAACCCAGAAATATTCCATACAAAAAGCCATCAGCATATAAACCTTCATCCTCCTCCATACAAGGTCCTACAATTCTTTTGGGACATATGCATTACAAGTATGCATTGATTTACATACAAAATTCCGTCCAAATAACGGAATAAAATTAACAGACAAACAACAGTGTTTATTAGCCAATTTGTGCCATATTCAGCTTCGTCTTTCAAAGTTCAAGTTTTAAATGCCTTGAGCATTTATTTTAATGAGCAAAGCATAAAACCCCCGAAAAACATGCTCCAAAGTTTACACATTATATAATTTTTAGGGGAACAAAAATTGGAATTTTCAATAAATGAGAGACAGTTACAAAGTTTATACAATGTCCTGGACCAATATACAAAGGCTTTCACAGCTTCTCCGAAGCCCTAAAAACTGTCCCGAGAACATTTTGGAATATGCAGATTTTTCATTGAACCAGAAGAAGTCCAAACTTTTTCTCAGATAGCAAAAACAAATCCTGAGCAAATAATTAAAGCTCAAAAAGAAACAATTGCAAAATTGCAAGAATATCTTATACAGTAGGGAAAAAATACAGAGTATACAGTGTTATGTGGAAAATAGCATTCTAAAACAAAAGGTAGGCATTCTTGAAGCAAAAAATACACAGTTATTACAAAAGCTCAAGAAAAAAGAAGAAAATACACAGTTACACAGAAGTTTTGATGCTACAGAAGCAAGAATTCTAGACACACCTTGGAGATCCTACCTTCAACCAGGTCTTGACAGATTTCCAGAATTCGAACATATGGTTTCTCAGAAGGTCTATACAGAATTTCCATTAGTTCTATATGAATTCAGCTTAGACTCATGATTATTGCCCTTAATGAAGAAAAATTTAAACGGGTTACAGTTGTAGAAACAACAAATGATAACGGAGACGGAACCTGCCTTCTCCTTCTTCAGATAAACCTCAAACAAACAGATATGCCCGATTATCTAATTATTCAATTTTACCACAATGATATGATTGATTACATTGAATTAGATCCAAGTACTAAAACATAAAATATTATAAACCTTTCAAAGAAAAGTTTATAATAACCACATGCAATATTTCTACAAATATCTTTCCTCCATATATTGGTTGTAAAATTTTTGCTTCTTTCCCATTTGCTGATGATATTACATACAAACCTGCAAGAAAAAGGATTTTCATTAGCCATAAACCCACGGGAAAAGATTACCTGAGAAATTTAGCCATACAGAAGAAAATACAATTCTCTGATCTATATTGGATCGAGAACCTTGCCTTACAAAATTTTAAACTCACTTCAAATTCACAGGGTAAGGATACAAAACATTTTATTACACAGAATCAAATCACTCCGGAATTACTAGATAATTTTCATTAAGAAAACTATCATCTTTTGGTTGAGGGACATTATTTACAAATCTGGTCCCATAAAAATTAGAACATGTTTTTATCATACAGCGGATGAGTTTTTATATATATATTCTTCTTTTCTGGTGAATGGTAAAAGCATGTTGCAGTTTTTATGGGACTAGATTTGTAAATAGTGTCCTTATGCTAAAAGATGATAGTTTTCTCAATGAAAACTATCTGGTAATTCCGGAGTGATTTGATTCGGTGTAATAAAATGTTTTGTGTCCTTGCTTTGTAAATTTGAAGTAACTTTAAAATTTTGTAAAGCAAGGTTCTTGATCCAATATAGATCAGAGAATTGTATTTCCTTCTGTATGGATAGTCTTTTGATTTTATATGTTGAGGATTTATGTTTATTTGTGGTATTTCATATTTTATACTATAATTTTTTGAGAGATCAAATATATAAAAATTCTTCAATATCTCTCTATGGCACACTAAACTCCTCCCGACCCTCTTTAGCTGATAACTTTTAAACCTTAGCTCCTTTCTAGATCTTCATATTATATCCCATATATATATATATATATATATATATATAAGGAAAATGTTCCACTAAAAAGTGGTTTTTCGCTAAGAAATGGGTCAAACGAACTCCGATTGAGCTCATTCCAGCGACGTTGGAACCGTCTCATCAAACCCTAACCCGCCCCCAAAATCCTAAACCCCCCTCCACCCGTACCCTCAAAACCTAAACCCCCCTCCAACCGTTTGGTGTGATGCGTAGCCTTCCCCTTTTCTTTATCCTTCTGCTAAAAAACTGACATGAAACAAAATGAAATGATGGTTGACCATAGCTGGTTCAAGTTATGCAATGGTTGACCTTTTTGTGTTGACGTTCATGTTTATGCTTCCTGAGGGATTGCTTGGTCTATCTTCACTGTTATATGAACTGTAACATGCAAATGCCACATACATAAAACAATTTTTGAGTCAGGAATCCTTAACCAGGGCCAGCCCAAGTGTATAAACGAAAAAGATATGGTTTTAGGCCCCTTAAAAATGTATGACTTTTTGGTCTGATAATAAATGAACACATACGATACGACTATGAGAAGCAAAATGATGAAGGGTTGATTGGTGTGTCCAAACAATGCCCTTATTCAAGTTCAATTTCAGAAAAAATTAAAGATCCATAAGCAAGAACAAAACAATAACCTGAACTAACAGCTCGCCAAACCGTCCTACATGACCTAGGAGTATTTGCATTCAAATTCACATTCCCAAATTTCCCCTCATTCCTCGAATCAGAACCACACCCATATCCATAAGCCAAAAGTGAACCTAATTGTTTCTCCCTCAAATAAAAGCAGACAAAGGAAATTAACGTACATGTACCTGTTCATGTAAGCACAAGCGAAAAGTAGGTGTGTTACTTTTCTGGATTAAAATACATGTTGCGTCTATATACTGAAGTTTACCAACAATTGAATGGCAGGCAAGCAAGGATCAGAAATAACCATTATTATTTTTTAAATTGCAGGGAAAATCCTACCCGGTAAAAAAATGAGCTGAAAATGAGTAAAAAGCTGCACTAAAAATTATTAAATTACTGTTCTTTCAATTACTCCCTTTTTAACTTCAAATTGACAAATGATCCATAAATTGACTTGTAAAGCAAAACTGATAGACGCAAACTTCGAATTCAAAAGAGAAATTATCTGCATTTTTTACTAACACATGGCATTGAGAACCAACACTCACGAACATCTAATGTGTTAAACCCTAAACCACAAAATGAAACGAATACCTGAACTGTTGTTTGTCAAGTGTTGCTTCCACACATATCAATGGAACCATAGACATCTGCATATGTCCAAAATGAGTAAACTCTAAATTACAATCGAAGGATAACCATTTGCATCTTCTTTAAATGAACAAACCTGTTATTTGCATAAGCTGATTAGAACCCTTTATAAATAACCATTTGCATCTTCTTTAACTCTCACAGAATTTTCAATTACTTTAGTCTCAAAGATCTCTGGTAACCTATAAAAATGAGATTAAAATACATTAAAGAATGCTTGATGCATTATCATTTTCTAAAAACAAATTCATATTAGACATACTCAACATAAAAGAAAGGAAAACACCAACAGAAAAATAAAGAAAAATGTCAACTGCTGCAACTGCATTCAAGAAGATAGGACTCAAATTTCTAAACCAATACATCCTTTACAAACTCAAATTTCTAACCACTAAAAAGAAGAATTAATTATTGGTACCTGAAAGCCCCTCCAAGTTCGATCGAACTGAGAAAATAAAAATCGCTCGCCATCATGAATCGTGAGTATCCATTAAACTGAAATACCATCCTATCATGAAACGTGAGTTCCAAATACCGAATACCCTTTGCTGCTTTTCTGAAAAAGTTGAAACTAAAGTCACGATTCAGAAGAAGATGGAAACTAATCAAGAAATTAGGGTTTGCTTGTTTGAGAAAGGAACCATAGAAGGTACACACCTCCTAGCCGGAACCTAGAATCTCCCGCCTTCATCGTCTGCTGCCACCAGTAACACCACCTTCATCGCTTAGATCGGCTTCAACCCGCCGTTTGGCCGCTCTAACTCTCTTTGACACCGTCGTTTCCACCACAGACGCTGCTCTCTCTCTCTGATGCGTTTGAATTGTAAATGTGGGTAGGTGGGTGGGTGGATGTAATCTAAAACCCTAATCGTTCAGCCTATCAAAATTCAAACTTCAAACCCTACCCTTTCAATCCACGCCCAGTTCAGCCATTAAGACCTGATTGCATTGTTTTGCTTTAAAGGGTTGTACATATAGCTTAAGTACTTGTAAAAGTCTTAAAATTAAGACTTTATGAAAAATTAACATGCTGCCCTTCTAATATGTATATTATATATATATATATATATATATAACCATTTCTACAGGATCTTTTACAAAACTTAAAATAAGTACAAAACTTAAAATAAGTTATAGTATAAGATTAAAAATTAAAAACATTTAAAAATTTTAGATCATAGGATATTTTACAAGTACAGGGTATCATTCTAAGATGAGGTTAGTAAAGGTCAGACCATAAAAAGCCTTTGCGTCCATCTTGGCATTAGCGGCTACAAGGTCCCCAAGAATTCAAACTTCAAATATTATTTAAGAGATGTGTACAAGAGAGAGAGAGAGAGTGTTGGAGATGTTCTCCGGGGTTTTTTTACAATAAATAAGAGTCCCCTTATAGGCGGGGAAAAAGGAAAAGATAAACATACAATGGTCCCTTTATGGGTCCTACATGACAAATTTTGTGACAATCCGGACTTTCGAGTTAACTCTGTTAGCACAACTTGGTTAGTCAAGCTATCTTTTAAACCAGTTAAACCAGTTAACACTGTTAGCACAACTCAGTTAGTTCAGTTAGAATTCTTAGGGGCTAAATCTGCCTTATCCCTAATCTAAATTCATGAAATCACAGGGACTGAATATGTAATTAACACAATTCTGATTTAGTTGACTTTTAAAAGTCAACCCGTATGTTTTTGAGCCTATTCGCAAGCCATAACCGATTTCAGTTGGGAATTATAACTGAGATACACATTCAGGTCATTAACGTTCATCATTAGGACAATTAACATCGACATTACTGTGAATTAAACTTAATAATGAGAATAAAACTCATCACCGTCGAGAACCTCTTCATCTCGATCGAATTCGATCAATTTAAGTTATCATCCCCGCAATCAACTACCTGTGCACCTAAATCGACTTCCTCAGAACTTTTTACACCATCTAATTGGGTCGGAGATGAAGCTGTGATCGCCGGAGGCCGAAACTGTCAAAGTCGGAACCCATTTACTCGATCACCTTCAATTAGACATTCATTCTGGTAATAAACCATATCCATAACTTCGTTTTCATTCTTATATGGAAAGCCCTATGGTAATTAGGGCTTAAAGCACCGAATCATTCACAAACCAATTCTAGGGTTCATCCCATATCCGATTTAATTGAAATACGGTCTAGACTTGATCTCAATGCAATTAATTCATATGGATGGCTTCGAAATCATCAAATCTTTGAAAGCCCTATGCTAATTTAAACGTATAACAACGAATTGTTCATAATCCGTAAACTAGGGTTCATGTATAAAACGTTTTGGGGCTTTTTATCTTAAACACAATCTCAATCAAATTAAATCATATCGTTGGATTCGAAATGTCATGTTTAGTAAAAGCCCTATGTTTTCGTTGAGTTTTAACATCGAATTCGATCAATTTGATTTTGGGTTCATGAACTAGGGTTTCGGTTTTTAAAAATAAAATTAACGAATCTAAATACGACGATTTTGAAATTTAACTTAACCACAGGTTCGCTATAACCCGAGTAACAAAACCCCTATACCACCTTGTTCGATCGTGGTCGAAATCGTGGGTTTTGGGATTGATTATTGGTTCGGATCGCAAAAAAAAAGGGGAAGAACACAGTGGATTGGAATATTAAAACAAATCTGATCCGGGTTCTAACGCGATGACCCTAGCGGGCGTAGTGGTTAAGGCTTTGGTGTGTGGGGGAGGAGACCCGGGTTCGATCCCTCCACCCCCCTTTTCTTTTTAAAACAAACTTAAACTATTATTTTTAATATAAAAACTTACCCCATGTTATTATAATAATATTTTATGACGTTTTAGCCTCGTATATTACCCGTATGCTCGGTTTTAAAATTATAACCTATTTCTACTCATAAAATAATATATTTTAATATATTATTTTCAAATCACAACCTAAAATGAAATAATATTTTTAGTATTACTTTAGCATCGTGACCTCAATTAAAAATAATATTTTTATATTATTTTTGTCACAATTATAAACGTTAGGAAGACGTTTAAGCTTTATAAATAATATATTTATGTATATTATTTACTCTCTTTTTATTAACTTCGGATAAAATAATATACTATTATTATTTTCAACTTGTGACTCAAAAATTATAAAGAATATATTTATATATTATTCGCACCTCGTGTATGAATCTATTGGATTATTTCAAACTATTAAATAATATAATTATTTATATCATTGACTCACGTTTTATACTCAATCAAAAATAATATATTTATTATTTTTTCACGCAAACGTTTATTAATCCTTCGAACTTAAAAATAATATATGGTATATATATTATTTTCTTAAACATTTCTGAATGACTCAAACACACAAGTATTATACATATATAATATTATTCGTAACGTTCGACATGAAATTTAGTTATTATAATTCTATTACGAAATCTATTTTCCCGTAGACGCGTTCGTCTACCCGTTAATCCTTAGAATGTTTTAAGACGTTCTAATCTTCCGTGTCGTCGTCACAAAATCCCATATGTCCCTAACTTATGTGTTTATGATTTTAAGGCATACGTAAGCTGTGCAGGCTAACATTTGAGGTTTCAAATCTCATACTTGTGTTATAATACCTACTACACAACGCAGGCGAGTTTCACGGCCCCTTTTTACCTGTTTTACTATTGGGGGAGAAACATGCTTACACACAAACGTATTTTACTTGTTTTCCTGTTGAGGAAGAAACAAACATGAACACCAACTATCATACTTTTACTTGTTTTCCCCGTGGGGGAGAAACAGGTACGCAAGCTAATATTATTTTTCCCGTCGGGGGGAGAAAACATGACGCAACTATTTGATTATGGTACTTTATATGATATCACTGTTGAGACTAAGCGTAAGACACTATCACAGAAATTCCTCATCTTATATCGGACCGTTAATATGGATCTTAGCGAGGTAATGTTTAGTAGTACTACTGGGTTTGACAAATCCCACCCGCGTTAGTCGCGCTAACTCGATTGGATATCGAACGGCTGAAATGTTAGCCTACTCACATGTGCCAGAGTTGATAGACCTGGCAGGAGGCATATAAACACAGTCAGCTTCGGTTGCGAGCGCTTTAGTAAGACATGAACATAGGTTAGCTACCTATAGATATGCATATTGAATGTACATAATCTGGCAAATACTCTCTTATTGCAAACTTGAAACCTGTGAACTCACCAACCTCGTGTTGACACTTTTTCTTACATGTTTCTCAGGTCGCTAAGGCACAGGTTGCACACTTAGGACATGCATGGGGTCCTACTGTCATATTATCCATTTCAAACATTTGAAACAGTTTACTTATTTACAATGATTGACGCCGATTGCGTGTAATTACTTTTGATTTCATATTAACGTTTACGCTTCCGCATTAACTCTGAACTTTTATGTTTTGACATTTCAAGTCCCATATAGTGTCGTTTGATGTAACTAATGACTGAGATCCTGGTGTGTCACCTTCCAAATGGTAAAACTCCGTTAGTTGAAATTGGGGGTGTGACAGATTGGTATCAGAGACATTGGTTATAGAGAACTAGGATTGCATACTAGACTATAACCTCACACATTAGTTACACGGCACATACACTTATACCTGATACATATAGCACCTATACATACATTGCAGTGCATACATGTTTATACCAGCCGTATCACCCTTCAGTTGGCGAGGGACACATCATTTGCATTGCATCATCATTCCCAATGGCGACACTCAGGGAATCACCGGAAGATCATCCACTCCCGTTCGAGGGCAGCGAGACGGAGCCTTCGGAGGAGTCACTTACATCACCATCACCTGTTGGGTATGGTGGGCTTTCTCAGGTCCATGTTATTGACGACACTCAGTACTAACGCATATCTCTTTGGGAGTTGGGATCGTCGGAGGCGAGTCCCTACTGTACCTGCCAGCAACAATACGCCGAATGAAGGCAGACCGTTGCACGCATTATTGCAGAATCCATTGACATGTAGATGTCATCACTTTCCCGAGCCATGGGCTCGCATCTTTGTTCGATATTCTGTTGAGAATAGATTGACCACAAATCTGAGAACGCATTGCTCAATGCATACTCAAACCCTATCTTGACTAAGTTGAAAGGACGGCTACCTTGCTGCTTTCTGTAACTTGTATTCTGGAAATCAGTTTCATTTTTCGAAGTCGCATTTCATGTACATGGTTGTTACATATTCTCATTTACAATCCGCTGGATTGGACTCTCGTATTATGTTTCGACTCGAGTGAATACTCGGATCAAACGATTCCTGACTACACCTCCTGATATGAGTTCTGGTTGATCAACTTATAGTTGATGACTGAGCTTTTCGATGACTTATCATATCTGACAACACTCATTAATCAGCAAGACAAACTAAAGGACATTTTGACACAGGACAGGGAAAACTAGGGTGTGCATGCAAAGCAAATTATCATTACGGGTGCACACGTAATAATAATTTGAGGTGCATGTAAGTCCTGGTGAAACCTGGTGTGTGGATAAATGGTCCTAATAAGTGATTTACAGACTTAGGTTTCCACTATCTGTAGAGACTCTCATAACCCACTCAACGATTAGTTGGTATCGTTAAACCTGTTCAATAATTGATAGACGCGACTATCAGGTTGAAAATGTTTATGGATACACTGAATTATCATCAATGGGATCCATCAATGTTATTTTCACCCATGTAAGAGTCTTAGTGATCTTACAACTCTCATTCAAACTTAATCAATAGAACCACCTAGAGTGAAACTCTAGTAGAACCTCAGAGTAAAACCACCGACTCCAACTATGTACACAGAATTTGAGGAATTCTTTCTATGCTAACGCGTTATTCCTTACACTCCTACAATAGATCCCACTTGAACTTGTTACCTCATCCTGTGACTAATCCTTAGTCTAACTTCGAATTTTACTCCAGCATATTCAATCCTGTAAACGGATTTCTTTCTTCACGAAATGATCCCGTTGATCCAATGACATTAGGGAACGAAGATTTAACCTAACCAACCATCAGTTGAACGCAATTACTTAGACATACATCCTATCTCTTATGCTACTAGAATCTATATCTCATTAGACTTTTCTTTCCTACATGTGAACCTCTTCCCTTAACCTATGCATTGGCTGACACTTGCCTTATAAGCACGGGTCTCACTAGAAGTCTCAGTATGACTTCACAAATTCCATATTAGTGTGTCGTACTCTAACTCTATTAAAAGCCAAGTATACTATTGAGATAGCAGACTGTAATATCCCGCATAGGTTGAGGGGGAGAACGATACGTTCCTTATTAGGAGGTGGATACCTTCTCTATTGAGACGCGTTTTGCCCGAGTGAGCAACTCGTCAGGTAAAAACAAAACCGTGAGTTCCTGGATGAGCAACCCATCAGGGGCAAAGTGAACAATATCTTGGTACGGTTTGCTTGGGCCGTTACTCAGAAAATCAAAACAACTCGCATTCTTGTAGATGTAATCTAGCATTGGTTAGTAATAAACTTGACATTGACCGTCTGCCAGTTACACTTGGCAGTTTCGACCTTATTGTCGGTATGAATTGGTTATCCGAGAACCAACCCGAGGCCATCTGTTGTGACAAAAATGTTTGGCTTCCTCTCCTTAGAGGGGAAATCCTTTCTGTCCAAGGCAAAAGGAGTGGTGCAGTCATTGGCATCATATCCTTCATGAAAGTACAGAAATGTCTTCGGAAAGGGGCATATGGCCATTTTGACTCTCATCGCCGATCAGCCATCTAAGGAAAAGAAGATTGACGACATTCCGATCGTTCGTGATTATCCGGAAGTATTTCCCGAAGACTTTCCTGGTCTTCCACCACATCGTCAAGTCAAATTCCAAATCGATCTAGTACCTGGAGCAGCGTCTATTGCTTGGGCACACTGTAGACTTGCACCCATTGAATTGCAAGAGCTATCCACACAACTGCAAGAGTTGTTGGATAAAGGTTTCATTAGACCTAGCTCATCGCCATGGGGAGCTCCGGTCCTATTTGTCAAGAAGAAGGACAGGACCTTCTGCATGTGCATCGACTACCGTGAACTTAATAAAGTAACCAACAAGGACCGTTATCCTTTACCCCGCATCGATGATTTGTTTGATCAACTCTATGGATCAAGTTTCTATTCCAAGATAGATCTTAGATCCGGTTATCATCAGTTGAAAGTCCGAGACGAAGACATCTCAAAAACGGCTTTCTGAACTAGGTATGGTCACTGCGAATTCATGGTCAGGCCATTTAGATTGACCAGTGCAACCACGGTATTCATGGACCTCATGAACCGTATGTGTAAACCCTACCTCGATTAGTTCGTCATCGTTTTCATTGATGACATCCTCATCTATTATAAGAACAAGGAAGAACATGAGGAGCACCTACGCTTAATCCTTGAATTGCTGAAACAAGAGCGAATTCTGGATTCGTGAAGATTCAACTTCTAGGACATGTTGTCAATGAGAAAGGGATACATGTCGATCCACCCAAAATAGAAGCCATCAAGAATTGGGCAGCACCGACGACTCCGACTGAGGTGCGACAATTTCTGGGATTGGCTGGTTATTACCGTCGTTTTATCGAAGGATTTTCAAAGATTGCACAACCTCTCACAGCCCTAACCCAAAAGAGTAAACCTTATAACTGGGGTGATACTCAGGAATCAGCATTCTAACTTCTGAAGTAGAAACTTTACAGTGCACCAATCCTATCTCTTCCAGAGAGAATGGACGAATTTGTGGTATACTATGATGCATTTATTCAAGGTCTCGGTTGTGTTCTGATGCAACGCGAGAAGGTTATCGCATACGCTTCACGACAACTAAAGGTCCACGAGAGAAACTACACCACTCATGACTTAGAGTTGGGAGCCGTAGTCTTCGCTCTTAAGATATGGAGACATTACTTGTACGGTACCAAATGCACCATCTACACTGATCACAAGAGTCTCCAGCACATCTTCAAGCAGAAAGAGTTGAACATGCGACAACGTCATTGGGTCAAACTCTTAAACGATTATGACCGTGCGATCCGATATCACCCGGGTAAAGCTAACGTTGTAGCTGATGCCTAAGTCAAAAGGAAACGAAACCTAAACGAGTTCGAGCATTACAACTTACTATTCACCCCGGACTACCTGACAAAATCCGTAGTGCTCAACTCGAAGCCCTAAAAGAAGAAAATCTACCGCTGGAAGGTACACGCGGTCTGGAAGCACAGCTTGAAGTCAAATCAGATGGCATTCGCTACCTTGCAGAGCGAATATGGGTTCCAGTGTATAGGAACTTAAGAGGACTGGTTATGGATGAAGCTCACAAATCTGGATATTCTATTCGTCCAGGTTCCGACAAGGTGTACCATGACCTAAAGGTGCTATATTGGTGGCCAAAGATGAAGGCTGATATAGCCACCTATGTGAGCAAGTGCCTGACTTGCGCAAAGGTCAAAGTTGAATATCAAAAGCCTTCCGGTCTACTCCAGCAACCGGAGATTCCCATGTGGAAATGGGAATAAATATCCATGGACTTTATCACAAAATCGCCACGAACTCCTACCGGATGTGATACGATTTGGGTAATCGTTGATCGTTTAACAAAGTCCGCTCACTTCTTAGCAATCAAGGAAACTGACAAGATGGATAAGCTTACTCTTACTTACTTGAAAGAAGTGGTCTCTCGGCACGGGGTGCCAATCTCTATCATTTCGGATCGTGATGCACGATTCACCTCTCGTTTCTGGCAATCGTTACATAAAGCTTTAGGCACGCGTCTAGATATGAGCACAGCATACCATCCTCAAATGGATGGCCAAACAGAACGTACTATCCAAACTCTGGAGGACATGCTACGGACTTGTGTGATTGATTTCGGTAACACTTGGGAATCTCACCTACCGTTGGTGGAGTTCTCCTACAAAAACAGCTATCACACTAGCATCAAGGCAGCTCCATTTGAAGCACTTTATGGACGGAAATGTCGTTCTCCCATTTGTTGGACCGAGGTTGGGGATAGCCAACTCACATGTCCTGAACTTGTATTTGAAACTTCCGAAAAGATAGTTCAAATTAGAAACCGTATGGCGGCAGCTCGTGATCGTCAAAAGAGCTATGCCGACAAGCGTCGTAAACCTTTGGAGTTTCAAATAGGTGACATGGTCTTACTCAAAGTCTCACCTTGGAAATGTGTCATTCGTTTCGGGAAACGAGGAAAGCTGAATCCTCTTTATGTTGGACCATTCAAAATAAGGAAGAGGATCGGACCAGTCGCGTATCAACTGGACCTACCTGAAAGACTTAGTGGTGTGCACAACGTCTTTCACATCTCAAATTTAAAGAAATGTCTGGCAGACGAATCACTCGTAGTTCCTCTTGAGGAACTACACGTTGATGAACAGTTACGTTTCATCGAAGAACCTGTGGAAATTATGGATAGGGAAGTCAAATCGTTAAAGCACAGTAAAATCCCTATTGTTAGAGTCCGTTGGAACTCCAAACGCGGACCGGAATTCACTTGGGAGCGCGAGGATCAGATGATGCGCAAATATCCTAGTCTGTTCAAGCACTCCGCGTCAAATTCTTAAGGTACTATTTAATTTTCGGGATGAAAATTCTTTCAACTAGGGGATGATGTGATATCCCGGGAATTTTTTTTTATTTTTATTTAATTTTCGGGACGAAAATTCTTTCAACTAGGGGATGATGTGACAATCCGGACTTTCGAGTTAACTCTGTTAGCACAACTTGGTTAGTCAAGCTATCTTTTAAACCAGTTAAACCAGTTAACACTGTTAGCACAACTCAGTTAGTTCAGTTAGAATTCTTAGGGGCTAAATCTGCCTTATCCCTAATCTAAATTCATGAAATCACAGGGACTGAATATGTAATTAACACAATTCTGATTTAGTTGACTTTTAAAAGTCAACCCGTATGTTTTTGAGCCTATTCGCAAGCCATAACCGATTTCAGTTGGGAATTATAACTGAGATACACATTCAGGTCATTAACGTTCATCATTAGGACAATTAACATCGACATTACTGCGAATTCAACCTAATAATGAGAATAAAACTCATCACTGTCGAGAACCTCTTCATCTCGATCGAATTCGATCAATTTAAGTTATCATCCCCACAATCAACTACCTGCGCACCTAAATCGACTTCCTCAGAACTTTTTACACCATCTAATTGGGTCGGAGATGAAGCTGTGATCGCCGGAGCCCGAAACTGTCAAAGTCGGAACCCATTTACTCGATCACCTTCAATTAGACATTCATTCTGGTAATAAACCATATCCATAACTTTGTTTTCATTCTTATATGGAAAGCCCAATGGTAATTAGGGCTTAAAACACCGAATCAATCACAAACCAATTCTAGGGTTCATCCCATATCCGATTTAATTGAAATACGGTCTAGACTTGATCTTAATGCAATTAATTCATATGGATGGCTTCGAAATCATCAAATCTTTGAAAGCCCTATGCTAATTTAAACGTATAACATCGAATTGTTCATAATCTGTAAACTAGGGTTCATGTATAAAACGTTTTGGGGCTTTTTATCTTAAACACAATCTCAATCAAATTAAATCATATCATTGGATTCGAAATGTCATGTTTAGTAAAAGCCCTATGTTTTCGTTGAGTTTTAACATCGAATTCGATAAATTTGATTTTGGGTTCATGAACTAGGGTTTCGGTTTTTAAAAATAAAATTAACAAATCTAAATACGACGATTTTGAAATTTAACTTAACCACAGGTTCGCTATAACCCGAGTAACAAAACCCCTATACCACCTTGTTCGATTGTGGTCGAAATCGTGGGTTTTGGGATTGATTATTGGTTCGGATCGCAAAAAAAAGGGGGAAGAACACAGTGGATTGGAAGATTAAAACAAATCTGATCCGGGTTCTAACGCGATGACCCTAGCGGGCGTAGTGGTTAAGGCTTTGGTGTGTGGGGGAGGAGACCCGGGTTCGATCCCTCCACCCCCCTTTTCTTTTTAAAACAAATTTAAACTATTATTTTTAATATAAAAACTTACCCCATGTTATTATAATAATATTTTATGACGTTTTAGCCTCGTATATTACCCGTATGCTCGGTTTTAAAATTATAACCTATTTCTACTCATAAAATAATATATTTTTATATATTATTTTCAAATCACAACCTAAAATGAAATAATATTTTTAGTATTACTTTAGCATCGTGACCTCAATAAAAAATAATATTTTTATATTATTTTTGCCACAATTATAAACGTTACGAAGACGTTTAAGCTTTATAAATAATATATTTATGTATATTATTTACTCTCTTTTTATTAACTTCGGATAAAATAATATACTATTATTATTTTCAACTTGTGACTCAAAAATTATAAAGAATATATTTATATATTATTCGCACCTCGTGTATGAACCTATTGGATTATTTCAAACTATTAAATAATATAATTACTTATATCATTGACCCACGTTTTATACTCAATCAAAAATAATATATTTATTATTTTTCCACGCAAACGTTTATTAATCTTTCGAACTTAAAAATAATATATGGTATATATATTATTTTCTTAAACATTTCTGAATGACCCAAACACACAAGTATTATACATATATAATATTATTCGTAACGTTCGACACGAAATTTAGTTATTCTAATTCTATTACGAAATCTATTTTCCCGTAGACGCGTTCGTCTACCCGTTAATCCTTAGAATGTTTTAAGACGTTCTAATCTTCCGTGTCGTCGTCACAAAATCCCATATGTCCCTAACTTATGTGTTTATGATTCTAGGGCATACGTAAGCCGTGCAGACTAACATTTGAGGTTTCAAATCTCATACTTGTGTTATAATATCTACTACGCAACGCAGGTGAGTTTCACGGCCCCTTTTTACCTGTTTTACTATTGGGGGAGAAACATGCTTACACACAAACGTATTTTACTTGTTTTCCTGTTGAGGAAGAAACAAACATGAACACCAACTATCATACTTTTACTTGTTTTCCCCGTGGGGGAGAAACAGGTACGCAAGCAAATATTATTTTTCTCGTCGGGGGAGAAAACATGACCCAACTATTTGATTATGGTACTTTATATGATATCACTGTTGAGACTAAGCGTAAGACACTATCACAGAAATTCCTCATCTTATATCGGACCGTTAATATGGATCTTAGCGAGGTAATGTTTAGTAGTACTACTGGGTTTGACAAATCCCACCCGCGTTAGTCGCGCTAACTCGATTGGATATCGAACGGCTGAAATGTTAGCCTACTCACATGTGCCAGAGTTGATAGACCTGGCAGGAGGCATATAAGCACAGTCAGCTTCGGTTGCGAGCGCTTTAGTAAGACGTGAACATAGGTTAGCTACCTATAGATATGCATATTGAATGTACATAATCTGGCAAATACTCTCTTATTGCAAACTTGAAACCTGTGAACTCACCAACCTCGTGTTGACACTTTTTCTTACATATTTCTCAGGTCGCTAAGGCACAGGTTACACACTTAGGACATGCATGGGGTCCTACTGTCATATTATCCATTTCAAACATTTGAAACAGTTTACTTATTTACAATGATTGACGCCGATTGCGTGTAATTACTTTTGATTTCATATTAACAGTTTACTTATTTACATTGATTGACGTCAAAAAGAAAACAGTAATATAGCAATTATTTTGCTAGCTTTTCTAAAAGTAAATAGTATCTGGCCATTATTATGCCAGAATGCATAATTTTATCTTCCACTCCACCTATTATTGGAGTATGCTTTTGTAAGAACGTGCTGTGGGGCCTATTGTGGTCCTTTGCCTTTGAGCTTCCCTGAAGATTCTTCTTTTGAGGCTTTATAGGCCAAGAATTCCTTATAAAGGATATTATCTGGTTGTGAAGAAGATCCAGATGATGAAGCGATGTTTTTAGCTATAAGCTTTCGGCTTCCAATTTGGGATATAACCCTTGGATTTTGATTACCTCTTCCTCTATAAGAGGATCTTCCTCTTCCTCTTCTTCCTTGTTCCCAAGGAATCATTTCTGAAAAAGTCATCCACATGATAATATTATATTTTTCTGATTTAAAGAACAAATTATTTCTTTGAAATAAGAAATTCTTATTTTAGTATTATAAATTACCCTATTATTGGTTCTAGAAGTCAAATATGAGTAATTCTCATGGATTCTATTTAGATATTCTTCTTCTCGTATAAGTTGAAGAGTACGCCCTTCAATTTCTTCTTGAATTTCAAGAAGAGCCTTCTTTAATTGTCCTTTTGAATGAGCTATTAATTTAAGTATTCTCTGGTAAGAAAATCAGGAAGACTATTGTTACTACCTTTTTTATAAATAATTTCAAAATAAAAAGGGGCTAAATGAGTATACCATCTAGCAAACATTTGTTTTGAAACATCATGTTTGAAGTCTTTAGCGAACATAAATTTAGCCGCTTGGCAATCTGTTTTTATAATAAACTTTTGATTGTATAAATCATCCTGAAATTTTAAAACACATTTTACTATTGCTAGAATCTCTTTTGTAATAGTAGCATAGTTCTTCTGGCTATTATTTCATTTTCCTGAATGGAATCTTACCAGACTTTCTTGTTTATTTATTGGTGAAATTTGTTTCAAGATTCCACCATAGCCTATATTAGAGGCATCTGTTTCAATAATTTTTTCCCAATCTGGGTTGGTTATCATTAAGCAAGGAAGATTTTGAACCTTTTGCTTAATTTTTCGAATAGCCTTAGTATGATTTTCTAACCAAGGCTGAGGATTCTTTTTTAACCTATCATATAAAATGGCAGTATCCTCTGCTAGATTTTTATAATAGGGAAGAATATAATTTAAACTTTCTAAGAATCTTTGAAGTTGAGTTTTGTCATAAATTTCATCTGGAAATTTTGGCCAAAATTCAATACTTCTGTTGATAGGAATAATATTTTCTGTTTCAATATTATGACCAAAAAATCTTATTTTAGTTTGAAAAAGCATCATTTTTTGTCTGGAAATGACTAAACTGTTTTTTATAATTATATTCTTGAATATATCAAGATGTTTAAAATGAGTTTCAATATCTTTAGAAAATACAAGGATATCATCTATGTAGACTATTATGAAGTCACTAAACGGAATAAAGATATCATTCATAATATTTTGGAATTCTGACTAGGCATTTTTCAACCCAAAAGGCATAACGTTCCATTCATAATGGCCCGTAGGTACTGCAAAAACAGTTTTATACATATATTTTTCATTTATCTGAATTTGCCAGTATCCAGATTTCAAGTCAATTTTTGAAAATATTATGGCATTATATAATTTATCTAATAAATCTTTTTTATTAGGTATAGGATACCTAATCCATTTTAAATTTTTATTTAGAGGTTTGTAGTTTATAACTAATCTAGGAATACCTCTTTTTTTCTCAGAATGTTTATTAACATAAAAAGCAGTACAAGACCAAGGGGATTTTGATCTCCTGATTAAGTTTTTGTCAAGAAGAGATTTGATCTCTTGTTTGCATAATTCCATATATTCGGAATTCATCTGACAAGGTCTAGCCTTAGTAGTGATTTTACTATCATTAAAATCATCTTCATAGGGGAGAGAAACAATATGTTTCTTTCTACCTCAAAAGGCATTTGGATGATCATTACATATTTGTAACGTAAATTGATTATTAATTATTTTGATCTTATCCTGTAATTTCGGATTATTTATTCTGTCCTGAATATTTAAAGAAAATATTTCTTTTTGTAGGAAATCAATTTGATTTATTTTTGCTTGTAAAAGAGATTCTTTTACATTATTAAAGTCATAGAAAAAGGATTTGTAATAAATGAAAAATATATTTCTTTATTCTGGAAAAATACAGTTATCCCTTTATTATCAATATTTTTTAAATGAAATATTTTATTTAGAAAAAGGGTTCCAAGTATAACTTGACTAGTAAGATTTTTAACTAGAATAAAACTAGTAGGAATACAGGTTTCATTGTGACAAATATGAACCTGCGGTATTTTATATTCAATTTTTAATTTTTCTCCTCCCGCAGAACTTAAGTTATGGGAGGTTTTATGAAAGTATCTAGTTGGAATAATTCCTTCCTGGATACAGTTTAGATCAGCACCACTATCAACTAGTGCTGTAACAGTTATGAAAAAACTATCTTCTATGAGAAGTTTTATTTTAATATTCCATTTTTGTGTAGTTATAATATCTACAATATTTTCTAAAAATCCTCCTTGACTATTATGAGAGATTTCTTCGGAGGTTTTATTCTGAGGAATCTCAAGCTTAAAAATTCTTTCTTCTAGGTTCCTATTATCCTTTTGAAGAATTTTGATATCAACTTTTAGGTTATTAATTTCAAATTTTAAATCATGTGTATTAACAGGTCTAGAAGTTTGATTTCTATGAGCTAGTTGTCTTTTTAATTCAACTAGAGAAAAAAGGTTTTAAATCCTGTTGAGGATTATTTGAGGAAGAAGCTTCCTCATTCCTTTGTTGATTTAGGTATTCAGAAATCAAATTTTCTTTTATTTGAGGATCAGTTATGACTTTTAAGAGATCTAAAATCTCGTTGCTTAAAACATTAATTTCTATATTTTGGAATTGAGAAATAATTTGATAAAGTTTTTCTTCTGGCATTTTCGAAGGGTTTTTGCAGCAATCTTTTTTACAGTTTGCTGGTCAATGATCTTTCTCTGATTCAGAGGAATCAAAACTTTCATTTTTAAAATATTAGATTTTCTTCTTCTGAGGAAGATTGCTCAGAATCAGTTTTTTCAAAACTGTCATGTAATAAGACTTCATTAATCTTATCTCTTAATTCTCTATCTTCAATTTTGTTCAGTTTCTTTCGAACCCAACAAGTTTTTGCTTTATGGCCTAATTTGCCACATTTTCTACACTTTATAATTTTTTTAAAATCATTAGGAAATTCTTTTATTTCCTTATCTTTTTTTCTCTTATAAGGTTTTTCTTCTTTCCTATATTTTTTTCTTTTATGATATTTCTTTGGAGAAGAATTTTTTTTCCTAGTTTCCATAGTCTTATCAGCCTTATTTTCTATGCCAAATTGACCACATAAATCTCCTAATTGTTTTTTCTCATTTAGGGAATGTTTCTTAATCTGTTGATTAAGTTTTATCTCATTCCATAGGCTTATACCTTCCTGAACACATGTGACTATGAGTTTACCATAAGTATAATTGTCATAATTTATGACTCCATCTATCCTTAATTTGCTCTTTATTCTTTCAGCAAATAAATGAGGAAGCCCATCTATAAATTTTGATTTCCAATGAGAACTATTAGCCTCGGGGAGTTCCATGACTCTACATAAGAAGGTATCCTTATACCAACTAAAGGATGTCAGAGTTCTTCATCTTAAATTCTGGAGAAGAGTTCTAAAATTTCAGAATCTTCAGACTATCTTCCAGTAAAGTGTTCTATAATATTTACTATTAGGGTGTATACAACATTACTTTCAGTATTGCTGGTACTAGCGCCTTCTTCTTGTTTAACGCAATTAAGGATTTTATCCTTATCTGGTTGGGATAAATAATTGTCCCACCAACCTTTTAGTTGGCCAGTAAAACCTGATATTATCATGTTAGCTATGTTTTTACTGAGTTATTATTATTTTTGCAAATTGTACTATACATAAGAATTCTATGGACAATATTATATATCTGTCCTTCTGATTGACCGTCTATGTTCCATTCATAGATCATTTCCCCACTATAAGAGTTATTTACTATATACTCTTATTCTTCTATAAGGACATCTTGTGGGGTAGGTCTAGGATAATTGTATTTTCTCTGAGTAAGCTTATCTGCCCATTTAGAAAGTTTGGAGATTTGATCCCTAATTTCCTCTTGGTAATTTTCTTCAGAGAAATCTGTTAGAGTACTTATCTTAAGACTCTTTAGAGCGCTCATTGTCTCATTTAAAGTTGCTACAAGACTATCCTTAGATTTTAATTTAAAATTTGTGACTTCCGGAGGAAGTTGTATACTAGGAGTAGCAATTTTTTCTTGAAGAAAAGCTGTTTTGGCAGATATACTTTTTTCTTTTAAGTAGGATATTATCCTATCCATTTTAGCAGACAAATCCTGGATTTGTTCCCCTAGGATTATTAAATATAAATTTGTATAATTCTGCTGTTTAATTAAATCATTTATATAAGAAATCGTGATCGGTAAGATATCTCCTTCTAACAATTTTTGAAAGGTTTGATAATATCTTACTTCATTATCATTTTCAATTTTAAAATATTGAGTAGGAGGAAAAACATTAGAGATTAATTTTTCTCCTTTAATAATGACCTCTCTTTCAATAACGGAAATAATACTTCCCGTGTATTTTTCTATAAACCAAAGAATAAATGATATAATCTCATTTTTTATAATTAAATCTTTATAATATTCTTCTTTAAAGAAGTTTACATCGTCTTCTTTAAAATTATTAAAAAACAAATTTCTAAATAATTCCCATTTTGGTAATTGAAATTCTTTATTAATTGCTTTTCTAACCGGAGATCCCGGATTAAAATCTATTTTTTCTTTAAAATCCATTAAACAAATTCGACTTCTGATTCGGTTAATTCCGGATCTACTTGGACTCCTTCGACTATATTGTTAGGATTTATCCTTAATCTATTAAATGTTTCTGTTGTAGGGAAAGTTTCCCTAACTCTTGAAGTTGAAGCTCTAGAAGGGCTTTTAACAGTATATCCCAGATGAGATATATGTTGTCGAGAGGACAGAGACCTAGAAGATAAAGTTCTAGGTATAGAAGAAGTATTTCTAATCTGTTCAAATTGGATTTGGACAGTTCCTTCTTCAGATTATATAATTTCTAAAGGGTTATTATCAACATATTATTGAGATGTTGTAGCCTTATCAAGGATCCAATTTTCTGAAAAGTTAATTTCTTCCCATTTTATCTTTCTTCTGGTAGTTATATTAGACTTACCAAAATTAGTTTCTATTACTATTGTTTCATTTAATGGTTTATCTACCATTCTACACTAAGGATTTAAAGTGTATAAAGTTTATAATATATTCTATAACAGATATAGATAACCTCTGAACCTGGAGCATAGTTATAACCATGAGTTTTAACGTTTAAAGTTAAAGCGTCTGATATATTAACATCTGATAAAGATAATTGTAAATTTGGATAAACATTAAAATAGAATGGTCCATGAGCCAGACTAGTTTGGACAATCCCTATTAGAGATTGTTTCCAGTCAAGATTTCTAGCATCTCTTAGAGCTGCTACAAAACTTTCTGGAAGACCTTCTAGGGTCAAAGGTTTGAAAGCTATTTGCACTAAACCTATATGAAGGAATTTATAATCCTTTTTATATTTATTTAAATCTTTATTTGACAATAGTTTAATGACCATGTCTTCTTTATTTAAAGAAAATGTTTCTTCAGTTGTTTTTACAACTTGTTTTAATCTCAATTTTTCAAAAGTTCATAATTTATAAATTAGTTTATGTTCCATTTTTGGAATAGTCCATTTATTTAATAAATCAAGATTATGAGGAATTTCATATTCCTCTTCAATACTATTTTTAACAGTATCATTGCTCTTCAGAATATTCATTTTGAATGAATATGAGTAAGTGTTAATCTGCACAGTCAAACTTGAACAAACTTTTTATTTTAAGAGCACTTGGCTCTGATACCATTTCTACAAGATCTTTTACAAAACTTAAAATAAACAAAACTTAAAATAAGTACAAAACTTAAAATAAGTACAAAACTTAAAATAAGTTATAGTATAAGATTAAAAATTAAAAACATTTAAAAATTTTAGACCATAGGATATTTTACAAGTATAGGGTATCATTCTAAGATGAGGTTAGTAAATGTCAGACCATAAAAAGTCTTTGCGCCCATCCTGGCATTAGCGGCTACAAGGTCCCCAAGAATTCAACCACCACCTTATAATTCTACTCTGTCCTTAACCTGTTTAAACTCTATTTAAAAACATTTTCAATTTTTTACTTATATATATATATATATATATATATATATATAGTGTTGAGTTCATGAGAAAACTTCTTTTCGTGAGAAAACTCACGAAAACCAACCCAAACGAACTCCGATTAAACTCATTTCGGCGGCGTTACAACCGGCTCGTCAAACTCGATCTAAAGCCTAAAGCTAAACTCTAAAGCTAAACTCTAAAATCTAAAACCTAAAAGCAAAACCCCACCCCCAAAAACCTAAAACCCCCACCCCCAAAAAACCTAACCCCCCCACACACCCACCCCCCAAAAACCTAAACGCCGAGCTGGTTCCAACGCTGCTAAAATGAGTTCATTCGGAGTTCGTTTGGGTCGGTTTTTTCGAGTTTCACACGAACAAAGAGTTTTCTCACGAGGTTCAAATACTAACCAATATTTATGTGATAACTATGATAACCACTCTCAAACATAGTGTTACGTATATTCAACAATTATCATTTTGTTAGTATTACATATACGTAAACACTATGTGTCACGTATATGTAACATTATTTGGTACGTATATGTAAGACTTATCATTTCCGTATTTATGTTCACGATACTTAAATACTCTTTTAAAAATTAAAAGAAAAAATAATTTATAAATTATGTGATTGTTTGATAGTGGTTAGCACGGTTATCACATAAAAATTGGTTAGTATTTGAACCCTTCCATATATATATATACATATATATAGGAGAGGGATCAAGAGAAAACCACAAAGTTAGGCGAAAACCACTAAAACAATGTGTAATACTATAGGTTATGTATACGTAACCGCATTATTTTTATTTTCTGTTTACGTATATGTAACACTATGGGTTACGTATACGTAAGCCAATATTTAAATGATTTTTTGGTAAAAAATTGTAATATTACATTGATACTCTTATAAAATAAAATAAAAAATAATTATTATTATATTATTGGTTAAAATTGGTTTTTTAGTGGTTTTTTCGGTTTTCGCCTAGAAACACTCTCTATCTAGAAACACTCTCTCTCTACAATCATCTTTCACTTTCTTTCTCTAGAAACACTCTCTCTCTATAAAAATGGTGAATGTTGGGGAATGGGGGCTGCCATGTAACTGACTAAAGTTTAGTAAGGTTATTATGGGCCAAGCCCATGATTCCATGAGCCCATCCCATCCTCCTTCTCCTTCTTTCTTTCATACGGCTCGTCCCTCAGCCCATTACGAGAGTCGATTTTTCGATATGTTACAAGTCGAATAGTTGTGGGTACGACTCCTTCATTTCATCCTCCTTTTCCCGAGTGGCTTCCGAACTCCGTCAGTGTTTCCACTGTACCTTTACCAACCGTATCACTTTACTTCGTAGTTGTTTCTACTTCGTATCCACAATGGCCATAGGCTCTTCCATATAGTTTAGACGGTTATTAACCTCGATGTCTAATAGCGGCGCGTGGGCTGTGTCGTCCACCAAGAACTTTCGCAAGTACGACACGTGGAAAGTAGGATGAATCCCACTTAGCTTATCAGGTAGATCTAGTCTAAACGCCACTTCCCTTACCTATGCTAGGATTTTAAATGGTCCGACAAACCTCGGACTTAGTTTTCCTCCATTATGAAAACGGATTATTCCCTTCGAAGGAGATACTTTGAGTAACACGAGATCTCCGACCTGGAATTCGAGGGACCTCCATCTCCGATCAGCGTAAGACTTCTATCTCTCTTGCGCAGCTTTCATTCTTGCCTTAATCTAATCAAACTTATCAAATGTAGTCTTGATAACTTCCAAACTCCCAAATTCCTTCTGACCAATTTCTCCCCAACATAGCGGAGTCCTACATCGCCTCCCATACAACATCTCGAATGGCAGTATGCCTATAGTCGAGTGATAACTGTTGTTGTAAGAGAACTCTGCTAGGGGTAGATGATTGTCCCAACTACCACCGAAGTCGTTGATACAGGCACGGAGCATGTCCTCCAGGGTCTGGATGGTCCTTTCGGACTGATCATCCGTTTGAGGATGATATGCCGTGCTTATGTTCAGTCTAGTACCCATCGCTCCATGAAACTTCTTCCAAAATCGTGACGTAAACCGCGTATCCCTGTCCTAGAAAATGGACACCGACAGCCCATGGCAAGCTACAACTTCATTTATGAACACCTTTGCCAATTGTTCAGATGAAAACTTTTCGTGAATCGACAGAAAGTGAGTGCTCTTCGTCAGTTGGTCCACAATCACCCAGATGGTGTCAAAACCTTTAGCTGTGCGAGGTAGCTTGGTGATGAATTCCATCGTGATGTGTTCCCATTTCCACTACGATATCTCCAAAGGTTGGATCTTACAACAGGGCTTCTGGTGTTCGGCCTTTACGTGCAAACAAGTCAGGCACTTGCTTACATTAGAGGTTACATCGTTCTTCAGGACCGGCCACCAGTAATCCTTCTTTAAGTCTTGATACATTTTTGTGGTGCCTGGATGTATAGAATAACAAGACTTATGGGATTCGTCGAGGATCTTAGCCCTAAGTTCGCCTTCCTTGGGTATCCAGATACAGCCAAACTGAGTCCGCACACCGAGGGTGCTTGTGACACCCAGCATTTCAGGTCAATATCCATATTACATAAATGCACGTTCATACTTTTTATTTCCTGATATTTTATTTTGACTAAGTAAAGTCAAGAAGTCTAGCAAAGGAGTTTATTCCAAGTCTAGTAAATCTTAAAGAATTACTAGAAAAAGTAAACAGTATAACCCGACTAAATACGAACGTTAATGGTTAAATAAAATAACCAGAAAGATATATATATATATATATATATATTACACAAAATTCACGTTGAACTAAGATTTTAATATTCTCTTCAACGAGCCATAAACTGGTTAAAATTATAATACCGTGAAGAATCTAAACCGAATTAAATTACCCCTTTAAAACTCTAATTGATACTAATGCCATTAATAAATTAACACTTAAATCTAATTATTTGATTTAATTAACTCTAAACCCAATCATCATATTGGCAGAGACAAGTGTGTTTTCCCCCTCAATTTCCTTGACTTTCTCGACCAAACTTCAGAGAATGACCATACCTCATGCCTTCGAAATTCAAGTAAAACCATACCTCCTCAGTCGAATTCTCACAATCCTTTCATACTTCTCATTTTCTTACGGTAATTTCCCCTTTTTCCTTCAAGTCGAAGTCCAGTTTAAAGCAAAATCCACCATATTTTGGTGCTATAAAAAGAGTTCCAAGTATTTTTCTCAAGAATCAAGCTAAGGAGTTCAAGAGCATTCTCTGTTTCTCTCAAAAATCTCCATCTCTGATCAGAGATAAAAACTCGATACCATCCATATTATTGCTTTAAAACCGTAGCTAAACATACAAATCGTTCAAATGCAAATAAGATAACAAGAAAAGTGTGTCAAATTCAAGATTTAAAACATAAAAATATACAGGACTGATTCTGTCAATCAAAGTTCAGTAATCGAAACTAGGAGTTTCGATACCTGTTATTCAATCGAAACTGGGAGTTTCGATACCTGTGTTCAATCGAAACTAGGAGTTTCGATATCTGTGTTCAATCGAAACTAAGAAAGTTTCGATACCTATTACCTAATCGAAACTAGGTAGTTTCGATACAAATTCTGCCAATCGAAACTAGGTAGTTTCGATTCCCAATTTACTCAATCGAAACTAAGTAGTTTCGACATCTGTTCTGTTTAATCGAAACTAAGAAAGTTTCGATACCTGTTCATCAGCCCCATTGGGCAGTAACTTAGAACTATTTTGTAACGAAACAAGTGTTGGAAAAACTAAAAAGATATTTAAAACAAAAGCAATCAGATCTGCTAAGTCGGGTGAACAACTTGCGTTTAAGACGAGTAGTCTTAACGTGTATGTTATCCTTGTGTAATTAGGATACGGATAGGCGAGTCTGCAGTTATTCAAATATTTGCTAGCATTCATACTGTCGAGGCGAGTTTCACTAATCCCCTTTTTCTAAAGTTTTGAAATGATTTGGGGGTGGAAACATACTTGTAAAAGACTATTTTCGTATGTAAATGAATGAAACTAATGATCTGACCGTATGTGTGTATTGAGGGAAAAGTAAAGCGCTTAAAGTTCTCTGAATAAATTAGTAACCATTAGCTATGGATTTAGCCCGGGATTATATGAGTAGTACTATTGTGGGTGACGCCTCCGGTCATGGTTAGTCGCGCTAACCAGGGGTCCAAATGGCCGAATGACCGCATATTATCTTACTCGCAGAAAGGCAAGGGGAGGCACATAATGTTGGGGTTTGGTTACGGTCTCGTACATTACAGACTATTTTGTATTCCTTGCAAGCTTACAAATGGGGTCAATAGATCGGATTAGTATTCATATTCATTGGTAATACATATAAAAGAGTTCTGATCAGGTTAAAGTGATCAGGTTTTAAACAAAAGAGTTCTGATCAGGTTAAAGTGATCAGGTTTTAAAAAAAGAGTTCTGATCAGGTTAAAGTGATCAGGTTTTAAACAAAAGAGTTCTGATCAGGTTAAAGTGATCAGGTTTTAAACAAAAGAGTTCTGATCAGGTTAAAGTGATCAGGTTTTAAACAAAAGAGTTCTGATCAGGTTAAAGTGTTCAGGTTTTAAACAAAAGAGTTCTGATCAGGTTAAAGTGATCAGGTTTTAAACAAAAGAGTTCTGATCAGGTTAAAGTGATCAGGTTTAACAAGGAGTTTTGATCGGAAAATGATCAGATTTAAACATTGGGTTTATGATAACTCTTTATAATAACTTGTGAACTCACCAACCTCGTGTTTACAGTTTTAAGTATGTTTTCAGGAAATTGAACGTGGCCATCAGGTTAGCAATGTAGGATACATGCATGCACGTGGATACGGTTTTCAGGAGGATTTCTCTTGTATAACTCATGGTCTTGAGTCATATTTTCGAAATCTTAAACTTTTGTAAACTCAAGTTAATATTTTATGATGTAAATATTTTAAACTCGATTATGTATCCAATTACGTGTATGTGTTTGCGGTAATCATATGCTTTGGAAACAAGTGAACGTCGCACCTCGCGTTTCCGCCTTGGCGGGGTGTGACAGAACTTGGTATCAGAGCCATTGATTATAGCGAACTAGGTGTCTAAAATGGAACCTAGTCTATAATTTGAATGACTCACTAAAATGTTTTCATTGCATAAGCATTGCATAACCAGTCATCATGTCATGTGGATATTTTAGTCACAAGCATGTCGTCACATTCACACTCTGACCCTGAATCCAACGAGGAACTTCCCGCCACAAGCCCCAAAAATTGAGTACAAGTTCGCAGCTCCACACCACCCAATGTCGCCCTGGGAGAACCGCCTATCGTCTACTGAAAGAAAAGCGGAGGACCAGTTAAGGTGCAAAGTGCTAGGAAAAAGGTTCGACTTCCACGCAAAAGGACTCTAGCAGCCCGTGACCCGGAAAACTTGGAGATTGATGAGGAACCACCTAGGCAACGACCCTGTTACCACCCTACGGTGGGGACTATCCGTTGGATGCCCCGTACCCTGGCACGATGTAGGGAGATGGAGAGCATTCCCTCTACCTTTGAGCTCGGAGAATCCTCCAACTCTTCAACACCCTTACCCCACATCGGGGAAGCTATGGAGCTCACAGTGCCTACATTAGTAGCACGAGTTCGTACGCATGAGGAGCGTCTTGATGATCTCCTAGATGATATTCGGGCACATGGGGATGCATCCACGCGCTTACGTCAAGGGCTCGGATCTCGAGTACAGACTCTGGAGGACAACACCCGAGACATACAAGGTGCCACTGACTACCTCGAGTTGAGAGCTGATATGGACTGGCAGTTCACTCTCACGATCCGAGACATGGTGGAGGCGCTGGAAGAGAGGACTTTGGCTGCAGAATTTGTGGCAAGAACTAGCTTTGTCATGGCAGGACTTGCCATGATGATTGGGTTGTACTCCCACTTCTTCTTTTAAACCTATTATGGGCGGGTTGTGCCCATAGCACATTATGTAGTTTAAAACTTTAGTATTGATGTGGTCATGAGAACCCATCCCTCTTTGTATCCTTGTCTTTTGGGAACAATGTACTATGTATGTTTTAACTATGTATGTGATGGTTTATGTTGTAATGATGGTTGTTTACGTTTGATGTTGTTGTATCCCTATGTCATGATCTATCATTATTGTTATATAATGTTGTTTCTTTTTAATTGATATGTTAGAAAGAACGTCATGGCACCTAAGCGTGGGACACCCCGTAAAACTACTGGTGACAACAACGAGACAATTTCCCCAAACATAGAACAACTCATAGCACAGCGAGTAGCTGCCGCCATAGAGCAGTATGAAGCAAATCGAAATAATGGTGGAGGAAACGGCAGCGGCACCGGCGGAGGAGGTGCAGGAGGTGCAGGAGGTAGCGGTACAGCAGGAGGTTCCGGAGGTAACAAAAATAAATAAGCCATAACACATAGTCATGATCCGAATTAATGACGTTATGACTTGTGATTCTACAGATGCTCCAAATAGGAAGTGCACCTACAAGGCCTTCCTATCCTGCAATCCCCGCAGTTTCAATGGCACCGAGGGTGCAGTAGGTCTAATGAGATGGATAGAAAGGATAGAGTCGGTGATTGATATTAGTGAATGCACCGCTGACTGCATGGTGAAGTATTCTACATGCATGCTCACTGATAAAGCTTTAACTTGGTGGAATACTCAAATGAAGACTTTGGGGAGAGAGACAGCGTACCAATTATCTTGGGAAGACTTGAAAAACATGATGATTGAGGAATACTGTCCTCGAAACGAATTGCAAAAGATTGAAACTGAGATGTGGAACCTACAGATGATAGGAGATGATGTGGCAGGATACACCGACCGTTTCAATGAATTGGCGATTCTAGTACCGCATATGGTCACACCAGAACATAAGCGCGTTGAGAGGTATCTGTGGGGCCTTGCGCCTCAAATTCGTAGCATGGTAACATCATCTAATCCAATAGATGCCAAGAGTGCTATAACTTTAGCATTCAAACTAAAGGATGATGCAGTACGTAATGGATTGTTTGAGAGGAAGGAGAACGAGGAAGGTAGATCTGGGGAGAAAAGGAAATGGATGGGAAATTCAAGTAACAAGTCTGAGAAACAAGGGTTTAAGAAACAAGGAACTGTGAAAGCTTTTGCAGTCAACACAGTGGAAAGAAAGGAGTATGATAGGGGCCTACCGAGATGTAAGAAGTGTGGAAACCATCATGCCGGTGTATGCATCAAGTGTGGAAAATGTGACAAGTTTGGTCACACCACACAAGCTTGTCGAACTAACAACCGAATGGGGAGAATTAAACCGGGATGTTTCATATGTGGTGACCTGAAACACTTCAAGAAGGATTGTCCCAAGTGGAAGAATCAGAACAACGCTCAGGCACCAGGAAGGGCATTTGTGATGGGTGCAAGGGACGCACACCAGGACCCGAACATCGTCATTGGTACGTTCCCGATAAATAATCACTATGCCTCTGTACTTTTTGATTCGGGTGCGGATATGAGCTTTGTGTCGAATGATTTTAAATCCTTACTCGGTATTAAGGCCAGCAAACTAGATCAAAATTATACAATTGAATTAGCAAATGGGAAATTAATAGAAACCGGAGAGGTCATTAGGGGTTGTACTTTATGTTTAGAAAACCATACATTCAGTATAGACCTTCTACCCGTCGAACTAGGGAGTTTTGATATTGTTATTGGCATGGATTGGTTATCAAAGAACCGTGCCGAAATCGTATGCTTCGAGAAGATTGTACGTATCCCACTACCAAGCGGATAAATTCTTTCAATTCAAGGCGAAAGGTGTAGAATGATGTTGAAGACGATAAACTGCATGAAAGCTCATAAGTATCTACGCAAGGGTTATTGTGCATTCCTGGCTCACATCGTCGAGAAGAGACCCGAAGAACGTCGACTTGAGGACATACCAATCGTCAGAGATTACTCGGAAATATTTCCCAAGGACTTACCAGGAATACCACTGTCAAGATAAGTCGAGTTCCGGATCGACCTAGTACCAGGAGCCGCACCAGTTGCACGATCGCCGTATCGTCTAGCCCCTTCCGAGATGCAGGAACTGTCGAGTCAACTACAAGAATTACTTGACAAAGGTTTCATAAGACCGAGTTTCTCACCATGGGGAGCTCCGGTCCTATTTGTAAAGAAAAAGGATGGAACCTTTAGAATGTGCATTGATTACCGGGAATTAAACAAACTAACAATCAAAAATCGGTATCCTCTTCCTCGAATAGACGATTTGTTTGATCAACTTCAAGGTTCCAGTTTCTATTCTAAAATTGATCTACGATCAGGGTATCATCAACTGAAATTTCAGGAAGAAGATATACCAAAAACGGCTTTTAGGACTCGTTACGGTCACTACGCGTTCCTAGTTATGCCATTTGGCTTGACTAATGCACCGGCCGTCTTCATGGATCTCATGAACCGTGTGTGCAAGCCGTACTTGGATAAATTCGTGATTGTGTTTATCGATGACATATTGATATATTCACGAACCAAGGAGGAACATGAACATCATTTGAAATTAATCTTGGAACTACTCAGGAATGAGAAGCTTTATGCTAAATTCTCTAAGTGTGAGTTTTGGATCCGAGAGGTTCACTTTCTCGGACACGTTATCAATAAGAATGGTATCCATGTGGATCCATCCAAGATTGAAGCCATCAAAAACTGGGAAACACCAAGAACTCCGACTGAGGTGCGTCAATTTCTGGGTTTGGCAGGATATTACAGGCGATTTATCGAGAATTTTTCAAAGATAGCCTTACCTATGACCACGTTAACTCAGAAGGACAAAAAGTTTGATTGGACTGATAAACAAGAATCAGCTTTTCAATTGCTGAAGCAAAAACTTTGCAGTGCACCAATCCTATCCCTTCCCGAAGGAACTGACAATTTCATCGTGTACTGCGACGCATCACACCAAGGTCTGGGATGTGTATTGATGCAGAGAGAAAAAGTCATAGCGTATGCATCCAGACAGCTAAAAGTACATGAGAAAAATTATACGACTCATGATCTGGAATTGGTTGCTATCGTGTTTGCACTCAAGATTTGGAGACATTACTTATACGGTACAAAATGTACTATCTTTACAGATCACAAGAGTCTCCAGCACATCTTTAATCAGAAAGAACTCAACATGAGGCAACGTCGTTGGGTAGAGCTACAGAATGATTACGACTGTGATATCAAGTATCACCCTGGTAAGGCAAACGTCGTAGCAGATGCCTTGAGTCGTAAAGAACGGGTTAAAACACTCCGTGTTCGTGCCCTAGAATTGAAAATTCATACGAGTCTCACGACTCAAATCAGGATGGCACAATAAGAGGCAATCAAAGAAGAAAACATTCAGAGTGAAGCTTTACGAGGAATGATAAAGCAGTTGGAACCAAAGTCAGATGACACTTTATACTTCATGAATAGAATTTAGGTGCCATGTTTTGGTAACATACGGGAGTTGGTTATGGACGAAGCCCACAAGTCCAGGTACTCCATTCACCTAGGTTCGGATAAGATGTATAAGGATCTGAAAGAACTCTACTGGTGGCCGAACATGAAAGGAGAAATTGATGTTTATGTCGGTAAATGCCTGACATGTTCAAAAGTAAAGGCAGAACATCAGAAACCTTCGGGATTGTTACAACAACCCGAGATACCTCAATGGAAATGGGAACAAATTTCAATGGATTTCATTACAAAGTTACCCAAGACGTCGAGCGGGTATGACACTATATGGGTAATTGTCGATCGTTTGACGAAATCAGCTCATTTTCTACCCATCAAAGAGACGGATAAAACCGAGAAACTTGCAAGGCTTTATATTAAGGAAATTGTGGCTAGGCATGGAGTGCCAATTTCTATTATCTCTGATAGAGACAGCAGATTCGTGTCTAGAATCTGGAAATCATTACAAGAAGCCATGGGCACACGTCTTGACATGAGCACGGCATATCACCCACAAACAGATGGTTAAAGTGAAAGGACCATTCAAACATTAGAGGATATGCTCCGTGCGTGTGCAATTGACTTCGGTGGAAATTGGGATACTCATTTACCGCTAGCTGAGTTTTCATACAATAATAGTTACCACACCAGCATCAAAGCCGCTCCGTTTGAGGCTTTGTATGGTCGAAAATGTCGTTCACCACTATGTTGGGCAGAAGTTGGTGACAAGCATTTAACCGGTCCTGAAGTTATTCAAGAGACCACGGACAAGATTTTCAAAATCAAGGATCGTCTGAAGGCCGCCCGTGACAGACAAAAGAGTTACGCGGATAACAGACGAAGACCTTTAGAATTCCAAGTGGGAGACAAAGTCATGTTAAAAGTCTCACCTTGGAAAGGAGTTGCAAGATTTGGCAACAGTGGCAAGCTTAACCCTAGGTACGTTGGACCATTTGAAATATTGGCTAGGGTTGGCCCTGCAGCTTACAAGCTCAAGTTGCCACAAGAACTAAGCAATATACATGATACGTTTCATGTATCAAATCTCAAGAAGTGTTTATCAGACGAGACGTTAATTATACCGCCTGATGAGATTCACATAGACGACAAGTTGCACTTCATTGAGGAACCTATGGAAGTCACAGATTGGAAGATTCAGAGAACAAGGCGCAGCCGTGTTAAGCTGGTCAAGGTACGTTGGAATTCAAAGCGCGGCCCCGAGTATACGTGAGAGCGGGAAGATAAAATGAAATCTAAGTACCCGTCCTTGTTTACAAACACTCCAAGTCAGAATGACAAGAACTGAATTTCGGGACGAAATTCTCTGTAACATGGGGAGAATGTGACACCCAGCATTTCAGGTCAATATCCATATTACATAAATGCACGTTCATACTTATTATTTCCTGATATTTTATTTTGACTAAGTAAAGTCAAGAAGTCTAGCAAAGGAGTTTATTCCAAGTCTAGTAAATCTTAAAGAATTACTAGAAAAAGTAAGCAGTATAACCCGACTAAATACGAACGTTAATGGTTAAATAAAATAAACAGAAAGATATATATATATATATATATATATATATATATATTACACAAAATTTACGTTGAACTAAGATTTTAATATTCTCTTCAACGAGCCATAAACTGGTTAAAATTATAATACCGTGAAGAATCTAAACCGAATTAAATTACCCCTTTAAAACTCTAATTGATACTAATGCCATTAATAAATTAACACTTAAATCTAATTATTTGATTTAATTAACTCTAAACCCAATCATCATATCGGCAGAGACAAGTGGGTTTTCCCCCTCAATTTCCTTGACTTTCTCGACCAAACTTCAGAGAATGACCATACCTCATGCCTTCGAAATTCAAGTAAAACCATACCTCCTCAGTCGAATTCTCACAATCCTTTCATACTTCTCATTTTCTTACGGCAATTTCCCCTTTTTCCTTCAAGTCGAAGTCCAGTTTAAAGCAAAATCCACCATATTTCGGTGCTATAAAAAGAGTTCCAAGTATTTTTCTCAAGAATCAAGCTAAGGAGCTCAAGAGCATTCTCTGTTTCTCTAAAAAATCTCCATCTCTGATCAGAGGTAAAAACTCGATACCATCCATATTATTGCTTTAAAACCGTAGCTAAACATACAAATCGTTCAAACGCAAGTAAGATAACAAGAAAAGTGTGTCAAATTCAAGATTTAAAACATAAAAATATACAGGACTGATTCTGTCAATCAAAGTTCAGTAATCGAAACTAGGAGTTTCGATACCTGTTATTCAATCGAAACTGGGAGTTTCGATACCTGTGTTCAATCGAAACTAAGAGTTTCGATACCTGTGTTCAATCGAAACTAGGAGTTTCGATACCTGTGTACAATCGAAACTAGGAGTTTCGATATCTGTGTTCAATCGAAACTAAGAAAGTTTCGATACCTATTGCCTAATCGAAACTAGGTAGTTTCGATACAAATTCTGCCAATCGAAACTAGGTAGTTTCGATACCCAATTTACTCAATCGAAACTAAGTAGTTTCGACATCTGTTCTGTTTAATCGAAACTAAGAAAGTTTCGATACCTGTTCATCAGCCCCATTGGGCAGTAACTTAGAACTATTTTGTAACGAAACAAGTGTTGGAAAAACTAAAAAGATATTTAAAACAAAAGCAATCAGATCTGCTAAGTCGGGTGAACAACTTGCGTTTAAGACGAGTAGTCTTAACGTGTATGTTATCCTTGTGTAATTAGGATACGGATAGGCGAGTCTGCAGTTACTCAAATATTTGCTAGCATTCATACTGTCGAGGCGAGTTTCACTAATCCCCTTTTTCTAAAGTTTTGAAATGATTTGGGGTGGAAACATACTTGTAAAAGACTATTTTCGTATGTAAATGAATGAAACTAATGATCTGACCGTATGTGTGTATTGAGGGAAAAGTAAAGCGCTTAAAGTTCTCTGAATAAATTAGTAACCATTAGCTATGGATTTAGCCCGGGATTATATGAATAGTACTATTGGGGGTGACGCCTCCGGTCATGGTTAGTCGCGCTAACCAGGGGTCCAAATGGCCGAATGACCGCATATTGTTTTACTCGCAGAAAGGCGAGGGGAGGCACAGAATGTTGGGGTTTGGTTACGGTCTTGTACATTACATACTATTTTGTATTCCTTGCAAGCTTACAAATGGGGTCAATAGATCGGATTAGTATTCATATTCATTGGTAATACATATAAAAGAGTTCTGATCAGGTTAAAGTGATCAGGTTTTAAACAAAAGAGTTCTGATCAGGTTAAAGTGATCAGGTTTTAAACAAAAGAGTTCTGATCAGGTTAAAGTGATCAGGTTTTAAACAAAAGAGTTCTGATCAGGTTAAAGTGATCAGGTTTAACAAGGAGTTTTGATCGGAAAATGATCAGATTTAAACATTGGGTTTATGATAACTCTTTATAATAACTTGTGAACTCACCAACCTCGTGTTGACAGTTTTAAGTATGTTTTCAGGAAATTGAACGTGGCCATCAGGTTAGCAATGTAGGATACATGCATGCACGTGGATACGGCTTTCAGGAGGATTTCTCTTGTATAACTCATGGTCTTGAGTCATATTTGCGAAATCTTAAACTTTTGTAAACTCAAGTTAATATTTTATGATGTAAATATTTTAAACTCGATTATGTATCCAATTACGTGTATGTGTTTGCGGTAATCATATGCTTTGGAAACAAGTGAACGTCGCGCCTCGCGTTTCCGCCTTGGCGGGGTGTGACAGTGCTCATCCAAGTGACTCTTGCTGACCTACCATTCTTTCCTTCTTTACATTCTCAGGTTTAAGTGCTTCAACTTTTGCCTTCTCAATCTCGGTCATAAGATCAGGTCTCACCACCAATTGACACGCTTTCACTCTGATAGGAGTTTATCTCTCCTTCCGACTCAGAGCGTCAGCCACCACGTTTGCTTACCCCGGGTGGTACAAGATCTCACAATCGTAATCCTTCAACAACTCCAACCAACACCTCTGTCTCATATTCAAGTCCTTCTGTTCGAAGAAATACTTCAGACTCTTGTGATCGGAGTAGATGGTGCACTTAATCCCGTAAAGGTAATGCCTCTAGATCTTTAGTGCAAAGACAACTGCCGCGAGCTCGAAGTTGTGAGTCGGTTAGTTGACTTCGTGAGTCTTTAGTCGTCGCGACGTATACGCAATCACCTATCCCCGTTTCATCAACACGTAACCCAAACCTAGATTAGAAGCATCGGAATAGACCACTAAGTCTTCATTACCCTCGGGTAGGGCCAATACCGGCGCTTGAGTCAACTTCTCTTTTAATTCTTCAAATCCATTTGATTGAACCGGACCCCATTCATACTTGACCTCTTTCCTCGTCAACTTCGTCAAAGGCGACGATATTCATGAGAAATCTTGTATGAATCTCGGATAGTAGCCTGCCAATCCTAGAAAACTCCGTATTTCGGTCGGCATTTTCAGGATGTCCCATTCTTTCACCCTTAAGATTTTTTCCGGATCAACCATAGTGCCGTTCTTGTTGATAACATGACCTAGGAATTGAACTTCCCTAAGCCAGAACGCACATTTACAAAATTTGGCATACAACTTCTCCTCCTTTAGAGTATCTAGTACTTCTCGTAAGGGACAGGGGTGATCACCTTCACTCTTTGAGTTGATGAGAATATCATCTATTAATATTATTACCGACCGATCCAACATCGGATGGCAAACTCTGTTCATCAAATCCATAAACGCTGTTTGTCTACCCGAAGGACATCATGAGAAACTCGTATTGTCCGTACCATATGTGAAACGTGGTCTTCGGTATATCCTCCTCCCTTACTTTCAACTGATGATATCCCGACCATAGGTCAATCTTCGAGAACCAACTCCCGCCTTGTAGCCGGTCGAACAAGTCATCGTTCCTAGGTAGCGGGTATCTGTTCTTCACTTTTCGTTTATTCAGTTCTCTGTAATCGATGCACATTCTCATAGACCCATCCTTCTTCTTTACAAATAGAACCAGAGCACCCTAAGGCGAAATGCTTAGTCTAATGTAGCCCTTATCTAGAAGTTCTTCTAATTGCGTCATCAACTCTTTCATCTCAAGTGGTGCTAGTCGGTATGGTGCCTTCGCGACGGGCTGGGCACCTGGCGTTAAATCAATCCGGAACTCTATCTCCCAATCGGGCGACACTCCAGGCAAGTCCTCTAGGAACACCTCCGGATAGTTACACACCACGGGTACATCGTTCAGTTTCGTCACCTCTTTCTCTTTATCAATCATGTACGCCAGATAGGCCTCGCATCCACACTTTATATAACTTTCCGCCTTGATCATTGAAATGACGTTTGTCCTCAGGATTTTCCTATCCCCATAAATCGTGACTTCGCTACCATCAGGAGCCTTGAGTTGGATAACCTTCCGTTTATAGACAATTCACGACTCATTGGCAGATAGCCAATCCATCCCAATGCTATGACAAACAAACTAACATGGAACCTATGGTTACTTATCTTTATTAGGCAATTGTCTACAACTTCTATCACTCTCGTGGTTTTATCCACATCAGTTTTCTATGCTAAAGGCCCGTTCTACCTTATCAATTTCGCACTTTATTCGATCACAGAACATAGAGGAAACAAAACTTTTACTAGCGCCAGAGTCAAAGAGTACGGATGCAAAGGTATTGTTAAGGATTAACGTACCTGACACCACGTCAGGGTCTCCCCTCGCCTCTTCCTGAGTCAGGGCATACGCCCTTGTTCAAGCCCTCCGCTTTTCAGCATCCTTTCCTTTCCCCGTCTCTTTCGGCTTCCGACAATCCCGGCTTAAGTGCCCCATTCCCCACAATTTTCAGGGCGCCTTGAAAATCACAGGCATAATGACCTGACTTTCCACACTTAAAGCATAGATTCGACCCATGTCGACATTCACCCGGATACTCCCTTCCACATTTTTCACAAACAACCTGTACGCCCACCCTTGCCTTCTTATCATTTGGCCCGAATAATTTTCTATCCGTGCGTTTACCATGCAAGGTCAGCTTTTTCTCGGGCTCCTCTATAACCGCATCATTCAAAGCCAGATCATTGTACGCCACACCATTCAGTTCCACCACCGAATCAAACGTCCGAGGGGTGTTCGCTTTAACATACGTGCGAACTTTGTCAGGTAGCCCCTGGACATAACAAGCAATCCTTCTTTATTTAGTAGTGACTATGTGTGGCACCAGACGCGCCAATTCATTGAATCTCGTGGTGTACCGCCGGTAAGTCATATTCCCGGCCTTTATCCCCAGAAAGTCCCTCTCCACCTTCTCAATCTCATTCCTCGGGCAAAAGTTTTTTATTACTAGCTCTTTCAGCTCATTCCACATTATTGCATCGACGGCCCCGTCACCCTTGGCCTGCCTTAACCCCTCCCACCAGTGGGACGCTTCCGCTCGAAGCGAGTTTGCTACAAACTTGACAATCTAATCCACTCGGCATTCACTGAGATGGATGGCGGCTTCCATTCGGATCACGCAGTCAAACATTGCCACCCTGTCCTTTTAACAGTGAGTATCGGTGGGTCGCACGCCTTAAAGGACTTATAATCACAGACGGTGCATCATTCACAGTGAGGATAGGTCCTTCGGCGCTAGGGTTAGTACCAGCCGAACCGTTCGTGCTTTTCATCGCGTCGGTCAACATAGTCGGCAGGGTAGCCTTCATTATCTCGATGATTTCCCGAGCCAGTGAAGTCTTCACCTCAGGCTCGAAACTGTACAGCTGTTAAGCCACTGGCGTATCCTCGGGATCGTGTTGGCTTACTACAATGCTCACATGCACACTTTCTTCCTCATTCTGCCTTCAGCTAACGGGTGCCCTACTGCAACGTCCGGTACAGCCCCCACCACGTCTTCCACCACGACGTCCTGCCATTTCTTACTATAAGAACAAAGAATCTAATGTCATCACGCTAGTTAACAAGTAGAAAACAACAAGTATTGTAAGATGTTAATATACACTGGCCATCTGCAAATTAACCATTACATTGCCTCTTGATTTCTATTTGATCACCTTTATGATTCCATCAAACTCTTGTCATAGTATAATGTAATCTAAGGGAAAATCGTACTTACTACATTTGTGTCTGATGCTTTGGCTTGAGTTACCCGTACTGGCATACGTTACCTGGTCCCATTTTCAGTTTAAGTCCAGACATCGGGGATGTCTGAATCTCAAACTATTGCTTTGATACCAACTTGTAAGGCCCCAAACCCTGGAGCCCTAACGTGTTGGATTTACTCAATCACAAACAGTTCTTAAACTTCAAATATCATAAGCAGCGGAAAATAAATGTCATTACATTGTCTAAAAATCACAACCAAATAAAACATTGTCTATTACATTCAATCAACATTCAATCAACATTCAAAACGGGATCCAAGACTCCTCGTGTCGGGTAACTCTTCAGATTAGCCAAGCCGTATCCAATCATCAACCTTCCCATTCTTAACCTGACATGAATACAAAAAGTCAGCTAATACTGGTGAGTTCAAGTCTTTCTTTCGTTTAAGGAAATGGTTTATCATTCGTTCAAATCATTCGTTAGGGTTTTAACATTCATTAAGAAAATAGGGCATACATTCATTCCTCATTTACGTACATCATTAAAACATTCGTCAAGTCATACATTTATTTGTCTAAATCCGTATCATCATTCTTTCCGTCCATTTCATTACCCTTCGTTCCTCGCCCTTATGATTCGTAAGTCAATAAGGTAATAACAATGCACTTACGACTCATAGGTCGATAAGATAGTATCATTCATCGACCTTGAGACTCAGAGGTCCAAGGTCATACCTTCCCTTTTATCACTTATAGAACCCGCAAGCCCCAAGTGAGATCATTGCCTGGTCACGTTAACCCCGAGTAACCGTTGTTACCCTTACCTCGCCAGTTATACAACCGTCACACCATTTATAGGCCACAAAGTCACTATCCCTATTATACTTATGGTAAAAAATGCCATAAGGCTGGGGACTTACATCCCCGAACTTCATTCGTCAATTCCTGTCTTTAACATATTAGACTGATCTTGACTTCTTTAAAACTTTCGATCATTTATTTCCTTTAAAACGTTACATTCATTTAGAAAACCCTTTTCATTCATTTAAAACCATTCCTTTACATCGTTCCTTTCGTAAACATTCATTTCGTAAAAAGTTCTTGTTTCAAAAATCATTTCTTTCGAAAACCTTTCATTCCTAAACAAGTAAATAGGGATTCTTGCCTCACCTGTTCGTTCGTAACTTAACCTGAATCAGACGTCTAGTTCATTCGCAACACACGAAATTCCATCATTAACCTAGTGTCGCCTATCAGTGTCGCCGGAACATGGTCAGTGTCGCCAGGCATAGTGTCGCTTAGCACACTCATAACATCGCCAGAACTTGCGTTATGGACTTAGTGTCGTGGAACTCAAATGTCGCCCACCGTAGTGTCGCCAAATGTCTTTGGCGACACACCTAGTGTCCCCAGGGAATGACACGTGTCCAATCATTGGATTTCTTGGGCACAACGCCATCACCCAAGCCTCATCCTCGTAAAGTGTCGCCACTTGAAGGTGGCGACACTGGCTGTGTCGCCTGATGAACACCATCTCCAAACATGCCTGTTTTCCACCCAAGTTCGTAACTTTTTACGTTCAAAACGTTTGTTTAACTTCCATAATCATAGATCTGGGTTTTATACCCCATTTATACGTAAAACCATGCCTTTTAGGATCAAAACCGTAGTTTTACCCCAAAACCCATTTAGACTGAAAACATAGGGTTTAGGTTGGATTCTTACCTCAGTGTCGCCTAGCAGTGTCGCCGGAACATGGTCAGTGTCGCTAGGCACAATGTCACCTGATACTGACCAGAGTCTCTAGGAATAGTGTCGCTTAGTACACTCATAGCATCGCCAGAACTTGCGTTCTGGACTTAGTGTCGTGGAACTCAAATGTCGCCCACCGTATTGTCTCCAAATGTATTTTGCGACACACTTAGTGTCGCCAGGGAATGACACGTGTCCAATCATTGGATTTCTCGGGCACAACGCCATCACCCAAGCCTCATCCTCGTAAAGTGTCACCGCTTGAAGGTGGCGACACTGGCTGTGTCGCCTGATGAACACCATCTCCAAAGAGGCATGTTTTCCACCCAAGTTCATAACGTTTTACGTTCAAAAATTTTGTTTAACTTCCATAATCATAGATCTGGGTTTTATGCCCCATTTCATACACCGTGCCTTTTAGGATCAAAACCTTAGTTTTACCCCAAAACCCATTTAGACTGAAAACAAAGGGTTTACGTAAAACCAGGCCCATCATTCCATGGGCCCATCCCATCCTCTTTCTCCTTCTTTCTTTCATACGGCTCGTCCCTCGCCCCATTACGAGAGTCGGATTTTCTGGATGTTACAAATCACCACAACGAAAACAGTTCACGTTGTAATGGGAAATATCAGTAAATAAATCTTCCAACAATAGCTTTGCCTTAGTCTTTTGCTTTGCTCTTACCAAAAGCATTGAACTTGTCTTGGGCCCGTGTTTTTGTTTAACTTAACATATTACATATATGTAATATCAACAATTACATATATGTAATCGTTATAATTGCATCCATATAATACCATATATTAATACTTCATTTTACATATATATGTACAAACTATATATAACTTTTTTCCAATGACTATGTATTAGTATTACAGTTTTTTGAATAACACTTTTTTTACTCCTAAATACCACATAAACAACATGCATTTGTAGGGATTTGAACCCAAGATATTAATATTTCATTTTACATATACATATTAAATTTATATATATAGTTTTTGGTCACTGACTGTGTTTTAACATTACATTATTTTAACAACAATTTTTTACTCATAATACCACATAAACAACTTACACTTGATGGATTCAAACCCACACCATATTTATAGGGGCAGTCACCAATGACACTTGCCAAAAATGCCATGGACATGTATCAGTATTACATATATCGGATAACAGTTGTGTATCAAAAAATATAACATATATATAATATCGTATTATATATATAATATTATGTTATTACATGTATGTAATATTTTGTTAGGAGATGGATATCATGAAAACAATGTAACACATATGTAACAGCTTTAAACATGTGTAATTTTTTTTGTTTTTTGGGATAGATTTGTTACATAATTTCATCACTTTTTATAAAAAAAAAATAAAAAAGCGTCGAACAGATTTTTTTAAAATTTGTTTTTACTAAAATGTTACATATGTAACATTTTCAAAAACGGTAATTTTTTTTTTATTTTTTACATATTTAAAAAAAAACTACTCAACGTTTTTTTTTATAAAAAGTGACGAAAATATGTAACAAACCTACCTTAAAAATTTTTTTGTTACATAGGGTTTTTTTTAGTTTTCTCAACTCAAATGAGTTTTCATTTTATAGTTTCCCTATTTTGTTATATATATATATATAGGGAATAAATCATTTGAGAACTATTAAATATTTTGATAACTCGTCAAAAAACCAATCAAAACCATTTTTTTAAATTTTTACTACCTTTATTATTAGAATACAATATAAAAAAATGAATTTATGTATGTAAATTTACATGTATTTATTTATTAAAAAAAAATCTACACATGTGTAAGTGTTAACCATTTATATATGTGTTTAAATTTTCTTAAGAATAATTTAGAAAGAAGAGATGAATTAATTTGAGAGATAAATCATTTTATGTTGTATTTTAATAATAAAGGTAGTGAAAACAAAGAAAAATAGTTTTAATTGATATTTTGATAAGTTCTCAAGTATTTATAAGTTTTTATTTGATCCTAACCATATATATATATATATATAATTATGTTTAAGTTAGTGATCACATGGTGATTCATATAATTTATAAGTAGCAAAAGTGGACATGCACTTGATAAGAGTGAGATTCATTTAAAATAGTTCGAACACTATTTTGTTTTTTTATAAATATCTTAGATATTCTTTATCAACTTTTTAAAAGGTTATTCAATAAATTCTAAAAGTTTTTCTCTTTATTTTGAATGCTGTATTGCTATATATTTTAAAAAAAACATCCTTTTAGTTTGTGTTCCGATCAACTGTTACAAAGGTGCATCTATCGTTAGCTATTTGGTGCAATGGTAGTCTAAAAACTTCTCATAATGGAGGTCTTGGGTTCGAATTCTGACCACAGCAAAAAAATGGTCTGTGGCCAGGTCAGGGGGTTTACCTAGTTGAGGGGTTCCTCCTGTGGTGGGCTGCTCTGGATGTTCTAGGTGTTGTTATAGAGAAATCCAATTATCCTAAAATATCTACGTGTTACCGTTAAAAAAAAAACAAAAGTGCATGTAATTCTTTATTCTATGTCTTACAACCCACTATAACCGTATAAATAAACATGGGGACTTCATGAATTGGAATATTAAATGCTACATTTGCATTACGAATTCTTGATCAAGAAGAGCATATGTATATATCTATATACTATGTAATAAATAAAGGTTTTGGTTCTTGTTATTCTAATGTTTATCCTTAACATTTTTTTCGTCTCTCTTTGCTATTAATTATACTAATTTTTTTAATTTTTCTTAATTTTTGTTTCTCGCCTATCTCTTCTATTAAATAATAATGATTTCAATAATTTTTTTATAAAACGTTTTTTATTTAAAAAAATAGGTTTTTTCATAAAACATTTTTATAATTTGAACATTTCTTTCATTCTTTTTATAAAAAAATTTAAAAAAAGTTACTATATAACGTTTCTAAAATTTGTATTAAAAAACTAAGTAATACGTCATAAATATGTAATATGTAAATCTTTATTACTAAGTATAAATAACAATACATTTATTTATCATGTGTAATATACCGGGTTTCTAACCTATATTATAATAAATGAATAACTATATTTGCTACGTGTCGACTTCTGCAGAAGTCTAGATTTTTTTTTCCGCCTCTCTCTCCGACTCTCCTATTAAATGATGATAATGTTAAATAATTAAATATCTAAAATTTATTCTAATATTTTATTAAAAATTACTAAATTATAAGAAAATTTCAATTATATCTTATCTTAAATCTTCATTATTTGTTATTTATAATTTTTAAATCTTCATTATTTCTTATTTCACCGATGACTCATAACATCCAACATATAAATTTTCATAGAAACTTCTATTTTATAACAAATTTTATTTATTCAACTAATGTAATATATGAGTTTTAATCTAGTTTGTTAATGTAGAACACATGTAGCGGCTTTTGTGGCCATTTTGATTTTAGCCCATATGAAAATACAGAGACTTGAAGTCAAAGTATATTTGAATTTTAGAACAATTTAGTTAAAAAAAAAACTAGTATCTTATTCGAACAATACTTTGAAACATGACACTGTTATTAAAAACACGAAAATACAAACCATAAATTAAAATACAAACCTTAAATTAAAAGATGAACCATAAATTAAAATACAACTTGACCATTTAGAAGTACTTAACACACCCAACTTGAGGTCTTATTCAATACCACATTTTTCATCTTCAAAAGGACAAACCAACATCTCCATGATCTGTGAGACATGATAGGCTTTGAAGAATCTGAACTTAAACACTCATAGCATTTATGAAACAAGATTTGATATTATCTTTCAGTTCTTCTCCAGGATTTTTTAAAGTATCATCATATTTGTATAGGTTTTCAATTACGCGTGCCAGGTTGATCACACGCATTTTAAGTTCCATTGGAATGTCTTTACATATAAGCAAATCTTGGTTCATATCTTTCCATGCATCTTCGACTCTTTTGTTGAACAAATCATAGACATACTCCTCCGTAACATCATGTTCCTTCATGTAGCATTCTACGGTCGACACAACATGCTTTCTTTGCCTCTCCTCCTACAGTTTTGTTCATGACTCTCAACAAATCATAGACATACTTATCTTATCACAATTACATGAAAATAAAAATCAAAGTCGTACGTACCTTGTGACCGATAATGTCATCCATGATCCTATTAATTATAGATGCTGCTTTTACAAGAGGGGGAAAGCTCAAAACCCATTTGAATGCCTCTTCTGTGACCATCTCCCCCATGCTTATAAAACTTGACGGTGTGAGCATTTTGTAGCCAGCAGTTACGAATGAAACAGATTCATGCTCTTCTAATGTTGGTACATACCCCTCATTTATCCATTTTGCTTCAATCATGTAGTTTCTACTCAATTCTTTCATCTACATAAGAGAAATGACACATTTAGTTCACTTCTATCTTGATCACTAGGAACATTACAAACATAAAATCCTCAAACTAACCGACTCTTTGGCATAGTCAAGTTGATATGTTTTTCCTTCACTTGCCATGATTTCCTCCATTTCACCATAACAATCCAAGAGCATTTTGTATATTAGCTTCATGTAATCTGGAAGTGAGTCGATGCAAGTAATTGACCACCTAAAGTTAAGGTAGATGTAAACTATATTTTTGATCAACTAATGTGGTATAAGAGCAGAAGTATTATAGTATGGTTGTGCATGTTGGTGTAGACATGCTTGTGCATACCTTTGAACTGCTTCGGTGAAAATCTCAAGTTCTTCATAAATACCGTAATTATCATAAGTGTCATCTAAAATAGCTGCCATTTTGATCACTTTTGTTAAAAAACATCTAGAACGAGAATATTGAGGCTCAAAGTAGACACCTAGCGTCCAGAAATATAATTCAACCAATCTGTCTCTTACATAATGTAGATTCTTTGGAGGTTCAAAACTTTTCCACCACCTAAAATAATTTAGAGCACAAACACCCAAAAAAAAACAACATTTCAAATATGTAATAATAACTAGAATAAGTGAATGAGAAAATAAACATACATGGAAAGTTGGCTAAGCTCCTTCTTGTGCAAAGATTGAAGCCGGTTGAATTCCATCTTCGCGAGTCTTAGTAAGGATTCATTGTGTGAGTCTTGTAGTTCATAGAAAGGTATGTATCGCAGCGCGTCTAGTCTTAGCAACCTTTTCCATATAGGCCGCTCTAGTGCTTCCTCTATGTGCTTCGAAAGAGAAAGAGGACAGTTCCATCCAGTGGGATCCTTTGTTACTTTTCGAAGTTGGTTTTTTGTTAAAACAAGAGCATCATCTAGTATAACTTCGCCTCGCACCCGCATATATGTTGCTTCATATAACTCAAGCATGCCTTGAATATCGCTGGTTAGGGATTCCTTAAAAGACCCTTCATTGTCCTTGTGTTTATTAAAAATATCTTGTATCATTTATACAAAATAGTTAGTTTCTTTTGCATTGTATTAATAAAAAAATTTTATATGCACTAACCGCTTGAAACATAAAACCCTTGTTGTCGGAGGAGTCGAAACCAAAGGGAATCACTACCCCCATTCCAGTCATCACCATACAGAGTATAAATATGGTGCAAGGCTTGCTCGATCTCTTGTTCAAAACAATACGCTATGCCGAGGCGTTGGATATGATTGACTAGTTTCAACAAGTTAGTATGTTTGGTCGGATCATCCAAGGCTACCCTTATTTCTTTCTTCACTTCTTCTTTCAAACTTTCGATTATTTTCTCTGCAGGAGCTTGATCTTCTTGCTAAATTTAGTCATCGTCAAATCAAATAAAAGGAGCAAGTTACGAGTTAGATCATGATATGCAATAAGTTCTAGTTGATTTCTAGTTGCGGTTTAAACATACAGAAAATTAAATATTTGTTACTTTTTCATAATTATTAAAAACATATAGCTAGTGGTTGATTTTGTTGTAATGGACATACCTCGTCATAGACAAGAAATTGATCTCCCCAAAGACTTGGACTAAAGCTTGCTACGGGGCGAACAATCTCCTTCTGTTTAAGTTCCATGATTTAAAGTAGATTTTGGGTTTTGTATTTTGATGTTTCAATTGTTTTCTGATGATAAACTACACAACTGTCATAGGTATTTATAGAGGGGGTGATGAGGAAAAACCCTCGTGACGTCATCAAGGCTGAACCTACGACGTGTACCACTTTTTAAACAACAAACACAAGTAGGCCCATAACAAAAGAAAATTTTACACTTGTTGTAAAAGATGCACAAAAGAAATAATTAAGGAATTAAAATCACCGGCGGTATAAGTCATTAGTACCTCAAAATTTAATTACTAACAAAATGGATTACTAATTAAAAGTTAGAAACATGTGTTAAATTCACTACTAATTGGGTTCCTAAATAACAAATACCTTAATCTTTATTTATAATGCACGTAACAACTAAACTTATAAAACATCTCCTAAGCCTATGTGAGAGGGGGAGCGGGGCGCACTACAAGAAAAGTCGTCTGATACGACGAGGCTTCCCCGACGGCATAAAGTCGTCGGCATAGCCCACCAACAACGTCGGGAAAACCTAAATTTTAATTTATTATATTAATTTAAAGGATGGTGTCGTTTCTTGGGTGCATATCTCGACGACATGTCGTCGGGAAAAGTCCCATCATAGCTATTTTCAACTCAGTTGGTTTTTGACCCCTCATTTCTTCACACTAACTCTATACCCCTCATTTCTTCCTTCACTGTTTGATTTACTTATCAACACATAGCTCATAAACATAAAAACATTCAACCCAATCGTAGCGGAAACGATTAAAACTTTTACATAACAACAGAAGCATAATGTGTCTAAACATTACTAGTCTGGTACGAATTTAAAACTTGTCTTAAAACAACATAAACTTAAACATAAACGGGATGCCAGACTCTCGTATTCAGGTAACTCTTTTCGCCAAGACAAGCATCCACATCCATCTACAACAACCTACACTTAACATTAACATAAAACATTAATACATATATTACTTGAACATAACTTTTAATACCAATAAGGCAAAACTTTACATATATTCTTTTAAATTACACATTCATTATCTTAACTAAATCTTATCTTTAACTTTCCATTTCTTTCCACATTGTCCCGATGGCTCAAGTCCAAAGGCCGAAAAATAAGGGAAGATTACATGATGTATCACCGTAACATTTTGTAATAGTCATGACTCGGGTCAGGACGCTGTCACCATACCGTCAATTCCATTTGTATCTGTCGTGTATCCTAAGGCTCTTTACCTCTAGGATTCACTACTCACTATGTCTCATAAGGCTCTTTACCTCTAGGAGGACAACATGTCACCTAAGGCTCTTTACCTCTAGGATGACGTTTTGTCACCTAAGGCTCTTTACCTCTAGGTCGAACTCTTGCCGCCTAAGGCTCTGTACCTCTAGGACGACAACGTAGCACAAAGCACTTGTGGATAACCGTCGTTACTCCTTATCACAGAAAACCAGTTGATCAACCGGTAGCGAACCACAAGGGTTCTTATAGAGGGGGACATAGCCCATATATGGCTTTCTCTACATGGAAACATCTGTCCCCGAAGGAACCGTAACTTAACTTGGTACTTATTCCCAAAGGAAACTATATCTTTACTTTTTTTTGTTAATGAAATGACTATCTTTAAAATTTTATCTTCATTCTTAAAAAAAACGTCTTTACTGTTTGTATACATTTCATAAACATCATTCATAAAAACTTTCTTTTGTCTCTTTTAAACCTTTCTGTAAATCATGACTTTCGCCATTGTTTATTCACATAAAATATATAATAAACATTTTTCACTAAGTATGCACACCACCCTAAAAATAGGCAGGAAAGGGGGGGGGGGGGGGGTTAGAACTCACATGGTATACTGTCTATTGTGGAAACTAAAAAGCTTTGGGCTACACAAGTGCTATGTGATCTGTGTGAATACAATACATGAAATCCGTTAAACTTTGCTAGTGTCAGCTGACACTCCCGAGTGTCGACTGATAGTGTCGGCTGACACTCCCGAGAGTCGGCTGATAGTGTCGGTTGACATTCCCAAGATTCGGCTGATAGTGTCGACTGATACTCTCGAGAGTCGGCTGATAGTGCCGGCTGACACTCCTGAGAATCGGCTGATAGTGTCGGCTGACACTCCCGAGAGTCGCCTGAAGTTGCGTTCAGGACTTTGTGTTATGCTATAAGAGGGTCGACGATCTGAGGCCGATTCTCAGTGTCTTCTTCCTCGTCGAGTGTCACCACATGCAGGTGGTCGACACTCGAGTGTCGGCCGAAGAACAAGAATCCCCTACAGTCCTGTTTTTGATCCAAAATCGTATATTTTTACGTCCAAATCATTTCTCCAACTTCTATGAAGCTAGATCCATACTTTTCAGGTGTTTTTATACGTAAAAATCCGATCTTTATGCGATTAAACCCAAGAAACCCTAAAAACCCATCTGCGTTAAAAACAACAGATATGAGGTCGATCCTTACCTCAAAACACGTTTCTCTTCGTGTAGAATCGATCTATGATGCTGGAGAATCAATATGGAAGCAAGATCCAAGACTTGATGGGGTTTTCTTGAGCTTTCTCTCTCTAGGTTTCTCTCTCTAGAAATGCGGAAGATGAAGTGAGAATGGAGGAGGTTGAAGGGCAGTTTAGAGTCTTAAAGCCCATCCTCACCTTCACATTGGCCCATCTAGCGACTCGGGCCAAGGCCCGGTCCATCTCGCTTCCTTTTCCTTATGCTCATGTACTTCCCGAGCCCGATCTATGGCTTTCGAAACTCGCGATGTTACACCACCGTCGTTCACGAATGTCCAACACCGTGTTCTACCTCCATCACCACCACTAGTCATCTTGTTCAAAGGGTATGCAATTTTGTTTGATTTTTGGAGTGTTTTCCCCCTAATTAGTGATGTATCCTAATCAAAATCATATGTAGGTGATTTTTTAAGGGTTGTGAAGGCTAGATGGGCTATCCCAACGACATCTCGTCTCCATACCTATTTGAAGAAAAATTTGAAGGTATTATTTGTTTATTTGGGTGATTTGTGGTTTTGAAGGCCTTATATGTATTATCTATGTATTTGGAATGTGTAAAATTAGTGTATAAATGTATATGTATATATAGGTTTGTGTAAATATATATGCTTATATGGGTTTGTGTTTATTTTAATTCAAATGTATTATGTATGTATTTGTATATGTGTATGTCTGTATATATCTTGTATATGTGTATGTATAATGTATATATGTTACTAATACGAACACCAACCGTTTGACCCGTTTTGACCCGAAATGTGTATGTATATATGTATATGTATGTATAGGTTTGTGTAAATATATATGATATATAGGTTTGAATTTTTTTTAATTTAAATGTATTATGTATGTATTTGTAAATGTGTATGTATGTATATATGTTTTCTATGTGTATGTATGTATATATGTTCTATATGTGTATGTATGTATGTATATATGTGAGTAATACGAACACGAACCGTTTACCCATTTTGACCTGAAATGTGTATATATGTATATGTATGTATAAGTTTGTTTAAATATATATATGCATATATAGGTTTGCATTTTTTTAATTTAAATGTATTATGTATATATTTGTATATGTGTATGTATGTATATATGTTGTATATGTGTATGTATGTATAAATGATAGTAATACGAACACAAACCTTTTGACCCATTTTAATCCTAAATGTGTATGCATGTATTTGTATATAAGTATATGTATGCAGGGGAGGGTTCTAGAGAAAACCACATAGTTAGGCGAAAACCGAGAAAACCACTAAAAAAATCAATTTTAACCAATCGTATAATAATATTTATTTTTTATTTTATTTTATATTTATTTAATTATAAGAGTATCAATGTAATATTACACATTTTTACCAAAAAATCATATAAGTATTGGCTTACGTATATGTAAAACATAGTGTTACGTATACGTAAACAGAAAACAAAAAAAAATGTGGTTACGTATACGTAAAACACAATATGTAAAATGATTTTTTTAGTAAATTGTGTAATACTATATTAATACACTTAGAAATAAATTTGAAAAATAAAAAATCTATAAATTATTTGATTGGCTTTTAGTGGTTTTCTCAGTTTTCGCCTAACTGTATGGTTTTCTCTGGAACCCTCTCCTATGTATGTGTAGGTTTTTGTTAAGATATATGCATATATAGGTTTGTATTTTAATTATTTGTTGACATTATGTATGTATTTGTATATGTGTTTGTATGTATATATGTTAGTAATACGAACACGATCCATTTGACCCGTTTGTATATGTTAGTAGTACGAACACAAACCATTTGACCCGTTTGACTCAAATCCGCTAAAATATGGATATTATTTATGTTTTGTTGATATTATTGTAGGTTTATTGTAATTTGGGAAATTGTTTTGTTTAATGCGTATTGTTAAACAAGTTGTTAATCCATTTTACAGCAATTATGTTGCCGGATTTTTTTGAAAAATTTAATATATGTTTATTGTATTGTTTATTACATATTAGAATTCAAGATGAGTTGATCCGGATGCAACAGGAAGCAGGTGAAGGGCAAGAGGTTGATGAGCAAGAGGTTTTACGACGTGCCGTTGGTGAGAGGCGTGGTTGGAGCCGGGGGGTTGGGAGAAAAGTGAGAAATCTACCCACCGATGTCTCGTGTGTGTGCACTATTAGAAAATAGACCTTTAATGACATGCGAACTATGACGTGAAAAAGTGTGTGTCATCGTTTAGAGTCATACTAGCAAAACTGGACTTTAATGACACGCGAGCTATGACACGTAAAAAAGTGTGTCATCTTTTAATGCCATATTAAAAAAAACACGGAGTACACTTGTTTAATACGCGTGTCATCCGGAATATGTCATCTCTTAATTTAGCATCCCGCTCATATCAGTCCTTCACGCGCTCTCTCTCTCTTTGAAAAGTTGAATATCAGAGGGCAAAAGGGTTTCATCTTTAATTAATCAAAGCCCTAACACCAAAGGGCAATCGACGGGCGATTGGAACCTCTCCTCCGGTGACTCAAACCTTTCCTCCTACAATAACACCATGCATGAGAGGGCAATTTCCGATTGTTAGGGCTTTGAAGCAAACCCTTTTTCTCATATCGAGGGCTTCTAATCGGTAATATGTTTTTTCTTCTTCTTTTCCCTTTACTAAAGTTGTTGCTGTTAGAGCTTTGAAGCAAACCCTTTTTCTCATATTTGATCTCCTTCTTTCCCTATCTAAATCAAAGCAATAACAATGGCAGCTGCATCAGCTAGGTCACACACCAGGAAAGCCAAATCCACTTCTTCCTCTTCTCTTCCCAAAGGTCTGTGAATCGTGTTTCTCCACTCATACTTCCATTTGTTTCTATGATTAGAAACTGCAATTGGATCTTTATTTCTAACTAATTTATAGTCAAAATAACTTTCCTCTGATTTCAATTTGAAGATGTTGAGTTCAATTTGAAGTTCGAATAATTAAATTCATTGAATTATGTTCAAAGAAAGAATTCAAATATCTGTTTTTTTTTTGCGAATTTGATACAACTATGTATCATGTTGTATTCGTGAATTATGAAGTTATTGAACTCGTCATTTTTCTAGTGATTCTATTTGGCATTTTAGTTTTGATTGAACCTAGTTTCCATTGCAAATTTCTTATGCTTTTGTAATGCCTACTGAATTAATTTGGATTCAACCTAGTGCAAATTGTTTTCTAATGTTATTTGATATGTACAGGTGTTGTAGAGAGGATGAATTGTGCTGGCTTTGGTTCAGAGGTGCTTGTTATTCTGATTGGTAATGTCTTGAAATAAAATAGAGAGTTGTATACTGATTGTCTTTAATTGATATAGTGAATCTGCTACAACAATTGTATGCTCAATCTTCTCAAATCACAATTGAACTCTTAAAGATATAACTTAAATCTTTAGCATTTGATCTAAACTCGAATCTTTAGCATTTGATCCCACTGATTCTATTTGCATAGATTATGTAAGGCCCAAAACCCGGGAGGCCTCACGTATTGGATTTACTTATCAACACATACCTCCTAAACTTAAGACATTCACAATCACAACATAAATGATTTAAAACTTTAACATACGCAGCAGAATACATAATATATCGTAAACATACTTGTCTGGTACGAATTTAAACTTGTTTTAAAACATCATAAACTGTAAACATAAAATACCAAACATAACAACGGGATGCCAGATCTTCTCTTCGGGTAACTCCTCAAGCCAGCTAAGCATCAAAACTGCCACCTGCACTTAACTGATATGCATACTAAAAATCAGCAACGCTAAGTGAGTTCTAATGTTTACTATAATCATTCATACAAAATATTTATTATTACATACATACTGCCCTTAAGGCTAAACTTTGTATTCATTCTTTTGGCTCGTACATAAATTCTATTACTGAAACTTATCTTTAACTTTCCATTTCTTCCCGTAATTGCCCCAAATGACTCAAGTCCAAAGGCCGGCAAATGACGAAATATGACACGATGCATCATCGTAACATTTTGTAACTGCTTAGGCACAAAACCTACTTAGACACTAAGCCTTGCTTAGGCACTCAAGCCCTACTATAGGCACCAAGCCCTATGATGTCACGTGAGTGATATAGATAAAATATATATAAATATATATTTATTTTAGAAACGAGATCAGGTTTTAAATTTATAAAATGATAATTACTTTAAACTTAAAACACACACAATAGACAAGTATACCTATCGCAGCGTAATATAGTTTAGGTAAGAACCAAGTATCTACCAATGGACACGGTTGAGTTCCAATACTCAACTTTTGTTATCGTTTAGCCGGTTTAATTAGTGAGTGGGTTTTGTGTGCGTGTGAAGTAGAAAAGTAAATGATAGAAAAGTAAATGACGGTAATGTAAATGACAAAAAAGTAAAAACGTGCATGATGTGTGTAACAGAAATATAAATAGCAGAATAGTAAATAGCAGGAAAGTAAATATCTCGAAAATGATATGGTCACGAAGAGTATTTCTTTGGGCTTCGAATCCGCTTGGTATATGATAATGTTAAGTTGACTAATCCGGTGGTATGACTACTGCAAACATGTGAACGGTACACCACTAGAGCCTCATTCTCACAATATTTGATTCATGAATTATAATCTTTAATAATAAAATGGTAATGATTCCCGCTAGGGATAACGTTACCCTCAACTCTTTGATTGCTATCTCCAAGTTGGTTTAGGACATCAAACTTAAATGCTTAGTTATTATTGTTAAAAAGGTGATTAGACTTTTCTCACCGGGAGGGGGTGTAACAATGAGACCATGTATAAAGACGTATCAATCCCAACATTAGTTCACCAATTCTTAGTCTCATAACAAGTTCGTATAAAGACGTAGAACTTTATTAGTGTTGACCAAGCCTTGGCTTATCAATCTCTACTTGTATAAAGATGTACAAGTATGAAAGGAAGTTTGATTAAAAAAGTTTTACGGTCTTATGCTTTAAAATCAAGAACACTCACAATGTAACGAACCAAAATTCGGGTTTCGTTATAAATAAATAAATATTCTAATAAGTATTATGGTGATAATAATATTTTAGAAATAAGTTAAAACAAGTGGGTTTCAAGTTAGTAATGAGGTTATATTAGTTTTTAACTAATTTTGGCATGAAAGTGGATGAATTAGAAGTTGAGGGGCTGAAAGTGTAAATATAGAAAATCTGCCATATTTGACTAAATTAAAGTCAAAATTCAGATTTTCATTATTTTGGGTGTTGAAGCTCTCAAGAGAAAAGTGGAGAAAAAGGGTTTTGAAGCAAAATCATGCATTTGAAGCTTGAATTGTGGAGGTTTTGACTTGCACATCACCTTCCTAACATCAAGTAAGTGATAATCTTCCATTTGATTTCACCATTGATGTGTTAGTCGGTGGGTTTTGTAGAAATTCGAAATTTATGATGCATGTTGTTAATTAGTGTTAGATTGTTGATAATCTAACTAATCTAAAAGTAAAGAATGGTGATTAATATCCTAGAACCCTTTGATTATGATTATGAGAAGTTAGGGTTCATATGGAGAAAATTGAGGGTTTTTGGATTTTGATGATAATATGATGAATTAATGATGATTAAGTGTTTATATGAGGTTACACACTTGAACAAATACCAAATTAACCTAATGATAATTATTGAGTGAAAAATTAGTTTTAAGGTAAGGATAATGAAACTCATGTAGGTGAGTTTGAGGTGAAAGAGGGCGTTTGGATATGAGTATAACTAAAACGGGTCAGTTTGGGTTGGAAGTAGGAAATTGGGTTGTGAACCCAATTAAAATGTGATTTTGGTGTATGATGGATTACTAAACTAGATGAATGTGTGTAGGTAATCAAATTGCAAAGCGTGAAGTGGAATCAGGACCTTCAAATCCACAAGGTAAGTGCTTTTGCACTTAGTAATTGATGATAAATGTTATGATATGCAATGGTGTATGCAAAATGTGTTAAGTATCATAATGTGTTATGTGGTATGAATATGTATAGAGGTGTATGAATAATGAATGAATGTAGTTATAGTATTAATACTATAATGGATATGTGGATATGGAGTTATGGTCTAAGTACTATAATAGATATGTGGTTATGATCTAAGAATCACAATGGAAATGTGATGAGGAAGTTATGGCCTATGTTCCATAATGGAAATGTAATTGTGTTAAACTTGTATGGTGTTATACAAATAATTATGTTGCCTAATGGGTAATTGGGTGGAAACGAGTCAAAATGGATGAATGGGTGAAAATGGTAACATTTTACCTTGATGTATGTTTTTATCTTCATTACAAATGTGTTATGTTTATGTGATTTTGTAGGAAGATGTAGTCCAAGTCAAGTCCAAGGCGTTGGCGGATTCTCGTACGTGTAAATGGTTAAACTTAGGATGTAAGTTGAAATCCTCAAAAGGGATGTAAATTTGAAACAAGAATTGATGTTTTGATGTATATTTTGGTGAATGAATATTTGGTCAAAAACCCAAGTGTTTGGGATATTTTTGGTTATGTTGAAATGGTAAAAGATGGAAAATTTGGCTAAGTGTTGGAACTGGGCAAAAATCCAAACTCTTTGTTTACTGGGTGTTTTCGCGCCACCCGAAGAACCAAGGACAGGTCTTCGCGACATGCGAAGACCTGGTTTTCCGTATTTTGTTTTTGGGACTCCCCCGCGGCACGCGAAGGGAGGGCCCCAGAAGTTCGCGACACGCGAACAGTAAAAAAAAATTCTTGGGATAAATGCTTCCGCTTGTGTAAATGTTTATTATAGTTGGTGTTTTAAATTAAGGGTGTTACAACTTGGTATCAGAGCAATGGTTTGAGAGATTTGGTGTGCGATGCACCAAACTCAAACCGGATGCTCATTATATGAGGGAATGGTAAGACAATCCATAAAGAACTTGACTAAGACTCGGAGCTTATGGAAACGAAAGGTTAGTAATGTTATGATTAATTTTGTTAAGTAAGGTGTATATGTATGATTGAATGATAAAGTGTTATGTGTGCCGAAACTTTTTTTGTGATTTGCTATATGAATATGATAATTACAATTGGGCATAATGTATTATTAAACATGTCTGGCCAATATGATTAATGAGACGAGATGTGCAGGGGTCTTTATGATAACCATATGACAATGAACATTTGCAAGAATTAGGTGAAGGTGATTATATATGTATGCACGAATATAGGTAGATAGATATATATATATATATATATATATATATATATATACTTAATACATAAGAGTGTAAGTGTGATGGATACCTTAGGTATTGAAAGTGTAAGGATGTTAAGGTGTTTTTGTTCTAATTCTCAGCTAAGAGATGACAAGCGATGCGAATAGGGAACCGTTGGATCCAAGAATCCAAGAGATAATAAAGGAAGAAGTGGCCAAGGCTTTTGAGCAAGCCACAACTCTGTTGATGGAAGAAATGAGAGGGGCTATTAAGCTTACTCTCGAGGAGGTATTGAAAGAGAAAGAGAAGGAACCTTAAGGTTGTACTTTTAAGAAGTTCATGGTAATCAAGCCAAAGGAGTATAACGGGCAAGTGGACTCGATCCTTAGCCACAGGTGGGTGGTGGATATGGAATCCAACTTTGAAACGACTAAATGTAAGCCCGAAGACAGGGTGATGTTCAGTGTGCCACTGTTGACCGGGAGGGCAAAGGAATGGTTGTTGAATCTCCGAAAGGAGAGGGGTAATTTGGGTGTGACCTCCATGACTTGGGAGGAGTTTAAGGCGACTTTTCTGAAATACCACTGCCCATAAGCCGCAGTTGACATGATGACTGAGGAGTTTCTCCTCATGAGGAAAATGACAGAGTCGATTGATGAGTTGGCAGGGACTTTCTTTGATCGCGCCAAGTTCTGTCCGGACGTGGTGTCGACCGAGAAGGCAAAGATTGACATATTTTATGCTATGTTGACTGTGAAGTTCAGAGGTAGCATATCTACTTCCTCTTTTACCACACTTGTGAACTTGATAAATAGGTGTCGGGAAATATAGGTGGAGTTGAGGAGGCAAGATGCTAGAGGCGAAAAGAGAAAGCGTGAAATTGTGGAACAAGTTGTGAAGAAGATAAAGGGCGGGAGCCCTAGTAAGAAGCCTTTTAGCAAGTTTTCTCCACGGGGATGCAAGGTTTGTGGAAAGGAGCACTTTGGGGAGTGTAGGAAGGGTACGTCAAATTGCTATAAATGTGGGAAGCCAGGGCATATGGCTAATCAATGTCCAAGCCAAATCCGTATATGCTACAATTGTTACAAGCCCGGGCACAATAGGGTGGATTGCCCCGATCTGAAGCAAGGTGGAAGTGAAAAGAAGGTTGAAATACCAAAGCCAAAGGGTAGAGCTTTCCACATCTCGGCGGAAGAGGCAAAGAATAACCCGGAGATGGTGTAAGGAATATTCAAGATTAACTCTTTACCTGCACTAGTTCTATTTGATCCGGGGGCTAGTCGTTCATTTGTGTCCTTGAAATTTGTTAAGCATTCTTCTTTTCTAAGCAGCAAGTTAGACGAACCCTTAGAAATCGAGGCGGCAAACGATAAGAGCTTCCTACTTTTCGATATTTTTAAAAATTGTAAGTTAAGGACGGGGGGTGAAACGTTCCTTATTGATTTAATTCCTATGAACATGGGGGATTTTGATGTTGTTGTGGGGATGGATTGGTTGTCTATGAAAATAGTGAGTATCTTATGTGGACCTAAGGCGATACAACTCGATTCCCCATCGGGTGAGTCCATTTACATAGAAGGTGAAAGGAAAGGAAAGGAAAGGTAAGATTGTGTTCTTATGTGAAGGCAACAAAGTACATGGCGTGTGGGTGCAAGGCATACATGACTTGTGTTGCGGATGTGATTGAGAAAGTAAAAGATATTCACGATGTTCCGGTTGTGAATCTGTTTGAGGATGTGTCTCCAGATGAGTTACCGGGGGTTCCGCCGGAAAGGGAAGTAGAGTTTGGGATTGATTTGATACCCAGTGCTAAGACGGTAGCCAAAGCACCTTATAGGTTGGCACCGCCAGAAATGAAAGAGCTAATGGAGCAATTGCAAGAACTACTCGATAAAGGTTTCATTCGCCCGAGCGTCTTGCCTTGGGGTGCGCCTGTTCTCTTCGATAAAAAGAAGGACGGAAGCATGAGAATGTGTATGGATTATCGGGAATTGAACAAGTTGACGGTAAAGAATCGGTACCCGTTACCTCGGATTGGCGACCTCTTTGACCAATTGCAAGGGGAGTCATGGTTCTCTAAAATTGATTTGAAGTCCGGGTATCATCAGTTAAAAGTGAAAGAAGACGACATTCCTAAGACGTCTTTCCGCACTCGTTACGGTCACTATGATTTTACGGTTATGCCTTTCGGTTTAACCAACGCGCCCGCGGTTTTCATGGATCCTATGAACCGGGTGTGTAGACCGTTCCTCGACCGTTCGGTCATTGTGTTTATTGACGATCTTCTCATTTATTCAAGGAGCGAGGGTGATTATGCTTGTCGTTTGCGTGAGATTCTTAAAGTTCTTCAAAGGGAAAAACTTTATGCACAATTTTCTAAGTGCGCATTTTGGTTGCGCTAGATCCAATTCTTGGGTCATGTGATTAATGAGAAAGGGATTACTGTCGACCCATCCAAGATAGTGGCGGTTAAAGATTGGTCATCGCCAAAAACGCCTTCGGAAATTAGAAGTTTCTTGGGGTTGGCGGGTTATTATCGGCGGTTTATTGAAAAGTTCTCTCGGATTGCTTTGCCAATGACGAAGTTGACGCATAAAGAGACTAAGTTTGTATGGGGTTCCGAGCAAGAATCTTCATTTCAACTCTTGAAAGAAAAGTTGACTAAGGCGCCTGTTTTATCCTTGTCGGACGGGACTGAAGATTTTATGGTGTATTCGGATGCCTCGCATTCGGGGTTGGGTTGTGTTTTGATGCAAAAGGGGAAAAGTAATTGCCTATGCGTCGAGGCAATTGAAGACTCATGAGGTGAATTACCCTACCCATGATTTAGAATTTGCGGCCGTGGTTTTTACGCTCAATATTTGGAGGCATTATTTATATGGGGCTAAGTGTACGATCTACACGGATCACAAAAGTCTCAAGTACTTCTTTGACCAAAAGGACCTCAACATGAGGCAGAGGCAAAGCGGTGGCTTGAATTGGTCAAGGACAATGATTGTGGGATACTTTATCATCCGGGTAAAGCGAATGTGGTGACGGAAGCTCTTAGTTGAAAGACGAGTCATACACCTATCAAGGTGAAGTCATTTAAGATGACAATTTCATCATCCCTTATTGATGAAATCCGGGAGGCTAAAGTGTTAGCACTTGGTGGTGATTTGAAGAAGGAATGGTTGGTTGCTTATGTTGATAAGCTTGGGGAAAATAGCACGAGTTTAAAGACATGCTTTGATAGAATTTGGATTCCTAGGCTGTCAAGCGTTTTGAAAACTATTTTAGATGAAGCGCATAAATCCAAGTATTCTATCCATCCGGGGGCCACAAAGATGTTTTATGACTTGAGGTGTCATTTTTGGTGGCCGGGTATGAGGCGTGATATTGTTAAGTATGTGAAAAGATGTCTCATATGCTTAAGGGTAAAAGCAGAGCATCAAAATCCGTATGGAAAGCTTCAACCGCTTGAAATACCTCTTTGGAAATGGGAGAATATAACCATGGATCTGATCACTAAGCTACCAAAGACTCGAAAGGGTTATGATGCGATATGGGTAGTAGTGGATCGGCTGACAAAGAGTGCACATTTCCTTCTTATTAAGGAATCTTATTATTAGGATAGATTGGCGAAAATGTATGTGAAGGAAATTGTGTCACGTCATGTTGTACCGGTGTCGATTATATCGGACCGTGATACGGGATTTACTTCTCGTTTTTGGAAGAGATTCCATGAGGATATGGGGACTATATTGAATCTTAGTACCGCTTATCATCCACAATCGGATGGTCAAAGCGAGCGAACGATTCAAACGCTCGATGATATGTTGCGAGCGTGTGCATTGGATTTTGGGGGTAATTGGGACGACCATTTACCGTTGGTGGAATTTTCTTATAACAATAGCTACCTATCTAGTATTGGTATGCTGCCTTTTGAGGCGTTGTATGGGAGAAAATGTCGAACACCCGTGTGTTGGGGTGAAATTGGTCAACGGGAACTTGGTAGTAAAGAGGTCGTCAAGGAAACTATTAGCAGTATTGACCAAATAAGGGCACGCTTAAAGGCGGCCCAGGATCGCCAAAAATCCTATACGGATAATAGGAAGTGGGCGATTGAGTTTCAAGTGGGAGACTTTATGCTTTTGAAAGTCTCTCCATGGAAAGGGGTGATACGTTTTAGGAAGCGGGGGAAGTTGAGTCCACGTTTCATCGGACCATTTAAGGTAATTGCAAGGGTGGGTGCGGTAGCTTATCGTTTGGAGCTACTAGAGGGACTAAGTAGACTTCATAACACGTTTCATGTGTCTTATTTGCGAAAATGTTTAGCGGATGAATCTACTTTTGTTCAATTGGATGATATTGAATTGGATGAAAAGTTGAATTATGTTAAGGAACCGGTGGCAATCTTGGATAGAAAGGTGAAGCGTTTACGCAATAAAGAGATTTGCCAAGTTTTGGAGAGGTGGAAACATAAGAAGGGGGCGGAAATGACTTAGGAAACTGAGCAAGAAATGCTCAATTATTATCCGAACCTTCTTATGTGAAGTCGGGTTTCGGGGACGAAACCCAAATAAGGGGAGGTGATTTGTAACAAACCAAAATTCGGGTTTTGTTATAAATAAATAAATATTCTATAAATATTATCCAAAATCACAACTTTTTACGTCCAAACTGCTCCAATCTTAACCATGAAGCTAAATGTGTAGTTTTTAAGCATAAACACACGTAAAAATCCGACCTTTTTGAAGAAAACTCATAAAAACCCTAAAAACTCATTTCGAACAAAAAACTCAGATTTGGATGGGTTTTGATACCTGTTTATGCTTGATTCTTCGGAGAAGCTTCAAACAATCAATGGAGAAGAAGATTGGGCCGATCTTTGGTCAAAACTGACACTCTCTCTTTAGATGTTTCTCTCTCTAGAAATGGTGGTGAAGATGATGAGAAATGAGGTGGTTGAAATGAGGGTTAGGGTCTCAAGGCCCATCCTCACCTTCAGCTCGGCCCACCTAGCGACCCGGCCTAAGGCCCGGTCCATCTCGACTTCTTTTTCCTAATTTCATGTAAATCCCGTGTTCGTTCTATCGTTCTCGAAATACGTGATGTTACAGATTGACACCATTTTAGGTGGATGCTTGGGATTCCATTATGCAAGGTTTAAAGTAAATGCAAATCTGGCATGTTGATTTTTCTCTTTTAAGTTTATGTTGGATTATCAATGTTGTTTCTCTTTGAATTATGCAGCTTGCTTGTTCTCTCTTTGACACTAGATTATGGGTTGTTATTAGTTTACACTATCATGAATTTCTTTATTTTTTTTATCTTTTTCAGTTATGCTCAAAGAAAGGGAATTGTGCTTGCTGAACTTGATGTTCTTGGACATGCTCGATCCTGGTAATCCTTATATTAAAATATCCTCATCCTTCTTATGCTCATTTTGGTTTTATAATGGTCTTACTACAATGATGAATACTAACAAAGTTGAGAAACCTAACACTTATCATCATTAGGGGCATTGGTTACCCTGCATTATGGCCATCAAAAACCTGTCAGGAGCCATTTGATGTCATCACCTTTTTCTTGTAGGGAATCTAGACAATTAACTGATTAAGAATTATTTCTCTCGGTTCAGATTTCAGTAATATTTTCAAGTACAGGTTTGTTCATTTGGGAGGTGATGAAGTTGACACCAGTAAGTTGTTGGTTTTCAAGAATTTCTATGTTACATTCTCTCTTTCACAATATTATGCAGCATTAAAATTTGAATTCAGGTTTGTTCATTTGGCAATTTGACAAAATTTACTTTTCATCACTGTGTGCACCTTTTATAGGAATATATAATATGACTTTTGTGATATAACTATTGGAGTTTAATATCTCAGGTTGCTGGAACTTAACTCCTCGTATACGAAAATGGTAAATATTCTACAATCTCCGGCGGTAACATGTGTTAGTGTTTGATTATTATTATTTTTTTGCTAAATTCTCATTTGTTGGACACATAAGTTACACTGTAGTCTTTTGTCAAGATCCTAGCGATTTTAGTGTTTGTATCTAGTATTTGTGGTTATATGTTTAACTGTTTGTGGTCAGATCTAGATGGTAGGGGGGGGGGGGTGCGGGGGGGGGGGGGGGGGAGGAGGTTATGGTTGTATATATTTATGTTATGTACGTATAAATATAAAAGTGATCGCTTTTGGATAATAATTTGGGGGTTGTTACATCTAACTACGCCATTTCAAGTTATGCATGTCCACATTAATTTGGTTTTTTTTATCTTCCAACATAAATATATGTGTAACTTTTTCAACATGTAATTATTTTAGGTATTTTAGATTGGTCTGTCTTTAACAACCCAGTTTTGCAATAATATATATGTATGTATATATGATAATTATTTGTGGCATGTTAACTTTGACTATGCCATTGCACTTTAAGCAGTCCCTCTTCCCAGTCCCACTCACAATCGAATAGGAATCTGCAATCCGTTTTTGACATGAACAGAATATTTGCCCTCTTGATTTATCACATCAGTTTCATGTCTTATAAATGTTACTTGTTTTCTTGGAAAACAGGTGTCGCGGACCAACCCAACCCGACCTGTCTTTTGACATGTACAAAATATTTCCCCTTTTGATCATCACCTCTAATAAACTTGGATCGAACCGACCCAACTCACACCAGACTGAAACCCAAGAAGAATGAAAAACACAGACCCTAGACTAGATCACATATCATTGGTTCACCATTGACTGTATATGATGTTTTTGGGTATTCTCAAATTACTGACAAAACTGAGTTCGCAATTTACCTTTTAAAATTGAGTAGTAGTTTGTGAGTAAACCTGCATATTTAGTTGGGATTATTTGAATGCTATTTGAAGTTAGAATTCTCATTGACAGTTTACCTTTCAACTTAGATTATTTGAACAAATCTGCAGATATAATTGCCACGTTATTAACGTAACCGCCAATTGCAGTTTGTAATCGTAGAAACAATGCCACAACTTAGATTATTTAGTTGGGACATGTCCAACTACCAATACGACAAAATACAAGAATAAATCCGCCAATTAAATGAAACGGTGCCACAAATGCAGAACGAAATGGGTGCTAGCAAATCCAACCAAGGGGCTTGTCAGGTGAGGAAGAGGATGAAGATGAAGATAGTTGAGCGGTTTGTTATGACAATTAACTTGATGGTTCGTAATAATGTAACGGTTCACCGACAAGTTTTGTAATTATTTGTGTCGGGAAAGCCTTTTAATTAAATTAGCTATTTAATTATTATTTTAGACGACAAGTCGTCGGGAATGCATTTTATTTAAATTATTTATTTACTATTACGACGACATGTCGTCGTAAAAGGTCTTTTTTTAATTTCTATTTACTTCCATTGAGAAAAAGAATTAGGGTTTAGGGCTTTAATGACCACATGTCGTCGGCAAAGACTCACATATGTTGACGACGCTTTTCCGACGACTTTTAGAGGCCATAGCGTTGAAGCTACTCCGACAACACCATTCCCGACGACAAGTCGTCGGAGAGCCCTATTACGATGACTTATCATCGTAATAGGACGTCATATCATATTAAAATTCATGTAGTGGCGGGGCTGTGAGAGGGTTCATGGTGTGGAGAGCTCCTCTCTGCGTTTTGTTGAGTTAGACCAATGAGATATGAGGGTTGGAACGTTGCACGCTTCACATAACCTAAGAGCATCGACAAAAAGTAAACAAAAAAAACACAACCATCACATAATAAAAACATCATTTCTTCAAAAACATCAAAAACCCTACCAAGTAAAAGACTCAAAACCATTGTCACATTACCATCATCTTCCTACATTTAATTTTAATTAGCAATGTCTTTATTTTAATAAAATATAAAAAAATCATTTAATTATTTTCGATATTTGGGGGGAAATTTCGAATATTCAAACTTAAAAAAATAAGAGTTACAAGTTATAGTAAAAATATGTCGATTGTAAAACTTAAAATTTAAGTTGATAAATCTTTAATTTTATAATATTTAATGTTTATGAATTTATAAATAAAATTATTTTTATAAAATATATATATATATATATATATATATATATATATATATATATATATATATATTGGGGAGGGTTACACTAAAAATGATTTTTTTTCGTAAGAAGCCTAAAAATGAGATTTTCGACATAATGTTTTTTTCATTTTAGGTATGGTGTTTTTTTTTATTTATGTGAACATATTTAAAAGTTGAAGAACACCATGCCTAAAAATTAAAACATCATGTCCTTTTTTGGCTTCATAGGAAAAAGTTCTTTTTAGTATAACTCAACTATATATATATATGAGAAGGATCATGAGAAAACTTTTTGTTCGTAAGAAAACTCGCGAAAATGACCCAAACGAACTTCGAATGAACTCATTTTGACGGCGTTAGAATCGGCTCGACGTTTAGGTTTTTGTGGGTGGGGTGGGGGGGGTTAGGTTTTTGGGGGGTGGGGTGGGGGAGGGTTAGGTTTTTGGCTTCATAGGAAAAAAGTTCTTTTTAGTATAACTCAACTATATATATATATGGGAAGGATCATGAGAAAACTTTTTGTTCGTAAGAAAACTCGCGAAAATGACCCAAACGAACTTCGAATGAACTCATTTTGGCGGCGTTAGAATCGGCTCGACGTTTAGGTTTTTGTGGGTGGGGTGGGGGGGGTTAGGTTTTTGGGGGGTGGGGTGGGGGAGGGTTAGGTTTTTGGGGGTGAGGTTTAACTTTTAGGGTTTAACTTTATGGTTTAGCTCGAGTTTGACAAGCCGGTTTTAACGCCGCTGGAATGAGTTCAATCAGAGTTCGTTTGAGTAGGTTTTCTCACGAAAAATAGTTTTCTCATGAACTCAACCCCATATATATATATATATATATATATATATATATATATATATATATATATATATATATATATAGGGGAAGAATCATAAGAAAACTTATTGTTCATGAGAAAACCAAAAAACTATTTATTAAAGGTAAAAAAAAAAAAATCATAACTCAAAATATAAATCAAAAACTAAAAAACTGCTTCGGAGACCTTGTTTCCCACGTCTTCCTCTTTCAAAAAAAAATAAATAAAAAATAAAAAAAAACCAGCGCCCTACTACATATGTGTAGTAGGGTTAGCTTTTGGGTTTAGGTTTTTGGTTTTAGTTTTTAGGTTAGGTTTTTTTTGTGGGGGGGGGGGGGGTTGGTGGTGGGTTTAGGTTTTTGGGGGTTGGGTGGGGGTGGGGTGGGGGGTTTAGGTTTTTCGCCGGTGGTTAGGTTTTTGGGTGTACTACACATATGCATCACCTTTAATGAGAAGTTTTTTGGTTTTATCATAAAAATGAGTTTTCTAGTAAACTCACCCTTATATATATATATATATATATTTATATATATATATATATATATATATATATAGGGGGAGGATCAAATAAAAATTAGTTTTTCGCTAAAAAAATTAAAAAATGACAAAAACCTTTATAAACGATATCAAATTGTGTCACGTCATGGTGTACAGGTGTCGACTATATCAGACCGTGATACGAGATTTACTTCTTGTTTTTGGAAGAGATTCCATGAGGATATGGAGACTAGATTGAATCTTAGTACCGCTTATCATCCACAAACGGATGGTCAAAGCGAGCAAACGGTTCAAACGCTCGAGGATATGTTGCGAGCGTGTGCCTTGGATTTTGGGGGTAATTGGGACGACCATTTACCGTTGGCGGAATTTTCTTATAACAATAGCTAACATTCTAGTATTGGTATGCCGCCTTTTGAGGCGTTGTATGGGAGAAAATGTCGAACACCCGTGTGTTGGGGTGAAATTGGTCAACGCGAACTTGGTAGTAAAGAGGTGGTCAAGGAAACTATTAGTAGTATTGACCAAATAAGGGCACGCTTAAAGGCGGCACAGGATCGCCAAAAATCCTATGCGGATATAAGGAAGTGGGCGATTGAGTTCCAAGTGGGAGACTTTATGCTTTTGAAAGTCTCTCATTGGAAGGGGTGATACGGTTTAGGAAGCGGGGGAAGTTGAGTCCACGTTTCATCGTACCGTTTAAGGTGATAGCAAGGGTGGGTGCGGTAGCTTATCGTTTGGAGCTACCAGAAGGACTAAGTAGACTTCATAACGCGTTTCGTGTGTCTCATTTGCGAAAATGTTTGGCGGATGAATCTACTTTTGTTCATTTGGATGATATTGAATTGGATGAAAAGTTGAATTATGTTGAGGAACCGGTGGCAATCTTGGATAGAAAGGTGAAGCGTTTACGCAATAAAGAGATTTGTCAAGTTTTGGTGAGGTGGAAACATAAGAAGAAATGACTGGGAAACCGAGCAAGAAATGCTCAATTATTATCAGAACCTTTTTATGTGAAGTAGGGTTTCGGGGACGAAACCCAAATAAGGGGAGGTGATTTGTAACAAACCAAAATCCGAGTTTCGTTATAAATAAATAAATATTCTAATAAATATTATGGTGAAAATATTATTTTAGAAATAAGTTGAAACAATTGGGTTTCAAATTAGTAATGGGTTATATTAGTTTTTAACTAATTTTGGCATGAAAGTGGATGAATTAGAAGTTGAGGGGCTGAAAGTGTAAATATGGCAAATCTGCCTTATTTGACTAAATTAAAGTCAAAATTCAGATTTTCATTATTTTGGGTGTTGAAGCTCTCAAAAGAAAACTGGAGAAAAAGGGTTTTGAAGCAAAATCTTGCATTTGAAGCTTGAATTGTGGAGGTTTTGACTTGCACATCACCTTCCTAACATCAAGTAAGTGATAATCTTCCATTTGATTTCACCAATGATGTGTTAGTTGGTGGGTTTTGTAGAAATCCAAAATTTATGATGCATGTTGTTAATTAGTGTTAGATTGTTGATAATCTAGCTAATCTAAAGGTAAAGAATGATGATTAACATCCTAGAACCCTTTGATTTTGGTTATGAGAAGTTAGAGTTCATATGGAGAAAATTGAGGTTTTTTAGATTTTGATGATAATATGATGAATTAATGATGATTAAGTGTTTATATGAGGTTAGACACTTGAACAAACACCAAATTAACCTAATGATAATTATTGAGTGAAAAATTAGTGTTAAGGTAAGGATAATGAAACTCATGTAGGTGAGTTTTGGGTGAAAGAGGGTGTTTGGATATGAGTATAACTAAAACGGGTCAGTTTGGGTTGGAAGTAGTAAATTGGGTTGTGAACCCAATTAAAATGTGATTTTGGTGTATAATGGATTACTAAACTAGATGAATGTGTTTAGGTAATCAAATTGCAAAGCGTGAAGTGGAATCGGGACCTTCAAATCCACAAGGTAAGTGCTTTTGCACTTACTTAGTAATTAATGATAAATGTTGTGATATGCAACGTTGTATGTAAAATGTGTTAAGTATCGTAATGTGTTATGTGGTATGAATATGTATAGAGGTGTATAAATAATGGATGAATGTAGTTATAGTATTAATACTATAATAGATATGTGGATAAGGAGTTATGGTCTAAGTACCATAGTGAATATGTGGTTATGAAGTTATGATCTAAGTATCACAATGGAAATGTGATGAGGAAGTTATGGTCTATGTGCCATAATGGAAATGGAATTGTGTTAATCTTGAATATAAAATGAAAAGAATGAAACTTGTATGGTGTTATACAAATAATTATGTCGCCTAATGGGTAATTGGGTGGAAACGGGTCAAAATGGATGAATGGGTGAAAATGGTAACATTTTACCTTGATGTATGTTTTTATCTTCATTACTAATGGTGTTATGTTTATGTGATTTTGTAGGAAAAGCTCCGATATAGTCCAAGTCAAGAGTAAGGCGTTGGCGGATTCTCGTATGTGTAAATGGTTGAACTTGGGATGTAAGTTGAAATCCTCGAAAGGGATGTAAATTTGAAACAAGAATTGATGTTTTGATGTATATTTTGGTGAATGAATATTTGGTCAAAAACCCAAGTGTTTGGGATATTTTTGGTTATGTTGAAATGGTAAAAGATGGAAAATTTGGCTAAGTGTTGGAACTGGGCAAAAATCCAAACTCTCTGTTTGCTGGGTGTTTTCACGCCACACGAAGAACACGCGAAGGCCTGGTTTTCCGGATTTTGTTTCTGGGATTCCCTCGCGACACGCGAAGGGAGGGGCCCAGAAGTTCGCGACACGCGAACAGTAAAAAAAATTGGGATAAATGCTTCCGCGTGTGTAAATGTTTATTATAACTGGTGTTTTAAATTAAGGGTGTTACACACAAGTATAAAGACGGATTTAGACAATACTAAAAAGCCCACCTAGAAGGTGGTTTTAAGAGCGAATGGTTAAAGACATAAACATACCACTAGATTAATACGTCAAAAATTAACATATACCAAACTTCATCTTTACCCTAGCAATACAAAGAGTTTAGCCACAAATGGCCATACTAACTAGCGTAACGTTGAGTTTAGTAGGCTCCCTTATTGCGGAACAAAGAGGAGGAGCCTCTCTACTCTCTACTCTATACTCTAAACTACAGAAACGCACTCAGGAATGCCCTGTTAGCTCCCCTGTCTTGTCTTTTAGCTGCTTGTTGACTTGTGTTGATCAATTTTGACTTCTTGGGGGTCAAAGATCGGGAATGATTCTTCTAAAAGCTTGATTTCTTAGTGTTTTTGATAGGTTTTAGCTTTATTTATCTTTAAGACACTGAATAACCTGTAGATATAAAATATGAACGTTTTAATTATAAATTGCAAGGTTATTATTCAACTAGTACATAATATGGGGATTATTATACATGCGAAAAATATATAAATGATGGCACATCACCTTGTTATAGACACTGAGCCCATAACAGACTTTCTGTACATAATAATATTTGTCCCCGTAGGAATCGTAACTTAACTTGGTACTTATTCTCGAAGGAAAATTTTATCTTTATTTCTTTGTTAATAATTTCTTTAAAGCTTTACATTCATTCTTCTTTTGAAAACATCTTTACAGCTCGTAAACATTTCATAACATCATTCATAAAACTTCTTCCGCCTCTTTTAAACCTTGCTATAAATCATGACTTTCGCCATCGTATATTAATATAAGATATATATAATAAACATTCTTCTCTAAGTATACACATCACCCATAAAGTAGGCAAAAAGGGATTAGAACTCACCTAGTTTTCTGTAGCTAGTTCTTCCTAGTTTCAATGCTCAACAAGCGTTAGGCGATCTGTTTGGGCGGTCATAAACGAAACGTGTTAACCTCTAGACATAACAAAGCGATCTGTTCAAACCCTACCCGGTCGAAAACTCAACTGTCCGAAATCTCTTTTCGACAGAAATCTTTTTCGATCGAAATCTCTTTTGATCGAAATCTCTTCCGTCCGAAATGTCTTTCATCTTAAAACTATTTCTCCTGAAAACTAATTCGTCCGAATTCTTATGTTCGAAATCTCACCCTGTGTCCGAAATACTTTTCGGACACTTCAAAGTTTTCGGACCATTCAAGAAGTTTTCGGACGACTCAACCGACCTAGGTTAGATTTTTTGTTTTTGATCAAAAATCTCAACTTTTTACGTCCAAACTGTTCCGAACCATGAAGCTAAATCTGTAGTTTTTAAGCATAAACACACGTAAAAATCCTACCTTTTTTAAGAAAACTCATAAAAACCCATTTCGAACAAAAAACTCAGATTTGGACGGGTTTTGATACTTGTTTATGCTTGATTCTTCGGAGAAGCTTCAATCAATCACTAGAGAAGAAGATTGGGCCGATCTCTGGTCAAAACTGACACTCTCTCTTTAGATGTTTCTCTCTCTAGAAATTGTGGTGAAGATGATGAGAAATGAGGTGGTTGAAATGAGGGTTAGGGTCTCAAGGCCAATCCTCACCTTCAGCTCGGCCCACCTAGCGACCCGGCCTAAGGCCCAGTCCATCTCGATTTCTTTTTCCTAATTTCATGTAAATCCCGTGTTCGTTCTATCGTTCTCGAAATACGTGATGTTACAGATTGACACCCTTTTAGGTGGATGCTTGGGATTCCATTATGCAAGGTTTAAAGTAAATGCAAATCTGGCATGTTGATTTTTCTCTTTTAAGTTTATGTTGGATTATCAATGTTGTTTCTCTTTGAATTATGCAGCTTGCTTGTTCTCTCTTTGACACTAGATTATGGGTTGTTATTAGTTTACACTATCATGAATTTCTTTATTTTTTTTTATATTTTTCAGTTATGCTCAAAGAAAGGGAATTGTGCTTGCTGAACTTGATGTTCTTGGACATGCTCGATCCTGGTAATCCTTATATTAAAATATCCTCATCCTTCTTATGCTCATTTTGGTTTTATAATGGTCTTACTACAATGATGAGTACTAACAAAGTTGAAAAACCTAACACTTATCATCATTAGGGGCATTGGTTACCCTGCATTATGGCCATCAAAAACCTGTCAGGAGCCATTTGATGTCATCACCTTTTTCTTGTAGGGAATCTAGACAATTAACTGATTAAGAATTATTTCTCTCGGTTCAGATTTCAGTAATATTTTCATGTACAGGTTTGTTCATTTGGGAGGTGATGAAGTTGACGACAGTAAGTTGTTGGTTTTCATGAATTTCTATGTTACATTCTCTCTTTCACAATATTATGCAGCATTAAAATTTGAATTCAAGTATTTTCTATGTTACTTTTCATCACTGTGTGCACCTTTTATAGGAATATATAATATGACTTTTGTGATATAACTATTGGAGTTTAATATCTCAGGTTGCTGGAACTTAACTCCTCGTATACGAAAATGGTAAATATTCTACAATCTCCGGCGGTAACATGTGTTAGTGTTTGATTATTATTATTTTTTTGCTAAATTCTCATTTGTTGGACACATAAGTTACACTGTAGTCTTTTGTCAAGATCCTAGCGATTTTAGTGTTTGTATCTAGTATTTGTGGTTATATGTTTAACTGTTTGTTGTCAGATCTAGATGGTAGGGGGGTGTGCGGGGGGGGAGGTTATGGTTGTATATATATATGTTATGTACGTATAAATATAAAAGTGATCGCTTTTGGATAATAATTTGGGGGTTGTTGCATCTAACTACGCCATTTCAAGTTATATATGTCCACATTAATTTGGTTTTTTTTATCTTCCAACATAAATATATGTGTAACTTTTTCAACATGTAATTATTTTAGGTATTTTAGATTGGTCTGTCTTTAACAACCCAGTTTTGCAATAATATATATGTATATAGGGGAAGGTTACGCTAAGAAGTGGTTTTTCGCTAAGAAACGCTAAGAAGTGGGTCAAACGAACTCCGAACTCTAATCCGAACCCAAAAACCTAAACCCCCCCCCACCCGCACCCCCAAAAACCTAAACCCCCCCTCCAACCCCACCCCGAAAAGCCTAAAACCACCACCCCCACCCCCTAAAAAAAACCTAAACCCTAAAATCTAAACCCTAAGGCTAAAATCCTAAAATTCAACGCTAAGATCTAAACCCTAAAAGCTAAGATGGTAGAGTTCGACGATACGGTTCCAACGCCGCTGGAATAAGCTCAATCCGAGTTCGTTTGATATCGTTTCTTAATGTTTTTGTCACTTCTTAGAGTTCTTAGCCGAAAACAACTTCTTATTTGATCCTCCCCCTACGTATGCATATATGATAATTATTTGTGACATGTTAACTTTGACTATGCCATTGCACTTTAAGCAGTCCCTCTCCCCAGTCCCACTCACAATCGAATAGGAATCTGCAATCTGTTTTTGTACAGAATATTTGCCCTCTTGATTTATCACATCAGTTTCATGTCTTACAAATGTTACTCGTTTTCTTGGAAAACAGGTGTCGTGGACCAACCCAACCCGACCTGTCTTTTGACATGTACAAAATATTTCCCCTTTTGATCATCACCTCTAATAAACTTGGATCGAACCGACCCAACTCACACCAGACTGAAACCCAAGAAGAATGAAAAACACAGACCCTAGACTAGATCACATATCATTGGTTCACCATTGACTGTATATGATGTTTTTGGGTATTCTCAAATTACTGACAAAACTGAGTTCGCAATTTACCTTTTAAAATTGAGTAGTAGTTTGTGTGTAAACCTGCATATTTAGTTGGGATTATTTGAATGCTATTTGAAGTTAGAATTCTCATTGACAGTTTACCTTTCAACTTAGATTATTTGAACAAATCTGCAGATATAATTGCCACGTTATTAACGTAACCGCCAATTGCAGTTTGTAATCGTAGAAACAATGCCACAACTTAGATTATTTAGTTGGGACATGTCCAACTACCAATACGACAAAATACAAGAATAAATCCGCCAATTAAATGAAACGGTGCCACAAATACAGAACGAAATGGGTACTAGCAAATCCAACCAAGGGGCTTGTCAGGTGAGGAAGAGGATGAAGATGAAGATAGTTGAGCGGTTTGTTATGACAATTAACTTGATGGTTCGTAATAATGTAACGGTTCACCGACAAGTTTTGTAATTATTTGTGTCGGGAAAGCCTTTTAATTAAATTAGCTATTTAATTATTATTTTAGACGACAAGTCGTCGGGAATGCATTTTATTTAAATTATTTATTTACTATTTTCAACTATTACGACGACATGTCGTCGTAAAAGGTCTTTTTTGAATTTCTATTTACTTACATTGAGAAAAAGAATTAGGGTTTAGGGCTTTAATGACCACATGTCGTAGGCAAAGACTCACATATGTTGACGACGCTTTTCCGACGACTTTTAGAGGCCATATCGTTGAAGCGCCGACAACACCATTCCCGACGACAAGTCGTCGGAGAGCCCTATTACGACGACTTATCATCGTAATAGGACGTCATATCATATTAAAATTCATGTAGTGGCGGGGCTATGAGAGGGTTCATGGCATGGAGAGCTCCTCTCTACGTTTTGTTGAGTTAGACCAATGAGATATGAGGGTTGGGGCGTTGCACACTACATATAACCTAAGTGCATCGATAAAAAGGAGACAAAAAAACACAATATCACATAATAAAAACATCATTTCTTCAAAAACATCAAAAACCCTACCAAGTAAAAGACTCAAAAACATTGTCACATTACCATCATCTTCCTACATTTAATTTTAATTAGCAATGTCTTTATTTTAATAAAATATAAAAAAAAAACTTTTAATTATTTTCGATATTTGGGGGGAAATTTTGAATATTCAAACTTAAAAAAATAAGAGTTACAAGTTATAGTAAAAATAAGTCGATTGTAAAACTTAAAATTTAAGTTGATAAATCTTTATATTTATAATATTTAATGTTTATGAATTTATAAATAAAATTGTTTTTATAACAATAAATATTTTATATATATATGGGAAGGTTATGCTAAAAAGTATGTTTTTCGTCAGAAGCCTAAAAATGAGATTTTAGACATGATGTTATTTCATTTTAGGTATGATGTTTTTGTTTAATTTATGTGAACATATTTAAAAGTTGAAGAACACCATGCCTAATATTTAAAACATCATGCCCTTCTTAGGCTTCTTAGGAAAAAAATTATTTTTAGTATAACTCAACTCTATAGAAGGATCATGAGAAAACTTTTTGTTCGTAAGAAAACTCGCGAAAACGACCCAAACGAATTTTGAATGAACTCATTTTGTCGGTATTGGAACCGGCTCGGCGTTTAGGTTTTTGGGGGATGGGGTGGGGGGTTAGGTTTTTTTTAGGGGGGGGGTAGGTTTTGGGTTGGGGGGGGTAGGTTTTTGGGGGTGAGGTTTAACTTTTAGGGTTTAGATTTTAGGGTTTAGCTTTATGGTTTAGATTTATGGTTTAGCTTTAGGCTTTAGATCGAGTTTGACAAGCCGGTTCTAACGCCGCTGGAATGAGTTCAATCAGAGTTCGTTTGGGTCGGTTTTCTCACGAAAAGTAGTTTTCTCATGAACTCAACCCTATATATATATATACATATATATATATATATACATATATATATATATAGGAGAAGGATCATAAGAAAACTTATTGTTAATGAGAAAACCAAAAAACTATTTATTAAAGGTAAAAAAATAATAAAAAAATCATAACTAAAAACATAAATCAAAAACTAAAAAACAGCTTTGAAGACCTTGTTTCCCACGTACTCCTATTTAAAAAAAATAAATAAATAAAAATCAGCGCCCTACTACATATGTGTAGTAGGGTTAGCTTTTGGGTTTAGTTTTTAGGTTAGGTTTTTTTTTTTTGAGGGGGCGTGGGTGGGGGGTTTAGGTTTTTGGGGGGTGTGGTGAGGGGTTTAGGTTTTTGGCTGGTGGTTAGGTTTTTGGGTCTACTACACATATGCAGCACCTTTAATGAGAAGTTTTTTGGTTTTATCATGAAAATGAGTTTTCTAGTAAACTCACCCTTATATATATATATATATATATATATATATGGGGAGAATCAAATAAAAATTAGTTTTTCGCTAAAAAATTTAAAAAATGACAAAAACCTTAATAAATGATATCAAACGAACTCCGATTGAGCTAATTTTAGCGGCGTTGGAACCGTCTCGTCGAACTCTACCATCTTAGCTTTTATGGTTTAGCTTTTAAGGTTTAGATTTTACGTTTGAATTTTAGGGTTTTAGCCTTATGGTTTAGCTTTTAAGTTTTTTTTTTTGAGTGGGGGGTTTAGGTTTTTGGGGGTGGGTTTAGGTTTTTTTTTTGGGGGGTGGGGTGGTGGTTTTAGGCTTTTTGGGGTAGGGTTGGAGGGGGGTTTAGGTTTTTGGGGGTGCGGGTGGAGAGGGGTTTAGGTTTTTGGGTCTGTGTTAAGGTTCGATGAGACGGTTCCAACACCGATGGAACGAGCTCAATCGGAGTTCGTTTGACCCACTTCTTAGCGTTTCTTAACGAAAAACCACTTATTAGTGGAACCGTCCCATATATATATATATATAAACAAGAGTAAACTGCCATTTTCGTCCCTGTGGTTTGGTCAAAATTGCCATTTTCATCCAATAGTTTGTTTTTTTGTATCTGGGTCCTCATGGTTTTAAAATATTGCCATTTTCATCCTCGTGGTTTTAAAATATTGCCATTTTCATCCGGTCAGCTAACACCGTCCGTTTTTCTCAGTTAAATGAGGGGTATTTCAGTCCTTTTACTTATTTGTTTTATTTTTTCATCTTTTTTACTCTCACTTTTTAATCATCCCCAATTTAACCTCTAATTTAATCATCCACCTGCTGGCCTTCTTCCTCTTTTCCTGACCAGTTTCCGACGACCACCACTGGAACACCTCCGTCGCTTGTTTCTATGATTAAAAAGTGAGAGTAAAAAAGATGAAGAAATAAAACAAATATGTAAAAGGACTGAAATACCCCTCATTTAATTGAGAAAAACGGACGGTGTTAGCTGACTGGATGAAAGTGGCAATATTTTAAAACCACGAGGATGAAAATGGCAATATTTTAAAACCACGAGGACCCAGATACAAAAAAACAAATTATTGGATGAAAGTGGCAATTTTGACCAAACCACAGGGACGAAAATGGCAGTTTACTCTATAAACAAATTTGTTTTTTAATTAACCCAACCGACTGACCCATACACCACTCGTTCTTGTGGATGAACGGCTTGGTCTAAACAGGGCTATGAACATTGCACCCTAATAGTCAAAAACAGATGAGAGAATCCAAAAACCAGAAAAAAATTATTGGCCATGCTCTAAGGATTTGGTGTTTGTTCTAGTCCAACATCGGATGGTTTCTAAAATTTAAAACAGAGAAGAAAAAAAAAATTAGATTTTCAAAGCTTAAAAATCTTCTAACATATTATTTTTAAACTGATCTTTAGCGAGTGGCGACCGATTTTGCAACTGGGATTTCTATCGCAATTGACCGAATACTTTTTACAACCGATTTTGTGACCGAAGCATTAGCGACTGAGATTGCGACCGAACATTTTGCGATAGAATTTACGACTAAACTCATTAGCGACCGATTTTGCGACGAGGTTTTTTACAACAGATTTACCAAATAGATTTGTTTCAAACTTGCGACCGCTGTTTTGGTTGCAAAACAATTATGAAGGATAAAAAAAAATAGTTTTTCTGATTTCTACTAATAATTCTATGAATTCATAAAATTCTATGTTATCTTTTTGACCTTCTCAAGCCTCACAAAATCTTCCTCCTCAAACACATATCTCTATATATTGGACATTAGAAGAGAATCTATGGTATGCTTGATTTATTAACAAATTCCAGTTGAATTGACCCTAGCCAAAACCTGCTGAAAATATGTTCTCTAAAGAAAACTATTGTAATTTTCTAAATCCATAAATTTATTAGAATGTGTAGTATAACTGTAGCCTTTAAATTTGAATTCAAGAAACAAGTCAACCAATCATCTTGTTTCTGAATTGTTGTCCAAAGATTGATAACTTTTATTCCCATATCATTGCACAAGTCAAGATAAGCATCTGAATTTGTTCAGCATAACTCATTTGTTCTAACTAGTTCACCAAAAATTGAGTTGTTTTACATGACAGGTCACTAGTTTTAGATGTATTACTAAAACTAGCTTAGAACACGTGTAATACACACGAGACAAAAAATATCAATAAATAAAAATTTTAAATCTTTATATATATATTCTAAGACACGATTTAATATGTGGCTCTTATAATCATTTATCTAATTATTAAATGATCAAATATAATTATTTATTTATTAATTAATCTATGGCTAGTAATTAGTTGATGGATTTAATTACTCTTAATTGGCCACTAATGGGTTTCCTTTTGAGTGTACATATAAATAGAGAGTTAATTAGATGGAATAGACTAATGTTCATTTAATCTCTATCACCACTAAATCGTCCCTCTCTCTCTCTCTCCAAACCGTGAGCTCTCACGAACTCATCTAATATCATCCTAATCGTACACCCTAAACGGGAACCCGATCCAGATCAGAGATCATGATGTCTTCCCTATCAACGGTGAACTTAGCAGATATGATTTATATATTGTTTTCCATTACATAGTCACAAGTACTGATCAACATATATATTTTATAGGTATAAAAATGTATTACATATACTAAGGATAGAAAACAAAATTCAAAATATATAAAAATTAATATATAAATGGGTTTCGAAAATACGTTAATTACTATTTAACGTAATTTGACTTTTATTTACTATTTGATTGAAAATAAAAGTTACATAATTAGATTTCAAAGTTTCTTATAATAAGAATAATTTAAAATAAAAATGTTTTATTAGTATAGTTAATATTTATTTAAAAACATATTATCATCAAAAGATAGAGATGTATTTAATAAGAGAGGGACGAGACAAAAATGATGACAATGAATATGGAGGCGACACGTGTCATGAAAAAACCTTTATCTATTAGATAGTATAGATATAATATTAAGAAATAATAAAAGAAAAATACCTAATGAAATCCAACCTCATCCACCAGAAGCACCTGAATTTCATATTTGTGTGATAGTTATGAAAGTGTTTGGATGTGCCTTTTTGAAAGAGATTGTGTGATACTAAATAATCAAATCAGATAATTTAAGAACTTAATGTTAGAAAATAAAAGATTTCTTGATAAAAAAGGGCATGATCAACAATTCCTTTTTCCCTCCTTGACAGCCTTTCAGACCGTTGCTCCCCCATTGCCAGCCATTTCAAGATTGTATTTCCTTTTTTAGTCTTATTGTATTCTCCTATTTAATTGTACCTCTTTTACTTTGTAAATCAAGAAAAACAATTACACAATTCCGAGAATTCCATTTGCAAAGATGGTATGCAGGACATATGGTCTTAGGATCAACCTTAGAGGCCGTCATGATTCATTCTTGGGAGCTTCTTGGCAGAGGCCGATTTTGAGCATTCCAAAGGCTTTCTAATTGCTTAGTTGATGTTTTGTAATTCCAGATTAAGTTTTAAATGTACAATCATGTTTATGCGTTGCTAATTCACTCGTAGTAGTTCCCGGGTGTAGGATTGCTTGTGTTTTATGATTTTTCTGGGTTTATACTTGTTGGATTAGATTTGTGATTCAATCGTTCGATTAATCGCAGTCTTTTGTTTTCCTTTATTGATTAAACAGTTTGGTTCATTGAGATTTGGTGTTGTCATCAGTTTCTCGATTTTCTAATCGTGAACCATTGATTGCATTAGGTTTTATGTTTTAAAATTGGTATGGAATTAACTAGAGATTCATCTTGTGTCAATTATTCGGATTTCTAATCGTAAATCAACACAATCAAATTTCCAGGTTTTTGTCTATTTATAAATTATTGGTATGTTACAATTCATGTCTAAAGCCCTTCCTTTTTAAACCCTAGATTCCTTAATCCTTATATTTTAAAATTATTAAATAAAGACCCCCCTCAAAATTATGCAACTTAAGATACTGGCCAAAACTTCAAAAGCAAACCTATTTTACAAAATAAACCCTCACAAGATTCTATTTTTTTTTAAAATAAAACAAAAATAAGTTGTAGGGGATCGGAAAGAAAAAAGGGGTCTTTAGAGCATCTTGGACAAACTAATATGGCCAAAACTCATGAAATTTAGATAAATCCTAGACATGTTATGTAGACTACAACTATAGCCACATGTTATGTAGACTTGTTGTCCTGCTCACAATAATAAATATATAATATGTAGACTACAGCTATAGCCATGTTATGTAGACTTTTTTTCTATAGAGACGTGAAAAGCTTAGCATGGGATAAATTTCATAATAAATTAGTGCTGGTTTTCACGGGTAAACAATTTCAATATAAAAAGTCTTTTATTAGCGTTTTCAGTTTTATCATAATTAATATGGTATTTAGATTTTTTCACGACAAATTAGCGTCAGTTGTACATTACACTATTTAGACCGGTTGTTACTAAATCCACACCCAAAATTCTAATCTTACACTACCCTTAAATAACATCAAATGGTCATTCGAAAAACACTCATATTGCCGTTTAAAGGTAGGGGCATTACACATGACAAATCCTAACTTTCAAACGACCGTTTAACGAATCCTCAAACGGCCGTTTAAAAGTAGGAGAAATGGCCTTCGATGTATACCGAAACGATTATTCAATGGGGTGTGGGATTAGATTGTTAGAGGTGTGCATATAACAACTTCCTAATGTGGACATGACAATTTGCATGGCCATCATCTCCGTCCACAATTACTTTTTAGATATATTTCTTGATGTTACACCCTAAAATCCGTATCCATGTTATAAAAGTGTATAGCGGAAGTTGGTACCAAAGTCGGTCTAAAATATAACTATTATACCTCTTTTAAATCACATTTCTATACAAAAGTTCACATCATACTTAGATACACATTATTACAAAAGACATAATCTTGGAAATATATTCCTAATTAAGATTTACAAACACTTTGTTAATTTTCCACGAGACTTAGAATACTGCAATTGAGCCTTTCCTACAAGTATTAACATGGTAATGGAGTTAGAATACACTAAGTAAGATATTCCAAACCAAACGAGAACAAAACGCGAAAAACCAGTCAAAAACCTAAGACTGGCATATAACATGCCAACCGGTGTATTATACGCCGGCCTGTTGGTTCAGGCCCTGGTTTATACAGAAGAATAAAAAGTGATTTTATTACTCCCTTTACTGCTTAAAACAAAATGCAACGAGAATGAATATGTGCCATAGAAAAACTAATACTATATACCTATTCATAATAAGCAAAACAAACACATGCAAATAAAACTCAGTCCACGAACTCCTTTTAATCTGTAACTAATTCCAACGTTAACCTCAACGTCCACCTTTTCAATTAAGTCCCTAAAACTCGTCAATTGAGACCTCTTCCTCACACATGACCCCTTAAATATTTGATGACCCTTTACCTACTGATCCATGACCCGCTGATCCGTGACCCATGACCCGCCATAATGTTGTCACAAGTTTTGTTTTGTCAGCCCATACCTTTGCAGATCACGCTTGTTCAAAGAGGCCTTCTCCACCGACCAAGAAAACAAAGCCACCGCTTTTAACGTTTTCTCTCACCCGCCAAACGAACCTAACCAAAGCCACCTACTTTGGCGGATCCTTTCTGCCCACTTTTAACGCACGTACGACGGTCTCCTCTTATCACGAAACAAGCATATCAAGAGTACAATATGCTTTATTTGATATCGCTAACAGCCCGGAACACCAATGTTTATCACCTGTCACCCCCGTCGACTCAAACGGTACCTCCACCATGACAACAGTTGAACTGAAACACCTTACTATCTCTGTCTTCTGCTGTAAAATAGTCCCAAAATAGCCCCTGATGTCCCGAACCTTCTTGTACGATCAGCCCCTGCCCTCCACCGATCGACACCCCAGCCGATGGAGGTCGCTTCCGGTCTTCAAAACCGTAGTACGAGCCCTGGGCTTTGATACCAAATGTTGGTTCAGGCCCTGGTTACACACACTCAATTCACTCACGATCTGTTTGTAAATATGACGATCAAGCGTACAATATGCTTTCTTTGATACTAGTGATAATACTCGTAATTTATCTTTGACACCTTATCCAACAAAGTTTTCAGATAACTTTACTTATGTTAATAGATTGTTAAGATAATGATGTTAGAGTCCTTTGTTATCAACTGTTGATAATCTACCAAGCTTTTAGTATGATTAATCCATGTATTGTTACTAGAACAATTTCTACTTTTATGATTCATATTCAAATTATAGTCTGATAAGTCTTTGTTATTCAGTTATGGATTCTGTGTCTAAGTCATCATGAATGATATCCTTCACAGACTTTTATGTGATCAACTGTAGATCACTTGCCAGATTTTCTCCTTATATCTCAACATGGAAGATCTCTATCTTCCTGTATATGACTTCATTCATTTCAAACATAAATCAAACTTTTTTAACATTCAAGTGATCACTACATTGTCTTAACATAACTATAAATAAAACATAAACATGACGAGATGCCAGTCTTCATAAATCAGCTGTGTAACACTTTCTCGCTTGCCACGCATCACCGACTTTTATGTGATCAACTGTAGATCACTTGCCTTTTCGTAACCTTCAATTCCTCATTACAGCACGACACTTCATAGAGCACACGTACCTCCCTTAACCATTTGTAACCGTCAATTCCCCTTAAGCACGGTGTCCCAAAGGATAGCACGTACCTCACCTCAAGTATCGTTCCCTCGAAGAGAACATTACCTCATCAGGGATCCAGTAATCCCCATGGTGACCGTCATCAACCCTTTGTCCCCAGTTGTACAACCGGTGGCCAGCCACAAAGGCCCCTATAAAGGTAAGGCACATACATGCATACATACCTAAGTTCTCGAAGGAACTCGTGACAGATTCGTTCATTTTGTGACTTTCATAAAAACCTTTACCTCATTTTAGTTAAAGCATTCGTACGTTTTATTAAAAAATATTTCATTCATAAACATTTCGTAAACATCATTTAGCAAAACATTTTGTAAACATAGTTCAACTTCCTCTTTCATAAGCGTTATTTCGTAAGTATGCACACCATCCCAAAAAGGTATTAAAACATTAAAAGAAGGGCTCTAGAACTCACCTAATAAGCTGGTCACAGTTTGTCCTAACAAGGGTCCAACAAGCGTCAAACATAATCTGTTTTGATTATTAATTAAACATCAACTCAATCCCGACTCTAACGATTAACCATTTCTGACTTAGGCGAACTTAATTGATTGATGGAGTTCCTTGCAACTTAGCCTACAGTTTGGCAAAGTTCTTTACTAGAGCTACTGGCTACTGTTCCAACAGTCATATCTTTGGTGGACCAAACATTACTCACCTTGCTTCCTACCTAGGAGTCTTGTATCCTAAGCACCATGGTATACTTACAGAGATGGGCATACCGATTCTACATATTGACACCCAAGTATTGATCAACATGCACATGATGAAGAAGTTCAATGGGGTATACCGACTAGTAGGCCATCGTGGAAATATTTGGACCGGTGTAGTTGAAGAATCAGAGGATAAGGGGGTACCTATAGGGCAACTGAGGCATCAAGGCCCAGGTATGCACCATACTATTGCCGATCCCACAATGCTGGATTTGATGATCCGAATGGGTCAGATGGGTCAGACGATGGATGGCATGCGACGGGACTTCTACGATCACCATCATGATCCGTATGCCCATCAGCAATATCAGCAGCAGCCTCCCGGCCCGCACCAGCAGTGGCAGCGTCCTCCTTTTCAGTAGCAGCTCTGTTCACCCTTCATCTTTGGTACCTGTGGTTATTTTCTAACGTAGTTTATGGTTCTTGACTTTTGACGTTGGTTTGTTTGACTAGACACGATACCATTTTTACCAGTTACAAGAGTAACCGTTGACGTGGTGGCATTGCCACCGACCTTATTCGGCAGATTTGTTAAGCGAATATTAGTTTAATCTTTCCATTCAGTACTTACTTTATGAGTTGAGCATTGCTTAGAATTATAGGTGATTCAGGTTTTGGTACGTGCCCGGAAATACGATCTAGGCATTGATGAGAATCGATCACACGCTTGACGATTACGTCTCATCAGGGGAGTATTAGTTTTACCACACTCTTATTATTCATGACACATATCATATTGCATACATTCATATTGTCAGAAACTAAGTGTGGGGTGGAACCCTGTTGATAATTTGGCTACTTAATTTTTTCCTAAGTATTATAAGTGCATGGTTAAACTACTCAATCCATTGGATTAAATATATATATAAGTAATTAAAACATTTTGAAAAATAATATGTAAGCATGACAACTTCTGAAATAATCTAAAAGCAAGAGACTTAAAAATCATTTGGCATAAACGGGCTTATAAAAAAGCAATTTGAAATACTATTGAAGTGAATCAAGGAAACAAATAGGGAAGATTAAGGAGCACAACAGAAATAAAGAAATAAGTTTATGCACATTTTTACTTTATTACCCTTTACATTCCGTTTCCATGTGAGAAATTTCACCCTATCCGAGCATTATCGCGAATACATCAAATTTTTGACGCCATTTCACATGCTCATTTTGTTTGATAGAGTGATTGCTAATTATTGCTTTGCATGTTAGAACTTGTGTAAAATATACATTTCAAGATCATGGACTAAAAGAATGCATAAAAATGATTGAGGCATTAGGACTAACCTAGTTTCTATAGCCTTTTCTCTTTCTTTTACCTACCCTAAACATTATCCCCTAGTTAGCCCCTTTGAGCCTAAACCTTTTTGTTTCTAAACCCAACATCTCAATCCTATAAACCCGACAAATTACCCTTTTTATCTTTTAGCTCTTTTAGTTGAAAAATGGCTTAGCTATGAATTAAGAAATGATTATCCTCCAAAAGTTTATAGATCCATCTTATGTTCGAAGAAAGAAACTCATTTAATATGAAAAGAAGAATTATTGTGAAAAGAAAAAGGGGCAACCAAAAATAAATTAATAAATCGCCCAAGCGTGAAGAAATCTCATCAAAATAGAATCAAACTTACTTGAAAAATTGGAGTATGCAAAATTGATCAAAATGAATGTATTAGGAAGAAACAGCCGAACAATTCATGGGAACTGATAGCAAAGAATATTTCAAAGATAAGAAGTTGACATTCTTGAAGGAAGGGATTTGGTCTTGACGATCTGACCTTAAAAGAGTCCTTAGATTAGTCACAATGTCTAATCTAAGTTGAATAACGGAATCATTTTCATTTTTATCATTAAGCCAAGTCAGATTTTCAACATTTAGCAACTATTCCCAAATACTTCCTACCCAAACCCTAAGCCAATCATTAAAACCCTTTATAAAGCCCTCTTAATTTATGCATATTTTATGTCAATTGGTGGAGATTTGATTTTTTACAAGCCTATGATTATGCAAGCATTAATTGTAGCATTGAGTGTTCTTCTTAACATACAATAGCCATATATTTAACCCGAGTGTTGAGTGAACATTTGTGAGACTGTAATTTTTTGCATAATCATAGTTCCATCAAGTATGTTGGGCTTGCTACCCTCTTGTGGAGAAACACTCGAAAGGTATAACCACCAAATCATTGTTTTTAAGGAGGACATTCAGCCATTTGGGACAACAGCTTTAGATTAACATTTTATCAATACTTTACTTCTATGGGTGAAATCATGCATGAGTTTGCTTGAGGACAAGCAAAGTTTAAGTGTGTTGTATTATGATATGACATAAATTATACATGTTTTGCATGCATAATTATCCCCGAATTCATCACAATTAAAGATAATATGATAATAATTGATGCCTAATCCACCCATATGTGTTCCAATAGGATAATTGACTTGGATATGCGAAAACATGAAGAAATCACTCAAAATCAAGGTAAAATTAGCATTCGAAAGCTAATTGAACGAAACCGGACGCAGAAGATCAACCCTGAAAGTCAAAAAGTCAACAGGAAGCAGTTTAGGGCAATGCACGGTCGTGCAAACCCCAAAATTCTCTCCTGTACTGCCAGATTCCACACGTGAATGCCAAAATCTTAGCCTATAAATAGCAAGCTCATTCTAGTGTTTTAGGTGTCCAAGATCAAGAGTAGGGAAGGCCTTCGTGCTCTGCTAAGAGCCGAAACTCTCTCGGTTTTGGTTCGTTTAGCTTTTCTTTGTTTATTTCCTTTTTAAAGTCTTGTAATATGAAACGATTCTTCTCGTTCGAGTAAAACAAGAGGCATTCTATACATGCTCTCCCTTGGTGTTGGAATACTTCCACACATTATCTAAGGGTTAGTGGAGTTACTTGTATAGTCATTCATGGCTAGTTCTCTTGTGTTGCTCGATTTGGTTGAACTTTAATTAATAAATACAGTATTTTTAGTATGTTATGTTTTTAATGTCTTTACTATGAGTTATCTTAAAAAAACAAGAATAAATGATCTTTAAACCAATATAATAATCTTAAATCTTGTAAGTTACTTAAGCAAGACTTCTTGTTTGGGAAGCTTATTCGAGTTTGTACGGTCTATATACAAACCTTGGTGCTAGCAACGGCCGGGTAGTATAGATTTAATATTATGGATTGATTGGAGGTTTGGGTATTCAGCAAGTCGTTTGAGCCCTAACCAGACCGGGCGGTTTGTGTAGGTATTTCTTTACTTCTCTCGTGTCAGCTTGCAGAGGAATTCTAGCGAGAGCCATGGGGTTTGCTCTTGAGAATGAAAATCTTATTTATTTAAAATAATATTATAAGTAAAGACAACTATTTAAGAACATATTTGTTAGGTCCGAGCGTTCATAAAGTAGCTCTAGAGGGAGTTGCGCATTCTGACTTTCCAAAGGAAGTTACAAGACATGACGTACGTCAGTAATTGGATAATATTAGTCCGAATAATGATTCACGGATAACCAGAGGACTTGAGACCCCGTTCAGGGTCCGGAGATTCATTAAGAAACAGTTGGTCGATTGTATCCACTGTTCCGTTATGAAATACTGACTCCCCTATCGAAAGGGTTAGTACTAGTAACTATGACCAACCTTACTTTAAATACAACTTTAATTAACAAGGGATAACAACTAGAGTAACATCTTAAATGAGATAACCTTTCTAATTACATTTCTTATCTTTTTATCTTCCTTTTTAAAACAAAAACCACTTTCCAACTTATTATCCTAGTCAGACAATAGCGAGGGTTGAGTACGGGATCCGTGTCCATGGTTTGATACTTGGTTCTTACCCAGACTATATTACGCTACGATAGGTACACTTGCCTATTGTGTGTGTATTTCGTTAAAGTAATTATCATTTTAATTTATAAATTTAAAACCTGATTTTATGTAGCTGTAAATAGAATATATTTATTACTACTAAAAACACGCCATCATGTTTTTGGTGTCGTTGACAGGGATATATATATATATATATATATATTCATATTTTTATCTACATATAAAACACACATCAATTATGACTGTGAAATTTTGTACCATCCAAGCAAGGCCAACGTGGTGGCTGATGCCTTAAGCAGAAAGGAAGAATCGGCACCTATCTGAATCAAAGCATATCAGTTGATTATAACACAGGATCTGATGAATGAGGTAGCAAAGGCATAGATGAAGCACTGTTAGAAAGGATTGTGAAACGAGAAAGAATAGTAGGCCAACAAGCAAACCTAGGGACTAATGCATATGGTGTACGAACTCGGTTTGGCCGGATGTGGATACCTAAGATTGGTGAACTTAGGGCCAAGATCCTTGACAAGGCCCATAAATCACGATGGACTTCACTACAAAGCTACCGCGAACAGTAATGATACCATTTGGGTAATCGTCGACCGTTTGAAGAAAAGTGCTCACTTCTTACCAATACGTGAGGCTTTTTCGTCTAAGAAACTAGCAGAGTTATTCATCAATGAAATTGTGAGCAAACATGGTATGCCATTGTCGATTGTGTCTGAAAGGGACACTAGATTCACATCAAGGTTTTGGAAGAAATTCAACGAAGCAATGGGCACTAGACTGAATATTAGCACCACTTACCACCCTCAAACCGATGGTCAATCTGAAAGGACCATTCAGACCTCGGGGGACATGCTCCGGGCCTGTATTATTGATTTCGATGTGAGCTGGGATAGCCACCTGCCATTAGCAGAACTTTCATATAACAACAGTTCTCACTCAACCATCGACATGCTGCCATTTGAGATGCTGTATGGAAGAACATGTAGAACCCCGGTCTGTTGTGGGAGATTGGACAGAAAGACTTTGCAAGTCTCGAAGTGGTCAAAGCTACTTCTGAGAAATTTGAACAAATCAAAGCTCGTATGAAAGCGGCCAAGGACAAGCAGAAATCATATGCGGATAAGAGAAGAAGAGATTTAAAATTTCAGGTAGGGGATAAGGTACTATTAAAGGTGCACCCTGGAAAGGAATCATCCGATTCAGGAAGCGTGGCAAACTGAGTCCAAGGTTTGTCGGACCTACCTGATGAGCTCAGTGGAATACACCCTACATTCCACGTGTCGCACATACGCAAGTGCCTTGCTGACGACATGGCTCACATACCATATGACGAGATTGAAGTAGATAACAGTTTAAACAACGTAGAGGAACCATTAGCTATTCTTGACCGAGCTGAAAAACGACTTCGCAATAAGTCAAATCCTTTAGTCAAGGTTCAATGGAAACACAGAAAAGGGTCAGAAGCGACTTGGGAAAAAGAGGACGAAATGAAAGAACTGTACCCTCAACTGTTTAGCGTGTAACAGGTTTCGAGGATGAAACCTCTTTAAGAAGGGTAGAATTTTAACATCCCTAAAATAATAAACGAATAAATAATAACGCTAGTGAGGTTGAATCATGGATTTAAAACGAAAATATTGAAAGAAAAGGGAACGGGCTTGGGCTCGACACCAATGGGAAGAGGGGAGCCCATATATAAGGCCAAGGCAGCCCCTCGTTCCCATTCCACCCTCATTTTTTCGCAAACTTAGAGAGAGAAAGGAGAGCACGGGTTTAGAAAGATAAAGCTCAGGAATCGGCTCAAAAGCTCGGGGATCGATTGCCATCATCACTGCATCGCAAAGCAACCGAAACCAGGCTCCAGAAGGTAACCTTCAAGCTCGAAATCTGAGTTTTTCATAAGTTTGGGGTTTCGGGTTTAAATCACATAAAAACACGGTTTTTACGTATGAGATTCAAAACAAACTATATATTTAAAGTTATGGGTGAAAATAGAACGTTCTGAATGTAAAAAGTTCGGGACTTGAATAAATAGAAATTTGAGATCCGGATCTAGGGTTTTCTGTGGTGAAGAAGGTCGCACAGGCGAACTTAACAAGTTCGCTTGGAACCGTTTTTTAGCGAACTTATTAAGTTCGCTGACTCATGTTCACCTAATGAAACAAACTAGCGAACTTACCTATGTTCGCCTAGTCTCAAAGGAATCGAACTTACCAAGTTTGCCTAAGCCCAAAATGGTGAACCTACTTAAGTTCGCCTAACCCTAAGAATAGAAACGGGTAAAGACTTTTAGGTGCATTATCTTATCTTGTACGAATTGATTATACAGATTGTGTGTGTCCTTAGTGACGCTCCTTAACCAGCTACTATACTTCAGGAACTGCTTATCAGGTGAGTTCTATGTGCCGAAGGTTGGTCGGACGGTAATAGCATGACGGATGACCGAAGGTTGGTAGGACGATCATGGAGCACGGACTACGACGGTAGGACGGAGCGTTTGCCTTTGTGACTTACGAAAATAAATGACGGGTTGATCACCCTTCTGTGTAAAGTAAATGAACGTTCGAATAAATGTAAGAATGTAGGTACTAATACACGTACCCACATATGAATGAAATAAGAAAGAAAGAATTGAAATGATAAATATATACATGTAAATATATTTATGCTCACGACTAGAGATGATGTTTATGTCTTCTTGTGTTAAACTAGAACTCACCAGCGTTAGTTGACTTTTAGGATGCACTTCAGGTAAGACGAAGAAAGGGCGTGCGAAGGCTTGAAGGCTACCCTCATTCAAGACTGACATCCCGTTTATTTGCTTATGTGTTAAAGCAATGTTTACATTTAATGTTAAGACTTCCGCTGCTATGTTTTGTATTTGAATGATATGCTTTCGTTATGTTGAATGTTTTTAATTAAAATTTTAGTATTGATGACTATGTTTATGAGTAAATCCAACAAGCTAGGTCTCCCGGGAATGAGGCTTTACATCTCTCTCTAACTCTCTCAACCTTTCTTTCTCTAGATTGAAGGTGAAGATGGTGGAATGAAGAACAAGGGAGGTGGCTAGGGTTCTTGAGGTTCCCCCCTTAAAACCAGGCCCGCGCGATTTGGGCTCGATACCCGGCCCGCCCTTGCTCGTTCGCTTCTTGGCTCGCCACTCGAAACCCGACCAAATTTTCGGATGTTACATGGAATATGACATATTCCATTTTGATATATATGGAATATATATTTATTATTTTCAAAAATAATGTATATATATGTATAATTCGATTTTATCCGTATATATATAAATCCATTATTTATAATCTACTATTATAAATAATACATTTTAACCCTATACTATTATTTGTTTATTATTTCTCAAATATTAAATAATAACAATACTATTAATATTAATTATTCCCCGAATAATTAATGTCACTAATAATCTTTCGCGTTTAATACGTCTAACACATTAACAACAAATATCGTTGTCCGTCGTGTGACTCTCTATGATCAACTTAATTAGCAGTATTATATTGTGTTGACACTTGAGCATTCTAGATCTAACAGAATTAACATAACTTTGATATTTAAACAAAAATAAATAAAGCATACGACTCGTATAGGTGATATTCGAGTCGTATGCTACAGCTACGAAACATATGACTCGTATAGACCTATACGAGTTGTATGATTCAACGGTCAAACAAAATCTTACTAGACTGAACCTAGTAATGAGTCATATACAAGTCGTAGAAATAGTAGTTCTTGTGTCAGGGGCGAATTTAAGAGTGTTTCAGGGGGTGACGAGGCACCCACTGAGATTTATCTGAGTGGTGAGAAATTTTCTATATTTTATAGCAGGCACCTTCTCAAATATGTAAAGAGGTCCCCTACATCAGATTATCAACAAACCGAGCGGTGAGATAGAATGAAATCAGAAAGGTTGATGATAATTTAGTGTGAAGTTAGTGATTCTTCTGGTAAAGAAACCATAGAACCTTTAATGAAGAAGAGAAATAAAGTAAAAAGAGAGAAGATGAAGATGAAGAAGAAAAAGAAAGTGACATTGAAAAACACAAATTGTTGTTTGGTAAATTTTAAAATGAATACAAATATCATATTAACCCTTTTAGTTCATATTTAATTACAAATTAAATCCTTTAGTTTAAACTGAGTTTTAAATAAACCTATAATTAAACATCTCACCTAGATATTTATCATAACTAATCAAATTTTGTAGATAACTAATATGTTTTAGTATTGGATTAGTCAATTAATTTATAAGTATTTAAGTTTTTGTTTTTTACTTTTTGTTTATAAATGTGTTTTCTTTTCGTATTTGTGATTTACAAGTATTTTTTTTGTTTTCTTATTTGAGGTATATTGTTGTGTTTAATTAATTATTTGTATACGTTTTAGGTTGACAGAAATAATATGTCAAATTTTTCATGTCATTAAGTAAATAAACATGAATAGTTTACAATATTGTTAAGTAATAAGCATTAATTATTTTTACCCCTCATTTTGAACCGACTTGTTTTCACCCGACTTATTTTGACCCGACCAACTTTGTGCACCCCTCACAAAAACGTTTGAATCCACCGTTGTCTTGTGTACAATTGAGGAGGATGATGTACGCTTAGTAGTTGCCTTTTTCATAAAGAAAAAAGGTCCATAATAAATATTAGAGTAAAGTGTCATTTTCGTCCCTGTGGTTTGGTCATTTTAGCCATTTTCATCCAAAAAGTTTTTTTTTAGCTTTTTCGTCCTTGACCTTTCAAAATCTATCCATTTTCATCCAGTTGACTAACCCCGTTAAATTATTACCGTTAAACCAGGGGCATTTTCGTCTTTTCAAAACTCTTTTTTTATTCTCATTTATTATTTACTTCTTCCCCTCCCCATTGCAGTCTTTGGATAAGAATTTCGGCTACAATAAGAATTCTGTAACGACATATATTCACCCAAACACTCCAAAAACAACACCTATTTAGGGTTTTTAAAAGGGATGGGGAGAGGAAGAAGGAAATAATAAATGAGAATAAAAAAGAGTTTTGAAAAGACGAAAATGCCCCTGGTTTAACGGTAATAATTTAACGGGGTTAGTCAATTGGATGAAAATGGATAGATTTTGAAAGGTCAGGGATGAAAAAGGCTAAAAAGACCTTTTGGATGAAAATGGCTAAAATGACCAAACCACAGGAACGAAAATGACAATTTACTCTAAATATTATCTTTTATGTGGCATTCTTTTGATTTCATAAAAGTTGTACTTACATGTGGTTACTTTTTTTTTATTATTATATCATTAGTTCAACAAGTAACACATGTTGTTTTAAAATATAATTTATTAGCGGGTCATGTTATACGTACCCACTTTGACTGATTTTTACTTATTGCATATTCTCCTTATGTTTTCAAATAAATACAATTCAACTTATTTGTTTTCTTTTTTTACTTTTGTCTTTTTTGTTAATTAGTCACTGTTGCTTAATTATTTTTTTTAAGTTTATATTTTTTAGTCAAGAATAAATATCAGATCATTAGTTTTAAATACGTTTTTAAAAACATTATATGATTACTTTTTAATGATGTTTTGTAAAAAAAAAATATAAACTAGTTAGAAAAAGTGTTTTTAAATACGTTTTAATTTTTTATCGGTTGTGGCGGACATACGGTGGTGACAGGGGGGAGGGGGTATGTTTTATTTTATAGAAAGTGTTTTTAAAGTTAAAAAACGGTTTTATAAATAATGATTTTTTGAATGTGGTAAAATAACGAGTTTAAAATATATTTTTCCCGGGGGGGGGGGGGGGTACGACAAGTAGGGGGGATGTATAACCTAACCCGTTTAGGGTTATAGAAAGTGTTTTTAAACTTAAAAACGGTTTTATAAATAATGATTATTCGAAAAAGGTAAAATGGGTGAGGGGTACGAAAAGAAGGATGGGGGTACGACAAGGAGGATCAGGGGTACGACAAGTAGGGGGATGAGCATATGTTTTATGTTATAGAAAATGTTTTTAATCTTAAAAAATGGTTTTAGAAATAATGTTTTTTTCGAATGTGATAAAATTACAAGTTTAAAAGTTATTTTTCGAGGGGGGGGGGATAATGTTTTTTTCGAATGTGATAAAATTACAAGTTTAAAAGTTATTTTTCGGGGGGGGGGGGGGGTTATGACAAGTAGGAGGAGGGATGTGTATACGTTTTATGTTCTAGAAAGTGCTTTTAATCTTAAAAGAACAGTTTTAAAAATAATGATTTTTCGAATGTGATAAAATGACAAGTTTAAAAGTTATTTTTTCGGTGGGGGTTCGACAAGTAGAAGAGGGGAGGGGTATACGTTTTATGTTATAGAAAGTGTTTTTAAACTTAAAAGAAATGGTTTTATAAATAATGATTATTCGAATGTGGTAAAACAAAAGGTTTAAAAGATCTTTTTTTTTTGTACAACAAGTAGGAGAGGGGATGGATATACGTTTTATGTTATAGAAAATGAATTTAAACTTAAAAGAAAGGTTTTAGAAATAATGATTTTTCGAATGTAATAAAATGACAAATTTAAAAGTTATTTTTCGAGTGGGGGGGGGGGGACCGACAAGTAGTAGAGGGGAGGGGTATACGTTTTATGTTATAGAAAGTGTTTTTAAACTTAAAAGAAACGGTTTTAGAAATAATGATTTTTCGAATATGGTAAAACGAAAAGTCTAAAAGTTATTTTTTTTTGGGGGGGGGGTACGACAAGTAGGAGAGGGGAGGGTATACGTTTTATGTTATATAAAGTGATTTTAAACGTAAAAGAACAATTTTATAAATAATGATTTTTCAAAGGAGATAAAATGACACGATTAAAAGTTATTTTTTAGAGGGGATACGACAAGTAGGAAGAGGGGGTATGTATAGTGTAACCCTTTATTAGCTTATATTATATATAGGAGAAGTGTGTGTGCCAAAAATAAGGTTATCGAATGAGTTGTATTTTTTATATTTCACCGTTAGAATATGGTTCTAAATTTTATTACACGTTTAAGAAAAATGTATTTCATAAGTTTCATTTTCTATATCATATGATTTAATAATTTGTTTCAAATTTAAGTTGTGAATGACCGTTTGCATGATCATGGTTGAAAGTCAAAACCTCAACTAAATTAAACCTAAAACTAATTAGCGAAGACGATAATATCGTTAACTCATTTGTGAACAGAACAGTTACTATGGTACGTTCTAATATAATTAAAAATAATCGTAAGAAGAAACATAAATTTTACGTTAGTATAAAACTTTAAAAATGTTATTAACTAGAGGAACCAGCACTCTGCGGCGGTGCAGTAAAATCGCGTTAATGTTGCGTTACGTGACAGGACAAGTAATTTTTCCTTGATTATATATAGTCGTATTTGACGGTTTTATATTTTAAAACATTAATAAAACAGGAGTGTTAAAACCTGTAACGTAAAAATAAAAATAAAAAAAGTTTGGGAAAACGAAATTAAAAAAACTGGACTAATAAATAACAAAATAAACTAAAAACAAAAAAAATGAAATAACAAAAGCTGGATAAAAAAATTGGAATAAAATCTCCCCTCCCCTACGATCGAACCCGAGTGGATAGGAGAGTGTAGGCGCTGACTTACTACTGTGCCCGCTCTTCGCGGCGGGGCACATATTTATCATAAAAAAGCTACAAAAAAAGTGAGAAAAAAAGTGTAGAAATAAAAACATAACGTACCGCACACTAAAACAAACCGTAAGAAAAAAAAACACATTAAAAAACCACACAATGGTAAAAAAAAAACCCCTAGGGTTCGAACCTCGGGTGTTACGGGCATGAAAGGAAAAAGTTGCATGCTTGGACCAGTTGGGCTAGCCCTTTTTAGTCTTAATCTTCAAACCTAAAATTTTAAAACACAAAAATAAATTGGGAAAAAAAGGTGGAAAAAGAATAACAAACACAAGGATTCGAAACCAGGTGGGGGAGATTTGAAGGCACGCACAATATTACTACTAGACCACATAGCAGATCTTACAATCTATCCAAACAAAACTATTTAATACAATAGAAAAAAAATTAAATCAAGAAGAAAAACAAAATTCACCCAATCAAAAGGGACAAGTGCCCTAGGCCGCCCATTTCGACCAATGGGGTCTGTTGACTTTTCACGTACTCACAAGAAGTTCTTGAAATGTATGTTTTGTAATTAGGAAAAATGAGAAACCACCCTTTACTAAAACGAAATGCGATCGTACAATACCAGATTTTGGTTGGTTTTTGTGGGCGGCCGATCCATGTGTCATTGTATGGTTGGAGGAGTTTTTTATTATTTAAACCCAAATTCTTCATTTTATAAGAATAGTTCGTGAAAAAGTGAACATAACTTAGGTTTAGTTGGTGTAACATCCCAAAATCCAAGAAGAATATGGCTTGAGAAACAAGAACGACGAATAACCCAAAGTCCAGGTTAAAAATGAAAATTTAGAAAACTATTATGTAACGGACCGTCATGGACAGTAACGGTCCATTACGAGTCGTGACGGACCGTCACAAGGGTTAACGGTCTGTTACGGGTTGAGCAAGAGTTAAAGCGGGGAATGAATGTGTCCAGTGACTCATGGTTTTGATCTGACACATGGAAACCCTATGACGGACCGTCATGATGGATAAGGGTCCGTTATGAGCAATGACGGAACGTCATGAGGGATAACGGTTCTTCACGGAACCAGGTTGATGCCTATAAATACTTGAGTTGGCCGTTCATTTTGAGCATCAACAAACACACAAACCACTTTCACATACAATCTGAGAACAATTAGAGGAATTAGTGCGGCGCGTTTAAGTATGAGTGCGGTCAAATCTAATGAGCGTTTAAGCGAAAGAACGAGTGTAGGAAACGACCCGAGACTATAGTAAATACACTGTACTCGTACCTAGTTTAAATGTTTGTGTGATTGTGTGATTATGTGCTCTATGTAAAACTAAGGTACGGGGAATGATGGATTAGTCTCAACATTAATCCCGAATAATGGAGTATCACGAAGTATTAAAGGGGTGGTGGGTACACCACTGGTACACCCTATATATAAACTTCTTTGATATCCCAGGGTGAAACCAGTACAAAGGTTTAGGGTAAGGACTAAAGCTAAATAGCATGGAAAGAATGCATGTTAAATAAACGTGAATACGTGACGGAAGCTTAATTCTAAATAAAGGAGTACTCATGTGACATTAAAGGGGTGGTGGGTAGGCTCGTACACCCTATATATAAACCTCTTTAATTCATCATGGAGAAACCTTTACGGGGAATTAGAGCAGTGATTAGATGAAAGCATGATAAGCAATCATGCAATACGTGATGAATGTGAATGGGTGAATGCATGATAAGAAATCATGTTATACATGCTAAATGTGAATATGTGATATGGACTAGTCTAAACCCTAAAATGAGGTAACAGAGTATTCACGAAGTATTAAAGGGGTGATGGGTACACCGCTGGTACACCTTATATGTAAACCTCTTTAAAGCATCGGGGAGAAACCGTTATAAAGTTTTAAGGTGAGGACTGGTAGTTGATAGATCAAAGCATAAGCATGCATCATAAAAGTATGCTAGAGAAATTCTTCAACGTTCGGATATGATGGATGCCAAACTTGTTCATACACCCCTGCCTGCCAACGTCTCCTTCACTACTACCGGGGAACCCTACTCGAATCCGTCTAATTATATATCCATTGTTGGAGCTCTACAATATTTAACCATAACCCGACCAGACATCTCTTATGCTGCCAATCAGGTGAGCCAATTCCTTCACGCACCTACCATTGAGCATTACCAAGAAGTAAAATGGATCCTTCGATACATCAAGGGAACTTTATCTTTTGGCCTCACCTTCAGCAAACCCACCAAAACTATGCTAATTGGCTACTCCGATGCCGATTGGGCTCGATGTCTTGAAACCAGACAGTCTACCTATGGGTACTCTATATTCTTAGGAGGCAACCTTGTGTCGTGGAGCGCCAAGAAACAACCTATGGTATCCCGCTCTAGTTGTGAATCGGAATATCGAGCCATGGCAAACACCGCTGCAAAAATTATTTGGGTAACTCACCTACTACGTGAACTCCATGCTCTACCTCTGGATAGACCGACCATCTTATGTGACAACCAAAGTACCCTATTTCTCATGCAGAATCCCATCTCTCACAAACGGGTCAAACACATTGACCTTGATTATCACTTTATTAGAGAACTTGTATCCTCGGGTAAACTTCACACAACCTTCATTCCTACCAAGCTCCAGGTAGCGGACATTTTCACCAAAAGTCTTCTAAGACCTCAGTTTGAAGCCTTTCTGAACATGCTATGTCTTGGTCCTCCACCATCGCGCTTGAGGGGGGATATTACACCACCTCATTTTATAACTCCTATGGCTCTCCATATACTCAAGCATTTAGTATAGTATTTATTTTCATTTACTCTATTCGTTAAAGTGTATGTATATATATACTCGTTGTACCTGTTCAAATGAAATCAATCAATACAATTTGTGTATTCATCATAGAAACTAAATCTGTTGATCCCTTCAAAATTCACATAAACAAGTTTAGGACCATAAGGTGGTCAAATTTCTTTATGGGATTGCCACTTTTATAATAGGCAGAATTCAATTAAATGCTAAAACTTTCTACCTATTTATGGTTATCGGCCAGGACCCTATGTTTCACATTGTTAATGTATATGCTCCACAAGGCTGGGTGGAAAAGAGGGCTCTCTAGGGTGAATTGTTGAATCTGAAAAATTCCATAGACGGGTATGGGTTTTTATTATATATTTCCATGAAGTAAGGTCGATCGAAGAAAGAAGAAACTCACATTTCTATGCGTCTAGTTCAAGAACTTTTAACGACTTTATATCATCCGCTGGATTATTGGAGTTGTCACGGGAGGTAGAAATTTAATGCATATTTCGGCTCTTGGCTCTAAAAGGAGTAGAATTGACCGGGGCCTAGTTTGTGAACACTTTGTGGACTTATGGCCTAATGCTTCGCTTGCGGCTCCTTCTAATGAATATTCGGATCATGGTCCTTTATCTAATGGAAACGATTTCCTAATTATTAGACTTACCATACGTTGCTGCATTATATCTCTTCCTTTTATAGTTCCTTATTCTTAGGCTTGAATACAGCTCCTTGTATGCATAAATATGTACATCGATTGCATTGTTTGAATATACATAAATTACCCCAAAATCACTTTTTATATGGTATCAGAGCGGGATCACCACCTCTCAGACCGAAAACCGTAAAAAGAACCCTTATCGTCGGCCACGGCAATATGGCAGGTGATAATGAAACCAATGCTGGAAAGAAGGAAGAGATCATCGATCACAACTCTCCCTTCTACCTGCATCCTTCAGATTACCCACGTCAGATGCACGTGAACGAAGCATTGAATGACAACAATTATCAAGATTGGTCACAGGAGATGTTGAATTTCCTCTTTGCCAAAAACAAAACCAACTTCATCGATTGAACTCTAAAGAAGCCAGAGGAAGGTTCATCCAATTACATGGCCTGGATGAGATGCGATGCCATGATAAAAGGATGACTAAACACGGCAATGGAAAAAGAGATAAGGGTCAGCATGAAATATGATGACACTGCCGAAGAGATCTGGAAGGATTTAAAGGGACGATTCGGGAAGGATAGTGCCCCTCGAGCATACGAATTGAAACAACTTATGTCTTCCATGAGACAAGATGGAGTCTCTGTTTCTGCATATTATATGAAGCTAAGGGCCCTATGGGATGAGATGGGATCAGCCTTATCAATGCCCAAGTGTACTTGTAATGGGTGCAAGTGTGGCTAAGGAAAGAAGCTGATGGAATTGAGAGACAAAGAACGCCTGTATGAGTTCCTCCTTGGACTTGACAAAGAATTCTATACAATTCGTACCCAAATCCTCGCTATAAAACCGACGCCCACGTTGGGTGAAGCTTATCACCTAGCATTCGAAGATGAACAACAGAGAACTGTCTCATCTGGAATGAAATTCGGTGTAAATGTAGCTGCCTTCCAAGCATTTACAAAGCGGGATGGGACCATGACTGGGCAGTCTAAGATCAGAAAGGGAGCTGGAAGAACACCAACAATAAGGCAAAGCACTGTGACTTCTGTGGAAAGGACGGGCATGTCAAGGAGGGCTGTTTTAAAAGGATAGGCTATCCGGAATGGTGGCCGGGAAAAGGGAAAACCGAAAAGAGTAGACCAAGAACGGCTCTCGTTGAGAGTGAGGAAAGCCCGGTGGTAGGGTTAAGCAATGAGCAGTATCAACAATTCTTGAACCTGTTTAGAAAAGAGTCTATCCTCTCAAGGTGAAACAGCTCCATTGGCTAACATGGAAGGTAGATGGGCCGAAGGTAATAAGTGGGTTATCGACTCGGGTTGCACCGAACTCATAACCCACATATCTGACACCTTTATTAATCATGTTAAAACTGCTAATGAATTACCTGTCACCATACCTAATGGTGATTATATCTCGGTGATGGGGAAAGGAACTTGTAATATACCAGGGGGAACCACCATTAACAATGTTCTATATGTTCCAAACTTCACTAGTCTTTTATCAGTAAGCAAATTGGCAAAGGAACTACAAAATGTTGTAACCTTTTTCCTAGATTTCTGTGTTATGCAGGACTTGAGCTCGAGGAGATTGATTGGGACGGGTGAATGTAGGCAAGGACTCTATTGGATGGATATGGTGGGAGGCGGAAGAAAGGCACTGGCAGTCACAAACAACCTATGGCATAAGCGTTTGGGACATACATCGTTTAGCAAACTTTCTCATTTAAATTTTGTTAAGAATGGTTCTTTAGAAACAAAGGATTTTTGTTGTGACTCTTGTTTGAGAGCCAAGTTTTCTAGACTTCCTTTTCCAGTTGGTTCAAAAAAAACTAAAGATTGTTTTGAACTATTGCATTGTGACATTTGGGGAAGATATAGGACACCCACACTCACACGAGCGAGTTATTTTTTGACCATTGTAGATGATTTCAGTTGCTCTGTGTGGGTCTTCCTTCTAAAGCAAAAATCTCAAGCTAGTGATTGTTTAATCCTTTTCACCAAAATGGTTAAAACTCAATTCAACAAGGAAGTTAAAAGAGTTAGATGTGATAACGGGGGGAGTTTACGTCTAACAGAATGGAGAATTTCTACTCAACACCGTTAGTGAATCACGATTAGTGCTGCAGTTAGTTTGTGGCCTCTTGAGAGAATTTGATATGGTGGCTACATTTATCAACCAAAGCTCGCCAACGTGGGATGTAGCCAGAACCATAATACAGTTAGAACAACACCGTCAACAAGCCCGTCAAAACCCTAATCAAACAGTTCCGGTAAGTACTCAAAATCCTGCTGATTCGAATTCTTCTTCTCAGGTTTCACCTTCAATCCTACAGGCATAATATCAATATTATCCAAGGCATCAAGACCGGTACTGCCACCGTGGACGTATGCGTGGGACGAACCGGAGAGGAGGCTGAAATGGCAGAGGACGAAGTAGGTTTCTTTCTCAACAACAATTTTACCCACAATGGTATCATAATGCTCCTCCATGTCCTTAGACTTCGCAACCTTGGAACAACCCTAATCCAGGAAGTGCTTACGTAACCCACACTGGATACCAACAGAATTCTATGACTAATACAGGCCCAATACATAATACAGCCTAACAGAATCTAACCCACATGCATACTGCGTTAAACGCACTTAGCCCAACGGATCTCGGTAACGCCCTCTCCACCTTGCAACTCAATCATCAAGACCCACAATGGTACATGGACTCGGGATCTTCTGCCCACATAACATCCGATCCAGGTAAAATCACCACTCCCATTTCATTAACTTCAAGCGTTGTTTTCTCGGCAATGGTCATAGTTTGCCAATATAAGGATCTGGTAACGGCCTACACCACTTATCAAATAGATGCTACAACTTAAATAACATGCTTCATTCACCATCTATTATCAAAAATTTATTATCGGTTCAAAAATTTACACGTGATAACCATGTTTCTATTGAGTTTGATCCTTTTAGGTTTTCTTTATAGGATCTCAACAGTGGCAACCTCCTCTCCCGCCACAATAGCGACGGGGACTTGTATCCCTTCAAACCAACGACAACCTCCTTACTCCACACCACCAGTGATGTCCCATGGCACACTCGTCTCAGTCATCCCAGACCAACTATCCTTGATTTTCTAAGTCATCATTGTCTTATCAAATGTAATAAAACTGGTTTGCATTTTGTTTGTCCATCATGTCAAGTATCGAACAGTAAACATTTACCATTTCAAGATTCTAAATCTAAGACTTATGCCCCATTTGATATTATACACTGTGACTTATCGACATCTCCGGTTTCAAGTAAATCTGGCTACAAATACTATATGGTACTAATTAACAACTTCACTCAATATGTATGGGTGTATCCCCTTAAATTCAAATCAGAAACATTCCAAAACTTTACTAAATTTCATAAACTCATAAACACCCAATTTGGCAAACCCATTAAAAGCTTCCAATGTGATCTTGGCGGAGAGTTTGATAACAATGATTTCAAAAACTTTGCCACCTCCAACGATCTTACCTTTCATTTTCCGTGTCCTCAAACCTTCCAACAAAACGGTAAGGCCAAACGTATGATAAGAAGTTTGAATGACATAATACATGCACTACTCATTAATGCAAACCTAACTCCACCATTTTGGTTAGAAGCCCTTCACACCGCTACCTACCTACACAATATATTACCAACAAAACGTCTCAACTATCAAAATCTGACCCTCGCCTTATACCACCGCCAACCAACATACGACCACCTACGTGTTTTTGGTTGTTCTTGCTATCCAAACTTTTGCGCAGTCCAATAACACAAACTAGCCCCTGGATCCATGCCATGTATTTTTCTTAGGTACCCTCAAAATTTTAGGGGTTACCGGTGCCTTGATCCTACCATGGGCCGTGTTCACCTCTCCCGACATGTCATTTTTGAGGAAAATACCTTCCCGTACAACACCCCAACCCAAGCTACAGCTTACCAATTTCTTTACGATGCCTCTCTCACACTACCACACGTTTACCCCATTCCAACCTCAACCCCATTTCAGCCTCTGTCGTCTTCTACGACACCCATTACCAGCCCTACTCCTCCTACGTCCCCTATCCAGCCTCCTACCTCTCCCCTATCCAGCCTTCACACACAAACAACTCCCATCCCCATATCACCCACCAATCAAAATACCCACACACAAACAGCAACACCCTTCCCATACCACCCACCGAACAACATCCACCATCCCCACTAGTTCCCATTTTCACTAGTCAACCACCCATCAACATACATCCTATGTAGACTCGTTCTCAACATGGCATCACCAAACAGGTCCTAACTGGCTACATGCCATGCAGATAGAATTCAATGCTTTGCAGGTTAATGATACATGGGAGCTGGTTCCCCTGCCATCTGATAATCCAGTTATTCGATGTATGTGGCTATTTCGCCATAACTTTAAAGTCGACGGCACTTTGGAGCGGTACAAAGCCTGCTTGGTAGTCAACGAAAAATCTCAAACAGTTGGAATAGATTGTGACGAGACATTTAGTCTCGTTGTTAAGCCCGCTACCATTCGTACGGTGCTCTCTTTAGCAATATCCAGGGATTGGCCTATTAATCAACTCGGTGTGAAGAATGCGTTTCTGCACGGTTCTTTGTAGGAAACGGTCTTCATGAACCAACCACCTGGCTTCATCAACAACTCCTATCCAAACCATGTGTGCAGACTCAAGCAATCATTATATGGCTTAAAACAGTCACCGAGGGCCTGGTACACTAGGTTCACGACCTTCATTAACTCACAAAGGTTCTGGAGCAGCATCTGTAACCCATCTTTATTTATCTTCAAACAGGGCAATCAAATGGCATATCTACTCCTTTATATGGATGATATTATCTTAACAGCTTCAGATGCCGGCTTACTACAATGTATCAATGACATGCTCTCACGTGAGTTCGCCATGACTGATCTTGGGCCTCTTCACCATTTTCTCGGGATTACAGTTACACGAGACAAACACGAACTGTTTCTTTCTCAAAAACAATACGCTTGTGATATCTTCATGCAATCCATGCACCACACCGGTTGATGCCGCATCCAAATTAAGTGTCTCTGATGGTAATCTCTTACAGGATGGCACTCTATACAGAAGCTTAGCTAGAGCTCTTCAATACTTAACTTTTACTCGACCGGATATCTCTTATGCCGTTCAACAGGTGTGTCTATTTATGCATGCCCCATGAGAACCCCATTTCACATTTATGAAACGGATTCTGCGCTATATCCAGGGCACTCTTGATTATGGTCTTAGTCTATCTATGTCTCCATCTCAGTTTCTCATCGCCTATTTGGATGCCGACTGGGGGGTTGCCCAGACTCTAGACGATCCACCTCCGGCTATTGAGTATTCCTCGGTAACGACCTTGTTTCTTGGTCTTCCAAACTTCAACCCACCATCTCTAGATCGAGTGCGGAAGCTGAATATAGAGGGGTGGCAAATGCGGTTGTCGAAACTAGCTGGCTTCGAAATCTTCTTCTAGAGCTTCATGTTCCCATCCGGATTGCAACCATCGTATATTGCGACAATGTCTCCGCTGTATGCCTATCTCAAAATCTTGTTCAACACCAATGCACAAAACATGTGGGGATGGATATTCATTTTGTCCGGGAAAAAGTTCAAATCGGTCATGTTCGAGTTCTACATGTGCCTTCCTCATCACAGTTTGCCGATATTTTCACCAAAGGCCTTCCCCGACAACTCTTTCAGTCATTTCGATCCAGCTTGAGCGTCATGTGCTCAACCCGATCGAACTGAGGGGGACTATTAGCACAAACATTTATTATAGATTGTATTTATGTAGGAAGTTATTCATTGTTTCATGATTGTCTTCTCTTTGTATTCCTTAGATCTTTTGTATTCCTTTTCCCCTCTATATAATGAGGGTCTTGTATGCTTTATTGATCAAGGAATTACTTCAAACCTTTACCACTCCGTTAAAGCTCTTTAACTCATGGATTAGCTAGTATGGAGGGTTTTGGGGAAGAGGTTCATAAAGAGGTGTTGGTAAATACCGAGAAAGTGATGCTACACATAAATACTGATCAAGTGATCCCAGATATAAATTAATGCATGAAGGTAAATTGAAAAATATCAAGAATGCTATCAAAAGTTGGAGGAAACAATAGTTGAATCGGAAAAGTGTTCTTTAAAAGAACTTGAGGAACAGCTAATGGAATTGGACCTTCTTGGGGGATACTAGAGACCCGACAGAAGAGAAAAGCTTTAAAAGATTGGAATGTATATTTGCCTTGGCAGAACTGGAACTTAAGAAGAGTTGTGATTCGAAACAAAAATCAAGGATCAAGTGGACAATCGATGAGACGAAAATTCGCTCTTTTTACATTGGATCAGCAAGTATAATACATCGAGGGGAAGAATTAATGGTCTTATGATAGATGGCCATTGGGTTAACTATCCCTCGGGGTATGAAAGATGAGGTATTCCTTTTCTTTCAAAAAAAAAGTTTAAAATAACTATGGTTTCTCGTCCTTTTCTTAAGGATATCGATTTCACGAAAATAAATATCGATGAGGCGAATTTTTTAACTACTAGATTCTCGAAAGAGCAAATAAGACGGGCGGTGTGGGATGGCCTCACATTTAAATTTATAAAATCTTTTTGGAGCTTGCTTGCGTCGGATTTTTATGATGTTCTAGACAGATTTTATTAGGATGGTTTTCGAGATTTGGAGTTGGTCTGCTAATCCATCAGGGGAGTTTTCGACCTGTTCTTTTTTATTACTAATTGAGAACAATATATATTCTCAGTTCTCACTTTAATTTGCCTTTCAAATGGAATAAATTCATTAGTCGCAACTTTTGGAGAGAAGCAAAAAAAAGTAATGGAAGCTATCTTCCTAATAACATTGTGGTGCATTTGAAGTCATTTGTAATATGTAACGCTGGTGTATTTTCTCGTGTGCTAGTTTCTTGCTAGACCCGGTTTTTTGTTTTATAGTATTTCGACGTTCGAAAAAAAATAACTCTTGATAATCTAGGATGTTGACCTTTAGGATAATTAATAAAACAAACGTAAGAGAATACTCTACACTTCGTATGAGATGTTTGTTCGTTCTTCGAGACTGTTTTTCTTTCAGGATGCATGTTCGTCCTATAAACACGTGCTTCAATTTGGCTTTTGTACTTATTTGCTCACTGTGTCTGATTTTAAAAACTAAAAACATCTGTAACCATTTAACTAAATTCTTTTTTTTTTTTTGAAAACCAAAACCTTTTTATTACCTCTATCCGCTCACTATTTGCTCACGCGTATTTATTATGTTTTCATGTACGTTAGGTTATTAAGACTATCGATGATAGGAAATGAAACAGTCTTCGAGAGTTTAAAGAGGACTTGTGTATTTAATAATTGTAATGGTTAGATTATTTATCTATGTGAAAGTATAAGTGACACGGTAGACCTAGCTAGATTGGGGATGTTACATTATACTTCGAATTAGTTTTGATATATCAGAATTGACATTAAAGTTGTATTTTTAGCATATAGTTTTTTGACAAGTCAACTTTGGTCGTAACGTTAGAATAGTTTTGTGATATGTACCTATTTTAGTTAGTGAATTACTTAGGTAGTTAAACAAGTAGTTAACGGTCAATAAGTCAAAGCCTATCAAATGTTTAGATATAAACAAAAGATGTAATGCACAATGAAGCTCATTCAGAATTATAATAAACTACTAGTTTCATTTTCCTTCTTCTCTCTCTTAATTGTGTGTTAGTGTGTGTGATTAGCTATCCTCAAGAACTATTCTTCATTATTGGTTTTTCAAGATGCTTAATCAGGACTGATTGTCAGTCTCAATCATCAATTCTATCTTTACCTTGAATTCAATAATTTGTTGATCGCATTAATGGTATCAGAGCCGATGATTCTCGAATCTTCTTCTATTCTATCAAATAAGGCGCTGAAACACAACAATATTGACAGTGATAATCAAATACAACAAGTACATCTTATAATGGAAAATTTCAATTGAAGAATCACAGAAATCTATGGTGCGAAGTAAACAGAAAGCTAGCAATCTGTCTTGGTCAAAATCTAAAGAAGCATTAACAATTGATGATGATCTTATGATTGAGAACAAAATACCAAAAAAACTGCTAACGTGAAGGAGTATTATAAATAAAGTTGGCAATCTGTCTTGGTCAAAATCCCGCTCTTGGTTCGATTGCTTCCAAAATACCATGAACACTGCTTTGATTCTGATTGCCCCGATGTTGTAGTTTGTTGCGTTCAACATCGGGCATTGTAACGAAGTCGATTTGTTTTTTTTACCGTAACAATCGCTTGGTTATCAACTTTGTTTGTCATTCCTTCCCTTCGGTACTTCCTGTTGTAGGTGAGTGGATTCTTGGATGCTTTATCCAGCCCTCACGATCGTTCAGGAGTGACTTCCCCTTTGAAGTTAACTTCTGGTCACAGCCGTGAGTCGAGGAGGTCTTCATAGCAGATTGACTGATTTGTTCTTGATTGGCTCTGATACCAATTCAAGTCCAAGAATCGGTAATATGAACAATCAGAATCTGTGAATAAATCTCACCTGGTTTTATTAATCAGAAAATATAACTTAAAAACTGATTACCTATCATAGTTTGTTCAAATTGCTACCTATCATTATCTATCCTACTTGCTAGATAAGAATACAATTCGATTTCAGATTACTAGATAGAACCGACTTGTTTATCCATGTTAAACCCACCGACTTGTGGAAGAAGCTACCCGCCTGTAGCTTACGTCGGCTCAACTCAAACCGACTTGTTTGAGTCGGGAATTAACCCAACAGACCTATTATGAGTACTTATATGAGTTTGTTTGAGCGGTGGCCTCCTTTCTTCGTCGGAATCTTGAACTCGGCCTGAAACACACGAGCTCTTTAACGCAGGTCTGCAGGTGTTCTTAATCACAAGTCTATAGATAAAAAAAAACACAACTATGAATCTTGATCGCAAGTTGATCGGCGATCTTCTTCCTTCGAACATAATCTTGGAGTCGACAATTCCTTTTTAGAATTTGAAGTCGGCAATTTCTTCTCACACCTTAAAGTCGACAATTGCTTCTTAGAATCTTGAGGTCGGCAATTGATCTTCTTCTAGGTCTCAGATGAAGGCTCTGATACCAATTCAAGTGGTGAATTGGTAAATCACACGCAAATTTGTCTAACTCCCAAACTTGTTTATTAATATCAAGAAATCTCTCCTTAAAACTTGAATATGATTAGCAAACCGTGACTCGGTTTATATAGATTAACCTAGACTTGTCAGACTTTAATATGAATTGTTAAACAATACTAAAATATAAACAACGTAAACCTACTCTAACAGAAAGCTTAATTCTATGATATAACCAACTTGTTATATTCCAACTAAACACCTTAACTCTAGTGGGTTAAGAAATTAGACGTGAACATGAGTTTCATTAATCATCTAAATGGTAAGTCCCAAATAAGGAAGGATAATGTAACACGAAGAATAATCAACAATGAATTGAAGGAACTTAAATCATCTAAAGCAAAGCTAAAGGTCTTCTTATCCAACAATTCGTAAAAACCTACATATTTAGGTTCATTTAACTCTTCGATAAAGTATATTTAGTGTTTTGAAGTATTTAAAAATCTTAATTACCCAACGTTTTGTAATTACAAGTGTATGATTATTTCTCTAATCTTAAACTTGCCCAACGAAGTGTATTATAAAATATTAAAATCATTTAATAGATTAGTTGTAATCAAAGTACTTTTTTGTATACTACTAAATTTTCTAAAATTATTAAATTTTAGAGTTGATTGCATAAATAGTCACTGTGGTTTGATCAAATTGCACGTTTGGCCCACATGTTTTAAAAATAGCAAACTTAGCTCAAACATTTGTGATATACTTACGCCTTTAGCCATTGATGTTAATACTAGTTAGTTTTTAACGGAAAATTAGCCCATGTGTCATCCACGTGACTTACGATTGCAAATTAACCCTGAAAGTGAGTTAAAATCAGTAAAAGTTCAGTAAAAAATTAGTAAACAATTAGTAAAAAATAGTAAAAATCACTACATTTTTTACTGATTTTTACCGTTTTTTGTTTATTTTAACTCACTTTTAGGGGTAAGTTTGCCATTATAAGTCACGTGGATGGCACAATAGATAGTTTTTCGTTAAAAACTAATTGGCATGTAGGTTAGGGGCTAAAGGCGTAACCAGATCACAAACGTTTAGGCTAAGTTTGCAATCTTTAAAACCTGCAGACAAAACGTGCAATTTGATCAAACTATAGGAGCCATTTGTGCAATTAACTCTAAATTTGATAGTATCATCCTTTAAAAAAATATATATTACAAATTAACAACGTCTACTCTCAAATTTTGGCATTCATAATTTATAGTGACAATTTAAGTAACTTAAAACCATAAGGCTTTTGGTTGTAAAGGGTTTCCTCATAGGAGGTCATGGATTCGAATCCTGACGAGGGGAATTTTGTCAATATTCTTCACAGTACTAGGAGTTAGCCGTTAAAAAAATTAATTGACTTACCACTTTTGTATTCAATAAATAAATTTATAATATAAAACAAAATAAATTAATTTAATGTTTAATCAAATATCAAAGTCGATATAACAGATAAATCATTGGGCTTTAGTATTTAAATAGTTGGACTCAGGCTTCAGGTTTTATGGAAAACAATAAAAAGCAGTTGGGCTTTTGGGTAAAGGGCAGCTCAATAGAGATCTGACCAAGATCCAAGTTAAGCTAATGAGTCAAACGCCTATAATCTACATGGGCTGGGTTTCAAGTTTCAGCCACCACACTCATGTCAAGTAAAACTCAAGACTTTTTCTTAATGGCGACAACGAGAATTACTCATATAAACGCTAACGGGACTAGCAAAAACCCCAAGATACAAACTTCAAACCAAGAACAACAGCCGCGTTGACACCACCAAAATAAAAACATAAAAACAACCATAACTAATCAAAACCATAGAGAGGATTGTGAGACCAGATACGCCGGTTGATCCAAGGTAAAATATGACTAACGGAGCAACTGTCGGACAAGAAGAAAATTCACAAAAATGTACATGTTTACCTAACTTTTATACAAAATAAAAACTACTTTTTAGCAATCGCAAAACTAAACGTTTAAAACGAAGGAATAAGAAATTGCCAACATAGCTTACCTAGCTAAGGCAGCTAAATTTTAGCTGGCACAAAAAAAACAAAGAGCTCACAAAAACAACCAATCAGAAAACGCCATGTATGCTAACTCGGCAAAAATCTAGCCGGTTTCTACCCAACACTTTTCCCAACCCGGCTAAAATCTAGCCGGTTGGGAAAAATGTAGGCTATTTAGTCAGGTTAATTTACGTGACGTTTTCTGATTGGTTGGTTTTGTAAACCACATATGTTTTTTATCTTTTTCCATGTTAGATAAAATTTAGCCTTTTTAGCAGGGTTGGCTAAGTTTCATCAGTTGGTTTTGATATGTATATATTTAAAAAGGCTAAAAGTCGAACTATTCGTCAACCTGTACATTTATGTGATTTTCCTTTATGACCGGATGATGAGATGATATTCCTAGTAATTAATCGTTGTTTCAAAATGCATGAAAAGAGATGCGATTACTCTCAGTCACACTTATGAGACAACTTCAAATCTTAACCACATTTTTTTTTAACGGCAATTTGGATCACTGGCGGACCACTGACACACCCGATCATCTCCACCTCCCTCGAGAGGAAACCAACCATAGGTGAGAAAACTCATTGGTCTCTTTTTTTTTTGTCGCAGGTGTGACTTGAACCCAAGACGTACATATGATTGACAAACGAAAGGCAAGACTTTGCAGCTGCCGACACTTTTTAAATTAACACGTTTCGTATTCCAATCTCCATTATAAATGCTATGATTGTCGTATACTAAAGGGATCATTGAATGCTAAATGACTGATGGTTTCATGTCATTTTCGTAGGTTGTTAGTAATAGAATGGGACCAAACATTGCAATGCATATGGACAGAAGTTGCAATTTTAGCGGTATGTTTTTTGGATATAGAATGTACTACCTATGTAGTTTCATAAGTATATTAGTTATGTAACATAATTTTTTATATATTTTCCTTAGGTAGATATATTTTTGTAAAAAAAACTAGAGTAAATTATAGATATCGTAATTTATGTTTATACCATTTTTCAGACTGATGGTTTCATGTCATTTTCGTAGGTTGTTAGTAATAGAATGGGACCAAACATTGCAATGCATATGGACAGAAGTTGCAATTTTAGCGGTATGTTTTTTGGATATAGAATGTACTACCTATGTAGTTTCATAAGTATATTAGTTATGTAACATAATTTTTTATATATTTTCCTCAGGTAGATATCTTTTTTGTAAAAAAAACCAGAGTAAATTACAGATATCGTAATTTATGTTTATACCATTTTTCAGATTGCGTCCTTTAGCAAAAAAATTATCAGGTATCATCCTTTATGTATAATTTTTTTGCAGCTTACGTCCTTTGGCCTAACGGGCGTTAATTTTTTCAGTTAACTCAAGTCATGTGCCACTCACGTGAGGGCAAAGTGGTCTTTTCATATATTAAAGGACTATTTGTGTAATTAAGTTATTTTAATTAAAAGTTTAATATATATAAACCTAAATTGTCATCTCCTTCCTCACACACCTACAAGAAGCATACCCCCCCCACCCACCACCACCACCACCTGCAACTGCCACCATCCTCCACCACCAGTCGACCAAACATCACCACCACCGCCACCAGCCGACCACCACACAACCGAAAGGGGAAGTTTACTTAACTAGATTTCCCAGATCAGAATATTGGAAACTAACATCTGTTAATAAGAGGTTCTCGGCGTTAGTGAAATCCGGTGAGCTTTTCAAAAGACGCGATAACAAGCTAATCGAGCCTTCGGTTTTGATGCTCACGTGTGGTGAAAACTGCTGGTGGGCTTTTGATCAAGGGTTTGGGTCACTTAGAAGGCTCCCGGTTCTTCCGTCTGATATGGCGCAGCCGCCCATGTAGCCTCCGTCTGGTCGGAATCTCACTGCCGCCGTGATCCGTCATACCTGTTTCTAAACCCTAACCACCGCCTGCCTCCGATTACAGCCTCTAATCGGTCGGATCTTGGCTCGGAACCAGAAAACGACGGGGATGATGACCTGAAACCACCAAAATCTTCGCGACGACCACCACCTGAAATCACCACCGTTGGACCACCTCTCTCTACTCTCTCACAAAACCCTAACCATTAGAAACCCTAATAGCATAACCCCCTAATCCAGATCTGTAAAATCGCAACCATTTGGAGGGTTTTGTGTGGCTGGAACTGAAATCAAGAGAGGAGATAGGGTAGAGATAGAGATAAGGCGTTTTTGTGGTGTGTAGCGGTGGCGGTAATGGTGGTGGTGGTGTGTGGTGGCGACAGTAATGGTGGTGGCGGATGTGGCTTCTGGTCCACCAACACTCGTCATCGGAGTCGGGGAGCATCACATTAAAAACAGGTGGGGCCACCATTATCTATATAATTAATATATTAAATATATTAACAAACTTTAAAAAACAAAATAATTTATTAAACTTATAAAATCTATTTAAATTACAAGGATTGTCCTTTAAAGGTAAAAAGACTGAAATGCCCTCATGTGCAGTGCATATGAGTTAACTTAATTGAAAAACTTAACGTCCGTTAGTGAAAAGGACAAGAAACGAGAGAACTTTTCAAATAAAAGACAATAATGAAAGTCAAATATTTAAAGGACCCATTCCATAATTTTTGCAAACATAAAGGACAAAAATTATAATTTAGTCCTAAATAAATGGACATATGTCATCACCACATTCCACATCACAAGTTTTTTTCCCACAAAAAACCACATTTACATCTACTATTCAATCTTTCCATATTTAGCTTAATTTTTTTGAAAAATTATATAAATAAACATTATACTAAATCAATTCACCATTATTACCATTGACTCAATTTTTTTTTAACTATTATCAAAAGTGAATATTTAAAAAAAAACCAAGAATAAAAAATAGGAGATTAAAAAAAACGAGTTTTTAAAGTTTCATTATCAAAAAATCAAGTTTTTAAAATTTTTTTATTAAAAAAATAAGATTTTTAATTTTACATAAAAAAGTTTGAAAATACTACTTTTGTATTTTAAATAAATATGTGTTAAAATAAAGTTTACTAATATTTAATTAGTAGTTTTTTAATTAAGTTTGATATTTATAAATAAATTTTTTATTTTGATTTTAAAATTTTAATAGTTATTTTTAATTAAAATTAAGAAATTTATAAATATTTATTTTTAAAAGGGTATTATATTTTAAACTTTAATTTTTATTTAAATGGTGAGATTTTTTTTTCAGAAAAATATGTTTGGTTTCAATTCTAATTTATTAGTTTTAACTTTTTTCATATTTAATTTTGAAATATTAAATTTAAATTGTGTCGATATATTAAGGGGTGCGATTTTAAATATTGGAGTTTTAAAATTTGAATTTAAAACACGATATATTGTTGAAATTTAAAGTTTATTTGTATTTTTTTTTATTTTTTTTAAATGTGAGATTAAATATTAAAATTTAGCGAGATTTTCCGTATAATAGGCGAGATTTAAAAAAATTAATTTAATTTTGATACGTAAATTTAATTACAAGTTAAATATTTGTAAATATGTTACAACTTACAACATCAAGGTTAAAGTTTATTCAAAAGGCTGATAGAGTTTCAAAAACTAATAAAATTGAGAAACAACGTATGCAAGGAAATCGTTGACCAATTTGATTATATTCGATTTCTTTGACTCCCTATTTGCTTCAATCAGGTTCACACCGTTTGTGGCCTTTTTTTAGAACGGTTTTGGCTATTTTGTGTTTTTAGTCATTGAGAAAAATAAACTCTATTTTTTGTTGCATTTAGTGGGTGTTAACATGAAAAAGTTACCAATATCACATTAAATGTTATATACAATGAAGTATATTCAAATTTGTAAATCATTATTGTAAGGTTTCATTTGACATTTAATTTAATGTGTTGTAAATCATTATTGTAAGGTTTCACTTATGAATTGTATTTTCATGTATTTTTTTGATGTTTAGATTACTGTCATCCATATAATCTTAGCATTTAATAAAATAAAAAAATTACCAATACAATATCAAATTTATATAAAAAGAGGTGTTAAAATATTTATCATAATAATTTTAACGTTTCACCCCGTGTAACACATGAGGTTAAAGCTAGTCGCATAATAAAAATATAAAAACATGACGAATCATGACTAACCCAAATTTAGAATTTGCGTTGATAACGTTGAAACTTTATAAAAGAAAAACAAAACCGTTAAAAGTTAAATATTAAAAAAAGAAAGAAAAAGAATAAAATAATTTAGAAAACGAAATGAATTTTAACAAAAAAATATACCAAGAAAAAAGAACTAAAAAAAGATTTTGGAGAGAACTATAAAAAAGAAATGATTATGGAGAATTGAACCTGTTTCTTTGTGAAATAGAGTGCTAACCATTAAACCTAGGGGCAGTTTTGTTAAAAAGTTAGAAATAAATTTTATATAAGATAAAAATAAAGGTGTAAACTCAAAAAGTCAAGCTGCATAAAGAACTTGTGCCCTACGCTGCCTTCGTCGTACGTTTCTACTGTGCATACCGACCAGCAAAAATTAATAATAGTAATAACTAGTATTTTTCACTGCGTGAAGCGCGGTCATGTTTTCCCTATATTACACGGCCGAAGTTTTGTCGTTGTTGGTTCCGCTAATCGAAAACAAAAAAAAACGACCACGTGTATCGGTTACAATGATATCAAAACACCTGCTAAGATGTTCGCTCATAAGCATATGGGTTTGTTACGTCTACCAAACGCTAGCGTCGTTCGGTTCGATGTAGGATACAAAAAAAAATATAATCAATATTAAATACGACTCCGTTTAAAATAAATTATATCTGAAAATTGAAACAAAAAACTAAAAGTAATCTGCGCATTCCGATTTTTTAGCCTAACGACTAAAAACTATTATAGAAAAATATATTAATAGAAAATAAAACGGGTTCAAAGCGAAAGTTATATACATTAGGAGTGAAAACAGAGATTAGAAAATAAATAAACTTAGCTACGTCGACCACTCAGAAGGAGTTACGCGTAACGCGGCGGGGCTAAGAACAAAATATTAATTTGAACAAAAAAAATGCCAACCAAAAAAGTAAAAAAAAGGATGTTAAAATAATCAACTGTGGGGATCGAAAACGGGTGTATGAAAGAAATATTGTAAGCGACCACTCATAACCATTCGACGAACATATAATTTACATCAAGTTTCCAGGAAGTCTATTTATAATATTAAAATCATTTAAATAGAAAAAGAACTTAGCCAACCATACAATCACACTTGAGTTGCCGCCGCCACCACAACCAATAAAATTATGTTACTGTACATCCTAATTGATTTTAGTAAAGGGTAAAATTTGGTGGTGGATGCATGTATTTATTATATTTGGTGTTAAATTATTTATTTCTTTTATTTTTTTTATTAACTATTGTAATCGTGCTCTGAAAAACCTAAACTTGTTATATAAAAACCTTATTCATCTTTCATCCCATACAAAACTTCTGTGTTTTAAGGTGGCTATAACTACCCTAAACATTATCCAATTAAAAATTAAAACATGTATCTTATTTTTATCTACAAATACCTTAGAGTATGGGTGCTCATCTTTTAAACCCAAAGTATTATAGCAATTTTATTAAATTAAAATTAAATAATATATAAAAATAAATAAAAACATATTTTCATTAATTAAAAACCAAATACATAATTAAAAAAACCTAAAAATTACAAAGTCATTTATACTTCACGGCTATTTCACGTTTACGATCAAGTAGTATTGAGAAGAACGGTTCGGACACACTGTCATGCGACTCCATAAACCTCTTGATATTGTGGTCTTTTTGTTCTTCACGCATCCAATAGTATAGAAACACTTTTTTTGAAGCGGTCTAAAAAACTTTTTAGGAGCAGTTTTAGCGAAAAACGTCAAAAAAAAAATAACAGAAGTCGTCTCAAAAGAAGATTTTTTGGAGCGGTTCTTAAAAACCTATTTTTGAAGCGGTCTAAAAAACTTTTCTCCTTTTTCTTGTTCCTTCATCATCTTATAATCGGCAACGATATCGACCAAACTCTCTTTCCCTTTGCAAGATGACTCGGCCACTTTCTTCCACTTCCGTTGCGGCTTTGTTGGTGTTGTGTCTTCGTTGACTTCGGGAATGTTTCTTGTTAAACCATCCGTTGAACTTGTATAGTTGCCCGGTTCGGATATTTTTATTCTTTTTTGTGGTTGCCTTCAAACTCCAAACCCGTCAACGGAACGAGTTCCCATTTCAAACTCCGCTCGCTTCAAAAACTTTCCTTTAGTTTGAACGGGAGTCTCATCCTCCTCATCGTCTTCTTCTTATTCTTCAATTTCGTGTATTTCATTATCTTCGCCATCCGAGTCGGGAATGGAGCGGGCTGGGTTACAGTAGGTTTGGTTTTGGTAGTGGAGGTTTGGGTCACCAGGGCCGGAGCTGAGGATTTAGTGGCCTTGGGCGAGATAGAAAAATGGGCCCCAAACGATAAAAAATTTAAATAGAAAATTCATTATTAAGACAAAAATTTATAGCAATAAACATAACAAAATTATAGTTTTAAAATGACATAATGTAATAGTTTTAAAAAATTATATATATATATATATATATATATATAATATTTAAAAAAAATTTTGGGCCCTCCGAGAGAACGGGCCCTGGGCGGTCGCCCACCTCGCCCATGGTCATCTCCGGCGCTGTGGGTCACGATATGCATAACGGTCAATGGGTGGTTCGGGTGGATGAAATGTGAAATGACCTGGTGTGATTTGAGTAGACATGTTTTCAATAGGTGGACGTTGCAGGTAGTATTGTGAATATTGAATTTTGTTGGGATGGAATTGGTTCATTTTGGTTAGAACCAACCTTCAGTTTAGTTGGTTTTGGGTTAAGGTGGGTCTTTTTCTTTGATACATTTTAGTAGAAGAAATATGAGTAAAATAGTAGAAGAAAGTTTAATTTTTTTGGTGTAAAAAAATTGAAATATGAATATCATTTTTTTGGTCTTTTTCTAGCTGTTGCCAACGGTTAAAAACACAACAAATCAGCGCCTTCACATACATGCTTTTTAACTCGCGTGGCTTACCCGAAGGGGTTGCGGCGGTGTACCCGCCCTACCCAAACCAACCCACGTGAGTTACCCGCATACGCCCCCTCCACCCCAAGTGCAGCATCCGTGAACCGTTTATGAGGCGAGCATCGGCCGACGGATGGGGCGCGTTGAGGTATGCATCCGTGAGGTGATCACAGGGGACGTTCATGGTGAAGGATGGGGATGAACGAGATGGGTGGGCTTATGTTAACTTTTTTTTTTTAATTTTTTCTATATTTTTGTAAAATGATTTATGTATTTTACTTATAAACTTTTAATCTTTAATAAAAAATTATAAATTTGTAAATTAAATTAACTAGTAGTTTTATCCGTCGCGCGTTGCGACGGCTTCGAAATGTACCTTAATTCGAATCCCCGTGTCACGCGACATAATAGATTTAGGCCGTCGCGGTACCATAACGATAACGACACTCGTCATGTGATACGATACCAAAAAAATAACTGATTTTGAAAACAAGTTCGTTTTAAAAAAAAATTATATCGGAACGTTGACAAAAAAAATTAAAAACAGCCGTGCATTCCATTTTTTTTAAGTTAACGAACGAAAGTTATTAAAGAAAAACAAAATTAATGCATAATTAAACGGGTAAAAAACATAAATTATAAATAATATATGGTGAAAAAAATTTTCAGTAGTCTGCCTGCTAGGTTAAGAAGTCTGGCAGGCTGCTTCACTGTTCCTAAGAGTTGCATTTTAAAAAGTTTGTAATTAATATAAACTAAACAATAAATAGTTTATTATAATATATAATTTCGTTATAAAATAAAGGTAAAATATGCAGATGACATATAAACGTAAGAATGTATGTGAAGGATGATAATTGAAAAGAAATGATTATTTTTAAATGATAAATGCGTTAGTGATTTGATGTTAACACACCCATTAACATTAAAACCTTATGAGTATACTTGTGTTAAAACCCGTGTAATACACAGGGTTATATGATACTCCTCTCATTGTGTTGGGGGATTCTCATGTGATAACACGATTCAATACATTCATCAAATCTCAAAACCCTGAAAACATCTTTTGGATAGTTCTGGTGAGTAGTCATACAAGATTAAGATTGGGAAAATATTATCAAATCATTGGATGCAAATTTGGCCAACTAAATTGGATTATTAATAAAAAAAACCATTCCATCAAACTTTATTACCATTCTACATTGATTATTAAACCAAGCCACAACAAAAGCATTAAGTTGTAATGTAAATATTTCTCACTTATGAATTTTGTAGACACCTCTATTAATCAAGTTCCATAATGTTGTTTTGACTTCCTCCACTGTTCTAATCCCACTGATTAATAGACACCTCTATTAATCAAGTTCCACAATGTTGAATTTTGTAGGCACCTCTATTAATCAACAAATTTGACTTCCTCCTTTGTATGTTAAACTGCAAAAAAAGAAAAAAAAAATAAGGCAGACTTCATTATTGGGTTAAAACGGAGTGAAACCCCCAAGCTCAAAAATCAACAAATTGGGTTGAAACCTAGTAAACCCCCCAAATTCAAAAATCAACAAATTAGGTTAAAACGATATGAAACCACCTGTACCAAAAATAAATTGATAAAAAATAACATGTGATATGAGGTAGAAGATGCCAACTGACCTTGGTAAAACATACATGTAATGAACATCCATGTTTTTTACGGGATTCCCTTCCCTCAAGCTTCCAGCACCATTCAATGGATGGGACGGGTTAGCTCCCGAGTCTCTGCTTTTAATTAAAATGGTTTTTTAATGTACAGTATGTATTTTAATGTACAGGAGATGCTAAGTAGTTTATTAAAAAGATTTGTTTATTATTTAAGATAGCTTACAAACCCGTGTACTACACGGGTGATTAAATAAAAAACATGTAACAAACACGTTTAATACTCGGTTTGATTAAATGTATAAACAGATGTTAATCCAAAATTATACTCATTAGTAAAATGACTTAATCAAAATGAAAAATCACCAACTTAAACAAAGAAAACATGAGAGAAGACGTCCAAGGTTAGCTAGGTCATGTGAGTTAAAAAATCTGCTTGGCCCTTATGCTTCATTGCTTTTTTTATAATATACGTCTAATAAATAAGAACAACGAAATTATAAATAAATATATTTTAAAATGAAGCATGATTTATTAGATGACGATAATCAGCAGGTTATAGTGCTTAAAAGGGTTCGAATATCTTACCTGCGGTCATAAGCCAATGTAGAAGTCGCGTTTAGTCCAAAAAGGTTGTTGACCATCTAATTGTATTAGATGACGATAATCAGCAGGTTATAGTGCTTAAAAGGGCTCGAATATCTTATCTTACATGCGGTTATAATAAAGCTCTTAGTCACATTAGCATGCACGAATATCCCAAGCATCGCCACCATTGCAAGTCGGCCTACAACATCTCCAGTTAGTCTCAAAACATAACTGAAATAACTATAACATAATGCAAAATGTCAAAAGGAATAAACGGCACCGTTTTTAATCTCTTTCAGCTTCCACTCATGAGCATTTGCAATGTCTTTAGCAAGACTAAGAGGATTTAGCAAAGGCCTACCAGCTTTTACTGCATGAAGTACATGTCATTATAGGTACAAATGGTTTAAAGTTTTTTACCCAGGTTCTAAACCTTCTAGAGTAGCTTCTGAACCGAAAAAAGACCCTTCCTTAGCCTGAGAACCCGGGTTAGTGAAATCCATGTATCTTTTTGTCTCTACAAACCTACACAAAATAAATTTCAAAATGAGAAATTGAATAATCATTCAAATTATAGGATTGTTTCAAAAGACATTAAATTTTAACTACCCCATCAAAAGTAGTTGAATTATGAAGAGTGCTCTTGTACTGGCAAAATCAAACTTAGTTGCACCTGCTTCATACCACACCTGTAGATCGCTTATTCCTGTTACTCGAAGCGGCTGCAACAAAAAGGTTTTGGTAAAACATAAAATATATGCATAAAAAATCTCATTTTCTGAAACCCGTTTATTTAATTTGGTCAAATCATAACACGGTAAAAAAATGTTTTAATGGTTGAAAGTCAGCTAAAGTCTATTTAATGCATACATCCTCCTAAGCGGTTTTAGAAACTTCAGATTAATGATATTGTTTTTTATTCATAATAAAACGGTAACTATTTAAAAGAAGTTTAGAAAAATGGACAAAAAAGTATTTAGCTGACCCTTTTTGACCTGCACTACAAAATGACCCATGTCAACTGACCCGTCTGACCCAACCATCTTATCACCTCTAGCAGATATACAATAATGATTCTGGTGGATAAAAACTAAACAAACATTAGTGAAAAGAATTCCAGCAACTCCAACTATAGCAAAACGGGCATGGACCAGTTCAACCTGCACATACCACTTCAAGCTAGCTTGATCCTCTCCAAGTCCAAAAGGGTCAAAGCCAAAATCTCCAGCAAGATTTATTAGAGGGCTCGGATATCTTATCTTACCTGCAGTTATAATAGAGCTTTTAGTCACATTAGCCTGCATGAATATCCCAAGCATCGCCACCATTGCAAGCTGGCATACAACATCGCCAGTTAATCCCAAAACATAATTGAAATAACTATAACATAATGCAAAATGTCAAAAGGAATAAACGGCACCGTTTTTAATCTTCTTCAGCTTCCACTCATGAGCATTTTCAATGTCCTTCAGATATTAACCGAATTTCTATGTGCGTTCATATATCTTCAGGTGATTAAGAGCATGAAGATGAATCATCAATCATATAAAGAAACTGTTATGTATAGTAATTAGTTTAAAATTTGTTATGAATATGATGTACAATTGTATTCTTCCCTCTATATAATAAGGGTTTATTTTGTGTATGAATTATCAAATCAAGATACCATAAACAACTTTTATGACTGTGTGAGAGCATTTTAAATGTTTAGGCAAGAAAAATTGTCTCCATAAATAAAACAATAAAACATCAATCCCAGTGAATATGTGATCCATTGCAGTTACATCACATTTAGTTATATGATCTAAGAAAGAGCCTGATTTGATTGCAGGCTCCATTTGGTCAATGAACTGCAAACATAAATATACATGGATATTAGGACTTAAAACTTTTAATAAAATCTCATATGGACCTAAAACTAATCTGGTAAAAATTTGGTAAAGTTTTGACAAGTTTAACTATTTTTCCCGAATTTGTTAAATTTTAACAATATTATATTTATAATAAAAAGTATGAATATTGAAAAATTATGAAAATTGGTCAGAAATTCTTATTTATGTATATTATCAATTTGTGAAAGTTTAAAGCAGTAAATATTTGTCTAAGTATGGTTTTGGAATTTTGATCCATTAAAACGTTATAAAAAGTTACTATTTTTGGAAATTTTTGTATAAAATTGTTTTTATAAAATGTTTTAGGGGATTTTGGACTGAAGTATGATCACATTAAAAACATAAATTTGTACTTTTAAATTAGGTGCTAATATCACACTAAAACCCTATTTTCGGAAGAATCGGATTTTTAAACCGTAAACCGGACTTTACGCGCGTAACCGCGTTTTTGGTCAAGTGAAACTGTGACTTGAGATTTTATCATATATGACATTATAACTAATGATATTCATTAATAAAATCTAAAACTTAAGGTTTCAAAGTCACGAATTTATATAAAAGCCCGTTTTACAACTTTTGAGCGGTTCGTACGTGTGTGCACGGGTTTTGGGTATGCAACCGACTGCATAGCCACTTTTGAGTAGTAGACTCAGTTTTAAACTTTAGGCGTCCTAAATGCTATTTTTTTGTGTCTACTTGGTTAGTAGGACTCGGTTAGGACACTTGTTTTTGCGGTTCTTGCGGATTTAGCCGTACCATGGTAGCACTGAGTTGCTAGCCACACTTTGCTTGCATTTGGCTGCTGGCCTTTGATAGAATTTGGATGTTAACCGTACTTTGCGGTTTTTGTTGACTATGTCACACTTATCACCGGCGTTGTTCAGGTGAGTTTCGCGACCCCACTTTTCAATTTTTACTGTTTTAAGGGGGAAAGCTGTTTCACTCTACACGTTGTTACTTGGGATTAGGGTTACCTGGGTTTACTTATGGATGTATTAAGTCCCCACTTTAACGCAATCAATTAGCTTGGATAGCCGGTGGGAATTATGAATAGTACTATTTGGGTTGACACCCCCGCCCAGGGTTGGTCGCGCCAACCAGACTTGTAGGGTCATTTGGGCGCATAATTAGCCATAGTAGGTGTTCACATTCGACACCTGGATACAGGGGCAATAACTAGTCTGACGATTTTGATTGTGGCTCAGGGTAATTATATCTTAACACGTGTACTTGATCATCTGCGGATGGTTACTATTACATTTTGAAATTTATTTACTTACTTTTTATAGAGTCGTAAAACCTGCGAACTCACCAACTATTTATATAGTTGACCCGTTTTCGAAACATGCTTTCAGGTAAACAGAATTGAAGAAGAGATTTTATGAGGGCTCGCTTTTGGATTAGAACTATTGTTTTTAGTTTTGATTATGTACTTCGGTTATAGTCAGGCATTTAGACACTTTATATTGTTTTAAAGATTTTTCTTGTACTTGTACTTACGTTAGAAGCATGTAGTATGGTTCAATGTAATGCACAATTTTCCTTTTAGTTTCTCTTGTACTTGTGTTCAATGCGATATACCGGTTACATCTCGTACTTCCGCCTTGGCGGGGTGTGACAAATTTTCACAGCTTTCACACAAACAAACAACTTCTAGTATCGATATCTCATTCATATTAGCTAAGTTTTGGGTGCGGTTTGATTCGTTGCGAAGCTCTCACATAATACAACACAAACCCAGAAAGAAATGAGTATATTAACCACTGTTACATATATTTATTTCTATCCAAAGTTAGTAAAAAATAATTTTATTAACTTCTAGTTACTGTGACGTTGATATTAAGAACACACAATGGAAGACTAAATCGTAACTTCTATTAATATCGAAACATTGTTTACATCATGCTTAACAAAAGTTACATCATCCGTTCCCAACAAGGAACAAGTCATTCGGGACTTATAGTTTCATGCATGCCCATCATCTTTGGATCGTTCATATTTTCATTCTAGTCCTAGAAATGCCATGTCTAATAACTACCTGTGATGCGTTCAAAAACATTTGATAAAACATGGGTCAGCATAAAGCTGGTGAATTCATAAACTAAAATAGTTTATTAAAATGACCCGCCAAAGTATCTTGAACACATTCATGAGCTTCAGCACCCAATGGGCTTCAACACCCAAATTCATAGATAACTATGAACAATCATTCGGTCTATATATAACCAAATACCGTTCCATGGGTCCTGTCCAACATGCCGTCTCACGGGCAAGTGAAATACAATAAGCGCTTAGAATACTTTATATAAAAAATTGGTACAATCGTTTCAAGATGCTCAAAATGTTTCATAAATCAATCATGCTAGACAAGTTCATGAAAGGGTTTATGCATCACAGTTTAAGAACTCACCTCGGCAGTATTTCGGCCTATTAATAAGTAATATGGAAAACACCTCGGGCAGAGCTCCTAGATAATCATAACATTACTTAATTACATAATCCTAGCTTAATGGTTCATAACCAACGCTTAATAGGAGGTCGGAACCTTACCTTAGCACTATCTACGGCAGATTAGGAGTCGGAACGTTGGAAACCAGGCTCTCGTACGCGAACCGGGGCTTGGAATTGGAACTTCAGATTGTTTGTGTGTGAAATGGATGGTGTGAAGTATGTGTAAAGGCTCAAACCCGTCCATCTATTTATAGTGCATGAATTGGGTCAGTGACGGATCGTTACGAGGCGTGACGGGCCGTCACGCCTTGACTTCCGGACCACGTAACGGACCGTTATGGTTCGTGACGGTCCGTCACGAGGGTGAGTCATCGGACACATGTCAAAAACCATAAACCGCTTCTGGGTTTTGTGGCACGGACCGTCATGACGAGTGACGGTCCATCATGAGGCGTAACGGACCGTTATGACCGGTGATGTTCCGTTACAGGCCGTTTTCTCCAAATTTTTATTTTTGGTTTTTGAACTTTGAATATTCCTATTCTAGCCCCTGAACTTATGAATATTGGTAACTTTAATACTTTATTTTCTTAGGAAATTCCGGGGTGTTACAAATCTCCTATCATTTAAGAAATTTTGTCCTCAAGATTAGGATGTGAATAGATGAGGATACTTGATTCTCATTTGTTCCTATAATTGCCAAGTCTTGTCGGCTCCGATCCGACCTTGCCATTGAACTAACACCATTCATATTACTTTCTTCCTCAATTTCCGTTCTTGGGTGTCTAAAATTTTGATTGGTTGTTCAGTGAAGTGAAGGTTGTCGTCTACGTGTACATCATCTAATGCAATAGCCTGAGTTGGATCAGCTAAACACTTGCGTAAGCAAGATACATGAGACGTATTGTGAATCCCTTGTAAAGCTTCAGGTAGATCTAACTTGTAGGCTACTGCTCCGATTCTTTCAATGATTTTGTAAGGTCTGATATACCTTGCTCCTAACTTTCCACGTTTCCTGAACCTTACAACACCTTTCCAAGGTGAAACTTTTAGCATAACATAATCTCCATTTTGGAATTCTAATGGTCATCTTCGTTTGTCAGCATAACTCTTTTGTCAATCCTGAGCGGCTTTTAATCGTTGTTTAATCTGGATTATCTTATCTGTCGTTTCATGTATAACTTCAGGTCCAAACAATTGACTGTCTCCTATTTTAGTCCAACAGACAGGAGTTCTGCACTTCCTTCCGTATAGTGCTTCAAATGGTGCAGCTTTGATACTTGAGTGGTAACTGTTGTTATAGGAGAATTCGATTAACGGTAGGTGATTATCCCAATTACCTCCGAAATCTATAACACAAGCTCTTAGCATATCTTCCAGAGTTTGAAATATACGTTCACTTTGTCCGTCAGTCTGAGTATGATATGCAGTACTCATGGTAAGTTGAGTTCCCAATTCTCTCTGAAAACTTGTCTAGAATCTAGATGTGAACCGACTGTCTCTATCAGAAATAATAGACAGTGGTATGCCATGGTGGCTCACAATTTCATTAATATAGATCCTAGCTAACTTATCGATAGAGTATGTTTCATTGGTAGGTATGAAATGGGCTGACTTGGTCAGTCTATCGACCACGACCCATATTGGCATTATGCCCTTTTTGTGTTCTGGGTAGTTTAGTTACAAAGTCCATTGTAATACGATCCCATTTCCAGACAGGCAATTCTAACTGTTGTAATTGCCCTGCTAGTTTCTGATGCTCAATCTTAACTTGAAGACAAGTTAAGCATTTATCTATATACTGGGCTATCGATCTCTTCATATTTGGCCACCAGTAATGTGTCTTTAGATCTTTGTACATTTTGTTCGCACCAGGATGCATGAAATATCTTGATTTGTGTGCTTCATCTAATACTTTTTCTTGAATATTTACAAGCTTTGGAATCCAGATTCTTTGCTCGAATCTCATGATTCCATAATCTCCTTTGGATAGTAACTTCTGTTTCCCAACCATACGTTCTTTCTTGATGTTTCCTTCTTCTAATGCTTTTGGTTGGATTTCCTTGATTTGTTCCAGTAAATCTAACTTCAATTCTAACCGTAGTGCTTTTACTTTAATCGGTTGGCTTCGTTCCTTTCGACTTAAAGCATCTGCCACTACATTTGCCTTTCAGGGATGGTATTTGATTTCACAATCACAATCATTAATGAGTTCCATCCACCTCCTTTGCCTCATATTTAAATCCTTCTAATTAAAATATGTTGGTGGCTTTTGTGGTCGGAATATATTACGCATTTAGTACCATACAGATAGTGCCTCCAAATATTTAGAGCAAACACTATGGCACCAAGTTCTAGATCATGCGTAGTATAGTTCTTCTCATGAACTTTAAGCTGGCGTGATGCGTAGGCAATAACCTTGTCTCGCTACATCAACACGCAACCTAGACCAGTTCGGGAAATAGAATATAAAATCATCATTTCCTTCGAGTAGTGCTAAGATTGGTGCCTGACTGAGCTTCTCTTTGAGAGTACTGAATGCTTCTTCTTGTTTCATACCCCATTCAAACTTTGATGCTTTCTGAGTTAAAGCAGTCAAAGGTGTAGCAATTTTGGAGAAGTCTCGAATGAATCTTCTATAGTAACCGGCTAATCCAAGAAAGCTTCTGATTTCTATTGGAGTCTTTGGGGCTTCCCATTTCATAACTGCTTCAATCTTACTTGGGTCTACTTGTATTCCACGCTCGTTCACAACATGCCAAATAAATTGTACTTCTCATTTCCAAAAGTCGCATTTGGAAAACTTAGCATATAGTCTTTATGTTCTCAGGGTTTCCAGAATGATCTTGAGAAGTTTAGCATGTTCTTCTTGGCTTCGAGAATAAATAAGAACATCATTTATGAAAACGATGACGAATTTGTCAAGGAATGGTTACAGACTCTATTCATTAAGTCCATAAATGATGCGGGGGCATTTGTTAGACCAAACGACATGACCAGGAATTCATAATGGCCGTATCGGGTCCTGAAAGCAGTTTTAGGTGCGTCCTCTTCTTGTACCTTCAACTGATGATATCCTGATCTAAGATCGATCTTTAAGAAGTAGTTGGCTCCTTGTAGCTGAGCGAACAGATAATCTATTCTAGGCAATGGATATTTGTTCTTGACAGTCAGCTTGTTTAATTCCCGATAATCAGTGCACATCCTCATGCTCCCATCTTTCTTATTTACGAATAGTATCGGTGCTCCCCAAGGTGAAGTACTTGGGCGAATGAACCCTTTGTCTAAGAGTTCTTGGATTTGTTTCATGAGTTCTTTTAATTCAGAAGGAGCTAGACGATAAGGGGATTTTGCAATAGGCTTAGCTCTAGGAATGAGTTTGATTCGGAATTCGATCTGACGATTGGGTGGAAGACCGGGTAATTCTTCCAGAAAAACATCCTGGTGATCACAGACTACGGGAATGTCCTCAATCTGTTCATCGGGTTTCGTATTCAAAGTATAGAGTAAGAGTATAACTTCTCCCTTAATTAATTCTTTCTTAACTTTCGCTATGGAAATAATTTCAATCTTATTGCTATCATTATCACCCTGAATCATCAAACTAGTTTCATCTGGTTTCTTAATCTTGACCGTTTTCTGGTTACAATCAATCTGGGCTTGGTATTGGTTTAACCAATCCATCCATAGGATAACCTCATATTCGTTCAAATTCATCGGCATTAGTGTAACTAATACCTTATCGTCACCAAAATTGATGACACAATCAGGGTATGATTCGGTTATCCTAATCTGTTCGCTACTTGCCGTTTCAACGACATAGGCATTAATAAGTGGAATCGGTCTTACGCCTAAATATGGGGTAAATGCATATGAAACAAAACTTATATTTGCCCCTGTATCAAATAAAATCTTGGCGTAAATATTATTAACTAAGAAAGTACATGCTACCTCCATAGCTTTATTTTTCTTTTCATCTCCACTTCCTAAGACGAACACTCGTCCTGTTCCTTTATTCTGACCACCTATTATCTGTTTAGGTGGTTTAGGACAAGAAGTCCTATAATGCCCTATCTCTCCAAAGTTAAAGCATTTAACATTTGGGCATTGGGTCGCCAAATGGCCAAACTTCTGACAAGTCTAGCATTTCATTCCCTGATTGGCTTTATCAGGGATGGGATTAAATCCTCCTCTTCTGGAAAACTTTCTATTTCCCGGTTTGAACTTGTAAATATTTTCTTTAGGTTTTCTCTTGTGATCGATCTTTGGTGGCTGTTGGGCTGCCACCTCATCATACATCATCGCACTCTTTTCAACAGCCAAATCTATCGTCTCGGGTGCGATGGATTTCACTAAGGTACGAACCTTAGGAGGTAAACCTTGGATATAACATTTGATTCTTCTTGACTCGGCAGTAACCAAATGTGGCACCAGCTTGGCCATCTCATTGAACTTGGTTGTGTACTCCTGATGAGTCCTGGTTCCAGCTTCAAACCGTAGAAATTCAGCTTCAATCTTGTCCACAACATTTTATGGATAGTATGTTTTCACAATCAAAGACTTGAGATCTTCCCAAGTCATTCTATCAGTTACAGCTTCTCCCTTTGTCTACTTGACTGATTCCTACCAGTCAAGGGCCTCTTCTTCAAAAGAATGTGCATCGAATTTCACCGCTTGGTCGGCTCTGCATTCACTCATCTTTATGACAGCTTCCATAGATGTGATCCATTGCAAGGCTGCAATGGCATCCTTCTTTCCATTAAATGGCTTGGGATGACAGTCGCTAAAGTTCTTATAGTTGCATCCTTGGCCATGTATCCTAGTGCTTTGGTTTGCCATCCCAATGGTTTCATGAGTTCGAGTGGTTCCTATATTGTTTTCCACCGGAGTAGCATGAAGGGTGTCTTCTGTTCTTGGAACAGCAACACTTGTTCCTTCATTTCGGTTTCCCAGACTGTTTTGATTATCCCTTCTCGTGAGGGCATCATCCAGAATTCCAGGTAGAGTTGTTTGGAGTACTCGGGTGACCTCAGATGCCACCACCCCTTGAAAATGGGCTTCTGTCATAACAAATTCTTCCACGGGTTGTTCGGGTTCAGTGTTCGTATTTACGTTCTCATTTGGATCAGGGTTTGTGTTTGTCGTATTGTGAGTATGAGACCTAGTATTGGGCATTCTACCCCTACCTCTTCCTCGTCCTCTACCATGTCCTGCCATTTGTACCTACATACAGATGTATAACATCAGAATTCGTATAACCGGTCATAATCTAGAAATTCAGAAATTAACAACATTTGGCCAAAAATGCTTTTAATTATCTGATTTCTAAGTATTTCCCGTTATAGGTCGTACTGAATGTATACACCTAACTTATCCTGAGACATTTCCAGACTAATTTCAGAGTCCTAGTTTAAGTCTAGATACTATTCATGTAGCATCTAAATCCCTTAAACTGAGGCTCTGATACCAACTTATCACGCCCGTAACACAGGACAGTTATCTAACTAGAGTAATACTTCCAACAGAGATGTTCCTAGGAAAGAACGACGGGTCTAGGAGAGATTTATACACCGTCCTTTCCTAGACAGAACATTCCGTTCGTCAGATAACTACATACCGGCCAGAAGGTCGCCTTCTAGTTACTGTGACGTTGATATTAAGAACACACAGCGGAAGACTAAATCGTAACTTCTATTAATATCGAAACATTGTTTACATCATGCTTAACAAAAGTTACATCATCCGTTCCTAACAAGGAACAAGTCATTTGAGACTTATAATTTCATGCATGCCCATCATCTTTGGATCGTTCATCTTTTCATTCTGGTCCTAGAAATGCCATGTCTAATAACTACCTGTGATGCGTTCAAAAACATTTGATAAAACATGTGTCAGCATAAAGCTGGTGAATTCATAAACTAAAATAGTTTATTAAAATGACCCGCCAAAGTATATTGAACACATTCATGGATAACTATGAACAATCATTCGGTCTATATATAACCAAAGACCGTTCCACGGCAAGTGAAATACAATAAGCGCTTAGAATACTTTATATAAACAATCGGTATAATCGTTTCAAGATACTCAAAATGTTTCATAAATCAATCATGCCAGATAAAGTCATGAAAGGGTTCATGCATCACAGTTTAAGAACTCACCTCGGTAGTATTTCTACTTATTAATCAATAATGTGGCAAATACCTCGGGCAGAGCCCCTAGATAATCATAACATTACTTAATTACACAATCCAAGCTTAATGGTTCATAACCAACGCTTAATGGGAGGTCGGAACCTTACCTTAGCACTATCTACGGCAGATTTGGAGTCGGAACGTTAGAAACCGGGCTCTCGTACGCGAATCGGGGCTTGGAATTGGAACTTCAGAGTGTTTGTGTGTGAAATGGATGGTGTGAAGTGTGTGTAAAGGCTCAAACCCGTCCATCTATTTTATAGTGCATGAATTGGGTCCGTGACGGACCGTTACCAGGCGCGACGGTCCGTCACGCCTTGACTTGGCGGCTACGCACTTACGAGACACGTAACAGACTGTTATGGTTCGTGACGGTCCATCACGAGGGTGAGTAATCGGACACGTGTCAGAAACCCTATACCGCTTCTGGGTTTTGCGGCACGGACCGTCATGACGGGTGACGGTCCGTCATGAGGCTTAACGGACCGTTATGACCTGTGACGATCCGTTAAAGGCCGTTTTCTCCAAATTTTTATTTTTGGTTTTTGAACTTTGAATATTCCTATTCTAGCCCCTGATGAATATTGGTAACTTTAATCCTTTATTTTCTTAGGAAATTCCGAGGTGTTACATCCTCACCCCCGTTTTTCAAACCCTTCCGGTTGTAGCACATAAACTTCCTCCTTTAACTCACCATTCAAAAGCGCCGTTTTGACATCTAGATGGTCGATCTCCCATCCATTAGCGGCAGATAATGCTATAATCAAACGAACCGTCTCGAGGCGGGCTACCGGTGCAAATGCATCTTCATAGTCAACACCGGGTTGTTGAACATAACTCTTTGCTACTAAACGAGTTTTATGCTTATTTATTGTTCTGTCGGCATTCCTTTTTGTTTTGAACACCCACTTTAATCCAATGGGTTTGATTCCATTAGGTGTTTCGACAAGCCTTCAAGTTTCGTTTTTGTTTATAGACTCGAGTTCGGCTTTCATTGCACTTACCCATTCCGGTTTGAGTTTAGCTTCTTGATAACAACTTGGTTCATCATTAGTTGTTAACCAAAACTCTTCATGTTCACTTTCTGACTTCAAAACATAATCATCAAGTCTTCGAGGTAGGACAGAAACACGGTTCGACTTTCTTAAGCGTGATTGGGCTTTGTTTTGATTCTCTTGTCTGTCCTTTTTGACACTGGTGCTGATAGAAGTTTTATATCTAAGAAACTTAGTGATATGATAAAAGGAACTCCAACTCTGTTAGAAGCTAAGTATAAATAGAGATAGCTGATGGCCAAATAATTGAAGCAACTCACATTCTTAAGGGATGTAAGCTTGAGCTAGCTAGACATATATTTGATATCGACCTTATGCCGCCCCTGATTGGGCTTGCAGTGGGCCAGCAGATTCAGCTTCTTGGGCTTCTCCCTGAATTTGTAGTGGGCTTTCATGAGCTGGACTTGCAGCAGAATTCTCTTGGCCTTGTTGCAATTGGCCATGGGAGACATTTGAGCCTTCTGATTCCAGTGAACACGCTTCTGGGCTGCTGCTACTGGGCCCGTCCAGATCACTGTGGACTGGCCTAGTTTATGTGAAAACAGTACCTTTCCACACAACAGTGAATGGCCCCGGTCTTTCTCCTTCAGATTCTTTTGAGCTTTCCCACTCCCACCCGACTTTTTCATTGAACACAACGTTTTGACTTACATGGATCCTACTCGTCTTGGGATTAAAGAGCCGGTATGCCTTGGATCCTTGCTCAGTTCCAAAGTAGACCAAAGAAATTGATCGGCTATCAAGTTTCTTTATGTTTGTGCCTTCAACCTTCGCATAAGCTAGGCATCCAAAGCCTTTAAGTGAGCAATGTTTGGCATACTTCCATTACGTTTCTCATACGGATTTTGATCAACTAGAGCTCGGGTGGGTACTCGGTTTATTAAGTAGGTTGAATGAACAACGGCCTCTCCCCACATAAAGTTAGGAACTTGCATTGTTTTTTGGATGTTTCGGGTCATCTCCATCATTGTTCTATTTCTTCTTTCTACCACACCGTTTTGTTGAGGAGTGTAGGGTGTGGTAAGATGTCTTTTTATTCCATTAGTTTCACAAAAACTTTGGAACTCTTGTGATGTAAACTCTCCTCCCCTATCGGTTCGGAATGTTTTGATGGCCTTCCCGGTTTCCTTTTCAACCAAAGCTTTGAGTCTTTTAAATCTTTCGAAAGCTTCACTTTTCTCCTTCATCAAAGAGACCCACATATATCATGAAAAATCATCAACTAACAAAAATATATATATTTATTACCTCCAAGTGTGGGTGGTGATATGGGTCCCCACAAGTCACCGTGTATAAGCTCCTATACTTGAGTGGCTCTATAGAGTGTCTTTGTCGGGAACGGTTGTCTTGTTTGCTTTCCCACTAAACACGATTCACATAGTTGGTCTTCGTGTTTTATCTTTGGCAACCCGTGAACCATCTCCTTCTTGGCCATTACTTTGAGTGTATCAAAGTTCACATGCCCGAGGCGGGCATGCCATTGCCAAGCTTCTTCTTCAATCACGGTCTTCAAGCAAACTGGGTTTCCAACATGTAACTTAATCTTGTAGAGCCTATTGCTTGATCTTGTGACTTTTCATTAGTTACCTCCCGTTACTATTGTGCATTGTAAGAAACTCTTCTTTCATACGAATGTCACAACCGGATTCGGTAGATTGACCGAGGCTAATTATATTACTTTTTAGCTCCGGTATATAATATATTTCGGTTATGAGCCTTTGTTCACCCGTTCAACCTTGGAAGAGGATCGAGCCTTTTCCTCTAATGCCGACACACAAGCCATCACCGAATTTCACTTTTCCGGTTATCTTTTCGTTTAATTCTGAAAAAAAAATTCTTTAGTACCCATCATGTGATTACTTGCTCCATTATCCAAATACCACTCGTTTTCTTCCCTTTTGTCGGCTTCGTAACACTTTGGTATGATTTTTTATTCATTGAGGTAGACTGTTTCATGAAGAAGACATAACATTTTACTGTTTCACTTGCTTCTGCCATGTTTGTTTCATTCTTCTTAAGTCGATCCGGGCAAAGTGATGTGAAGTGACCGAGCTTGTCACACCGATAACATTGTACCTTAGATCGATCTTTTGACTTTTGTCTTTCGTTTCCATGATTCGATGGCTGACTTTGACTACCTTATTCTCGCCCATTACCGTTGCTTCAGCCCCGACCTCGTCCCCTATGCCCGTTGTTTCCTCTTCCCCGTCCCCTGCTACTTTCACCTCTTTGATTATGGGATGGTTCGAACTTACCATACATTAGTTTGTTTTGGGTTTCATGTAGGATCTCTTCACCCCTAATCCTTTCTTCGTAGGCCTTCAATCGTCCAACTACGTCCTCAAATCCCATGGTCTTGATGTTGAGTACTTGTTCTAGTGAAGCAACGATGTGAATAAACTTTCTTGGGATGGCTGTAAGGAACTTTTTGACTAACTTGGTTTCATCAAACATATCACCGAGAGAGGCAGACTTGGATGCAATACTTGAGATCTTTCCTGAGTAATCGTCTATCGTGTCCGAGTCCTTCATTCTTAAGTTATCAAACTCAGTGAGAAGAGTTTGTAACCTCGCTTCCTTAACTCGATCAGCGTCAAGATTACGTGTTTTAATTGCGTCCCACATCTCCTTCACGTTTGACAGATTCCTTATTTGCATTTGTTCCTCTAGGATTGATTAGAACAAGAGGGCAGTAGCAATGTTGTTTTTATTGGCATCTTTTGATCCGGGTTCAATCGTTTCCCATACTCCATGCACGTCAAAGACTACTTTCAGCCTCATGCTCCAAACTGTGTAGTTTGTGGATGTTAGCATGGGACATTGAAAGTGATTCATGCTTCCTTCTTTTGCTGCAGCGCTGGTTGGTGGTGGTGGTGGTATGTCTCCCATGGAAGTCTTCCGACGACTGTAGGTTATCGGAGTCTTTGGATCTTGGTCACCTTTCGTCTTGAAGATGGACAAGATTTACTGAACTTTGAGGGCTGCAGATCGGTATGATCTTGGATACAGCTGGTTTTGAAAATTGGATTTCTCCTTCTTTGTTCGAAACAGTTGAACACCGGTTACGTGTTATTGATCTTGATCTTGAAACTGGATTTGCTTGTCGGCCTGAACTAACTTGGGCAGCAAGTTTTAATCGGCAGCAACTTTAACCGATAACTTGCAATCGTTCTTGATTCTGGCCGATTTCTTTGTTTCCGGGTTTTGGATCTTGAAGAGGCTCTGATACCAATTCAAGTTTAGAATCGATATCAATAAACACACACAATTTGAATAACTCTCAAACTCTTTATTATAAATGAAAAATAACTCAAAACCACTTGCAATAATCTCATACATAACCCTATGCATTAGCTATGTATTTATAGACCAACCACTCTTGTCCTACAAGTAAACGTAATTATACTATGATTAGAAGACCTAAACTTGCACTCCAAGTTTTCCCTCATGAGCCGGTTTGCTCAATGGGCCGGTCACCCAAACCAACTTGTTTGGGCCATTTGAAATTATCCAACACTTTACTATGGTTAATTTAACATAAAAGATCTACTACTACTTAAAGAGAAGTGTCGGTGGCAAATAAAGATCACTTCAACCACTCAACTTGGGTGAATTGGCAAAAATTGTCCCTCAACTTTGTAAAGTGCTGGTACCGAGAATAATGAGACCGACACCGACTGAAAAACATCGGAACCATTATATAACTGTCATTTATCTATTTTTTTATCTCTACAACCGAGTCACCGTAACTTCATACGTTTCTTTTTGTACTTAGCTACATTAATATCACCGCCTCAATCGCTTAAAGGTCCGCCTCCCGCCGTGTAGCACGTGCGACAAATTTATTTAACCACGTTTTTTTAGTCACGTTAATGTCACCAGTTCAACCGTTTAAGATTCGTCTCCCGTCATGGAACGCGGGGCAACATTCTAGTTACTAATTAATCCATAATCATTTTCAGTTAATATTAGAAAAGTTAATTAGTTTTAAATATATTTACATTTAATCCATATACAGCAAAAGGTATGTTTCCTTTTCGAGATCTATACAATGGAAACTATTGAAGTTGAATTTTTATAATCTTATTAGAAAAGAAACTAAAATATACTATTAACAAACTAATATGCATTTTTTTTATAATTTTATATGAATATTATTATCTAAAATAGATCTACTTATAAATTAATCTTTATACTAATAAATAAAAGAGTAAACTTCGTTTTTGGCCCCTGTGGTTTGGCCTGTTTAACCCTTTTAGTCCAAAAAGGAATTTTTTAACATATTAGCCCCTAATGTTGTATTTTTATAACCATTTCAGTCCATGACACTAACGCTGTTAACTTTTCTGTTAAGTATAAGAGCATTTTAGTCATTTTATTTCTAAGTAAACTAGTTAATTTTTTAAGTTCAATAAAAACTTTTTTTAGATTTTTTCATAAAAAAAATTTCTACTCTTTTTAAAAACGTTTTTTTACTTTTAAAAATTATTTTTTTAGTTCTTTTTTCCGTAAAAACGTCTTTTTTGAATCTTTTTAAAAACGTTTTTTGATAAAAAAATATTAAAACTTTTTTCATAAAAAGCGATTTAAAAATATTTTTTTAGTTTTTTTATAAATTTTTTTTAGCTTTTTATAAAATGTTTTTTTAACTATTTTAAAAACGTTTTTTTTTTTTACTTTTTTGAGTGAACTAGTTTTAAAAATAGTGAACTATTTAAAAAAAATACGTTTTTAAAATAGTTAAAAAAATATTTTACGAATAAGCTAAAAACGTTTTTATAAAAAAAATTTTAAAAAACGTTTTTATGAAAAAAAGTTAAAAAATATATTTTTTAGAAAAGTCAAAACGTTTTTAAAAAGATTCAAAAATGTCTTTTTTTTAAAAAGTAAAAAAAACGTTTTTAAAATAGTTAAAAAAACATTTTACGAAAAAAGTAAAAAACTTTTTTATAAAAAAATGTTTTTAAAAACGTTTTTTATGAAAAAAGTTAAAAAAGTGTTTTTTGGAAAAGTGAAAATACGTTTTTAAAAATATTCAAAAAAGACGTTTTTACAAAAAAAAAACAAAAAAAATGATTTTAAAAAATAAAAAAAAACGTTTTTAAAAAAAGTAGAAAAAAAGTTTTATGAAAAAGCCTAAATTTTTTTTTATTAAACTGAAAAGATTAACTAGTTTACTTAAAAATAAAATAACTAAAATGCCCCTATACTTGACAGAAAAGTTAACAGAGTTAATGTCATGGACTGAAATGGTTACAAAAATACAACCCCAGGGGCTGATATGTTAAAAGATTTCTTTTTGGACTAAAAGGGTTAAACAGGCCAAACCACAAGGGCCAAAAACGAAGTTTACTCTAAATAAAAATTATATAGGGACACGTGTCATTTTCTGGTGCATCCTCAACATGTTTTTTCCGCATCTATTTCTTATTAAATAATAATATTAAAATAATATATTTTTAAATTGTATTTAATATAAATTTAATTATGAATAGTTACTATTTAATTATGGATAATTATTATATCATTAATCAAATAAATTTAATATGAATTAACCTTTATCAATTACATAAAAAATTAATATCCAGCTGAAACAAAATTGTTTAAAATTAACTTAATAGAATTTATAATTGTCACGTAAAAGTGCATTTTTTTAAATCTATTTTGACGAGTGTATGTCTTAACAAATTATATTACATTTTATTCAACTTGTGTACACGAGTTTTTAAATATACAATTTTTTTAATACTAAGTATATAATATTAATTTATTTAACCCGTTTAATACGTAAGATTCTAACCTAGTAAAATGTATTTACCATTTCATAGTTTCTTGGATCGATGCCAACGCACTCAATAGTCAATACGTTTTAATCTATCCCTAGATTTAATCCATCTTACCACCTATTTTAATTTACTTTTAATGCTTATTGATTTAATTATTTTCTTTGTGACACCACTACTAATGAAGTGTCCAATAAATTTTAATTTCTGCGGAATCTATTGGGTTTTATTGCTTTCTTTTTCTTTTTGACTTTTCATATTTTATTCTTGCAATTATTTGTTTGGATAATTTCAACTTCCTCAAATAACAACCACATGTAAACATATTTACGTGTCACATGCCCAAACAAAAGAAAACTTTAATAATGCCTCATTTGTTTGTTTCACAAATTATTGCTCCGACACAACATTTTAATTAATTGGTTTCTAGATCTGTTTAATTTTTATTTAAACACGTCTATGAAATTATAAATGTTTAACTAAGAAAAATAATAAAAAAAAGGTAAGTTACAATTCATATAGTTTAATAAAATTATAGACCTCATCTTCTGTAAAAACTATTGACTAGCATTCAGAATGTAATCCTCATACATATAATTTAATAAAAATACACATTTATCACTAAAATTTGTTCACTTTTTAAAAACCCCTCACATATGATTCCCCATATATATATAATCAATTAAATAATATATTTTTATTATTTTATTTCTTTTTTACACTCACAACCACTAAAAAAAATATAGGATATGGAGTGAATAGTGCACACCCAAATATGTGGGTTTACTTTAATTTTTGACATAATATGTGGTATGGGGATAAGGACTACAATGTATAAGTGAAAATAAATAAAATATCATATTTTCTCTATAATTTGAGTATGAGGAAGGATATAGGGACTCAATTGTGAGTGCACTAGTTTTATATGTATTTCACATAATTAATTTCACTACTCGTCACTCATTTGAAAGATGTGCCATTAGAAGATCATGCGAGTCTTACTCGGGTCAGACGCCACATCTAGGGGTAAAAAAGGGAAATGCACAAAGGGCCCCAAAAAGTAAAATAACTAACTATGCTAAGGTAGTGTACCTCATCTAAAAGCATGGTAACGTGACCACCAATAGAGTACAAGATGTCAACATCAACTCGGTTACTACCACACATAGGGCCCACCCCACTCGTGATAGTGACAGCTGAAATGCTAGCATAAATACATGTGACCTCATGAAGTCAGGTATACACAAAAACTGTAACACCCGGATTTTCACAATAAATTTAAACTTTTAAACCCATGCAGAAGTTAGGTCCTAACAACAAACATGTCTGTAACATCCCGAAAATTTCTAAACCAACATGAAACAACCAAATACTTGGGGGCCCGAAAGTTAGGTCACAATAAATAACAAGAAACAACCACCACCAACACCAACATGAGAATCCAACACCTTGAAGCATGACCCGACTCTACACCGGAGCTTTACCTACAACTAAATACACTACAAAACATGTCTGTAACATCCCGGAAATTTCTAAACTAGTAGTTCGGGTTAGTGGATGACCCGAACCTATATTAAATGAGAAGAAATTGAAAGGATTCTTATACGATGTGCGTTTAACTACTAGGAATATCACAGTTAGTCGTTTAAATAGAGATTCGAGATCGATGCGTGCGAGAAAGAAGTAAAGGGACCCGAAACGAAACTAGAGGGTGTATATATACCATATTAGCGCAAACCCTAGGGCCACTTTGTGACCCTAGGTGTGCGACGACAGCAGGTGAGCCGGAGAGGCAAGAAGCCGGCGACTGTGGTGATCGGACAAGGAGGAGGAAGGCGGTGATGCGAGGGTTTCGACCGAGGATCTTCTATAACACGCTAAGGTAATCCTCGTTCATCCTTCTCCGTGTTTTGTTTGTGTTTTTAGTTTAAAAACCCGACTAGGGTTTCTGTTTTGTTCACGAGGTCGGAGAAGAAGGCTAGGGTAGAGGTCGGTGGCGGCAAGAGACGGCCGTGGATGATAGCGAGAGTGACGAAGGTAGCCATGAGGGGCAGTGGGTTGGTCTTGGCGATCGATGGGACTATGAAGACCCGCTAGGGCTGCGGGTGTGCGGCGGAGAAGCGACAGCGGTATTCCACGGCTGCCGGGGGCCTGCTGTGGTGGTGTGCTACGGCGACGAGCAACGGGCAGCGGAAATGATGTTGTACCGGCGTGGGTGGCGGCTCGAGAGAAGGCAAATGGCTTTGGTAATGGAGGTATTAGCCGTTTAGGGTTGATCTCGGTGAGGAAGGAGAAGGTGATGAGTCTGGTGGCAGCCACAAAGGTGCACGATGGGGAGGTGGTGGCGACGGCAGTAATGTCGTGGTGGTGCTTGGACGAGCCGGGGTTGTTGCATATTGGGTTTACGTACACGCATGGGAACCCGACTCGAGCTTTTACGTTTCGCAGAGTTAGGGTGTGTGCATAGTATGGTAAGTGTTGCATGTCTCACGTACGTGCATGCATGGAAGCTGGGTGCGGGTACACTAGCCTTAAATGAGTCGGGAGTATTATAATATGTGTACTCGTAGAGTTAGGTTTCGTAGAAAGGAAAACATGAGCGGAGGAGACCGAGGGTCTAGAATTTTATTATATTGTTATGAGTCATTCAACGTAAGATTTGAACGTGTCTGATCATGGGATCATGCATTGACAGGTTCGGGCTTCGAGCGGGAGGACGATTTCAGAACAGGACTTGGGTCTTCGTAACCTGTGAGTTTCTACTCCGCTCTTTAAATGTTTTTAATGTTTTGGTGCTATCGTACATACTTACAAGACGTGTTTTGTTACATTAAATGTGTAACAAGCTTTGGGGTTTAACCCTATGACTTTATGAGTTTAAGTACACAAATATGGGGTTAAGGGATTGTATGTTGTCCATAGGATTTGTGGGTTAAAGGTGGGTATGTGGTTGTGGGTCGTATAGTGACCTAATAGGGGGTGAAATGGGGAACGAGTTTACACGTGGTGCGGGTATGACTAGGAAGTGTTGTAGGGTGTGCACGTACATGGTATTTGCTTAGGTAACGAGACATTATTTGTGTGTGTGCTGCTATAATAGCGGTGTATTGTGTTATGAGTTAGTCGGGGCGAGTCGGGATATAATCTAAACGCTTATGAATATGTGTAGGATACGTTATCCTAGTGCTAGGTGTGGGGTGCATGTGTAGTTAATGAGTCATGTAAATGATGAGTGATGTATGTGTTCTATATTTGTGTTGTGTTTGCATCGTTATCTTTATGGCACGACAGACAGGTTTGTGAAGGACGAATTCCTTCGGGAAGTCACCAAAGGTGACAATATTGAGCAGGTTAATGATGAGTTCCGGGTGGGTGACGAGGTATTTGTTTGTGTGCATATATATGTGTTATATTGCATACAAGTGTTGAGTTATATTTATTGTGAATGAGATGATACTAATGTGATGTGTAGATGATATTAATGTGGTGTGTGAAGTTAGATTGACCGTTGAGTCGGAATGATGAGGTGGTATTCACAACTGTTGTGTCAGCTGACTTGTGAGAGTCTTGGTTAAGACTGAGTAAGTCAATGTCTAGGGATTGGTTGTGTTACCTAGTTATCGGGTTAATACATGTGGTAGATTATGAGTAATTAGTGTAGTAAAATTGATCCATGTTATATTTGTGGGATGATTTTGGGGTGGTGAACCTTTTGGGATATCATATGATAACAGGGGTCATCTACATGATAATAACTTATAAACTATTTTATAAGGACAAGAGGGTCCTGAGTGAAGATAAATATTAATTTTGACGAGTTGGTTTTTGTTTAAATTAAACTGTTAGAACTCACTCAGCGTAGCTGACTTTGTGTGTACGTTAGATTATTTTGCAGGTGAGTTCGGAGTCGATGTATATTGGCTTGGGAGCGGTTCTACACGGATCGGTGTGCAGGCATTCATGAGGTAAAGTTATAAACGGTGTTGTTTAACAAAAGTGAGTATTGTTTTTAGAAAGACTTCCGCTCTAGTTTTGATCAATAAAAAAGAGTATTTTAAAGTGAATACCCAATGATGAGAACCAACTGCAGGGTGCCCGGTTTGGGTACTTACAAGTTGGTATCAGAGCCGTGGTTTAAGAGAAATCGGTGTTTTTATAAAATAAAATACCTTAACTTAAACTGAAAATGGGGCGAGGATGAAACAAATGCCACCACGAGTAACCGCGAGCCAAGGGGTACATCTTTCGAGTTATACATTAATTGTTACAATATTAATTGTGTAGTGTAACACTACATGGAGTTGTGTGGTATGATTAGGTGTGATTATGTTTTATGAGTTGGGTATTGTTGAGTAGTACTAATTGTAACTATTTGAGATAGTTTGGTGTGTCGACATGGTTTAGTGGTTTTGTGTGTAACCATGTGTGGTGTGAAATTGTGATTAATATGATAATTTGCTAGATTATTGCATGGTGCTATGTGAGTGTGTGGGATGTAGGTGCATCCGGTGTGTGTGAAAGGTAGAAGCTAGAGTGAATACGATGGGAAAGATTTAGAATCCGAGCAGTAATGTGGACCATCAAATTGCATTTGATCACAGTGATTTGGCAGTCTATGATTACTCTCATATTCTGAATTTATTGCTTATAGTAATCACTCCAACGTTCTATCTTGAGTAGGATAAGGTGGCTAAAACATAGCCTACGAAATTGGGCAAGCGTGGAACTCTTACTAAGAGGAATGCAGATCGACAGGTTAAGCCGACGACTACCATAGATAGAGCTGACAGTGAAGTGGGGGTGGTGTTGGCGCTTCCCGCGCCAAGTGTGACTAGAGTTGAGGATGTCAGCATCCTGTGTGGTGTTGTGACCAGAACGACAGGATGGAAAAGGAGGGTGGTGTTAGCAGTACGTGATTTCCCTCCAGGATGTGGACCTGTATGGCTGAGAGATCTACCACGTGCGACAGCTAAGAGAGCTTTATTTCAAGACGGCCCAGTGAATGACTCGGGATCCGATGAGGAGGAACCAGAGGAGAACACAGCAGACACACCTGATGTGGTCCAGTAGTGATTATGTGAGCACTGTTTGAGATACTTGACTTCTTGATGATTAGTGGATGTGACAGTTGTCACAAGAGATTGCGGGGTGATGTGACGTTTTGACTGATTAGACGTTTACGTGGTGTGATGCTCAATTCAAATAGTGATTATTTGATTTTGACATTTATTTGAGTCGTACCGCATGGTGATTTAAACATAATTAATGATAATTGTGTTTGTGACGACGTATGATTGTGTTTACAGTAGTGGAATATGTGTGGCTTGGTGTGAATGTGTGATTGCATTCTAAATAATGTGAGTTAGCATTAAATGTGAACTTTGCCGAGATACTAGAGCATGGTTGATTAGATGGTGTGAGTAGACTTGTATAGACATGAGTTTCGAATTTGTCTATGTCTAGGTGATGTTTGAAATGCAATGGGTGCATTGCACCTTGTGTGAATATTAAGGACGGGGTACTATGGGGAGATATGATTATACATCTTTAGTAGGTGTAAATGTTCAAGACGACGTCATGTGGGAAATTATGGTTATAAACATTATGTGTATGAATGTCTAGAGTGATGACTTGTGTCTAGGTTGAGTAGTGTGTCATCCTGAACCATTGATACGACCCATATAGGGTACGACCGTGTGAAATCTATGTGAGTAGGTGATGACGTGTGGCAGGGGCTACCGTTGTGATGGATAGAAGGTGGGGTTCAAGAGTTTGTGTGTCTATAAATGACGAGGTCATATTGTATACACGTAGATTTGCTCAGTCTAGCTAGTTGTGTGTGCACTTTGTGCGAGTTAGAAGGTTGGGTTACTAGTACGTATGTAGAACATTGTGTGTCCTATAGGTATGTGTGTCCTTGTAGTACATGATTAGTCGTGCATAGGACGTATGGTCGGCTATCCAAGTATAGTGTTTCTATCTTGACGATTTTCTCGACGATGATACATCGAGGTGATGCGAGAAGTTTTGACGTCTTCCTAAACGATCAGTGAGGTGCTCTTGTGAGATGCCTATGTTTATATCTCGAGAATTCGGAGCACGAAGCCAATGGGAGAAGCTGTGAGAGTTGATGATGAAGGTGTTACGTAGAAGCTTGATCGGAGATAACTATAGTGAGACCGAGATGACAACGATGAAGATTCAGCACAGAGTGAACAAGGTGATGAAAGGGTCTCCATGGAATACGTTCCATATGAAGAATTCTGGCAATACAAGATACCAGGGGAATAGGGATGTTTTCCCTAAACGATGAAGAGAAGGGTTGAGGTTGGTGATAAGACGGATTTCATGTTCGCATTGATGAATGAGACGCGGTCGGTGATCGCGTGGTATGAATGAGCAACGGTGAGGGAAGTGGAATAAAGATAGGACGAGTGCAGGATTGCACCTAAGTCCTTAGAAAGGAAATACCTACGCTGGTAAACATATGACTAGTTTAAGGCAAGTTCCTGTGGAGCATCAATTAAAGCAAGTGCTTGGCTATTGAAACAGACTTGATGATGATAGATGAACTTGTGAGAAACTCGAGAGCTGATGAAGGTAACTCTAGTGTTGAGTGTACGTGCATATTCAGGGGGCGCATTAGGCCCATGGTAATGAAGTGAAGAAGTACCTAGGTAGAGGAACGTGTGATTGGAGAAACGAGAGGAGCTTGGCAAAAGCACATGGAGATCATCCGAGGAGGACATGTATAGTACCCTTTTGAGTATGTGTTGAGATGCGAGGAACTTTTGAGGAATCATCGTTGGATGGCGATTAGGGTATGAGACTAGGAGGATGACGAATAATCCTAGTCTGGAAGGCAAGAAACCTTACTTAAGGAGACGACTGTCGGAGTGATGAGATCATCAACATTATACAAGATATAAAGGCAATTGTGCCCGTAAGTTGAAGTGAAAATGTGACAGGTGAGAGGACAATTGACAGCGTTGTGCTACGTAGTACTAGAGGGAATACATACGATGTTCTTAAGAATGATAAGAGCGATGAGGTATTGTCAAGGACAATGACAATGAAACCTTCATGAAGGGGGATAGTAATCAAGGCAATCACGGAAGGCAACTTCTAACAAGTGCCGGGATAGCCAGGGTTGGAAATGCAGTCGTTTTCCTAATGGCGGGAAAGACGAGAAATGAGGGATTGAGTAGGTGAAATCTACAAGTCCCAAATTTGAAAGCGGGCAACGCAAAGGATTCCCTTGAACACCAAGGATGGCGACCGAGTTGAAAAGTAATGACCTCGACGAGGTGTGCAAAAGTGGGCGGTTGGCACCAAAGGACTGTGGGTGCACCGGTTGTAGGATTCGAGGACGATGGCTTCGGTAATGGAGGTGTTAGCCTTTTAGGGTTGATCTCGGTGAGGAAGGTGAAGGTGATGTGCCCTGTGGCAGCCACAAAGGTGCACGATGGGGAAGTGAAGCCGACGACGGTAATGTCGTGGTGGTGCTGGGACGAGTCGAGGTTGTTGCATGGTGGGTTTATGTAAACGCATGGGAACCCGAGTCGAGCTTTTACGTTTCGCGGAGTTAGGGTGTGTGCATGGTATGGTAAGTGTTGCATGTCTCACATACGTGCATGCATGGAAGCTGGGTGCGGGTACACTAGCCTTAAATGAGTCGGGAGTATTATAATACGTGTACTCGTAGAGTTAGGTTTCGTAGAAAGGAAAACACGAGCGAAGGAGACCGAGGGTCTAGAATTTTATTATATTGTTATGAGTCATTCAACATAAGATTTGAACGTGTCTGATCATGGGATCATGCATTGACAGGTTCGGGCTTCGAGCGAGAGGACGATTTCAGAACAGGACTTGGGTCTTCGTAACCTGTGAGTTTCTAATCCCTCTTTAAATGTTTTTAATGTTTTGGGGCTATTGTGCATACTTACAAGATGTGTTTTATTACATTAAATGTGTAACGAGCTTTGGGTTTTAACCCGATGAATTTATGAATTTAAGTACTCAAATATGGGGTTAAGGGATTGTGTGTTGTCCACAGGATTTGTGGGTTAAAGGTGGGTATGTGGTCATGGGTCGTATAGTGACCTAATAGGGGGTGAGACAGGGAACGAGTTTACAAGTGGTGCGGGTACGACTAGGAGGTGTTGCAGGGTGAGCACATACATGGTATGTGCTTAGGTAACGAGACATAGTATTTGTTAATGTGTTGCTGTAATAGCGGTGTATTGTGTTATGAGTTAGTCGAGGTGAGTCGTGATATAAGCTAAACGCTTATGAATACGTGTAGGATACGTTATCCTAGTGCTAGGTGTGGGGTGCAGGTGTAGTTAATGAGTCATGTAAATAATGAGTGATGTATTTGTTCTATATTTGTGTTATGTTTGCATCGTTGTTTTTATGGCACGACAGACGGGATTGTGAAGGACGAAGTCCTTTGGGAAGTCACCAAAGGTGACCATATTGAGCAGGTTAATGATGAGCGCGGGGTGTGTCGAACGCCCTGACGTGGGTAACCCTGACGAGGGTGCATATGACGAGGTATGTGTTTGTGTGCATATATATATATATGTATATATGTTAAATTGCATACAAGTGTTGAGTTATATTTATTGTGCATGAGATGATATTAATGTGATGTGTAGATGATATTAAGGTGGTGTGTGAAGTTACAGTGACCGTTGATTCGGAATGATGAGGTGGTGTTCACAACTGTTATGTCAGTTGACTTGTGAGAGTCTTGGTTAATACTGAGTAAGTCAAAGTCTAGGGATTGGTTCTGTTAACCAGGTTATCGGGTTAATACGGGTGGTAGATTATGAGTAATTAGTGTAGTAAAAGTGATCCATGTCGGTGAAGTTTATAGGGTCATATTTGTGGGATGATTTTGGGGTGGTGAACCTTTTGGGATATCATATGATAACAGGGGTCATCTACATGATAATAACTTATAAACTATTTTATAAGGACAAGAGGGTCCTGAGTGAAGATAAATATTAATTTTGACGAGTTGGTTTTTGTTTAAATTAAACTGTTAGAACTCACTCAGCGTAGCTGATTTTGTGTGTACGTTAGATTATTTTGCAGGTGAGTTCGGAGTCGACGTATCTTGGTTTGGGAGCGGTGCTACTCGGATCGGTGTGCATGCATTCATGAGGTAAAGTTATAAACGGTGTTGTTTAACAAAAGTGAGTATTGTTTTTAGAAAGACTTTCGCTGTAGTTTTGATCAATAAAAAGAGTCTTTTAAAGTGAATACCCGGTGATGAGAACCAACTGTAGGGTGCCCGGTTTGGGGCCTTACAATGTCATTAGTAATGACATACAACTCCCTATTGAATTCCCAAGTCCTTACAACAGCAGTCAGCCCAAACCGACTTTTCATCACTGTTGGGCGTATGGGGCAGCGTTGGCAGAAAGATTTGTTAAAGGGGTGGTGGGTACACTGCTGGTACACCCTATATATAAACCTCTTTAATGTTTCAGGGAGAAACCGTTATAAAGTTTTAAGGTGAGGACTGGTTGTGGATAAATCAAGCATAAGCATGCATGATAAAAGTAAACATGCATGTTGTAAATAAATGCTTTATAAATTGGGAGGCTGTGAGTTTATGATACTCAAGATCCTAATGTAAACAAGGTGCCCAGTCTACTTGACAGAAGGGCCTTGTAGAAATGGTTTACAAGGGGCCCATCCTACGGGGTGTAAGGAGTAAGCCTTCGTGGCAAATGCAAGGGGCCTCACCGACGGGTGTAAGGACCTTATAAATACCATGACCTAGGTACATGCATAAGATGGTCATGGGGGGCATGTATGCCTGGAAAACTGATTAAAAGACCGTGGCTTAGGTACGTCCAAAGATGGTCACTGGGGGCATGTATGCATGGGAAAACAATAATTGAAATCAACGAATGACGTGACTTGAGGTACGTCCGATGATGGTCACGGGGGCATTATGCCTGGGAGCACTAAAATATGAGGAACTTAAAGGGTTCCATAAATAAAAGAGAAAAACAGTGTACTTACTTAGCGTAAGCTAATGTAAAAACGTTTTTCAAACACTATAGGAAAGAGCACTCGGAATGATTAAAGCTTCCTGGGGACGTGGCCTATCGGAGCAGAAGAATCCCTAGAATTATTGTACAATATATAAATGTTGTAAAAACAATATTTATAATAAAATATACACGTGTCACTATGGGGTGACAAGGTTTTTGAAAATCTGGGACCAAATTCCACATTATAATTCTGATAAAATAAAAAAATAAAAAATACGGTGTTTCATGTTCAGTCTACAAAGAATGAATGTTTAAAATCTCTTGGTGATGTTCAAGTTGACAAAGTTATTGCTACTCCTCTTGTGTTTGTTGGTGATGTTGTTAACGGAGTAAACTATATGTTTGATATAAATGAGTTTATATCTGCTGGAGGTGATCAGTTTTCTGAACAGCTTGAAGATGCTCATGTGCATAACGTTGAAGCTGGCATTGAGATTGGTACTAAACATCTTGAAAATATTCTTTATCATGATTCTCTGTTTGAATATGATTTTCAGACATATTGGCTACCGACCAGAGAAGATACCGAAGTTCAAGTTTGCTAACGAGGAAGAGTCCATACCGTAGACCAGTCTGATACATATGTGCATTCCCAGTCAAAGATACCGAAGTCAAGAAAACGAAGATTAAGGGATTGTATCTTTGACTAATTCTTTTTGTTATGTAACAGTTTAATTGTAATTATAGCATAGATTGTTACGTTTTGGCTAGTGCTATGATTGTGGAGAATATCTCTAAATCAGTTATGATTAATCTCTTGTATAAATAGTAGTCGAAAGACTTGTAATCATTTTAGGGTTTAGACTCGTTTACTATACGCTGGCCATCTGCCCCCCCCCTAATGTGTTGATTTCTAGCCTTTCCAGACCTCCACTGTCCGACCCATTTGCATTTTTTAATAGTAAACGACTATGACCTGTATTAAGACACTATACAAGTCCTACCACTTCTACCAACATCTATTTAATAGTTTACTCACACCCATTTACGAGAACCACAACTCGTTTTCGCACATAGAGTATTTGACTCCATGTCCACGCATGAAGTATTTGACCTTACGTCACCCATGAAGTATTTGACTTCACTTCCACCAGTGAAGCATTTGGCTTCACTTACGCCCATGAAGTGTTTCAAGATCAACAATTTACACCAATTCAATCAAACACCTAAATTAGGGAATCAACGTCATATAAGTTATTTAAGTGATATTAACACCTTATCTATTACTAAGTAAGTGCAAAGCACTTACCTTTCGGATTAGATGCCCCTGGTTGAACATTTTGTTTGTAGCAACTTAATCACCAATACAATCACACCTCTTTTAGCAATCTAAAGGTCTAGTTACTTTCACCAATTAAGGTTTAAAACCCACCCAAGACCTTATGATTTACATTCATACTAAACTTGGTTAATCCAACTTATTTAAGCTTTCAAACCCTCCTAGATAGCATTCAACCCATTTGATCCGTTAAGGTTTTATCTAAGATCCACCCGAAATCCCAATTTCACAAACCATCAATTTGATTGAGGTTCCTACATAATAATGTGTCTATTAATCACCATAAACACTTACCAACCCTCAATTTATCACTCAAACATCCCCAAATCAAAATCCCCAATTTTAACTCAAGAACTCTAATTTTCTGTTCCCCAAAATTGGATGTTTAAATGATGTTATCTACCATTATAAACCTTTAATCAAGCTAGATAATAACTTTTATCAAGTTATTAACCAACATAACCACCCAATTCAGCCCTTAGCTCGATTTTCCCCAATTCCTACAAAGAACACTATATATGAATATTCAAGAGATGTTTAGGACACTTACTTGATGTTGTGAAGGATTTGTGAAAATCAACACCTCTAATCCAAGCATGCAAACACACTAAATCTTGATCTCAGCCTTGTCTCCCTCTTTTCTTCTTTGAAACCCATGATACACACACCTGGAAAGTGTGTGTGTGTGATGTCGTCCAGACGGTCTATAAAATAAACTACTAAACCTAACCTAGACTCCTAAGTAATAAATGGAAAACCTATGAACTAGACCGCACTGACAGGCAAGTGTACCTATCGAGTGTAGCACAGCTTAATGGTAAACCGGAATATCGAACCCTAGAGACACTACGATAATAATACTAGACTCTGACTCGGACTAAAGATTTAATTGGTTTGGGGGGGGGGGGTTGACTACACTAAAGGTTAAGTAAGAATGCAGCAAACTAAGAACGAATCAAACTATCCAGATCAAGAACTAAGTAAATATCAGATGATGGGAAGAATACTACCTAGGTTAGAATCCTACTGCAAAGCACTACCTCTATCGGTTCTGGAAACTATGATGGATCTGCAATGGAATCATAACCAGATCTAACTTAACAAACATTAATTACCAATTAACAAAATATACTCACGCGTTAAAAAGCAACAATCGGTATTTCTGTCCGATTAAACCCAAGCACTAACTTTTAAGCCCCCATTACGTGTTCTAAAATTTCTTTACCAAGCATATCAATCAATCTATGTGACTCGCACTCAAAGTTACAGCTCTACCTAATCCCATCTCACGGTCATGTTTAGGCACATATCAAACCATATATATTTACCCGACCACGTTAAACTAAAATTTACAGGTTTTTAGAAATTAGATGAAATCATGAATGAGTGGAATGATAATTAGCATTAATAAGCAAATGAACTTCATCTAGAGGTGTCTCAACCAAGTCACTATCCCGGAAGGTAACACATAGACTAAGTCTAAACAATGAAGCAAATAGGAATCAACCCAGTGGTGTTTCAATCAGGCTGGAACCCGACGTGTGACACGTAGGAAAAACTTAGATTTCAATCAAATAAGCTCAAGAATTACGGACTATGGATGCGGGCGCCACCAAAACTCGGATTTATTCTCATAAAAAGAGAGTGGTGTGCCAAGAGATTTCAAAAACCTCTAAATTTTAACTTAACGTGGTACCTATCACCCTATGTTGACGGTTTCAGTATCATCGACACTCTAAGATGAATACCCACAAGATATCATGAATTAATTCAATTATTAATTCCAAGTAACAACACAAACAGAATATTTAAGCTTTACTAGCTGGCTGAGTCTACCAAAACATTGCTATTTAAACATGTTTTCTATTATTTAATCATTTAAACTCACAAGTAGATCCAGTTGTACTATCATTTTCCAAGTATAAGCAGTTATTTCCAATGACATTTTTTCAAATTTTTAACTTTTTTGTATTTTTGAATTTTTATAAAGACACAAACTAAAACTAAACAAACTAAACACTCACATCCCCACACTTGAAAGATACATTGTCCTCAATGTGAAGCAAGACACAACTAAAAATAAAAATGCAAAAATAAAAGGAATCGAATTAGCTGGTAATGTAGCATGAATGGTCCAACATTACTCTTCCACGTGTGCACCGTATAGCATTTCGGTCGCGGTTGCACAAACGACTGTCGGGTTGCCTTTAGAAGATAGATAAGATTAGAATCAACCCCGCCCGAATGGAGATTGAGTACGGACGGAGCGATCAAAACCTGCACAATAAAACTCACAACAAACCCGCAATATTAAACTGACTCAAACTAAAATAATAAGACTCGACTGACTCACTAAGAACTTAAAGACTCAAGATAGATAGCATGCAAAGAAACATACTCGATGGGTTGCAAACACATAGACATGAATGCCACAGCAAGGTAGGTCATCGGTCACGAACGATTTCAATTTCTCATGGTAATGGTGAATATGTTGGATGAAGGATGATATGGTAATGATATGGATGGTGTGAATGATAATGGATGATAGTGGTGGTCGATGCGGGTGAACGAAACCATGGGAAAACAAGGAAGAAGGGTGAGACCAGCCTAGCCCCGCGTACTGCGAGAGAACCGGCAGCACTCCTCGCATACCACGAGGAGGCAAAAATTAAGCCGGCCAATTTGTTTGTCCTTCGCATACCGCGAGAGGATGTCCCAAATTCTTCGCATACCACGGGGACTTGTTGGTAACAGAAAGTTTAGAAGTTTTTCCAACTTTTATACTTAGAAAATTTTTGATCATTTAAAATATTTTTTCACACAAATTCTTTAAAACTTGTTCCAACAATAAAGTCAATGTAAAACATACCTGGAACTTCGTTCCCGATGATTTCCCATGCCAAATCGAGCGTGAATCCCTGCAGGACATGACACAAACAAAACACATACCGAAAAACACAGAAAAGGACACGGACTCAAACCAAGTAATGCAAACAAACTCTACATATTGGGCACTTGCCCGAGACTCAAATAAGCTTATCAGGAGGCTTCTCCTTGATCCTAACCGGTACCGCCTTCATCCTACGCGGTCTACCGATCCTCCACAACCTCATCAAGCTCCTACTTCTATCAAAAACTGAACTCACATTACATGTAGCACTCAAATCCTTCCACCACAGCTTATACCTACCCGGTCCAAAGATAATATGATTCAAATAACCAAGTAGCTTATCACCCGTAAACCTCCCCACACTTGGGGTTTTTAGCAGCCTAAAATCAGATGAATCTATCAACGTACGGGTCCTCTTACGGGGTGGCCTAAACCTAGGAACATTAGAACTAGGGGTCGGATCAACGGTTCTCCCCTCAGAAAGCACAATGGTGATGGGTAACGGTTCAGGAATGGGATTTTCTATATGTGGGACCTCTAAACCTTCATCAGTATCTCCTAGATCCTCTATACTCTCCACTAACTTCCCCACACTTGGGGTTATGCCTATGACATCTTCAAATTCTGCAATCATCTCCAACAGATCATCAGGCACCTCATCGCCATAATCGTCCGGCTCATCTAACAACCCTTCTAACTCTAACGCCCAATAAGATATCTCTCCCAAGATAGGGGCGGGTTCATCAATTTCTATCTCTAGATCATAGTCCCGATGGTCGTCCATGAGGGCATCAAGCACGCACATGGAGTGGCTATGCTCGCCAACATCCTTCACGGACTTCATAGCATCGAATGTAATAGACTCATCCCCCACACGAAGTGTGAGTTTCCCGTCGAAGACATCGATCATTGCATTGGCGGTACGTAGGAACGGGCGTCCATGAAATTGAGTGGCATGAGTGATCGTACTCATGACATGTGACGGGATATGCCATGTATTGGTCTTAGGAATGGCGGGGCGTGTGATCGAAGATCTCGCCCCGGTGACCCCGTCACTGGCCCTCTGGTGTACCGTACGCCTCGCTGGTGGGTCAGCGTCGCCCATGGTAGGAAATGGAATTGGGCTAGGAGAACGTACCTGGTTGCTGCAGAATGATTTCAAACGCTCCCGAAAGTCGCGGGTGCGCTCGTGCAGTTCTCGTTCAGGCTCTAATGAAGCAGAATATGGTGGTGATCCCTTTGAACGAGTGTGGTGCATAAACTGACACAAGAATAAAAGAAAACAAATAAAGACTCAAGACAGAAAGACTCGATCCTATGTTAGACACTCAGATAGCACGTAGGACAAGCACAGAAGAAAAGCAAACTCACAAGACTCAAAAGAAAAAGAAAATAAAATAAACCAAAAATCAAACAAAGAACTAGTCAAAGTCAATATTGCTATTGCCAAATGTCCCCGGCAACGGCGCCAAAAACTTGATGTCGTCCGGACGGTCTATAAAATAAACTACTAAACCTAACCTAGACTCCTAAGTAATAAATGGAAAACATATGAACTAGACCGCACTGACAGGCAAGTGTACCAATCGAGTGTAGCACAGCTTAATGGTAAACCGGAATATCGAACCCTAGAGACACTACGATAATTAAACTAGACTCTGACTCGGACTAAAGATTTAATTGGTTTGGGGGGGGGGGTTGACTACACTAAAGGTTAATTGAGAATGCAGCAAACTAAGAACGACTCAAACTATCCAGATCAAGAACTAAGGAAATATCAGATGATGGGAAGAATACTACCTAGGTCAGAATCCTACTTGTAAAGCACAACTTCTACCGGTTCTAGAAACTATGATGGATCTGGGTTTCTAAGGAAACAGCTCTAAACAACCTAGTGGATCCCTAATCGCTCTCATGGTGTCACCAACTAAGGAACCTAAAGGTGTAATAAACTTACCAGATAGTGGATTACCTTTCAGTCTCTCCAACAATGATAGAGTACCCAAATAGACAGATCACCTTTCAGTCTCACTGCCCAACATACATTTGAAGAATGCATGGGGTGATCTTAGGATAAGAACTATGACATGAACTAGCAACAATCACTAGACACCTAATACCAACGTCCTCTAAGACTGTTAATACTCGGATTCCTAATGATAAAGACTAGACAACTATCTCTCACTTCTCGGGTATTGAGACATGACACACACTCAATCTAATCAAGGATTAACCAACACTCCTATGGATTACTGCGTCTAGCAAACCACTCAGGTCACAAGCAATACGCAAACAACCTAAACATGCATCTATTAATGAAAGACATTCAACAAGATGGCACGAAGAACATTAATCAACACAAAACCATATTAAAGCATGCTATATCATCACAATTAATATCCAAAGATCGTTTACAAAATCAATTAACCATCAAACGAATCCAAAACCAGTAAAAAGCTGAACTTTACGCATATTCATCAATTGACCCAGGCAGTAATATAGTTTTAGCCTAGGATCATGTTCAACACAACTAAACAGAAGTAATAAACATCAACCATGGTATTAAACTTAGAATTCAAACACAAAGATGAAATCTTGAAACCGAAAACGTTAAACAAACGAACCCGATGATCAAAGTCTTCGACTTTTTGCTTGATTCCACTTCCTTGGCCCCCAAAATCGCCTCTACCCTTGCTCTAGACGGCTGGAATACGAACCTTTTGAATAATGGCTATCAAAATCAATTTAATTTGGAAATCTAGGGTTTTGCGGAATTTCCTTCCCTCGCGTACCGCGAGAAAATCTGGCAAGCCCCTCACATACCGCGAGGGCCAAATTAGTCGGGGCGCGTTTCTGAGATCCTCGCGTACCGCGAGATTCTCCTACTCTTCTCTCGCGTACCGCGAGAGACAGGAATTTCAACTTTTTCACTTTTGTTCTTTCCGGCTTCGTTCTCTTGCTCGGTTTCTTCACGTATTCACTTGTATTTCACACGAGCACCTGTAAATAAGACAAAGACTCAATAGTATACAAAAATGACTCAAAACGAACACTAAACTAATAAAAAGCACACAAATACAATATGAATAAAGATGTGTGCTTTGCACTACATCAGTGTGTGTCGTCAGCCCCAAAGCCACCTATAATCGGATTTTAAGAGTTTACAAAAATGCACCATGTACTTCCACTTTTAACTCCTTGCACCAAAACTAGATAATTTCCATCTTTTGCATCAAACCTTCAACTTTTATTTTTTGTATATTTACACTCTTATAATATATTTAGCATATTATATAAATAACCCTGAAAGTTGGTTCATTACAAATACCATAAGAAATCTCTCTATCCATATAAAAACTCCGACGAAACAATACTTATCCTCACGTCGGATGGTGATCACAGGGAACAACCCTTCCATGTGGCAAGGTTAACGACGTTTTCTGTTTTGAATTTGAGACTACCCGGTTTTTCCATCAATTCACATAGACGCTTTCCAGGCAGAAACTAGGATCCGATAACAAGGACGGGTTGTGTTTCTTCATTAGCGTCATCACTTTGTCGAACGGTATAGCTTCCCAATCACATACTTGAGTATATGGAAAACAATTCAACCACTAGCGCTAGCCCAATTTTCACCATCAGCACATCCCAATTTTCAACCTCGATGTGCCTTCTAGCAGTACCCTAGCCCAATTTTCATCGTCAGCACATCCACACCACCAATTCCAACCAACATAGCTAAGGTAACTGCACCGGTCATCACAGCGACAAACACTACGCCTTTGTCATCTCATCCATCCTACACCTTACCTCTGATGCAGAATTACACCGCCGGGCTCTCTCTATCTTTCAATACACCAGCAAACTCCAAATCATTCATGCCAATGGTCAGTCCGGAGGTATGGCATATGCAGCAACAACACATGTTGTACATGTACGAGCAAATGGCCAGTGAGGCTAGGCTCACTGGCCTGTGGACGCAGTAATCTTTTGGAGACACTACACAAACGACCCTGCACGCCTTCAATCCCTTAGGAATAACTCATCACATCTAGAACGCATGTTACCACCGGTGATACCAATGGCGGAAACAGTTTAAACGACGTGTGCATCTACTACCAAACACGAACAACCCAGGTAGACACCGATCTAACCAAACTGTATAGACTAGAAGCATTTATGGCTCGGACCAAGTTCACTGCTCGCATAACACAAGCAGAGTTTCCGACAAAAATCCTAATGCCTTTCGAGATAGGCAAATATGATGGGGCGGTAGATCCATACGAGCCGTATTATGATATATGACCCGTATGTGACCATGACAAGAGAGCGTATAAACCAACACGCCGCGTATCATATGCGTCTGTATAATACGATACGACTCATACTATGACATGAATGACTGATGTTAGTTTTTTCAACTTTTGACGTTTGACTAACAAGAATACAGGTCGTATTCTACAATACGACTCGTATGAATCGTATCTCTATAACACATTTATGTGTACCTATAACACTCCCCTTTTATCTATTCTATTAGTAACCAACGTACGGTCTAATAAATAGTAAAAACTAATTTCATAATTTTCAGAAACAAATAAAAAAAATCCGTAAATCTTGGTTATTATAGTGAAGAGTCGTATAACTAATTCTATTTATAAATAGGTACGGATTGGATCAATGTGTCATATAAAACAAAAGGCTAGTAGGAGCATACGACTTTGTATTAAAAATAGGTCTCACTTTTTATCAATTGTCCAGTAATAATTTTAACTGAAAATATTCTTATCATCATTCCCTACTTTGAAACTATTTTCTTACATTGGACCCCCCGTTAAAAAAACTTAACGCCGTTAGATTTTATATGACGTGGACATCTGCAAACCGTCGGAAAGTCGAGCCAAGCTAGTAGTGGTCTCGTGGTGGGTTTTGACATTGGCTCTGGTGGTGTTTAACGGGTCTCGTTTTTCCGGCAAGTACAAACGGAGACAACGGTGGTGTTTAACGGTGAAGACGGTGACAGACTAGGGCTTGCAGACCACCCCTCCGGAGAAGGCGATGGCTAGGGTTCTGACTTGGCTCGACTTTCCAGCGGTTTGCATATGTCTACGTCATATAAAATATAACGGCGTTAAGTTTTTTTAACGGGAGTCAAATGTAAGAAAATAGTTTGAAAGTAAGGACTGATGGTAAGAATATCCTCAGTTGCAAATTATTATTAGCCAATTCGTAAAAGGTAGGATTATTAAAATCCAATAATCCTTAAAAATAACAGTAAATTTTACTATGAATGAAACAAATTTCAACCCACTTTTGCCCTTTTTTTTTTCATTTACGGCCTAAATAATTTATTTAAATTGACCCCAAAACTTTTAATAAATTAGATTATTTTCAGTTTTACTTGTACATATTCTTTATGGTCCAATACTCCTATATATTCTCACGCAACAAAACACAACACCCACAGTTGCTCTCAATTCTCATTTCTCAACCTCAAACATGTCCTCTAAGCAAACATACAAAGTTTGTTGGTGTTTCCGCCGGCGGTTCAAGCTCTGTGAAGTTGAACCGCCAGCGGATATCAAGGAACTCTTCAGTCGTTACTCTGAGAACGACATGATGACCGCAGAGAATTTGCAGCGGTTCATGGCGGAAGTACAAGGAGATGATAAAGTAACAAAGGAGGAGGCGGAGGCCGCGGTGGATGCTACGATCAAAGAGCTTAAACACCTACCGATCTTTTACCGGAGAGTTTTGAATCTTGATGCATTCTTCCGGTACCTGTCGAGTGACTCTAATCATCCTCTACCTTTTCCTCCTAAGGTATGTTTCAGAAGCCTTTAATATTAATCATATATTTGACTTTGTGGATTATTGGAAAATAAAATTAGAGTTGAAGTTTGTTTTATTTTATTATATTCAACTATAAAAAGTTAGAAAGTTGTAGCTTCTATTTTATAATTTAAATTTAAAGACTTGTGAGATTGATGGTTGGAATGTCGAAATAAACAATCATAATTAACTTTAATGGTTAATTATTTAAAATAATTATCTTCTAATCTCCAAATTTAAACTATAATTATTTGTTTACTAACATTAAGAATTGATTGTTCTCATCTCCAATTATTATAATCACTTTAAACACGTATCCTAACTCCTTTATTGATTAGGTTTTGGGTCTTTTATCACACAAATATATTGAGATGTGTATTTGTAAATTTATGGAAATAATAGAAAAGATCTTTAAAAACTATGAATCTAAAATACATATAATAACTAACAAAATTGAATAATATATATTAGCATTTTTCATTCAATTAATGTGTTAATTGTTAAGTGTTGTTCACATAAATTTGAATGCTCTCATACATACAGTTTTATAAATGTTTCCATTATTTAGTATCTGATATAAACTTATTATTTATACTCATATTTATATTTAATTTGTAATTTAGAAATTATTCCTTTTCTATAGAATATTTTAATACATTAATTGTAAACAAGAATTACTATAATTAAAAATACTTAAATCTATCTATACTATATAATAAATAAAAATCATTTATGCCACGTGTCACGTCCACGTCTTTTCTCACAATTTTTTTCCCGCCTATGTTTCTTATTAAATAGATATCTCTTTTTTTAATAATGATTTATATTTAAAAAAAAATATTAATTATACCAATAAAATATTTTTATTTTAAATTATCTCTTATTTTAAGACACTTTGAAATTTAATTATGTAACTTTTGTTTTTAACTAAATAATAATGCAAGTCAAATTATATTAAATAGAAATTAATGTATTCAAACCATGTAATATATGAGTTTTTAAAGATATAAACTTTTTATTACTAAGTATATAATATTACATTTTATCAACCCGTGTAATACAAGGGTTTTTTAAAATACCAATTTTTTATTACTAAGTATATAATATTACAATTTATCAACCCGTGTAATACACGGGATTTTAACCTAGTTGTGTATAATTAAAAAATGTACCTGTTAAATTAACCCGATATTAAATAGAAGGTTTATTATATTATTTTAAATTTACATATCAATCGAAAATCCAAATTTAGTAAAACTTTATATACATTTTTTGCATTATGCAGATTAATAAAAACCACTTACATTTACTTTCACAACTATTTTCTAATTATGATATTGAATTTTCTATTAGTTTCATATGAATTTAAAAGTAAAGAAAACTATATAATTAAAAAGACACACTAGTCATTTCTTAAGTAACCTCAAAGGAGAAAAACTAGTGATATATAAAAACCAGTGATATCACTAGTTTTTATATATCACTAGTTTTTCTCCTTTGAGATTACTTAAGAGATGACTAGTGTGTCTTTTTAATTATATAGTTTTCTTTAATTAAGTAATCTCAAAGGAGAAAAACTAGTGATATATATATATATATATATATATATATATATATATATATATATATTTATTAGTAGGTTAGAATTTTATTTATTACACGGGTTGAGTAAATGTAATGTTATATATACTTAATAATAAAAAAAATTATGTCTTTAAAAACCTGTGTATTACACGGGTTCAATAAAATACAGTGTAATTTGTTAACTTATACACTCGTCAAAACATGATTTTTAAAAATGTACTTTGACGTGACAGTTAAAAATTATGTTAAGTTAATTTTTAAAACATTTTTTCAACCGTGTATTAATTTTTTTTTTATATAATTGATTTAATTCATATTAAATTCATTTGGTTAATGATATAATAACTATCCATAATTATATGTATATTAAATATTTAAATATATATTTTTTAAATCATTATTTAGTATGAGAGAGATGCGGGAAAAGCATGCTGAGAATCCATCAAAAAGTGACATGTGTCTCCTAGTTTAGTTGTTTATTAGGTAGTATAGATAGATATATATATAGATTTTTAACTTGGAATAATATTAAAGTTTAATATACATCATTTATGTATGCATTGAGATATAGAGACAAATGGGCACAAATAATGAAAAAGGAAGAAACATGAATCACGGAGGAAGAAGAAGCAGAAAAGTGCAATTTAGTTATAAATTTTAGGAGTTTTAATCAAAACGACGTGGTTTTGAGTGGTTTTACATCCAAGTTTAGGTGTGTGACAACATGATATTCACTTTCTCCGATTAATAATTTCTACTCCATTTATCTTTGTTATATGTATATCCAATAATCTCTTTATCTTAACATTGTTGCATCCAAACTTGCTTACAACTTAAAAATACACATTATTTTCCAAAACCATATACTTGCCGAATTGGATATCCCCATTACATTATGATTCACAAATTCATGTTGTTTTTACAACAAGCATTTTAGAAATACTTGAAAAGGAAACCAAAATCTTCTGGGCACTTTTGTAATAATCTTTAACAAATAAATAATAAATTTTGGATTAAACGTTTATTATAAAAGTGTTATATTCTTGTATGATTCAAAATAGAAAGTTCTCTGCTTTTAATTGCTAGGATTACTTTTTTATTCGAGTAATAACTTTTTTTTGAACGGCAATTTCGATCACTGACGAGCAACTGACCCACCCGATCATCTCCACCTCCCTCGGGAGGAAAACCATCATAGGTGAGAAAACTCACTGTCCCAACCTGAACCTTCTTTTTTTGTCACAAGTGGCACTTGAACCCAAAGCCTCTCAATTTTAGTGAATTCTTGGGTATACACCTTTGCCACTAAGCTAAACTAATGGTTGTATTCGAGTAATAACTACATCCATAAGTTTGGCAACTAAAAAAAATTGTTTAATATTAATTAGAAGTTAGAGTAAGATAGTTTGGAATGACAATCGTTTAAGTATAACTAGGAATTTTACCCGCCTCGTATTGCGACGGCGTCGAATTCCTCACGATACCTCAAGGGTAACAGCGTCCGCTATAGCCTCAAAAAAATTTACTGTTCAATCCATAAGATTTTTCAATATAAAAGATAATAATCATAAAATAATAATAATAATAATAATAATATTATTATAATATTATTATTATTATTATTATTATATTATTATTATTATTATTATTATTATTATTATTATTATTATTATGTTCGTTGATTTGCTTATGTGATCCATTTAGTTATGTAGTCATTATATAGAGGAAATTTTTTATTTGGTTTTATGTAAATTGATCAATGTTGTTACAAATCCGAGATAACTAGATAAGCTTCATTTTCTCTTTCACAAATGTGGTATTTTCTTTCTTGAGACGTCAAAAGCAACATGGTGGTTGTGAACATGATGCCTGCCCCCACCCCAACTAAAAAAAATAGAGAAAAATATAAAAATGAACATTTTGTCCGGCTAAATTAAAAAGGCGTCGGCTAAGCCGGCTAAATTCAAATGCTTAGCCGACAAAAACTAAAGGCTTAACCAGCTTAGTTACGGCTAAATGTCCATTTTAGTATTTTTTTAGAGAACTATGTCCATTTTGGTATTTTTCCAAAAAAAAAGAAGATCTTTTGATCAAACTACTTCATATTAATCTTTTAAATCCGTCAATATAAATTGGTGTATTCGAAGTTAACAAATTTATGTTGATTTATATAATAAGTACTTACCACCAAACTATATATATATATATATATATTTCAACAAATTTATTTGTCTTTATTTAAAATATAAATTTGTTGTTTTCTTTTGTAACTTTTAGTATATAATCTCTTAAATAAAATCGAATATATATGTTTATTTTTATATGTATTTTAATATAAATAGTTATCAGATGAATTTTAGGTGTGTATTAATGTCAATCCAACTAAATTTTTAATAAGATGTGACAATATAAAAGGAGGGGTAAGCAGTGGGTAATGGTGGTGGGGTGGGTTTATGATTAGACTATACAAGTTTTTTAATGCATGATAAATTAAATCTTAGTTTGTGATTAAGTGTAACTTTGACAATTTAACATTTAGAATGTAGGAGAGCTTTCACTTAATTAGTTTTTGAGTAAACTGTTATTCGTAGTCATTTTTATTAGTTTCATTAAAAAAAATTATTTTTCTCCTTTTTATCTTCATGGTTAAAACTTGTCATTTTCATTCAATCAAATAAATTTTTTTTTGAACGGCGAACATTGAATGTTGTGACGTCGCACCCCCCGTCACATGGGAGAGTCTCGTCCAACTCCGGCCAATATGTTTTCTTAACCGAGCCCACTTGGCGTTAGAGTTGGAGAGCATCCAAGGAAAAATCTCACCCAATACGGCCCCTTCCGGGCTTGAGGGAGAGCCGAGGCTCGAACCCTGGATCGGCGTGGGTAAAACTCAGGTGCGTCAGCCAAAGAGCTAGGCTCATTTGCATGCCGCAGAAACTAATGGGGAGGGCAGGGATTGAACCTGGGTCACAAGGAACATCAGTTCTCTCCCTTACCACTCCACCACCATGCATCCATATTTTAACGTTAAATGAGGGGTAATTGTGCCTTTTTATATATTTATTTATTTTATCAGTTTTTTAAACCCTTAATTATTCCCCCCTTTTAAACGTAAAAACCCTAATTCATCAATTACGATCATCTCTGTGTCTGAGTTTCATCCATGCGATGATCGTAATTGATGAATTAGAGTTTTTACGGTTTAAAAAAGGGATGGTAGAAATATATAAGGGTTTAAAAAATTGATAATAAAAGAAATATATAAAAGACACAATTACTCCTTATTTAACTTTAAAATATGAATAAAGTTAAATAATTAGATGAAAATGACAACTTTTATAAACCATGAGAATACATAAGAGAAAAATAAATTTTTTGGATTAAAGTGACGAAATTTACGGAACCATACAGTTTACTCTTAGTTTTTTAATACTAAAGTCAATTATACACGTAATAATTATTTTAGTTTGGACTTTTGATGTTATTCTAGTCAAATTTTATGTGAATGAAATTAGATTGTATATATAAATTGTAACCTTATTATTATTATTTTTTTTGTGTCAACTAAATTGGTCACATAGCTTTTTCAAAAATATTAAATACTATATCAAAATGTAGGGATTTTTTTTTTCTAAATATCTAGCACGTGAATTTATACATATTTTATTAGGGAAAAATACCAAAATTAACATAGTTTTCTAAAAAATACTAAAATGGACATTTAGCCGGTATTAAGCCAGCTAAGCCTTTATTTTTGCCGACTAAGCCTTTGAATTTAGCCGGCGCCTTTTCAATTTAGCCAGACAAATGTCCATTTTGATATTTTTCCCATTTTATTATCATGTTTGACGATCTTAACTGAATCAAGCCAAGTAAAGCTTGGGCTTAAGTTCATATATTTTGGCTCATCAAGTTTAATCTTAGCTTAAAATTATGCTTCTTTTTTTCTTTTATTCAACTCAAACTAGCCTGGGACTCGGTGTGCTAACATGTTTTTATTTTTATTTTATAAATTTTCTAAGCGAGCCAATGAACGCCTTTATCTTATGTTTGAACTCGCCTCGATAAATTTCTATGCGTCAAGAAGCTCGAGTCAAATCAGCTCAATTTAAGTTACGAATACGTTACTATCAGACTAATTACGAGCGAGTAGCGAAACAAAGTACAAGACGGGTAGTCACAATTTCTCTTGAATCTTAAACAATGGCTGTAACTTTTTTTAGAACATCTACTCCTACTCCTACTCTTACTCTTAAACTACACCAATTCTTAATCCATTTCATATCAGGATTACGCTACCAACCCAAGTGACGAATGACTGCTACTAAGATCAAATTTATTTTATTCAACGTGTTACACGTTTCTTTTTGTCCCTTCTCCCTTTAAAGTTCAAAACTTTTCGTTCTTAATTGCTAGTAAAGTAGTAAGTTATTTAAAGTTAAAACTTTTCTTTTTAAAGGTTACTTTTATATTAAAAAATAATAAATCTGTTTACATTATCTCACACGTTATTTTCTTTTTTTAAATTGATGATATCTTGATTTCGTCAGATGTCTTATCTTAATTATTAAAATATTACTAAGAACAACGAGGTTCAAGAATATAATTACTCTCTTTTATAAACATTTAAAATACACATAAGTTAAAAAATTATATATATAATTATCAATCTCTTTAAAAGGTTACGTATTTACTCGCTGTGATTGGTCAAATTTTTTTCTATTTTTTTATGAAAAGCAGAAATATTTTGTATTAAATATTTCTTACAAGAAATTCAATCACAGTTGCTAACTGGTTGGTTTTGGTTCACAAATGCTTCTGCCATTTCCTTTCATAAACCCGGGATCGACTACTTGGTTATGTTTTTTTTACCATTTATTTATCCGATTAATATTTTTTTCAGTGATTTACGTTTAATTAAGATCGATGTGGATTTACTTTATTTTGTACTTTTGTTATTCCTTATGTTCCCATTTATGCATTTTGATATTTTATGCCCTACATTTCTTAAACACGCGTTTTGGTATTTTTTATCGTTGCCAAAACATTTTTTTTTCTTTTGTTTTCTCACATTTTCTTTCAGGGTTAAACGAGTAGACATACCCTCATAAGTTTTTTTTATGTACCTAAGTATATTTCCTTTTTAACCGTCTCAAACGTTTAAGATCCTCTTCACGTCGCGTGACACAAGAATTCGAGTTAGGGTACGTTTCGAAGCCGTCGCAACGCGCGACGGGTAAAACTACTCGTTAAAATTGAATGTCCATGCATACTACGGACGAATAGGGGCCGCCACATGACTGGTTTTAATTTTTTTTCAAACGTTTTATATTATTTTAATTTTTATAATATTTTAATCTTTATATAATTAAATTTCAGCCTATTTAGTGTACCGTCATGACATGCTTCTTTGTATCAATGTTTCGATATAATTTTCGTTTGAAATCGAGTTTTCGTTATAATGTGCATGTTATCGAATCACAAACGTAAAAGCCGTCGAAGCTGCTTTAAGGTTTTTTTTTTTTCTTTTACAACTTTTAAAATATGATTTTCTTTGAAACTCTAGGATTCGCCGTTTTCATGTGTTTTTTTTAGCGTTTCGATGTGATTTTTTTTTCGAGAAGTGAATACCAGTGTATAGGTCGTCGAAACCGAGCGCCGTGTAACATGGATGAATCCCACTAGTAAGTTATTAAAAGTATTTTAACAATCTGTTTAGTGAAATTCGCACAAACTTAATTAGAGCACCTTCAGCATGAGTCTGTGGATCGGAGGGTGTCCGTGACCTCACATGGAGGGGAGAAGGAGGTGATGAGGGGTGTGGAGGCCGTCATCTATGGGGAGACAGGCGTACACGAGGGAAGTCTGTGAGGGGGAGGGGAGAACAAAAGGTAGGTTTTAGTTTAAAAGTAAAATATTATACTTTCCTAAAATTTTAATAGATATTTCTAAATATAATATATAGTAAGTATATAATTATATTCTTTTACTACACTAAATTATTTATCGTCTTTAATTTATTACAATAGTTTTATTAAAAGAAACAAACTAAAAGATATATGTAATTGTATGTATATGGTCTCTTAAATACAAAAATATTCATATGTATATATGATGGTGATGCTAGAAGATACACATACAATTAGTTTAATTATTATTATTATTATTATTATTATCATATTTTGAGTTACTTTATTAACAATATCTTTTTCTAGTTTTTTTAATTAATTATGACATCATTCGTTTTTTCAAAAACTGATCCAACGGTAGAACCACGATTCCACCGATCTAGTTTTCAATCTTTTTCAATTTTATTTTATCATTATAGTTAATTGCATTAAACCCATTTGTATATGTTTCTGAAATTTTTAGAGAAACAAAAATGTGAAAACATTTGAAACGTATCATATATTTATATTAGTCATTTACATTATAAATAGTCATTGTGGTATGGTAAAAAGTAAAAACAACATATTTGAAGTCTAATCTCAAAGAGTTGGATGCTTAAGATCTATGATTTCAGTCTGTAATATGGGTTCTAACAACTACTAGTTTAGTATAGTGGCAAAGGTGTATATCTAATACTTTACTAAAATGGGGAGGTTTTAAGTTCAAGTCTCACTTCTGACAAAAAAAGAGGGTCCAGGTTAGACTAGGGGGTTTTCTCACATATGATGGGTTTTCTCCTGAGGGAGGTGGAGATGATCGGGTTGGTCAGTGGCCCGTCAGTAATCCAAATTGCCGTTCAAAAAAAAACATGGGTTCTAACACTACCTTATAATATTAACTAGGAACGGTACAGCCGCACGCTGCGGCGGCGGCACGATGGTGAGTATAAAAACGCATATATAAAAACACGTTGCATCGATTGTCATTGTGTCGGAAAACCCTAAAACGTACCCAATCGGCGTAAAACTCGAAACCGTAGCGTCAAGTAACTTGAACGCAAACGCAGATAATAAAAACACGTCGCAACGGTTGTCACTCAAACATAAAACCCTAAAGCATTTCTCGTCGTAAAAGCGAACGTCACTCTGCCGTAAAACTTGAAAACATAGTGTCAAGAAACATGAACCCAAATGCAGACGCAATGATTATAAATCTAAAACCAAACATTCATAAAAAAACCTAAAAGGAAATTTGAGGGGCCTTCTTCTTTTTTGTAGGATGAGGAAAAGAACAAAGATTTTTGTTTAAAACTAAAGTGTCATATTTTCTTAAATTTCTCTTGTAATGTTTCTAAATGTAACCTATGATAAATATGTAATTATATTCTTTTAAGTCGTTCATTTCTTTTTTTGTAATATTTTATTTGGTATAACACTTTGTCTTTATATTATTAAAACATCTATAAATGTGACAAGATTTTTATTAAAAGAACAAATTAAAAGACATACCTAATCGTATATATCTCATGTCTTAAAATCGAAACTATACATATGTATATATATTGGTGAACAAGTTCCATCATCAATAGTATCATATTTTCAAGTTACACCGTTAATAATATCATTTTACTATTGTTTTTATTTTTAACTTGATTATAACGTTATTCTGTTTTTAAGACCGGTCCAACATTCTAGCTTTCAATTTTCATACATATATTTACATCTTCATGTGCTAACTCGATGACGAATTAGCAGGTGATGCATGATATGGAGGCTCCATTGGCACATTATTTCATATATACAGGACACAACTCGTATCTTACCGGCAACCAAATAAGTAGCGATTGTAGCGTTGTGCCCATCATCGAATCCCTTAAGAGAGGTGTTCGTGTCATCGAGCTCGACATGTGGCCTAATTCCACCAAAGATGATATTGACATCGTCCATGGAGGGTAAGTTTTTCTGTTTACTTTGAAATTAGTTTTCTCTAACACACACATTACATCTAGCGTTCAACCTGGAATAATAAGTCTGGTTGAAATAAGTCATTTTAGAAAAAAAAATCAAAATAGGTTCACATGTTATTTTTCATGGCGGCTAGTGGTGAAGGCAGTGGCAGTGGTGATGGTGGCGGTAAATGCGGTGGTGGAGGCGGTGAGTCAGTGGTGCTGACCCATTTGGACTCGTTTGAAATTAGTTAGTTTTACAAGAGTTGTCTGATTTAATCCGTTATATAATTTAAGTGTATTTAAATTAACCTATAATTTGAATGTGTATTTAAATTGACCTATAATTTGAAGTGACACATATCAATCTATATGTCAATTTTCTCCAAATCAACTAATTATTTAAAGAATGTGTGATGATTGTCACTTTTAGTTATCCAAGAGAACCACTCATGTTTCCCATGGCAAAGAAACTATGAAGATTTTAGATGGTCATCTTAACAAGATCATCAACATAAAATGCAGGACATTCACAGCACCAGTCAAACTAAACAAGTGCTTGGAAGCCATCAAGACACATGCATTTGTTGCATCTGAATATCCTGTCATCCTCACTCTTGAAGATCACCTCACTCCTGATCTTCAAGCCAAAGTAGCAAAGGTAACTAAAACTTCATATATAACGCGATTTTGCATATAAATTTTGTTGCTTCTACAAACTATAACACTATGTTGTTTTGTTAGATGGTGACCAAAACATTCGGTGATGTATTATATTACTCTGAATCAGAAACCATGATAGATTTTCCTTCCCCGGAATCTCTAAAGAAACGAATTGTTGTCTCAACGAAACCACCAAAGGAATATCTCGACAATGCCAAGAGCATGAAAGAAAATGATGAGAGCTCGATGAAGATAAAAACATCATCCGATGAGGATGTATGGGGTGTAGAATTATCGGACACTCTTGAGAAACCGATGCCCATAGATGAGGTTAGAAATATATAAATCGTATTTTAATACCGTTTGGGTGCTTGTGACTCGTATATGTTTCAAATGATCGGTTTGGTTGGTTGGTTGGTTAGGTAACAAGTCAAAATTGGTCCCGTCAGAAAAATAAGATATGGGTCATTTTGGGTTGACCTGAATTACTATTTTTCCACACTTTTGAAATATTTTTAATAATAATTTATGATTACAAAAACAATAAGTAACTTGTTTGAAATTAACATGTTTGTTTCTTTTTTGGTAACCATGAAAACCGTTACGGCTAAACTTACGGGACCCGTCAATACCCTGATAACCAACAGGATCAGGTAAACCACAACTTGAAGTGGGCGGGTGGCCTTCAACAGTTTATGTTAGGAAACTACCAGTGCATCACCCCTTGAAAGTTGCATGTTTGTTTGTTTGGCAACGTCTAGTTTGAAAATCAATTATTTGAAAGAAATTGGTTTAGAAAACAAGATGCATTTTCTGTTAGGATCACAAGGATGAAGAATTTCAATATGAAGAAGAAATTGTGAAGCAAAATATGGAGCCCGAGTATAAACAACTAATCGCGATCCAAGCGAAGAAACTAAAAGGCGGAGTGAAAGACTGGCTACATAATGACCCTACAGCCGCAAAGCGTATTAGCCTCAGGGAAACACGGCTCGAAAAGGCCATTGAGAATCATGCAACAGATGTCATCAGGTTCAACAACACTTTCTTTCTAGATATACACAGTTTATATTTCTTATAAGTTCAAAATTTCTTTTAACTTTATACATTTTTAGGATTATAAATACGTACATTTTTAGGTGTTTATGAGTGATAAAAAGTTAAATAATTGCACATTTTACTAATTTTTGACAAGGATGGTTAATGTCATGAAGGTTTACCCAAAGGAACTTGTTGAGGGTGTTTCCAAAAGGCTCAAGAGTTGACTCATCAAACTACAATCCTCTAAAAGGTTGGACTCATGGGGCTCAAATGGTTGCATTTAACATGCAGGTTTGTTTCCTTCTTAGTTCATTTCAATTTGAGGCAAAAAAGATTCAATTTATGAAACTTCCGTAAATATTTTGAGGGTTTTTTTTTAATTTTTTAATTTTACGCAAAACAACCTATCTTAACGGGTCCAAACAAACTATAATAGAAAAGGTTGTTAAGAACCTACAGGTCAAAACAAAACAGCCCAGAGCGGATCATACTACATTATTAAATAGGCAAATTGGTTTTTAATAATCCAAACTATGATGCTGATAATAATCTAAACTAACAGTTTGGCTAATGATAATCACAACTTTCATTTTTGTTGTCAATGACAGTCCCGGTAGCATAATCATCATATATTTACACTCGATTTCGCTTGTACGTTTCTCCATTTCATTTAAAATTGTCATTTTGAGCGAAAATAAGTGTAAATCCTGATGATTATGCTATTGGGACTGTCATTGATAACAAAAGTGAAAGTTGAGATTATCACTAGCCAAATTGTTAGTTTAGATTATTATTATTAACCAATAAGTCATAGTTTAGATTATTAAATACCAATTTTTCTTATTAAATATGACACTACTAAAAAAATGAAAAAATTGCGACGGCAGTTTCGTGGGAAATTTGTCAGAATTGGCCGTTAGCGACAAATTTCTAACAAAAAGTGTTTGTTGGAAAAAACCCCGTAGGAAATGGATTTTCCGACAAAGTCCCGACTAATTTTCCAATGAATTAGCGACAAAAACCTTTCGTTAGTAATTTTCGACAATATTCCGACGATTAAATTAAATAAATAAGTTAACTTACTTAATAAATTTGTCATAAATTGTAGGAAATCTTGTGGTTGCTTTTTTGTTTTTGTTTTGTCGGAAAGTTGTCGCAAACTTGTGGACAATTTCTTTTGTTAGTAACTTGTCGGAAACTTTTATAGAAAATATACATGTTTTTTAGTAGTGTGATAAAAAAAACTATAATATTAGGCATATAATCTAAACCATTTGACATCTGAAATTATTTAATACTTTTCACTTGTTACATCTCCATTGTAATTAATTTAATACTTTTGATGCTTTAACTTACAACTTTAAGTAATAAAATGATATATGGTAAAACTGAATTTATTATATTAGCTATTAAGAAATTGAAAGAAAGAGAAATAAAAAAATAGAAAAAAATAGTGGCATAAACCGATTCGATACAGTCGAGTTTGAACTTTTTTTTAAATGACTCGTTTTGACCCGTTAACCGATTGACAGCCTTTTTAGTCTAGCAGAAGTTCTACTAGACTGAATGGGCTGCCAATTAGTCCTACTATAGAACTAATGTTTTCGGTTACAACAGACCCATGGGAGGTCGCTATGGCTAATGCAAGGAATGTTCAGAGCTAACGGAGGTTGCGGGTATGTTAAAAAACCAGATTTCTTTCTTAAAGACGACCCCGATGACAAGATCTTTGATCCTAAAAACACACTTCCAGTCAAAAAGACTCTCAAGGTATCACAAACTTGTATGCTTTTAACCTTCATTTTGTGAACTCAAGTTTAATTGTAGACATGAACATATTGTTTTGCAGGTGAAAGTATATATGGGTGATGGGTGGCATTTGGATTTCAAAAGAACACATTTTGACATTTATTCACCACCAGATTTCTATGTCAAGGTTCACCCTCATACCAGTTTCCCAATCTAAGTTGACTTTTATTATATTTTGACTTTTGAAACTGATAAGTCAAACTTTTGTTTTAGGTTGGAATTGCTGGAGTCCAAGCTGATTCAGTTATGAAGAAAACAAAGATCATACAAGATGACTGGAAACCTAAATGGGAAGAAGAATTTGAGTTCCCGTTAACGGTTCCAGAGCTTGCATTGCTTCGCGTAGAGGTACATGAATATGATATGACCGAAAAAGATGATTTTGGAGGACAAACTTGTCTTCCAGTGTTTGAATTACGGTCAGGGATTCGAGCTGTACCCCTTCATGATCAAAAAGGTGATAAGTACAAGTCTGTGAAGCTGCTTATGCAGTTTGATTTTGTGTAACTTGTATTCATATATCTTCTGTTTGATTTTATGATAGAGTTCAATCTGTGTTCTTTCGTAAATGTTGGACAAATGAAGAATATATGTTTGTAACTGTGAAGGTAAAAGAGAGATTATATTATTATAATTCTATAATACAATGTACGCGTATATATAAACAGAGTTCCAAAACCCTGACGGGATTAGCTAATAGGCGTAACCCCTATTTTGGGTTAACTAGACCTGTGAATCTAGAGTCTAGACCCAAAGTAGGGGAGGAAATGGGTTGGTTTGGATAAATGATTATTAGATTTTAATAATCTCACCTTTTATCAATTCGTCAATAGTAATTTCAACTGAGAATATTTTACCACCAGTCCCTACTTTCAAACTATTTTCTTACATTCGACCCCGTTAAAAAAACTTAACGTCGTTAGAGTTTATATGACGTGGACATCTGCAAACCGCTGGAAAGTCGAGCCAAGCTGTAACCCGAGCCACCGCCTTCGCCGGATGGGTGGTCTGCAAACCCTAGCCTGTCACCGTCTTCACCGTTAAACACCACAGTTGTCTCCGTTTGGACATGCCGGAAAAACGAGATCCGTTAAACACCACCAGAACCAATGTCAAAACCTACCACGAGACTACTGCTAGCTTGGCTCGACTTTCCGGCGGTTTACAGATGACCACGTCATATAAAATCTAACGGCGTTAAGTTTTTTAACGGGGGGGTCCAATGTAAGAAAATAGTTTGAAAGTAGGCATCGGTGGTAAGAATATTCTCAGTTGGGATTATTATTGGCCAATTGGTAAAATGTGGGATTATTAAAATCCAATTTACATTTAGATAAATATTTTTTTTGTATTTTGGGTTGAATTGGGCAACACCATAACACAGAACGGGTGTTAAGATGGCCACTACACCACCACCCACCGCCTCTTCCACCTCCACGACGCCACCGTCACCGACAGCCGTCGCCGCAACGCCACCACTAGCCTCGGAAAAAATCTATCAGATTTTGGTGCTTTTCTTTTCTAACACAACTCATTTCAACATAAGCCACTTTTTGGTAACAACTCATTCTAATCCGAAGAAAATTGATATTTTTTAAAACAACTCGTTTTGAGCCGAACTCAGTTTTGGTCATAACCGTCCTGAACCAAACCCATACTGTCCTAAACCCGTTCTGACCCGTTATCCAACCCAACCCACCTGTTTCGCCAGGCTTATGGTTAACCCTAATATTATATATTCTAATATAAACAGTGACGGATCACAGATTTCAACCAGGTTTCTCATAGAAACAAAATGAGTTTTGGAAGTCAAATACCCTAAATTTCAACTTCAACATTGAAGTCATTTCATCAAGTTTTCAAGATAAGTTGGGTAATTACATCTTAAAAAATAATATCTATATAAAAATGAGAAGTTTAGGTGTTAAATGAGTGATAGATTGTATCTAGATTTTGAACTTTGAAATACCAAGTTTGACCTCAAAAAGTCAAAGATCATCTATTACTTTAGATGTTCTTGACACTTGGTTTGGGGTAGGACATTACCATGTAATCAATTCAATCTTAGAATTTGACAATTTGTACATCAATTCTTAATTTAACTTCAAAATGTTCCAAAACTTGAAGAGGCAAATCAAAAGATACATGGGTATTTGACTTTTAAGGCAAAAGTCAACATGCTAAAAGATACATGGGTATTTGACTTTTAAGGCAAAAGTCAACATGCTAGTTAATCATTCTTCCCCACAGCTTGTAACAAAAGAAGGATCTTAAGGAAGTAATAAGATGCACCTCCAATGGTGGCATATTGCAACTTCTCTGGCCCCTCAACTTCTGCGAAATCGCCCTCAACAGCGCGATTGAATCCTCCAGCCAACCATCCCAAATTTGTATATCCATTATTATGTAGCTTTGATGTTGCCATCATTGACCTGCAAACAAAATTTTACAAACAAGACCTTAATGATGTTGGATCAGGCCCTTAGTTTACACACACTCACGTATGTATGTATGTAAAAGTGAATTGCAGGAAAGAAACAAAAGATTGCTTGATTATAAAAAATGAAGGTTGTTTTCAAAAGAAATAATACTGCCTTAGTTATACTAAAAAATGAAACAAAGCACATGCAACAACAACTCCACGTTCTCCTGTTTACTCGGTCTTCTCAACGTCCATTTTTCTTCTCATTCGGATGACCATTTCCTCGAGAACCAACTGACATGGATAACCTGGTTTCTGTGATCCGAACCATGACCCGTTGACCCGTTAATCAATCAAGATTACCCAACAAATGATAGATTGATTTATTCATAAAATAGAACAATCTAATAAAAAATCAACATATAAACTACATAATTCATAAACATCCATAACTTTTGAATCTACGCATATAAATCATGGGTTAATACCATAAAAAACAAATCTATTTTCTTAATTTTTCACGAAGAAGTGCCTCAACCTAATTATGGTATATCAAAGATTTAAAGTCTAAACTTGGGTTTGATCTCACTTTGCACTTGGATGGAAGGCCGGAACCTAAACGACGCTCTAAACTTAGGCCTACCTTAATTTACTCCGTGATTTGGTTGATTTAGAAAGCTAGGAACACGCTAGTTTTTCGAAAATACAAATTCCTTTAAATGTGGCGGAAGAAATCAAGCTCCTATGTTTATTTGGATAAAAAATAGAGCTAAGATTTTTAACTTATCTTAGGTTGATAATTTTTCTACTTGTTATTAATTATATTATATAAGATTTTTTGCTAACATCTTGCTAGTTTTATTTTAATGTTATTGACGCTATCCAAAAAACGCTTGTAGTTTTTTTAAAATAATAACTTAAATAATCCAATATATAAAAAATAATCGCCATTTCACCTTTTTTTAACAAATTACTAAAAAAGTAAAAATAATCACATTTTGGATAAATTTAGAGACTTCAGTAGTTCAATATTTAAAAAAAAAGTTTAGTGACGTTTTCGTATTCATTTTACAAGTTGAAAGACTTTAATATACCAAAATTCGACGCGTATTAACTATTAACGGTACCTTAAACCTTCTCCGCAAGCAACAAGAAGTTTAGTGGATTTATCAGGAACCATCTTCTCCACTTGATCAAGAAAATCAGGATTAATCATCGTAAAACTCTGACCAGTCCATAAACCAATATAACCAAAGTGAACCCATTTCTTCAGTAGGGTTATGGGGCCATTATCCATGTCCTGGACAAACAGTGGCACGTGCATTGACCCTGAAACACGTGACTTCTCTCTCTCCCATTCTGGCCTGATGTCAAGGAGTTTGTATCCTCCGTCGTTGATGGCTGCTGATGCTTCTTTTGGGAGAATGGCAACCACGGTGCCGGACTGTATCAGTTTTAGTGGGTTGCCGGAGACCGCATGGACTTTGACGGTGGTTGTGCGTTGGTGATGGTGGGGATAGGTGGAGAAGGGTGGTTGTTTTGGATGGAATGTGTGAAGATGGTTTAGTTGGATTTCCATCTATCTTATCTCTCCTTATCAAAGACCAACGGTCCAAATAACGTTGGTGATGAAGCAAACCCTTTTGAGGTTTGAAATTATTAAAAGAAAAAATTAAAAAAGAATACAAAAGAAAAAAAATGTAACGGTGACAAAATAATTTATTTGGATAATGTTTTAATATTTGGTTCGAAGATAAAGTTGTAGACAAGGTTAAAAGAAAGAGAGAGTTATTTTTTAACACTAATTTCTATTTTTTTTAAATAAATACATCATAACTTGCATCCTGTAAGATTTTAACACTCAACGTTTTGGTTGTGAGATACACCACTTAACCATCAGAATATTTTATTAGAAAACCAATTAAGTTTATAACAACATGATGCACGGATGTATGATTCAAATGACTCAAGAACAATCGATTTCACTTAATGGATTTTAACTGAATGCTTCGGTGAACAAAGCTTAAATGTTTACAATATTTTCCATGATAAAAAAAACTAACTAAAGCTATAACTTAGAATCCTAATTTATAATACAATAAGATAAACTAGGAAATCAAATCTTTACAATTTAAAACTCAAATAAACAAAACAAATAGAAGATAATAACAATCTTGGGGTTATCCAATGCCTTCTAGAACCCACCATCCGAACCAGCCCCAAAACACCTGAATGGATCAATACCTGGGTCAAACAATCATTTTAAGAAATCTTCGTGCCACTGGCCGAATATACGTATAAATACCAATGGATGCTGCTGCATCATACTCGTCGGGCTAGAAAAAGACTCATCCACGAGTCTTGTATAACCCAATAGCAAGACCCGTGAAGCCAATAACTCAGACTTTTTCTTAAAATCGTCGTGTCCCGACAACGGCGTCAAAAACTTGATGTGTTTTGTGTTAGTAGTATATTTTTTATTAAGATTTGTAACACTATTATCAGGTTTTAAAATATATAAAATGATTAATACTTTAACTAACTACACACAATAGGCAAGTGCACATATCGTAGCGTAGTATAGTTTAGGTAAGAACCAAGTATCGAGCCAACAGACACGATGGCCTTTGGTACTCAATTGTTGTTATTGTTTAGTCTAGTAATAAGGATAGTAGTTTTTAAAAGAAAAAACAAGTGAGGCAACGCAACGAGGCAGAGCAGAGGATCGAGAGATAATTAGATCAAATGCATATCACTTGGGTCTTGAATCCACTTGGTATTGAATTCGTGTTTTAGAATTAAGTTAGTGATGTGGTTAATTTGGGAGTGAACAACTCTTTTGTTGGACTATTGTGCTAATGACTGTCTGTAAGGCTAACAAGCTCCCGCAATGCTAATACTTCCTTGGTTCATTCTTCGGACTAAGATTATCCGGTTGACTTGGCTCCCAGGTAGGGTTACCAAACCGTATGGCTCTTTGACAGTTAGATGCACAAACAACTACCTGCAAACCACTCATTAAGACCAGAAAGATTAACTAATTTATGATCTTTAGTAATAAAATGGAAGGGCTCCTAGGTAGGGTTATCACCACCCTCAATCTTTTGGAAAGCTAAAATGATAAGATACGCTAGCCACCGCCATATCGGAATAAAGACATTTCAACTATAAAATACTTTATATATAAATATTTCTTCCACGTCAAGCCTTAAGCACCGTGGCTCCAGGTCGAAGAGGGAGGAGGAGGTCAAAGACCAGCAACCAGATACCCTAGATCGAAGACCATGGCTTGGAACCACCAGCACTTGCAACTTCCGTCTTCGATTTGACCTGATTACGGCTTGGAACCACCACCACCTACAACTTCCGACTTCGATTTGGCCTGATTACGGATTGGAACCACCACCACCTGCAACTTCCGGGTTCGATTCGACCAAATTACGGTATGGAACCATCGCCACCTGCAACTTCCGGCTTCAATTTGACCTGATTACGGCTTGGAACCACCATCGCCCACAACTTCCGGCTTCGATTTTGGCCAACTTACGGGTTTTGCAGTGACTTCGATTTGACCTAATTACGGCTAGGAACCAACACCACCACCTGAAACCACACCTGCAACCACCATGAGTTCTGCAGCGGTGGTGATCTGGCCTGATTACGGCTTCGAGAATGAGGGAGAGAGCAAAGAGAGTAGAAAGAGGAAAAGGGTTTTTTGTTAAGAAATAAACATTCTGATCATTTTTTAAACTTTCCATCTAAGTAGTAAATGATTGCTGAATTCCACTAATAGATGGAATTGAGTGGAAATAATTCCAATTCCCATTTCTTCTCAAACCCAACCAAACATACTAAGGAATGGAATGTCAATTCCAATTCCATCTAATTCTATTCAAATCCATCTAACCAAACAACTCCTTAAGTTAATGAGAAACTTGCTCTTTAATGTATCTTAGCCGATATATTTACCTTTTACTTTAACTAGAATAATACCCCGCGCGTTGTGACGATTCAGTTACGATCGAACCGAAACGTAGGTAGAAATAAGCACATAAAGAGGCCACGCGCGTTGCGATGGAAATTAACGTTCTCGAAAACTTATAAAATAGAGCAAAAAACTTTACGTAAACTTACCGTGCGCGTATAATATTTATGGTTATAAATTAAAACACACGTAAAAAAATTAAAACGCAAAAAAAAACATGAAATCCATTAAAACCGACCAATGGGTGGGCTGCGGGCTTCAAACCCACGTCACCTGCTAAACCGCCGAGACCATTGCGCCAAGTACACCTTTTGGTTTTCAATTGCTGAAGCTCTTTTTTAAACACAAATTACCTGAGAAAAAAGAAAAAAAATAGCAAAAGCATAAAACTTTGGCTTGTACACAATGCATGCCCAGGTTGTAAAGTTTCTACGGTAAAACCCACAGTCCCACACACATTCAAATCTTACTTTTTAATATTTATTTAATTTCGTGCAATAGTAATTCAAAAAAGGTAAATTATTTTTTCTATTTATTTAAAAATCCATGTTTATAATTTTAATATTTCTAAAAAAAGAAAAAGATGGGCCTGATAACACCTGAAAGCCCAAATTCCAAACAGTATTATATTAGCTTGCAGCAATTATGCTCAACAGAAGTTTCTTGAAACGCCCATAAAACCTCAACCAGCAAGCAACCATAGCTATCTCTATACGTCCAGTTAAAGAAAGCCATGGGTGTCGATTACTACAAGATTCTTCAGGTCGATCGGAACGCTAAAGACGATGACTTGAAGAAAGCTTATCGGAAACTCGCTATGAAATGGCACCCTGATAAGAACCCTAACAACAAAAAGGACGCAGAAGCCAAATTCAAAACCATCTCCGAAGCATACGATGTATGTATATCGTAATGTCCATTTCGCACACTTCAATTTTACGTGTATGTGTCGAAATCCGTTCCGTTAATTGCTGATTCTGAACGATTCGTTCCGTTAATTGTTGAATTTTGCCGTCGAATTCTGTTCAGGTGATTGTGATTTGTTGAGCTAGGGTTTATGATATTTATCTAGCATTGAAATTGATGATTAATTTGGTAAAAAAATTTCATTTATTTAGGGTTTATGAGATTTATCTAGCATTGAAATTGATGAATTAAATGCTGAATTTTGCGGTCGAATTCTGTTCATGTGATTGTGATTTCTTGAGCAAGAGTTTTATGAGATTTATCTAGCATTGAAAATGATGATTAATTTGGTTAACATTTGTCATTTATTTAGGTTCTGAGTGATCCGCAAAAGAGGGCAGTTTATGATCAGTATGGCGAGGAGGGTTTGAAGGGGCAGGTGCCGCCACCAGGGGCCGGTGGGTTTTCTGGTATGTCTAATGATGGTGGGTCAACAGCGTTCAGGTTTAATCCTCGCAACCCGGAAGACATATTCTCAGATTTTTTTGGCTTCTCTAGCCCGTTTGGAGGGATGGGGGGCATGGGCGGGTCGCGTGCAGGGCCAGGCGGGCAGTTTCCAAGGAGCATGTTTGGTGATGATATATTTTCTCAGTTTAGAGGGGCTGGTGGCGGCGAAGGGTCCGCTAGTATGCCGCCTAGGAAAGCAGCAGCAATTGAGCTCACATTGCCGTGTGGCTTGGAGGACCTGTATAAGGGGACGACAAAGAAGATGAAGATCTCGCGAGATGCCACTGATGCTACTGGGTAAGCTTTGGTTATGATCTTTGATTCTTTTTATTAAATTTTGCAGTTACTTGTGCATTGGATGTAATAATTGCATGTTTCTTTTCTTGACATTTTAAGCAATTTCCTGAATTTGGTAAAAATCTTTGTCTTGGTACCTTAGGTAATAAGATAAAAACTTAGATAAGATGAAAGTTGCATAAAGCTTCCAAATTTAGTATATTCTTACCTCAAAGTATGCATCAAGAAATAGTAAGGAATATTTGATATTCTTATTTTGTGAAGGGTTGCAACAAATAGCAATACGCTTTCACCTCATTTCTGATTTGGTCATTGGACTCTGATAGTTGATGATTTGTGGAGCATTTGAAGATGGTTATAAACACCATTCAAAATTGTAAAACTTTTAAAAAATCTATCCAATTGTCAGAATCTGTTTTAAAGACCATTTAGTCAGGTGGTCTTTTTTTTTTTCTGAAAATTACACAAGGCAATGAAGTTTAAAAAATACAGTGGTTCTTGAACTAATTTTAAAATCCAGAGACCAAGTTAAAAATTTGGAGAACGTATATTGCTATTTTGTGAATTATAGTTGGCAAAAACTTTGTTTCATATATTGACTTGCATTAAAATTTCTTTATGTAATTTTTTGTAATTTAAAAAAAAGTTAAATATAAGATATTTGTACTGTTAATACAAATGTGAATTACCCGAGGGATATTTGCGTTTGTTAATCTTGTTATGTGTTTAGTTGGCCATTGGAGACTTCTTCTTTTATCTGCTTACTATACGTCTATATGGCCATTTTGCTCGTTTTTCTAAATCTAGCTACTCTCGTTTAATGTCAAGTATATAACGCCATGTCATTGTATTTCCGTAATTCTATTAACATATTACTTTATTTAGTCTTGATTGGACAGATGTTGATAAACATGCTTACCTAATTTTAACAATATTCAATCATTTACATAATGCTGCAATATTTGCAGGATTACCTAGTCCTAGTAGGCAGATTCAAGCATGACAAATTGAGTAATCGGGAAAATTATCACCAAACACAATTTTAAAACCGCTAGCATACGTTAGAGCTTGTATTTAATGCATCATAAACTAGAGGTAGTGAGATGGGCAGGTTGCTCATGTTGGGTAGCAGGTCATTTTATTACGGGCTGGGTTGGGTTGGGTTGGGTTTACTCACTAAACCAGTTTCTTATTTCCATTTTTATAAGTAATTATTAGAATTGTTTCCATTTTTTATTACAATTATTGTGTAATCATGACTATAGGAGATCAACAACAGTGGAAGAAATCCTTACAATAGAGATAAAACCCGGGTGGAAAAAGGGTACTAAAATAACATTCCCAGAAAAGGGAAACGAGCAACGAGGTGTAATACCTTCAGATCTTGTTTTCATTATTGATGAAAAACCACACACGGTTTTCAAAAGAGATGGCAACGACCTCGTTATCACCCAAAAAGTATCACTTGCAGAAGCTTTAACCGGTTACACTGCCCAAATCACAACACTTGACGGCCGAAGCTTAACAATTCCCATCACTTCAGTAATCAGTCCCACTTACGAAGAAGTCGTTAAAGGCGAAGGGATGCCTATACCCAAAGAACCGAGTAAAAAGGGGAATTTGAGGGTTAAATTTAACATTAAGTTCCCTACAAGACTTACTTCAGAGCAGAAAACCGGGATGAAGCGGCTGTTGACTTCTTGAAACGGGTCGGGTTTAATGTATTTTGTTTCTGTGACTACAGTTAAGTAGAGTGTTTGATTTTTTAAAAGGAATATTTTTTTATTTATGGTTTTGTAACTTCTTCTGGAGATGCATTTTGTTTTGCATTTGTAGTGTGGGATAATCTTCTGCTACACCCCTTAACCATAAATTTGGCATTTAGGTTGAAAGTACATGCTACATTTGTGGTGTTGGTCTCTTTTTGCAATTAGCACCTTTCTTCTCTTTTTCGTCTTTTCAGGAGGTAACAAGTTAAAATGATAATTTTTGATATAGACTTCTGTATTTTTCAAGGGATAAAATTAAAAAATAAAAGTTCCAATGTTTTTTATTTATTTATTTATTAAACAAAAGGATGATTAATTACAAATATTTTAATATTGTTTAAATAGTCACTTGTATTTTTTAATTGTAAAAATCTCTCAACTTCAATCTATTATTGTGAAACTTTTTTCATATAAATGTTTATTTTTTTTAATTAATTGATTTAAGTAGAATATATATGTAACTTGATTAGTGTTTAGTTGTTATTTTTGTTAGTTCGACTTAAATGGTATAATTTAATGATTTTTTTAAACTTGATTATTATGATTTTTTTAGTTATTAAACTTGATTATAATTCAATGATTTTTTTTAATAATTACCTTTTACTTAAGGTTAATGTTAAAAAAATCACTAAGTAGTAATCAAATTTATATATGTTTTATTTAGCTTACTTAATTTATAAAAAAATTTCACAACAGAGCAGAATTGTTTTAATAAAGTTACTTATACTTTTTTAAATTATAAAATTCTCTCAAGTTTAATGTATTATTGTAAAAAAAAATTATATAAATGTTTAATTTTTTATATTAAGTGATTTAAATAGAATATATATGTAACTTGATTACTGTTTAGTCGTTATTTTTTTTAGTTCGACTTAAATGGTATAATTATTAAACTTGATTATAATTTAATGAATTTTTTTTAATAATTACCTTCTACTTAAGGTTAATGTTAAAAAAAATAATCACTAAGAAGTAACCAAATTTATATATGTTTATTTACCTCAATTATTTTAAAAAAAGGTCTCACAACAGATCAGTATTGTTTTATTAAAGTCACTTATACTTTTTAGTCATAAAATTCTCTCAAGTTTATGTATTGTTGTGAAACTTTTTTCTTACGTAAATGTTTAATTTTTTAAATTAATTGATTTAAATAGAATATATATGTAACTTGATTACTGTTTAGTCGTTATTTTTTAGTTCGACTTCAATAGTATAATTATTAAACATGATTATAGATTAATGATTTTTTTTAATAATTACCTTCCACTTAAGATACTTCTTTGCTGTTTATGTTGAACAGTTCAGAGTTACTAAATCTAATGCTTAAACTCGTGATATATATTTGTTGTCGATGTAAAATCACAAATATTATAAAGATAAGGAATAGAGAACAAAAAAAATGCAACAATTGTATAAAAACGTCAAATTTTATCATGTAATATGTATATGAATAATATGTCAACCTGTTAATTATTAAAGAGTAAACTTCGTTTTTGACACCTGTGCTTTAGTCAAAATAATGGTTTTGTTCCATTAGTTTTAATTTGACTTTTTCCCCTTGTGGTATCTAATTTGTCTCAATCAGACCCCTAGCCACTAACAACTAACACCGTTAGTTTTTTATGTTATGTTGTTATAAAAAGACAAAAATACCACTGGACTAAAATTGTTACCTAATCGTTCGGGTCCTTGAAACCCCCAAATCCTACGGTTCCTTGAAACCCCCAAATCGTTAGGGTTTATGAGAGGGTGGCAGAGAGAAGGTGATGGTGAACAGATTCTTTTAGAGGGTGGTGGTGGTGGCGATTACATCTGGGATCCAATGCTTTTAGCAAGCGAGTATGCTTTTTGCTCTGTTTGCTGGCAACGATGGGTACAGGGTGGAAGAAAATGATGGGTACTTGATGCTGGGATGGCACACCAGGCCGTTGATTGCAACCTAAGCTTGGCAACCAGGCAGTGTCGAGTCGTGAAGTGCCGGTGTGAGATTCTCCAATCCCAAATCGATTTGGAGTTTCAGCCCAACTTCAGATTGCAACCTCACTTTGGATTTTAAACGATTTGGAGTTTCAGCCCAGGTATGAGACTCCCCAATCCCAAATCGTTCGGGTCCTTCATTCTCCAACGGTTTCAGTTTTTGGGAGCAACAATTGTGGGTGGTGTGGGGTGGCGGTGGCAGTGGAGGGTGGTGGCTGTAAATGTCTGCATATATATATATATATAGGGTTGACTTCATGAGAAAACTCCTGTTCATGAGAAAAATCGCGAAAACCGACCCAAACGCACTCTAATCGAACTCATTCCAGCGGCGTTATAACCGGCTCGTCAAACTCGATCTAAAGCCTAAATCTAAACCCTAAAATCTAAACCCTAAAAGCTAAACCCCATCCCAAAAACCTAAAACCCCCACCCGCAAAAAACCTAAACCCTCCCACCCCACCCCACCACCAAAAACCTAAACCCCCCACCTCACCACTAAAAACCTAAACGCCGAGCCGGTTCCAACACCACCAAAATGAGTTCATTCGGAGTTCGTTTGGGTCGGTTTTTTCGAGTTTTCTCATGATTCTTCCACTATATATATAAATATATACATACATATATATATACTAGTGGGGAGCCCGCGCGTTGCAGCGGAGCGTAAATTTAGAGGTTTGTTTGGGAGAAACAACAAATCCAAACGACCCCAAATGGCCTTAGTGTACCAAAAATCTAATTTAAATTGCACGCATAAAAAATAAACACTGATTATATTATTACATTAGAAACATTTTACTACTATTTATTAAAAACTTAAACACCAAACAACACTTACTACTATTTATTAAAAACTCAAACACCAAACACAACACTTCCCATCCATTAAAACACAAGGATAACTGCTCCATGAAACTTAAATCACACCATATCATATTCTAACACATTCTTAAACTATAAATGACAACCACATACCTCTTCAAAAAGAATCTGTGACGGTTTTTAAATCACACCATATCATATACTAACATATTCTTATTTAATCGTAATTAATATTTTCTGTCTAATATATATCTCTAACAGTTCTTATCATAATTGACACATTAATCATCTTTTAACTTTATAAGTGTTTCTATGACATTTGTTTCAACCCGTATACATCTAACCTCTCATGTTACCATCTCTTTGAACATATCATTATCACTTTAATGAAAAATCAGACATAGAAATCAACAAAAGTTAGATTTCTTTTAAATAAATCTTATTTACTTAATTGTATTTGCTACAAATGTTATATTGATATTTCCAAGTCAAATGAACAGTGGAAACCGGGCTAAAGCAATGAAGATAATGACATGTTTAGTGATGAAACTTTTAAAAGCAAACCAACTTAACTCTTCATGACAAACCAGTTTACAACTTTTGTACTAAACCTGCAAAAATAAAGTGTGAAAAAGTATACTTTTTACATTTCCATGCAACACATTTTTGTTGACCTATGCTTTGAATATCATTGATGATCTGCAAGTTTCTTAGACTTAGTTGCCTCAAATTCTGGACAACCTCTTAAGTCTATATGACTATATCATAATATATTCAATATAGAAAGAAGTCAATGTTAAGTTTACAACTATTTGAGCCCTAAATATAGCTTCTAGACAGCCTAATAACAATAAATCACCTTGAGGTCATAGTTAGTAGTAAATTGTGTTTTCCCCAAGTAAGATGTAGGCGCTGTCGGCAACTACTAATTCAGTAAAGTTACAAAATTTTGAAAGGAAATGTAGTGATGCACACATTACGTTTGTAATTATATACATTAATCATTGAAAAATTAGAAGAACCTGATCCAGACGACGAAGAACCTCTTCTCTTATTGAAGTTTCCAACAGTGCATTCCTGTGAACGTCAGCCTCAGTCGGTCCAAGATATGACATCCGGTCAATCACAATTCACACAATATTTCTTCACATCCGCCATCTGTGGCGATGGCGTTGGTGAAGAACCATTCTCTCTCTCTCTCTCTCTCTCTCTCTCTCTCTCTCTCTCTCTCTCTCTCACACACACACACACACACACACACACACACACAGAATCCACCATCTCAAAGCAACCAAAACTCTACAACAAACCTAAACATATAACAAACTAACTTGTCTAGTTGTCTACATAAACAGAAATACAAAAATAAAAAATAAAAAGCTTGAACACTTGATCTACATTTATTTATGACCAGTAAAAATGAAATTAACAAGTTTTAAAGAATGTAAAACAGTAAAGGTGCCAGGATCAGATAAGAGCCACCATATCATTTTTGACAAATGTAGAAATTTTCAGCAAACAAAGTATTTGTACTTGTTAAAAAGTTTAATAATTATCAAATCTACAGTGAGATTTGACAACAGACAGGTTTAATACCTCCGACATTGTTATAAGACAAGCACCAGCCGCAATCCTGGAATTTCATCCGAGACCCGTGTATCCCTTGCAAGTTTTACGCGTACCTATGGCCTGAATGCTTTCATGTAGAAGAACGTTGAGCATTACTCTCTTAACCTTCTTTGGCCATTTTTGTAAACATAAATGTTTGACACAAGCTTTTGAAAGAGATAAAGTATTCACCTTGTTTATAGGAATGAGCCTTTAAGTTGAAAGCTTATAGACTAGCTTCTTAAGTTGATTTCTCTAGCGTAAAAGCACTTCTACTAGCTTTTCTTCTTAATCTGAGCACTACAACGAGCGGGATTTGGACCGGGATCGTCGGGAGTGGGCTAGGGATCACCTGTAACGTGTTTTGAGAGTGAAATTCGTGTTTGGGATGAAGAAAAATGATTTAAATCGTTCAGCTATTTATAGGCTGAAATTTGGATCCATGTCGGACCGTTATCAAAGGGATGTCGGTCCGACATCCGGCTATGCCCACGCCAGCCCTAAATGTCGTTGTCTGATTGGACCGAACATATTTGTGTTCATATCGGACCGATATGTGGACCAGGTCGGTCCGACATCGCGACACGCGTCAGATTATAGGGCTGAGTCATAGGACACGTGTCAGCACCACAAAGTTGCGGCTGAGAGGAGGTTTGCGGACCGTTATGGATTGATGTCGGTCCGATAACCGACCTATCATTCCATTGCGGATCATTATGAAAATGGATATCGGTCCGATATCTTACTGAGTTTTGCGTTGGTCCGATATCAACAACCTTATTCACTTCGGACCGATATGAAGGTGACGTCGGTCCGATATGTAGCTACTTTCAGAAATTTTCACTTTTAGCCCTAGACTATGGTACTTTTAGATACACAATACCTTATAGGTTCTAACCTTGGTATTTCTTAGACATTTTTGTGACAGGTGTTACACCCTCTACCTGGATAACAACTTTGCAATAATGGATCCATTTTTAGGAATTTTCTCAGCGGTACATATATGTAACACATTTTGATACGTATATGTAACACAAGTCGATCGTATATGTAACACATAGTGTTACATCATAAAAGTTGATGTGATTACTATAGTTTTGTCCTTTGTATGTGCTAAGTTTTACTATCTTTTGGTTACATTTTTATCAATATTCAATGAGGTTTTGCCATTTGTTATCTCATATTTGGAGTGGGGATTCAGCTTTAATTTTACATATATGTATCAATAGTTTGTATATGCTTATTTGGTACAAATGCAGTCCATTGTACTAATTCATTATTCAGATTGATTGTACATATACGTATCAATAGGTTACCAATTCACAAATAATTTTATAATAATTTATAAAAAAAATTATCAATGCCATATGGATGCATTATCATTTTTCAATTTATGTTATGTAATTTAACTAATTAATTGATTTTCATAAAAGAGAGAGATAGGAGAGAGAGTGTGAGAAATATTAGAAAATTAATTAATTGATTTGTAAAATAATTTTCTATTATACCCTTTTGTAATTAATATAAATCAATTTTAATTTAGATAATTACAAAATTGCCCTTAAAGTATATCAACCATTGATCAAACAAGATCAATGGCTAAGATTAGGTTAGCATTTGAACCCTATCATATATATATATATATATATATATATATATATATATATATATATATATATATATATATATATATATATATATATATATATATATATATATATGGGAGGGTTCATAAGTTATGAAAAAACTAAAAAAACAACTTTTAAACCCTTGATTAATGGTTGATATCCATTAATGGCAAATCTGTAAATTATTTAATAGATAATGGACTTAATTAAATGCTTCGAGGGTATATTTGGTAGATTGTAACTTTTTTATTTTGGTAACAACTAAAATCCTTTAAAACTCTCTCTCTCTATCCAATTTCCACCTTCATTTAAAAATAGTCGTTTGCGTTTTTTTACAGTTCAATAATTTCATATATGCATACGTATATGTAAATTTGTTCACATATATGCTTATTATATATGCTTACGTATATGTAAACAGGTATACATATATGCTTACGTATGTGTAAATAGGCTTGAATATATTTTTAGTTTACGTAACGTTTACATATATGTACATGTTTAAATATATGTACACGAGACACTATAAAGAAGAAGAAATCTACAGACGAATTATGTAGTAATATTTTTATTTACGTATATGTAAACATGTGGGATTACGTATACGTAAACCTTTGAATTCATGACCTTCTTCGATCCCATTCCCATAGAAACACTTATGTAATTGGTTGAATAATTAATTTAGTAAACCTTTATATTTTGTTTTCATATTTATTTTCTATTTAATATTAAAAAGCGACCAATGAAAAAATGGTTTGAATGTGTAGAATTCAATTTGAAGAGAGAAGAGAGAAAATCAAGGATTCAATTAAATATTTATATAACTACCTAATTTAAAGATGTGTAATTTTAGTAAAGTAACCTTTAAATAATAAAAATGAAAAATTTATTAGAAATTATTTGATTGGTTGATATTGGTTTTCGCCTAACTTTATGGTTTTCTCTTGATCATCTCCTTATATATATATATATTGTGTTTTAGTTATTAAAATATTTATTTAACTAATTTACATAAATGGTCCATGTGTTAATTTTAAAAAATAACATAATTAGTACCTATCAGTAAAAAGACTAAAATACTCTTATTTTTAACAGAAAAAACTAACAGAGTTAGTGTCAGGGGCCTGCTTGAGACAATTAGATAACCACAGGGAACAAAAAAGTCAAATTGAAACTAATTGACTAAAACCGTTATTTTGACCAAACCAAAGGGGCCAAAAACGAAATTTACTCAAAACTAAATGACTATCTATGTTTAACACAAATGGATGAGGGTTTAAATTATGTAAATATAATAACTTGTTACATAGTATATCGAAGGGATTTACACGTTTCTTGATTTCATAATTGACTAGATAACTGTTTGAATCGTGACTTTCAAATTAAAGTATTTTGCCTGAACGAAATCTTCAATCAGATTAGCGTTTCTAAGAACGAATGTGACGTTATGAGAAAACAAAGTTAATTTTTTTTACATATTGAAATCAGACTAAATAAATCCTTTATATAGGGTTTGAACCATCGTAACGTTTTAGTTGGCGATTATAACTGTTGGTAGTTGACAACAGTTATATCGGTAGTGAACACCATCGACATCGGAAGTAAAATAGTTGCTACCGGCCTTTAGTAGTAACAAAGTTACTATTGCCAACCAATTTGCTACCAATGTTTAAGGTTGCTATCGATCTACATAATAGGTATTGAAATACAGATTTGCTACTGAGGTTCAGGATTTCTACCGAAGCTCAGTTCATACCATTGTTTTATCAGCTCTTTACGGTCATCAAATTCAGCTTGACCCTCGTCAGGGTCTTTGCCCCTTGGATCCCGCCTAATGGGGCGGTGTCCCTTGGAAACCCCGCCTAATGGGCGGTGTCCCTTAGAGCCCCCTGGTAATACGTGAACATCAAACGTTTGGACCTTGTGTGTCATTGTACCGTCATACTAGCTAGTGGAGAATACAAAAATTATTCATTGGGGTGGTGGATGAGTTGGATTAAATGTATCAAGTAAAAACAACAAATAATAATAAAAACAATATTAAAATAAATTACGTCGAATATTCATCATCTTCTATAACTAATAAATAAGTAACTAAGTGCGCCACGTGTGAAAATTCCGTGAGTCCACTATCTTTTTCCAGCTTATTTTTTTTCTCAATTCCGGTATTCTAAATATCGTAATCTATAATTTTAGATAAAGATAGTAAACGTTCCCATAGAACATCAAATTTGTTTTCAGTTTCAATATTATTGTTTTATTACTTAAAGTACTTAATTATACATATTTTGAGTCATATCTTATCTCAAAAAATCGTTTTATAATTCTTAAATTTTAATTAATAACTATTTAATATTTTTTTTACTCCACTCGTCTAATACACAATATTTTAAATATTAAAAATATACTCGGAACTAGAATTTTTTAAATATTTTAAATATTAAAAATAATTCTTAAATCTATACTATATAATAAATAAAGTTTTTCATGTCACGTGTAACCTCCATATTCATTCTCATTATTTTTTTCTCGTCTCTCTATCTTATTAAATACACATCTATCTTTTAATAATAATATATTTTTAAAGAAAATAGTAATCTTTATATTAATAAATCTCCTGATATATTTTGACAAGTGTATGTGTTAACAGATTATATTGTATTTCACGGGTTTAGTCAACCCCTATAAAACACGAGTTTTTAAAAAATAATTTTTTTATTACTTAATATATAATATTATATTTATTCAACTCGTGTAATACACGAGATTCTAACTTAGTATATATATATACACACGCATACACGAGGAAAATAAATCAATAATTGATAGTTAGCCTAGTGGTAATTTAAATAGCCGAGTGGTACTCTAATGCCCCTTTCACGTGAATTCGATCCCAACAATGGCCTGTTTCCTATCACCCATTACTAAAACACTTGATTTACTAAATCAAAAGTAATCATGAACAACATGAAGCAGTCACATGTGCGATCAATTAAAACCTACCTTACTCACCAAAATCCCTCAAACATCGGATATCTTCCAAAATCCATCAATTGCATCCTCAAACTGTCTGCATATGTTAAACCTCTAAAATGGAGGCGCCGTTTCTTATCAAGACGTATTGTAGGAAAATTTCTGGGTGATTCGTGTATATGATGTGACATGGATTCTCTGATAATCGTGATAGTACACTTTCAGATTGAATTATATCGAGGTATACGAATATTCAATTGGATAAAAAAATAAGAGATTAAAGAATAGAAAATATGAAAGATTGTTAAGAATTTCGTATATATGATAATGACCAAATTCGCATGTATATATGGGGCAAACAGATGCAATGGAGCGCCGAAAGGGTTATTGGATGAAAACCGTCACAAACCATCAATATGTAACTGCTAACTCATCCTACTCCGGAGGAGCAAACTTACCCCGGAGGAGTAAACTACTAAGGATGAGTAAACAGGTCATGCACCAAAATGGTCTGGAGGACCATCCTTTAGCAATTTTTAATTCAAGAATCATTTTTTGATGTAACAAATCATTTTAAGCAGCTTAACCCCAGCCAGGGGCGTTACCTCTGGGACCTCACTAGGGGTTGTCGCTCCTAGGACCCTACTAACCATTGGCGCTGCCTCCGGACCCCTGTTGTTTAGTGGGCTTTGCCCCCTTGATTCAACAAGGTGTCTTCAACACTAGAAGTCATAAGATCATCAAACAAGTGTACACTACACACTTACCAACTTGTTTGATTTTTCATTATGACTTCTCATTAGTCTTTAAGTAAACCCGATTACACAAAATAGCTAGTTGACACTAAAATCACCAACATGTAGGATATGGTTGAAGACTCTGTGATGGATGAGCCATTTCTTGTCAAGACGTATGATATGGTTAAGACTCTGTGACGGACTAACGGAATAGTTTCGTGGAGCACAAAAGGGTACATTGAGAATTTGTATGCTTCAATGGACGAAATAGTTTCGTGGATCAATGTAATAACGTGATTTATATGCTTCATTGAGAATTTGAAGTCTAAACTCGCCCGTTTGTGATACCCACATACGGCCAAATTGAGTCATGACTTTGTATTCATTTTCTTCCAAATATTTCTCTTGTCTGGCCATTCTTTCTTTCATTCTTGACATTCTCTTATTTTAATGCTTTAATTTGTACATCTCTGAGCTGACTCATGAAGTCGGGAGTCACTATCAATTTATATTGTAAGATCCCGACCTGAGCATCTTACAGTTAGTTCCCATAACGAGATATTCATTTTAAAAATACTCATTTTAGATATATCAAACTACAGCGGAAGTCTTTCTAAAAACATTAATTATTGTCGTCATTAAATTTACCTCACGAATGCCTGTACACCCATCCGAGTAGCACCGCCCCCAAGCCAAGATACGTCAACCACAAAGCTCATCTGCAAAACAATCTAACGTACACATAAAGTCAGTTACGCTGAGTGAGTTCTAATAGTTTAATTTAATTAAAAACCATCTCGTCACGATTAATATTTATCTGCACTTAGGACCCTCCGGTCGTCGTTAGCTTCCGGGATTCCAGGATGTTACATATATGCTTTCACAATAATGGGAAGATGCTCTTCCTTACGACTAAGAACATTGGCCACAACACTCCATCTGGTAATGCCAGTATTGGAGCTCTTATTAACTTCTCTTTTAATGTTTGGAATGCCTTCTATTACTCTGCATTCTATTTAAATCTTGAATTCTTTCGGGTCAGCTTAGTCAATGGGGTGGGTATTTTTGAAAAGTCCTGGATGAATCGTCTATAATAGCTAGCTAACCCCAAAAAACTTCGAATCTCTAATGGAATATCATGTGGAGACTATCTCATTATGTCCTTTACCTTTTCTGGATGCACTGAAATACCTTCAGCATTCACGACATGACCCATAAATAGAATTTCTCGTAGGCAAAATGTACATTTGGAAAATTTTGCATACAATTTTCCTACTCACAAGGTAGTTTCGTCATTCCATGAATAGATCAAGATGTCATCGACAAAGACAATGACAAACTTATCTAACATCGATCGACATACTATATTCGTGAGGTACATAAAACTCGTAATGTCATAACAAGTTCGAAATGCGTTCTTAGGTACATCGGTCAGCATACTCTATTTGAAATTCATTTTTATAGATGTACTGTGTAAACATAAATTACACATGTATAAGTTTTTTAACGCATGTGAAGTTACACATATACTATACATAAGAGTCCATAATGTTGTATATGTGAAATAATGATATTACAACAATAAAAATAATGACTTTGATTGATCTTGATGAGTTTCTCAAGTTTACACACTAAAGTAGGATTTACTCATGATACAACCCCATGCATATACATATATGTATGTATGTGTGTGTGTATATATATATATATATTTATGTATGTCTATATATAACTAGTGTTAGAACCCGTGTATTATATACATATACATATGTATATATATATATATATATATATATATATATATATATATATATATATATGGGAAGTTTAAAATGGAAACCATGTTGAGTTAACAAAACTATGGAAACTCAATCTCATTCATTGATCATTGTTGATCAATGGTTGTGATAATTTTAATGTTTTAATTTTATTAAAAAAATGATATTTAATTTGATAAAAAGGACAAAAAGAGTAAATTGGTAATTGGTTGAGGATAAGTGTGTGGTTGTGGTGATACCTTGGAAACATGAAAAAGAAAAGTACTTATATTGGGAATTGGGTTTTCTCTCTACATTTTTGGGAAAGTACTTATATTAGGAAAAATACTTAAACATGAAAAAGAAAATTATTTATATTGGGAAAAGTACTTAAACGAGATTTAAAAAAAATTGAGATTTTTTCATTAAAAACGTGGTTTTTTTCATTTTCCTTTTTGCAGCCCGTCCAAGCAGAGTGTTACATATGTAACTATGATTGTTAAATATATAATTATTAATAGTTAATACGTAAAATGATTATTACATATGTAGCGAATGGAATGATTATTGCATCTGAATAACTGAACAAATGATTATTACATATGATTGTTACATAAAATGTCTAAAAATAGTGAAAATACAGAGAAAACGACATGAACAAATGATTATTACATATGTAGTTAATGAGACAGTTTTTTTTATAGCAGTGGTCATCTTTAATTTATACCTTTCTCTTTCTTATTTATTACTTTTCAATTTCAATTTATAGATCCATGATATTGTGTCATATTATATTACGATTCAGATTAAATTCTTATTACATACGTAGCTACTCGAATGATAACTGAACAACGATTACCTTTTTGCATCTGTACAAACAGAAAAGACGATTGTTACATATGTAACTATGACTTTTAAATATGTAATTATTACTGGTTTCTACATGAAATGATTATTACATATGTAGTTACTCGAATGCTAACTGAACAAATGATTATTATATATGATTGTTATAGAAAATGTCTGAAAAGAGTTGAAATACAAAGAAAGACACGTGAACAAATGATTATTACATATGCAGCTAATGAGACAGTTTTTTATAGCAACAGACATCTTTAGGGGAATGAACTTTGTTTAAAACCTTGTTAACTCCGTCAAAAGGTTGAAGAACATATGTAACATCTGTAGCATTGCTAGTTGCATATATAACTTTATCAGCTAGATATGTAACATTTCACCAGTTACTTATGTAGCAAACTCAGTTATATATGTAACGTACTTTTGACAACTCCATATTTGTCTTGAGAACTGAAACTGGGTTTGAGAGGTTTCTTAAATCCCATGTTAACCGTGTTACTTATGTTGTTGAGTGTTACATGACATGGATTGTTACATAAGTAATTGAAGTGATTACTGTAATTTTCAGAGCATTTGTTGACGTTGTAACATACGTGAAACGAAAAAACAGAAAAACTTGAAGTGGTTAATTTTTTTAAAGAGTTGTTGTGAAATATATGATATGGGGATAATGTTGTAACATATGTAAAAAGAAAAAACAGAAATAATTCAAGTGATTAAAGTTTTTTTCAGAGCATTTGTTAATATTGTAACATATGAACATGATTATTACATATGTCGCGAATCGAATGATTATTGCATCGGAATAACTGAACAAATGATTATTACATATGATTGTTACATAAAATGTCTGAAGATAGTGAAAATACAAAGAAAGAGACATGAACATATGATTATTACATATGTAGTTAATGAGACAGTTTTTTTATAGCAGCGGACATCTTTAGAGGAATGAATTTCGTTTATAACCTGGTCAACTCCATCAGAAGGTTGACAACATCTGTAACATCGCTAGTTACATATGTAAACTTTCACCAGTTACTTATGTAACAAACTCAGTTACATATGTAACGTCCTTTCGACAACTCCATATTGACCTTGAGAACTGAAACTAGGTTTGAGAGGTTTCTTAAATCCCATACCCTGCAGGTGTTGTCTTGATTCTCTGTAGCAAAAAGTCTTGCATCCGGATGCCATGGAGAAACAAATGAGTAGTCAAGGTGACCTTCAACAGATGCAACTGACTAGTATAGATCAATGACACATGTGATAAATAGAGTTAGATATGTTAATGGGATAATGAACATATTATAATAAAAAATAACGTTGTAATATTAAGTGGTTAAATTTTTTAAAGAGTTGTTGTGAAATATATGATATGGAGATAACGTTGTAATATGTGTAAAATGAAAAAAATAGAAAAATTAATCTTCTGATTGAAATTTTTTTTTTTTCTGAAAATTTGTTAAATAAAAAAAAAATGCATCACTATATAATAAAAAATATATTTTATTCTTTAGATATTTTATATTATGTATAATTAGTTAATTATTTTATGCATTTACATAAACACAATTTACACTTCTTCAAGATCAACAGACCTTGTATTTGCATTTAGTATTATTAATTAATCTATTTTAAAGTAAAATAACAAAACCCATAAGTAAAACATTCTAATTTCAAAAGAACAAAAACAATAACATATGTAAAATGAAAAAAAAAACAGAAAAATTAATAGACTATTTGTATCATAATAAAATGCATAACATAAATAATAAAAAATATAATATATAATGGTGTACAATGCTATTTATGACAGTTGTTATGAAATATATAATAGGTGATAACGTTTTAACATATGTAAAATGAAGAAACAGAAATATTAATTTAGTAGAAACCTAATTTAAATATTTTTTACAATCAATAAAATAATAAAGAATGAATTGCATATATCATTTTCTTGATTAACATCGTGTAAGCTTCAAACATGATTTTTTTTTATTGAATATCACATGAATGAAAACTTTGTTATATGTAAGATATAAAACCTCACAATTTTAGATTAGTGTGTGGTTGAGATGATGCCTTGAAAATATGAAAGAGAAAATTCTTTTTCTTGAGAATTGGGTTTCTCTATCCACATATCAATCACATCAAATTCAAAACTACTATTTAAATATAACGTAATTATCATTTTACTTATTCAGTTTTTTAAAACGGAAATTTTTAAAATGTGAGACGAGATTTTTTAAAATGTACACAAAAGAATAAGAGGTCAAAGTGAAAATATATAAATAAAAAAACAGATAAATGAACCCAAAACTGACTCGATTTAGCCGGAACTTACGTGGAATCGGTCGGATCAAGCCGGTTCTGCGCTCCCCATCTCGATGGTGTTGGTGGATGTTGGCCGTCATTTTATTTCTTCTTTAGAGTTTTCTCAAGTGGACAACTTCTTTTCTTCTTTAGAGTTTTCTCAAAAACTTGATTACCAAATCAAAACCGAAATGGATGCTAGTGACTGTTTCTAACCGTAATAGTGTTGCTTTGTGGTCTTGTACTTTTTGCTCCAAAGAAGCGTTCCTAATCGCCATTGTCATTCCGGTGGAAATTGCAGGTTTCCGGTGGAAATTGCAGGTTTCAGGTGAAAATTGTAGGTTTTTGATAAAGAGTTCCTAGAATCGGCAGCTCTTACTCGGACTAAAGATTTAATTGGTTTGGGGGGTTGACTACACTAAAGGTTAACTAAGAATGCAGCAAACTAATGTCGACTGAAGGAATAGACGCCTGAGAAGGTAAACCGACGGTTGGCTATTGTCGTTCTCTACTTGTCCATGTGGTGAAATTGGAGGTGAAGATTGAGTGGTTGTAGCCATAAGGTAGAGATTTTGAAATTCAAATCTCATATGGATTTTATGAGAGAGTAAAGAATGTGTATTGAAAGTGAAGATATTTATGAAGAGAGAGAAAGTGCATACAAGTAAAATGATAATAATACTCTTTTGTGATTAAATTATTGAAAATAGAAAATGGACATGTGGCACAATCTAGTCCTTTAGATGAGTTTTCATAGTTTTCTCATCTCAAAGCGTTTCCAAGGTATACTTAGCCTATATATATATATATATACACACACACTTAACAATTTAACTTACTTGGGATCCAAATACATGTACACATTATATATAAAAACACAAACACAGAATTTATATATATATAGGATTGGGATCTTTTCAAAACCCTCTTTTGTTGTGTTAACACAAAAAAACTCCACAAAAATCGATTAAATCATTATCTTTTTTTTGGTGAATAACATTATTACACTAATATAACGTCATGTTATTTTTTTTCATTTTTGTAAATTCGCGAGTGTAAGTGAAGTTTACATATAAACACAAACACATAATTTATATATATAGGATTGTGATCTTTTCAAAACCCTCTTTTATTGTGTTAACAAAAAAAAACTCCACAAAAATCGATTAAATCATTATCTTTTTTTGGTGAATAACGTTATTACATTAATATAACGTCATGTTATTTTTTGCATTTTTGTAAATTCGCGAGTGTTAGTGAAGTTTACATCAGTGTAAATTTTTCTCGAAAAATAAATATTTAGCTTAAAAAAAACTTACACTAGGTGTAAACTCACCTTACACTTGTGAATTTATGAAAATGCAAAAAAGAACATGACGTTATATTAAATAAAGTTGTTCGCAAAAAAAATACTGATTCAATCGATTTTTGCGAGGTTTTTTTGGGTTAACACAATAATAGAGGGTTTTGAAAGGATCTTTACGCTATATATATAGGGTGAGGTTCAAATGCTAACTAATATTTATGTGATAACCATGATAACCACTCTCAAACATAGTATTACGTATGCGTACCAAATAATATTACACATACGTAAACACTATGTGTCACGTATATGTAACATTATTTGGTACGTATATGTAAGACTCATCATTTCCGTATTTATATTCAAGATATATTGATGTCGTCCAGACGGTCTATATAAAAACTAACAAAACCTAACATAGACTCCTAAGTAATAAATGGAGTACCTTCGACTAAACCGTACTGACAGGCAAGTGGACCTATCGGGTGTAGAACAGCTTAACGGTAAACTGGAATATCGAACCCTAGAGACACTATTATAACTACACTAGACTCTGACTCGAACTGAAGATTGATTTATGGGGGTTTACTACAGTAATGATTAACTAATAATGCAGAAAACTAAGAACGGATGCAACTATCAAGACAAGGACTAGGGAAGTTATCAGAGATGGAAGAATACCACCTAGGTCAGAATACCACATGCAAAGCACAACTTCTCCTGGTTCTAGAAACTATGATGGATCTGGGTTTCTAAGGATAACAGCTCTAGACAACCTAATGGATCCCTAATCACTCTCAAGGTATCACCAACTAAGGAACCCAAAGTGTACTAAACTCACTAGATGGTTAGATTACCTTTCACTCTCTACAACAATGATAATGTACCCGAAAGATAGATCACCTCTCAGTCTCACTATCCACAATACATCTAGGATGCATGGGGTAATCTCAGGATAACAAACTATGACTCGAAATAGCAACAAATAATAAGACAAACTAAGGGAAACTTCCTCTCAGACAGATTTTACTCAGGATCCTAATATCAAAAACTAACAGATTATCTCTCACGTTTCGGGATTTGAGACAAGACACACACTCAGATCTAATGAACTATTAACTTCAATCCCTATGGGCTACTATGTCTAGCAACACATACACACAATCACAATCACACAGACTATGATCTAGATACGCTAATGAAGCTGGAAGACATCCATAATTAAAATCAAACATTCACCAGATTCAAACATGCATATTCATCATAATTATTATCAAGAGATTGTTTACAAAATCATTAAACCAAACAACGAATCCAAAACCGATAAAAGTCTCAAACTTTAACAAGAAATCATCACAATGTAAGCAGTATTAAGAAGTTTAGCCTAAGATCATGTTCAAAACATCAAACACAAAAGTAATAAACATAGTTATAGGTTTAATCTCAGAAAACAAACACAAAGATTGAATCTTGAAAACCAAAAACGCTATTACAACGAACCCGGATGTAACATCCCAAATATTTCCGACTCTATTTTAGTTTATTTTAAATAACAACACTACGTTAAATTATGTATTTATTCAAACACATTATGTCACATAAACTATTATTTTAACTAAAAATTTCTATTCAAAAGTCTAAACTTGCGTTACATATTAATTTCTATAACACACCTTGTGTACATGTATATGTATATATGTGTAATTTTTCTTAAAACTATGTACGTAATTACACATTTGCAATATAAAGTTTTATTTTTTTTTAATACAAAAAATATATACATATATATACATAATTTTTATTTTTAAATCAGTTCGAACCCTTGATCAATTGAACCCTCAATTTGAACCCTCTCCTTAGAAATTGGACCTTCTTGATCAAGATTCTTAAACCTTTAACCCAGTTTGACTTTCTAAAGTCAAACAGCCCAAAACCCTCATCCAATTCATCATTCAAGTCGATCCAACCCAATGTTTTGGACATCCCATGATTTCTCAATCAATATTCGACCATACCCTGACCCATTTACCAACCCAATTCAAGCATTTGAGCGGTTGATTTCAAATTCGAACAATTTGACTTCTTGGAGTCAAAGCCGAATCAATTCGGTTACAAATCAGTAAATTACACGCGTTCAATCATGCAAATTATGCGTAGACTATCCTCTCGTGTATTCAGACCAGTTTCACGACCCAATTCTTCCTGAAACATTCGAATTCACGCGTGATTGGTGTCGACAGTTGTCATCCGTAAATGCCAAACCGAATCAAGCGTTTTTGATGAAATTAATTGAATTAACTTATCCTCTCACAGTCGCACGACTCATTACAACCTCTCCCAATCCTCCATCGACATGCATTACATCTCTTGATCACGTACAAGCCCCAAGAACACCAAATCTGTTGTGACAGTCGTTCTTATTCATTACGTAACCATTACAGGTAAGGTTTAATGCTTTAGATTCTTTGTTTAAATTCGAGCAATAGCCCTCTGTCAATTGCAAATGACAGAGGGAGTCAGACTCAATTTGATTAGAACATTTGGATCGATCTGCGCATAAGAACAATAGGGTTTTTGCTTGATTTGAATTAACATATTTAAACTTCTGGAACTGAATTAATACCAGCGGGCCATTCAGTTCAGCCGGTTAGGTGCTTGTGTGACTGAACTAGATGGTGTGGGTTCGAAACCCTCATCCCACACCCTTTTTACATTTTCTTTTGCAACCCAGTAAATCAAGATTCTACTTATGATTAAAACCCACGAATCTCGTATTTGAACACTAAGGCTTCCTGGTCCGGGTGGTTTGAACACTTAGCCTCCTCGCGGGCAACCCGGGTTCGAATCTGCGATCCCACTTTTCTTTTTAACATCCGATTTTCAACAGCAACTAATCTATAAAAATATTTTTTTATAAAGCCTATACCATTTGGGAAAAATCAGTACAATAATAAAGAATTTTAAATAAAACAAAAAAAACTAAAGAAAAACATTTATTTTTGCAATCTAAATTGTTTTAAACCCTTATTTCCAATATAAAAAAAAGAGAGAGATATTATTTTAAATTAAACTTACAAATCAATGCATTTAGAAATTTATAAAATTTTGTTAAAATTTTATAAAATACATAGTCATTTTTTGGATCTTCATAAAACAATGCTCCGTTTATTCATCAATTTAGTTTTACTATATATATATATATAAATACATCTATATTCGCATTTCAATTGTTTCTTTATAAAGACACACTATTTTATAATAACTAAATAAAAAGAATTTAATTATTTACAATTAGATATCTTTATACATTAATACTTTCAAGTAGGGTTTAAATTATTTATTAACTAAACCCTAAGACAATTACCATTGTCATTAAAATTCATATATACTTTGAAACTGCATTTTTACATTAAACATTTATTCAAATACAAACATCAAGTTACACACATCAAATACATGAAATTTCACAAACTCTGTGGTACGAATTCCCACAATTATTCAATTAGACTTTTATTCAATCCCTTTAAAACCTTAGACTTTTCTGTGCATAGCATTGACTCCAATTCATAATTCAACTCTAGGTTAATATTGTGACTAGGATATCACTTGTGCTACCTGTTGCTCGTGTTATATACAACAACTATTACAAGTGAGTTTACATAGCCCCTTTTTCGTATTTACATATTTGGGGTGAAACATGATTACATTTAAATACTATTTGTAATTTCGCACGTACAATTCTACAATATGATCATATGTGTTTATTTGTGCTTTATGCTTGAATGCTAATTGTTAATGCTACATATACATGATATATACGTGCAAACACAAATACATTACTTTAGACTAACATGTGGTTAGGCCCTACATTAGGATAACATGTGTTGTTATGCCCTACATTTACATCAGGATAACATGTGTTGTTATGCCCTACATTAGGATAACATGTGTTGTTATGCCCTTCAATTACAAAGTCTCATTTTTACATTTAGCTTAACTTAGATTCTCCATAAATGCTTTATAAACCATGCATCATATGAATTGTACACAAAACATTTGAACTTTACTTGTGGTGTCAAAACCTATGTATGCTCACCAACTATTTATAGTTGACCCTCTCATTTTATCATGTTTCAGGTATAGTGTTTGAGTTAAGATTTCAAGTCGCTTCACTTAGGATTGAGGACCTAGTTTTACAATTAAATAAAGTTATTCATGTATTTTTATTCTTGTAAGAGTTGTACTTGATTACTTGAGCTATGAAATGAAAGTTATTGTTTAATTATCACAACTTTAGTGAACCATGAGCTTATGAACAGTTTACATGTCCCGTCCTGACGTTTCCGCCGTCGGTTGGGGTGTGACATCGGAATCCAAAAGCTTCGAACTTTCACTTGATTCTGCTTCCTTGCACCCAAAATCACCACAGGCTATGCTCAGACGGCTGAATAATCGAACTCTCTTGATTATGGCTTCATAATTCCTATTTAATTCGATTTAGGGTTTTTTCACAGAATACGGGTTTCTCGCGTACCGTGAGAGACTGACATAGTTTCCTCACATATCGCGAGGGAAAATTTAGTCGCGTCTAGTTTTGGGAATCCATGCGTACCGTGAGGCTTGTATCCTCCTCCTTCGCGTACCGCGGAGGGACAGGAATCCAACTTTTTGACTTTAATCTTCTGGGGCTTTATTCTCGTGCTCGGTTTCTTCTGGTTTTCACTTGTAATCATCATGAGCGCCTATAAACATTTAAGCCAAGAACCAACTATTAAGCCCCCATAATGTGTTCTAATTCTATTTTATACAGTTACCAATCAATCTATGTGACTCATACTTAAAAGTTACAGCTCTACCTAATCCCGTCTCACGGTCATGTCTAGGCACGGTTAAATCGTATAGATTTCCCACCAACTTAAACTAAAATTTATTTGTTTTAGAAATTCAATGAAATAATGAATGAATAGATGATAATGAGCATTAATTTAAGCAACTGAACTTTCGTCTAGAGGCGTTTCAACCAAGTCACTATCACGGAAGGTAACACATAGACTAAGTCATATCAATTAAAGCACATAAGAATCACTTAGGGGTGTTTTCTCCAAGTGGCCATCCCAGAAGGTTACACATAAACAAAACTTAAAGTTCTAATCAAATAACTCATGAATATGAAAACATGGAAGTGGGCGCCACCAACACTCAGATTTATTCTCATAAAAAGAATGTGGCGTGCCAAGAATTTCAAAAACACATAACTTTTAACTTAACATGGTACCTATCACCCTATGTTGACAGTTTCAGTATTACCATTTACTCTAGGATGAATACCCATAAGATATCATGATTTTAATCACGTGATTAATTATCCTAAACAACACACACAAGCTATTTAAACTATTCAAGTTGGTTGGGTCTACCAAAACATCACTAATTAGACACGTTTTCTATCATTTAAATAATTTAAACTCAAACAAGTAGATCCAGTTGTACTATCATTTTCCATTTTTATTTGCAAAACTCATGCTTTCAAAGGACATTTTTCAATTTTTTAAATTTTTTTTGTATTTTTGGATTTTTATAAAAAGAAAGTAACCTAGACAAACTAACTAGACAAACTAAACTCCATCCCCACACTTGAAAGACACATTGTTCTCAATATGAAGCAAGACACAACTAAAAAAATAAAAAATACAAAAAATAAACAGGAATCGACTTAGCTGGTAATGTATGCAAGATAGGTGTCCAGCTTCACTCTTCCTCTTGTGCACCATATAACATTTCGGTCGCGGTTGCACCCACGCTGTCGGGTTGCAATTACAAATTGATATAGGTGAGATCAACCCCGCCCGAATGGAGATTGAGTACGGACGGAGCAATCAAAACCTGCCAAATAAATCTCAAACAAACCCAACGCATCAAACTGACACAAGTACAGACTCAAATTAAAAATAAAAGACTCAACTGACTCACTAAGACTCAAGATAGAAGCAGGGAAACGTACTCGACAAGTGGCAAACACATAGACATGAATGCTAAAAGTAAGGTGAAACATCGGTCACGAACGGTTCTCAAGTCTCCCATGGTAATGGTGGTCGGTGAATAATATGGATGGAAGTGATGGATGATGGTAGAGATGGTGTGGTAGTATGTTGGTGGTGGATGATGGATGGTAATGATAATGGATGATGTGGTGGATGGTGGTGGTGACGGGTATGGGAAACCATGGGAAAACAAAGAAAATTGTAAGATCAGGGAGGCCCCGCGTATCACGAAAGAAACCAGGTCCACTCCTCGCGTACCGCGAGTAGATGAAATATAGGCCAGCCTTATCCTAGACCTCTCGCGTACCGCGAGAGACCACAGACAAAACCTCGCGTACCGCGACGGACCCCCGGGGACAAAAAGTTAAGGGGGTTTTTATGCTTAGAAAATTTTTCACCCCTTTAACTTTTTTTCACCCAAATTCAATAAAAACCTGTTCCAAGCATAAAACAAATGTAAATATACCTAAAACTTCATTCCTGATGACTTTCCTCACCGAATCAAGCGCGAATCCCCTGCAAGACACACACAAAACAAAACACACATACCGAAAAGCACAAAAATGACATGGACGTAGAACCAAGGAATTTACAAACTATACATCCCGGGCACTTGCCCGATATGCAAGCAAACCTATCAGTAGGCTTCTCTTTGTTCCTAACCGGTACCGCCTTCATCCTGCGCGGTCTACCGATTCTCCAAATCACTGATAAACTCCTATCCCTGCCAAGCACTGAGCTTCTATCACTCTCATCTATCAGGTCCTTCCACCACAACTTAAACCTACCAGGTCCAAAGATAACCTGGTTTGAATACCCTAGCAGCTTATCACACTTAAATATCCCCACACTTGGGGTTTGCAATACCCTAAACTTAGATGGATCTATCAAAGCACGGGTTATCTTACGGGGGTGGCCTAGACCAAGGTGCACTAAAACTAGGGGTTGGCTCAGTAATTCTCCCTCAGAATGAGTAATGGTGATGGGCAAAGGTTCAGGAATAGGATTAGCTATGGTTATGACCCTAATGCTCTCACCAGGATCTTCTGGATCCTCTGTACTCTCCTCAATCATCCCCACACTTGGGGATTTGCCTATTATCTCATCTAGCTCTGCCATCATCTCCAACAGATCATCAGGCACCTCACCATCACCGTACTCATCCGACTGATCCAACAACTTCTCCATCTCCAACGCCCAATCAGATATCATCCCTAAGTCAGGGGCGGGTTCATCAACTCCTATCTCTGGATCAGAGACCCGATGATAGTCCATGAAGGCATCAATGATGCACACGGAGTGGCTCTGCTCACGAACCTCCTTCACGGACTTTGCAGCATCGAATGTAACCGACTCATCCCCCATACGAAGTGTGAGTTTCCCATCAAAGACATCGATCATTGCCTTGGCGGTGTGCAAGAATGGGCGCCCTAAGATGAGTGGGACTCTGTCATCCACATCCATATCCAGGATGACAAAATCCACGGGGAAGACAAATTTGCCTACTTTAACTAAGAGATTTTCTACAATTCCCCGTGGATACTTGACTGAACGGTCAGCCAAGGAGATGCTCATGCGCGTCGGCTACGGTTCACCTAGGTCTAGCCGCTTATAAATGGAATATGGCATCAGATTGATGCTAGCACCCAGGTCAGCTAACGTGTGGTTCAGAGGCAAACCGCCTAGTAGACACGGGATCGTGAAATGACCCGTTTCTGCCAGTTTCTCTGGTAGTTTGTTCTGCACCACCGCAGAACATCGCTCACTAAGTGAGACTTTAGAGACCTCCTCTAGCTTCTTCTTGTTGGAAAGAAGATCTTTTAGGAACTTGCCATACTTAGGCATGTGCTAGAGGACCTCTATGAATGGGAGATTAACCTTGATTTGTTTAAAGATATTCAGGAAGTGACCGTATTCCCTAGCATACTTATGAGGCAGCAAGCGCGCTGGGTAGGGAACACGGCTCAAGTCAATCTCGGGGGTCTTGATTTCACCCCCACTCTTCTTCTCCTTTGCCTTCTCGGTAGGATTCTCCACTACTATCTCCTCGTCAACCGACTCTTCCTCTTCTACCGGTGGCTCCTCTACCATCCTAGCCTCTATATCGGTAAAGTGGGCTCTCCAATCTATCTTCCTCACCTCTTCCTGTGACGGAATGTGACTAACAGTGCTGTGGGAGACTTCCTGCCTGGTAGGAATCAATTTATCAATAACAGTCTCCACTACTTCTTCCTCCTCCTCTATTCTTCGACTCCTAATCGACACGACCATCACAGATGCATTGAGGCCTGAAGACGGACCTCTATGTGTATCCTTCAGGCTCTGAATGATGTCTCCTACCGTGCGCTGCAGATCTTGGAACACATAATGCTGATTCTTCAGTAAGGTGTTGTGCATATCCAACATCTGCTAAGTCTCCTTGTCTTTGCTACCAAGTGGGCGAGCATCTGGGTTTGGGTCTCCAGCATCTCCTCTATTCTCTTGTTTCCTACACTGCTCCCTCAACTTGGTCCTGCATCTCCTCCACCATGCTGATAAGGGCGAGCATTAAACCCAGGTGGGTTTCCTCCGGGTCTCTATCCCGAGCCAAAAGAATTGTAGTTGTCGTACCCTCGGTTTTGATTCTGGTTTCCCGCAAAGCTCACTTGCTCTTGCTGATTAACTGGGCAATCCCTGGTGTTGTGGCCTACTCTACACACCTTACACCTTTGAGCACTAAGCTTCAGCTCCTTTATCTCATTCGCCATTGATGCGAGTGCAGGGCAACCACGCTAGTGTCAGGAGTAACCTGATGCACACATTTAGGAGAAGAGGCGGGTGCTCTAGCACTAGGAATGGAAGTCCTAGTAGATGGCCGCTGATTTTCAGCGAGAGCGAAGCTCTCGAACATCTCCTCGCACTCAGCTGGCTCGAGTTTATCCATGATATGGCCTCCTGCAGCTGTGTTGAACATCTGCTGCTTCTCGAATGTGAGGCCATTATAGAACTTCTCCACAATCGCCCAGTCGGAAAGACTATGCTGGGGACATCGGCTCAACAGCGCGTTGAACCGCTTACAGGCCATGTGATAAGGCTCGTCAGGGTCCATCCGGAAGGAGTGGATCTGGAGGCCTTGGAAGGTGGATAGTACTTTTTGTTAAACTTCGCTTGAAGATCCTCCCAAGTGGTGATAGAATTGTCAGGGAGGGTGTCAAGCCAAGTAGATGCACGCCCGGAGAGCAAGAATGGGAAGAGACGCAAATAGATCGCGTCCTTAGACACACCCGTGATATTGAAGATATCACATACGCGCACGAAGCGGGACATGTGTCCAGGTGCATCCTCATCCTCGAGGCCATGAAATTGAGTAGCATAAGTGATCGTGCTCATGACATGTGACGAGATCTGCCAAGTATTGGTGTTAGGAATAGTGGGGCGTGTGATCGAAGATCTCACCCCGGTGACCCGTCACTGGCCCTCTGGTGTACGGTACGTCTAGCCGGTGGGTTAGTGTCACCCATTGTAGGAAAAAGGAACCGGGCTAGTAGAACGTACCTGGGATTTGCACAACTCTTTCAAACGCTCCCGGAAGTCGCGGGTGCGCTCGTGAAGCTCTGTTCGGGATCTAAGAAAGCTGAATATGGTGGTGATCCTTACGAACGAGTGTGGTGCATAAACTGACACAAGAATAAAAGGAAAATAAAAAATAAGGACTCAAAACATAGAAAGACTCGATCCTAAGTTAGACACACATATAGCAAATAGGATAAGACACACAATTAAGACTCAAAAATAAAATAAGAAAGAAAATAACCAAAAATCAAACAAAGAACTAGTCAAAGCTAATGTGCTATTACCAAGTAACCCCGGCAGCGGCGCCAAAACTTGATGTCGTCCAGACGATTTATATAAAAACTAACAAAACCTAACCTAGACTCCTAAGTAATAAATGGAGTACCTTCGACTAAACTGCACTGACAGGCAAGTGTACCTATCGAGTGTAGGACAGCTTAACGGTAAACCGGAATATCGAACCCTAGAGACACTATTATAACTACACTATACTCTGACTCACACTAAAGATTGATTTATGGGGGGTTTACTACACTAATGATTAACTAAAAACTATCAAGACAAGGACTAGGGAAGATATCAGATATGGAAGAATATCACATAGGTCAGAATCCTACATGCAAAGCACAACTTCTCTCGGTTCTGGAAACTCTGATGGATCTGAGTTTCTAAGGATAACAGCTCTAGACAAGCTAGTGGATACCTAATCACTCACAGGGTGTTATCAACTAAGGAACCTAAAGTGTACTAAACTCACCAGATGGTTGGATTACCTTTCAGTCTCTCCAACAATGATAATGTACCCAGAAGACAGATCACCTCTCAGTCTCACTGTCCACAATACATCTAGGATGCATGGGGTAATCTCAAGATAAAAAACTATGACTCGGAATAGCAACAAATAATAAGACAAACTAAGGGAAACTTCCTCTCAGACAGATTTCACTCAGGATCCTAATATCGAAAACTAACCGATTATCTCTCATGTTTCGGATATTGAGACAAGACACACACTCAGATCTAATGAACTATTAATTCAATCCCTATGGGCTACTATGTCTAGCAACACATACACACAATCACAATCACACAGACAACGATCTAGATACGCTAATCAAGCTGGAAGACATCCACAATTAACATATGGAATTAAAATCAAACACTCATCAGATTCAAACATGCATATTCATCATAATTAATATCAAGAGATTGTTTACAAAATCATTAAACCAAACAACGAATTCAAAACCAACAAAAGTCTCAAACTTTAACAAGAAATCATCACAACCTAGGCAGTATTAAGAAGTTTAGCCTAAGATCATGTTCAAAACATCAAACACAGAAGTAATAAACATAGTTATAGGTTTAATCTCAGAAAACAAACACAAAGATTAAATCTTGAAAACCGAAAACGCTATTACAAAGAACCCGAAATCCAAAAGCTTTGAACTTGCACTTGATTCTGCTTCCTTGCACCCGAAATCGCATTGCTATACTCCAGACGGCTGAATAATCGAACTCTCCTGAGTATGGCTTCACAATTCCTATTTAATTCGATTTAGGGTTTTTTCAGGGAATACGGGTCTCTCGCGTACTGCGAGAGACTGGCATAGTTTCCTAGCGTATCGCGAGGAAAAATTTAGTCGCGGCTCTTTTTGGGAATCCTTGCGTACCGTGAGGCTTGTATCCTCCTCCTTCGCGTACCGCGAAGGGACAAAATTCCACCTTTTTGACTTTGATCTTTTGGGGCTTTATTCTTGTGCTCGGTTTCTTCTGGTTTTCACTTGTAATTATCATGAGCACCTGTAAACATAGCTAAGACTCAATATGAAACTAAAATGACTCAAAACGAATATAAAACTAACTAAAACACTAGAAAACAAGAGGAATAAAGATGTGTGCTTTGCACAACATCGTATATGTTCACGATAATTAAATACTCTTTTAAGAATTAAAAGAAAAAATAATTTATAAATTATGTGACAGTTTGATAGTGGTTAGCACGGTTATCACATAAAAAGTGGGTTAGTATTTAAACCCTTCCCTATATATATATATATATATATATATATATATATATATATATATATATATATATATATATATATATATATATATATATATATATATATATGATAAGGATCCTTTCAAAACTCTCTATTATTGTATTAACCCAAAAAAACCCCGTAAAAATCGATCAAATCATCATTTTTTTATGAATAACATTATTACCATTATTACACTAATATAACGTCATGTTATTTTTTGTATTTTTGTAAATTTACGAGTGTAAGGGAGTTTACACCAGTGTAAGTTTTTTTAAGCTAAATATTTATTTTTCTGGAAAAAGTTACACCGGTGTAAACTCCCTTACACTCGTGAATATACAAAAATGCAAAAAATAACATGACGTTATATTAGTGTAATAATGGTAATAATGTTATTCACAAAAAAAGATGATGATTTGATCGATTTTTACAGGGTTTTTTGGGTTAACATAATAATAGAGGGTTTTGAATGGATCCTTACCCTATATATATATATATAAATGGAGCAAATAAAATCAATAACATAGTTTTATATATATGTAACACATTGTAAGACTTCTCATTCTCGTATTTATGTTTAACATATATGTAAGATTCTTAATTACTCTTTTGAAACTAAAAATAAAAATAAATTATGTTATTGAATTTGTTGGTTTTATCTAGTTTTCACATAACTATATGTTCTATGGAAACACCCCCTACATATATAATTCGGATTAACTAAATATACGTGTTGAATGAATTAATTAATTTAATCAACTCTCTCTATATTATTCTTTTAATTAGTAAAAAATATTTTAGTATGAATTTTTGGATTAGTTATTAATACCTCATTTCATCTAAATATTGTTGTTACATAGGATCTGGAGCTAAGCTCACACGTTATGCTAGATTCTTGAATATATTCCAAGTGACTTTTGTGCTTCCTAACTAATCCATGCATGTCTTTGGTCTTCTTGTTCATGTTGTGACTTTGGTGATGAGTATGTTGTTTAATTTATTAGAATAAAACAAATGTTACCAATACAACTCAACTTCCGGCGATATAAACAATGATCCAAAATGCCTTTGGCAATTTCCAAGAAGTTGTATAAGAAAGTGTCCAAACTCCTTGAAATAAATTATTGATGGACGAGCGTATACGTCTTGTTAAGTTGTATTCTTTTCTATATAATCTTGGTGGGCTGAATTCATGCCGTCACTTTTGCTAACATTCCTCTCATCATTCATAAAAAAGGTGAGATTTAACTCTCCCTGCAACTATCATCTTTTTATTATTTCTGTACTTCAGTTGCTTATGATCTTTCTTGATTATGCATTAGAAAGAGGGTGATTTCATAAAACGGTAGCACCATTAATAGAATTTATATTGAGTAATATTATTTTTTTGGGAAAATTACTAAAATAGTCAAGTTTGAGCAAGAAATTTCTAAAATTTACATTGAAATTTAGCCTTCGGTTTCATAATCCTCCCCTTTCTAGCCCAATTAAAGCTCACCACGTCAGCCAAGTCCGTTAAGGCGGCAAAGGCTTAGCTAGCACTTTTGGGCGCTGCATTTGGTCAAAATTGACTATTTTGATAATTTCCCCATTTTTTTACTCTTATCTAGATGTTTAAAACATTTTAGTTCTTATTTAATATAGGAACATTAACACATCGATTCAGGGTTCGAGCCTCGGCTCTCCCTCAAGCCCGGAAAGAGGCCGTATTGGGTGGTATTTTTCCTTGAATACAATCCAAATCTGACGTCAAGTGGGCCCGATTAAGACAACATATTGACCGGAGTTAGACGAGGCTCTCCTATGTGACGGGGGGTGTGACGTTACTACATTCAATGTTCGCCGTTAAAAAAAATTATTTTTTAAATATGATTCGTACTTCTTGTTGTATAAGTATTAACCGATAGCAATTGAAGTCAAGAACGAAACGCTTTCAGATCGATTAAATTGGAGTGTATACCAATTAACGATCATATAAAATCAATTGATTCAAGAATCTGTACGCATTTTGTTTTCTGAATGATCAAAAAACCGTGCGTGTCTCTGGCAACGAACTTGCATCTTTATCTCCAAAAAACAATTATGGATAACTGCTAAGATGCAGTTAATCGTTTTTTTAAACGTATTTACATATTTGGTCATTCAGAAATTAACATGTTAATTTCGGCCAAAACAAATTCTGATGAATTATTTGCATCTACTTGGCTCTGCCCCTTGGACCCCGTCAGGGGCTGCCGCCCCTTGGACCCCGCTTCTCTCAGGGGCGCTGCCCCCGAACCCCCGTTAGTTCCATTATCATCCAAATAAGCGTCGACTCTTATTTGTATACTAAACGTAATCTATTGTACACTAAAATACCAACACTTCTAACTTCTAAGACATATACCTAAAAATAAGAACCATAAAGGAGTTAAACATGAAATAAATTTTAAATGTTTTTAGGAATTTTTATTATCATTATCTTTTTTCATATTGAATTACTTAACTTTTAAAAATAGCTTTCAGTTTTTTAAGCATATCTTGTGAGTTGGGACATACTCCATGTGTTGAAATACTAAAATGTCTAAAAGAAAAAAAAAATCAAAGCTCTTATTTAAAATAAAGAACTTCAACTATTTAAAGATGATTTACACTTCTAAAAATATGAATAACAACTGGGTTAACACCGATATTAAACATGAAATAAATTTGATATGCTTTTAGAAATTTATATAATCATTCTTTTTTTTTCATATTGAAGTACTCAACTTTTAAAAATAACTTTCATATTTTGAAGTATCTCTTGTGAATTGGGACTTAGTCAACTAAAGTTATTTAAAGGCCATATAGTTAAAGTTGAGGTACCAAAATTGGTTTTATGAATCGTATACCCCCATTTCTACGTGTGTTCAAAAATATCTGAATCCGAATATCCGATCTGAAAACCTGAAATTCCGAGTCCGAATTATCCAAAAATTCAAAAATCCGAAATTCGGATATCCGATTTTAAACACCGCTACCCATTTCTATAATTGATGCACATACAAACATGCATATTTTATTATTTCCTATCTTAAAGTACTTATTTTCTTTAAATTTATAACATGAAAAGAAGCTTATACCCATTTCTATGATCGATGCAGAAACAGGAGAGATTCAGATCTAGAGAACAGTTAAAGAAAAATCGGTTAGTCTTTTATTCGCTGAAATTTTATTGGAATTTATCTGGAAATCAACTTCTAATTTCGAGTTATTATAAAATATTATGCCTTCATTTAAATTATTTTTTTTATATTAATAAGTAACCACTTTTAATATTCGATAGTTATAATCTACTAATCAAATGATTAATTTTCTTATAAAACCAAATGATTAATTTTTAAATACACTATACTAACCATATTAAATCTTTTCCTGTGTCTTTGGATCCATAAGTTATTCAAATCTTCATGAAATTCCTATAGACATTGAATGTACGTGTTACTATTCTCCTCGCACTCATAACGATTATGTTACTCATGAAGGAATTGTTGAATAGCTCAATTTAAAAGTAAAACAAAAAAATTATAATGGAAAATTCTCACTAATACTTAAAACATGAATTAGAAGAGTACACTAATGGGTAGTTAATGGAACTTGCCATATGTTAGTTACTTGTTAATTAGGTTAGAACAAGTCACATTAGGTCATAATAGTTATTTATCAGGTGGAAATTTCCATTAAAAATTGGTTTTTCGCTAATAAACGTTAAGAAATGGATCAAACGAACTCCGATTGAGCTCATTCCAGCGGCGTTGGAACCGTCTTATCAAAGCCTAACCCGTCCACAAAAACATAAATCCCCATCCACCCGCACCCCCAAATACCTAAACCCCCCTCCCCCCTCAAACCCCACCCTGAAAAGCCTAAACCCCCACCCCAAAAAAACCTAAACCCCCACCCCACCCCCCCCCCCCTAAAAACTTAAACTCATCCCCACCCACCCCCAAAAACCTAAACCCCCACCCACACCCCTCAAAAATACCTAAACCCTAAAACCTAAACCCTAAAATTTAAACCTTAAAAGCTAAACCATAAAATTCAACCCTAAAAGCTAAGATGGTAGAGTTCGACGAGACGGTACCAACGCCGCTGGAATGAGCTCAATCGGAGTTCGTTTGATATCGTTTTTTAAGGTTTTTATAAATTTTTAGGTTTTTTATCGAAATATCACTTTTTATTTGAATCTCCCCCTATTTAGGTGTCAATGAATCATGTGTGTGTGATGATAACACCACTGATTTACATTTCATATGTTAAAAAGTTATTTTAAGTTACAGAAACACACATAACATTTTCTTAGAAACTTATGTTTGTGGTGTTGACAAATGATCATTTTGAGATTATAGAGAAAACTACGTTTACTTTGGTACGTACTATATCAAATTTCCTAGGTCTATTTTACCGATACGCATGCCAAAAAATGATTATTATTAGATCTTATAGAGAAACTTATGCCATGTGCACGATTAGTTTCCATATTCTTACTTTGTGAGTACATGTGCACCGTTTGTTTGTATATCCACCAACGTTGAATCCAAAAGACGTGGAAACTAGGTGAAAAATGAGATATTTTTAGCTATTTTGAGAGAGAGAGAAAAACATATGCCAAGTGGAAAAGATATATCCAGCTCGCAAGCTTTGATCGAGCACCCAGTTGGAAACCATTTTGCAATACTCATAGGCCCAAGTATTTCTAGACCACTGATTCCATCATTAATCATATGGGGGTTTCTCTTTAGTTTTTAACATTAAAAACGCAACGATAGATTATTAATCGAGAACCAACTTGAATCAATCAAAACGTATCGACATATTTTGGGGATTCGTAGATCTAAGCTAGTTATGAAGGATTTTGAAAGAAAAAGTATGAACAAGCAAGAACATATAAATAACTTACTTAGATAGAAATGATTTAAGCTAAAATCTTACAAGAGATGAGAGGAACGACCTTTAGTTTCTAGAGAGCTCTAGAAGATCGTTGAGGTGCGAATAATGAATGAGGAATAAGGGCACTACATATAGGGCGGTTTAGGTTGCTTTAAGGCAAAAATTAAATAGTTATTTGGACTAGAAGTGCAATTAGTTTGTTAATTTTATATATAACAAATTCGAAAATATTAGGGGGTAGTTCACGAAGTTTTGAGGATACGGATGAGGTTTTGAGTTCACAATTATTTAGTTAATGGATGGAAATGATTAGGATAGGATTTAGGAATAAAAATAATGGTTTTTAATCATTTAGGATAAGTTTAAAGGTTATTAATGGTTTAATAAATTAAATAATATATATATATATATATATATGTATATATAAAATTTGAAAATAATAATAATAATATATAATTTAATTTACAAAAATTAACCAGATTTCAAATACGTTACAAAAGAAACCCTGAAATTTACATATGTGTAAGTATTATCCTTTAAGTCTTACTATAGTCAAATTAAGTCACCAACTTGAATTGTTTTGATTAAGTTATAGTCTAAGTTATCCAAAGTTACCATAAGTAGGAAGTTCTAGAATGAATACGAGAATCATATATAGAATCATAACGAGTAAGCCGCTCTAAAGTGCAATAGAATACTCACTTTAGATTAGGCTTAGAAGTTTTAAATCGAAATGATATCACAAGTAATATGAGACTCAAAAGATTCATAGTTTTAGAACCTCAATAAGTTACAAAGTAGTATAATAGGACCAGGCATAGAAATCAGGGATGCCACATTAGGGTAAAATCCTTGGCCACCGATAGTGCCACACAAAGCCTCAAACTTCGAAAGGTGGAGGTACGACTCCTCGTTTGCTCGTCCATGAAAGTTTGGGAGAATCGTCAAACTATGTGGTCTGGATTTGAATGCCCTACCACGAAGTACTGGGGGCATTACTAGTGAAGAGTTCAACGCGATTGTAGGGCGGAAGTGACTGTCGACGCCCTGTACTGGAGCAGTGTTATGCCTCCTTGTAACACCACCGTTGTGGTTGTAATTTTCCCCTTCGTTCTAGTTACCTTGGCGATAACCGTTACAACCACCTTAATTTGGATAATAGTTTTATGGTGGTGGTGGTACCCACTGCTCAACTCTATTTCTCCCATTTTGTTGCTGATGCTAAGGGAGTGATCCTTGATCGTATTGATGATGTTGATCATTGTGCTGATCCACCTAGTCTTCATTATCCCAATCATGATGCTGAGTTCCATGCTCTTGGTGAGTGCTTCTTCCAACTGAATATTGCTCATCATAGCAAGTATGACTATCACTATTGTTGCTTCTATTTTGATTTGAGCCCGATTGATATTGGTGGAATTTTGGTAAGGGTTGGTTCTGTGGTGGCTGTGGTGGTTGTTGTTGGGGAAAGACTGGATTGTTTGGTGGTGGTTGTGGTGGAGGGGGTGGAATTGGTTGATTTTATTGTGGTTGATTTTGGTTCGGGTTCTCCATAGTTATTGAAGGGTTGTCAAGTTTTTTAGGATTTTGTTGACTCGATTGCTTCTGGCTATTTTTTAGATCTCTGGATCAAACTGAAGTGGAGATGATATTCGAGAAAATCTTGTATGCGTAAACCTGTTTTCTTCAAACAAAAGCATACCTCGTGTAGTATGTTCGAAGTAAAGAAAAACAAAACTAAACTAAGGCTTAATACTTTGCGTACGTATTCCTCGGCAACGACGCAATTTTGATCTAGTTGCCGTAGATCAATCAAAAACAAAATAATACTAAGGACTTAGCTACATGATGTCGCCCAGACAATCTATAAAAACTATAATAAAACCTAACCTAGACACACTAGTAATACTCTCGAAAACCTATCGAACCCTAGAGACACTATGATAACTAAACTAGACTCTGACTAGAACAAAGAATATTTGGTTTTGAGGGATTTCTGTAACTAAGATTTAACTAATGAAATCAAGATTATGAGAACACACGAACGACAGCTAACTATCAGAAAAAAGACTCGGAAGATATCAGGAATAAGAAAGCACTACCTAGGTCGGAATCCTACTTGCAAAACTCTGACTTTATATCGGTTATGGAAACTATGATGGACTGGGTATCTAAGGATAACAACTTTAGACAACCTAGTGGATCCCTAATCACTCTCAGGGTGTCACCAAAAGGAAACTCTAAAGATGCAAAACGCTCACCAGATGTTGGATTACCTTTTAGTCTCTCCAACGACAATAAAGTACCCTACAGACAGATCATCTCTCAGTATCACTATCACAATACATTCAAGGAATGCACAAGGTAATCTCAGAATAAAACAATATGACACGGACTAGCACCAATGCTAAGAAACCCTAGGAAAACCTCTTCTAAGAGCAATCAACCTAAGACCCTAACACGGAAAACTAATCGACTACCTCTCACATTTCAGGTATCGAGATAGGAAGAACACTCAACCTAGTAGAACATCAACTAACACCCCTATGGATCACTACGTCTAGCAATACCACCACAGTCACAAACAATTAAGCAAGTAACCTAAACATGCATCTATAACTGAAAGACATTCAACAAGAACACATGCGGGATAATCATTCAACATTAAATCAGATTCAAGCATGCATAAACATCATATCAATTGAACTAAAACCATTACAATATTGTCAAACCATCACAATAACCATAAACCGAGTAAAAATCAAATCTTTATCAAGAAGTCATCTTTAACCTAGGTAGCTACTAATGTTTAGCCAAGAATCATAATAAAAAACATTCAATCAGAAGTAGAAATCACAACCATGGTTTCAAACAAAGTAATCGAAGACCAAAGAATTAAGAATCGAAAACCGAATAAGTTATATCTAACCAACCCGGATCCAAAAGCACCAAACTTTATCCTCAATTCCTTCTCCAACTCCTAGAATCACCCTAAAACAGGTCTCTGACGGCCAAAAGATCGAACCCCTCGCATAATAGCCTTACAATTCTAATTTTAATCGATTTAGGGCTTTTTGCGGATTTACTAGGCCCTTGCGTACCGCGCCAGGAATTCATGGGTTCTTCACGTACCGCGAAGAACAAAACAGTCGGGGCCCTTTCTGGGATTTCTCGTGTACCGCGAGGCTTTCCAAGTCCATCTTTGCGACAAGCGAAGCTCTGAATTTCCAACTTTTTGACTCTTTTTCCTTGGAAAATTTCCCGTGCTCGATTCCTTCATGATATATCTTCTTATTCCATACGAGCACATATAAACATGCAAAGACACAAATACAACTAAAAACAGATAAAAACGAATACAAAACTATCTAAAACGCACGAATACAATAGGATATAAGACATGTGTTTTGCAACACATCAAACATCCTTACACTTAACCTTTTTTCGTCCCCAAAAAAGTCTGCAATGGAATCACAACTGGAATACAAGATTAACAATCTTATTAATTCATTAGCTCGATATACTCACGCGTTAAGGTGCAATAATTGATATTTCTATCCGATTAAACCCCACCACCAACTATCAAGCCCCCGATTATGTTCTAATTATACATTACAAAGCATATCATTCTATCTATGGGTCTCACACTCAGAAGCTATATCTCCACCTAATCTCGTCTCAAGGTCATGTCTAGGCCTGGGTTAAACCATTTAGATTTCCCACCACGATAAACAAGAATTTAGCTGTTTTCAAAATTAAGGTGAATTATGGACGAATTATATGAGCATTAAAAATCAAAACAATCGAACCTTGTCTAGGGTTGTTTCAACCAAGTTTCCATCCCGGAGGGTAACACATAGACTACAGTTCTAGCAATGAAGCACATAAGAATCTAACCAGTGGTGTTTCAATCAGGATGGAACCCGACATGTGACACGTAAGCGAAACTTAGATTTCTAAATTAGTTAAGCTCATGAATTATGGAATGCGGGCACCACCAAATCTCGGATTTATTTTCATAAAAAGAGAGACGTGTTCCAAGAAATTTCAAAAACAGATAGATTTTTACGTAACGTGGTACCTATCACCCTATGTTGACAGTTTCAGCTTTACCATTTCTCCTAAGATGAGTACCCACAAGATATCCTCATTTAATTCAATTATTTATTCCTATTTAACACTATCAGGATATTTAACCTTTCAAGTTGGCCGGGTCTACCAAAAATCACAAATTATACGCGTTTTTTTTAATCATTTATTTCATTTAAACAAAAATAGCAGATTCCAGTTCTACTATCATTTTCAATTTATTTGCAAAAACTTTTGATTCAAATGACATTTTTTTCAAATGTTTCAAATTTTTTTGTATTTTTTATTAAAGGAAAACAACTAAACAGGCTCACTAAACCTAAAATAGACGTAGTCTCCCATCCCCACACTTGAAACACACATTGTCCCTAATGTGAACCGAGAAAAAACAGAAATTAAAATTAACGACTAAAAAAATACAAAAATAAACTGGAAAAGACTTAGCTGGTAATGTAATAGGATCTTGGCCAGCTTCAAACTTCCATTTGTGCAACCGTATAACATTTCATTCGCGGAAGCACAGACGACTCTGTAGGGTTGCTCTTTACACATGTAAATAAGATTAGAATCGACCCCGCCCGAATGGAGATTGAGTACGGGTGTAGTGATCGATACCTGCAAAATTAAACTCACAGCAAACCCAACAACATTACACTGACTCAAAATACAGACTCAAAATAAAACCAAAAAACTCTACTGACTCGATAAGACTCAAGATAAAGTAGGGACACGTACCTGACGGGTAACAAACACATAGACATGAAAGTCATAACAAAGAGAAGTCAGCACGAACGACTGTGAGGTTTCCCATGGTGGTGGTAGGTGGATATGATGGATGGTGGCGTGTGACATCTGGCAATTTAGGGTTAACCCCGTTAACCAAATCCTGTAAAAATCTAACCTATTTAACAAATCTCAAACTCCAGGGACTAATCTTTCCTACATTCAAACTCACATGCATGAAATCGGAAGGACCTGACATGTAATTAGCCTTTTGTTAACACATGTTGACTTTTGAAAGTCAAACAAACCTATTCTTAACCAAATCCAAACTTCAGGGACTAGTTCTGCTCATTCCAAAACTTTAGAACTTGAAACTTCAGGCACCAATTCTGTAATTTACCCAATTTCAATTTCCATTGACTTTTGAAAGTCAAATAATGAATTCTTGAGCCTGAATTCGCGAATTATAACGGATTTCCGTTTGAATCAATAACTGAAAACATGATAATCATCATAAACGTCCATCATTAGCACCTTAACACCTAAATTAATTCTAATTTAAACCCAATTATGGGCATTCAAACCTTAACCGTCGACTTCATGTTTATACACCCTCAAATTCGTCGAAGTCATGCACCAATCCTCGAAATAACACCCTGCACACCTGATTCGAACACCAGAGAAGCTGTTACACACGTCAATTCGATAGGAGAAAGAAACAGAGTTGTCGAAAACCAATTCAGTCACAGCCGACATCCGATTTAGTCGATCACACTCAATTCAAGCACGAATCTGGTAAATTCTTACACCTGTAGCTTCGTTCTTATTCATTAATTGAAAACCCTATGATAATTCAGCCTATCAAAGTTCAGATTCTAGGGTTCATATATAACTAGTTTAATCGAACCCCACCTCTGAACGTGTTTAAATCAAATTAAATCACTCCATTAGAATCACAACACTTCGTTTATGGAAAATCCTATGCTAATTCAGTCAAACAACATCGAATTGATCGTGACCCCGTAATTAGGGTTTGTTCCTAATCGATATTGGGGTGTTTGATCTTAAACAAAGTTTCAATCAAATTAAATCATACATGTAGTTTCGAAATCACTCGTTTACTAAAAGCCCTCTGATTCCAACCAATTTCATTATCGGAGTTGATCAAATCGATGCTTTGTTCTTATGCTAGGGTTTCGGTTTCTAAAACAGAATTTTAATGATCTTAAACTTGCTATTTTGGCAATTAAACTTACACTCATACTCGCAAACCCTCGATTAACAAAACCCCCATCTTGCTTTGACCAATCGTTATCAGATTCATGGATTTTGGGACTGGATTCAGTCGGATGTGGGTAAAAGGGGAAGAACACAGGGGAGTTTTTGATTAAAAACATTCGGATCCGGTCCTTGTTATGATTGCCGTAGCGGGTGGAGTGGTTAAAGTGTTGTGTTGGTGTGGGTGAGACCCGGGTTCGAACCCCACCAATTGTTTTATTTTTCTAGCCACTTTTTAAGCATTATTTTTATATAAAACCTTTTCCATTATCATTATAATATCATATTAAAATGTTTCAACCTCGGAAAACACCCGTAGGCTCGGGTTTGGTTTTATAACCTATTTTTATTATTATTTCCCACTTTTAAAAATAATATATTTATATTATTTTCAAACCATAACTTCGTATAAAATAATATGTTTATATTATTTTCAATCCGTGACTCATTTTATAAAATAATATATAATTTGTATTATTTCGCCTCGTTTAATTACCTCGTGTGAGGTTTTAAACTAACTATTAATATGATTGTTATATTATTTACCCACGTTTATACATTCGATTAAAAATAATATATTTATTATTTTTTCACACAAATGATTATTTGTTTAATCCTACGAACCTAAAAACAATATATTAAATTATATTATTTTCCTAACTTTTATAAACGACTCAAACGTACAAATTTATTTATTTAACATTATTCGTTATTAACGTTTGACACGTAGCTCTTTGATCTTAATTATTATATTAAGAAATCTATTTTCCCGTAGGCACGTTGTAACATTCGACCCCTCATAAAAACAATATTGTCCGCTTTGCCCACTAAGAGCTCACGGATTTGTTTTGGTTGCCCGGGTGAAAACTTCCCAGGGGGTCACCCATCCCTGGATTACTCCCACCCGAGCACGCTTAACTGTGGAGTTCTCCTCTCATCCACTACATTAAGCCCCAAAACGTGTTGTTGATTTAAGAGGCATGGCATTCCTTATGAACCAAGAATCTCTCCTGTCCACGGCCGATGTGGGATTCGCCTAGGGTGTTACACACGTTTGTCTACTCTTAAACCCTTAGATTGCGTTAAGGCGTTCAATCTTACTTGTCGTTGTCACAAAATCTCATATGTCCCTAACTTATGTGTTTATAATTTTAGGGTATACGTAAGTCGTCTGAGACTTACACTTGTGGTTCCCACCTTTCTTTCGTGTGATCAAATACACTACTTTATCCAGGTGAGTTTCACGGCCTCTTTTTACTTGTTTTCCTGTTGGGGAAGAAACATGTACACAAAACATCATACGTTTACTTGCTTTCCCGTGGGGGAGAAACAGGTACGCAAACAAACATCATTTTACATGTTTTTTTCCCGTTGGGGGAGAAAACATGACGCAAACTATTTTGATTATGTACTTTATACGATATCACTGTTGAGGCTAAGCGTAACACACTATCATGAAAGTCCTCACACACTTCGGACCGTTCATATGGAATTAGCGAGGTAATTTTGGTAGTACTAATGGGTTTGGCAAACCCCACCCGCGTTAGTCGCGCTAACTCGATTGGAGGTCGAACGGGTGAAATATTGACCTTAACACATTAGTCAGAGTTGATAGACCTGGCTGGAGGCAAACAAACAAACACTTTCAGCTTCGGTTGCGAGTGCTTTAGTAAGACAAGAACATAGGCTAGCTACCTATAGATATGCATATTGAATGCACATAATTTGGCAAACGCTCTTATTGCAAACTCGAAACCTGTGAACTCACCAACCACGTATTGACATTTTTCAGGGGTCTTCATCTCCCCCTCTTTCTTCTTCTCCTCTGCCTTCTCGGCTGGCTTCACTATCACTAACTCTTCATCCACCGGCTCTTCTTCCTCCACCGGTGGCTCTCTTCTCTCTTCTACTCTTCCACTCCTAGTCGTCACGGACATCACTGATGCATTAGAACCCAAAGACGGACCTCCCTGTCTATCCTTCAGATTCTTCGCGATGTCTCCTACCGTGCGTTGTAAATCCTGGAATGCAGAATGCTGATTTCTCAGCAAGGTATCATGTGCATCCAACCTCTGCTGGGTCTCCTTATCTCTTTGCACTAAATGAGCGAGCATCTGAGTCTGGTTCTCCAGTATCTCTTCAATCTTCTTATCTCCAGCACTGCTCCTAGGACTCGCTCCTGCATTTCCTCCACCATGCTGATTTGGGCGAGCATTAAACCCAGGTGGGTTGCCTCCAGATCTCCATCCCGAGTTGTAAGAATTTCCAAAGTTATTGAATCCTCGGTTCTGGTTGGCCACAAAATCAACTTGCTCCTACTAACTGACGGGGCAGTCGTTGGTATCTTGGCATCCTCTGCACACCTCACACCTCTGAGCACTCAACTTTAGCTCCTTGATCTCATTGGCCATAACTGCAAGTGCAGGATCCACGCTAGTATCATGAGTGACCTGATGCACACCTCTAGTAGAAGAGGCGGGTGTCCTAGCACTAGGAATGGGAGTCCTAGTAGGTGGACGTTGTTGCTCAGCAAGAGCAAAGATCTCTTACATTTCCTCACACTCAGCAGGCTCCTTCTTATCCACAATATGCCCTTTAGCGGCAGTATTGAACTTCTGTTGCTTCTAGAAGGTGTGCCCGTTATAAAAATTCTCCACTATCGCCTAGTCAGAGAGACCATGCTGGGGACATCGGCTCAACAGGGTGTTGAACCTCTCCCAGGCCATGTGATAAGGCTCATCAGGGTCTATGCGGAATAAATGGATCTGCTCCCTTAGGCGAGCGGCCTTGGAAGGTGGATAGTACTTTTTCAGAAACTTGGCTTGCAGATCCTCCCAAGTAGTAATGGAATCATCGGGGAGGGTGTCAAGCCAAGTGGCAGCATGACTAGAGAGCGAGAATGGGAAGAGGCGCAAGTAGGTTGCGTCCTCAGATACACCAGTAATGTTGAAGGTATCGCAGATACGTACGAAACAGGATAGATGTCCTGGTGCATCCTCATCTTCAAGGCTATGAAACTGAGTAGAGTGAATGATGGTGTTCATGACATGTGATGGGATTCGCCAATTATTGGTATTAGGAATAGCGGGGCGGGTGATCGAAGATCTCGCCCCAGTAACCTCATCACTGGCTCCCTGGTGCACGGTACGTCTCGCTCATAGGTCAGCGTCACCCATGTTTAGAGAAGGAATAGGGCTAGATGGACGTACCTGGTTTTTGCACAGAACACTCAACCGCTTACGAAGGTCGCGGCTGCGCTCGTGAAGCTCTCGCTCGGGCTCTGAATAAGCAGTAAACTCGGGTGATCCCTGCGAACGAGTGTGTTGCATAAACTTAAAGAAACAAAGACAAACAAAAACTCAACACACAGAAAGACTCAATCCTAAAATTAGACACACAAAAAGCAAATAAGACAAGCACACAATTAAGACCTAGAAATAAAAAAAAGAATAAATCAAAAACCAAACGAATAACTAATCAAAGCTAATTTTGCTATTGCCAAGTGTCCCCGGCAACGGCGCCAAAAACTTGATGTCACCCAGACGGTCTATAAAAACTATAATAAAACCTAACCTAGACACACTAGTAATACTCTCGAAAACCTATGAACTACACCGCACTGACAGACAAGTGAACCTATCGAATGTAGCTACGCTTAATGGTAAACCAGATATCGAACCCCAGAGACACTATGATAACTAAACTAGACTCTGACTAGAACAAAGAATATTTGGTTTTGGGGGATTTCTATAACTAAGATTTAACTAATGAAATCAAGATTATGAGAGCACACGAACGGCATCTAACTATCAGACAAAAGACTCGAAAGATATAGGAATGATAAAGCACTACCTAGGTCAGAATCCTACTTTCAAAGCTCAGACATTCTATTGGTTATGGAAACTATGATGGACTGGGTATCTAAGGATAACAACTCTAGACAACCTAGTGGATCCCTAATCACTCTCAGGGTGTCACCAAAAGGAAACTCTAAAGATGCAAAACGCTCACCAGATGTTGGATTACCTTTCAGTCTCTCCAACGACAATAAAGTACCCTATAGACAGATCACCTCTCAGTATCACTGTCACAATACATTCAAGGAATGCACGGGGTGATCTTTGAGGTGCGAATAATGAATGAGGAATAAGGGCTCTACATATAGGGGGGTTAAGGTGCTTTAAGGAAAAAATTAAATAGTTATTTGAACTAGAAGTGCAATTACTTTGTTAATTTTATATATAACAAATTCAAAAATATTAGGGGGGGGTAGTTCACGAAATTTTGACGATAGGGATGAGGTTTTGAGTTCAAAATTATTTAGTTAATGGATGGAAATGATTATGATAGGATTTAGGAAGAAAAATAATAGTTTTTAATCATTTAGGATAAGTTTAAAGATTTTTAATGGTTTAATAAACTAAATAATATATATATATATATAAAATTTGAAAATTATAATAATAATAATAATAATATATAATTGAATTTTAAAAAATTAACCAGATTTCGAATACGTTACAAAAGAAACCCTGAAATTTACGTATGTGTAAGTATTATCCTTTAAGTCTTACTATAGTCAAATTAAGTCACCAACTTGAATTGTTTTGATTATGTTATATTCTAAGGCATCCAAAGTTACTATAAGTAGGAAGTTCTAGAATGAATACGAGAATCAGATATAGAATCATAACGAGTAAGCCGCTCTAAAGTGCGATAGAATACTCACTTTAGACTAGGCTTAGAAGTTTGAAATCGAAATGATATCACAAGTAATATAAGGATCAAAAGATTCATAGTTTTATAACCTCAATAAGTTACAAGGTAGTATAATAGGATCAGGCATAGAAATCAGGGATGTCACATTAAGGTAAAATCCTTGGCCACCGATAGTGCCACACAAAGACCCAAATTTCGAAAGATGGAGGTACGGCTCCTCGCTTGCTCGTCCATGAAAGTTTAGGAGAATTATCAAACTATGTGGTCTAGCTTTGAATGCCCTACCATGAAGTACTGGAGCATTACTAGTGAAGATTTCAACGCGATTGTAGGGCGGTAGTGACTGTCGACACACTGTACTGGAGCACTATTATGCCTCCTTGTAACACCACCGTTATGGTTGTAATTTTCCCCTTCGTTCTAGTTACCTTGGGGATAAACGTTACAACCACCTTGATTTGGATAATAGTATTATGGTAGTGGTACCCACTGCTCAACTCCATTTCTCCCATTTTGTTGTTGTTGCTGAGGGAGTGATCCTTGATCGTATTGATGATGTTGATCATTGTGTTGATCCACGTTGTCTTCATTCTCCCAATCATGATGTTGAGTTCGATGCTCTAGGTGAGTGCTTCTTTCAACTGAATATTGATCATCATAGTCAGTATGACTATCACTATTGTTGCTTCTATTTTGATTTGAGCCCGGTTGATATGGGTGGAAGTTTGGTAAGGGTTGGTTCTTTGGTGGCTGTGGTGGTTGTTGTTGGGGAAAGACTGGATTGTTTGGTGGCGGTTATGGTTGAGAGGGTGGAATTGGTTGATTTTGTTGTGGTTGATTTTGGTTCGGGTTCTCCATAGCTATTGAAGGGTTGTCAATTTTTTTAGGATTTTGTTGACTCGATTGCTTATAGCTGTTTTTTTAATCTCTAGATCAAATTGAAGTGGAGATGATCTTCCAGAAAAAATTATATGCATAAACTTGTTTTCTACAAACAAAAGCATACCTCGTGTAGTCTGTTCGATGTAAAGCTTAATACTTTATGCACGTATTCCTCGGCAACGACACAATTTTGATCTAGTTGTCGTAGATCAATCAAAAACAAAGTAAAACTAAGGACTTAGCTACATGATGTCGCCCAGACTGTCAATAAAAACTATAATAAAACCTATAATAGACACACTAGTAATACTCTCGAAAACCTATGAACTAGACCGCACTGACAGGCAAGTGAACCTATCGAATGTAGCAAAGCTTAATGGTAAACCGGATATCGAAACTCCCTTGAGACACTTTGATAACTAAACTAGACTCTGAGTAGAACAGAGAATATTTGGTTTTGGGGGATTTCTATAACTAAGATTTAACTAATGAAATCAAGATTATGAGAACACACGAACGACATCTTACTATCAGACAAAAGACTCGGAAGATATCAGGAATGAGAAAGCACTACCTAGGTCGGAATCCTACTTGCAAAGCTCAGACTTTCTATCGGTTATGGAAACTATAATGAACTGGGTATCTAAGGATAACAACTTTAGACAACCTAGTGGATCCCTAATCACTCTCAGGGTGTCACCAAAAGGAAACTCTAAAGATGCAAAACGCTCACCGGATGTTGGATTACCTTTCAGTCTCTCCAACGACAATAAAGTACCCTACAGACAGATCATCTCTCAGTATCACTATCACAATACATTCAAGGAATGCACAAGGTAATCTCAGAATAAAACAATATGACACGGACTAGCACCAATGCTAAGAAACCCTAGGAAAATCTCTTCTAAGAGCAATCAACCTAAGACCCTAACACGGAAAACTAATCGACTACCTCTCACCTTTCAGGTATCGAGATAGGAAGAACACTCAACCTAGTAGAACATCAACTAACACCCCTATGGATCACTACGTCTAGCAATACCACCACAGTCACAAACAATTAAGCAAGTAACCTAAACATGCATCTATAACTGAAAGACATTCAACAAGAACACATGCGGGATAATCATTCAACATTAAATCAGATTCAAGCATGCATAAACATCATATCAATTGAACTAAAACCATTACAATATTGTCAAACCATCACAATAACCATAAACCGAGTAAAAATCAAATCTTTATCAAGAAGTCATCTTTAACCTAGGTAGCTACTAATGTTTAGCCAACAATCATAATAAAAAACCTCCAAACAGAAGTAGAAATCACAACCATGGTTTCAAACAAAGTAATCGAAGACCAAAGAATAAGAATCAAAAACCGAATAAGTTATATCTAACCAACCCGGATCCAAAAACGCCAAACTTTATCTTCAATTCCGTCTCCAAATCCCAGAATCGCCCTAGAACAGGTCTTTGAAGGCCAAAAGATCGAACCCCTAGCATAATAGGCTTACAATTCTAATTATAATCGATTTAGGGCTTTTAGCGGATTTACCAGGCCGTCGCGTACCGCGCCAGGAATTCATGTGTTCTTCTCGTACCGCGAAGAACAAAAACAGTCGGGGCCCTTTCTAGGATTTCTCGCGTAACCCGTGGCTTTCCAAGTCCATCTTCGTGACACGCGAATCTCTGAATTTCCAACTTTTTGACTCTTTTTCCTTGGACTTCTTCTCGTGCTCGATTCCTTCACGATATATCTTCTTATTCCATACAAGCACCCTGTAAACATACAATAGACTCAAATACAACTAAAAACAGATAAAAACGGATACAAAACTATCTAAAACGCACGAATACAATAGGATATAAGATATGTTTTTTTCAACACATCACTACATCTAACGAGTAAGGGTATGTAAGGTCATCTCCAAAGAGAATTGGTGGAAAGTGTCAAGATTACCTAAGATTAATTAACTATTAAATTTAAAATTGTATTTTGGATTTGATTTGAGACATAAGTGCAAAAGCCACAAATTTTGATTACAGATTATAAACAATTGGACAAAAGCAATCACTTCCATGGTTCAAGTTCAAGAGATTAACAAAAGGTTTATTTCACTTTGATAGAAATCACATAGACATGATCTTGTAAAATATTTGATTGAAGTGACAACAGTGGACAAGCTTTTAAAGACTCGCTCGTACACACAGTTACCAATATATAATTGTCAAACATGACACACAACCAATGAGTTCACGATGCACGAAAACCAAAAACCCGATGATAATGTACCAATGAATAAACAAGAACAAATTAGTTAAATCAACCAAACAAAAACAACTGAATTCATATGGCTTAAGATGCCAATCAAAACCTTAATCCAATTCAAAGAAAAACTAACCCTAATGCTTCACTCACCATGAACTATCCACCTGAAAGCGATCACGAATGGATTAGCCGTGCATCATCCTCATTCTAGCTTCAAATCTTGATTCAGGGATTGCAATCTTGGATGGAATGGTGTTTGGAACGATTGCGGACCCTGAAAGCTGCCCCTTTTCGTCTAGAATTAACTCAAAAGAAGTTAGTTTACGAAACCCTAGCCTTAGGGTTGATATAGGGCCAAAAATCCTCAAACTCCGCTACTAAGCCAACTTTAGGCGTATGGAACGCCGAATTGGGCGTATGGTATGCCCAAACTGAAGTCATACGCCCCTGAGATTCTAGCAACGGTGACCAAACACTCAAATTTCAAAATGCTGCCCGGCGTATGATACGCCCAAGACAAATCTAACCTCTTTTTTCACATCCGAATCGTTGAGACACCGAAGTTTCATATATTATGGCTCTCGTAACTTATTTCCTAGCCCATGATATGCTTCTCTAAAGTTTTGGACTCTCTAACTTCCTATTCAGCCTCCATCTTTTGTATAATTTGACATCCTGTACTTCTACTTCCTCCTAAATGCATCCAAAGCACGTACTTAGCACCCATTAGCCTATAAATCATAAACACACTCAAAGTAAATGCGTTCCATACCAATACACACATAAAAACATATAATTAAAAATCATAAACACCATACAAAGACTACATGATCAAATACACATCCTTTTTAAAAACATTGCCAAGTAGATCTTTGGCACTTCAAATACAGGGGTTGTAGATGCTGTTACGGGATACATGTCAATTAAGTTTGATGTTGAAAAAGTACAAATAATATAGCTTGCAAATCTTTAATACATCATAGATTAATTTGATGTAGAAATTGAAACCGACACTTTGGCTTAGGTTTCTTTCATTTTACGTTTGAGAGATAATGAATGGTACTGAAGGAGAACTTGAGAGCGAAAATGGTGCAAAAGGAGTTCCACCGGCAATTGGTATTGACCTTGGAACAACGTATTCTTGTGTGGGATTTTGGCAACATGGCCAAGTTGAGATCATACCCAATGATCTAGGTAACAGGACTACGCCATCATGTGTGGCTTTCACAGATGTTGAACGTCTGATAGGTGAAGGTGCCAAAAACAGGTCGCTATGAACCCCGCATGCACCATCTTTGGTATGTGTTGTCCTTGCTTTAATATACTTTATTTAACAACAAAATCAACATATCTTACCGCTTGTTACATATTTTAACACTATATTCTTGAATTCTAGATGCTAAACGATTGATTGGAAAGAGATTCAGTGATGCAACTGTGCAGAATGACATGAAGTTGTGGCCTTTCAAAGTCGTAAACGAGACTAGTGACATTCCCAAGATTGTAGTTACATACAAGGGTGAGCAGAAGCAATTTACAGCAGAAGAAATTTCATCCATGCTACTTGTAAAAATGAAAGATGTTGCTGAGGCCTTCCTTGGTAAAATTGTAAAAGATGCAGTTATCACGGTGCCTGCTTATTTTAATGATTCACAACGCCAAGCAACAAAGGATGCCGGATATGTTGCGGGACTTAATGTTTTACAAATAGTTAATGAACCCACAGCAGCTGCAATCGCGTATGGACTAGACATGATAAATGATATAACTTGTGAAACGAATGTGCTGATTTTTGATTTGGGTGGTGGTACTTTTGACGTATCTCTTGTCACCATTGATGGGGAAGGGAAGATACAAGTGAAGGCTGTAGCCGGGGACACTCATTTAGGTGGTCAAGACTTTGATAACGAAATGGTGGACCATTTCATTAAGGAATTTAATCGAAAGCATAAGTGTGACATGAAATCAAATACAAAAGCAGTAGGGAGATTGAGGGTAGCTTGTGAAAAAGCAAAACGAGCACTTTCTTCAACTATCCAAACTACCATCGAACTTGATGGTTTGCACCAGGGTATTGACTTTTCTACAAGAATTACCCGTGCAAAGTTTGAGAATCTTAATGCAGAATTGTTTAATAAGTGCATAGAAACAGTGGAGAGTTGTTTGAAGGATGCAAAGATGGATAAAGAAAAGGTAGATGAGGTAGTTCTTGTTGGTGGCTCGACTAGAATACCCAAGGTACAAGAACTGTTGCAAGATTTCTTCAACGGAAAGGAGCTTTCTAAGAGAATTCATGCTGATGAGGCAGTTGCATACGGTGCATCAATTCTTGCTGCAAAGTTACGAGGTGACATGAGTGAAAGAGTTAAGAACATGGTTTTTTTGGATGTAACTCCTTTGTCACTTGGTGTGGAGGTGTCTGATGGCACTATGTTTGTTTTAGTTCCAAGAAACACCACAATACCAACTAAGAAAGAAGACATTTTTGAAACAAACAGGGACAACCAATGTACCGCAGAGGTTGTAGTATATCAGGGTGAGAGAGCAAGGGCTAAAGACAATAATTGGTTGGGAACATTTAATGTTGCTGTCCCACTTGCACCAAAGGGTCAATCAAAAATAAATGTAGTCTTTCAAATTGATGCAAATGGTATTTTGACTTGCTCCGGCGAAGAATCAACCACGGGTTTGAAAAAGAAAATGACAGTCACTAATGACAAGGGCAGGCTTTCAAACCAAGAGATTGATAAGATGCTGAAAGATGCTGAAAAATATAGACTTGATGACCAAGAGTACAAGAAGAAGATTACTGCTCGCAATGCTTTAGAGGAATATATTTATGACGTGGAAAATAAAATAAAGACCATACGCAAAACCTCTAACAAAAAAATTCGAACGAAAGATATGAAGAAGATTGAAAAAGCAATAAAGGATGCAAGTCAATGCCTTGATATCCGTCAGCTTGCAAATGTTAATGAGTACGAGAAGACCTTAAATCAACTGGAAACACTATGTGTTTCTATCCTTTCTCAAATTGTGTGATGATTTGTTTGTACTAAAAAGATCTTCAGTGTTGTGGCTAAACTTCAACCATAATCTTTGTGCCAGTGGTGACATGTTATTATTTACCTTCCCACATTTACATCATCTTTGAGCACTCAGATTGAATTTGATGAATGAGAAAATGATCATATATGCCAAATTTGTTTTATAAGTAGTTGTTAAATTTAGTGTCATCAGTTCAATGAACTTCTTGTAAACTTAATGATAAATGGGAAAAAGAAAATATCTTCTTCAACAAAAGTACATTTATGATTTTTAAGTATTCATTTTAGGTGTTAGCACAAGAAAAAACAATACGTGGTGCCTCGTAATATCATATAGTTTTCGGGAAATAGAAATTTGGTAATATAACATTTTCACGCTCCGAAAGAAAGTGTGAGGTTACTAGAAAACATGTATATTTCTACAAAAGTTTCCGACAAGTTACCAACAAACGAAATTTTTCACAAGTTAGCGACAACTTTCCTACAAAACAAAAACAAAAAGGTAACCATAAGATTTCCTATAATTTTCTGACAAATTTATTAAATAAGTTAAATTATTGATTTAATATAATCGTCGGAATATTGTCGGAAATTACTGACGAAATACTTTTGTCGTTAATTCGTCGGAAAATTAGTTAGGGTTTTGTAGCCCTCCTCCCCGGCCGCCCCCTTTTTCCTTCTTTCGCGTTTATTCCCGTTCAACCCTCAAGAGTTTAATATTTTCTTTTCCCGACCCCTCTTTATTGAATCGACTTAGAAATTTCAGGATGTTACAAATCTACTCTCCTTACAACAGGTTTCATGAAGAAACCTGTTATAAGTCCAACAGATAAGGGTACGACTCCTTCATTTCAGTCTCTGTCTCCCATGTGGCTTCCGATCCTTTTCGATGCTTCCATTGTACTTTAAAAAATTGGATGGCTTTATTACGTAGACGTTTCTCTTTTCTGTCTTAGATGGCCACGGGTTCTTTGATGTAATTCAGATGATTATAAACCTAGATGTCCGATAACTGCACGTGAGCGGTGTCATCAGCTAAACATTTTTGCAAGTGTGACACATGAAAAGTAGGATGAACTCACTCAGTTCATCAGGTAATTCAGTCTGTACACCACTTCGATAACTCGCACCAAAATTTTGAACGGTTCGACAAACCTCGTACTTAACTTCCCCCTCTTATGGAATCGTATTATCCCTTTCCAGGGAGATACTTTCAACAGTACTTTATCCCATACCTGGAATTCGAGGGAACTCCGCCTCTTATCAGCGTAAGACTTCTCCCCGTCTTGCGCAACCTTCATGTGAGCTTTAATCTGATCAAATTTATTAGACGTAACTTTAACCACTTATAAGCTCCCAAGTTCTTGATTCATATGGAATCACAGACAGAAAGCCCATTGGAACTTTCGTTGGTAATCACCGACTGAATATTGACAGATCATATGATGACAAGACATGCTGGATCTTAATGAGCTTTGCCATATGTTAGTGGGCCGGTAAAGGTTACACACAGGGCCGGCCCTCGGGTAGGCCGGGGTCGGGCCGTCGGACAAGGCCCTCGGGTAGGCCGAGCCTAAAATTTTATATATATGTTTTTTATAAAATTTTATAAACTGAGACCTTTTTTATAAAAACTTAAAAACATATTGAGCCATTTTTATAAATGTTGGACCCTATTTAATCTTTATAATGGTTGGGGGGTTCTTTTTAATTTTTATAATGTAATGGTTGGGCCCTAATCAATTTTATCTTTATAATGTAAGAATGTAATGGTTAATTGGTTGGGCCATAATCCAGTCATTTATTTAATCTTTATAATGTAAATATGCAATTGTTGGCCCTAATCTTTATAAAGAAATTAGAAACCATCGAATATGTAATCTTTATAATCTTTATAATGTAATGATTGGGCCATAATCTGTTTAATATTTATAATGTAAATATGTAATCGTTTTCTTGAAAATGCACTCAAGTTTATAAAAAAAAAGGGTTGGGCTCTAATATTTATAATGTAAATATGTAATCTTTATAAAAAAATTAATTTATATATTTTGTTCGTAGGGGGCTTTTTTTTGGTCGGCCGATCCACTTAAATCCTCAGGACCGACACTGGTTACACAAAGTCATATTAGGTCATAACAGATCATATTCGTGTTAAAGAGACGTTGTATATCATCAGTGGATCACTTTTAGGCCATAATAGGCATGTACATGAGTTAGTTTTTTTTTAGGTTACACATAATCATATGTTTATGACAAGCTATTTTTTTATGTGAAAGACATGTGTGTGATAAATACACAATTGGAACTTAATGGAACTTGACATGTATTGGTGGGTTAGTTTAGGTTACACAAAGTTATATGTGGTTATAACGTGTCGTTTTGATGTTAAATACATATATATATATATATATATATATGATTCATGGTACACTTTTTGGCCCATCACTGTTTTATAGACATATGAAAACTAAAAATTTATAACTTGGTGGTTGTTTAATTAATTTATGTGAATAGAACAAATGTGATACAACCCAACTTCTAGCGATATAAACAATTATCCAAAATGCATTCGGCAATTTCCATGAAGTTGTATAAGAACACGTCCAAAGGCATTGAATAAATTATTGATGGACGAACGTCCGTCTTGTTAAGTAATATATTCTTTTGTATATAATGATGGGGAGACAAGGAGGGCTAGATTCAAGCCGTCACTTGTGCTAACATTCTTCTCATCCGTATTAAAAGGGTAATTAGAATTAAATGATCCATGTATTTTCTTTTTTATTTATTTCTTTACTTTAGTTGCTAATTATCTTCCTTATTTACTGCATTTGCAAGAGGGTAGTTTCATTAAAAGGTAACACCCTACATCGAATTTATATTTACAGCAATACTATTTTTTTACTGTCCTCTAAATGTGTAAAAAAAATTCAAAAGTTCAACTTTTTTTTTAAAAAGATGAATCATACTTCTAAAATATGAATAACAAATAGGTTAAGATACATATTAAACATGAAATAATATTGACATGTTTTTTAGAAATTTATCTTATTATTCTCTCTTTTCATATTGAAGTGATCAACTTTTAAAATCGCTTTCAATTTTTGAAGCAGCTCTTGTGAGTTGGGACTTGCTCATAAACTATAGTTATTTAATGTCAAATAGTTTCTTGAAATACTATCAATTGAAAAAATCAACTGGTATTGACCTATGAACAACGTATTCTTGTGTGGGATTTTGGCAACATCGCCAAGTTGAGATCATACCCAATGATACAGGTAATAGGACCACGCCATCATGTGTTGCTTTCACAGAAGTTGAACGTCTAATCGGTGAAGGTGCCAAGAAACAGGTCACTATGAACCCCACATGCACCATCTTTGGTATGTGCTTTATATATCTTGTTCTTACTCTTTTTTTTTACATTTATTTAACTAGAAAAGCATTTTGTTGAAATCAAGATGCACAATCAACAGAACAAAATCACATTAACACAAAATTAACTAATAAACATTGAATCCTCAAATCCCAAAATCATTTGACTCATTCGTTCTACACTGATACCCTATATATAGAGTACGAACCACTGCCTTAAATTGATATGTCGATTAGTAAATACCGATTACACCTAATCACATTTCGACCCCCTTCCCATTACTATATGTTATACTAATAGTAATGACATAAACAATACTAAGTTTAGTTTAACTCCCAATAACCCCCTCCCCCCCCCCCCCACCCAAAAAACAAATTTACTCAAAGAGAGGTCTTTAACTTTCTTTAAGCCTGGACTTCTAACCTCTACCTCGGCCACGTCCAAATTTTGATTTCTTTCTGGGTCGTAAGCCACATGCTATCGACCATCAACCAGAAAACAAGCCATCTGCATTTCCGTCTTCCGAGCCTTGTTCGATGATTTCAGGCCCAACTGCATGCATCGATTCTTAGTCTCCCTCGTTTAAATTTGATTAATTTGAGTTCAACTTTACTAGTTTCGGATCAAATTTGATTTCACCTTTTCACTAGTTTCAAATCAAATTTGATTTCAACTTTACTTGTTTCACATCAAATTTGATTTCAGTTTTACTAGTATCTGATCAAATTTGATATCAACTTCTCTAGTGTTGAATCAAATTAGATTTAACTTTACTAGTTTTGGATCTAATTTGATATTAACTTGAATAGTTTCGAATTAAATTAATGTTCTCCTTTAACAAGAAAAATTTCACTAGCCGGATCTCCTTTACTTGCGAGAATAACCCCTAGTCTTTCGCTCATCACTGGATTTGATCAAACCTCTGCTAAGATGTTATTGATCAATTTCTTCCTGGATCGAATTTTTGACCTCCTGTTACTTACTAGAACAACATGCTAGCTTTTCGGTGACCCTCCTGGGTCGAATCAAAACCTCATGTTCTTTGACCAGATTTCCTTCTCAATATTCTCCATAACCATAAATGTGTTTACATTCATCATGTATACCATACCCATGTGCACTAACTATCTCCTTTTAATGCATGTTCCATTCTAATGCACAAGTCTGTGCTTCTATGTTGACAATATTAATACAAGTTCCTTGTTGGGTGTCCCGTAACTTGATGCATCCATCATTTGGGTCACTAGGAGAGGCCAACACTTCAAATCTATAAGGGTACCAAGCTAGTGCCTTAATTAACTGAAGCCACATGGTTCAAGAATCACAAATTTTTACACAACATTATCATCATCACCACTAACTGGTAAATTGCCAGTAATCGACCATTTCAAACCCCAAGTTGTTCTAACCCTTCGATATCTCTTAGACTTCGAAGTTCGAAACTGTTGGATCAGGCACCAATTGCACACATCAAAACACACACAAATGCACACTCAGAATATATGTACTGCTTGAACTCTCTGGCCACACTTTAATTCATTGCAACAAAGGTACATAAATAGACCCAAATGTACCTGAACACTTGACCACTATCTTCTACAAATTAGCAAACATGACCCAGGACCTAGACCCATTACTTTAACTCTAATAAACCATAAAAAACATGTGTCTAAAATACTCCCTAAGACCCGTTCAATTAAAGACTCATCCTTTGACCCGACTTTGAATCCATCAAAATTAACACCTACATTCACCCCCTTAATCTTGATTTTGAGTCGCTTCTTGCTCTTTCATTGAACCACACCGGTTCACTAGCTCGTTGCTTGCCTCCACCCATATTTTTTTCATTGTTCGAAAACACACAAAACACAGCCGGTTCGTTTTCCGGGTCACACAGTCACCACACAGATTCTATATTTGCATCACACAGATGTGATTTGTCTTCTTCTTAAACGGATTCACAAAAGCTTCACACAGATCTCAGTTGCTTACTCCTTTGATGACACAGTAAAATAAATCAATCACCTATTTGCCTTGAATTAATTACCTGTTTGCTTGCTTCCATTAATTCACACGTACTTGGCTACTTGCTTCTTTTCATGCTCATCTACTTGCTTGCTGCTTTTGTTTCCTCGACAATAATCACCGCCACAAAAAAAAACGTTGCCCTTCTCTCTTTTCTTTCTCAATCGATTCACAAACTCACGATCAGTCTACTTCTTTGATTCTCTTCACACTTAACCACTAAGGTTTTCAATATTCCTCCACACAGGATACCTCTTCGAACACACAGTTCCTCGATCACCCAAGTCTCGGCTTCAACGGAAAAGCCCATTCGGCCACAGGCTTCTCATCCTTCGATCACACAGATCAGCACACTTCTCGGTTCACCCAGAACCGTTTTCTGGCTTCAATTTCATCTCCTTCACTTAATCGGTTCACGCAGAACTTCTTCTTGATCAAACAATTACCAAATCACACAGATTCGTCTCCTCGTTTTGTTCACACAGAACCCGTTACATGGCTCACGCAAAACCATTCCGCGATCACACGGATTGTCTCTTCTTTGTCATCGCCTTCTCCGTCTACAGCTCTCTTTGGTTCACCCAGAACCTGCTACACTTCTTCATCCTCAGCCACATAAAAAAAAACTAATTCTTTTCTCGAATTCAACCTGCAGCCGCTTTTCAATTCTTGTGCCCAACAACAAAGATTATCGACTTTCTTGGTTTCCTCGTACGCCTCCAATAACCATACTTTATGTCCTAGCTTTGCGTGCCTACAACCAACACCAAGATTCCACGTCTACTATTTCCTTGTTTCGTCCGGCAGCCAGCCAAGAGATTGAAATCCCTGCCACACAAGTCTCGTTCGGACTACTCTCGTTTTGAAATCGCAGTTCACACAGAACCATCTTGATCACACAGATTAGGGTTTCGAACATCCCTTCCTTCGTCTTCAGCCCCGCAGCCAAAAGGCTACTCTCTTACTTGACGACGACTCTCAAACCTGCTTCTACTTCAACCCGAGTGCTCTGATAGCAAATGTTGAATCAGGCCCCAATTGCACATAGCAAAACACACACAAATGCACAATCAGAATATATGTACTGCTTGAACTCTCTGGCCACACTTTAATTCATTGCAACAAAGGTACCCAAATGTACCTGAACACTTGACCACTATCTCCTACAAATTAGCAAACATGACCCATGAACTAGACCCATTACTTTAACTCTAATAAACCATAAAAAACATGTGTCTAAAATACTCACTAAGACCCGGTCAATCAAAGACTCATCCTTTGACCCATACCAATTTGATCCGACTTTGAATCCATCAAGATTAACACCTACATAAACCCTCTCCTATTCTCTATTTTGATCAAAATATTTGCCTAAAAGATTTCTAATATATCAAAATCTTAAATTTCCTTGGCTATTAATTACATTTTTTTTATCTATGATCGATAACTTCTACTCCTAGTTTGGGTCCATTATATGCAGCGATAATGTTTTTGTTTGTAGAACGATGATTGCTAGAGAATGGTTCGATGAATTGAATCCTTTAAATCAGACATCTGTTTCTTTGATGTAGCCTTAGATGAACAATCTGATACTTGATCATGATTAAAAAAAAGTTATTTCTGATCTTTTCTTGATTCTTCTACTCTTGATTTTTCTCTTGATTCAATTTGTATCATTCTTGATTCAATTCCTATTTTAATGACCTATATCTGTGACTTGATCGCCTTCTATGAATTGAACATGGTTGTGCTTGATCGATGCACTTCTTGATCGACCAATTCTTTTTTCTTGTAAAATCGATCGGACTTCAGATAATTCACTATCCGACGGTTGATCCAATTCGATTGTGTCTGTAGAATAAATTCAATTTAATCACTTTCTTCGTTGCCTCTATTAAACCTGTGAATTGTGGTCGGCCACACCACCAAATTCGGTGGGGATTGAATATATATATAATGCAGAATTCACAATATTGGTACATCAAGTATAAACCTTTATAAAAAAAACAAAGTATCTATTTTACTCTAACATCCCCCCTCAAGCGAAAGGGTAGTGGTCCAATACGTAACATAGGACGAAAGTATTTAAACTGTGATCGTGAAAGGCTTTTCGTGAAGATATCAGCCACCTGAATCTTGGTCAGAACAAACTTGGTATAGAGCTTCCCAGAAGACACAAGTTCGTGGATGAAGTGATAATCCAGATCGATGTGTTTTGCCCGTTTATGAGACACATAATTTTGGGACCAGAAAATAGCACTGTGATTATCCGACAATAGCGTTTGGTCGACCCGGAGGCAAAGCATGTAGTTCACGTAATAAATGAGTAATCCAAATAATCTCGGCTGTCGTATTAGCCATAACACGATACTCAGATTCACAGCTCGATCGGGAGACAGTGGGTTGTTTTTTAGCACTCCAAGAGACAAGAATACCTCATAAAAAGATTGAATAGCCATAGGTAGACTGTCTCGTCTCAACACAGTGAGCCCAATCCGCATCCAAATAACCAGGATAGCAGTCTAAGACGGTTTCGGAAAAGTGAGATCAAAGTGAAGAGTGCCTTTGACATATCGTAGGACGCGCTTAACACATTGAAAATGTGTTTGAGTGGGAGCTTGGAGAAACTGACTTACTTGATTCACCACATAGGAGATATCCGGTCGAGTAATAGTTAAGTATTGAAGGGCACTGACAAGAGAACGGTATATGGTGATATCATTAAATGGAGTACCGGTGGAAAGAAATATTTCATGTAGAGCCAATAGAGTAGAAACCGGTTTTGATTCAAGTAGAGCAACACGTTCAAGAATGTCATGCGCATATTTAGACTGACTTAAGAATAAGCCATTATCTTTATGAGTGACCTCAAGACCTAGAAAATAATTCAGATCACCTAGATCTTTAATGGCAAATTCCTAATTAAAAAAGCCGAATAAAAGGGGTAATAACATGTTCCTGATTACCGGTGATAATAAGGTCATCAACATAGATAAGCAGGTACATCACGGATAAGGATCAGCTCTACTACATGTGAAACCATCACGGATAAGGAAAGCGCTTAAGTGTTGAAACCAAGCCCTTGGTGCCTGTTTGAGTCCATATAGCGCCTTTTTGAGCTGACAAACATGATAAGGGAACCTTGAATCAACAAAAACAGGGGGTTGCTCCATATAAACCGTCTCGCTAAGGTGCCCATGTAAGAAGGCATTTTTGATGATTAAAGACAGCCAAGGATGAAACAATATGCATAGTGGAGGCCTTGACAACAAGACTAAAAGTGCGTGAGTAATCCGGTCCTGGTACCTGAGTGAAGCCCTAAGCAACTAACCGAGCTTTGAGTCGTTCAACAGTTCCATCGGAGTTGTATTTAGTACGAAAAACCCACTTAGAACCAACAGCATTTGCAAGTTGGGGCCTAGGTACCAAAGACTATGTGTCATTCTGTTGAAGAGCTTTCATTTCGTCATGAATGATAATCATCAATTGTGGATTTTTGGCTGCCGTTTTCAAACCTTTAGGATCATGAGATGCGAACAAAGCAAAACCTAATGGATTTGTGTCAAGAAAAGCAAGATCAGCCTTATGTTTTGGTTTAAAAATACCCACTTTAGCCCTGGTTGTCATGAAGTGTGTTGATGTAGTCTATTGAGGTGGCAAATGATTTTCAACACAGGCAGCGGTATTATGCAATGAAGAGGGATTGGATTCATGGGCCTCTTACGCTGATTGGGCGGGTTGGCGCTGGAGGATGGGATTCAGATTGAGGTGGGCCTGATTGAGCGTTTGGAGTAGTAGGCAGCCCAAGAGAATTATTCAATGACATTGTATGGTCTGATGAAACATGGCAACCCACCTCTGATGATGAAGCACAAGAAGAACAGTTAGTAGAAAAAGTGGAATTAACCTTGGGTTCCATGTTAACTCTTTCTTGATTTAATTGATGTAAGTCTTCTGAGGTGCTAACCGAATCCTCATGAAAAGTGGTAAAAAAAGAATAATGCATTTAAGTCTGGTGAAGATGTAGCCCCCGCAAAAGGAAAAGTTTGCTCATCAAAATGGGCAAGATAAGTAATGTAAATGAGAGACGATATGGGGTCTAAACAACGATAGCCCTTATAATGATAAGACTCCGCGATGATAATTTATTTTTAGCATAATCTCTGAGATAGGGAAACACTTGACATCCGAAGACACGAAAATTACTATAGTTGGGGACCCGAGAATATAAAAGCTCAAAGGGAGTCTTGCCATTCACAACTTGAGTTGGTAATCTGTTTATAATGTAAAGTGCCAAGGTAAAGGCATCAACCCAATAATTTGCAGTAACATGAGAATAAAAGAGCCATGATATCCCGGTTTCAACAAGATGTCGATGTTTCCTTCCGGCTCGTCCATTTTGTTGAGGTGTATACACACAAGAAAGCCAATGGAAAGTCCCATATTCTTCAAATATTTTCTTAGCAGTATGGTTAACGAATTCCATGCTGCCATCATTTTGGTAGATTTTTACTTCTCTTGAAAACTGAGTTTGAACAAACTTCAAGAAAACTGTTAAAACCGAAGAAAATGCCGATTTTGCTTTAAGAGGACAAAAGCAAGTGAAATGAGAGTAATCATTAAAAACATCACATAATAGAGATAATTATCCATAGGCGTAACAGGTGCAGGTCCTCATAAGTCACCATGAATAAAATCTAAAGGAGAAGAAGCACGTTTATTATTCAATTGAAATGGTAAACGTTGTCCCTTAGACAATTGACAAGAAGAGAAAATAATTGGTTTTGGCAAAACAAATGTAACAGACAAACATCCTAATTTATTTAAAAAAGAAATTGTATCAGAGGCAACATGCCCTAAATGATTATGCCAAGTTTCAAAAGAGGTATTAGTAGATGAAACCGCCACGAATGCTTGATGCCCATCAGGTAGCACATAAAGACCATTCTCACATTTGCCCTGGGCCAATACTCGTCTCGTTTTTTCTGTCCTGAATAGTAATGTAGGATTGAGAAAACAAACAAAACATCAACTGGATTATCCATTGTGAGTTTACTAATAGATAACAAATTCTTGGTTAAATGTCGTACAACCAAGATATCATGTAGTGTTATATGATTAGAAAGTTGAGAAATATTTAGAGTGTTACCATTTCTAAATGTCACTTGAGCCTTACCCACATAAGGAGAAGCATGGTGAAGATTGTCTGTAGAAGTAGTCATATGGGTCGTGGCTCCCGAATCAGCATGCCAATCCGAAGTGGAGTTAGTAACGTGACATTGAGCAAGAAACACATGAGCAAGATTAGTGTCAATAGGCACTGCTTGAGTGGCATTGGAGGCAAGATTGGGGTATTGATTGGCATATGTGGCAAGATTGGGGCATCAATTGGCATAGTGGCCATCCTTTCTACATAGTTGACAATGTGGGGGTTGACGACCCCTGCCATATCCACCCACACGTCTCGAGAAAGAAGACCGACCTCTACCGCGTGGAGAATTGTTAGGCCGAGAACGAACAACTGCAAAGGTAGCCGGTGGAGCTTGAAGCGAGCCATGTAAGGACTTAAGAAACAGTTCGTGACTTTCTGCTTGAGAAAGTACGTCACGAAAGACATGCACAAGTTTGGAAGCTCGAATGGCGGTGGAAAAAGTTTCAAAAGTTGGTCCAAGGCCACAATCAGAAACAAGAGAAGTACCTTTAGTCAACTAACGATGTTTATCACGTAAACTCTGAGCAAGTTCCATAGAAATTGCTATAGGCAGTTTGAAGAGCCATCCTGATTTGCATAGACGTGGAGAGGCCCAGAATCTCTGAAACAGCCTCTTCAGAGAGGGACGAGTGAAGCAGGAGAATAGCTCTTTGATTAGCATCGACCCATGATGAGTAAGTAGGCAGGGTTAGCGACCTGTTTGTCTTCAACAGTAATGGTACACAATGGTGGAGGAGCAGAGCCATCAACATGGGCCATTAACGTTTGGTATGATTAGAGAGGTACCATTTGAGGATTTTTGTCTAAAATGGTGTAATTTCACCATTTTGTTTCACAAATGGTGTCAAAATGAATGGGTTAACACAAATGGTGTTTCCCCACTTGTGAACCACGGTTTGTGTGTTTCCTCAATGAAACCGTGGTTACCAACCACAGTTTGAGTTAATATTGGGTTCATAACCACGGGTTGACTTAATTATAACTTCCTAACCACGGTTTTGTTTTATTTACCACTTTTACAACCTACACAGCAACAACTACAATGATTATACAAACATCTGACTACCATACATTATCATAAACAACAAACATGCCACTATTACATGCAAAATATTTATTTTTTTATATTGTAAGGGTTTGACTGAAATATTGTTAATCAAACCGTGCTTGTGGACTATTGTTAATCAAACCGTGCTTGTGGACTTGTGTATGAGCCAAACTTTGTGTGGTAACCACGGTTTCATTCAAACCGTGGTTGGGAACGTGGGAAATAACACTAAAACGTGGTTGTGAAACAAGAGTTGAGTCAATCCGTGGTTGGTAACCACGGTTTCATTAAAGAAATCACCAATCCCACCAAACCGTGGTTGTGAAGTGGGGGTACACCACAAACCTTGGTTGTGAAGTGGGGAAACACCATTTGTGTTAACCCATTCATTTTGACACAATTTGTGAAACAAAATGGTAAAATGACACCATTTCAGATCATGTGAAGAACCGTAGTAAGAGGGAGAGTACCGTCGATTGATTGAGAAGAAGAAGCCATCGGAAAAGAAACAATAATCGAGAAAATAGGGCAGTAGCGGCTAGGGATCGGTAAGAAGAAGGGAGGGAGGAAAGTTCAAAAGGCTAAAGGTTCTTCAAGTTGTGAAAACTCCTCCAAGTTGTGAAAACATAGAAAACTCTTTAAAAACGGATTTTTACAAGGTTTTTTTTTTAGAAAAACTTTTATATGTAATTTCAAAACTTTTTATAAAAAAAATCAAAAAAGCGCCAACCAAATGTTTTTATAAAAACTATTTTTTTAAAATATTGCCTAGTTGTTTTACATATGTAATTTTACATATGTAACATGTTGTATTATTTAAGTAACACGATTTTTTTACACAAAAAAGGAGATTTTTGTCCATTTTAAAAAAAAATCGCTCGAAGTTTTTTGTATTTTTTTCTTACGAAAATCTTATAAAAGTTGCTTATAATGATTTCTAATTAAAAAAACATGTAAAAACATGTTTTTTAAGAAGTTTTCAATATTTTTACAACTCAAGTGGGTTTTCAAAATATCTCATATATATATATATATATATATATATATATATATATATATAATACAGAATTTACAATATTGGTACATCAAGTATAAACCTTTACAAAACATATACAAAGTATCTATTTTACTCTAACAAACCAATTATCGTCTTCTTCTTTATTTGATCATAAAGAAGCACTTTCAGTTTATAATCCAATCACTGCTCCTATGTTAATAGCTCCTATTCTAATTTCAAAATTGATTTCGAATTCAATCAATTGATTCAACTGGCTAATGCTCTGATCGATGATTATAAACAGATGCTTCCCTCAAAAGGTTTGTTCTTCTTAACTAAATTTCTCATTACCACTTAATACATATTTAAACTCCATATTCTTGATTTGCAGATGCTAAGCGATTGATTGGAAAGAGATTTAGTGATGTAACAGTGCAGAATGATATGAAGTTATGGCCTTTCAAGGTCATAAACGGGACTAGTGACATTCCCAAGATTGTAGTTACATACAAGGGTGAGCAGAAGCTATTTACAGCAGAAGAAATTTCATCCATGATACTTACGAAAATGAAAGATGTTGCTGAGGCATTCCTCAGTAAAATTGTAGAAGATGTTGTTATCAAGGTGCGTGCATATTTTAATGATTCACAACGCTAAGCAACAAAGGATGCTGGATATGTTGCTGGACTTAATGTTTTGCAAATAATTAATGAACCCACAGCAGCTGCAATGGCGTATGGACTAGACATGACAAATGATATAACTTGTGAAACGAATGTGCTGATTTTTTATTTGGGTGGTGATACTTTTGACGTATCTATTGTCAGCATTGATGGGGACGGGAAGATACAAGTGAAGGCAGTAGCCGGGGACAGTCATTTGGGTGGTCAAGACTTTGATAACGAAATGTTGGATTATTTCATTAATGAATTTAATCAAAAGCATGGGATTAACATCAAAGCGAATATTAAAGCAATACGGAAGTTGAGGGTAGCTTGTGAAAAATCAAAACGAGCTCTTTCATCAACTATTGAGACTACCATCTAAATTGATGGTTTGCACCAGGGTATTGACTTTTCTACAAGAATTACCCGTGCAAAGTTTGAGAATCTTAATGCAGACTTGTTTAATAAGTACATAGAAACGGTAAAGAGTTGTTTGAGTGATGCAAAGATGGATAAAAGAAATGTAGATGAAGTAGTACTTGTTGGTGGTTCCACTAGGATACCTAAGGTACAAGAATTGTTGCAAGAGTTCTTTAATGGTAAAGAGCTTTCTAAGAGGATCCATGCTGATGAGGCAGTTGCATATGGTGCATCAATTCTTGCTGCAAAGTTACGTGGTGACATGAGCGAAAGAGTTAAGAACATGGTGTTTTTGGATATCACTCCTTTGTCACATGGTATGGAGCTGTTTGATTATACTATGTGTGTTTTGATTCCACGAAACACTACAATCCAACAAAGAAAGAGGACATTTTTTTACTTACAAGGACAACCAAAGTGTTTCAGATTTTCCGGTATATCAGGGTGACAGAGCTAGGGCTAAAGATAATAATTGGTTGGGGACATTTAGTGTTGCTGTCCCTCTTGCACCAAGAGGTCAATCAAAAGTAAATGTAGTATTTCAAATTGATGTAAATGGTATATTGAGTTGCTCAGGAGAGGAACTAACCACGGGTTTGAAAAAGAAAATGACAGTCACTAATAACAAGGGAAGGCTTTCGAAGCAAGAGATTGATAAGATGCTGAAAAATATAGACTTGATGACGAAGAGTACAAGAAGAAGATTACTGCTCGCAATGCTTTAGAGGAATACATTTATGACGTGGAAAATAAAATAAAGACCATACGCAAAGCCTCTAACAAAAAAATTTGAACGAAAGATATGAAGAAGATTGAAAAAGCAATAAAGGATGCAAGTCAATGCCTTGATATCCGTCAGCTTGCAAATGTTAATGAGTACGAGAAGACCTTAAATCAACTGGAAACACACTGTGTTTCTATCATTTCTCAAATTGAGTGATTAAGATTTGTTTGTACTAGAATATAATGGAGTGGCCGGGATTTTACTATGTTTTATGTTTGTTTATTTTTGTCTTAGAATATGAGCTTCATTGTTGTGGCTAAACTTTAACTATAAATTTTGTGCTAGTGGTGACATGTTATTATTTAACTACCAAAATTTACTTCATCTTTGAGCACTCAGATTTAATTTGATGAATGACATGTTATTATTTAACTACCAAAATATGTCAAGTTTGTTTAGTTCTTGTATTGTTCTATATAAGTCGTCGTTACAATTTTGGTGTCATGAGTTCAATGGATTTGTTGACATCTTATTGGTAAACGGAAAAAAAGGTATATTCTTCAACATACTTGCATTTATGATTTTTAAGTATTCCTTTTAGGTGTTAGTATTAGAAAACACAATAATCATATTATAATCTAGTTTTTGGGAAAAGAAATTGGGTTATATACATTTTCACGCGCTCTGAAGAAGAAATAGAACCAGGCTTTTTTTTCCAAATAGGACTGTATTACAGAATAAAGGATGGTCTCGACCACAAAAGCTCATAAACAGTCAATTTGCAACCATCAGTCCACCACTAATGTTCTCCCAAAAGTCATTGGTGGTTGTATATTTTAGAGCCTATAAATCAAAAGCAGAAAAACATATCACATCTAAATGTTGAGACTAAAGCAACACTTGTTGAGAAGGAATAATGGAATATACAGAAATAACACAAACACCTCAAGTCACACTTAATAAAGAGGTTTCCCCATACCAAATTCTTGAGCAAAGAAATATTTGAAAGTCTGACAAACACCTCAAGTCACACTTCACAAACCTTGAAACGAAACAACCATACAATCCTAAAATATGTTTCTAACTTACAAATATACATACTTGACCCTTTATCTTTTACAAATACATATAGGACTCCAAACTTAAACTTTCTAATATTACACTAAGACCCCTATACTTAATATTTAGTTTAAATCTTCATCACAAACGAGATGGGATTGTTGCTCCTTATCTATCTCTTTCCAATTGGTTCACTTGTTTGCAAAGTGACCGAATGCACCACATTCATAACACCAGAACTCGCTTTTGTTTCAATTGCGCCGAACCTCTTGCACATCCACTTTCTCCTCTGTCAAAGCCTCTATCGTATCCTCTGCCACAGCCTTGATTACTTGAACTTGCTATCAGAAGTTGAGATGGGATTCTTGCTCCTTATCTATCTCTTTCCAATTGGTTCACTTGTTTGCAAAGTGACCGAATGCACCACATTCATAACACCAGAACTCGCTTTTGTTTCTGTTGCCCCGAACCTCTTGCACATCCACTTTCTCCTCTGTCAAAGCCTCTACCATGTCCTCTGTCACAGCCTTGATTACTTGAACTTGCTATCAGAAGTTTATTTTCATAATTTTCTTCCGATTCATCTTGACGTTTGAGGCGTTCCTCAAATACTATTATTCTTCCTACTGCTTCCTCAAAAGACATTGTGTCAAGTTCTGAATACTACTCCATCGTTGCCACAATCTTTAGGAACTTTTTTCATAATAAGTTAAGTAACTTTCCTACAATAGCCATATCTTACATATTAGGCCTGAGGCTTTTAAACTTTGTTCTTATGATTCCCAATTTGCCTACAAAGTCACTTGCTGTTTCGATGGGTTTCATTCTCAAAATCTCTAATTCGCTCCTTAAGATTTGTAGACATGCTTTATGAACCAGATCTGCTCCTAGATATCGAACCTTGATTGAGTCCCATGCTTCTTTTGCATTTGAATATTGTGCAACTTGCATCAAAACATCTTGTGGCAATGTTTGAAATATCGTTGCTTTGTAGTATGTATTTTCTTTTCATCTACTTCTTCTTTAGCGCCAACTGTCTCCCAAAGGCCATAAGCATTCAAGATTGTTTCTATCAACATTGCCCACGTAGTGTACTTTGTTTCAGTCAATTTTGGGCATTGAAGTGATATGTTCCCTTGCTCGCTAGTTGGTGCCGACGTACTTCCTTATTTCTTGTCTTCCTTACCTATCATGTTTTCTTACGGATTAACATGCTTTGTTCTTGCTTGAATTCTTGCAAATTCTTTCTTGCTGTAACTCGAAAACGAGGTTCTTGTTCTTGCTATAACCCAAACCGGGTTTCTTGCTTTTGCTTGCTGTTCAAAAGCAAAATGGTTTTTGATTTCTTGCTCTTCCTTCTGATCGGATGATAATTTTCTAGCACTTGCTTCTGATCGGATGATCAATTCTTGCTCTTGGTTTTGATTGAATGATTAGTTTTTTACTCTTACTTCTTTCTTACTTTAACCAGAATTGGTCTTTCTTGCTTGATTTGACTGGAAATAGTCTTTCTTGCTATTTAGAACACTATGGTTTATCTTACTTGCTATTTGAATGACCATATTTCGGATCTTGCTACTTATTGTACGAACCACGCGTGTTAGATTTCCTTCTTGCTAAATGAACCACACAGGTTCAGTTTCTTTCTTGCTATGTGAACCACATGGATTCTATCTTACTAGTTTCTAATCTACTTTGTCGATTGATTCGTTGTTTTTGTTTTTTGAAAAAATTAGGTTTCAAAGTGATTCAAATCCGTTTTTCAAAGATTGATTCAAATCAATTTTTCAAATATTTATTCAAAATTAGTTTTTTTATTTAATAAACAAGAATAAACGAATTAGAAGGGGGCTAAGTGAAGATTTGAGGTTAAGTTGCACCATGTAGCCCTAATCAGCTGTTTGGCTGAATTCCCTTCTGTTTTGGTTTTTACGATTGCGATCAATGGAGGATTTTGTTTTGGCTTTTACGATTGCGATCAAGGGAGGAGGCAGCAAGGCATTCATTTGAGGACTCTTTCCATCAATTTTTCACGTTACTATCTCAATTCAAACCTTGCTTGAGTTGTATTGCTTGATTAATTCTTATCTCTATGAAACTGAGAGTATGAGGGAGTGTACGGTTTTTGAGCCGGAAGACGTGTGTGCAGTTCCGTATAAAGCTTCAAATGGGGAAGCTTTAATATTTGTTTGGTAGCTATTGTTGAAAGAAAACTCGGCTAAGGGTAGATGAGTATCCCAACTTCCTTCAAAGTCTATCACACATGCCCTAAACATGTCTTACAATGTTTGAATCGTTCGTTCACTTTCTGTAGTTTAAAGTAGAGAGGCTCTTACGCTTTGTTTGAAATAGAGGAGCCTACTAAACTTAGCTTTATGCTTGTTCGCATGGCCATTTGTGGCTAAACCCTTTGTATTGCTTGGATGAAGATAAGGTTTGGTGTATGTTAATGTTTAACTTATTAGTGTAATGGTATGTTTATGTTCTTTAATCATTCTCTCGTAAAACCATCTTCATGATGGACATTTTATCTTTATCTAAATTAGTCTTTAAACGTGTGAGTGTTCTTGATTTTAAAGTGTAAAACCGTAAAACCTTTTTAATCAAACTTCTCCTGAAACTTGTACGTCTTTATACAAGAGGATTTGGAGAAGCCAACACTTTGTTAATATTGATAGAAATCGTACGTCTTTAGACGAACTTTGTCATGAAACCAAAGGTTTGTGAACTCATGTTGGGAACGATACGTCCCTATACATGGTCTCATTGTTGCACCGCATCCCGGTGAACAAAGTCTAATCACTCTTTTAATTAAAATAAAGGTATTTAAGTTTGATGTCTTAAACCAACTTGAAGGTAGATCTTAAGCATACGAATGTACGGATCAATTAAAGAGTTGAGGGTAATGATGTCCCTGAGTGAGTGTCTTATTATTTTATTTTTAAATAACATAATTTGTCATCCAAATGTTTTCAGAATGAGGCTCTAGCGGTGTACCGTTTACACATTTGTATTAGTCATAGCATTAGATTAGTTAACATAACATTATCATATGACAAGCGGATTTGAAGCCCAAAACAATACCCGTTGTGATCTGAGTAGTCTTGAGATATTTACATTTCTGCTATTTGTAATCCCCAGGAAAATTCCAACCTCTATTTTATCTATTCTGGCTCTTGTAATTTCATTAGTGTAAGATTTGCACTTATGAAATAATCTTATATATCCACTACAATTCATGAGTGTGGATACATATATATATTGAGTGCAATTATTTTAAATTCAAGAGTAATAAATATTTATATAAGGATTTATATAATTGTTATTATTCTATGAAATAAATATATATTCTAATTTATTTATAAACCTATAAATATATATTTTATAAATATATACATTTACAAAATTCAAATTATAAAATCTAAAAAAAATAGGGTTTATATTGTCTTAATAAAAAAATAAAATTTATATCATTTAATAAATTACATTTTTATATTGATAACATTTAATTATAACATTTGCATTTATTAGGTTTTATGAAAACTTATAAAAATTTAATGATTTTATGTCTTATAAAAGTTCAGGGTCCGACTTGTAATTCCCGAAACGTTAATTCCAGCTAAAGACTAAAGTTTGTGCATGGAATGTTAACTAACGAAACCCCGAGGACCTGCTATGCCAATTCCCAAACCCCCCAAACCCGCAGTTGACTTTAGAAAGTCAAAGGGGCGCATTTTTTTTCTCCATCGAATTCGATCCCAAACACCCAAATTCGTTTGCGTAACTATAATCAATCAACGTGTAATCGATCATATGACTGTTCTAATCATCTATAACGGATCAATTAAATCAAAAATCAATGAATTTGAGTCCAAACGACTAATAACCGTCCCTAATCAAACTCAACATCAATTCTATCATTAAACGTAAAATTTGCCTATAAAACTTGTTCCCTCACCATCGCGACACTCATTACGAACTCCCTAATCATTCGTACATCCCGCATTTCATCTCATCTACCCTGACATCGTCGAAGCTCAAGAAATCATCGAAGCCATCCCCCGTCGTTCTCCGTCGATCCATAACCAACTCAGGTAAATTTTATATCGACCGACTCGTTTTGATCCGGGGAGCAAAAGCCCCATAATTTCGTTTGCAATCGTTGAGCTATCGGGCCTGTTAAGGGAGCTAGGGTTATAGGGAACGAGATGAGAAGGGCTTGTGTGTTAAAACAAACTCACATCAGTTAATGAGCAAGGCATGTGCCCAGGCTCACCGGTTAAAGCGCGTGTCACATAGGGATGAGATCGCAGGTTCGAGTCCAGCCCCGCACTTCATTTTCCCTTTATATTATGCACCCAGAACCCGGATCCACTACCCCTCTTATTTAAAACATTCAAATCAACCTTATAACCACTATCGGACCTCTAGTCCAGTGGCTCGTTCTCTTGGCCCATAGCGAACCGACCCTGATTCGAGTCCCGTTGTCTGTTCTATTTTTTTAATTCGTTTTTAAAGATTATTTTTGACCCAAACTTCTTTATAAAAAATATTTTATAAAATCCCCGGGGCTTAGGAATATTTTATGAACCAAACTATTAACTTGTCAATTATAAACAACCATCCTAGAGATTAAAACTTAATAATTTCTAATTACAAACTCGCCTAAATATTAATTTTAAACCTCTATGTGATACAAGGTATCTTGTTATCTCATAATTCTATTTAGTAACTAATTTAATTATTAAATTAAACGATTTATCAACCTAATTGTTAAATTAATTAGAACACTCCATCTTAAAATAAAATTTATATAATCCAAATATCTACTTATTAAATATTATATCTTCATTTCTAAACAAATTAATTATTTCCATGTATATATCTATACTATATAATAAATAAAGGTTTTTGTATGCCACGTGTCGCACCATATTCAATCTCATAGTTCTTTTCATGCCTCTCTCTCCTATTAAATGTACCTATATCTTTTACTAAATTACTAATTATACTAATAAAACACATTTATTTTAAATTATCCTTTATTATAAAAACTTTGAAACCAAATTATGTAATTTTTATTTTCAATCAAATAATAAATGAAAGTCAAATTACATTAAATAGTAATTGACGTATTTTCGAAACCCAATTACATATTATTTTTTACATATTTTGAATTTTTTTCTATCATTAATATATGTATAATAATACATTTTTACACCTGTAAAAAACATAAATAAAATTTGAGAAATTTATGTATTGATATTTTTCAACTCGTGTGTATTACACGGGGTCTAAGCTAGTATATATATATATACACACGTATTCAATTTCTTATCACCAAGAATACTATTTACAACAAACAAGTGCTCACTCATCCAACCAAGTCAAATTTCTTTATACATTAGTCCCTTGAGTATACCATGGATACATACATACTACTCAATCATAGGTTAACCTTGTAGTTAGTTAATCACGTGTGCAAACAACTAATCGTGTGATCTTCAAGCTACTAATTTCAAGTGAGTTACATAGCCCCCTTTCTCTTTACTAATGTTTATAAATACTCGGGGTGCCAGAATTCAATACCATTCGTTCTCATGCTATTTACTATGTGCTTTATGTCTTAAACTACTTGGCGACCATACGTGTGTTCAATTTTAGTACAATCATTAACTTGCTACCCAAGCCTAAGGCAGTACCTTTTATGATCATTTATATGGGAAACCGATACCAGTTAACACAGACCTTGGCGGGTTTTGTGTGTACCGTATTACTATTTTTCCAAAACTCAATCAGTTGGATTGTGCTTACCAGTTTTCCATTTACTACGACTTGATTTTACACTTGGAACCTTGTATGTTTTCACATTTATGCCTTAGTTATGCTTTGAACATATTGAATTTCAAATATTTTTTACTTAACTTTTGTTGGTGTCAAAACTTATGTAACTCACCAACTACTTTTAGTTAACTTTTACTCACATGTTTCAGGTGCACCTGTTTGAGGACACTACTTGCTCACCTAGGACTTGGACCTAGTTTAATTTAATTTATGTTATGTCTCGAACGTTTCACTTTCTATTTCCTTTGTAACGGATGCTTTTAAATTGATGAATAAATATTGTCATTTAATAATAGATGATCATGTGCTTATGAACAACCGCGTCAGCCCCGCCGTATAATCGGTTAAACGATATTTACTATTATGTTATTTACATTATTGTTACACACTTCACGCACATTTTACATTTTATGTTATTTACTTTACCGTCATTTACTTTTCTATCATGCACCTTCCTTCTTCATAAGCATACAACAGCCATTCTCTAATTAAACCGGTTAAATGATAATAAATGTTGAGTATTGGAACTCTACTGTGTCCATTGGTTCGATAGTTGGTTTTTTACCTAAACTATATTATGTTGTGATTGGTACACTTGCCTATTTTGTGTGTTTTAAGTTTGAGTATTTATCATTTTATAAATTTAAAACTTGATCTCATGAAACCTTTTCCAAATATATTTATATATATATATATATATATATATATATATATATATATATATATATACGTATATATTTATACACTAAGCACATCTCATTAAGTTTTTAGCGCAGTTGCCGAGGACACGATGATTTCAAGAAAGATTCGAGTTATTGGATTAGACTTTTTAACCTTAACATTTTTTATGGTGTTCCTATTTGTTTTGATTGTTCTTTACTACAACTTTCATGAATTACAAGTACGAGAGTCGTTATGGAGGATACTGATGTGTGTTTATAGTGTAGTTGTAAAAATATACATATAAATATGTCCCTGATAATGGCTTCATAAACTTCATGTCAAATACGAGAGATATAATATATATTCTTAATGTTCAGTTTAGAATTACACAAAATTAGGTTTTAAATTTATAAATTAAAATGATAATTACTACAACTAAATACATACACAATAGATAAGTGAACCTATCGGATCGTAGTATAGTCTGGGTAAGAACCAAGTATCGAACCATGGACACGAATTTCTTAGTCAACCCTCGCTATTGTCCTACTAGGATAATAAGTTGGAAAAATGAGTTTTGTTTAAAAGAAAATGAAAAAGGAAAGTAATTAGGAATGCCATCTCATTCAAGGTATTAGCCCGGTTGTTCTCGCTTTTTAATTGATGTTATATTTTAATAAGTTTGGTCATAGTTACTAGTACTAACCCTTTCGATAGAGAGTTAGTATTTCGTAACGGAATAGTGGATACGATCGGCCAACTGTTCCTAATAATTCTCGGGATCCTAACGGGGTATCAAGTCCGTCGGCTGTCACGTGATTTATTATTCAGACTAAGATTATCCATTAGACTTATGTAGACCATGTCGTGTAACTTCTTTCGGAAAGTCGAAATGCGCATGTAATAACCCGAATTTTTGAATATTTAAATAAAAAATTTTATTTTCCGAAATATATTAAATATAGAAATTCATTGGAATTAAAATAGAATTTTAAATTTAGCAATTATTTGTTTCAGTTTTCTGTAAGAGTTTCAATTCCAAATTGAAAGAATTAATTTCTCATTATTTCCCATTTAGTAGACCAATTGATGGTATAGCAATCCTTTGGCCACGATCATCGATTTATTCTTAACTGTTAGGTAGTGTTTGGTATATATGAATGAAGAGTGGAATGGAATAATCATTACGTTGGAATGAAACAACACATGTTTGGTATCACATAGGACTGGAATTTACGATTACATAAGAAATGTAATTTTTCCATTTTTAATGATTTTCATTCTTTGGGGATAAGTGTTTTTTTTCATTCCTTCAAGGAATGAAATTATTTTGTTTAATTAATAACCGAACCATGACCCGACCCATGACTAGAACCATGACCCAACCCATGAGCCTAACCAAGGACTGACACATGACTTGAACCATTACCCGTCCCGTGACCCGATCCATGACCCTAACCAAGGACCGACCCATGACTCGACCCGTGACCTGATCCATGACCCGACCCATGCCCGTACCCATGACATGAACCATGACCCATCCCAAGGCCCGAACCATGCCCCAAACCATGACCCAACCCATGACCCTAACCAAGGACCGACCCATGACTCAAACCATAACCCGGCCTTGAACCGACCCATGTCCCGAACAATGGACCAACCATGACCTGACCCATGACTCGACCCCTGCCCGTACCCATGACATGAACCATGACCCGTCCCAAGGCACGAACCATGCCTCGAACCATCACCCGTGTCGTGACCCGACCCATGACCCAACCTATGCCCTGACCTATGACCCCAACCACGACACGTCCCATGACCCGTCCTATGACCCGACTCATAGTATAAATTTATTAATTACAAATATTTTATTTTTTATAAAATGTTTTCCTGTCTACTAAACAACACGAAGTAATTATTTATGTCATTACTACATGGTAACCAAACATGACAAGAGAATGGTAATGGTCCATTTCTTTCCCTTGTCTATTACATTCCTTTGTTCATTCCATTACCTCATACCAAACAGACCCTTAGTCTCTAAAATCACACTTCGCTCGATAATACTTCCCTTCACTCGAAATCGGCCCCCCCTTGTCTATTTTACCGCCGCCACCTTGGAACTTAGGCCACACTGCCGGCTTCGATTCAACCCCAGTTTTCAGGCTTCTGTAACGTTTATTTCACGAGCTTAGGAAATTCAACGGATACTCGAACAATGTATGTGTACGGATTGGATTTTCATTACACCGTAATCGGGAATCCAAATTCGTTATTTAATTGTTTTGTGAATTATATGTTATTATTATAAATAGATATATTAGCAAGTACCCATATTGATGCATTGAATGACTAATTGCGACGCACCGAAAGGTGATTCGTTGAACAACGGCATATGACGCACTGAACTACTGAACGTGTTATATGACTTACCGAATGTGAACTACTGAATGTGATGCACTGAACTACTGAATGTGACTCACCGAATGTGTTTAATGAATGTGTATGTATATATATATATATTGTTTGATAAATATTTTAAGTCATTGCATTTTGCATAGTTATTGTCCCAATGAGTAAAGCCAAGTTTACCTAGGCGTACATTTTCCCTGTTATGTACGTTATGTTATAGGGTTATCCGGGAAGACTTGGAGAAAAGGGCGACAAATTAAAGACAAGAGTTTTTTTTTATAGAAATTGTAAAGTTTTGTTCTATTTTTCAAATGTAATAAAGCGTTTTTATTAATAGATTGATGTGTTAAATTCTGATTACTGTGTAAGTGACACGTCAGCCCTAGATTCGGATTAGGCTGTTACGGTTTTGGTAACAGAGCTCGGGCTCTTTTCTGTCGAAAACTTTTTTTTTTATAAAAACCTGAGGAGTAAATGGGTAAAACATGGATCGAGATCTCTCTCCAATCCAACTTGTGTACATCCCACATTTGACGAGCAACAATCTCTCAACATTTATAAAGTAGTTAAAACAACAAGCTTTCAACATTTATAAAGTAAAACGATTTGATTTTATCAAGTTCATATAATTGTCAAAGTTTAGTGAACACAAAATAGTCAATGGTTCTAAATTTAAGTTTCGAAATTCATAAACTTGTAAACGTTATTAAAACCGCTTAAACTATCAATTTTCTGGTTGAATATCTGAAAATGATTTCTCAAATGTAGCCTACTACTTCTATTGGCTCGCGTGTTTTGAAGATGCTTGAGATGGATGAAGAATATCAGGGAAATGCTGAGTATGTAACTAGCTTTTTGCCAATTACCCGAATCTCATAACCATCTGGATTTATGTTAATTAGAAGATTTTAAATTTTACAGGCAACTAGGAAGATTACTCGATGGAACTTGTAGAGAGCATGAGGCCTTTCAGGGCTCTTTTAAATGTTGGTTTTATCAGAGCAACCACTTTGGCAGTCGTGTGTTTGGTGCTCTCAATGTATATGGTTCTTTTTAGATTGGGTGATTTGACCCCCTTTTTGACCTTTTTATGTTAATAATCGGTTGATGTGGTGGATGTTTTGGTTCATTTATGCTATACCTCTAACGGGTAAGAAACTACACTTCAAATGGTTACGTGGTTAAACTAATATCAATTTTGACAATTTCACATTCACAGTGTGTATTCGCGGGAGTTTGTATATCTCAGCAAGGCTAAAGTTGTTGATTCGGTTATATTAGTATAGATTTTTTTAGTTATATGTAATTTAAATCATACTCTTTATTTTATTATTAATATTCAACTCGTGTGGTAGACGGGTATCTAACCTAGTCAATGTAGTAAAGCGAAAAAAAAAAACGATTGCTAGCTAGTAATCGAAATCTAGACACTTTCATAGCTTGGTTTAAGTTCTTTTTACTAAAGTATTTTCTAAAAATACATCTCTAAAGATATAAATTATTCACAAAATTATATACTTTTAAAACACAGAAAAAACTTACGAAAAATCAAATAATTAATAATTCTTAAATTAAATAAAGTAATATAATAAAAAAATCTTTTTTTTTCTTATTAAGTAATAATTAATACACTCATTATGAACTCCCTAAACATTCGTACACCCGCATTTCATCTCATCTGCCCTGACGAGCTCAAGAAATCGCCAAAGCCATCGCCCCGTCGTTCTCCGTCGATCCATAACCAACTCAGGTAAATTTTATCTCGACCAACTCGTTTTGATCCAGGGAGAAAAAGCCCCTTAATTTCGTTTGCAATCGTTGAGCTATCGGGCCTGTTAGGGTTACGGGCTGAGGGATTTAGGGAAGGAGATGAGAAGGGCTTGTGTGTTAAAAGAAATTCACATCAGTTAATGAGCAAGGCATGTATCGGTTTATTGGGCCGGCTTTTATTAACATTTCAGCCCATTAAATTACTCCGCGTATCAAAGGAAACCCTAATCCCCAATTCTATATATTCCATCCACCCCCAACCTTTTACCTCACACCGGCGATTATCGATCCATCTTATTTCCTCTGTTTCATTTTCTGATTTCGATTTGTTCTTTTGCTTGAAACCGATTTCATTGCATATTGTTTCTTCTTCAAAATGATTTGATATTTTAAAAGATTTACAGATTTGATCTTAATTTGAAATAAGCAGAGATAGTGTGTATCGGCGCTGTGCTTAATCGGTGCACTTTGATCGAAGAGTTCTCTGCGATAACAATTTGACAGGGTGAAGGTGGGCAGTTGTGTTCCAATTTCTCCATTGGAATCTTCAACAATCATCTTCTCCACATTATCTCCTTTTAAATGTGTTTTTAATTTTAGATCTTCAATATTTGTTTTAACAGTTATTTTTTCCACATTTTATGTGATGAGTTTATTTCATAAAAAAAACGGCTTTGTTGTCTGAATTTCTCTTGTTTTGACCCGTTTAGCCACTGAACAAGATTTTTAATATTATAGCCAAAGATGATAAAGAAATATTAATTTACACTTATTTTCACATTTCTAAAAATATTATACAAGAGCCACTTGATCTGTTAAACTTGGTCGTTCTCTTGCCACTCACTTGATCTGTTGGATTTGTAACTCGTAATATCAGTCTTAGAGTATTTTTTTCGTGAATTTCTAATCGTTGTTACTAATTAAATAAAGTTGCAACCTGAACCGATACATGTGTCTTCTTATTGTGAATAACAGATATTCATACAAAAAGTTCTAAGATATCTAGGCTCACTGGTAAAAGCGCTTGTCACACAGGGATGAGGTCGCGAGTTCGTGTCCAGCCCCGCACCTCATTTTCCTTTTTTTTTATCGCCGAGAACCCGGATCCACTACCTATCTTATTTAAAATATTCAAATCAACCTTAGAACCACTGCCGACCTCTTGTCCAGTGGCTCGTTCTCTTGGCGCATAGCGAACAGATCTTAATTCGTGGCCCGTTGTCTGTTTTATTTTTTCTAAATCGTTCTAAAGATTATTTTTGACCCAAACTTCTTTATAAAAAATATTTTATAAAATCCCCGGGGCTTAGGAATATTTTATAATTTTATTTAGTAACTAATTTAATTATTAAATTAAACGATTTATCAACCTAATTATTAAATTAATTAGAGCATTCCATCTTAAAATAAAATTTATATAATCCAATCACATGTGCAAACAACGAATCGTGTGATCTTCTAGCTACTAATTTCAAGTGAGTTTAATAGCCATCTTTCTCTTTACAAATGTTTATAAATATTCGGGGTGAAACATGTTTACATATTTTACCAGAATTCAATACCATTTGTTCTAATGTTATTTACTATGTATTTTATGTCTTAAACTATTTGTCGACCATACGTGTGTTAATGTTTAGTACAATCATTAGCTTGCTACCTCAAGCTTAAGGCAATACCTTTTATCATCATTTATATGGGAAACCGATACTAGTTAACACAGACCTTGGCGGGTTTTGTATGTACCATATTACTATTTTCCAAAACTCAACGAGTTGAATTGTGTTTACCGGTTTTTCATTTACTACGGCTTGATTTTACACTTGAACCTTCTATGTTTTCACATTTATGCCTTAGTTATACTTTAACATATTGAATTTCAACTTCTTTTTACTTGACTTTTGTTGGTGTCGAAACCTAAGTTACTCACCAGGTACTTGTAGATGACTTTACTCACATGTTTCAGGTGCACCTGTTTGGGGGCACTACTTGCTCACCTAGGACTTGGACCTAGTTTAATTTAATTTATGTTATGTCTCGAACGTTTCACTTTCTATTTCCTTTGTAACGGATGCTTTTAAATTGATAAATAAATATTGTCATTTAATAATAGATGATCATGTGTTTATGAACAACCGCGTCAGCCCCGGCGTATAATCCGCCGCCGCCGGGTGTGACACTATTCTGTTATTTACATTATTGTTACACACTTCACGCACATTTTATATTTTATGTTATTTACTTTACCGTCATTTATTTTTCTGTCATTCACCTTCCTTCTTCACAAGCATACAACAGTCACTCACTAATTAAACCTGTTAAACGATAACAAATGTTGAGTATTGGAACTCGACTGTGTCCATTGGTTCGATACTTGGTTTTTTATCTAAACTATATTATGTTGCGATAGTTATACTTGCCTATTGTGTGTTTTAAGTTTGACTATTTATCATTTTATAAATTTAAAACTTAATCTCATGAAACCTTTTCGAAATATATATTTATATATGTATACACCTATATATTTATACACTAAGCACAACTCATTAAGTTTTTGGCGCCGTTGCCGGGGACACGGTGATTTCAATAAAAATTCGAGTTAATGGATTAACCTTTTTAACCTTAACATTTTTTTATGGGGTTCCTATTTGTTTTGATTGTTCTTTACTGCAACTTTCATGGATTACAAGTACGAGAGTCGTTATGGAGGATACTGATGTGTGTTTCTAGTGTAGTCGTAAAAACATACATATAAATATGTCCCTGATAATTGCTTCATAAACTTCATGTCAAATACGAGAGATATAATATATAATCTTAATGTTCAGTTTAGAGTTATACAAAATTAGGTTTTAAATTTATAAATTAAAATGATAATTACTTCAACTAAATACATACACAATAGGCAAGTGAACCTATCGCATCGTAGTATAGTCTGGGTAAAAACCAAGTATCGAACCATGGACACGAATTTCTTAGTCAACCCTCGCTATTGTCCGACTAGGATAATAAGTTGGAAAAGGGAGTTTTGTTTAAAAGAAAATGAAAAAGGAAAGTAATTAGGAATGCCATCTCATTCAAGGTGTTAGTCTGGTTGTTATCGTTTTTTAATTAATGTTATATTTTAATAAGTTTGGTCATAGTTACTAGTACTAACCTTTTCGATAGGGAGTTAGTATTTCGTAACGGAATAGTAGATACGGTCGGCCAACTGTTCCTAATAATTCTCGGGATCCTAACGGGGTATCAAGTCCGTCGGCTGTCACGTGATTTATTATAAAGACTAAGATTATCCATTAGACTTACGTAGACCATGTCGTGTAACTTCTTTCGGAAAGTTGAAATGCGCATGTAATAACCCGAATTTTTTTAATATTTAAATTAAAAATTTTATTTTCCCAAATATGTTAAATATAGAAATTCATTGGAATTTAAAGAGAATTTTAAATTTAGCAATTATTTGATTCAGTTTTCTGTAAAAGTTTCAATTCCAAACTGAAAGAATTAATTTCTCATTATTTCCCATTTAGTGGACCAATTGATGGTATAGCAATCCTCTGGCCACGATCACCGATTTATTCCTTACTGTTAGGTAGTGTTTGGTATGTATGAATGGAGGGTGGAATGGAATAATCATTACGTTGGAATGAAACAAAACATGTTTGGTATCATAAAAGAATGGAATGGACGATTACATAAGAAATGTAATTTTTCCATTGTTAATGATTTTCATTCCTTGGGGATATGTGTTTTTTTTTCAATCCTTCAAGGAACGAAATTATTTTGTTTAATTAATAACCGAACCATGACCGGACCCATGACTAGAACCATGACCCAACCCATGACCCTAACCAAGGACTGACACATGACTTGAACCATTACCCGTCCCGTGACCCTAACCAAGGACCGACCCATGACTCGAACCGTGACCTGATCCATGACCCGACCCATGCCCGTACCCATGACATGAACCATGACCCATCCCAAGGCCCGAACCATGCCCCTAACCATGACCCAACCCATGACCCTAACCAGAGATCGACCCAAGACTCGAACCATGACCCCGCCCATGTCCCGAACCATGGACCAACCATGACCCGACCCATGACTCGACCCTTGCCCGTACCCATGACATGAACCATGACCCGTCCCAAGGCACGAACCATGCCTCGAACCATCACTCGTGTCGTGACCCGACCCATGACCCAACCTACGCCCTGACCTATGACCCCAACCACGAATGTGAACTATTGAATGTGATGCACTGAACTACTGAACGTGTTATATAACTTATCGAATGTGAACTATTGAATGTGATGCACTGAACTACTGAATGTGACTCACCGAATGTGTTTAATGAATGTGTATGTATATATATATATTGTTTGATAAATATTTTAAGTCATTGCATTTTGCATAGTTATTGTCCCAATGAGTAAAGCCAAGTTTACCTAGGCGTACATTTTCCCTGTTATGTACGTTAGGTTACAAGGTTATCCGGGAAGACTTGTAGAAAAGGGCGACAGATTAAAGACAAGAGTTTTTTTTATAGAAATTGTAAAGTTTTGTTCTATTTTTCAAATGTAACAAAGCGTTTTTATTAATGGATTGATGTATTAAATTCTGATTACTGTGTAAGTGACACGTCAGCCCTAGATTCGAATTGGGATGTTACAGTTTTGGTATCAGAGCTCGGGCTCTTTTCTGTTGAAAACTTTTTTTTTATAAAAACCTGAGGAGTAATGGGTAAAACATGGATCGAGATCTCTCTCCAATCCAACTTGTGTACATCCCACATTTACCAGGACGAGCAACAATCTCTCAACATTTATAAAGTAGTTAAAACAACAAGCTTTCAACATTTATAAAGTAACTAAAACGATTTGATTTTATCAAGTTCATATAATTGTCAAAGTTTAGTGAACACAAAATAGTCAATGGTTCTAAATTTAAGTTTAGAAATTCATAAACGTGTAAACGTTATTAAAACTGCTTAAACTATCAATTTTCTGGTTGAATGTCTGAAAATGATCTCTCAAATGTAGCCTACTACTTCTATTGGCTCGTCGTGTTTTGAAAATGCTTGAGATAGATGAAGAATATCAGGGAAATGCTGAGTATGTAACTAGCTTTTTGCCAATTACCCGAATCTCATAACCATCTGGATTTATGTTAATTTGAAGATTTTAAATTTTACAGGCAACTAGGAAGATTACTCGATGGAACTTGTAGAGAGCATGAGGCCTTTTAGGGCTCTTTTAAATGTTGGTTTTATCAGAGCAACCACTTTGGTAGTCGTGTGTTTGGTGCTCTCAATGTATATGGTTCTTTTTAGATTTGGTGATTTGACCCCCCTTCTGACCTTTTTATGTTAATAATCAGTTGATGTGGTGGATGTTTTGGTTCATTTATGCTATACCTCTAACGGGTAAGAAACTACACTTCGAATGGTTAGGTGGTTAAACTAATATCAATTTTGGCAATTTTACATTCACAGGGTGTATTAACGGGAGTTTGTATATCTCAGCAAGGCTAAAGTTGTTGATTCGGTTATATTAGTATAGATTTTTTTAGTTATATGTAATTTAAATCATACTCTTTATTTTATTATTAATATTTAACTCGTGTGGTAGACGGGTTCTAACATAGTCAATGTAGTAAAGCGAAAAAAAAAACGATTGCTAGCTAGTAATCCAAATCTAGACACTTTCATCATTGCTTGGTTTAAGTTCTTTTTACTAAAGTATTTTTCTAAAAATACATCTCTAAAGATATAAAATATTCACAAAATTATATACTTTTAAAACACAGAAAAAACTTACGAAAAATCAAATAATTAATAAATCTTAAATTAAATAAAGTAATATAATAAAAAATCTTTTTATTTCTTATTAAGTAATAATTAATATTTATAAGAAGGGTGATTACAATAAAGTGATAGGTAAACGAGCAATAAGCTGTGCCCCAACCTTGTTTTGTATAGCAAATCCGATCCTACTAAAAACAAAGTTTTGGGTTATAGGGGGCGAAAAATTACCATGCATAACCTGTTAAACCCTGTTCAGTAATTCCACAGCCTCCGGGGCTAGGAAACCCAATGTATAAAAAGCAAAAGGGATAAGCACGTGTTGATTATCTAAACAAGTTTTCTCGTGTTTAGCAATTTTCACTGCTTCCGCCTTCAATGAAGCATGGCCCGCAATAAACCCATTGTTCCTGAGTTCCACGAGAGGGGACACTCCTATAAGGTCCACACAAGCGTGTTTCCCCCTACCCACTCAAACACAAGAATATCAGCCGACCGTAGAGTAGACCTTACTTCAAGCGGATCTGTCAAGAAGTTCACGAGGGCCTACTTTTTAACAGAAATTCCTGCCCGCTTAAAAACATCTTGATGCAGGAGCATCGAGCTCTAACCAGACCCGAACCCGTGCCCAATTGTTATCCGTTTGAGTTGGTTGGAAAAACATGATTTCTTTGGAGGAGATAGGAAATCACGATAATATCTTTTATTATTTATTTGAATTTCACTTCTAGTTTTATTGTTTCCTATTTGAATTAAGATCCTACTCTATAAATTGGGATCTAGGGTTTGATGTTAGTTAGTTTTTTATTATTGATTATCGTAAAGAACACATTTGAGGTTTCTTTGAAACATTCGGTTCGATTAAAGCTTTTGATTGAATCATTGTTTTTGAGCCATTTAATTGCTTCCGAAGCTGCATCAGTTGGTATCAGAGCTCTTGGTTTGTCAAATGGCTCGACGTGATAGCAATTACTCTCGTCTCCGTAGAATCGCCGACCGAGGCAACGGTAGAGATAGTCTCGACTCACTTGCTCGTGGTGAAGATCGACGCCCTATTCATAGAACCGTCGGCCGATGCAACGATAGAGTTGATCCCGACCCACGGGATCTTAGGATCATGCGACTCCGACGATGAGTCTGGGATCTCGAATTAGGACACGAGATCAGGCGACTCAAGCAAAGGATCCGAGATCTTGATCCCTCGCCGTCATGGAAGGAAACAGATCTGGAAGAACCCATCGGGGACGAGTTATTCGGTGATGAGGAACATCCTACCAATGGCGAACTCGTTGTGATTATCCTCTCGTGTATGATGAATACTGGGACGAGGAATGGTATTCTTGGGCAACCGGTGGTGTTTTAGGTGAAACCGTTGGAGTTTAACGGGTTGAGGAGGGTTTGACGGATGATGGACCCGATTCGGGCACTGTCATGTGAGACGAAAATGAAGACGAAAAGGAGTCACGACTATATTTTGATGAATTTCTTAGATATGCAAAGGTAGAAAATGGAGGTGATACGATGGTCTCTGGTGGAGCTATGGGGGTCACCGGTGGTGATGAGTTGTTGTCCGCAAGCCACATTAAAATCGCCAATACTAGCGGTGTTTTGAATATTTCTTCAAAAGTCCAAGATTTGGAGAATATTGCGGCTGCCAAAGTTGAGGAAGGAAAAGATTGTATTCCATGTAGTGAGCCTTTATTTCCGAGTTTTCAAAAGGTAGAATCCATTCAAAAGGATAAAAAGATTAAGGTGAATATTCAAAAGGTATTTGGACATGCAAATAATAATGATGGAATAATGGATTGTGGGGTCCTCATGCATGTTCAACAGAATGAGAGACACTTTGTTGGGCCACCTCCGGCTTTGAAAACCTCAAATGGTTGCGAGCCTCCTAATATGCAAAAAAAGACGGCCCAAAAGTGTGTTGGAGTGAAACTGGGGATGAGCCAACTGCTGCTAAGTATGGGTCATCTGGGCATACTAAAGCCCAATTAATGAGGATTCAAACAAAAATTTTAGCTGACCTTGGCGTGCCCAATTGTCAGTTCGATCAAAGTTCCAATATAAATTATGATATGGGCACCAAAATGTGGGCCAATGAATTATTTCAACATGGAGAACATGTGGAGGATGAGGAAACAAGATTGTATTATATTCCTCTTCATATTGATCAAATAGTGAAAAAGAAACGATTTGATGTTTCTTTCGACCCAGGTGGTATAGGTCATGAGCCAAGCGGGACGACCCGTGAAGTTGATTTGTTCAGGCGGTTCGTGGTGATAATGAATAAGGATCGGGCTGATGTTCCTTTCGTTCCAGGTGGTTTTTACAAGACTCGTGATCAAGTCTTTTCCTAAAAGGGGAGTATGATGCAGGAGCATCGAGCTCTAACGAGACCCGAACCCGTGCCCAAATGTTATCCGTTTGAGTTGGTTGGAAAAAGACGATTTCTTTGGAGGAGATAGGAAATCACGATAATATCTTTTATTATTTATTTGAATTTCACTTCTAGTTTTATTTTATTTGTTTGCTATTGGAATTAAGATTCTACTCTATAAATTGGGATCTAGGGTTTGATATTAGTTAGTTTTTAATTATTGATTATCGTAAAGAGCACCTTTGAGGTTTCTTTGAACCATTCGGTTCGATTAAAGATTTTGATTGAATCATTGTTTTTTAGTCATTTAATTGCTTTCAAAACTGCTTCACATCTAAACGGTTTATCATAAAACAAAAAATAAAAACATAATAAAAAGTTAACTTACTTTTTTTTTTGAAAGGCGACTTTCATTTTTAAGTGGCAGTCGCATCTCCGAATCGGAGACCCGTTACCCCTCAACCTGACCACTACGTTGTCTGAACCGGGCCCGCGGGTTCAGAACGAGAGGCTTAGGCTTTCACCGGGAAACCATGAAGCCTGCTGCCACTTGACAGCAGTTGCGCCGCTACACGGGCCAAACCCCGCTAACGTAACGCACTCCGGACTAAAACCCGGTTTGGCTCGAATTCAAACCTGCGTGGACAGGTTGAATATTCATCGCAATTAACCACTGAACACTAATTTCTAAGAGAATAAAAAACAAGTAATTACTATACAACCTGTACTCCTGTCACCTACAAACACTGTTGTTTCTCTCTGATATTTCCATGTCAATACGATAAGTTTTTGACTTTTTTTAAACTGTTGCAGAGTCATAATTCAGTGAATTAAACTGTGCCAAACTGCAGACATATCAAATTGTGTTAGGTTTATAATGGGCTTTATTTGTAAAATAGCCCATTTAACCTAAAATAATGGATAGTTAACTTATCGTCATCTCTGGTTCTTCTTGTTTAACCAGAACCACCGCAGCTCCCTTCGCCGCCGTCTGCCGGGAAAAATATCAGGTCTGCTTTCCTTACTTCTTTTCACTTCACTTACTCCGTCATAAGATAAAACAGAACCTGTAACTCTTGATTAAACTAAAATATTAATTTAGCTCAATCCTTGACAGTTGTTTTCACAATTTAAGACGATGGGGCATTGTTATGCACCTAATTTGAAATAGGTTGACTTCTAATTATCTCTCGTTAGTTATCTGGACTCAAATAAAGCCAAAAATAAAAAGTTCAGACTGAGACTGAGGTTTTGAAACATAAGATTAATTACTTAAAATGTGAAGAATCTCAAGTGATGACAAATCAAATGCAGACTGAATTCGATGATTTTATTCAAGAACATTACTGGCAATTTATAGCCTTACAATCAACGGAAATAAACATCAAAAAAGGAACCGTAACAAAAGAAACGCAACAACCCTAGACCAAGACTTAATCAACTAATACCGGGTAAGCCGGTTGGACTTTGACTACAAACAGCTCTAAGGCCCATTATTGAAAGCTAAAAGATAAATGGACTTAACAAGCATTAGCCGAATAAATTCCTCCCATTAAACAAGAGATCATTAATCTTCTTGTTTAACACACTTCACCCCAATTTTCTGCCTGATTTGATCAAATGTATCCAGCTTCAATGGCTTTGTCATAACATCTGCTAGTTGTTCTTGTGACCTGCAAAACTCCAACCTTATCTCTCTTGATTCACCAAGTTTCTGAGGTAGTGGAAACGTACGTCAATGTGCTTGGTTCTCCGGTGCATTACTGGATTCTTGGACAGTTTAATAGTGGAACTATTATCACACATAACAGCAACAGTTCCTACAGATTTCTCTTCAAGCTCCTTAGTAATCCTTTGAGCCACATGCAATGACATGCACATGTTGTGGCTACAACATACTCAACCTCTGTTGAAGACAAGGTGACAATATCATGTTTATGAGAACTCCAACATATAGCAGCCCCATTAAACAAGCAAACATACCCGGAGGTGCATCTTCGATTATCTATGTCACGAGCATAATCGCTATCTGTGTATACTTGCAATTTTTTATTCAAGTTCCTCCCATAGAATAACCCAAAGTTGCTAGTGCCTTTCACATACCTTAACACACGCTTTGCAGCTGCCATATGTTCTTACTTGGGATTAGTCATAAACCGAGAGATGAGGCTCACCACATACATCAAATCTGGCCGGGTCACTGTCAAATACATCAGACTTCCCACTAGTCTCATGTATTCAGTGCCATTTGCCTCCTTCCCTATAGTTGACTTGGTTAATACAACACCTTGAACTATGGGATTCTTAATTTCATTTGCTTCCCACATTCTGAAACGTTTTAGAACTTACTTCGCATACTGAGCTAGGCATAATGTAATTCCAGATGAGCTTTGATTTACCTCCACTCCTAAGAAGAACTTCATCTTGCCTAAATAAGTCATTTCAAACTCTCTTTGCATGGATTTCTTGAAATGGTCACACATAACTGGATCATTTCCTACATATATTAGATCATCAACATATAAACTAACCATGATTACTTTGTTCCAAACTTTCTTTATGAATAGGGTATGGTCGTAGATGCTCTTCTTGAACCCTTCACGTGTGAAATACCCTTCAATTCAGTTGAACCAAGCTCTTGGAGCTTGTTTTAAACCGTATAACGCCTTCTTCAGCTTGTACACTTTAGATTATGCCCCTTTCTTGACGAAACCTTGTGGCTGATCAACATGAACCGTCTCCTTGAGCTCCCCATGCAAAAATGCACTTTTAACATCCAGTTGGTACACCGTCCAACTTCTTTGGGCAGCAACTGCTAATAGGGTTCTAATGGTGTCCCATCGAGCCACAGGTGCGAAAACTTCGTCATAATCCACCCCCTTCTTTTGAGCATAACCTTTTACCACGAGCCTTGCATTGTGCTTATCCACCATTCCTTTCTCATTTAGTTTTGTTTTATATAACCATTTCACTGCTATTGGTTTCATTCCAACAAGGGCTTCCACCAACTCCCAGGTGTGATTTATTTCTATGGCTTCTATTTCACTTTGCATTGCTTTAACCCACTTTTCATCTTTACTGGCTTCTTCATATGTTATTGGATCATTCATGGAGTTGTACATGTCAAAGTCGGCTTCATCTTCATCAGACATGTCTTGACCTGTCTGGTACTCAGACATCCAGCCAGGTGGCCTTCGTGAACGAGTGGACGGTCCAGCTTGTATGGCAGAATCTGAATTGGGACCGGTGGTAGGACCTGGACTATTTCCCACATCAGAATCATTTTGAATATTATGAGGTGAGTTTGTACCTTGATCCTGAAAGTGATTTTGGTCAGTAGCCGGTGAGCATTCTTCTACTGCAGGAGCATCATGACTAGTACCTCCTGCCTCCTCTTCTTCTTCGATGATCAGCTCCTCCGTTTTCTTGTTTTCTTTGCCCCAATCCCAGGATGCCTCTTCATCAAATAAAACATCTCTGCTGATTACAATTTTCTTGTTGACGGGATCATATAACCGGTAAGCTTTGGATCCTTGGCTAATTCCAAGTAACACACACTTATGGCTCCTTGCATCCAACTTAGTTCTCAACTGCACGGGTACATGGACATATCCCACACAGCCAAAAATCTTGAAATGGTCAACACTTGGCTTTAGGCCAGTCCAAAGTTCCTCTGGTACTTTGTCATCTAAACTCCTGCTTATGCACCTCTTCAACACATCCCATTTTGCTGCTTATGGCCAAAAACGTTTTGGCATAGCTTTTTCAGCTAAGAGACAATGAACCATGTTCATCATGGTTTGATTTTGACGCTCTGCTACCCCGTTTTGTTGCGGGGTATAAGCAGCTGTGAGTTGTCTCTTTATGCCATGGGATTCACAGAAATCTTTGAATGAATTTGAGGTAAACTCACCTCTCATGTCACTTCTAAGGCATTTTATGTTCAATCTAGTTTCTTTTTCTACTAAAACTTTAAAAATCTTGAACTGTTCGACGCATTCCTCTTTTGAGGATAGAAAATAGACCCAAGTCTTACGTGTGTAATCATCAATGAATACAAGAACATACCTCTTCCCACTGTTAGAAACTGGTGTAATAGGGCCACATAGATCCGTATAGATCAGTTGCAATCATTCAATAGCACGACATTCACTCTTCTTTGGTATTGCATCCCTTTGTTGCTTCCCTATTGCACATGCTTCACACACTGTTCTTCTCTGGTACAGCAGGTAATCCCTTAACCATTTTTCTGTATTGCATGGTTCTAAGGGCTTTGTGGTTTAAATGAGCAAATCTTATATGCCATATTTGAGTCTTTGCATCTTCACTAACTTGCAAGCATTTGTTTTTGGCAGGTTTTGAGGACCCAAATATTGGGAACATTCTGTTCTTTGTCATTTTAGAAGTAATTATCAATCCTCTTTGTGAATGATAAGCCTTGCACATGCCTTCTTGTATCACAAATGTGATTGATTTATCTTGTAGCTGCCAAATGCTGATAAGGTTAGAAGTTAATTCAGGTACATAATAAACGTTAGTGATGACCTGTGAGATGCCATCAACTGTCAACAGAATATCGCTTCTGCCTTTCAGTTCCAGCCTAAGGTCGTTTCCAAGCTTGACCGTTTGGTAGTAGGTCTCGTCCACATGTGTGAACCAGGCTCTGTCACCAGACATATGATTTGAGCATGCTGAATCCAAGTACCAGATACTCTCCTTATCTGGTCTTCCATCATCCATTGAAGCCATAAGAAGTGTTTCATGCTCATATTTCTTAACATCCACTAAAACCATTAGCAATAGTTCTTCAGTATCTTCATATTCAGCAAAGTTTGCAGACCGATCACCATTTGGGCATTCATATTGAAAATGTCCCAATTGGCGACATCTGTAACACTTTACTATGGACTTATCAAACTGAGGCCTAGTTTCAAACTGGGATCTCCCACGACCACGCCCTCTGCCTCTATTGAAGGCTCCTCTTCCTCGTCCTCTTCTGCGAATGTTGTTTTGATCATTTTCCACCTTCAGTCATTGTTCTTCATTAGTCTTCCGCCTAATTTTCTATTCATGGATGAGTAGTGAACTTTGCAGCTCATCTACTGTCATGAGATCAAGGTCCTTTGATTCTTCAATTGTGCAGACTACAAAATTGAAATTCTATGTCATTGTTCGTAAAATCTTTTCCACAATCTTCACATCTGACATATCTTCTCTAGCGTTTCGCATGTCATTTGCTATCACCATGACTTGCCCTAGGTATTCGGTGACTGTTTCTCCTTATTTCATCTCCAACATTTCAAATTTTCTTCGAAGTCTTTGCGATTGAGCTCTTTTTACCCTAGCATTGCCCTGGTACTTGAGTTTCATTGCATCCCATATCTGCTTAGCCGTTTCTTTCTGTGTTATCTTCTTGAGAATCGACTTGTCAATCGATTGGAAGAGATAATTGCAGGCCTTTAGATCCTTGAGCTTATTTTATTCATAATTCTTCTGCTGGGTTGCCGTGACTTGCTCTCCCGCTCTAATTACAGTGTACCCATTCTCCACCACACGCCAAAACTCCTTAGATCGAAGAAGATTCTCCATGACCATACTCCAGTGGTCATAATCTCCGTTGAATTTGGGTACACTAGGGCTTTGAAACTGTACTGCTTCCTCCCCCATGGCAACGCCTTGCTCTTCTCACTCTCGAACTCACGAAACTCAGGAATTTGTGCTCTGATACCACTTGAAGAATCTCAAGTGATAACAAATCAAATGCAGACTGAATTCGATGATTTTATTCAAGAACATTACTGGCAATTTATAGCCTTACAATCAACGGAAATAAACATCAAAAAAGGAACTGTAACAAAAGAAACACAACAACCCTAGACCAAGACTTAATCAACTAATACCGGGTAAGCCGGTTGGACTTTGACTACAAACGGCTCTAAGGCCCATTATTGAAAGCTAAAAGATAAGTGGAGTTAACAAGCATTAGCCCAATAAAATGAACAAACGTTAGTTACTCAAATAGTAATTTATTGTAAAATCTATACTATATAATAAATAAAGGTTTTCACGTGACACTTGTCACTTTCTCATGCATCCTCAACTTTTTTTTTTTCGTCTCTCTCTCCTATTAATTATACAAATTTATTTAATTGTTTTTATAATTTTTTGTTTCTCGCCTCTCTCTCCTATTAAATAATAATGATTTCTATAATTGTTTTTATAAAACGTTTTTCATAAATACGTAACATGTAAATCTTTATTACTAAGTATATATAACATTGGATTTATTCAACCCGTGTAATATATCGGGTTTCTAAAGTTTAATATGAATTAATATTTATCAGTTAAATAAAAAAAATTAATACTCAGATAAAAAAATGTTTTAAAAATGAACTTAACAAAATTTGTAACTTTCATGTAATATTTTATTCAACTCGTGTAATACACGGGTTTTTAAAGACATAAACTTTTTATTAGTAAGTATATAACATTACATTTATTCAATCCGTGTAATACACGGGATTCTAACCTAGTAAATTTATATATGTAATATATAACTTTTTTTGGGCACCCGAGAAAACAGGTCATGTGCGGTCGCCCACTCGGCACACCTACAGGGTCGGCTACACAGTTTCATTAGGTTTTAACATGTTATTTTGATGTTAAATACATGTATATATGATTACCGTCGCTGCTTTATAGACATATGAAAACTATAAGTTTCTCACTGGTGCTGTTTAATTTATTTGAATAGAACAAATGTAATACAACTCAGTTTCAAACGATATAAACAATGATCCAAGATGACTTTGTTAATTTCCATGGAGTTGTATACGAAAGCGTCCAAAGTCCATGAAATAAACTATTGATACGAGCGTCCGTCTTGTTAATTAAGTAATATATTCTTTTGTATATAATGATGGGGAGACAAAGAGGGCTAGGTTCAAGCCGTCACTTGTGCTAACATTCTTCTCATCCGTAATAAAAGGGTAAGATTTAAATGATCCATGTATTTTCTTTTTTATTTATTTCTTTACTTTAGTTGCTAATTATCTTCCTTAATTACTGCATTTGCAGGAGGGTAGTTTCATTAAAAGGTAACACCTTACATCGAATTTATATTTAGAGCAATACTATTTTTTTTCTGTCCTCTAAATGTGTAAAAAAGGTAGAATTACGTATTTTCAACTCTAATTACATATATACCAACCCAAAACTTAAATTACATATATCCCCTCTTTTATAAAATTAGTGTTTTAACCTTAGTAGAAATTATACGACTATTTTTATTCCATTGATCACAACTCTAAGCTTCTGATTCCCGCTACCGATCGATTCCAACATTCAGCGACGCTCAAGTCCTGAATCGATAAAACACACGTCAATTTGGTTAACTCACAAACACATTTATTAATATCAAGAAATCTCTCTATAAAACTTGATTACAAGTAGCAAACCCTGACTCGGTTTACATAGACTACTTGATTACAATCCATGATACCCTACACGGTATATATATATAGCTAACCTATCCTCATTAGACTATAACTAGGATTCCTATTAAGTAATTACATAATAATTATCTATAACTAATCCTAACATAATCCATTTAGTACTCTTGATAATTATCCACAATTAATTAAATATTATAGTTGTCTTGCACTCCAAGGCTCCTTATCCACCCCATGCCTATCTCGCGGCGGGTGACTAGGAAATTCCTAACAATATATATATATATATATTTATGTAATTAATGAAGTTTTTAGAAGGATAGATGTAATTACCTCTAGAAAAAAATTCAAAAGTTCTTCAATTCATCTTTTTTAAAGCTGAATCATACTTCTAAAAATATGAATAACAAATAGGTTAAGATACAACTTTAAACATAAAATTGCTTTGAATTTTTGAAGCATCTCTTCTGAGTTGGGAATTACTCATAAACTAAAGTTATCTAAGGTCATACAGTTTATTTAAATACTAAATTTGTTTAAAACAAATGAACAAATTGAATTTGTATATGGATCACGATATAATACCAGGTTCAAATTACCACAATTTAAAATAATACCAAAATGTAAATTTTATTATTTCCATGTCTTAAACAACAGATTTTCTTAAATTTATTCAACGTGAAATTAAGCTTATATATTGTTATTTGATGTTTCACACGAAACAAGCTTTGACTTTCACACGAAAGTTTGTTTGGTGCGGATCTTTGACTTTCATTTACCTTCGACATTCACTTAGCTTAGCTTAGTTTCTGTTTCTTGGTTTTGCCTATATATAAACAACTTTATCACTGTTTCAAGTTATCAACGAATATCATTAAATTTCCCCAATATTCTCTCTCATTTTACATGGTATCAGATCATATTTGCTCGCTTCTGTGATTCTAAATTCATCCGATTCTTGTCATTCGATTCCGGTTGTTGTAATCGTATTCATCTTCGCCTATTTATCAAAAGCTTTCGTTGATCACAATGCTTGTATTCGTTCGAATTTAGTGGATAATCGATCGCAAATTCATCAATTTGCATCGAGTTCAGTTTATCGCGTCCGCTTTCGTTTTCGTTTCAATTTGTGATCGATTCAGTTTATTGCTGCTGACCTTCATCTTAATTTTGAAGATTTGAAGGTTTTACTGCCGAAATCTGTTGAAGATTTGAAAAGCTTTGATCTTCATCTTCGTTCTGAATGTTTGAAGATCTTCCCTCCTTTTGTTGAAGATTTAAAGACTGCTTTCTGCAAAAGTTTTCTCTTTCATACCGTTTACACAAAAGTTTATACTTTTATCAAACTATTTCACACGAAAATTCATACTTTCGTTCAACTGTTTCACGTGAAAGTTCCAAGTTTCGCATAAACTTTCACGCGAAAGTTCCAAGTTCACATAAAGTTTCATGCGAAAGTTTGTTTCGTGTATTTTGATTCAAAGGCATGTCTAACACTTCTGCGTAAAAGTTCATTTAATGTATTTTGATTCAAGAACATGTCTAACACTTCTGGTTCAGTGAATACCTCTTCTAGCCTTCAAGTGGATTCTTCAAATCCACTATATTGGCATCCTTCTTCTCATCCCGGTATGTTACTCGTTTTGAAATCTTTCGATGGAACGTGATTTGTTTCGTGAAAATAAGCAATGTATATTGCTCTATCCGCTAAAAACAAGCTAGGGTTTATCAATGAAAATAGAGTAAACTTCGTTTTTGGCCCCTGTGGTTTGACATGTTTAACCCTTTTAGTCCAAAAAAGAATCTTTTAACATATCAGCCCCTGAGTTTGTATTTTTATAACCATTTCAGTCCATGACACTAACGCTGTTAACTTTTCTGTTAAGTATATGAGCATCTTAGTCATTTTATTTCTAAGTAAACTACTTAATTTTTTAAGTTCAATAAAAACTTTTTTTAGATTTTTTCATAAAAAAAATTTCTACTTTTTTTAAAAACATTTTTTTTTACTTTTAAAAATTATTTTTTTAGTTCTTTTTTCCGTAAAAACGTCTTTTTTGAATCTTTTTAAAAACGTTTTTTGATAAAAAAAATTTAAAATTTTTTTCATAAAAAGCGATTTAAAAATATTTTTTTAGTTTTTTTTATAAATTTTTTTTAGCTTTTTATAAAATGTTTTTGGAACTATTTTAAAAACGTTTTTTTTTACTTTTTTGAGTGAACTATTTAAAAAAAATACTTTTTTAAAATAGTTAAAAAAATATTTTACGAATAAGCTAAAAAACGTTTTTATAAAAAAAACCAAAAATGTTTTTAAAAACGTTTTTTATGAAAAAAAGTTTAAAAAAAATATTTTTTAGAAAAGTGAAAAAACGTTTTTAAAAAGATTCAAAAATGTCTTTTTTTTAAAGTAAAAAAAAACGTTTTTAAAATAGTTAAAAAAACATTTTACGAAAAAAGTAAAAAAACTTTTTTGTAAAAAAATGTTTTTAAAAACGTTTTTTATGAAAAAAGTTAAAAAAGTGTTTTTTAGAAAAGTGAAAAAACGTTTTTAAAAAGATTAACAAAAGTCGTTTTTACAAAAATAAAAATGATTTTAAAAAATAAAAAAAAAACGTTTTTAAAAAAAGTAGAAAAAAAGTTTTATGAAAATGCCTAAAAAACTTTTTATTGAACTGAAAAGATTAACTAGTTTACTTAAAAATAAAATAACTAAAATGCATCTATACTTAACAGAAAAGTTAACAGAGTTAGTGTCATGGACTGAAATGGTTACAAAAATACAACCTCAGGGGCTGATATGTTAAAAGATTCTTTTTTAGACTAAAAGGGTTAAACATGTCAAACCACAAGGGCCAAAAACGAAGTTTACTCATGAAAATATTTCCAAACCACTAGCTCTCCGCATTTTGATCTCTGCCAAACGTGTAATGACATGGTGATTTCATGGATACTAAGCACTTTGTCATAAGAAATCAATCAGAGCGTTCTTTATGTGGAGATGCACATCAACCTTGGGATAAATTAATTGATCATCATTATGATTAAGGTGATGGAGCTAAATCTTATCAGCTATAGAAAAGTGTACGTGTTATTTCCTAAGGCAGTGATGACATTGCGACCTATTTCACAAAGATCAAATCTATTTGGGATGAATTAAATGCGCTTCATGTTATTCCACCTTGCACGTGTGGTAGTGCACGACTCTCGGCCAAGCATGAAGCAGATCAACCTTTAATGTCGTTTCTTATGGGACTCAATCCTTCATATGACACAATCATGGGAAACATTATAATGATGAAACGCTTTCATCTATTAATCAAGTTTATGCTCTTCTGATTCAAGACGGAAAACAGAGGGAACTTCATTTTGTCGCTCATTTCATTCCCCTAAATGCTTCTATGAATGTTAATTTTCAAGTTCCGAGAAATTTTGATAGCAAAGGTGGAAATGGAAAGAATCTTATGTGCAGTCACTATAAGAAACTTGGGCATACAACTAGCAATTGTTATCGATTGGTTTGATTCCCATAAGACTTTAAAGTTACCATTGCCAAGAAGATTGTTGCAAATGTAAGTTTAGATATTCTGATGAAATCACTGCTTATGTTGCACAAGATGGTTTAACTGCATATTAGTATGCAACTTTGGTGCAACTTCTATAGAAAACTAGTTTTGAAGGGAAAATCAGTGGAGTTCCTCATGTTCGACACTCAGTTTTGCTAACTATGCAGGTATTATTGCTTGCAGTTCGACCAAAGTTGAAACCACTTGGACTAATGATACTAATGCTAGTGATCATATGTACTTTGACTTGAATTTGTTTTCTAATGTTCAATTGCTTAACATTCTCGTTTATGTTCTTTTTTCGAGCGATTATGTGTTAACGGTTACACAAGTTGGAAAAATTAATCTCACAACATGTTTTTGTATTTCAAGTGTCTTCTTTGTTCCTCAATTCAAACATAATATATTGTCCATTCCCAAACTTTATAGGGAAACAAAAGGGCCTTTTCAGTTATGTGAAACATCTTGTATCTTTCAGGCCTCTTCAATGAAAAGGCTAATGGTCCTAGGTGATCTATTTAATGGCCTTTATCTCTTGGATCTCAATAAACTCTTATTTGTTTCTTCATTTTCACATTGTAATTATGTTCTTTCTGTTAAACTTTGGCATAATAGTCTTGGGCGTTTGACAATGTATAAACTCAAGCAATTGAATATTGTTTCTAATGCACATGATTCTTCTTTTGACCATTGCACTATTTTTCCTCTAGCTCGACAACATAAACTATCATTTCCCACTACTACTAGATTTGATCTTGTTCATGTTGATACATGGGATCCTTATCGAGCTAACACTTATGAACTAATTGGTATTTTTAGATCCTAATATTGATCCTTTTTCCTCTTCTTTTTCTCCTTACGTTTCATCTTTTTATTCCTCTTCACAAATTCCTTCAGTTCCGTCACATTCGCATTCATCTCCTTCTGTGAGGTCTGGAAGTCCACTAGAACTTCTGTTCCTTTTTATCTGCAAGATTATGTCTGGAATTCTGCTTTCATTTTTTCTTCTTATTTTGATTACTCTTGTTCTCAAACTATCGCCGGTGTGTGTCATGCTACTGCTTTTGTCAATCTTGTTGAGCTGTCTAAAGAATCACAGCAGCTTATTCTTACTTTTGACAACGTCAAAGAGCCTTCTACTTATCAAGAGGCTGTTGAACACCCTGCTTGGCAGGAAGTTGTGTCCAAAGAATTTACAGCCTTGGAGAATAATCAAATTAGGGAGGTTATGTCTGTACCTAAAGGTAAAAAGGCTATCATGTATAAATGGCTTTATAAAGTCAAATGCAATGCTTATGGCACTATTAAGTGTAGTAAAGCTAGATTAGTGGTTCGTGGGGATACTTAAAAGGTCGGTGTTGATTAGAATGAGACTTTCTATCATGTAGTTTAAATGACTATCATCCAAAGTCTCATTGCTGTTGCTACTAAGCGACAGTGGGGTTTGTATCAGTTATATGTCGATATTGCTTTCTTACATGGCGATCTTGATGAGGATATTTACATGAGTCTTCTTCTGGGTATGCCTTTATCATCTCCTGTTCAAGTTTTGAAGCTCAAGAAATCTCTTTATGGTTTGAAGCAGACTTTTAGGCAATGGTATGGGAAGCTATCTGATGCTATTCAATTAGAGGATATATGCGGTCTACCAATTACTATTCTTTGTTTCCCAAAGTAACGAGTGATTCTGTTGTTCATGTGGCAGTATATGTGGATGATATTCTCTTAACTGATAAGTGATAACAATGAAAAGGAAATGTTTTCATTGAAAGCTTTCTTACATTCCACATTTCAGATCAATGATCTTGGTTTTTTTAACTACTTATTAGGGGGTTCAAGTTCTAAAGACTGATTCTGGGGTTATCATGACTCAACGAAAGTTTGCCGAAGATCTTTTGACTGAGTTTAATGTTGCAAAATTTTCACCAGATAAATTCCCTCTACCATTGCATTTCTTAGACAGTTTACGACTGATCCACAGGTTCCTCACTCGGATACTGCTTGGCATACTCTTCGCTAGGTTAAGGGTACTTGTTCACAAAGTTTATTCTTCAATGATAAACCTATTTTTTCTATAGCAGCTTATTGTGACTCTAACTAGGATTCATGTCCTAACACTTGACGATCTGTTAGTGGCTATTTCATTTCTTTTGGGAGCAGTCACATTTCTTGGAAGTCCAAGAAATAAGCCACCATTTCACTTAGCTCTGTTGAAGCTGAGTATCGTTCTATTCGTCGTGTGACACATGAGCTGGCTTGGTTGAATCGTTTGTTTTCTGAGTTTCAAAGTCATGGTCTCACTCTTCTTCCTCTCAAACGTGATAGTAAAGCTGCTATTCATATCGCTAAAAATCCATTTTTCATGAACGAATCAAACATATTGAATTGGATTATCATTTTGTGCGCGAAGTTTCAAGATGGTTTGATTTTGCTCGCTCATACTCATACGTCATATTAACTTGCAGATTTGTTTACCAAGAGTCTGGGTGGCCATCCACACATGGATTTGATTCCCAATTTGGGTTGTATACACCTCCAACTTGGGCAGAGTGTTTACGCACGAAAAAACTTTGACATTCACACGAAAGTTTGTTTCGTGCGCATCTTTGCCTTTCGTTTAGCAAAGACTTTCGCTTAGCTTAGATTTTGTTTTTTGGTTTTGTATATAAATAGTTTTATATCATTATTTTAAGTTATTATTGAGAATCGTAAAATTTTCCAAATACTCTCTCTCATTTTAGATATACCCATGTATATGATTGATGCACATACAGGAGAGATCTAGATCAAAAGAACAGTTACAGAAGATTCGGTCAGGAAAATTTGTTGGGATTTATCTAGAAGTTAAGAAACTTATAGTTTCGTGTTATTAAAAAAACAAGTTACAAAAGGTCAAAGTATATCATCTAAACCTTCGTATTTGGCTATGAGGCTATAGATACTAGCTAGACTCTTTAAACACTTTTACATTTGTAAATAGAACATCTTGTTAGCTTTAGTGACTGTTATTTACTTGAACGCTTGTTTAATTTAATCAGTGTCAAAGTAAATTACATATTTACATGTTTCATGAAGTGATGCTTGGAGCATGCACCCATATCCTTTTACTCACATGTCTTTACATTCATCCTTACAACTGTCATATGAGCTTTTAAATATTATTCATTTCTACTTACAAATCCCAACAATGCATATTTTCTTACAATCATCTTTACATTTTTTTTAATGGGTCACACTTTTTACACATAACATTTCATATCTAAATTATCTATTTTAATTAACTACATGTTTTTAGTATAGTGTGAATAAATGAAATAAATTTTGTTTTAGTATATTCTATAATTCCATATGTGATAAATTTGAGTAAAGTATTATCATATTTGACGTGATAAGTATTTTTAATAGACTTGATAAGTAAACATTACATAAAAGATTCTTTAAGGATTATTCGCTCAAGGATAGGGAGTACAAATAATGTGGCAAAACGTTAAATGGACGTATGAATTGAATCCGATACTGGTTGCCTTTATTCCTTAGGTTCGTTCGTTTTACGTTGGGAGATAATGAGTGGAAAGGGAGAACTTGAGAGCAAAAAGGGAGCAAAAGGAGTTGCACCAGCAATTGGTATTGACCTAGGAACAACGTATTCTTGTGTGGGATTTTGGCAACATGGCCAAGTTGAGATCATACCCAATGATCTAGGTAACAGGACCACGCCATCATGTGTTGCTTTCACAGATGCTGAACGTCTAATCGGTGAAGGTGCCAAGAACCAGGTCGCTATGAACCCCACATGCACCATCTTTGGTATGTTCTTTATATATCTTGTCCTTGCCTTTTTTCAGTTTTATTTAACTAGAAAAGCATTTGTCATTACCAAATGACAACACCAAAAAGACAACCGATTTTGTGGAAAACGCCTTCTATGGTTCTTTTATATTTATCAATGAAAAGCACAAAATTTAGAAGACTTCAATGAACAAAGACACTTTTCTTTCTAATCTTAGACTGCCAAATCTTAACTCAATCTCTACCTACAAAAGTAAACGAATAAACAAAAATAATTAAATGAAGAAACTAAACCAAATTTAACACCAAAACTGGACCTCAACACCTTTCATTTCAAGTTACCTTTGCACCACTCGTTTCATATGTGAACAAACCAGAATAGTCTAACAATCACAACCCCCCCCCCCCCCCCCCCCCCAATCTTGATTTGTATACATTTAACCCTAACAACAACGTTCGTTCATCGTCCTCGTTTTGGGTCAAGTTAACTACTTATTCCCTTTGTTCCCACTTCAGACATTCAGACACATAATGTCTGAGCTCATTGCACTTGTAACACCTGATGTGACCTTTTTCTCTTTAAATGGACCATCTCGACTTCTCCTAGAACCACGACCCTGTCCATAGTCTTTTTGAATCAAATTCCCTCGACGAAAATGTTCACACTCATGCTCTTTCTTCTTCTCTTTTCCATCAGTTTATAGAATAATAACTTACCATGAGTATCTTCTTCTTTAAGGCGTTCTTTTTAGGTTTTAACTTTCCAACGGCTTCATCAAATAACATCGTATCCAACTCATAACATTTCTTTATTGAAGCTTTGATCTAAAGAAACGACTTTGGCGTCGAATCAAGCTACTTCCTAACCGGTGCCTCCTCGTCTAAAGTTGTTCAAATACTTCTTGCCTTTGACACCAACCGGCTCAGTTTACCTACATAAACATCGAATGAATCTCCTTCCTTCATCTGAAGTCCTTTGCATTCCCTGCTCAAGGTTTTAAGATGATCCTTCCTTACCCATCCACCCTTAGAAGTACCTTAAGAGCATCCTATGCATGCTTAGCTTCGGAGTAATTTTCCATCTATAAAATAGGATCCTCGGATATCTCTTGGAACAGAAAGGCAATGATGATCTTGAACTTCTATATATCCACAGAATGTCCCGGCTGTAGGTTTGATTTCCTCCCATATCCCATATGCATCCATTATGGTTCGAACTTTCACTTCCCAAATAGGATAATTCGTTGAAGTTAACATTGTACATTAATATCTCATTGATTCTCCTTACTTTTATTGATACAAAAACCTTTTTTGCCATATTCTTGATTGTTGCTTACATGGTGTTGGGTTTAATTAATCTTGACAGGTCGGTTTTTATTAATTACTATTTTAGTTTGTTTCTTAAGTTAAAGTATTAAATAAAGGGAAAAAATACCAAAATGGACATTTGAACGGTCAAACTTACCAAAATAGACAAACTTTTTCAGCCGTCTATTTCCTGGTCATTTAGGCCAATAGTCGGCTCTAAATTCCATGCCCAACCACTTTTTGTCAGAGATTTAACCAACCAGAGAACGCCATGTGGCGACACCGACTCCAAAGCCGGCTAAAGCTCACTAAATAGTAGGCTCAGCCGGCGCGTTTTTTTTTCTCGTGGCTTAGCCGGCTTGGCTCGTACAACCCGGCTTGGCTTGTTTTAGCCGGCGCCGAAGGGAATAATATACACGTTAGCCGGCTGAAGTGGTATTTGTAGCAGTTTTTGACTTTTTATAACACTTATTTAAGTTAGTTTACCATTTTTCACTCAGAATTTTGCTATTTTACCATTTTTCACTCAGAATTTTGCTAGTTTATTTGGTATTACAATGTCTATAAATATTGTAATTTAGAGCGGTGGCAGATGAGAATATGTTAACGGTGCTGTTGAATACGTTCCGTTCGATTGTGCAAAGCGCGATATAAGGTTATATACAAATGTTACTTACAATGGTTTGTTATCTATTAATTCGAATGTTTGTGGCCAGAATATTACTAGGTTATCTTATAAAATGTCAACATTTACCGATCCAATCAACATATACGATGATAGTGATATTTCCTTTTCATCCGTCCACGTCAATGGTTCATCAGGTTCATCAGCGGGTCGAGAAGGGTTGACAGGTTGTACAGGTTGAACAGGTTTATCAACCGGTCGAGAAGTGTTTGCTGGAAATCGATACCCTCTACCCATATTTGAGAAGTTAAACTTTGGAGTGAAAATTGAAAAGTGAAAATGAAGGTTGATATAATATGGTTTATATTTATAAAACTTGAAGACGGCTAATTTAACCACTCCAGCCGGCTAACAAGTTAAAAATTCTATTCGGCGCCGGCTATAAGAAGCCAAGCCGACTACAGCTCGAGCCAAGCCTGCTAAGCCACGAGAAAAAAAAACGCGCCGGCTGAGCCTACTATTTACTGGGCTTTAGCCGGCTTTGGATTCAGTGCCGTCACGTGACGTTCTCTGGTTAGTCAAATCTCTGACAAAAAGTGGTTGGACATGGAATTTCGAGCCGGCTGGACTAGCCGGCATTAGCCGACTATTGGCCTAAATGACCAGGAAATAAAATGCTGAAAAAGTTTGTCCATTTTAATAAGTTTGACTAGTCACTTATGTTGAGAATGTCCATTTTAACAAGTTAGACCGGTTGAAAATGTTCATTTTGGTAATTTTCTCTTAAGTAAAAAGGTAGTGGTTGACCGAGTTAAGTGGAGGAAATGGAAGTAGGAGAGTAGCATTAATTTAGGAGCATTTGGGTCAAATTTGTAGGGTGAGTTTGTTTATTTCCGTTGGGTATGTAGGCTATTTATAGCCTTTGCTTTTATTGAATGTAGTGCATGCTTTTCTTTGCAACAAAAGTCTTCCATCATCTCAGTAAATTTTTTTTTTTCATCGAAACACAAATCTTAGTACCAAAACTCAGATTCAAAATCGAATAAGAAGGGACCTGGTACCAACATTTGGTATCAGAGCTCAGCTCATTTAGACGAAGGAGGGCGATTTTATGTGAATCGCAGGAAGGTGTGATGGCCGGCTGCCACAGCAGCGAAGACCAAAGAAAGAGACTGACGCCGGAGAAGAAGAACCGGCAAGAAGAAGACCGTGCCCGGAAAATTTCTGGCGTGAGACCGAGAGACCGTTAAGATGCGCAAAGACTGGCGGCTTGAAAGAACTCTAGACCGCAGAGACCGAGAAGACCTTACCAGTAAGACCAAGAAAAGAAGAAGATCAAGACCGAAAGAAAGAAAACAGAAAAAAGAAGTGAAGAATGGCGATGGTACAAGCAAAAGAAGCAGGTTCGATGTCTTACCAAGTTCTGACTTTGACCGCAACCAACTATCCGGTATGGGCTATCAAAGTTAAGTCCATCTTGGATGCACATGGCCTATTGGAGACGTGGAACCAAGGACTCTTAGGGAAGAACCAGATGCTAAGAAGTCAAAACAAGCTCTAGCCTTCTTATTTCAAGCAATACCAGAAGAGATGGTGTTGCAAATGTCGTGTCACACGGACCCGAAGAAAGTGTGGGATGGCTTAAAAACATGATACTTGGGTGTAGATCGGGTGAGGATGGCTCGAGTTGCAACATTGAAAAGAGACCTTGCAAGGTTTGCGGATGAAGGAAAGAGAGCTCGTTGATGATTGTGCTACTAAGTTGAGCGGATTGATTTCAAAGTTGAGGAGTCTTGGGCATGAAGTTGAGGAAGAAATGGTGAGAAGGATATTTGATACAATGCCAAAGTCGTTCCTTCAAATTGTGGCTTCGATCGAACAGTGTTTCGGGTTGGATACGATGCTCTTTGATGAAGCGGTTGGAAGGCTTAAGGCGTATGAAGAAAGACTCAAAAGCCATGATAAGGAGGGAGAACAAGGGCAACTTTTGATGGCTAGTGAGCAAAAGAATGGTGATGGTGACAGGCAATACGGTCGAGGAAGGGGTCGTGGAAGAAGCTATGGTAGAGGTGAAAGAGGCTGTGGAAGAGGATCGGGTCGAGGCGATAAATGTGGAATTAGGTGCTATGATTGTGGAACGTTTGGGCACTTTAGCTATGATTGCACAAAGTGGAAGGACAAAGACAACGAAGCCAACTTGATCCAAGAAGAAGAACCTGCATTGCTTTGATGAAGAAACGGGTCAAGATTAAGGGGGTGAATGTTGGGTTTAATTAATCTTGACGGGACGGTTTTTATTAATTACTATTTTAGTTTGTTTCTTAAGTTAAAGTATTAAATAAAAAGGTAGTGGTTGACCGAGTTAAGTGGGACCTGTTACCAACACATGGTTCTTCTACTCATGTTAACAACAACATCAATCCCTTGATTAGACCACCGGTACTACAATTTCTTTCTGGGTAGTAAAGCCTCCTGCTATTGACCACCAACCGAAAAACGAGCCACATGCTATTCTGTATTCTAAGCTGCTAAATGAAAATCAGCCAATTGCTATTCTTGCTTCTCATGTGCTACCAGTTGGATTGCTTCTTCCAACAGAAGCCACCCTGCTACACTGTTCTTATCCTAGGCATGGAAGAAAACTGGTCTTGAGTTCGTGATCCTGTTAACAACAACTTCAATCCCTTGATTAGACCACTACTACTACGAATTCTTTCTGGGTCGTAAAGCCTCCTGCTATTGACCACCAACTCAAAAATGATCCACCTGCTATTTAGTCTTCCGAGCTGCTAAACGAAAAGCAGCCACCTATTGTTTTCGCTTCTCTTGTGCTACTAGTTGGATTGTTTCTGTCAATAGAATGAGCCGCTCTACTACACTGTTCTTATCCTAGGCGTGGAAGAAAACCGGTCTTGAATTCATGATCCATCTTAGATTGTAAGCTACTAATGCGATTTGAATTGACCCGGTTGAAGAACACTTGGCTTTGATACCAATTTGATGGCCTAGAAATGAAATAACACCACCAAAAACACAATAGGTTTTGTGGAAAAACCCTTCCACAACTCTTTTATATTTATCAATAGCAATCACACAACTTATAAGACTTTAATGACCCATATTTATACTAAATAAAATCCTGGTAGAACAAGAAACATACGAAAACTAAAATCTCCAAAAAAACACTTTGCTAATCATAAACTACTAAATCTTTACTCAGTCTACCTACCAGAAAAACGAATAAACCAAAATGTTTAATAAAAAAAGCCTAAACTGATTTTAACACCAAAACTGGACCTCGACACCTTTCACACCAAGCTACATTTGCACCACCCGTTTTGTGTGAATAAACAATATTAGTCCAAAACTCAACACATATTTAACCTCCATATTCTTGATGTACAGATGCTAAACGATTGATTGGAAAGAGATTTAATGATGCAACGGTGCAAAATGACATGAAGTTATGGCCTTTCAAGGTCGTAAACGGGACTAGTGACATTCCCAAGATTGTAGTTACATATAAGGGTGAGCAGAAGCAATTTACAGCGGAAGAAATTTCATCCATGGTACTTGCAAAAATGAAAGATGTTGCTGAGGCATTCCTTGGTAAAATTGTAGAAGATGCTGTTATCACGGTGCCTGCTTATTTTAATGATTCACAACGCCAAGCAACAAAGGATGCCGGATATGTTGCAGGACTTAATGTATTACAAATAATTAATGAGCCAACCGCTGCAGCAATCGCATATGGACTAGACATGACAAACGATATAACTTGTGAAACGAACGTGCTTATTTTTGATTTGGGTGGTGGAACTTTTGACGTCTCTATTGCCACCATTGATGGGGACGGAAAGATAGAAGTGAAAGCTGTAGCCGGGGACACTCATTTGGGTGGTCAGGATTTTGATAACGAAATGGTTGATTATTTCATGAATGAATTTAATCGAAAGCATAAGAGTGACATCAAAGCCAATCTTAAAGCAATAGGGAGGTTGAGGGTAGCCTGTGAAAAAGCAAAACGAGCACTTTCTTCAACAATTGAAACTACCATCGAAATTGATGGCTTGCACATGGGTATTGATTTTTCTGCAAGAATTAGTCGTGCCAAGTTTGAAAATCTTAACGCAGTCTTCTTTAATAAGTGCATAGAAACAGTGGAGAGTTGTTTGAGGGATGCAAAGATGGACAAAAAAAACATAGATGAAGTTGTTCTTGTTGGTGGCTCAACTAGAATACCCAAGGTACAAGAACTGTTGCAAGGTTTCTTCAACGGAAAGGAGCTTTCTAAGAGAATCCATGCTGATGAGGCAGTTGCATATGGTGCATCAATTCTTGCTGCAAAGTTACGTGGTGAGACGACTCAAAAGGTTAAGAATTTGGTCTTTCTGGATGTCACTCCTTTGTCACTTGGTGTGGAGCTATTTGATGAAACTATGTCTGTTTTGATTCCAAGAAACTCAACCATACCAACCAAAAAATCAAACATTTATCATACAGTAGAAGACAACCAACCTGCTATAAATTTCCCAGTGTACCAGGGTGAGAGAATTAGGGCCAAAGACAATAACTGGTTGGGTAGATTTGAGGTCGCGGTCCCACTTGCACCAAGGGGTAAATCAACGGTAAACGTGGTTTTTGAGATTGATGATAATGGCATTTTGAGTTGCTCGGGCGAGGAAGTAACTACTGGCCTAAAAAGGAAGATGGTAGTTACTAACGACAAGGGAAGGCTTTCGAACGAAGAGATTGATAAGATGCTCAAAGATGCGGAAAAGTATAGGCTTGACGACCAAGAGTATAAGAAGAAGGTGTGTGCTCGCAATGCGTTGGAGGAATATATTTATGATGTGGAAACAAAAATCAAGACCATAGACAAAAGTAGTAAGAAAAAAATCAACAAGAAAGATTTGCAGCAAATTGAAAATTCGATACAGAATGCAAGTCAGTTTCTCAACATCCGTGAGCTTGCAGGTGTAAATGAGTATGAAATGATGCTAAATGAATTAGAAAAACTATGTGTTTCCATCATTTCCCAAAGTGTGTGAGTAAGACTTGTTTGTGCTAGTTTATATTCAGTGTTGGAGATTAACTTTCTAAATCAGTATTTGAACTTTAAATTGCATGATAGTCTTGACAGACCAAAGATTTATTTAAGTACTTAACTTCGAGAACTAAAGTTGAATAATAAAATGATTATTATTATATATATATATATATATATATAGGGGTGAGTGCACTATAAAACTCATTTTCATAAGAAAACCAAAAAACTACTCATTAAAGGTGTTGCATATGTGTAGTACACCCAAAAGTCTAACCCCACCCAAAAACCTAAACCCCCCACCCCACCCACCCAAAAACCTAAACCCCCCACCCACCCCCACATAGACAAATAACACATATTAACACATAAGCATATAATATGACATCTGTCACTGTCACTGTCAAGCTACACCGAACTACAACTTCTTTACTTTCTTTGCTTTAACTCTTTACTTTCTTTAAAATAAATTTCAAAGATAGTACTATACTCTTTAACACTTTCCTTTTCTTTTTATAAAAATAACATTTTTATAAAAACTATAACTTTCTCTTTTACTTTATAAAAATAACATTTTTATAAAAAAACTACACTTTGCCTTTCAAATCTTTCTACCAATATGCATGCCAGCCCAAAATTGTTAGGCAAAAAGGGCAATAAAAACTCAGCTGTCAAGCTATCCTATGAATACTAGAACTGGTCCAGTAACCGTCACTCTCTATCTGTATAATTAGTTCATACAAGTTAAGATAACAGACCTATCCGACACTAGGCGTTTTCTACTTTTAAGCTAGCGAACTTAAGGTTATGTTCGCCACTTTTGATACCGTAGAACTTAGGCTTTGTTCGCCTCTTTGACATTAGCGAACTTGTCAAGTTCGCTTTCTTGGATCCTGGCGAACTTAAGTCAAGTTTGCTTTTTTGACATTAGCGAACTTACACCAAGTTCGCCTTATTTGGCTTAGGCGAACTTGATCTACCGAACCTACTAAGTTCGCCACGTGAGCATCAGGCGAACTGGGCAAGTTCACCTGTGCGGGCTGTCTTCTTCCTCATAAACCCTAAGATTTCGAGTGTGTTTCCAACTCGTTCAAGCTTCAAAATTTTTACGTTCAAAATGTTCGTTTTACATCCATGAGGCTATATGTATTATTATTTTTGCAAAACACACGTAAAAAAACCCAACCTTTACGTGAAAACGAACCCGAATCCCGTTTCGAACAAAAACTCAGATCCGGCTAGTTACATACCTGTTTTGAGCCCAAATCTTTGGTCCTTAGCTTCTGTTGATGATGATGATCGATCCTTGAGCTTTATAACCCGAAACCCGAATTTCTCTCTCTAAACTCTCTCTAGCTTTCTCTCTCTAGAACTTACAAATGAATGGAAATATAGAGAGGGTTGGAGGTGGCGGCTAGGTTAAGCCCCTCCCCTTCCCATTCCGTTTTTGCCCCCTACACTTTAGTCCCCGTCGTTTCTCGTTTACTCGTTTTATTTCCTGTGCTCTGTTTTCCCTATCGTCTCTTTTATTTAATATTTTTGGGATGTTACAAGTCTACCCCCCTTATGAGAGGTTTCGTTCTCGAAACCTATCATAAGTCAAACAGATGAGGGTGCAACTCCTTCATTTCTGCCTCGGTCTCCCAAGTAGCTTCTGATCCTTTACGATGTTTCCACTGTAACTTTACTAGTTGGATAACTTTATTTCTCAGGTGTTTCTCTTTACTGTCTACTATGGCCATGGGTTCTACAACATAATTGAGCCTATTGTCTACCTCGATATCATTGAGTGGCACGTGCGAAACACTTATGCAACTTTGATGCGTGGAAAGTAAGGTGGATCCCTCTCAACTCATCAGGAAATTCTAGCCGATAAACAACTTCACCAACCCGTGCCAGAATTTTTAAAGGTCCTACGAACCTTGGACTTAATTTCCCCTTTTTCCTGAACATATAATCCCTTTCCAGGTGGATAATTTCAGCAATACTTAATCCCCGACATTGAACTCGATTGGTCTCCGCCTCTTATCCGCGTAAGACTTTTAACGATCTTGCACTGCTTTCATTCGGGCTTTAATCTGATCAAACTTTTCAGATGTTGCCGTGACTACCTCTAAGCTTCCCAACTCTTTCTGTCCTATCTCACCCAAACAGAACGGGGTTCGGCATCTTCTACCATACAACATTTCTTAGGGCGACATGCTAATAGTTCCATGGGAGCTTTTGTTGTAGGATAATTCTGCTAAAGGTAGGTGGCTATCCCAACTGCCACCAAAGTCTATAATGCACGCACGAAGCATATTTTCCAACGTTTGGATGAGCCTTTTCGACTGACCATCCGTCCGTGGGTGATAAGCCGTGCTGATATTCAATCTCATACCCATTGCCTCATGAAATATTTTCCAGAACCTCGATGTAAGTCATGTGTCCCGGTCGGATACAATCGATAGCGGTACACCATGTCGTGCGACTATTTCATTGATAAATACTTCTGCCAGCTTCTCAGATGAATACGTTTCTCGGATCGGCAAGAAGTGTGCACTCTTTGTCAAACGATCCACTATTACCCAAATCATATCATGACCTTTAGCCATGCGAGGCAGCTTTGTAATGTAGTCCATGGTAATACGCTCTCATTTCCATTCAGGTAGTCTAGAGGCTGGATCTTCCTGTATGGCTTCTGATGTTCGGCATATACCTATGAGCTAGTCAGACACTTACTCACGTATTCTGTCACATCATTCTTCATGTTAGGCTACTGGTACTCTTTCTTCAAATCTTGACACATCTTTGTGGTTCCCGGGTGGATGGACTATTGAGACTTATGGGCCTCGCCGAGTATTTTGGCCCTAAGATCTTTGCCCTTCGGTACCCACATATGACCATATCGGGTCTTCACTCCATGATTGTTCGTCTCTAACTTTATCTGCTGACCTACCATACGTTCTTTCTTTATGTTCTCTTCCTTAAGCGCTTCTGTCTGTGCTTTCTCTAGTTCTGGCATAAAATCCGTGGTTATTACTAACTGGTATGCTTTCACCCTAATATGAGGTTGATTATCCTTTCGGCTTAGGGCGTCGGTGGCCACATTCTCCTTTCCCGGGTGGTATAGGATCTCACAGTCGTAATCCTTTAATAGCTCCAACCACCGCCTCTATCGTATATTCAAGTCCTTCTGCTCGAATAAATGCTTCAAGCTTTTGTGATCTGAATAAATTGAGCATTTTACTCCGTAGAGGTAATGTATCCAAATCTTTAATGCGAAGACAACTGCCGCGAGCTCAAGGTCGTGAGTCGGGTAGTTGACCTCGTGAACCTTTAGTTGTCATGACGCATACGTGATCACCTTTCCCCTCTACATCAATACACATCCTAACCCTTGACCCGAAGCGTCGAAATATACTACCAGGTCCTCGTTACCCTTGCGTAGTGCCAACACTGGGGCTTAGGTCAAATTCTTCTTTAACTCTGCAAATGCTTCAGACTAAGCCTGACCCCATTCGTACTTTACTTCTTTGCATGTTAATTTTGTCATAGGCGAAGCTATTTTCGAGAGGTCCTGGATAAACCTTCAAAAGTAACCTGCCAATCCTAGAAAACTCCGAATCTCAGTCGGCGTCTTAGGAATTTCCCATTCTCTACCTGTCGCGATCTTTGTTGGGTCAACTATAATGTCGTATGCGTTTATAACGTGACCTAGGAATCGAATTTCCTTAAGCCAGAACGAGCACTTGGAAAAATTGGCATATAACTTTTCTCTTTGCAACGTCTCTAGTACCTCTCGTAGGTGACATAAATGGTCACCTTCGCTTTTTGAAAAGATGAGTATGTCATCTATGAATACTATCACTGATCTATCCAACATTGATCTGCACACCTGGTTCATCATACTCATGAATGCTGCTGGAGCATTCGTCAAACCGAAAGACATCACGCGAAATTTGTAATGTCCAAATCGCTTGCGAAACACCATTTTCAGTATATCCTCTTCTTTTACCTTTAACTGATGATACCCCGACCGCAGGTCGATCTTGCAGAACCATTTTGCGCCTTGCAGCTGGTCGAACAGATCATCAATCTGGGGTAGCAGGTATTTGTTCTTTATCGTATTCTTATTCAATTATCTATAATTGATTCACATTCTCATGGCACCATCTTTCTTCTTTACAAACAGAACTGGAGCACCCCAAGGAGAAATGTTCGGTCTGATGAAACCTTTATCCAAAAGCTCTTCTAACTGTGTCATCAACTCTTTCATCTCCAGAAGCGCAAGTCGGTACAGTGCTTTTGCCAAGGGTTGGGCACCTGGCCCTAACTAAGTCTATCTTGAACTCTGTCTCCCGATCAGGTGGTAATCCAGGCAAGTCCTCGAGGAACACCTCTAGGAAATTACACACCACGGGTACGTCTTTCAACTCTTTCACTTCTACATCTTTGTCTATCACATAGCTCAGGTAGGCCTCACATCCGCGTCTCGTATACCTCTATACCTTTATCATCAAAATGGCGTTCATTACCGAGCCATCACTATCCCCGTAAACCGAGACTTCCCTATCGTCTAGAGCTTTGAGCTGAACTATCTTTCACTTACATACAATTCGGGCTTCGTTGGCAGATAACTAATCCATACCCTAACGAACCAATTTCTGTGTTCGTCCTATAATATATTATTTATGTTGTAGGGTATGTATTTAAATAAAACTAAGTTGGACGCTTAAATCTTAAAGTGGAAATCCTAGTCTTTTGGATTAAAGGGTATAATTGTTAAAAGTGGAGGGTTCGTGTAATTGAGCATACTTGAAATTTTGGAAGAAAAAGCCAAATTTAAAGTTCAGGGGCTGTTTGGTATTATGGCCAAACCTGATTTCTTCTTGTGGGTAAAAATGGTGCAGAACACACACATGATGTGTGTGTTTGCATGATTTCTTAGAGAGGAGAGGGATGGGAGCCAATAATCAACAATTGAAGTGTTGCATGTGGTAGATTGAAGGATTTGGCACACTCATCTTCTTCCAAAGTTTCAAGTAAGCTTCATCCTCTTCATCTAAATCTATAATTTAGTGTTCTTGGTGGGTATTGTATTGATGAACCCTAGATGGTCGAAATTGGGGATGATGTTGTGTAAATTGTTGTTTAGAAGTGTTAGTCTAGCTTATCTAAAGCTAGAGGCTTAATCAATTCATGTTAATTTCATCTAATTTGATGATTCAAAAATTAGGGTTCTTGAGAACCCAAATTGGGGTTTTTTTGAATTGGAGTGTTTAAATGATGAATTGATGGTTGATAAGTGTTTATGGTGTTGTATAAACACATTTTCAAGTTGAAAAACCCAACTGAATTGGTGAAATATTAATTGGATTAAATTATGGAAATTTGGGTGAAAACCTTAACGGGTCAAAATGGGTGAATGATTGTGTAGGTAGGTTAAAACTTGCTTAAGGTGTAATTAATCATGTTTAGAATGGGTGTAATCCATAAGGTCTAGGGTAGATGTTAGACTTCAATTGGAAATGGTGAATTGGTGGATTGGAAGTTTGACTATTATGGGTCAAACAAGTAGTTCAGGTTGAAAGGTGGTATTTAGGTGTTGGGGGTTTGATTAAGGTCATGTTAATCAAACTAAGTTAGGGTTTTGATCTTTAGATCATAAAGGTGAGTTTGGTGTCAATTGCTTATCAATGGATTACTAATTGTAATTGGGTTGTATAGGTGATCAAATTGTAGGAAGCTAGCTTAGAGGATCAAGCGGGATCATCTTTGGCAAAGGTAAGTGCTTTGCACTTACTTAGTATTAGATAAGTAGTCTATGTGTAAGTAGTTTATGTGGTATGCTATTTACATGTTGTTAATGTGTTTGACTTACGTGGTAAAAGTCAATGTTTAATGGTTATGGTAGAACTTGTCTGTTTGACCCAATGTGGAAATGTAGTCAACCTAAACCATTGATGTGTGATAATGTGTGTAAATTGGCTTAAGTGGTATTTAGCCAAACTATTTTAACTAATATGGTTAATTGGAATAAAAGGCTCAATGTGGTCAAGAGTCGACTTGAATGTAGTATGTGGTGGAATTTGATTAAATTGACTTAATGTGGTATAAGTCAAACCATTATGAGTAATGGTGAAATTGATATTAAATTGAATTAATATGGTATAAGTCAACCATTCTGGATAATGGTGAAATTGGTGTAATTTGACTTTAGTGGTATAAGGTCAAACTATTATGTTGAAATTGGTGTAATTTGACTTATGTGGTAAATAGTCAAACTAACATTTAAACGTGGTGAATTTGGTGTAATTTGACATATGTGGTAAATAGTCAAACGAATATGTAAACGTGGTGAATTTGGTGCAAGTTGACTTATATGGTAAATAACAAAATGTGATAATTTGGTGAAATTGTGTGTTGAAGTGTGGAATACTTCAAAAGGTGGACTTGGAGTCAAATACTCCAAGTACGGGTAAGACGAGTTGTGGTACTCGCACCAAGACGTCGTAAACTTAACAAGAAGTGTGGAATACTTCAAAGGGTGGACTTGGAGTCAAATACTCCAAGTACGGGTAAGACGAGTTGTGGTACTCACACCAAGAGGTCGTAAACCCAATAAGAATTGTGGAATACTTCAAACGGTGGACTTAGAGTCAAATACTCCAAGTACGGGTAAGACGAGTTGTGGTCTCGCACCAAGGTGTTGTAAGCCAACTAAAAGGTGATAAATGGGTAGGAGTAAACATATGTGTGTGTGTGTTATTGTTATATATGTTATATTGGTGTCGTATTGCACAAAGATGCAAACGGGTCAGAATGGAAAACGAGTAGTGGTGCTCGTATTAGGGGTGGATAAACTAACAAATTAATGTGGTAGACATTTTGTGGTCAAAAAACAAGTAAATACACGTTAGATACTTGTTATATGCAAAAATTTGTAGAAATGGTGAGAATAGTAGATGCTAGCAGGGAACATGGTTGTGTTCATCTGAACACTACCATGACAGAAACCTTGTATTTTCCTGGTGCTGAAAGGGAACACGACCGTGTTCTTTCAGAACACAACCGTGTTCAGGGGAACATGGTAGTGTTCATCCACTACCATGACAGAAATTTGTATTTTAAAAAATGACTTTTTCTTGCGTTTTACCCATGAGGGGACTTGTGGAAAGGTCCCTAGGGCTACTTATCTATACTAACCATATACAAATTGATGTTTTGTATGTAGGAAATCTCTGGAGTGATTCTCGGGTCTCGCATCATGTGGATTGGATTCTCGTGGATGTGTTTTGTAAATGATTTTGTTAACCTTCTCGTGGGGAGTCTTTACAAACTATTTGGGGTCATAACAAGTTGTGGTTAACTTGTTTTATTAACCTTTGATTAAACTACTTTTGGGGGATATATTGTAGTTTAATTCATGTTTGTAAAACTAAAACGTGTGGATACGTTAAATGTTGTATTTGGAAGCGCTTCCGCGTCATATTTAATAAGTTTAAATTGGTTTAAAAAATTGGGTGTTACATACCCGAGACTACATCAAACTCTCCCAAGGCTATAACATACAACCTAACTGGGAATCTGTGGCCATCTATCTTTATCGTGCAATGTTCTACTAGTTCTATCACTTTCGTGGTTTTACCCACAACAGTCTCTACATTAAAGGCTTGTTGTACCTTACTAAACTTAAATTTCATTCTTTTAAACCTTGAAGACGATATGAAACTCCTACAGGCACCAGAATAAAAAAATACTGAAAAAAAGTGTGGTCAAGGATGAACGAACCTGACACGACGTCGGGGTTTTCACTAGCTTCCTCCTGTGCCAGTGCATACGCTCAGGTCCTTACCTTTGGCTTTTTAGCTTATTTCCCCTTTTCGATGCCAGCAGCTTTGGGTCGACGACAATCTTTTACCATGTGCCCTAGAGTCCCACAATTATAGCATGTTGAAGCACAAGGGGCATTCACGCGAATAATGCCCGGTCTTTCCGCACCGGTAGCAAATGTTCAAACCCACACGGCACCCCAGAGTGCTTCCTTCCGCACTTAGCACAGTCATTACCATCCTCTATTCTCATCTTCATCGCCTCCGGGCCCGCCCACTCTTTTGCTTGGCTTAATGACACTTGTCACTTTGTTTTCGGTAGGCAGTGGGTCCGTGGAGTAAAAGTCATCATATACTATCCTGGCTAGACTTACCACAGATTCAAAGCTTGTAGGGGCGTTGGCTTTAATGTGAACACGAACTCTCTGTGGCAACCCCTTGATATTGTAGAGACATGTTTTGTGACAGTGAGCTTTGTAATATAATAAGTCTTTGTATTGTCTTTATGTTTCGTGTTTTGTCTTTTATGTTTGATATGTAATAGACTAGTTAAGTTTTTCTTTAGGCGAACTTGGACAAGTTCTGGCGAACTTGTTAAGTTCGCCTGTAGCAGTTTGTGAATCTATAAATAGGTGTTTACATGTTCTAGTTGGTAAGCGATTGAAATTGTGATCAATTCTGTAAACACTCAGTTTGGAGCAATAGAAGAGAAAGATTATTTACATCTTGTGTTCATTGCTACTGTTGTCATCTATACACAAACATACATACGGTTGGATTGCGCACTCCATGTGTGTGATACATCACGCGTCGAGACAGATCTGTATTGACCCCGAAGGGACCTACATGTGGTATCATAGCATATGCTCGTGATCGAGATTGACTAGTGGCTATTTGTGTGTGATTTGACTTCAAAAGACTGAGTTTTTGCAAGGATTTCATATCAATGGAGTTTTTGAGTTCTTGAATTGATTTTTGGGCTGATTTCATCAAATTGGGAGTGTATTTGAAGAAATTGATCCATTCAAAGTGTTCTAATTCATCATTTCCACAATCCTATGGTTCATTTTGATCAAATTCCTTCAAATCTACAAGAAATGGCGTTTTTCAGAAGTTCTGGTTCGTGTATTGGTTGAGAGTTCATCTTCCTAAAATTTCAGTTGATACAGGAGAACTTAATTTTTTCAGTTACTTGCAAACTTAAGCAGGAGAACTTGTTATCTTCGCTTGTTTCCTGGTTTAGGCGAACTTGCTAAGTTCGCTTGAACAAATTCGCTTGGTGTTGGTTTGCAGCGAACTTGTTAAGTTCGCTTGGTTTGATACTTGTTCAAATTTTACTATTTTTTTGTTATACTTGTTGTTATGACTAACATGGTACATGTTACAAACATGTTTAATTATGACAACGCAATTGGAACTCCTCAGAAACCACCTAAGCTTATGAGTCTTGCTGATTATCCAAACTGGAAAGATAGATTCGATCAGTTTGTCTCATTCACTAATACAAGCTTATGGATTCCTATTCTAGAAGGCTATGATCATCCAACTTATTATTTTATGGGAAAGAATGACCTACCAAAGCTTGTTTCTGGATTGACAGCTAAAGAAAAACTTTTATTTGATAGAGAGGAGAAGACAATGGCGAGTATCTCTATGTCATTACCAAAACAAATCTTTCATGGTTTTAAGCAGTTCAGAACTTCAAAAGACTTGTGGGAAGGTTTGCAAAAATTATATGAAGGTAGTGTGCATGTCAAGAAGAGTCGGAAGGAATTACCGAAGAAGCATTTTCTGGTGTTTAAGCATTTTTAAAATGAAACTTTGGATGAATTGGTTACCAGATTCTATCACCTACTTAGTGAACTTGTCAGTGCAGAGGCGGTGTATGAACCTGAAGAGATCAATGGTAAATTTCTTGATGCTTTACCATCTAAATTTGATGTGTATTCTGTGCTTATCAAAGAGAATGCTAAATATAAGACAATGTCATTAGAAGATGTGCTGGGGAAAATACAATCTCATGACTTGAACTTAAAGAAGAAAGAAACAAATATGGAGCATGTTCAAGATCCTTCCATGTATTTTGCAAAAGCTGCTGCTAAATCTGGACATGGAGTTCCTTTATTTTCCAGGGTTGGTCAAGATTGTAATGTGGATAATTCTTCTAGGTGTTCGTATCAATCTGGTTTTTCTGCAACTATTTCAAATTCATCTGGATCTCATTCGAGTGGTTCTCATCATGTAAGTCAGAGGCTAGCTGAAGATTATATGGCTATGTTTTCATCGTTCATAGCTTCTTATGAAAATTTTATTGGTGAAAAAATTCATGACCCGGAAGCCATTGTGGATGATTATAAGCAGATTGATCCTATTGATTTAGAAGAGATTAATATTCAGTGGAATATGGTTATGTTAATGAGGCAGACAAAAGATTTTCTGAAGCAGACCGGAAGAAAGTACATTGGATCTAACAACAGAAAAAATGGGTTTCGACAAATCTATGGTTCGTTGTTACAATTGTCAGGAGTACGGTCACTTTGCAAAAGAGTGTAACAAGCCAAAAGTAGAATTTGATTCTCAGAAGAAGAACAGTTATCAAGGAAGCAGACAACATCAACATCAACAGGGATCTGGAAATTCTTCAAATCTATCAACATCATCTTCTTTAGTTGCTCAAGGGGATGATAATTATGATTGGGGAATTCATTTGGAAGACCTGGTTGGAGCTGTGAGTCAGGCTTTTGTTGCTGAAATTCATACTGGTGATTCATCTGAGGATGATAATAATAGTAATTCAGGTGAAGAAGAAAGTTCAGCAAGTGAGGCTGAGAGTTAGAATGATGAAGCTGAAGAAATTGTTTCTGAAGATAATATTTATGAAGAAGTTAATTCTGATGATAAAGATTCTACAACAAATGCTTCTGAAGATGATATTCTTCTGACAAAAAGAGTACCTGAGCTGAAAGAAGAAATTCCTACATCAAAAGTCTTCATGGCTGATATGTCAGATCCAACAAAGGTAAAAGATGTTATATTTGATATATTTTGTTCTAACTATATTTCTATGAAGGATAAAATGATGAGAGTTACGGATGATAACACAAACTTGATCTATGATATGAAATCGGTGCACACCGTAAATCAAACATTGAAGGATAATGAGAAGTTATTTGTAGAAAAGATTGAGTAATTGAAGAAAGACATAAATTCTCTGACTTTGAAGATCAAAGAGAAGGCGTATAATCTCGATATGTCTTATGCAGAGATTGAGAAAAGGAATACTGATCTTGCTGAGAAAAACAAGAAACTTGCTGCATCTAATGCAGAGAGATACTCAGATTGAATAGAAAGTTAGAAGGTTTTGGAAATTCTTCATTTTTGTTGAATTACTATAATGATAACATTGATCAAGCTAAAATAATTGGCGGTGTTGGTTGTATTCCTCCACCATTCAACGAAAATTTTACTAAAGTACCTGAAGTTGTGAAGGATGAGGATTTAGATCCAAAGACTGTTCTTAAAGTCAATCCACTCACAGGGGAGGATATGGTGTATAATTCAGATAGTGAGGATGAAGAGTTTGATGAGACCAAGACTGAAGGTGTTCCTAAGGAGGTTAAAATTGAAAAACCAAAAGGTGATTAAGCAAGTTACAAGAGATAGATGTATACTAACTGAACCTGATGAGGTTGTGCAACCAAAACCAGTGATTGAAAAGAAGGTTTTTCTAAGTGTTGGTGACATCAAAACAGAGGTTTCTAAGGTTGAGAACAAATCAACACTTGATTTCATTAAGCAAAAAGTGATTTCAGAAAAAGCTAAGGTTGTTCAGTCTCAAATTCCAAAGGTTTATGTTGGTGAATCATCAAGGAAGGTTTATGTTCCAAAGAAGCAGGTTGGTGTTGAGTATCAATCTTCTGAAGGCTATACATCGGGAAGCTCTTCAAATTCAAGAAGGGTTCCTTATGTCAGAGAATACAAAGAAAGGCGTGTGTGTTTTCACTGTAATGAGGTGGGGCATATTTTGGTGAATTTTCCTTACAAGAACAAGGAGAAAACTCCTGTCATTTCAGAGAAACCAAAGCCTATGTCTAAACCAATTGTTAGTCAATCAAAGTCTCAAGGAGTTAAGATTCTGAAAAGGCCTAGTGTAGTACAGCCTACATCTGATAATATGGTGCATCAATCTGTGAGGCAAAATGTGCCTAGACAAACATTTGCTAAACCATCTGGGTTTAAGCAAGATTTGAAACATCATGTGGATGTGAAAGTTGGTTTGACAAAACAAGGATTTGTGCAATCTGGTATTAGAAAGCATGTGGTTTTTCCATAATCTGTTAAGAATCCAAAAGTTGGATTCAAATAGATTTCACAGTCAAAGGTTAAGCTTTCAAGACCTCAAAGACCGAGACGGAACATCCGGTTTAAGAAACTTTTAGAGATTGAACAAATTATTTCTTTTTCAAACAATCATGATTTTCAAAATCAACCTAATTTTCATATGAAAAAAATGTTCCTAAATCAAAGTCGTTTGTTTCTGAATCATCGTCTCACTTACCAAGGTTGGATGATAATAGAGATTGTGAATTGCTTGAAGTAGTTTATTTTGATGCTAATGGTAGACCCAAGACTGCAATGGCTTGGGTCCCTGTCTCTAACTGATTTTCTATGTTTATGTAGGGTTAACCAAGGAGGACTGTAAACAACAATTGGTATGTTGACAGTGGTTGCTCCCGACATATGACTGGAAATATTCATTTGCTTGAAGATGTCAAAAAGATCGATGGTGGTTATGTCGCTTTTGCAGGTGATAAAGGCGGATACATAACTGAACAAGGAACGTCGAAGAATGAGAAAGTGAAGTTTGAGAAATTCAATTATGTTGAGCAACTCGAGCACAATTTACTCAGCGTTTCCCAAGTGTGTGATAAAAAGTTTTCTTTCCATTTTAATGATTCTAAGTGCTTTATTTTGAAGTCGGGATTTATTATACCTAAGGAATGGATTCTGATGAGGGCTCCGAGGAGAAATGACACATATGTCCTCGACATGAGTGTGGCTACTACAACGGATTCAGTTCCTACTTGCTTACTCTCCAAGGCATCTGAATCTGACTCTATTTTTTGGAATCGGAAGCTAGACACATCAATTTCAGATAGATGAATTACTTGGTGAAGAATGATTTGGTTACTGGAATACCCAAAATGAAGTTTTTTGTGCCTGATGACTGTATACCTTGCAAGAAGGGAAAGCAACACAGAAAGTCCCACAAATCTAAGAAACAAAATTCAGTTGTTACTCCTTTGGAGCTACTACACATGGATTTGTTCGGGCCGATAAGTATTCGAACTATTGAAGGAAAATCATATTGTCTTGTGGTAACTGATGATTTCTCGAGATTCTCATGGGTCAAGTTCTTGGCAACGAAATATGAAACAACTGAGATTGTTAAATTCTTGATTCTAGGGTTGGAGACTTTATTCAAGCAGAAAGTCAGGCGTATTAGAAGTGACAATGGCACTGAGTTTAAAAACAGCAAGATGGGATTCTTTTCTTTACAAAAGGGTATTCATCATGAATTTAGCGCGCCATGTTTTCCTTAACAGAATGGTGTGGCTGAGCGAAAGAACAGAACATTAATTGAAGCAACGAGAACTATGTTGGCGGATTCTAAGCTACCAGTTATATTCTGGGCCGAAGCTGTGAATACTGCTTGTCATGTTCTTAACCGTGTTCTGACCGTGAAGCGACACAACAAGACGTGTTACGAGATGTTAAATAATCGAAAGGCTAATTTGGATTATTTTTTACCTTTTGGAAATCCGTGTACTCTTCTGAAGATCAGGAATGTTCCTACAAAGTTTAGCGAAAAGGCCATTGGAGGGGTTTTCCTTGGATATGTAGCCAATTCGTTGAATAAAAGAGTGTATAACAAGGAATCTAGACATTTTGAAGAATGGTTCCATATCGATTGTTCTAATCAATCTATCACTTAGAAGGCGGTTGGTCCAAAGTGGACGTTTGATTATGACAGTTTGTTTAAGTCTTTCAATTTTGCTCCTGATTTGTCTGCTGAAGAGGCTGTTGTGATTTATGAGTCATGTAATGGTGACCAAGATTGCGGTTTTACACCAAGATTGGCGGTTCCATTATCAGTTCCATTATCAACCCCTGATTCAAACGCTGCATCTTGTTCGGGTACTCATGAAACGGATAGTGATGACGATGAGGCAATATTTCAGGATTCATTAACTGATCCTTTGATTGTTGTTGATGATTCGTCTACATCTACTCAAGTTCTGGGGGAGATCCCTACCAATTTAGATCCAGTAATACCAGTACCTCAAGTTATTCATTCTCAAGTGGAATTTACTCAAGTTGATGTCTTACCTATTCCCGAAGTGGCTCCCATAAAAGAATTAAAAGATCATCCGGTGACGAAAATCATTGGGAATTTGGAGTATAGATTCAAAACTCATTCTATCATTGAAAATACTTGTTTATATTCTAGCATGAGGGATACTGGAGTACTTGATGTTTACTCACATTCTTGTTTTATTTCTCAGATCGAACCGAAGAACGTGTAAATGGCGTTACAAGATAATAATTAGATTGAGGCTATGTAGGAGGAGCTAGCTCAATTTGATAAATTGAAGGTTTGGAATTTGGTTGATCTTCCTAAGGGAGTGTATCCGATCGGCACAAAATGGGTTTTTAAATGTAAGAAAGAAGATAAGAGGTGTAGTGGTGAGGAATAAAGCGAGGTTGGTCGTCCAAGGGTTCAATCAACAAGAAGGCATTGATTACACTGAGGTGTACGCACCTGTAGCAAGGTTGGAAGCGATTCGATTGTTTCTAGCTTTTGCTTCATTTAAAGGGTTTAAGGTATATCAATTAGACGTGAAGAGTTCTTTCTTATATGGCAAAGTTAAAGAAGAAGTGTATGTGCGTCAGCCACCGGGCTTTGAAGATCCATTATATCCTTCGCGTGTGTTCAAGCTAGACAAAGCATTATATTGACTTCATCAGGCACCAAAGAGCTTGGTATGAAACATTGTCGCAGTATCTTCTGGACAATGGTTTTGATCGTGGCCAGATTGACTCAACCTTGTTCATAAAGAAAGCAGGGGGAGATTACCCGATGGTTTAGATTTACGTGGACGATATTATATTTGGTTCAACAAATGAAGAATTATGCAAAGAATTTGAGGGAGTAATGAAATCGAAGTTCGAAATGTCTGCTATGGGAGAGTTATCCTTTTTCTTAGGTTTGCAAGTTAACCAGAAGGAAGATGGTTTCTTTATTCATCAGTCTAACTACGTAAATGACATCATGAGCCTGTTCAAGATGGAAGACTGTTCCCCATATGACACACTGATTCTTGTGAATCACAAGTTAAGTCCTAATCCAGAAGGAAATGATATTGACAATCGATTGTACAGAGCTATGATCGGATCCCTCATGTACTTAACCGCGTCAAGGCCAGATATAATGTTTGTTGTGTGTTTATGCTCCAGATTTCAAGCGAAACCGAAAGAATCTCATATGATTTTAGAAAAAAGGATATTCCTATACCTGTAGTGGAAACCGAGACTAGGACTTTGGTTTCCTCATGGATCTAATTTTGATTTTGTTGCATATACAAATTCAAATTTTGGAGGTTGCTGCTTGGACATGAAGTCTATAACAGGAGGTTGCTAGTTCCTTGGTAATCGGCTTGTTTCATGGCAATGTAAGAAGCAGACTATAGTCTCAATTTCAACATGTGAAGCGGAGTACATTGCAGCTTCTGGTTGTTGTTCACAAATTTTGTGGATCCAGCAATAATTATGAGACTATGGTTTGAACTTTACATGCACCCCAATGTTCATAGATAACAATGCCACAATGTCCATAACTAATAACCATGTTAAGCACAATAAAACTAAACACATTGAAATCAGATATCATTTTATTCGTGATTGTGCAGATAAAAGGTTGATTGAACTGGTGAAAGTGCATGCTGATGACAACTTTGCAGACCTCTTCACTAAGGCATTTGATCGGACTCTCTTTGAGTTTCTGGTAAAGATGATCGGAATGATCAATTCCGAATAAAAGATTTTCAAAAACTAATTTCATGGAAGGTTTATTTTATTTCTTTCATTTAGCATAGTTTTACTGCTTTATTACTTTCATGCTTTTAGTTTTACTATCAAAAATCTGTTATTTATAAAATTCAAAACATATTTGAAAAAGATAAAATCAACATCATTTGAGGTCTGAGAATAAATGATAGTACATCAGTAGCTTATCTTTTACACATGACCTTAATTTGACATGCTAGTAGTTTATGTTTATTCAATATATCTGAATTATATATGTTTTGATCTAAACTTCAAAGATTGCACAAATAGGAAATGATAATGTTGTGTATGCATATAATTTAGCTTGTCAATAGGCTAAAAGCGTCTTTGAACCATTAGTAGTCTGAAAACATAATTGCATATGTTACAACTGTGATTTGAACCCATTTTATGCCATAGTGTGTGTGTTGCAGTTATTCTATCAGATAAAGAATATTAGCTTTTAATAAGGATTGTCCTATGAGACCAGTTTTAGGTTATGTCCTTAGCACAATTCATTCGGTTTGCTTCATTGCCCATGTCCCGAAAAGCTTGCAATTTGAAGTTTAACCAAGATATATACCTGACATCATCTATTAAACATATATTACCCTTGGATCATAGTGATACTCAATCTATACCGATTCCATTTAATTCATAATCGAGATAGCAGTTGGATCCTCATACCCGAATCTTATGATTCCACATATATAAGCCAAGACATTGAATCATTCGATTCTAAATCTCAATGATTCCTATACAATCCAATTTGGATTGTGCTATTCATGTGCTAAGTGATATCTCTTCATTCTAGAAATTAGGATAATCTTTAGTAAAATCTTGTATGTCTTGAGATAGTTGCAGTTTATTTTTCTTTGGCATACTAGTGGGGTACACGTTGTATTTCATACTGAAATGGTACATCAACTCATAAGAACGTGGGAAGAAGATGCTTTTAGATTCAAATCTTATAATATTGACAATCTAAATTTGTGTGTCATAGCATGATCCTGTTTTCTTTGAATGTTTATCGCGTATCATTACATGAAATATGATAATCTTGAAAGGATATTAGCATAATTGATTAAGGTTTGAATGAATGACATATGATACCAAATTGCTTTGTTATATGGATTTTATATCTAAGATGTGTGATTGATATATCATATACTGATATGATATTCTTACTCGTGATGTTTGAACCAAAATATGTGTTTTTAGTTTGTATAGATAAAAATCCAAAAAGATTTTATTTTTTTATGATGCTTTATATCATTTTTTTAAAAATCCAAAAAGATTTTAGGTGTGTTTTAGCTTAAAATTTCAAAAAGCACAAAAATATGTTTGTTACTGTTGAGTTCGTTTTATTGAAAAATTCAAAAATATTTTCTTTCTTGCTTCCATGAAAATCTCTTTATTTTATAAATATTTGGGATTATATCACTTACAGGTTCAAGTTGAGAAGAAAGAAAGACCGGAGTTTGAAAGTTGGATTTGAAAAACTTCAAAAACTTTCCTAAGTATGGAAATTGGAGCGAACTTAACATGTTCGCTTGGTCATGTTTTCCTGGTAGCGAACTTGACAAGTTCGTCTGGTTTAGCGAACTTAATCAGTTGGGTATAAAAGGAACAGTTTTGCGAACTTGATACTTTTACTCTCTTTCTGATCTAGCGAACATATTGAGAGAACTTACCTGTTTAGTTGAGCGAACTTACTGATTTTGCAAATTGGTGTGTTCGGAGGTGTTTTAATTGTTTGATTCATATTCTATTTCATCGTGCGAATTCAAAGAAGGTAATTACATCAGTTTTCAACCATGAATTTGATCAGAACAATGAGGTTTTGAGGTTTTAGGTTACGGGTTGGTTGTTTGGTGATACTGTGACTAGATAGCATATGTTTAACTTGAAATTGATGCTACATTTGTCCTTATCGGTGCTTGTGTGTTGTGTTTCATGCATTGATTTTCATTGATATCATAAAATTTTGGAGTTTGATTTTTTGTCTGCAGTTGTATGTTTGAGCGAACTTGCTCAGGTGAACATATTAAGTTCGTCTCTTGTAACTCAAAGCGAACTTAATAAGTTCGCCACAGGGAGTAGTAGTGAGTCAGACTTAGCAATGTAATTTTTTTTTTAACTTTTGTTTTATTTTGGTTTTATTTATTTATTATTGCAAAGTCTAATCCACTCTTATGCAGATGGATCGTCGTGTGGAGTACAAGCATAATCAGGTTGCACTACTTGATCCAGATCTTCCTAAAGTAGTGAATTACAGGGAGATTATAACATTTCTAAATCGTTCGGGAAGCTATATCTCTTGGAGGTGCTGATACTGATCCAATTATGCTTCCGAACACGCTCGTCATGGGGTGTTTCTACTGTAATGGCTATAGAGGAAAAGCCAATGATTCACAAGCAAGGAAAGGCGGGCTTGTTGGACAATGGAGGTATTTCATGAACGTTATCATACAATGTTTGTCTCCTACAAAGGCTGGTACAGACGGTTTGAAGTCTTCACTTTAGGCTGCCATGGTTGCTCTTACACTGAATAGAGGGTATAACTTTGCTCTCTATATCTACAAGGAGATTGATGCTCCGATTACACCACCTGAAGGGCAAGGTTTCATCATGTATCCGAGATTTCTACAAGTGATCATTAATCATTTGATACCTGTGGGGCAAAGATTAACTCTTACTCCAATGACCAAGAGGATATTCACTGACTGTAATAATGTCAAGAGGGAAAATCCAGCGTTGATTTTAGTTCCTACACCAATGTTCGGGCACATAATTAATCCTAATTATGTTGCACCTGCAAATGACAACTGGATAAATCCTGATGAAGAATAAGGTCAAGCACAGCAACAAGGTCAGGCACAACAACAACAACCTCAAGTACCTGTTCAACCTCAAGTTCAAGAACCACAAATTCAAGAACAAGAACCACAAGTTATTCAACTTGAACAACCAGTACAGCAAGCAGAACAACAGGTTCAAGATGATCAAGTTCCTGATCCTGTTCAAGATGAAGCTCATGATGAAGATATTGCAGTTGATGATAATGTTAATGAGAATGTGAATGTACCGTCACCCCAACAACAAGAAAACATTCAGGCTGAATTTACTAGTACAAGTTCAAGTGAAGGAAATGGTGGAGATAAAGGGAATGAGGTTGATTCTGAAGAAACTAAGCCTGATTTTGATTCAGATCATTATGCATAGTTGGAGAAGCAATCAAGAATTCCTAAAACTAAGCAAGGGAGAAAGAAGTCTATCCCTAGATGTAAGTCAGTCTGAGGTCCTCCTTTCGGTACTGTACTTGGCAAAAGAACCTTAAGAGACGAAACATCTGACTCTGATTATGTTCCTGAGTCTCCTAAAGGTAAGAAGAAAGTAGCAAAGACATCTACTCCAAGAGATGATGATATTGCATTTGTGGATTCTCTGTTGGTTACTCCGCAACCATCAACTCATACTACTCCACAACCTACTCCTACTGTTCCTACTCAGACAGCTCATGCTGGTCAATCATCATCTATAGCTAAGGATAATCATATTAAAGCTTTAGAGACTAGAGTTGGTGTCTTGAAACTCAGGTTAAAGGATTGTAAGGTCAAATTGATGTACTTCAAGCTACTGATTATCAACGGCAAGTAGAAATTCAATCCCAAAATCATTAGTTGGCTGATATGCAGATCTTGATTTCATAATTGATTGAGCGTATTGACGCTCAGGGGAGAAAGCAACTGATGATACTTGTCATAGAACTGAAATTCAAAGGAATGATGATGAAGACGATGAACCCGATGCAGGAGACAAGGGTGAGCGTCAAAACACTGATGTGAACCCGATATCTTTGGCTCAGGGGGAGTCTACATCTAGTCAAGCCGACAAGTCAACTAATATAGAAACCTCAAATGTTGAAGCCGTTGATTTGCTAGAGAACTCTTCGTTCTTTGAAGATTCTAAAAATGATGAAGATGATAAGATAGAATGTTTAATGGGATTAGATGATCCGAGTGATGATGATGTTGATGATGTTGATTCTAAATTAAAAGATAGGGAGATTATTGAATATGAAGTGGCAAAGAATACAAACTATATAACATATGAAGGATGTAACGGGTTGAACATATCAGTTGATTTTATTCATAAGAATGTAGTTCTTGAAGAGAGTTCAGAAGTAATTACTGATTCATTTGAAGATAATGATCCTAAAGTGAACAAACCTAGTTCCCCGATTACTGCTACTCCTGAGGGTCAACAACAAAATGATGATGAACCAGTCATGTAAAAAGAAACTGGTATGACCAAGGAGAGATGGCTTGAGATGGTAAGAAGCTGGAGAAAAGAAGTACCAGTCATTCCACCAAAACCAGTGTACAAAGAGAGATATGTCAATGATGTGCATTGTGTTGGGAGAATCATTTGATGGATTTATGATGATGAATTTAAATTGTTTGTGATAAAGAGATCTGATGGTGTCTAGTATTTGAAGCCAAGATTAAAGTATTTCAATTCCTTACCCAGATGTGAAATTAATGGTCTAGCAACTAAACCATTAATTAACAGATCAAGAAATGGCATTGCTGATTGTATAGCCAAGCTGATTAGTACTAAAGGAAGCACTGGGAAGTATGTAAAGCTTAAACCACATAAAGAAAAGAGAGTGAATAGTGGTGTGATAGATCCGGTGACTAACAAACAGATCAAAAGATATAAGTATAAACCAGTGAAGGCACTTCAGAAGATTCCTTTGAAGAGTTTTGATCAAGACTGTATGGGAAACATGAAGTGGTGGTATGTTGATGTGGATACTGGAGAAGCTGTTGTTGAAGATAAAGATGGACAGATCTTAGCTCGTTTATATGATGCTATGAATCTTGTTAACTTTTCAAGAAAAGACCAGCTTATACTCAGAAGAAAAGAAATTATGTATGCCAAAGAGTGGAGAGAACAAGCCATGCAGTATAAGAGAGTTTTGTATGTTTGCATAAAGAAGGGAGTTTTTTGCTGGAAGTGAAGGACTGAAGATTTAGATGAAAGCATAAAGACCAAAGATCCTGAAGATCAAGAAAAGCGAGCTATTGTCAAGGGGGAGTCTGTAGAGACATGTTTTGTGACATGAGCTTTGTAATAGAATAGGTCTTTGTATTGTCTTTATGTTTTGAGTTTTGTCTTTTATGTTTGATATGTAATAGACTAGTTAAGTTTTGCTTTAGGCGAACTTAGCAAGTTCGCCTTGAACAAGTTCTGGCGAACTTTTTAAGTTCGCCTGTAGCAGTTTGTGAGTCTGTAAATAGGTGTTTACATGTTCTAGTTGGTATGCGATTGAAATTGTGATCAGTCCTGTAAACACTCAGTTTGGAGCAATAGAAGAGAAAGATTATTTACATCTTATGTTCATTGCTACTGTTGTTGTCATCTATACACAAACATGCATATGGTTGGATTCCGCACTCCGTGTGTGTAATACGTCACATGTCGAGACATATCCGTATTGACCCCAAAGGGACCTACAGATATAGTATTTGATCCTCTTCTCCTCAGTGACCACCAGATGTGGAACCAACTGAGCCAACTCGTTATATTTGGAGGTGTACTAGTGATGAGTCATACTGGCAACATAGAGCCCAAAAAACTCTCTCTAGTCTATCAATCTCGTTCTGTGGATAGAACTTTGTGATTATCAGCCTTTTCATATCATCCCACTTCAACCCCTTCATTGCAGTGGAGGACTTGGTCTACTAAATAGACCTCCACCAGCTCAGCGCCTCATTAGTGAATGAGTGAGAGGGAAACTTGACCGCTTGGTCGTCGCGGCACTCACTAATGTTGATCACGCCATTCATCCTATCTATCCACTCGAAAGTGTCAACAAGAACTTTCCTTCCATCAAACTTCGACGAATCACACCCCCAAAATGATTTATAATTGAAGCCTCGGGCTGCCACTTCAAAATCAGAGTCGTCACTATCTGTGACTTCATTTCTCTTGCTACTTTCCTCTTTCTTTTCTTTCTTCTCTATGCCAAACTCCTTAAGAGCCTCTTCAAGTGCTTTCGGTAAGATGTTCTTCAAGACTAAAGAGACCTCTGCCGCTATAGCTTCCCATACGATTGGTTTCGGAACCATTCCGTCATTGTGCACAATATCGTGAACCAACACATGGTTCTCACAGTCATTGTGCTCCCCATGTACCCGTTCAGTCTCGTTGCGGGAGTGTTCACTTTCCTCTACTCATGTTCGGTTACCTGGCGGTTGGACTCGACGACCGGTACGACCACCGATGACCACCTATCTTTGCTCTAGCCATTCGTAACTAACTGCGAACAAGGAATAGTCATGTCATCATGATAGGTAATAACTTAGAACACCTAGAGTAATGTAAATTACTAATTACAGAGACCGGTATGAAATTACTAATTTACTTTACTACTCGGGTTCTGAACATTTCCTGTTAGGAGTAACATTTGTATCCAAGTTCAAAGTCCCTACTTTAAGGTACATACTGTTTACTGTCTAAGCTAAAGCATGTTCTACGTACTATCTATGCTAAAGCATTTACAGTCTACTATCTGTACTAAGGCATTACTGTCTACGTTCTATGTTAGGACATTGACTACTTTCTTTCACTATCTTTCCATGGACGGGCTGCTCTGACTGACATTCCTTTTCTTTCCTTTGTCCCATTCTCAGCTTAAATTCAGAAATTATCGCAAATATCAAAATCTCTTAAACTATGGTTCTGATACAAACTTGAAACGCCCCAAACCGGGTACATCTTATAGTTGGCACAAAACATAACAAACATAGTTCTTAAACTGGAAATCAGAATAACTATTACAGGCGAAGTCTTATTTTTCATTCATAGAATCCACACTCAATTAAAACTCTAACAACTTAATTAAAACATTGTTCAACATAAACTGTCGGATTAGAAAATGTCAGTCTTCATCACAGCAGCCCGACGTCCATGCTATAAACCTCACACGGCTTTTCTCTTTAGCTTTACCTTTACCACCTGACATGCATACTAAAGTCAGCTAATGCTGATGAGTTCTATCTTTAATTTAAACTATGACTTTATACTTTCTTTAGCTAGCTTAGTTTTATTAAAATAAAATAAGCTTTCTTTCTTTATTTTAAAACAAACCTTGCCTTTACTTTAAAACTCTACAAAGTTACAGTTTATAAAAAAAATCGTCCCATTACTATCTCTCTTTAAAACTTTACTTTTGAGGAAACCTATTATGGTGGCCTCCTTTACTCTTTCAAAACCTTCATTTCACTTGTACAGGACAAGTGACTATCACATACTTTAACTATCACATATAGATTATTTTCCGAAGACAAGATCATTTTCTCGCTTACACGTCGGGGTAAAACTTTTACTTTAGCGTTGCCCACACCTTAGGGTGGGACTTTCTTTCTCACTTACACTTCGGTGTAAGAATCTATTAGCATTGCTCACATCTCAGGGTGATACTCCTTTATCTTTGCTTACACCTCAGGGTAAGACTTCTACTTTAGCATGCTCACACCTCGGGGTGAGACTTCTACTTTAACATGCCTGCAGGACTTTCTACTATGAAACTACTATGCTATGCAATTACACTACTTACAAAAAATAAAATGCAATCACATAAACTATCACATAGACAAACAACACATATTAACATATAAACATATAATATGGCATATGTCACTTTAACTATCAAGCTACAACGAAGTGCATCTCCATTACCTTCTTTGCTTTAACTCTTTACTTTCTTTAAAATAATTTTCAAAGATAGTACTATACTCTTTAACACTTTCCCTTTCTTTTTATAAAAATAACTTTTTTATAAAAACTATAACTTTCTCTTTTACTTTATAAAAAGAGTAAATTACCGTTTGCGTCCCTGTGGTTTACACGATTTAACACAATGCGTCCCTAACACGAATTTTTAACGCTTTGAGTACCTGTAGTATATAATTTGTAACACTCTGAGTCCCTGTACCTAACATCGTTAAAAAAATTCCGTTTAAATTCAGGTGAAATCTCTGTTGTACCATTTTACTGTATAAAAGTCTGCGTCCCTAGAAACATGTAATATCACAGGGACGCATTGTGTTAAATCGTGTAAACCACAGGGACGCATTGTGTTAAATCGTGTAAATCACTCTAGAAACTACTACTTTGACTTAATACTCACAATAAGGATCATATGCAAAAGATAAAGACTTAAAAGTCTAGAGTAGTTGTGTGTAAGAGGATAGTATAAATGTTGAAATAATATTAGTTTAAATAGAGTGAAAATCAATTTTAGAAAAAAAAATAATAATAAAGAAAAAAGGCAACCCAGCCACAACACATGCAAAATCAAGGCGTATATCTTTAACTTTTCAAGCATTTTCCCAAAGTTTGTGGCGACACATTGAAGGTGTGTGTCCCCTTTGAATCTTTTTTTATATATATTATAAACATATAAACTTATTAAACTTTAATAAAACAGATTTATTAGTTTCTATAAGTAAATTAAGTATTTTAATAATATTTAAGAGCTTGTATATATTTATATATATATATATATATATATATATATATATATATATATACTTGTATCTATTTTTACTCTCGATATATGATTAAGAATTTATTATATTTATTTATAAGAAACGAAAAGCTAAATATTTTATTATAATAGTTAATTTATTTATAAAAAATAAATGTAAAAGATGATGAAGATTAAAGAATGGATCATGGATAAATTTCTAAATAATATCCGAGTTTACACGATTTAACATAATGCGTCCCTGTGGTTTACACGATTTAACACAATGCGTCCCTGTGGTTTACACGATTTAACACAATGCGTCCCTGTGGTTTACACGATTTAACACAATGCGTCCCTAGTAGTTTCGGGCGAAAGTAGTAGTTTTGCATGAGTTAGGTCCAGGGACTCAGACAGGGACGCAAACAGATATTACATGTTTCTAGGGACGCAGACTGTTACACAGTAAAAGGGTACAACGGACATTTCAGCTGAATTTAAATGGATTTTTCTAACGAAGTTAGGTCCAGGGACTCAGAGTGTTACATATTGTATACCACAGGTACTCAAACAGTTAAAAATTCGCGTTAGGGACGCATTGTGTTAAATCGTGTAAACCACAGGGACGCAAACAGTAATTTACTCATAAAAATAATATTTTTATAAAAAAAACTATACTTTGCCTTTAAAATCTTTCTACTAGTATGCATGCCAGCCCAAAACCGTTAAGGAAAATGGGCAATAAGAACTCACCTGTCAAGTTATCTTGTGAATACTAGAACTTGTCTGGTAACCGTCACTCTCTATCTATATAATTAATTCATATAAGTTAAGATAACAGGCCTATCCAACACTAGGCGTTTCTACTTTTAAACTAGCGAACTTAAGGTTATGTTCTCCACTTTTGATACCGCGAACTTAGGCTATGTTCGCCTCTTTGACATTAGCGAACTTGTCAAGTTCGCTTACTTAGTTCCTGGCAAACTTAAGTCAAGTTCACTATTTTTGACATTAGCGAACTTACACCAAGTTCGGCCTATTTGGCTTAGGCGAAATTGATCTAGAGAACCTACTAAGTTCGCCACGTAAGCATCAAGCGAACTGGGCAAGTTCGCCTGTGCGGGTTGTCTTCTTCCTCATGACCCCTAAGATTTCGGCCGTGTTTCCAACTCGTTCAAGCTTTGAACTTTTTACGTTCAAAAGGTTCGTTTTACATCCATGAGGCTAAATCTATGATTAGTTTTGCAAAACACACGTAAAAATCTCAACCTTTACGTGAAAACAAACCCCAAACCCGTTTTCAACAAAAACTCAGATCCGACTAGTTACATACCTGTTTTGAGCCCAACTCTTTGGTCCTTAGCTTCTGTTGATGATGATGATCGATCCTTGAGCTCCACAACCCGAAACTTGCAATGATTTTCTCTCTCTAAACTCTCTCTAGCTTTCTCTCTCTAAACTCTCTCTAGCTTTCTCTCTCTAGAACTTGCAAATGAATGGAAATGGGGAAAAGGTTGTTGGTGGTGGCTAGGTTAAGCCCCTCCCCTTCTAGTTTCGCCCCCTTACACTTTAGTCCCCGTCGTTTCTCGTTTAGTCGTTTTATTTCCTGTGCTCCGTTTACCCTATCGTCTCTTTTATTTAATATTTTTGGGATGTTACATAAGGAATGGTCTACACACCCGGTTCATAAGGTCCATGAAAATCGCGAGCGCATTTGTTAGACCGAAAGGCATAACGGTAAACTCTAATGACCATAACGAGTACGGAACGCCGTTTTAGAAATATCCTCATCTTTCACCTTCAACTGATGATACCCGGCTCTCAAATGAATATTTGAAAACCACAAAGCTCCTTGCAGTTGATCAAAGAGATTATCGTTCCGAGGTAACGGCTACCGGTTCTTGATTGTTAACTTGTTCAACTCCCTATAATCTATGCATATCCGCATACTCCCATCATTCTTCTTCACAAACAGAACGGGTGCGCCCCAAGGAGAGACACTCGGACATATAAAGCCCTTACCGAGTAACTCTTGGAGTTGAATCATCAACTCCTTCATCTCCGGTGGGGCTAATCGATAGGGTGCTTTAGCAATTGACTTTGCTCCCAGGATTAGGTCAACCCCAAACTCCATTTCCCTCTCGGGTGGAATCCCGGGTAACTCCTCAGGAAAGACATCAACAAAAATATTCACAACTGGGATGTCATGAATCTCCACCATACCCCGACTTGTGTTCGTGACACAAGCCATGAATAGCTTACACTCGTGCGCCATATATCTCACCGCCTTGAGGTATGAACACAACAACATTCGACCTGTTCTTTCTCCCCAAATATAAAGAGACTTCCCCAAAGGAGAAGTAAGTTGAATCGCCTTAGGTCCACACATAATGTTGGCTCTATATCTAGAAAGCCAAGCCATTCCCATTATAACATCAAAATCTCCTAAAGTCATAGGAATTAGATCTATAGGAAAAGTATCACCTTCAACCTCTAACTTACTATCCGCATAAACATCAAACACCAAAAAAACTCCTATCAATAGCTAGCTCTATTTCTAATGGTTCACCTAACCTCTTACTTAGAAATGAAGTATGATTGGCAAATTTCAAGGATATAAAAGAATGACTAGCACCCGAATCAAATAAAGTAAGAGCGGGAAAAGAATTAATCATGAAAATACCTGCTACAACATTAGGGATTTTCTTTGCTTTCTCATCTATGATTTGAAATGTCCGACCCTTAACTTATCGCACAAGCATTAAGCAAGTAAACTACCTTTTTCTTCTCTTTCGTCCTCTTTCTTTTCTTTCTTTCGTCACAGACTCTTCGTATGCCTCAGAATCTCGACCTTTCTTTCTCCTCATCACCATGCTTTTGCTTGGGGCAATCACTCCGAACATGCCCAGGCATGTAGCAATTGTAGCATAGATTGATTTGACTGGAACACTACGTAGGAATGTGTCCCTATTTCCCACATTTATAACAAGATTGGGATTTGAGGCTACACTCACGACTATGCTCTTTTCCACAAATTCAACAATGTCGAGCATTAGCCTTTCCAAACGGTTTATTGCTAGGGCTAGCAAGTTTGGCTTTCTTGGAGGCCACCTCTACCTCCTATCTCTTCCTTGTCTCACCCCGTTTCACTTGCCTCTTAATCTCCACTTCCCTTTCCCGACATTTGGTTATCAAGTCAACAAGGGTCAAACATAGCGAAGGGGTAACAAACTAACTAAAATCGATAGAGAGCATTGAGTAGAATTTGTCACTTGTCATTTTCTCTGTGCTCACCAACTCTCGACAAAACTAACTTTTGTCATAAAATGCACCTGCAAGCTCGTCAATTGACTCATTAGTCTGCCACATACGGAGGAACTCTTCCGTAATGCGGTCCACCGCCGTGTAAGGCCCCAAACCGGTTATTCTCTTTAAAAAGTACTTGTTTTATTTAATAAACATACAGCGGAAGTCTTTCTAGATTAATTATTTCTCTTTATGGTCATTAATATTATTAACCTTACCTCACGAATGACTGCACACCAATTCGAGTAGCACCACTCCCAAGCCAAGATATGTCAATGCAACACCTACCTACAAAACAATCTATCGCACACACAAAGTCAGCTACGCTGAGTGAGTTCTAATGGTTTAGTTTAATTAAAAGCCACCTCATCTCAAAAGTTATTTAAACTTTACTCAAGACGCACGGTCCTTATAAAATAGATCCACAATTCATTAACCATTAGATAACCCCTGTTATCACCCGATATCCCATAGTAACTCATTACCCATGACTCATTCCATAATAATAATAATAATCCCGCAGTCTCATCGACATCTGTCAAACTTACCACACTAATAACTCATGCTCAAGTACACGTATTAACTCAACACTTGGTTAACACAACAAATCCCTAAACATCAACTTACTTAGCCTTGACCAAGGCTCTTACAACTCAACTGACATAACAATTATAAGCACTACATCACAATCCTGACGCAGCGGTCAATCTAACTCTACTCACCACATTAATACTATCTCATGCACAATAATATAACTCAACGCTTGTATGCAATTTAACACAAATATATAAGCACACAAACACATACCTCATTACTGCACCCTCGTTAGGGCATTCGACACACCCCGAGCTCATCACTGTCATGTCGGACATCGTTACCTTTGGTGACCTCCCGAAGGACTTAGTCCTCCACAATCCTGTTTGCCGTGTCATAATGACAACAATGCAAACACAGTACCCGCTGTGTCACAAGGACAACGACACAATGACACAACACATGTATAATCACATAACATTATAATCTATGTACATGACTCATAAATGCACCTTCACTTGCACCTCACACATAGCTTTAGAATAAGATATCCTACACGTATTCATAAGAGTTTAGCTTATATCTCGACTCACCCCGACTCACCCATAACACAATACACTACTAATATAGCAACACACATACAAATACTATAGCTCATTATTTAAGCACATACCACGTACATGCACACCCTGTGACACCTCTTAGTCGTACCCGTACGACCCATAACTACAATCCCGACTCACCCCGGTTAGTTCACTATACGACCCGTGACCATATACCCACCTGTAACCCGCACGTCCTATGAACACACACAGTCCCTTAGCCCCACATCAACTATTTAACTTCATAGACTCACTGGGTTACGCTTCAAGGTTCTTTACCCATTTAATACAATAAAACATGTATAGAAAGTATGTACGATAGCCCCAAATACGTTAAAAACATTTAAAAGAGGGGATTAGAAACTCACAGGTTATACCTCGTCCAAATCCTAGCTCAGCACCACATGTACTTGCTTAAACCCTGAATCTGTCAAACGTATGATAACATGATCAGAATACGTTCTAAGCATACATTGAATATCGTATAAATAAAATAACCCCGATACTCAGTCTCATTCCCTCGTCATATCATTCTTATGAAACCCTAGTTTTACATGTTCATGTGATCCGAACCGTACATGACTCATTCGGAACCCGCATACCCGCATCGAGCTTCATCCCACGTATGCACATCCAAGACCATGCAAACCCTAACTCCTCTAACACGTACGTGCATATGTCGGGTTCCCCGCTCGCATGTAAACCATGCACAAGGGGAAAATCCCTAGCCGATTCCACTGTCCCCACCGTCTTGTCGTGGACCTTCATCCCGTCACCATCGTGCATTACCAACGCTTTACTCGTTAGGCACTCTAGCCGGTCACCACCATGCACCACCACCTTATTCCTCACGTCAACCCTAGCCGGCCAGCATGCCCTCCATCCTTCGTTTCGCGTCGTTGCCGTGTAACCACAACCAACACTAGCCATTGTCGGCCCTTCGTCACACCCCCACAGCCGCCTTCCCGCCTGCCGTATGCGCTTCACCATCAACGGAACCACCACATTTGCCGGAAACACTTTCATCGTATACCATTAACCGATCACCACCACCGTAGTCATGCTAATCTCATCACCACCGTTGAGCCACCATCAACATGGCCAAGCTCTCCAAGTCGTTCTCGTTGTTTTCCCCCATCTCCGTCGTCCCATCACCATCAACGCTAGCAGCCGTCGCTTCCTCGTTACACCACCTCAGCCGTCGCCTCCTCGTTACACCACCTCAGCCGTCGCCATGGCTAATGATTCCCTTACCACCGTTACCCGATCACCATAAACAAAAAAGGATAATAACGATGGTTACCTTACGTGTGGTGAGAGTCGCAAGCACCGAGCCACTCCTCTGCCATCGTTTCTTCCCTTCCCATCGCCAACTTGCTCTCTCTATCTGCCGTCGAACTCACCTAGGCTAAAAGTGGCCTAGGGTTTCTCCTAACTTGTATATATACCCTCTATAATTACATTCGGGCCCCCTCCAATTCTGTTTAGCTTGTTTTGATCTTAGAGTATAGTTACAACGACTAACCGTGTCATTCCCGGCAGTTAAACGCACCTTGATTTAAAAATCTTTATCGTTTCTCTTTTTCAAGTAGGGTTCGGGCTGTTCATTAACCCGCACCATAAACATATGAATTTCTGGGATGTTACACGCCGCTTGCAGGTAATGGTACTTCAAGAATGCCTCCTTGAACTCCTCCCACGGTATACTCCCCACACTACCTTTCTCATTGCAAAGATTTTGTAACCAAATTTTGGGTCGCCCCAACATCAAACACCACCCGATCCTTCGAGTCATAATAACAAGTCTCGAACGTTGATTCAATCTCCGTGATCCAACGTTGACTAGTCAATGGGTAAACCTCGAACATGCAAAACGAACAAAATCAGGTTTTTTAGGATATTACAGTCTAAGGCCTATACCGACGGCATGTCGTCCGTATAAATTTTAATTTAGAATTTTTTTAATTACCCCTATATCGACGAAAAGTATTCAGTAGAGGCCTGCTTATATTGACGACACCTATACCGACGACTTGTTTGACCTATTGGTACGAAGCTATACCGACCAAACGTATCCGCACGACAAGTCATCAGGATAGTTCTAATCACCCTATACTGACGACATGTCGTTGGGATAGGGTTACAATCCGTCGTCGGGATAGGGTCTTACCCTTGTAGTGCTTGCAGGTTACCGTGCTTACTATTCACCTCAATGAACTTTAAATAAAGTTTATAATATGTAATAGTAGTTGTTTGTTAGCTGAACACTTACACTATGATCTTCTATCTATGAAGAATTACAATAACAACCCTCCAAAAATTGGACCATAACATTTATTGTTTTTTTAGATGTCATTTATTTGAAGAGAAAGAGAAAAAGTTCTTGCTTTAAATTACTTAAGACTTGGTAAATATTATTGATTTTACTCTTTGGTTATTACTATCTATGTGTTAATGTGGTGGAGGTTTACTCACTTGAATATGACTCTATGCATGATGTGTGAAAATAATATATGATAGTATTTAATTTATGTGTTAATATTCATTTACCGTTTAACATGATCTCCGCACCTATGTCTTGAAACCAAAAACATCATTTCATAGCACCTCCAACACGAAAACACCACAAACATCAACAAAAGCGTCACATCAGCTTTTATATCAAATTTTCACTCATCATTCAAAAACACCCATTTACTCTAACACTACATCCTTTTTTAAACACTCATTTTATATAAAACAATAACTAAATATGGGTGTAAGAGAGGGTGGCCCCTCAAAACTCATTTGCCGGCGTTTGGAATTCCAAACGCGGACAAACGGACGCTCCAACAAACGAACCCTCCAATGGTGTTATCTTGTTCACTTTTGCCAACTAGGCGTTTGCCTCCATCCGCTACACAATGATGGAGGTGCTCTTAGGATAAGTTTACCATATTTCATCATATTGATTACACAAACAAATAGATACATAAACTTAATCTAAACATATTTATAAACAAATAAAAGATATAAGTTACAAATTTTTTTTTAACTCCAACAACTACAAAAATTTTAGCTTATTATTTCGGGTTACAAGCCTTGATAAAGGAGTAAAGTACATAGCTATGAAATTGAAAAAAAAAACCCAAATTTTCGTTTTAGTTTAGGCCTTCAAAAGGTTGAGCTACCCTAACAAAAGTAACTTATTAGAATAATAAATAAAACCGATACCAAGTTATGCGTTCTCCCTTCATCCATTTAAATGCCTAACATTTCCAATCTAATTATGTCGTTAGATTCATTTAATGCTTGCTTTCACGTGAATTGGGTTAGCTCTAGGCTTTCCAGGCAAATGATCTTTGTACCAAGAGAAGGATAATGAGATGCAGCTATGACCTTTATAGTATATAGCTAGGCATTAAAAAATATACACGAACGAATAACACTACTAGAAAAAATCGTGTTTCCGACGCAATTTTTTGTCGCAAATCCGTCGGAAACACCTATTTCCGACAAAATTGCGACAAAATCCTTCGGTCAGAAAAACCCTCGTCGGAAATATTTTGCGACAAAATTGCGACAAAAAATATGACACAATTGCGACAAAAATCTTATGTCAGAATTTCCGACGAATTTCCGACACAATTTCTAATTATAATTATAAGAATACTTATTATGCTTAGAATTATTAACATTAATTAGCTAATGTTTTTATTTTTTAATAATAAGATTTAAATGAAATATTTGTCGCAAATGTGTCGGAAATTTCCGACACATTTCCGACGGAATATATTTTTTTATTTTAATTTTTAATTATTATTTATTTTTTCATACCCGTATACAAAAAATTAAATAATTCCTTTTGTCGCAAAAGTGTCGGAAATGTCCGACTTATTTCCGACGGATTTTATTTTTTAATTTTGATTATTTTTTTTATATAATTATATAAAAATTAAATAATTCGTTTTGTCGCAAATATGTCGGAAGTTTCCGACACATTTCCGACGGAATTGTTTTTACTAAATCTATTTATTTATTTATTTGTGTAATGTAGTAAAAAATTAAATAAACTGTTTGTCGCAATTATGTCGGAACTTCCGACACATTTCCGACGGTTTTTTTTAATAAAATTAAATAATTTAATATATATTTAATAACGTTTTCGTCGCAAATGTGTCGAAAATTCTGACACTTTTCCGACAGAATTTTTTTTTCTGAAATAATTTTTTTTTCGAAAAACAAATAAAATCCAGATTTTTCAGCTACAAAAATGTTATTTCAGATCATTGAAACAAACAAACAAACCCAGTGAATCCCACTCATAAAGTAGGGTCGGGAGGGTGAGATAAAGGCAAACTTTTCCTCTATCCTAAAAGATAGAAAGACTGCTCCCAGATAGACCATCAGCTCATGAAAAAAAATATAATCCTGTTTTTCAACCTGAAAAAGACGCAATAGTTAAAAGTTACTAATAAAATCAAACCTGTTAAGAAACGGACGGAGTAAAGATTTTCGTCCATATATAAGATCAAAGTCCATTCTCAACCTTTCCTATGAGGTACCCTTAAGTTTCAAAATGATTAAATTGTGACAGTTGGTTCCTTAAATTGATTTAGGTACATTTCTCTAGAATCCTAACATTAACGTTAAAATGTGTTTTCTTTAAATAAACAGCCAACATAGTTGAATAATGGTACACTAAAATTCCAATATAAAGATGAATGAGTAAGAATGTCCTATATATTTGTTCTTCTCATTCAATGGGTTACCAGTTTCTATACAAATTTTGTTTCATTTTTCTTGACTTGAAGCACTCGATACGGGTCACGGGTGATCTCAATTTTCCATGTTACTTCATCTTTGGTGATTCGCTGGTCGACGTAGGCAATAATAATGGTCTGAATACTGGTGCAAAAGCTAACTACTTGCCATATGGGTTAGACTTCCCTCAAGGTCCAACAGGCAGGTTTAGTAACGGTCTCATTGTTGTGGACTATATCGGTCAGCTCTGTTCTTCCTAGACTACCGTTTGTTTGTATATATTTTATTGTATTACACAAGATTCGTATAATTTTTAGTTTGATTTGTATCTGTATATATTATATTTATTACAATCTGAATATATATGTAATTCTAGAAAAAAATTAGAATTAATTTAAAAAAAGTTATTTTTCTTAAACTTTTTTTTAAAGCTCGTCAGAATATGGTCGGTACTTTATCGGAAAAATGCCGGTTGCAATTTTGTTGGAAAAAGGTTTGTCGCAATTTTGTCCGAAAAAAAGATGGTCGGAATTTTGTCAGTAAAAGTTGGTCGGAATTTTGTCAGAAAAAAGTTGGTTGCAATTTTGTCGGAAATATTTTGGTCGGAAATTTAAAAAAGAATTAAAAAAGCTTAAACAATTTTGAACCTTAGTTTTTGTCAGAAAATGATAGGAAAATATTTTTTTCGAAATTTGTCAGAAACAATTGCCTGAAAGTTATCGGAAACGTGTTTCCTACGAGTGTTTTTCCGACAAGTGTTTTTTGTCGGAAATTGGTAGGAAACAGGCCATTTCCGACGAATTTCCAACTTTTTTTTGAAATCTCTAGTTTTCTACTAGTGAAATCTTTGATTTAACTCTGTGATTATCCTGAAAAAGTTGGAAACTTTTTACAGCTAAAAATCTTGGCTTTAAAGATTTCATCCCACCATACACAAAAGTAAAAAGAAAAGATGTTCTAAACGGGGTCAATTACGCTTCTGCTGGATCCGGCATCCTTGATGAGTCTGGAGATAACTTGGTAACACAATGGTTCATATTTTCATCGCGATATTGAGTTTTGGCACGCGCTAATCTTCTAACATTGTTTTATTTATTTTGTCCAGGGAGAACATTTCAGTTTTAATAAGCAGATACTTCACCATAAAAAGGTGATTTCACAGATTGAAACACTACAAGGAAATAAAACTTACACCAAAGATTACCTCAAAAAGTGTCTCTACACCATTCACATAGGAAGTAACGACTACATCAACAACTATTTTGCTCCTAAAACTCTTCATAAACGCCACAAATTCTCACCCAATCAATTTGCAACAATTCTTATCAACCAATTGTCACAGAACCTAAAGGCAAGTATCCAATATGTTGTATTTTTTTTGTTAATCATGACAGATAGCTTTATGATTACTAACAACAAAACTGTATGTGTATACTATTAGTGGCTTTACAAACTAAGAGCAAGAAAATTTTCAGTATCCGGGGTCGGACAAATAGGCTGTGCACCTGCCGAGAAGAGACTCTTTGGCAAGCGAAATACTTGCGTAAAAGAAATTAACGATGCTTTGAATATATTTATGGCTAAGAAGAGGATTCTTCTTGCTGATCTGAACAGAAATCTGACCGATGCCAAATTTGTTATCCCAGATTTAGACATTCCTAAAAATGTTGTACCACAGTTTGAGGGTAGGTTTCTACAAACCTTTTCACAGAATAAATAATATGTTTGAGAAACGCATATTGCACTTGTACATAAAATAGAATCAGAAGTTGTGGGAGAGAGATATAGAGTGATTACATAAGTGTCTAGTGCGCCATATGCGATGAAATAGGTACAAATGCATTATGCGGTATTATTGGTTATGAAACTAACGTGACCCCCCCCCTCTATATATTGATTGGTTGTTTTTAGAACAAATATTATGTAGAGAACTAGGAGAACCATATAGAACACATGTACATATTGCATAGAAGATAATCGAAGTAGTGGAAGAGAAAGTGGGGCGGTTATGTAACCACTTATGTATCACATTCAAAGCACTAAGTACAAGTGTATTATGTAGTTCTCACAGTTCTCAACATATTCTGGATTGTGATATGAACGGCCCTATGTATATACACACATGCTACTTTTGCTACTTTTATAAGGGGTCAATATTATCTATCAATTTTGTTTCTAGGTAACATATTAGTGAACAACGCTCCATGCTGCAAAGTATCAACTAAACTAAGAACAAGAGGGCAATGTCTTCATACAAATAGAACATGCTATGGCCGGACTAGATACTGGTTCTTCGATGGATTCCATCCTACAGAGTTTGCGAACATATTCTATTCAAGTAAAATGATGCTCGCTATCTGTAAATTACTCTGAACTTCCATCCCTTTGTGTGGAAAAAATGTTGGTTAATTGTTTTCTTTAAGTTTACTTTTCCACATTTTAGACTTCATGATATATAAATACAAACCTAGATGGCTTCACCAAAATATTTATTGTATTGTTATTTGGACCGGGATCTGTTTATATTATAATGAGAGTTAGAAAGATAATAGGGTAAGCGAATAAATCACCGTATATTTTACATTTAGATATTTGAACATCTCTTACATATAATATCCCTTTAGTATATACATAGGGGGAGCTTCAAATAAGAAATGATTTTTCGTTAAAAAAACCCAAGAAATGATAAAAACCTTAACAACGATATCAAACGAACTCCGATTAAGCTCATTTTAGCGGTGTTGGAACCGTCTCGTCGAACTCTACCATCTTAGCTTTTAGGGTTTAGCGTTTAAGGTTTAATTTTAAGGTTTTAGCCTTAAGGTTTAGCTTTTAGGGTTTAGATTTTAGGGTTTAGGTTTTTTTGGGAGGTGGGGGTGGGGGATTTAGGTTTTTGGAGGTGGGCGGGGGTAGGTTTAGGTTTTTGTGGGATGGGGTGGGGGGGTTTAGATTTTTGAGGGGTGGGGGTGGTAGTTTTAGGCTTTTCGGGGTGGGGTTGGAGAGGGGGTTTAGGTTTTTGGGGTGCGGGTGGAGGGGGGTTTAGGTTTTTGGGGACGGGTTAGGGTTTGATGAAACGGTTTCAACGCTGGTGGAATGAGCTCAATCGGAGCTCGTTTGACCCATTTCTTAGCGTTTCTTAGCGAAAATTCACTTTTTAGCTGAATCTTCCGATATATATATATATATATATATAGTATGATGTTAAACTAAAAAAGTCTTTAATTCCTAAAAATTCTAAGGGATTCAACCATTGATGAAGGGTATTCCAATGTACTTCCTGAGTACTATACGTGTAAACGGAGACGTCATGAAGTTTTTAAAACACAATCACGAAAACTTTCACATCATTGACGCCATAACGATGTGTTTGACATACTCGGGTAACAGAATCTGAGAGGCAGCAAGGCTACCAAAATAGGTAACATAATAATCCAAATCCAAAATCTTATCATTTATAGGAACAAGTAATAATGAGTACAAGTTAAATAGGTCTATTGCATGCTACAAATGTCATATTACGATAATGAGAACAAAGCATAACAAAAACATAAACTGAACAAATAACATATCAGAATTTCCAAAAGACGTCAAGGATGCCGAAAGGCCAAATGGTTCGTACCAACAAAAGTACATGATGCTAAAAGAAAAAGAGATTAGAATCCGTACATTAGCCAAAAGCAAAAGCAATAAAATCTAGTCATTCTAAAATCGTACTAGCACCCATATTTTAATTATCTCTAATAATCAGATTTATAAAACTTCAACTCAGTTGTCTTATAATAAGCTCACATTTAGTTCACCCATTACTCATTTAAATTTTTAAACAACTTAACCAAATAAAAAATCTAATTAGCGGCTTGGCTCGTTTACAAACCGATCTTACCTTGGCTTGGGCTCGGCTCGTTTACAAACCGATCCGAGCCAACTTGGCTCATTTACAAACAAGCCGATTTCGAGCGAGCTTTGCTCAAGCTTTTTTCGATTGAGCCACAAGTCGCGAACTTTTTTAACAATCCTATATGTGTGTATATTTTTATTTTTGACTACGTAGTATACTAGTAGTGATTATTTGATTATTGTAATTAGTGACAATATATGTATTATATGACCCGACCCAACTTGAACCCGACCGAAAAAATTTATTATTTAGTGATAGACAATCGACCCTAAAAAATTCTGACCCCCATAAAAAAAATTTCTAGGTCAGCCACCGGTCTTATTCGTTCGTTACTTGACGTTCCGCGATTACGACTTTTGAAATCTTTTTAAAAAATGCTTATAGTCTTACCCTTGTTTAATTATCTGAAATGTTAAAATTTCTTAATTTTCAATACTTGTATATTAATCAAATAATTCTAAGCCACAAACGTTGACTTATATACTTGAATGAAATCCTTGTTAATATAATAGGGATTTGCTACTACTTCATTTTGATAGGGACACCTTGTGAACCAAATGAACTAAAATAAGTCATCAACGAATCTCATTTTTGCCCAAATGAACTCAAATTATAATGGGCATTTAAAAAATGAACCAAATAAACTAAAATTTCATTTTTTCATTTTCTAAATAAAAATTAAATTACATATTTGAAAACAAAAGAACACAAATTCATTAATTTAAAATAAAAAAACAAAAAAAGTGTTCATACACTAATATTTGAATTTAAATCACTAAAAATAAAAAAAACATAAAAAACTAGAAATCGCAAGGCCAATTCCACTTCGAGAGTTATGGGTCATGGATCATGGATCTTGCTTCTTGGGTAAGCCTACTTTGTTGAGACTGTTGAGTCGTAGGTAATGGGCCCGGTATCGCATCATTTAGTCTTTAGATTCATTTCATCCACCTCACCCAAAACCGGTCACTAAATTTGTTCGTTGCTTGTGGCAATACCATTGGACCAACACTAGTTGCCCATCCATTATGAACCCCATTTAAAAAGCAACCCAAGTGAACAGTACCAAACCAGTGGGGTTGCACCACGTCTTCGTTTTCTTTTTTCTTTTTAGTTTTCCCTCCACGTACTTTATACAATATATATTTTTAATCCATTTAATTTTATAATAATTTTGTTTTTCTCTAATAATTTTCGTTCGTTAATTTTTTTTTAAACGGAACGCTCGGCTCTTTTTAGTTTTTATTTGTCAATGTTCCGGTATAATTTTTTTTAAACGGAGTTGTATTTAATTTTATAAAAACTTTCAACATGTCTCATTATAAAAACAAATCACTTAATCTTTATGAAAACCATGTTATTCAAGTTGCTTATGTGGTAATACCATTGGACCAACACTAGGAGCCCATCTATTTTATTTTATTTTATTTTTATTGTCATGGTTACTAGATTAGGATGAATTGTTGAAAGTTGTGCTAAAGGAAAGAAGAAAAAATAGATTCAAAAAGTTTTGGTTACCAAATGGAGAATAAATTAATCAAGAAAAAAGAAAGGGGACACGTCACCCTTTCGTTGGCTTTATTTTCAAAATCTATAGGAAATTAGCACAGAACAAAATTCAATGTATAATGAGAAATGTTGAAAGTTTAGGGTGTTTATTGAATTGGTTTTTATATTTCTTGTGTTAATCATAGTCGGTTTCTTTAAATTGGGAATTTTACTAGAATTTGTAATTTTGAAAACATACTTCGAACTATGGTTAATTCCAACAAACTAAATTATACAAATAATGTCTTTTAATTTATAACGAATGATTGTATGTAGAATCAATGTATGTATATTTGTAGTATGTACGCAGAATCAATGTATGTATGCCTAATATGTAGAATTAAATGTTGGTTTGAACTTAACAGAATATGTATGTTTCATATTTGTATTTGTATATATTGCTTCATGTATGTATCCCTACAAGAAAACAACACTATCATCGATGGCGTTTTACCGACGGAAGCCGTTGCAAAACAACTTTTATTATTATTTATTTTAAAAACTATACCGGTCTTCGGTATTCCATCACAAAATTACAGACGGTTAAAAATCCATCTGTAATCCGTCGTTGACTAGAGGCCAATAGTTTACTCCGACGCCCTTTCCAGATTATATTCCCGTAATATTGTATGGTAACCTTTTCCGAGGATTTACCGACGGATGTACCGGCGGTAACCTTTTCCGACGGAATAAAAAATAAAAATATTTTTTAAGAAGATGTGCAACACCCGAAAACCAAACATATAAATAATAATAGTGGAGGGACTTGGATCGACAAATTCGAAAATGGAGAACCCTCCCCTCCCTCATTCCCCCAGCTTTTGCTCCAAATTTCGAGAGAGAGATAGAGAGGGAAAGAGAGATAGAGAGAGAAACCGACATTAGTGGGTTTTGCATCAACTTCTTGAGCCTAAGTGAAGGAGGAAACGAAAACATCAACATCTGGTCGAGATTAGAGGTATTAACATCTCCTAAATCTTTGTTTTTGAGTTTTAAGGTCGGGTCTCGGGTTTTTATGATAAAGATCCGATTATTACGTGTTATTTGGCATAAAACATTAGATCTAGCCTTGCATGGGTTAAAAAAAGGTTTGGACGTAAAAAGTTAAAATTTTGGGTCAAAATCGTCGTTTTTGGCAAAAACCCGTGAATGGGCCGAAAGTATGTATGAATCGGCCGAAAGTACGTATGAATCGACCAAAAGTACGTACGAATCGGTCGAACGAAAGTTTCGGCCGAAAAGAAGTTCCGGACGAAAGTTCTCTAGTTTTAACATAGTTCGTATTTAACTCTTGGTACCGACTGTTAGACATTTCGCTTAGATTCCCTATCATCAATCTTGTAGCAAGATTAGTATATGAGTTCTAGAAACCCATTTTTACTATTTTGGGGTGATATGCATGCTTGTTAAATGATTTACAAATAAAAGTTTTACACACATGAAATGTACAAAGGTTTAATAACATCTACGAATGTTTATGAATGGTTCTAATGATAATGTTTCTAAAGAGAAGAGGGTAATGTATTTATAAAGTCATTACATTGTCTAAATCGGTTATGTTCCCTTCGGGGGCAGACGCTATGTTATGTTATGTTATGTTATGTTATGATTGGCAACACCTTTATAGGGACCTTTGTGACTAGCCAAACGGTTGTACAACTGGTAAGGAAGTGATGACGATCGCTTCGGGGTTAACGTGACCCCTATGTACGGTTGTTTTGTCAGTATATAAATGTAAGATTATAGGGGCAAAAGATTGTATTTGTCAGTCTATGACTCTAAGATCATAGGGGCAATACATTGTATCTGTCGGTCAATGGCGGTCAGACCATAAGGGCAATACGGACGCTTACGAGATGATGCAGATTTAGAAATTTATGTATGACTTGCAATGTATGTTTTATGTACGTTTCACCTTATAAAGGTTTATATGTTTTATGCTTAAATCCCTCTTCACATGTTTATGTAAATGAGAATTCACTCAGCGTAGCTGACTTTTAGTATACATATTAGGTTAAGTGTAGGTCTTGGTAAAAGCTTAAGGTGGTGCTTGGCTCGAGGCGAAGGACTACTACCCCGATGGAAAGAACAGGCATCCCGTTTATGTGTTATGAACTCTATGTTTTATTTTGGATTTAAGACAATTATGTAATGAATGGATCATAGTCTGCTGCTTGTTTTATTAAAATTTTTTATTTAAGAACTATGGATGCGATGATTCACCAACTGTAAGGTCTCCTTCGGGGCCTTACAAGATGAAAATGCGTTAATTTATATATATATATATATATATAAATATCTTTATATATTTGAAAATTATCTTAAAAAATTGCTACATCTATCTTCCCTCACAAAATTCCCTCCATGTATAATTTACGAGCCTTTATATTTGTATATAATATATATACACACACACACGAGTTATTTGGTCTGTTAGGGATGATATCGACCAATTATATGTGTTAAGCTATATTTCATGGCAAGCGTTTACTATAATTTATATACATTAACAAAGGCGTGATATATGTGTTAAGCTATATTTCAGTAAAAACAAAGGTATTTATGACAAACGTTTACTATATTTTCATATACATAAACAAAGACATAATATATGTTAAGGTTATGAGCAAGTTAAAAAAGTTGTATGAACTGAAAGTAAATAGTTTTCCTACAGGAAAGTGTACAAGCTTGTTAAGATCCTTGGGACAGATGTTACTTGTACAAGATGACAGTTACGGGCTATGCCCTTTTCATAAGAGCCTTTGTGGTTCACTAACGGTTGTACAAGATGACGGCGGGTGCTCGGGAGGACCACGCAACTCCCCTTAGCGTAAAGCGGTATTGTCGGTTCATGGTCATGGACCATGGGGGCATTGGCCGAGTACTTGTCGGTTTATGTTCGTCGACCATGGGGGCGGTACAGTAGTGACAAGGGAATTGACGGTTAAGCGGTAATGTCGGTTCATGGCCGTTGGCTATGGGGGCATTAGCCGAGTAAAGGAATTGATAGTTATCGCATGTTTTTAAAACTATTTTGAAAGTAAATTATGTAAAGTTTTGCCTTAATGGCAGTATGTATGTATTAGTATATCTTTTGTATAATTGATTTAAAGTAAACGTAGAACTCACTCAGCTTTGCTGGTTTTTAGTATACACATAAGTTAAGTGCAGGTGGCTATTGATGGATGTGGATGCTTAGCTTGGCAAGAACAGTTACCTGAATACCAGTGTCTGGCGTCCTGTTATGTTTATTTTGATTATGTTGTTTAAAGACAAGTTTTAGTTTGTTAGTGATAAGTATGTTTATGACACGTTTTGTATTCCGCTGCGTATGTTAAATTTTTAATCGTTTCCGTTGCGATGTGTTGAATGTCTAATGTTATGTGCTATGTGTTGATTAGTAAATCCAACAAGTGATGTCTCCCGGGTTTGGGGCCTTACAAGTTGGTAGCAGAGCCATAGTTTGAGAGATTTGGACATCCCCGATGTCTACACTTAAACTGAGAATGGGACCATGTAGCGGATGCCAGAACGGGTAACTCAAGCCAAAGCATCAGACACGTATAGTAAGTATAACTCTTCCTTTAGAATACGTTAGACTAGTACGGGGGTTTAATGAAATCATAAAGGTGATCAAATAGAAACCAAGAGGTAGTGTAATAGTTAATTGCAGATGGCCAGTGTGTATTAACATCTTACAATACTTGTTGTGTTCTATTTGTTAACTAGCATTATGATGTTGAATTCCTTTCCTCGTACAGTTAATAGAAAGGACCATATTTCCTTGTACCATATTTAGATAGATGACTATGAATGGTAGAGAAAGAGAAGCGTATGCCTGTAAGTGTAGGGTAGATACTTCCGTCCAGAACGCTTAGAACATGAAATGAGGAGTAAATTAGTAATACAGATCGTTACTGTCATTAGTAAATTACCCCGCTTATGACATTCTCGAATAATACCAAACATGGTGACGTTGGTGCTCCGTTATCTATAGATAGTCGTCATCTATGGCGCGAGGGAAAGGAGGAGGTCGTATCGGCCTTAAAGGAAGGTCGTCATTTAACCAAAGGCAGGTAAGGAAGGATGGGTACTCTCTTTACGGGCCAAGTACCTTCAAAGCAAAATGCAAAGAGTACGAGTGTAGTGTAGCCGAGCAAGAAAATAGAGTGGATGGGAAACGAACCATGGAGTTTGCAAAGGAAGAAACTATAGTAAAGGCAGCTGCTCAACTCATTCGAGACATCATGCCTGTAGCCATAGCCGACGCCATGAAGGATGTTCGAGATATGCTGGGGAAAACCCGGTGGGTTAAGGCTGAATCAGACGAGGAGCCCAAGGAAGAACTATAGGAGAAAAGACAATCAATGACGAAGGATTGGGTGATGAGACTGAAAGCGAGGAAATAAACCCATCGAAGCGACACAAACAAAACTGTGTAGAAATGGAAGGCATGAAAGTAAACGTTCAACAAAAAGGCTCGTGTGGTAAATGTAAAAAGAGACACGAGGTTGAATTCATGATAAGATCGGAGGGGTGTTATAGGTGTGGCAAACATGGCCACCTCTCTCGCGAATGCCCAGACAGGCGTACATGTTATAACTGCGGCGAGAAAGGGCATATCAGCAAAGAATGTAAGAAACCGACGCCCGTAGCCAAGGCAAGCGTAAGCCAGATGACTCAGTAAGGTATGTTACCAGCTCTTATTTATGTTATGGCAACTTCATGTTATTGTTTCCTTACCAGGTAGTTAGCCCCATTAGTTTAGATGTCTTAGAATTAGAGATTTTCCCCGGTTAGACTCTCAATGGTAGTTAATCACAATGACTTTCATGACCACGCTGCCTCACATAGCTACGGTCTATGCCACTCGTTCCGTGATTTGCAATCGGTATAGCTTATGGCAGGTTTCGAAGACGAAACCTGTTGTAAGGAGCGTAGACTTGTAACATCCCTAGTTTTTAAAATACGAGATAGTCCTCGAGTATTAGAATGAACGAAGGAGAAAAGGGGGGAGCGGGCTTGGGCCTTGGCCTGGGTGCTTGGTAAGTTCGCTAGGTATAACTTAGTGAAACTACTAAGTTCGCCTTGAAAGTTCGTTGAGTCCCTTAGAAGCGAATTTATCCTATGTTCGCCCCAGACAGAAATAGTGAAACCGTTTAGTGTCACTTTGCCTCTTTTAGACCATTCCAGCTAAGATACCAGATGAGTTCTAATCCCCCCCTTTTGCCTGCATTAGGGTCAATGATGACCAACTAAAATTTATATAATAGGGTTAATGTTGTTGCAAATTGAGAACGGAAAACATCATATTCATATACTTCAAATCGTTCTTCCTAGCTTATATTATTCTAGCTAGTTTCAATTATATTTGTATTTTAATTTCTTCATCAACACCCCCATCAAATAGTAGCGAGATAAGATCTATACCTTAAGAGAACTTAAGAGATGATCACAATACTAGTATAAATCCTTGATCTTGTAAAAGTTACTAAAAAATCAACTATCCGATTATATTCTAAATTTATATATTTAATTCCTTTTCATTATGGTATTTAAAAAAAAAACACATGTGGAGAAATAAAAAGAATTAGATACTCAGAGAGACTCAAATATCATCATTTCTTTATTGCAATACAAATCTTTTCTTTAATTTCTTCCAACTTTTTGAATTTTGAATTGGTAGTTTATTTCATAACTCATTTTATGATTTCACCATCTCTAGAATAACACCTATTTTCCAAGCAAAAATATGCTAGTGGGAGCTCAAATTAATTGAGAGATAGAGAGCATGATTTGTCTTGAATAGAACTTGTGTGCAAACTCTGTAGGATGGAATCCGTCGAAAAACCAGTATCCTGTCCGGTGAGAGCATGTCACGTTCCTAGAAAGACATTGTCCTCTTCTAATACCTTTACCAAATATTTTGCAGCATGGAGCATTTATCAATATTACACCTAACACTACTAGAAAACTGGCCAACTGCGACCGAATATCCGGTCGCAAATCAGTCGCAAAACGAGTTTTGTGACCGGAAATGCGGTCGCAAAAACCTTCGTTGCTAATCCAAATTTGCGACCGGCATTAACCTGCGACCGTTTTCTACGACAGAAAATGCGGCCGCAAAATTTGCGACCGAAATGCGGTCGCAAAAATGGCGACCGCAAATGCGGTTGCAAAATTTGCGACCGTAAATGCGGTCGCAAAATTTGCAACTGTAAATGCGGTCGCAAAATTGTGGACCGGAAATGCAGTCGCAAAAATTGCGACCGGTTTGCAACTAACAGCTTGTGGCCTGGTCGCAACCGCAATCTGCTTCCAATTGAGACCAATTTGCGACCGCAATACTTTTTTTAAATTTTTTTTTCCTGTTTTTATAGTTTTATATGTATTTGGAATCTACTGTTAATTTTTTTTAAAAAAGTATTGCGGTCGCAAATTGGTCGCAATTGGAAGCAGATTGTGGTTGCGACCCGGTCGCAAGCGGTCATTCGGAAACCGGTCGCAAATTTTGCGACTGCATTTCCGGTCGCCAATTTTGCGACAGCATTTACGGTCGCAAATTTTGCGACTGCATTTCAGGTCGCCGTTTTTGCAACCGCATTTGGGTCGCAAATTTTGCGGCCGCATTTCCGGTTAAAAAAAACGGTCGCAGGTTAATGCCGGTCGCAATTCCGGTCGCAAATTTGGATTAGCGACAGAGGTTTTTTGCGACCGCATTTCCGGTCGCAAACCGGTCACAAAACTCGTTTTGCGATTGATTTGCGACCGGAAATTCGGTCGCAATTGGCCAGTTTTCTAGTAGTGCACATTTTCTCCAGTCTCATCAAGAATGCCAGATCCTGCGGAATCGTAATTAACACCCGTGAGAACGCCTTTTCCTTTTACTTTTGCTGTAAAGAAACAAAGAAATTTCCAGTAGGTAAATGTATGATAGATTGATCATAATAAGTAGAATCTTTTAGATTTATAGGGTTTTGAAAAAAATAATATTGGTTTCCTTTATGGGGTAGCAGCGGATTCACTCAATTTGCTCACGGAAGAAGCGGATTCAGCAATGGATTTCTTTTTTATTTTTTTAAATAATTGATTTAACACTAGCTTTAAACCGGTGTGTTATACGGGGTGAAACATTAAGATTATATTGATAAATATATCTTAACACATTTTTTATACAAATTTGATATTGTATTGGTAACTTTTCTAGTTTGTTAAATGTTAAGATTATATGTATGAGAGTAATCAAAACATCAAAAAAATACATGAAAATACATTTCATAAGTGGTGTACTTTTTACAATACATTAAATTAAATGTTAAATAAAACATTACAATGATGATTTACAAATTTAAAAATACTTCATTGTATACAACATCTGATGTGGTATTGGTAACTTTTCCATATTAATAGTTTATCAAAAATTAATAGTCAAAGAAAATAACATGCGTCTCTATAGATAGATAATATACGTCAATTAACTGTGCGAATTTCTTCAAATGATCTTGGACCTTTAATTTTGATTAAAAGAATTTTTAAAAATACGTTTCACCAAAAGAAGTAGAGACAAAATGAATTCTACCAATAGAAACACTTTTTATATATTGTGTTGTTACAAATGTATTTTCTAAAGAAGAACATCCGTTTATTCTACAATATTTTGTTAATCATAACATAAAAATTTTGTTACAAATATTTAAGATGTAATTAAATTTATATATCAAAATTAATTTTTTTTTAAATCTTGCCTTATATAAGGAAAATCTCGCTAAATTTTTAATACTAAATCTCTAATTTAAAAAAAAATACAAATAAAATTTAAATGTCAATAATATATCGTCTTTTAAATTCAAAATTTAAAACTCTAAATTTTAAAAATCTCACTCCTTAATATATCTCCACAACTTAAATTTAAAATTCCAAGATTAAATATGAAAAAAATTAAAACTAATAAATTAGAATTGAAACCAAACATATTTTTTTGAAAATAAAAATTAAAGTTTAAAATATAATACACTTTTAAAAATAAATATTTACATGCTTCTTAATTTTAATTAAAAACTAACTATTAAAATTTATAAATCAAAATAAAAAAATTATTTATAAATATCAAACTTAATTATAAAACTACTAATTAAATATTAGTAAATTTTATTCTAACACATATTTATTTAAAATACAAAAGTAGTATTTTCAAATTTTATATGTAAAATTAAAATTTTGCTTTCTTAATAATGAAATTTTAAAAACTCGATTTTAAATAATAAAACTTTAAAAACTTGTTTTTTTTTTAATCTCTTATTTTTTAATACTTGATTTTTAAATTTTTTTTTTCACTTTTGATGATAATTTAAAAAGAAAATGTGAGTCAATGGTAATAATGGTGAATTGATTTGGTAAAATTTTAATTTATGTAATATTTTAAAAAAATGAGATAAATATGGAAATATTGAATAGATGATGTAAATGTGGTTTTGGGGGAGGGGGGGGGGGGGAGAGGGTTGAAAATGATTGTGGTGATGTAAGTGGCAAAAGACTTGGTCTTTTATTAGAAGAGCGATTTATTCTAACAGATATTTATTTAAAATACAAAAGTAGTATTTTCAAATTTTATATGTAAAATTAAAATTTTGCTTTCTTAATGATGAAACATTAAAAACTTGCTTTCTAATAATAAAACTTTAAAAACACGCTTTTTTAAAATCTCTTATTTTTTAATTCTTGATTTTTTTTAAAAAATATTAACTTTTGATGATAATTTAAAAAAAATGTAAGCCAATGATAATAATGATGAATTGATTTGGTAAAATATTTATTTATGTAATCTACAAAAATGAGCTAAATATGAAAAGATTGAATAGATGATATAAATGTGGTTTTGGGGTAAAAAAGAGGGATGAGAATGATTGTGATGACGCCAAGTGACAAAAGACTTAGTCTTTTATTAGAAGATGGATGTAATTTTATTTTTCTCTATAATTTGTAATATTTAGTTTTTAGAAAAAAAATTATAAATACACCATTTTGTTTTTTTGTTTTTTTTTTGTTCTTTCGTCAAAATTCCTATGCAAAGTTTAATGAAAGGCGAGTCGTTTTCAAAATAAAGTATTTTTTAGTCACGGAAATATTAAAAAATAGTTTATTTTGAAAATGACTTAGTTTTCAATATAATTTAAATCAAAATCGACAAAAGAATAAAAAAAATGGTGTGTTTAGGATTTAAAAAAAAGTTAAGTAATAAAAGTTATTAGAGAAAAATTCAATTATATGTTAAATAAAATAAAAAAATGAAAAAGAAATCCATTGTTGAATCAGCATCGCGGGCAAATTGACTGAATCCGCTACCTCCATAAGCGACCATGTCTGAATCCATTACCCAAAGTTGCGGATCGCCTATAATCCAAATTAATTTCAAAATCCTCCTATAAACCAATAATGTTTTTCCACTCCACTCTGGTGCTTCATTATTAAAGTATTTAGCTAGTGAGAACCACATATTACTTTCTTTATCATTTGAAGAAGTCTTTGCATACTTCTCTTTATCTCCGGTAGTAGCCATCAAGAGAGTCGGTTCCTCATCCTCTTTTACTAAATTCGACTCCTCTTGTGCTTGCTCTTTCTGACGACATTCTTTCGCAAAATGTCTAAATTCCTGACAGTTGTAACACTTCACATCTCTCATATCCCTTTGATTACTCGAGTACTCTCTCCTCCTTTTAAAGTTATCATACAAAGGACCTCCTTCTCTTTTTCCTTCTCTAATATTTATATCACGCCATCTGCCTCGAGATGAATTAAATCTTCCTTGAACATGGTTTCCAAAACGCTTTCCATGATCTGACTTATTGTCATGTCTTGTGAACAAGAGCTTGTCTTGATTATCCATTATGCCTTCATTCAACAAACTTGTTCTTTCCTCAAAAGCTTTAAGTCTCCCAATTATTTCATCTAGAGTAGTTGTTTCTAGATCAGCAAATTGTTCAATGTTAGCAACAATTTGAACGAACCTCTTTGGCACAGAACTTAGAAGTTTTCGTACTAAAGTAGGTTGATCAAACGTTGATCCAAGTCCACTTGTTCTAGTAACAATACCATTAAGCTTTGCGGTGAATGAATCAATAGTATCTTCCTCCTTCATTCTTAGCAATTCAAATTCCGTCTTTAACGTTTGAAGACGTGCCTTCTGTACTCGATCCACACCAACGTGTCTTTTCTTAAGTGCATCCCATATCTCCTCTGCACTCTCGCAGCTCGCAACTTGTAATATCATCTCCTCCGGTAGTGCTTGAAACAAATACGTAGTCGTAGACATATCCTTCTTTTCATCCGGTTGTGTATCGGCTTTAGGTTCTATCATTTCCCACAATCCATTTGCCCTAAGTATGGTTTTCATATGAATTGCCCATACCGTGTAATTCGTAGACTTTAGGACAGGACATTGGAAATGAGGGAACGAACTACTTTATTTATTTATTACAATCTCTTTATTCTTTTTATCTCCTCCTGATTCTGACATCGCTTTTCTTTTCTTTACCACTATGTTTAATCAGGGATAATATAACTAAGTTCTCTAAACCACAATAATCCCTTAAAGTTCACGCTAACTTTTCTATCGGGAATCACAACTTAAATATACATCTAATCTCCTCTAGGTATATACAAACTAAAAATAAATTTGAGGTTTAAATTAGAACAAAAAAACCTGGAATTCTTCTTGAATCCTCTCGCTTGATTTTGCCTTCTTGATCGCCAATCTTCCTCACTTTAATACTTGACCCGTATCGTCTTTTTCCTCTTTCACATATATCAATAACACACCTTTGTGTTTTACTCTTGTTTTCAACGCAATCAATCCCAAAGAAATTTACGTTGTTCTCAATCCCTTTCTTACACACCAGACAATCACAAAAGAAACAAATAAACACAAATTGTTCTCCCTCGTTCCTTTACTGCAGATTGCCCAAATATCACTTTTTCCGCGCCTACCTTTTGGTACCTGGCACCAATTTATGCACAAAGAAACTTCTCTAGTCTTGATACCTATTAACACAACACACTTGTGTTTCTGTCTTCTCGATGGAACACCACACAAACCAAAGCTTTGTTTCTGTCAATTCCACCCAAACCAAACTTGTTTTCCTTAACTTTTGTTTTCAAACACTAAACCTTTTGTTTTCATACATTAAACCTGGCTCTGATACCACTGTTAACCCAAGATCACTCTCACGAACAACAACGATTACACACAAACACAATGATTTTATTCACAAATCTTCACACAATCGTTGCAGGGTTCTTCCCCTGTCGTTACAGACACAATGAACGGGAGTTTCCTATTTAACCTTAAAGAAGCGTCGCATCCTTTCTTGGAGCGGTTCACATGTTTGGCTTTTAACACCTATACCCCCTGGACTTACAAACATATACAAATGACTTTAAAAATACACTTTAAACAAATTACATAAAAGACCCCCTAAACTTTAAACCAACATGGATTAGGAAATTATATTCAATATTAACTTTCTTGCTCCCAGTCTATATAGCCACTAACATAACAAATACATTTTAGATGTTAATAATCACACATTAAGACTGATGACTTAGAACTTTTAAATAAATAGGATACATACATTTAGCTGTTGCGAGAATCGCTCTATAAGAGTTGTTGCAAACTGAGCTGGTGAAACATGTTGGGGTTTATCGTTAGATCTAGGAGCAAAATAGTTGTTAATGTAGTCATTACTTCCGATCATAACGGTGTAGAGACACTTTCTGAGGTAATATTGGGTATATATTTCATTTCCTTGTAGCGTTTTAATACGCAAGATCACGTTTTTGTGGTGGTGTATCTGTGTATCAAAACTGAAGCGTTCACCTTATCAAATCAAATCAGTAAATTTTAAAACTTTTAGTAGATGAACACATGAAAATATACAACAATTTGACCGTTAGATTACCACATTTTCTCCAGTCTCATCAAGAATGCCAGATCCTGCGGAAGCGTAATTAACACCTGTGAGAACGCCTTTTCCTTTTACTGTTGCATAAGGAGGGATGAAATCTTTGAATCCAAGATCTTTTGCGGTAAAAAAAAATTCAGTAGGTAAATGTAAGATATAGATTGATAACAAGTAGAATCTTTTAGATTGATCATAGGGGTTCAGGAAAAACAATATTGGTTTCCTTTAGGGGTAGTGGATTATTAGATCAATTGTATTTAGTAGTAATAGAAAATATGATTATTGTATATAACCTTCTCTTGTAACCTTAAATCATCACAATCAATTCAACACAAACACAATTACACACACATAAACGTGTTTACTCGGATTCACTCAATTTGCTCATGGAAGAATCGGATTCAAGAATGGATTTCTTTTCATTTTTTTAAATAATTCATTTAACATATGTAATTTTATTTTTCTCTAATAACTTATAATATTTAATTTAAAGAAAATATAAATACACCGTTTTATTGTTGATATTCCTATGTAAATTTTGAAAAGTCGAGTCATTTTCAAAATAAAGTATTTTTTAGTCCCGTAAATATATAACTTTCTCTTTAACCCTAAATCATCACAATCAATACAATACAAACACATTTACACACATAAAGGTGTTTAACTCGGATTCACTCAATTTGCTCATTGAAGAAGCAGATTCAACAATGAATTTCTTTTTCATTTTTTTAAATAATTCATTTAACATGTAATTTTATTTTTCTCTAATAACTTGTAATATTTTATTTTAAAAAAATATAAATACCCTGTTTTTTGTTGATATTCCTATGTAAATTTTAATGAAAGTCGAGTCACTTTCAAAATAAGTATTTTTTTAGTCCTATAAAAATTAAAAAAATAGTTTATTTTGAAAACTACTTAGTTTTTAATAAAATTTATATTGGAATCGACAAAAAAGAATAAAACAAAATAGTGTATTTAAATTATTTAAAAAAAGTGAAATACTAAAAATTATTAGAGAATAATCAAATTATATATTAAATAAATTATTTAAAAAATTGAGAAAGAAATCCATTCTTGGATCCGCTTCGCGAGCAAATTGATTGTATCCGCTATCCCCATAAGCGAACTTGTCAGAATCCGCTACCCAGAGTAGCGGATTACCTATAAACCAAATTATTTTCAAAATCCTCCAATAAACCAATATGTTTTTATAACTCTTAAAATTTCATAATAAGTATCTTTTAAGTTCATACAACAATAGGAACCTAAAAACAAAGAAAATGAAACTGAGCTGACCTATATAGTCCACAGCATTGAGACCATTGCTAAACCGTCCTGTTGGTCCCCAAGGAAAGTCTATTCCGTACGGCAAGTAGTTAGCTTTGGAGCCAGTTTTCAGCCTATTATTATTGCCTACGTCAAGTAACGAGTCCCCAAATATGAAGAAGCCAGGAAATTTTGGATTAGCCATGATGCTTTTACAGTAATTTGATGCAAGAAAAATGAAAAAGACTTTGAAAAGAAATTGGCTATCAGAAAAACCCATTGAATGGTAAGATGAAACTATCTGAAGCTAATTATGTTCTTTATATACAAAATTTGTTAAGTTTAGGCAGCATTCTAGAATGTCCATTCATAGACTCTCTATAGTTTTAGCTGCAGCCCAAAAAATCAAAAAGAACTAATATTTACTTTTAATTATTTATTCCATACACTATATCATATTTTTATCAACTGTGAAAAATGTTAAAAGCTTTTATAAATATTGTATACTAATGTAACATTCTAAAAACAATATTTTTAAAATTTGATAGAAAATTACAAACACTAGGTAGAAAATGTTACGAAAAGTTAATTTAGAACTATAAGACGATAAGAGTTATAGTTTCAACTTAACATTTCAAGTTAATTTGTTCGTAGACCGTTTGAAAAAGATGTTTAGTGTGTTACTAAAAGGCCTAGGCTAAACCATTAATAATTGCTAAAGATAACCCTATAGTACACAAATCTCAATCGCTCGATCAATTCAAATTCTCTCTACACTCGTTCACCCTATCACAAGTTTACTTGATTGCTTATCAGAGTATCTTGTCTATTGAGATTTGAATGTCCGTTAAAAAAATATTTTACAGAAGTTAGAAACATATAACGATTTATAAAATCCTTTTAGAAATGTGTCACCATGGACCGAATTGCAAGTATCGAACAACATGATTATAAAGATCGAACGTTTATGTAAGTATGATGACTCGTTGGTGTAATAGATGAAGGAACCGGGCTAAAAGTATCCACATGTTTTGTAATATGGTATTCAATTAAGCTAAAGTCAACAATAGTTAACTGTGGGTACAAGTCAACATGGGTCAATTAACTGTGTTTTATTTTTCTAGTCCATCCAGCAACTACTCAATAGTTCAAGGGGGTTAGTTAAGTCAATGATAAGTTGAAGGGTTGATTGTGTAAGTTTGGATACCGGTTGTTAACTTTCTGTCAATTGCCGATTAGGGATGATTGTTAGGTAATCTTCTTCTTGTTCAGTAGTTCATTCTAGTTCTAGCTCTCGAAATTCTTTATGTACTTCTTTCAATGTCAGTCTTGTAAATTCAAATCACTGATTGATTAATAAAGAGAATCGTTTGAGGTTTCGTATTCCTTTGTCTCCACCAAGTATGATCTTGAGAAGTTTGATGGCAAGAACGACTTTGGGCTATGACGATTGAAGATGCGAGCGCTACTTGTTCATCAGGGCGTTGTGGATGCTCTTGCAGGGGAGGGTAATTTGCCGGCAACGATGAATGAAAAGGAAAAAAATAAAGATGTCATGGAGAAAGGACATAGTGATTTGATTCTATGTCTTGGTGATTGTGTATTGCGAGATGTATCAAAAGAATCAACGACTGTCAGGATCTGGTTCAGGCTTGAAAGTATATATGTGACATCTCTCATCTATGTCTGATTCTAAGTCTTGATTATTCTACTTTGTAAGCTTGATTAAATTCTAATGCTATGAATCTATTTGTGCCTCATACTACTTGTTATATCATTCAACTCAATCTTCTTAGCCCTAGTCTAAAGTGAATATTCTATTGCACTTTAGAGTGCCTTAGTTATTCTATTGAGATTCTATGACTGATTCTTGTGTTCATACTAGAACTTGCTATTTACAGTAACTTTGGATGCTCTAAATTCTATCTTAATCAAAGCTATCTAAGTTAGTGACTCTTTTGATCTATAGTAAAACTTCAAGGACCAAAGTTACACATATGTAAATTTAGGGTTTCTTATGTAAAACATTTTAAAACCATGGATAATTATTTATTTATTGATCGGTGTCCAAGCGACCGGTCAAAGATAGAGAATTAGTGTGTCCTAATCACCTTAAACTATTTAGGGTAAGAAGGGTGTCGAACCACGAAGAGTTTGTGGTCGGTGTCTAACTTCAATCGACAATGTGATTTATGAAGTTGCAATGGGTCTTTTTGACCAAACGAAAGGATTGAGTTGGTTTTAAAGTAGTAACTTCAACAAACAATGATTATTAAGTAACAAATAGTGCACAAACGATCACTAGCAATCAAGTAACAAGTAAATGGTTTGGATTGTAAACAATGGTTAAAAAGGAATCACACCCGGGTTTTAAGTTCATAAGAAATTAGGGATTATCACACCAAAGATGTGAGTTCAAGTAATAAAACGATTATCTAAGTTTATTTGACTAATTCCAACCAAGAACATTAATGTAAGGCCCCCAAACCGGGCACCCATAGTTGGGTCTCATCACTGGGTATACTCTTTAAAAACCCTTAACTCATTATAAAAACAAGAGTAAACTGCAATTTATGTCCCTGTGATTTACTCCAATCTACACGTTGGGTCCTTACGTTTGAAATTTTGACATTTGAGTCCCCCTGGTTTATATTTTTCTCCTATTGAGTCCATGAGGCTAACAGCCGTGAAGGATCTTTTAGTGGTGAAGGGTACATCCATCATTTTGGTTAGTATTTTGGGGGTAAATTCGTCATTTACTCTTCCTTTTCATCACCATCTCCTTGATCTGCACCTACAAATAAAAATGGTGGGTGACTTCTCCTCTGATTTTCTCCATCTCCTCATCCTCTCTCTCTCTCTCTCTCCCGGTACTCACCCTATCCACCTTGATATAATGATGAATAGAATCTCTTCTCCAACGTCAAGCTCAAGAACTCATGAACAACCCCTACCTTATACTTCTCAGGGACGATATAGTGTTCAACAACTACCCTTGATCTGCACCTGTAATAGACAGAATACTCGTCTTTCTGTTGACCCAATTGCACCTCCATGATTGATCCAACATTTTGACCCATCCACATCTCACCATTTTGGTCCCACCCTAGATTACTCAATTGGGACCTACGGTCCCAATTGAGCCTACCGTATAAGTGAGCTTCATCACCAATTACAAAACTACTTGTATCCCATCCGTGCGGAGGAGGTGGGACCGATTCGTCCACTTGATTCCTCCAACCAAGAGGAAGAGTGTTAAACAAATTCAACTTCCTCTCGTCTTTTTCACCCAAATTCCACAATTTTCCATGCGTCACCTTGAACTGGAATGCTTTATTCGCTCCATCTTCATCGATCATAAAATCACGCTCCAACGCACTCACCGCGAGTTTCCGATCCCACGTCACGAGCTTGAGAACTCTCTTCTCGTCTTCCTCGACAACAGTGTTGAAATACTCGGGATAATTCCGCACACGATCTCTGAAATCTCTGGGGATCCCAAACAGCCAGCGACAATGATAAATCTTACTCAACGGTGAAATCCCTATGGAAGTGGTGATTAGCTATACGTGCTAAATGATGAGTAATTTGTAATGCACACGAGGTGTTTTTGAAAATGTATGAGTGAAATTTACAAGGTGAAAGTTTGAATCTTGGTTTTCTTTGAGTAGTTTGTAAGGCCATAATAGAATTAGTTGTTTTTCTAATGATCAATTTGGTTTTTTTTTTATAAATTAAGTTGGGTTAGGAAGCTACATTTATTCATATTTGGCTAACTGTTGCAAGAGAAGGGGATGATGGTCATTATTCATTTATATCATAATGCATCCATGAGGGTAAAATGGACATTTAACTTGTTTTCTAACAGATCCCTAAAGGCCGTTAGCCTCAGGGAATCAATAGAAGAAAAATAGAAACCACGGAGACTCAAAAGTCAAAATTTTAAACGTAAGAACCCAACGTGTGGATTGGAGTAAACCATAGGGACGCAAATTACAGATTACTATAAAAACAATCAGCGGAAGTCTTCTTTTAAAATAATTGGTCAGGTAAAACCTTCATCGGCCATAATGCCACCTCCGTTGTACACCCCGCGCATCACCATGTCACCCACCACCATCGTGTACTACTGATCGGCCACCACTGTGTGCCACCGCCTTCCTCGTCTGGCAAAACCCTAGCTGAGCCCCCTGCCGTGCCGTCTCCTTCATCTTCCCCGTGTTAACCCTAGCCGAGCAACTCTCCCCGTCCTCCGCCTCCAGCCACAGTCGTACACCACCACTAATTCCTTCACAACCGTTGCTGAGCACCACCACAGTTAATGCCAGCCGTCGCCTCCTCCTCGTCGTTACTCCATACACGTCCTCTCTTTCTCTCTTCTTGATAAACCGGGCACTACCGTGACCCGCGCTTTCCATCCTCTATCGCCACACACACAACCGTCAACCATCGCTGCCACCCTGCTGCAACCCGCAGCCACTCGCCACCGCGAACATCATTACAACCATCATTGGCCAAAACCGATCACCAACCCTAAACCTTAACAATCTGTGCAAGAACATGAATATACGAGCGTGCATAAACGAAATGATGATTACCTCAACGATGTTTGGAAGTCGTTGGCGCAACCCCATCGTCGAACCGCCGTCGTCCACCCTTGTACGGCCACCTCCTCTCTCTCTCACGTCTTTTCTCTATGTCGTTGCACACACCTAGCCGAATGGCGTAAGGTTTGTGACATAGGTGGTATTTAAACCTCACAATGTTCAGTTCGGGTATGATGCAAATAACCCAGACCAGACCGCTGAACCGTAACCAGATCCAACCCAAATTGATGGCCCAGGTGGAAGTCGATTAAAAGGAGGATTAATTTCTTTAATTTTTTCTAAGTTTTATCTATCTTGACTTTGTTTGGTTTGTTATTATCCTTTTAAGTTTGTTAGCTATTTTTGTGGGATCTAGAATAATTTATATTCTGGAGTTTTTATCAAAGAACGGGACTTGGTTTTTTTATTCAAAGAATTATGGGCTTTGCTCTTGATTGTGAATTCTCGGTTCAACTTAATTGCTATAGAAATTGCATCAGTATAGCAATCAAGTTGAACCGAGAATTCCCAATCAAGAGCAAAGCCCATAATTCATTGAATAAAAAAACCAAGTCCCGTTCTTTGATAAAAACTCCAGAATATAAATTATTCTAGATCCTACAAAAATAGCTAACAAACTTAAAAGGATAATAACAAACCAAACAAAGTCAAGATAGATAAAACTTAGAAAACTTTAAAGCAATTAATCCTCCTTTTAATCAACTTCCAGTTGGGCCATCAATTTGGGTTGGATCTGGTTACGGTTTAGCGGTCTGGTCCGGGTTATTTGCATCAGGGTCCCTCTTAATCCGTCTCGTACGTTTCGATCCCGAACTACCATTTTATACGACTAACTGACTCCTTTCCGTTGTTAAAACGCACCTTAAACGACTAACCTTATAAATCCTCTTATTTAATAAAGAGTCGGGTCGCCTACTAGCCCGAACCATTATTTTTCGAATTTCCAGGATGTTACAATCAACATTCATACATCTCCGGCAAATAGTGCAAAAACACATTTACGAATATAATCGAGACAAATGTATGTAATATACCCGGTCAACCCGGTGGTTGTCTCACCCTTTGATGAACATTATTCACCTCTTCTTCATCTCCATACCCGTACCCCTCTTGATCTTCTCTAAATTGACTTTGCTCACCATATTCATAATTGTAGCCTCCAAACCCATCACCATTCCCTTCATCTTCATTGTTACGATACTCAAATTCTTCATCTTCGTCATCCTCCTAACCTTCATCATTATTGTTTCGTGTTTGGGATCCAAAGATGTTTTCGGGAGGGGTTTGGTGTGGTTGTGGTCCCCTCCTTCCTTGTTAAGCGTGATTGGTATGGTTAAGAACGGGTCAGGTTTGACGAACCTGACCTGACCCGTGGAGTTGATTGTTGTTGATGGGCATGGATGGAGTTGGAGAGTGGTGAGGTGGAGTTGGTGGGTAATTAGGGATTGGGCCTTTGTTTGGAGTTGGGGCATGGTTTCTAATGCTAGGTCCCGAATGGTTGCTTCGGGTATCCATTGATAGTGGTTCGGGTGAAATGGGTTGCAAGTTGGTGATAAATATATTATTAAAACTATTAAATTTATTATTATTATTATTATTATTATTTTCAAAAATATTATCTAGTTGTTGATAAATATATTATTAAAACTATTAAATTTATTAAAAAACCATTAAACTTATCTAAATGAATAAAACTATTATTTTATTTTAAACATATCCTAATCTAGTTCTAATTACCAACTAACTAACCTATTCTAATCCTCCTAGAACCTCTTAATTATCGTCCAACCTATATCATCCACAATAATTTTTGAAAATGTTGAATAGATTAAAATCTATTCTTTCATTATCTCATTCTTGCAACTAATTCCTAGTTAATCCTTAATTAGTTAGTTACCTATATGCCCTTATGTCTCTACCAATTATGCCTTGGAATATTCTAGAATATCCATTCAAGATTTCGAAAACCATTAATATATTAATAAGCCATTTTTATCTTGTTGCAACCCTAGTCAAACCTAACTAACGGTTCCTCTATTCCCTCACAAACCCACCCTATAAATAGACCCCCTTTATTCCTTCATTCTTCACACCCTTAAATGAAAACTCAAGAGCTTTATAGCTACAAGATCGTTCCCTTGTCTCTTGGAAGATTCAAGTTCATATCTTTGCATTCTAAAAAAGTTTCCTATTTATTATTCTTCCTAGTTCATACCTTTCCTATTTACTTTTCTTCAAAATCCTTCATAACTAGCTTAGATGTATGATTCTCCAACATGTTTATGTTATAATCATAGATCTAAATCATAATTAAAAGCCAAATCAAGCATTTATTAATAAGAGATTTCATTATGATCATCAAACATCACTACTAGAAAAGTGGGCTTTAATGACACGCGAACTATGACACAAATTGTTTTTATGACGTGCAAAAGAATGTGTAATCGTTCCAGTGTCAAAAAAGTAAAAAAAAAAGCACATGATACACTTTATAATATATGTGTATCATCTTTCCATGTTTCATATTTTTCCCTCTAAAAATTTCATTCAAAATCTCCCCTCCAAAAAATTTATACTTTCCCCCGCTTTAAAAATTTCCCACATCAATTTTATTAACGTAGATTTATGTGAAAATTTCTCCCTAGAATGAAAACTTCTTCCTCTCTGGCATCGCCGGAGACCGCACACATAATCCACCGTCATCATCGAGACAACTCTGCGGACGCACAGGTCTCCATCCGTTAATCATCAGTTTGCTACACTTAGAGGATTCCTGACAGGTTCTTTATACTTATACTTATAATTAGACTAAAAATCACTACATTTTCTCTTTACTTTTCAATTAAATAATATTTTTTTATACCTTTATCATTACCTTTTCTCCCTTCTCCACTCACAACCACTTTAAAAAAATATTAAAAAAATTATACAGGTGAACATTGTTTTCACAAATATACAGATGAACAGTAACATTTTCTCTCTTTTCCACTCACAACCACATTAAAGCACTTCTTAAAATATACGGAAACCACTCACAAACATATACAGAACCTGCTGTGAATGCTCTTATTGTAGTAGAAATTGTGTTCTTCATAGTTCTTCGTTGCCGATTTTCAAACTAGTTTAAATTCAAAGGTATGTGTGATTTCCTGACACTGTACCATGCCCTAATAATCAGATTATGTTTCTTTTTCATATAAATGAAGTAATTTCAGTTTTGTGGAGCATAATTATTGTACCAAGTTTTGTGAAGCATAATTTTGTGGAGCATATCAGATTATAATTCTTTTACATATAAATGAACTTAAGTGCTTAAGTATGGGGCTAAAGGACAGTGTGTTGTCCTTAGAATGTGCAGTTTAAAGATGGGTATATGGCCGTGGGTCGTATAGTGACCTAGTAGGGGTGAGTCGGGATTGTATCTAAAGGTCATACGGGTGTGATAGAAGGTGTCACAGGGTGTGCATGTGTGTAGTATGTGCTTAGATAATGAGACATAGTATTTGTATGTGTGTTGTTATATTAGCAGAGTATTGTGTTATGAGTTAGTCGGAGTGAGTCGGGATATAAGCTAAACGCTTATGAATACGTGCAGGATATCTTATCCTAGTGCTATGTGTGAAGTTAAGGAGCAGTTAATGAGTCATATACATAGAATATAATGTTATGTGCTTATATATGGGTTGTGTGTATTGTGTCGTTGTCCTTGGGACACGGCGAGTATTGTGGTGCGAGGAGTTTTGACGTCTTCTACGTAACCAGTGAGGTGCTCTTATGAGATGCCTATGCTTATATCTCAGGAATGCGGAGCACGAAGCCAATGGGCGGAGCTGTGAGAGAAGATGATGAAAACGTTTATGTGGACGCTTGACCAGAAATGTTTATGATGAGATCAAGGTGATGACGCTGAAGATCTCAGCACGGAGTTAACAAAGTGACGGAGGACCTTCATGGAACACGTTCCTTATGCAAGATTCAGTTGCGGTGAGACACCAGAGAAATATAAATGTTTTCCCTGGATGAGACGACGAATAGCTGACACTTGTGAGCAGACGGACTTCATGTTCGTACATTATACATGAGACGCGGTCGGTGATCGTATGGTAATAGTAGAGCGTCAATGAGGAAAGTAAAACTCGAGAGAGGCAAGTGCAGGATTGCACCTAAGTAACTAGAAAGGAAATGCTCATGCTCGTAAGCATGTGACTAGCTTAAAGTGAGCTCCTGTGGAGCATTCAAGTAAGGCATGTGGTTAGCTATCATATCAGACATGACGATGATAAGTGAGCTTTTGAGAAACAAGGAGAGCTGATGAGGATGACCCTAGAGTTGGGTGTGTGTACGTACTTAAGGGACGTATTGAATGCGAGATAATAAAGTGAATAGATACCATGATAAAGAAATTTAGTGGAGACTAGTGCAACTTTACACAAGCTCCTAGAGGTTATCAGAGAAGGGTAGAAGTAATACCCTTATGGGTAAGCAGTGGGCTTGAGTTTAAAAACTCATCGCATGATGGTGATCAAGGTGTGAGGCAAGAAGTATGCCGACTTCAATAGGGAAGAACGACAAATGTCCTTAGACATGGGAGGCAAGAAGCCCATTTGGGGAGACGATTGTCGGAGTGACGAAATCATTTAGATTATACAAGAGATAAGGGGCAATTATGCCCGTAACTCAGAATGAAATGTGGCAAGTGAGCAGATAACTGGCAGTGTTGTACTACGCGGTACTAAAGATGATATGTGCAGTATTGTTAAGGACATTAAGAGTGACAAGGTGTTGTCAAGGACAATGACAATGAGACCTTCATGAAAGGATTTATAGTCAAGGCAATCACGGATGACAACTTCTAGCAAGTGCCGAGATAACAAGAGTGGGAAATGAAACCGTTTGGTTAATGACCGGAGAGACGAGAGGTGAAGGAATGGGTAGGTGAAACCTACAAGTCAAAAAGTTGAAAGCTTGCAAAGGAGAAGATTTCTTTAAACAACAAGGTTGGTGGCAGTGTGGAATGGTAAGGATCAAGATTATACATATATGAAAGAGAACGGGTAGCACCTAAGGGTTTTGGTGCACGAGTAGGAATGGAAAGGATGAGTTGTGCTGGTTTGTGCCAACGTGGGATTCCGAATCCTCTTTTAAGGGGGGTAGACTTGTAACATTCCGGAAATTTGAGAATTAAATGAATCGGGTTATTAGTTGAACCAAGCCTCTTTCAATAGCATGGGCTATGTGGTTTTCAGGTAAAGCTCGGATTATCAAAGCTGGAGGACCCGATTAGTCGTTACTTTAAAAGTTCGGATAAGGAGCGCGTTAGACGGATTATGAGGGGCCTGAAACGTAACTAGAATGTGGTATTTAAATCCTAAGCCATTTTGGCTAGGCTTGAGTTGACGGCAGCCGCAGGAGGAGGAGGGGACGCCGGCGTCGAAGGCTTCACGGCGGTGTAAGACGGGAGACTTAAAAAACAGTCAAGGTAATCTCCATTCATGTTTATATACGTTTTATTCACGTTCTTGTTTTGGAAACCCGATTAGGGTTTGGGTTGTTGATCCTGGCTAGTGACTATTACTCGGATGGGAGAGATGACCGACCGAAGGGGTAGTTACGGGGTACCAGGAGAATACGGTGTCGGGGTGGAGGTGAATGATGGTGGCCGGAATGGAGACGAAGAAGGCAGCGTGTGGCGGTAACATCAGAGAAAGAAGGAAAGCACGGTGGGAGCCATGGGGGTGTGAATCGACGGGGATAACGAACCCGACAGTGAGGACGTCGATAAGGGGATATAATGGAAGCCATGGGGGCAGCCGTGGTGACGCAATGGCGACGTGCGAAGGTGATTAGGGTGCATGGTGGTGCACGATGGCGGCACATGGTGGCATTGATTGGGAGTGACCGGCTAGGGTTTTGCCGATGAAGAAAGCAAAGATGATGAGGAAGATGGAGTATGAGGTGGACGTGTGCGTTCCTAATGACGGGCTCGGCTAGGGTTGTTGCATGGCGTGCATGCACGGGAAACCGACACAAGTGTGTACGTTTCACGTGGTTAGGGTTTACCATGCATGGCGTGCATGCGGGTATGAAACTGGTCCGAGTACATGTGTGCTCGTGGGACTAAGGTTTCATGATCACGTACATGCATGCATGGAACCTAGGTGCGGGCATACGGGTTCTAAGCGGGTAAAGTGTGACCCGATTCATGGGAACCTAGAGATTAGGGTTTCGTGGAGGACGACTAACGAGCAGAAGAGACAAGTGTCGGAATGTATTCATATTCATGCGTGTCCGACGCATGTTTAAGACGTATTCTGATAGTGTAGTCCTACATTTTACAGGTTTGGGTTCTGAGCGAGAACAGACGAGTTGCAGAGCAAGGACTGAAGCTCAGCATACCCGGTGAGTTCTAATCCCCTCTTTTAAACGTTTTATTGTTTTGGGGCTATTGTACATACTTTCATGACGTGTTTTACTACGTTAAATATATAAAGAGTTTTGGGGTCTAACCCGATGAGTTTACGAACTTAAGTGCTTAAGTATGGGGCTAAAGGACAGTGTGTTGTCCTTAGAATGTGCATTTTAAAGGTGGGTATATGGCCGTGGGTCGTATAGTGACCTAGTAGGGGTGAGTCGGGATTGTATCTAAAGGTTATACGGGTGTGACTAGAAGGTGTCACAGGGTATGCATGTGTGTAGTATGTGCTTAGATAATGAGACATAGTATTTGTATGTGTGTTATTATATTAGCAGAGTATTGTGTTATGAGTTAGTAGGGGTGAGTCGGGATATAAGCTAAACGCTTATGAATACGTGTGGGATATCTTATCCTAGTGCTATGTGTGAAGTTCAGGAGCAGTTAATGAGTCATATACATAGAATATAATGTTATATGCTTATATATGTGTTGTGTGTGTTGTGTCGTTGTCCTTGGGACACGGCAAATGGGATTGTGGAGGACTAAGTCCTTCGGGAGGTCACCTAAGGTGACAATTATTCAACAGGTTATCGATGAGCTCGGGGGGTGTCGAACGTCATGACGAGGGTGCAGTGATGAGGTATGTGTTTGTGTGCTTATATATGTGTTAATTTTGCATACAAGTGTTGAGTTATATATATAATGTGTATGAGATGACAATGACGTGGTGAATAGATGTTATCAAGGTGATGTGTAGAGTTATATTGACCATTGTGTCAGGATGAGTACATTGTGTACAACTGTCGTGTCACACCCCAACCGACGGCGGATTATACGTCGGGGCGGACGCGGTTGTTCAATAGCACAAGGTTGACTATTAAAGTTTCAATATTTCATTAATAAATAATTTAAGATTCAATACAAGGAAACATAACAAGAATACAACGTTTAATTGATAAGTAGTCTAGGTCCAAAGCATCCGATGTGATCACAAATAAGTCTCATGATGTAGAACCTGAAACATGTGAAAGAATCTGTCAACTACAAAATAGTTGGTGAGATACAAAGGTTTTGACACAGTTTAACAAGTATTTGAGAAGAATTACAATTCATTATGATATATGCATTCTATAATGTAAGTATGAGAACAAGTATTTTAAACATTGTGCACTTCAACTCTCCAACCAAGTTTAGGCATAACCCGCAGGTTACCCTTACAAGTCTCAACTTTAAAAGTTTAATTCAGTAACAATCACCAAGGGCTCCCCCCCGAAGGGGTCAATCAATCAAGGTGGATTGGTCAAATGCAATAGATCTATCATTGTTACTATAGGCTTGATCAAAGTTAATGAATGTGCTAGTTTTAAGTTTAATCTAAGCATACAAGTCTCAAGTTTAACATAAGAATAAGCATCTAGTCATAGTTGTTTAAGAATTGTATAAGTTTAAAGTTTTTGGACATGTTTCACCCTAAAAGTATAGAAAGGTAAAAGGGGCTAAGTATACTCACTTGGATTTGGATGAAGAGTATCCGACAAAAGTTTGCAAGAATTGGAGAGGGAGAATATCCTCACAATAAGCCTAAGAATGTAAGTCTAAAGTTTTAAGTAAAAAGTCTAAGACAAAGGATCTAGAATTTCAAGATTTGACTAGGGTTCCAAATGGGAGGCGGGAATGATTATGTTTATAAAGTCAAGTTTAAAGTAACGGTTTTGAATGAATGACGCAATACTTGGATATCGAAGTTTAATAAGTTTATAGTTTAGAATAATTAAAATAATTATTCAAAAGTTTTACAACTATTAATTACATATGTTAGGTAATAATAATCAGAATGGTTTTCTAAGTATTCGTAAATGGAGTTGAAGTAATTGTTAAATGAAAGACTAAATGATTATTAAATAATTATTTAAAGTATGGATAATTATTAAAGATTACTAATAATTATTGTAAGGATAAATAATAAGTGTTTAAAGAGAAATTAATTATTAAGGATAAATAAGTATCTATAAGAATAAACAATATAAATCATTTAGGTTTTACTAAAGTTTCGAGTATTAAACATTTATTTTACAAATTAACTTGTAATAAATAATGTTTATAAGTTTAAATAAATGTCAAGTTTCCATAAGTTTATAAAATAGGATTTCTTATAAGGTTTATGTTTTAAATTATAAGTTTATAAATGTTTTTAAGTTAAAGTTTCTATTTAACTTTTATAAGTTTGCAAAAGCTAGAAAATTAATTAAAGCATATTTATTTCTTATGTTTCCAATTAAAATAAATAAACAAGCTTCAAATCTAGTAAATATGAATTTCATTAAAATGTATAAGTCTAATTGTTTATAGTTAAGTTTTATAGATTTATGAAATTCTTATAAGTTTTATGTTTAAATAAAGTTTATCAATTTATTCAAAGTTTAAACTAAATTCACTTATTAATGATTTAAGTTTCTGAGTTTATAAAATAGTTTCCATTGTATGCATAAGTTTTATGAGGTTTAAAAAATATTTTTATAGTTTTTTTAAGCATTTAAAACTATTTTTAAAGAATTAATTATTATAAGTTTACTTAAGTTTTATTTAATTAAAAATGTTTCAGAATACAAAACCGTAGATAAAAATCATTTCTAGGTTTATATAAGTTTAACAGATTTTATAAAATTTATTAGAAATTTTAAATCTGATTAAATAGGCATAAAAAATGAAATAAAATAAAACGGGACTGGCCAGATCGAATCCGCGCCGTTGCCGGGTCACAGCATGCACACACACTTAACCACCCGGCTACGGGCCTCGCTGGTTGTTTATACCCGGAAAGGAATAAGTTAAGCAAGATCTCAAATCCTTCCCTATTTTCATATAATAATTAAGATAGATTTCTTTTATAAAATCTAATAAGCCTCATATGTTTATACTTATTTTTATAAATTTATATTATTTATCACTTTACAAAGTTTTAAGATTCTATCTCTATATATATATATATACACATATATATTTACCATATATATATTAATATATATATATTAATTTAATATTTGTTTTTTTTAAGTAATAGTTTTAACACGAAATCGAGTTTTAATTTAGTAATACGTGCAAAAGATAGGTCGGAATATCTCGGATATTACATGTCGTGTCAGTTAATTTGTGAGAGTCTTGGTTAGAACTGGTATGTCGGTGTCTAGAGGATTGATTGAGTTAACCAGTGTATGATTATTATGTCGGGAAAATTGTGTGGTATCAGTGTAGTAAGCTCGATCTATGTCAGGGACATACTGAGCCAAAGTTATGGGTAGATTCTGGGGAGGGGGGGGGGGGGTTTGAATCCTTCTAGGATATTACATGATAATATGGGGTTATCTATATGAGGAAAAGTTATAAAACCATTTTCTAATGACCGGAGGGTCTTGAATGGAGATAAACAGTAAATGAGACGAGTTGGTTTTTGTTAGATTAAACTATTATAACTCACTCAGCATTGCTGACTTTGTGTGTACGTTAGATTGTTTTGCAGGTGAGCATGCTCGACGAGGTATCTTGGCTTGGGAGCGGTGTTACTTGGGTTGGTGTGCAAGCATTCGTCAGGTAACGTTATGAAAGTTAACGAGTTTAAAGATAACATTATTTTGAGAAAGACTTCCGCTGTATATTTAAATAAAAGTTAGATGTTTTTAAAGAGTTTAACTAGTTATGAGAACCAACTGTAGGGTGACTGGTCGGGGGCCTTACAAGAACTCACAGCGTAGCTGACTTTTTTAGTATGCCTTCAGGTTAAGTATAGACTGTTGTGGTTGATGGATGCGGAGCTTGAGCCAAGAGTTTACACAAGCAATGACACTGACATCCTGTTTATTTATGTTAAGACAATGTTTCCGCTATGTTAAGACAAGTTGTAATTTGAATGATATTTCTGCTGCTTTATTTTATTTAAAGTTTACTTTACTATGTGTTGATTAGTAAATCCAACGAGCAATGTCTCCCGGGTTTGTAGCCTTACATGTAGGGTAAAATCCTTTAGTGGTGTTTGCTCTTTTAGTGTTAACTAACTGTATTAATATAGCATAATTAAGTTATATTGACGGCAATGCGTGAGATAAGGAATACAAGAGTCACATTTATTTTAGTTGTAAGATAAAAGTACCCAACTACAAGCGAAACATGAAACCATTGGTAAATTTAGGGACCATTGTAACTACATTAACAACGACCAACTAGGACATCTTGTTCTTCAACCTTTAAGCATCACTGAGAGGCAATGATAGTCTAGTCTCAGAGACATAAAATGTGGACAGGGCTGCATATGCTGCTGCTCCGTCTACGAGGCTAATACTCTCAGTAGGGTGGAAAGCGTCCCAAAACACATAAACATTCCTAGCAGTACATGGCACTTGATTGGGAGCACATTGGCCCTCACCGATTGTCGTAGAGACTGGGCAGCACGGTTTATCCGTAATATTGAAATCTAGATGTATTTAAGCACACAATTAAGATCAAATTACATTATATGACTCATAACTGAATCAACATGACTTATAGCAAACATAACTAAGATCTATAAATAGCAAAAGGAACAGAAATTTATAGTAATCATTGATGTATTGCTCTGGTATATGGTTTATAAAATTATTTTATAACTTAATTTGTAGCAATGCCTGATTAACTAAATAATACTTCTGTTATACTTTTATTATTAAACAGTAGGTCAATTGATTAATTTCTAGGTATGTTTTTATCAACTTCCAGCTAACATATTATTAACTGAAAATGTTCAAGTGAAACTTATTCCAACATATTTATTTCGATTAGAGTAAACTACAGTTTTCGTCATTGAGTTTTGAACAAAACATCAGATTTTGTTTACCTGTAACACATTTGATCCCCGACGTTTGATATTTTAACACTTTGCATCCTTGGTCCTTAACTCCGTTAACTTTTCTGTTAATTTTTTGATGAAATTACTTATATACCCCTCCCCCTTCTTTTGGGGAATTCCAAAAATAACATATAGAAAGTTAACTTCCCTAAAATATACATTAATTTTTCAAATCTAAAAAGAAACATATACTCTTAGCGCTAAAATGTCGGTCACGTGAAAACACACTCGAGCACCGACTCGACACGTATTCTCTTTGTTTGAAAGTAAATTTATTTTTTTTTAAATATTTGTGTGTCGCGCACTCAGAAATCAATCGTCACCGACATTTTCGCACAAAGATTTTATTTAACAACATTTATATATAAACTTTTTGTTTAGTTAATTTACAAAAACTAAATGTTATATATAAAAATTTAAAAAAATATATACATAAAAACTTTTTTCTAATTATTTTTTATAATTTGGTTTTTAGTAAGTTGACTTTCTATATGTCTATTTTGGGAATATTACGCTAGCTTTATCTATTTGTTTGAAGGTAAAAGTTGAAGTATAATACCAGGAGAATAGCCCAGGGGAGGGTCAATGTATACGAACTTTGCTCCAGGAAGTTTACTCTCGAGGTCAACAAGAGCAGTAGTAAGCCTGGCATTGAATTGTACGACCGCACCGTTTACTTCATCAACACATTCAGTTGTCCCATACCTAGCCATCATCGCGGGTGTGCATCCCGAATATGCCGCTCCTGATATCCCAAACTTTCTTGCTCCATACTCGTAAAGTTTCTACAAACGGAAAGATGAAAACAATAGGGTGATTGTAACAAAATCTTAATAACACTTGTAGTACCTACCGTTAGCTGTTTGGTATATTGTTGTACGAGGACTTCTGCGTACTCTTCGGGCGTGTATAAGGTGCTTGTTTTATAGTATTGTGGAAGGAAATAGTTGTTGATGAAATCATTGTTTCCCATTGCAACCGTGTATATGCATTTGTTGAGGTGTTTTCGAACTGTGGCTAAATTCCCATTTCCAATTAAGTCCACTAGTTGCAATATTGTGGTAGCATGATTTGCTAGTTGGTGATCCAAGCTTATCCTACCACCCTGTTATCAAATTATCAAGATCAATGGAATAATATATAATCGATCCATGTATATAATAGACATCCATGCACACGTTAATATTATGATTTATTTTGGTTTTATAGCGGATTTAGGAAAATCAATTTGGTTATAGGTGAAATTTGATTGGAAATGGTTTTAGGTACTCCGCTTTTTGAGGTAGCGGATTCAAGAATTTATGGCGGAATTCCACTCTTGCGCCAAGTGGATTTGGTGAAACTACTGAAGTGGCCATATAATCGTCCGCCCAAAATCTCTTAACTCTTGCGAAATCTGTTTACCATGTGAGCGGATTCTTGCCACAAATTTTTTTGAATCCGCTACCTCAAATATAGCAAAATACCTAGAAATCATTTCCATTTCAAATTACACCATGGATTTTCCTTAAATCCCGTGTAAAAACATAAAAAATCTAATATTATGATTATATCATAGATATGCACGCTTGCTTTCAAATGTGTAGGGAAAACTACCATGTGTTGGCCACTTTCGTCACGAATTCCAGCCGCACCTGACGCGTAATTTACCCCACGAATGATATCTTCGCGACTTGCCGAAGCATAAGGTGGAATGGAGTTTTCAAACCCAAGTAGTTGAGCTGACAAGAATGGAAAAATAGATCGAGTTGAAACATGTTATTGTGAAAACATATAGACACTACTAGAAAAGTGTAGTATCATCGACCAATATTATCGAGGGATATCAAAACCTAGTTTTTTAATTATAATTTTTTGGATTTTGATGAACCATCCGATACTCTAGTTTTCTAGTAGAGTAGTAGTGAGGATCTAATGTTATTGCCAGTTTCTAGTTATCTATTGAACATGTATATTTTATAAAAGAGGAAGAGATATAGACCGATAATGTCGGCAATATTTCGACCGTTGGAAAACCTTCCACTTGGGCCATCAGGAAAGTCGATCCCGTAGGGTGCAAAAATGGCTTTTGCCTCTGTAACTAGATCGTTATTGTTACCGTTATCATATAACGAGTCACCGAATATGAAGTAACATGGGACTTGTGGAACACAAGTAGTGAACGACGATAGTGTTGCTATGAATAAGATTACAATATAAGCTTCAATAGATCTCATTTCTACCTTTAAGGTAAATTAACGTAGAAAGTGATTGAAGGGTGGTTTGGATATCAAATGATTTGAACTAGATGTACTTATAGACAAGATATAAAATAATTGGTATATGACAAATCAATATAATTGCATTTGCATGTGATCTTTCTTTGTTCTCTAGCAGGGTCTCTTAACAACCATAGAAATCGTATCCAAAATCTTTCACGGATATTGATTATCTAATTCAGATAAACATGCTTCACGTGTTACATTCTAGAGATATTATGATTATTTCTTGAAACAACATTGTATTGTAGGTTTTTAAAATCCATCATCTCTTCCCTATAAGGGATTATCAGATTATGAATTACACATAAATATGTGTTCTATCATGTTAACAGGTTTCAGAAAAAATGAACAGTGCTTAACGATATCCAAAAAAAAACAGGGAAAAGTTATCCAAGAATAATACAAACAATGAACACATGCACAAACCATACGTGATGGTCCCCGAAAACACTAAAAACCAAATCAAGTAGACACCGACACTTGAAATTGCGTTATATGTGTGCATGTGTGTGATTGTTTGTATATGAACATATTACAAAACATTATCTCATAATTTTTATTTACAAAGATAGAATTCATATTTTAACAAATTTAAAAACTCGTTATAATTAGGGAGTATGAAGATACACCAGTCCGCAAGGGTGCTTGGACTGAAGTTCCACAAGTGATTGGGGCTTTCTCCGGTGACCCTGAGTTCAAGGTGGTGACCTAGACCTGCAATACAAGAAACGCCGTTAGCCTCGCCACAGGGAAGGTGTTTTCCTTGTGACCACCCTCCGGTGTGAGGATAAGTATTTGTATGGGATGATAGTATAAGTTTCAGTGTGAGTGTTCACTGAGGAAGATGATTTCCGTACCTGGAGGTGGTGCTCCTATTTATAGCCGAAAGGGTGTACTAGGATGTCGCTATTTTGGCGATGACCAGGCGGAAATGCTATTGGCGGGACGTCATTATCAGGAATATCCTTGTGGTCCCCTAGGTGGTAACCGTTAGTGGTGACAGTTTTGTCTGACCTGTCGGACCCTACTTTCATGGAGTGTGGGGTATGAAGGTTTGGTTCCCATCCGCGACCTCTTTTGCCCACGGGGACCCTACGTCTTCAAGTCCCCCAAGTCCAAAGTTACATGCGTGCAAGCGTGGCGCGTGGCATTTGGAGTTTTGAGTGGTCATCACAACGTTTCTCGAATTTTAAATGTTTTGATTTCCATCCTCCACATAGGTGATTTTTGGTGGTTGATAAGACGTTTGACCATGCCCGGTGACGCTATGTGTAAGTCTGCCATGATTACTTTATCCATTTGTAGGTGAGTGGGACCTGACGGCGTACCGTAACCTTGTCTTTAGTCGTTTCCCGCTTGGTGTCGTTAGTCGTTTCCCGCGTGGTGTCGTTTTGTGGTTTGTTGGGGTTCCACGTGGTTTGCACGCCCTTTCACATATTTCGGCTTGCATTAAATGCGAAGCCTATAAAAGCATTAAAAAAGTTCAAGGATTACACAAGCTAAGTTATACAAATATTCATAGTATATTTATGAAAGTTGTTGGTAAATTAAACGTTAATTGAATGAACACAATAACTATCTATTGAATTGTGTATCGTTGATTGGTTTACATGACTTTGACTTTGCAACCTATTTACAGTTTTTCCTAGTAACCGCTATTTGTAACCGCCATGTAACCGCCACATGAAGAGTTGCGAGAACTTTTATGGTAACCTTTCTTGTTCCTCAACATCGCGCCATGTGTCCCTAGTGGTTACCAAGTTTAGTTTCTAATAAACTAGCCCCTATACTTTACATACATGTACCCACATGGATTAAGGAATTATATTTCAATATTCCACCCTAATTTGTTAATCCTTACCTTCAACATCTTCAGGCTTTAACATCTTCATTTCATGTCATGCTTGCTTTCTTCTTGCCTATCTTGAGATCCTTGATATCTTACTTGTTGATTTATCTTGCTAAAAAGCTTTTGATTGAATGATCAGTTCCTTGCTTCATTGCTTTGACCAAAGTTCGTTTTTCTTGCTCATTTTTGCCATATGGGACTTTGTTGCTCGCTTTTGCCACACGGGTCTTTCTTGCTTGCTTTGCCACACGGGACTTTCTTGCTTTCTTTTGCCACACGGATCTTTGTTGCTTTCGTTGCCACACAGGTCTTGATGCCACACATGTCTTAATGCAACGAAGGTCTAGATGCCATGAAGGTCTTGATTGCCACGAAGGTCTTGATCCTTGCTATCTTACTTGCTGATTTATCTTGCTAACTTGCTTCTAATCGGGTGATCAGTTCCTTGCTTGATTGCTTTGACCAAACATTGATTTTTCTTGCTCGCTTTTGCCACACGGGACTTTGTTGCTAGCTTTTGCAAGATGAGTCTTTCTTGCTTGCTTTGCCACACGTGTCTTTGTTGCTTGCTTTTGCCACACGGGTCTTTGTTGCTTGTTTTGCCACACAAGTCTTAATTCCACGCAGGTCTTGATGCCATGAAGGTCTTGATTGCCATGAAGGTCTTGTTGCCATGAAGCTCTTGATTGCCACAAAGGTCTTGATTGACACGAAGGTCTTGATGCCATGAAGGTCTTGATGCTTGCTATCTTACTTGCTAATTTATCTTGCTAACTTGCTTATGATCAGATGATCAGTTCCTTGCTTTGATTGGTTTGACCAAAGTTTGATTTTTCTTGCTCGCTTTTGCCACACAGGACTTTGTTGCTCGCTTTTGCCACACGGGTCTTTCTTGCTTGCTTTGCCACACGAAACATTCTTGCTTGCTTTTGCCACACGGGTCTTTGTTGCTTGCTTTGCCATCCAGGTCTTGATGCCACGAAGGTCTTGATGCCACGAAGGTCTTGATTGCCATGAAGGTCTTTATGCCATGAAGGTCTTGATTTCCACGAATGTTTTGATTGCCACGAAGGTCTTGATGCCACGAAGGTCTTGATTGCCACGAAGGTCTTGATTACCACGAAGGTCTTGATTGCCACGAAGGTCTTGATGCCACGAAGGTCTTGATCCTTGCTATCTTACTTGTTGATTTATCTTACTAACTTGCTTTTGATCGGATGATCAGTTCCGTGCTAGATTGCTTTGAAAAAAGTTTGATTTTTCTTGCTCGCTTTTGCCACACGGGCCACACGGGTCTTTCTTGCTTGATTTACCACTCGGGAGTTTCTTGCTTGCTTTTACCACACGGGTCTTTCTTGCTTGCTTTGCCACTCAGGAGTTTCTTGCTTGCTTTTACCACACGGGTCTTTCTTGCTTGCTTTGCCACACAGGTCTTGATGCCATGAAGGTCTTAATTGCCATGAAGGTCTTGATGCCCTGAAGGTCTTTATTGCCATAAAGGTCTTGATGCTACGAAGGACTTTCTTGCTTGCTTTGAAACAATAAGGTTTCTCTTACTTGCTATTGTAATTAAAAGGTTCTATCTTGCTCTCTAAAGAACCGGTAAGGTTCGGGTTTCTTGCTCTTGCTTTCTGATTCAATCGGATTCTCCTTCCCAGACTTAAACATGTGCTCTGATACGACTGTTGGTAAATTGAACGCGAATTGAATGAACACAATAACTTTCTATTGAATTGTATATCGTTGATTGGTTTACATCACTTCGACTTTGCAACCTATTTATAGTTTTCTGTAACCTCTATTTGTACCCGTCATGTAATCGCCACATAAAGAGTTGCAAGAACTCTTATGGCACCCTTTGTTGTTCCACAACATCGCGCCATGTGTTACTGGAGGTTTCCATGTTTGGTTTCTCACAGATTATCCCCTAGACTTTACATACATATAAATACATAGCTTACTTATTAACACTATGACCCCTAGACTTTAACCCACATAGATTAAGGAATTATATTTCAATAAAAGTCTACTTGTCAGCATGATGTAGATTTTATGTTAATCTAGATTAGCTTTGTCACGTGAGATATGTATAACAAACGTCTTACCTTAATTATGCTATGTATTTACACGGGGTTTCAAAAGCAACTTCAAAATATTCATAAAACTCTAGGCTGCATAAATTGTCATGATTATAAATACATCATTTTTTCTAAATATAAAAATGTGATATGTTACTTATAAATTGATCATATGTTCTCATCCATGTAATATCATATGCAAAAAGGTCATTCAAATGATATCAAGATGATCAAGAAACGTCAAACGGAATCATGAAACAAGCACTGATGAATCTTATCACCATGATGTCATATGCAAAAAGGTTGTTCAATTGATGTGAATATGATTAGAAATGTCAAAGAAATGCAACATAGAACAACCATGCATAAATCTTATATAGATGTGCTTCAAAGTAAAAGACCAAGAGTAGAAGCAGCACAATCTATGCCACGGTCAAATCATAGATTGACTATGCCAAGTATGATGCAAATGATTAAAGAATCAAGCCACATGAGAATAACCATCGATATACGATTGGGATCGTCCGCATCAGATATGAAGATTCTTTACAATCTTCCCTTTCATCTCTTTACATACTTGCAAATTATAAACTATTTCTAAGAACCAATCAAAATTTGTTATAATCGTAAAATAATATATTCACACACCTATCGGTTCCATCAAACTCTTTTTCAAATGTTTAGAAGAAGTCGTTTTAGGCACACTAGGGGCTCGTTTTCAAATTTTGATTATAAGGTCGTCGTAAACCGTGTGTATGATAACTATGACTATGAGAAAGTACCACTCATTTTAGGGTGACCCTTTCAAGCTACGTCTAGGGCCCTGATTGACGTCTTTGACGAAAAACTAACTCTTCAAGTTGATGACGAGATAGTAACTTTCAACACCAAACACTCCATGAGGTATACTTAGGAATAAGGCGATGCTTTATACTTCATCAATATGATCATGAGTCACGTAGGTGAATACATGGCTGAAATTTCTAGGAAATATGCCTTGGACACAAATTTTAGAAGGAACGAATAAGAGGTGTATTTTACACAATCAAAATATGGATCAAAACTCAAAAAGATGGAGATAGTACCACCGTAGAAGTATTCGAAATAATAGAGAGCAAAGCCCCAGAAGTCGAGCCTTTCCTTGAAGAACCATCGACCCTCGAACTCATGGAATTGCAATCTCACCTTGAGTACGCATTCATGTATGAGGATTCTAAACAAGAAATCACGTGGAAAATTATGGATATCAAAGGAGTAAATCTCTCATTCTATATGCACAAGATTCTAATGGAAAAGGACTATGAAGCTAGTGTGCAACAGTAAAGAAAGTTAAACCCGAATATGGTCAAAGTAATAAAGAAGGAGGTCATTAAGCTGCTTGATGTCAGTTTGATATACCTCATATCGGACTCTGCATGGCTCAACCCATCTCAGGTGGTACCAAAGAAAGGTTGGATGATGGTGATCCCCACCAAAACCAAGAAAATTTGAAAGTGTGAAGTAACCGAATCATGTATTTTAGTTGAAGAAAGCGTTGTACGGACTTAAGCAGTCTCCCCGTGCATGGTTCGGGAGAATTGGTGAATTCATTGAGCATAATGGATTGTCATCTACCACATCCGATAATAGCCTATTTGTTCGAGTTAAAGAAGGAAAGATTGTGGTTGTCTTAGTTTTTTTTACGACCAAATTATTATCGGCGATCCAGATGATGTTATTCGACAATTGAACGTTAATTTTTGTACAAGATTTCACATGAAGGATCTTGGACGAATAAACCATTTTCTTAATTTGGAACTAAAGTAAGAATAGGATGAAATCATATTGCACCAACACAAGTATTCGAGGGACTTGTTAAACAAGTTGGGATACTAAGATATAAACTGGTATCAACACCGATAAATATGAACATGTAGATACGAGCAGATATAGGTAAAGAGTTTGAAGATGTGACCATACATTGGAAACTGATGGGTAGTCTTATTTACCTCACACTGAATACAATGGATATTGTATTTGCTATGGGAGTTCTTATCCGATATATGTAGAATCCAAGGAAACCTCATCTTGATGCAACTCGTATGGTGATGCGGTATGTGACAGCGACATCAAGGTACATAGCAATTTTTAAGAGGCATACAAACCTTGATCTAATCAGGTGTAACATTCGGAATTGTGATCGTGTTCGGATGCTAGTTTTCCTTTAGAAAGTGGCGGGACATAGTGGACCGGGTCATGGGCCAAGGATTGGGCCACGCGGGCCTGTGGATGGAGGGGGAGCCTCTAAGACTTTAACCCTCCCCACCCACACACATTCCACACTTCATCATCTTCCCCATTCTAGAGAGAGAAAGTGATATCTTTACTCCAAGATCGTTCCATTCATCATCTCAACTTATAGGAAGAAGCTTTGCGAAAGAATCGAGCTCTATCAGGTAACTAAACCTGTCTAGATCTGAGTTTTTGTTTGAAAATGGGTTTTAGGGTTTTTATGGCTTTTTAAGATAAAGATCGGATATTTACGTGTTAAAAAGGGATTAAAGCTTAGATCTAGCTACATGGAAGCTAGATAACCGTTTTGGACGTAAAAAGTTATGTTTTGGATCAAAAACGTGCCTGGAACATAAAAATGTTCTTCAGGCGACACTAAGGGGCAACAATGTTTTTTGGGGTGCAACTAGTCGGGAACACGAAGCGTAGTCCCCAAGAAATGCCAATGATTTACGACACTAGGCAGTGTCACCATGCACCTGGATGAAATTATTGGTAACCACTAAGTCCAGAACGAAAGTACTCGCGACACTATTATGATGACACTGACCCTGGCAACACTATCACCAGGCGACATAGTCCGACGACACTAGTGTGTTATAGAAACTAGTTCCTCGCGGCATTTACCGGCAACACTAGTATATGCGACACTACCTAAAATTAACACCTTTTGTTTGTAACCGCTCGAACAGATCGCCTAGCACCATATTGAGCCATACACTAAGGGAGGATTAGCTAAGAAAGTTAGGTAAGTTGTAGATATCCCTTTTTATGAAGTTTTACTACGTTTTTAGTTCTGATCGCATGCTTACCAAATCTTTACGAAATATGATTTGTAAAAGGAATGTTTATGAAAGGAATTACGAAATGTTTTGCCTTAAAGGTTTTGAATGAAATGTTTTAATAAAACGTACAATGCTTTAACTAAAAGGTTTTACGAATGAATGAACGCTTTAAAGTAAGTCGAATATGCCAACGGTTCCTTTGGGAACAAATGCGATGAATGAAACTGTCTCTAGGTTAGGAACCCAGATAAGGCTGGGCGTCCTAGACACGAAGATTTGCTATACCTATACAAGAGCATTTGTGGCTAGCAAATGGTTGTACAACTGGACGGACGACGAGATTAGCTATCATTTAATGACGTGTGGATGCATATGAGCTCTTATGTTACTATCACGGTGGGGCATGATTCTGTCTAGGTTAGGATACTGGATGAGACCGGGCATCCTAGACAGACACTAGGCCTCGATTAATCTCGAGTAATGCCTAAAGGAATTGACGGTTACGAAAATGCGCAAATTTGGCACAAACGGTTCATATTTATTCTTATTGCATGTTATGTACAATTTTATTTGTATTGAATGAATGTTATGATTTTAGCAAAACGTTTATGATGTGTAAAGCTTTATGTAAAATTAGAACTCACCGGCGTCGCTAACTTTTTAGTATGCCTTCAGGTTAAGTGTTTGCTGTTATGGATGGAGGCGGAGCTTGTGCTGAGAGTGGACACAAGCGATGACACTGGCATCTTGTTCAATTTATGTTATTTGAATTTAAATGTTAAGAAAATGTTTCCACTATGTTTGAACAAGTTGTAATTTGAATGACATTTCCGCTGCATTTTGAAAGTTTAATTCGCTATATGTTGATGAATAAATCCAACAAGTGAGGTTTCCCGGGTTTGTGGCTATACAAGTTAGTATAAGAGCCATAGTTGGAGAGATTTGGACATTCCCAATGTCTAAACTTAAATTGAGATTGGAACTAAATGACGGATGCTAGTACGGGTAACTCAAAGCCAAGAGCATTAGTAGTAGACCTTAGATTGCCTTATTTTGTAGGGTAGGGATAAGTGTTAGGTTTCAATGCCACTCATAAAGGGGAGTATCTAGTATTCAACAAGTAGCATAATGGTTAATTACAGATGACCAGTGTATATTAACATCTTACATGCTTATTGTTTCCTAAATATTGCCTAGAATGATAAGATAGATTTTCCTTTCGCATATATTTCAGTTAATGATTACGGCGGGTAGACGTGGTGGACGTAGAGGCGGTAGGTGAGGAAGAGGACGCACTAGGCATCGTAAGGAATCCCCGAGTGTGCATGAGGAGGATGACAGAGCCCCGTCAGTTGATAGGGCTCCGTCGAATGAGGAGCGTGAGGAGGATTTTACTTCTGAGCCTCAAGTCCGGGCGACTTTGGCTAGGGAAATTAATGGGATACTAAAGTCCTCTTTGCCTGCTATGCTGGTGGATACTCTTAAGAAAGCTAATGAGGGAACGATAGATAACTCTGGTTCTCGTACAGCCAAGGACGACGAGCGTGATAAGGAGTACGTTAGAGGACCCGAGTATCCTTGTCCCTACAAGGGGTTCCGTGACTGTGATCCACTGATTCTAGATGGAATGAAGGATGCCACTACCACCTTTACTTGGAGCAAACAAATGGAGGATTCCATCAACAAGAGTGAGTGTCGCAAGGACCAAATGGTCAAGTTTGCTGTGCATTCGCTCAGGGAGGAAGCCCTCAATTGGTGGGAATCAGTGACTGAAGCTAAGGGTGAAAAAGCTATGAAAATGATGAAATGGGAGGAGATGAAAGAGCTGGTTATCAGGAAGTTTTGTCCTTAAAGTGAGATCGATCAGATGGAGCGGGAGTTCCCGTTTCGATGAACTGTCGAGGCTGGTACCTCACATGATCACTCTGGAGGAGCGAAAGATCAAATGCTAAGTCAACGGACTACCCCCAAGGGTCCGTACTCATGTCAAATCTCACCAACTAAAGACTTACGACTCGGTTTTCGACCTGAGCCAAATTGTGTGCGATGACCTTGACATGAATAATCAAGCAGTGGTCGAGCCGAAGAAGAAGGTTGAGTGGTCTGGGAAGAGGTCAGGAGGATTTTTGCCTAGGCATAATGATAAGAAAATAAACAGTGAATCGGATGGGTTGTGTGGTAAATGCAGGAATAGGCATTTTGGGTTGTGCAAGTTAGGAACCAACTTGTGTTTCCAGTGTGGGAAAGCTGGGCACTTGTCCCGAGAATGTCCAGGAACTGGTAGGTGCTTTAACTGTGGAGAGATGGGGCATGTGATTAGGATCTGTTCGAAGCCAAGGGTGGATGGGTCGGGAAAAGGGAAGGAAGCGGAGAAGAAGGACGAGAGGCCTCAGGTGAATACTAGAGCCTATTAGCTAACCGAAAAGGAGGCCAAGCCGGACGTTGTGTCAGGTACGTTTCTGATTAACGACGTTTATACTTCTATCCTTTTCTGTTCCAGTGTGAGTAGGAGTTTTGTGGCCTCTGCCTTTAGTCCTCGGCTTTGTAAAATGACCAAACTAGTTCAGGATGCCTTTGATGTAAAAATTGCCACTGGTAAAACTACTAGGATAGTAGAAGCCATAAATGACTACTTTATTGAACAAGTTCCCTGTAAAGTTGTTTCTCATGACTTTAGGAGGGTTCGATGTGGTGTTGAGTATGGATTGGTTGTTAGATTTTGAAGCATGTACTGTTTGTCGGAAGCAGATGAGTCATTTCAAACCGCTTGACGGGAGTCCATTTACGGTGTACGGTGATAAAGTGAGTTCTATGCCAAAAGTCATCTCCATGATTAAGGTGTCGAAGTTCATTTCGCGAGGGTGCGGGTCGTATCTTGCATATGTGATCGACTCAAGGGTGAAAATGAAGGAAGTGGTTGATTTACCCGTGGTGCGTAACTTCCCTGCTGTGTTTTCGGAAGACCTGATGGGAATACCATCCGAGTGGGAGATTGAATTCCAGATTAATCTACTGCCTGGGTCCAAACCTGTCGCTAACACACCTTACCGTTTAGCCCTGTCAGAGATGAAGGAGTTGATGACCCAACTGTAGGACCTCTTGGAGAAGGGTTTTATTAGACCTAGTATCTCACACTGGGTGCTCCGGTTCTACTCGTCAAGAAGAAGGATGGTAGCATGCGCATGTGCACTGATTACCGAGAGTTGAACAAACTCACGATTAAGAACAAATACCCATTACCAAGAATCGATGACTTGTGTGATCAATTGCAATGAGCGAACTGGTTTTCACGTATCGATTTAAGGTCAAGTTACCATCAGCTGAAGGTCAGAAAAGAGGATGTATCGAAGAAGGCTTTCCGTACCCGTTATGGACATTACGAGTTCCTATTGATGTCCTTCGGATTGACTAATGTGCCGACGGCTTTTATGGACTTGATGAATCAAGTATGTTGCCCTATGCTCGACAAAACTGTCATTGTCTTCATTGATGACATACTGATTTATTCAAAGACTAGGGAGGATCACGCCGATCACTTGAGGGAAGTTTTGGAGACATTGAGGAGACATAAACTATACGCTAAGATTTCCAACTGTGTGTCCTGGTTGCGGGAAGTTCAAGTCCTTGGCCACTTAATTAATCTGAGTGGGATCTTGGTCGATCCTGTGAAGATTGAAGTGGTTTTGGAATTGACTCATCCAAAGACGGTCACTGAGGTACGTAGATTCTTGGGGTTGGCAAGTTATTATAGAAGGTTCATCCATTTGAAGAATTTGGCGAGGAAGGAAGAGAAGTTTGTTTAGGGTTCTACTCAGGTCAGTGCGTTAGATGAGTTGAAGAAGCGACTGGCGCAAGCTCAGTCTTACCGGAAGGCAATGAGGATTTGGTATTTTACTCTGAAGCTTCGTATGAGGGTTTAGGCTGTGTGCTCATGCAACGGAGTAAGGTGATCGCCTATGCCTCGCGACAACTAAAGACCCACGAGGTTAATTACCCGACTCATGATCTAGAGCTGGCTGCCGTAGTGTTCGCGTTGAAGATTTGGCGACATTATCTTGATGGAACCAAGTGCACTATTTTCACTGATCATAAAAGCTTGAAGTACTTCTTTGAGCATAAAGATTTGAACACGAGGCATAGGAGGTGGTTAGAGTTGATCAAAGATTATGACTGTGATATTATGTATCACCAGGCTAAGGCTAATGTCGTTGCAGACGCATTAATTCGAAAGATGGACCATGCTCCTACCCAAGTGAAGTCGTATAGTCTGATTATGCTACCAGTTATCATGGGCCTGATCAGTGTCACACCCCAACCGACGGCGGATTATACGTCGGGGCGGACGCGGTTGTTTAATAGCACAAGGTTGACTATTAAAGTTTCAATATTTCATAAATAATTAATTTAAGATTCAATACAAGGAATAAATCAAATACATAGCAAGAATACAAGTCTAATTGATTAAGCATTCTAGGTCCAAGCATCCTATGTGATCATGATAAAGTCTCATGTTGTAGAACCTGAAACATGTGAAAGAATCTGTCAACTACAAAATATTTGGTGAGATACAAAGGTTTTGACACAGTTTAACAAGTATTTGGAAAGAATTACAATTCACTATGATATATGCATTCTATAATGTAAGTATGAGAAACAAGCATCTTAAACATTGTGCACTTCAAACCTCTAACCAAGTTTAGGCATAACCCGCAAATTACCCTTATAAGTCTCAAGTTTAAAGTTTAATTTAGTAACAATCACCAAGGGCTCCCCCCGAAGGGGTCAATCAATCAAGGTGGATTGGTCAAATACAATAGATCTATCATTGTTACTATCGGCTTGATTAAAGCTAATGAATGTGCTAGTTTTAAGTTTAATTTAAGCATACAAGTCTCAAGTTTAACATAAGAATAAGCATCTAGTCATAGTTGTACAAGAATTGTATAAGTTTAAAGTTTTGAACATGTTTCACCCCAAAAGTATAGAAAGGAAAAAGGGGCTAAGTATACTCACTTGGATTGAGGAAGAGGATCCGATAAGAGTAAGTTTGCAAGAATTTGAGGGAGAATATCCTCACAATAAGCCTAAGAATATAAGTCTAAAGTTTCAAGTTTATTTCTATAAGTCTAAGACAAAGGATTTAGGATTTCAAGATTGACTAGGGTTCCAAATGGAAGATGGGATTGATTGTGTTTATGAAGTTTAAATCAAGTTTAAAGTAAAGGTTTTAAATGAACGACGCAAGACTTGAATATCGAAGTTTAATAAGTTTATAGTTTAGAATAATTAAAATAATTATTCAAAAGTTTTACTACTATTAATTACATATGTTAGGTAATAATCAAAATAGTTTTCTAAGTATTCGTAAATGGAGTTGAAGTATTTGTTAAATGAAAGACTAAATAATTATTAAAGTTTAACAATAATTATTCAAGAAAAAAATAATTATTAAAGATTTAAAATAATTATTTAAAATTATTTAAAGGATATATAATGATAATTATTATTTTGAATTTTAAATAATAATTAAGGTTTTATTATAATCATTTCAAGAATGCATAATTATTAAGGATAGATAGATTTTATAAGAATGTACAATATAAAGCATTTAGGTTTTATTAAAGTTTCAAGTATTAAACATTTATTTTACAAGTTATCTTGAAAATAAATAATGTTTATAAGTTTAAATCAATGTCAAGTTTTCATAAGTTTATAAAATAGAATTTCTTATAAAGTTTACGCTTTGAATGACAAGCTTAAAGTTTAAATAAAAAGTATAAGTTTACACATGCTTATATTTTATAAAGCTTATAAGGTTATAAATAATAAAAAGAAAATATTAATGTATAATTATTTCCTTGTTTTAAATAAATAACTAAATAAGTCTTGATTTAGATTTTAATAGATTACAAATGTTTATAAGTTTATGTTTTCTAAGTAAAATTTATACAAGTTATTTTAAAGTTTTTATAACAGAATAATTAAAGTTTTAAATTTCATAAAGTACTTCTTGTTTAGTATATAAGTTTTATAAAGTTTTAAAAGTATTTTTTTATAATTTTTATATGTTTGAAACTATTTTTAAAGCATTATTTCTTACAAGTTTTAATCAAGTTCAATTAAATAAAATGACTTCAGAAGGTAAAAGTGTAAAAAGAATTCATTTTTAAGTTTATAAATTTTTAACATAATTTATAGAAATTATTAAAAGAATTAAAACTATTGGAAAGTGGCTAAAAAAAATAAAAAGGTAAGACCCAGCTTAACCGGATTCGAACTCGGGTCTTGCCCGGGTCACCCACACACACATGCACACTAACCATCCCGCCTACGGGTCTCGGTGTTCATTTATCCGTAACATAAAATTTATAACAAGAATCCCGAAATAGCCCCCAAATCATATGAACCCTAGAAACGAAATCGTCCCAATACGGATCGAATCACCTTCTGTTTATGCATTTAAACAGAGGGCTTTTGATTCTCACAAGAAAGCGACGACCATGGATACAAGTATTACCTGAAATGGTTTCGAAACGAAGGAGAACTCGTCCGAGTTTGGTTCGGCTGTCCACGAGCGCTCAGTCGGCAATGCAGGTTCAAACCAGAGAAATTGAGGGTTTTGAGTGTTAAGGGATGATGTTGTTAAGGTGTAGAGACTGGTATTTATAGTCGATTTAAGGTTTAAATGTCGAATTGGTTGGGGAGTTGTCGGATGAACGGGACGGAATTGAATTCGAATCACGTGGTCATTATAGCCGAAATTGGGTTTCGGGATGACTTGGGTTTCGGTCGCACGCGGGAGGCGAAGCTCGAGGTTCGTTGAACCTAGCCGGAAATGCGATTTCGCGTGAAAAGGATGAGAACCGGGACCGGTATGGGCTCGAACTCGAGACCTGTTTCCAAACTGAAAGTTTGGATTAATTACAGATTCGGTCCCTGTATTTCCGAAGTGTTATCATTTCATGTTAAATTGTGATTTTAAGTTTAATCTAAGTTTCGGAAATGACAGTTTAGTCCCTGGACTTTTATAAAATAAATAAAATAGATTTATTTTATAAAATCTAATAAGTTTCATATGTTTATATTTATTTTTATTATTTTATATTTTTATAATACAATTATACTTTTCAATGAAAAGAAAAAAATGCAAGTTTATTAATCACATTATCTTTATAATTATAAACTCATAATGTTTTAAGAATTTTGACAATATTTTATTTATAAAACACACATATATATATATGTACAAGTGTAATTTGTTTTTCCTTGAAACTCATATCAATTAAATTAATAATTATTATTTAAGAAAACTAGTTTTAATAAGAATTTAAGTTTCAAATTTATAATACACGCAACCGTTTAGGAAAACGTTTGGTCGAAAAATACTGGATATTACAATCAGCAAGGCTCAAGAAGAGGCGTTAAAGGCGGATAATGTGAAGAAAGAGAGGATGGTTGGTCAACTGGAAGCTTGGGAAATAAACACCTCGTATGTGAGGACCAGGTTTGGTCGGATTTGGGTGCCTAAGGTATGAGAGTTTAGAGATAAGATTCTTGATGAGGCTCATAAGTCTTGTTATTCCGTCCACATAGGTACTACTAAGATGTATCAGGATCTCAGGAAAGATTATTGGTGGCCGGGTATGAAGAACGATGTGACTTTGTATGTGAGTAAATGCTTAATCTGCTCATAAGTGATTGCCGAGCACAAAAAACCTTATGGCAAGTTGTAGCCACTAGAGATTTCTGAGTGAAAGTGGGAACATATCACCGTCAACGAAGAGTGATCTTTTCCTACTGATTCGGGAGACGTTCACCTCCAAACGATTGGTAGAATTGTTTATGGGCGAGATTGTAGCTCTGCATGGCGTACCGGTGTCGATCGTCTCTGATCGGGACACGCGGTTCATGTCAATATTCTAGAAGACGTTTAATGAAGAAATGGGAACGAGGTTGAACATTAGCACAACATATCATCCTCAAATGGATAGTCAGTCCAAAAAAACCATTCAAACCTTAGAGGATATGTTTCGTGCATGTGTCATTGACTTCGGTGGAAGTTGGGATCACCACCTACCACTCACGGAGTTCTCCTACAACAAACGGTTATCATTCAACCATCGACATGCCATCTTTTGAGATGCTTTACGGTAGGCGATGTAGAACTCCAGTGTGTTGGGGGGAGATTGGCTAGAAGGAGTTGGGATGTTTGGAAATAGTGAAGGAAACGCCAATAAAGTTCGATCAGATTAAGGCTCGTCTAAATGCTTCACAAGATAGACAGAAATCTTATTCAGATAAGAGACGCATGTCGATCGAATTCAATGTGGGGATATGGTTTTGTTGAAAGTGTCACCATGGAAGGGCATTATTCGGTTTCGTAAACGAGGGAAGCTAAGTCCTTGATACATCGGACCCTTCCGAATAGTAGCCCGAGTTGGAGAAGTAGCCTACAGATTGGACTTACCGAAAGAGCTCGACGGTATCCACCCGACATTTCATGTGTCACATGTACGAAAATGTCAAGCTCTTCATAGTGTTCACATACTTTAGAGTCTAAAAGGTGTTCACTGAAAATGTTGGTACGGTGGAAGCAAGTGTTAAGAGGGAGCATTAAACGTGAAGGGCAACACTTGGAAGAGATTAACATCTCCTAGTTTATTTGAATACTTATGTTATTTGAATTTCGAATTAATTGGTTTTAGGGTCTAAGTTGTGTTTAGTTTGAATTTCGAATTTGTTTCTTAGATAACAAGTAACAGGTATTATATAAACCTTTTTTGGTTTCTGTTTAATTTTATATATTGTTCTCATTTAAAGTTAGATTAATTAATAATAAAAAAAGGTGGCAAGAGTTCTGCAGCCAATTGGTGTGTGCGTTTTCTTGTTACCGTCACTATTTCCCTCTTGTAAGGTTTTACACCATGTACTAATGAAAATGTTAATAGAACACTTAAAATTGTTGGAACCTGTTTTAAAAAATTGTTTATAAATCTGTTTTATGATTATATTGAAAACATATGGTTAGAAAAAACGTGGTCGAGGTCCATGTTTTCCTTTAAAGCAGATTCCTTATCCATGTTTGTCATGATACAACGCCAAAGCCAAAGCATAAGAGTTTAATGTCATAGTTTTTTTTTCACATAACTCCTGTTGGTAATCAAAGAACAAGATTGATAAAATACGCAAACTTAATTTGACCGAATGCAGATTTTCATTGACATCATTCCTAGTGTTTTATACTTGATGAACCGGTGCCTATAATCGACACAACGATTAGAAACACAATCGGTTTATATCCTTGACACTTTACAAACTAACCCTATATATTTACAATATGACACTTGACTCCTAAACATAGTCTACAGCAATGACACAATGACCTTTATACTAACAAATAAATTAGTTTAGTTTATCTCTTCAATACTCCCCCTTAAACTAAACTTCGTTTAAGAGAGGTCTTCATCTTTATTTGAGACCCGGTTTATCCTCACAACAATGTAGGTTCATCATCCTCGTGCCGGATCAGGTTTGCCTCCTCTTTCTTTTCCCATTTTGGACATTCATGTTTGAAATGTCCAAGTTCGTTACACCGGTAGCATCTTATGCGTTCCTTACTTTGTTTGAATCGGTTCCCATCTTTGTTTCTCCATGGCTTCCAACTTTTGCCTCAGCCACGTCCTTTGTTCTCTTGATTTGAATTCCCATGATCACAACGTTCATATTTATGCTCCTTGACTTTCTCCTTTCCATTTCGTTGGTGAACATAATTTTTTCATGCATGTCTTCCTCCTTGATTTGTATCTCGATAAGCTTCCAGTCTCCAAATGGCTTCTCGAAAAAGGCATGGTATTGAGATCAATAAACTCTTCATGTGCAGCAACATTCTGAATATACTTTGCTCGTACAGATCCTAGAAGTTTCCGAACTATTCTCTTATTATCAATTATGGATCCAAGATTGTTGTCTTGTGACACAAGTTGACCGATCTTCCCGATGAAGTCATCAAGTGAATTAGAGATTTTCATCTTTAAGGATTCAAACTCAGAATCCTGCATTTGTAGTCGTGCTTCTTTGACCCTGTCAGCCCCCACGAATCAAGACTTCAAATCTTCCTAGATATCTTTAACATCCTTATGATGAGCAATTTGGAGGAGAAGTTCTTCAAGCATGGCTTGATAGAGTTAAACAATGGCTTTTGTATTTTTCTACTACACTTTACTGCTACATTTTCATCAACATCTGATGATTTCTCGGACATCTTTTTCTTCTTCTTTTTCTCAATCTTAACAAATACTTTCTACTACACCGGTTTCTGATCGAATTTGATTTCAATTCGCCTAGTATCGTATCAAATCGATATCAACCTTCTTACAATAATAGTGCATGGGTTTTTCGTTTTCGCGGAACGAATCAAAACCAACTGCTTCTTATGAAAACGGTATATGGGTTTTTCGGTCACAGGGTGAATCAAAACCAACTGTTATTACTGAGAACAGTACACGAGTTTTTTGGTTGCAGGGCAAATCAAAAACCATTTGTTTCTAATGACAACTGTACACGAGTTCTTCGGTCGCAAAGCGAATCAAAACCAACCTTTTTCTTACTGACAACAATACATGGTTTTTTTCGGTTGCCTAGCAAATCAAAACCAACTGTTTCTAGACGTATTTTTCTTTTCCTAAAAAATATACTTTTTTATACTTTCATTCATCTCATTTGTTCGGTTGCCTAGCAAAAGATATCAACCTTCTTACAATAATAGTAAAATGCCGTAGGCAAATTAACGAGACGATCAGACACAATACGAACCAAAATCGTTTTAAAAATGGATAGTAAAATGAAAAGTCGGTCATAGAAACGAACCCGAAATTACTTAGAATTTCGCCTGATAACCCTCGTTGTTCAGAAAAACGGTGTACAAGCCGGCCGGTCGGTAAATAAGTATAAGATTTTAAGGAAAAAGACAAAAGGAAACGGAAAAAGAGGGGAACAAAAACGTAATTGTCTTTAACCAAGCTGAAGCCTTTGAAACGATGTACTGTTTTGTAGCAAAGCTCTTTATTGTAGAAGACGAAGTACCATCTCTCATCAGTACTCGGTGCGGATTTGGGACGAAACATTGGCGACATCGGTGGGATAGGTCTCTGAGATTCAGTCCTTTTGATAAAAGAAATATAGTACAAACTGAAGCCTTTGAAACTCTAAAATAGAAGCTAACACAAGCACCCATACTGGCTTTACCAAATGGAAATGAAGGCCTTATAGTTTATCGTGATGCTTCACACACCGGCTTTGGATGTGTGTTAATGCAAGGAAGCAAAGTCATTACTTATGTTTCCCGACAATTGAAAACTCATGAAAAGAATTATACGACTCACGATTTAGAATTGGGCGCCATAATATTCGTATTGAAATTATGGAGGCACTATCTTTATGGAGTCAAATTCATAGTATTCACTGATCATAAAAGCCTAAAATACATATTCAGTCAGAAAGAACTAAATATGAGGCAAAGGTGTTGGATGGAAGTCCTGAATGGTTACGATTGCGAAATATGTTATCATGAAGGTAAAGCTAATGTTGTAGTTGACGCCTTGAGCAGAAAAGAACATGAGAAACCTAAACGAGTTCGTGCTTTAAGACTCGGTATTCAAGTCGATCTTATTACTCGTATTAAGGAATCTCAAAAGATTGCCTTAGAAGAACCAAACCTCGAGAAAGAAGGCTTGGGAGGTATGACCGACCAACTAGTTAAAGGCGATGATATTCTTATAATGAATAAGAGAATCTGGGATCCTATCTTTGGAGACTTAAGTAAAAAGATTCTCTAAGAAGCCCACAAATCTAAGTACACAATGCATCCTGGGAGCGATAAAATGTACAAAAATCTAAAAGCCAATTACTGGTGGATAGGGAAGAAGAAACACATCGCTATCTATGTTGCAAAGTGCTTAACCTGTTCTTAAGTATAAGCTGAACATCAAAAGCCTTCTAGCTTGTTACAGCAACTTGAAATTCTTGTCTGGAAATGGGAAATGATAACCATGGATTTCATTACAAAACTTCCCCGAACCTATCGAGGGAATGATACTATCTGGGTTATCATTAACATGCTTACTAAGTCTGCTCATTTTCTTCCCATTAAAGAAACATTCAGCATGGATACTATACGTTAATGAAATTGTGTCGTTACACGGTGTGCCACTATCTATTGTGTCAGAAAAAGATAGTAGATTTACTTCTCGATTCTAGAAAAGCTTTCAAAAAGCCCTTGGTACAAAATTGAATCTTAGCACTGCCTATCATCCTCAAATGGACGGGCAAAGAAGAGAACTATCCAAACATTGGAAGATATATTAAGAGCTTGTGTTATTGCTCTAGGAGGAAGTTGGGACGACCACTTACCTCTAATGGAATTCTCCTATAACAATAGTTATCATACGAGTATATAGGCCGCTCCTTTTGAAGCCTTATACAGTCGTAAATGTCGAACTCTGATCTGTTGGCATGAAATAAGAGAAAAACAGTTTTCTGGACCTGAAATAGTCCAGCAAACAACTGATAAAATCATTTAAATAAAAGATAGATTGAAAGCGGCTCGTGATTGTCAAAAGAGTTATGTTGATAGAAGACGAAAGTCGTTGGAATTCAACGTCGGTGATAACATTCTGTTGAAGGTTTGACCATGGAAAGACGTTGTACTATTTGAAAAGAAAGTAAAACTAAGTCCTAGATTCGTAGGACCGTTCAAAATCTTGAAAAGAGTTGGGACTGTGGCCTATCAACTCGAATTACCATAAGAAATGAATGGAGTACATGATGTATTCCATGTGTCAAATCTGCGCAAGTATTTGGCAGATGAAACTCTGGTAATACCCCTACAAGATGTAGAGGTGAATGAAAAATTAAAATTTATGGAACAACCTTTGCAAATCGAGGACAGGCAGGAAAAGAAATTGAAAAAAAAGAGATTGATAATCGTGAAAGTGAAATGGAACTCTAGCCGTGACCCTAAGTACACATGGGAACTAGAGTCAGAAATGAAAAAGAAATTTCCTCATTTGTTTGAATAATCTCGGGGACGAGATTAAAACAAGGTGGGGAGGATACACCTGCCCCAAAAATGTCTGATAAATGCCAAGTTTAGAACCTAAAGGACTTGTGTATCTAAAGTACCAAAACCTATGGTTCAAAAATGAAAAATTGTAGGGGAAACCCTAACGGTCCGCTACGGGTTAGATCATGCGGTAGAGGTCCGCTAAGCTTGAAAAATCCTGAAACACATAGGTGGCGGACCGCCACAATCTTGGTAACGGTCCGCTACTTAGCGAGCAAGTAATCAATACATGTTTAACACGTGTATAGTGACTAATGGTCACAAAATCTGATGCGTGTACTCGTGGCGGACCGCCACGCCAGGTGGTAACGGTCCGCCATCCGCAAAACTCTAAGAATGCGCCACGTAGCCCTATGGACCGCTACCTTAGGGTCCACAGGTCTGACGCAACCTATAGCGGTTGCGGACCACCACCCGCCCGGGTAACGGTTCGCTACGGGTCCAATTTCACCCATATAAATAGTTGATCGAATTCAGTCCTTTTCTCATATCCAAAATCGTTTCTTACTTCACAAACTTGTTCCAGAAGTCCCCTAGAATGTTCCCGACGATCCCAATTCAATTCTCGCTCGTTGTAGTGCCCGGTTTAAGAAGAAACGCTCGTAGAGGTGCCAATACGCTAGAGAAACCAAGTTAGGAGGCTAATTCTGTAATTTGCAACTTAGAGGCTCATTCCTATTATCAAGGTGAATACTTTGTCTATTTCAAAACTCATATCAAACATTTATGTTTACGAAAATGGCCAAATAAAGGTTAAGGGATTAATACATAACGTTCTTCTATGAACAAAGCATTCAGGTCATAGGTAAACATAAAACCTGCAAAGGATACACAGGTCACGGGTGAAAGTCCGAGATCGTGGCCGGTACTTATCTTATAACAATTTCTGAGGCAAAGACCTGGCCATTGTTATAAGACATGATACCAGTGTATACAGTGGTGTATATGATCAGGAGATAAGAGCCTGCTGAATGTGTAGTTTGAACATAAAGTTGTGATTATGAAATTAATACTTGTTTGTGCCAAAATGATTTTTACCGTCAAGATAATTGTATTCACCGGCGTTCGCGCTTGCGTTTCATTTTCAAAATGTTTTCAGGTAATCATTAATAATGAAAATGAAAGGGGATACGGGTAGACAAAGATCTAACCCATGAAATGAAAAATGAAAGGATGAAATGTATGTTGGATTCTCAGGCCTCATCCATAGATAATACTAAAAAGAAGAAAAAAGATATACGACGAGGGAATTGATCAACCCTGGATTGTACTACTTCCGGTGGCTATGAACTTGTCTAGAAGACAAGAGATGTATTTGATTTCAAACTCTATTTTATAATCAAAATGAAAAGGGTATTTAAATCCTCTTGAGGTTGAAAAATATGTTGAAACGATCCTTGTGAATAGATTTCCGCTATATTTTATAAAAACAACTCTGAAATCAAAAAAGGTACCAATTGAACTCACACACGTCTAGGGAGTGCCTGAGGCGGGGTGTGAAAGCCACAAACTGCATACGATAGTGATCAGTATCCACCAGGGAGTCCACCAATGCCAGCTGATATTGATCCATTTCTTTTTCAACCCCAGTAAACTTGTAAGTGGCATCCTTCAGTTCCTTGGATAGACGAGCAATTTCACTCTTGGCTCCTTCAAAGCAAGAGCTTTCATAGTATGCTGATGTTCTAAAGAGGCATTCTCCTGAGTAAGAAAGGCCATGTCCTTGAGGAGATCTAACTTTTGAAGCTTGACTCCAACCAACTCCTGTTTGAAAGCTTCGGCATGACGAGCTGCTGACTGCTCCAAACTGGCTACTTGACGATACAAACTTGCCCCCATTATAAAATCATTAGCAATAGAAAGACAGAATTGACCAGTAATGGACGAGGATGACAAAGACACAGACGGGATCCTAGTAATTTCAGGGAAGACACGACCCAAAAAACCTCTGGCAAGGTCAGAATTCTCCAATAGAGAACCACTAGGCGGAAAAGCAGCAGAAGAAACACCCGAAGATAGAGGCACATGCCCAGTGTGATCAAAGAGTGGCAGAGTCTCACTTACAGATATCAAAGATATCTGTAAGGATGAAGAAACAATCCCATTAAGATCCAAGGTGTGGAAACCATAGAGGTGGACCAAGTGGGATAGGACATCAAGGGATAATCTTCAAGAAAAGATACACAAGACGGCACGCAGAAACTCGGAACTGAATTCAAAGACGGATCAGTAGAAGCACCCAAGTCTAACCCACTCCCCAGCGAAACAATGAAGGGTGAGGATAAATGAGAATAGTCAACAAAAGAAGTACCAACGTCAACCGAAGTCGACTCGGCTTTAGACAAAGAACATGACAACTTCCCAACTTTAGGGACGGAAACATGAATGACATTAGTACGCTGGGCTGAGCTCAAAGGAACGAGGGATACCAGAAGCTTTTTGGCACTCCTCAAGCGAAATATCAGATCAAGTTTTTCCAAGGAGGCTCAGAAGATTGAACTTCAGAACGACGTCTTTTGAAAGAAGAAAGAGGTTGGGAATCCTCTTCGTCCGAATCACTAACAACTTCCACATCCACAGAAACAGGAGTCGTAGAGGCAACATGACACTTGCCACCAGGAGAAACTTGGCCAACAATGATCATAGCCACAGTGGAAGAATCACCAATAAGGGAACATGCAAGGGTATTAACCTGTGGGTCAGACACGACAATCGGCACGGACGAAAAGGTCAACTTCTTTCCTACCTTCTGCAAAGCTTCAAGCAGAGACAATTCTTCAAAAAAAAAGAGGAGGGGGAAAGGAAAGAAGAAATAAAATTATAATCCATACATACAAGCACATTTATGCGCAAAGAAAAAGGAAGAAATAAGAGAAAGAATAGACATACGTTTACCATCTTCCTAGATAACTGGACGAGACACAGAAAAATCCCAAAGGGGACTAATCCTCCAGGTCAAGAAGCTCTTCAGGATAGGAGGCCACCGGAGTAGGATGAGACGACAAAAGACTGAACCGTTTCTTATCATAGCCGTTCTTAGGTACCTCATCGGTTATCTTTACACGGATATCTCGAACCACCAGGGGCTCAGGAAGAAAAGCATCAGAGACAAATAGAACCTGTTCTTCCAGTAATAAATAAAGGTAGGTATACGGGTAACACATCTAGCATGTTGATCGCTCCTTCTTTTTTCAAATGTCAGCCAATCGCCGTTAGCCTTAAGGCGATAGAAACATCGCAAAAGGGTACAGTGGCAGATCCCCCATAAGCTTTGCAAGCAAACTCAAAATGAGTAATTTCACAAAACCCTAAAGGGTGGAATTGAGAAAAGTGAGGGTTATAGTGTTTGAAAAGTGCCATCTGAAAAGGGGTAAGAGGGTACCGGATATTAGCATACTGAAAAGACCGGGTATAGATGGTAACTAATCCAGTATAGACAATAGGGCTATCATTTGGACCAGGAAGAAGAGGATTCAAAGAAGGCGGGATACAAAACTCAGTACAAAACGCTGAAAGATCCTCGTCGGTAAGAGCAGATTGGAGGGAAGACAAGTTACCTACGCTTATTATTCCAAACGTAAAGAAACAAGAGAAAGAAGCAACTAAAAACTCGAGAAGGAGAAAGGGAAACCGAAGAAGTTGGAGAAGAAGAAAGGAGGAACACAGAAAGAAATGGGGTCTCCTTGGAAATAGGGAGCCGCCAAAAACAAAAAGAAAACGAGAAAAAGAAAGAACAAAGAACAAAGAATACATGTATATAGAAGAAAGATAGGTACATTCAGCGGAACATGCACCATAAAAGCCACCATCACAACTCGAGTCCATCATCGTTATCATAGATGACGAAGCACAACAGACTAGGGGGACTTGAAGTGGGATACCCCCCCCCTCCCCCGCCATGAATATAAGGAAAAAGACAAGAAAACAGAAAAAAGAGGGGAACAAAAGGTAATGGTCTTTAACCAAGCTGACATGATCAGCATAAAACGTGAGAAACGAAGTCAGGGGGCTGCAAGGACAGCCTCCCGTACGAGGAACATTAAATGCTTGCATGCATTACCATGCAACTCGGATATATAGAGGAAGAAAAGATAGTAAGAGGTAAGTGAATTTCTAAGTCAAAGAACACATAACAAACACACAAGAAAAGATATATACATTCCTCCGGTGATCATCCTGAGAGAATCATCAAGCCTTCTTTATTATATTTATTCCCTTACCAAAGTACTTATTCTTACGCCACAGGTTGGTGGTGGAGACACCCTCGGGCTCTCCACGGCGAGGCTAACGAAGTACTTATACTATTTTGTAAGAAAGCTCTTTATTGTAGAAGACGAAGCTACCATCTCTCATCAGTACCCAGTTCAGATTTCGGACGCAACTGTCAGATTTGCGATTGGGAGGGACGATGACAAACGAACGGTATCACCTGTGATGATTTCAAGTTCTTCCCTGGAATTCTTCGGTTAATTGGAACGATTCTGCCCTTCTTGTTTGCTTCTGATCGATTTAAACAACCTTTAATTTGATAGCAACCTTGATCAGTGATTGAATACCGGCGTCGCTTCCCTTTTCTTCCTTCCCTTGATAAATTAAATAAATCGCTTCGATACCAATTGTTGGTAATCAAAGAACAAGGTTGATAAAATACACAAACTGAATTTGATTAAATGCAAATTTTTCATTGACATCGTTTCCAGGGTTTTCACTACAAAAAAAATGTCATTTAGTGGCACACGCTTTTAATGACAATTACTTTTTGTGCCACTAATTTAGGTTTTTAATGACACTTTGCGTATGCCATATTTACTTGACACACATTTTTAATAACATTTAACTTTTATGCCACTAATTTAGGTTTTTAATGACACTTTACATATGTCATATATGCTTGACACACACTTTTTATACATTTATCTGATTATGCGCAAAGAAGCTATGAAGTCTTCTAACATTGACGACCTTAGAAACTTTTGCTGCTCGTCGTCTACTCAAACAAACGAAGCACGCATCTAAGAAACTTCTTCGTCAACGCGATCGATCCTTAAGTTCAGTCAAATTAACCGATCGTCTTCAAGTTCTGGTAATAACTCTTCAATTTCATAACCTGTTCTTACAGTTAACCCTAATTTACTTACATTTGAACTTGCAATTGTTGTAGTAAAAAATTCTTCCTAGATTAATTTGATTTTTTAGGTTTTGAATTACAGTTGCTATTTATTTTTGTAATAATTCTTAATTTGTTGGTAAATTAGATTAACGAACATAAAAATGAAATGGCACCTCGACGAATTATATAATATCCTCATGAATTTCGAATCGGTTTACTGTTAATTAAGCAAAGAAATAGTGATCTTACAGCTGAGTTCAAAAACCTAAAATAAATAATTTTGAATTCCGATTGGATTTCTTTTGTTCTATCAAGTTATTCATTGAAGATTGGATTCAAATTCATTTTACTTTGTTTAGCCATGTTTAATTTCATAGATGAATTGTTTTGTGTGTGATATTGTTTTATGGGTGAAGTTGTGATTTGATTGTTAATTTAGTAGAGGATTTCGCGTGATTGGAACTGTTTAGGCTAGTTGAATCTGAGTTATTAGGTGTTTGGCGTTTGTAATCATTTCATCCTTCAATATGCTTGATTTAATCAAATGGAAGTTTATTGGTAACATCTTTTCCAAAATTGCATAACTGTTGGTCAAAAGTCTATAAAAGGATTTTTTTTAAATAAATATGAAACGAGAGAAATATTATTGATTAAATCGCTGCAGTTGGGAGAAAATGTGTATATTTTTTTAAATAAAAATGGTAAATGTTGAAGAAGAGTTAACGAGTTATAAATTTCATTTGGAGACTTCTGTTTGGTGTCTAGTGCAAGTAATTCGATAAAAAGAAATAGGAAATGAAAGGTTTTCTGATTCTGATTTTAACAAGGAATGTGATAATGAACTTAATCATGTTAAATTAGCATTGGTCATTTGCTTATACTAAATTGACATATGTGTTGAAGCTCTTACTATTGACTAAAAGTTGATTATCACATTATGCTCTTACAACGTGCGAGTTTTAATACAAGATGTTCATATTTATATGAATTTGATGAGTTTGTAGCTTTACAGGTTGTGAAATGAACTTTACCATGTACAGTTCTTGTATTTTTGTGCATAGTTAAGCATAATCATCTTTGGTGGAGACACTACATGTATGGAAGGATTCTTCCACCTAGTAGATTTAAAGCAAAAAAGGATGGCCAGAAAGCTGGAACACAAAAGAGAAGTGTTTATGGTAAGCATTAATAATATTTAATTACAAGCAAAACCTCTATTATTATTACCATTAATATTATTGTTGTTTTAATTGCTATTCTTGATCACTAAGTGAAAAGGGTATGTATGGTTGTTGTAATCAATTGTCCATTTTAATGCATAGGCTTTGTTTTGTCTCATAAACTGATATCTTCTGCATTTAGCAAAAGATATGAAATTGCAAAAATAATATTTTCAGAAAAGAAACTAATTTTGATTCACTTCAGGTTTAGAGGCTTCACACAATAGTTTAGAACTTCCTTCAGAGCCTATTAGAGCTAGTACACCCCACAAGATGATCAACCAATAAGATCACTATATACATTCTTATAAACCTTAAATGCTTTTTTTTACCTTATTATTAAATATGATCTGCCAAATATGAGTTAGCAGTCCAAATCTTGTTTTTTTAGGATCATTAGTTGTTATTTAATTTAGTGAAATTAGGTTAATCCTTTGATCTCAGGCAGCAGGTTGATCTTTCATCTTTTCTAAAATTGGTATAGCATGAACCTCACTGATTTTTCATTTTTTATCTAATGTATTTAGATTTTTATTTATACGTGAGATGTGGTGTAATCATCCAACCGAGGCTCCAATGAAGAAGTTAATAAGTGACGAGATGTCCAAAAGGTCAAAAAGCAAAGAAAATGCCTCAAGCATTGTGGCCCGTTTAATGGGTGTGGATACAATGCCACAAGATACAAAACCAGTATTAAATGACTTACAAGCATTTGGCCCCTGTACCTCTAATGCATTTTCTTGCAAGTTATAGATGGGATATGTATAAATCTTGCTTAACTCACATGTAGAATACGTCTACAATCCATCATGTAGAATAAATCTTGTTCTCAACTTAATGATGATTTGATTTTATTTAAGTAGGGGTGAAAACGTTATTAGATTTATTATTATCCTTCTTCTGAATCATTATTGTGACTTTCTAATCTGTTTCTTGTTTCAGTTTTATTATGCCATTAGACTTGGGTGCTAAGGGAAGCTGCGAGATTAGTGGAAATATTTCTACTAATGCTCGAAGGTTGCACCTAGTACGTAAAGGATCCCTTCACGGGTTGTTCTTGGTAATTTTTTTATCATTTATTTTCATTTTAAGAATTAAGCATATGTATTCACATTTTTATGTTTACCTGATATAATATATATGTTAAAAATGAAATCTTTACACATCTTAGAAGAATATATATCTAATCAATTACTTGTGTTTGTATCGGAAACTTCTATTTCATTACCAGAAGTTTAGCTCTGTGGCAGGGCCGGCATATAGGCAGCTTTCCAAATGGTTTTGTCTTTGGTTCTTTTTACCGGGTTTCATCTTATTTATTATTATTAAAAGCTGCTATTTCTATTTAGTTTTTAGTTATTTGTATTTTGATTAGTGTTTTTATTATTTGCATGTTCAAAGGTCTTTAGTTTTTTAACAGGCAACTGCTATTATTGTTGTTAAGAAAGAATTAACACGGGGATCATATTACTCACGTAAAGATTTTGAAAGAGGTTCATGATCGCAGTGAAGTTTTGCATTTTTTTTCCAAACATTTGTTAGTTTTGTGTTTTATATGTTTGATATATAGACTTAATTTTACACGTATTAGACATTTGTTTCTAAGCATTTGTATTATGTTTGAAAGACAATCGAACTTTTAATTGAAGTGATGATATTATAAATTCTATATTTTACATTTTTATTTTCATTTTATATCGTAAATAAATAATAATTTTAATTAATCCAAATCAATATAATAAAGATTTATAGTGACATTTAATTTGATGTGATTTTTGTGGCAAAAATTATGTGACACTAAAAGTAGTATGAATATTTAACTACAAATATTTTTTATCGACACAAAATTTGTGCCACAAAAGCCTTTTATTAATATAGTGGCAAAATTAAAAAAGTGCCACTAAAAGTCTAAAAGTTTGTAGTGGCAGCAAAAAAAAGTGCCACTAAAAGGCTTTAGTGTTAGCGCTTGTAGTGACACTTTTTTTATGTGTCGCCCATTCCTAAAGGGGTCTTTAGTGGCATATTTTTGGTTTTTTGTGGCACTTTTTATATGCAATTGAATGACTTTTTTTTTTGTAGTGTTTATACTTGACGAACCCACTACAACAATATCACCCTATCCCGACGATTTTTTTTTGACCCTATAGCGACGACTTGTCGTCGGTATTGCTTCGTCCCAATAGCCAAGATTGTCGTCGGGATAAGCGTCGTCGGGATAGGTCAGCCTATACCGACGACTTGTCGTCGCTATAGGGTTTAATTAAAAAATTAAAAAAGAAACCTTATAATTGACACACCCATTAGAAACACAATCGGTTTGTATCTTTTGACACTTTACAAAGTAACCCTATATATTTACAATATGACACTTGACTCCTAAACATAGTTTACAACAATGACACAATAATCCTTATACTAACAAATAAATAAGTTTAGTTTATATATTCAATAACTCCCATTAAGAACAACACAGGCTGACAGGTATTACTCATATCTATCATATATAGTTATACTATATGTTGATGAAAGCTATCACATTTTTAACCAAGTTTTTCAACCCGAAATACCAAACCAATCACACTACAGGATGATACGGCCCATTATATATCTAAATATATACGAGTCGGGAAAGATTTATCAAATGAAGATTTTTATTACAAATGTTCATCTCACCGGCCATCAATCAAACACTGAACCAAATTATAGCCGGTGATCACAACAAAATCAAACAAAAACACAATAAAAAGATTTGGCAAAAGGATTTAACCCCTTTTAAATCAAACAGTGATGACATGCATTTGACCGCACCCTTATGCAGCACTGACATAGCCGGTTTCTCTGTCCTTCGACAATGCAATAGCCTTGGAAGCGTAAAATGCAGAAAGCGTTTCATACGCCTTTGTCCCAGCAATGACATTAATCCTCTCTGTCGGATGAAACCCGTCCCAGAAATAGTAGTTTTGCCTATTGCTACATGGGACTTGATTCGGGGCACATTGCCCTTTGCCACTGGTGCTTGAAACCTCGCAACATGGTGTATCGGTCACATTTATATCTGTACATATAGACAATGTTCAAGTTAACAAGTTTAATAAGTTTTACACCTTAATGATCAAGATCAAACAATAATCACTACTAGAAAACATCTATATATTTTATACAAAAGTTTCCGACAAGTTAGTAACAAAAGAAATTTTTCACAAGTTAGCGACAACTTTCCGACAAAACAAAAACAAAAAAGTAACCATAAAATTTCCTACAATTTTTCGCAAATTTATTAAATAAGTTAACTTATTTATTTAATATAATCGTCGGAATATTGTCGGAAATTACCGACGAAAGGCTTTTGTCGCTAATTCGTTAGAAAATTAGTCGGGATTTTGTTCGAAAAACATTTCATAAGTGGTTTTTCCAACAAACACCTTTTGTCGGAAACTTGTCGCTAACGGCCAATTTCAAAAAATTTCCCACGAAATCTACTGTCATAAATTTTCCAGTATTTTGGTAGTGAATGGAAGTGACAAGTTACCATTAGGATACTCTAGGGGAGCGTCCATTAAGATAAACTTTGCATCAAGGAGTTTGTTGTTTAGATCATTTAGTGTGACATTAAGACGCGAGTTAAATAATATGACCGCACTATTAACCGAATCCACACATGTACTCAAGCCAAACTCGGTCATGATCGCTGGCGTACAACCAACATAACCAGCTGGAAAGATCCCAAACATTCTGGCTCCATTTTTGTACAAATCCTGTGGATATTCATGCTTGTTAAATAAGGTTGTGCTTTTTTGTGATATTCATGTGAAACAACAATGTTGGTGCTTGAGTATTGAAGACGAACCTGAAGTTGTTGAGAATATTGTTCTACAAGAGCTTCTGCATATTGTTCAGGTGTGTATATGCTACTCGTCTTATAGTATTTAGGAACGAAGTAGTTGTTAATGTAGTCATTGTTGCCCATTCCAACCGTGTATATACACTTGTTTAGGTACTTTTTTGTTTCAACGAGACTTCCCTTTCCAATCAAGTAAGAGAGCCGTAAAATCGTGATCCAATGATTTTTTATTTGCTTATCCAAGCTTATTCGATCACCCTGTAACGATCAACCGTCACTAACATTGAGTATGAGATGAACAATTAATCGAGAAGTTTGAGATTGCTCTCTAACCATATTGGTCATACCTTTGCTTCCCCTACAAAGGTAGTATTGCATAAGCTTCCTACACAAAAGGTAATATTACCGAAGCTAGCGCCAATTTCTAAGGATGGCAAAATAAGTTGGGCCTAATAATAAGGAGTCAACTCATAGGATTCTAAAAAGTGACTAGACAAGTGCACCAATGGAATGACAAGGAGAAAAACAAGCCGGAAGAATCCAATCTCATCAATGACAAAGAACAAACGGTACTGTAAAAGCAAGACAAAGCAAGTTGAATACCTCACCTAAACTATATTTAGTTTATGGGGAATGCTGAAATATATAAACTAAATATGTAAAGTTTAGGGCTTAGGCTGTAAATTGTCAAAAGTCAAACGATGTGTCGGTCTGTATTAGGGTTTTATAAACCCAAACAACCGTATCTATGTAGGTGTCGATTGTATGTATTCATCAACAAAATTCACAATCAAATAGCAAGTTTGATTCATTGTATTGTTCATTTATTTTACACTCTGATTTACCAACCGATAACAACTAAATTAAAAAATTGTGTTAGGTGACGTAGGAAAAGGTGTTAGCTCCAAAGAAGTTGGTGGGTCTTGGGGTCGGAAGCCTCAAAATTTCTTACCTTGCTCTCATATCTAAATGGTGGTGGCGTTTCAAGTCAGAAAGCTCGAAGCTGTGGAGAAAGGTTATCGGCTCTATTCACAACAACAAGAAGACATGATTTGCCGTTTCCATAAAAAAATGCATTTCAGGCCCATGGGAAAATGTTATCAAGATTCGTAATGAAATGCATCAGCTAACAATAAACCTGCATGAATTGTTACATCGCAAACTGCGTTTTGGTAAAAACATACAATTTTGGTTTGACAGAGAGTTTTCCCGTTTGTGACTTTCTCCTAGGGTTGGTCCTAAGTTCGATACCCTGGAGCATCAAAAAATTGGAACGGTTGAAATCCCGGCCGTCACAGGAGTCGAACTCAGGTATTGTGGATCCAACAAACGCCGGTCAAAAAAAAAAGAAAGTCTCAGAGATCGGATCGCGGCTTTATTTGCTATTGAATCAACTAAAGGATGTACGGTAGCACATAAATCAAAGAAAAGAGAATATAAATTTATGGTGGAAATGGAGATGGAAAAAAAATCCTAGCAGCTATATAGATGGAGAGAGTTGAATGTGTGTTCATGGATAAAAATTGAGTGAAAGTTTTAGGAGTTATTTAGAAGTAAAAAATTGATCTTTAAAAAAATATATATAGTTTGGATTGTCATTGCATGGAGGTACAGCCTTTTACCCTCACCTGAACTTTTATTGAAAAGTTTGACTTGGTCATTATTGATAATCAACAACCCATTTGATATTGTGGTAGCTAGTCATAACACGTGTTTTCTCCAATCTAGAAGCAGCGTGCCTATTGTTTTATTAACAAAAATATTTTATTATTAGTTGCAAGAATTTAAACAAACCATGTTCCATATCCAATATATTGCTTTGAAATTTCAAAATGAACAATTTCAAATAATCAATTTTTCTTGGCCTATTTTAAGCAGGTGTGTTCCACTCTTTTTCCTTTTGGTTCTCTCAGAACGTCTCTCTATTAAAAATTGGTTACTTAAAATATAAGAATTTAAGTTTCAAACTGGGCTCATAAGTTGATTCTGTAGATATATATAATTACAATGCCAATGAGTCATGGTAAACGTACCAAATGTTCTGCAGTTTCATCTCGAATTCAGGCTGCCCCAGACGTGTAATTTATTCCGGTTATAATTTCCCTGCTTGCGAAAGGCGGGATGAATTTATCGAACCCGAGTAGTTGAGCTGTTTAAAACAAAAGAAAAATTGAAACAATATGAAGTTAAAATACTTGTGTATATGTACGCCTTTATATACACTGAGGGAGAAGTATATATACCAATAACATCTGCGGTATTACGTCCATTGGAAAACCGACCGGTGGGGCTGCCGGGGAAGTCGATCCCATATGGTGGAAAGTTAACTTTTGCTTGAGTAAGAAGGTTGTTGTTGTTGCCGTTATCCATCAAAGAATCACCAAATATGAAGTAACAAGGGACTTGAGGGTCGCTGTTGGCTAGTAATAGTGATGTTGTGAACAACAAAAACACCAAGTTTTGAGTGGTAACCATCATGTCGACGGTCAAGTAAGGGTGGTGGGGAGTGGACTAAGTTGCCTATGGCTCCAAGAGTGATGGTATTTATGGATAATAATATATCAACTAACTTTTAAATAGGTATGTTCTAATCACATCCTAGTGTTTGCGTGTGTAAAACAAGGGTAATTCTCCCTTTCTATTTTATATATTCTATTAATATTATATTTAAAACACTTGAAACTTATACAGAGAGATGGAGGTTTAATGGTGAACCACGAAAAAATGATAAACCATGTTTTTGATATTTGAAAAACTTATTTTCACATGTAAAAAAGCATTTTTAAATAGTTTTTTTATAGTGTTTACATATATACACATAAAAAACCCGTCACAAATTAGTTTCTAATAAAAAAAAATTTTGACTTTTTTTTAAATCTTAATTTTTATTAGATAGGCTTCTAAATTTGTTTATATGCAAAAGCTTCGAATAAAATTACATAAAAATGAATTTTTTTACATATAAAAATAAGTTTTTTATAAGTTTTTCATATGAAAGACATGGTTATTCGTTTCTCTATTTTTGTGTGGCTCCTAAAGAACCCCCCCCCCCCACACACACGGGTGAGATCAATTCAGAACACTAAATATCACGAGAATACGCAAAACAAAACGAATTATTCGGTTTTTCAATTTTAAAAAGTTTTAAAATATAAGAATATGATATAAATGTAATGTTTATTCGTTTTTCATAAATTTCAAATATAAAATATGAACAAATTTCGTTTATATATATACCTACAAATGTGTCGGTTTTTTTACCTACACGTAACCAACACATTTGTAGGAAATTTTTAAATATATGAAAAACTAGTTTAATGGTTTTTTATATACATAAACATACATATTTGTATGTAAAAAGTATAAAATTTTAAAATTTTCAGTAAATTTACAAATTATTCTTTAGTTATATATGAAATTAAATCATATGTCATATGATTTCAACAATTATAGAGATTGTCGTTTTTTTGAAAATTTTTACACAGTGTACATCTTTTAAGTTAACCTTCATCTAATTTCATGCTTAAGTCACCCCCATGAAAAGTCTTTCACTTTTATCTTCTCCAAGTCCCCTTTATCACTGAACAGTAGGTTGGATCTTGACTCTTGAGGACACGATGAATCACTGCCATTCATAAAGTCAACGAGCACACACTGCCGGTTTATTCTCACCGGCGTTAAGCATTCTCCGGTGGCCTTATCACCCATCACCGGAAATGGCATTGTTTCTGACCTAAAACCGCAAATCCCGACCTGATGAAGAGCTTTCTCCGACGGCCTTATCACCCATCAGTTGTCCCACATTTTATCCACCGCTATAAAAGCCTAAACCCAGACCCCCACATTCTCAAGTATCAACACGCGACACACAACTCACGACACACGAAAACGATAAACTCCTATTCCTTTCCTCCCACTACTCAATCCCTTTTAAACTCATCCAATAAACCACCGATTTCGTCTAATGTATTCTTCAAATCCAAGCATACACATGTTAAGATATCCCAGATTCTGATCCGAGCACCTAGTATGACCACCAAAGCCTCCACCACCCGGATGATGGAATAAACAGCAACGTAATCGACCCAGATGAGGGAATGAACAGCAACGTAATTGACCCCCCGAACCACGATTTCAGATGGAACGATTGGGAGCAGAACGTGGAATTGCAATCCTCCAACGATAATACAAAATCTATTAACCCCCCCCCCCCCCCCCCCCCCCCCCAAAAAAAAAAAAAAAAAAAACTTGTCTTGGTGTAATTGCTACCACCGGCAGATGTTGTCTTCCACGAGAGCTTCAACTGAGAATGATGTGGTGAACGAGGACAAGAAGAAGAAAACCCAAAAAAAAACCTAAAAATTTTATTGGCCTAAAATACCCTTAAAACTTTTAGCTGCCACGTGACATTAACCGGTTGCTTCTTATCCTTTTCAGGCAAATTGACCCCTCTTTTCTTGTAACACCCGAAAGCGATATAATACTAATAATAATAATAATAATAATAAATAAAATGGGGCTTATGTTGTCTGGTTTTGAAACAGAAGAGCTCCTCCCCCTCCCTTAACTTAGCTGCCACTACTACCCCTTCCTTATTTCTTACATTTTGCTCCAAAGTTCTAGAGAGAGAAAAGATAGGTTCTAGAGAGAGAAACCAACATTTGGTGGTTCTTGCATCGACATCTTGAGCCCAAGTGAAAGTGAAGACGAAAGCATCACTTTCTAAACGAGATTTGAGGTAAGTTCGGCCCTATCATCTCTGTTTGAGTTTTGGAAAATGGGTTTGGGGTATTATATAAAGATCGGCTTTTTACATGTTAATTGCTCTAAAAAGACTAGTTCTAGCTTTACATGAGTTAAACAAGATGTATGGATATAAAATGTTGGAATTTTGGATCAAAACCGACGTTTTTGGCAACAACAAAAACAACCCTTGAATCGGCCGAACGTTTTATGTTCCGACCGAATGGAAGTTTTGGCCGAAAGTGTAGTTCGTGCTAAAAGATAGCTAGATTTAACATAGTTCGTATTTAACTCTTTGTATAGACTGTTAGACGCTTTGCCTAGATTCCTTACCATCAGTCTCGTAGCAAGTTATGAGGTGAGTTCATTTTGGGTGGTACGTATGCTCACTAAAATGATTTATGAATGAAAGGTTTAAAATTTGGAAACCTTTCATAGGCTTACGAACATCTACGAACGCTTATGATGTTGATGTTTTTAAAAGAAAGAGGGTAACGTTTTATTAAGTCATTACATTCTAGAAATCTGCTAAGGTTCCTTCGGGACAGATGCTATGTTATGTATGTTTGGCAATACCTTTACATAGGCATGCATGGCTAGCTAACGGTTGTACAACTTTTATGAAAGTGGTGACGATCGCTTTCGGGTTAATTGACCCTATTTATGGTTGTTTTTTCGGTCTATGAACGAGAGATCATAGGGGAAAAAATTGTATGTGTCGGTCTATGAAGGAGAGATCATAGGGGCAATACATTGTATATGTAGGTCTATGAATGAGAGATCATAAGGGCAATACGGACGCTTACGAGTTGACGCAGATCTATATAATTACGTATGACTTGCGATGTATGTTTATGTATGTTTCGTTTGATAAAAGTTTATATGTTCTATGCTTAAATCCCTCTTCATATGTTTATGAAAATAAGGACTCGCTTAGTGTACCTGACTTTTAGTATGCATATCAGGTTAAGTGTAGGTCTCACTGAAGTCTCGATGGTGATTGGCTTGAGGAAAAAAGGACTACTCCCTCATTGACGAACTGGCATCCCGATTTATGTTTCCATTTGAACCTTATGTTTTGGATTTGAGACAATTTATTTAATGTTTGGATATGTTCTGTTGCTAGCTTATTTTAAATGCAAATTTTGGTTTAAGAACTATAAATGCTATAATTTCCCAACTGTGAGATCTCCCTGATTTGGCGCCTTACATTTCCTATTTCATAGCTAACGTTAACTTTGGCCTTGCTAACTCAGCCTTCTTTAGAAAATAATTTAATTTTACTTATTCAAAAAACAATTTTTTATTTACTATAAAAAAATATTTTCTTTTAACTATTTTGTAAGGTTCGGTTTTCCTAAGGATCTTCAATAAACTGATTCAACAACGTGTTGAATCTGGTGGAAACAGAAATGACACGTGACGAGTAGGTAAACAAAGAGAACGAGCACACACAGATTATGAAACGATTGTATATTACTTGTAAAATTGTTGGTTACAATGCAAAACGTTGATGATTTCGATAACTGGAAATATAAGTATGAGAATTTTGCTAGGTTTAATGATGCATCGGTTTGGAAGTCCATTGCGAAGGGACCCACTATTCCCATGGTTTGAAATCCGAACAATGAATTTGTGTCAAAGGACCCAGATCTGTATGTGGGGGAGGAAATACTTTAGCATGAGAAGGATGAGAAAGATTATGTTGGTTTAACTATGGCATTGTCTATTGAAATAGCACAAGGATTCAAGGAATTCAAGACTACTAAAGCTCTTTAGGATGCACTGGTAGAGAGGTTTGAAGGAAACTTGGACATGTGTGAGAGTAGAAAGGACATGTTGAGGCAGAAGTTCAATATATTCAAGTATGTTAAGCGGGAGACTTTCGAGTCTCAGATCAACAGGCATTCTCATCTAATGACAGAAATGAGTATTGCTAGGATAAAGATGACCAAGGGATAGAATTAAGTATTTACTCTCATCATTGCATCTGCCTTCTTCATCATCATCACCTTTATCATCACAGTCACTACCACAACCATCTTCTCTTTTTCTTCTTCTTTTTCTTCATCTTTTGAATCTCCTTAAGTACAAATAACATGTTTTCTTTTAAGCTCTGATACCAATTGTAAGGTCCGGTTTTCTGAGGATCTTCAATAAACGGATTCAAAACGTGTTGAATCTAGCATAAACGACACGTGATGAGTAGGTAAACAAAGAGAACGAGCATACACAGATTATCAAACGATTTTATATTACTTGTAAAACTGCTGGTAACAATACAAAATGTCTAATCACTCGTCCAACCCGAATACCGATAGAAAACAAACTATTTATAACTAATAACAAAAGTACTCGGTATCTATGGGCCTGGGCTTGCCGAGAGCTAATAGTACTCGACCCATCAAAGTTCTCGGGCCGATAACTTTACATTTATGAAGTTCTCGCAAGCCTAACTCTATCTAATCTTTCATCTTCAATCTTCTAAACACTCCGATGATTCTTTAATGCTTCATCCTATTAGGATTGGTCCTTACATATTTCTATTTCCTTTCTAAAAAGGTTTTTTTCTAATTCCATTATTGTTTTTTACTTATATTTAAATTTTGGCTTTAAGTTTTTTATATGGGTTGTTGAGACTGAGCATTGTAGATTTTAACGCCCCCGCGGTAGTATGAGTGTAACATCCCGAGTTTTACCTAATAAACGGGATTGGCATGTATGTGTATATATTCGTATATAGTGGACGGTAAAGTAGTGGGACTTGTTGTATGTAATTAAATTAAGGGATTAGCAGTAATTAGTGAGACGTAGAGGGGTTTTTACTAAAAACTGCAAGACGGGCCAAGCCCGGGGATTGTCGATGGCGCGCAAGGGCCAAGCCCGGTCCGAAAGATAACACCCTAAAGGGTGTTACGCATGGGGGGACTCCCCATTGGGAGTTTGCGGCTGTCGAGAAAGGGAAGAGAGGAGAGAGCCAGTCGTTCGTCGTTTTCTCGTCGGAATCAAGGTATATTCGTGATCCTTTAATCATCGCTTACTTGTTTTGGGTTCCGGATGATTATAATAATCGTTTTATGATTCTAGGGTTTTTGTAAGAACGATTCTCGAGAAGGGAGTACTCGGTCGAGTATTCGGCTCACATGAATCACCCGGTTTCAAGGTATAATCATTCATCTTATTCGTGTTATTGTTTATGTATCGATTAGAGGGAGAGTTAGTCGAGATAAGTGATAGCCGAGAACCCGAAGGGAGTTCATGGGTGAGATGCGAGGCCGAGAGAAGGAGAGGAGGAACCCGACGTGACTCGGTGGTGACCAGATACTGCTGAGGGGTTCCGGAAAGACGAGGACGGCGTGGGGGAGGAGCACGATAGCCATGGCAACAGCGAAGGGAGACCCGCAGGCCGGTTGCGCGACGGTGGTGACTTCGGGTGGCACGGCAGTAGCAGCCGAAGAAGGACGGTGGCGAGAATGGCCGGCCGAAGGCCATTGCGTCTGTGTTTGGGGCTGACCACGACGGAAAATGGGCGGCGGGGCTGCTAGGAGTCGTCGGAAAGATAGGGAAGGACTAAACTTGTGTTTGTCGGTACAAGGTGTAAGCCTAGGGTGAGGAATGAAGTACTGGGTCAGGGTTTACGAAATTCGGTGGCCCGGGGAACACATGGGACTTGCGCGAAGGGTTACGTGGCACGTACGAGCCATGCATGGTAACATGCATGCGCGATTGAGGCCATGCACGTAGTGAGCAGGGTACGGATGTCAAGTAACGTATTGACTCATATGTTGTGTGTTTTAGGAGCATGGTCGAAAGGCGAGCACGGGAGGTTAGCGGATTCTAGAGATTGGATCGTGTCGAGCAAATGTGAGTTTATATCGCCCACTTTTAATTGTTTTAGCGTTTTGGGCATGAATACATTTGTAGCGAGTTGTTGGTGAATGTATGCGTAGACGGTGTATTGTGATTAATATTATTATTCAATGAACGTATGTTTGTATGTTGTGTATGAGAGTGTGTCACGTACTTAAGTGTCGTTGAGGGTATCAAGCGTAAGCTTGTCATTGTGTTGACGCTAGTCAATGGGTTATTGTGTCTGATGGCAGTCATGCGGGAACTGGGTTCACTTGTGTCTTTGGATACGGTGAATGGGATTAAACGTGTATCGTTTATTATAAATACGCGTTTGGATATAAATAATTTATGAGCTAAAACCTTTGAGACTTAAACCATTTTTATAACGGTTTCAGGATTGAATATCCCTAATAAACTACTATAGAACTCACTCAGCGTAGCTGACTTTTTAAGCATGTATTTCAGGTAAATAGAATATATGAGTTGGTGGCTTCTGGATGGCGTTTGGTTATCGTGCATGATCGTGATGACATTTATTTATGAATCGTTTTGTTGAGAAATTTGAATATTAGTACTTAGTTTGGATTATGTTTGGGACGGGTTGTTGATCATGTTTGACTATTTGATTTCCGCTGCAATGAATTGAGTTTAGTTTGATGTCTGTGACTACTTAGCTTCCGTTTGTGCCAACAAGTAGGGTTCCCGGGTTTGGAGCCTTACAATGAGTTACTTCTACTAGCCTCGGTTAGGGATGAAATCGGTACCGTACCCGTACCAAATTTATGGAAAAGTGGTTATCGGTACCGAATTTATCGGTACGGTATCGGTTCGGTACGGTACAGGTACGGTACTGGTACTCATTACAAAATGTTCATATCTAGATGGTATCGGTACCAAACCGGTACCGAATATATGGAAGGTAGGTACCGGCATCGAATTTATCAGTACGATACCAGTACTAGTACTCGGTACCAAATGCTCATCGCTAGCCTCTGTTACAACACGTGAGGTTTAAATTAGTACTAACAAATAGTGGGTTTTTTTTACTTTTATTTTGGAATATTTTTTTTTTGTTTTCTTAATATTTTTCGTCTTTATAACTTTTAAAGTTTCGACGTTAATTTTTTCCGAGGGGTTAATACAAGTGTAAGTGTCGTCGAGATCGACCGTTACTATTTTTAATACCCAGGCAACTGTGCGCGGGTTAATCCCATCGTTGACGTTATTGTTTACATTGCGTTTACCTTTTCATCTGAATTTTGTTAAAAATCGCTTCCTCGCTGAGCACGGGTATAACCCACTAGTTGTATTAACATTTCTATGTTCAAATTAGGGATAATCATCATAGTTTTGGGAGAACTCCAACGGGTCTGGTAAACCTTTTTTGACTTTTTGTTAATAGGGTATCTAACAATGTTGATATTTTTAGTTAGACCTCCTAAATTGTCACCAATAGTCTAGCTAAGAGCATTCTCGATTGTCAATTCTCACCTTCATCCCTGCAATTTAAATAACTAATTATTTTCTTATTTTCATCTCTATAATTTAAATAAAATCGCTTCCTTGGCACGTGAGCCATTCTCGACAGTCCACATATTATTTAGGGGTTGTTTGATAATTGAGGGTGTTGCTAAATAATATAGGGTTGGATAGTAGCTCCCTATATTTAGGGTGTGACTAAAATTTTCCTTTAAAGTTTAGGGATGGGGATTTTAATGTGGAGCGTAAAAAATAATTTCTTATATTCTCCCTAAATCTTATAGATAGGGATGAAAATAAGTGACCTGAGAGCATTCACATCAGTTTCTTTATATCCATCTTTATAATTTAACTAAATATCATATTTTTCAAACTTATTTTTAAATTTGTTTTAACCTCTCACATCTAATTCTCTACATATATCTTTATCTAAATCACAAACACTTATTTTATTACTTTTTTCTCTTTTTTAGACACTCACAAAAAATATAGAGTTTAAAGAAAATGGATCTCTATATCTAGAGAATCTCTATTTACTAAACTATAAAATTTAAAGATATAGATGGAGATAGAGATGTTGATGTACGTTCAAAATAGAAAAAAAAACTAGAAATAATAAAGATAGAAATAGAGATAATAATGTGAATGCTCTGATATGAATGCTCTACGTAAAATATTATACACAATCAAAGACCTTTTTTTATACATGATAAAGGGAGTCCCACGGGTAAAAGGAGCCCCACAACAAAGAGGTTGTGGGTTCAAACCTTGTATATAGAGTAAAAATAAATAAATAAATAGTTCCTTCAAGATTAACTTGAACTCATGTAAACCATGTAACTTAAATATGCTCATGTGGCCTTCTTTATTCATTTTGATTATCCCATTATCCTTGTGAGTTTGGCCCCTTGGCGAAAATGACTACCGGAGAAGTAGGAGTCGTTTTGTGACAGCCGTACCCGAAAGGCTCCAGTGATGGGATTTGAAGATGATATACCACCTAACTTTTTAATGTGATTGGTCAAGTTATGTATTAGTGTTTAAATATGCATAATGTGATTGATAAAAACAAGGTGTAATTTTATATATTCTATTAATTAATATTCAATTTAAAACACTTTCGAAGCTTTGTATTTATAAATTTTATTAAATATAATTCAATATATAACCATTCTTTCTTTTTTTCTAATCTCCTATTTCTCCACAGTAAACATAAAACACTTTTTAACTCTCATAATCTAAATCTTATACTATAAACTGAAACATGTAATTAACCTGTAACCGATAATTCATCAAAACTTAAAAGTGTAAGAATAGTCACTTTTATTAAAATAATACTAACGATACTCACATTATACAAGTGAAATACACGACTACAAAACCTTATTTAAAACCGAATGAAAAAAAAATTACAAAATTTATACAATTGTAACCGCAGTCTTTCACAAGTTCGAGTATTCGGCTGCAAAACGAACGAACTAATCTTTAGCAGTGGTTGAGCATTCGTGTTTAACACGAGTCCATTAAAATAGATTTTGCGCCTCCTTTTAGACGAACGAGTCTGTCTCCCATGGTACAACAACTGGAATAGTATGTGTACTGCCGAGAATGGCTCACGTGCCCAAGATATCACCAGGTAAACTATGTGTTTAGAAATGTTAGAAAAAGATAAAGTTGTTGATGGTGGAAGAATTAGAGAATGTTCATCTCTAAATTATATGGAAATAATTCTCTAGTTTTCATCTCTTGGAAAAAGAATCATGTAAGGCTAATTTTATACTCATACTAAAAACTCTATTTTTAATATTTTATTAACTACAATTAAACTACTTTAATATGACATAACTTCATATTTTAAATTGTAATAAACACAAAAAAAGAGTTTAATATGAATTTATGAGACAAACCAAAACTACTATATGATTCATGACATGAAACAATGAGTCAAAAAACAAAGCGCTCATATTGTTTTATAACAAAATATTTGTTAGCATTTAATCAAAAAGCTACAACAAATTTCTACTAGAATCACCCAAGTTCCACATTTTTCATTTCAATCACTCTTTCGAGCGTCGATATTTCATTCATCTTAATTCCGTTTTGGACACGATTTATTTCTTTGTGAAGCTCTCACATAATAAAACACAAACCCATATATAATTAATTATATAACTAATATTTAAATATAATTATTTGTGTCTGTTGATACATGTTTTTTGTAACAATAGCGTAGGTGTCGTTTAATTGTCTTTGTATCTTGTAATTGTTTTTCTAGTTTCTGTTTATAGTGCTTAGTGAATATTGTTAGTTTCGCTCCGGTGATACTAGTAGTTTCGCCTGTAAAGAAACTGACTAGTTTCTCCTGTAGCGAAACTGACTAGTTTCTCTTGATGTTTTTCGTTTTCTATAAATAGGTAGCTTGTTTGATTTTGTAAGTACCGAACTGATTGTACAAGCTTTGACCTGTGAAATAGAAATCGTTTGTATTTACTATTGTGTTGATCCGTGATTGCTCGTTCTTAGTTTATACACGATCATCGATCCGCTAGGATTCCGCACTAGCGATCGGTTGATTACTCGCTGTCTCTAGAGATCCGTGTTTGATTGTTTCGATACCTACAATGTCCAAAGTTAGGAAAAACTTATTTTTCCAATATTGTGAAAATCATTTTTCACAATATAACTCTATGCACAAGTATCAAGTTTTCATCTTGAAACTCTAAACTTGAATCGTCACTAATGAACAAAACAAAACAACGTTGTTTATATAATAACTTACTCGGAAGTAGTTATATTTGAATATTTAATTCTGTTTACAACAACACCGAGTTGTTTTTCCATCAAATAGTCTCAGCGAGACTATTATTTAGTTCAAGGCACATGACTTCTCGCACGAGTAGTGAACCAATTTATATGCAAACCATATGTTTTATTTTTCAAAACATTTCTTAGGTTTGTAAAACACTATATAATGGTTTTAATGTAAACTATTTTCATTTTTAAGTTTTGATTATAAAAATCAAGACCCATAACACAATAAAACATCATCTAATATGTTCGTTAGAAAATTAAAAATGTTTCCACAACATTTTTACAATTTTCCATTTTTATAAACTTTTTCCAATACACACATTAGAGAGCTAAACGTCTAGCAAGCGTTTTAAAGCTTTATGGTTTGTAACAAAAACATTTCTAATCATCCTTGTTAGAAAATAAACGTTACCAACATTTTTTTAAACTTATGGTTTATAATAACAAACCTTTTCTATTTACACTTATTAAAAAACTAAACGTTTACAAGAAACGTTTTTCAACGTATGGTTTATAACAATAAACTGATTCTAACATGCCCATTAGAAAAATAAATGATAATAAAAATCATTTTTACATGTGGTTATAAAATAAACCGATTCTAACTCGCTCGTTTGAAAATAAAGGATTACAAAAATCGTTTTTACCGTGGTTTATAAAATAAAGTGATTCTAACACGCCCATTGAAAATATACCATTACAAAAAATCGTATGGTTTATAACAAAAACCGATTTTACACGCCCGTTAGGAAAATAAAAGATTACAAAAATCATTTTTTTATACGTGGTTTATAAAACAAACCGATTCTAACTTGCCCGTTAGAAAATAAACGATTACAAAAATCATTTTTACAGTTGGTTTATAAAATAAACTGATTCTGACATGCCCGTTAGAAAATAAATGAAGACAAAAATCGTATGGTTTATAACAATAAACAGATTCTAACATGCCCATTAGAAAACAAACAATTACAAAAATCGTTTTTACACGTGGTTTATAAAATAAACCTATTCTAACACGCCCTTTAGAAAATAAACAATATGGTTTATACCAATAAACCTGGTCTAACACGAATGTTAGAAAAAAAACCTTTACAAGAAACGTATGGTTTATACCAATAAACCTAGTCTAATACAAATGTTTAGGAAATATAACATTTACAAGAAACGTATGGTTTATACCAATAAACCCAGTCTAACACGTATGCTATAAAATACATATTTATAGGAAACACATGGTTTGTACCAATAAACCCGGTCTAACACGAATGTTAGAAAATTTAACGTTTCTAGAAAATGTATGGTTTATACAAATAAACCCTGTCTAACACGAATGTTAGAAATATTAATGTTTACAAAAAAAACGTATGGTTTATACCAATAAATCCGGTATAACATGAATGTTAGAAATATTAACGTTTACAAAAAACGAAAGGTTTATACCAATCATTCCGGTCTAACACGAATGTTAGAAAAGTTAACGTTTTACAAAAAAAAAACGTGTGTTTATACCAATAAACCTAGACTAACATGAATGTTAGAAAATAAAAGTTTTAAAACCAAACGGTTGAATCAAACCATTCGTTATAGAATACGGTATTAAGATTTAAGATTGTATACCAATCTTTATAAAATCAAAAAACACGTTGTATTAAATACCTTATTTTCCAAAAAAAATATATATTTGCACGATTTTACTAAAAAATCTCAAATATATATATTATTTTAATCTTTGATGAACCCAAAAATCCTTAATAAAAGGTTTTAAAATTATATCAAACAATTTCACGAAAGTCTGTTTTAATATTGTAGGAATAGTGAGTCAGTTTTATTAAAATAATAATAACGATTCTCACATTATAGAAGTGAAATACACGACTACAAAATCTTATACAAAACCGAATTAAAAAAACAAAAATAAATACAAAATTTATACTATTTTAACCGTAGTCTTTCACAAGTTCAAGCCTTCGGCTGCAAAATGAACAAATTAATCTTTAGCGGTGGTTGATGATTCATGTTTAACTCGGGTCCCTTAAAACAAATTCCGCACCTCCTCTTACACGAACGCGTCTGTCTCACATGGTACAATAACCGGAACAGTGTGTGTACAGTCGGGAATGGCTCACGGCGCCAGAGTTATCAACGGGTAAACTAAGTGTTAAGAATTGGTATACAAAGTTGAAGTTGGTGATGATGGATGAATTAAAGAGTGTTCATCTCTAAATTATATTGAAATAATTCTCTACTTTTCATCTCCTGGAAAATTAATCATAAGGCTCATTTTATACTCATACTAAAAACTTCATTTATAATCCTTTGTTAACCACAATTAAACAAGTTAAATAAAAAATAACTCCATACTTTAAATTATATTAAACAAAAAAAGAGTTTAATTGTAATATCCGGAATTTTACTCGAGTGTCGGGTGCGGGTTTAACTCGAGAAATATGGCGGATCATGATGGGCCGGTGCGCGGGCCGGTTTGGGCTGCGTGGCTCAAGAGTGGAGGAGGGCCTCCATAACCCTAGCCCTCCCCTTAGCCATCTCATTGTTCCATCTTCATCTTCCATATTTTCTAAAGAGAGAAAGACCTAGAGAGATTTATAAACACAGCGGAATAATTCAATAACTCAGGATCTTTTCAAAACACGGGGAGTCTCCCGTTTCATTTCATTTCATAAACAGGGATAAACCCTGATATTGTATACAAACGTTTATTTTATAAAACCAAGGTTTACATGAGCCATTTCTTTCAAACAGATGTCTAGGGTGGACGTTCCCTTTTTCATGACATCTCTTCTTGGTCATCACATGGCTATATCATAATCAATTTATCGTTGGTTACCTGTAAAAACGTTTGAAAATATTTTATCAGTATAAACCGGTGAATACAAGTATATTTGGAATCATAATCTGACAAGCATGAATAAATAGGATAATTTGCCCATAGTTTCTGGTCAATTTACACAGTCAACGGACTAACCACCAGCCACACCAGGGAACTTGGATATATTTTTATGTCTATCTTTCTTACGCTTCAAGCGATGGGCTTTACAACAACCAAGAGTTCAACCCCTAGCCCTATTACAACGTCTCATCTACAACACGTGTATATATACGTGACTCTATGGGTTGACTTCTATATAGTAAATCATCTTATGCAACTAATGGTTGTATAAATTCATTCAAGTCAGAGTATAATCAAAACCATTTTCAGTTTTGAAATCCTTTTATAAAAATACAAGTATTCACCTTGATAGAGGTTAGACTTAGGAATCTTCTGGAGTGAGTATCCTAGTGAGCAGCGTCTCTGCTTAAGAACCTTGCTTGATTTCTCCAAATGAGCCATTCCTAGCTTCTCGGGTATTTCTATGATGATCCGGCACCTCGGGAACTTAAACGCACGAGCGGGAATGATTTTATGAGAGTGGAAATGGCTTAATATAACTTGGAATTCGGTTTTATGTGTTTTGGAAAGTGAATGACAAGTGAAACCTATTTATAGGCTGATTTCTGGACCCATGTCGGACCGATATCGATTGGATGTCGGTCCGACATCCAGCCATGCCCACGTCAGCCTTAAATGTCAACATCTGAATGGACACGCTTCAGATTTTAGGGCTGTGTCATAGGACACGTGTCAGCGCCACAAATTGCGGCTAAGAGGAGGTCATCGTACCATTATGGATTGATGTCGGTCCGATAACCGACTCAACGTTCCATTGCAGACCGTTATAAGAATGGATATCAGTCCGATATCCGATCATGTTTCGCTTCGGTACGATATCTAACCATGTTTCGCTTTGGATCGATATGAAAAGAGATATCAGTCCGATATCTAATAATTTCCGGATTTTTCATTTTTAGTCCTTAATCTTTGATGTAACTGCACTTATGGCCCTTATACTTTATATTTTTATTAATTTGGCACGAAATTTTTACGAATGTTACATTCTCCCCACCTTTTGAAAAATCTTTTCCTCGAAATTTATTAGAACAGGTGTGGATACTTCTTTTTCATTTCTGATTCTAGTTCCCAAGTATTTTCAGGATCACATCTAGACTTCCACTTGACTTTGACCAGTTTCAATCTTTTCTTCTTCAACTTTTTAGTCTGATGATCTTTTATTTATAGGGGTTCTTCTACAAATCTGAGTTTTTCATTTACCTCTATGTCTTGAAGAGGCATTATCAAAGATTCATCAGCTAGACATTTGTGAAGATTAGATACTTCGAATATGTCATGTATTCCACTCATCTCTTCTGGTAATTACAACTGATAAGCCACTGGTCCAACTCGTTTAATAATCTTGAAGGGTCTAACAAATAGAGGACTTAGTTTACCCTTCTTTTCGAATCGAACTATTCCTTTCCAAGGTGATACTTTCAATAACACCTTGTCTCCAATTTTAAATTCTAGTGGCTTTCTTCTTTTATCAGCGTAGCTCTTTTGTCTGTTCCTTGCTGCTTTCAATCGTTCTTCTATTTGAGCTACTTTGTCAGTTGTTTCCTTAACAAGTTCAAGTCCTGACAATTAGTTTTCTCCTATATCAGCCCAACATATAGGCGTTCGGCATTTTCTACCATATAAGGCTTCGAAAGGTGCTGCCTGAATGCTTGTGTGATAAATATTGTTGTATGAAAATTTCATTAGGGGTAGGTGATCATCCCAACTACCACCTAGGTCTATCACACAGGCTCGAAGCATATCTTCTAAAGTTTGAATTGTTCTTTCACTTTGCCCCTGTCTGTGGATGATAGGCAGTGCTCAGGTTCAGACGAGTTCCCATGGCTTTTTGGAAACATTGCCAGAATCGAGATGTAAACCGACTATCTCTATCTGACACTATGGATAATGGCACTCCATGTAAAGATACAATCTCATTTATATATAGACGAGCCAATCTATCCATACTGAAGGTTTCTTTCATTTGGAGAAAATGAGCAGATTTAGTCAATCTGTCAATGATAACCCAGATAGTATCCTTTCCACGACTGGTTCGAGAAAGTTTAGTAATAAAATCTATTGTTATCATCTCCCACTTCCAAACTGGTATTTCTAATTGTTGCAATAAACCAGAAGGTTTATGATGTTATGCCTTTACTTGAGCGCAAGTAAGACATTTTGCAACATATATGGCAATATCTTACCTCATGCCAATCCACCGGTAATTGTCCTTTAGATTTTTATACATCTTATCACTTCCTGGGTGCATCATATATTTTGATTTATGTGCTTCTTCAAGTATTCTTTCTCAAAGATTTCCGGTGATCGGAACCCAGATTCTTTTATTCATACGAAGTATTTCATCATCTCATTTAGCTAATTGTTTAATCATGTTGTTCATTCCTTCTTGTTCTAAGTCTTCTTCTGTTTGAACAGAATGTTAAGCATATTTTAATTGAGACATGAGATCTACACGAAGTTCAAGTTTGAGAGCACGAACCCGTTTAGGTTTCTCTCTTTCTTTTCTACTTAAGGCATATGCAACAACATTTGCCTTACCTTCGTGGTAACAGATTTCACAATCATAGTCACTTAAGATCTCTAATCATCTTATTTGTCTCATGTTTAGTTCTTTCTGACCAAAGATATATTTCAAACTCTTATGGTCAGTATAAATGTAAATCTAACTCCATAGAGATAGTGTCTCCATAATTTCAGGGCAAAAATTATGGCACCTAACTCTAGATCATGAGTTGTATAATTCTTTTCATGAGTCTTTAACTGACGAGATGCATAGGCAATAACTTTGTTTCTTTGCATTAACACACAACCTAGACCGTTGTGAGAAGCATCACAGTAGATTACAATGTCTTCATTAACATCTGGCAAAGCTAGTATAGGCGCATGAATCAGTTTCTCTTTCCGAGTTTGGAAAGCTTCTTCTTGCTTTGTTCCCCATTCATATTTTACATTCTTACGAGTTAAAATAGTCAGAGGAACTGCAATCTTTGAGAAATCCTGAATAAATCGTCTGTAGTATCCTGCAAGACCCAAGAAACTACGGACTTCTATCGGAGATTTAGGAATTTCCCATTTGGATATAGCTTCAATTTTAGATAGGTCTACTTGAATACCTTCTGCATTCATAATATGACCCAGAAATTTTACCTCTCTAAGCCAAAATTCACATTTAGAGAATTTAGCATACAATTTCTCTTTTCTCTGAAGTTAAAGTATCGTTCTGAGATGATTTCCATGATCTTCCGCATTTCTAGAATAAGTAAGTATATCTTTAATGAAGACAATTACTAATTTATCTAGATAGGGTATATAGATACGATTCATCATATCCATAAATGCGACAGGGGCATTAGTAACTCCAAACGGCATAACCGTGAACTCATAATGTCCATATCTGGTTCGAAAAGCAGTTTTAGAAATATCTTCTTCTTGAACTTTCAATCGATGATATCCTAATCGAAGATCTATTTTTGAAAAATGGCAAGCGCCTTGTAATTGATCAAACTGATCATCGATTCTAGGAAGTGGATAACGATTCTTAATCGTTACTTTGTTTAGTTCCTGGTAATCAATGCACATCTGCATTGTACCGTCTTTATTTTTAACAAAAAGAATTAGAGCACCCCAAGGAGATAAACTTGGGTGAATGAATCCTTTTTCAAGCAATTCATCCGATTGATTCTTCAATTCTTTCATTTCAGTTATGGCTAATCGATATGGAGCTTTGGCAATAGGAGACGTTCCTGGTACAAGATTGATTTTGAATTCTACTTCTCTTTCGGGTGGTATACCAGGTAATTCATCTGGAAATACATCTAAATAATCAGCTACTACCGGTACATATTCAATCTTCTTTTCTTTTGTACTGGTATAAATCTGAACCAAATATGCAATGCCTCATTTCTGAAGGCATTTAGTTGCTTCAGCATTGAGATGATTCCCAGATGTAAGGCCCCAAACCCGGGAGGCCTCACTTGTTAGATTTACTCATTCACAAACAGCTCTTACACTTGAATATCAAATAACGCAGCGGAAAATACTTCATTAAAACATAAATATTACATTGTTCAACGTACGGAAGCGTAAACACTTTCTAAACATAACATAACGAAATCAAAACGTAACATGATTCCAGTCTTCATAAGCAGCCGGGTAACTCTTCATCGCTAGCCAAGCATCACCGCCCAACCTCATAACCTGCCTTAACCTGAATGTGCATACTAAAAAGTCAGCTACGCTGGTGAGTTCCAATTTTCATTCGATTTAAGAAATGGTTCATCATTCCAAACAGTCATTAGGGTTTAACATCATATATAAGAAAACAGGGCCTTTCGTTCATCCTTCAAAACATTCAAACATTTTATCATCATCATAAACGGATTGTTCATTTAAAACATTTAACATTCATTTAAGTCATACATTATTATCTAAATCTGTGTTAGCATGTGTTCCGTCATTTAGAATTGTATTGCCCCTAAGGCTTAACTGCATGAAGACCGACAATACAATACATTCCGTCAATTCCCTTTTGTATTGCCCCGAAGGCTTAACTGCACGAGGACTGACAATACTCATTTAGTTGCCCCTATGGCTCCCAAGTCCATAAACCGACAACTTCCATCGACGGCTATGGCTCACAGCCATAACACCGTCGGATCATAATTTAACCTTCGTAGGGTCACTTTAACCTCTGAGTAACCGTCGTTACTCCCATACCAGTTGTACAACATCATAACCATTGACAGGCTGCAAAGACACTGCCACTTTTGTTCTTATGGAATCTATGGCTCGCTGTCCATAATCTACCACAAGGCTGGGAATTACATTCCCAGACTTCATTCCTCAATTCCATTCATTCGACAGATTAGATTTGTAATGACTTCTTTAAAACCTTTTCCCTTTTTCTTCTTTTCATAAAACATTTAATCATTTTCAAAACCCTTTACTTTCAGTTCAAATCATTTCTTTATAAACATTTCATTCGTAAACATTCCATTCATAAAACTTTCTTTTCATAAACAGTTCATTCCAAATCATTTCATTTTGTAAACATAGTTTAGTAAGCGTCATTTCGTAAACATCGTTTCGTTTGTATACACACCAGCCCAAAAACGTCATTAAAACATTTAAAAGAAGGGCTTCTAGAACTCACCTGATAAGCTAGTCTTGGTTGTCCTAAACAAAGGCCCAACAACGTCACATATAATCTGAATTAGGTAGTTAAATACACATCAGACCCAATCCCGACTCTAACGGCTTAATCATACTGAATTAGGCGAACATACTGACTTCACTAACTAGCCTGATGCCTGCGCATTTAGCAAGTGCGCAGGGCCTTGTTCTTGCGTACTTAATAAGTGCGCAGACTTTGCTTCATGCGTACTTGATAAGTACGCATGACCCTCTTCATGCGTACTTGATAAGTACGCATGACCCTCTTCATGCGTACTTGATAAGTGCACATGATCTGCTTCCCCGTAAAACCTTAACTTTCGTATTCGGGTCTAATCACGTCAAGATCCCAAACTTGTTTACATTCAAAATGTTTGCTTTTCATTAAGGAACTCAAATCTGTGTTTTTCTTCCAGTTTCATTCGTAAAAACGTTACCCTTTCATCCAAAACCCGAAAAACCCCTAAAACGAACAAAAACGTAGATCTAGGCCAGATCGTTACCTGTATCGAGCTTCTGATCTGGAGGTTCTTCTCACGAGCTCTGGAGCAACACACTTCTTCAATCTCGGGTCGATCCGCCAACTTTCTCTCTCTACGGTTTCTCTCTCTAGATGTTGCAAATGAGAGAAAAGGGTGGTGACTTTGGCTATTTAAAGGGGATGCTCCCCTATGTTCGCCCCTTCTAGCCCGCCGACCCATCCGCCCCGGCCCGGCATGCCTCGTTCGTTTATTCCGTTATTATGACTGTCGTTTTATTTTTGCGATGTTACACCAGAGGTCGGTTTTGTTTGTCGCCATAGATTGTTAAAGATTTTCCAGGAGGAGTTTGAATTTCTACAGCCCTTTTATCACACAAAGGATATGGGCTTGGTTATTGAATAACCAATCCATTCCTAAGACAACATCAAATCCTACTAAGGTCATAAATATTGTCAATGAGGAATGTACCAGTGACTGCATCTGGAATAGCTGTCGCATCACGAGTATTAAGTACGGAAGCTCGTACATTCTTTTTATTTCCTTCATTGGCCTTTGTCCCACTAGATCCTGCGTGATTAAGCTTTGGGCAAGCTGATTTAAAATGGCCAGTCTCTCCACAATTAAAACAAGAGATATTTTTCTTTATTGGGCAGTTCTCAAACACATGCCCGGTCTGTTTGCAAAAGTGGCAATAAACTTTCTTGAAAAAGCATTCTCTTGTATGCCTTTTCTTGTAAATCTTGCATTCTGAGATAGAAGAATTAAATCCTCCTTTGGCAGGCTGATTTCTACTATTCCAAGGAGAATTATTTTTCTGATTCTCCGTAGCCTTCTTGCCCACTTCCCTTGCCTTTCCTTCTTCTTGTTTTTGTAACGAACCAAAATCTGGGTTTCGTTATAAATAAATAAATATTCTAATAAATATTATGGTGAAAATAATATTTTAGAAATAAGTTAAAACAAGTGGGTTTCAAGTTAGTAATGAGGTTATATTAGTTTTTAACTAATTATGGAATAAAATGGGTGAAATGGAAGTTGAGGGGCTAAAGTGTAAAATGACAAAATTTGCCATATTTGACTAGTAAAGTCAAAATTATCTTCATTTGGTGAAAGAGATCGTTCTTGAGCAAAGGAGAAAAAGGAAAAAAGCTAATTGAAGCTTAAATCGTGCATTTGAGGCTTGTTTTTTGGAAGGTTTTGGCTCACACAACACCTTCCTAACATCTAGTAAGTGATTATCTTCCTTTTGATTTCACCTTTGATGTGTTCTTAGTGGGTTTTGGGTGAAATCCGAAATTTATGATGCATGTGGTTAATTAGTGTTAGATTGTTGATAATCTAGCTAAACTAAAGCTAAAGAATGATGATTTACATCCTAGAACCCTTTGATTTTGATTATGAGAAGTTAGGGTTCATATGGAGAAATTTTGGGGTGTTTGGATTATGATGATAGAATGTTGAATTAGTGATGATTAAGTGTTTATATGATGTTAGACATTTGAATGAACACCAAACTAACCTAATAATAATTATTGAATGAAAATTTTTGTTAAGATAAGGATAATGAAACTCAAGTAGGTGAGTTTGGGGTGAAAGAGGTGTTTGGATATGAGTATAACTCAAGCGGGTCAGTTTGGGTTGGAAATGGGAAATTGGGTTGTAAACCCAATTATAATGTGATTTTGATGTATGGTTAGATTACTAAACTAGGTGTATATGTTTAGGTAATCAAATTGCAAAACTTGAAGGTGGTGCGGGATCTTCTAACCCGAAAGGTAAGTGCTCTTGCACCTACTTAGTAATTGATGATAAATGGTGTTATAAGCAATGTTGTATGCATAATGTGATAAGTTGCATAATGTGTTATGTGGTATGAATGTGTATAGTGGTGTACGAATAAGTGAATGAATGAAGTTATAGTATTAACACTATAATGGATATGTGGATATGGAGTTATGGTCTAAGTACCATAATGGATATGTGGATATGAAGTTATGATCTAAGTATCATAATGGAAATGAGGTTATGGTCTATGTACCATAATGGAAATGGAAATGTGCTAATTATGAATGATAAATGAAAAGAATGAAACTTGTAGGTGAAATACAAGTGATAGGTAGCCTAATGACACATTTGGGTGGAAACGGGTCAAATGGGTGAATGGGTGAAAACAAGTAGTATTTACTTATTTGTTATGTTTTATCTTCATTACTAATGGTGTTATATGTGGTGTCATGTAGGAAAAGCTCCGGGATAGTCAAGGTCAAGTCTATGGTGAATGTTGGATTCTCGTATGCACTTTTGGTGATTTTGGGATGTAAATTGAAATCCTCGGAAGGGATGTAAATTTGGATCAAGGATTGATGTTTTGGTGTATATTTTGGTGATTGAATGTTTGGTCAAAAACCTAAGTGTTTGGGATATTTTTTGTTATGTTGAAATGGTAAAAGAATGGAAATTTGGCTAAGTGTTGGAACTGGGCAAAAACCCAAACTCTCTGTTTGCTGGGTGTTTTCGCGCCACGCAAAGAACCAAGTTCAGACCTGGTCTTACGGATTTTGTTCTTGGGACTCCCTCGTGGCACGCGAAGGGAGGCCCCAGAGGTTCGTGACACGCGAACAGTAAAAAAATAAAATTACTTAGGATAAATGCTTTCGCGTGTGTAAATGTTTATTATAACCGGGTGTTTGAATTTAAGGGTGTTACAGTTTTTTTATCATACCGTCAGTTAGAATTCCTCCTAGCTGTATGGCAGAAGCAATGGTCTGAGGCATAGTAGCCATGACCATATCCCTGATCTCTTCTGCAAGACCCCAAATGTATCTCTTGATGAGATTGGGTTCAGAAGTAGATAAATGTGGAAACCAAACGAGCATATTCAAACATTTTGGAGACATACTCCTGATGTTTAGTTCTTTCCATACAGAGATTTAAAAATTTAGTTTCAATTCTATCTCTCTCATTGATGGGACAGACTCTTTGTATCACCATTTCCTTAAATTCTTCCCATTCCATGACATAGGCTTTGTGTCTACCCATGGGTTGAATGATAGAGTTCCACCATTCCAATGCTTCATCTTTGAATAAATTTGATGCATAAGGATCATATCTTTATCAACATATTTGCTGATAGAGATAATAGATTCAGTTTTCTCCAGCCACCTCATGGCTTCCACTGCTCCCTCATTTTAAACAAACTCCAGAGGTTGACAAGCTCGGAATGCACAGAATGTACATCCCTTCCTTCTCCTTCTAATCTTTCTAACTTCTTCATCATTACTTGATGAATTATCTCCATTTGAACTATGATGATTATTTTTAGATCCAGCCACTTTATTTTTCATTTTATCTCCCTTCATAGCTTTCAGAATTTTAGGAAGAGCTTCCTCTATTCCTTGTGCAGCCATTATCTTTATTTCTGCTTTTTGTTGCAGTTGTTCAGAATTTTCAGTTTAGATTTGTTTGGTCTTGCCAGTTGTATTATAAGAAGGACCTTGTTTCGACATTCTATTCACAAGAGGAATTTTATTAGTATTTGAAATATATTTTACAAAGATTGGAAAGGAAATTTACATATAACCCTGGTTATGGGCATTTTCTAGCATTTGTCTTAACGCTTTATTCTGGGCGTCTACAGATGCTAATCTATGATTTTCTTTTTCCAATTCTGCTACTCATTCCTGTAAGGCTCTAATGTGATCATTATCAGAACTTTCCTCATTTTCTTGAGGATTGTGTATATTTGTAGGCTCTTAATACTCATATGGCCTATTTGAATCTTCTCTTTCTTTTCTTTCAGGAACATAATTACTTTCATAAGGAATTTCAGGTAACCCTTGATAATAATAAGGATTATAGTATGGATTTTCTCTATAATCCGGATTCCGACTTATGGATGTAATAGCAGAATAAAAACTGATGGAAGGCACATAAGGATTTGCCGGAGGTGTTAATTCTCCTAAGCTTCGATATGTACTTACTGAATGTCTTGAACTTGTTCCAGTTTCTAAATCCGTTTCATTTGTAAGCTGGAATTCATATCCAGGTGGAGCATATTTTTGAACATAGAATGGACCTTTTATTTTTGAACATAGAAGGGACTTTTTCATATTTTATATTTTACATAATAAATTATCCTATTTATTATTTTTAGTAGGCTAGGGTGGTTATTGTTCCAGAGTAGTACCTCCAACTAAATGTTCCCATGAAAGAATGACAGGTTTGGGAGAGATTTATACACCATCCTTTCCTTAGACAGAACTTTTAGTTTGCCAGATAACTACATACCGATCGAATGGTTACCCTTACGTCTAGTTATTTTACTATTTCTTTTTATCTTTTCTTTTATTTTTCTTTTCTTTTTCTTTCTCTAGTTGACGAACTCTTTCCTTGAGTTGCCTTGATTCTTTCTTGACTTCATCAGTTTCTCTTAAGGCACGATCAAGGAATTCTATGAGTGTTCCAAGATGAGCTGAAGAATAATTATACTGAGGAGGTGGTTCACGAATACCAAATAATATGTCGTTAAACACATTATGGTATGGATCACTAGGACCATCAGCTGGTTCTTCAATATACTCCTCTAACATTGCTGGAAGAGTAAAAGGATTTGAAGTACCTGGAGGATATATATATATATATATATATATATATATATATATATATATATATATATATATGGATCTTTCATTTCCATTTCATTAGGTTCCTCTTCTTCCGGTACTTCCTGGTAGACTTCCTCCATTTCTTTTGCAAACACATGCACATGCTCGGTCGGAGTTCGTACACGCATCCTTGGTTTAGTAGACCGACCGGGTCCAGCTTCATTTATATTTATTTGTTTTACTAAATGTGGAGTATCAGTTCTCCAGTTCTCAAAATCCGACATGAGATTATTTCATCCCATTATCATTATCAGAACTATTTCTTAAGACCTCCATCCATGTAAAATCATTAATTATGTACAATCGTTTGCTAATATTCTCACTTTATTTTTGGGCACAAACCACACACCCATGATCATTTATTATGCAATACCCAAAGCCAAACATTTATTAAGAAACTGGAAGAGAAAAAAAATTTAAAAAACGATGTATATTATAAACTAGAGAAGGGTTCAAATGATAACCAGTTTTTTATTTGATAACCGTGATAATCACTATCAAACGATCACATAATTTATAAATTATTTTTTCTTTTAATTGTTAAATACTATTTGAACATATATATCTTGAACATTTATACGAAAATTAGGAGTCTTACATATACATATCACATAATGTTATATAAACGTGACACATAGTGTTACATATATGTTACACCAACAGAATGATAATTTTTACATATACGTAACACTATGTTTGAAAGTGGTTAACATGCTTATCAAATAAATATTGGTTATCATTTAAATCGCACCCTTATAAATTATATCCTCATATATATTTTTCCAAGAAGTCTTCGTAATAGGACAATAAGAGGAATTTTCTTAATGTGTTCAAAAGTAAATAACATTGTTCTTTTATAAACCCAAGACATAATAGTCCACTTTTCTTAGCACAAGAAAGGTCAACGTACATCTGTGTTTACAAAGAAAAGGACACACACGTAAAAAGAAAAAATAAAATAAAAAAAAACCTTTAGATTGTTTACGTGGTTCTTTGAGTTAAGTGAAGCTTTTCATACATCTTGTATTTATTGGGCAAGTCGCCGGTTGATGTAAACCAAGACAATGAATTTCACAAGTTTCGGACACTACCAAACTTGTGCTTAGTTTAATCCGAACTTTTACAATATCAAGACATTATATAGCATCTTCCACCTTAGCCCAAATCGCCTCAATTTTTCTTTATTACATCCTTTGAACCACTTGTGTTTGTCTAGCCAAACATGGGTTCAAACCGGTGTGATCAAGGCTCAGGAAAAGAGCGGTTAAAGTGGACTCAAGAACTTCATGATTTGTTCGAAAAGGCGGTTACTCAACTTGGTGGTCCAGATAGTAAGTGCATACATGTTTGGTCATGCATGGTGCTAGCTTGTATCTGTGTGAAACACGGGTTCAAATCGATGTTTTCATGAACTTTGATTGTTGTGATTTTACAGGGGCAACCCCGAAGGGTATATTGAAGGCCATGGGGATACCGGGACTTACTATCTACCATGTTAAAAGCCACTTACAGGTACTCTATAATGAAAGCTTTTATAGTATTATATTTTTAAGCAACACAAACATTTAAAATGATGTATTGTCTATTCTTAATGATTTTGTGCACATATGATAGGTGACCAAATTTGAATTGTATTCTTTTTATTTTGTTATGCAGAAATACAGAATGTCCAAGTTTATCCCTGAATCATCAAGAAGTAAGCTTCAAGACTTTCAATCTTAACCAAAGAGAGGTCGTTAATATCTAAATAATTTGCAGATAATTTCAGTTTAAAACAAAATAACTATAAAGTAACAATTTTTGTAATAGAATAATTTGATTGTTAAAATCAGAAAATGGCAACAATGAGAACTAGGTTATAGAATAATTAAATTCGTAAAAATTTGTGTATTATTGATCAGTTAAAATATTTATAGTACAATGCAAATAATTATAAATGAAATATAATCAAATCATATCTGCTAATTACTGTAATAATAAATCACGATAAGCCCTAACCGATGTATATTCAATCTAATAGTTTTGCCTTTCTATGAAAATGTACTTGCTAACTGATGTTCCATCTAACAAACAGGAGACAAGTTTGAGAAAAAAAGCATATCCGAAATGTTTCCAAACTTCAGTGTAACATCGTGAGTAATTTCATGACAACTTATGTTGTTCATGAGCCACCTAAAGTTTTTTTTTTCTCTAGTTTTCATGTTATAATTTTTTTATTAATATTTTTGCAGTGGCGCTCAGCTAAATGAAGCATTACAAATGCAAATGGAAGTTCAAAAGCGATTAAATGATCAACTTGAGGTACCCGATTTCAGATTCTTTATTTAGTTTTTTTTTTATTTTAACAAGAGAGATCGAAAAGAAAGTTGAATTGTGAATTAAAACAATATATGATCATTATAAAAAAGTTTGTTTATTTGAAATATTATTGAGAGTCGATTGTAAAACGATGAAAACCCTATAATATGTTATGTATTATTGATTAAGTATATATGAAAATGTAAAACGACATTTGTAACCGACTTTGACCGAAATTGTTACCGACCATTTTTATGACCAATCATTTTCAGTAGCTAGGTTTCCACAGTTTCGTTTTCATTTCAGTCGCTATGTTTACGACCATTTTGTGGGTCGTAAAATTTTGGTCGCTTTCAGTTTGCACCGACAATTCCACGTACTAATTTCAATATATAAGTTGCAATCTGTTTATTACCTAAAATTGATTTCTAACAAATCAAATGATTACTTATTTATGCAAATAAGTGTAATCATATATAATAGATAACTAGGATAATAGATAATTTAATTGAAAAATATTTAAAAGTTAGTCAAAAATACTTGGTTTGTATTAATAGTACATTTCTCTACATCTATTAGAAGGTAACAAAAAGTTCAATCTTTCGTAATGGACCGAGATTAAGCTGAAAATTGAACATTTGCCCTTGGGGGGTTATGTAACAGGTACAGAAGAACTTGAAGCTGAAAATTGAAGCACAATCAAGATTTCTTGATAAACTCACAGAGGATCACAAATTCAGGACACATGTTACCAAAATCAACAAGATGTCTCCAACATCTCTACCGTCTCTCTGTGATGTGTCTGAATCAATCGTGAAGGACTTCGAATCTGATTCTGAAGTGGACACAAACGAGATGAGATATAGACAAGATCAACGGTTCCCAAAGAGGGCTAGGATTAATGAAGATGATCTTGTATCCACTCAGATATTCAAACATCCTTCACTCAACACTCAAAGCATTCTCCTTCCAAAAGGTGGCGATTCGTTTCCTTCACAAGATAACATATTTCCATGGGGTTTAGCCTTTTGCCAATCGCCCCTGATTCCCACTTCATATAATTCTTTTGGATAGAGTGCACGTTGTTTGTTTGCTCCTAAGAATATGTGCATGTTGTATTGTATTGTACGTTAAATAAACTATCTTCTCATCTTTATTAATAAGCATGAAATTCAACAAGTATACAGCGGTTTATGCTTCTTGCTAGCAAAACCTTCGGGTCCGGGCTAATACAAGACCACCTTCAAGACAAGCAAATGCGATCTAATGTAGATCCCAGGAATCATGATCAAACCATTCAATCAAGGAATAAGAGATGAACAAGAAGAAAGGGTATTAAACCCAAACGAATTTCCAATTGATCGTATTTTCCAACCATATGTTTTTAAATGCGTACAAATTGGGTTTTATAACCCTAATCCAGAACAGACATAACGTTTCAAAGAATGTCAATTTTTGACTTCTAAATATGACATACAGACCCTCTCACTGTTTAATAAATACATAAATGACTCTAAACTTAACTTTACATTAATTGCATTCTTGACCTATTAAACTTGGATAAGACAATTAAGGCCAACAATCACTCTCTAATTGTTAATCCAAGCACTACTAGAAAATGACCCTAATGCAATCTTTTAGAAGCAAACCTTTTAGAATAATTTGCATTAGATTATAACGCAACTTACATAAAGGTTGTATTAAAAGATCTAATTTGACATTTTTTTATTGAAAAGTTGCGAATTTTAATGAAAATGACAACTTTTGTTAGAAATGACGCATTTTTAAAATTTAAAGGCAACCTTTAAAAAATTTAAAAGGTTGCATTGTTAGTTAATTAGAACCACCAAGTAACTATGACTATCCATAGTGGTTTCACGCACCCCCTCTTTCACGCCCTACCACGTCACTGCCATATCAGCACAGGGAAAATCACTGTCCAGAATCACTAAGGTGCGTAGTGGTTTCACGTCTCGCATTTATTTTTTAGTAATTAACTAAAATTTTATTTTTATTAAATAAAAAACTAAATTATAAAAAAATACATTCATAAATAAATAAAAAACTACTCCTCATTAAAAACTCAGTTACGTGACGAAAAATAGTTTTTTTTTAAAATAACTCCGTTTTCGTTAAAATTTATACTTAGATGTTTAGAAAATCAAAATAAACAAGCCCTTATATTTCGTTTTTTTTAAATAATTACCAAGCATTAGTTATTTGAGAAAAACCAAATTAAATATAGTAGACGTACCGGAGTTCGAGCTTGATTAAGTGTTCAAGTACATTGGATGGGTGAACTAGTATTATTAGCATAACAAAAATGTTTTTTTATTAAACAAACAATACCATTATTTTAAAAGGAAGCGGTCTTGATTGAAAACCAGTGAAATTTTAAGTTCCATTTAGTGTTCAAATTATGGAATTGTATTAATATCATGGACTTGTGAGAGCAATATGAAACTATGTTTGTATTAGATTGATGTCGCATTTTGTTCATGCTAAGAATATAAAGATAAATGATGATTATGAAGAGACATTGCTTGAAAACAAAAGGCCTGAGGTGGAGAAGAGAAGCGCAATCGTTTTGACTACTTTTGGAATACAAATTTAGGTATATTAAATGTTTAATTAAAGGCATTTAGAGATAATGTAATATCACGAAAATATTAGCAACGAATAAATAAATAAAGCGGATCAAGATGGAACCAAAGAAAGAAAATAAAAGAAAACGGGCTCATTGAGGATGGGCCTTAGGCCGAATTGGGAAGGAAGGGGGAGGCTACAAGCCCTAGCTGACCCACACCCCTTCCTCATTCTACACACACACAGAGAGAGAGAGAGGCGGCTTTTGGGTCAACATCGCACGAGCTTCTTCTTCCATCATCGACGTGAAGACTCTCCAAGGAATTTCGTCGACCGGAGGTAAGAAACAACCCAGATCTGAGTTTTTAAGTTTTATGGGTTTTTGAATGATTTTGATAAAAAAGATGAAATTTTTACGTATGAAACGTGAAACCGAACTTAGATTTAGCTTCACGGTTGAAAATAGTACGTTTTGGACGTGAAAAGTAGCGAACTTGAATGGGTTGAACGTTGGTCGCCGCCTCCATGCAGAAACCCAGGTTTCTGCCAAAGAACACTGTGTCTTTAAATTCAAATGCTTGAGTTCCCGATTCTATTAGCTCACAACTTTGTCAACACCCGGCCGGAAAGTCTCAGAAGGCAGTGGTGCTTCTTTTGTTTCATTTGAGCTCTTCTTCTTGATATTGTGTTCCAATGGCTTCCGTTTGAGTTTCAACACTTGCACTAACTTGATCGCTCATCATGTAATAAGAGTATTTGATTAAATCGAGATACGTACTTAATGTATATGAGCTTTAATTCCTTGCCATTACTCCATGCATATCCAAGCTTTGTTGCAACTAGTCCTCATCTTCCTATTCTAGGAACCTAATCGAAACCAACTTCGTTGTTAATAGTTATAAGTAAATCAAGTAAGTCCACTTCCGTTCCATCAGTTAAACAAGGAGATTCGTCACCCGGGTTCTATATCTCCATGTATTGTAATCTGTAATATAATGGTTCGGGTTAGTGGATTAACCGACTCTTTATTTAATGTCCCGGATAGTAGGGATTGCCATGTAAATTATGAATTCTACGAGAATGAAAGGACCGGTTAACCGTTTAATGTCTAGTTCGGGATCAGAGCGTACGAGAAAGAAGCTTAGGGACCCGTTTGAAAGTTCTTACTGTTTAAATACCATACTATGAGAAACCCGAACACATTTTGGCTAAGTCTCGCGTGACGGCAGAAAGAGAATAGAAGGGAAAGGGAACCGCCGGAGAAAGGAGGAGGAGCGCGGTGGTCTAGCGGTGATCCTACGACGGCAACGAGCGGGGAAAGGCATCACCTACACGTAAGGTAACCCTCGAACCTTGTTCTTTGTTTCATTTTTCCGTTTAGTATGTGAAACCCGATTAGGGTTTAGTTTCTTTTACTTGTATTGATCGGAAGAGAAGACGAGGATGGCTTGGTGTGGGTGGACGTTAGTGGTGGTGGTGTCTACGGGCGCAGAAGAGACACGATGGCCGAAAGGGGATGGCCTAAAGGGGGTACCCGACGTGGTGGCAGCCGGTTTAAGGCGCTATCCGGCCTGCGTGGTGACGGAGTGCCGAAGAGAGAGAGATGGTGTGAAGGTGACGAGGACCCGTGGTGGTTCTAGTGACTGTGGTGCGTGACGTCAGCCATGGAGGAGGTTGTGGTGGTATGACGTGAGCCCGGAAATGGGCGGCGACGACTGTGAATGTGCGGCTGCAGTGGCGGTAAGCTCGGGAGTAGCCGGGGATGATGGAGCCGGCTAAGAGGGACGCAACAATGGGAAGGTTGGCGGTGACCGGCCAGGATTACATCCGAATAAGAGGTGGTGGGGCATAGACGCGGCAAGTATGGTGTTAGTAGATTAGGGTGGCACGATGGAGATGACGAAGACGGCGTGTACGTCGATATACGGTGGAGAAAACAGAGGGCGGTAACGGGAAACAGTTAGGGATCTACCCAATTAAGGTTTTTTGCATGGCATGGTTTACACGCATGCATGGGGAATGAACGGTTCGTTTTTGCATGTTCTCGTTGGTTAGGGTTTGCATGGTCACGTGTGTGCATGCATGAGACCCAGTTCGGGTATTCGGTTTCTAAAAGGGTCGAGGACGATCTGGTTTATGTAAACACGTGGAACTAGATTTTGTGGAAAGAAAGGACGAGCTGGCGAGACGATGTTGGGATTTATATATTTTGTGTATTTTTACGACATGAGTGTAGAACGTATTCTGATCTTGTGATCGTACGTTTGACAGGTTCGGGAATTGAGCAAGTGGTCGGGGTGTAGAGCAAGGATTGCGATTCAGCATATCCGGTGAGTTTCTAATCCCCTACTCATTTAAATGTTTTACTATTTTTGGGGCTATCGTACATACTTTCAAGAGGTATTTTATTACATTAAATGTGTAACGAGCTTTGGGGTTTAACCCGATGAGTTTACGAATTTAAGTATTCAAATATAGGGTTAAGGGACTGTTTGTTGTCCATAGAATATGTAGGTTAAAGGTGGGTATATGGTCATGGGTCGTATGGTGAACTAACAGGGGTGAGTCGGGGGACTAGTTTACATGTCGTGCGGGTACAACTAGGAGGTGTTACGAGGTGCGCACGTACATGGTATGTGCTTAGATAATGAGATCTAATAATTGTATATGTGTTGCTATTTTAGTAGCATATTGTGTTATGAGTTAGTTGGGGTGAGTCGGGATATAAGCTTAACGCTTATGAATACGTGTAGGATATGTTATCCTAGTGATATGTGTGGGGTGCAGGTGTAGTTATGGAGTCATGTAAATAGAGTGTGATGTTTTATGTTTTATACATGTGTTGTGTGTATTGTGTCGTTGTCCTTGTGACACGGCGGGTATTGTGTTTGCATCGTTGTCTTTATGACACAGAAAACGGGATTGTGAAGGACGAAGTCCTTCGTGAGGTCACTAAAGGTGACAATATTTAGCACGTTAACGATGAGCTCGGGGTGTGTCGAACGTCCTTACGAGGTAACCCTGACGAGGGTGCAGTGATGAGTTATGTGTTTGATGTCTAGGGATTTCTTGCATACAAGCGTTGAGTTATATTTATTGTGCATGAGATAGTATTAATGTGGTGAGTAGAGTTAGATTGACCGTTGTGTCAGGATTGTGATGTGGTGTTTACAACTGTTATGTCAGTTGATTTGTAAGAGCCTTGGTCAAGGCTGAGTAAGTTGATGTCTAGGGATTTGTTGTGTTAACCAAATGCCGAGTTAATATGTGTAGTTGAGTATGAGTTATTAGTGTAGTAAGTTCGACCTATGTCGATGAGACTGCGGGATTATTATTATTATGGGATGAGTCTGGGTTAATGAAATATTATGGGATATCGTGTGATAACATGGGCTATCTATTTGTTAATGAATTGTGGACCTATTTTATAAGGACCGTGGGTCCTGAGTAAAGTTCAAATAACTTTTGTGACGAGTTGGCTTTTAACTAAATTAAACTATTAGAAATCACTCAGCGTAGCTGACTTTGTGTGTACGATAGATTGTTTTGCAGGTAAGCGTTGCGTTGACGTATCTTGGCTTGGGAGTAGTGCTACTCGGATTGGTGTGCAAACATTCGTGAGGTACTTAATGACATTAAATAGTAATTAATGTTTTTAGAAAGACTTCCGCTGTAGTTTAGTATATCTAAAATGAGTATTTTCAAGAGAATAACCCGTTATGAGAACCAACTGTAGGATGCCCGGTTGGGGCCTTCCCTATCCCTAACCGGTTCTTGTAGTTCGATTTTGATTTAACATGATCCACAACAAGATCCTTTCCCTTCATTAGTCTCTGAAATTTCTTCTCATATGATTCCTCAATGGAATCTTTAACAATGCATGTTCTTTGTTGAGGGTAGTAGATTCTGCTAGATGATCATAAAATTTATCCAAGATCATTAAATTTATCCAAGTATTCTTCTTCAAGTTCCATCTATGTTTTGTTTGCGAATGCATCTACCCGTTTCAACATACCTTCAAATATCCTTCTCAGAGTGCAACTGTCTCCATCAACATAGGTTTCTATACATTGATATAGAAGTTGTTTGAGGCAAAATATGTTTTTATCTTATTTTGAAACGAAGCTTACACATGATATGGTTTTCTTTCTCCCCCCGATTGGTATTTTCACTTCCCCTACAGTGTGAATAAAGACGAACTCCTTGGCATCCTTGTTTGCTTTTATGCCAAAATTCCGTCAAAAAATTGGAACACGTTCCGATTGCCGGACATATGGTATTTAGCGTTCGGATCAACGTACCATATAAGGTTCCATTTTCCCTCGCCATTGCCATTTACGGTGTAATCAATACTAGCTGGTGACTAGGTAACACTAACACACTTAGTTGGACATATGGATGCAATGTGTCATATTGCATGGCAAAAAGAGCATCATACTCCAACCATCTGTGGCCCGTCAACCGGCCTCTTTCCCTATGGAAACCAGGCCTATGGTTTGTCTGTTTTGTGTATTCTACCATGATCAATTTTCATGTCTGACAAACTTGGCTTATCACGGCCCTGAATGTAAAAAAAGATGCTTGTCCCCTCGTGGCTAGTGTATCTTTACCTTTGCCTTCGACTTGGACGTTATTCTTTGATCCGGCCTTGATTATGCCGGTATGAGACTGATCGGAATCGTTCATCATGACTGTTTCTTCAACGATGTCTTCTTTGAGTCTCTTTTCGCCCCATGAAACTTAATCACAAGACTTTCATCGCTGCTATCACTCATTGAAAACTCTTGATTCATCAACTTGAATCTGGATCTTAGACTTCAATAAGTTCTTGATCTAAGTGGTAGATACGGGTGGTTGTGGTCAAGATCATCAACAATTGAAAAGTCATAAACAATTGTAGAAGATAAACAATAAGAAATAGAGAATGTAATGAAATTGTATTGATTAAATCATCACATATTACATCACAAATCTCTAAAGCTCAAGAACATTCATGGTCAACCCTAAGAGAGCTCTTCAGGTTAATAGAGTCTTCGGGTTTTCACATTAGTCGCCTCTAATTAAGGAAACCCGCTTTGACTTTGTCATACTCTGTACGACAAAAAGTCAATGATTCACTCTAGAATCATTATTAATAAGTTTAACATTGACTTGGAAATAAACGCTAACTTGTCACTTCAACTTTGACTTTGATAGTTGACTTTGACTTTGTCGGTTGACTTTGACTTTGACCAAGCAAGTAAACCTCTTCTCGTTCCAACAATTCTTTGAATATCTCACATGATCTTCAACACCAAATAAATGTGTAAAAACTTGATTTGGTAAGTATTAGCCTATAAAGACCCAACACTTATATTTGATTCCGATTCGTTGGTGGCTCTGATACCACTTCTGTCCTTTAGATCTTGAAAAGGAAACTGAGATTCCATGTTATAAAGTTGAATATAACTTCACTAAACACAATCAAAGTAGGATTAACCGTTTAAGAATGTTTTCAACCCTACTTATACTATTATATTCCAAACGATACCAACCATGGGAACACAATGATTCATGAGAAAACCGTGTAACAGAAGTTTAGGGATAACTTCCTATAAGAAAAGGAATTTGGCCAAAATAATTCTTTCATTGTATTCATGTGTATATATAATTACAAACGATAAATAATTATAGAAAGGAAATAAACAAAGAATAAGAAAATATTTACAATGATATTATCTAATAATAATGAAACCAATCATTATCTCTAACACCCCCCGCAAGCGAAACGGTGGCGAGGTGACGCAGAGCTTGTCCCAAAATGTTTCAAATAGTGGTTTAGGTAGTGGTGTGGTAAAAATGTCAGCCACCTGAAACTTGGTAGGAACAAACTTGGTGTGTAGTTTGTCGGAGGAGACCGGTTCTCGAATGAAATGATAATCAATATCAATATGTTTGGCCCGTTTATGTGAAACTGGATTCTGTCTGAGAAAAATTGCACTTAAACTGTCACCTAAATGTGGGACGATCCAGAGGTAAAGCATTGAGGTCCCGTAGTAAATATGTAATCTAGATGAGTTATGCTGCAATGTTTGCCACAACATGGTATTCTGATTCACAACTTGAACGCGATATTATAGGATGCTTCTTAGCACTCCAAGAAATAAGGTTACCACCAAGAAATATCGAGTAGTCATAAGTAGACGTTGGGTCTCAATACAGCGATCCCAATCGGCGTCCGAATAACCAAGCAAAGAGAACGCACTAGCATGAGAAAACTTTAACCCATACAACAACCGTAAAATGCGCTTGCCATTTGGGTGATCCAAAGTTGGGTCATGTAGAAACTGACTGGCCTGATTAACCGCATCAGAAATGTCAGGAAGCATGATGGTAAGATATAGCAAGGAACCAAATAAGGATCGATAAGTAGTTGGATCGGAATAAGGAGAACTAGTACTAAGAAACACATCATTGGTACTTAAAGGAGTGGCAACCAGTTTGGAATCCAAAAGACCGTCACGGGTTAATATGTCATGCACGTATTTGTCGTGGCTAAGAAAGAGCCCGGTCTGAGTATAAGTGACCTCAAGACCCAAGAAGTAACTGAGTTTACCAAGATCTTTGATTGAAAATTCCGTGTGAAGTCTGTAGATAAACCGACGAATGGATGGCTCATGATTTCCAGTCAAAATAATGTCATCCACGTAAACAAGTAAATATAGAATATACTCTCCTAGGTGAAAAATAAAAAGAGATGTGTCAACTTAGCTACAACGGAACCCTTGTTGAATTAGAAAGGTTCTAAGGCGTTGGAACCATGCTCTAGGTGCTTGCTTCAAACCGTTAAGATCCTTTTTTAGGTAACATACATGATGAGGAAGTGTAGGATCTATGAAACCTGGAGGTTGTTCCATGAAGACGGTTTCACTGAGATGGCCATTTAAAAATGCGTTCTTAACATCAAGTTGATGTAGACACCACTTGCGAGACACGACAATGGAAAGCACAATGCGAATGGTTGAGGCCTTTACAATAAGACTAAACGTATGGGAATAATCAAAACCAGGTATTTAATTAAAACCTTGAGCCACAAGTTGGGTTTTGAGACGATTAACTGACCCATCGGAGTGAAATGTTTTCTTGAAAACCCATTTATAGCCAATGACATTTGACGATGAAGGCCTTGGAACAAGATCCCAAGATTCGTTGGAGTGGAGTGCACTAATTTCTTCATTCATTGCTTTGAGCCGGAGAGGATCTTTGGATGCATTTTGAACCCTTTTGCTTTTCTTGCAGCAAATAAAGCCGGATGCAGAGGTGTTGGAATAAGAACCGAATAATCTGCTTGATATTTTGGCTCAAAAATACCGTCGTTTGAGCATGTTTGCATCTGATGAACCTAACTGGTGGCAGTGGACTCAGCTGGCATCACAGGGACTGATTCGGGCATGCTATTAGATATGCCAGGTGGGTCTATATGCTGATCAGAAATTGAAGATGTGCCAACAGTGGTGACAACGGGCTGGATTGGCTCAGTAGCAGTAGGATGAAGCTGGGCCAGCTGTGAAGGATCAACCAAGAAATGCAGTTGATCAGTTGGTAGCGGGCATAATTCACAGGAGCCGGGTGTGGTTGGTGAAGTAAAATGTTGAGGGGCCGAGGTGCAATGAGGAACAACAGAAGGTGTACTAGGAGTATCTTCACTATAGCACGAAAGTAACAGCTCATCAAGACCGGTTGAGGAGTTTGCCATAGAAAATGGGAAGAATTTTTCATCAAACGCGGCATGCCGAGTTATAAAAATCCGTGAAGTTAACGGATCCATGCAATGATAGCCTTTGCATTGAGTGATGTAGCCGATAAAAATACATGGAATGCTTCGTGGAGCAAGTTTGTGAGTAGAATAGTCACGTAAGTACGGATAAACTCGACAACCAAACACCCAGAAATTGTCATAAAATGACGTATATCCATGCTAGAGCTTAAAAGGGGATTGGTCTTGCAAAAGTTTGGTTCGTAACATGTTTATAAGATGAGTAGCTGTAGAAATGGCATCAACCCAAAACGTAGCAGGTGCATTTGCACCAAAAAGAATGGCCAAACCAGTTTTAGTAATATGGTGATGCTTACGTTCTGACCTACTGTTCTGCTGAGGAGTGTAGGGACAGGAAACTTGAGGATGAGTACCATTCTCCGTGAATAAAGTAGTAACCTGGTGATTAAGAAATCCAGTGCCACCATCACTTTGGAAAACTTTGTTTCATGAAAACTGAGTTTGAACTAGCGCAAGAAAAGCTTTCAGAACCTGAAAAAATTTACTCTTAGTTTTACGAGGGTAAAACCATGAAAAACGTGAGAAGTCATCGATAAAAACTGCATTAATGACGATAACCCTTTGTAGAAGCAACAGGATCCGGTCCCCACAAATCACAGTTAACCAAGTCTAGAACATTAAAAGCCAGTTTGTCATTAACAAGAAAAGATAACCGATGTTGTTTTGAAATTTCACAAAGACGAGTATCTTTTCGCTTGGAGGTGGTAGATGCCACATGTGCTTTAAACTGGGACTAAGGATGTATAACCCATCTTCATGTTGATCCTTTGCCAAAACTTTCCCCGTTAGTGGATCCTGAATAGAGAAAAAAAAGACGAGAGAATAAAACGTCAACTAGATAATCATGAGTCAATTTGCTAACAGAAAGTACTTGTTTGGTGAAGTTGGGAACCACAAAAACATCCTTTAGAGGAACATTTTTGAAAATTGTAGTATTTACAATATGTGAGATACCAAATATGACTTTTTCACGTCATGTGTAGGGATGAGTAGAGTCAAGATGCGCCGGTGATGGTGTCATGTGAGCATTTGCCCCAGAATCAACATACCAATTGGGGGAATTTACATTTAGATTACAAATAGAGTGAAAAGCCCTAGCAAGATTTGCTTCATTCGAATAGGACTTCGGTCCAAAGGAAACTAAGTTCGGGAAACTAGAAGCAAATTGTCAATCAGTACGGCATAGTTGACAGTGAGGGGGTCATTTGCCACCACGACCATGAAATCGAGAAGAGTTACCACATGCAAAACCACAATTAAAGTGACCACGACCACGTGGGGAATACCTACGATTTGCAGAGAAACCACGAGCTTCAGTTTGAGCCGTGAATGCAGTAGTAGCGGATGGGGGGTCGTGTAAGGGGACCAAAAAAAGTTCATGACCCTCTGCTTTGGAAAGGAGGTCACAAAAAGGTAGAGGCGGGTGAACTACCCTATGAGATGTAGAAAAATTCTCAAAAGCAGGTCCGAGATCACAGAGAAACCAATAAGTCTTGTCTGTTTCATCAACTGGATGGCCAATTGCTGCAAGTTGATCACATATTGACTTAAACTTTTTTCCATTATCAAGAATGGACATATTACCTTTTTCAGTTGACGCAGGGAATCACGAAGATTGTGTGTGCGTTCCATAGAACGATGGTTGTAAGCAGCTTCAAGGGCATTCCATATCTGTAGAGAGGTAGTGAGACCAAGAACTTATGCCATAGATTCTTTGGTGAGAGAGGGTTGAATATTTAAGTATTATAATCTATATAAAAGACAACTCCCAAAGGGAAATTACATAGAGATAGAAGGCAAATGGCAACAAGCGGCGCCGCCAACCCTTTTTGAATAGTAAAACCAAGTCTTTTAAAAACTACATCTACAGATCTTGGGGTAATAACATTACTATGCATGACCCGCTATACTCGGTTAAGTAACTCCACGGCCTCTGGTGCAAGGAAACCAAAAGTGTCAAAAGCAAATGGTATAAACACGTGTTGGTTGTCAAGACACGCTTTCTCGTGTTTGGTCACTTTGCTCGAAGCAGCTTTTAGAGCAGCCTGACTCATCGTGAAAGCACTAACTCCCAAGCCCACCAGAGTGGAGACCCTTGTTAGATCTACACACGCATGTTTCCCACCTATCCACCCAAAGACCAAAATGTCAGCGGGTCTAAGTGTTGATCTTCCTTCCAATGGGTCCGTCAAGAAATTCACTGGTGTCTCTTTCTTAGTAGAAACCCCGGCACGCCTAAATATGTCAAAAAGAACATCCCTAACCAAGTCGTGTCGGTACTTGAACCCTGGGAGCTCTCTACAATGAACCGCATGCTCCCCATAGGAGTCTAAACACGCCTTACAGCAAACAGGGCATAACTCGTCAACCGGGTATAGTGGAATCATGAGGCGATACTTAAGGATAGTACGATACTCCACCGGCGACATATGTTGGGCTAGCCCATCTATAGGGATCATAAGAAGGTAATCTTGAGCATGTGGTGCTCGTAGACACTCAAAAACAGCTCTTTGTCTAACGGTCATTTCAAACTGGACTTCCATTTCACGGACGATTTTACTAAAAAGGGCACTCGTCAATGCATGTTGTGCTTTAGGGGGGGCGGTGTCCTTATTAGTGAAACCGCTGAAGTCAAAGCTTGAAATCGTATCACGAATAATTCTTTCATTGGCTGCTACCATTTAAGAAAAGGAATTTGGTCAGAATAATTCTTTCATTGTATTCACGTGTGTATATAATTACAAAGGATAAATAATTATGGAAAGGAAATAAACAAAGAATAGAAAAATATTTACAACAATAATTTCTAATAATAATGAAATCAATCATTATCTAACACTTCCCAACTGTCACCGTTGATTACGACGTTCCCATGTTGTATACGATACTAATGTGGCCTCCGGCCATTACCTTAATAAACCTAATGTTTTAATGTTTAATGAAGCCTAAATACATTGATAAAGAAAAGTTAAACTAGACCCAATTCGTTTAAGAGATTAGAACCGGGCTACACCTAACATGTCTTCAAAGGACAGATAACCATTCTTCGCAACAAATTTCCAATGCACAAAGTTTTCGGTTGGCCCCTTGATCAGTTATGAACAACAATTGGAGTTACGCAAACTAATATTTTATTGAATGAGAATTATTGATTGTTACAAGACTTTGAGTTTGCAACTTATTTATAGTTAACCCTTGTAACTGTCATAATGAAGAGTTGCGAGAACTCTATGGCATCCAATCTTTTCCACACTTTCGTGTCATGTGTCCTTTGTGGTTACCAAGTTTGGTTTCTATCATTCTAACCCCCTAGACTTTACATACGTGTAAATACAAACTAAAACATAGTTTAGTCATTAACACTACGACCCTATACTTGGACTTACATGGATTAAGGAATTATAATTCAATATTCCCCCTAATTTCTTAATCCATGCCTTCAACATATTCACGCTTTGACATCTTCATTCTCCAAGAGCATGAAGTCTTCAACTTCCTTAGGGTCTTCTTTACTTGTACTTTGATCTTTCTCCATGTCTTGATCATCATCCTTTACTTCATCATCCTTATCACGAGCATGTTGTAGTCGATCCTTGTTTTTGAACTTCGGCTTCCTTCCTTGCTAATAGATGCTATCCTCTTTGGCTTTATCTTCATGAGTTATAGCACGAACTTTGTCTTGAACATGAGTAGACTCTATCATGTCTTCATAACGTCCTTGATTTTATTACTTTGACCCTTCCTAGATCTCATCTCCAAACACTCTGGTAAAATTGCACCTTCTTCCTTTTTTTGGTTTTACTACCACCGAACAAACACCAGTACCGCCGTCTGATGTCACACACAGCGCATACCATATTTTTATTCAACTGAATCTAACACTGGCTGCCTTTACTCCTCTGATTATCTCCTAATTGGGAATCGCCTGTCCTTTAATTTGTTACTGCCGAATGAACTGCCGCCACACGATTTCTTTGCTTCCTTCTTAACAGGACCAACAGTAACTGATACTATCTTTTTTTCGATGCCACAAGCAGCCCAAAAATTTCTTATTTGTGGTTGTTTTCAAAACAAGAATACCCTCTGTGGGTTTCTCTGATCAATCGAACCTACAACAACAATCGTCCATCCTCTTGATGTGATTGATGTTAAAACGAATACAACCCTAATCGATGCCTGCTGCATGATTGGAACTAGATACCTGGAATCCAAACATCCTCAATGATGATTGGTTTCCAAACGCCTCCTGCGTATTAAGAACTGAACAATGGGATTCCAAACACTCTCAGTGATGATCGGATTCAAAACGCCTCCTGGGTATTGCTGCCTCTGCCGCTTTCCTATTTCCCGATTTGTTCTTCGTGTAACCACCACTAACTGCTGGTAACCGCCAACGATTTCTTCCCATAGATTTCTCTGAATGAATACCTTCAAGAACTTTAAGAGTATGATGATCTAATACCAATTGTTGGCCCCTTGATTGATTATGAACAACAATTGCAGTTACACAAACTAATCTTTTATTGAATGAGAATTCTTGATTGTTACAAGACTTTGACTTTGCAACCTATTTATAGTTAACTCTTGTCACCGCCAATTGTAACCGCCACAATGAGGAGTTGCGAGAGCTCTATGGCATCCATTCTTCTTCCACAATTTCGCGCCATGTGTCCTTGGTGGTTACCAAGTTTGGTTTTTGTCTTTAACTCCCTAGACTTTACATACATGTAAATACAAACTAAAACATAATTTAGTTATTAACACTACAACTCCTATACATGGACTTACATGGATTAAGGAAGTATAATTCAATAGGTTTCCAAACGCCTCCTTTAATTTGCCATGCAATATACACACTTCAAATACTCCATCTGTCTTTGATTCTGCCGATTGAGAATAGGAACCATAATTTTGCCTTTTTTAGATTTCTGCATTCTCTAACCGCAACCAAAACTTCTTGATTGAAAAGATTGAATACATGATCTTGATCTTCTTTGAATTATAATTCAATATTTTCAAACTGTATTTATGGAAGTATTTAATGAACATGACTATCAGTTTGGTAGGGATGATCACTCTCTCTATACATTTCTAGACGTAATTGGGTAATAAATCAGTAAAAGAGGATGAAAAACTTGAAAGGAAGGAAAAGCGCAAATAGTAATTAGTTGCTCTTAAAAAATACTAGATATCTTTCTCCATTGGCCTAAACTCAACGCCTTGGACAATAGTGCCATACAAAGTGCCTATCAAACAACGCAACTTTATATTCAATGAATTATATTGTTCTAATTCATCGAACGGTTTACACAAAAGAATCTCCATCCAACCATCATGCCTTTGTTTCATCCAATTATGTGTACCGGTAAAGCACCACTTTGGCACTCCACAGCCTTTTGCTTTCGGCATGTTCCACAAGTTACGTAATTTAGTATTCTTCTTCTTAGGCCGGATTATTGGTATCGGTTCACGCAAGTTCAAATGTGCAAATATGGTACTTGTCCTTTTGTCATTCAGTTCACAATATGCTTCCAACAGGCACTCAATATCAGTCCTAGTGTCACCATCTACAAATTTGAAGACAAGATAGATTGCATAGAGTTTCCCAGATGAAAACATGTCTGCTTCAAGTTTACATGTGAAATAATACTGAGGAGCAGTGTGAAGCTGTATTCCCTCTTTGAACCTGTTAATTTAGAATTCAGATTACTTCAATTTCGTAGGAAAACTAGAATGTCCAAAGCTCATATTCCATTAGATGTAATAAGAGAGAACCTGGATTCCGATAACAATAGTCGATCCATATGTTCATAATTGGAGTCATTGCGGAAAATATCTACGGCTGGTAACATATGGCATTTCTCGCCGGTAGATTCGCATAAAGAAAACCACTGTTCAACAAATAGTTTCTAAATGGTATAGTGCACATAAATAAAGTATGTCATATGATATAAATTTTGGATTTTGCCTTGTGAAGATTAAATTACCTTTCTACCATTATCTATAAGTATTCCATCACAGAGAAGGAGGTATACTCCAAATGTGCGCCTGACCTGTAAATTATACCTTGATAATCACTTGGCAATTTGTTCTCCCAATCAAAATCTTGGACAGATATCGATTCACCTTCGATTTCTTCAGTCCCATTGAGTGATTTTTTCTGTATGTGAAAATGGAAATACATAGCGGTAATTACACAAATAGAAATCATGCGATTTCCATAACTAGAAACACACGAATGCTCTTGAATCGAAAATATTATTCATGACGAGATTTTGAGGAGCTAAATAAACATTATTTGCTCAAAAAGAGAAAGTTACCATCTCTAGAGGATGAAATTCGAGTCCATGAATAATGATGTAAGGTAATTTTTCTTCTTCCCCACCTAGAAGTTTATTTAGGATAATGTCAAAGTAACTATAACTGTCACTACTGAAAAAATGCCATAATGTAGTCTTGTAATTTCCATCATCTCTTCTTGTTGCAAAGTGTGCAGAGGATACACACAATTCTTCACACTTCCACTTTATCCATACCCACCTTGATGATTCAAGATGCAAAGAACTATGGTCATCCCATTCTTTGAAAGAAAACACTAAGTTAGCTGCATACATGGTATCGGTTGATAACAAGCTCGTGCGTATTTGGAAATAAAGATTAAGTTCTGCTGTATGAGGATACCATCTCATCATCGGCGATCTGCAACCATTAAAATTTAATTAACATGATCCAAAGTTGATCTTGAGTTTGTCTCAAGTTAAATATGACCATTATAAAGAGTTATTAAAGAGTAGGAACAGTTAAGTTTGAGAGTTTTACAATTTGCCACATAACTTTTAATGTTCTCACTCATAACCTTTCCCACGTTTATTTAAAAGATCCCCTCTTTCCATAGCTTTCCTTTTCTGCACCGCCTCTGCCTCTTCTCTTTCTCCACACAGGATCATCAAAATCTCCTAAAAATGGATTCTCCGCCCTTTTAGGTTTCTATAGCATCCATTCAGTTTATCCGATTAGGTTTTTGCTATTTCCTCTTTCTCGCTCCTCCATCGCCGCTATACCCACCGCCACCAACAGAACCAAATTCGTCAACGATTTCATCGTTTCACAACGCAAGTCGCCGCCGCCACCATCGATTTCATGCTCTTTCTGTTTTTTCCGCTGTTGATACCGCCACGTTTTGTCCACCGCCATTTCCTCTCCGGCAAATACAGAGAGAGATGCAATATCTCTTTTTCCTGTTCCGATTTTAGGTTGAAAGCAAAGAACGCCCTCATCGGTTCCGATTGCAGGCTAAAGGCCTCGATGCAAAGTTGCCCTAAGATTTGTTTGCCATGTACGTGATTCTATCTCTTTGATTCTCAAATAAAAAATGTGAAGGTAATTGATTTCGCAAAATTGGGGGAATCCATCCCGGCGAGTTCATGTCTACCGATTGCAAATCAACTCGAATGGTTTTATTTTTCATCAAACAAATGATTATGAAGAGCTTCAACGTTGGCCCATTTAATAAGGTTAGGGTTTCTTTTTCAAACCCCCTTTTCTGCAGTTTGCTACTGAAAATTCAGCAACTTTTATTTGATTTGTTTCATTTTTGAATATGGGAGGTGGGTGAAAATGGCAAATAGGGACTGATTCACTTTAGACTTAAAGAAAATGACAAGCAATTTTTCCTAAATAGATGCTTATTCTATTTGAGCTTATTAACATTTTATACTCTAAAGCATTCATCAACAATTGATCACCAGTAACCAATAGGATTCTTGGCAAACGAAAGAGATACTCTTCGGTGAAGAGCTGAATTAGAAGTCCAATTTTAACTTTTTGGAAGTGAAATGAATTAGCCACTATTATGATGTTTTTTTTCTCATTCAAATAGCTTTTGGTTATGATTACCATTGTATGGCTTTAATATATTATGTTCTTTTCCTTTGTTTTTTTAATTTGCGTTTTGATAATTTGTATAGTGTCCGCAACTTCATATGCTGGATCTTAGCATCATGGAGGACACCTCGTCGCAACGCGCGGGTTAAGCCCACTAGTTAGCATTATTAATGGGAATTATGTCGTATTACAAGTACTTTAGGTGGTTGTATTTTGCTCCATATTCAAGAATTAAGTGTATACTTAACCTACCATGAATCATATTAATAAATTTTTTTGGAGAAATAAGTTATTTTTATGAGTTCTAATGGTTTCTAGGTGTAATTTGAGTATTGCATTGAAACTAGGTGATCCGCTGGTACCACCGGCGGACGTGGAGAAAAAGTGGACAACTCTTGAAACTTTTGTACAAGATGTTGCAGACTTTATCTAACATCCGCTCGTGGTACTATAAAATACTTAAAGTACACCTTGAAACCATTACATAAAAATAACATATTTCTCCCAAAATTCTAGACGTAATTCTCTGTAAATAAAATTTATAAATTTTAGAGATTGTGTAATTTTTTTTTTGAATGACAAATGTTATCCTTACTCTAATTTACACCAATAATCCTAAACTACGTCATTGACCGGGTTTGAACCTGACACCTTCCCTCTAATAGGCATATGCCTCTATCAAGTGGGCTAGCCCCACATTGAGTAGAGATTGAATAATTACCTTACTGATTCATCTCCCAAGAGGTGGTGAGGAGAATGTGGTGTCTTCTGAGGAGAGACTGATTTCTTTTGTTTTACAAATCCTTTTGCTGATATTATTTCACACTTTTTCCCATCATCATCTAATGAAAAGAACTGTACATATATAAAAACAAACTCTTTTAATTTCACAGAATACGCAGGAATTGAAATTGAAATTTATTATATTTGGAATGTTATATATACACTTTTCAAGTTAATATTGTGTAAAATAACAATAATAAATATTAATAATATAATTAAATTAAATAACCATAATAGTTGTAAGAGTCCATTGTTGCAAAGAGGCTTTTCATAACACTTCATAATCCTCTACTTAAGTATTCTTAGTTATGTTAATTACTTAGAGCAATCTTACTGAATTTCATATCATCATCTTTATAATTTAACTAAAAATCACCAGTATTTTTAAATTTTGTTCATGTTTTAAAAGCCTCTCATTTCTCATTTTTACATCTTTCTTCCACTTGCAAAATGTGGGGAAACGTGGACAAGCATAAACAGTGGCTCCCTAAATTTGAGAAATGAAAGTGACTCTAAATTTCATCCATATTTTAGGGAATGAGATGGAGTGTAAAAATAAATGAAAATGTTGGGCTAGAATCGTATATGACACACAAAAACACCTCGAAATTTTGTTGAAACTCCCACGAGTCTTTTGATATTATTACGAACGAAAAACCACACCAAAATAGAATGATACTAACCACTATTTATACTAAAGCAAACTTTGCTAAACGAGTTCCCTACCAAGACTCGAAGTACGAAAACAAAAAAACTTATTAAGTAATCAAATTGAACTCAAATACTAAAGCATTTATCCAATCTAAGAAGCCGACATCTTTTCCATTTTTGTCGTTATCTCAAACACCATCCTTCACATGTGGACCAAAACAACCTTCTACTTCTCGGTTCTCTATTTCAGCCCCTCAACATGTAAACAATCAAGATTAACTTCCAACAATTTTCCCCCTTAATCTTGATTTGTTTCTCCAAGATTTTAGTTCCAAGTATTACTCGTCTTTGATCCACCGACGCGTTTACAATCCTCAACTTCTTGCACCCGCCAACAAGTTCATGCCCTCTTGCAAACCTTGCTTCTTGCTTCCTCTTGGTATCATCGAGCCAACTTATCGCTATCTCGTTCAATCCAATCATGATAATCCCAATCATGATTATCTTACTTTTTCATTAGATTGCTTCGGTTCCGGTTGTCTCTTCTCTTTTCTCGTCCAACAACTCAAGTTATCACATCTTGCTCTTTGTATCTTCTTTTCCTACTGTCCTCGATCACACAAATCAACTCACAACCCGAATCTCTCAAGGCCGACTTCTTCATGACCACAACTTCACAATGTAATCTTCTTCTCTCGATCTTAATTGTCTCACATAACCAACGTCCCAAGTCAAGTCCCATAACTTAAACCTGTATCGCATAGATCTTCACACCCTTCACATGATTGAATCTTCCACAGTTATCCATATCACGTTGATTACTCTTGATCTCTCACCGATTGCACCTTTCACAGCTTCTTTGAACACTACGACTCGCACCCCTCATAGGTAATCCGCGGAGCCTTGTTCAATCTCCTTCCTTGCTTGATTGTATCCCACGATTCGTCTTCCACATGTGTATCACACCTCGATCTAGAATCACACAGGTTCTTCAAATTCCTTCACCTTCGTCTTATTCGTTATCAATCTCCCACAGATTGACTGGTGGTTTCATTTGTCCATGTTCTTCGTCTGATCTTAGATTCTTGATCTTCCTCTCTTCATGTCTTAATCTTCAGCCTCTCCCAAGTATCAGCTTCACCTAAGCTCTCATACCAATTGTTGGCCGCAAATTTTATATCAAACACAAAAAACACCCCAATATTTTGTGCAAACTCCCACGACTCTTTTGATATTATTAATAATAAAAAACCACACCAAATAAAATGATCCTAACCCCTATTTATATTAAAAGCAAACCATGTTAAACAAGTCTGCGACGAAGACTCATAGGAAACCATATCAAACTCAAATACTACACAAAACACTCGTACTTAATCCTAACAACTCTCGGCTTTATCCCATCTAAGGATTCGATCTCTTTTCCTTTTTGTGTTCATCTCAAACACCATGTTTCACATGTTAACCAATTAAAACAACCTTCAACTTCTCGGTTCACTAATTCAGCCCCTCAACATGTAAATAATCAAGATTAACTTCCAACATAAAACCTATAAGGTTAATATACGGAATCCAATGTAAATTTTATTATCAAAGTATATGATAGACTTGAATAATTAATTAAGGGTTCATCATCTCAGTTTTCAGCTTTCTAAAGAAGTGATTGATTTTAAAAGAAAGCATACCCTCTCGCCATTATCGAAGAAAAATCCTTTGTGAAGAAGCATGAAGAGATCCTTTCTTGTGGAATACTGTCTAAGAGGAGGGTTTAACCTTTCTATTATCTCCTCACTGTCATATGGTAGTTTTATCTTCCAATATTCCTCCTCTTTCTTCCAAGATTCATATTCCACCTATCAAAACTCATATTAGTAATTTCAAAACAGAAAAAAATAATAATAAAAGGAGGCTAATTAATTAATCTAGCCCGAGTTATTTGATCTGTAGAACTTACTTGGATTTTCAGGGTTTCTTCAAGCTCTTTGGTGACAACATCCATGTGAGGTCGTTGTTCTCGATCTTCGTGCAAGCATTTATACGCGAGTGTTGAAAAACTATTCAAGGAGGATGGGCTTATTTGTTCCCTTATACGCGGATCAATAATCTCGTTCAGTCTCTTCTTTTCATGGTACTCTTTGGCCGAAACGGCTGTTAACGTGAAGCCATCATTGTCTTGGCTGAGGCATAGCTTCCCACACATAACTTCAAATAAGACCATGCCGAAAGAATATACGTCTGATTTTTTGTTCATGATGCCAGTCTTAAGGTATTCTGGTTCACAATAGCCAAATGTGCCACACCAATTCGAAATAACGTCACTTCTACCTATACCTACAAAACTTAACTTCGACAATCCAAGATCAGAAACTTTAGCAACCCAATTCTCATCTAACAAAATATTTGCGCTTTTTATATCGCAATGAATTATGGCTTGATGCAATCGAGCATGACTATGAAGATGATCCAGTCCACGAGCCGCATCAACACATATTTCGAGTCTTTTTACCCATGTAAGATTGCCTGTCGACTTACAACGCCTTATATACTGATCTAAACTTCCATGCTTGGCATATTCATAAACAAGAACCTTCTCCTCGCCCTCATCACAATAACCGAGAAGGGAGATTAGATTTGGATGTTCTTGACCAGTGAGCAAATCAATCTCTGTCAGAAACTCCTTTAACCCTTGTCCGAATTGCTTCCTTAACCTCTTTACAGCCACTGTGGTATGTTTACCATTCATTGTGAGTTCCCCTTTGTACACCATACCAAATCCACCATTTCCAATACACGTTTGGAAGTTATTCGTTGCTGCTCGTATCTCTTTGAGTTCTAGTTTGAGGTGTTGCGACTTTTTCAGTCCTGCCATTAGAGAGAGAGAGAGAGAGAGCTTTCAGAGACAAGGAGTAGCCGACTGACTAATGATATAATTGCTTCATGTCAAGTGGCTGTAATTCATTTATTTGTTAAAATAACTGGACAGCTATAAACGGTTGGCTTTAATATTTATGAATTCGTGTTTACTTGTTCAAAGAAAGCGTCCATGTTGACAAGTTTTTTTTTCTTTTTAATATACGTCGACTTTTAGCCCTTGCAAATGTCCTAGGATATTCAGGCACCCAACCAGGTTTTTTTGACACCCAACCAGTTTTTTTCACGCAAACCCTATACGAGTCGTATACGAGGCATAATACGGCCTTATTGGGCATTTTTGAGCACAACATTTTTTTGACACAATAAGACCGTACTATGCATTTTTTAACACAATACGACCGTATTGGGTGACCGAATGTGTTTGATGTGACATGTATGGTCGCTGTTAGTTTGACTTTTTGGGCAATACGACGAGTCGTATACAAGGTGTCAAAATAACCTATTTGGTGTACCAATAATAGCACCCTATATATACATATAACAAAACCCAATGAAACCACGACGCATAAACTAACCCGGTTAAGGAGACTAATTTTTAGCCGGCACAAAAAAAGAGAAAAAAACGTAGGGGTCCACAAAACCAACAAATCAGAGAAAGTCATGTAAGCTAGCCTGACTGAAATCTACCGGGCATCTTTCCTAACCGGCTAGATTTTAGCCGGGTTAAGAAAAAGCCGGTTAAATTTTAGTTGTGTTAGCTTACGTGTTAATTTCTGATTGTTTGTTTTTATGGACTCATGTTTTTTGGTACCGGGAGAAAATTTAGTCGCATAATTAGCCGGGTAAAGTAACGTGACGGTTTTTTTGGTTCTTTTTTATGTGTAATTTTGTAAGGTCTTTAAAAATCATTTTTCATTTTCCAAAAAAATAGGATCAGCATGCAATTTTTTTAGATTTTCTCAATTATTAATCCCGGGTATATATGGAGCTTTTGGTACATATAATAAAATTGGGACTAAAGTTCATATAGTTCAACAACAAAACACAATTTCAACGAATCCTTTACATATAGGAATTTCAAAGAGAATTATTCATTCATACATGTTTTAATCTATTTGTTTAATAAAGATCTACCTATATCTATACTATATAATAAATAAAGGTTTTCAGTGCCACTTGTCACCTCCATATTCATTCTCATCATTTTTTTCCCGCCTCTCTCTCTTATTTAATGCACTTCTATCTTTAAATATTAATATATATTTAAAGAAAATATTAATTACACTAATAAAAATATTTATTTTAAATTATCCCTTCTTATAAGAAACTTTAAAATTTAATTATGTAACTTTTATTTCAATCAAATAGTAATTGAAAGTCAAATTACATTAAATAGTAATTAATTTATTTTCGAAACCCAATTATATATTAATTTTTACATATTTTGAGTTTGTTTATATCCGTAGTATATGTAATATATTTTTACACCTGTAAAATATATACATAAAGATTTAAAAATTTTAAATATTGATATTGTTCACCCCGTGTGTAGACACGGGATCTAAACTATTCTAATAAATAAAAATAAAATTAAACACGTGTCAATCTGTGCTACAAGCGATTTATTTTCTCGCTTGTCTCTCTTATTAAACATGTCTCTCTTTCTTATTAACTACGTCTATCTCTTTAAGATTTTCCATATGAAACAAATAAAGAAATTAAAAAGGAAATTTGAATAATAACATTAATCATAAAAATCAATTATCAATCACAACTATAATTATAGATATCATTTGAAATAATTAAATTTTTAATTTATTTCAATTTCGTTTCTTTATTAAAATTTATATTTTACATATTTTTGGTAAACCAATTTTATTTGCTAAAATATGTTTAAATTTGGTCAATTCTCTTATCTATACATTCAAATCAGGGAAGAATATATTTAAATTAATGCTTCTTCTTTTTTTATTTCATCTTATATTTAAATTAGAATAGGTTATATCAAACTTTATTAAAAAATGTCTGAATATATTGCAAATAATTCTAATGATACTCATGTTCTTATTCTCTCTAACTTACAAAATAGAAGTTGTATCAAGTTTTATGAATTAAGTTTGGAAAAAACGTATATACATATTTATGAATTATATTGTTTTTAATATATAACCCATGTAATACACGTGATTCTAACCTTTTATATTATATAATTACAAATTATTATTTTAAATAACGAGTTTACGTTTACATATCATTGTCAACCTTTTACAATACACGTTTTATAGATGATTAATGTTATTTGTAATAGTTGGATAATTGAATGGTAGTGTGCCCACAAAACCGTCGGCGTCGGAGACGAAGATGCTAGGGCCCTTGAAAGGCTTCCTACAATGCAAAATAATTTTAAAAAAAACAAAAAATCAAACCCCACCGAAAAACGACCATTCATAACTTTTTATTAGTCAGAAAAAATCTATTAACAGAGTTTTACTATCCAAAATTCATAAAAAAAATTTATTGTTTTCATCAAATTTTATCAAAATATATAACTTTTATAAAATTATATATATTGGTTTTAGTTTTTTTTTTAATATTATAAAAACCATAATTTATTATTAAAATAAGCATTCTTACTTTCAGTTTTTAATTTAATTTAATTATTCGATTTATTTAAAAAAAATCCATTAAAAACCACTTGGTCATGTTATCCATCACCATTTAGGTGTAGACGTCAACGTAATCTTCGACCTGATTAGAAGCTTGAACAAGATGATGAGTGGTAGATTCACGTTCTTCACCATGGTTCTAGGAATAAAGATTTACATGGATAGATCAAACCGGCTTAATAGGTTAAGCCAGAGTGTATACATTGATAAGGTCATCGGACATTTCTCAATGCAAGACTCCAAGCAATGACACTTTCCTATAGCATAGGAGACAATCCTAAGCAATTCTCAAAATCCTTAAGCGGACAAAGAGATTAAGAAGATGGAAAATGTTCCATATGCTTCTACTTTATATATGTCATGCTACACACTAGATGTGCAACATTCGAAAATCCTGACACTCGTGGTTGGGTCGGAAGAAACAAAAATGGAGATGGTGGACATGGGCTTGGGTTGGTTGGTGGGGTAAGGAAAGGGAGAATAAACCTTAATCAGCTCCATGGAAACCCCATTCTATCCATCACTACCATTTTCGTTTAGAGAGAGAAAGTAAAAAATAAATGCTCCAAAAGCTTGCAGACCTGCCCCAAGTTGTTGCTCCACGGAAAATAAAAATAAAGAAAATAAAATATTCAAAAATAGATTGGAATATACTTAGCTGGTAATGTAGCAACGATCTTGTGCCAGCTTTGTCCCTCCACATCACACACATGCAACCGTATAACATTTCGTTCGCGGTTTCACACACACTCTGTAGGGTTTCCTTGCTCATGATAATGTTTCTAAATCGACCTCGCCAGAATGGAGATTGAGTATGACCGGAGTGATCTATACCTGCAAAATTAAACTCATAGCAAACCCAAAACAGCATCAAACTGACTCAAAGTACAGACTCGATAAAGAAAACAAAAGACTATACTGACTCGACACAACTCAAGATCGAATAGAGAAACGTACCCGATGAATGACAACCACATAGACATGGAAGTCAACGCAAAGCAAAATCAACTCGAACGAATCTTCGGTTTCCCATGGTGGTCAAGGTAGGTGAATGGTGATGGATGGTGGTGTGATATAGTGATATGTGAAGGTGAATGAAGATGGTGTGTGAAGGAAAGCAAGATTGGATGGTAAATGGTGGGTGGTATGGGAAACCAAGGGATTTGGAGAGAAAAAGGGTTCCCTCGCGTACCGTGCAGGATCAGGGTCCCTCCTCGCATACCGCGATGAGCTTAACTTGAACCCGGCCAATATTCTACCTTCTCGCGTACCGCGATTGAGGCTGGCCATTTCTTCGCGTACCGCGAGGGACTGGTTTTCACATAAAGTTTTGATGGTTTTGTACTTAGAAAATTTTTCACACCTGAAAACCTTCTTTCCCAATTCCTCTAAAAACTTATTCCAATGATAAAACTAACTTCAGACATACCTGGAACTTCGTTCTTGATAATTTTCCTCACTGAATCAGCTGCGAATCCCTGCAGAGCAAACACAAAGCAAAAACACGCAAACTGAAATATACTGAAAATAACACGAAATAAACCCAAAGAAAAATACAAACTCTACACTCGGGCACTGGCCCGAGAACCAAACTTAATCAGGAGGCTTCTCCTTTATTCCTCCCCCATCCGGCCCGTTCAATGTAATTGGTCTACCACCGATTAGACTTTAAAATTGATTTGAAAAATTCAAACGGGTCGGACCACAAATACTTAAACTTACCTGGATCAAACCTAATACGTGGCATGTAGTGTAGGAACCTGTCGCCTTTACAAGCAATGTGCATCTTATCCATATTCCAGTTCAGATTCCTCAAGCTCCTGTTTTGTGGGTTGTTGATTTGGGTGGCGATCCACAATCTACTAACTCCATGGGCCACCCATCCTTCTTCATTTCAGTCGACCTTAATTTCATCTCAGGTCGGCTATCCTCACGTTGATCCTTCTCGATCCCCGCACTTGGCTCTTGATACATTAGTTCTTCAAGAAGCTTTAAATCGCCAAGTGGGTCAAACCCTTCCTCATTAGGAGTTGACATGTCCATCAATTAGTTACTAAACTCATCCTCCCAGGATGAGATCTGCTCATCTTCTGCCATCTCCTCCTTGGACTCATCTAGTGGCCAACTAGGATGTGGTTCACTAACGTCCTCCATCTCGAACAACCCCCTCTTCGAAACACTCGTCCTCATTTTCTAGATCCTGCATCACATTATCTTCAAATAACAAGCGTAAAGTATCAAGTATATTCGAAGATTCGAACTCGTCACCCAGAAAATTAAATGACTCACGAGTATCACAATCATACTCAATTAAACTAGGTTTGAATGCTTACCTGCACTATCACCCGCAGTGTCATCCAAGGACTCTTCTACCTCTGCTTCATCATCACTGAAGAAATCATCCTCGATGGGTTCTGGCCCGCAACACTGTGGTGTATGAACCGAAGGTGGGTCTGGTGCAGAGCCTTGTAGACTCGTGAGTTGCACCTCTTCCGTTAAAGTCTCCGGTTCTTGAGCGGCTTTTTCTCTTGCTAACCTTAGACTCGTTAGTTCATCTGTAAGCCTCCCGTATTCATCCAGGAAGTGAAGTTGCTCGGCCTTACTTAACAGATGCCACCGAGTGCTCATGATCTCTTGCATTTTCATTTGCTCTTCCTTGATTGTTTCTTCGACCTATATTTCCTGCACCCACTCACTCTCACAAGACAAGTGAAAAGAATCACATGGAACTGTGTGATCTTTCATGGAATCAGTATAGACTTCATCACTATTGAAATCAAGGTCAGAATACTTACCTTGAGGTGGAACTTGTGATGCACCTTCTGTCACCGTTACTTGCACTTCGTCCATCATCGTCTCCAGTTCTGGGTTTCCAGGATCACTTCACTTGATATAGTTTCAGATCAAATAAAGTTCTCGTCAAAATTATAGACCAAACGCTCTCGATTTTTCAGACGTTGTGATTCTATGTAATCCTTTACCGCCTGGATTTCCCCATCATACGTACACGAGCTTCCAAACCTGCTATACTGCTTTATATACATTTTTCTCAAAGCAGCAGGTGAGATATAACAAAATAATAAAATAGATTAATAAAATAAACCTAACTAAGCTAGAAACACAGAAAAACAAAAACACAAAAGAGAAAATAAACAAATAACTAAGAAGACAATATGAATATTTACAAAGACACTAAAAACAAATAAAAGACACAGACAGCTAGACACTCTACGACTCAAAACACAAATAAGACCAATTAATCAGTTAAGTTCAATCAAAGCTAGATACGCTATCGCCTAATTATCCCCAGCAATCTCGGAATGGTCTATAAAAACTAAATAAAAACCTAAACTAGACACTCTACTAATACTCTAGAAATCCTATAAACTAAACCACAATGACAGGCAAGTGAACCTATCAATCGTAGTACAGCTTAATGGAAGTCCGGATATCGAACCCATGAGACACTAGTGACAACTAACTAGACTCTGACTACTGATTTAAATGGGGGGGTTTTGTGTTGTGATTCTAAACCTAACAAACTAAGGAACTAACTAACAAGAACCAACTATCAAGCAAAGTATCTAGACGGACTAAAGAATGGGGAAAACACTACCCAGGTTAAGAATCCTACGTGTGAATCTTAGATTTCTCTCGGTTAAGGAAACTAATAATGGAACTAGGATCTATGAATACTACACCCTAAGACTACCTACAGGATCCCTAATCATTCTCAAGGTATGACCTAGAAGGAAAACCTAAGGGGTGTGTGACGCTCACTGGTTGGTTGGATCACATTTCAGTCTCTCCAACAATACTAAAGTACCCGATAGACAGATTACCTTTCAGTCTCACTGTCACAATACACTCAAGGAATGCAAGGGGTTACTTGAAGACTCTCGATAAGACACGGGAATGCAAAGAATACTAGGACACCTAGGGGAAACCTCATGGCAGAGCCTTTACACCTAACACCAAAGACAAACCGACTATTTTCACCTTTCAGCTATCGAAGCATGTAGAATATTTGAACCCTCAAAACTCTCAACTCTCAACTCTGTTCCTATGGATTCGAAAGTTCAAAAACCATAAACTAGTCACAAACACACAGTAAGCAACCTAATATGCATCTAAATATGCATACACATCAGATCAACCATAAACAAGTTCGTTACTTTAATATCAAACCATCAGCAAGAATCCAAAAACCGATAAAAATCCAAACTTCACAACGTATTCATCAAAACCTAGGTAGTTAAAGTATCTAGCCAACAATCATAATCAAAAAAAAAAACAAAGTCTCAAAGTTCATAATCATAATGCAATATAGTGATGTCGCCCAGACGGTCTATTAAAATAATAACAAAACCTAACCTAGACTCCTAAGTAATAAAAGGAATACCTATGAACTAAACCGCACTGATAGGCAAGTGTACCTATCGAGTGTAGCACAACTTAACAGTAAACCTAGTTATCGAACCCTAGAGACACTACGAAACAAAACTAGATTCTGACTCGGACTAAAGATTGATTTGGTTTGGGGGGTTTACTACACTACTGAATTAAACTAAGTATGCAGCAAACTAGAACGACTCAACTAACCAGACAAAGGACAAAGGTAATATCAATAATGGGAAGAATATCACCTAGGTCGGAATCCTACTTGCAAAGCACAACTTCTATCGATTATGGAAACTATAATGGATCTGGATTACTAAGGAAACAACTCTAGACAGCCTAGTGGATCCCTAATCAATCTCAGGGTGTCACCAACTAAGGAACCTAAAGATGTACTAACTCACCACATTGTTGGATCACTTCTCAAGTATTTCCAACTATTATAAAGTACCCTAATAGACAGATTACCTCTCATTCTCTCCGTCCACCAATACACTCGAAGAATGCACGGGGTAATCTCAAGATAACGACTATGACACGAATAACAACAATCACTAGACACCTAATATCGGCTTCCTCTCAGACAGCTGACACTCAGATTCCTAATGATGAAGACCAAACGACTAATTCTCACCTCTCGGGTATTGAACTAGGATACACATTTAATTCTAATCAGCAATCAAAGACAACTTCTTATGGCTACTACGTCTAGCAAACCACCCTAATCACAAACCCTAAGATGTATGACCAAGATACGCTAATCAAACTGGCAGAAAACCACAATCAATGCAAGGAAATGAAATCAAACACAAGATCAGATCTAAACATGCAATAACATCACAATAATCAACTCAAGATCTTCTACAAAATCATAAACCCATAAATTGAATCCAAAAACCGATAAAATGCCAAACTTTAACAAGTATTCATCATTAACCTAGGCAATATCAAAGTTTTAGCCTAGTATCATTCTTAAACAACCAAAACATAAGTAATAAACAATCATCATAGTTTCAAACAATCAAATCAAAGATAAAATATCAAACTTGCAAACCCGAAACGCTTAAACAACGAACCCGGATCTCAAAGCCTTCACCTTTTCACTTTGATTGATTTCCTTCTCCTCAAAATCGCCTCTAAACCCTCTCTGGACGGCTAAAAATCGAATTCCCTCAATAATGGGATTCTAATTCTATTAAAATTGGATTTTAGGGGTTTTCACGATTTATAGGTCTCTCGCGTACCGCGATAGATTCTGACAAGCCCCTCGCGTACCGCGAGGGCCAAATTAGTCGCGACCGGTTTTGAAGTTCCTCGCGTACCGCGAGACATCTCTTTCTCTTCTATCGCGTACCGCGAGAGCTTGATTTTCAACATTTTTAACTTTAATCTTCCGGCTTCACTTTCTTGCTCGGCTTCATCACGTATTCACTTGTAATTTATACGAGCACCTGCAAATAAGACATAGACTCAATAAGTATACAAAAACGACTAAAACCAAACACAAAACTAATTAAAGACGCACAAAACACTTGGAATAAAGATGTGTGCTTTGCACTACAGCAAACATCCCACACTTAACCTTTTTTCGTCCTCGAAAAAGCTGCAAATGGAATCATAATTCAGATTTATTTAATAAACATCAATTACCAATTAGCAAAATATACTCACGTGTAAAAGAGCAACAATCAGTATTTCTATCCGATTAAACCCAAATACCAACTTTCAAGCCCCCGTTATGTGTTCTAAATTCCAATTTATACAATTATCAATCAATCTATGTGACTCACACTTAACAATTACAGCTCTACCTAATTCCGTCTCACGGTCGTGTTTAGGCATGGATCAAACCATATAGATTTACCCTAACACATTAAACTAAAATTTATAGGTTACATAAATCAGATGAAATATGAATGAATGGATGATAATAAGCATTAATAAGCAAATTAAACTTCATGTAGAAGCGTTCAACCAAGTCACTATCCCGTAAGGTAACACATAGACTAAGTCATAATCATGAAGCACATAAGAATCAACCTAGTGGTGTTTCAATCAGGATGGAACCCGACGTGTGACACGTAGGCGAAACTTAGATTTCAATCAAATAAGCTCAAGAATTATGGAATATGGATGCGGGCGCCACCGAAACTCGAATTTATTCTCATAAAAAGAGAGTGGTGTGCCAAGAAATTTTAAAAACCTCTAAATTTTAACTTAATGTGGTACCTATCAACCTATTTTGACAGTTTCAGTATTACCGATACTCTAAGATGAATACCCACAAGATATCATGATTTTAAATCTAATTGATTCATAAACAACACAAACATGATATTTAAGCTTTACTAGCTAGCTGGGTCTACCAAAACATCACAAATTAAACACGTTTTCTATTATTTAACCATTTAAACTCAAAAAAGATCCAGTTGTACTATCATTTTCCAATTATAAGCAGTTATTTCCAAGGACATTTTTCAAAATTTTATTTTTTTTGTATTTTTGAATTTTTATAAACACACAAACTAAAACTAAACAAACTAAACACTCACATCCCCACACTTGAAAGACACATTGTCCTCAATGTGAAGCAAGACACAACTAAAAATATAAATGAAAAAAAAAAAAAAAAACAGGAAGCGACTTAGCCGGTAATGTAGACGAAAACAAATGTGCAGCTTCGTTCTTCCATGTGTGCAGCGTATAGCATTTCAGTCGCGGTTGCACAGACTACTGTCGGGTTGCCTTTATAAGATAGATAAGATGAGAATCAACCCCGCCCGAATGGAGATTGAGTACGGACGGAGCGATCAAAACCTGCACAATAAAACTCACACAAGCCCGCAACATTAAACTGACTCAAATAAAATAAAGACTCGACTGACTCACTAAAAATTAAAAGACTCAATATAGATAGATATGCAGAGAAACATACTCAATGGGTGGCAAACACATAGACATGAATGCCACAGCAAGGTCGGTCATCGGTCACAAACGGTTTCAAATTTCCCATGGTAATGGTGGTAGTCGGTGATGATAAAGTGGTATGATAATAGTAGATGAATGATGGTGGATGGTGGTGGATGATATGGTGATATTGGATGATGGATAGAGGATATAGGTGTAACTGATAGTGGTGGTTGATGCGGGTGAACGGTACGGGAAAACATGGGAAAAGAAAGGCAAAAGAGCATTTCAGGTGCCCCTCGCGTACCGTGAAGGAAACCTGCCCACTCCTCGCGTACCTCGAGGGAGTGATATTTTAAGCCGACCAACTTCCTTGTCCCTCGCATACCGCGAATGAATCTCTTTCCTTTCTCGCGAACCGCGAGGGACCGATATTCACAGAAAGTTAAGAACTTTTTCCATTTTTTATACTTAGAATATTTTTGACCCGCTTAAATTCTTTTTCACCCAACTTCACTAAAAACCTGTCCCAAGCATAAAAAAAATGTAAAAATACCTGGAACTTCATTTCCGATGATTTTCCTCACTGAATCAAGCGCGGATCCCTCCAAAACATGACACAAACAAAACACACAAACCGAAAAACAGACTCAACCAAGTAATGGATACAAACTCTACATCCCGGGCACTTGCCCAAGATTCAAACAAGCCTATCAGGAGGCTTCTCCTTGATCCTAACCAGTACCGCCTTCATTCTACGCGGTCCACCGGTCCTCCATGTCACCATCAAGCTCTTACTTCTATCAAACTCTAAATGTATATCATATGCACCAATCCAGTCTTTCCACCATAACTTAAATCTACTAGGTCCAAAGATCACCTGGTTCAAATACTTCAGCAAGTTGTCACATCTAAACATCTCCACACTTGGGGTTTTCACTCTCTCTAGATCAAGAAACTCACTCAACCCTCGGAGTTTCTTACGGGGCTGCCTAGATTTAGGGGATGACTCGGATTCTCTCCCCTCAGCATGGACACATGTACATGTTAAAGGCCCAATATGTGATATAACTACAGGAGTATCCTCTAACCTCTTGCCCGGATCCTCATGATCCTCAACAACCTCCAGGGGTGCCTCACAAACTATCTGCTCCACTTGTGCTAATATTTCACTCAAGTTGAAATCATCATCGTCAGCACTTACGAACGAGGACCCTATCAAACTCTTTTCAAACTTCGCAAGTCAATCTGAAGGGTCCTCAATCTTTCCTTCTTCATCCCTCTCAACATTATCCTCTCTTGGATTGGAGTCCCGATGATCGTCCATGGAGGCATCAAGCATGCACACGGAGTGGCTATGCTCGCCAACATCCTTCACGGAGTTTGTGGCATCGAATGTAATAAACTCATCCCCCACACAAAGTGTGAGTTTCCCATCAAAGACATCAATCATCGCATTGGCGGTACGTAGGAACGGGCGTCCTAGGATGAGTGGGACTCTAGCATCCACCTCCATGTCTAAGATTACAAAGTCCACAGGGAAAACAAATTTGCCTACATTAACCAAAAGATTTTCCACAATTCCCTGTGGATACTTGACTGAACGGTCAGCTAAGGATATGCTCATGCGCGTAGGCTGCGGTTCACCTAGGTCTAGCGGCTTGTAGATAGAATATGGCATCAGGTTGATGCTAGCACCCAGGTCGGCCAACGCATGGTGCAAGGGCAAACTGCCTAGGAGACATGGGATCGTAAAACGACCCGAATCTCCCAATTTCTCGGGCAGAGTGTTCTGCACAACTGCAGAGCATTGCTCACTAAGTGAGACTTTGGAGCCCTCCTCTAGTTTCTTCTTGTTGGAAAGAAGATCTTTAAGGAACTTGCCATATTTTGACATGCGCTGAAGGGTCTCTATGAAAGGAATATTGACCTTGAGTTGTCTGAACATATCAAGGAAAGTATCGTATTCCCTAGCCTGTTTATATGGCAGCAAGCGCGCTGGATAGGGAACACAACTCAAGTCAATCTTGGGGGACTTTATCTCCACCTCCTTCTTCTTCTCCTCTACCCTCTCGGCAGGCTTCTCTACTACAATCTCTTCATCCACCGACTCTTCTTCTTCTACCACCGGTGGGCTCTCCTTTTCTTCGGCCATATTAGCATCGATTGCAGCAAATCGAGCTCTCCAATCTACCTTCTTAACTTCCTTTACCGAAGGTATGCCATACTCAATGGAGTGGGAGTCATCCTCTACAACCTCTTTCTTATCCACACTCCTAACAGACACAGCCATCACTGAAGCGTTAGAATTCTTATAGGCCGCAAATGCTTCACTCTGCCTCTCCTTCAAGCTCCTCGCGATGTCTCCTACCGTGCGCTGCAAATCCTGGAATGTCGACTGTTGATTCTTCAATAAGGTGTCATGGCTATCTAATCTCTGCCTAGCATCCCTGTCATTCTGGACCAGGTGGGCAAGCATTTGTGTCTGGTTCTCAATAATCTCCTCTATCTTCTTGGTGTCGACACTGCTTCCCGAGCTAGCTCCTCCTTATTGATGCTGGCGGCCATTAAACCCAGGTGGGTTATTTCCAGATCTCCATCCCGAGCCAAATGAATTATTGTAGTTGTATCCTCGGTTCTGGTATTGGTTGCCAGCATAGCTCACGTGCTCCTGATTATTTACGGGGCAATCTCGGTTGTTGTGACCTCCTCTGCACACTTGACACCGCTGAGAACTGAGCTTCAACTCCTTAATCTCGTTAGCCATTAAGGCGAGTGCAGCAGCCACGCTAGAATCAGGGGTGACCTGATGCACACCTCTAGGAGAAGAGGTAGCTTCCCTAGCACTAGGAATGGAAGTCCTAGTAGATGGATACTGTTGTTCGGCTTGAGCGAAGCTCTCGAACATTTCCTCGCACTCATCAGGCTCGAGTCTCTCCATGATATGGCCTCCCGCAGCTGTATTGAACATTTGCTGCTTCTCGAAGGTGAGACCATTGTAAAACTTCTCCACTAGCGCCCAGTCGGAAAGACCATGCTGGGGACACCGGCTCAACAGCGCGTTGAACCGCTCCCAGGCCATGTGATAGGGCTCATCGGGATCCATACGGAACGAATGGATTTGGTCCCTAAGGCGAGCGGCCCTCGAAGGTGGATAGTACTTCTTGAAGAACTTGGCTTCGAGATCCTCCCATGTGGTGATAGAATTGTCTGGGAGAGTGTCGAGCCAAGTAGATGCACGACCAGACAGGGAGAATGGGAAGAGACGCAAGTAGATTGCGTCCTTAGATACACCTATGAGATTGAAAGTATCACATATGCGCGCAAAGCGGGACACATGTCCGGGTGCATCCTCATCCTCGAGGCCATGGAATTGGGTGGCATGAATAATCGTACTCACGACATGTGATGGGATCTGCCAAGAATTGATGTTCGGTATAGTGGGGCGTGTGATCGAAGATCTCGCCCCATCACTGCCCTGTGGTGTACTGTACGCCTCGCTGGTGGGTCAGCGTCGCCCATTTGTGGAAAGGGGATTGGGCTAATAGGACGTACCTGGGTGCTGCACAATGCTTTCAAACACTCCTAGTAGTCGCGGGTGCGCTCGTGAAGCTCTCATTCGGGCTCTGAAAAAGTTGCAAAAGATGGTGATCCCTGCGAACGAGTATGGTGCATAAACAGAAAGACTCTAGAAGGAAACAGACTCAAGACACAAAGAAAGACTCGATTCTAAATTAGACACTCAGATAAGACTCACAAGTAGCATAGAAGACAAGCACACAAAATTAAGACTCAAAATCAAAACAAACCAAAAAGCACTAAAAGAACAAGTCAAAGCTAATATTGCTATTGCCAAGTGTCCCCGGCAACGGCGCCAAAAACTTGATGTCGCCCAGACGGTCTATTAAAATAATAACAAAACCTAACCTAGACTCCTAAGTAATAAAAGGAATACCTATGAACTAAACTGCACTGACAGGCAAGTGTACCTATCGAGTGTAGCACAGCTTAACGGTAAACCGAGTTATCAAACCCTAGAGACACTACGAAACAAAACTAGACTCTAACTAGGACTAAAGATTGATTTGGTTTGGGGGGTTTACTACACTACTGAATTAAACTAAGGATGAAGCAAACTAGAACGACTCAACTAACCAGACAAAGGACAAAGGTAATATCAAGAATGGGAAAAATATCACCTAGGTCGGAATCCTACTTGCAAAGCACAACTTCTATCGGTTATGGAAACTATAATGGATCTGGGTTTCTAAGGAAACAACTCTAGACAGCCTAGTGGATCCCTAATCAATCTTAGGGTGTCACCAACTAAGGAACCTAAAGATGTACTAACTCACCACATTGTTGGATCACTTCTCAAGTATTTCCAACTATGATAAAGTACCCTAATAGACAGATTACCTCTCAGTCTCTCCGTCCCCCAATACACTCGAAGAATGCACGGGGTAATCTCAAGATAACGACTATGACACGAATAACAACAATCACTAAACACCTAATATCGGCTTCCTCTCAGACAGCTGACACTCAGATTCCTAATGACGAAGACCAAACTACTAATTCTCACCTCTCGGGTATTGAACTAGGATACACATTTAATTCTAATCAGCAATCAAAGACAACTCTTTATGGCTACTACGTCTAGCAAACCACCCTAATCACAAACCGTAAGATCTATGACCAAGATACGCTAATCAAACTGGCAGACAACCACAATCAACGCAAGGAATTGAAATCAAACACAAGATCAGATCTAAACATGCAATAACATCACAGTAATGAACTCAAGATCATCTACAAAATCATAAACCCATAAATTGAATCCAAAAACCGATAAAAATCCAAACTTTAACAAGTATTCATCATTAACCTAGGCAATATCAAAGTTTTAGCCTAGGATCATGCTTAAAAAACCAAAAAATAAGTAATAAACAATCATCATAGTTTCAAACAATCAAATAAAAGATAAAAATTCAAACTTGCAAACCCAAAACACTTAAAAAACGAACCCGGATCTCAAAGCCTTCACCTTTTCACTCCGATTGACTTCCTTCTCCTCGAAATCGCCTCTAAACCCTCTCTGGATGGCTAAAAATCAAACTCCCTCAAGAATGGGATTCTAATTCTATTAAACTTGGATTATAGGGTTTTTCGTGATTTATAGGTCTCCCGCGGACCGTGAGAGATTCTGACAAGCCCCTCGCGTACCGCGAGGGTCAAATTAGTCACGACCGGTTTTGAAGTTCCTCGCATACCGCGAGACATCTCTTTCTCTTCTCTCGCGTACCGCGAGAGCATGATTTTCAACATTTTTAACTTTAATATCCCGCTTTCACTTTTTTGCTCGGTTTCTTCACGTATTCACTTGTAATTCATACGAGCACCTGCAAACAAGACATAGACTCAATAAGTATACAAAAACGACTCAAAACAAACACAAAACTAATTAAAGACGCACAAAACACTAGGAATAAAGATGTGTGCTTTGCACTACATCAGATAGACAAATCAAAGAATAAAAGATGATGATCATAAACCGAATAGGTGTTATCCAATCGATCTAGACTTCAATAGCTTCAATCCTTGATCCTCTCTGACTTCTCCACTCCAAAATCGCCCTCAATCCTGATACATGACGGCTGGAACTCGACCATAAACCCTAGAATGGGTTCTAATCTTTTAAACCATGAAAATAGGCTAAAAATCCCGTATCTGGGGTCTCTCGCCTCCCACGAGGGGTTCTGGCTGGTCCTTTGCGTACCCCTAGAGACAAATTAGTCACGCTGGTTCCTGGTTCATGGCATACCGTGACAAGATGTGACTCTCCCTTCGTGTACCGCGAGAACTATTCTGATTTTTGGACTCCTCTCGTCGAAATACCCCAAATCCATATATTATAGGCCTCGTAACTCATTTTCTTGTTTGAACTCTTTCCTGACTCTTTCTGTGTGTTCTCGTGTGCTCGTGCATTCACAGTTCTTGCTCGTTTAAGCTCCAATTACTCGCGAACACCTACCACATACAACATTATTAAGTACAAGCTATAAACGACCGAAATCGACTCTAAAACTATACGAAAAACGCTTAAGAATACAAGGAAAACGAGTTGTGTTTTGCAACACATCAAACATCCCCACACTTCACATTTTCTTCGTCCTCAAAAAAGAATCCGCAATGGAATCATAACTGAAAACTAGCTTTAACAATCTCATTAATTTATTTGCTCAATATAATCACGTGTTTAAAAGCAATAATCGATATCTCTATCCGACAAAACCCAACCACCAACTAATCAATCCGCCGATTTGTGTTTTATTATTACATTATACAGCTTACCATTCTATCTATGGGTCTCACACTCATGAAGCTACAGTTCAGCCTAATCCCATCTCAAGGTCATATCTAGGCCCCGGTTAAACCAACTGAATAGTGCAACACATCACATCCCGTGTGTGATTGAAAGTTGTAATAGTTTATGACAATAGTTAAATGTTTTTATTGGTTGACAATTTATATTTATGTAAAGACGTTTAAATTTCGCTGCTATGAATGCATTTAAAGTTTAAGAACAGTTTGTGATTGAGTAAATCGAACAATTAGGTGACCTAGGATAGGGGCCTTACATGTTGATATCAGAGTACTAGTTTAAGTGATTCAGACATCCCAATGTCTGGACTTAAACTGAGAATGTGACCAATGCCAGATACGGGTAATTCGTAGCCCAGAATCATACCGGTGTTGTAAGTACAGTTTTCTCTGTTAGACGTGATAGATTAGGACGAGGGTGTTTAATGTATACATAAAGGGGACCAAATAGAAATCAAGAAGTGGTATAGTAGTTAATTGCAAATGGACAGTGTATATTAACAGCTTGCCTTATTTATTGTGTTCTATTTGTTAACTAGTGTGGTAACATTGATATCCTTATTCCTTATCTTTCAGTTAAGTAGAATGGCAGGTAGAAGAGGCGAAAGGCGTGGTGGTGGTCGTATCGGGCGACGCGGTAGAGCTTCTGTCTACCAAAGACAAAACGAAGAGGAAAGTATACATGTGAGCCCGATTGTGAGCCAACATGAGATAGAGAGGACCCTAGTGGTCGAGCAACTATTTACTTTTGAGTCAGAAGTGAAAATGGTTCTGGAAAGAGAGTTTGCAGAACTAATGAAAGCTACTTTGCCTGAAATGTTGTCCAAAACCATGAAGGGTGTAAGTGGGTCGGCTGGTATGGACCCAGTTACTGAAGCGCAGTTATGGCAAACAATGCATCGCCTGCCCACGGGTGTGATTACAAGTCCTTTTGAGGATGTGACCTTCCAAATCTGGATGGGAAAAATATGTGGTAGCTACGTTTAACTGGGTAATCAGGATGGGGGCTACTATTTGCCTGAGTAAGTGTCGGGCAGACCAGGATATCAAGTTCCTCGTGAACTCGTTGAGAGAAGAAGTGTCCCCCTAGTGGGAGAAGGTGAAACAAGCTAAGGGTGATCGAGAAATCGAGCTGATGAGTTGAGACAACTTGAAAGAACTTGAGATAAAGAACTTTTTGTCCAAAGAATGAGATTGAGAAGGTTGAAAGGGAATTCCTAGGGCTGAAGGAGGGAACGATGACACATCGACATTATACGTCAAGGTTCAATGAACTGGCATGACTGGTACCTCATCTCATCACCTCCGAATCAAGGAGAATAAGTTGTTACATCCACGGGTTACCTTCCAAGGTTCGCACCTATGTGAAGCAAATAACCCTCAAACATATGAACCGATTGTGGAGCTGAGTGCGGTGGTGTACGATGACTTCTCACTAGATGATGTGGCGATTGAGGAGTCGAAGAAGAATCCGAATCTACCACGAAAACGGTTTGATGGAAATTTCCACAATTCCAAGAACAAGAAGGCGAAGGTTCAGTTTGAGCAAACCTATGAAAATGAGCATGGGTGTGTGTAAGGTGGGAATGATTATGTGTTTCAGTTGGAGATGATAGAGTTGATGAAGCAAATGGAAGAACTTTTAGAAAAGGGTTTCATAAGACCGAGCATTTCACCATGGGGTGCTCCAGTGATGTTTGTGAAGAAGAAGGACAATTCTATGAGGATGTGCATCAATTACAGACACTTTAATAAACGAACAGTGAAGAACAAATGCCCGCTACCTATGATTGAAGATTTGTTCGAACAGTTGGAAGGCGCAAGTTAGTTCTCAAATATTGATCTATGATCGGGGTATCACCAGTTGAAATTAAGGGAGGGATGTACTGAAAACCGCGTTTCACACACGGTACGGACACTACGAGTTTCTAGTGATTTCTTCGGATTGGCGAGCGCCCCCACAACGTATATGGATTTGATGAATAAAATGTGACGTCCGATGTTTGATCGGTCGATAATAATATTCATAGATGATATCCTCATCTACTCAAAAAGTGAAGGCGATCACGTCTGTTATCTGCGAGAAGTACTAGAGACTGTAAAGAATGAAGGGTTGAATGCTAAGTTATCCAAATGCGTGTTCTGGCTTAGGGAATTTCAGTTCCTAGGTCACGTTATCACCCCAAACGACATTATGGTTGACCCGGAAAAGATTACAACCGTGAAAGAATGGGACATCCCGAAAAGCTGACCGAGATACAGAGTTTTCTAGGATTGGTGGGCTACTATCGGAGGTTCATACAGGACTTCTCAAGAATTGCCTCACCTCTAACGAAGTTTACTAGGAAGGAAGTTAAGTACGAATGGGTCCGGATCAGGCAAAGGCGTTTGAGGAATTGAAGGAAAGATTGACGCAAGCGCTAGTCTTGGCCCTGCCTGAGCAATGAAGACCTAGTGGTTTATCCTGATGCTTCGGATTTGGGATTCAGATATGTGTTTATGCAATGTGGAAAGGTGACTGCGTATGCATCACGTTAGCTGAAAACTTACGGAGTTAACTACCCGACTTGCGATCTAGAGCTCGTGCCAATTATATTCATACTAAAGATCTTGAGGAATTACCTCTACGTGGTTAAGTGCACTATCTACTCCAATAACAAGAGTCTGAAGTATTTCTTTAAATAGAAGGAGTTGAACACTAGACAACGATGATGGTTGGAGTTTTTAAAGGACTATGATTGTGAGATATTGTACCACCATGGGAAGGCGAATGTGGTGGCTGACACTCTGAGCCGGAAGGAGAGACAAACTCCTATCAGAGTGAAGGCGTACCAACTAGTTTTGAAACCTAATCTCTTGGCCAAAATTGAACGGGCACAGGTTGAGGCACTTAAACCATAAAACATGATGAAGGAGCAGATGGTGCGCCAACAGGAGTCATTGGAGATTAAAACCTTTGGCGTACGACTCGGTTTGGTTGGATCAGGATACCTAAGGAAGGCAAGCTTAGGGTTAATATCCTCAACGAGGACCATAAGTCTCACTATTCCATACATCTGGTAACCACGAAGATGTATCATGATTTGAAGAAAGACTACTGGTGGCCGGGCATGAAGAACGATGTAACCTCTTATGTAAGCAAGTGTCTGACTTGCTTGCAGATTAAGGCCGAGCAACAAAAGCCATACGGTAAGTTCTAACCTTTGGATAAACCGGAATGGAAGTAGGAGCATCTCACGATGGACTTCATAACTAAGCTACCTTGTACATCTAAAGGTTTTGACACCGACAAAAAGTGAACAGTTTCTACCTATACATGAAAAGTTTTCTTCTGAGCGTTTGGCAGAAGTGTTCATTAACAAAGTTTTTGCTCGTCACGAGGGTGCCGGTGTCAATTGTGCCGGACAGAGACACGCGGTTCACGCCAAGGTTTTGGAAGAGATTTCATGAAGCGATGGGTACTCGATTGAATATTAGCACGACATATCATCTCTAAATGGATGGTCAGTCCGAAAGGAACATCCAAACTTTTGAGGATATGCTCTGTGGATGTATCATCGATTACGATGGTCGTTGGGATAGACACCTACTATTGGCAGAGTCCTACAACAATAGTTATCACTCAACTATGGCCATGCCTCCTTTCGAGATGTTGTATGGCAGACAGTGTAGAACGCCAGCGTGTTGGTGAGAGATTGGCCAGAAAAAAAATTAGGATCCTAGAAGTGGTTAAAGCTACATCAGACAAGTTTGATCAGATTAAGGCTCACATGAAAGCCGCGTAAGATAGACATAAGTCTTACGCCGGTAAGAGGCGGAGGTCACTCGAATTCCAGGTTAAGGATAAAGTGTTGTTAAAAGTATAAATCTGGAAGGGGATAATCCATTTACGAATGAGAGGGAAGCTAAGTCGAAGATTCATCGGGCCATTTAAAATTTTGGCACAAGTTGGGGAAGTGGCATACAAACTAGAAATACCTGATGAACTGAGTAGGATTCATCCTTACCTTTCACGTGGCATACTTGCAAAGTGTCTAGCTGATGATACGGCACACGTGCCATTATCGAACATCGAGGTAGATAATCATCTGAATTATATTGAAGAACCTGTGCCGATACTGGATAGAAAGAAAAAATTGTATACTGACCAAGATGATTCAGTTAGTTAAAATAGAGTGGAAACACCAAAAGGGGTCCGAGACTACATGGGAAAGAGAAGCAGAGATGAATGAGTCATACCCATAGTTGTTCAACTTATGACATGTTTCGAGCACGAACCCCCTTGTAAGGTGGGTAAACTTGTAACATCCGACAATCCCGACACGTGTGGGTGGGTCGAAAGAAACAAAAATGGAGATGGTGGACTTGGGCTTAGGCCGGTTGGTGGGCCAAGGAAGGGTAGAATAAACCTTAGTCAGCTCCATGACAGCCCCCATTTTATCCATCACCATCATTTTCGTATAAAGATAGAAAGAGAGCATTTTAGAGAAAGAAAGTAAAAAAAAAAAAAAAACTCCAAAACGCTTGAAGATCTGCTCCAAGTTGTTTCTCAGGTGTTAGTGAAGAAGATTACACAAAGAAACGTCCAATTTGAGGTAAGAATCGAACCTAAAACCACGGGTGTGAAATGCTGCTTTTCCACGTCCTAGAAACCTGGTACCAAATTCATCTTCCTTAGTCTGTCTTTCTTCACTAACATTTGTCTCTCCTAATCAAATGAAAGTACTTTGAGGTCCTTTGATTCGTGAATAGCAGTAACTTAGTTGTCTAACTTAGTTATCCTACTTGGCCGGTAAACTGTGCAGTACCTTCTCAACTACGGTCTGGTATCTTCACCGTAGTGTCACGACCCGCTCAAAACGCTCAAAATACAGCATTATGTTGCTGCGATTCCGGAATTTTCTAGCATCATCTCAAGGCTTAAAGACATGGAGAAAATTCTGGAATATAGATTAAATAATCAAGATTCTAGGCCCTTCCAAATCAGCCATTAATCATGGATTAACCTAGATTATTCCTTATAAATATCTTGGATATTTTTGTATATTTTATACTTAAGAAGGATCTAGAAATAATGATCTAGATTAGGACCTTGATTAGTATAAATAGGTGTTCTTGGTGCATTTGTAAGGCACCTCCAACACTTGTATAGCATTCACCTTGTAAGCTCTTTGTACTTTCCCTTGTTATCAAGTGTTCTTTGATTACGATATTGCTTGTTCGCATCTTATCGCTTCCGAATCACTACATAATTGGGTCAAAGGCCGGTTACTATGAGCCTCACGTGAGTCAAAGAAGTAACTATGTGACAAGTGGTATCAGAGCATGTCGATTCGTTGGGATGGCGACTGATCCGAGCAAGATTAAGGCAACTGTGGAGAATGTTGCACTCGAGGAAGAGAAGCATGGTCGGGTTGGGGATCGACATGGACCTGGAAAGAAAGGCAGGAGCGCTTCCAAGGATGGGGCCTTGGAAAAACGCTTTGGTGACATAGAGAAGGCCATGACCGGGCTAGGCCTACAAGTCAATGACAGGCTCGAACAGTTGGATTCGATGGGAAACGATTTCTTGGGGCTAAGCAAAGACTTGAAAGCTGCCATCCAAGTTTTCCATAGTGAGATAACAGTGATGGTTAAAGAGGAGATCACCAAGCTACGTCGAGACATGGATGAGTTGTCACAGAAGCTGCGTCGAGACATGGATGAGATGTCTCAAGACTGCCACAAAAGTCTGATCGGGTTAGAGGCCAAGATGAATGAGTGCGGCAAGGCCTTAGTTAACTAAGTGGGAACGTTAACCCTTTCGCTCCACGCATCAAAGTCCCTAAACCAAGCCCATTTGATGGCAAACGTGAGGCGAGGGCTGTTGACGACTATCTTTGGGAGATGGAGCGATACTTCGAGGGGTCGGAATTGTGGACGACGCGGCAAAGATGACGACGGCTACAATGTACTTAAAGGATACCGTGACTTTATGGTGGCGACATAGGTTTGGCGACGTCGAACGAGGTACGTGTACGATCAAGACTTGGGTTGAATTCGTTCGAGATCTTAAGATGCAATTCTATCTGGTTAACGCTTTGCACGAAGCAAAGAGCCGGTTAAGAAAGCTCAAGCATGATGGGTTGATCCAAGAGTATGTGAAAGAGTTCACCACACTAACTCTTGCGATCCCTGACCTTTCGGATGAGGATTCCCTATTCTATTTCCTCGATGGGTTACAACCGTGGGTAAAGACTGAATTGGAGAATCGCAATGATAAAGACTTAGCTTCAGCCATTACCGCTGCTGAAAGCCTAGTCGACTTGATGGAAGATCGTCCACGTAAACCTATGATTGAAGGTAACAAGGAACATGGTAGGGGAGCCAAACGGGATCATCTCCGGAAGAAGGATGCACGTAACACCACGAACCAAGATGAAGGGTGTTTCGTCTGTGGGGTTCGAGGACATATAGTCAGGTTCTGTCTGAAGAAGGCTAACTTGCACGCAACGGTTGCCCAGAAAGATGGTTGGGATGATGAGCATGAGGCACGACTTGGGGCGGTGCGGTTCATCAACACCATGGGTAAGGAGTGGTGAATGGGCAAGCCACGAACCCGAAGGTAAAGCGTAAAGGACGCTCGAGGAGACCTAGGAAAGGGGCCAAGACCAAAGCGATTGGGGAATCACCGGGTGATAAGTGTGATGGATGCACGGGTAAGACCGACACGTCAGGTCCAGGAGTGGCAAAGGGCAAAGCCATAAACCCGAGGGCAAAGTTGATAGGACTTCACTATGTATGCATAAAGATAAATTGGGTGCCAATAAGAGCCTTAGTCGATACCGCGGCGAGCCATAACTTTGTCTCAAAAGAGGAAGCTACGAGACTTGGGCTCAAGACGAAAAAGGAGTTGGCATGGATCAAAGCCGCACACGGGGACGCTAAGCTGATCGATGGGATGGTTCAAGGCGTCAAGGCTGAGATCGGGGACTGGAAAGGGACACTGGACTTGTCGGTGGTGCCAATGGACGATTACAAGTTTGTACTCCGGATGGACTTCTTTTCTCAGGTACAAACCTTCCCCATTCCGTTTATGGACACTTTATGCATAATGGACGGTGGACAAAGTCGCATGATAAAAATGGAGCGCGACACGAGGCGTCAAGGCAAGACAGTGTCGGCCATGCGACTCATATTTAAATCCAACAAAGGGGAACCGAGGCAAGTTCAAAAATTTAAGCATGTCGTGACCAAGGAGGCTGCTACAAACACCATAGAAGTTACACGACGAGGACGTCGCAAATTTAGGTGGGGGAGAATGTCACGACCCGCTCAAAACGCTCAAAATTCAGCATTATGTTGTTGCGATTCCGGAATTTTCCAGCATCATCTCAAGGCTTCAATACATGGAGAAAATTCTGGAATATGGATTAAATAAACAAGATTCTAGGCCCTTCCAAATCAGCCATTAATCATTGATTAACCTAGATTATTCCTTGTAAATATCTTGGATATTTTTGTATATTTTATACTTAAGGAGGATCTAGAAAGAATGATCTAGATTAGGACCTTGATTAGTATAAATAGGTGTTCTAGGTGCATTTGTAAGGCACCTCCAACACTTGTATAGCATTCACCTTGTAAGCTCTTTGTACTTTGCCTTGTAATCAAGTGTTCTTTGATTACGATCTTGCTTGTTCGCATCTTATCGCTTCCGAATCACTACATAATTGGGTCAAAGGCTGATCTTAGTTGGTTACTAAGATCAGCACGTGAGTCAAAGAAGTAACTCCGTGACAGTAGGCTCTCTTCTGATTGGCAGTCCTCATTCTTTGGACAAGAAATATGAAACCATACCGTTTTCTTTCATTTGCAAGGTTTCAAATTCTCTACTTAGCCCTTGCAACTTATAACTCACATGACTTTCTAATCACCTTAAAATTATGTTTGTTTCGAATCACCTTAAAATTTTATTTTTTTCGGATCACCATAAAATTATGTTTGAAATATCGTCCATGCACTCCTTGTTGTTGAGGTTGCGGCAGTCCGAGAGAATACATTGCGTGTACAACTTTTTGGATGAAATATCGTCCATGCACTCCTTGTCAGCGTCTCTAGCAAATCCCACTATCATGAACTCCAATAGTTCTTATAAACGAGGTAGGGTCTTTATCCAAATGCTACAAACTTCGTAATCTTCACCTTTGAAGACTGTAATAAGTGGTTGTGTTGAACTTGATGCACTGCTGGCCATCGTTCTTGCTCACACGGTCTCACACACTCGGTATTATGGCTCAGCTCTGATACCACAATGTTAGAATATAAGGCTATTAACACACAAACACTCAGAGGCGTCTCTATAGTATAATCAACTAAGGTAACCGCTTTAGGCTTCCAAAATTTAAGGGCCTCAAAAAGTTAAAAAACTACTTTAATTATATTAATTTTGAACTGAAAATATATGTGATAATCTATCAATTTTATGTTTTTAGATAAATAAGAAAAAATAACAAAATTATTAAAGGTTTATTTGTGGGTTACTATAATAATATTCGACGTAAACATATCAAATTTTTTATCCAGCCGCAAATGAAACCGAATTAAAATAAAATAATAATATTTTCTAGAGATGAGGGTGGAGTTTTGTGATCGACAGCCAATATGCAAATTAAGTTCCTAAGTTGACCAATTTCATATTTGGTAAATCAGATTCTCTCAATCGTTCCTGCAATAATGAGTTGTGAATGACTGAGTGAAACCTGCGATCAACAGCCTTTAATCAGCCTATCTTCTGATCGGTTTTCAATTTGTGCCCATTCAAGCTTTAGTAAGGATTTTTTTTTAATTTCTATCCAACTTATGTATTTGTTAAATTCTCTACAATACCGATATAAATTCTCTATAATCTTCTTGTGTGGATTGATTAGACTGACAAATCCTTTCACGTGTATCTTCCACCAGATGTGGTCAACAATCTAACGGTCCTGCTTACTTTGAATCCTGCTGTTAATTCTGGTACGTTATTACCGTTCATATCCTAGTTGATTATTGTTTCTCCCATGTTTTAAACACATTGAACTATGCTATTCTTGTTTATCTCTGAATCAGTTATGATTATGTTGTTTGTGTAATCTCAAATTCATTTGAAGGGAATAAACAAAATTAGCAGGACAAGATACTTGTTTCCATCTCCAAGATCAATTAAGTTTTTGGATTTTTTACCTCGTTGGGTCGGGTCACCAAAATTTACTAAAGCCCACCAAATTCTAATAATAATTTGTTGATGTTCAGTTTCAACCTCTGGCGAAATTAGTTGTGGTTCTTGAATTTCTTCTAGATCCATAATGTTTTTTCAGTCGGCCCTATCGTAAGGAATTCTTTCTTTAAGAAGACACCTCTACGAGCTATGAAAACCCAATTTTCAGTTGACTAATAGAAATAGTAACCCCTTGTCTCTTTTGGGTAAACGACGAAAACAACCTTTTCGCCTCTAGGTTCTAATTTGTTAGAAGTGTCACGTTTGACATAAGCTTCACAACCCTAGACCTTTAGGTAGGATAAGTTTGGATTTCTCTCATACCATATCTCATATGGTGTTTTGTTCACCTTTTTGGTTGGAACCACGTTGACAATTCGAGTGGTAGTCTCAAGAACATAACCCTAAAAGGAGTGTGGCAAGTTAGTTTGACAATTCTAGGTTCTAATTTGTTAGAAGTGTCACGTTTGACATAAGCTTCACAACCCCAGACCTTTAGGTAGGATAAGTTTGGATTTCTCTCATACCATATCTCATATGGTGTTTTGTTCACCTTTTTGGTTGGAACCACGTTGACAATTCGAGTGGTAGTCTCAAGAACATAACCCTAAAAGGAGTGTGGCAAGTTAGTTCGACTCATCATTGATCGAACCATATCCAAAAGAGTTGGATTTCTCCTTTCCTAAACAATGTTATGTTGTGGTGTCCCCGGTGGAGTTCATTGTGAAACTATTCCACATTGTCTAAGATGTTCGTCGAATTTGTAACTCAGATATTCACTACCTCGATCTGATCAAATGGATTTTATCGTTTTACCGAGTTAATTTTGCACTTCATTCTGAAAAGTTTTGTAAACTTCAAAAGCTTCATGTTTATGTTTCATCAAGTAAACATAACCATATCTACAGTAAATATTATAAAGTAGCTTTCACCACTTCTAGCCATCATAAAGGTTTGCATACATCGGTATGTATCAGTCCTAACACGTATGTGGCTCTTTCACCAATACCATAGGAAAGTGCATTTGTCATCTTGTCACTCAAACATGATTCACATACCTTGAAGGTCTCCGAACCGGTGGATTATAAAATTCCATCATTTTAAAGTTTCGATAAGCGTTTATTGCTTATGTGCCCAAGTCGACAATGCCACAAATATGTCTCATTGAAGTCTGACTTCGGTTTCTTGGTGTTGATCGCGTACATAGAACTTACATTGCATGAACTACTTACATCAATCTCATATATTCCATTATGAGATTTGGCCTCAAAATAAAACACACTATTCATTTAAGTCAAAATGTTATCACCATTGAAAACATAATTGAAACCTTGTTCACGCAAACGAGAAACTGAATGATATTCCTAATCAGACTAGGTACATAGTAGACATTATTTAAAACCAAATAAAGACCACTCTGGAGAAGAATCCTATACTCTCTGATTGCCTTGACTGCAACATTGGCTCCATTTCCACCATGGAGTTCCAAGTCGCCTGCATTCATTTCTCTAACCTTCCTTAGTCCCTGCAAGTTTTTGCAATTGTGAGAACCACATCCGACGTCAAACATCCACGACTTACGAGAACATGGATATAGTTCTATAAAAAATACACTTTGAAGTGCCAGCCTCCGAGGCTTTGTTCTTCTTTAACTCAGCATGATACTTAGGGCAATTCCTCATCCAATGCCCGATTTCATCACAATGAAAACACATGGCATCTTTTTCAGGCCTAGTGGAATGTTTTCTAGGAGCAAACGATTTTCCCTTGACATCAGCCTACCCTTGACTCTCTTGCTCTTAGTCTTGGTTTTAGGTTTCCCGACTCTTCCTTCTTTGATCATCAGCACTTGAGTGCTCGTAGGAGGTATGTTCATCTTAGCAGTCTTAAGCTTAAGGGAAAACCATTTCTAGTTAAAGATTGTAATTAACCGATCATATGCTTTAGGCAATAAGTTAAAGATCCTATCCGCAACTAACTCATTGCTTAAGGGAAAACCATTTTCCAGATGATCAATTTAACTCTTCATTTTCAACACATAGGTACTTATAGAAGAACCTTCCTGCATATGACATCCAATGAGTGATATCATCATCTCAAAACGCTCATGACGAGCTTGTTGTTGGAACATTTCCTTCAGCTGCTCAATCATGTCATATGATGTAAGATCTTCCTTATCTATCTGAAGTTTTGAGACCATGGTTGCCAACATGAGGCATGACACTTCAAAAGATTAATCACCATGTTTCTCCCACGACCTCCTAACAGCCTGTGATGCGTTTGCAGCAGGTGGATCATGGATCGGATTCTGAAGAACATAAAGTTTCTTATCTGTTTTGAGAACAACTGCTAATCAATAAATTTAGAGTCGTTGAGTTTCTCTTTGTCATAATGAACCTAAGAGAGTAGTTGGAGTGAAAGGGATGTTTGTAGTTGAGGACATCTACAAAACAAGTGATTTGATATAGTATTTCCGATGTTTGAAAACCTTAATTAAATAAAAACTCTTTTAATAAAACATTATCTTAACTTGAGGATTGAGATCCATGTTTCACCGTATTTTATGAATGGTAGGCACTCTCATAAAACATGGTTATATAAGTAGGTAACGCTTACCAATTGTATATCATGCATTTCTCAGACTTTATAGGGTCGGTTACATTTCACCCCATCTATAACCACTCTTCCATAGTAATTGGATGAAGCACTTCCTTACAAGGTTGAGCAGTAGGTTGTCTAAATTAGTAACATGTGGCTATCAGCCCAAAACTCTCAGGAAGCGCGATACCACCTTGTTCCGACATCTGTAGGCCCAAGTGTAAGACCGGGGCTCATACACTCAGGGGGTCGGATATATCGGTTCAAGTGTTCCAAAATAGGATGGCATAGAAATATATCGATTACTTAAGAGATTTATTTAGTGTTTTACCAGTTATGGGTCAAAAACACTCTGTGTAGCATATTGCATGCTAGTTTGTTACACGAGTTTATAAAATTCTCAATTAGATATATGGTTCGTGATATAGATAAACTATTTTATCTCACGTATGCTTCATTTTAATATCATATATTAATAAGTATTTCATTCAATCGCTAGCCATTTATTCTATTAATAAACTCGTTATTAGTAATATTCGAGTCTTGAATAATTAATCTCTATTAGTTATTATTTCAAAACCCCGGTTTTACTTCTAAAACAACCAATTTATTTTAAAAACCTTTCACGAGATTACTAAAATCTATATTTTAAAATCTCGTCGTTTCGATTGTGTTATCATGTTTTAAACTCTTTTAAAACAGTTTGATCGTTTTATTGTTTTCGTAAAACATTTACCCTAAATGTCAAAACAACCACATATGTAAATCAGGCATTTTGGGCGTTTGGTTTTGCTAGAGCCAATAGAAAGGCCAAACGGGTCAAATAAGACAACATTAACAAGACACAACTCTTGGTTCTTGTAAAGCTCTCACTTGCTTCAAGATCTCTATCTCTGTCTCCGGGTCTTCTTGGTTTCTTGGTCTTCAATTCCAATCTTATTTTATCTTGATTTGGTTACAATTACAATTTACAACCAATTGAGATAAAGACTAATCTATTACGAGAGGGCTTCCAAAATAGCTAGAAATTACAAGATAACTGAAAAAACCAAAAACACAAATAATCAACACAACCACAAGTCAAAGGCTTGATTCACAAAGATAACAGAATATTTAACTGAAAGAAAAGGATACAATCTTTTTGTCAAACAAAAGTTTTGATAAATAAATCCTGATTGCAATTATAAACTATTGCTCTATTAGTTTGCAAAAGTGGCATCGATACCACCGTTGGGATTCGTACAATGGTTTCAAAACAATTTTGTAGTAAACGCAACAGAAAATCATTTGTACGAACAAATATTGGTCAAACCTTAGACTGCCCACCAGGAGAACAGACGCAAACATAAAAGAACAAAACAACCTAGATTTAGGGTTATACCTTCCAAGATGTAGAAAGCAAAACCAAACAGTAGCATGACGAAACGACGAACCCATTAGCTATTCAGGTAACACAAAACCCCGAACAACTGAACTCCTTTGGTTTCCTTCAAAACCGGACCAAGAGACAAACCCTGTTAACCGGTTTGTGAATCATGATCGACGGCAACCGTGGCGCAAGCGGCGACGGCCCGACGAGGCCAACGACGGTGGTGGCGTAGAGGCCGACAACGCCGGCTGCGTAAGGGAAGGGGGTGGCAACGGTGAGGAGAGGAGATTAGGGTTTTGGTTTTCCTTTTTATGTTATATCTTTTTTCCAACCTTAGCTCCCCATTTATACTAAATAGTCAAACCCAATTTCTAGTTATCAAAAACACTTTGATAATTATTAATCCTCATTAAATTAGTTCTCTATTACCAACACTTGATAATTAATTAATTTAATTTTAATTCTTTGCAATCTAATTGCAAATAATTAAATATCTACATTTATTTCTCTCCTTTTCAGCAATTGTGTTTAGATTATTTAACTCCTAAAATAATCTTGGCATTTGTTACTCATGGTGTAACCCTTTGTATCATATTTTATTAGCAGTATTGTTTGATGTCGTTACTTGGGCATACTGTTTCCATCAACACTTGGAATCCTTTTGATGTTTCTTAATAGCTTGCTTGGTCGAAATGGTTTTACCTTTAGCGATTGCTTTCACCTTCTTGCCTCTTACCCTAACCTTTGGCTTCTTAATTCTCCATTCTTTGATCATCAACAGTTGAGAACCCTTGCTTGGTATATTCAACTCAGCATTCTTAAGCATCATATGCAACTCTAAGATGGATTTTTTTTCAACCGTTTATATTACACTTCATGATGGTCATATGACTTGGGAAGGAGTTGAGTATGAAGTCCATAACCAACTCCTTGTTTAAGTGAAAACCAAGTTTCTCAATCTCATCAACATAACTCTTCATTTTTAGGGTGTGAGAGCTTACCTGATTATCGTCCTGCATACGACATGAGATGAGTGCTCTCATAGTTTTAAAGCGCTCATGTCGAACCTGTTGTTGGAACATTTTCTTTAACTGTATGCTCATGTCATTAGTGGATAGGTCCTCCAAATATCTTTGGCGTAACAGTTTCATGGATGCTAGCATAAGGAACGACACTTTAGATGAGTCATGTACATGCTTGTTCCAATCGGTTTTGGTATCCCTAGAAGCACTGGGAATTGGTTCATTAAGTATGGGAGACTCTACTACATAAGCTTCTTGTCTGCTTTAAGAACAATTCTCAAGTTGTGGAACTAAACTAAGAAGTTTGTGCGATTAAGTTTCACTTTGTCCAGGATGGACTGAAAATAGTTGTTGGAGTTTGCACGAGTAGCATTTGAAGACATCTACAAGCTTGTAAAAAGCTTAGTATTTTCGATATTTAAATGAAAATTTAATAATTAATTACTGGAATCCATATTTCACCATATCCCATGCATGGTTGGGATGATGTACATGATATAAGGTTATTTAGGTGAGTAACGTAACATCCACTATATAACTTTCAGGCTTCATGGGATCATTTAGACTATGGCTTGTCTAGGTTGGCATGTTTAATCTCATATGTGCCTATTCTCCTCCGTGATTGGCTGATGCACTTCTCAAAAATTCAATAGATAGGTCATACTGTTCCAATACGTGTTAACTGCCCCAAGCCTCTGGGGATTCGCTATCCACTTTGTCCAGACACTCGTCATCCCAATTATATATCTGAGGCTTAAATACTAGCGATTCGAGTATATTGTTTCAAGTGTCTTTAAAGAGGGCAGCATATAACAATATGTTTTCTCAAAAAGGTTTCGATGTAGAGCATGCGTAATGTAAAATCAAATTTTACCCGGTTCTCATTTATTCAATCCAATTTTTTTTTATGATCAATTTTAATATCCGATTTTACATGGTTCTTGTTTATATTAAATACGGACCATTTTAATCTAATAATAAAAACCTTCTATTAATTAATGAGTTTGAATAAATATTTGAAATCACGATTTTTATTATTTATCTCAAAAACATATTTTTATTTATATAATAACTCTTTATTTTATTAAACCTTTCTCAAGTAACTAAAAAGCCGGTAAACACCAAACGAGGTCACAAGACATAAAATAGTAATATTTTATCTTGAATGCTCACACTTGCTTTGACATCCCTCTTTTCGACCTTCGAATCACCATGTTTGTCGGTTTTGATCCCCGTCTCATTTCTTCGGGTTCTTGTCTTGTCTTGTTTCGGTTACAAAGTTATAATAAAAATTACAACTAATTTATTATATTTGTATGGTTTCTAAAAAAAGCTTCAAAGCATTACATACACTTTCTAAAAATATACAAAGAAACCAATAGATCAAGCAAAAAAACAAACACAACACATGTGTCTAGGCTCGATTCACAAGCACAACACAACCATGAAAACGATTTAAAGTAGTACTTGAGTATGTTCTTTACCGCAATCCAATGGGCATCGTCTAGATTCTACTGATATCTGCTCGTCATGCTCAAAGCAAACGAGATGCCAGGTTTAGTGCATAACATGGCGTACATTATAGATCCTATTGTAGAAGCATATGGAACTCTTTCTATTCTTCTTTTCTTATTTTTTTTTTTGTCTCCTGATGGTGCGATTTATTTAGGATCATTCAATGTGCCATAGGCAAGAATTCCCTCTTGGAATCTTGCATTGAGAAGTGTGGAAAGACCTTGTCAATATATGCACTCTAACTCAAACCTTTAAGCCGCTTTGACCTATCTCTATAGATCTTTATTCCCATAATATATGCGGCTTCACCAAGATCCTTCATTGTGAAACAATTTCTAAGCCAAGAGTCCACTTCTTGTAAGGTTGGAATATTGTTTTGAATAAGTAGTATGTCATCTACATATAGAATTAAGAACATGACTGTGCTCCCACTTGCATTCATGTAAACACACAGCTCATCTTCGTTCTTGATAAAACCAAACTCTTTGATTTTCTCATCAAAACGAAGATTCGAGCTTCGAGATGGCTGCTTCAATCCATAAATGGATTTCTTAAGCTTGCATACCTTATCAGGATTCTTTGGATCGATAAAACCATCTAGCAGAGCCATATAGAAATCTTCTTTAAGGTGTCCATTTAGGAAAGCCGTTTTTACATCCATCTGCCATATTTCGTAGTCATAATACTCATTTATGGCGATCATAATTCTGCTTGACTTAAGCATGGCCACTAGCGATAAAGTTTCCTCATAATGAATTCATTAAGTCAGAGTGAATCCTTTCACAACAAGCCTAACTTTGAAGTTGTTCACCTTTCCAACCATGCCAGTTCTCTTCTTAAAAACCCATTTTCTCCACATATCCTTACTGTTAAAAGGTAAATCAACTAAGTCTTGAACTTGGTTAACATATATGGATTGCATCTCTGTGCCCATGGATTCTAGTCATTTATCAAATTCTGAATCTGAAACTGCAGTCTTGTATTTAGTGGACTCAAATTGATCCACCAAAAAGACATCCTCATCTTGCATGAGAAATCCATATCTTTCATGCTCTTGATGAATCCTTTCTTGTTCAGGTTCGGGCTCTGTTTCAACAACCCCTTGTTGATTTGTAGTTTCAATCTCAGGCGAAGTTACTTATGGTTCTTAAAATTCTTCTAGATCCACAATGTTTTCAGTCGGCCCTCTCGTAAGGAATTCCTTCTTTAGGAAGACGCCTCTATGAGCTATGAAAACCCAATTTTCATTTGATTGATAGATCCCATTTTCTCTTTTAGGTAACAGACGAAAACTACCTTTTCGCCTGTAGGTTCTAGTTTGTTGGAAGTGTCACGTTTGACATAAGCTTCACAACCCCAGACCCTTTGGTAGGACAAGCTTGCATTTCTCCTATACTATATCTCATATGATGTTTTGTTCACCTTCTTGGTTTGGACCACGTTGACAATTCGAGCGGCAGTCTCAAGATGAAAACTCTAAAAGGAGGGTGGCAAGTTAGTTCGACTCATCATTAATCAAACGATATCCAATAGAGTTCGATTTCTCCTTTCCAAAACACTGTTATGTTGCGGTGTCCCTCGTGGAGTTAATTTTCAAACTATTCCCCGTTGTCGAAGATATTCGTCGAATTCGTAACTCAGATATTCACCTTCACCACCTCGATCTGATCGAATGGCTTTTTATCATTTTACCGGGTTGATTTTGCACTTCATTCAGAAAGGTTTTAAACGCTTCAAAAGATTCATGTTTATGTTTCATCAAGTAAACATAACCATATCTATTGTAATCATCAGTAAATGTTACAAAGTATCTTTTCCCACTTCTAGCCATCGTCCCGAAAGGTCCGCATACATTAGTATGTATCAGTCCTAACACGAGTGTGGATCTTTCACCACTTTATCTTGAATGCTCCCACTTGCTTTGACATCCCTCTTTTCGACCTTCAAATCACCATGTTTGTCGATTTTGATCACCGTCTCATTTCTTCGGGTTCTTGTCTTGTCTTGTCTTGTTTCGGTTACAAACTTAAAATAAAAATTACAACTTTCTAAAAAAGCCTCAAAGCATTACATATACTTTCTAAAAAAATACAAAGAAACCAACAGATCAAGCAAACAACAAACACAACACATGTATCTAGGCTCGATTCGCAAGCACAACACAATCATGAAAGCGATTTAATTTTGAACCAAGTGATGGTTACACAACCTTTCAGACATTATGCATCTTCACTGCACTAAATTTTGTTTCCAGAGAAACATACAACAAAAACAATCCAAGAATTTGGTTTTGTTTTCTTATTGAAGAACACCCTTTGTGGTTTCAGTTTTTTCAAGAAATAATAAACAGACAAAACACCTTGTTTATGTCCCCTTCAATCAAATAAGGTCCGCAAACGGCACCCAATCTCAGATCAAAATCACATGAACAGTCAATATACAAGCAATCACCAATAACCATTGGTGATGACCCACTTGATTCAGGATTTAAAACCACTGTGAAAAGAAGAACCCGCTGGTTCCTTCAAACTTGCGATCGAACAGAAAAAAAAACAAGGATTCGTCCTTGTTGTTTGAAATTGAAAGAGTCCACCACTCACCCGTGAACGGAGATTGAACACCTTAACAGCACCAATAATATTCTTTCTTGTTTTTGTTAACCAGTGGCATTACGATCCCCAAACCTTCTCCAATTTGTGGTTTTGAGAACTAACAAGAAAAAAACGGAACAACCCTGTGTTCCGGTTTTGCGATTGAACAGAAAAAGAAAAAACTTACTTGTATCTTCGCTTTCTTGCCAACACCGGTTACACTGTTATGTTCAGTGATAGCAGAAACGGAGAAACGAACACTCCTTGATCGCTCTTCAGAAACGAACAACAAATTCCTTGAAATCATTGAGCCCTAGGCTATGATACCACTGTAGAACATAGGTTCTGACATCCATAGGATCGATTGAACAAGGAATTTCTAGAAACTTGTTTTAATAAACTTGATTTCTGATTAGGGTTCGTCTCTCACTTCAATGTTTACAGACCCGTATACATATTTTTTTTTTAAAGGCAAACATTGAATGTTATGACGTCGCACCCCCGTCATATGAGAGAGCCTCGTCCAACTCCGGCTAATATGTTGTCTTAACCGGGCCCACTTGGTGTCAGAGTTGGAGAGCTTTCAAGAAAAAACTCCACCCAATACGGCCCCTTCCGGGCTTCTGATGAGCCGACACACCCTTTTACAAGTTATACTAAACTACATTTTGACCCCTAGACTCCTAGATAATACAATTTTGACACCAAACTAACAATACACAAATTACATAATTGACCCACTAACTTTTGTATCAAACTTGAAGGCTAACAAAAGGTGCATTACGTCTTGAAGTTGGACAAATGTGGATACTTTGAACGATTTGATGAATACGAATATCAAAATGAATATTTATCATGTTTCCCATAATATAGATATTTATGACTTGAACGCATAATGACTGGGAAAGGTGTTACACCGGCTATTGGCATTGACCTTGGAACAAAACATTCTTGTGTTGGTGTTTGGTATCAAGACAAAGTTGAGATCATAACAAACAACACAGGCAATAGTATTACGCCATCTTTTGTTGCTTTTACTCCCACAGGATGTCTAATTGGTGAAGGTGCCATAATGTTAAGAAACCCCTCCAACACCATCTATGGTATGTATTCTTTTCCTTTACTCCTTTTTTTTCTTACCCCAGTACATCCTTAAGCCAATGGACAAGCAGAATCAAGCAACAAGATCATCGTTAACAACCTCAATAAGAGATTAGGAGCAAAGAAAGGAAGATGGGCTGAAGAGCTACCGTTTGTACTTTGGGCAGATAGGACAACCACGAAGAATGCGACGTGACAAACTCCATTTTCCTTGGTATTTGGAACAGAAGCCATGATCCCGACAGAAATGGTTATCCCTACTGCAAGAACCAACTTTCAATCTTCAGAGACCAACAACGAAGCTCTTGCTCAGGATCTCGACACTGTGGATGAGCTCAGGGATCTTGCCAAAATTCACATTGCAGCTTATCAGCAGAGAATAGCAAAGTCATACAACAAAAACATAAGGGTTAGAAGATTCCAAGCAGGTGTTCTCGTATTAAGAAAGGCATTTTAAATACTACCAATCCCAATGATGGAAAGCTTGCACCAAAGTGGGAAGGCCCATACTTGATCGAATCAGAAGCAGGCAAGGGTGCTTATTGGTTGGCTACTATGGAAGGAGACATCCTGCCAAGATCCTGGAACGCTATCCATCTCAAAACCTACTTTATGTAAGTTAGAACTTAAATTCTAACTAAAACCGGTATGTCTTCTGTCCCTGGCTATTTTTATACTTATTACCCTTGATCAAAGTACTGACTTGAGCGTCGGAGGGGTGTTAGCCAGGCTAACATCCACCTTCACCAAGATTTCCTGTTTTGTAGGAAATATCTCCAGGGATCCCGACAGAAGAAAGAGATTGGCCAAATCTCCTAAGTTTGGGTATCTTGAATACCTCAAAGGTTTAAACGGCTTTCGCCTTTCTAAGTAGATTGGGTTTCTACACCCCGCCAGGAGCATACGATATCCAATTATAGTTTAAGGTGGTGCGACCATTCCATGTAACAGTGGCTGAAAATTTCATCACTGTTGGCTATATATTGGGTGCTACGAATATAACAGACGTGTTATTTCTCAAGTTTCTCCCGAACATTTAACACTTACGTGTTAAAGCTAAGGTTTTTAGCATTTTCATGTTAACTTAGATATGGCTTAGCCCACGTTATTGGCTTAGCCCACGTTATTGGCTTAGCCCACGTTTCTGGCTTGGCCACGATTTCAAATATGTAATACTTGTGTTTTAACTCAAAGAATTAGCATCAATATGTTGACTCGGGATCCTTGAACAAGTTAAAAACTAGGGAGGATCCCCAAGTGTACTTACTAAGCCTACGACGTATTCAACGACTGAACACTGGGGACAACTAATAGTTGTTATACTCTAAACTTCGTGCTGATTAGGTATGTGTATATATCCGACTTCGTACTCCACAAAGGTATGTGTTACTAACTTCTCAATTACAAGAAGATTTGAAAGCAGGATGGCTAAGTCATGATACGTTTGGTACTCTTATTTATTAAAACTAAATTGTGTTTTCCTAAGTCTAAATTTGATAAAAACCTGAGAATTTATTATTAAAGATCCGGTATCCTGAAAATATGTTCTTAGGATCCTAATTTTAAAAAATATATCAAGGCAAACATGCAACAATATTGGCAGATAGTCATCATCCATCTACTAATATTTAAAGTGTAAGAAAAGAAAGTGATCCGGGCTTCATCCAAAACCTGGACCCATCCACCCAGAATCACAAGCTGTCAAATTGGCTATCCCATGCAGGGATCCCCAAACACAAAAGAAAAGTTGTTTTTAACATGTGCCAACAGGAATAATCAAGCAGAAAAACAACGGATACCAGGGCTCAGGCCTAGGCATCATTACCCTCATTTGCCTGGTTAGCTTGCTTTTCACCATCACCAGCTCTAGCATCCTCAGCAACCTTGCTAGTCTCCACTGCTTCACCTCCAAGCTTAGCCAAAGAAGAACGCCATCCCTGAAGATCCCAGGCTACAGGATCAAAACCTTCAGTAGCAGCTTGCTCAGCCATCTGGATCCTGGATTGAAGAATAGCCATGGTCGCAGACCTCTTGGCATTATCCACAGTCTCCTGCAACTTCTGCTTGGACTGAGCCAGATCCTCCTGTATTTTTTCCTTCAAAGTTTGAATCTCTTTCACCAAGTACTTGGACTTGTTGATAGCAACTTAGGTCCTCAACCTTCTCCAAAGCTTCTTCAGCGTTCTTCTCTGCCATAGCCAAGTTGGCATTCAGCTTCTCAAGACCCTATAAGATTCGATTACATGAGTAATTTAGGGATCCTGACATTAACTTAGGGATACCAAAAAATTACTTACCAGGTTCATCAAGCCCCATACAAAAGGCTATCAAGATCAGACAAAGCAAACTGGGAACTCGACTTGGGGATTCCTACACGAACATAAAGCAATTCAGAATCATAACATTTGGTAACACAAATACTAATTGTTCTGTACCTGAAGACATCCCAGATTCGGAATGCTGGGTTTCGAAGGTCGCTTCACTAACAGTGAACTCAGAACGGAAGGATCTCTCCCCTACAGATATTTCTAACAAGGCTTCAATTCTCTTTTCTGTGTCACTTCTTGCAGGAACTAGTTCAGCGAATTTTGGAGCTACACAAGGATAAAACAAAGATCATTAGCAACAGGTGAATGTAGTATAAATTGCAGGGATCCTAGCTATTTCCTACCCTTTTTAACCCATTCAAGCGGCAAATGTTTCCCACCGGGGATTGAATCTCTCCTTACAAAGAAGAACTTCCCTTTCCAGTCAGAATCGTTTTGAGTGGCTTTCGGGATCAAATGAGTTTGCCCTGACTTGAGCTGAAGAACGAATCGAGAAGAACCATGGGTTCTCAAATTATAGACAGATGCTAGCTCAGGGACGCCAATGGTCAAAGAATGAGAACGATTCAACTTTTCCAGAGTTGCTAAAATCCTCCAAACCATCGGCATGATTTGGGAATAGCAAAGACAAGTAAGTTTGAAAAACTCGGTGATGAGTGGAGGAAAAGGATATGACAGACCTAGAGTAAAAGGATAGCTATGGAAGCAAAACCATGTTTTAGAAATCAAATCCGCTTTTGTTCTGGAATCGAAAGGCCTAAAAACGATTTTTTTAAGGAAAAATATTGTTTGATTTCAAGAGTTTGATCTCCGAATCAGTGAAAGAACAGAGTTCAAGATCAGAGTGATCAAGGATCCCCTGATCAATGAAGTCATCTATTGTTTCGACGAAGATGGAGGAAGCCGACCTGGTCATTTTCTTACCCATGATTGTGAAAGATTAGAAAGACAGAAGAAATCAGAAACAAAGATTTTTACCTGCCTTGGTCTTGAAGAAGATAAGAATGGAGAAGAAGGGGTAATAATGATTTTATCCTGCAAAGAAACAACGGTTAAATCGCCTTGGAAATCGGGAACGGTCATATCGGAACCCTATCATCATTTACTATTTGAATTTTAAAATCTCACAATTGTAACTTCCTTGGACAGCTGTCAAATTTTGGGGACAATTGTTAGGGGTCATTTTGCAGCTAAGGATCCTGGATCTTCAACGTACTTCAGTATCCTGACAGGTTTCGGTATCCTCAATTTATATATTACCTAACCGTTGTATCTTCCTTCTATCTTGACTTATTCGCAGGTAAAACGTGTGTGGTCAAGTTCATCCCTGAAGAATCGCTCTTAAAGTTAAGGAGAACGTGTTGAAGATGCGTAGATTGGCCTCCAACGGTCATATTTGAAGACTAAGTCGATTCCGGGATTCTCTGATAGTTAGTTAGCATAATCTCTCTATATAATCAGCAGCTTGGTCGATTAGAAAACATACAACAACGCACTTAGCAATAGAATACACTCGCAATCAGTCTTGTAACACTTAGATATCGATCATTTGCTGCTCAACACTTAATTCTTTATCATTTATTGAAGAAACGAGGCAGGTATCGATTGTCACCTCCCGAGGTTTTATGCCGGAGATCCTGAACGATCAAGGGCTTTCCTCGTAAACAATTGTGTCACTCTTTACGTTTTTACATTGTTTTACATTGATTTTAAAAGCACACTACATCACAAACTAAGTTTAGTTACAAAATTAGTCTTGTTAATTTTTACCCAAAACAGTTGCCATAAGAGTAACAGTGCTAGTACCTTTGTGGCCTATCAATGGTTTATTGGTTGTACAATTAGGACAGGGTTGACGACGGTCACTCAGGGTTAACGTGACCCGGGAATGGAATCACTTTGGGGCTTGCTGGTTCTAAGAGTGATAAATGAATGGACAGAATGAATATTGTATTGACGTTCTTCATGTAGTTAAGCCTTAGGGGCAGTGCAATACGAATAGAACGAAATAATTATTGTACTATTGGTCTTCGTGCAGTTAAGCCTTAGGGGCAGTGCAATATGAAATGACGGAATGGACGGTAAAACAGATTTAGATATTTTATTGTATGACTTGAATGGAATGGTAAATGGTTTTTATGAACGAATGTATGAAGGGAAAATAAATGTTAAGCCCCGTGTTAATCATGAATGATAAAACCCTAATGAATGAACGAACGGTAAACCATTTTCTTATAATTGAATGAAAACTTAAACTCACCAGTGTTAGCTAACTTTTAGTATGCTTGTCAGGTTAAGGTTAGATGACGAATGATGGATGCTGCTTGGCTACTCGAGGAGTTACCTGGCGTTATGAGACTGGCATCCCATATGAATGATTTGAATGACTGATGTTTAAGACAATGTTTTAATTTACTTCTATTTTAAAACAATGTCTGCTTAATGTTATTTAAAGTTTAAGAAGTGATTGTGAATGAGTAAATCCAACATGTGAGGCCTATCGGGTTTGGAGCCTTACATAAGATCAATTGACCATCTTAAGTGGATTGGAAGATGGTCTCTGTTCATTTATTTTGATAGGTTTTCTATCAAGAAGAAGGTGGGTTTGGGGGATTGTACAATTTTTTGGCGAGACATTTGGTTGGGAGGTGAGCCTTTATTGAATAGATTTCCTAGACTTTTTCGGTTAGAAATGCAAAAGGATTGTCTCACTTCAGATAGGAAAGGAAATTTTGAGTGGAGTTCGAAATGGCGTAGACAGTTGAGGGGAGGGGCGGAAGAATCCCAATATGTTGATCTTATGAATGAGTTATTGGAGTTTTCGTGGTCCAATGAGAAAGATAAATGGATTTGGGATCTTGGGATAGAGGAAGTTTTTCAGGTGAATCAAGTGAGAAAAAATATAGACTTTTGTTTTCTTCCAAATATGTATAGATTGACAAGATGGAATAGGTGCGTTCCGAAAAATGTTAATATTATGGTTTGGCGATTGCTTATGGATCGTCTCCCTACGAGAGCCAATTTATGCGACGAAGGTTTAGATATTCCTAACATCATGTCCGCTTTTTGTTAGTCTCATATAGAATCCCTGAACCATGTGTTCAGAAATTTTTATGTGGCCACGACGATGTGGAGGAAGATAGCTATTTAGCTTGAGTTAATTTTTCCTTCGTCTGTTATTCCTTCGCTCATGTGCTCTTGCTTGCAACAAAGGTTTAGATATTCCTAATATCAAGTGTGTTACCTAACTGTCTCAATCAGACCCCTGGCACTAACTCCGTTAGTTTTTTCCGTTAAAGGTAGACGCATTTTAGACTTTTCACATATAATGACTAATTATGTAATATACTCAAATTATTAAAAGGACTAGGTGTCTAATTTACTCAAACTTGTCATCCCCACCCCACCTATCCCCTCCCCCTCCCCTTGTCGCCACCACCTACAACCACAGCCACATGCAAAATCATCACCCTTAATCAAAGCCTTGCTTTTTACGTCAAAATCATCACCTTTAACCTCAATTTTTCAAACCTGCAAATAAGTTTTCCAAATTGCAACAATCAAACTATTAATCAAAATTGTTAGAACAAGAACCATCAATTAAACCCATCAACTATCAGAGTTTCTAATATCTCCCAAATCTCAAAAGCAAAACAAGCTTCTAACACCAAACCTAAAACAGCACCACCAATTAAAAACCCTATATATTGTATAAACGACTTGGTATAACCCTCGTCCTTAGGTTCTAGCCCGATTAGAATTCCGACATCTTGTTCTTCTCCAAATACGAATTCAATAAGCAAACGAATCCATCCTTACTTGACGAATTAGGGAAATGCAACTAGATGGACTCAAGATCTCCGGTGAGGATGATGTTCGGGAGGCCAATGGCACCAAATCGCGGGACCATGAAGTAGGTGATGTTGCAGGTTCCTGAATCAGACAAGATCGCCACCAGATTTGTCGATATGGATAGATAGCGAGAAGGTTGAAGATGGGTGGATTTGTCAACAACCCTAGCCCGTTCCAGCCGCTCCCACCGTCGGTGGCCGACGACGACTACGGGTGGTGGTGCGGGACAGTGATGAGCGACGAAGGAGGAGCCACAGGTGGGTTTGGATTTTGAGGTTGAACCACAGGTGGTGGTGGTAGCCAGAGGGGGTGGTGCGGTGGTACCGGTGCCGTGTCGTGGTGGTAAATGAGTGGCTGCCTACTTGGATACATCATTTGTGTAGTGGCTGGTGGTGGCAGGGGGAGGGGGAAGGGATTTGAAGCAGGGGTTTTGTTTTGTGTAGACAAAAGCTTTGTTTTTTTATTTGTGTAATTTACACAAATAGTCCCTCTATTAATTTAAGAAAAAGACATAATTAATCCTTATCATGTAAAAATACTAAAATACCCATTATCTTTAAGAGAAAAAACTAACGGAGTTAGTTTCAGGGGTCTGATTGAGACAATTAAGTAACCATAATGAGCAAAAAAATCAAATTGAAACTAATGGACCAAACTCAACTTGTTTCCTTTGAAAACACTCCATTTTATAAGATCTAACTCATTGTCTTTGTATTATCATTCACTCCCTAGCGCGCTCTTAGAGGACTCACGACCTCCACATCGTTCCTCAAACAATTATAGAGTGTTGGTATTATGCTACTCATATGTACACTTAAACCCACACTACACTCACTTTTAAAGCATAAAACACCACATAAGCGTATACCGGCTGATTTCAAATGAAAAATAGAAAACAAACCTTTTAAAAGTAATATGATGTGGGAAAACAAGCATAAGAACCATAGAACTCGGTTTTGGTCAAATAATTATATATATGCACAATTTAAGCATAGAAATGGGCTTTACTTCACTACAATAAGCTAATAACTACAATGAACCAAAAACCCTATTTTATTAAGAACTTAGTATACTCCAGTATGTATAAGGTATAAATTGGAAAATCGTATAAAAATTTGTAAGTTATATTAAAACCATGACCGATACTTTAAAAACATCATTATGTGCGTTAAAAACCTAAAAACCGGCACAGGCTCTATTTTTGTCGAATCGAAATATTCCATAAGTTATATTTATTTTCACTAAAACTTTATTAAAAATGTTTTAAGTAAGTACGTTAATATGAAATACAAAGCGGTTGGGGTCATAAAGAAAGCTTCAAACAATAAAAATGGCTTAATTGAGGACCAATTTGCAACCCAATTGGATAAAGTGCCCAAACCTCACTAATCAAATTTGCTTTGAACAATAATACAACATATGTATTATAAATAAATGATAAGTTGTTTCTCAAATATAAATACATGTATTTTATCCAAAAACCTAGATAACTATCATGGTTCATGAGGATCATGAATACGAGTATTCAATCTTCTAAGCCATATGGAATGTAGAATCATATGAAAAACATCATATCTCTTGGGAGGAAAATTCACCACAAAATGCTTTCGAACTTGAACACCATTTCTTTGCAATCTAATGTACTTCCTTTGAGAAATTTCCATTAGAATGGATTTCAAATTAGGAATGTTTTCAAGTCCAATGTCGATTGAAAACTTACGCCAATTCAATACGTCGTTGAATGGCTTTGCGTAATGATCCTTTATGAGGACGGGTACGCAACCCATGTAGAGTGCTTCCACCATTCTCGGGCTCGCCACTTCCCACCCGCTTGCACAAATGCAATACTTACTCTTTCTTACCTGTGAACATTTTTCAGACAACAAAAACAATAGTTTCAAGTAAATGTGGAAATAAGTATTGGTTGGGTAAAGAAGTCAAAACTGGTTTGGTCGAAACGAGTAAGTTTCTATATATGTTAAAACGTGGTCAGGTTGGATTGATCTCAAACACCTCATTCTTCAAAATAAATAAAATAACACATTTTTTTAAAAATAATAGTGTGTTAAATTCGATTATATGAAAAACTAATTTTTTAGATAAAACGTGTATTTACTATTTTAACTCTTTTGACTTGTTTCTTTTTTTATCTAAAATATTTATTTTTTTAACTGCAATTTTTACATTTAAATACCATCTAAAGATTTGAACCCACATCACTTTTATGGGGGGCAAGCACCATACTACTAGACCACTAGGTTAACTTGATTAAGCTCGCACCTTACCTCTAGCTTCATGACTCATGTGTTGAAGACTTATGTTATATGGTTTATGACTTCCATAGTAAAACTTACCTCGTCATAATAATTCTCGTCCTTTGAGAGGTATTGTTGGATTTTAACACCATCTTTAGTCTTGTTTTCCCAATGGTCCAAAAGTAATTGGCGAATGTAGCCATGAACACCACCGGAGAAGAAGACTAGGGTGGTTCGTTTGGATGGGGAAGGGCCGCCTAGCAACCCTTCTGTTGTACCATGAGGAAGATATATTTCAGGGATCGACACGTCTCTTGTAAGCTTGAATCCTTCTGAAGTGTTCGCGTTACAAAGAGCTCGAATGGAGTTCTTGTATAAGGTAGGAATAGCAGACGAGATTTCAGGCCCCTACAACACGTCAAAATCAGTTTAAGAAATATATTAGAAACCGCACACACTTGTTAAAGTCTTGGTTAATTACTAACATTAGTAGTTTCAGGTTTTTAATTTGGTTACATAGGAATGAATTGATTTGGTTATATTTCATCTCAAAGAGATCATATATGTCAAATCAAAATATGTCATACATGTTGAAAGTTACCAAAAGTATAGTTTTAATATCTACTGATTTATTGATACATAAATCGTGTTAGTCAACTTAAGGAGTTAAAAACGATTAGTAATCACAATTAGCATAGTAATTATTTATAAAAGAGGCAGTTGCATATATCCCCCTCTAAACTTACAAAATTGCATATTTCCTCAAATCATGCTTCAAGAGCATTATACATTATGCATTAAAAACTTGTGTTTTGGGAAAGTATGCAATTTTGCAAATTTAAAGGGGAGATATAGGCAATCCCCCCTTTATAAAAAATATAAAAATAATATACAAAAAAGTATTTACATGTTAAAACGACCTTTTTGTGTTATTTTGAGCTCTTACCATCTTGTCACCTCTATTTATACTGATATTTTCGCTACATTTAGTTTATACGAAAAGGCGTAGGTGTTTGAAAATACCCAATCATGACAAGCAAGCATGAAGTGATCAGCACCACGGCTTCGGTTCCAATATGGATGTTTCTCAGCTATGACATTGACATAGTCGATGAGAGTGTTCTTCATGTCACTCCAAAGTCGGGTTTCTCTCACAAAAACAAAGTGAACAATCGACACAATGCTAATCGGGAGGAAGAAAAGATGAGCTTTTTCGGGGTCTCTTGTACGAAACCGACTAATTTCCATGTCGTTTATGAAGATCCCTTCCATTCCAAGAATCCCATCACAAGGTGCATCGTGAAAAACCGGTGGGTCGCCTTCTTCATAGACATATATCTTCAATTCTTTCTCCATCACTAGGTAACTCCTATGCAAAATTAATTTACAAACCTTTTTTAGAATATTGTATACAAGCAGGGATCACTCCACCTAAAAACAAAATAAGCTGAAGCTTGAATTCTTATAATTTAGGGGCCTCAATTTTTAACGTTTAACTTTGTTTACTTTTTCTGATTTTGACAAAGGGAGTAAGGAATCCGTATTTTGAAAAGGTTTTTTCTTTTTTTTTTAACTAAAATGCACTCCAGCTCTATCATACCAAATCAAACCAATGCATCTAGTGCCATTGGGGTTGGTGAGCCAATGGTAGAGGCAAAGTCTCTAAAAACACCTGAGAGGTTTGGAGGTTATGGGTTCAAGTCTCACAGGATTAAAAGAAATTTGCCTTTCTAAAAAAACCAATGCACCTAGTCAAATCTTGTCTTTATTCAAAATTCAAATATAATTAATACTCAAATCTCGATTATTGTGTTTACATATTTAGCTCACCGATGAACATAGTCAAACTTTATCTTTATTCAAAACTAGTTTAGATCCGTGTATACACACGGGTAAAAAATATCAATAAATAAAAAATTTAAATCTTTATGTGTATATTTTACACGTGTAAAAATGTATCTTATACTAAGGATAGAAAACAAAACTCAAAATATGCAAAAACTAATATATAATTGGGTTTTGAAAATAAATTAAATACTATTTAATGTAATTTGTTTTTCATTTATTATTTGATTGAAAATAAAAGTTAAATAATTAGATTTTCAATGTTTCATAAATGATAATTTAAAATAAATATGTTTTATTAGTATAATTAATATTTTCTTTAAATATATATTGTTGTTAAAAATAGGAGGTGCATTTAATAAGAGAGAGAACCGGGAAAAAAATGATGAGAATGAATATGGAGACAACAAGTGGCATTAAAAAACCTTTATTTATTGGATAGTATAGATTCAAATGTAATTAATGTCAAATCTCTATTATTGTATATACATATTTAGCACCTTCTATTTAGCCTTGATTATTGATATACCTTGTAAAGAATTGGCTATATATTAAGCCTTTCATCTCTTTGAATAATAAGATTGATTTACTTCTTCCAAACACTCTAGATATGGTATCAGAGCACTTAATTGCTTAAACGAGTTTTTCCTTCGATTCAGTAATTCTTCCGGTCGCTGCAAGTCTCAAGAATGCACAGTAGTTCAAATCACAGCCAATAACCACCTCCGAATCAAACTCACCACTAGTAACTTTCCTGTTTGGAGAAAACAAATTCAATCTACTCTTATTGGACTGGATCTTGATCAATTCATCAGCAATTCACAGAAGCCTCCATTGAAGTTTCTTGACGACTCAAGAAAACAAAACCCTGAATACAGACTATGGTTCCGTTAAGATCAGGTTATTCTCAGTGCCATCCTTGGTAGTTGTCAGATTCCATTCAACCACTCATCTCCTCAGCACACACAGCTAAAGACGCATGGGAACGATTAGTCACCAGCTATGCCAACACGTCACGATCCAGGGTTATTTCGCTGAAGTCAAAGCTTGCCAAGAACCCAAAATGTACTCGGTATGTCGCCGATTTCCTACACGACATGAAGTCCATCGCTGATGAACTTTCTTTGGTTCAAAATCCAGTGGATGACGAGGATCTTCTCATTCACATATTGGGTCAGTTAGGAGATGAGTTCAGAACCATTGTGGCAGCCCTGAAGGTACGAATCACCCATCTCTTATCCGAGTTATTCGAGAAACTGGTGGACTTTGAAAGGCTGCTCAAAGAAAGTGCACCACCAGTCATGGCAACTATTAACTTCACGCAGAAACAAGGATGACCCAACAACCATCAACGTTGTTTTACAACCGGAGGTTCTTTTTCTAAAAAAATCGCAATCCAGGACCAAGCTAGAATGGTGGTAATCGTACGAATTGTAACTCTTTTTACTGTCACTTTTCCAATATTGTAGGACATGAAACAAAGGACTCAGAAAGCTCGCTCGGTTCCTCAAGGATAACAACATCACTGTTGGTACCCATAGCCCAACTGCACCATTTGCTAATGTCACAACTGCTTCTCCCACCTTCATGTTCGATACCGGAGCCTCACATCATATCACCAAAGACACATGCTCTCTCCACACACTCTCTGAGTATGGAGAACCGGATGAAATACTCCTAGGAGATTGTAAAACCCTCTCTATATCTCATATTGGTCGCCTTACTTTTCACACCTACACGCTTACTTTCGTTGGCCGATGTCTTGTGTGTTCCAAAATTAAGAAGCAATCTTATCTTTGTAGCTAAACTCTGTAAACTAACAATGTTTCTGTGGAATTTTTTCCTTCTCGTTTTTTGTCAAGGATCTTCATACGGGGCACGACTAATACGGGGGACCATCATCATGATTTCTACCATGCAACTCTTAAATCTTGGCAACAAGTCAACTCCACCTTAACTCTACCTCAACTGTTTCACCTCATGATTAGCATCATAAAGTTGGGCATCAGTCCATTCGTGTGTTCAAGGCCTTAGCTAAATGTTTAGGTCTTCATTTTAATTTTACCAACTTTCATTGTAACTCATGTTTCATCAATAAAAGTCACAAAGTTTCGTTTGGCATAAATTCATTTACTACCTCCAAACCATTGCAACTTATATACTCTCATGTTTGGGGGCCAGTTGACAAATCAGTTGATGGTTTTACCTATTACGTACTTTTTATGGACTATCATACCAAATATATATGGCTATATCCAATGAAGAGAAAGTCTGATGTCTCTACCATCTTTCCTCAATTCAAAATGCTTGTTGAAAAATATTTTCAAACACCATTGATATCATTGTTTACAGACAATGGTGGAGAATACATTGGACTTGCTTCATATCTCAAATCTCAAGAGATTTCTCACTTCACCAACCCCCCCCCCCAGCACACACCGGAACAAAAACGGTGTTGCCGAAAGACGTCTACCTCATATAGTGGAAACTGGTTTACCACTCCTCCACTATGCTAACATCCCACTATTGTTTTGGTCTCATGCATTCCAAATAGTCATTTACCTCATCAATCGTCTGCCTACCAACATTCTAAAATCCAAGAGTCCCTATTATATGCTCTATGACAAAAACCCGCACTTATTCCAAATTTAAACCCTTTGGTTGCATTTGCTATTCGTGGCTTCGCCCGTATGCAACCTCAAAACTCCAACGACGTTCTGGTCAATGCATTTTTCTTGGATACTCTCCTTCTAAATCCTCTTATAAGTGCTATGATTTTACGACACGTCGCCTTTTCCATTTTTGTCATGTGGAATTCATGTAATACACCTTCCCTTACAAACAAATAAAACACACAAACACTCCACTTCCCACTATTGAACAACTCCTGCCCTCACCTACCTCTTCCCATAACTCAAATGATGCCACACCCTCAATTGGCCCAACTCTAATCCCAACTTCAACCCAATTCCAATCCCGCATCTATTTGCCTTTGCCCACTACCACCACCACCACATCTTTGCCGACCCACACCCTGCCCTCCTTCCTTACAAACCCATCCACTTATTCCCATGCACCTACTGCCATCAATTCCCATGCACCTACTTCAACCAATACAATCGAATGTCCCACCCTTATCTCCCCGCCTCCTATCTCCACCTCTACTCCGCCCACCCTCATTACCCAATCCTCCCCCTCCTCTCTCGGCCACTCCCCATCCACCATATCCACACCTTATACTTCCTTATCTACTCACACACCAACTCTTCCACATCCACCACCCCATGCGTACAAACCCAAGCCCAAGTACTACAATTTCTCCTTCGTTAATCTCACCACCGCCCACCCTGTACCACCCTCTGTTGAACCCAATACACATGTTCAAGCATTAAAAGATCCACATTGGGTCAAGCTATGGACTCCCAGTCTAACGCCTTGCTAAAAAATGCAACGTGGGAACTTGTTCCTCCCTTGTCTCACAAACCTATTGGTTGTAAGTGGGTCTTTCGTATCAAACAAAGCCCTGACGGGTCCACTGCTAAATACAAGGCATGCCTCGTTGCCAAAGGCTTCCTTCAAGAGCATGGTAAGAACTACACTAAAAATTTTGTCCGGATACTAAACATGTTACTATTTGCACCATTCTCTCCATCGCCATGTCTAAAAACTGGCAACTGAGACAACTCGATGTCAATAATGTCTTTCTTCATGGCACTCTTCGCAAGGACGTTTACATGTCTCAACCACCGGGGTATGTTAACCCGGGTCTTCCAACTTATGTTTGCAAGTTACGCAAATCACTTTATGGGTTAAAACAAGCTCCTCGGGCTTGGTATATGGAACTTACCAAGTTCCTTCTTGACTTCGGTTTTATCAAGTCTCAATTTGATCCATCCTTATTCATATACAACATTGATGACTTGGTTTGCTACTTCCTAGTATATGTTTATGACATTGTTTTAACAGGTAACAATTCTATCTTTGTCCAAAAAGTTATTGATGCCTTAGCGTCTCGTTTCTCCATTAAGGACCTTGGCATGTTACATCATTTCCTTGGTATAGAGGTAATTCCCACTCATAAAGGTCTATTCTTATCGCAACATGCTCACATTTTAAACCTTCTTAATCGGTTCAAAATGGATGGTGCTAAACCGGTTACCACCCCACTCAGCTCATCTGAGACCTTCTCTCCGTCTGATGGGTCCCCACCTACTGACCCTACTCTTTATCGCCAACTAGTCGGTTCTCTACAATACCTGGCTTTTACTCGTCCCGATGTTTCTTTCGCTATGAACAAAATTTCACAATACACCCTCACTTATCTTGGTTCAAATATTCTTTCATGGCGCTCTTCTCATCATAAATATGTCTCTCAATCCTCCACCTTAGCAGAATATAAGTCCTTAGCAAATGGTGCAGCAGAGGTCTCTTGGGTTCAAAATCTCCTTATTGAACTCGAGTTGACTACGAAGTCTCCACCAACTCTTTTTTGTGACAATGCTGGTGCAACGTACCTGTGTGCTAACCCAATTTACCACTCCCGCATGAAACATGTCGCCTTGTATTACCATTTTGTTCGTGAAAAAATAGCCGACGATACACTACGCGTTTTACATATTCATTCGGCTGATCAACGAGCGAATATTCTTACAAAGCCACTTGGACGAGACCCCTTTCACCGTCTTAGATCCGTGATTGGAGTCTCCGATAGATCCTCCATCTTGCGGGGACGTATTATAGTCATACCGAATCAAACTTATACACATAGTCAAACCTTATCTTTATTCAAAATTCAAATGTAATTAATAGTCAAATCTCTATTATTGTGTTTGCATATTTAGCTCCTTCTATTTAGCCTTCATTAGTGATATATCGTGTAAAGAATTGGCTATATACTAAGCCTTTCATCTCTATGAATAATAAGATTAATTTACTTCTTCCAAAACACATTATACGATTATATGTGTCTCACATAGAAATCGTATACAAAAAGTGTGTATTATCATATTTTCAAGTGTTAAAATCCTAAGCAAAAAGATATTTTTCTTTTTACAAAAATGGCCCCGATTTACGATCTGCTTTAAGTCACCAAAAGATTGAGTCGGCCTTAAAAACCTAAAAACCTAAACCACCCCCCCCCCCCCACACACACACACACTCCTCAACCCTCAAAAACCTAAACCCTAAAGCTAAAAAAATCAGGGGGGAACCAACTCAAACGAATTTCGATTGAACTCATTTCAGCGGCGTTTGAACCGGCTCGTCGAACCCTAAGCCCTAAAATCTAAACTATAAATCTTAAAAGCTAAACGCTAAACTCTCCCCCAAACCCCAAAAAACCTAAACACGCCCTGTCCCCCCACCCCCCCCCCCCCCAAAAAAAAAAAAACCTAAACCCTAATGCTAAAAAATTGGGGAACCGGAGGGAACCGACTCAAACGAACTCCAATTGAACTCATTCCAGCGGCGTTGGAACTGGCTCGTTGAACATTTTCCAACGCCGCTAGAATGAGTTTAATTGAAGTTCGTTTGAGCTGGTTCCCTCTGTTTCCCCCATGTTCCCCGTTTTTTTGTTGTTCCCCTTTTGAACCACCCTATATATATATATATATATATATATAAAGAAACGGCAAAAATATATATATATATATAAAAAGAAACGGCAAAAAAAGATTAGGGGGAAAACAAAGGGGAACCGACTCGTCGAACCGTCCGTTCATGCGTGCATGTGTGTGTGTGTTTAGAGTTTGTTTTTAGGGACTAGCATTATGGTTTAGGGAAAGGCTTTTAGGGTTTAGAGTTTATTTTTAGGGTTTAGCATTAAGGTTTAGGATATATAGTTTAGCTTTTAGGGTTTCTGGTTTAGGTTTTGATGAGCCGGTTCCAACGCCGCTAAAATAAGTTCAATCGGAGTTCTTTTGAGACGGTTCACTCCGATTCCCTATTTTTTTAGCTTTGGGGTTTAAGTTTTGAGGGTTGGGGTTTGGGGAGCGTTCAACAATTCCCATTTTTTGTGGTTCCCTAAAAAACCTTCATAAATATATGGGGGGGTTGGTTATTGTACAAAGGCTTTTTAGCGTACGAAGCCACCAGGACGCGAGTCCTTGGGGAGAGGGGTAACGTTGTCCGCGTAATAATAATAACGGATGCTTTATAATAACGTTTATTCTAAAATGATAATAATAATGCATGTTTTAAAATGATAATAACGCATGTTATACGAATAATCACGCTTGTTATATGAATAATGACAATAACGCTTGTTTTAAAATGATAATAACGTTTGTTTTAAAATGATAATAACGCATGTTATATGAATAATAACAATAATGTTTGTTATAAAATGATAATAACGCATGTTTTAAAATGATAATAACGCATATTATACGAATTATCATGCATGTTATAAGAATAATCACGCATGTTATATGAATAATAACGTGTGGTGATAATCACGCATGTTATACGCATAGCACATCAACATTTTCTTAAAAAAAGTAATTTTTTTAATATTAAAAGTATAGCAAGACTATACTCAAGTTAAAGAGAATAAAATGATGCTAGATTTTATGGTGTGATTTTTTTATAAAAATAATGTCATACAAAAAAGTTATATATATTTAAAAAAACAATTAGGGAACCTGAAAAAAAAAGTTAACAATGTTAAACTATTCCAACTTTACCATTCCAGACTATTTTCACACAAAAAAAAAATCTGACTAACACACCCTTGATCTTAACATTTGATTTCCTACATCAATTATCTATATTAATTCATTCGTACCGATAAGAACCCTTTTGTATTTAAACCTCTGTGCGTGTGGATCTAAAGTGTTTAAAATTCAATAATTTTGAGTCTACAAAAGATATATTGTTGCATAAATTTTTTATAAAAAAACCTGCATTATTCTCTTAATCTTTTTAATAAATATCTAAACGAATCTAAAGACACCAACATTATTTTTTTTTAGGAAGAAGTAGTTGATACATGTAATTATTGTTTGAATAGTTGTAACTTAATTTAATGTTTTTTTTATATTTTTATAAACTCATATAATCGATACTTATTATTTATTATTTTTATTTATATGTGTTACATACAAACTACTTTTATCATGTCATAATTTTAATTAGCAATATTTATTTAAAAAGTAATTCAATATTTGAAGGACAGAAAATCAAAAGAATCCAATTCTTCTTTCAAGACAATAATAATATATTTTGTAATATCAGTCCGTAATCAACGGCCAGCTTTCTTTGTTATCAATTATTACTTGCCGCCTATTCAAGCAAAGATTTTTTAGAAACAAACAAAGTAGTCTACAGAAGGATACCAAAGTTGAAATGAAAGGTACCTGTGAAACGAATTAGGGTTCCAGTAAACTGAACCAGAAGGCACATAATCAGGATCATCATCATCATCAATCGTCTGATTAGCAGCAGATTTTTTTATTAATGCTCGAGATTTAGCTAATCCAGCTTCAATTTTCCCCAAATTGCTAGGGTTTTTGAGCTTAATTTCCCGATCAGCAACAACACTATCACTACTCCTCGAAAGCATCCGTGATGAAAATGACGATAATCCGAGAATTGAGATGAACGATAGGATGATAAGTAGTTTGGTGTTCATTCTCTCTTGTTATGAAGAAAACTTGTAGTTGTAGTTGTGTTGTTTCTCTATCTAGAAAAGTGTAGTTTCTCTCACTAGAATTGGGATAGCGAGGCGGTCTTGCATGAAACTGGAGAAGGAGAATGAGGTATATTTGTTTTAGAATTAATTACACGGATCGCCTTGTGGTTTACACGAATTTTACTTATTGTCCCTAGGAATGAAAAACTACAGGTTCAAACTAATAGTTTTTACATTTATAACATAGATGCCCCTGGGTTGGATGACTGTTAAGTTTTCTTGTTAATATTTTATAAAATGACCGAAATACCCTTTATATATTAAAAAGAAATAAAATAATGGGTCCCTTTTTAAACTAAAAACATATTTCATCTTCCTCACCTTCCTTTTTTCGGCCATCTTGTTGTCCCGCCGGTGTATCTACAACCCACAACCGTGACGGCGATACCACATCCACTACCAAAATCCCAACACTGCCACCACGCACAACACACACCATACCACCAACATCCCCTCCTGAATCGGCGACCACTCATCAGAATTTACATCATAAACAACCCCTTCTTTATCACACGTGCCTTTCCCATTCACCATATAAAGCTAAACTTCACATCTATCAAAGATCGCATCTTTTTCCAAACCCCATTCGAATCTTCACGTTTTCCATTAAAAAGATCCATTTCCCGGAACACCCATTTCTCCACGGACCGAGCAACGGTCTAGCTAAAGTGTGAGCTAATTCCACTCAGGTTTCAAGGTCGACGCCCGGTGTTTCCGGTGCCGGCATCCATCCCGGACATCTGCTCTTCCGATCCGTCTTCGATTTCAAGACGCCGCCCAAGTCGCCATTGTTTCCAATGCCTGCTTTGTCGCCGCCCAAGCCACCGCTGTTTCTACCGTTGAACCTGTAATTTCCCGCCGCCCGGTGTTTCCGGTGCCAACATCCATCGTCGTACGTCTGCTATTTTCGATGCCTGCTCCGACGTCGTACGTGTGTAACAATCCAGTGAAGCCTCTCTGTTCTGTGTGATGGATCGCCGATAATCGTGAAGGGGGGAGGTGGGCTAGGGTTGGTGGTGAATGGTGATAACTAAAGCTTTGATTTGTTTGTATGGATTAAATTAAAAAAAAAAGTGAGGCCCATTTAATACTTAATTTCTTTTTAAATTTATAAGGGTTATTATAGTCATTTCGCTCTCACTTAACAGTCATCCAACCCATGGGCCATCTATGTTATAAATGTGCAAACTATTAGTCTGTACTTTCTCATTCCTATGAGCCATAAGTGAAATTCGTGTAAACCAGAGGGACCTTCCGTGTAATTAATTTAAGAATTACATAGAGATAATTTCTTAATCCAGAGCAAATGACGTTATTGTTGTTGTACATTGACCAATTATGAATTGTACGTTGTACTTGTATGATGCAAAATTGCAAATAAAGGGCTTTATTTTAAAGAAATCACATAAAATAGTTTTTCCAATAATTGTTTGTCAAAAGTGGTCAAGAAATTAAAAATAACATATTCTCTCATTTCCAATAATTGTTTATAAATAATATAGTGAACCATTTCATGAGCTTAGTTTAGAATCATGTTAAGTGCATGTTTTATAAAACATGTCAAATTGGTATCCGCGGAAATATGGAGTTGTCACACAAGAATGTAACATAATATACTCGCTATAAAAGTATAAAATGATAAGGTCCTTATTATTCAGTTTTCTTTTGGACATTAATGTGATGAAAATAGCAAAGTATGTAGATTTTGAGTTTTGACTGTAGACTAGTATGTTGATCAGTTCTTTAACATGATACGGGAAAATCAATAATAATCATAAACATATACCTGGTAATCTAGTAAGGTTAAAGAGGGAAGACGTCATAATCTTGATGATGATCGGGTTCCCGTTTAGGATGTACCGTAATGATGGTTTAGGTGAGAAGAGTCTCACGGTTTAGAGAGCTAGAGAGGTTTACGATTTCTTGAGAGAAATCGTGAGTTGTGGTGGTGTTCAACAACCTTTAATCTCTACCTAATGATCTCTATTTATACACCCAATAGGAAACCCTATTTAGAATAGTAAGGGTAATTACGTCCATCGAATAATTATCATTTAAGTCATAGGGGTAAATAAGTCAAAGATCTATTAATTAATAAATGATAATAAAGGCCACACAATAATAGTGAGTCTTACATTCTCCCACTTAGCCGAGTAATCATTTATGATGAGCATTAGTAAGTCTGGCCAGATGTTAATACTTATTTTGGTTCTAAATCGAAACTATAGCAGAGAAATACAGTCATTGAATTAATATTAAACTCAAGACCCCCATTAATCATACTACAATCCCAAATTTAAAACTTAAGTTAACTTAGGATCAAATTGACAATTAAGCCTTTAACGTTGATTTGTATAATTATTGTCTATATGTCTTTAGGTATGCATGGACATATTAAGAGACAAAAAAATTCAAATAAATGAGGAAAATTCATAAAACGTAAGTAAGTACATTATGCTACTAAATAAGGTCTTTAGAAAAGCTCATCTTCGAAACATGTTCTTCGAATACTTTAGGATGGAGACCTTTAGTCATCGGATCCGCAAGCATAACTTTAGTACTTATATACTCAATACAAAGATTATTTTCCTAAACTCGCTCACGAACGAACAAGTACTTTGTATCAAGATATAATTCAGCTCCAGTCGAACTGTTACTGTTCGAGAAACTAACGGCAGCTGAGTTATCACAATAAAGCTTCAATGGTCTAGAGATGGAATTAACTACTTTGAGTCTAGTGATAAGATTCTTTTAGTAACATGCTATGACAGGTCGCATTATAAACAACGATGTATTCTGCCATCATAGTGGATGTTGTAGTCAACTGTTGCTTATGATTCTTCCATGAGATAGGTTTGCCGGCTAACATAAAGATATACCCCGAAGTGGATTTCTTGTCATCCTTGCATTTAGCAAAGTCGGAATCAGAATAGCCAACCACTTCTAAACTATCACTTCTTCTATAGGTCAGTTTATAGTCTTTCATCCCTTCAGATATCGAAGCACTTTCTTAGCTGCTTTCCAATGATCAAGACCAGGATTAGTCTGATAACGGCCTAGCATTCCAACAATATAAGCGATATTTGGACGAGTACAGACTTGAGCATACATAAGGCTTCCAACCACTGAGGCATAAGGTATCATTCTCATTTGCTCCTTTTCAACCTCTGTTTTGGGACATTGGAATGAACCGAAAACATCTCATTTAACTACTGGAGCCACAGAAGGAGAGTAGTGCTGCATGTTATAACGTGTGAGGACCCTCTCAATGTAAGCCTTTTGAGATAAGCCTAAGATCCTGTTGACTCTATCTCGGTGTATTTCGATGCCAATAACATAAAAAGCCTCTCTGAGATCCTTCATGTCGAAATTACGCGAGAGTAAACGCTTCGACTCATGCAACATGTCTAAACTATTACTTGCCAATAGAATGTCATCTACATAAAGGACAAGTATAGTAAAGTTGCTCCCACTCATCTTGAGGTAGGTGCATTGATCCACTTGGTTCTTAATGAAATCTTGTTTCTTCATGGTCTCATCAAACTTTAGGTACCATTGACGTGATGTCTGCTTCAACCCATATATGGATTTCTTCAACTTACAGACTAAATGTTCTTGAACTTCAGGTTTAAAGCCTTCATGTTGTCTCATGAACATGTCTTCATTCAAGTCGCCGTTGAGGAAAGCGGTTTTGACGTCCATCTTATGTAGCTCAAGATTAAAGTGAGCTATTAGGGCCATCACGATCCTTAAAGAATCCTTTCGAGAAACAGGAGAAAAGGTCTCTTGATAGTCGATTCCTTCTTTCTGAGTGAAATCCTTTGCAACCAATCTCGCTTTAAAGCGTTCAATGTTTTCATTCGGATCCAATTTAGTTTTGAAGACCCATTTACATCCTACGGGTTTAACTCCGTTGGGTAATTCAACTAAATCCCAAACATCATTTTTCTTCATGGAGTCAAGCTCGTCAATCATAGCTTTATTCCATTCAGAAGACTGATCACTGCTAATGGCTTCATGATAAGAAGTAGGATATGTAAACTTTCCAGCATCCATTTCAGCTTCAGTCAGGTAGGTAACATAATCATCAAAGTTAGTAGGTCTTTTGGACCTATACGGTCTCCTGAGAAGATTATCGGGTTCGACACTGTCTTCATGTCGGTCGTTTGATGTTCCTTTATTCTCAGGGATAAACGGAGTAGAATTAAGTTTTGTGTGTATAGGAAGTGGTGCAGTGACGTACGGTGCAACGTCGTGTACAAGAGGAGTAATCGAATGTAAAATAAGCGACGAATCTCCCCCCCCCCCCGCTTCTTGTACTTCTTGCAAATCGTGATAAGGATTTTCACTGCTCCCACTGACCTTAAAATCCTCAAGGAACTTAGCACGCTTGGTTTCTACAATACTAGTGGCGTGAGAAGGACAGTAGAATCTATAACCCTTTGAGTGATCAGGATATCCGATGAAGTAACAAGTGACCGTTTTCATGTCAAGTTTCTTTAAGAAAGGATTATAGAGTTTAGCTTCGGCAATACAACCCCATACTTTCATATATCTTAGACTCGGTTTCCTTCCTGTCCAGAGTTCATAAGGAGTTTTAGGGACAGATTTCGAAGGAACTCTATTGAGTATATGAACAACTGCTTTTAAGGCCTCGGTCCAGAGGAATGAGGGTAATCCTGAGTTGGCTAACATATTGCGTATCATGTCTATTAGGGTCCTGTTTCTTCTCTCAGCAACCCCGTTCTGCTGAAGAGTATCGGGCATACTGTACCGGTTCACGATCCCCTGGCCTTTACAAAACTCATAAAATGGACCAGGACCCTGACCCACATCAGTATGTCTACCATAATATTCACCTCCTCTATCTGATCTCACAACTTTTATTTGAAGATCAAGTTGTTTTTCAACTTTAGTTTTATAATCTTTAAAAGTTGCAAGTGATTCAGATTTTTCTTTGATAAGATACAAGTACATATAACGAGAATAATCATCAATAAAAGTGATAAATGAAGTATGTCCAGTTATTCTAGCGATGGGATAAGGGCCACTGATGTCAGTGTGTATGAGTTCTAATAAATTAGAGCTCCTAGTGACACCTTTCTTATTCGCTGCTGTCATTTTACCTTTAAGGCATTTGACACATGTTCCAAAATCATTAAAATCGAGAGAGGGTAAGACTTCATCCTTCACGAGTCTCAATAAACGATCTCGTGAAATGTGGCCTAAACGTTGATGCCACAACATGGATGAAGTTTCTAAGTCTCGCTTTCGTTTAGTCTTTGTTAAGTTCTCATTGATATTATATGATAACAAAGACTTGGAAAAATAATCATCTAGTTCTAATTTATAGAGACCACCATCCAGAAAACCACGTCCAAACACTTGAGAATTAAAGCTAATAGTAAGTTTGCCATGACCATGAGAAACATCAAAACCGTCTACGTCTAACTTTGGTCCTGATACAAGATTCCGAGTAATCTCAGGAATATATAAGGTATCATAAAGTTTAATACATAAACAAGTTTTCATTATTAATTCTAAGGTTCCCACGGCTGTGACAACTAGCTACTTTCCATTTCCCAGTTTAAGTGTTCTTCGGTTTCTTTCCAGCTTCTGGATTATAAGGAATCCCTAAGTAGAATTGGTTACATGAACCATAGAACCAAAGTCAAACCACCATGTGTTAGTTGGAACATTTAAGTTAAAGGACTCAAGTATCGTATTAAGATGATTACCTCTCTTAGTCAGCCACTCCTTGAAGTCTGGGCATTCTTTCTGCTTATGTCCGGCCTTGCGGCAGAACCTGCAGTGAAACATCCCTTTGGAGTTCTTAGAGCTGGAAGCAGCACTTGAATCTTTCTTTTGTACCTTTGAAGATTCCTTTTTACGGAAATTTCCCTTCCTCTTCTTAAGGCACATCGGATTTCTCCAGCTTCATGCATTCTTCCTCTTGCACACACATAGCAATTAACTCACTCATCTTCCATTTCTCTTTCTGAGTGTTGTAGTTGAACTTAAATGCTTCGAAAGATGCAGGTAGAGAAGTCATAATAAAGTGCACTAGGAAACCATCACTGATCTCCATTTCAAGTCCCTTAAGTTTATGGGCCATGTTGTGCATCATCAGGATGTGTTCACGAATACCGTTGATCCCGTCATACTTAGTAGTCACCATCTTCAGAATAAGAGTGCTAGCATGCGCCTTAGAAGTTCTTTTGAATTGTTCTTCCACATAATCCAGATAAGTTTTAGCATCAGTCGAATCTGGAATTACTCCCCTGATAGCGATGCTGATGGATTGCTTTATGAGCATAAGAGACATTCGGTTGCACCTATTCCACTTCTCATGGAGTATCTTGTCGCCAGCGGTACTCAGTGAGAGCAGGGGGTGCAGCCTCTCTCAGTGCATAATCAAAATCCAGCATAGCAAGATTCAACATTAGAGAATCTTTCCAAGAATGAAAGTTAGAACCGGTAAGAGTTTCAATTCCCATATTGGGAGTTGCAGTGAATTTAGATGAGAAGATTAAGATACGTAACTAAATAGAAGAACTTAGAGTGAACTTATGGGGTACTAGACTAAGTTAGATGGAAAGTAAGGACCATTATACTAATGAAGGTGTGATAAAGTCTATTATAACACCAAAATAATAAACTAATTAAGGTTCTACTTAAACAATTGGCTTTCGCTTTGGCTATGACCAATTATTTAAGCATTAGGAACAAATAAGGTATGCAAGTTAAATGTAACGCATCACCTTTGGGCAGAAGTGAGACATATAATTTACAAAGTTTAAATTTGCAGGACACAAATGCAACACATCATCTTTGGACAGAAGTGAAACACTTATTGATCGATGTCGTTAGTTCGGTCAAAAACAATCCTTAAACACTTAACTAGTAAGGGTAAGAAGAGTATCGTATCCACGAGGAATCAGTGGTTAGTGAAATTGCTTAGTTTGATAATTAGAATGAAAACACAGATCAAATAAAAATGCAACCTCCTCCAAACTTCAGATTCTAGGTTTATGCAAAACTCAGTTATTTAATTGGACACCACATAGACATAGTGTTGGAAAATCAGTTAAAATAGTAATTGAAGACAGGCTGTTGTCAGCAACCTATACAACCAGTTCCGTCACAAACCAGTATAATTCAATCACCCAATTTATGAATGCCAAGTTGCCCCCTTTAGTCACCCAACCCTGCTACTAGGTTTTGTCATCAACCGAACAAGATCGTAAAGCAAGCAAACTCAAAGCACTCAAATAAACTGTTTAAAATAACTAATACATCAATCTACTCAGTTATTGTCAGAAACTAAATAGATCCAAAAACATAAATAAACTTAATCAAAACATGAAACCTATATGAACCGTCCACCTGGAGGAAGCCACAAGTGAATCACCCGCTCATGGTGATGGGGATCATCTTCAATCTTCAAGTGGATGTTAGAATCCTCCCAAAATCGCCCTAGGAGTGTGTAGCAAAAGATGATTTCGAATTTGGGGAAGAAACCCCCACTTAAACTCTCAAAATCGGCAGTTTCCCGAAAATCCGCGTCTAGAAAACGTAACCAGCGTAAGCTTACGCTGGTGTGGCGTAGGCTTACGCTGGGGCACTGGAAGCTGCAATGAAGAAAATGCTCAGGCGTAGGCCTACGCTGATGGGGCGTAAGCTTACGCCGGTGGCGTAGGCTTACGCTGGACCTGTATTTTGCCCCGTTTTCTCCGTGTCTCTTCCGACTCTTGCATCTCTCGCCTAATATCTTCCAAAATCATAGTTTAAGCTTCCAACACCTGCACATGCATGGCTACACAAAACCTTTGTATTCCACATATCAAATTGCACCTGGAGGAAGCCACAAGTGAATCACCCTCTCATGGTGATGGGGATCATCTTCAATCTTCAAGTGGATGTTAGAATCCTCCCAAAATCGCCCTAGGAGTGTGTAGCAAAAGATCGATCGAATTTTTTGGGAAGAAACCCCCAATTAAACCTCAAAATCGGTTGTTTCCCGAAAATTCGCGTCCAGAAAACGTAACCGGCGTAAGCTTACGCTGGTGTGGCGTAGGCTTACGCTGGGGCACTGGAAGCTGCTGTGAAGAAAATGCTCAGGCGTAGGCCTACGCTGATGGGGCGTAAGCTTACGCCGGTGGCGTAGGCTTACGCTGGACCTGTATTTTGCACCGTTTTCTCCGTGTCTCTTCCGACTCTTGCATCTCTCGCCTAATATCTTCCAAAATCATACTTTAAGCTTCCAACACCTGCACATGCATGGCTACACAAAACCTTTGTATTCCACATATCAAATTGCATAAATATAATATATTACACCTTTTAATACAAGAAACTTTGGTCACTTATCACTTATGTATTTAAGGCCGGTGTCATATGAATATCTAATAATTTAATGATATACACTAAGTGACAATGCTTAACTAGACTTGAAAAAAATACACATGTATCACATCACCTTTGGGTAGAAGCGAAACGGTTAGGTGTTATTCAAGTAAATAAAAGGTTTGTAAAACATTTAAACTTTAAGGTTTCACAAAATTGTTAAATCATTAGTCAATAGCAAACCCCCTGCAAGCGCGAAAAAAGTAAGAAGCCGAGTACTTTTAACATGAGTCGTGAACTATTGAGTAGCCATGAACTGATGAGTAACCGTGAACCTTTGAGTAGCCGAGAACCTGGTAATTAGCCGAGAACCTTTTGAGTAGCCGTGAGACTTTGTAATTAGCCGAAAACCTAGGTGAGCCGTGAACATTTGATGTTCACGGGAAAAATTAGGTTCTCGGGTTTTAGGTTAAGTTCACGGGAAATAAGGAGTTCACAGGAAACTGAGGTTCACGGTAGAATGATGTTCACGGTAAAATGATGTTCACAGTAAAAATGTGTTCACGGGAAAATATGGTGTTCACGGGAAAAGTAAGGTTTTCGGGAAAAAAATAAGCCGAAAACTTATATAAACGTGAACTTAGGAAATCCGGGAACTTGTTAAAACCGTGAACTTAAAAGAATTCCGAATGCTTTATGGAATCCGAAAATAATGGATATATTTTAGGGATATCTCTTATTTCGAAATTTAAGTGTTTAATTATATCCAAGATTTATTAGTTTGAAAATATTTAAAATTTAAATACTTAATACGAAAAACTTGAAGATAAAGTTAAACAATTTTCGGAAACAAGATTTGTCCAATCTACCTACCAAAATAATAGATTTTTACCAAAATTAAGTATAAATATCAAGAACAGTTATGAAGAACATTAGAACTATTCTTGATTAATATTATAATTTTGGCCTTAATTCGAAATCTTAGAACATAATAATATTGATTTCGAAAAAAATATCAAAGTTTTATGGATCAAAACAGTTTAATTGGATTAGAAATCAAAACCGAAAACTTTAGGTTTTAGACCCGAGAACTTTAATATATCATAAAAACAGTTTATTTGATCCAAATAAGGGATCAAAACAGGGTTTATAAAAAAAACGATTTTCCGATCCATTCCAGATTTTAGGGAACGAAAAAGAACTGATTTATCAATATAGGCTCTAATACCACATGTTAATCAGTTCTTTAACATGATAAGGTAAAATCAATAATAATCATAAACATGTACCTAGTAATCCAGTAAGGTTGGAGAGAGAAGACGTCATAATCTTGATGATGATCGGGTTCCCGTTTAAGATATACCGTAATGATGGTTTAGGTGAGAGGAGTCTCACGGTTTAGAGAGGTAGAGAGGTTTACGATTTCTTGAGAGAAATCGTGAGTTAGTGGTGGTGTTCAACAACCTTTAATCTCTACTTAATGATCTATATTTATACACCCAAGGGGAAACCCTATTTAGGATAGTAAGGGTAATTACGTCAATCGAATAATTACCATTTAAGTCATAGGGGTAAATAAGTCAAAGATCTATTAATTAATAAATGATAATAAAGGTCACACAATAATAGTGAGTCTTACATAGTAGACTAGTCAGAACTCATTACATTTTAATACTAATCTATATCTATATCTATACTACTATATAAAACATATTGAAATGACATGCTTATAATTTACTAAAAATTTTAAGACACCTAACACAAATTGTTGTGCATTAGGTACACCTTATCAATACATAAAATGTGTTCAATTACCATTTAACCCCACAATTAAAGCCCAGCACTTAATAATTACTATTATTTAATGCGCATGAGATTATTTAATTTACTACATTAAGTATTATTTTATTTATAATACTTAAAATTAAGATTTAAATTTACATTTACTATTTATATTTTAATAACTAATAATATTTAAATTAAGTATTAAATTTTGTAAAATTTCTTATTTTACAAGTTATAAGAGAAAACAAAATATTCTCAAAATTAACTATAAAGATTTAGATAATGTAAAGACTAAAATTGTAATTTTATTTATAAAAATAATAGATGATTAATTAAGTTAATTTAGCATTTCAAAAACTATAATTGTATTTTAGTTAAATAATAAGTAAATGAAAAAAAAGAATAATAATTACAAAAGGGAAGAACCAGCAGGGGGTCTCCGAACCTGCATCGTGTGTGCGCGCATGTGGGTGTGGCGAGCGAACCACCTGGATCGGCGCCCATTTATGTTCTACATCCGCTTCCGCTTGTAAATGTATATAACAAATAAATAAATAAATGAAGCTGCTTGGAAAAAAGAAGAACTGGCCGCGCGCGTGAGGGGTGGGGTTGGGGTTTCGGCTTGAACCAGCGCCACCTACGTGTAGGTGTGACACGCGAACCAACTGCGCTAACGCTCACTCTTGCTCTCAATCAATTTCATATATATACACACACGTACATATATAGATAAAAGTTTTCACGTGGCAACACCCCGTTGGTTGGGTTTACTGTTAATTGTCATCCATTTTTAATAGAGTGTATGATAATTAAAAATGTAAAATTTTATAGACAAACCGTTAACTACCGTTTTAAAAATTTTCACACCAAACCCGTCAGGTTGGTCGGAACGACCGGCTGACCAAACTGGAAATAACGGTTAAGGTTTTACGGCTTAAATAACGGTTAAGGTTTTAAAAATGTCTGTTTTGTTACGGATGTATTGACAAGCCTCTTTGACTTTAAGTACTAGACCAGTACTTGGCGTGGTTGAAGATGTGAGTGTGGCGCGTTCGAATCTCGGCTTCTATTTCTAGTGTTTTTAAAATCTCTTTCTTGTTAAGCTCTCTATCTCTATAACCTCCCTTTGGCCTTGAAAAATCAAGTATAATACAAAACGGTAACAACTCTTTCTAATTTCGACAAATTAAGTATAAAAATAACATGATTTCATGAATATTGAAATGGTTTTTGTTGTAGATAAGTGAAAGAGAGACGTAGAGACGAAGATTGTAGGGTTGATTGAAGAGATGAAAATAAAGAGATTAGAATTGTGGTTAGGGACTCATGGGATGGGACTTATTTTATTCCCTTGTTATTTTTAAAATTTTAATTATTATAACGATTATGGATATTATTATAATGACTATCCTTCTCGTGGTTGTGGTTGTCGGTGTATTCGTCACCGTCACCGTCCTAATGATCATCGTTATCGTTTAACGATACGACACGAAGTTTAGCGATTAACGTTTAAGGTAAATATTATTACGATACGACACGAAGTTTGACGATTAACGTTTAAGGTAAATATGTCCGGTCATAAACAGGTCAACACGTTAATTACGCAATTAAAAACATGTTTAAACAGGTTCAACCCGCTTAACCCGTTATGACATGCATAACACGTTTAACCTACTTTTGAATAAAATTTACCAGGGCGCTGCCCTTTTTCCAAAAAAACACGTTTAACCTACTTCCTTGAACAGGTTGATACAACACATTTACCAAAACAACTTGTTTTATAGTTTTGCAAATACTTAAATATGTATTGCAAGTTTTGATGACCTTTATTTTATTACGTTAATTATGTCTTATTATTTTTTAACCATGTATAGTTAATCGTCTCAATAATTGTGTTAAACTTGTCGTGACATTTGTGTTATTAAACTACTTATGGTTAATCTTGTTAAACATAGTGTTATTAAACTTCTTATATTTAATCATGTTAAACATATCATGTAATTCGTGTTATTGAACTGATTACATATAATCGTGTTAAACATGGCATGTCGTATAACCTACTTATTAAACATGTTCGTGTTAGTATTTGAAAAAATGACACGTTTAATTAAACATGTCGTGCTCACTGGTCGTGTTAAACGTATCATGTCGAATACAATCCGTTTAATAGAAAACGACAATATAAAAATCAGGTATGATTACGTATTTCTAACTCGAAGGAACACTTGTTTTTTCTTACAAAGGTAAACAAGCTCATGATTTGGCCCACCATGGCCATGGCCTCTAAAACCAGGAATTTCCTCAGACAAGCATTCCATGCCTATACACAACACTAATACAAAAGAATCAACTTTTGGGGTCCTGTAGAATGGGGCTGTAAATCTAAACTCTCTCATCTCATCACAACCTTCAAACCCTTTCAAATCAATAAACATATAATCGATGGCGTCTTTTGATCGCGACATCTTTAACCACAACTTCGTCTCGACCGCCATGTTATGTAGCTTCATCTTCAACGGTATTCCAACGGGTAGTCCCGCCACAAAAGGAATGGGTTTTAACCAATCATTGTCCTTGATTTCCACTTCAGCCCTAGTGTGCCTCAAGTGTCGGGATAATACGAGCGGCTTTAACGAGAAGAACTCGGGCAGTTCCCGAAAACGATACGGGTCATTCTCGTCTTTTTGCAGGGTTTTTATTAGTTCGGTCAAGAATCTAGAAGGTTCGGTTGATGTTTCTTTGTTAGTGGACAGTTTCTTCAGAGCAGATTCGTGAAGACGGGGATCGGAAGTTGATAATTTGAGTGTACTCGCGACGAGTGTCAGCTCCTCAATATGCAACTCGTTTTCTTTACTCAACCCGATGAACCGATATCTTAATTCTGTGAGTTTTGTTTCTAACTTTTGTAAAATATATCCCACGTCCCCGACATTGTTATATATGAAGTCTACCGGGCACATAACGTGCCACCATGCTTTAGAAAGCAGTTGCACGACATCAAGATATTGTAAAGTGAACGTTAAAACAGAACCGGATTGACGTGAATCGGTTATATGGGTTGTTAGCTCTTCCTTCCAATGCCTGTAGAAATTACACATCAAAAAAATATATACCGAAGAAAAATAAAATGATGGAAACTGTAACACGTAAACTAGGGGTGTCAAGCATGGGGGTTGGAGAGTTGAATTGATGAACCCGACACGAATTATATATTTATTCATGTCAAAGGCATCAACCCTAACCTAAACATGACCCATTTATTTAAACGAGTCAAACAGGTTGGCAGGTTGTAATCATGTAAATGGGTTGGTAGATTGAAATGAATGGGTCAAACACGTCGTAAACGGGTTGGTGGATTGACCTTATGAAATTTTGTTTTTTGAATTTTCTAAATGATCCCTTTAATTAAAAAGGTCAACCCGAACATAACATGTTATAAACAGGACCCAAAACTTGATTATTTTCTTGCCGTGATTGGGGTCGAGTCAAGATTTGCCACCCCTTATATAAACTAGGTTTTTTTTACATATTTCCCCCTATTAAACTTCTAAAGTACAAATATCCCCAACCCTTAACTTTAATTACATATTTCCCCAATTAACTTAAAATTACCCAATTGTCCCTCAAAATATTTATGAAGGGGATGTATGTAAATAGTACTTTAATTGGTTCATTAAGGGTAAAATGGTAATAAAATAAATTATTTTAAATGAATTGGATAAATATGTAATATATAGGTTTTAGGAAAGGGAAATATGTAATTAAATTTTAAGGTTGGGTAAATATGTAATAATAAAACTTAGGAAGGGGATATATGTAAATGCCCCTATAAACTAACCTCAAAGCGGTAAGCAATTCACTTGTGCATCCGAGCTTTATCAAAGGCTGCCATATTTCTGCAATATTAGCAAGGACAAACTGTACATCGTTATATTCTTTATCGTGTGGTTCAAGCGGGCCACCAACATGGGAAACCGATATTTGACAGTTGGTCTCAGTTGCCAGATCATCTTCGGCCTCTATATGATGTGGTCCAGTTGATGTACTACAATGTGACAAATAAGACAAGAGTGTGTCCCGGTTCATTACTTCAGTTAATCCATAAGAAATTCTTCCAAGCATTGTAACCGCGTAAGAAAATATTGCCGGTGGTATGATGTACGAATTCTGTTGCATTTCATGGGAGAGTGGAGCAGAGATGGCTAATGTGAGCATTGCAGCAGTTTTTGAGCTGTTGAAGTCCCAGTTGCTTGCAGAACAAGGTTCCATCTAAAACATGTTTAGATATCAAAACGATATAAAGATTTAAGAAAGAAAACTTAAAACGCAAGTAGAGGTGTAAACGAACCAAGCTGGCTCATAAGTCATAAGCTACTCGAGATCAGGTTGCTAAAAGCTCGAATTGAGCGAGCTTAAATGAGCTCGAGCCTAAAAATAAGCTTGTTTAATAAACGAACCCGAGCTTCACTTATCGAGCTCAAGCTGGCTTGCAAGCCTAAACGAACATTATTTATATAATTTTTATTTAATGTAGTTAGGCCCAGGGGCTCAGAGCGTTCCAGATTGTATACCACATGTACTCAAAGCGTTAAAAATTCGTGTTAGGGACGCATTGTGTTAAATCGTATAAACCACATGGACGCAAACGGTAATTTACTCTTAAATATATATTTATATAATAATAATTAGTATATGTAAAATTATGATAAAAAATAACTAAATAATATATATTATGTTATAGATAATAATTGTAATAAAAATTATATAAAAATAATTATATATATAAATTAATTAATAAATGATAAACAAGCCGAGCCCGAGCTCGAGCTTAAAATAACAAGCCGAGCTCGAGCTTAAAAAACGAGCCTAGTCGAGCCCAGGCTCTGCTCGGCTTGTTTACACCACTAAACGCAAGTAATAAATAAAGAAGTGAAATGATGACTATCCAACCTCTAAAAAGGTTTCCTCTGTGATGCTGACAGCAAAACTTCCATGATTTCGGCCGATTTCAAATATAACAGAGAGAACATCTGGCTCATCCTGAAACAATGAGAATCAAAATGTAAATTGACCAAAAAACAACTTTTATTTTTGTAAAATAAAATTAAGATGAAAATATTAAGAATAACTTACCTGTGGATAGATTTCTAGACTGTGGATTAGGCTGTCAGCAGCTAATTTAAACATAGGCATGTCATCGAGCTTGGTTAAACGAAGAACTTTTCTTGATGTAAATCTTATTGATGGGTTCATGTCAACTAGAGTTCCAAGAAACTGCATATTCAAACAATAAATAATTTTATAAATGACTTGAATGCTTAAGACGAGAGGTGGCAAAATGGGCGGGTCAGACTGACCTAAAACACGTTTTGTCTAAAAATTTTGAAGTTCTTATAATTAAAAAGCCTATATTATACAAATAGTAATCTAATCTTTTTTAATAAAAACGATTTAGGAGGTTTTATGCATTAAAAATACATTGTGAGCAACTTTTAATCCATTTGACCCATTTCTTTTTAGGGGTGTTCATTATTCGAATCAGACACGAAAACCCAAAATTCGAACCGAACCGAACCGAATTCAAATAACAAATTCGGATTTGGATTTCAATTTTTCGAATCAGATCCTTATCAGAACCGAATTCAGTTTTCGAATCGAATTCGAACCTGCGAATAACCAACCCCATTATTCGAATGCAAATTATATATTTTTTTATTTTTTAATGTGTTGTAATTGCCGATTCTACTTTGAATTTACATTGATTTAGCATTTTGTAGCTGAAAAGGTTTATTTTTTCAAATCAGATCCAGATTTCATCAAGACAATATATCCAAGAACTAACTAGAAATTTACCATGTGCATGTGCATTTCTTGGACTCTTAGGTGGCCAGAAACTGCCATGTGATGCATTGTTTCCAGAGCTCGTAATCTGACGACAGTTGAATCATCATTCAACACGTCCATCAATAAACCTAAGACTTTTTCTGCTAAATCAGCAGAAAGAATGGCATGCATTCTCAAAGAATAACACGCAGAACTCCGTACCTTCAAATAAAGAAGACTTGTATGCAGTTATAAAAATGATTAAACAAACTAAAATATTTAAATGTTAATCTATTTTTGATAAAATGATTTTAGGAGATTTTATGCATTAGAAAAAACAGACTGTTAAACTTTCGAGTCAGTTGACCCATTTGGTATGTTCCTTTATGAACTGATTTGTTTAATTTTAGCTGTTTGAGATAGAACATAACCCGAATCAATCCATTCATAAGTAAATGGATAGAAAATGTTGTTAGGGTTGGTATCACGGCTGTTCCAAATACACTAATCTTTCCTGTTCCAAATACACTAATTTGGCATCTGCCAAAGTCAGCTAACCTAGGAAAGGTTAGCAATTTGGAAAAGGTTTAACCCTAATCTGTAGTCTATAAATATTAGGCCTTTGTAATTGTAAGTTTCACCACCTAAGAAATATAATAGACTCGCTAGTGCAGCTGTGGATGTAGGTCAGTTTAAACCGAACCACATAAAATCATGTGTTCTTCTTTTCTGTTTTATTGTGTTTGCGTTTGTGAGTGTGTGTGTGTGTTTTGTGTTCTGCTGTTTGCGCAAACAAACACCAGCAGCCTCCATTGTCGCTGGGCAACAGAAATCAATCAACCGCAAAGTCAGCGCTGATGGGTCAACTGTTGCAGATCAACGCCAGTCAGAAGCTGATTAAGTTCAGCAGGATCAGATTACAATCATAAGAAGGTTTTGACCAAAAATCGTTGGTTGAGAATCTGGTTCGACCAGAAAAAGTCAACAGAAAAGAATTAGTGTATTTGAACATCCATGATACCCAACTCTAACAATTGCCACATATAGAATATAATAATTGCAATGCATCGGAATACCTCATAGAATTCATCCTCCAAACCATGTAAAAATGCTCCAGCAACACTTAATGCTTGTAAACGGAAATGTTTTCCCGAGGGTTGACCAGGAAATTTATTTTCTTCTAAGACTCTCTTAGAGAGGGTTTGCATTAGAAGATACTGGGACGCCATTTCTGCTTTACCAAGGGCATTAAAAGCTTCTATTCTGACATTCATACTCATGTCCCTCACCACTGAACAAAGCTGCAAATATATTAAATTAATGTCTTTTTCAGTTATTATGTTTTTTATATTTAATATGTAATATTACATTATTTTTTATTATCAAAAAACTATTTTTAATTCATTCAACTAAATGTTTTATTCTTCTGCAAGAATATTATGTATTTAGTAAACATTATTAATTTATTATCATTGATGTTATATTATACATAGATCAACCAACTAACCAAGTGAATCAGAGGTTCACACTAAAGTCACCTAAATGTTAAAACAACTCTAGATGTCACCCAAATATCAATTTGGCTATGTTTATTGCCAATTCCAGTAAAAGAAAAACATGCTGGAATGTTATAAAAGTTTAAAATATCCCTAAGTTTGAAACCTTTTGTTATAGTGTTTTATTTAAATCAAAATTAACTTATTATGATTCATATTATTTTATTAGTTAAATAAACCTATTTTATTGATTTAAACAACTAAATGCTTTTTTTAATTTTGATATTATATATATATATATATAAACACACACACACTTGGTACGCATTATTAATTCTTCAGCATCAATAATATATTATTACCTTTCTGTTAGTACGCATTATTAATTCTTCAATATCAATAATATATTATTAACCTTTCTGTAAAGTCTGTTTATTTTTATAGCTCTTAAAACTAAGTAAATGCAGAATAAAGGCTCACTACCCAGCAACATACTGTGATTTCACCCTCATTGCATAGAAAAGCAAATAGATCGTTATAAATGTAAGTAGGCCAAATGTCAAGGTCTCACAGAAAAGCAATATACTTTAGGCGGTGATCTGTGCGTTTTGGCAATTACAAGTTTTGGAATGACCTAAGTTTGTATTTGAAGTTTCCTTTGTCCCTATCTAGTAATTAAATATGGTAATTGAGTTCTTTTGCTCCTACTTGGGCATTATTTTTTCATAATATAGTTGCGAATGTAGGTTGTTCAACAACTTGTAGTTACCAAAACAGATCAAAAAAGAGTTGTAACTACCAAAAACCTAAAGTATATTGCCATTCTACAACATGTGCCCATGAAACTAAAGCAAAGTGATGGTGAATCATCACCCTCTCATTACAGCTAATTGGCTAATTCATAGTCAAACTTGTCTATTAAAACAGAAGCATATGCTTTTAAATTTCACTTAACAAAAACAACAATGATTGTGAATTAAAGTACCAAAAAGGCCACTTTTCAGTGGTATAAACTATGAATTAACCTTGGCAAAATAAAATCTGCCTGTCCCATGAGCACATACCCATTTGAATATAAGCAGAACCTATTTCCCTCAAATAGGTATGGTGATTGAGTTCTACCATAACTATGGCTCTGAGGGTATGTGAGAAATTCTTCTTTTTAAGAATTCAATAGGAGAACTCACAACTACAATAACTAAATGAATTACTACTTCAACATTGTCAAACAACATTCTAATATTCATATTAAAGCTTCATAGGTTCCACTATGATTATTATGCTTGAGTGCTTGTCCAAAAAAAGTAGTACCATAAGTAGCTTAGCGCGGAATAATAAACAAGTAACAGCAGTGTTGTATCTTTCTTGCACTCGAAACTTTAGAAGACCTTTTATTTGGTTTTCGGATTATTTTGTGCAATCATCTTGGGAAATTCTCAAGGGGTAAGATGGTTTCGGGTCTTTAATCTAATCCAGAGCTTTTCATATTTACCAAGAATTCAAGAAAAAAAAATGAAAGAAATGACATTTGAAATAGATACCTGTACATACAATGCATCTGACAAGTCCCTTTTGCTTTCATCATTACTATTTGCCACAAGCAATTTCCCCCATTCACTTACCTGCAACACCAAAACAATTTCAAAACATTTGCACACCAGTTGACACCAAAAAAAATCAAGGGAAAATCACCGAAATGTACATTTTGACTAAATTTTTTTTCCCAATGAGAAGTAAAATATTCAAAAGCAACCAATCACAAAACGTATCCAAAAGCAAACAATCAGAAAACAACACATCCAGCTAGATTTCAGCCTGAAGGCTACATTTTAGCCGACACAAAATATTTGGAAAAGCACAAAAGGGTCCACCAAAAAACCAATAAAAACCGCCACGTGGCACATTTCAGCGTGGAGGCTAGATTACAGCCAGCTAACCAGTCTGAGATCTAGTCGCCTGCTGAAATCTAGCTTGCATGTCACGTGGTTGCTTTTTATTGGTTTTTTGTTGAACCCGTACTTTTTCAAGTTATCTATGTGACTAAAATTTAGCTCCACTTTTGTAAGGCTATGTGTTACGTAACTGTGCCACATAGGCTGGTCACAAGGCAAAACACCGCCCCGGACAACGTCCGTGAGGCAAATGTTTGATTTGGAATGGCCAATTAAAATTAGACACCTAACCTTTTACTTTTTTTAATTTTTTGTTATAAAAAATTCATTTAATATTTAATCTGATTTTTTCTATAATAACTTTAACTTGTAAACTTTTTTAGAAAAACGAAATATAATATTTTTTTAAATTCCGATATAAATTTTAACAAAAACGGAAAAAAAAAATAGAATAGTTAGTGATTTTGACATGCTTTTGGATCAACATTTCGGATCATAAGCAGATGTTTAAAAAATTAATACATTACCATACGAACAGCTGAGCATCTAACACATTCCTCCGAATCAGACAACAGCTCAACACCACGTAAATAACATCCTTCAATCACACCACAATCTTCGACCACAATTCGATTGCACAAACCAATCAAACCATCCAACGCACCTTTCCTCACGTACGGATACGGATCTTTCGTAAACCCTAGCAACACCGTGAGCAGAACCGACGGCCTGACGTCAAATTTCTCCGCATCCAGTAACAGCCTGTGACGCACTGGCACGGACGCACCGAAGCACAGAGATAGAAACAATCCCTCTGTTGTTTCGGAATCGGAAGCCGGAGGTGAGGAAACGAGTGTGGAGAGTGCGAGTGCGGCGGCGCGTGGCGGAACGTCGGGGCGGGTGAGGGAGAGGGAGCGGAGTGTGGCGGTGACGGTGGGGGAGAGATGGGGGCGGGCGGCGGAGATTTCGGAAAGGAGAGTGGTGACGTGGTGGAGGTGGAAGTTAGGGTTTGTTGATAGGGTTTGTATGATGGAAGAGATTGTTTGATCGGTGGTTGAGGGGTTTATGATGAGGGATCTGGCGATAGAGAGGGGTTTTAGAGAAGGTTTTGTTAGGGTTTTGAGAGTGTGTTCGAAATTGGAGAGAAGGTTTTGCTCCATGGGAGTGGAGATTGAGCATGTGAAGAAACGGAGGGGTTTTAGGGGTGTTTGGGTTTTAGAAGCTTAGGCCATTATATAAACTCTTTTAAAAGGAAATTTCTTAGCTCCATTAACATTGTGTTCCCGAGTTTATTAAAGGGAAGAAAATAAAAGAAAGTGTTTTTTTTTTCTTTCTTTTCTCTCCAAATCTTTCTAATTTGGAAGGATGGAGATTATGCTTATTTTCCATTCATTTCCCTTCTTAAAAAAAACTCTGAAACACACTGCTCTCATTTCATTTCTTTTCCCCCTTAAAAAAACTTTGGAACAAGGGTTTCATTCCCCTTACTTTCTTTTCCCTTCTTTTCCATCCTTAAATGAAACTCGGGAACACAGCGTAAGAGCATTCATAACCCATCTTCCATTCTTCTCCCCATCTTTAAAGTTTTAAATAAAAACAAAATAATCACTCCATCCCACTCCTCATTCCCATACTCTAAAATTTAAAAAAAATGAGAGTAGTCATTCATATTTGGGGGTTTACTCTTCTCCCCATCTCCAAATAGAGATGGTAAATTGGATGCAGGAGATTTTAAAAAAATATATAAAATTTAGAGTTAATAATGATTTTATAGAAATGAAGATGGAGTGCCTGCTGTGAGTATTCTAATAATTTGATAAATACTATTTTTTCCCTATAAACAAAATTCACATGATTGAATAGAGGTTGATTGAAGCTTTGTTTTGTTTCATTTCATCCAGGTTCGAGTCCTTGTGTCGGGGGCTTTTTTTCGAAATAATGATTTGATAAATACTATTTTTCCCTTATAAAACACACGACATTTATAAGTGAGAAAGAAGGCGTCATTATGAAATAAAAGAGTTTAAAATAAGAGAATATATGACATTTTTAAAAACAAATCATCATCCATAAATAAGTTAAATTTATCAAACAGCCATGCATGTCGGAGATTCTTATCAACTTCATATTTTAAATAGTATTTTTGAATATTTTAGTTATGTAAAGTCTATTTTATATTGTAACATCCCGAAAATAATAATAGGAAATAAGAGTTTACGAACGAGGTTCGGGAAATAAACGAAAGGAATTAAATGAGTAAACGGAAAAGGCAACGAGGGTTAGACATGACGGGGAGGGGGGAAAGGTGGGGCTTAACCTAGCCGCCACCCCTGCCCATCCTCATTCCCCCTCATTCATTGTGAAACTAGAGAGAGAAACGAGCTAGAGAGAAAGTTTGGAAATCGGATAATGAAGCCCAAGGATCGATCATCATCATCAATAGAAGCTTAGGGTCGAAGAGTTGGGCTCGAAACAGGTAGCCATCGTACTAGATCTGAGTTTTTCCATTTACGATGGGTTTGGGTTGGTTTTGATAAAAAGGTGAGGTTTTTGCGTATGGATTGAGAAACTAATCGTGGATCTAGTATCACGAGAGTATAAGGAACATTTTGATCGTAAAAAGTTCAAGGCTTGATCTGTTCGCGAGAAAACCACCATTTTCATGCAAAACCCTAACTTTTTGGGGAAGAAGACGACCCGGTGAAACTGGTGTAGTTTCGCCTAACACCACAATATCGACTGGGTCTTAATATCGCTTAAATAAAAGTTTCGCGTAAAAGTATGCATTCTCCTAAGAAAGAGATAGTTTCGTTTAAAAAGGGTAATTTCGATTAAAATAATAGTTTCGCTAAAAAATGACAGTTTCGCTTAAAGCCTAGTTTCGATAGAAATAACGAAACTAGTGTAGTGTCGCCTTGAACGAGGGAGAAAAACTGTTTTGTTTCGCTTGAACTTAGACAGTGTTGTAAAAATCGCGCCTAGACGTCGATTAGTCGCTAGGCGGGCATTGAAGGATTAATTTTGACCTAGTCGGTCCTAAAATCGCTAGGCGGGCCAAATCGCGCCTATGCGGCCAGATTCCGGCGAAAACTTGAAATTTTTTGCCAAATTCTAGCGAAAACCTTGGATTTTTCGGCAAAACCTTGGATTTTCCAGCTAAACCCTTTAAATTCCAACCAAATATGTGTATAAATATTTAAAAATGAACATTTTTATAAAAATTACATATAAAAATGTGTGTATATATATAAAAAACTGAAAATTACATATAAAAATTCCAATCCGATTAATCCCGCCTAGGCCCTACCCCACCGCCCGACTAGCGCCTAGCGATTTTTACAACACTGAACTTAGAAAGAGTTAGATTAATGATGTGTTAATCATTAATTCAGATAGAGAGCAACGCATATTGGACCAGTTCTAGTACACAGAGGATAGCTTGACATGTGAATTCTTATTGCCTATAGAAAGATAGTTTTAAAAGTTAAAGTATTGTTTTTATAAGAATTATATATTTTTATAAAATAAAGAGAAAGTGTTAAGGAGTATATATAGTACATTCTTTGAAATAAGTTTTTAAAGAAAGTAAAAAGTTAAAGTAAAGAAGCTACACATCGGTGTAGCTTGGCAGTGACAGTGACAGATGTCATATTATATGCTTATGTGTTATTTGTCTATATGTCATGTGTTTCAATGGCATTATATTATGTGTTGCAGTATAATTTCATAGTAGAAAGCCCTGTAGGCAAGCAAAGTAGAAGTCTCACCCCGAGGTGTGAGCAGGCAAAGTAGAAAGTCTCACCCTGAGGTGTGAGCAAGCAAAGGAGTCTTACCCTGAGATGTAAGCGAGAAAGTCCCACCCTGAGGTGTGGGTAGAGGTGAACAAAAAAACCGGTTTTTTTTTAACCCGGTCCAAACCGTCAAACCGGTTTGGGTTAAACCGGTTTGGACCAAACCGGTTCGGGTTGCCCAAAAACCGCCGGTTCAAAACCGGTTTGGAGCTTTCTGGCTGAAATCGGGTTGGGACCGGTTCAACCAAACCGGTTTAAACCGGTTTTCGAGTTTAATGCTAATTTAATGCTAATTTAATGCTAATTTAATATAAAAAAATTTTAATGCTAATTAATGCGAATTTAATGCTAATTTAATATAAATTTAATATAAAATTTTTTTAATGCGAATTTAAAATAAAAAAAAAACCGGGCAAACCGGTTTAAACCCTACCCTAACCGGTTTGATCGGGTTGCATATTTCCATTACCAAAACCGGTTTAACCCGAACCGGTTTGGGTCCAAACCGGTTTTGACTTTTTGTTGACCAAACCGGTTCGGGTCGGGTTGAACCGGTTTGGGTTAAAAAACCGATTTGTGCACCTCTAGGTGTGGGCACATCAAAGTAAAAGTCTTATCATGAGGTGCAAGCGAGAAACGGGACCTTGTCCTCGGACATTGATCAATATGTGATAATCACTTGTCCTGTACGATTGAAAAGTGAGTTTCAAAAAGAGTAAATGAGGATACTTTAGCTGGTATCCTCAAAAGTAAAGTTTTAATAAAAGAAAGAAACGAAACGATTTTGTAAATTATGACGTTGCAAAGTTTTAAAGTAAAGGTAAAGATGATTTAAAAGTATTGAAAAGAAAGCTTAGTTTATTTTATAAAACTAAGCTATCTAAAGTAAAGATAGAACTCACCAGCGTTAGCTGACTTTTTAGTATGCATGTCAGGTGGTAAAGGTAAAGCTAAAGAAAAGTAGAGGAGTCGTGCGGGCTTGATAGCATGGACGTCGGGTTGCTGTGTTGAAGACTAACATTCCCATTCTTGTTAGTTTATGTTTTGAACAATGTTTAAATGATATTGGATTATGAATGTTTGAGTTAAAGACTATAACACTTGCCAAAATTTTGATCTAAATTTTTGCCTGGAACTCTTATAAGACAAAGAGAATTATCGAAAACCCAAAAGTTAGAAAACATATTAAGAATTCTGAAAATTTAAAAGGTAGCGGACCGCTACCTATTGGTTAACGGTCTGCTACGGAGTCAAGGAAACAGACCGCCAAAGCGTGGCGGACCGCTAGCTGCTTGGCTAACGATCTGCTACGAAAAGGAGAAGACTGGAGGACCACCAGCACCATTACTAACGGTCCTCTACGCAGGTCCCTAGGGACCCTCTTCATCAGACACGTGTCATGACACGTGTAGGGCATGCGTCAGCATGCGGGACGCGTGGTCGGTGGCGGACCGCCACGGCAGACCTACACGGTCCGCTACGGACGTGTGGCGCATCTGCATTGCATGGCCACCACGTGGCATGCATGCGAGAGACATGGGGCGGTAGCGGACCTCCAGAGACCTGGCTAGCGGTCCGCTACGGGGTCGTTTCAGCCTATAAATAAAAGAGCATTTGCTCTTCATTTTTACACCAAACCACAACTTTCTCTCTCAAACTTCCCCTGCACCCGAGCCCTCCAGTTTTCCCGACTTTCGAGCCTCTCCTCCCGGTTTGACTGGCATTCGTTTATTTACCGGAGTCAAGCATTTAGAGCCGAAGAAACCCGAAAGACACATAGAAGTGCAAGTTAAGGTGTTAGAGCTCTAGGACTCAACTCTAAAAGCTACTTAAGCACTAAGATATTTATCTTTCGACCTCCGTCTTCAAAATCAAGGTGAACTACTTGTCTACATCATAAACACTCGTTCACACGGTGAACGAGAGTATGTCAAAAACGATTTATAAGACGTGCTTGGGCTATAGGATATCATCACGCAACAAGTCAAACTAAAATGTTTTACAAAAGGAGGCAAAACATGAGAATTAAATACTTACTCATATAATCCCGGTAAGAGGGTTGAGATAAACCCCTGGGATGGAAAATACCCAAGCAGTGTACGTAAAGTTTGATCAAGTCTTTATACTCGCTCAGATTCCGGTTAGGGTCGGGCGGGGTTGGCATGTATGTCGGGTAAACGCTTATGTGCCTAAGGAGCCGTGAAACCCCCGAGTACATGACCAATGTATACATGGATGTAAAAACGGAAAGAAGCGAAGTGTTCGCTAGATTCCAAGGACGAAATGTTTAATTATTTAATTTAACTGTTTTGCCATGCTTACAAAATGTTTTGAGGTCATGAAGTATTCACCAGCACATAGCTGACGTTCATTTTCAAATGTTTTCAGGAAAAGAATGATATGACCTCAGCATACCGGGACCGGCTACGGCCTAAGTCCCGGAATAAGTTTTGTTGCTTAAACCGGGTCGGACCACACACCTAGACCCGGTGCAACCCAAAAAAAATGATATACAGGTTCGTGCGATGCACAGGAAAGAACCTGAGAAAAGACAAGGTTAAGGTGCCCAAAGGATTTCGACTCCCTAGGCAGAATATCTCCTTGTAGACTTTATTGACTTTGGTCAGGGTTTTGATTTCAAAATCAAATGTACAAACGATCGGGTTTTATACCCAAGTATTTAAATAAAGAAATCTTTTGCCTACACAACGAGATTCTAGCATTTAGAAAACCAACCATTGAGGTTGAGAATTGATAAAAAGATCCTTTTGTTAAAAACCACTATTCCGCTGCACAAAACCAAAATCTGAAATCAAAGCAGGTACCAAAGGTGCCAACTGACGTCGCAGCCCGGTAACGTCTCAGGGGTGCCCAGGGCGGGGTGTGACATTGGTTGGTATCAGAGACTAAGGTTTTAGCGAATTAGATATTTGGGATTAGTATCTAAGCTCTAACCAGATTAAGCAATGGCTTGCTACTAGCAAAAGTATGTAGACACTTGCCTTTAAGCTGATAGTGTCAAAAATGCAGGAAGTACTATGTCAGGAGGACAAGGATATCATAGCTACTATAACCCTAATGTTACTATTAAACAAGAACCAGTAGCAAATCCATACGCACCCATGGAAGTAGGAGACTTCTCATGGTATCACACTCTACCAAAGGCGCCAATAAAAGAGGAATACGAATGAGATCACATGAGCCAAATGGGTGGCTCTGATTTCAGTAACTAGAGGTGCACACCACCACATTACCTAGTACCTCCTCCACCAAACGATTCTCCACCTCAAACTCCTCCACCGCCTATGTATCCTCATCCCACTAACCAATATGAGGCAGGATCTTGTAAGAAGGCATCTAAACCTCGAATGAGGGTAAGAGAACCTGTTGAAAAGCTTTCCATCACGGGAGCTAGTTTAGAGGAAATCTATAAGAATCTGGAGAACTACGAAAGTTCCGAATCCGAGGGATTCCTTCCTCTACCTCTAGTAGAAGCCTATTCACCACAATCAGCTAGCTATGAACCGTTTGCTGATTACCTTAACTATCCTATCGTATCGGGTCCATACATGAGCAATAATTCGGACACCGACGAAAATTACGCCAACACTAGCTCAATGAACCAGGAAGCTAGTTATGGATCATACATCGATTACATAAATCATCAACAACTTACGAATCCTTATATCCAGGATGAATATGATCCGATGGCTGAATTTGAAGCTACATTTGATGATCCTAACGCTATACCTGAAGACTATAGCCCTCGAGCTACCCTAAAACATAAACCTACTCCCGCCTACGATAATTTCTACAACGACATAGTCTTAGGATTAAGAGACCCTCCACCTAAGTTTGGATATCCCGCTTCCACGCCAGGATCTCCAATAGAGTGTCTCGATCGATCGCTTCGCGAAACCGATCAAGTCAAGAAAGAGCTCATCTTGACCACGGAGGTATTGATAGAGACCGAGAAGGATCTATCAAAAGCCAAAAAGAAGTTAGCTCAAAAGGACAAAGATCATAAGTCCTTTGCTAAAAGGATTTGGCTGCAAGGGAAAAGCTTGATGAAGGATGCAAAAGCGTGGTCAAGAAATAGTCATCCTACTATCGTTTTTATGTTATTTTCATGTAATCCGAATAAAATTTTGTAATCTTTTCATCCGATTAATAAAAATATTTTTTTTCCTTTCATTTTCCTAGAATGGCAGGGAAGTGAAAAGGATCTAGCTTCATTCGTAAGTACGCGCCACCTGGAAATAACGAGCGAAACACAACTCGACCGAATCCTATTCTGGAACAAATTCCGAATACACTAGCGGAACCTTTCAAAATCTAGGGGAAATAGAAACATCCAAATATTTCTATGAAACCCCAATGAGTTATTACGCCGCTGCAACACTCAAAAGCAATAACCAAACCTACATGAACAATTATAGCTACCAAGAAAAACTACCCGAAATCCCATATGGTCATTACGAGTTCATGGTTATGTCTTTCGGGCTAACCAATGCACCCGCAGTTTTCATGGATCTCATGAATCGTGTGTGCAAACCATACCTTGATAAATTCGTGATCGTCTTCATTGACGATATCTTAATCTATTCCAAGACTAAAGCCGATCATGAACAACACCTTAGATTGGTTTTGGACCTCTTGAGAATAGAACAACTATATGCCAAATTCTCTAAATGTGAATTATGGCTAAAGGAAGTTCAATTTCTTGGTCACATCGTCAACGACAAGGGTATTCATGTTGATCCTGCTAAGATTGAAACGGTTAAGAATTGGAATGCCCCGAAGACTCCTACCGAAGTTCGTTCATTTCTTGGTCTTGCGGGTTATTATCGTCGTTTCATCTCAAACTTCTCAAAGATTGCTGTCCCTTTTACCGCTCTGACCCACAAGGGTAAGACTTATGAATGGGGACCGAATCAAGAAGAAACTATCCAAACCCTCAAGCAAAAGTTGTGCAATGCTCCTATATTGACTCTCCCCGATGGAATCGATGATTTAGTTGTCTATTGTGATGCTTCTAACCAAGGTCTTGGTTGTGTTCTCATGCAACGAGGCAAAGTAATCACTTATGCATCAAGGCAACTCAAAGTTCATGAGAAGAATTATACGACGCACTATCTCGAGTTGGGTGCGGTCGTATTCGCGTTAAAGATTTGGAGACATTACCTATATGGCACGAAATGTGTGGTGTTCACCGACCACAAAAGTCTTCAACATATTTTTAACCAAAAAGAACTCAATATGAGGCAACGACGTTGGGTCGAACTCCTTAACGACTACGACTGCGAGATTCGTTACCATCCCGGCAAAGCGAATGTTGTAGCCGATGCTTTGAGTCGAAAGGACCATGTTATGCTTCATTGTGCCCGTATTCAAACCGATATTCAAACCCGTATCTTAGAAGCTCAACACGTCTCGGTAACCGAGGGTAACATGTACGAAGAAATGTCATGTGGTGTTGAACTCCTTCTTGAATCAAAACCCAATGGCTTACTCTATTACTTGAACCGTATTTGGGTTCCCGATCGCGACAATCTCCGTGCATTTCTCATGAACGAGGCTCATAAGACTCGTTATTCTATTCATCCTGGTGCGGATAAAATGTACCAAGATCTTCGCCAACTTTATTGGTGGCCCGGTATAAAGAAAGGCATTGCTCTTTATGTGGCCAAATGCTTAACCTGTTCCAAAGTCAAAGCCGAACATCAACGTCCATCTGGTTTACTCGAACAACCAGAAATTCCCGTGTGGAAATGGGAGAATATAACTATGGATTTCATTACCAAGCTCCCTCGCACCTCGAGTGGATATGATAGTATTTGGGTGATCATTGATCGTCTCACTAAATCCGCTCATTTCTTGCCTATCCGCGAAGACTTCAAAGTGGAGAAACTAGCCCGAATTTACATTGATGAAATTGTGTATTCCGTCATGGTGTTCCCGTGAACATAATATCCGATAGAGACGCTCGGTTCACCTCTCGATTTTGGCAATCTCTCCAAAAGGCTCTTGGTACTCGATTGGATTTGAGCACGGCTTACCATCCGCAAACTGATGGTCAAACCGAGCGAACAATCCAAACTCTTGAAGACATGCTTAGAGCTTGTGTAATCGATTTTGGTGGCAATTGGGATTCACATCTATCCCTCATTGAGTTTCTTACAACAATAGCTACCACACAAGTATCAACATGGCTCCATTCGAAGCTCTCTATGGTCGCAAGTGTCGTTCTCCTATCTGTTGGAATGAGATTGGTGAAGCACAAATCACTGGTCCTGAGTTAATTCAAGAAACATCCGACAAGATTATTCAAATCCGTGACAATATTCGAGTAGCGAGGAGTCGGCAAAAGAGTTATGCCGACAAACGTCGAAAACCCTTGGAATTCCAAGTCGGTGATCTTGTTCTTCTTAAGGTGTCCCCGTGGAAGGGTGTTGTCACACCCCGCCAGGGCGGAAACGCGAGGCGCGACTTTCACTGGTTTCCAAAGCATATGATTACCGCAAACACATACATGTAATTGGATACATAACTGAATTTAAAATATTTACATTACAAAATATCAATTTGAGTTTACAAATGTTTAAGATTTCGCAAATATGACTCAAGACCATGAGTTATACAAGAGAAATCCTCCCAAAAGCCGTATCCACGTGCATGCATGTAACCTACATTGCTAACCTGATGACCACGTTCAATTTCCTGAAAACATACTTAAAACTGTCAACACGAGGTTGGTGAGTTCACAAGTTATTATAAAGAGTTATCATAAACCCAATGTTTAAATCTGATCTTTTTGCCGATCAAAACTCTTTGTGAAACCTGATCATTTTAACCTGATCAGTACTCTTTCGTTTAAACCTGATCACTTTAACCTGATCAGAATTCTTTTTATAAACCGGATCATTTTACCCTGATCAGAACTCTTTTGTATGTATTACCAATGAATATGATTACTAATCCGATCTATTGACCCCATTTGTAAGCTTGCAAGGAATACAAAATAGTATGTAATGTACGAGACCGTAACCAAACCCCAACTTTCTGTGCCTCCCCTCGCCTTTCTGCGAGTAAGACAATATGCGGTCATTCGGCCATTTTGACCCCTGGTTAGCGCGACTAACCATGACCGGAGGCGTCACCCCCAATAGTACTATTCATATAATCCCGGGCTAAATCCATAGCTAATGGTTACTAATTTATTACGAGGACTTTAAGCGCTTTATTGTTCCCTCAATACATACATACGGTCAGATAATTAGTTCCATTCATTTATACACAAAAGTCTTTTACAAGTATGTTTCCACCCCAAATAATTTCAAAAACTTAGAAAAAGGGGGATTAGTGAAACTCACCTCGACAGTATGAATGCTAGCAAAAATTTGAATGATGGCAGATTCGCCTATCCGTATCCTATTTACACAAGGATAACATACACGTTAAGACTACTCGTCTTAAACGCAATTTGTTCACTTGACCTAGCCGATCTGATTACTTTTGTTTTAATTATCTTTTTAGTTTTTCCAACCTTGTTTTGTTATGAAAATAGTTCTGAGTTACTGCCTTATGGGGCTGATGAACAGGTATCTAAGCTTTCTTAGTTTCGATTGAACAGAACAGATGTCGAAACTTCCTAGTTTCGACTGAGTGATATAGGTATCGAAACTACCTAGTTTCGATTGGCAAGAATAGTATCGAAACTACCTAGTTTCGATTGTACACAGGTATCGAAACTTCCTAGTTTCGATTGAGTAAATAGATATCGAAACTCCTAGTTTCGATAGAACAACCGGTAGCGAAACTCCTAGTTTCGATTGAACAACCGGTATCGAAACTCCTAGTTTCGATTGAATAACTGGTATCGAAACTCCTTGTTTCGATCAATAGGTATTGAAACTCCTAGTTTCGATTGACTAACAGGTATCGAAACTATAGTTTCGATATCTGCACTTTGATTTACAGAATTCACTCTGTATATTTTTATGTTCAAATCTTGAGTTTGACACAGTTTTCTTGTTATCTTACTTGCGTTTGAACGATTTGTATGTTTAGTTACGGTTTTAAAGCAAATAATATGGATGGTATCGAGTTTTTACCTCAAACCGAGAATGGCGATCTTTAGAGAAAAACAGAGAAGTAGTCTTGAATCTTTTGAGCTTTCTTCAAGAACACTTGAAATTCTCCTTATGACACCGAATTATGGTGATTTTCGCTTTAAAACTGGACTTCGATATGAAAGGGAATTGGGAATTTGCCGTAAGAAAAGAGAAGGTTTGAAAGGAATGGTGAAGTTTCGTCTGAAGAGTATGGTTTTCATCTGAATCAAAATGAATCAGGCAAGTGGGAGCATGGCTCCCCTGACTCTCGGCCAAGAAAGTCAAGAAGTTGTTTAGGGGTTAATGATAACCAATTTTTAAATATTAATTTATTATGGTATTAGTATCAATTAGAGTTTTAAAGGGGTAATTTAATTCAGTTTCGATTCTTCACGGTATTATAATTTTTAACCATTTTATGGCTCGTTGAAGAAAATATTAGAATCTTGGCTCAACGTAAATTTTGTGTAATATATATATATATATATTTTTCTGGTTATTTTATTTAACCATTTACGTTCGCATTAAGTCGGGTTATCCTGCTTACTTTTTCTAGTAACTCTTTACGGTTTACTAGACTTGGAACAAACTTCTTTGCTAGACTTCTTGACTTTACTTAGTCAAAATAAAATATCAGGAAATAATAATTATGAACGTGCGTTTATGAAATGTGGATATTGACCTGAAATGCTGGGTGTCACATTCTCCCCATGTTACAGAGAATTTCGTCCCGAAATTCAGTTCTTGTCACTCTGACTTGGTGTTTTTGTAAACAGTGACGGGTACTTGGATTTCATTTTATCTTCCCGCTCCCACGTATACTCGGGGCCGCGCTTTGAATTCCAACGTACCTTGACCAGCTTAACACGGCTGCGCCTTGTTCTCTGAACCTTCTAATCTGTGACTTCCATAGGTTCCTCAATGAAGTGCAACTTGTCGTCTATGTGAATCTCATCAGGCGGTATTATTAATGTCTCGTCTGATAAACACTTCTTGAGATTTGATACATGAAACGTATCATGTACATTGCTTAGTTCTTGTGGCAACTTGAGTTTGTAAGCTACAGGGCCAACCCTAGCCAATATTTCAAATGGTCCAACGTACCTAGGGTTAAGCTTGCCACGGTTGCCAAATCTTGCAACTCCTTTCCAAGGTGAGACCTTTAACATGACTTTGTCTCCTACTTGAAATTCTAAAGGTCTTCGTCTGTTATCCGCGTAACTCTTTTGTCTGTCACGGGCGGCCTTCAGACGATCCTTGATTTTGAAAATCTTATCTGTGGTCTCTTGAATAACTTCAGGACCGGTTAAATGTTTGTCGCCAACCTCTGCCCAACATAGCGGTGAACGACATTTTCGACCATACAAAGCCTCAAACGGAGCGGCTTTGATGCTGGTGTGGTAACTGTTATTATATGAAAACTCAGCTAGTGGCAAATGAGTATCCCAATTTCCACCGAAGTCAATTGCACACGCACGGAGCATATCCTCTAAGGTTTGAATGGTTCTTTCACTTTGACCATCTGTTTGTGGGTGATATGCCGTGCTCATGTCAAGACGTGTGCCCATGGCTTCTTGTAACGATTTCCAGATTCTAGACACGAATCTGCTGTCTCTATCAGAGATAATAGAAATTGGTACTCCATTCCTAGCCACAATTTCCTTAATATAAAGCTTTGCAAGTTTCTCGGTTTTATCCGTTTCTTTGATGGGTAGAAAATGAGCTGATTTCGTCAAACGATCGACGATTACCCATATAGTGTCATACCCGCTCGACGTCTTGGGTAACTTTGTAATGAAATCCATGGAAATCTGTTCCCATTTCCATTGAGGTATCTCGGGTTGTTGTAACAATCCCGACGGTTTCTGATGTTCTGCTTTTACTTTTGAACATGTCAGGCATTTACCGACATAAATAGCAATTTCTCCTTTCATGTTCGGCCACCAGTAGAATTCTTTCAGATCCTTATACATTTTATCCGAACCTGGGTGAATGGAGTACCTGGACTTGTGGGCTTCGTCCATAACCAACTCCCGTATGTTACCAAAACATGGCACCCAAATTCTATTCATGAAGTATAAAGTGTCATCTGACTTTGGTTCCAACTGCTTTATCATTCCTCGTAAAGCTTCGTTCTGACTGTTTTCTTCTTTGATTGCTTCTTGTTGTGCCATCCGAATTTGAGTCGTGAGACTCGTATGAATTGTCAATTCTAGGGCACGAACACGTAGTGTTTTAACTCGTTCTTTACGACTTAAGGCATCTGCTACGACGTTTGCCTTACCAGGGTGATACTTGATATCACAGTCGTAATCATTCAGTAGTTCTACCCAACGACGTTGCCTCATGTTAAGTTCTTTCTGATTAAAGATGTGCTGGAGACTCTTGTGGTCTGTAAATATAGTACATTTTGTACCGTATAAGTAATGTCTCCAAATCTTGAGTGCAAACACGACTGCACCCAATTCCAAGTCGTGGGTCGTATAATTCTTTTCGTGCACCTTTAGTTGTCTGGATGCATATGCTATGACTTTTTCTTTCTGCATCAACACACATCCCAGACCTTGGTGTGATGCGTCACAGTACACAATGAAATTGTCAGTCCCTTCGGGAAGGGATAGGATTGGTGCACTGCAAAGTTTTTGCTTCAGCAATTGAAAAGCTGATTCTTGTTTATCAGTCCAATCAAACTTTTTGTCCTTCTGGGTTAACGTGGTCAAAGGCAAGGCTATCTTTGAAAAATTCTCTATAAATCGCCTGTAATATCCTGCCAAACCCAGAAATTGACGCACCTCAGTCGGAGTTCTTGGTGCTTCCCAGTTTTTGATAGCTTCAATCTTGGATGGATCCACATGGATACCCTTCTTATTAATGACATGTCCGAGAAAGTGAACCTCTTGGATCCAAAACTCACACTTAGAGAATTTAGCATAAAGCTTCTCATTCCTGAGTAGTTCCAAGATTAATTTCAAATGATATTCATGTTCCTCCTTGGTTCGTGAATATATCAATATGTCATCGATAAACACAATCACGAATTTATCCAAGTACGGCTTGCACACGCGGTTCATGAGATCCATGAAAACAGCTGGTGCATTAGTCAAGCCAAATGGCATAACTAGGAATTCGTAGTGACCATAACGAGTCCTAAAAGCCGTTTTTGGTATGTCTTCTTCCTGAATTTTCAGTTGATGATACCCTGATCGTAGATCAATTTTAGAATAGAAACTGGAACCTTGAAGTTGATCAAACAAATCGTCTATTCGAGGAAGAGGATACCGATTTTTGATTGTCAGTTTGTTCAACTCTCGATAATCAATGCACATTCTAAAGGTTCCATCCTTTTTCTTTACAAATAGGACCGGAGCTCCCCATGGTGAGAAACTCGGTCTTATGAAACCTTTGTCAAGTAACTCTTCTAGTTGGCTCGACAGTTCCTGCATCTCAGAAGGGGCTAGACGATACGGAGATCGTGCAACTGGTGCGGCTCCTGGTACTAGGTCGATCCGAAACTCGACTTGTCTTGATGGTGGTATTCCTGGTAAGTCTTCGGGAAATACTTCCGAATAATCTCTGACGATTGGTATGTCCTCAAGTCGACGTTCTTCGGGTTTCTTCTCGACGATGTGAGCCAGGAATGCACAATAACCCTTACGTAGATACTTATGAGCTTTCATGCAGTTTATCGTTTTTAACATCGTTATACACCTTTCGCCTTGAATTGAAAGAATTTCTCCGCTTGGTAGAGGAATACGTACAATCTTCTCGAAGCATACTATCTCGGCACGGTTCTTGGTTAACCAATCCATACCAATAACAATATCAAAACTCCCTAACTCGACGGGTAGAAGGTCTATACTGAATGTACGGTTTTCTAAACATAAAGTACAACCCCTAAAGACCTCTCCGGTTTCTATTAATTTCCCATTTGCTAATTCAATTGTATAACGTTGATCTAGTTTGCTGGCCTTAATACCGAGTAAGGATTTAAAATCATTCGACACAAAGCTCATATCCGCACCCGAATCAAAAAGTACAGAGGCATAGTGATTATTTATCGGGAACGTACCAGTGACGATATTCGGGTCCTGGCGTGCGTCCCTTGCACCCATCACAAATGCCCTCCCTGGTGCCTGAGCGTTGTTCTGATTCTTCCACTTGGGACAATCCTTCTTGAAGTGTTTTAGATCACCACATACAAAACATCCCGGTTTGATTTTCCCCAATCGGTTGTTAGTTCGACAAGCTTGAGTGGTGTGACCAAATTTGTCGCATTTTCCACACTTGATGCAAACACCGGCATGATGATTTCCACACCTCTTACATCTCGGTAGGCCCCTATCATACTCCTTTCTTTCCACTGTGTTGGCTGCAAAAGCCTTCACAGTTCCTTGTTTCTTAAACTCTTGTTTTCCAGATTTGTTACTTGAATTTCCCATCCATTTTCTTTTCTCCCCAGATCTACCTTCCTCATTCTCCTTCCTCACAAACAATTCATTACGTACTGCATCATCCTTTAGTTTGAATGCTAAAGTTATAGCACTCTTGGCATCTATTGGATTAGATGATGTTACCATGCTACGAATTTGAGGCGCAAGGCCCCACAGATACCTCTCCACACGCTTATGTTCTGGTGTGACCATATGCGGTACCAGAAGTGCCAATTCATTGAAGCGGTCGGTGTATCCCGCTACATCATCTCCTATCATCTGTAGGTTCCACATCTCAGTTTCAATCTTTTGCAATTCGTTCCGAGGACAGTATTCCTCAATCATCATGTTTTTTAAATCTTCCCAAGACAATTGATACGCTGTCTCCCTCCCCAAAGTCTTCATTTGAGTATTCCACCAAGTTAAAGCTTTATCAGTGAGCGTACATGTAGAATACTTCACCATACAGTCAGCGGTGCATTCACTAATATCGATCACCGACTCCATCTTTTCTATCCATCTCATTAGTCCTACTGCACCCTCGGTGCCATTAAAACTGCGGGGTTTGCAGGATAGGAAGGCCTTGTAGGTACACTTCCTATTTGGAGCATCTGCAGGATCACAAGTCATAACGTCATTAATTCGGATCATGACTATGTGTTATGGCTTATTTATTATTTTTTTTTTTTTATTACCTCCGGAACCTCCTGCGGTACCGCTACCTCCTGCACCTCCTCCGCTATTTCGGTTTGCTTCATACTGCTCTATGGCGGCAGCTACTCGTTGTGCTATTAGTTGTTCCATGTTTGGGGAAATTGTCTCGTTGTTGTCACCAGTAGTGTTACGGGGTGTCCCACGCTTAGGTGCCATGACGTTCTTTCTAGCATGTCAATTAAAAAGAAACAACATCATATATCAATAATGATAGATCATGACATAAGGATACCACAACATCAAACATGAACAACTATCATTACAACATAAACCATTACATACATAGTCAAAACATACATAGTACATTGTTCCCAAAAGACGAGGATACAAAAGAGATGGGTTCACATGACCTCATCAGTACTAACCGTTTTAAACTACATAATGTACTATGGGCACAACCCGCCCATAATAGGTTTAAAAGAAGAAGTGGGAGTACAACCCAATCATCATGGCAAGTCCCGCCATGACAAAACTAGCTCTCGCCACAAATTCTGCAGCCAAAGTCCTCTCCTCCAGCGCCTCCACCATGTCTCGGACCGTGAGAGTGAACTGCCAGTCCATATCAGCTCTCAACTCGAGGTAGTCAGTGGCACTCTGTATGTCTCGAGTGCTATCCTCCAGAGTCTGTACTCGAGATCCGAGCCCTTGACGTAAGCGCCTGGTTGCATCCCCCTGTGCCCGAATATCATCTAGGAGATCATCAAGACGCTCCTCATGCGTACAAACGCGAGCTACCAAGGTAGGCACAGTGAGCTCTATGGCTTCCCCAGTGTGGGGTAGGGGTGTTGGGGAGTTAGAAGACTCTCCAAGCTCAAAGGTAGATGGGATGCTCTCCATCTCCCTCCAACGTGCCAGGGTACGAGGCATCCAACGGATGGTTCCCACGGTAGGGTGGTAACAGGGTCGTTGCCTCGGTGGTTCCTCATCGGTCTCCAAGTCTTTCGGGTCACGGGCTGCCAGGTTTCTCTTGCGCGGAAGTCGAACCTTCTTCCTAGCACTTTGCACCTTAACTGGTCCTCCGCTTTTCTTTCGGTAGACGATGGGCGGTTCTCCCAGAGCGACATTGGGTGGTGTCGAGCTGCGAACTTGTACTCGATTTTTAGGGCGTGAGGCGGAAAGTTCCTCGTTGGATTCAGAGTCAGAGACGGGGTCAGAGTGTGAATGTGACGACATACTTGTGACTACAATATCCACATAACATGATGACTGGTTATGCAATGAAAACATTTTAGTGAGTCATTCTAATTATAGACTAGGTTCCGTTTTAGACACCTAGTTCGCTATAATCAATGGCTCTGATACCAAGTTCTGTCACACCCCGCCAGGGCGGAAACGCGAGGCGCGACTTTCACTGGTTTCCAAAGCATATGATTACCGCAAACACATACATGTAATTGGATACATAACTGAATTTAAAATATTTACATTACAAAATATCAATTTGAGTTTACAAATGTTTAAGATTTCGCAAATATGACTCAAGACCATGAGTTATACAAGAGAAATCCTCCCAAAAGCCGTATCCACGTGCATGCATGTAACCTACATTGCTAACCTGATGACCACGTTCAATTTCCTGAAAACATACTTAAAACTGTCAACACGAGGTTGGTGAGTTCACAAGTTATTATAAAGAGTTATCATAAACCCAATGTTTAAATCTGATCTTTTTGCCGATCAAAACTCTTTGTGAAACCTGATCATTTTAACCTGATCAGTACTCTTTCGTTTAAACCTGATCACTTTAACCTGATCAGAATTCTTTTTATAAACCGGATCATTTTACCCTGATCAGAACTCTTTTGTATGTATTACCAATGAATATGATTACTAATCCGATCTATTGACCCCATTTGTAAGCTTGCAAGGAATACAAAATAGTATGTAATGTACGAGACCGTAACCAAACCCCAACTTTCTGTGCCTCCCCTCGCCTTTCTGCGAGTAAGACAATATGCGGTCATTCGGCCATTTTGACCCCTGGTTAGCGCGACTAACCATGACCGGAGGCGTCACCCCCAATAGTACTATTCATATAATCCCGGGCTAAATCCATAGCTAATGGTTACTAATTTATTACGAGGACTTTAAGCGCTTTATTGTTCCCTCAATACATACATACGGTCAGATAATTAGTTCCATTCATTTATACACAAAAGTCTTTTACAAGTATGTTTCCACCCCAAATAATTTCAAAAACTTAGAAAAAGGGGGATTAGTGAAACTCACCTCGACAGTATGAATGCTAGCAAAAATTTGAATGATGGCAGATTCGCCTATCCGTATCCTATTTACACAAGGATAACATACACGTTAAGACTACTCGTCTTAAACGCAATTTGTTCACTTGACCTAGCCGATCTGATTACTTTTGTTTTAATTATCTTTTTAGTTTTTCCAACCTTGTTTTGTTATGAAAATAGTTCTGAGTTACTGCCTTATGGGGCTGATGAACAGGTATCTAAGCTTTCTTAGTTTCGATTGAACAGAACAGATGTCGAAACTTCCTAGTTTCGACTGAGTGATATAGGTATCGAAACTACCTAGTTTCGATTGGCAAGAATAGTATCGAAACTACCTAGTTTCGATTGTACACAGGTATCGAAACTTCCTAGTTTCGATTGAGTAAATAGATATCGAAACTCCTAGTTTCGATAGAACAACCGGTAGCGAAACTCCTAGTTTCGATTGAACAACCGGTATCGAAACTCCTAGTTTCGATTGAATAACTGGTATCGAAACTCCTTGTTTCGATCAATAGGTATTGAAACTCCTAGTTTCGATTGACTAACAGGTATCGAAACTATAGTTTCGATATCTGCACTTTGATTTACAGAATTCACTCTGTATATTTTTATGTTCAAATCTTGAGTTTGACACAGTTTTCTTGTTATCTTACTTGCGTTTGAACGATTTGTATGTTTAGTTACGGTTTTAAAGCAAATAATATGGATGGTATCGAGTTTTTACCTCAAACCGAGAATGGCGATCTTTAGAGAAAAACAGAGAAGTAGTCTTGAATCTTTTGAGCTTTCTTCAAGAACACTTGAAATTCTCCTTATGACACCGAATTATGGTGATTTTCGCTTTAAAACTGGACTTCGATATGAAAGGGAATTGGGAATTTGCCGTAAGAAAAGAGAAGGTTTGAAAGGAATGGTGAAGTTTCGTCTGAAGAGTATGGTTTTCATCTGAATCAAAATGAATCAGGCAAGTGGGAGCATGGCTCCCCTGACTCTCGGCCAAGAAAGTCAAGAAGTTGTTTAGGGGTTAATGATAACCAATTTTTAAATATTAATTTATTATGGTATTAGTATCAATTAGAGTTTTAAAGGGGTAATTTAATTCAGTTTCGATTCTTCACGGTATTATAATTTTTAACCATTTTATGGCTCGTTGAAGAAAATATTAGAATCTTGGCTCAACGTAAATTTTGTGTAATATATATATATATATATTTTTCTGGTTATTTTATTTAACCATTTACGTTCGCATTAAGTCGGGTTATCCTGCTTACTTTTTCTAGTAACTCTTTACGGTTTACTAGACTTGGAACAAACTTCTTTGCTAGACTTCTTGACTTTACTTAGTCAAAATAAAATATCAGGAAATAATAATTATGAACGTGCGTTTATGAAATGTGGATATTGACCTGAAATGCTGGGTGTCACATTCTCCCCATGTTACAGAGAATTTCGTCCCGAAATTCAGTTCTTGTCACTCTGACTTGGTGTTTTTGTAAACAGTGACGGGTACTTGGATTTCATTTTATCTTCCCGCTCCCACGTATACTCGGGGCCGCGCTTTGAATTCCAACGTACCTTGACCAGCTTAACACGGCTGCGCCTTGTTCTCTGAACCTTCTAATCTGTGACTTCCATAGGTTCCTCAATGAAGTGCAACTTGTCGTCTATGTGAATCTCATCAGGCGGTATTATTAATGTCTCGTCTGATAAACACTTCTTGAGATTTGATACATGAAACGTATCATGTACATTGCTTAGTTCTTGTGGCAACTTGAGTTTGTAAGCTACAGGGCCAACCCTAGCCAATATTTCAAATGGTCCAACGTACCTAGGGTTAAGCTTGCCACGGTTGCCAAATCTTGCAACTCCTTTCCAAGGTGAGACCTTTAACATGACTTTGTCTCCTACTTGAAATTCTAAAGGTCTTCGTCTGTTATCCGCGTAACTCTTTTGTCTGTCACGGGCGGCCTTCAGACGATCCTTGATTTTGAAAATCTTATCTGTGGTCTCTTGAATAACTTCAGGACCGGTTAAATGTTTGTCGCCAACCTCTGCCCAACATAGCGGTGAACGACATTTTCGACCATACAAAGCCTCAAACGGAGCGGCTTTGATGCTGGTGTGGTAACTGTTATTATATGAAAACTCAGCTAGTGGCAAATGAGTATCCCAATTTCCACCGAAGTCAATTGCACACGCACGGAGCATATCCTCTAAGGTTTGAATGGTTCTTTCACTTTGACCATCTGTTTGTGGGTGATATGCCGTGCTCATGTCAAGACGTGTGCCCATGGCTTCTTGTAACGATTTCCAGATTCTAGACACGAATCTGCTGTCTCTATCAGAGATAATAGAAATTGGTACTCCATTCCTAGCCACAATTTCCTTAATATAAAGCTTTGCAAGTTTCTCGGTTTTATCCGTTTCTTTGATGGGTAGAAAATGAGCTGATTTCGTCAAACGATCGACGATTACCCATATAGTGTCATACCCGCTCGACGTCTTGGGTAACTTTGTAATGAAATCCATGGAAATCTGTTCCCATTTCCATTGAGGTATCTCGGGTTGTTGTAACAATCCCGACGGTTTCTGATGTTCTGCTTTTACTTTTGAACATGTCAGGCATTTACCGACATAAATAGCAATTTCTCCTTTCATGTTCGGCCACCAGTAGAATTCTTTCAGATCCTTATACATTTTATCCGAACCTGGGTGAATGGAGTACCTGGACTTGTGGGCTTCGTCCATAACCAACTCCCGTATGTTACCAAAACATGGCACCCAAATTCTATTCATGAAGTATAAAGTGTCATCTGACTTTGGTTCCAACTGCTTTATCATTCCTCGTAAAGCTTCGTTCTGACTGTTTTCTTCTTTGATTGCTTCTTGTTGTGCCATCCGAATTTGAGTCGTGAGACTCGTATGAATTGTCAATTCTAGGGCACGAACACGTAGTGTTTTAACTCGTTCTTTACGACTTAAGGCATCTGCTACGACGTTTGCCTTACCAGGGTGATACTTGATATCACAGTCGTAATCATTCAGTAGTTCTACCCAACGACGTTGCCTCATGTTAAGTTCTTTCTGATTAAAGATGTGCTGGAGACTCTTGTGGTCTGTAAATATAGTACATTTTGTACCGTATAAGTAATGTCTCCAAATCTTGAGTGCAAACACGACTGCACCCAATTCCAAGTCGTGGGTCGTATAATTCTTTTCGTGCACCTTTAGTTGTCTGGATGCATATGCTATGACTTTTTCTTTCTGCATCAACACACATCCCAGACCTTGGTGTGATGCGTCACAGTACACAATGAAATTGTCAGTCCCTTCGGGAAGGGATAGGATTGGTGCACTGCAAAGTTTTTGCTTCAGCAATTGAAAAGCTGATTCTTGTTTATCAGTCCAATCAAACTTTTTGTCCTTCTGGGTTAACGTGGTCAAAGGCAAGGCTATCTTTGAAAAATTCTCTATAAATCGCCTGTAATATCCTGCCAAACCCAGAAATTGACGCACCTCAGTCGGAGTTCTTGGTGCTTCCCAGTTTTTGATAGCTTCAATCTTGGATGGATCCACATGGATACCCTTCTTATTAATGACATGTCCGAGAAAGTGAACCTCTTGGATCCAAAACTCACACTTAGAGAATTTAGCATAAAGCTTCTCATTCCTGAGTAGTTCCAAGATTAATTTCAAATGATATTCATGTTCCTCCTTGGTTCGTGAATATATCAATATGTCATCGATAAACACAATCACGAATTTATCCAAGTACGGCTTGCACACGCGGTTCATGAGATCCATGAAAACAGCTGGTGCATTAGTCAAGCCAAATGGCATAACTAGGAATTCGTAGTGACCATAACGAGTCCTAAAAGCCGTTTTTGGTATGTCTTCTTCCTGAATTTTCAGTTGATGATACCCTGATCGTAGATCAATTTTAGAATAGAAACTGGAACCTTGAAGTTGATCAAACAAATCGTCTATTCGAGGAAGAGGATACCGATTTTTGATTGTCAGTTTGTTCAACTCTCGATAATCAATGCACATTCTAAAGGTTCCATCCTTTTTCTTTACAAATAGGACCGGAGCTCCCCATGGTGAGAAACTCGGTCTTATGAAACCTTTGTCAAGTAACTCTTCTAGTTGGCTCGACAGTTCCTGCATCTCAGAAGGGGCTAGACGATACGGAGATCGTGCAACTGGTGCGGCTCCTGGTACTAGGTCGATCCGAAACTCGACTTGTCTTGATGGTGGTATTCCTGGTAAGTCTTCGGGAAATACTTCCGAATAATCTCTGACGATTGGTATGTCCTCAAGTCGACGTTCTTCGGGTTTCTTCTCGACGATGTGAGCCAGGAATGCACAATAACCCTTACGTAGATACTTATGAGCTTTCATGCAGTTTATCGTTTTTAACATCGTTATACACCTTTCGCCTTGAATTGAAAGAATTTCTCCGCTTGGTAGAGGAATACGTACAATCTTCTCGAAGCATACTATCTCGGCACGGTTCTTGGTTAACCAATCCATACCAATAACAATATCAAAACTCCCTAACTCGACGGGTAGAAGGTCTATACTGAATGTACGGTTTTCTAAACATAAAGTACAACCCCTAAAGACCTCTCCGGTTTCTATTAATTTCCCATTTGCTAATTCAATTGTATAACGTTGATCTAGTTTGCTGGCCTTAATACCGAGTAAGGATTTAAAATCATTCGACACAAAGCTCATATCCGCACCCGAATCAAAAAGTACAGAGGCATAGTGATTATTTATCGGGAACGTACCAGTGACGATATTCGGGTCCTGGCGTGCGTCCCTTGCACCCATCACAAATGCCCTCCCTGGTGCCTGAGCGTTGTTCTGATTCTTCCACTTGGGACAATCCTTCTTGAAGTGTTTTAGATCACCACATACAAAACATCCCGGTTTGATTTTCCCCAATCGGTTGTTAGTTCGACAAGCTTGAGTGGTGTGACCAAATTTGTCGCATTTTCCACACTTGATGCAAACACCGGCATGATGATTTCCACACCTCTTACATCTCGGTAGGCCCCTATCATACTCCTTTCTTTCCACTGTGTTGGCTGCAAAAGCCTTCACAGTTCCTTGTTTCTTAAACTCTTGTTTTCCAGATTTGTTACTTGAATTTCCCATCCATTTTCTTTTCTCCCCAGATCTACCTTCCTCATTCTCCTTCCTCACAAACAATTCATTACGTACTGCATCATCCTTTAGTTTGAATGCTAAAGTTATAGCACTCTTGGCATCTATTGGATTAGATGATGTTACCATGCTACGAATTTGAGGCGCAAGGCCCCACAGATACCTCTCCACACGCTTATGTTCTGGTGTGACCATATGCGGTACCAGAAGTGCCAATTCATTGAAGCGGTCGGTGTATCCCGCTACATCATCTCCTATCATCTGTAGGTTCCACATCTCAGTTTCAATCTTTTGCAATTCGTTCCGAGGACAGTATTCCTCAATCATCATGTTTTTTAAATCTTCCCAAGACAATTGATACGCTGTCTCCCTCCCCAAAGTCTTCATTTGAGTATTCCACCAAGTTAAAGCTTTATCAGTGAGCGTACATGTAGAATACTTCACCATACAGTCAGCGGTGCATTCACTAATATCGATCACCGACTCCATCTTTTCTATCCATCTCATTAGTCCTACTGCACCCTCGGTGCCATTAAAACTGCGGGGTTTGCAGGATAGGAAGGCCTTGTAGGTACACTTCCTATTTGGAGCATCTGCAGGATCACAAGTCATAACGTCATTAATTCGGATCATGACTATGTGTTATGGCTTATTTATTATTTTTTTTTTTTATTACCTCCGGAACCTCCTGCGGTACCGCTACCTCCTGCACCTCCTCCGCTATTTCGGTTTGCTTCATACTGCTCTATGGCGGCAGCTACTCGTTGTGCTATTAGTTGTTCCATGTTTGGGGAAATTGTCTCGTTGTTGTCACCAGTAGTGTTACGGGGTGTCCCACGCTTAGGTGCCATGACGTTCTTTCTAGCATGTCAATTAAAAAGAAACAACATCATATATCAATAATGATAGATCATGACATAAGGATACCACAACATCAAACATGAACAACTATCATTACAACATAAACCATTACATACATAGTCAAAACATACATAGTACATTGTTCCCAAAAGACGAGGATACAAAAGAGATGGGTTCACATGACCTCATCAGTACTAACCGTTTTAAACTACATAATGTACTATGGGCACAACCCGCCCATAATAGGTTTAAAAGAAGAAGTGGGAGTACAACCCAATCATCATGGCAAGTCCCGCCATGACAAAACTAGCTCTCGCCACAAATTCTGCAGCCAAAGTCCTCTCCTCCAGCGCCTCCACCATGTCTCGGACCGTGAGAGTGAACTGCCAGTCCATATCAGCTCTCAACTCGAGGTAGTCAGTGGCACTCTGTATGTCTCGAGTGCTATCCTCCAGAGTCTGTACTCGAGATCCGAGCCCTTGACGTAAGCGCCTGGTTGCATCCCCCTGTGCCCGAATATCATCTAGGAGATCATCAAGACGCTCCTCATGCGTACAAACGCGAGCTACCAAGGTAGGCACAGTGAGCTCTATGGCTTCCCCAGTGTGGGGTAGGGGTGTTGGGGAGTTAGAAGACTCTCCAAGCTCAAAGGTAGATGGGATGCTCTCCATCTCCCTCCAACGTGCCAGGGTACGAGGCATCCAACGGATGGTTCCCACGGTAGGGTGGTAACAGGGTCGTTGCCTCGGTGGTTCCTCATCGGTCTCCAAGTCTTTCGGGTCACGGGCTGCCAGGTTTCTCTTGCGCGGAAGTCGAACCTTCTTCCTAGCACTTTGCACCTTAACTGGTCCTCCGCTTTTCTTTCGGTAGACGATGGGCGGTTCTCCCAGAGCGACATTGGGTGGTGTCGAGCTGCGAACTTGTACTCGATTTTTAGGGCGTGAGGCGGAAAGTTCCTCGTTGGATTCAGAGTCAGAGACGGGGTCAGAGTGTGAATGTGACGACATACTTGTGACTACAATATCCACATAACATGATGACTGGTTATGCAATGAAAACATTTTAGTGAGTCATTCTAATTATAGACTAGGTTCCGTTTTAGACACCTAGTTCGCTATAATCAATGGCTCTGATACCAAGTTCTGTCACACCCCGCCAGGGCGGAAACGCGAGGCGCGACTTTCACTGGTTTCCAAAGCATATGATTACCGCAAACACATACATGTAATTGGATACATAACTGAATTTAAAATATTTACATTACAAAATATCAATTTGAGTTTACAAATGTTTAAGATTTCGCAAATATGACTCAAGACCATGAGTTATACAAGAGAAATCCTCCCAAAAGCCGTATCCACGTGCATGCATGTAACCTACATTGCTAACCTGATGACCACGTTCAATTTCCTGAAAACATACTTAAAACTGTCAACACGAGGTTGGTGAGTTCACAAGTTATTATAAAGAGTTATCATAAACCCAATGTTTAAATCTGATCTTTTTGCCGATCAAAACTCTTTGTGAAACCTGATCATTTTAACCTGATCAGTACTCTTTCGTTTAAACCTGATCACTTTAACCTGATCAGAATTCTTTTTATAAACCAGATCATTTTACCCTGATCAGAACTCTTTTGTATGTATTACCAATGAATATGATTACTAATCCGATCTATTGACCCCATTTGTAAGCTTGCAAGGAATACAAAATAGTATGTAATGTACGAGACCGTAACCAAACCCCAACTTTCTGTGCCTCCCCTCGCCTTTCTGCGAGTAAGACAATATGCGGTCATTCGGCCATTTTGACCCCTGGTTAGCGCGACTAACCATGACCGGAGGCGTCACCCCCAATAGTACTATTCATATAATCCCGGGCTAAATCCATAGCTAATGGTTACTAATTTATTACGAGGACTTTAAGCGCTTTATTGTTCCCTCAATACATACATACGGTCAGATAATTAGTTCCATTCATTTATACACAAAAGTCTTTTACAAGTATGTTTCCACCCCAAATAATTTCAAAAACTTAGAAAAAGGGGGATTAGTGAAACTCACCTCGACAGTATGAATGCTAGCAAAAATTTGAATGATGGCAGATTCGCCTATCCGTATCCTATTTACACAAGGATAACATACACGTTAAGACTACTCGTCTTAAACGCAATTTGTTCACTTGACCTAGCCGATCTGATTACTTTTGTTTTAATTATCTTTTTAGTTTTTCCAACCTTGTTTTGTTATGAAAATAGTTCTGAGTTACTACCTTATGGGGCTGATGAACAGGTATCTAAGCTTTCTTAGTTTCGATTGAACAGAACAGATGTCGAAACTTCCTAGTTTCGACTGAGTGATATAGGTATCGAAACTACCTAGTTTCGATTGGCAAGAATAGTATCGAAACTACCTAGTTTCGATTGTACACAGGTATCGAAACTTCCTAGTTTCGATTGAGTAAATAGATATCGAAACTCCTAGTTTCGATAGAACAACCGGTAGCGAAACTCCTAGTTTCGATTGAACAACCGGTATCGAAACTCCTAGTTTCGATTGAATAACTGGTATCGAAACTCCTAGTTTCGATCAATAGGTATCGAAACTCCTAGTTTCGATTGACTAACAGGTATCGAAACTATAGTTTCGATATCTGCACTTTGATTTACAGAATTCACTCTGTATATTTTTATGTTCAAATCTTGAGTTTGACACAGTTTTCTTGTTATCTTACTTGCGTTTGAACGATTTGTATGTTTAGTTACGGTTTTAAAGCAAATAATATGGATGGTATCGAGTTTTTACCTCAAACCGAGAATGGCGATCTTTAGAGAAAAACAGAGAAGTAGTCTTGAATCTTTTGAGCTTTCTTCAAGAACACTTGAAATTCTCCTTATGACACCGAATTATGGTGATTTTCGCTTTAAAACTGGACTTCGATATGAAAGGGAATTGGGAATTTGCCGTAAGAAAAGAGAAGGTTTGAAAGGAATGGTGAAGTTTCGTCTGAAGAGTATGGTTTTCATCTGAATCAAAATGAATCAGGCAAGTGGGAGCATGGCTCCCCTGACTCTCGGCCAAGAAAGTCAAGAAGTTGTTTAGGGGTTAATGATAACCAATTTTTAAATATTAATTTATTATGGTATTAGTATCAATTAGAGTTTTAAAGGGGTAATTTAATTCAGTTTCGATTCTTCACGGTATTATAATTTTTAACCATTTTATGGCTCGTTGAAGAAAATATTAGAATCTTGGCTCAACGTAAATTTTGTGTAATATATATATATATATATTTTTCTGGTTATTTTATTTAACCATTTACGTTCGCATTAAGTCGGGTTATCCTGCTTACTTTTTCTAGTAACTCTTTACGGTTTACTAGACTTGGAACAAACTTCTTTGCTAGACTTCTTGACTTTACTTAGTCAAAATAAAATATCAGGAAATAATAATTATGAACGTGCGTTTATGAAATGTGGATATTGACCTGAAATGCTGGGTGTCACAGGTGTGATCCGTTTTGGAAAGAAAGGCAAGTTGGCACCTCGTTATGTTGGTCCATTCAAGATCCTTGAAAGGATTAGGAAAGTGGCATAAAAGCTCGAGTTACTTCCATCTCTTGAAAATGTGCATCCTACATTTCATGTATCTAATCTGAAGAAGTGTCTCGCTAATGAAAATCTCCATATACTGCTTGACGACGTACGCATTGATGAAACAATGCACTTCGTTGAAAAGTCGGTGGAAATTATGGATCGTGAAGTCAAACAGCTCAAGTGAAGTCGCATTCCTATTGTCAAAGTTCGTTGGGAATCTAAGCGTGGTCCTGAGTTCACTTGGGAACGAGAAGACCAAATGAAGCTCAAGTACCCTCATCTTTTTACCGATGCCGTCACTTCTTCAAACTAAATTTCGGGACAAAATTCTCTCAACATGGGGAGACTGTAACATTTCTGATTTTAGTATTCATATTTTCAATTCAATGTAATGCAATTTCTAATTCAATACTCGTGCATTGTCTTATTATTTTTCTTACCGTAAACTAAACGCAATGATTCGATACAAATTCGCAAGTTCTACGCAATTATATACATTTAAACACTATGCAAGAAACTATGTTAATCAAACTTACCAAATCTGAAAAGTCAAGGACTAAAGTTGAAAAATATCAAGAAATCCTAGTCTAGCACGGTCGTGCTTTGTCCTAGCACGGTCGCGCCAAGTGCTTTGGCACGGTCGCGCGACTTGCTTTGGAACGATCGCGCCCGGTGCCTAAGCACGGTCGCGCCTCTCTTGGGCACGGTCGCGCCTGCGTAACAGTCAAAACGTAAATGAGATTCCAAAAACGCTCGGTCGTTCTAATTCAAACCCGATTTACGTTATACCTTCGTTATCAAAGAAAATATCAATCGCAACTATTACCATCAAAATACAAAACTCCTCTCTAGAAACCGTCGATCATTCTCTCAAAAACTCAAATCCCTCATTTCGATCAAATTTCTCCCAAGCAGTCAAGGAATCCTTTTCAGCAATCTCCTGTATTATTACTGGACTCCGTGGTTTAGCCGGAATTGCAGTCGAAGTCGCCGGAAGCCGTTATCGCCGTCGCCGGAACTTTCTTCTACCGATTTCTATCAATTCGATACTCTCCAAGGTAATTATCACCTTTTCCTCAGTAGTTTTAGTCCTCTTATCAAAAGTTAATTGGGGCTTTCATCATAGAAAGCATCCTGAATCGGATTTCTCATTTTAATAAAAATGATTTAATCGAATCCATACTTAAACACGATTTACATGCAATTAAATTATATGAAAAGACTCGTAATAAATCAATAATCAAAAGCCCTATCAAATCCAGCTCTATAATAACAAAAATTGTTCAATTCGTGTCTGACTTGAAAGAGACACGGTCGCGCTAATCATCTAGCGCGGCCGTGCCTCATGAAACGCGGTCGTGCCGAATAGCAGCGCGGTCGTGTCTTCCTGTCCATACCTAGTCATGCCCTTTGGGCTAGCCTCTGTTGTGTCTAAAAATCATAGACACGACCGTGCCGAGCCAAGGCATGGTCGTGCCTGTTGACTTGTCTAGTTTGTGCCCTCTGTTGATCAACCCGGTCGCGCCCCTACTAGCGCGGTCGCGCCCGTGGCTTGAGCACGATCGTGCCCTTCCGAGGCACGGTCGTGTGTGACTCAGAACTTTTAACATAATTATAATTTTATATTTTTCAATCAGTAAATGTTTCAAATTTTATAAAAAATATGTTTTCTGTACTTGAAAAGATTTAAAGTTTAATCTGGACATAAATATTATTTATTTGAAAGTTTATTTAAAAATTTATAAAAATTAAATTTATATTTATCTTACACTTAAATGATGTTTTAAATGATTAAGTTACAAAGTTTATGAATAAATAAGATAATAATTATTTATTTAATTCATATTTAAACTATAATCATTTACTTATTTATTAAATTACATTTATCACATGCATTATTTTCATAATCAACAATTTTATAAAAATTCTATTTTTCAATTCCAAACTTTAATTAAATGTTCCAAAAACGTTCACTACAACCTTATATATTTTATTTAATACTTTTTATACACAAATTCAACCTTCATTTTTAGACTTAAACTTTGTGCGCATATTTGATTCAATATAAATTATTATCTAGGTTAACTCGTGCGTATCAAGGATTCTTATTTTATCTATACTCTTTGTTAGCTACACTTCCATACCAAGTGAGTATTCACAACCCCTTTTTACTCTTTTACACTTTTGGGGTGGAACATGAACTTTATACACATTACACATTTACATTTACACAAACAACACAAGTGCAAAAATCCTATTTACATACATGTGTGCAAAATTTGAGCTTTGTGCCCGAGTGCTAGTTGTGCTAATCTTTGTGAAAACTTATGTGCAATCATTAACTATACAAGCCGACGGTTTTCAATGATAGATCTATTGAGTCTGACAAACCCACCCAAGTGGAGGTGATTCATACCGACAACACAATTTGCATACTAGTTACAAAGGTTTGGTTGTACTTGGTTACACAATAGCTGCTCCCCATAAATGCCTTATTTTATCATGTTTTGTAAAGGATTTGTTTTCAACTATATGCTATCTATATACAATTGTGTTATACTCACCAACTTTTTAGTTGACTTTATTTTATTCATGTTTCAGGCCCTAATATGTGAGAATGATTCAAGACGTGCTCAATATAGGATTTGGACTTAGCAATTTAAATCAAGAATTCTATGAGTTGTTTTATGTTTCTTTATTTGAATTTGGTTTGTACTTGGATTATTTGTAATGGAAATTTGACTTTAATATATTTAAATTTAGTCAACCATGTGCTATGAACAGTCTACATGTCCCGCCCCGATGATTCCGCCATCGGTCGGGGTGTGACAATCAGGGGACTTTATGAGCTCCAAATGTATCAACTCATGCAAACATAAAGGTCGGGTCTTGTTTTCTTGTTATCATATAAAAATAGTTATAAGTATGTTCTTCCCCCAAATTATACAAAACAGTAAAAAGGGGCCGTGAAACTCACCTTGAGTTTGCGTATGCTTGCAATGATAATTGTTCTAGTCAAACTTGACTATTCGTACCCTAATTACAAAAAGGGTAATTCGTGTTATGACCGAATGTCTCATATGCAAATTGTTCACCGACTTAGCAAATCTGATTGCTTTTGATTAAATATCTTTTTAGTTTTTCAACACTTGTTTCATTATAAAAATAGTTCTAAGTTACTGCCCCATGGGACTGATGAACAGGTATCGAAACTTTCTTAGTTTCGATTGAACAGAACAGATGTCGAAACTACCTAGTTTCGATTGAGTAAACAGGTATCGAAACTTCCTAGTTTCGATTGAGTAATAGGTATCGAAACTACCTAGTTTCGATTGAGCAACCAGGTATCGAAACTACATAGTTTCGATTGAGTAAACAGGTATCGAAACTACCTAGTTTCGATTGAGTAAACATGTATCGAAACTATAGTTTCGATTACTGAAATTTTGATTGACAGAATCAGTTTCAAAACTTTATGCATACATATACGCATATATTCATGTTTTAATCTTGAATTTGACACACTTTTCTGGTTATTTTTCTTACGTTCGAATAAACTGTATGTTTAGCTACGGCTTTAAAGAAAATAATATGAATAATATTGAGTTTTTACCTCTAAACAGTGATGATGATTTTGTGAGAACAGAATGGATGAGCTCCCTGAAACCTTGAAAACTTCCCTTAACTTAAGGTATGGAAGTGACGATAATCGGTGTTGCTGCCGATGAAAGGAAGACAAAGAGAGAAAAAGAAAGGTGAATCGTGATTTGAGATGGATGAATTGATAGACAATTGAGGGGGGGTATGGTTTTTATCTGAATTCTCGCAGGCAAATGTATGGGTTTTAGTATAGATATTTAGGATGTGAGTGAAGTAGGAAGTGGGAATGGGCTTCTCTGATCTTCGGCCGAGAAAGTCAAGGGGGTGGGTTGGGTTAAATTTGTATAATAATTAGATTTAAGTATTAATTAATTAATTTATTAAGGGTATTAATATCAATTAAAGTTCTAAAGGGTAATTTAATTCGGTTTAGATTTTTCACGGTATTATAAATTTAACAAGTTTATAGCTCGTTGATGAAAAATGTTGAAATCTTGGATTGTATAATTCGTTGAGGTGATTATTTGTAGGTATAAATACCTAAAGGTGACGCTACATGGTAACGTTTTCGAGATGGTTCGTTAGTTTACTTTTACGTATATTATATAATTTATTCTAAAAATAACTTATTGATCAACGTAAAAATTTGTGTAATATATATATATATATATATATATATATATATATTCTGGTTATTTAATTTAACCACTAGTGTTCGTATTTAGTCGGGTTATCCTGGTATGTGAACCGGTAACTCCTAGAATTACCAAATATGAAATGAGACCATGTACGGTTTTTGTTAGACCTTAATGTCCTTGTTTGTGAAATTTAGTAAATCACAAAAAAAACAATTATAATGTAAACTCGTTTATAACATGTACGGATATTGACCTGAAATGCCGGGTGTCACAATTAGGGCAGGACCTTTCATGGTACGCGAAGGCCTATATAATGGCCGATCTAATTTTTGACTCCTCGCGGTACGCGAGGAGTGCCCCCCATCTCTCGCGGTACGCGATGCAACCCTGAGACATCCCTTATTCCCTTGTTTCCCATGGTTTCTCACACCGTTCGCCGAGCACCATCACCACCATCATCTAACACCACTAACATACCACCATCCACCACCATTATTATCCATATCATATCATTCACCACTTATCTACCATGGGAGACTTTAAGAACCATTAGTGACCGATGATTCACCTTGCTTGTGGCATTCATGTCTATGTGTTTGTCACTCATCGGGTACGTTTCTCTACTATCTATCTTGAGTCTTAGTGAGTCAGTCGAGTCTTTTATTTTTATTTTGAGTCTGTAACTTTTGTCAGTTTAATGCTGCAGGTTTGTTTGAGTTTTTCTGTGCAGGTATTGATCGCTCTGTCTGTACGCAATCTCCATTCGGGCGGGGTCGACCCCATCTTATTTATTTTGTAAAGGCAACCCAACAGTCGATTGTGAACCGCGACTGAAATGCTATACAGTGCACAAGAGGAAGAGTAATGCTGGACCATTCATGCTACATTACTAGCTAAGTCGCTTCCTGTTTATATTTGCATTTTTATTTTTAGCTGTATATCAGTTCACATTTGAGACAATGTTTGTTTCAAGTGTGGGGATGGGACTGCGTCTATTGAGTCTAGTTTGTCTAGGTTTGTTTATTTTATAAAAATAACAAAAAATACAAAAAAAAAATGAAATTTTTTTAAAAATGTCATTTGAAATCAAAAGTTTTTGCATAATAAATGGAAAATGATAGTACAACTGGATCTGCTTGTTGGTTTTAAATGAATAAATAATTAAAAACGCGTCTAATTAGTGATGTTTTGGTAGACCCAGCCTGCTAGTAGAGCTTAAATAGTTTGTTTGTGTTGTTTTAGGAAATTAATTGAATTAAAATCATGATATCTTGTGGGTATTCATCTTAGGGTAATCAGTAATACTGAAACTATCAACATAGGGTGATATGTACCACGTTAAGTTAAAATTTAGAGTTTTTGAAATTTCTTGGCACACCACTATCTTTTTATGAGAATAAATCCGAGTTTCGGTAGCGCCCGCCTCCATATTCCATATTACTTGAGCTTATTTGATTGAAATCTAAGTTTTGCCTACGTGTCACACGTCGGGTTCCAGCTTGATTGAAACACCACTGGGTTGATTCTTATGTGCTTTATGATTATGACTGTAGTCTATGTGTTACCTTCTGGGATAGTGACTTGGTTGAAACGCCTCTAGACGAAAGTTCATTTGTTAATAATGCTCATATTCATTCATTCATTCCATAATTCGTCTTGATTTCTAAAAACCTGTAAATTTTAGTTTAAAGTGGTGGGAGATATCTATATGGTTTAATCTGTGCCTAGACATGATCGTGAGATGGGATTAGGTAGAGCTGTAGCTTTTAAGTGTGAATCACATAGATTGATTAATATGCTTGGTAATATGAGTTAGAATACTAAACAGGGGCTTGAAAGTTGGTGGTTGGGTTTAATCGGATAGAAATACTGATTATTGCTTTTTAACGCGTGAGTATGTTTTGCTAATTGAATAATTGAGTTTGTTAAAGTATGTCCAATTATGATTCCATTGTAGACTTTTTCGAGGACGAAAAGAGGTTAAGTGTGGGGATGTTTGATGTAGTGCAAAGCACACATCTTTATTCCTTTGTATTCTTGCGTTTTTAGATAGTTTTATATTCGTTTTTACTTGTTATTGTTTCGTATTGAGTCTATGTTGTGTTTACAGGTGCTCGTGTGGAATACAAGTTAAATCCCGAGGAAAACGAGCACGAGAGAGAAGCCCGGAGAATAAAAGTGAAAAATGGTGAAAATCAGTCCCTCGCGGTACGTGAGGGAGGAGAGTACATGTCTCGCGATAAGCGAGGACTTCTAAATCCGAGCGCGACTAATTTTCCCCTCGCGGTACGCGAGGGGCTGGCCACAATCTCTCGCGATACGCGAGAGACCCATAAATCCGCAAAAAGCCCAAATTGATGAATTAAAAGATTGGGATTGCAATTAGGTCAGGAGTTTGAGTTTTAGCCGTCGAGAGAAAAGTCTAGGGCGATTTTGGGAGTTTGGAGAGCAATCGGAGCAATCTAGGGCGATTTCGGATCCGGGTTCATTAGTATTAGCGTATTCGATTTCCAAGTTTCAATCTTTTGTCTTTGAATTGTTAAATTGAACCATGTTTCTGTATTTTACTTCTGTTATGGATGTTTTAAGTATGATCTTTGGCTAAACACTTGATACTATCTAGGTTTAGGATGAATATTTGCTAAAGTTTTTATTTTTATCGGTTTTTGGATTCATATGTTGGATTAATGATTTTGTAAACGATCTTTTGGATAACGAATATGATGAATATTGCATGTTTGAATCTGATGTGTGTTTGATTTCAATTCCGTATGTTATTTGTGGATGTCTTCCAGTTTGAATAGCATATCTAAATCATAGACTTTAGGTTTGTGTTTGTTTGTGTGGTTTGCTAGACATAGTAACCATAGGATTTGTGATTGAGTGTTAATCAGATCTAAGTGTGTGTCTTATCTCAATACCCGAAAGGTGAGAGGTTGTCGGTTAGTCTTCGTATTAGGATTCTGAGTGAAATCTGTCTGAGAGGAAGTTTCCCATAGGGTTTTAGTATCCGTTACTATTCCGAGTCATAGTTGTTATCCTGAGATTACCTCGTGCATCTTCGATGTATTATGGACAGTGAGACTGAAATGTGATCTGTCTTTTGGGTACTTTATCATTGTTGGAGAGACTGAAAGGTAAATACGCCCAGGGGGTGCCTGGGGCGGGGTGTGACAGTAATGATGTGAAGTTTATAAAGTATGTTTTATGAAATGTTTTGCTAATGATGAAATGAAATGATTATGAGTTAAATGATATTTTAAACAAACGTACAAATGCTTTAACTATGAACTTTATAATTGTTTTCTAAATAAAGACGTGAACGTTTTTTAAAGTCATTTTATGATCAAATCTGCCATGGTTCCTTCGAGGGGCAGACGCTATGTTATGTTATGTTATATTATGTTATGTCATGCTTGACAATACCTATATAGGGGCCTTTGTAGCTAGATAACGATTGTACAATTGGTAAGGAAGTGATGGCGATCGCTTCGGGGCTAACTGGATCCTGTTTATGTTTGTATTGTCGGTCTATATGCCGTGAGCTTCAGGGGCAATACTATAGGTATGTGTCACTATACAGAGGGGCAATGCTGGGTTCATGCCACTGTACGACAGGGAGTACCCAAACTCAATAATTTACGGTTACGAGATGACGCAGATTTTGATCTATATATAGTTATAGTTATATATTTACATATGTATGACTTACAGTAAGTTACATATCAGTATGTTTACGTACGTTTTGTTATGAAAGTTGAAAGTTTATGTTTTGGCAAAACCTCTTTGAATGTTTGAAGCTAATGTTTTATGTAAAGCTAGAACTCACTCACTTTTTAGTATGCACATCAGGTTAAGTATAGGTTTGATGCTCGTTGATGGATGCAGGGCTTGGTTGAGGAGTTACCCAAGCGAAGAGATCTGACATTCCGTTATATTTATGTTTTAAAAAGTACTATGTTAAGACAATGTTTTATGTTCTTGTTATGGTCAAGTTATGTAATTAAGTATGATTTTCCGTTGCTTAAATGAACTCTTACGTTTAAGAAATTATGTGTTGATGAGTAAATCCAACGTGTGAGGTCTCCCGGGTTTGGGGTCTTACAACATTAGTGGAATAAGCTGATCTCACCAACCATTGGGAGAAAGAACTTATAAAATGCACTACATAGTTTTGGTCGCCCATCAGACACAGTCGTGTCGACCACATTTTCTCGGTAACTAGTTTGTGTTCACGGTAACCAAGTTGACCAAAAGATTCACACGATCATGTGAGCCTAAGACATGGTTGTGTCTGGCTTATTGCTACATTTTCCATAAAAAAACTTGAGTAAATTAAATAAAACAATTAAGAAACTTGATTATTATTGGGCAATGTTATTAAGACCAGATCCAACTGAACCATCTGGACCGGTTAAACCGGGAACCGGGCTCTTGATCAGTCCAGTTTACATCTTTCGAGTCGTCTTAAATTGAACCGGCCGGTTACTGCTAAACGGGGTTGAACAGGAGAACCTACGGTTTGCTGCCGGATCTGGAATGGCCACACATAAGCGATGCTGCTTTGCCGGACATAGAACAAATCAAAAGAAATTAGATGTGCAATGGAGCAGGGAAAAATCAGATATGAAACGAAAGAGATCGAAATAAAATCTTTTAATCTAAAATCGTTGGGAAAGCAAATAAATAGGTGACTTTGGAAAATTTTCATCTAAAATATTTGTGAAAGCAACTAAGAAGGTGATTTTGTTGGGAAAGAAAATAAACAAATTTTTTTAGAATCTTTTTTTTTTAGAAATTAGGTAAAAAGATTTTATAGTTTTTTTTCCCTATAAATAGGCAATTTCTTGTTAATTTATAAAATACTAGGTTAGAAACCCATCTATTACATGGATTGAATAAATATAACTTGAATAACAAATAATAAAGATTTAAGAATTATAAATAACAAATAATGAAGATTTAAGAATTATAAATAACAAATAATGAAGATTTAAGAATTCTAAACTTATATTTTAAGATAAGATACAATTGAAATATTTTTATGATTCAGTAATATTTAATAAAATATTAGAATAAATTTTAGATATTTAATTATTTAAAATCAGTATTATTTAATAAGAGAGAGTTATTTAATATGAGAGAGACGAGAAACAAAAATTTAGACTTCATCAGAACTAGAAACATACAGATAAAGTTATTAATTTATTATAATAAAGATTTATAACGTTTTCCGGCTTTTGAATCCGATCCGACTAATAAACCGATAAAGTTATGATTCAACTAGCGGTCTGGTTTTAAAGACATTGGTATGAGTTAACTTTTCCAAAACACTCCATCTTCACTCCCACAACTTTTAACATGCTTAACATGTTATGTTGAATACCTACTAGACATTGATGATTGATAGGTCCTCTTAACTTTAAAAATATTCTCAAGTAACTTCACAGTGAAGCACAAAGCACCAAGCTACAGGGGCGTAACGTGTGAGCGATCTGCGTGCTAAGCAACATACATGTGCGTAACGTGTGACCGATCTGCGTGTAATATATTCCTACTTTTAATACCCACGTCCTGCTTTCGCGCTTCATTTCACTCTCATTCCCCAAATCATGAAATCAGCGTAAGGGTTTTCATTCTTGGGGGTTTAAGGGTTTTAATTGTTTATGATTTTCAACATTATTCTTGTTTTACTTTACTATAAGTTTCTCTGTTCAAATTTTCAAGGGTTTACTGTATTGGGTTTTGATCTAGTTGTTGAATGCGTTCAATGTGTTCGACGATATGCCTCTGTGAATGTATCACTTGTAGTATGATCGAGGGTTTGTTACATTGTTCATCATTTTAAGTTTGAATTTATGACGGCAAGAATGGGGTGTCTTTTTTCCATCTTGATTGTACATGTTAATTCATAGTGATGCTTAAATAGGTGCCAGTGGATGTGGTTTTTGTTGCAATTTTGCTTGGATTTGCTAAAGAGTGTAAGCAACTGATTCTACCTTGGTTGTTAGTTTTTGTTTTGATGTAAATTTGATAGAAGTTTGTTTGTGAGAATGTAACTCCCAATCACCCATCTCAAATGTTTTGTCAGCCAATTGTTTCATTCGGTTTACAAAGATTTTGGTTTAACAATTGAAATGTGTTCTCGCGAGCCGTGAGACTTCTATCCACTGATTCCACACATAGTACTGTTTTAGACATGTTTTAGGCTGGTTACGGGCCATTTTTTTAGATGTTTCAGACTGACCATTTTTTTGCAGAATTTGACTGGTTTTTTCCTATATATTTTGTGTCTATGCGCCTTGATAGACGCAAGGCGTTATTGGCGCACCGAGCTGCACCTGGGCGCGCGCCTTTGACTGCTATGGGTTTATATAATGGGGCCATGGGGGTATTTGGGCATGTATAATATTATAATGAGTGCTAAGGATGGCTGTTTGATGGGTATTATACTATTATTGTACAAAAACTCAGCTAGGGGTAGCCACTTATGTCAATCTTTTGGTTTATCAAAGCACAACACCTCTAATACCCTTCCAAGCATCTATTATGCACTTTTGTTTGCCATATGTTTGTGGGTGATAAGCACTACATGTTTTTTGATCAATGCCTTGTACTATTAACAATTCACTCCAAAAAGGGTTGTTGATAATTTTGTCTATATGAGTACAATTGACTTTGGATAACCATGCAGTTTGTAAATGATACCACAATTGTACTCGCGTACTCTTACAAGTGACAGCCATACCTGAATGTCCGCTATGTTGAGAGTCATTAAATCTGCTCATAATCTTATGTTTTAGCTTTTTGTTGTCTCCAACCACCAACTTATTCATTCTCCTTAGCTCCTGATCGGTACTCGAGGGTTATGTTGGGCGCCATTGTGGAATCTCGAACAAGGTAGGGCAGCTGACCCTAGCCTTGTTCGGCCCACTTGGGTTAATTATTAGTCATTAATTTGTTTTATCCTAGTTTTAGTCTTTAAACACCAATCTTTGTACTTGTAATTTCATGTACTTGAGCACAAAATAATAAAAGAGAGCTAGTTGCAACCCATGGACGTAGGTCACACCGACCGAACCACATTAAACCCTCGTGTCCTTATTCTCGTTTGTGTATGTGTGTGTCTGATTCTTAACAACTGGTATCAGAGCCAAGGCTCTTGATTGCACACACGAACCGACTTCCAGCCACCTAGGGTTCCGCCGCCGAACGCCAGGGAAGCACTTGATTCGCTGCACTATTCAGGCCACAAGGGCCTGCCGCTGCCGGATTAGGTCACCGCCGTTTTTCTTACCGCCGCTCGTTGCGATCAGGGTTTGAGTTTCAACCCTGTTTTTTAGGTTCATCTACTGCTGATAATTGAGTTTGATTGTCCGAACAGTGTCCAATAGAACATCCAACAAGTTCAGGCCGCCGCTACTGCTGTGTTGCTCAATGTTTTTCAATCTCAATTAGAGCAGTCATGTTAGGGTACTGTCATGGCAGAGGAGGGAAAGATAAAGATCGAGAAGTTTGATGGACATGATTTTAGGTTTTGGAAGATGCAGATTGAGGATGTTCTATATCAGAAAGATTTGTTCCAGACGTTGTCAGGAACGAGACTAGACAAAGTTACAGCCAAGGAGTGGGCTATACCGGACAGAAAAGCTTTGGGAGTAGTCAGGCTTTCATGGGCGAGGAGTGTTGCGTTCAACATTGTGAACGAAACGACTACACACAGTTTGATGAAGGATTTGATAGACATGTATGAAAAACCCTCTGCATTGAATAAGGTGTATCTGATTCGACATAAGTCAACACCAGGATGAGAGAGGGTGCTTTAGTTGTTGTTCACATCAATGTTTAATTCGATCATAACTCGGTTAGGATAAGTTGGGATTAAGTTTGAAGATGAAGTTCAGGCGTTGCTTCTATTGTCTTCCTTGCCTGAGAGTTGGTCTGGGACGGTGACTGCAGTTAGTAGTTCATCTGGAACTACTATGTTCACTTTTGGAGGTATTCTGGACTTGATTCTGGGAGAAGATATCAGACGGAAAAGTTCAGGGGATACTTCGAGTTCATTGTTGAGTGCCAAAGGTAGGGGAAGAAAGAATGAAAGGGGAAGCAACCAGAGAAGAAGAAGCCAATCCAAGAATCGGAAAGAAGTGGTCTGTTGGGATTGCAAGCAGGTAGGACACTTCATAAAATCAGTGTCCGGATGCTAAGAAGGAGAAAGAAATGAATCATGTTGCAGAAGAAGAACACTCAGATGATGCTTTGGTTTGTAGCGTAGAGAGTGTTGCTGATTCATGGGTTAGGGATTCTGGTGCATCATTCCACGCTACGCATAGCATGGAGATGATGAAGATCTCAAGATTGGTGACTTTGGAAAGGCAATGATGAGATCCTAGATGTTACAGGTATGTGAGATGTTGATTTGAAGACTTCCTCGGGAACCACCTGGACTCTGAGGGATGTCAGAGTCATTCCAAGCTTGAAGAGGATGCTTATCTCAGTTGGGCAGTTGGATGATTAGGGATACAATGTTATGTTTGGTGGTGGTCAGTGGAAGGCAATCAAACGAAATCTGGTAATTGCTTCGTGGGAAAAAGAGGGGGTCCTCGAGTATGGTTGAGATACCCGCCAGAACTTTCATTGGGGAAGCAAAAGCAGTGTTACTAGGCTTGTAATTTCCCCTGCCACCCCATAGCTAGTTGCACTGCCCCATGTGCACTTGTTTCTGATTTCCACCTCTCTTCTTGTGTTTGTCACATCATAATTGCAGTAGGTTTTATTTCATGTTATCTTGATTATTGTTGTTGAAAATGAAATTGATGGTGTTTTAATCAATGGGTTATGGTCCTCTTACAACATGTGCTTGCTATGTGTTCTCTATTAGTGTGAATTTTGCTAATTAGCAAGTGAATGTATATCCACTTTCTTCTTTTTAGTGTCTAACCTAGCTATTATCAGATTTGAAATTAATACCCTTTTATTTTATGTTTTGAATATCCATTTTTGAGAGAGACTGTGGTGCTTCTTACACGGCTTAAAGTGGTAACAACATTTTATAAAAACTTAATGAACCATGCCAATTTTGTATGTTTAGAAAAAAGTTATATAAAAGCTTATTTGTTCTGATGCATGTGTGTCGAAAACTTTATTGTGTTTAAAAGTATTAGAATTATGGATGTAAAGCTCTTGTTCTAAATCTTTTTGTTTATTTCTGATTTTCTGTACATTGTATTTTCAAGTCACAGATTGAAGATGGGGGCAAGAAAGAAAGAGTCTTGGTCAAGCACTAGAAATTTAGGGAAAATTCAACTAGGGGGTGTAATTTTTGGTGCGACAAACATCACAATCAATGAATGCCTTTCTAAACTACTCTTTGGTTAGTCCTGTAATTTGACTTAGAGTTATTAGTTTTTGAAATCTGTGGTGCCCGGACCTTCGTCTCCCAATTCTTTAGCACCATTTCAACACATTTACTTATGAATGGGTCGATGTATGTTATTTTTATCTATAACGGGCCAAACCAGTGAACTAACAAATAAGTTAAAGGAAATGGCTCAAATGGGCTCGATCGGAGCTCACCCAAAGTGTATTTTTAATGCGTGAAACCTCCTAGAGTAATTTATTTAAATTTCTCTATTATTGAAACATTTTAATATTAGTAATTAAACTTGACACTCTAATTATTTATAATGCATTATAACTTTTGGATAAAATTGCCTTAGGTCAATCCTACCTGTGTCCAAAATTGCCTGGCACCCTATTCGCGACCTTCGAGGCAATGGATTTCCATCTAAATACCTTTTAGATCATGAGAATTTTTTAGTATTTCTAATATGCTTCTTGAAATTGTATTAGGTTTACCAAAGGAGCACCTTCAATATGTTGAAAAGATTGATCCTGGATTGCCCCTGTTTCTATTGAACTCTGCGGATAGAAAACTGCATGGTGTTTTTGAAGCTGCTAGCCATGGCCAAAAAGATATAGATCCATATGCATGGACTTGTGAAGCCAAACAAAAAACACCTTTTCCTGCTCAGGTATCTTGTTGCATGTTTTACTTTTCAATCAAGTTTGAGTTTTGAATATGCGTTTGAAATTGATAATGTTATTATGAATAATCATAAACAAATAATCAACTTTAATAATAGAACATGCTATAAGATACATTGTTTAAATGTGTTTTTGTCTATTGAAGTTGTAATAATTGGTTGAGTTGTTGCCATGATATTTATATGTTTTTAGAATTATTTACCAAAAAATTAGCTATAAATATGCTTTATATATGTTTTAATATATAAAAAATATATATGTACAACATCTTGATGCACACACATGTAAAAGTCTTGGTCAAGTTTGTTAAAACTATAATTTTGAGGATGAAACTTGTAATTTTATTAAAGAATAAGTGATAGATGAAAATCTTTGGGCCGATTTGGACCTATTTGGGCTGATTTGGACTGCCTAGGATCGACTAGCGATTAATGGACCAATTACATGAAAAATCCAAGGTGATTCTCCGATTAGCGATTAATTGCCGATTAATCCCGATTTTTGCAACACTGATCGACACAGTGGCGAGAGTTCGTGGGCACTAGAGCACAAGTTGGGGTCAAGAGGGGGTGGCCCTAAGTTCAACACCCTTTGGAACAAAATTTAGATATACGATCGAACAATATGGAATTTTAGGCCCAAATTGCATCCTTGGCGAACAAGTTGGGATTTAACCTAAGTCCGTACCTATAAGTTTATCTCTCTTGTAGTTGTAAACCTACTTAGAAATTAATAAAGGTATTCATATATTATTTATAAATTAATTTCTAGATAATCTTTATTCTTTACTATGTTGCTGATCCTTAACTACCAAAATTTAGATAATAAAAAAGTACATATGATTTAATATGTAAAGAACCTCTGTGTACAACGTAAGAAGCTATAAGTACAACCTAAAGAAGCCTCAAACCTTAGCATTAAGTTTGTTAAAAATAACTTAACTATATGTACAACCTAGAAGCTATATGTACAACCTAAAGAAGCTTCAAAATCCATGCACAACTAAAGAAACTTAGGGAAACTAAATATTATATAAACAAAATCTCTTCTCTATGAAAACACCGGTAGCTTATTTAGCTATGTGAAAACAATTTTTTTATGCTTTTTGTGTCTCTTTAATGCTTATTTAGTCTTTTTCCCATCACTCAAAGTATCTCTCCTCTCCCTCTCTTTCATCTTTTCTGTATTCTTAGTTTAAACTTCACCGGAGAAAGAAAACACATGAGTTTCTTGCTTCCTGATTTGAACTTCACCAATTTCCCAAAGATTGCAACGCTTGGGGCCGCTTCGCCTCACTGCCGCCACAATCTTTTTAAAACCAAGTGCGCGCTCAGCTTTAAAAACTGCGCGGAGGCGCACCTAGGTGTGAGGTGCTTAAATCAACCAAGGCGTAGCAATGAGTCAATGACATAACTTGATGTGAGGTGTGCGTCTCTAGGATGCTTCTAGTGAGGCGTGCTTTGTTGCTTCATGTATATTAGGCTATTTTGATGGTAAACAAAGCGACAAACTCCCTGTCCATAATGCGCCAACGCAAGAAAAACTCCATGTTCATGTATATTAGCACTTCAAGTGACCTGCGACTTCCTCATGTATACATCCTTTCTTCTTTGGTCGTTTTTCACTTTCTGCTCTATATGCAAACTTTTGTTTCCTTAGAGAAAGAATAATGGAGAAGTTAGAAGTCTATGAAAAAGGTTAAAGAGATAAGAAAGGTAGGTCATGCTTTTTATGGTGATAAGAAGGTTGGTCACAGTTTTTATGGTTGTACATAGATAGAAAGAAAGGTATGTCATGGTTTTTATATATTAAAGTGCATGTATTTGTTTTGTTATCTTTTTCTTTGGTGTTAATTCTTGTCGTGTGGCTAGGATATATGTTGAATCATAAACAAGTGTGCCTTGCGCACACGATGCGTGCGCCTTTGCCTCTCGCTTCTTGCCTTGGCATAAAAAATAGCATGTGTGTTTGAGCGATCGCGTATCAATACCTAGTGCCTCAAATAAGGTTTTTCTGATTCGACATCTAGTGATACTAAGATGAAGGAGGCAGTTTCTGATCATGTCAAGAATTATAAATTGATTCTACATTGGTTAGTTAGATGAATTGGATGATGGACATCACGTTGTTCATAATTTCCCTTGGTACAAATTAGACGTTGAACGACCTAAAGGTGTATCCCATATCCCAGGAGGATGTTAATCCCAGTGGGACAATTAGATGAGGACATCACGTTGATTTTGGAGACAACCAATGGAAGGTGATGAATGGTAGTTTAGTTGCTGTACTTGGCTACGAATAGGGAACCCTATACTTGGTCAAAGTACTGACATGTGGTGTTATCGCAACTATTGATGATGTAGGTGCTTCTACTTTGTAATATTCATGTATTAGAAAACAAGAAGGTTAACATTTACTATTTTCATTATTTACGAATCATGTAATTAAGTATTTGAGAGAAAACTATTAATATAATTATAACGAATGCTAATTAATATTAATTAATAATACAAATTTATGAGAAAGTTTTAATACACTCATACACACACACACACACATATATATATATATATATAAATGCATAGAGATCTTCAAAAAAATTGAGTGCGCCATTCCATGTCAGCTGAACCATTGATTGGATTCTTAGTTTAAATTTTAGGAAAAAAGGACTGAGAGGCTGACGGTTGAACACAACCACCACCATGCAATTTGAACTATATAGTTAGAGTTCAAATAGTTTCACTTTTGTAATATTTAGAACAAAAATGTCGGTAAATAAGTAACATTATTTCTTAAATAGTCAGTTCTACTGCAGCAGGTATGAAACTGATATTTGACCCAGATAATCATAATAAAAAACTACTTTATCCAAACACTAAAAACTAAAATTTACATATTGAACTTTGCTCTTTTTATTTAGGTTCAAGTACGTCTAAAGTCAGCACGCCAACCACTAACTGAGAATCTGTTTAAGCCCATAATTGTGGACAATTATTTTACTCGAACCCATTTCTGGTTTGAGCTGGATCATTCTCAAACAAGCAGACTGTTGTCTTTATTTTCATCTCAACCCGTTTCTGCTTCACTTTTTACAACAAATTGGCCATTTGTATCCAAGAAACCGGAAAACGGGCTCAAAGAGAAAACTTTTTGTATGGGTTTCAGTGCGGAGACTGTAAATTCGGATACATTAGATGACTGTCTAGGTACAGTCGGAAAAGATGAAAAGGAACTTGTGTACATGAAGCTTAAAGAATTGTCTGTAAACAGTAAGTTCTTGGACCCGAATGAAGATGAAGCTGCCTGCATAAATGTGGGCCCACATTTTGCTGCCCATGAAGATGAAACTGCCCGTAAAAAAGGAGACCCGCCTTCTGCTTCCCGTGAAGATACGACTTTGGAGGCCAACACTTCTTCAATGAGAGATCCTATTATAGCTCAGGTCTCACCTATTTACATGTTTTTCTCTTAGAGGTGGCGGTCTGGCTGGTTGGGTAACGGATCAAAATGGGTAATATTTGGTATATGTCAAAGCGCTGGATTGGGTTGGGTTGACCCAAAACCACTTCATCCTAAATTTTGTTTTTTTCTAAAAATAATCAGTGTGTGAAGTATGATTACAAAAATTATATTATTTTAAACAACAACCAAACCCAGTAAAATCCCACTAATAGCAAAGCTATTATTTTAATAATAACCTAATTTTTTTTAATACAATGATTTAGAAGGTTTTATGAATTACAAAATACAAATAAATTTGGGCAACTTTTGACACATTTGATCCGTTTCCTTTTTGCCCAATTTGTTTTATTATACATGTTTCCCACATTTATAAGTAGAAATTGCCACATCGACTGTTTCTGTTATGTATTTTCCTCATTATCTATAGAATTATAGTAACATATAATTCTTGGAAATTTTCTCGTGGATATTAGTTGATTGAGAAGGTGGAAGATCTGATGGCGTTTAAAACAGAGCAAAGTAACAAGATTGACTGTTTGGAAAAGAATATTATTTTCTTGGTGCAGAATCTGGTATTCTTGATAAATCTCATAAATCTGGTGATTTTTTTTAAATATAAGAAACTTTTTTAAATATTTTCTCATGTTTACATATCAGGCTGAAGCCCAAAATGAAATAAGGTATCTGAAACACCACTGTGGCATGCTAGAAAGTACGGTGGGGCCCTCTGAGGAACCTGATACTATAAATGGAACAACTTCATCTAATGAGTTCCATTCGGATGATTCTCCTGATATCAATTTGGACAGTTGTGATGACTTGATATTTCTGGCTGGTGGATATGATGGCAGCTCATGGTTCTCATCACTGGATTGCTATTCACCGTCAAATAATCATATTAAATCACTTAAACAAATGAATACCGCTCGGTGTTCTGCACCCGTTTCAATATTAAATGGCCAACTTTATGTGTTTGGTGGTGGCACTCGCGGTGTATGGTATGACACAGGTACTTGTGTGCGTATTTATGTATGTATATATGTGTGTATTCATGTATTTATGTATGTGTGTGTATATGCATGATGGTTTTACTAACATTTATATTTGTTTTTTGTTATTTGTTTGAAGTTGAATCATATGATCCGGTTGTGAATGAGTGGACTAGTAGACCATCACTAAATGCAAAAAAGGGAAGTCTAGCTGGCGCTACTTTAAATGGCAAGATTTATGCAGTTGGCGGTGGATGTGATAACGAATTTTATTCAACGGCCGAGATGTTAGACCTTGATATTGGAGCTTGGATTCCATCACGATCGATGCTTGAAAAAGTAAATATATAATATTTATGAATTCTAAGTTTATCTTATTTTAAATCTACTGAAATATGTTGTCTAAATGATTAATTTTTCTTGCAGCGTTTTTCTCTGGCTGCAGCGGAACTTAATGGGGTGATATATGCTGTTGGTGGCTATGATGGAAGAAATTATTTGAAGTAAATTCTTTTAGTTTTCTATTTTTTTTTTGAGTTTTTAATTGAATCCATATTTACTTAATTGTTCATTATCCCCTGACCCTACAAGCTCTGCTATGAGTGGGATTATACTGGGTGTGTTTGTTGTCATTTGTTGTTGTTCATGGCTGTGATATGATGGATGTGGCAAATGGGCAGGTTGGGCGGGTTGGGTAACGATCAAAACGGGTAATTTTTGTTTTACGGGTCAGGCCTGAAACAATTTCTGCTTCTTTCTACGAATAAATGTATGTTAGATATTACTACTAAAAGTATATTGTTTTACGGGCCCTTGGGTGACTCTCAACTCGCTTGGCCCGTTTTCCTCTTTAGCTATTTCTTTCTATTTTTTTCCTATTTAACCCGTCTAAGATTAAATATCAAACACTTTCCAAATGAACCCATAATTGTAGAGTTTTCTTTTTGATTGAATCTCACAGCTTTACAAAGTTCTTTTTTTTATTTATTATTATTATTATTATCATTATCATTATCATCTCAGGTCTGCTGAAAGATATGATCCTAGAGAACATTCGTGGACAAGAATCGAGAGCATGAACTCAATGAGGGGTTGCCCTTGTTTGGTCATTCTTAATGAAAAACTGTAAGACATTCATATCCTTTTGTTTTGAGGTGGCAAAATGGGCGGGTCATTAACCGGTTACGGGTAATTTTTTTATGAAAACGAGGCTGGGTAGACACGGAACAATTTTTTTCCAAAATTTGAAATTTTTGAAATTTATTTCAATACTAATCTGAATTTTGGATAAATTATTTAGGATATTTTTTCCCATTAATGAAAACCATGCTCCAAATAACCCGTTAAAGCGGGTAATTTTTGGTGAAGATGAGGTTGAGTTGACAGAACAATTTATTTTCCAAAATTTGAATTTTTTTTAAATTATTTTAATAATAATCTGAAATTTTGGATAAATTATTTAGGATACTTTTTTCCATTCTTAATGAAAAATTGTAAGACTCTTGACCTGTTTCCTTATTAACTATTTCTTATATCGGTTACAGATAAAACCATAATCCACATCAACCCATTCACAAGTGAACGGGTTGATATTACCACCTCTAGTTTTGTTAAAGATTTGTATACAAGTTGTTGATAAATTTATTTACAGATATGTTTTAGGTGGTTTTGATGGTAATGCAATGGTTCCAAGTGTAGAGATATATGATCCTAGACGCGGGTCATGGATGATTGGAGAGCCCATGAACTACCCCCGGGGATTTGCAGCTGCAGCTGTTGTTAAAGAATCTGTCCACATTTTTGGTGGGCTAAAAACCGGTGAAGAAATCAATCACACTGTAAGTGTAACGGGCCGGGTTGAGATGCAAACATCATATTCTTTTTAATTCTTTTAATAAATAATTAACGCATTTACTTTAGAGATAAAATCATAAAACAATAACCAAGTTTCAGTATTGTTGCAATAACTGTCACAAATACCTTTTTTAACTATAAAAAACACTCAAGTTTCATTTATTGTTTCATTGTTGTGAAATCTTTTTTATAAATGTTCAAAAATTTTAAAATTACGTGACTTAAATGGAATATATATGAAACTTATAACTATTTAGTGATTACTTTTTTCAAGTTAACAAATAGAACAATTATGAAACTTGGCTATCATTTAGTGTTTTTTATTTAATTCCATTTAGATCACTTTATTTCAAAAAAATTAACATTTATAAAAAATTTCACAACAAACACCGAAGAAACTTGATTATTATTGGGTGGAACATTCCCTTTACGAAAACAATATTATTACAGTAGTAATCTATATTATTTTTTAAAAAAATTATAAAAAATTTAAAATATCAAATAATATTATTATTATTATTAAATCGTGGGGTCTAACTGTTAGCAATGACACAGGTTGAATGCTATAAGGAAGGCCAAGGCTGGGAAAGTCTTGACACAAAGGCTAGTGGCAGGAGATGCTTTTTCTCAGCTGTTAGTTTACCAAGTAATTAACTTGAATGTTGGTGGTTTTAGTTTGAAATCTTAAAAAGAAACAAGAAAATATATTTTTGTAATGTTTTTTTTTACTTGTGGATCTCCACATTAAGTTTTGGATGTGAATGTTTCTTGGTATGAGTTTAGATATGTGTTCATGAATCCTATTTTGAAATCAAAACAATGATTTGATACAACTATAGTTTTCAATCACTCATTCATTTAGTACTTGAAACCTCTAGAATCTGCCATATGAGACTTCAAGCAATCAGATCCAAAACAATCAAATTAGAGGTGGAATCTCTAATTTGATACTAAAACTCCAACAAACCGCTCAATAATCTCTAATTTGATACTAAAACTCCAACAAATCACCATCGCACTGCCCCTGCCAGTCTTCGGTAACCCCCTCTCTCAGGTCACCACCATCCCCTCTTCCACCTTGTAAAACTTATCTCCACTGGTAAGTAACCGTCGAACACTCCTCTCCTACCGATTTTCTTCTACTCCTCATCACCCGTCATATTCTTCTGATCTGTCGATCACCAATTGGCCAGCATACTTGCCGATGATGAAGTCGGACAACCAGAATCACCACGTCGTGTTGTTAATTGCACTTCCATGACCAGATTTGATGGTTTTTTGCTCCAATCATTGTGTTCAGGTTCTAATTAGTTATAATTGTAACTTGATTTCAGGTTCAAATGTATTTTTGATTATTGTTATTGTGGTTTAGTTGTAACTCCATTCTGGTTCTTGTTCTCGTGATTCAACTGTAATTGGATTATGATTTTGGTTTTGGTTTTGGTTCTGGTTCTAATTCATGTTATTGTTGCTGGTCGCGCGTCTCAGTCGGGTGGCTGGTGTTGAAGGGGACGCCGGAAACACGAAGTTGCCGGATTTGGTGGGTCCCACAATTATCAGGCTGTTTTATTTTATTTCTAAGTTTTTTTTTAGTTTAAACTAAGGGTACTTTTGTCATTTACAAAAAAACTGACAGAAAAGTTAATAGACTTTCAAGCAGAGACCTATCATGTTACATGTTATCATACCACGGGAAACAAAGATGTAATTTCTCATACTTAAGAAGTCAATCCAAAATATTGACATATCACATGAACCTTTCGGGTAATTTACTCTAATCCTAAATAAAATTCCCTTATTATATAACTATATTATTATTAACTACTTTAAAAGCAACTTGTTAGGAATAATAAAACCATATGATTTGACCGCAACGATTTCTGTTTGTATTACCGAATTTCTCTCGGGAAATTGGATTGATGGATTGGGCTAAGCAGAATTTGGACCAATGTACATATCAGACTTCTAATTGTTGGACCAGCAGCTTTGAGATAGTGGGCTTAAAAGAATCCGGCCCATGTCATGGCTGGAATGCACAAATACAATCAAATGATAAGAAAAGGCCAAATAATTTGGAACGTTTTTTTTGTCATTTGTATAGAGTAATTTTGAATTATCACGCACAATCTGAGAGACATAATACATTTTTATATCTATGGTTCGATCTCCAGTATCGATCCGTCTCAAATTTGTGCGTTACTTTTATGTACTTAAGTACGTAAGTGTCAACGCCAAAACATTTTTTTTCTTTTGTTTTTTTTTACATTTTCTTTCAAGGTTAAACGATTAACTATAGCCTCATATGTTTTTTTATGTACCTAACTATATTTCTTTTGTAACCGCCTCAACCGTTTAAGATTCGCTTCACACCGTGGGACGTGGGAATTCAAGTTACGCTACGTTTTCACGCAACGCACGACGGGTAAAATTACTAGTTATTTATGATCACAAACTAATAATAATAAAAATAATGATAATTTATTTATTTGTTTATTATTTATGAGAAAAACAGCTTTCTTTGGTTGGTTTTTCAACCACAAAATGCATATTGCAATAAATTCTTAGTTGTGGACATGGACATGGATTTTCTTTTTCATATCAGGTTTCACAACCTACACACCGTCACGTTATTTTTTTTTCTAATTTAATTTAATATTAATTTGTTTTAATAATTAATATAAAAGCATTAAAAAACTAAAAAGAAAATAATAATTTTTTGACAAAAGTAGCCCATTCGGGATAAATACCACCAACGAGGTAATAGCCGTGCTTGTATCTTGTACCTCTAAGCTCAAAATAATTATCGGGTGCGGTTCCGTTAACCATGGTGTTGAATAATGGGGATTAGTTAAGCACATTTATGGTTTGAGAGCGTCACATTCGGATTCGGAAGAGGGTGAATTGAGTAAATCCATTTAAGAATGGGTTGGATTGAAAAATGGTTTGAGATGGTTGAGATTGATAGAAGAGTATATGCGTTTAAGATGGTAAAAATATGTTTGAGATTGGCTATATTTATAGTATAAAATATATTTAAATTTTTTTTTTTAAATTTTGACTGTTTGAGAGGGTTGGCCCCACCCCCCAACGACTACAAATCCGCTCCACGCCGGTGGAAATCTCCATGAGCCCTCTCCACGACCGTGGACCACGCGCAGGGGGCGCGGTGTTCCACGGTCCCACGCTGGCCACCTCACCTCCACGCCCAGCTGCACGGCGGTAGTCCCCTCGGCCTAAAGAGAAAAGAAACCCAAATTTGAAAACCGATAATTGTTAAGTCATGTTATCCGTGTCAATTCAGTTTTATTCATGCATATGTATGAAATTACACGATAACTAAATTACAAAAAATGATCAAATGACAAGTTATATCAAATTCTTATTTTTAGTTATGAGAACCTGTTATTGAAAACACACGAGATTCCACTAATACGATGTTAATCAATAAGATTAGCTCACTGAATCTCGTGAATACCCTATAGCCAATGATATCAGGCATAACACAACTTGAACTGGGCATATGACCTTCAAGAGGGTTAAAGATAAAGGTGTTCATAAACCGTGAAAACCGACTGAACTGTCCAAAGCGAATCAAGTTGATTAGTTTGAAATATATACGGTTTGGTTTTGATGGTTTATGGTTTGGAACTTAGAACAAACTCCGTAAACCGAACCGACCGTTTAACATTTACTATTCATATTTTTTTCATTTTAGAAACATTAAGTTATGTAAATGTATTGTATTCATGAACCATTCTTTATCATCTTTTAAAAATTAATACAAATATATGCTTTTGAAGAAAATATAAAAAAAAATTGTTCAAAATCGTCAAACCATCAAAACCACCCCGTATGGCCGACCCAACCAACCCGACTGGTTTGGATTGTCTTTTCTTGAAAGCGTAGCTAGCAGTTCGGCCAAGAATTTTCATAAAAACCAACAAAACTGGACCAAGAATTTTCATAAAAACCAACGAAACTGGACCATGAACACATCTGGTTAAAGACAAAAAACAGACCAACACCTCTAGTTAGAATAAAAAGAAGAAAAAAAATCTACAAATTATGGGGTCTTTTTGCAAGAACAAATATATAACAAGTCCCCACATGTATACATGATTCTTGGACCTATTTACCTCTAGTTTATATTACACAACAAATATGAAACCAATGAACCACCTTATCCATGTATATAATTTCCTCACCAATGAATACAATATGGAAACAAATTACTTCCCATGAAGAAACTTTGATTTGTTGCAAAACCAAAAAAATAAGATCAAAACTACAACATTTTCAAGTAAAACAAGGGGTATCCATTACCAGATTACCACCATTGATGAACAAGAACACCGCGTTGTCTCAAAGATTTGAACAGATCTAAACATTGCCCATAGCTCTTCTGATACTTAGGACTCCTCACACCGGGGCAACATTTCTGCCACCGATTATAATGACATTCAAGAAACACTTCATCAATCAAACAAATCGCCCCCGTTTCAATCAACCTTGGGATCAAATCAAACTCAGTCCCTTCAACATCCATCTTCATCACCACAAAATCTTTCTCACTCACTGTGTTCTTCAACCAGTCAGCAAAATCAAAGCCTTGGATCACATCAGTAGATCCCACAATCCCACCACCCGATTCCACAGCCTGGATCCGACCCATTCCACGCCCCTTTTCAACATTTTCATCACCAGGAGTTTGATTGATTTCAAACACTAAGCTCTCGTTTCTCACCCACGCCGCATACGGCAACAATGTGACACCTTTCTTGGACTTGTATTGATCATGAAAGTGCGTATCAGCTTCTATCGCGTATATGTCAAATGTCTTGTTTTGTTTCGGGTATTGTTTCTTGAACCAGCTGACAATGCTGGATCCGTAGCTGCGAGCACCAACGTCTATGTAAACATATCTTTGTTTGAAATTGATATCCACCATTGAAGGCAGATACTTCACCTTCTCAATGTTCTTCTTCAAGGTAATCCATGGTTTCAGTGGCTCTGATTCAATCAGAGGCTCAGAGTTTCTCAACAAGTCTTGTTTATACCCAGGGATTGAGCATCGATTGACGGAATTGATGTCGGTTTTTGACCTAATTTTGATGTCAATTTGTTTCTTCATAACAATTTCATGAATTTGAGGCATGTGGGAATCTAATCCGGCGATGTGACGAGAACGTATGAAGGTACAACAATTGAATAAACGAATGAAAGAATTGAAACTGTAAGTATCTGCAGATGCAGTGTGAACGACGACGTACCCTTCGGGTTTAAGCGTCCGTCCAATTTCGGCGGCGAACGCGACGGCGTTCGCCGATTTGTCCACCGCTCCGTTGCCGGAAAATATAAAATCAAATGTATTGTTGTTAAAAGGATGACGGTGCCCTAATCCGTTGATTACCAACGGTTTCATTGCTTTTTTGTAAATTCCGACGGAATCATCGACGCCAATTTCTCTCAGAGCGTACACGTCTACACCGACCGGCGTTTCGACGCAGAGTGATTTCGATTTCGTTGATAGGAAGCCGTCGACAATCAGATCCTGAAAGACGGTAATGTAAAACATCACGCGTTTTTGAAACTCCGGCGAGGCAGCGGCGGTAGGATTGAGCGTAACGGAAGACGAACCGATACGTCCGCCAGCAGCGCTGACTAGGTTCTGATTTCCCCGCGATCTGGAGGAGAAGAAACAGAAATCATCTCCGACACGGCAAGATTCGCCTCGGATTGTGATGACATAAGCGAATCGAAAGCCCACGATGAGAAGCGAAAACAATAAAAACCTAACGACGACGTTTCGGAAGAAGCCGAGTTTTCCGGCGGCCAGTTCCATCGGAAACCGGTGCGTGTATGTGAGAATAGTAAACGAACGGAAAACAATTGAATTGAATTGAACAAAATCAGATCGAGTTAAGGTTAGGTTTTGAGATTGTAAATACTTACCGGGAGCAGAAACGGGCAGAGGTGTGGTTAGCTCCGACGAAGGTAGAGTAATTTCGGTAATTAACGATGAAATTGCGACGGAAATAGTTCATTTCATGGCGAAATTTGCAGAGGAAATTCATCGGAAATGGTGATTTTCATCACTGATGAAGAAGAAGAAGAACACGGAAGAGGGTTTTGGAGAGAGAAAGTGATGAGCTGGACCAAAAGAAACGGTGTCAACGCGTATTACTATTATTATTAATTTTATAATTGTTTTACATTATTGGACGATTATTTTTATTATATAATAATAGATAAAATATGTTATAAATGTGTAAAAGTATTTTAAAGCAATTGGAATGAATTAATAAATATGGTTCTTTGTTATGTTAGTGACACGTACTTGAAAGTGAGTATTTTGTGATTATTAATTACAAAGGAATAAATAACAAAATATATATTTTTATCTTTTTTAATAAATGGAGTGTGTTTGATAAAATAAATTAAAGTAAAACTATAATATCTAAAAGTTCTACAATCTAGATGATAAATTTATTATCATTATTGTTATTAAAAAAAGTTAGCAAAATGAATATTATTTTTATGTAAGTTTGTTACTAAGAATAATAAAATAGAATAAACATTTATTTATAGTCGGAGTGTAACAAGTATATATTAATTTACTAGTTTAGAACTCGTGTACTACATACTAGTTAAAAAATATCAATACATAAAATTGTTAAATCTTTATTTATATATTTTAAATGTATAAAAATGTATTACATATATATTAAGGATATAAAATAAAATTTAAAATATGTAAAAATTAATATATAGTTGGGTTTTGAAAATACGCTAATTATTATTTAATATAATTTAACTTTCATTTACTATATGCTTGAAAATAAAACTTACATAATTAGATTTCAAAATTTTTATAATAACTGATAATTTAAAATAAATGTGATTTTTTAGTATAATTAGTATTTTCTTTAAAAATATATTATTAATTTATTATTGAAAGATAGATGTGTAATTAATAAGAGAGACGCGGGAAAGAAATGGTGAGAATGAATATGGAGGCGACACGTGGCATGAAAAACATTTATTTATTATATAGTATAGATATTTATACCAATATACTTAAATTAAGCCTGTAAATGAATCGAATGTTCAGTGAACTGTTCGACAAGAAGTTCATTAATTTAATAAACGAACGAATATGATACAATTTTTTGTTCATTTAATTATACGAACGAACATAAACGCAAATTTTTGTTCATTTAATTGTACGAACGAACATGAACACGTGTCTCGTTCATGAACGTTCGTTAATGTTCGTTCATTACGTTTGTTTGTTTGAATGTCATTCAAATTTATTTATTACTAATATTATTTTTTAGTCAATTTAATTTTTCATATTTTAAAACCCTCAATCCTAATATAAAATCAATTTGATATCTTTATTTACTTTTGAAATGTTGGATGTAAAGATGACGACATTTTAGACTTTAATTCAGATATTCACGCTTACTTTTTAATTTGTGTTTGTTTATGTTCGTGAACCGTTCATTTAAAATATTAATGAACGAACACGAACACATTCATTTTCTTAATGAACGAATTGTTCAGTTAAAGTTAAACAAACGAACACGAACAAGCCCTCATTCGTGTTCGTTCGGTTCGTTTATCAATATCTCTATTAAATCTATGTATTATCATTTGAAACTGATACATAAGAAAAAAAATGTCTAAAAGTTCTAAATGATTGATTTTGTTAATTTATAAATTTACTTCTTAAACAAGTTTTAAAATTTAAACTACATCTCTTCATAAATAATTATGATTTTCCGTTTTAAACATTTAAATTATTTATTTTCTCAATTTAGACGTTGAAAAACCAATATTGTCACTTAACAAAACATGATATCTACAACAATGGGTGGACCAAAAATAAATCAAAATTGTGAGGGGGAAAACAAATTTATATAAATAAAATAATCAAAAGTTAAAGTTGGGCAAAGATCATGAATATATAGGTAGGTGTCTTTTCAATATTCCTCAAAAAAAAGGAACCTCAAGTTTCTTCAATACCATCCATATCAGGACATACATGTAATTCATACACAACATATTTAATAAAAGTAAAGAGGATAATGAGCATCTATTTTTTCTCCTTTTTATTGTTTATTACTTTAATTCATCTTGTCTTTCAATACATATTTAGACTATGTCTAGTGGGGCAACGCCCTAACGTCCTACCCTTAATTCTCATTGGCCTATCTCAGCATTAAACCAACAAATTCGTTTACAATCGTTAAACCCACAACGCTCCGCCCCTGGCGCCTGTATAACGCCCCTATGGCGCCCCTATTGGCTGAATTGGCAAGTGACGCCAAACCAGTACACTTAGTCTTAAGCAATCAATGAAGAATAATGTTTCCTACATATTTTTAAAAAAAACTATATTTACGATGACCATCCATCAAGGGCGGCTAATCTTTTCGGGGTGTAAAACGAATTTTAAAGTTTAGTTTTTTTTCATTAATTTTTTTTTTTACTTAAAATCACAATAAATCAAGATATTATGATTATTTTGATATGAATACATAAGCAATATGGTCCTTAAATACTATAAATGAATGTTTATATTATTGTTTAACTTCAATAAGGTTAAATAAGTGTAAAGGTACGTGAAAAACTACCACATTAGGTACCGTACAGAAATAATAGAGTAAACTTTCGTTCTTGAGGTTTGAACAAAACATCAGGTTTCGTCCACCTGTAACACATTTGATCCTTGACGTTTGATGTTTTAACACTTTGCGTCCCTGATCCTTATCTCCGTTAAAATTTATATTGGTTTTTATGTTAAATTACTGATACGCCCCTTCCCCTTCTTCTTCTTCTTCATCAGCCCACCCACCACCAATCCCAAATTGAGATTCCGACAAGTTCGCAAAATCAATCAAAGCATTCCCAAATTCGGAATTGAAGCCATCAAAACGTTTCTCCACCTCCAAAGACCCGACAATCAAGTTTTCAAGCCTCGAGAAACAATGTGACGCCCCACTCAATTTTCCGACAACGTTTTCGAACCAATCGGTTTTTCGACCTGGTTTACTCGTTTTTTTTTCTTTACATTTGATTTGAGTATAAGATTTTAGGGTTCTGTTCCTGATGATTTACACGTTTTTTTTAACATTGAATGAGGTTTCATGGTATAAATCGATAATTTCATTCAAAATTTTTTTTCTGGGTTTTTGTTTTCTTCGATTTGTTACTGTAAGTTTGTATTCTTCTTCTTCGATTTGTGGCTGCTAATTTCCAACTTGAAATTTGTGTTCTTCGATTTGTGATTGCAAATTTGCGATACACCCCGCCGGATAACGAATCAACTCGTCAATCGGGCGCCGGAATCTTGGAACACTAAAACGATCTTGATTCTTGAATCTGGGGAGAGATTTGAGTACAACGAGTTGGTCGTGGGAGGGGCCAAATCGGTAATTCCATTTGTTGGAGGGCTTGTGTCAATTTGTTTGGACAATGAAGATGATGATTATGGAGGAACACATGCTAATTTAGGAGCTTTTTTTTTCATCTTCTTGAACAAAATAATGATTATTAGCTGGTTGCCATGCTGTTCTTGTTTCTGTTGTAGCCATTACTCTTTTATTCCATCAAAAACTAATATTTCTTCAAAAGGACCCCAAATTTCATGAGATAAAAATGATGAATAATCACACCAAAGTTACACTAGGTGGCCGAAAAAACAAAGAGGGGGAGATGAAGAAGACGACAGGGAGGGGTTGGGTTGGGGTTTTTAAGTGGCCCACAACAATTGTTAAATAGGAGGTGGTGTGGGTTGGTGGTGGGTGGTCTGATGAAGAAGAAGAAGAAAGGGGAGGGGTATATCAGTAATTTTACATAAAAACTAACAGAAATTTAAACAAAGTTAATGACCAGGGACGTAAAGCGTTAAAACATCAAACTTCGAGGATCAAAATGTGTTACTGGTGGACGAAATCTGAAGTTTTGTTCAAACCTCAGGGACGAAAATTGCAGTTTACTCGAAATAATATTTTGAGAGTTGGAGAAGAATCGATTTCACTACAAGAAAACTAAGCAGTTTCGTCGAGGCAATCTCGACGACATATGTCGTCGAGATAGGGCACCCAAATACGACGACATGTCGTCGGTGATGGTCCCAGACAACTTTTTGACTTTTTTCACCTTTTCTCGACGGCGATGGTCAAGCGGGAAATGGTGAAAAGTTTTGGCGCTCATCCAAGAGCAGTCTCGACGACATGTCGTCGCAATTGCCTATTTTAAATTTTTTTTTTTGCCAGGTAGAATTTTAAATGTTTTTTATTTAAGAAAAATATCTAATCTCGACGACATGTCGTCGAGATAAGTGTGTAATAAAAAATCATTTTTATTTAATAATTAAATTAATTAAAATAATAAAAAAAGACCCAATATCGACGACATGTCGTCGATACTGGTCTTAACTGGCCTTAACTACGCAGAAACCTTTTTCTGCCTTATTTCACCCAATTTTTTTCTCTCTACTCTTTCTCTCGGCTTTCACCCTCAAATCCGACCATTTTACTTGAAAAACCACCGTGTTCCACCTCCTCCACCACCATTACTCATCTCTTTGAAATGGTATGACTCTATTTTGACTTTTTTTTAGTAATTTTTTATTATAATTGAAAATTTTTAATATAAATCTTGTGTAGGTGATGTTTTTAGTTAAGTGAACGGATTAGAAGCTAGATTTAGGTTTTCCCGACGACGTCTCGTCGTTTCAAGAACGAATTCGGAGGTAATATGTATATATTTGTGTGAAAATTAGTGTATTTGGGTATGTAGTTTTGTATAGATGTATAAATATATTTGTGTAATACTTTGATAATAGGTATATATATTTGTGAAATTTAGTTTTGTATAGTTGTTCTAATTGTTATTTATTTGAATAATATAGATGAATATATAAATGTATGTATTATTTGTGAAATTGATGGTTAATTTGTATAAATGTATGTATTATTTGTGAAATTGTAGGTTTGTATAGATGTATAAATATATAGATATATGCATTATTTGTGAAATTGGTGAATTGTAGGTTTGTATAGATGTATTATTGGTGGTGTTACGTATGTATTATTTGTATCAATTGTATGCTGTTATTTATTTTTTGTGATGTATGGTTTGTATGAATATAGATGAATGTATGCATGTATATATGTTAGTAAGTCGAACACGAACTGTTTCACTTGTTTTGACCCGAATATTTGTATGTATTTTTTATTTGAGTATTTGTATGAATGTAGATGAATATATTGTTGTTATTTATTTTTTGTGAAATGTATTATTTGAATGAATATAGATGAATGTATGTATGTATATATGTTAGTAATTCGAACACGAACCGTTTCACTTGTTTTGACCCGAATATTTGTGTTTATAATTTATTTGGGTATATGACTCTATTGTGACTTTTTGTTAGTAATTTTTTATTATAATTGAAAATTTTTAATATAAATCTTGTGTAGGTGAGGTTTTTGGTTAAGTGAAGGGATTGAAAGATAGATTGAGGATTTCCCGACGACTCTCGTCGTTTCAAGAACGAATTCGGAGGTAATATGTATATATTTGTGTGAAAATTAGTGTATTTGGGTATGTAGTTTTGTATAGATGTATAAATATATTTGTGTAATACTTTGCTAATAGGTATATATATTTGTGAAATTTAGTTTTGTATAGTTGTTTTATTTGAATAATATAGATGAATATATAAATGTATGTATTATTTATGAAATTGATGGTTAATTTGTATAGATGTATATATTATTTGTGAAATTGTAGGTTTGTATAGATGTATAAATATATAGATGTATGCATTATTTGTGAAATTGGTGAATTGTAGGTTTGTATAGATGTATTATTGGTGGTGTTATGTATGTATTTTTTGTATGTTGTTATTTATTTTGTGATGTATGGTTTATATGAATATAGATGAATGTATGCATGTATATATGTTAGTAATTCGAACACGAACTGTTTCACTTATTTTGACCCGAATATTTGTATGTATTTTTTATGATTGACGATTATGATTGAGTTCAAATTTATGTAGGTATATATGGCGATCTACGCTAGTTCACACGGTGGTGACGGTGGGTGTCGAGATCCGCACGATAATTCTAGGAGGCTCCCTACAGATTGCGAGTCTTGTAAGTTACTTGTTTTAGTTAAATACTTGTTTTGCTAAATCTTCAAATTCTTGTAAGTTATGATTGACTTTAATTTGCTAATTCTTCAAATTCATGTAACCTGATTGATGGTTGGAGACGTATGCACACTTCTCACGACACATGGGTCAATGATCGGGCACAAAACGATTGGGTAAGTATATATATTTTGTTATTATGTTGCGAATCAAAGTATAAATGAGTCAAAATGACACGTACCCATTCTAAATGGGTCAAAATTACTCGTTTAACCCAACTCCACTAATACATGTATACTATTGTGTTTTGATACATTTATTGTAGGGTTATTGTAGTTTGAGAAATTATTTGCATATTAAGTTTGTATATTGTATTTGTAGTTCGGGAAATCCACTAGAATATTAATCATATTGGTTATTGTTAGTGTTATTATAGGTTTTTATTGAGTTTTGTTAAGTTATTATGTTTATTGAGTATTGTTAAACTGGTTGGTTATCAATTTACAGTTGTTATGCTGCAGGATTTTTAAAAGTTTTTTGATATATGTTTATTTTTTGTTTATTACAGATGCAAGGGCACCGTAGCCGATCCGGCAACCAAGATGACGACGATGAAGATGATTAAACTTGGTTGTAATATTTTATTTGAACGATTTATAATAACTTACACATTATATTTATTTTTTTTGAATGTTTTATGTAATATGTTTTAATGTATATAACAGGTTCTGAAAATCTGAAAATTTATAAAATTTTTAAAAAAAAATTTTAAAAACTTTTCCCGACAACCCTTTCTCGACGACATGTCGTCGATATTGAGGGATTTTAATTTTTTTTATCTTTATTTTTAAACGGTAAAAAACTTTTCCCGACAACCGTTTCTCGACGACATGTCGTCGAGAAAAGGCATACTTGTCTCGACGACATTTTAAGCAGTCTCGACGAAGCTTTGCCGACGGAAGTAATATCGACGACATGTCGTCGAGAAAGTCTATCTCGACGACATGTCGTCGAGAAATGTCGTTGAATCTGCCTAAAATTCTTGTAGTGTTTCTTACATCTATTAAGTCCAAGTAGACTTATAGCCATAACATAAGTCGTTCCTAACTACACAAAATCTGATAAGAGAATACAACGCGTGAAGTTCAATTTTAGATGAAGAGATCTCCGACTCCAAATACAATAGAGAGAGGAAGCTTGATGTAAAAATTATACCGTACTTTAACAAAAGATATAAAAATCTTTGATATAAAAGCTTCATAATTAATAAATGTTAAGACAATCACCTTGCTTCAACTATGACATCTACTTTTCTGTGTTTGATCATGACTCGCATCCACATTCCTTGTTACCTATATCAAACCAATATCAATAAATTGGAAAGAAAAAAAAAAGAACTTGAACTTTCCCTATATCTCAATTAGACCACGAAGAAATGCACTACATTAGTTTTCATTCGAAAAATTTCTCAGAATCATGTAGGTTTTCTTGATTTTGTGATTGCCCTATATAACTTTCAGAATTGCGTATGAATTCACTTTCACATTAAAGTACTCCGTGTGTACAAAAAATCTTTAATCTGATAAGATAGAATGTTAATTCAAAAGAACAAGATGTGCTTTTTTTTCTTTTGTGAAAACTCGTATGAACAGATGTAATGAAATCAGACCAAATATATCATTTATATAGGTTTTGAACAGTTATAATGAATCGTTGCAACTCTTCATGAAAAGGAGCGATAGTTGATGGTTATAACATGTGCAGTTATATCGGTAGAAACTTTATAGAAAAACATCATCAGTAGTAACAAAGTTACTACCGACCATCGGTACCCCTGCCAGGGACGTTGCCCCTTGGACCCATCAGAGGCCAACCCCCGACCACTCGCTAAGGTGGTGCCCCTTGAAACCCCCCATGATCTAGGGGTGAAACCCCTAGTAACCTTAGAGATTCTATGTTTCCAGAAAATAAAATAGTCTTGCTTGAGTATACAGTCCAGTAGTCCACACCTCCTAATTCAAATCAATGTATATGATAACTTCCTATTTGCTTTTAAGCAAATCCAATTACATAAAATGATCTTGATGACACTAAAATCACTAACAAGTCTTATGTTGTAGCATGAAAACTTAATAATTATAAATATCATATACTTCTTCTTTATCGAACAACACTGTCAACAAGATCAAAATGTCTTAAAGACACATATTGATAAAGATTTTTTTTTTACTTTTCTTAAATCCAAGCTTAGATAATAATAAAGCACATGTCAATTTAATGAAACATAAGAACAATTAATTATAAGGAACAACCCTAATTAATGTGTTAGAAATTAAGCAACTATAAATCGTTCTAATTCACATAAAAGATTCACATGTTACCGTTCAAAATCTTCAATGGAATCAATAGAGTTCCATTTTTCAAGCAAGATTAACGTTACTAATCAATATACCCAAGTAACGTTACTAATGGGCATGGGTCCCCCTACCACCTAAACTTAAGCCTCTTGAATCTTATAATTGGTATCAGAGTAAGTTATTTTAATCTTTTTAAAATTATTTTACAAAATAAACATTGAGTTAGAATAAAATTTTAGTTGGGGAAATATATACCATGACCACTACATCCATGATTATAAATTAAGCACTTAGAGTGGAGGGAGTACTCTTGGGAAGGGTCTCGGTACCTAGGGGTGTCGGCGGGAGCACCATTCCCCTCTCCTTCCCTTTGGTACCGAAAAAACCAAGAAACATGAGATGACTTTGCCGATGCTTTCCTAGAAATCACACACACTCATATATATATATATATATATATATAGGAGAGGGATCAAGAGAAAACCACAAAGTTAGGCGAAAACCGAGAAAACCACATCATTTCAGACAATTTTTTGATTTACGTATACGTATCCAAAAACAATTTTTTTGATTTACGTATACGTAACCACAATTTTTTTTGTTTTATGTTTACGTATACGTAACACTATGTGTAAAAATGTTTTTTGGTAAAAATGTTTAATATTTCATTGATATTCTTATAAATAAATAAAAATAAACTAAAACAAAAAATAAAAATTATTATATGATTGGGTAAAATTGGTTTTTTTAGTGGTTTTCTCGGTTTTCGCCTAACTTGTGGTTTTCTCTGGAACCCTCCCCTATATATATATATATATATGGGACGTATCGGTTGTAAACCCTGAGTTGATATGAAAACCCTTAAACTAAATGTAGACCACACATTTAAATTCTTGAATTTCTGGTTTATTATTAATCAAGAGGGTATTTGTGTAATTTCTCCTCTCTCTCTCTCTCTTTAAACCAAAATCTTAACCTCTCTTTTCTCTCTCTCTTTCATTTTTCTGCCTCTTCTCAACAATGTCTCTCTCTTCAAGAACATAGATTTGTCTTCATCTTCACGATGAAAATCCGTCTTCACCATCTGGAAGTTTTGTAGCAAGATTAAGAAGACCAGATCTGCAACATGTTTCCTGATCTGCAACATGTTCAAATCTGATGGAAAAACTCGTTCTTAAATTTCGCATCTTTTGGGGGAATCTGAAGCCATCTCATCTCTAAATCAATGGAAACAAGATGCAGAATCTTCGAACGCGAATCTGAAACCACCTGAAACCCCAATCGACACGTCCACCATCCAGATCGATGGGTTCCCGTTCCTATTATTCAACTGGTGCGACCCAGCTCTTCTGGATCTGGATCTATGTAAAGAGTTCTTCAACCGGTGTGCTGGGAGCTCGCATCGTTGCTGTTGTAAGTCATGTTCATGTTTTTAAATGTATAATAAGAACACAAAACGTCTTGTAAAATTTATTTTATTGCATAATAAATTAAACAAAAGAGCATTTTTTAATATAGTTTGTTGGCAATTTTTTTTGTCCTCTCTTAGATTCTTTAGTTTTGTAACCTTTTTGTTTGAAGAGATTGGAATAAAAAGATTTTCTTGCATTCAGATATGATTTTACACATGTTTTTTTTATTTCTACACGTGTGTATTTTGTAATACAAATTTCAGTTTCTTAGGTTTCTTTGTAAAAGTTTAATGTTAATTTAGTTTACTGAATTTACAGAAGTATAAACTGAATTTACACAATTGTAATTTGAATTTACACAAATGTAAACTGAATTTACACAAGTGCAAACTGAATTTACACAAATGTACACATACATGGAGAAAATTAAAATCATGTAGTGTGTAATAAATGTTCACACGGTTTTTGATTCATACACATGTGATTTTTGATTTTACATTTGTGTTTTTTTACACATAATAAGGGATCGAGGTATGAGAAGAAGATCTGGGTTCAAGACATTGTAAAAATATTTTTTTTTCTGATTTGTGTATTTTTTTTCCTGATTTGTAAAAATATTTAGGTATTTGGACGTAGATTTTTTTGTTGATTTGTATATATTGATTTTTCATATGTTTAAAAAAGACGTTCTTCAATCGTTCTTGTGTTTATGTTGAAAACTAAATTTACATAGGGTTTTTACACAGGTGTAAAAATAGGTTTTTCTTGAAATTGTTCTTGATGTGTTGTTATCTGGTAGAATTACTTTGATTTAAGAGAGAGAGAAGGAGGAATTGATTTTTATTATCTAGATTTAAACAAAAAAGAAGAAAAAAGGTGAAATTACCCTTTTACCCCTTTATTTAATCTAAGCCACAAGTTTTTATATTAAATATATTAAAAATGCAGAATTAATCTCAGCCACAAATTAAAATATTAAAAAATGAATTAAGGGTTTCCACAATAAGACAGAGTTTTCATTTGATACGTCCCCTATATATTATATATATATATATATGAATGGATCATTTAAGAACTCTTAAATATTTTGAGAACTTGCGAGAACTCGTCAAAAATCCAATCAAAACCATTTTTTTTGTTTTTACTATTTTTATTGTTAGAATACAACATAAAAAAATGAATTTATATATGTAAATTTACATGTCTTCATATCAGTGGTGTAAAAATCGCTAGGCGCTAGTTAGACGGTGAGTACCGACTAGGGATTAATCGCATTGAAATTTTTATATGTAATTTTCATATATATATATATATATATACACACACACATATCTTTATATGTAATTTTCAAAATTATATATATATACACACACATTTTTTAAAGAAGCTGGAAATTACAAGAACTAATCTGAAAATCGGCTAAAATTTGCCTGAAAGTCGCCGGAACCTGGCGGAATCTCGCCGGAACCCTACCGGAATCTCGCCGGAAAAACGGGAAGTGGCCGATTTTTGGCCGACTAGGTCCGATTAGGCACGCCTATGCCCGATTTTTTTTATTAGAGATTTTTAGTCCGATTAGGCCAAAATTCCTATGTAAAGGGCCGATTACCGATTAATCGGGGATTAATCGCCGACTAATCGGGATTTTTGTAACACTGCTTCATATATTAAAAAAAATATACACTTGTGTAAGTTTACCACTTACACATGTGTAAGTGTTTATCATTTACAAATGTATATAAAAATTTTAAAGGATAATTTAGAAAGAAGGGATGAATTAATTGAAGAGATAAATCATTTTTTATGTTATATTTTAATAATAAATATAGTAAAAAAATGGTTTTAATTGGTTTTTTTGACGAGTTCTCAAGTATTTATGAGTTCTCATTTGAACCTAACCCTATATATATATATAGGGGACGGTTCCACTAATAAGTGGTTTTTCGCTAAGAAATATTAAGAAGTGGGTCAAACGAACTCCGATTGAGCTCATTTCAGTGGTGTTGGAACCGTCTCATCGAATCCTAACCCGGACCCAAAAACCTAAACCCCCCCTCCACCCGCACCCCCAAAAACCTAAACCCCCTCCAACCCTACCCCGAAAAGCCTAAAACCACCACCCCCAAAAACCTAAACCCCCCCACCCCATCCCCCCCCCCCCCCCAAAACCTAAACCCACCCCCAAAAACCTAAACCCCCCCCCACCCCCACCCCCAAAAAAACATAAACCCTAAAGCTAAACCATAAGGTTAAAACCCTAAAATTCAAATGTAAAATCTAAACCTTAAAAGCTAAACTCTAAAAGCGAAGATGGTAGAGTTCGATGAGACGGTTCCAACGCCGCTGAAATTAGCTCAATCGGAGTTATTTTTTATCGTTTCTTAAGGTTTTTGTCATTTTTTAGATTTTTTAGCGAAAAAACTACTATTTATTTGATGTTCCCCCTATATATATATATATATATATCTTAATTTATTATTGTTATTTATATTATTATTTATTATAATTGATATTATATTTTATTTAATTTATTAATTTAATTAAAAAATAGTTTAGGGATGGAGAGGGAAGCACTTCCCCTCTTTAGGGATGGTTAGGCTATGTGATGTGGTCACCGATTTACCACGGAGTAGTCTAGGTGGAGAATCCCACACTCAATCCCTCGTCGGCTTCCTCAACTTTGTGAATGTTTATTTGATATTTTTAGAGGAAAGCATAGAGTCTAGTATTTTCTTGGTGAAGTGAAGAAGAGTGGAGTGGAATGAAGACTGATATGTCACGTATGAAAAGCATTCTAAACTTATGCTAACAGCTTAAGGAATGATCTTGAATTATTCAAAGAAAATAGTTTAGTACTTGCAAATATTGCCTCTCTATAAATTATTTTTTTAAAGAAATTGAAATTTTGAAATAAAAACCACCTATCATGTATTTATCGGATTTAAAGTCATACCACTTTTATAGAGAACAATCACAATCTCACACCACTTAATTGTCACACACTTGTTCCATGTAATTATTATGCCTTTTATTAAAAACGTACTATGTCACACCAGAGCATCCGATATACTCAAAGTGATCATTCAAGTGAAAATAATCACTTGGAGAGCGGGTACTGGTGTATCATTTAAGTGAAAATAATCACACCCAATCACCCTATGCCACCTCAATATTCACTTGGTTGTCTCCCCCACTTTTCCCGTGAAAATTTTCACGCAGTGATGGTGCCCATCAAGATCACGCCACAATGGGGTGGTGTATCACTAAGTGATGGCAGTGACGGGTCTAGAACAAAAGTTCAGGGGTAACGAAAAATATTTTTTTTACCGTAGTTTCATGTAAACAAATTTTTTTTTGCCCGTACTTTCATGTAAATGAATAAAAAAATTTTTTTTTACCGTATTTTCATGTGAACACATTTTTTACGGTAACATGCGACTGGCGAGGCGGACTGAGGAGGCGGAGGACTGGGGTTTGGCGCAGGCGGCGCCGGGCGGTGGTCTTAGCTCAGGTTAAGCGGCTGGTCGAGTGGTCGGTCTCTGGCACTCACAGTCTCACATTTACCACTCTCTCTGTCTTTCTTCTTGACCGGCCGCTTGAGTAAGTTGGATTTGATAATTGAGACTTTGAGGTATTGGGTTTTAATAAAACATTTAGGCTGGCTAAAGCCTAAATGTTTTATTAAAACCCAATACCTCAAAACATTTAATAAAATGTGGGGACTTGGGGTAACGTATTGAGTTTTTTAATAAAATTTTGGACTTTTTATTAAATGTTGAGCTTTTAAAAAAATTTGAGGGGTAACGTAATTTATAACCGAATACATAAAACCGTAAAAAAAAAAATTTGCGCTGCGCGTAAAAAGTCCGCCCCTGAGTGATGGTGCCACATGAGTACCACCTAAGATCACGGGAGAAGATGCTGAGGGTATACCCCTTAGCTCTAATAGTCAATCAAAACGTAAACCATCTTTTTTAATATTCTAAGTACTACACTTAACACATGTTTACATTTTTACAAAAGGGTTATTCTTATCAATCTTTGCCATTTAAAAAGATCTTATAATTAATTTCATAATAATACAACTCTATTTTTAGTTCTGTTTTAATTAAAATATTATATTTTATACTAAAAAAATCAATAAAAAAGCATTATTTGTAATAATATTCGGATCTTCATTGAAGTAGATTTATCTGAGAGGTACGTGTCCATGTGAATGTTATCGTTGGGACACAATCGTAATAATGAAGGCATATGTTTTCAATCTCAAGACAAATTAGCATTTACGTAGCGTCCACCTCCTACGGCCTCTAAAAAAGGATCACTAATATTTATATATATATACAGAGGAAAGCTTCCACTAAAAAGTAGTTTTTTGTTAAAAAATCCTAAGAAGTGGGTCAAACGAACTCCGATTGAGCTCATTCCAGCGACGTTGGAACCGTCTCATCGAACCCTAACCCGCCCCCAAAAACCTAAACCCCCCTTCACCCGCACCCTAAAAAACCTAAAGCCCCCTCCAACCCCACCCCGAAAAGCCTAAAACCCCCACCCCCCCCCCCCAAAAAACCTAAACCCCCAACCCCCCCCCCCCCCAAAAAAAAAAAAAACCTAAACCCCCCCCCCCCCCCCAAAAAAAAAAAAAAACCTAAAACCCCCCCAAAAAACCTAAACCCCCCACCCTCACCAAAAAAATAAAAGCTAAACCCTAAGGTTAAAACCATAAAATTCAACGCTAAAATCTAAACCCAAAAAGCTAAGATGGTAGAGTTCGACGAGACGGTTCCAATGCCGCTGGAATGAGCTCAATCGGAGTTCGTTTGATATCGTTTCTTAAGGTTTTTGTCATTTCTTAGGCTTTTTAGCGAAATATCACTTCTTATTTGAATCTCCCCCCTATATATAAATACATTTATATGATACTTAGCTTACTACAAAACTAATAACCTTCACCGACGAATTCTCGTCTGAAATCCATCGATAAAGGTGGTTATCGGCAAACAACGACCAAATTCTGATTTATCTGTATCGATGGTACATCAGTAATCCGTCAGTAATCATCTCAACTTTATGGGTTTTGGAAACCATTGGTGATCCGTCGGTGATTACCGACAGATAATAGAATCTTTTTTTTATTTTTGAATTATGTTATGGAATTTTGATGGGTTCCGTCGCTGAAGTGTGGTTGATTACAGACGGATTCATTCCGCAATAATGCTTATTATTCTAGTAGTGAGTTTGTTTTAGCGTCCTTCTAATGATTTTTTAAGACTCTTTTTTTACGTATACAAGAGAGGTGTTCATGGTATTATTTTAACGGTTTTTGGTCAAATTATCATTTAAACCAAAATCAAGTTGTTGAAAATTAAAATGAACCAAACGAAACCCTTACTCATGGTTTTACACACAATGATTACCCATCCTAGATTTTATGATTTATATAAAATCGTTATTAACCGATTTTAAACTGTGCATACTTCGACAAAGAAATAATATACCTAGGTAGCATCGATGATATAAAAACCATTTCACTGGAAGGAGAAAAATCAATCAAACTTGAGAGTTGTGACATTAGAACAACATAAGTATTAGATTAACAAATTGACAAACATCATAACAGTAAAAAGTCGAACCGGTGGGTGGTGGGGAAGAATTAAAGTGCAAAAGCAAAGTATCGAACATAGTCTCTTTTGAGAGTGCTAACCACTGCCTAGGGTTAGACGTTACTGAATGATTATCATGTTATGTGTTACACCTTAGTGAGTGTGACCAAAAAGTATTGCCGAGTAGGTGCCACTTAGATAGGGGGTGTGGTCACACTCACACTCACTAAAAGGGATTTAATAGTGTTTGTATGAGTGTGAGACTTAAATAGAAAAGAGATGGTGATGTGTAGTATTGTAGTTGGTGGATGAAAAAAAAAATCAAAAATCTTCTCTTGCCCCATTCTCGTGAGCAGCCTCACAAAGACGCCCTCAATCACGCCCCAGGGGGCGGTGTGTCACGCCCATCACGCTGCCACCTCACCCATGCCCCTCCCACTCATGGACCCATAGGCTTGGATAATTAGATAGCACAACCAAGTTTTAAAAATGCTCGAATCTAGAAAGTACAAAATTGTAATTCTGTACCGTCCTGTCTAGTTTCTTACTGGCCAGATTCTTATTAATAAAATTTTTGTCGTTCAGAAAAAAATAAAGAAAGTATAAAAATGCAAAGCCTAAGTTTATACAAATGTCTTTCCATAGTTTTGTCGAAATTATAAGCCAACGTGTACGTTTGAAATTTTATAAGTCGGTCAAAATCAATAAAAAAGAAACCGACCATGAAACCAAACCAATGTCTAGTTTAAACAGTTACACCAGTTTATGTCGAAACAAGTCTATATTAATGATCAAGTCAAGATTGTGATGGTTTTACCTATGGTTTCATAACTTATAGATTATACATAAGGGAAATCAATCTTGAAGTGTTAAACATTACTTACATCATGTTTAAGCTATTAGAAGTGTAAGTTTCGACTCTAGCATTAAAAAATAGTAGTTAGGGTTAAAATCCACTTCCAACAAGAAGAACAAAAAAGAGTTGGATGATAAATTAGCAAACAATTGTAGTGTTTGACTTGAATCCTTAAAAGAGTTGGATTTGGTGTTTATCTTAATTAATTAGAAATTATTTTTATTTCATAAAATAGTAGCTATTAAAGAATGATAAAATTTCTTATAAACTTAGATAAACATCAATGTGTCATTTAGTTTCCACAACATAAATTTTAAACCTTTTTAAAAAAAATTCTTTTAACATATCAAACGCCGAGGTTTGTATTTTTAACTATTTTAGTTTATAGCACTAACTCTGTTAACTTTTTATGTTAAGTGTAATAGCATTTTAGTCATTTCAAATCTAAATGACTAGTTTAACCATTTCAGTTCAAAAACCATTTTTTTTTAGTTTTTTCATAAAAACTTTTTTTAGTTTTTTCGTAAAAACTTTTTTTTTTAATTTATTAATAAACATTCAATTAAATTTTTTTAAAAACATTTTTTTAGGTTTTTTTTTCTAAAAACTTTTTTTTAACTTTTTTAAAAACATTTTTTTAAAAGTTTTTTCATAAAAAACGTTTTATTAACTTTTTAAAAACATTTTTTTAGTTTTCTCATAAAAACGTTTTTTTTTTGGTTTTTTAAATACGTTTTTTAATTATTTTAAAAGTGTTTTTTTACCTTTTTAATAATGTTTTTTTATTAAGTTTATGTTAAAAGGTTTATCTTATATTTAGTGTTTTTTAACCTTTTAAAATATAGTTTCAAAGCGTTATCTTTAACCAATAAACGAACCAAATGAACACGAACATACCATGTTTTACTTGAATCAATGTTCGTTGATTTATGTTCTTTCATATATGTTCGTTTAATTATGTTCATTTACGTTCGTTTGTAATATTAACGAATAAACATGAACGAACACAAACACAAACACGTTTGTCTTCTTAACGAAGACGAACGAACATGAACGAACACGAATGCCCCCTTCGTGTTCATTCAGTTCATTTATAGGCTTACTTTCAAGTAAAACATGTCCCGATCGTTTGTTCGGTTAAAGAGAACATTTTGAAACTAAATTTCAAAAGGTATGAAAAAACATTTTCTCTAAAAAAATACAAGTGAAACCTTTTTCAAATAAGTTAAAAAAATACATTCTTAAAAAGGTAAAAAAAACGTTTTTAAATAGTTAAAAAAACATATTTGAAAAGCTAAAAAACATTTTTTATAAATAAAAACTTAAAAAATGTTTTTAAAAAGGTAAAAAAAAAAGAAATTTTTTAATAAAGTAAAAAAAAAAAAACGTTTTTATGAAAAAGTTAAAAAAATGTTTTTAAAAAAGTTTAAAATATATTTTTAGGAAAACAAAACAAAAAAAAAAACGATTTTAAAAAAGTTTAAAAAATATTTTTAATTAACTTAAAAAAGTTTTTATGAAAAAACTAAAAAAAAGGTTTTTTTTGGACTAAAAAGGTTAAACTAGTCCCTTATATATTAAATGACTACAATGCTTTTAGACTTAACAGAAAAAGTTAACAGAGTTAACGTTAGAGACTGAAATAGTTATAAATTACAAACCTTAGGGCTTGATATGTTAAATTTTTTTTTTTGAATTGAAAGAGTTAAAGTTCTCAAACCACAAGGGCCAATAGAGTAATTTACTCCTAACTATATGTACTATAACTTTTAGGTTACTTTTAATATTTTTATTAATTAAATAAATTTAATAAACTATAGAAATAGTTACATAGTAGTTACGAAATAAAAAATTTATCTATAAAAGCATTGGCTTTAACCAACAAAAAAAAAACTATAAGATTCCCCAAATTGTGAAAAATGAACGTTAATAAACAACAAACCAATCTAAAAATAAAAAAATATTATAGTTCACACGACTCATAAGTAAGAGAAAATAAAAAATATATTATATTAAACCTGAGTACCCGACTCATCTTTGAACAAATTTTATATCGAAACGTATATAAAAATACACATGTTGCAACGATATACTCAGAACTTAAGAAAACATTATCGTTTAAAAGTTATAATAAAAAACAAACTTGGCTAAAAGTAATTATAAATATTAAATAAAAAAACATTGGACACGTTGCGACTTCCCATTTGTATGGACACTATTCATTTTGGTTACAAAATCTATAACTAATAATAACTAGCTACGTCACGTGTCGTAATTCTATGAGTTTAAGATTTTTTCCCCGCTTATTTTTAATCCTTTTAATTTCATAAATCTTTATTACTAACTACTTAATCTTTCTAAGATGTTTACTAACTATTTAATATTCCTCGTTTGTAATTTATAAATAATCTTTATTAATAACTTTTTAATATTTTATTTATTAAATTCGTGTATTACACGAATTTTTAACCTAGTGTAATATATATAATTTGAAAAGTAGAATTTTTTATTTATTTATAATCAATAAAATAGAAAAAGTAGCTAGCAGCTACTAGAATATAAAGATAATCAGGTGGGTTACTGGCCCGTGATCCAAATTGACGTTAAAAAAAAGCTACTAGAATATGGATAGGTTGGATAATGAGGTGGTCTGGTTGCATCGGATTCTGATGAGCGGCCCGTGACCCTACAACACAAAAGAAAATTCCAACTGCTGGATATGGTTACCGTTAGGAAAGCCTGTCGGATGGTGGATGTGGACCCGACCCAATCATACCTTTTCATTGCCACTTTTACTTTTTCAGTTTTCAATTTTCCAACCCTTTTATTAACAAGTGATTAAACAATTGAACCCCATTAACAAACCTCAAACTTGATACAATTATACTTAATGGCTGAAAAACTCCTCGTACGACTCGAAACGTGACCTGGACAAGTCATGAAAATAATCAGATTTTAGGTTGGTCATTTTAACCTGTTAAAAAAAAGGATCGTGTTCGGGTTGACCCATTAACCCGTTTAAGTTTCAAAATACATATATATTTTTTTCCCATTCTAGAAATGACTGTTCAGTTATTTTTGTATTTAGTGTTTATCATAAAAAAACTGATTTATACCAAAACTTTTCTTTCTTTATTTTCCAGAGATAACTATTCAATTACCTTTTTTGGTTTACCTTAAATGAATTGGATTTTAGATTTAGTAGTTTATCATTTTGATTTAGATAAATGAGTTAAACGGGTCAGGTTCGGGTTGACCCGAATTTATGTGTATCCAGGTTAGGGTTGAAATTTTTTACACGAATTAGAATATGAATCTTGTGCGGGTTGCATAATTCAGCCCGTCAACCCACAACCCACCAGCCCGTCAACCCGACACCATTGACACTCCTAATATATTCAGGACGTGGTAATAGATGTATGTTCGGGTATATAACTAGTCTTAATGATTTTTGAAGGTATAGGACGAGTATGATATTAGGAGATACCCGACTTGATTACCCAAAACATACATACCTGTATACTCGAACCATACTCATAAACATTTTAATTTTAATTTCTTAAGTCTTTGGGTGGTAGGGTAATCTACTAATTCACTGACAATTTACTTTTTATATTTCTAAATTTCTTTGGTAATAAATTTTAAAAAAATTAATATAGTAAGAAATGTAATACGTAACCAGGTATCCGAACAAGTATGAGACACGATTTTACAATTACACTTGACCTCTTGTCATCCCTAAACAATTGATACTTCCTTTCATACATCTTTTTTAAAAACTTGATATAATATCATATTTACCTAATAAAAAAACGTATAATATTAAATATTTATTTTTAAATTTATGATATTTATACTATTCCTTTAAACCCGAAGTAGGATATTAAAGTTTGAAGTATAAGGAAAAAAAATGGTATATATTATGAATAGTCTTTGATGAGATGAATAAATACAAAAAATTAAGTATTTTAATTAAGTATATATAACATTAGGTTTTTTAATTAGATAAATATAATATTGTGTAAGATTTTAAAAATATTAAATTGCCCAATCGAAAACATCATTTATTTTTACATGATTACTTGAAACTGTTTGTTCTTTAATGTTTTAAACTTTTATAAAGTATTATTATATTACATATCATTGTAATAATTTGATTTATAAAAAAATACAGATTATATGAAACCAGTCAAATTATAAAACAACTATAAGTAAATTAGAAATTCATATAAATCATTTGCTTATAATATTTCTTCTATAAATAAACCAGTCATCTATTTACAAATAAAATAACTAATGATTTATCCAACTCAACACAATAATACTTTTGATTTTTGAATCACACAACAAAGAGTTCCGAAAGTTGACCCATTAGCTTAAAATTATGAATACTACAACCAGTGGCGGACTCAGAAACTTTTTCATCGGGGTCGGAGAATTTTTTGGGTCGATTGTCAATAACTAAATATTAGTTTTTTAGGCTCGAGTCGAATCAGGCCGAGTCACACAACAAAACGATAAAAACAAATAAAATTATAGATGAACAATAATAATATGATATTTGTTATTAAAAATGCATAATAAAAAACAATATATCCCTATAATTGTTCTATACGGGTTTTCATTTTTTGAAACCATTACATCATCTATAGAAACTTTTCTAAGCAACTCTTTTTCAATATGACAAACACAACAATCACTCAAATTCACATCACCAATCCGATTACGCAAATCCGACTTCACGTACTTCATTGAAGAAAAACATCTCTCAACACTTGTTGCGACGGGTAAAACGAGAGCCAACTTCAATAAACGGTACACCAACGTAAATGTTTGGTTTTAAAAGATTAATAATTAATGGGTTAAACTATTAAAGGTTTGGTTTTAAAAGAATACTAATTAATGGGTCAATTTTGGTTTGATTGGTTTTATTTATAAAATCGATAATCTGAAAAAAATATTTTTTTGGGGTCGGTGTCAAAATTTTATAGGGGTTGGCCTCAAAATTTTATAGGGGTCGCTCGGAAATACACCATATATGTAACAAAAGAAAATAAAAGTTTCTCGGTGTCGGCCGACCCGCCGACACCCTAATAGGTCCGTCAATGACTACAACATGGATTTCGGGCCGGTCTGAGGACCACCAAGCCTATAACCGGTCCTTTCTGGGCTCCCGACCTCCTTTAAGGACCGGCCCGAGGCCCTCTCTAACTACACCCAAAGCTAGAGCATTAGAACAACATATCAATCCAAAAAACTAGCCTGAAAAGGAAACAAAAAGATAAATTCTTCATTCATCGCCTTTTCCTCGCACGCATTTGCAAACATCCCGACCCGAGACCGACCCGAGCCCGACCCGTTTCCTTTGAATCGAAACTAATCTTGATGACCTGGCATAACTAAAGATCATCGTCATCATCATCTTCGCCATAACCATCATCATCGTCGTCGTAATCATCATTGTAAGCCTTCTTACCGTAACCATTATCGTCATCTGAATCCTCGTCATCATAGGTGTTGTCACCGTAAGCGTTTTCATCACTATCGCTATACATGTTACTTTTCGAAGACATAACTGCCCGGTTAGAAGAGTCAAGCATGCGCCTATACTTCTCGGGGATGTCCCACCATGTCGGGGTAGTGATTCTCGCTTTTTCCAACTAATAAGGATCGTACGACTTTGGCTCTGAATTTTTGATAGAATTGAGCAAACGCGTACATGATGGTCCGTAGGCGAGGACCTTTTTTGCCGGTTAGAAAGTTGAAAGTATCTTTTATGAAGAGCATAACTTGGTCACCCGAGATAATGTACAAGTACTGAAAATAGCAGGTTATTTTAAACGGGTCAAATTTGTCCAAAGTCAATTAAACGGGTTAAAGTTGTCAAAAGTGTTGATTAAACGGGTCGATTTAGGTTGTATGGAAAGAAACAGCCATCAAGGAAGCAGGTCAAGGTTGTCTAAAGTGTGCTCAATGCTTAAAACCTCTTGTTATATTTTTGGAAAAAAAATATTAGTATATTATGAAAAGGGTTTATTACATAGAATAAGAATGTACTTTTTCATGTCCCAAATGGGGGGGCTTTACTATTTTTTTTTTCCCAATAGGGTCCTTAATAGATGGTATTGTGTCCCATATACTTTATTAAATTTTTTTAACATTGGTTTTTCTATTTTTATCATTATATATAGAACTAATTTTTATGTATAAATTTGACATTTTGTGGTTCAATACAATGACAATTATTTCATTGAGCATTGTTTTTGTTAACAATTATCATATTAATTATCTCGTAAAGAAAATATAGCATGTGTGAAGATGTTTCGTTTTACAAAAGATGGTAGTTTTATATATCATGATGAAAGTTTATAAAAAGATATTATAGTTTTTTTTAATAACGTAAACATGACACAACACCAACTTTTAATGACCCAATGAGCGTCTCATTTGGACATTAAAAGTACACTGATATTCAACGTAATAAACGTAAACGGGTTGCAACACCATCTTTTAATGATAAAATATTAGTTTCATATATAATGATAAATTTTTTATTAAAAACTAATATAAAATTTCTTAATAACGTAAACGGGTTGCAACACCATCTTTTAATAACCCAGTGGGACAAAAAATAGTAAACACTGATATAGTGATATTTAATGTAATAAACCATTTATAAAATTATGAAAAGGGATAAAGAAGTGCTGGCTGGTCAACCCAACCCGTTTGACTAAACTTTAAAGATGACCTGAAGTCATTTGAGCCCATTACCCTGGCCCAACCCACCTCTTTTGCCACCTCTAAATGAATCCATAGGGTTGAAAATGTAAGACCATATGCAAAAACTGATTAGAAAACAAGGTTCATTCATAGAGACAACAAATATTTCCTCTTATAGATTGATGTAAACCTTGAGCTTAGATAGATTAAGACTGGACTGATATTGGGTTATAACTTATAAATATTAATTTTGGGCTTAATATAAACGAGCCAGTTTACCTTGGCTCGAGCTCGACTCGTTTGATTTTGAGCGAGAGTCGACGAGCTTTTCGTGGTGTATTTCCTAAACATAAGCCTCTAGAAAGTTTCAGCTCCCATTTTTTTCACTCTACTATTTAATATACTAATTATTACACTCTTTGTGGTGTATTTCCTACATACATACACACAAATACACACTTGGTAATTAAATCAATAGCGGATATTTACCTCATTGCCATTTTTCGAATCTCCTTTGCCACCAAATGAGCGCACCTGATAGCGACATGCACCAATTTTTAGTATAATGTTACATTTCATCAATCCCGTGCACCTGGTTAATGAATCAATGGATGGTTTTGTAAGACACGGTTTTATTATGTGACTCTTATAATCATTTATCTAATTATTAAATGATCAACTTATTTATTTATTTATTAACCTATGCGTAGTAATTAGTTGATGGATCTAATTATTCTTAATGAGCCATTAATAGGTTTCTCCTTGGTGTATATATAAATAGAGAGTTAATTAGAGGGAATAGACTAATCGACTATTCTATCTCCACTTAGATTTCGTCCCTCTCTCTCTACAATAACCGTGAGTTCCATCGAACTCACCTTAGCCATCATATCCGTACACCCTAAACGGGAACCCGATCCAGATCAGAGATCATGACGTCTTCCCTCTCAATGGTTAGCTTAACATGTATGTTTTAGATTATTGTTTTTTTATTAATATGTTACAAGAACTGATCAAGATGTGGTATCAAAGCTATGTTGATTAAATCAGTTCTTGTTTCTTTCCCTAAACTGGAATTAAAATCGGAAAACAAAAGTTCTGTTAAAACCATAAGAAAATCGTCCTTATCATGTTTCACGGATTTCTGTTTTATTAAAATATCACGTTTTTGATCTCCTAAAATAGAGATCCATTAAAAATTTTGAAATCTGTTAAGAATTATGTTTCAATATTTCGATTCCAGTCTTTAATATGATAATATTGAAGAACAGTTTATCTAAAGTTCATAAACTGTTCTTCGTGTTCATCATTAGTTTAGATGAAAATCCTCTTAATTTGGGATAAATTATGTTTTGATTGTGTATTTTCTAAAATCTTGTAACTTTATCTCCAAGATTTTGAATTAAAATATTAACTTTTATCATTTTAAATAAAGAAACTTGGATATACTTAACAACTTAAAAGATTTTCGAAATAAAAAAAATACAATCAAATCCCTTATAATTCGCACATGCCTTATCAGGTTTTATTTCACGGTTTAGAATTCACGTTTTTTTTAATTCACGGGTTTAGACTCCACAGCATTAGACTTCACGGTCTTATTTTTCACGGGTATCTCAGTTCACGGGTATTTAAGTTCCCGGTTTAAGTTCACGATTTTGAGTTTACGGTTTAAGCTCACGGGTTTTATAATTCACGGTTTATGAAAAATGGAGCCGTGAACCTTAGTGGAGCCGTGAAACTTTTGCTGAACCGTAAACCTTACCTGAGCCGTGAACCCTCTCATGAGCCGTGAACCTTCCTGAGCCGTGAACCCTCCTGAGCCGTGAACCCTCCTGAGCCGTGAACCTTCCTTATCCATGAACCTAGCATTAGCCGTGAACCTTCGAACCGCACTAACATGGAGGTTTGCTATTAATGAATGCTTTAGTTTAAGTTTTGTTAAACCTTAACCTTAAATGCTTTTTCAAAACTTAAAAAAAACTTACTTGAATAACACCTAATAGCTTCACTTCTGCCCAAAGTTGATGTGATGCATGTGTAAACTTATTCAAGCTTACTTAAGCATTATAACTTAGTGCATGTCATGATATTAAATTAGAAAACATGGTTAACTTAAATAACACCTAAAGTTTCACTTCTGCCCAAAGGTGATGTGTTACGCTTGTAAAGTTATCTAAGTCTAATTAAGTACTACTTCGCCTAATATAACTAAATGTTTCTACTTCTGCCCAAAGGTGATGTGTCACATTTGGTTTTCGCGAAGCAAATTATGTGCATACTAAACAAATGTTTCACTTCTGCTCAAAGGTGATGTGTTACATTCTTACTGCACATACTCACTATTAAATTGTTCCTAATGCTTAAACAATTGGTCATTAACCAAAGTGAACGCCTGTTGTTTAAGTAGAACCTAATTAATCTATTATTTTGGTGATTATAATAGACATTTATACAACTTCATTAATATAATGGTCCTTATTTTCACCTGCCTTAGTCTAAGTTACCCCATAGACACTCTAAGTTCTTCATTAGCAATTAGTATCTTATTTTCTCGTATATAATCCACTGCAGCCCCTAACTTGGGAATCGAAACTTTGACTAGTGTGAACTTTTCTTCTTGGAAAGATTTACTGACGCTGTCTCTCGGCTTGATGGAATTCGATCATGCACTTGACAAGCCCGCACCTGCTGATCTCACTGACAAAAGCACTGCTCAAGAAATCATAGTGCATGAGAAATGAACGAGGTGTAACCGCATGGCTCTTGTTCTAATGAAGAACTCCATAAGTCCGATCATCAGAGGAGCTATACAAGATTCTAAGGATGCTAAGACTTATCTGGCTTCTGTGGAGGATCAGTTCAAGGGGACTTCGAAGGCGCATGCTAGCACACTAATTCTGAAGCTGGTGACTACAAAATATGACGGGATTAGCGGTATTTGTAAGCACATCATGATGATGAACGACATGTCAAGTAAGCTCAAGGGATTAGACATGGAGATCAACGACGGTTTCCTAGTGCACTTTATCATGACCTCTCTTCCTAAATATTTTGAAGCTTTCAAGATCAACTACAACACACAGAAAGATAAGTGGACGATGAGTGAGTTGATTGCAATGTGCGTCCAAGAAGAAGAGCGTCTGAAGCTAGAGAGACCGGATGTTGCTTATTTCATGACCGCTGATTCAAAGAAGAGGAAGGTCAATTTCCGTAACAAGGAATCTTCTAAGGTCTAGAAACAAGATGCGAGTGGTGCTTCCAACTCTAAGAACTTCAAAGGGAAGTCTCACTGCAAGTTCTGCCGTAAGGCTGGACATAGGCAGAAAGACTGCCTAGATTTTAAGGAGTGGCTGAGCAACAGTGGTAATAATCTTTATATGATACTTGAGTCCTATAATTTAAATATTCTATCTAATACATGGTGGTTTGATTCTGGTTCTATGGTTCATGTAACCAACTCCTTACAGGGATTCCTTACAATCCAGAAGCTAGAAAGAAACCAAAGAACACTTAAGATGGGAAATGGAGAAGAACTAGTTGTCGCAGCTGTGGGAACCTTAGAATTAATAATGAAAACTGGTTTGTGTATTAAACTTTATGATACCTTACATATTCCTGAGACTACTCGGAATCTAGTATCAGGACCAAATTTAGACATTGACGGTTTTGTTTGTTCTCATGGTCATAAAAAACTTTCAATTATATTAAATTCTCAAGTGTTTGGACGTGGTTATTTGGATGGTGGTCTCTATAGATTAGAACTAGATGATGAATTTTCCAAGTCTTTGTTATCATATAATATCAATGAAAACTTAACAAAGACTAAATGGAAATGAGACTTAGAAACTTCATTCATGTTGTGGCATCAATGCTTAGGCCACAATTCACGAGAACGCTTATCTCGACTTGTTAAGGATGAAGTGTTACCATCTCTCGATTTCAATGATTTTGGAACATGTGTCAAATGCCTTAAAGGTAAAATGACATCAGCAAATAAGAAAAGGTGCCACTAGTAGCTGTAATTTATTCATTCACACTGATATTAGTGGCCCTTACCCCGTTGCTGGTATAACAGGACATACTTCATTTATCACTTTTATCGATGATTATTCTCGTTATATGTACTTGTATCTTAATAAGGAAAAATATGAATCACTTACAACTTTTAAAGATTATAAAATTGAAGTTGAAAAATAACTTGATCTTCAAACAAAAAAGTTGTGAGATTAGATAGAGAAGGTGAATATTATGGCATACATACAGATGTGGGTCAGGCTCCTGGTCCATTTTATGAGTTTTGTAAGGGTCAGGGGATCGTGAACCAGTACACTATGCCCGGTACTCCTCAGCAGAACGGTGTTGCTGAGAGAAGAAACAGGACCCTAATGAACATGGTATGCAATATGTTAGCCAACTCAAGTTTACCCTCATTCCTCTTTACCGAGGCCTTAAAAGCAATAGTTCATATACTCAATAGAGTTCCTTCAAAATCTGTCCCTAAAACTCCTTATGAACTCTGGACAGGAAGGAAACTTAGTCTAAGATATATGAAAGTATGGGGCTGTCTTGCCGAAGCTAAACTCTATAATCCTTTCTAAACTTGACATGAAAACTGTCACTTGTTACTTCATTGGTTATCCCGATCACTCAAAGGGTTATAGATTCTACCGTCCTTCTCACATCACTCGTATTGTAGAAACCAAGCATGCCAAATTCCTTGAGGATTTTAAGGTCAGTGGGAGCAGTGAAAATCCTTATCCAGATTTACAAGAAGTACAAGACGCGGGGGGGGGGGAGATTCTTCACTTACTTTACCTCCGATTACTCCTCTTGTACGCAACGCAGCACCACACGTCACTGCACCACCTCCTCCTCACTCAGATCTTACTGCTACTCCTTTTATACCAGATAATGAAGGCACATCAAATGACCGACATGAAGACAATGCCGAACCCGATAATCAACCCAGGAGGTCGTTTAGGTCAAAAAGGCCTACTAACTTCGATGATTATGTAACCTACCTGACTGAAGCTGAAATGGATGCCGAAAAGTATACAGATCCTACTTATTATCATGAAGCCATTAGCAATGATCAGTCTTCTGAATGGAACAAAGCTATGATTGACGAGCTTGACTCCATGAAGAAAAATGATGTTTGGGATTTAGTTGAATTACCCAACGGTGCTAAACCCGTAGGATGTAAATGGGTCTTCAAAACTAAACTAGATTCGAATGGAAACATTGAACGCTATAAACCAAGATTGGTTGCAAAGGGTTTCACTCAGAAAGAAGGAATCGACTATCAAGAGACCTTTTCTCCTGTTTCTCGAAAGAATTCATTAAGGATCGTGATGGAACTAGTAGCTCAATTTGAATTAGAGCTACATCAGATGGACATCAAAACCGCTTTCCTCAACGACGACTTGAATGAAGACGTGTTCATGAAGCAGTCTGAAGGCTTTAAACCTGAAGGTCAAGAACATTTAGTCTGTAAGTTGAAGAAATCCATATACAGGTTGAAGCAGGCATCACGTCAATGGTACCTAAAGTTTAATGAAGTCATGAAGAAACAAGGTTTCCTTAAGAATCAAGTGGATCAATGCACCTACCTCAAGATGAGTGGGAGCAACTTTACTATACTTGTCCTTTATGTAAATGCCATTCTATTTGCAAGTAATAGTTTAGACATGTTGCATGAGTCGAAGAGTTTACTCTCGCATAATTTCGACATGAAGGATCTCGGAGAGGCTTCTTACGTTATAGGAATGAAATACACCGAGATAGATCTAAGGGCATTTTAGGATTATCTCAGAAAGCTTACATTGAACGGGTCCTCACATGTTACCACATGCAACACTGCTCTCCTTCTGTAGCTCCAGTAGTTAAGGGAGATGTTTTTGGTTCTTTCCAATGTCCAAAAACAGAGGTTGAGAAGGAGCAAATGAGAATGATACCTTATGCATCAATAGTTGGGAGTCTTATGTATGATCAAGTCTGTACTCGTCCGGATATCGCTTATATTGCTGGAATGCTAGGCCGTTATCAGACTAATCCTGGCCTAGATCACTGGAAAGCAGCTAAGAAAGTACTTCGATATCTGCAAGGGACGAAAGACTATAAACTGACTTATAGAATAAGTGATAATTTAGAAGTGGTTGGTTATTCTGATTATGACTATGCTAAGTGCAAAGATGATAAGGAATCCACTTCGGGGTACATATTTATGTTAGCTGGTGGACATATCTCCTGGAAGAGTCATAAGCAACAGTTGACCACAACATCCACTATGATGGAAGAATACATAGCTGTGTATAATGCGACCTATCATGGAATGTTGCTAAAGAATATGATCACTGGACTCAAAATAGTTAATTCCATTTCTAGACCATTGAAGCTTTATTGTTATAACTCAGCTGCCGTTAGTTTCTCGAACAATAACAGTTTGACTGGAGCAATAATCTTTGTATTGAGTATATAAGTACTAAAGTTATGCTTGTGGATCCGATGACTAAAGGTCTCCCACCTAAAGTTTTCGAAGAACATGTTTCAAAGATGAGCTTTTCTAAAGACCTTATTTAGTAGCATAACTGTACTTACTTACGTTTATTAATAAAATTTCCTCAGTTATTTGAATTTGTTTGTCTCTAAATACGTTTTTCATGCCTAAAGACGTATAGACAGTAACTATACAAATCAACGTTAAAGGGCTTATTTGTCAATTTAATCCTAAGTTTTCTTAAGTTTTAAATTGGGATTGTAGTATGATTAACGGGGGTCTTGAGTTGCATACTGATTCAATGACTGTATTCATCTGCTACAATTTTGGTTTAAAACTAAAATAAGTATTAAATCTGCAGAATTACTAATGCTCATAATAAATGATTAATCAACCAAGTGGAAGAATGTAAGACACGGTTTTATTACGTGGCTCTTATAATCATTTATCTAATTATTAAATGATCAAATTATTTATTTATTTATTTATTAACCTATGGTTAGTAATTAGTTGATGGGCTCGGGTATACATATAAATAGAGAGTTAATTAGAGGGAATGGACTAATCGACTATTCTATCACCACTTAGATTTCGTCCCTCTCTCTCTACAATAACCGTGAGTTCCATTGAACTCACATTAGCCATCTTAACCGTACACCCTAAACGGGAACCCGATCCAGATAAGAGATCATGATGTATTCCCTCTAAACGGTTAGATTGTAGGACAACTATTCACAGAAATATAAATAAAACATAACTTTTATTACTGAATAATACTGATTACAATACAATGATAAAATTACAGAAATAGAGAAAAACAGATTACATAAACAAACAAAGAGCATGAATAAACGAAATTAAAAATCCGGGTAAAGGCTACGGATTTTTGTTAAACAGAGGTCCTTTAAAACAGATTTCGAGCCACCCAGTTGAACCCTTCTGTCTCCCAGGGTACAACAGCCGAAACAGGAAGTACTGCCGGGATTAGCCTAGCACCCGACACTATACTTGAAACAAGAGCGCAAAGCTTGGAGAAAGCCAAAAATTCTTCTAGAACAGAGTCTATGTGCATATTCGATTTTTTGTTTTCTCAAACCAGAAACCCAAGTTTTGATTACATAGGATGGAGACTTTGTAACTAATGGCTACTCATAAGTCTATGACTTAAGTCTGCAACTAATGCTGCTCATAACTATGAGAGTTAAGTGTGTAAGTAATGCAATCATAACTTTGGGAGTTAAGACTGAAACTGATGAATTCCAACAGTCTCTTGGAAAAGCTTGAACCAGACCCGAACCCGCGAGCCACCGGTTAAAAATACTAAGGCGGTTCGCGGCAATGCGAGCGTGCTAAGTGCAAAGTGCGCCATCAAAACGCCACATTACGCACATCGCTCCTCGGTCTCGTGTCCGGGTCTGGTGCCGGTGCCGGTCCCGTGCCCGTGGTCGTGCCCCGCGCGCAGGCGCGGGAGCGTCGGGTGCTTCGCACCCTAGCCACTACCATTGTGTGTGTCTTGGTATACAAGAATACTCTTATGTGAGCCTTCACACTTATAAGCCAAGTAATAGTTTCTCATTTCTCCGATCTGGGAAAAGCTCAATTCCCAAGACATGTTCAATTTCCAATGTCTCAATATTTTTAAAACAGTGAACGGTTGAATTTTTAAAAATCTGTTTTAAGCTTGTAGGACAACCATTCACAGAAATATAAATAAAACATAACTTTTATTACTGGATAATACTGATTACAATACAATGACAAAATTACAGAAATAGAGAAAAAAACAGATTACAGAAACAAACAAAGAATAGGAATAAACAAAACCTGAAAACTGGGTAAAGGCTTAGGATTTCTGTTAAACAGAGGTCCCTTAAAACAGATTTCGAGCGACCCAGATGAACCCGTATGTCTCCTAGGGTATAACAGCCGAAGCAGGAAGTACTTCCGGGATTAGCCTAGCACCCGACACTATACCTGAAACAAGAGCGCGAAGCTTGGAGAAAGCCGAAAATTCTTCTAGAATAGAGTCTGTGTGCATATTCGATTTTTTGTTTTCTCAAACAAGAAACCCATGTCTTGATTACATAGGCCGGAGACCTTGCAACTATGGCTACTCATAAGTCTATGAGTTAAGTCTGCAACTAATGCTGCTCATAACTATGAGAGTTAAGTCTGTAAGTAATGCAATCATAACTCTGGGAGTTAAGACTACAACTGATGAATTCGAACAGTCTCTTGGAAAAGATTGAACCAGACCCGAACCCGCGAGCCACAAGTTAAAAATACTAAGGCGCGAGCCACATTACGCATTCATCTTAGCTCTATTTTGGACACGATTCGGTTCGTTGAGATCCTCTCACGTAATATAATACGAACGTAATAAATAATAATTATATTTGTAACAAATATAAATTAATTATTTAAGTCCAAAATATGTGAAAACCATATTTTCACATAAAATTTCTAACAATCCCTCACATGAATAGAGATCGATCCATACACTTAGGTGTCAAGATATAGTGTCAGCGGTTGAATATTGCAGGATAGGTATGTGTTCCCTTTGAACCTTCCTTTGTGAAGTAGAGTTGGTCTCCTAGCGGTTAGTAGACTCGGTGTCCTTGAACTAAAACCCTTTTTATGTAGACAGTATCACACTTCACACAATAGTCTTCTTGGTCTGGCTAACCCCTCATTGTCGTGTACGTTATGGTCATGGAACACTAGCCTGGTTCTTAGAGAGCTCTAGGAATTGCGCCCCCCACAATTCCATTTGAAGCGACCCCACTTCTCTCTCACATAGGTGATTTCACATAAATCATTAAAGGCGTATGCCTAACCTTCTTTGATATCACTAACTTATTTTAGAAATAAGACTAGGAAGTATGCAACTCCCTTTGAATGTTGGGGTACTCCCCCACAGTGACCTCAGTTTGTACAGTTAGGTTGTCCTATTGAGCCTAGATCATGTGATCTCCACTCTTCTAGGATAGGTTTTCCTTTGGACAGACTTATTCCAAGGGCTTTAGTCCTATTACTCTCGACGACTTATATACTATCTCTTTGCATAAGCCTTTTGTAAGCGGATCCGCAATGTTATCCTTTGACTTCACATAGTCAATAGAGATAACTCCCGTTGAGAGAAGTTGTCGTATCGTATTATGTCTCCTTCAAATGTGCCTAGATTTGCCATTTTACATTGCACTTTGAGTTCTTCCAATCGCTGATTGGCATTCACAATGTATGCAAATGGCTGTCAACGGCTTTGGCCATCTTGGTATGTATTCCAAGAATTGGCGTAACCATTCCGCCTCTTCTCCAGCTTTATCCAACGCGATAAACTCAGATTCCATTGTGGATCTAGCTATGAGAGTTTTCTTGGAAGACTTCCAAGCTATAGCAGCTCCTCCAAGGGTGAACACATAACCACTTGTGGATTTGGAATCTTTCATATCGGATATCCATTTAGCATCACTGTATCCTTCCACAACAGCCAGATCTTGGCCATAATGCAGTCCATAATTCCTCGTGTATCTCAAATACCTTAGCAATCTAGTCATGCTTTTCCAATGCTCAGAACTAGGATTACTAGTATATCTACTTAGCCTGGTAACAGCGTATGCTAAATCCGGTCGGGTACATGACATGAGATATATGAGACTGCCAATGATCCTTGAATACTCCAACTGAGAAACGCCCTCGCCTCTATTCTTAGACAGGTGTTGGGTAGTATCAAACGGAGTTTGAGCCACACTTTTTTCCTCCATATTGAACTTCTCAAGGACCTTGTCCACGTAGTGGGGATTGACTTAACACAAGACCATTTTGGGTTCTAGTGATCTTCACTCCTAGAATCACAGCAGCTAGACCCATGTCTTTCATGTCAAATCTTGCTTTCAACATGTATTTAGTAGATCTGATCATCTTATCATCACTCCCAACAATAAGCATATCATCTACATATATAAAGGTATAGAATCACATAGCCTTTAGATGTATCTTTCACATATACACATTTTTCACACTCATTTATTTTGAAACCACTGTTAATCATAGCTTGGTCAAACTTTTGGTGCCATTGTTTTAGTGCTTGCTTCAAACCATACAATGACTTAACAAGTTTACACACCTTGCCCTCTTGACCAGGTGCAGAGAAACCCTCAGGTTGCTCCATGTAAATCTCTTCATCTAACTCCCCGTTTAGAAATGCAGTTTTTACATCCATTTGATGTATTTCAAGATTTCTCATTGCTGCAATTGCAATCACCAACCTTATGGAAGTTATTCGAGTCACGAGTGAGTATGTATCAAAATAGTCTAGACCTTCCTTTTGTCTATACTCTTTGATCACCAACCTTGCCATGTATTTGTCAATGGAGCCACCGACTTTCATCTTCCTTTTAAATATCCATCGATATCCAAGTGGTTTATTACCTGGTGGAAGATATACTAGCTCCCAAGTGTGATTCTGTAAGATAGAATCAATTTCGTTTTTGATGGCTTCTTTCCATTGTGGTCCTTCTGAAGAGGAGACCGCCCCTCGATAGGTCTAGGGCTAACCCTCAACCATATAAGTAAGAAAGTCCGGCCCAAAAGATTTCTTAATCCTTCTCCTTTTGCTTCTTCTTGGCTCAACCTCTTCTGCCTATGATTCTTCTTGTGTCTCATGTTGGATAATCTCATCAACCGGTGTTGATGAACTTGCATGGGCCTTTTCCAAACATGGAAACACATCTTCAAAGAATGATGCATTCCTTGACTCTATTATAGTATTCTTGTGTATTTCTGGATTCTTTGAATCATGTACCAGAAAACGATATGCACTACTATGATGGGTATAACCTATGAACACAGTCCACGGTTTTGGGTCCTATTTTTTGAACCTTTGGTGGTGGAACCACCACTTTGGCTAGGCACCCCCACACTTTCAAGTATTTATAGGATGGTTTCCTCCCTGTCCACAACTCATATGGTGTTACATCCTTTTTCTTGAAAGGTATCTTGTTCAAAAGATAATTAGCCGACAGAACGGCTTCCCCCACATGTCCGGGGTTAACCCAGAACTTAATAACAAGGTATTCATCATTTCTTTTAAGGTACGGTTCTTTCGTTCCGAAATGCCATTTGATTGTGGAGAATATGGTGGGGTTATCTCATGTCTTATGCCACTTTGTGCACATAAGTTTGCAAATGGTGAAACATATTCACCTCGTCTATCGCTTCTCACAACCTTGATTTTCTTATTAAGTTGGTTCTCCACTTCATTTTTATATAAAATGAATTTGTCTACTGCTTCATCCTTACTTTTAAGTAAATATACATAGCAATATCTAGTACTATCATCAATGAAAGTTATAAAGTACTTATTTCCTCCTCTTGTGAGAATGGATTTAAAATCACAAACATCTTTGTGAATCATATCAAGGGGTTCGGTTATTGTTTCAACCGATCTAAATGACGATCTTGTTTGTTTTGCTTCGACACAAGTTTTACATTTTAACTTTGAATCAATGAAAAAGGATGGTATGCAATCTAATTTAATTAAACGACGCATCGAATCAAAATTAACCTGACCAAGACGACCATGCCACACATTAGAAGACTCAATTAAGTAAGCAGAAGTAGAAGCATTCTTATTCATGTTCTTTTTGATAGCTATTACATTGAGTTTAAACATACCATTATGGGCATAGCCCTTTCCATCAAACATACCACGTTTAGTTAAAACAAACTTATCACTTTCCATAACCATACTAAAACCAAACTTGTTGAGCAACCATCCCGACACAAGACTCTTGCACAACTCGGTAACATAAATCACGTTACTTAGAGTGAGGTCCTTTCTCGAAGTCCACTTCAAGATCACATCACCTTCACCCTTGATATCTGCTGTAGCCGTATTTCCCATGTACAGCTTCTCTTCTCCCACAACATCCTTAAAAGTATTAAAGAGGGTCTTGCCGGGGCAAACATGTCGAGTAGCCCCAGTGTCAATCCACCACCCTTTTGGGGGGTTAGACACATTGTTGACCTCTTCCATTATGGCATACAGATCCGAGATCATAGCAACAAGAGGCCCGCCATCATCAATCATATGAGCCATCTCCTGTTTGGGTTGCTTACATTGGTCAGCACGGTGACCCGATTCACCACAATTGTAGCACTTCCCTTTAAAAGAAGCCACCTTCTTTTTCACACCACCCTTCCTTGGTCCAAGGTCCACAAACTTGCTCTTGACCTTGCCATTAGGCTTGTTGTTTTTGTACCCTTTATTCCCCTTTGAAGATTGACCATGTTCCACAAGATTGGATTTTGCAAAACCTTCCACTTGGGTTCCCTTTAGAGCCAACCTATTGTCTTCCTCAATTCGAAGATGAACCACAAGGTCCTCAACAGACATTTTCTTTGCTTATGCTTAAGGTAATTCTTGAAATCAACCCAACTAGGGGGTAATCTCTCAATCACGGCAACCACTTGAAATGTCTCACTAAGAGTCATTCCCTCGGAGAAAATATCCCCATGTATTATTTGTAATTCTTGAAATTGGTTAATTATAGTTTTAGTGTCAACCATTTTATAGTCCAAAAACATAGCCACTACAAATTTCTTAGTCCCGACATCTTCAGTTTTATACTTGCCGGTGCAAGCTCAATTCCTCCGATGTGAGACAAGCTCAATTCCCAAGACATGTTCAATTTCCAATGTCTTAATATTTCATACACACAACTTTGAGCGTCGATATCGCATTCATTTTAGCTTTATTTTGGACACGATTCGGTTCGTTGAGATCCTCTCACGTAATATAATACGAACGTAATAAATAATAATTATATTTGTAATAAATATAAATTAATTATTTAAGTCCAAAATATGTGAAAACCATATTTTCACATAAAATTTCCAACATAGCTTAACAGGTATGTTTTAGATTATTGTTTTCCATTAACATGTTACAAGAACTGATCAACATGTTTTACGGCATTATGAGTCTTTAACATGTTCACTGGAGCAACACTTTGTATAGCTGATCCCCAGACCCTGTTAAATTGATCTGGTACCCGCAAAGAAGCCCGGACCGCAGCGGCTTGAAGGTAACTCATATCATCAACTTGCTTATTTATTATATGCAACAAATGAGGCTAATATAAAGATTTTTTTTCTTTTTTCCAATTTCCTTGTTCAGATAAACCTGCAAAGAATAAACAAACTAAAAGAAGATGTCTGCTTTAGAAGAATACATTTATGACGTGCAAATTAAAATTAAGAACATACGTAAAACCATTAAGAAAAAAACTAGTAGGAAAGATACGAAGAAGATTGAGTATGCAAGTCAATGCCTTGATTTGCACAAAGGCTTTCGTACCAAGAGATTGATAACATGCTTATAGATGCTGAAAAATATAGACTTGATTACGAAGAGTACATGAAGAAGATGACTGCTCTCACTGCTTTAGAGGAATATATTTATGACGTGCAAAATAAAATTAATCTCATACGCAAAACTACTAAGAAAAAAACCAGTACGAAAGACATGAAGTACATTGAAAACTCGATAGAGCATGCAAGTCAAAGTCTTGATATCCGTCAGCTTGCAAATGTAAACGAGTATGAGAAGATGCTAAATAAACTGGAAATGTTGTGTGTTTCTCACTACAAAACAAAAGAGTATCACCGACGGTGATTCAACAGAAATCCGTCGGTGAGTGGTTACCGACGAGTTTCTTTCGCTATTGATCAAGCTCTTCACTATTATTAATAGGTGTAATCTAATGCCTTTGCTTTTTTTTTTTTTCTTTTTTTCGTTTTGGAGGTCTTTTAATTTAGGCATTTGAATGTTTTGATAATCAAGTTTCACTCTAGGTCGCAAAACACATACGAGTCGCTCATGAAAGTGTGCGGGCAAAAATGTAGCAGGTTTCGATTTATGTTGTTATGCGATTTGGGCTGAGATTAATGGGCTGTCCTCTGTTGGACCGAAGGATTTATTTTTCAGAAGAAATAATTTTAAATGTTGAACACTCGAGAAATTTATTGGTCTATATCAATAATTCTAAGGGTTAATTACACATATAGTTTCAATGGTTTGCGGAATGTAATATGTTTGGGTACTAAAGGTTTAGAATAACATATTTGGGTTTTATGCTTATAATTTTATAACGAGTTTGGATATTAAGACTAACTTCTGTTAACTTTGGGGTGAAATGACTAAAATACAATTTACAAAAAGTAACATGTTTGGGGTACTAAGAGTTTAAAATAAAAGAGTATTTTGGTCATTTCATCCCGAATTAACATAAAATTTAACGAAAATTGGCCTTAATACCCAAACTCGTTTCAAGATTGAAAGTATAAAACCCATTCTTATTAGTAGTATCAACCAATCGGCAGCAATAAACTTAGTTTTGTATTATCAAGTCTTGAGGATCTTATTTCCTTATAACTTGGCATGTCAAAGACTTATAAACACACACTCTAACATTGTGAGAGCTTAGGAGAAAAGATCAAAAGAGAGAGTTCACCATCTGCTTCTTGGAAGAAGAATTGAAGCTTTTTTTCTTATTCTTGCAAATGTGTAAAGTATTATCACTTGCATCTAGCCATCTAACATCTTCTCTTATTCTCTCACTACTAGAAAACAGGGCAATTGCGATCGCATTTTGCGACCGCACATCCTGGTCGCAAATTAGCGACGGATTTGCGACCGACTGTATAACAGTCGCAAAATTAGCGACTTAATAAGATTCGGTCGCAAATCAGTTGCAAATTTTGCGACCGTTTATTTTTAGTCGCAAATTTTGTGACCGTTTATTTTCAGTCGTAAATCGGTCGCGCATTTTGCGACTGCTAGTTTCGGTCGCAAATTTTGCGACCGCTTAGTTTTGGTTGCAAACTTTGCGACCGCTTAGTTTCGGTCGGAAATTTTCAGTCGCAAATCAGTCACTAATTTTGCGACCGATTAGTTTTGGTTGCAAATTTTGCGACCACTTAGTTTCGGTCGCAATTCAATCGTCAACGTAGGTGAACATGGTCCAAAGTCAAATTCATGCAAATTCAAATATCCACACAAGCGTTGTTCAAAATCAAATAAAAGCCTATATCAAATTACACCACGTGTTAGTTTTTAAAATCCAGGGTTTTAAACTTAGCTACGTGTGTGTTTATGTGTGAAAATTTTGATTCTTGTTACCTTTTTGGGCATTAATTTCACTCATAACTATATTCATTATTATTAGAGAAAAATATAAAATATAAGTAACATACGAAAATATTTATTTTGAAGAGGGTTTGATATTTCTACACACATAAGCTAAAACAGTTTTTTAAAATGTAATAAAGGTAAAACCTTTTTTTATCATTTTTAAAGTATTGTACATTTAATTTTACAACCGTATTTCCGGTCAAAAATTTTGTGATCGCATTGCCGTCGTAAAGAACAGTCGCAGCTTTACGCCGGTCACAATCCCGGTCGCAAATTTGGATTAGCGACGGAGGTTTTTGCGACCGATTTGCGACCGGAAATGCGATCGCACTTGGTCAGTTTTCTATTAGTAGAGTCTTGGACTTCTTAGTGTCTCAAGAGATTCTCAGTTAAGGGCTAGTACTCATTCAGTTGGCAAGAGCTTTCATGTGGTTTAGATACATGTAAAGGAAAGATATCTTGGTTCATTACTAACCCGTTTCATTCACTAGAGTTCTTTTGCTTCCAAAAATATATTCTTGAAAGCCTATCTTTTACATCACATGGTTGAGGTTCATTACTTTAATATTGTTTTAAAAGGGTGTATTGCTTTAGTTGCTATGTTTTATAAATCTTATGCAAATACAAATAGTTATATGTATTGGAATAAAACAATTAGAGATATTGGAATCACTAGACGACATATTTATATGTCTTAAGACATTAGTAACACCTAATCAAAAAAATCGGTTGAAAGGTTGTTAATTTATATACGAATTGTTAAAATTTCAGACTACTTTTCAGGAAATTAAGGTGTTATAAAACCATATTCGATTTGGGTTTCACCCACAACCACTAGCTTAGCCTAGTACTAAAAGTGTATACCAAATACTTCACTAAAATGGGAAGGTTTTGGGTTCAAGTCCCACTTATGACAAAAAAGGGTTTTAGGTTGGGACATGGAGTTTTCTCACCTATGATGGGTTTTCTCCCGAGGAGGTGGAGATGATCGGGTGGGTCAGTGGCCCGTTAGTGATCCAAATTGCCGTTAAAAAAACCACCACTAGCTAATTAGGCTAGTGGCAAAGGTGTATAGTCAAGACTTCACTAAAATGGGGAGGTTTTGGGTTCAAGTCTCACTTGTGACAAAAAAAGGGGATCCAGTTTGAGCCAGTGGTTTTTCTCACCTATGGTGCGTTTCCTACTGAAAAGGTGGATATAATCGGGTGGGTCAGTGATCCAAATTACCGCTCAAAAAAAAAATTTGGTATTCACCAACACACTTTGATTGGTGTTGGATTTCTTGGTATATACTTTCAACATGTAGAAATCCACATAACTTTTTTTTTAATAATATTGATGATCCGATTTGGATTTCGAATTTGTTGTATTCTAGAGTTTTTACAGATGGTCGATGATAAATGTTTGCATTGGGTTTCAAATTTGTTGGATTTATTAGGTGTACTTTCAAACACACCCGCATAGAGTTTGTTGGATCCATGATGATATGTCGATCACGGGTTGAGTCCATACTCCATACTCAATAATTACAAATTATTCTTTGTGTTTCTTTATATATGTTAAATATTGATATATGATTTGTTGCAAGAATTATTAATTTTTATTACCTATTTATTACACAATTAGTTATTCATAAAAACTATTTAAAAGTTCAACAAACTATTTAAATAAGCATGATATGAAAACGTGTTCAACGTATGTACAGATGATTTAAAATAATAAACAATGTTCCCCATAAAAATAATTAAAAAAATCAACTTCGTGAAGCTATAGTATTTACTTCTTGATGGGTAATTTGGAAGCATAGAAATGAAGCGGTATTCAAAACTAACGACTTGAAATCTGATCTCATATTTGATTCTATCATTTTTTTCTCCTTTAACAGGATAGTAAATTGAAATAGTAAATGTAAGTTAGTATGGACGGAGTGATTGCAAAACTCATTGTTATTTATATAATGGTTTGATTTTAATGTTCTGTTAGCTTTTTTTAATCGTCATCTGTTTATTTAATAAAATTTGACTGTTAATTTAAAAAAAAAAACAACTTATTGTAATAAAGAATAATATGAAAACTTGTATGGCAGAAATTCGTTGTTGTGGCAGTTGACATGGTGTAAGAGGCGGAAAATGATCATATTAATAGTTGAAAATCAAGAAAAATTTATGATCACTTTAAGTTACAAGATCGTTCATAATTTATTATTTAGTACATTTTATATGTGTTGAAAAAATTTGAGTGAAAATGTTTTTTCACTAAGTTTGGATGTAAATAATTGTATTTATATATACGTTATATAAATAATTATTTATGAGTTTGTGTTCTATGTTGTGAGAGTATCATAACGAACCAAAAACAAGTCCAAAACGGAGCGAAGATAAATGAGATATCGATGCTCGAAGTGGTGTGGTTGGAATGAATAATTACTAAACTTGGGTGACTCTAGTAGGATGTGTTGCATATTTTTTTCTAGTGCTAACAAATCTTGGTTATAAAAAGAATTGACATGAACATTATAAAGGTTTTGATTATTACAAATAATTTTGACATTAACATGTCATAAAGTTTTGGATGTTTTATTTGACTCATTATGGTCATAATTGTGTTTAAATAAAATAATTATATAAGTTGTTTGGTATGAGTATAAATAGAACCTTATGTTTCACCTTTTATGAGGGAAAAAAGAATATATGAGTTTTCTCTAAATCTTACCAAGTCCATAGAGAACTAGCAGTCACATTGTTATTGTATAAAATAGAGAGAAGTACTCTCTATTTGTTCTTCCACCAACTAAACTTTATTTTTTTCCATAATCACTAACACTATAACCCGGTGCTACCTCGGGCGCGAGAGCTATTCCCGACAGTACACACTGCTTCGGCTGTTGTACCCTGGGAGACAGACGTGTTCGTCCAAGAGGAGACACATAATCTATTTTAAGGGCCCCGTGTTAAACACGATCCTCACCAAAACCGTTCAACATTTTGTGTGTTCATTGTTACAGTCAAGAACAGAGTAGATGACTCGGCTAGTCGAAGACGTTGGGGTCAAGAATATCATTCAAGACTACGGTTTGAATAATCTTATTTAGATATTTTTGTAATTTATCTTTATATTTGTTCGTATTTGTATAGCGATATTGTACTGGTGCATTTCCCATGAATAACGAGAGTATCGTTATTATTATTTTAATAAAACTGTGACCCACTTTCCTACAATATGCTCATGGATTTTTCTAAGTACACAAATGGGTTGACATACTTTGAAGAAAAAAACTAGGGACATGGCACGACACAAAACACAATGTGATTATATGAATATGATACGAACATAGTAAGATTTGGTTAGCTAATATAACCCGTTTATTAAACAGGTCAATCTGAAAATGATCCGTTTAATAAATAAGCTAATCCAAACACACCTCACCCCAATTAAGTTTAAGGATTTTTCGTTGGTATCCATAGCCCTATTCAACCTATTAATGGAAATGGAGCTTGGTTTCGTATAGCTAAATGCTTTAACTCCATGCACGACAAAGACATTATTCCATACAAAACTTTAAAGAGAGAGGTTGGCTCGGGTCTATCTACTCTATTCTAGAAAGATTTATGGTTTGGTGGTTCTACGTTGCAGTCTAGAATTTCTCGTCTCTTTAGACTTGACACTCATCCTTCTTACTTGATTTCAGATAGGATTCACAATGGGTCTTTTGTTGGATCGTGGCGTAGACCTAGTCGGGGGGGGGGGGGGGGGAAGAATCCCAATTCTCATCTCTTTTATATCTGATCCCTTCCTTTGAGTTAAGTTCCTCTTCAGATTCCTGGTGTTGGTCTCTTGAAAACAACGATGATGGTTTTGTAGTTAAGAATGTACGACAAGTAAGTGACTCATGTATTCTCCCAATCGATACGAGAAACATCTTATGGAACAGGAACATTCATGTTTGCAGTATTTTGCTTGATCGAATTCCTACTAGGAATAATTTGGTTAACAAAGGGATGGATATTCCATCTCTTCTCTGCCCGGTTTGTGGTTTGGCGGACGAATCCTCGGACCACGTTCTCGGATCCTATTCTATTGCCTCTTCTACTTGGTCGATGGTTTGGCGATGGCTTGGTATTGCTCTGGCTCCGTTCTTAGAGCCGCACTCTATTCTTGATCATGTTCGCTCTCTTCACATTTCCACCAAAAAGAAGCATATTATGGAAGGGATTGTTATGACTACATGGTGGGTTCTTTGGCATTTCAAGAATGGCTTTGTCTTCAGCCCTAACTTGATGAAAAAAAGATTTTTTTTGATGATGTTCAAAGCTTTTCTTACCTTTGGTTCTTTAATAGGAACCGTAGTTTGAACTCTTCTTGGGTGGATTGAGTTATTAATCCCTTAATGTCTTTGTAATCTTCTCTACTTGCCTCCGTCTAGCTCCTTGTTAGGCCGGAGGTAATCTTATTTTTAATATATTATGCTATTCCCAAAAAAAAAGTTTAAGGGTTTTTAACCAGATTTTGGAGGTGGTTAATTAAAAATTGTTATCATTTAAAGTTTGATACTCTGATTTTTAATTTTCGTCCCAGTTCCGGAAGTGAAACTAATCTTCACTCTTGAATTCATTACCAACTCTACATTTGCAGTAACTTTATTCATCATTCATAACTATCCATTTTCACTTCCTCATTCCCTAATCATTTCCTTCACATTCCTATAATCTTGAGCTAACTCAAGATTGTTAATAGGAGGCGAGCGATAGGAAGAAAAACATTTAAAAAAATTGTTCATTTGAGGTGAAGTTCTCAATTATTTACATTGTTACTACGTCACTGAGTATTACTCAAATTTAGAAATGAACATTAAATGATCTACCCAGATTAAACACGACATGATTTTAACTATGGCCGGGTTAGAATTAACGTATTTGACATGAATAAATATATGGTCAGGTTAAGGTTCACTTATACAACCCAACGAAATCTTTGTAAGTCGTTAAAAACCTCTCTAGAGTGAAGCGTAATATAATTTCCTTTTTCAGGAAAGAAAAAAAAATGCATTTATCCACGTCGGTCAACGTGACTCAATGCCAAAAACACATGATCAAAACTCCAGAATTATCATCGAGCCTTCTGGTTAAGTGGTACTCTATGACTTTCTAAATGTGAGGTCATGGGTTCGATTTTTGCTTGGGACAAAATGTTAGAGGTTGAGCCATGGGGTTTCCCAGTTGTGGGTTTCCTCCCGTATGGTGTGGGGCCGAGTCACCACGCTTCTGTTTTCGGACAGAAGAGTGATCCATTTGTAAGGATAATCCGGATATCCGGGCTTTGTTGTTTAAAATAGAAAAATTCAAGAACTACTTGAGTGGCCTGTGGTAGACCCGTAGGTAGGAGATGTCATTCAGCCCTGACTAAAAGACAAAACCATTGTTATGGTTATCCTGGCACGAAGGGTGAACCTCAACCCCCACAACCACAGTTTGGGAAAAAAAAGTTTTCAACATTTATACCTATTAAGAAATTGAATACTTTTATAATTTCATTTAAAGAAATAATTATTTTGTTTTCTGAACTCTATAAATCTCCCACCACTAATCTTTTATTAAACTTTGATCTATTAGTTTTTTTTATAAATTTTTTTAGAACTTAAAATATTTTAGCTTTTTTTATAAACTTTGTAATAATTTGACCTTTTTAATATTTTTAAACTCTTATAAAACTTTGACAATCTTAATTTTTTTTTGTTTACTTAAATAAAATTTTGACCATTTTATTTTGTAAAACTTCTATAATACTTTGACTATTTTAATTAAGAATTTAAAAAAAAATATTTAACAAACTTTTTATTTTTTTTAACAAGTTTATTTATTCGTATAATTACTAACAACATATAAATTAAAAGGCTGATCAGTTGTAGATAATCTAACTAACCACCGATAATGTACTAATCAAGAAATTCAAATATTAAACCATATAGAAATAGTAATTAAATAATTGAAAATAGATAAACTATAAACTAAAATATATCTCTAAGATTCCCTTCCAAGCTGAACGACGGTATCAACGTGCAACTTAGATTTGTGATAAGTAAATTGAGTTGAAGACAATATCCCTTGGTGAGAATATCTATGAGCTGATCAGTGGTAAAATCATAACAAGCTCAAAGGGAAACAATTAGAAGTATGCATCTAATAAAGTACAAATCAATCTCCAGATATTTTCTACTTTGTGCACCGTGTGTTGTTTCTTGAAACTCCAACTAATAAGGTTAGAACTAAGAAAAACACAATAACTTATAGTCAACCATCGATAATCAAAACCAACTCAATCAACATCTGCATAACCATGAATAATAGATATAGAGGAACGTGAAATAGTCAGACCATGAGTACCGATACCCTTAAGGTATTAAAACACTGCTTCACTGCTATCAAGTGCCGATGAGTAGGGTTCTGAAGAAATTGAGAACCTTGCTGACCGAATAAGCAATCTTTGGCCTTGTCAGAACAAGATACTGTAATGCCCTGACTGTGTCTTGCCTTGATAGAAGCACATATCCTCCACGGGATTCACCTGAGTGTCTACAAAAATCGTAGCTTGGAGAAACTAGGCTAGATAAAGGCTTGCATAGAGAAAGACTTGTACACTACGAAAGCTCCAATAAATAACAAGTTTGTGATGAATGTAGAAAATCATCAGAGAACATGGCATGTATCCCAAGACAATGTCTCATTCTAACCATGTCCTTAAGAGCAAACTAGGAGTTGAGTTGCTACATCATAGTTGTCACAAAAGTAGGAGAGCTCCCTATAATAAGAATGTTTTCAACATAAATAAATACGTAACATGTAACATAGTATCGACATTAAATGAACAACGACGTGTCAGTAATACATTGAGTTAAACCAAGCACCAAGAGAGCTGCAGAGAGTTTGGAAAACCAAGCTCGCGGAGCTTGCTTGAGACCTTACATGGCCTTTTTCAATATGCAGACATGACGTGCCAAGATGCGTCATCAAACCCAGAATTGTTCCATGCATATAGTCTCAAATAAATCACCATGGAGAAATTCATTGTTGACATCCACCTGCTGAATCTGTCATTCCTATGAAAAAGCAACATAAAACACCAACTGTGTAGTGGTTGATTTAACAATTAGGCTAAAAGTCTCCGTATAATCAATGCCACGTGAAAGACCTTGGCAACTAGCATGGCTTCTTATCGACCATTTCTAGGCTTGAAGGAAAGTTGAAGGCTCAATCAGACGAGAAGAGGAAGCATGTAAAAGGACATGAACATGAATTTTTTGGTTGTGCGTGTGTCATTGCGAGAGAAAGCTACCATCAAGTGGAGGGGGGGGGGGGGGGGTACTGGGGGTGTATGTATTGTATGTTCGACGATAAGAGGTGGGGGTAGGGGCGTGATAGTAAGAGTGGGAAGGTCAGTGGTTGGTGGAACAGTTTGTGTGATTGGTCGAGAAAAAGAGGACATAAGGGGGTTGGGAGGGATAACCATGGTTGGTAGATCTGATGATGGTATGGTGAAGATTTGTTTAGATTCGGGGTAGGTAGGCGATTAGAAAGAAAAGCGCCTGTAATATAAGCATTATATCGGAATTTATGAGGAAGATGCACATGAAAGTGGAGAGCCTGGACAATTTCAAATAGGTGTCGAGTATTCCCCTCAGCCACTCCATTTTGTTTTGGAGTGTGTAGGCAGGAGATACGCTAAGAGATACCTTATTCGGTAAGAAACTGAGTGCTGGTGCATTAACTAAGTTATGGGGCACCGTCACTCCGTAAATGTCTAATTTTGCAAGAAAATAACTTTTAAACAAGTGGTTTAAAATGACAAAAAGATGCAATAATATTTAAAGGAATAGTACTATGTGATAATGAAGGATAGAAGGGTAGCTGACTGGACCTTGAAATATTGCAAGCATTACAAATATTATTTAGTTGTTTGCTAGAAACATTAAGAAAACAAAGACGAGAGAAAACTAAATCTGATGGATGGCCAAGCTGAGAGTGCCATAGTTCTCGAGAGACTGACGAGAGACTGAAGTTGTAGCTGAGAGCGAGAAAAGCTGGGACGGTTTAGACAACATGTGGTAGCGGAGCTGTCTCATGAGAGTTCGAATGGATAAACCAAAATGTGAGAAGACAATGACAATAAGATGATCAATTACAAGTTGGGTGATTGACAAAAGATTTTTAGTGAGTCCAGGAACCACAAGTACATTGTTTTAGTAAAAGATTTCTATTTTAGATAGAATGATATAATGACCGATACAAGAGATAGAAAGTGTTATACCATTACCAACAATCACCTTTGGACAGAAGTGAAACTTTTATGTGTTATTCAAACATGTGTGTTTATGGTTTTGTAAAACATTTAAATCTAAGGTTTAACTAAACAAAAGCATTTATTAATAGTAACCTCTCTGTTAGCGAGGAATTTTAGTCACATTTAAGGCTAGGTTCACGGCTTTAAATATGTTCTCGAGAAGATTAAGGTTCTCGGGAAAATTTAGGTTTTCGGGGAAAATTTAGGTTTTCGGGGAAAATTTGAGTTCTTGGGAATACGTTAGGTTCACGGGAAAAATGTTAGTTCTCGGGAATCATGATGTTCTCAGGGATATGTTAGGTTCATGGGAAAAATGTTAGTTCTCGGGAAGCATAAGGTTCTCGGGAAAAAGTAAGGTTCACGGGATGAATATAGTTCTCGGTAAATATAAACCGTGAACTAAGACCCGTGAACTATGATGCCCGTGAAGTATAACCTATGAAGTTAAACCCGTGAAGTCTCTCGCCGTGAAGTGTTATACCCGTGAACATAAAACCGTGAAATTTAAACTCGATAAGGCATATGCGAAAAATAAGGGATTTTGAAAATCTATAGTGTTTCAACATATATCCAAGTCTAATCAGTCCGCAGATTTTTAAATAATAAAAATAATAAATTTAATGCGAAACTTGGAGACAAAGATACACGTTTTTAGGAAACAGAATCAAAATCCTACTTTATCCCAAAATAAGGGGATTTTGATTTATCTGATTTCGGTTTTAAGTATATCCAAGAATTTATTAAATTTTGAAAATATTTAGTTTATTTATTCAGATTTAAAAAAAAAATTGAAGATAAAGTTACTCTAAATTAGGAAAAACAGATTATAATCCTGATTTTATTCCAAAATAAGGGAATCCTTTCGAAAATTACGATGAATATCAAGAACATCTTCAAAAAAATAACTATTAATATAAATCTTTCTGGAATCGAAATCTTCAAACCTTAATTACATAATAGATTTCGAAAAACTTAATAGATCTCGATTTTTGGAGATAAAAAACGTATAATATTGAAACTTGGTACTAAGACCAGATCCGAAAAATACAAAGTTAAACGATTTTTCATACGGTTTTAACAAAGCTTTTGTTCTCCGATTTTAATTCCAGTTTAGGGAATGAAACAAGAACTGATTAATCAACATTTGCTCTAATACCACATGTTGATCAATTCTTGAACATGATAATGAAAAACAATAATATAAATCATACCTGATATGCTAACCGCAGAGAGGAAAGACATCATGATCCACAGGAAGATCGGGTTCCCGTTTAGGGTGTACGGTTAGGATGGCTAAGGTGAGTTCGTAAGAACTCACGGTTATGGGAGAGAGAGGGGCGATTTTAGTGTTGGTGGTAATTGAATAATCATTAGTCAATTCCCTCTAATTATCTCTCTATTTATATGTACATCCAAGGGGAAAACCATTAATGACCAATCAGAGTAATTAGGCCCATCAACTAAATACTAGCAATAGGTTAATAATAAATAAATAAATCAATGATCAATTTAATAATTAAATAAATGATTATAATAGCAATCTCATATTTGATTCTATCCTTTTTTTTTCTCCTTTAACATGATAGTAAATTGAAATAGTAAATGTAAGTTAGTATGGAGAGAGTGGTTGCAAAACTCATTGTTATTCATATAATGATTTGGTTTGGTTTTGTTTTAATGTTCTGTTAGCTTTTTCTAACCGTCATCTGTTTATTTAATAAAATTTGACGGTTACATTTAAAAAAAAATCAACTTATTGAAATAAAGAATAATATAAAAACTTGTATGGCAGAAATTCGTTGTTGTGGCAGTTGACATGGTGTAAGAGGCGGAAAATGATCATATTAATAGTTGAAAATCAAGAAAAATTTACGATCACTTTAACTTACAAGATCGTTCGTAATTTATTATTTAGTACATTTTATATGCTCATGGATTTTTCTTAGTACACAAACGGTTTGACATACTTTGAAGAAAAAAAACTAGGGACATGGCACGACACAAAACACAATATGATTATATGAATATGATACGAACATAGTAAGATTTGGTTAGCTAATATAACTCGTTTATTAAACAGGTTAATATGAAAATGACCCGTTTAATAAATAAGCTAATCCGAACACACCTCGCCCCGGTTAAGTTTAAGGGTTTTTCGTTGGTATCCATAGCCCTATTCAACCTATTAATGGAAATGGACCTTGGTTTCTTATAGCTAAATCCTTTAACTCCATGCACGACAAAGACATTATTCCATACAAAACTTTAAAGAGAAAGGTTGGCTTGGGTCTCTCTTCTCTATTCTAGAAAGATTTATGGTTTGGTGGTTCTACCCTGCAGTCTAGATTTCCTCGTCTCTTTAGACTCGACACTCATCCTTCTTGCTTGATTTCAGACAGGATTCACAATGGCTCTTTTGTTGGCTCCTGGCGTAGACCTATTCCGGGGGGGGGGGGGGAGAAAAATCCCAGTTCTCTTCTCTTTTATATCTGATCCCTTCCTTTGAGTTAAGTTCCTTTTCAGATTCCTGGTGTTGGTCTCTTGAAAACGATGATGATGGTTTTTTAGTTAAGAATGTACGGCAAGTAATTGACTCCTTTATTCTCCTAACCGACACGAGAAGGACCTTATGGAACAGGTCCGTTCCTAGGAAAGTTAACATTCATGTTTGGAGGATTTTGCTTGATCGAATTCCTACTAGGAATAATTTTGTTAACAAAGGGATGGATATTCCATCTCTTCTCTGCCCGGTTTGTGGTTTGGTGGACGAATCTTCGGATTTCGTTCTCGGATCCTATTCTATTCCCTCTTCTACTTGGTCAGTGGTTTGGTATTGCTCCGGCTTTGTTCTTAGAGCCGCACTCTATTCTTGATCATGTTTGCTCTTTTCACATTTTCACAAAAAAAAGCATATTGTGGAAGGGATTGTAATGACTACATGGTGGGTTCTTTGCCATTTTAGGAATGGCTCTGTCTTCAGCCCTAACTCGAGGAAAATATGATTTTTTTTATGATGTTCAAAGTTTTTCTTACCTTTGGTTCTTTAATAGGAACGTGGTTTAAACTCTTCCTGGGTGGATTGGTTTATTAATCTCCTAATGTCTTTGTAGTCTTTTTTACTTGCCTCCGTCTAGCTCCTTGTTAGGCCAGAGGTAATTTTATTTTTAATATGTTCCGTTGCTCAAAAAAAAAGTTTAAGGGTTTTTAACCAGATTTTGGAGGTGGTTACTTAAAAATTGTTATCATTTAAAGTTTGATACTCTGATTTTTAATTTCCGTCTCAGTTTCAGAAGTGAAACTAATCTTCACTCTTGAATGATCATTACCAACTCTACATTTGCGGTAACTTTATTCATCATTCTTAACTATCCATTTTCACTTCTTCATTCCCTAATCATTTCCTTCACATTCCTATAATCTTGAGCTAACCAAGATTGTTAATAGGAGGCGAGCGATAGGAAGAAAAACAATTAAAAAAATTGTTCATTTGAGCTGAAGTTATCAATTATTTACATTGTTACTACGTCATCGAGTAATTACTCATATTTAGAAGTGAACATTAAATGAATGACCCGAATTAAACATGACACGATTTTAACTATGTTCGGGTTAGGATTAACATATTTCACATGAATAAATTTATATAGTCAGGTTAAGGTTCACTTATTCAATGTGTCTAACACTACGAAATCTTTGTAACTCACTAAAAACCTCAATGAAGCGTAATATAATTTCCTTTTTCAGGAAAGAAAAAAAATGCATTTATCCACATCGGTCAACGTGACTCAATGCCAAAAACACATGATCGAAACTCCAGAATTATCATCGAGCCTTCTGGTTGAGTGGTACCCCAATACTTTTTAAATGAGAGTTTATGAGTTCGAGTATCGCTTGAGACAAAAAGTTCGAGCTTAAGCCAGGGGGTTTCCCAATCGTGGGTTTCCTCCTGAATAATGTGGAGCCGAATCAGCACGCTTCTATTTTTTTACACAAAAAAAAAACTCCAGAACTATCTTCAGTGGCCTGGTTGAGAGGTAGGTAGGAGATGTCATTCAGCCCTTACTAAAAGACAAAACCATTGTTATGGTTATCCTGGCATGAAGGGTGAACCTCAACCCCCACAACCACAATTTGAAAAAAAAAAGTTCTTTCAACATTTATATAACCTTTTAACAATTTGAATACTTTATAATTTCATTTAAAGAAATAAATTATTTTGTTTTCTAAACTCTATAAATCTCCCACCACTAATCTTTTATTAAACTTTGATCTATTAGTTTTTTTATAGATTTTTTTAAAACTTTAAATATACTAACTTTTTTTATAAACTTTAAATATTTTACCTTTTTAATATTTTTAAGCTCTTATAAAACTTTGACAATCTTATTTTTTTTTGTTTACTTAATAAAATTTTGACCATATTATTTTGTAAAACTTCTATAATACTTTGACTATTTTGCTAAGAATTTAAAAAAATTATTTAACAAACTTTTTATTTTTTTTTAACAAGTTTTTTCATTCGTAGAATTACTAACAATATATAATAAAGCTAAACTGATTATCGAAAATAATAGCTTAGTTAGTGTATATTTATATACAACATATTTTGAAATTAGAGATTCAATGAGTTAAGCTTCCAACGTGTAGTCCAGTTGGTTCTTACACTACGGTTTGAAGAATGTATAAGTGTGGTGGAAGTGCTACCCGTTTTAGTGGGAGTGGTACCCGCCCTTACCCGCATGTTACCCACCTCCCAGTAGCCTAAGAAACTCGGTGTTGTTTTCCTAGGAGTTCAAAAGGAAACGTTCAGTGAAAACGATAGAATAATTGAGGTAAAGTAATTGGATTTTTATTTCTTCGATTGATTAAAAACCTGATTACAAGAATTCTAGATAAAAAGGTTGTAGATAATCTAACTAACTACCACTAATGTACTAATCAAGAAATTCAAATATTAAACCATATAGAAATAGTAATTAAATAATTGAAAATAGATAAACTATAAACTAAAATATATCTCTAAGATTCCCTTCCAAGCTGAACGGCGGTATCAACATGCAACTTAGATATGAGATAAGCAAATTGAGTTGAAGACAATATCCCTTGGTGAAAATATCTATGAGCTGATGAGTGGTAAAAACATAACAAGCTCGAAGGGAAACAATTAGAAGTATGCCTCTAATAAAGTGTACAAATCAATCTCCAGATGTTTTCTACTTTGTGCACCGTGTTTTGTTTCTTGGAACTCAAACTAATAAGGTAAGAACTAAGAAAAACACAATAACTTATAGTCAACCATCTATAATCAAAACAAACTCAATCAACATCTGCATAACCATGAATAATAGATATAGAGGAACGTGAAATACTCAGACCATGAGTGCTGATACCCTTAAGGTATTAAAAAACTGCTTCACTGTTATCCGGTGTCGATCAGTAAACTGAGTGATGGTGCTTTAACTAAGTTCTGGGGCATCGTCACTCCGTAAATGTTTAATTTTGCAAGAAAATGACTTTTTAACAAGTGGTTTAAAATGACAAAACAGATAAAGGGTACACATAAGTGATGGTCCCCAAATGTTATAGTGAATAATATTTAAAGGAAAAGTACTATGTGATAATGAAGTATGGAAGGGTAGCCGACTGGACCTTGAAATATTGCAAGCATTACAAATATTATTAAGTTGTTTGCTCGAAACGTGAAGAAAAGAAAGATGAGACAAAACTAAATTTGATGGATGGCCAAGCTGAGAGTACCATAGTTCTCGAGAGACTGAAGTTGTAGCTGAGAGCGAGAAAAGCTAGCGCGGTTTAGACAACATGTGGTGGCGGAGGTGTCTCATGAGAGTTCGAATGGATAAACCAAAATGTGAGAAGACAATGACAAAAAGATGATCAATTACAAGTTGGGTGATTGACAAAAGATTTTTAGTGAGTCCCGGAACCACAAGTACATTTTTTTAGTAAAAGGTTTTTATATGAGAGAAAATGATATAATGACCGATACAAGAGATAGAAAGTGTTATACCATTACTAACTATCACCCTTTCAGAACCCAGGTATGGACGCCGATGTCCGCCGCTGCACCATCCGTTCTGACTAGTTCTTTCGTAACGGGTCTCACCTCTATTTTGAACACGATATGGTGAGGTTATTTTGCATGTTCATGTGCTTTTTATCCGCCATGTTTTCCTGTGTCTGATCCACTAGTTTTTGACTCGGTGGTCTCTGATTCAACCGGCGTTGCCATCTACTACGGATTTGTTCTTGTTTTTGTTGATAAGGTTTTTTAATAATCGAGTCTTCGGCTCCATAAAATAATTGGATATTAATTTCTTTGACTGACTAAAAAATTGATTACAAGAACCTATATATAAAGACCGATTAGTTGTAGATAATCTAGACTAACAACCGATGATGTACCTATCTAGAAATTCAAATATTAAAGCAACTTATATAACATTAATGTAAGCAGAAAAATTGGGATTCTTGGCACATACAGTTAATAGTAGTTATTACTGGAGGTTGCTAAACTTAATCAACTTTGAAGATTAGTTTTAAAAACTCGTGTACACAAACTTTGTATACATGAGTTTTTAATACTAATCTTTTGATAGTGTATATAAAGTTTATGCAAAAAATTAGATATTAACAATATTGATTTAGCACTAAAATTACATACCTAAATAAACTAGACATGGATGATTATATATCACCATGAATCCATGATAGTGTTACACATTAGTGATCACTGTGGTCGAACACATGGCCACGTCATTTCAAACCTTTAATTTTTGCTGGTGAGCTGGTGAAACTTTATCCATTCAAATATGGATATATGCTTGAACCACAACATTCTTCAAGCATACCAACCCACCAAAAGTAACACTTTTCTATCTATCGTTATGCACAAAATGAACAACTACCCCTTCCACCAATCTCTGCTAGACACCACCACCACCACCACCACCACCGCCACCACCACCACATCTTGGCCACCAAAATCAGTAAACCCTAACACCCTACCCACCTTTTCCGACCTCATTTCCCGTCTTATTTTGATATCTTCCTTTGCAACCGTTGCCATATGGGCTAACCACGAAGCGTCGAAGGGGTTTTCGATCACAATCCTTAACGATGCAGGAAAACACTCGATGCCCGGAAGGCGGTTTTCCCTCTTTTACGAATCAAACGATAAAGCTACACGAATAGTTCTCAACACAAGCAGTTTTGTGGAAAACCTTCTTTACCCTAATCAAGACTTTGATCACAGAAAGAAACAAATCAATAGTGTCACTCTTAAACTCGCCCCCAAAGCTTTCCCCGCTATCGTATCGGTCTATTCGCGAAAACCCTTTGAATATATGATCATGTTAAGTCCATCACTAATGGAAACTTCAAACCACAATGATTCCTTTGTGTTGGCCGTACTACAAGGCATAGCTAGGGTTTGGCTTTGGGACGGCAAAGGCGTGACTCCACCCGCACTTTTGAACGGCATGGTGGAGTATATAAGCGCCTTAGCCGGCTTCCAAGACACAAAAGTATTGAACTTTGGTGGTGGTGCCACCATGTTGCCGGTAAAGGATGAGATTTGTTGGAAAGATGAGGACCCAAGAAAGGTGGCAAGGTTTTTGAGATACTATGATCAAAGAAAACAAGGTAGTGTTGGCGGTGGTGGTGGGGTGGTGATCCGGCGGTTGAACGACGTGATGAGAGATGTATGGCATGATGGGATGATGGATGATGCATTAGGCATGGCAGGTCAGCATGCATGCGCATCTTACGACATATTTACGAGGCATCACCATCTATCCAGCTCGATTTGATTTCTTTTAGCTAGGACCTTTCGGTATAAATGGTTTGTGGAAATAATTATGATGGAATCGATGGGATAATTGAATTATTGGTGTTTCTTGCTCCATTATTGTATAAGGGCCCATTGTTTAATTATAGTTGAAACATAATTAATTATTCATTGAAAAAAAATGTTCTGCTAAATATGTACTCGAAGTGTGTATTGTTAATTTAATGCTTAATTATTCATCAAGGGATTTGTAGTTTGTACAATTGTACTTTGTTATTTGGTATAGTTCTATATTTAATGAATTCATATACAATCATACTTTCTTAATAATTAGATGATTTTTAGTATTTTATACAAAAAACTGTTGTAATATGCAATTTATAACTTATGTTTAATCATATAAATATTATAAACTAATTTTAAATAAAATTCTTTAACTAAAAAAAAACCTAATCAGGTTTATGCAAAGAACTTTTGCGAGTCTCTTGAAACCATAATCAGGTTTGATTTTAAAAAATCTAGAAAACTATGATTTTTATCAAGATAAATAGTATTTTTTTAGAACAATATTTTTTAATAAGTACTAATATATTTGCATGTATGATAGTATAAGTTGCTAAATAAATATCATAATGATATTTTAATTTTTGTGTTAATGCAAAATGAGCCTGAACCATGTGATAAGTTGTGATGGTTTAATTTTTTGTTTTAATTTTGATATGTTTATAGTTTTATAGTCGTGTATATGTTTTTTCAATTTTGATGTAAAAATACTAGGTTAGGTTTGTTTTTTCAATTTTGAAGGCCTCAAGTGTTAGATTTACTCATTCACAAACAGTTGTTAAACTTAAAATATCATAAGCAGCGGAAATAAACATCATTACATTGTCATGAAAACACATCCAATTAAAGTTTGTCTATTACATTCAATCAATCATTTAAAACGGGATGCTAGACTTCTCTCGCGTCAGGTAACTCTTCAGATTAGCCAAGCCGCATCCAATCATCCACCTCCTCATTCTTAACATGACATTTATACTAAAAGTCAGCTAACGTCGGTTAGTTCAAGTCTTTCATTCGTTTAAGGAAATGGTTTATCATTCGTCCAATCATTCGTTAGGGTTTTAACATTCATAAGAAAATAGGGCATACATTCATTTTCCATTCATACATACATCATTTAAACATTCGTCAAGTCATACATGTATAAGTTTAAATCTGTATCATCGTTTGTAACATCCCGAAAATCTATAACTTGACGATTCGGGCTTACGGATAACCCGAATCTTTATGTAACGAAACTACAAGTAGGGTTGACCCGTGAAGTGTAGTAAAGGTCCCAGTTAGCCGTTTAGCCCATAGTTCAAACTAAACGCGCGATAAAGGAAGTACGGGGACCCGGATGTAACTACGAAGGTTTAAATATGAGTTTAAGGGGAAACCCTATGCCATTCGTCCTAGGGGGATTTCGCGACGGCGGAAAGAGCACGGAGAGGAGGAGGCGACCGGGAAAGGGTGGTTCCACACTGATTTCGAGCTAGAACTACACGTCACGCCAAGGTATTCCTCGTTTAATCCCCGTTTGTGTCTGTCACATTGTTTTCATGTATTGTATAGGGACCCGCTTAGGGTTTGGTTAGTCGTTGCCCGTGAATAGCAAAGGGGGAGGAGCGGAGATGGTGTTGGCCAACAGTGGTGGTGGCATGTAATGGTAGTGACCCCTATGGGGTGCTTGATGATGATAGTGGTCAGCCGAGAAAGATAGAGGAAGGGAGAGAGGGGACAGGTGGAGAGATGGTGGTTTCGGAGGTCCCGGGAACCGGAGATGGCAGTGAAGGGCGGCGTCGGAGGTCATGAGAGCCAGCTGTGGTGGCGGGTCATGACGACGGACGACAGGTGTAGGGGTGGTGATGATGTTTGGGCGAGAAAGGAGAACCCAATTAGGGTTTTCTCATGGAAAGAAAGGTGACGGGAGGAAAGTATGGTATGAGGTGACAAAACTCGATCATGGTACTCAATGTGAGACGCTGGGTGGTAGCACTCGGTGGTGGTGGTTCACGGTGGAGTACGACGAAGGAATGGAGTCGGGTTACACCCGACTAGGGTTTGTAGACGTAGGGTTGTATGGTAGTCTGTCGTAATGTATAGGAGTCTCGACTTGTGTGCGTGTGACCTATGAAGCTAAGGTCATGCATGGCACGAGAACGTGCATGCATGCGGGTTCCAGACGGGTCCAGGGTAACCCGGTTTGGACGGTTACGTGAACCAGGGTTTTGCATGGATAAAAGGACGTGCGGACGAGACGAGTATTGGAAATAATTATACTCATACGTAACTAACACATGTATAAGGCGTACTCTGACTGTGTGATATTGCGTTGTCAGGTTTGAGTTCCGTGTTAGAAGACCGTTGCAGTTCAAGAGTTGGATCAGCGTAATGGTGAGTTTCTAATCCCCCTTTTTTAAGAGTTTTAAACGTTTTGGGGCTATCGTACATATTGTTGAGACACGTTTTATTACATTAAAGGTATATCGAGCTTTGGGGTCTAACCCGATGAGTTTATGAAAGTAAATAGTTAAATGTAGGGCTAAGGGACTAGGTGTGTCCACAACACGTGCGGGTTACATGTGGGGATATGATCACGTGTCACATAGTGACCTAACAGGGGTGAGTCAGGATTGTAGTAAACGGGTCATACGGGTACGACTAGGAAGTGTCACGGGGATGCATGTACGCGGTACGTGCTTAAATAATGAAATAGTAATTGTATGTGTGTTGCTATATTAGCAGCGTGTTGTGTTATGAGTTAGTCGGGGTATAAGCTAAACGCTTATAAATACGTGTAGGATATCTTATCTTAGTGTTATGTGTGAAGTGCAGGTACAGTTAAAGAATCATGTTTATAGAATATATTGTTATGTGATTATACATGTATTGTGTGCATTGTGTCATTGTACTTGTGACACGGCGGGTATTGTGTTTGCATTGTTGTCATTATGACACGGCAAACAGTATTGTGGAGGACTATGTCCTTTGGGAGGTCACCAAAGGTGACGATGTCCAATAGGAAAGTGATGAGCTTGGGGTATGTCGAACACCCTGACGAGGGTGCAACAAAGAGGTATGTGTTTGTGTGCTTATATATTTGTGTTAAATTGCTAACAAGTGATTTGAGATAGTATGAATGTGATGAGTAGAGTCGGATTGGCCGTGGTGCCAGGTTTATGATGTGGTGCTTACAACTATTACGTAAGTTGACTTGTAAGAGCCTTGGTCAAGGCTGAGTAAGTTGATGTTTAGGGTTCGGTGGTGTTAACCAAGTGTCAAGTTAATACGTGTACTTGAGTATGAGTTATCAGTGTAGTACGTTCGATCTATGTCGATAAGACTGCGGGATTATTATTATTATGGGATGAGTGTTGGGTAAAGAGTTATTATGGGATATCGGGTGATAACATGGGATAGCTATTGGTTAATGAATTGTGTACCTATTTTATAAGGACCGTGGGTCCTGATTAAAGTTTAAGTAACTTTTGAGACGAGTTGGCTTTTAATTAAACTAAACTATTAGAACTCACTCAACGTAGCTGACTTTGTGTGTTCGATAGATCGTTTTACAGGTAAGCGTTGCGTTGACGTATCTTGGCTTGGGAGCGGAGCTACTCGGATTAGTGTGCAAGCATTCGTGAGGTAAACTAATGACATTAAATGTCAATTAATGTTTTAGAAAGACTTCCGCTGTAGTTTAATATATAAAATTAGTATTTTCAAGAGAATAACCCGTTATGAGGACCAACTGTAGGGTGCCTGGTTTGGGGCCTTACAAGTTGGTATCAGAGCCGAGGTTTAAGAGAAAATTAGTGTTTTTAATCAAATAAAACACCTTAACTTAAACTGAAAATGGGACGAGGGTGAAACGAATGCCACCACGAGTATCCGCGAGTCAAGAGGTACGTCTTTCGAGTTGAGCAGTAGTTGCAATTTACCATTTGTGTAATGTCACACTAGGTAAAATGATTGGTATGAGTAAGTGAACTATGGTTCCGTGTGGAATCATGTGGTGTGCTATCTGCTGTAATAGTATGTATAACTATGAGAAATCGTGTAACGTGATTAAATGAGACCATTATGTGAATTGAGTAATGCGAAGTAGCATTAATTGTAACTATGCGAGATAGTTTGGTATGTCGATATGATTTAGTAATTTTGTGTGTAACCTTAGATGGTTTGATATTGTGATAAATTTGACAACTTGCTAGATTATAGTGTGGTGCTACGTGAGTGGTGGGGGATGCATGTGCATCCAGTGTGTAAAGGGTAGAAAGTTAGTGTTAATATAATGGGGAAGGTTTAGAATCCGAGCAGTAATGTGGACCAACAAATTGCATTTGATCACTGTGATTTGGCAGTCTATGATTACTCTCATATTCTGAATTTGCCGCCCATATTAATCACTCCAACGTTCTATCTTGTGCAGGTACTGATGGCCATGACGATTCGGACTAGATGGATTAGGCGGGGAGCGCTTATCAGGAGATTGACAGAACGGCGGGCTAGACGTTTGGCTGTTGTTCGCACAGTTATCATCGGTAGGAGACAGATCTTAGCACCGGTTCCATTGACGGTGATTCCACCGGCGGTAGAGGATGAGCCGGAGATACCAGCACAGGAGGTGATTCTGGCGATTCCAGTGCCTAATGCTCCCAGTACTACCAGGGAAGCTATGAGGGGTGGACTTAGCAGCTCCTTCTACAGGAGGAGTGGTTGGAGAGGAAGGAATGCATTCACGGTTAGGCATCAGCCTCCAAGGCAAGATTCGGGATCGGGAAATGGATGGATGGAGGAATCTGATGACGAGGAACAAGTGGGTGATAACTTTGACTTGTTTAGTGATTAGAGCAGTGGTGGTTACCACGAGAGAGCTAGAGCATTTTGAGTAATGGCGGTCAGGCACTTTTGAGATGAAATATTTGTTTTTGGTTTTTCGATTGCTTGGTTTTAACCTTGACATTGAATCTTACCACGGGATGGTTTAAAACATAGTCAATGATAGTTGCATGTGTGATAGCTTGCTATTGGTGGTGCAGTGTTAATTATGTGTGATTATGTGATTACCTTTTTAACAACGTGAGTTCATACTAAATGTAATCTTGGATGCGATGCTAGAACTTGGTTGATTAGACGGTATGAATAGACCTGTGTAGACCTGAGTTTTGATCACTGGTGTGTGTCTAGGGTCTTAAGATAGTGTCACCTATGTGTTATGCTTAGGTGGTGTGTGAAGTGTAATGGGGGTGTGTTTAGCCTTACTATGATTTTACATGTCCTTATATCTTAAGCATAGATATTTGCGAGTTAAATGTTTTGGTGCTTAAGGGCGTGAGAGAGTTCTGTGAATAAACTTGTATGTGGTTAATCGAGTTGCTTATGAGTATGAGTTATTTGTGTCACGTACTTAATAGTCGTGGTGGGAGATCAAGCATAAGCTTGATATTGTGTCTTGCATTAGTCAAGCGGGAGACCAAGTGTAAACTTGGTATGGTGTTGACATTTGTCAATAGGTTATTGTGTCTGACGACAGTCAGGCGGGAGATCGTGTTTGCTTGTGTCTTCGGGCCAAACAACATGATATACTTGTGTGTCTATAAATGAAGAGGTCGTATGGTATGCGCGTAGATTTACCCAGATCTAGCTAGTTGTGTATGTGCACTTGTGTGAGTTAGAAGGTTGAGTTACTAGTACATGTGAAGAACAATGTGTGTTCTGTAGTTATGTGTGTCGTTGTGTGTCCTTGTAGTACACGCTTAGTCGTGCGTAGTACAGATGGTTAGTGTGCTCAAGCATAGTATTTCTATCTTAACAATTTTCTCGACGTTGATACATCGAAGCGATGCGAGGAGTTTTGACGTCTTTCTAGGCGACCGGTGAGGTGCTCGTATGAGATACCTATGCTTATATCTCAGGAGTTCAGAGCACGAAGCCAATGGGCGGAGCTGTGAGAGTAGACGATGAAAGCGTTTATGCGTGGACGCTTGACCAGAATGCTTATGATGAGATCAAGGCGATGACCCTGAGGATTTCAGCACTAAGTTAGCAAGATGACAACAGAGCCTTCATGGAACACGTTCATAATGAAGAATTTAGTTGAGGTGAGAAACCAGAAGATTAGGTATGTTTTTCCCGGGGCGAGACGACGAATAGCTGAGGCTTGTGAGCGGGCGGACTTTATGTTCATACATGATAAATGAGATGCGGTCGGGGATCGCATGGTAATGGAAGGGCAACATAGAGAAAGGTGAAACTCAGAAGGGGTACGTGCAAGATTGCACGTAAGTGACTAAGAAGGATGGGCCTATGCTGGTAAATCTATGACCATCTTAATATGAGCTCCTATGGAGCATTCAAGAGAAGCATGTGTTTGGCTGTCAAGACAGACAGGATGGAAGTAAGTGAGCAATTGAGAAACATCGAGAGCTAATGAGGATAACCCTAGTGTCGGGTATGTATACTTACTTAAGGGACGTATTAGGTACGGGATAATGAAGTAAATGGATGTTATGATAAAGAGGTTTAATAGAGACCAGTGTAGCTTTGCACAAGCTCCTGGAGATAATCAGATAAGGACAAGGTAATATCCTTATGAGTAGTGCAGTGGGATCGAGTCCTAGAAATCATCGTCGGATGACGATTAAGGTATGAAACCTACTTGGAGAGGATGATCGACGGAATGACGAAGACTTTAGGGTTATTCAAGGGACAACGTCAATTGTGTCGTTTGACTGATGGCTGGAAAGACAAGAGACGAAGGAAAGTGTAAGTGAAACCTACAAGTCACCAAGTTGAAAGCGAGCAACGGAGAAGATTTCTTTAAACACCAAGACTGGTGGCCATGTGGAAAAGTAAGGATCGAGATTATTCATATACGAAAGACAAAGAGTAGCACCTAAGGGTTTTGGTGCACAGGTAAGAATGGTAAGGAAGAGTTGAGCTAGTTTGTGTCGATGTAGGACTCGAGGACGAATCCTCTTTTAAGGGGGGTAGACTTGTAACATCCCGAAAACCTATAACTTGACGATTCGGGCTTACGGATAACCCTAATCTTTATGTAACGAAACTACAAGTAGGGTTAACCCATGAAGCGTAGTAAAGGTCCCAGTTAGCCGTTTAACCCATAGTTCAAACTAAACACGCGCGATAAAGGAAGTACGGGGACACGTATGTAACTACGAAGGTTTAAATATGAGTTTAAAGGGAAACCCTAGTCCATTCGGCCTAGGGGGATTTCACGACGGTGGAGAGAGCACAGAGAGGAGGAGGCGACCGAGATAGGGTGGTTCCACACTGAATTCGAGCTAGAACTACACGTCACGCCAAGGTATTCCTCGTTTAATCCTTGTTTGTGTCTGTCACATTGTTTGCATGAATTGTATGGGGACCCGCATAGGGTTTGGTTATTCGTTAGCCGTGAATAGCAAAAGGGGGAGGAGCGGAGATGGTGTTGGCATGTAATGGTGGTGACCCGTATGGGGTGCTTGATGATGATAGTGGTCGGCCGAGAAATAGAGAGGAAGGGAGAGAGGGGACATGTGGAGCGATGGTGGCTTCGAAGGTCCCGGGAACCAAAGACGGCAATGAAGGGCGGCGTCGGAGGTCATGAGAGCCGGCTGTGGTGGCGGGTCACGACGACGGACGCCGGGTGTAGGGGTGGTGATGATGTTTGGGCGAGAAAGGAGAACCCGGTTAGGGTTTTCTCATGGAAAGAAAGGTGACGGTAGGAAAGTATGGCATGAGGTGAGAAAACTCGATAACGGTACTCGACGTGAGACGCTGGGTGGTAGCACTCGGTGGTGGTGGCTCACGGTGGAGTACGACGAAGGAATGGAGTCAGGTTACACCCAACTAGGGTTTGTAGACGTAGGGTTGCATCTGTAGCAATGCATAGGAGTCTCAACTTGTGTGCGTGTGACCTACGAAGCTAAGGTCTTGCATGGCACGAGAACATGCATGCATGCGGGTTCCAGACGGGTCCAGGGTAACCCGGTTTGGACGGTTATGTGAACCAGGGTTTTGCATGGATAAAAGGACGTGCGGACGAGACGAGTATTGGAAATAATTATACTCATACGTAACTAACACATGTCTAGGGCGTACTCTGACTGTGTGATCTTGCGTTGACAGGTTTGAGTTTCGTGTTAGAAGACCGTTGCAGTTTAAGAGTTGGATCAGCGTAACAGTGAGTTTCTAATCCCCCTCTTTTCAATGTTTTAAACGTTTTGGGGCCATCGTACATACTGTTGAGATGCGTTTTATTACATTAAAGGTATATCGAGCTTTGGGGTCTAACCCGATGATTTTATGAAAGTAAATAGTTAAATGTAGGGCTAAGGGACTATGTGTGTCCATAGCACGTGCGGGTTACAGGTGGGGATATGATCACGTGTCGCATAGTGACCTAACAGGGGTGAGTCAGGATTGTAGTAAACGGGTCGTATGGGTACGACTAGGAAGTGTCACGGGGGTGCATGTACGTGGTACGTGCTTAAGTAATGAAATATAGTAATTGTATGTGTGTTGCTATATTAGCAGCGTGTTGTGTTATGAGTTAGTCGGGGTGAGTCGGGATATAAGCTAAATGCTTATAAATACGTGTAGGATATCTTATCCTAGTGTTATGTGTGAAGTGCAGGTATAGTTAATGAATAATGTTTATAGAATATATTGTTATGTGATTATACATGTGTTGTGTGCATTGAGTTGTTGTACTTGTGACACAACGGGTACCGTGTTTGCATTGTTGTCATTATGACATGGCAAACATGATTGTGGAGGGCTATGTCCTTTGGGAGGTCACCAAAGGTGACGATGTCCAATAGGACAGTGATGAGCTCGGGGTATGTCGAACGCCTCGACGAGGGTGCAGCAAAGAGGTATGTGTTTGTGTGCTTATATATTTGTGTTAAATTGCATACAAGTGATGAGTTATATTTATGGTGCTTGAGATGGTATTAATGTGATGAGTAGAGTCAGATTGGTCGTGGTGCTAGGTTTGTGATGTGGTGCTTTCAACTGTTACGTCAGTCGACTTGTAAGAGCCTTGGTCAAGGCTGAGTAAGTTGATGTTTAGGGTTCGGTGGTGTTAACCAAGTGTCGAGTTAATACGTGTACTTGAGTATGAGTTATCAATGTAGTACGTTCGACCTATGTCTATAAGACTGCGGGATTATTATTATTATGGGATGAGTCTTGGGTAATGAGTTATTATGGAATATCGGGTGATAACATGGGATAGCTATTGGTTAATGAATTGTGTACCTATTTTATAAGGACCGTGGGTCCTGAGTAAAGTTTAAGTAACTTTTGAGACGAGTTAGCTTTTAATTAAACTAAACTATTAGAAATCACTCAGCATAGCTGACTTTGTGTGTTCGATAGATCGTTTTGCAGGTAAGTGTTGCGTTGACATATCTTGGCTTGGGAGCGGAGTTACTCGGATTGGTGTGCAAGCATTCGTGAGGTAACTTAATGACAATAAATGTTAATTAATGTTTTAGAAAGACTTCCGCTGTAGTTTAATATATAAAATGAGTATTTTCAAGAGAATAACCCGTTATGAGGACCAACTGTAGGGTGTCTGATTTGGGGCCTTACATCGTTCATTCCGTTTCCATTCGTTCATCGCCTTCATGACTCATAAGTCGATAAGGTAACATCAACGCCCTTATGGCTCATAGGCCTGCAAGGTAGTACCATTCATCGCCCCTTAAGACTCATAGGTCCAAGGTCATTCCTTTCCTTTTATCACCTTAGAACCCGCATGCCCCAAGTGATTTCATTCCCGGGTCACGTTAACCCCGAGTAACCGTCGTTACCCTTCCCCCGCCAGTTGACAACCGTATTACCCATTGATATGCCACATAGGCCTTACATCGTTCATTCCGTTTCCATTCGTTCATCCCTAGACTTCATTCGTCAATTCCTTCGTTTAACAGATTAGACAAGTAGTGACTTCTTTAAAACCTTTGCCCATTTCTTTTCATAAAACGTTACATTCATTAACAAAACCCTTTTTCATTAATTTAAAACAATTCTTTTACATCGTTCTTTTCATAAACATTCATTTCGTAAAACGTTCTTGTTTCAAACATCGTTTCTTTCGAAAACCGTTCATTCGTAAACATTTCATTTCATTCATCTTTTCATAAACTTTCATTAAGTATGCACATCACCATAGAAACAAGTAAATATGGATTCTTTACTCACCTTTTTGTTCGTAATTAATTCTGAATCGGACGTCTAGTTGTGCTAATGTGCTAACCGATCTGCATGTGAGTCAACACGAGAATTCTATCATACTTTGCTAGTGTCGCCTATTAGTGTCGCTGGGACAAGATCAGTGTCGCCAGACTTAGTGTCGCCGGCACATGATCAATGTCACCAGAACATTCATTCCGGACTTAGTGTCGTGAGAATTAGTGTCGTTCACATGCATGGCGACATTACTTAGTGTCGTCATAATAGTGTCGCCGAATGAAATGACACGTTTTCCAATCATTGAAAACCTTGGGGATCACGCCACGCTTTTTAGTGTTGTTGCACATTTAGTGTCGCCACGTTAGTGTCATCCCCCGAGGCTTCATCTTTTCCAAGTGGCCATGACTAGTGTTGCCTCAAGAAATAGTGTCGCCTCAAGAAATAGTGTCGCCTATTAGTGTCGCCAGTTGAATATCTTCTTTTAAAGGCTCGTTTTTACCCCAAGATCGTAACTTTTTACGTCCAAATCGTTTGTTTAACTCCCATGAGTTCAGATCTGGGCTTTATACCCCATTTCATACATAAAAACCATGTCTTTTGAAATCAAAACCCTAATTTTACCCCATAACCCATTTAGACTAAAAACATGGGGTTTAGGTTAGATTTTTACCTCAAAATCGACAGTTTCTTCTTCTACAACAGTGAAGTAACCGATTGAAGTGATTCTTGCAGCAAAACCACTTGGATCTTGACTTTCTCTCTCTAGGATCATCTTTTTTTTTCTCTCTAAACGTTTTGGGTGCACAATCTGAAAATGAGGATCTATTGGGGCTATAGTAGGGTTATGGGAAACCCTTCATGGGCTAAGCCCATCATCTTTCACTAGCCCATTAGCCTTCCTTTCTCTCCCCCGGCTCATTTACAAGTGTCGGATTTTCGGGATGTTACACAGAAACTGAATGTTGAACAAAGCGAGAGCTTAAAAATCAAGATCCATATATTTTTAGTGTCCCTGGTCTCTTTTGATGTTTTGTAGGCTCATAAAACAATAAACCCTAATTGCTTGGTTTTGTATTTATGATTTTTGCATTTATTGTATATTCCGTGGTTGGCAAATATATAATATTTATTTTCGAAATAATTTTATGATAATTAATGCAAATTAATCAAGTTTGGTGAGCATAGTGATTTTATGAAACGAGAAACATAAATAAATTACATGTTTTACAATTGGGATTTTAAGATACTTGTAAGAAATTTTAAAATAAACATTCTTTTGACATCAAGTTTTGAAAAAATAATAAAATTGAGAATTCAAAAAGGCGTTGAATAATAAAAGAGTTTATTAATAGCTAAAATTGGTTAAAACGTCTTGTACTAACAAATTAATATAAGATATTAAAATAAATTGTTACGATAAAATATGGATTTTGTAACTCAAAAGTAATAAGGTAAAATATGATCTTACAAATATGTGTAATGATTATCAGGGCATACGATCTCGTTAGATAAAATATTTTCGTCACAAACAAAAACATACCCTTTTCGAAACGATAAGTCATGACACCCTTTTTGGTGCGCTTGCACGATGTGAGAATTTTCTTGTGAAGAGTGTCTCAGACCATCTATGTGGACTTCCTTGTACCATGTCAAGGTGATGTCTCGCGATACCCGAGAGTCTTGGGCCGAATATCACAGGTTCTAAAGTAGGACGACTTATATCCGAACTTTGTAAGAAGTGAGCAAGACAGTTACAAAAAAAGAGTTGGCTTTGATGGGATTACTCGTGCCAAATAGACAAGCATTGTCTAAGTCATCTCATAAAGATACAAGAATTGCATAGGTGGTGCAATTGGTAAATGTTACCTACTTAAATGGCTTTACTTTATGCACAGAGCTTGGCCATTCATGAGGGAAAAGTGAAATATAGATCTTAGCTTTTAATTAATTAATATTTTTGTTACTAAACAAGGGTAATTAATTATACTAAAATTTTTAACTTTGTGATTTTGTAGATGTTTTCAAACACAATTGTTCATGCACACCACAACCATTCTCTTAGATCCATCTTGTATAAAGAGAAAGTAAATAGCACAAGCTTCTTGGACCGGTTCCGTAATATGATAATAATTCTTAAACATGAAAAGAAGTTCTAAGTTCTTGAGGATCCCATCCTTGAGCCTGTAAGACCCCAAACCCAGGAGCCCTCATTTATTAGATTTACTTATCAACACATAGCTTATAAACATACGAGATTCACTATCACAGTAGAAACGATTTAAACTTTAACATACACAGCAAAATACATAACATGTCTTAAACATACTTGTCTGATACAGACTAAAACTTGTCTTTAAAAACCATAATCTAAAAACATAAACATAAACGGGATGCCAGAAACTGATCTTCAGGTAACTCTTCTCGCCAAGCCAATCATCCACATCCATCTACAGCCACCTACACTTAACTGATGTGCCTACTAAAAATCAGCAACGCTAGTGAGTTCTAACGTTTACTTTAAAGCAGTCATACAAAAGATTTATTAATACATACTGCCCTTAAGGCAAAACTTTACATAATTTACTTTTCAACTCAGTTTAAAACATATGATAAACTGTCAATTCCATTTACACTGTACTGCCCTCATGGCTCACGGTCATGAACCGACACGTACTTCTTTACCGTCAATTTCCTTGTCACTACTGTACCGCCCCCATGGTCGACGGCCATGAACCGACAATACCGCTTTACGCTAAGGGAGTTGTGTGGTCCTCCCGAGCAACCGTCGTCACTCATCCCAGTTGTACAACCGTTAATGAGCCACCAAGGCTCTTACTAATGGATAGAACCCATAACTGACATCTTGTACAAGTAACATCTGTCCCAAGGACCTTTTCAAGTTGGTACATATTCCCGTAGGAAATCTGTTCACTTTCTTTGCATAACTTTCCTTAACTTGATCAAAACTTAAACATATAATATGTCTTTGTTTATATATATAAAGTATAGTAAACGATTGCCATAAAATATTTTTACTTTACTAAAACATAGCTTAACACATATATCATGCCTTTGTTTGCGTATATAAAAATATTAAACCATAGCTTAACACTCAAGTGTCGGCTCAAGAAACCTAATTTCTAATCAGACTCGTTTTCGATCCTAAACCATAACTTTTTACGTTCAAATCGTTTATCCAACTCTCATGAAGCTAGATCTATATCTTTCAGGTGTTTTTGTACGTAAAAATCTGTTCTTTATGTGATTATACCCAATAAACCCTAAAACCCCATTTTCTACAAAAACACAGATCTGAGCAAGTTTCTTACCTCTAATCGACTCGTTTCTTCGGCTAAACTTCGAGTAAACACTGGAGAAGAAGTTTAGTTCGATCTTGGAGCAAAACCGACACCTTCTCTCTCTCTAGAATGTGTGAAATGAAAAATGGTGTGGAATGAGGGTGGAAGGGATGAAGTTGGGGATTTATGGAGCCCAATATTCTTCCCTGTTTCGGCCCAAGCCCAAGGCCCGCTCTCTTCCTTTGTTTAGTTTAACCCTCGCAAACGATTATCCTTTACTTTTTCAAAACTCGGGATGTTACAAGTCTACCCTCTTTACAACAGGGTTCGTCCTCGAAACCTATCATAATCTATACTAATAGAAAATCACAGAATGGGTGACATATATCATAGCTATGCAAGACAGCTTGGTCATGAAGGTCATTGTGATTAACTACCATTGAGAGTTTAACCGGGACAATCTCTAATTCTAAGGCATCTAAACTAATAGGGCTAACTACTAGGTAAGGAACAATAACTTGAACTTGTCATAATATAGATAAGAGCAGGTAATGTACTTCACTGAAAGATACGGAACAAAGGAATTTAATATCGTCAAGTTAGGGAACAAGTAGAACACAATAAGTATGGTAAGATGTTCATATACACTTGCCATATGCAATTAACCATTACATCACTTCTCGTTTCCTAATTATTCACTTTCATGATTCCACTAAAGCCTATATTCTTATCTTGACACTGTAAAAGGTAAAACATTACTTACTATATGCTTCTGATGCTTTGGCTTGAGTTACCCGTACTGGCATCCGCTACATGGCCCATTTTCAGTTTAAGTCTAGACATCGGGGATGTCCAAATCTCTAAAACTATGGTTCTGAGACCAACTTGTAAGGCCCCAAACCCGGGAGGCCTCACTTATTGGATTTACTCATCAACTCATAAGTTATAAACATAAGACATTCACTATCACAACGAAAACGATTTAAACTTTAACATACGCAGCGGAATACATAACATGTCTTAAACATACTTGTTTGATACAGACTAAAACTTGTCTTTAAACTCCATAATCTAAAAACATAAACATAAACATAAACGAGATGCCAGACACTGATCTTCGGGTAACTTTTCTCGCCAAGCCAAGCATCCACACCCATCTACAGCCACCTACACTTAACTTATGTGCATACTAAAAATCAGCAACGCTTAGTGAGTTCTAACGTTTACTTTAAAGTAGCCATACAAAAGATTTATTAATACATACATACTGCACTTAAGACAAAACTTTACATACTTTACTTTTCAAATCAGTTTAAAACATATGATAAACCGCTAATTCCCTTTACACGGTACTGCCCTCATGGCTCACAGCCATGAACCGACACATATTGCTTTACCGTTAATTTCCTTTTCACTACTGTACCGCCCCCATGGTCGACGACCATGAACTGACGAGTACCCGGTCAATGCCCACATGGCCAACGGCCATGAACCGACAATACCGATTTACGCTAAGGGGAGTTGCTTGGTCCTCCCCAGCAACCGCCGTCACTCATCCCATTTGTACAACTGTTAACGAACCACCAAGGCTCTTACTAATGGGTAGAACCCATAACGGACATCCTGTACAAGTAACATCTGTCCCAAGGACCTTTTCAAGCTGGTACACATTCCCATAGGAAATCTGTTCACTCTCTTTGCATAAATTTCCTTGATCAAAACTTAACATATAATATCTCTTTGTGTATAAATATAAAATATAGTAAACGCTTAGCATAAAATATCTTTGCTTTACTAAAACATAGCTTAACACACATATCATGCCTTTGTTTGAGTATATAAAAATATAGTAAACGCTTGCCATAAAGATATTTCTTGCTTTACTAAAAATATACTACCACATATATTATGCATTTGTTTATGTATATGAAAATATAATAAACGCTTGCAAATAATATAGCTATACTTTACTCAAAACGTACATTTGTCTCTTTTAAACTTTCCGTTAAAACATAACTTTCGCTTTTGTTTATTAATATAAAATATAATAAACACTTTTCACTAAGTATACACACCACCCCTAAAGCTGGCAAAAAGGGGACTAGATCTCACCTGATATACAACCTACTGTGGAAACTAAAAGGCTTTGGGCTACACGAGTGCTACGTGATCTATGCGAATACAATACATGAAATCGGTTAAGCTTGCTAGTGTTGGCTGATTGCGTCGGCCGACAATTTAGAGAGTCGGCTAAGATAGTGTCTTCTGACACTTTAGAAAGTCGGCTGATGCTTTGGAGAGTCGCCTGAACTTGCGTTCAAGACTTGTGTCATGCTATAGAAGGGTCGATACTCACTTGGCCGATTCTATCTTATCTTCTTCTTCGCTGAGTGTCGCTACTTGCAGGTAGCGACACTCGAGCGTCGGCTCAAGGACCCTAATTTCCAATCAGACTCGTTTTCGATCCAAAACAATAACTTTTTACGTTCAAATCGTTTCTCCAATTCCCATGAAGTTAGATCTATATCATTCAGGTGTTTTTATACGTAAAGTCCGATCTTTATGTGATTATACCCAAGAAACCCTAAAACCCCATTTTCAACAAAAACTCAGATCTGAGCCAGTTTCTTACCTCTAATCGGCTCGTTTATTTGGCTAAAATTTTAGTAAACACTAGAGAAGAAGTTTGGTTCGATCTTGGAGTAAAACCGACACCTTCTCTCTCTAGAACTTTTGAAATGAAAAATGGTCTGGAATTGAGGGTGGAAGGGATGAAGTTGGGGATTTATGGAGCCAAACCTTCTTCCCTATTTATGCCCGAGCCCATGCCCAAGGCCCGCTCTCTTCCTTTGTTTAGTTTAACCCTCGCGAACGATTATCCTTTATCTTTCCAATACTCGGGATGTTACAAGTCTACCCTCCTTACAACTGGTTTCGTACTCGAAACCTGTCATAAGCTATACTAATTGCAAATCACAGAATGAGTGGAATAAACCGTAGCTATGCAAGGCAGCTTGGTCATGAAGGCAGTTGTGATTAACTACCACTGAGAGTTTAACCAGGGCAATCTCTAATTTAAGGCATCTAAACTAATGGCGCTATCTACTAGGTAAGGAACAATAACTTGAACTTGTCACAATATAGATAAGAGCTGGTAACGTACCTCACTGAAAGATAGGGAATAAAGGAATTTAATTTCGTCATGCTAGGGAACAAGTAGAACACAATAAATAAGGTAAGATGTTAATATACGCTGGCCATCTACAATTAACCATTACATCACTTATCGTTTCCTAATTATTCACTTTCATGATTCCACTAAACCCTCTATTCTTATCGTGACAGTCTAAAAGGAAAATCTTTACTTACTATACGCTTATGATGCTTTGGCTTGAGTTACCTGTACTGGCATCCGCTACATGGTCCCTTTCTTAGTTAAAGTCTGGGCAACGGGGATGTCCAAATGTCTCAAACTATGACTCTGATACCAACTTGTAAGGCCCCAAACCCGGAAGGCCTCACTTATTGGATTTACTCATCAACACATAGCTTATAAACATAAGATATTCACTATCACAGCGGAAACAATTTAAACTTTAACATACGCAGTGGAATACATAATATGTCTTAAACATACTTGTCTGATACAGACTAAAACTTGTGTATAAACACCATAATCTAAAAACATAAACATAAACGGGATGCAAGACACTGATCTTCGGGTAACTCTTCTCGCCAAGCCAAGCATCCACATCCATCTATAGCCACCTACACTTAACTGATGTGCATACTAAAAATCAGCAACGTTGAGTTAGGTCTAACGTTTACTTTAAACCAGTCATACAAAAGATTTATTAATACATACATACTACCCTTAAGGCAATTCTTTACATACTTACTTTTCAAATCAGTTTAAAACAAATGATAAACCGTCAAATCCTTTTACACTGTACTGCCCTCATGGCTCACGGCCGTGAACCGACACGTACTGCTTTACCGTCAATTTACTTGTCACTACTTTACTGCCCCCATGGTCGACGACCATGAACCGACGAGTACCCAGTCATTATGAACCGAAAATACCGCTTTACGCTAAGGGGAGTTGTGTGATCCTCCCGAGCAATCACCGTCACTCATCCCCGTTATACAACCGTTAACGAGCCACCAAGGCACTTACTAATGGGTAGAACCCATAACTGACATCTTGTACAAGTAACATCTGTCCCAAAGACCTTTTCAAGCCGGTACACATTCCCCGTAGGAAATCTGTTCATTTTCTTTGCATAACTTTCCTTAACTTGATCAAAACTTAACATATAATATGCATTTGTTTATTTATATAAAATTTAGTAAACGTTTGCCATAAAATATAGTTTCTTTACTAAAACATAGCTTAACACATATATCATGTCTTTGTTTGCGTATATAAAAATATAGTAAACGCTTGCCATAAAGATATATATTACTTTACTGAAACATATATTATGCCTTTGCTTATGTAAATGAAAGTATAATATAGCTATACATTACTCAAAACATATATTTGTCTCTTTTAAACTTTCCATTAAAACATAACTTTTGCTTTTGTTTATTAATATAAAATATAATAAATACTTTTCACTAAGTATGCACACCACCCGAAAAGCATGCAAATAGGGGATTAGAACTCACCTGGTATAAAGTTTACTGTGGAAACTAAAATGCTTTGGGCTACACGAGTGCTACATGATGTGTGCGAATACAATACATGAAATCGTTTAAACTTGCTAGTGTCGGCTGACGCTTGAGAGAGTCGGCTGATAGTGTCGGCTAATACTTCAGAGAGTCGGCTGATAGCGTCGGCTGACACTTTAGAGAGTCGGCTGACTCTTCAGAGAGTTGACTGATAGTGTCGGCTGACTCTTCAGAGAGTCGGCTGATACTCTTGAGAGTTGCCGGAACTTGCATTCAGGACTTGTGCCATGCTATAAAAGGGCCGATACTCACTTGGCTGATTCTCTCTAATCTTCTTCTTCCCTGAGTGTCGGCTCAAGAACTCTAAATTCCAATCAGACTCGTTTTCGATCCAAAATCAAAACTTTTTACGTTCAAATCGTTTCTCCAACTCCTATGAAGCTATATCTATATATTCCTGGTGTTTTTATATGTAAAAATCCGATCTTTATGTGATTATACCCAAAAAAACCCTACAACCCCATTTTCAACAAAAACTAAGATCTGAGATAGTTTCTTAACTCTAATCGGCTCGTTTATTCGGCTAAACTTCTAGTAAACACTGGAGAAGAAGTTTGGTTTGATCTTGGTGCAAAACCGACACCTTCTATCTCTCTCTCTCTCGAACTTGTGAAATGAAAAATGGTGTGGAATGAGGGTGGAAGGGATGAAGTTGGGGATTTATGGAGCCCAACCTTCTTCCTTATTTTGGCCAAAGCCCAAGCCCAAGCCCAAGGCCCGCTCCCTTCCTTTGTTTAGTTTAACCCCCGTAAACGATTATCCTTTATCTTTTCAAAACTCGGGATGTTAGAGTAGCTATAATAGCCAATGCTTCTAAAAGTATCAAGGATACGTGGACGAACCATATAGATGACTCATCGGATGTATCGTGCATTCATGCCTCAAGTTGGGTACTATGATTCTCGATCTCTTGAGATTTGGAATACCATACAACCTATGACATAATAGGGCACTTGAAGGAAATGTTCCAATAACAAGTTCGTAATGAGTGCTTTGAAATTATGAGCACAGTCATTGTTTTTGTTATGGTAAATTAATGTTTATTTTATATATATATATATATATATATATATATATATATATATATATATATATATATATATATATAGGGGACGGTTCCACTAGTAAATTAATGTTTATTAAATATATATATATATATATATATATGTATATATGTATATATGTATAGGGGACGGTTTCACTAAAAAGTGGTTTTTCGCTAAGAAATCGTAAGAAGTGAGTCAAACGAACTTTGATTGAGCTCATTCCAGCGGCGTTGGAACCGTCTCATCGAACCCTAACCCGGACCCAAAAACCTAAACCCCCCTCCACCCGCACCCCCAAAAACCTAAACCCCCTCCAACCCTACCCCGAAAAGCCTAAAACCACCACCTCACCCCCAAAAAACCTAAACCCCCCACCCCGCCCTCCCACCCAAAAACCTAAACCCACCCCCAAAAACCTAAACCCACCCTCAAAAACCTAAACCCACACTTATCCACCCCCAAAAACCTAAACCCACCCCCAAACACCTAAACCCCCCACCCCACCCCTAAAAAAAACCTAAACTATAAAAGCTAAACCCTAAAAGCTAAACCTTAAGGCTAAAACTCTAAAATTCAAACGTAAAATCTAATCCTTAAAAGCTAAACCCTAAAAGCTAAGATGGTAGAGTTCGACGAGACGGTTACAACGCCGCTGAAATTAGCTCAATCAGAGTTCGTTTGATATTGTTTTTTAAGATTTTTGTCATTTATTAGCGAAAAACTATTTTTTATTTGATTCTTCTTTTATATATATATATATATATATAGTTGAGATTTTCTCCTTTTCTTTTATAGTTTATCATTTGAATGGGAACAAATTTTGGTAATTAGTATATTTTTTCTTGTAATGTTATTTATTTCTTTTTCATAATCATATATCATTTGGTCACACACTTATTTATTTATACCAGAACTCAGAATAATACGATTTTAATATTTAGTTTCATTTTCGCATGTACACCATTAAGCATGGCTATGATCAAGGTTGGCTCAAGCGGTAGTGAAATAAAGTAAAGGCTCTATGCCCTCACTTTCCTAGGAGCCTAACATTCTTATGTAGATAATTTGAGTTTTAAGATTATCTATGATGGAATTTATGATCAATAGTTATGTACTCACATAAAGTATATAGTAATTATATGATCGGAAAGAATTTTTTATTAAATAAACATGGCCGCAATTTTATAATGTGATTTAGCCCCCAAAAATTTGAGATGTGATTTAAAAATTTTATAATGTGATTTAAAATTTGATTTAGCCGCAATTTTATAATGCAATTCTATGACATTACTTCTGACTTGTGGAGGGCCCTAAAATTTAAATGTACGACAAATATAATATCTAGTCATTTTAGAGCACGTGTAGCATTGATGAGAAGTTAGTATCTTTACCATGGTTTAAATTTTCATACTCCAAACATGGATCTTTTATACCTCTCTTTCATATTTAATCTTTTATAAGCTCAGTATCGTATCACCACCTTCATTCATTTTTCAAGACATCTTTTAAACTACGTTATATCCACCTTTCATCTTTCAACCTTTTTTTTTTATATTTTTTAATACAAATTAATAATATTTATTAATTTTAAAACAATTACTTAGTAAATAAAAATAAAATATGAAGATGAGAAAATTAAAACTTTTCATTAAAAATAAATAAAATATTACATAAAAAAAACATTACTAAAAACCATGATTTTTTGACAATTCTTTCCTTCAACATTTCGGCTGCTTGAAGGGCCGCTCCGATAAGTTAATCGGTATTGGGCTAATATTGTCATAGTCTAATAGTCTGCGGGGTGTAAGGAGTAAGTCGCATATTTACTGGATTGGTTTGCAAATTTTAGTCATAGTAAAAGTCTAATATTTGTTTATTTTATTATTTGTTTATTGTTTGGTATTATCATTAAATATTCGAGTAGTATTATACTAAAAGAGTTTTTATTTATTTCATTATTTAATTGAGTTTGAGTTGTGTTAGAATTACCAAATTACACCCGCAGACCTTAATCATCACTAATTACGTTGTACACCCTTTATCTATATGGTTTGTATCATGTTATAACCTTTAAACTAACGGATGTTAGATTTTACAGTTAAATGACATGTAAATGACTAATTTACCCTCCATTCTTATATTAACAAATTAATATATATATATATAGTTGAGTTCATGAGAAAACTCACTTTCATAAGAAAAACAAAAAAACTCTTCATTAATGACACTTTTCTAATTATACTATCATTATATATTCTTAAAACCTAACCCTTTCATACATCCCAAAAACCCGAACCCCCCATCCCTAACCCTCAAAAACCTAAACCCCCCTCACCCACCCTCCAAAAACTTAGACCCCCACCCACCCCCCCTCCAAAAACCTAAATCCTCTCTGCCTCCAAAAATAAAAAAAAACCTAAACCACCTTACCCCCCTCTCAAAAAAAAAAACCTAAACCCTCATCCCCCCCACCACTCCAAAACCTAACCGTCCCACCCCCACCTCCAAAAACCTAACCCCCTCCCCCACCCTACCTCCAAAAACCTAACCTAAAAACTATAATAAAACTTAAAGCAAAACCGACTAATTTTTTGAGTTTTTTTATGAAACGAGGCAAACGAGAGAAACATTTGGTTTTTTTAGTTTTTTTTGTTTTACTATTTTTTATTATTTTTTTCTTTATTTTTTTAGGGGTTTTTCTTGCCTTACAAAATAAGAAGTTTTTTGGTTTTCTCCCCAACAATGTATTTTCTCTTGATCCTCTCCCTATATATATATATATATAAATATATAAATATATATATATATATATATAAATATATAAATATATATATATATATATATATATAGGGAAGGGGTTCTAGAGAAAACCACATAGTTAGACGAAAACCTTAAAAAAAAATCAATTTTAACCAATCATATATTAATATTTTTTTTTTATTTTTTTTTAATTTATTTATAAGAGTATCAATGTAATATTAGGAAAAATGCATAATGGATCGAGCCCACAATGCTTTTGAAGATTAAGGTCTGCGGGTATTTTGGTCGTTTATAAAAAACTAATTGAAAAATCTAACCTCTGTTAGTCTAAAGGTTATAACTACATACAAACCAGATAGATAAAAGGTGTCCAGCGTAATTAGTGAAAATTAAGGTTTACGGGTGAAATTTAGTATATACTTAAAGGTTGTTTTCTATAGGTTAGTCTAATATTTATTAATTTTAAAACAATTACTTAGTAAAAAAAATATGAAGATGAGATAATTAAAACTTTTCATTAATAATAAATAAAATATTACAAAAAAAAAACTTTACTGAAAACCATATTTTTTTGACAATTCTTTCCTTCAACATTTCGGCTGCTTGAAGGGCCGCTCCGATAAGTTGATCGGTATTGGGCTAATGTTGTTATAGTCTAATAGTCCACGGAGTGCAAGGAGTAAGTCGCAAATTTACTGGATTGAGTTGCAAGTTTTTAGTCCTAGTAGAATTCTAATACTTGTTTATTTTATTATTTGTTTATTATTTGGTATTATATTTAAGTATTTGAGTAGTATTAGACTAGGAGTGAGTTTTTATTTATTTGATTATTTAATTGAGTTTGAGTTGTGTTAGAATTACCAAATTACACCCGGAAACCTTAATCTTCACTAATTACGCTGTACACCCTTTATTTATATGGTTTGTATCATGTTATAACCTTTAAACTAACGGATGTTAGATTTTACAGTTAAATGACATGTAAATGACTAATTTACCCTCCATTCTTATATTAACAAATTAATATATATATATATATATATATATGGTTAAGTTCATGAGAAAACTCACTTTCATGAGAAAAATAAAAAACTTCTCATTAAAAACCTAACCCTTTCATACATCCCAAAAACCTGAACCCCCATCCCTAACCCCCAAAAACCTAAACTCCCCACACCCACACTCCAAAATCCTAGACTCCTACCCACGGCCCACTCCAAAAACCTAAAACCACCATGTCCTCGTCAAAAAACCAAAACCCCCTCCCCCCCCCCACAAAAAAAACCTAAACCCTTCACCCCCCTCAAAAAAAAAAAACCTAAACCCTCCCCCCACCCACTCCCAAAACCTAAACCCTCCACCTCCACCTCCACCTCCAAAAACCTAACATAAAAATTAAATTAAACTAAACTTTAAAGCAAAACCGACAAATTTTTTGAGTTTTTTTTTATGAAACGAGGCAAACGAGAGAAACATTTTGATTTTTTTAGTTTTTAGTTTTTTTTGTTTTATTATTCTTTTAATTTTTTTTCTTTATTTTTTTAGGGTTTTTTTCGTGCCTTACAAAATGAGAAGTTTTTTGGTTTTCTCCCAAACAATGTGTTTTCTTTTGATCCTCTCCCTATATATATATATATATATATATATATATATATATATATATATATAGGGAAGGGGTTTTAGAGAAAACCAAATAGTTAGATGGAAACCGAGAAAACTAATAAAAAAATCAATTTTAACCAATCATATATTAATATTTATTTTTTATTTTATTTTAATTTTATTTATTTATAAGAGTATCAATGTAATATTAGGAAGAAGGCATAATGGATCGGGCCCACAATGATTTTGAAGATTAAGGTTTGCGGGTATTTTGGTCGTTTATAAAAAAACTAACTGAAAAATCTAACATCTGTTAGTTTAAAGGTTATAACTAGATACAAACAATATAAATAAAAGGTATCTAGCGTAATTAGTAAAAATTAAGGTCTACGGGTGAAATTTAGTATATACTTAAAGATTGTTTTCTATAATTTAGTCTAATATTTATTATTTTTAAAACAATTACTTAGTAAATAAAAATAAAATATGAAGATGAGATAATTAAAACTTTTCATTAATAATAAATAAAATATTACATAAAAAAACATTACTAAAAACCATATTTTTTTGACAATTCTTTCCTTCAACATTTCGGTTGCTTGAAGGGCCGCTCCGATAAGTTGATCGGTATTGGGTTAATATTGTTATAGTCTAATAGTCTACAGAGTGAAAGGAGTAAGTCGCAAGTTTACTGGATTGGGTTGCAAGTTTTTAATCCAAGTAGAAGTCTAATACTTGTTTATTTTATTATTTATTTATTGTTTGATATTATTTTTAAGTATTTGAGTAGTATTAGACTAGCAGTGAGTTTTTTTTATTTGATTATTTAATTTAGTTTGAGTTGTGTTAGGATTACCAAATTATACCCGCGGACCTTAATCTTCACTAATTACGTTGTACACCCTTTATCTATATTGTTTGTATCATGTTATAACCTTTAAACTAACGGATGTTAGATTTTACAGTTAAATAACATGTAAATGACTAATTTATCCTCCATTCTTATATTAACAAAATAATATATATATATATATATATATATATATGATTGAGTTCATGAGAAAAACAAAAAAACTCTTCATTAATAACACTTTTCTAATTATACTATCATTATATATTCTTAAAAATCTAACTCTTTCATACATCCCAAAAACCCGAACCTCCCATCACTAACCCTCAAAAACCTAAACCACCCTCACCCACCCTCCAAAAACCTAGACCCTCACCCACGGCCCCCCCCCCTCCAAAAACTAAAACCACCCTGTCCCGCTCCAAAAACCTAACCCCCCCCCCCCAACAAAAAAAAACCCTAAACATCCTCACCCCTTTAAAAAAAAAAATCTAAACCCCCCACCCCCACCTCCAAAAACCTAACCCCCTCTCCCACCCTACCTTCAAAAATCTAACCTAAAACTAAACTAAACCTTAAAGCAAAACCGACTAATTTTTCAAGTTTTTTTTATGAAACGAGGCAAACGAGAGAAACATTTTGGTTTTTTTTAGTTTTTTTTTGTTTATTATTTTTTTATTTTTTCTTTATTTTTTTAGGGGTTTTTTCTTGTCTTAAAAATGAGTAGTTTTTTGGTCTTCTCCTCAACAATGTGTTTTCTCTTGATCCTCTCCACACACACACACACACACACACACACATATATATATATATATATATATATATATATATATATATATATATATATATATTTATATATAGGGAAGGGGTTCTAGAGAAAACACATAGTTAGACGAAATACGTGAAAACCACTAAAAAAATCAATTTTAACCAATCATATATTAATATTTATTTTTTATTTTATTTATTTATAAGAGTATTAATGTAATATTAGGAAGAAGGCATAATGGATCGGGCCCACAATGCTTTTGAAGATTAAGGTTGCGGGTATTTATAAATAGTAAATGTAAATTTAAATCTTAATTTGAAGTATTATAAATAAATTAACTCTTAATGTAGTGAATTAAATAATCTCATGTGCATTAAATAATGGTAATTATTGAGTACTGGGCTTTAATTGTGGGGTTAAATGGTAATTGAACACATTTTATGCAATGGTAAGATATAATTTATGCACAACAATTTGTGTTAGGTGTCTTAAATTTTTTGGTAAATTACAAGCATTTCCTTCCAATATGTTTTATATAGTAGCATAGATAAAATGATTACTGATATCGCCCAGACGGTCTATATAAAACTCTACTAAACCTAACCTGGACTCCTAAGTAATAAATGGAAAACCTATGAATTAAACCGCACTGACATGCAAGTGTACCTATCAAGTATAGCACAACTTAATGGTAAACTGAGTTATCGAACCCTAGAAACACTACTATAACTATACTAGACTCTGACTAGGACTAAAGATTGATGATTGAGGGGATTTCTACACTGCTAATTAAACTAAGGAACGCATATTACTAGAAACGAATGCAACAATCAAGACAACGGACTCAGGGAAATACCAGGAATGGGAAGAATACTACCTAGGTCGGAATCCTACTTGCAAAACTCAACTTCTACCGGTTATGGAAACAAAGATGGATCTGGGTTTCTAAGGAAACAACTCTAGACTACCTAGTGGATCCCTAATCACTCTCACGGTGTCACCAACTAAGGAACCTAAAGATGTAGTAAACTCACCAGATAGTTGATTACCTTTCGGTCTCTCCAACAATGATAAAGTACCCGAACAGACAGATCACCTTTCAGTCTCACTGTCCACCATACATCTGAAGAATGCACGGGGTAATCTCAAGATAAGAACTATGACTCTGAATAGCAACAATCACTAGACACCTAATACCAACTTCCTCTCAGACAGCTGACACTCGGATTCCTAATGACGAAGTCTAACCGACTATCTCTCACTTCTCGGGTATTGAGACAGGATACACATTCATATCTAACCTATACTTAATCACAACTCCTATGGTTACTATGTCTAGCAAACCACACAAACAATCACAAACCCTAAAGTCTATGACCTAGATACGCTAATAAAATTGGAAGACTTCCAAAATCAACGCATGGAATTGAAATCAAACATGAATCAGAATAAACATGCATAAACATCATAAGTATTATACCAAGATTGTCTACAAAATCATTAAACCATTCATATGAATCCAAAAATCAATAAAAATACGAACTTTAACAAGTATTCATCATGTTACCTAGGCAATATTATAGTTTTAGCCTAGATTCATACTTAAAACAATCATGACATAAGTATTTAAGCAAAACATAGGTTCAAACACAGAAATCAAAGATCAAGACTCAAACTTTACAACCGAATAAGTTAATACAACGAACCCGGAATCAAAAGTCTTCAAATTTGCACTTCAAGCGACCTCCTAACTCCCAAAATCGCCTCTAAAAACTACGTTGACAGCCACAAATCGATTCATAAACCCTAGAATAAGTCCCAACCTTTTATACCATGAAAATAGGCAAAAATACCCGTATCTGGGGTCTCTCGCGTACCGCGGGAGGTTTTGGCAAGTCTCTCGCGTACTGCGGGAGACAAAATAGTCGCGCTGATTTCCCGGTCCCTCGCGTACCGATAGAGAATGGACCCAGCCTCTCGCGTACCGCGAGAATTATCCTGAAATTTGAACTACTCTCGTCAAAACACCCCAAATCCATATATTATGGTCCCCGTAACTAATTTTCTAGCCCGAGATATGCCTCTTCTAAGTTTGAACTTTTTCCTGACTTTTGCCGTTCTCATCCCAGGTTTTCGTATGCTCGTTTCTTCACACATCTTGATCGTTTAAGCTCCAATTCTTCCCAAAATACCTACAAAAAAATAACATAACTAAGTACAAGCTATAAATGACTCAAAACAACTATAAAACTATACGAAAACGCTATGAAATACAAGGGAAATGCAGGTGTGCTTTGCAACACATCAAACATCCCACACTTAACCTTTTTTCGTCCTCAAAAAAGTCTGCAATGGAATCAGAACTGAGATCTAACTTAACAACTCATCAATTACCAATTAGCAAAACATACTCACGCGTTAAAAAAGCAATAATTACCATTTCTGTCCGATTAAACCCAAGCACCAACTTTCAAGCCCCCGTTATGTGTTCTAATATTACATTACCAAGCATATCAATCAATCTATGTGACAGTTACAGCTCTACCTAATCCCGTTTCACGGTCATGTTTAGGCACGGATCAAACCATATAGATTTACCCTACCACGTTAAACTAAAATTTACAGGTTTAAGAAATCAGATGAAATATGAATGAATGGAATGATAATTTGAGCATTAATAAGCAAATGAACTTTCATCTAGAGGCGTTTCAACCAAGTTACTATCCCGGACGGTAACACATAGACTAGATTCTAACAATAAAGCACATAAATCTCACATAGAGGTGTATCCTTCAAGTCGCCATCCCAGAGGGTAACACATAAGCAAAACTCATATTCTAACAAATAAGCTCATGAATTATGGAACTATGGATGCGGGCGCCATCAAACTCATATTTATTCTCATAAATAGAGAATGGTGTGCCAAAAATTTCAAAAACAAATAGATATTATTTTAACGTGGTACATATCACCCTGTGTTGACAGTTTCAGTATTACCGACACTCTAAGATGAGTACCCGCATGATATCATGATTTTATTACGTGATTAATCCTAAGTAACACTCACAGGCTATTTAAGCTATTCAAACTGGCTGGGTCTACCAAAACGTCACTAATTAGACGCGTTTTCTATTATTTAAATCATTTAAACTCAACAAGTAGATCCAGTTATACTATCATTTTCCAAGAAAAAGTAGTTATTTCCAAGGACATTTTTTCAAAATTTTTTAATTTTTTTTTGTATTTTTGAATTTTTATAAAGACATAAACAAAAACTAAACAAACTAAACACTCACATCCTCACACATGAAAGACACATTGTCCTCAATGTGAAGCAAGACACAACTAAAAATAAAAATACAAAAATAAACAGGATGCGACTTAGCTGGTTATCATATATGCAAACAAACTCGATTAACTCAAACTGACTCACTAAAAATCAAAGACTCAAGAAAGATAGATAGATGCAGAAAAACATACTCAATGGGTGACAAACACATAGACATGAATGCCACAGCAAGGTAGATCATTGGTCACAAATGGTTTCAAATTCTCCCATGGAAGTGGTGGTCGAATGGTATGTATGACGATGAATTATGAATGATATGGTGATAGTGGATAATGGATGATAGAAGGATGATGATGGATGATGGTTATGGTAGATGGTGATTATGGTAGAAGGATGATGGTGGTGATAATGGATGGTGGATAGAGGCTAGATGATGTGAATGATAGTGGTGATCGATGCGGGTGAACGGTGAACGAAACCATGGGAAAACAAGGAAGAAAGGTGAAAAGAGCAGGCTCCCGCGTACCGCGAAAGAACTGGCAGCACTCCTCGCGTACCGTGAGGAGGCAAAAATTAAGCCGGCTACTTGGTTTGTCCTTCGCATACCGCGAGGGGACTTCCTAAATGTTTCGCGTACCGCGGGGACTTGTTGGTAACAGAAAGTTTTGAGATTTTTCCAACTTTTATACTTAGAAAATTTTTGATCATTTAAAATTTGTTTCACCCAAATTCCATAAAACCTATTCCAAGCATAAAAACACATGTAAAAATACCTGAAACTTCATTCTCGACGATTTCCTCATCGAATCAAGCCCGAATCCCTGCAAAACATGACACAAACAAAACACACACCGAAAAACACATAAAATGACACGGACTCAAACCAAGTAATGCACACAAACTCTACATCCCAGGCACTTGCCCAAGACTCAAATAAACCTATCAGGAGGCTTCTCCTTGATCCTAACCGGTATCGCCTCCATCCTACGCGGTCTACCGATTCTCCAAAACCTTATCAAACTCCTATTTCTATCAAAATTTAAATGTATATCATATGCATCAATCCCGTTTTTCTACCACAACTTAAATCTACTAAGGCCAAAGATCACTTGGTTCAAGTACTTCAGCAAACTGTCACCCCTAAACATCCCCACACTTGGGGTTTTCACTCTCCCTAAATCAGATGACTCTATCAAAGCACGAGTTCTATTACGGGGCGACCTAGACTTAGGGGATGACTCGGTCTTTCTCCCCTCAGCACGCACACAAGTACAGGTTAAAGGCTCAATATGTGACATCACTAAAGGTGTAGCCTCTAACCTCTCGCCCGGATCATCATAATCCTCTAAAGTCTCTACCACGAGCGTCTCACAGATTAATGACCCGACTTGTGCTAATATCTCACTCAAACTGCAGTCATCACTATCATCACCTAAAAACACGGACCCTATCAAATTCCTTTCAAATTCAGCTAACCAATCCGACAGGTCCTCGATAATTTCTCCTCCATCTCCGTCAACAACATCCTCTACTAGATTAGAGTCCCGATGGTAGTCCATGAAGGTATCAAGCATGCACACAGAGTGACTATGCTTGCCAACATCCCTCATAGACTTCGTAGCATTGAAAGTAATCGACTCATCCCCACACGAAGTGTGAGTTTCCCGTCAAAGACATCGATCATTGCCTTGGTGGTACGTAGGAACGGGCGTCCTAGGATGAGTGGGACTTTGTCATCCACCTCCATGTCCAGGATGACGAAATCCACGGGGAAGACAAATTTTCTGACTTTCACTAACAGATTCTCCACAATCCCACGTGGATACTTGACTGAGCGGTAAGCCAAGGAAATGATCATGCGCGTAGGTTGCAGTTCACCTAGGTCTAGTTGCTTATAGATAGAATAAGACATCAGATTGACGCTAGCACCCAGGTCAGCCAACGCGTGGTTTAAGGGCAAACCGCCAAGCAGACACGGGATCGTGGAATGACCCGAATCCTCCAGTTTCTCTGGAAGTTTGTTCTGAACCACAGTAGAACATTGCTCACTAAGTGAGACTTCAGAGATCCCTTTTAGCTTCTTCTTGTTGGAAAGAATATCATTGAGGAACTTGCCATACTTTGGCATATGCTGGAGGACCTCTATAAAGGGGAGATTGACCTTGAGTTGTTTGAACATATCAAGGAAGTGACCGTATTCCCTAGCGTGTTTATGTGGCAGCAAGCGTGCTGGATAGGGAACACGAATCAAGTCAACCTCGGGGGACTTCATCTCCACCCCCTTCTTCTTCTCCTTCACCTTCTCGGCGCTATCTCCTCATCCACCGGCCTTTGTTCTTCTACCAGTGGGCTATCTTTCTCCTCTACTCTCCTGCTCCTCATTGAAACAACATTCAACTCGGGCTCTTCTAACATCCTAGAATCGATCTCAGCAAATCGAGCTCTCCAATCCACCTTCTTCACCTCTTCAACCGACGGGATGCCATAGTCAGCACCGTGGGAGGCTTCCTCTTCTCCTAGACTGATGATCGACACGGCCATCACTGAAGCGTTAGAAATTTTATATGCCACAGATGCTTCAACCTGCCTCTCCTCTAGGATCTTCGCGATGTCTCCTATTGTGCATTGCAAATCCTGGAATGCCGATTGTTGATTCTGCAGTAACGTGTCGTGGGCATCCAGTCTTTGCTTAGCATCCCTATCCTGCTAGAATAAGTGGGCAAGCATTTGTGTCTGATTCTCTATCATCTCCTCTATCTTCCTCATGTTGACACTGCTTCCCGAGCTACCTCCTGCTTCAGCTCCTCCCTACACCTGCTGGTGACCATTAAACCCAGACGGGTTATATCCAGATCTCCATCTCGAGCCATAGGTATTGATGTAATTTTTGTACCCTCAGTTCTGGTTCTGGTTGCCAGCAAAAATCGCCTGCTTCTAATGATTTATGGGGCAATCCCTGGTGTCGTGGCCTCCCCTGCACACCTCACACCTTTAAGCACTGAGTTTATGCTCTTTCATCCCGTTTGCCATAGCTGCAAGTTCAGCTGCCACACTAGTCTAAGGGTTGACCAGATGCATACCTCTAGGAGGAGAGTCGGGTTCTCTAGCACTAGGAATGGAAGTCCTAGTAGATGGTTGCTGATGTTCCGCCAAAGCGAAGCTCTCGAACATCTCCTCAAACTTGTCTGGCCATGATATGGCCTCCCACAGCTGTGTTGATCATTTGTTGCTTCTCGAAGGTGAGGCCATTATAGAACTTCTCCACTATCGCCTAGTCGGAAAGACCATGCTAGGGACATCGGCTCAATAGCGCGTAGAACCGCTCCCAGGCCAAGTGATAAGGCTCGTCAGGATCCATCCGGAACGAATGGATCCCGAAGGCGAGCGACCTCAATGTAGTGAATTAAATAATCTCATGTGCATTAAATAATGGTAATTATTGAGTATTGTGCTTTAATTGTGGGGTTAAATGGTAATTGAACACATTTTATGCAATGGAAAGATGTACCTTATGCACAGCAATTTGTGTTAGGTGTCTTAAATGTTTTGGTAAATTATAAGCATTTCCTTCCAATATGTTTTATACAGTAGCATAAATAAAATGATTACTGATGTCGCCCAGACGGTCTATATAAAACTCTACTAAACCTAACCTAGATTCCTAAGTAATAAATGGAAAACCTATGAACTAAACCGCACTGACAGACAAGTGTACCTATCGAGTGTAGCACAACTTAATGGTAAACCGAGTTATCGAACCCTAGAAACACTACTATAACTATACTAGACTCTAACTCGGACTAAAGATTGATGATTGGGGGGATTTCTACACTGCTGATTAAACTAAGGAACGCATATTACTAGAAACGAATGCAACAATCAAGACAACGGACTCAGGGAAATACCAGGAATAGGAAGAATACAACCTAGGTCGGAATCCTACTTGCAAAACTCAACTTCTACCGGTTATGGAAACAATGATGGATCTGGGTTTCTAAGGAACAACTCTAGACTACCTAGTGGATCCCTAATCACTCTTAGGGTGTCAGCAACTAAGGAACCTAAAGATGTAGTAAACTCACCAGATTGTTGATTACCTTTCTGTCTCTCCAACAATGATAAAGTACCCGAACAGACAGATCACCTTTCAGTCTGACTGTCTACCATACATCCGAAGAATGCACGGGGTAATGTCAAGATAAGAACTATGACTCTGAATAGCAACAATCACTAGACACCTAATACCAACTTCCTCTCAGACAGCTGACACTCGGATTCCTAATGACGAAGACTAACCGACTATCTCTCACTTCTCGGGTATTGAGACAGGATACACATTCATATCTAACCTATACTTAATCACAACTCCTATGGTTACTATGTCTAGCAAACCACACAAACGACCACAAACCCTAAAGTCTATGACCTAGATACGCTAATAAAACTGGAAGACATCCAAAATCAACGCATGGAATTGAAATCAAACATGAATCAGAACTAAACGTGTAGAAACATCATAAGTATTATACCAAGATTGTCTACAAAATCATTAAACCATTCATACGAATCCAAAAACCAATAAAAATACGAACTTTAACAAGTATTCATCATGTGACATAGGAAATATTATAGTTTTAGCCTAGATTCATACTCAAAACATTAATGACAGAAGTATTTAAGCAAAACATAGGTTTAAACACAGAAATCAAAGATCAAGATTCGAACTTTACAACTGAATAAGTTAATACAACGAACCCGGAATCAAATGTCTTCAACTTTGCACTTCAATCGACCTCCTAACTCCCAAAATCGCCTCTAAAAACTGCTCTGACGGACACAAATCGATTCTTAAACCCTAGAATGAGTCCCAACCTTTTATACCATGAAAATAGGCAAAAATACCCGTATCTGGGGTCTCTCGTGTACCGCGGGAGGTTCTGGCAAGTCTCTCGCGTACCGCGGGAGACAAAATAGTCACGCTGATTTCCCGGTCCATCGCGTACCGCGAGAGAATGGACCCAATCTCTCACGAACAGGGAGAATTATCCTGAAATTTGAACTCCTCTTGTCGATACACCCAAAATCCATATATTATGGGCCCCGTAACTAATTTTCTAACCCGAGATATGCCTCTTCTAAGTTTGGACTTTTTCCTGACTTTTGCCGTCCTCTTCCCGGGTTCTCATGTGCTCGTTTCTTCACACGTCTTGATCGTTTAAGCTCCAATTCTTTCCGAAATACCTACAAAACATAACATAACTAAGTACAAGCTATAAATGACTCAAAACAACTATAAAACTATACGAAAACGCTACGAAATACAAGGGAAATGCATGTGTGCTTTGCAACACATCAATTACCACTTCAACCAATTACACCCAATAGGCAAGTGCACCTATCGCAACTTAATATAATCTCGACAAGAACCAAGTATCAAACTAATGATCAAGTGGCTCCCAATAATGAGCCCTTGCTATTGTCTGACTAAAATAAAAAGGTGGATAGACTGTAGTAAAATAAAATAAATAAAGCAAATAAAAGTTAATTAGCAAAGTGAAAACTGTCAGTCAAACAAGATACCACTTAGGTTCGAATCGGCTTGGTGTAAATTGATATTTTAGAAATAGGTCAATGGTGTAGTAAACATTAGTAAAAGGGGTGAACGTCTCCTTGGTTAGGTTACCGTTCTTAATGACCGTTGGAAGGCTAACAGACTCCCGCAAATGCTAACGCTTCATCGGATCATTATTCAGACTAAGATTAACATGTTGACATGGCTCCCAAGTAGGGTTACCAAGACGTATGATTCATTGGAAAGCTGGAAAGCACAACCACCTCAAAGCCACTCTATAAAGGATTGGAAATACTGAAATCAACTAGTTTATGCTTTTAGTAATAAAATGGAAGGGCTCCCAGATAGGGTTACCACGACCTTCAATTTATTGGAAAGCTAAAATGATAAGACACGCTAGCCACCGCAAGACCATAATAAAGATGTTCATGCATATTCGAGATGACAAGAGCTTGAAGATTATACAGTGCCTTTAAATTTTGTCGTTGTAATTTTGTATTTGAACATGTAAGCGAAACTGCTAGGTTCGCTTGAACTTTTTTTTAGCGAAACTAGTAGTTGAGCGAAACTAGTTAGTTTTGCTTGAACTTGTTCAGGTGAAACTAATTGGGTTTTCTTGTTTGTTCTTTGTTTCACTATAAATAGTTGTAGCTACTGTCTTTTGTAAGAGTTAGATCTTTTGGAACTTGTACTTACACTTTTGAGGGAAATCAGAGAACTGTTTGTATTACACACACGAGCATCGCACACATATGGATTCCAAACACGTGTTTGGTGTTCAATTCAGATTCTGAGATCTGACTGATTGCACAAGGGACCTACAAGTTGTATCAGGGCTTATGCTCTTGTTTTGAGTTGGATATGGATCATTTTTCATGTGGATTTCATCTAGATTTCGTGTTCTTCATCTGTTTCATGGATTTTTCTGTAGGTTCTTGAGTTCTAGAGACTGATTTGACCAAGATTGGAGTTATTTTGACAAAGTGTTCCAATAAAAACTCTTTTCTTTGTGATTCTACTCAATCTTACCGGTAGATTTCTTCAAATTCGAGCGTTTATGAGAGATATGATGATTTCTATGACTTTTGGTTCGAGTTTGGGGTTTTGGACTTGAAGATTTTCCCTCCAAAATCGTTTAAGAATAGATCATCAATTGCAGGAGAAACTAGTTCTGTTTTTCAGTTGAGGCGAAACTAGTTACCTAGGGAAACTAGTTTTCAGCGAAACTAGACTCAAGCGAAACTAATACTTTCGCTTGTTCTTGTCAAGCGAAACTAAGCACTGTTCATAGTTTCTCTTTCATTGTTGAAAATCGAAATTAGCCTTGCTTAAATTCAGAATTTTTACTAACTTTCACATTATTGAAAATTCATCAAATATTTCCACAATGATGAACTATGATAATGAGATTGGCACTCCAAACAAGCCACCGAGGCTTATGTCACTCTCTGATTATTCGAACTGGAAAGATCGATATGAAGTGTTTGTTTCTTATGCCGATACAAGTATGTGGATTCCCATAAGTGAAGAATACACTCATCCGACTTATACTTTCATGAACTCTGATCCTCATAAGCCAATTACACAGTTGAATGAAGACGAACGAAAGGCTTATGATTGAGAGAAGAAAACCCTAGCAGCTCTTTCAATGTCACTACCCAAAGAGATTTTTCATGGTTTCAAGAAGTTTAAGACTTCAAGGGATTTGTTGGAAGTTTGCAAAAGAGGACACCTTACCGGGTTTCAAGAAGTTTAGGACTTCAGTTGAACAGGACAAGTGACTATCACATATGGATCATTGTCCGAGGATAAGATCCCTTTCTCGCTTACATCTCAGGGTAAGACTTTTTTACTTTAGCTGTGCACACACATCAAGGTGGGACTTTCTTGCTTACACCTCAAGGTAAGACTCCTTTAGCTCTACTCACACCTTAGGGGTGAGACTTCTACTTTAGCTTGCTCACACCTTGGGGTTAGACTTCTACTTTAGCATGTCTGCAGAACTTTCTAATATGCAACTACTATGCAAGTACACTACTACACAAAATAGAATGCAATCACATAAAACATCACGTAGACAAATAGCACATATTAACACATAAGCGTATAACATGGCATATGCCACTGTCACTGTTGAGTTGTTCCGAAGTACAGCTCTTTTACCGTTCTTTAACTCTCATTCTTTACTTTCTTTAAAATTTTTATTTCATAGATAGTACTATGCTCTTTATCTTCTTTTTCTTTCTTTTTATAAAAATATCATTTTTATAAAAACTATACTTTCCCTTTCAAAACTATCTGTCTGTATGCATGCTAGCCCAAAACCATAGGCAAAGGGGCAATAAGAACTCACTTGACTTCCACGGGGATTATCTCACTCGGCAACGATGGTTCAAGCTATGTGGGATGCTAATCGATCTGTCCGAACAGTTACGAACGAGATACGTCATTAAACGGTAAAATCTAAGATTTTGATAAAAAAACTCCTTGGCACAAAACCTTTTCGGCTGAAATCTTTTTCGATGGAAGCCCCTTTCAGTCGAAATCAATTTCATTCGAAAAGTATTTCAACCGAAAACCAATTCGTCCAAAAAGTCTATCGTCCGAAAACTATTTCTTTCCCTATTTTGACCGAAATACTTTTTGGTCAATGTATCGTTTTCAGACCATTCATGGGCTTTTTGGTCTATGCAAATGTTCTTGGCCAAATCCTTCATTTTTTATCCAAGTATCAAACTTTTTACGTTCAAAACTTGTATCTAGCTTCCATAAAGCTAGATATATACTTTTTAGGCCAATTAATACGTAAAAAGCTCGAATATGATTGAAACTCTCTTAAAACCCTAAATCCCAATTTTTAAATAAAGAATTCGAATCTGGAAGGGTTTGGATACCCGTTTATGCTTGATTCTTTCTTCTCCAACCTTGAGTAAACTTCCAGCAGTGATCTAGGCTACGAATGGAGGTCTCGGTTTATGTTTTTAACCTCTCTCCCTAGCCCATTTTTATCTCTCTCTAAGACAATGAAAACGATGGTGAAGTGGGGGAGAATGATGAGGAAGGTGAGGTCTTACCCTCCCCTTTGGAGCCCCCCACGAGCCCGTCCCAAGGCCCGAACCCACGAGCCTATTATTCTTTATTATTATTATTTTCTTTATTCTTCTTCGTAACCGCCTTTTTAGCTTTGTTTGTAAATTTCGGGATGTTACATGGTACTTCTCAAGATAACAATCAGACGAGTATGGGTTGTTCTAATTGTCAATCATGTTCTGGAGGAACTACTTCAAATACTGCATCACAAAACACCCAAGTTTCAAATCAAAAAGTTGATGATGAACACTTTGCTCTGTTATCTTCACTCATAAACTCTTATGGGAACTTCATCACTAGAAAGATTACCCAACAAGATTTGATCGAGGAAGATTATGACCAGATTGATCCGGATGATTTAGAAGAGATGGATATTCAGTGGAATTTTGCTATGTTAACCAGGAGAGCTAAGAAGTTTTTGAGTCGAACTGGAAGAAAAGAATTTGGTGGAAACAGTAAATCCAGAATTGGTTTTGACAAATCCAAAGTGAAGTGTTACAACTATCACAACTTTGGCCATTTTGCTAGAGAATGTGAGAAGCCAAATAATCCAGCTTCAGGGTTTACTAAACCAAGTCCATCAAATCAAAATAACAGAGGTCAAAATCAGAATCAGAATGCAAGTTCTACATCAACTGCCCTTGTATCTCAAAAGGATGAGGTATTTGACTGGAGTATTCATCTAGAAGAGGCAATACTTGGTCAAGCATTCATGGAAAATCTTACTGAAGATAAGGAAAATAACAAAGAAGAATATGAACAAGCTTTGATGGCTGCTTATTCTACAAAACGAGTGAGGTTGATTCTGATCCTGTTGGTCATCGTTGTTCTAAATGCATTGAATTTGTAGGTAATGTTGATAGATTATTTGAGAACAACACCAATTTGGTGTGTGATATTGAAAAACTTCATCAAACAAGCAAAAAATTAAAAGAAAATGTAAATGTTTTAAAATCAAGCCTCTCATCCACCACTACATCATGTAGCGGCATTGCCAGGGTTTCGTCCCCCAAACATTTGCGCTGATTGGATGCATGGAATACATCGTGTACTCCGTTCATCTATTCTGGTAATTCTAGCCGGTAAGCGACTGGTTCTATCCGTTTTATAATCTTAAAAGGTCCAACGAACCTTAGGCTTAAGTTCCTCTTCTTCCGAGTTGCACCGCGCCTTTCTGATCGCGTTGTCAAGGTCAATAAAAAACAATATTAAATCTAATCCCTATCTACCTTAAACTATAGTATAGTGAAGTAGGGTGTCGTATCCACAGGTAATTGGTGGAAAGTGTTAATTAAGAAAACTGTTTAAATTCAGATTCAAAAGCACAAAAATTTAAAAACTTTGAAAACAATTAAGTGAAAACGGATTGTTTCTAGGTTCAGATTGCAAGTTCGGTGATTAAGCAAGAGAGTCCACGGCACCTAAGCTATTCACATAAATGAAGGGATCGAAGAGATTATGGCAGATCATGTTCACCAAGAAATTACCCGAAATTGGATCTTGGTCTATTTAAAACTTTATCAATTATCATTCTTCTTTGGCGACAAGGAAGGCTACCCGGACTAATGTACTTGAGCCTATTTTATCGATCGATAAATGGCATTCTTTTATGCGCTTTCTCGCTAACAAGCCAAGCAGTCCCTAGCGGGCTAACGATTGTAAAACCAAATGCTTGACACAAGTTAATTACCCAATAGCTAATTACCAATTCAGAATACTACACATATGCAAACAATGGTTCACGATTTAAAACCGAAAAACTGATGCATGCTATAATTCAATAAACCAAAACTGTTTTAATCAAACAAAACAACTATATAATTCAAACAACTGAATGATTACAAGAAGACTATACCAAACTATGTATGAATCTTATAATATCACTTACAAGCAGATCCTACACCCGGAAACAACCACGGAATGATTAGCCGATCATCGACATCATCATCAATTCTTCAACAGTTGGTGTAACGTGATCTAGCATCAAAAACTTGGAAAGACTTGAACTTTTACTCTGGAAATCGCCTTAGGGAAGCTCTGGGACGGCTGGATGTAAGGTAATTCGACAATAGACTCCTCAATGGCTTATAATTGAAATTAGGTTTAATTTGCCGAAATTAAAATTCTTCGCGTGTCGCGAACCAAACCCATCACATCTTCACGTGGCGCGAAGGACAAATTAGTCGCGGCCCTTTTTCAGTTTGCTCGCGTACCGCGAACTTCTCCACCTCAGTCTTCGCGTGACGCGAAGAACCTAAATTCCAAGAAATTGACTTTTGTTGACTTTGACTTATCCGGGGCCCGTGTATGCTGATATCCTCTTGATTTAAGATTTATATTTCCCGCTCAAGTAGCATGCTTAACCTGTAAGACTCACAAATACCAAATGCACATAAAACAGACTCGATATACAAAACTAAATGCTTAAAACTATACGAATTACACTCTAATACACGAGATATTTAACACATCACATCCCCACACTTGACCTTTTTCATCCCGAAAAAGAATTTTGCAATGGAATCATAATCAGAAAACTTGCTTCTCATACTTTCATTCATACACAGCACAAACATATTAACGCGTTAACTGTAACTATCGGTATTTCGATCCGATTAAACCCAACCACCGACTCTCGAGCCCCCAATTCTGTGATCTATTATCCTATTCATTACCAAGCAATAGGCTATCTGTGGGTCTCACACTCAGAAGTTACGACTCAGCATTATCACATTTCACGGTCGTTTTTAGGCACGGGTTAAACCTTATAGATTTCCCACCACTATAAATACTAATTTAGAAGTTCTAAAAATCAATATGGATAATGGAATGATGGATGAATTATACGAGCTTTCATTAACATTCTATGATTAAACCTTAACTATTAGTGTTTCAACCAAGTCACTATCCCGGAGGGTAACACACAAGCTTCATTTTTTAAGCAATGAAGAACATAAATTCAAATTAGAGGCGTTTCAAACAGGTTGCCATCCCGGAGGGTAACACATAAGACAAACTTAGTAATCTATGATTGATCACTTAAGAATCTTCCCATAGGCGTTTCAACCAAGCTTGTAACCTGGAGGGTAACACTTAGGCAGATCTCAAGCTTTCAATTTAATTAATTAAGCTCATGAATGATGGATTATAGAATGCAGGCGCCACCAACTTTTGACTTTATTCTCATAAAAAGAAAGCGATGTACCAAATATTTTAAAAACTTATAAACTCTTTCTTAAAGTGGTACCTATCACCCTATATTGAAAGTTTCGATCTTACCGACACTCCTAAGATGCGAACCCACATGACATTCTGAATTAATTATTCAATTAAATCTAGATACACTATCAGGATGTTTAAGCCTTTAAAGTCGGTTGGGCCTACCAAAATGTTACAAATTAGACTCATTTGTTATTTTTTATTATTCAATTCAATTCACAAGCACAGTTTCCAATTCTACTATCATTTTCCATTTAGCTGTAAAAATTCTGATCTAGGGACATTTTTGAAAATTTTTAAATTTTTATGGATTTTTAAAATTTTATGACTCAAACACATACTCAAATACAAACCCGGACTAAGGTTTTCCCTCCCCACATTTGAACTTTACATTGCCCTCAATGTAGGAAGAGCGACACTAAAATGAAAGACAAATACAAAAATTTGAGAACTTATCTGGACATGCGATCGTATAGCATTTCATTGGCGATCACCATCAAATTCTGCTGATGGGCTGCCTTGTACACACGGATAAAGCGAAAGTCAGAAATCACCACCTTAATAGAGATTGAGTACGGGTGGGTCAATCTAAACCTGCAAAGTAAAGCTCGCAACAAACCCAAGAGCATCATATCGACTCAATGTAACGACTCAATAAAAATTAAAAGACACGACGGACTCGACACGACTGAAAATTACAAAAATTAAAAATTAGGGAAAAATGGCAAAATTGGGTCCCTCGCATGTCGCGAGGAGCTGAGAGAGAACCTTCGCGTAACGCGAAGGACTGAAACACATCCGGCCCTTATTTTTGGTTTTCGCGTGTCGCGAAGATCTGGCCCTGGGTGTTCGCGTACCGTGAAGAGGGGTCTTTAACAGAAAGTTAAGACGAATTTTGGATTTTTTGCCTTAGAAAAAATTTCACTTCCCAAAACTCAATTTTTTCAAATTCGTCAAAAACTCATTCCAACACTTAGATTATATGCACACATATCTAGAATGTCATTCCTGATGATTTTTCTCTCCCGAATAGCCACGAATCCTTGAAAAAAAACTTAGAAAAACACAAAACTATACCGAAAACACATAAAAACACTGAAAAACTTAAAATTTCTACAAACTCTACAACGGCATCATATCCCTAGAGAATGATACATGGCCTCCATTGCATTAGTACAAGCCTCAACGTTCCCAGAACGTCCCCACAATTGGGCTCTTCCCAGATAACAACACAAAAACAAAATAAAAACCTAACTCACTTTCGTAGGAATTACGAATGCATTTAGCGTATGCATCAAGCCTTTTAAACCCCTCGGTAGCCCGAGTGGACGAGTTTAGTCTCGTGAGGGTTTTTAGAGAACACACCCACAACATTCATTTAAGACAAGACATTAAAGCTAACTAACCTTAGGTTACCTCCCAAGAGCGCTAAGTTTAACATATTTAGCGAGATGCAGTGCACCTTACTTTGGTTATTCATATGCAGTTTCGCTCATTACAAAGCTTACAGACTCCTCCCTGGTGTCATTGATTTCATCTGCCTGTAAGTAGGGCTTCAGTCTATGCCCATTCACAACCTGCCTGAGGTGATTACCGAAATCCTCAATATCTACCTCACCAAACTGTCCAACTCGAATGACCGAGTATAGACCCATCCATTTACTCTTCAACTTTCCAGGGAATAGCTTCAGTCTCCAGTTGTATAGCCACACCTTCTGGCCTAATTCAAATACCTTCTTCTCCAGCTTTGAGTCATGCACTTCCTTCATTTTTGCTTTGTATGCAGATGCACATTCGTATGCTTCATCCCTTAGCTCTTCTAGCTCACACAACTGCAGTTTCCGCTCTTTACCTGCATTATCATACTCTAAGTTAACAGATTTTACTGCCCATAATGCACGATGAGCTATCTCAACCGGTAGATGACATCCCTTCCCATATACTTGCTGGTAGGGAGTGGTACCAATCGAAGTTTTGTAAGTGGTTCGGTAGGCCCATAAAGCATTGTTAAGTTTTGTAGAGCAATCCGTCTAATCGGGTCGTACCGTCGTTTGTAAAATCTCCTTGATTTGTTTGTTCGACACCTCCACTTGCCCACTTGTCTGTGGGTGATATGGAGTGGCAATCCTATGGTTGACACCGTACTGTTTTAGCAGTTTACCGAATTTAAAGTTCTTAAAATGTGAACCCCCATCAATGATGATCACACGGGGGACACCAAACCTGGAAACGATGTTCTTCTACACAAACTTACACACCACCGTATGGTCATTCAACTTGGTGGCGATTGCTTCAACCTGTTTAGAAACATAATCAACCGCCACCAAGATGTACAAGTGCCCCAACGAATTAGGGAAGGGGCCCATGAAGTCTATGCCCCACACATCAAATATGTTAACGACCATGATTGGTTGCATTTGCATCTCATTATGCTTGGTGATGCTTCCCAATTGTTGACACCGTACATAGTTCTTCATGAACTCTGCTGCATCTTTGAAGATCGTGGGCCAAAAGAACCCACAAGTTAAAACCCTGTTTCCTATTTTCTGTCCACTAAAGTGCCCTCCACATGCATAGGAATGGGCATGTTCTAACAAGTACTAGACCTCACTCTGGGCACACAACGTCGGATCATCTGATCTGCCCCATCTTTGAACAAATCTGGTTCATCCCAGATATACTGTTTCACTTGAGACCTGAAGTTCTGCCTCTTTGTCTTTGTCCAATGCTCTGGAATTTTACAAACAGCAAAAAAAGTTAACAATGTTAGCATACCATGGGTCAGTGGAAACACTTAATAACTGCTCATCCGGGAAAGTCTCCCAAATTCTTTCACTAGAATCACTTTCATCATTCACAACGAGTGACAGGTGATCTGCCACCACATTTTCTGTGCCTTTCTTGTTCCGAATCTCTAGATTGAATTCGTGCATCAGTAGTACCCATCTGATCAACCTAGTCTTGGCATCCTTCTTCTCCATTAGATACTTCACTGCACTGTGATCCGAGTACACGATCACTTTACTTCCCTAGATGTAGGACCTGAACTTATCAAGAGCATAAACCACAACAAGTAACTCTTTTTCAGTGGTAGTATAATTCAATTGTGCCCCATCTAGGGTCTTACTGGCATAGTAAATTGCCACCGGTTTCTTATCCACCCTTTGCCCCAAGACTGCCCCGATTGCAAAGTCACTTGCATCACACATGATTTCAAAGGTAGTGACCAATTAGGAGCTTGCAAGATCAGGGTGTCTACCAATTTCTCTTTTAAAATATTAAATTCTTTTAAACATTCTTCATCAAAAACAAATGGGACATCTTTTAAGAGTAAATTGCATAGTGCTTTCATGATTGTGCTAAAACCCTTAATAAACCGGCTGTAAAATTCCGCGTGCCCCAAAAATGATCTTACCCCTTTGACATTGATAGGGGGAGGTAGTGTTGAAATTACTTTTATTTTTGAATGATCTACCTCCATCCCCCGACTTGACATAATGTGCCCCAAAAAAATTCCTTCCTGCACCATGAAGTGACTCTTTTCCCAACTTAAAAACCAGGTTTGTTCCGACACATCCTTTCAATACTTTGGTTAATTGATCTAAGCATGTTTCAAATGACTGACCAAAGATTGAAAAGTCATCCATGAAGATTTCCAGAGAGTCCCCAACATATCTGAAAAGATACTCATCATGCACATTTGGAAGGTGGCCGGAGCTTTACACAACCCAAATGGCATTCGCCTGAATGCAAAAGGTACCATATGGGCAGGTAAAAGTAGTCTTCTGTTGATCATCAGGACGAATGGCAATTTGATTATAACCTGAGTAACAATATATAAAGCAATAAAACTTTTGACCTGACAATTTTTCGATGATTTGGTCAATGAATGTAGGATCGTGAAATTACAAGATGGTTCTGTTCTTAGTTGAGATTGGCGGAAACAATAACAACTACACAATTACAATCGAGTAAACAGAAAGAATACCGATAAGAACACTGTTGTATTAAGCTTTGTGAATAAACGATTACAAATGAAAACTCAGTCAAGAAGCACAAAAAGCACTATGAAGGCACACTTTGTTTGAAGTGTTTACAAGATATATATAGTAAATTAGAATCAAGACAGACCCTTGATTCTAAGGATCAGATCTAACACAAGCCGTTGATCTTGTTTATTAATCTAAATTACACGTAAAGGCTAATCTAGTTAACTTTACTGAAACGTCTTCTTAGGCATCATTGTTTGCATGCTTGGAGAAGAGCGTCATTCTCCTTTATTGGTTGCACCAGTGAGGTTCCTTCTGCTTGGAGTGTGGCAGTTGCTTTTGCAGAAAGGTGTCAGAGGCGCTTCGCATGGATAGTCAGCTGTAACGTTTGGTCTTCAGAGAATAATGCTATCAGCAGCAGAGATGAGGACCAGCAGCAAGATTGATCTATCCGCAGCTGCTGAGGATATTCCTATCAGCAGCTACATGTGTTGAATGCTGCTGATAAGCCTATCCGCAACTACTTTGGTCTTCAGCAGCAGACAAAGTATCAGCAGCTGTTTTGGTCAGCAGCAATCTTGTGTTGTCCGCAGCAGTTGTACTTAGAACAATTTTGTAGCAATCAGTCTTTGGTTCTGCAAACTCCCCCTAGACTGATGCTACCAAAATTCTTCTAGTCCCTCTGTTGCTGAAGCTTTTTCATGTGGTCGACTATCCTTGCTACTTCATACCCTCGAGGATCCTTGCTGGGGTTGTCAAGAGGAAGTTCAGACAGAGTCTTGATGTCCTTACTTGGCATTTTGAAGATTGCCTTGCTTGAACATCTCATCTGGTGACCCTTGACAATTGTGATGGTGAACTCATTCTTCTCAGCATTGTAGGACCATCGTGCAAATGGATAGTGGGATTGTAGAGGTCTAACATCTAAGACTGCATCTTTGCTGGGGTTGAAGTGATGTTTGATCACCAGCACAAGATGTTTCCCGCCATCATTTTCAGGTATGATTTCTTCACCCAGCTCCATGATTCTCTTGAGATCTGAATCTGAAAGTTGTAGAACCTCATCAACAGACTTGTAAATCGACCTTCTTCGTTCAGTTCTCCCCCTGAATACTTCAAACCACTGATCTTGGGTACTGTAAAACCATTGGACTATTTCTCTGGAGTCTTCAGGTTTGGATATGGGTTTGGATTTCTTCAGGAGTGGCTGTTGATGAGAAGGAGCTGGGTGGGATGTTTTGAACTTTTTGGGTTGAGGAGAGGAAGGCTTGGGTATGTTTGTGGATGGTGTTTGGAAAGTGGAAGTAGTTTCTGGTGTAGAGGTTCTTTGTTTCTTGACTGGTCTCTTTCCCAGTCTTTCTTCCTCTTCCTTTTTCACTTTTGTATACAGGGCTTGTAGGTTCATGAAGGACATGGGACCTAACCTTTTTCCACTTTCTCCCCTTACCTTAAGGAAGTCAATCATCACCTTCCTTTATTCATGGGTCCTTTGATTAAGGGCAATGGCTTTCTTTGACTTTTGTCGAGCTTTCTCTTTCTCTTCATCTTTCTTCTTCTTTGCCAATTCCCCCTGCTGACCCATGAAGGCTCTGTAGATCTCTTTGTTTGAAAGTTTTTCAAGGTAGTCTGCATCCTCACCTTGAGAGATCAGAGCTTCAGTCCACTCCTCCCTTAATTATTTTGCTAATTTAGAATCAGTGATTCTAAACTTAGCATCTTCCTTCTTCTTCTTTTCATTCTCCTCTTCTACTTCCTTTGCAAACTGTTCCTGCAGCTATCTGGCAAGTTGTTCATCTTCCTCAACTTGAGACCCTGCATGGATTTTAACTTTCATCTCATCCAGCTGTTTGGCATACAGCTGGATTGTCTGTTGTCTTAGGAGTATGGCTGCCTTTCTTTCTTGATGCCTTTGTTTATGAGCCATCTCTTCAGCCATCTCTTCAGCCATCTCTTCTTCTTCTTCTATTTTCCTTCTTCTTTCTTCTTTCTCCTTCTTTTCTTTTCGAAACCTTTCTTCATCCTCTTCTGTCATGATGCCCTTCCCTTTATTAACATTGGATGCGTCTGCTCTGGCTTCACTGATCACAGAAACAGCTGATTGTTGTGCTGTTGGGATCTCTGCCTCGGCTTCATTGGCAAGTTGAGAAATTGACAAGGGACGGTCACTGTTTTCATCAAGTTGGTACTTAGGACCTTCTATTTCTCTCAGTTTATCCCTAAGTGAAGACCTTGTGCCAAATGCTACAGATGTGGATTCAACTTGTGGAGTATCTGAGTTGGAGTCAGTATCAGAAGTTGACACAGACTCTTCCTGAGGAATCAGTCCTTCCTCTTCAAGATGGGCTTTGATGGTGACCATCATTGCCTGGCTCTCTAATGAGTTAATATTGCAGATGTTGGCTCTGAGCTGAAAGATCTTGAATAGGAAGTCTGAGGGCAGCTGGAGGATGTTCTTGGTGTTGATGGTGAGAGAGGTGCCGTTGCTTAGAAGGAAGGTATGGTCAAGGCACTTATTGCTTATCCATCCTAGCACATCTAAGTCCTTGACCATTAGTTTGTACAGGAGTCTTTTCAGGCTCAGAAATTCTTCTTCATTGAGAAGACTGCTCCTTGTGATTTGGAGATTGTTGGGAGACAGTCTTCTTTCTGCAGCCTGAGATGACTCAGGAGACTCTACCCATTTTAGTTCCTTGATTAGTCTTATGAAGTTGGGTAGGTTTTCCTCCATCAAAGCATAGAACATGTCAATGGAAAGGTCTGCTGAGAGGTCTGATGAGTTGTTGATGCAGATAAGATCATATAGGTCAAGGATTTCAAATGGATGAATTAAATCCCAGTCTAGCTCTTCTACTCCGCTAAACTCCCGACCTATCCAAAACCTCTCAGTTTTCCCATCGTACCCCCAAGCTAGTATAATGTCAAACTCTAGCTGTGTTGATGTCAGTGGGAAGTGGGGGGTAGCTGCATGACTTATGATGGCTGCAACTTCTGGGATGATGCTGAAGGATGTAGATGTTTCGTCTTGGTTGTTTTCATCCATCAGCACCTCATCTATAGCTCTGACAACTAGCTTCCAGTCTTCAGTATATTCTTCTTCATTGTCATCTGAGACTGGCAAGTTATGAACTTGGACAAAAGCTGGTCTGAATAGAGTACTTTGGAAAGCAGCCTGCTCTTGAATCCAGTTGTCGAGACTTTCAGTGTCTTCTTCCATAGGGACTTTCTCCCCCATTTTGGTTGCATCAGTGAACAAATAGGCATCTGTTTGAGTGCCCACTGAGACAAGAGAGGGAGAAGCCATGGAGGGCAATTGATGGGCTTCATGCATCAAGGCTTGGTGTCGTAGTTTGGACACTTCAGCCTCAAGCATAGCCACCCTGGCCGTCAATTCCAAATTGTTTAGTTTCAGACTGTCCTCATCCATAGTTGTGGAATCCTTGGACCCAGATGGGGCCGTAGGCCGAGCCTCAGCATCCCCATCACCCGTGGTTTCTTGGCGCCTGGGATTCCTCTCAGTAAGGGGAGTTTCCAAGGAAACACCCTCACCATGAGTTACCGTGGTTGAGGTCTTAAAGATGTTATCACTGTCCTCCTGGTCATTTGATGGACCAGCAGTAGTGACAGCCTCTTCCACATCCACTCTTTCATTACTCCTAGAGTGGACCTTTAAGGGTGAAGAACTTGGGTTGGGTGTTTTGGAAGCAAGACCAATCAGTACCTCCTTGATAGTGGTAATTGGAGAAGGTACATCACTTTGGTCAGGTTCCTCAACACTTAAGTCCATAGAAGATAGGAATGGCTCAAAGGGCTGTTCTATGGATCCGGGAAGTGATCCTAATCCTAATAGAGAGACTTCCGAAGGAGTCTCCCTAACAGTGTGGCTTTCCCTTTTGATATTCTCACTAGAATGTTGTGATTCTGAGTGAGGGATGTTGGCTTGGGTTTGGGCCTTGGAGGCAAGAGAAGAAGGAGTTCTCTTGCCCCTCTTCCTTATATATTTGGCTGCAACCGGGGCCCTGTGTTCCGGTTGAGCAATCAAACTGTGGGTGAGTAAAGTATGTGCCTGTACATCCTCAGTAGAATGCACAGGGGTTCGATCAAGGGAAGCAGCAGTTTGAGTTTGTGGCAGTGAGGTGGAGGGTGTGGGATCAGTATCAGCTGGGTTTGCTGAACTGTCACCCTGGGCACTTTGCGTGTTCAACATTGTAGACAACAATGGAACATCGGCCGTTGAGAACTTTGATGAAACTGTTCTCATGCTTTGAAAAATGTTGTTCTTATGTCCCAGCATTATGTAGATTCTTGCAGTTTTTGAAAGATCGTGGTGCTCGATGTTGAACACTTCCTGCAAGAATCTTGGGTACATGAAGAACTATGATTTCACCCCTTCTTGAAGGTTGTATCTCAAACCTTCAAGAATGAGGTGGGAAAAATTGAAACCCGCCCCATTTATCATACCGTGAATTTCTGACGCAAGTCCGGAGCTAAGTTGGTTCCAGCCACTCCTCTTCTGGGATATGCATTGAAGAAGAGTGTGGCAGAGATACTTCCATCTGTTGATCATCAGGATGAATGGAAATTTGATTATAACCTGAGTAACAATATATAAAGCAATAAAACTTTTGACCTGACAATTTTTCGATGATTTGGTCAATGAAAGGTAAAGGAAAGTGATCCTTGGAAGTAGCTGTGTTTAGCTTCCTGTAATCAATACATACTCTCCACACCGTTACGGGTCGGGTGGCTACCTACTCTCCCTTCTTATCCTTTATGATCTGGATGTCTGCTTTCTTTGGTACGGTTTATGTTGTGCTTACCCAAGTGCTATCGGATATGGGATAGATGATCCCGACATCCAACTATTTTAGGACCTCTTTCTTTACAACTTCCCTCATATTCAGGTTTAGCCTTCTTTGTGCATCTCTGGCTGGTTTAGCATCCGGTTCGGTGATGATCTTGTGCATCACAATTAAAGGACTAATCCCCTTCAAATTTGCTATCGTCCACCCAATTGCTGCTTTATGAGCAACTAAAACCTCCATCAATGCCTTTTCTTATGCCTCGGTCAAGTTTGATGCGATTATGACCGGAATAGTTTCATTTTCCCCAACAAAGGCATATTTCAGATTCTCTGGTAGTTCTTTCAATTCCACTTGAGGTGGTGATTCCAATGACGGTTTCAGATGTGTGTCAATGGTATCCGACAGACTCTCTACTTGAAGTGACCATGTGGGTATTCCATCTTTGATGGCACACACGTCCAATTGCTTCTCTTCAGCTCTTAGCTCACTCTCATGCTCTGCTTCCTCCCTGTTACACAAAACACACGGCTCCTTGGGCTCATTGTCATTTTCATGTAGAATACACCCATCAATGATATCTTCCCTAAAGCATTCATCATTGATCGAAGCATTAAATGTACGGGAAAAAACACTTAACCGCGTTTTTCTATTACCAAAAGCCATGTCGACTGTGCCTGTCATGCAGTTTATAACACATTGAGCGGTTTTCAAAAATGGCCTTCCCAAGATAACATTGGGTTGGCTCCCTTTAGTAGGGGTTGCATAGTCAAGCACTAAGAAGTCGACCAGGTAATAGAAGTCTTCCACCTTAACTATCACATCTGTCAATATCCCACGGGGAAGCTTAAGAGTCAAATCGGCTAACACCACAGTGGTATTAGCTTTCTGTAGAGGACCAAAATCATATTGGTCATACAAGCTTCCCGGCAGAATACTAACACCAGCTCCCAAATCCAGAAGTGCCTTATCAGTTCTGAAATCTCCTATTTAAATTTGAATTAAAGGCGCCCCTGGATCTTGGAGCTTAGGTGGAAGAATACCAGACAAAACCACACTCACATTATCAGTTAGATCAAGCTTCTTGGGCATCTTATGATTCCTTTTTTGAGTACACAGATATTTTAAATACTTGGCATAAGCCGGTACTTGTTTGATGGCATCTATTAAGGGGAGACTGTAGGTCCCGGGAGCCTCGTCGCGCAGCGGAAATAACACGATCTGTTCTGCGATTTGTGTGGGAACAAAGAAACGAAGCAGATAAACACGAACAAAGATAAAAGATAATGAAACGAAACGTAATCCATAACAAAGAAGTCATCCCGTATTACAGACTACATACCAAAGGAACACACATCTCTCATCTAAGCTCACGGTCCAGGGGTCGGGAGAGCTCTTCCTGACCCGGACATCTCTCAACTTGTTCCAGAGTTCCACCTACAAATGAAGACAAGTCTTCTATTTATAGGGGCAGGAACACTTCCTGCGTACTTGACAAGTACGCAAGGCAAAAGCCTTGCGTACTTACTAAGTACGCATGGTTTGGTCATGCGTACTTGACAAGTACGCAAGGCAAAAACCTTGCGTACTTACTAAGTATGCAGGACCAAACTGGTGTGCGTGCTAAGTACTCAGGAACACCCTCCTGCGTACTAGCCACGTACACCGATACATAGAATTTAATCTATAGTTACAAAACATGCTTCTACAGAGACTGATTTTAACCGGTTTAGATGGATCAACCAACGCTCTAGAGAACGGGATGGTATTATTCTGCACACCCGTCACTTGAACACTAGTGGATTCTTTATAAATATTTGGTTTTTCAAAAGTTACCTTTTTATTTGGTTTAGATGCCATAATTACCGGCTTATCATCACTTTCATCATCCACATCCTCCACCAACCCTTCAACTAGCGGTTATGGAGGGACAAATTTGTTGTCATAAGTCTTACCACTTCTTAGAACACTTACATCTCTTCTGCTAGCTGCCCCACTGGCTTACATAAGCATTCCTTGATCATGACCCATGGTGTTGTGGGTTGGCCTGCGTGTTGCTTGGTAGTTTGCCTAAGTCACGCCTAGACATCTCTTCTGCTAGCTGCTCCACTTGCTTAGATAATGCATTCACCGTCTTATCCCGGACCTCGTTATCCTTCCTAAACTCCTTGAATTCATCTTCATTTTCCTTCCTCAAACCCTTTATCACATCCATCAGGGCAGTGAACTAACTCATCACCACCTGCAGCTCCACTCTGCTGAATTTGTTGTTGATAGTTCCACTGATATCCTTATTGATTACCTTGGTTCCTTTGATATCCGCCTTCATTTTAACCTTATTGGCGGTTCTGGTACTGCTGCTGTTGTGGTTGTCCTCCACCATGCACATTAGAACCCTGAAAGTTAGAATTCATATGATTAGAAGCATTGCCATACCAGAGATTTGGGTGGTTTCTGAGTCCAGGATGGTAATGGGTTGCATTCATATCTTGTCTTCTCTCGCCTCCAAGCTGGTTCACTTCTTCAGATTTCCTTTGCTCCCATGGGCAATTTGCCAGAACATGGCCCAACTCCTCACATCCGTCACACACCGGATATGGTTGTGATAGGTGATCTGCCACCACATTTTCTGTGCCTTTCTTATTCCGAATCTCTATATTGAATTCGTACAACAGTAGTACCCATCTGATCAACCTACGCTTGGCATCCTTCTTCTCCATTAGATACTTCACTGCACTGTGATCCGAGTACACGATCACTTTACTTCCCCAGATGTAGGACCTGAACTTATCAAGAGCATAAACCACAACAAGTAACTCTTTTTCAGTGGTAGTATAATTCAATTGTGCTCCATCTAGGGTCTTACTGGCATAGTACATTGCCACCGGTTTCTTATCCACCCTTTGCCCCAAGACTGCCCCGATTGCAATGTCACTTGCGTCACACATGATTTCAAAGGTGGTGACCACTTAGGAGCTTGCAAGATCAGGGTGTCTACCAATTTCTCTTTTAAAATATTAAATTCTTTTAAACATTCTTCATTAAAAACAAACGGGACATCTTTTAAGAGTAAATTGCATAGTGGTTTCATGATTGTGCTAAAACCCTTAATAAACCGGCTGTAAAATTCAGCGTGCCCCAAAAATGATCTTATACCTTTGACATTGATAGGGGGAGGTAGTGTTGAAATTACTTTTGTTTTTGAATGATCTACCTCCATCCCCCGACTTGACACAATGTGCCCCAAAAAAATTCCTTCCTGTACCATGAAGTGACTCTTTTCCCAACATAAAACCAGGTTTGTTTTGACACATCCTTTCAATACTTTGGTTAATTGATCTAAGCATGTTTCAAATGACTGACCAAAGACTGAAAAGTCATCCATGAATATTTCCAGAGAGTCCCCAACATATCTGAAAAGATACTCATCATGCACATTTGGAAGGTGGCTGGGGCATTACACAACCCAAATGGCATTCGCCTGAATGCAAAAGTACCATATGGGCAGGTAAAACTAGTCTTCTGTTGATCATCCGGATGAATGGCAATTTGATTATAACCTGAGTAACAATATATAAAGCAATAAAACTTCTGACCTGACAAATTTTTGATGATTTGATCAATAAAAGGTAAAGGAAAGTAATCCTTGGAAGTAGCTGTGTTTAGCTTCCTGTAATCAATACGTACCCTCCACCCCGTTACGGGTCGGGTGGCTACATACTCTCCCTGCTCATCCTTTATGATGTGGATGTCTGCTTTCTTTGGTACGGTTTATGTTGTGTTACCCAAGTGCTGTCAGATATGGGATAGATGATCCCGACATCCAACTATTTTAGTACCTCTTTCTTTACAACTACCCTCATATTCAGGTTTAGCCTTCTTTGTGCATCTCTAGCCGGTTTAGCATCCGGTTCGGTGATGATCTTATGCATCACAATTAAAGGACTAATCCCCTTCAAATCTGCTATCGTCCACCCAATTGCTGCTTTATGAGCAACTAAAACCTCCATCAACGCCTTTTCTTGTGCTTCGGTCAAGTTTGATGCGATTATGACCGGGATAGTTTCATTTTCCCCAACAAAGGCATATTTCAGATTCTTTGGTAGTTCTTTCAATTCCACTTGAGGTGGTGATTCCAATGATGGTTTCAGATGTGTGTCAATGGTATCCGAAATACTCTCTACCTGAAGTGACCATGTGGGTCTTCCTTCTTTGATGGCACACACGTCCAATTGCTCCTCTTAAGCTCCTCCCTGTTACACAAAACACATGGCTCCTTGGGCTCATTGTCATTTTCATGTAGACTACACCCATCAATGATATCTACACTAAAGCATTCATTAATGATCGGAGCATTAAATGTACGGGAAAGAACACTTAACCGCATTTTTCTATTAACAAAAGCCATGTCGACTGTGCCTGTCATGCAGTTTATAACAAATTGAGCGGTTTTCAAAAATGGCCTTCCCAAGATAAAATTGGGTTGGCTCCCTTTAGTAGGGGTTGCATAGTCAAGCACTAAGAAGTCGACCAGGTAATAGAAGTCTTCCACCTTAACTATCACATCAATCAATATCCCACGGGGAAGCTTAAGAGTCAAATCGGCTAACACCAAAGTGGTATTAGCTTTCTGTAGAGTACCAAAATCATATTGGTCACACAAGTTTCCCGGCAGAATACTAACACCAGCTCCCAAATCCAAAAGTGCCTTATCAGTTCTGAAATCTCCTATTTAAATTTGAATTAAAGCCGCCCCTAGATCTTGGAGCTTAGGTGGAAGAATACCAGGCAAAACCACACTCACATTATCAGTTAGATTAAGCTTCTTGGGCATCTTATTATTCCTCTTTTGAGTACACAGATATTTCAAATACTTGGCATAAGCCGGTACTTGTTTGATGGCATCAATTAAGGGGAGATTGATTTTAACCGGTTTAGATGGATCAACCAACGCTCTAGGGAACGGGATGGTATTGTTCTGCACACCCGTCACTTGAACACTAGTGTATTCTTTATAAATATTTGTTTTTCAAAAGTTACCTTTTTTTTTGGTTTAGATGCTACAATTACCGGCTTATCATCACTTTCATCATCCACATCCTCCAGCAACCCTTCAACTAGCGGTTGTGGAGAGACAACTTTGTTTTCATAAGTCTTACCACTTCTTAGAACACTTACATCTCTTCTGCTAGCTGCCCCACTGGCTTACATGAGCATTCCTTGATCCTGACCCTTGGTGTTGTGGGTTGGCCTGCGTGTTGCTTTGTAGTTTGCCTAAGTCACGCCTAGACATCACTTCTGCTAGCTGCCCCATTTGCTTAGTTAATGCATTCACCGTCTTATCCCGGACCTCGTTATCCTTCCTAAACTCCTTGAATTCATCTTCATTTTCCTTCTTCAAACCCTTTATCACATCCATCAGGGCAGTGAACTAACTCATCACCACCTGTAGCTCCACTCTGCTGAATTTGCTGTTGATAGTTCCGCTGATATCCTTATTGATTACCTTGGTTCCTTTGATATCCGCCTTCATTTTAACCTTATTGGCGGTTCTGGTACTACTGTTGTTGTGGTTTTCCTCCACTATGCACATTAGAACCCTGAAATTTAGAATTCAATTGATTAGAAGCATTGCCATACCAGAGATTTGGGTGGTTTCTATGTCCAGGATGGTAATGGGTAGCATTCATATCTTATCTTCTCTCACCTCCAAGCTCGTTCACTTCTTCAGATTTCCCTTGCTCCCTTGGGCAATTTCCCAGAACATGGCCCAACTCCTCACATCCGTCACACACCGGATATGGTTGTGACAGGTGATCTCCCACCACATTTTCTGTGCCTTTCTTGTTTCGAATCTCTAGATTGAATTCGTGCAACAGTAGTACCCATCTGATCAACCTAGGCTTGACATCCTTCTTCTCCATTAGATACTTCACTGCATTGTGAACCGAGTACACGATCACTTTACTTCCCCATATGTAGGACCTAAACTTATTAAGAGCATAAACCACAACAAGTAACTCTTTTTCAGTGGTAGTATAATTCAATTGTGCCCATCTAGGGTCTTACTGGCATAGTACATTGCCACCGGTTTCTTATCCACCCTTTGCCCCAAGACTGCCCCGATTGCATTGTCACTTGCATCACACATGATTTCAAAGGTAGTGACCAATTAGGAGCTTGCAAGATCAGGGTGTCTACCAATTTCTCTTTTAAAATATTAAATTCTTTTAAACATTTTTCATCAAAAACAAACGGGACATCTTTTAAGAGTAAATTGCATAGTGGTTTCATGGTTGTGCTAAAACCCTTAATAAACCGGCAGTAAAATTCCGCGTGCAAAAATGATCTTACCCCTTTGACATTGATAGGGGGAGGTAGTGTTGAAATTACTTTATTTTTGAATGATCTACCTCCATCCCCCGACTTGACACAATGTGCAACAAAAAAATTCCTTCCTGCACCATGAAGTGACTCTTTTCCCAACTTAAAACCAGGTTTGTTTCGACACATCATTACAATACCTTGGTTAATTGATCTAAGCATGTTTCAAATGACTGACCAAAGATTGAAAAGTCATCAATGAAGATTTCCAGAGAGTCCCCAACATATCTGAAAAGATACTCATCATGCATATTTGGAAGGTGGCTGGGGCATTACACAACCCAAATGGCATTCGCCTGAATGCAAAAGTACCATATGGGCAGGTAAAAGTAGTCTTCTGTTGATCATCAAGATGAATGGCAATTTGATTATAACCTGAGTAACAATATATAAAGCAATAAAACTTCTGACCTGGCAATTTTTAGATGATTTGGTCAATGAAAGGTAAAGGAAAGTGATCCTTGGAAGTAGCTGTGTTTAGCTTCCTATAATCAAAACATACCCTCCACCGCATTACGGGTCGGGTGGCTACCTACTCTCCCTGCTCATCCTTTATGATCTGGATGTCTGCTTTCTTTGGTACGGTTTATGTTGTGCTTACCCAAGTGTTGTCAGATATGGGATAGATGATCCCGGTATCCAACTATTTTAGGACCTCTTTCTTTACAACTTCCCTCATATTCAGGTTTAGCCTTCTTTGTGCATCTCTGGCCGGTTTAGCATCCGGTTCGGTGATAATCTTGTGCATCACAATTAAAGGACTAATCCCCTTCAAATTTGCTATCGTCCACCCAATTGCTGCTTTATGAGCAACTAAAACCTCCATCAACGCCTATTCTTGTACCTCAGTCAAGTTTGATGTGATTATGACCGGGATAGTTTCATTTTCCCCAACAAAGGCATATTTCAGATTCTTTGGTAGTTCTTTCAATTCCATTTGAGGTGGTGATTCCAATGATGGTTTTAGATGTGTGTAAATGGTATCCGAAAGACTCTCTACCTGAAGTGACCATGTGGGTCTTCCTTCTTTGACGGCACACACGTCCAATTGCTCCACTTCAGCTCTTAGCTCACTCTCATGCTCTGCTTCCTCCCTGTTGCCCAAAACACACGGCTCATTGGGCTCATTGTCTTTTTCATGTAGACTACACCCATCAATGATATCTGCACTAAAGCATTCATCAATGATCGGAGCATTAAATGTACAGGAAAAAACACTTAACCGCATTTTTCTATTTCCAAAATCCATGTCGACTGTACCTGTCATGCAATTGATAACACGTTGAGCGGTTTTCAAAAATGGCCTTCCCAAGATAACATTGGGTTGGCTCCTTTTAGTTGGGGTTGCATAGTCAAGCACAAAGAAGTCGACCAGGTAATAGAAGTCTTCCACCTTAACTATCACATCTGTCAATATCCCACGAGGAAGTTTAAAAGTCAAATCGGCTAACACCACAGTGGTATTAGCTTTCTGTAGAGTACCAAAATCATATTGGTCATACAAGCTTCCCGGCAGAATACTAACACCAGCTCCCAAATCCAGAAGTGCCTTATCAGTTCTGAAATCTCCTATTTAAATTTGAATTAAAGGCGCCCCTGGATCTTGGAGCTTAGGTGGAAGAATACCAGACAAAACCACACTCACATTATCAGTTAGATCAAGCTTCTTGGGCATCTTATGATTCCTCTTTTGAGTACACAGATATTTCAAATACTTGGCATAAGCCGGTACTTGTTTGATGGCATCTATTACGGGGAGATTGATTTTAACCGGTTTAGATGGATCAACCAACACTCTAGGGAACGGGATGGTATTATTCTGCACACCCGTCACTTGAACACTATTGGATTCTTTATAAATATTTGGTTTTTCAAAAGTTACCTTTTTCTTTAGTTTAGATGCCACAATTACCGGCTTATCATCACTTTCATCATCCACATCCTCCACCAACCCTTCAACTAGCGGTTGTGGAGGGACAAATTTGTTGTCATAAGTCTTACCACTTCTTAGAACACTTACATCTCTTCTGCTAGCTGCCCCACTGGCTTACATGAGCATTCCTTGATCCTGACCCTTGGTGTTGTGGGTTGGCCTGCGTGTTGCTTGGTAGTTTGCCTAAGTCACGCCTAGACATCTCTTCTGCTAGCTGCCCCACTTGCTTAGATAATGCATTCACCGTCTTATCCCGGACCTCGTTATCCCACCTTGATTAGGATCTGGATTGGCTGGATGAGTTTGTGATATCCTCGGGCTGTCAAATTTTTCAAGGATTGTTTGGACTGTAGTCTGCAGCTTCCTGTTGGCTCTAGTAGCCTTTTCTATTTCCGGATCGATTAAAATTGGTGATTTTCTTCCTGAGTTGTGAGTATGCATAAACCTATGGACTGCACAAGTAAACACACGATTAGTAGCTCCGAACAAAACAAATTAAACTAAAAACACTAAACACACGTATTCCCCGGCAACGGCGCCATTTTGATCGCGTTGTCAAGGTCAATCAAAAACAATATTAAATCTAATCTCTAGCTACCTTAAACTATAGTATAGTGAAGTAGGGTGTCATGTCCCTAGGGAATTGGTGGAAAGTGTTAATTAAGAAAACTGTTTAAATCCAGATTCAAAAGCAACAAACTTTAAAAACTTTGAAAACAATTATGAGAAAACTGATTGCTTCCGGGTTCAGATTGCAAGTTCGACGATTACTGATTTTTACTAATTGAAAATCACATAGACATGACTCGTTTATTCAGTTTGATAAATAATCAACAATCAAGTTAGTGGCTGTGCTAAGCAACGATTGTAAAACTGAATGCTTGACACAAGTTAATTACCCAATAGCTAATTACCAATTCAGAATACTAAACATAAGCAAACAATGGTTCACGATTTAAAACCGAAAAACTTATGCATGCGATAATTCAATAAACCAAAACTGTTTTAATCAAACAAAACAACTATAGAATTCAAACAACCGAATGATTACAAGAAGACTATACCAAACCAAGTATGAATCATATAATATCACTTACAAGCAGATCCTACACCCGGAAACAACCACGAAATCATTATCCGATCATCGACATCATCATCAATTCTTTAACAGTTGGTGTAACATGATCTAGCGTCAAAAACTTGGAAAGACTTGAACTTTTACTCTGGAAATCGCCTTAGGGAAGCTCTGGGACGACTGGATGCAAGTTAATTTGACAATAGACTCCTCAATGGCTTATAATTAAAATTAAGTTTAATTTGCCGAAATTAGAATTCTTTGCTTGTTGCGAACCAAACCCATCACATCTTCACGTGGCGCGAAGGACAAATTAGTCGCGGCCTTTTTTCTATTTCCTCGCGTACCGCGAACTTCTCCACCTCAGTCTTCGCATGGCGCGAAGAACCTAAATTCCAAGAAATTGACTTTTGTTGACTTTGACTTCTCTGGGCCCGTGTATGCTGCTATCCTCTTGATTTAAACTTCATATTTCCCGCTCAAGTAGCATGCTTAAGCTGTACGACTCACAAACACCAAATGCACATGAAACAGACTCGATATACAAAACTAAACGCTTAAAACTATACGAATTACACTCTAATACATGGGATATTTAACAACACATCACTTTCCAAGGTGAGACCTTAAGTAACACCTTATTTTCTACATTGAATTCTAGCGGTCTACACCTTTTATCGGTGTAACTTTTCTATCAATCACGAGCCATCTACAACCTTTCTCTTATTTGTAGGATTTTATCGGTGGTTTCTTGGACTATCTCGGGTCCTGATAACTGGTTTTCTCCTATTTCTGACCAACACACACACGTCCTGCACTTTCTGCCATACAAGGTTTCGAACGGTGCGGCACGAATGCTTGTATGACGGCTATCATTGTAGGAGAATTTCATTAAAGGTAAGTGGTCGTCCCAACTTTCTTCGAGATCTATGACGCATGCTCGAAGCATGTCTTCCAGAGTTTGGATTGTCCTCTCGCTCTGCCCATCCGTTTGAGGATGATACTCAGTGCCGAGGTTTAGTCGAGTTCCTAACGCTTTCTGGAAGCTTTGCTAGAATCGAGACGTGAAACAGCTATCTCTATCTTACACAGTGGATAACGGCACACCGTGTAATGAGACTATCTTGTTCACGTATAGATGTGCCAAGTTATCCATACTACTTGTTTCTTTCATAGGCAGGAAGTGGGCATATTTAGTTAGTCTATTTATGATAACCCATATGGTATCATTCCCTTGACTGGTTCAGGGAAGTTTGGTGATAAAGTCTATGGTTATCATCTTCCACTTCCATACCGGTAATTCTTGTTGTTGTAGTAGCCCAGATGGATTTTGGTGTTTGGCTTTAACCTTTGAACAAGTCAAGCACTTAGTAACATACACTACGATGTGCATTTTCATGCTGATCCGCTAGTAGTTGGGTCTCAGATTCTTGTACATCTTATCACCTCCTGGGTGCATTATGTACTTAGATTTGTGAGCCTCATCGAGAATCTTCTCTTGTAGGTTTCCATATATATTGGTATCTTGATTCTCTTATTTATTTTAAGGATGTCGTCATTTCCTTTGACGAGTTGCTCAATTATCCCCTTCATGCCTTGTTGGTCGAGGTTTGCTTCTTCCAAGGCGGATTTCTGTGCCTCCTTTGTTTGAGTCATAAGAGTAACTTGAAGATCAAGTCTTAAGCCACGAGCTCGTTTTGGTTTCTCCCTTTCCTTACGACTGAGAGCGTCGACTATGACATTAGCCTTGCCCTCATGGTAACAGATCTCACAATCGTAATCACTCAAGACTTCCATCCATCTTCTTTGCCTCATGTTTACTTCTTTTTGGCTAAAGATGTATTTCAGACTCTTATAGTCTGTGAATACCGTGAATCTGAATCCGTAGAGATATTGCCTCTATAATTCAACGCGAATATTATAGCACCTGACTCTAAGTCGTGAGTCGTGTAATTCTTCTCATGAGTTTTGAGTTGTCTCGACGCATAGGCGATGACTTTGTTCCCTTGCATCAGCACACACCTAAGTCCGGTATGTGATGCATCACAGTATACAACAAAGCCTTCATTGCCATCTGGTAAGGCCAATATTGGTTCTTGCATCAATTTCTGTTTAAGTGTCTCAAATGCTTTTTCCTGCTTCGGACCCCATTCGTACTTTAATGTTTTACGGGTCAACGAAGTTAAGGGAATAGCAATCATCGAAAACTCTGGGATTAATCTTCGATAGTATCCGGCCAAACCAAGGAATCTTCTTACTTTGGTTGACGTCTTTGGTATCTCCCACTTGGAAATAGCCTCAATCTTTGCTCGGTCTACTTGTATACCTTTAGCGTTAATGAAATGCCAGAGAAATTGCACCTCTGGCAGCCAAAGTTCACATTTCGAGAATTTGGTGTAGAGTTTCTCGTTCCGTAGATGTTCAAGTAGAGTCCTTAGATTATCGGTGTCTCCCTCCTTACTCTTGGATTAAATAAGTATAACGTCTATGAATACGATTACGAATTTATCCATGTAAGGTTTGCAGATCTGATTCATCATGTTCATGAATGCTGCGGGAGCATTCCTTAGTCCAAATGGCAAAACTGTGAACTCGAAGTGAACATATCTAGTTCTGAACGCAGTCTTGGATATGTCATCTTCTTGGACCTTTAACTGATGATAGCTTGATCGCAGGTCTATCTTGGATAAGCATCTTGCTCCTTGGAGTTGATCAAATAGATCGCCGATTTGAGGGAGTGGATACTTGTTCTTTATGGTAACTTTGTTCGGTTCCCCGTAATCTATGCACATCCTTATTGAACCGTCCTTATTCTTGATGAAAAGTACCGGAGCTCACCATGGCGAAAAACTCGGTCTTATAAATCCTTTCTCTAGCAACTCATCGAGTTGTTTCTTCAGCTCAGCCATCTCGGTTGGAGCTAATATGTACGGAGCTTGGGCTATCGGAACCATACCTGGTACACGATCGATTTGAAACTCCACTTCCTGATTAGGCGGTGTTCTAGGTAACTCTTCTGGAAACACATCAGGGTACTGGGCGACGATTGGTACTTTCTTGATCTCTTGTTCAACGTTACCTGTTGTAACAAATATTAGGTAAGCAAGACATCCCTAACGGAGATATCTCGTTGCCTTTATCATGGAAATCAAACTAACAGGGTTGGTTGATTCTTCTCCCTTTATTGTTATAATATCTCTTTAAGGCGCGCGTAGATGAATGACCTTCTTATCACAGAGGATATGGGCTTGGTTAGTCACTAACCAATCCATTCCTAGGACTATGTCAAAGCCTACCAGTTCCATTGGCAATAGATGTATGGGCATGACATGTCCAGACAGTGTGATTGAACAATCGTTCAGGGACTCAAAGACTTGAATTAGACCTCCGTTTGCGGTCTTAAATTGGTATTATTCGTCTAGCTTAGCTACGGGTCTATTTAATAATTTACAGAATTTATGTTCTATAAAACTTTGGGTTGCCCCAAAGTCAAATAGTACCCCTAGCGTAAGCATTTTCGACAAGAAACGTACCAAAAATTACGTGAGGCATCTTAGCTGCCTCTTTGGTATTCAGAACGAACGCTGGGGCGTTTTTTTTAACTTCACTGATCGGTTTGGTTCCTAAACCACTAGCAGCTTTGGGCTTAGGGCAGTTAGTCTTTATTTGCCCTTGTTTCCCATAACCATAACATATAACCGACTTCTTCCTAAAGCACCGGTCGGCGTTGTGGCCTGGTATCTTGTAAATGTTACATGTTGCAACATATCGTCATTTTCCCCGGTGCCTTCGCTTACATGTTCGACACTCAGGCGGAAGAGACTGATTATCCTTCTGACTGAAGCCCTGACTAGTCTTCCTGAAATCAGGTCGGTTTCGATTACAAGTTTCCTTCAACTTGCTCTCCTCCAGCATTCAGATCATAGCGTTTGTAAGCTGGGTGCCCAATTTGGTAGCATCATCGATATTTCTGCGCTTCGAGACTTTAACCATGTCTCTTATCTCGCTAGCCAATCCCCAGACATACCTCTTTATCAAGTTTGATTCTGGTGTGGCTAAGTGTGGAACTAGCCTCGCATACTCCAACAACGTGGTTATATAATCTTGATGATTTGTACCAATCAGCCGTTGGTTCAGAAATTTTTTCTTGATCTGATCAACCTCGTTGATCTAACAGAACTTCCTCTCAACCCTATCCTTGATTGAGTTCGAGCTCATTCTGTAGGTTATGTCTCTTCCTTTTGTGGAAACTAGAGCTTTCCACCACTTGAGAGCCTGGTTCTTAAACAGGTTTGAGGCATAGAGGACTTTATCCTCTTTAGCACATTTGATGATTGCCAGTACAGATTCTGTCTTTTCAATCCATCGGAGTGCAGCGACTCCACCTTCCTTTCCAAGGAAGTCATATGGTTTGCAAGCTTGGAAAGTTTTTTACAAGCAACCCATATGCTTGAGTCCTTTGTAATGGGGGTTTAAAGCTCTCTTCGGATCTATCACTCGAAGAGTGATTCTCCTCCTTCCTGGTTCTTTTAGTGTGTGAACCCTGATATGTTTGTGTGTGTATGGGTGAGTTCCTTTCTCTCGTTCCTTATAGAGCGAGTGTCGATTTAAGTGTGGTTGTTGGACTCAGAACGGTCAGTATGGTGTACTGAGCGTTCTTTAGTCTTTTCGTTGGCGTCGGCCTCGACTTTGGCAGCCTAGGCCTTTTCAAAAGCCTTTAAGATACGCTCTTAATCAAAGCATGTTGTAATGCGACGATCTTTGCATCCTTCTCTGCTTCAATCCTCTCTAGTTCGGTTATTCTGGCTTGCATAGCCGCAATCCTCTCCTCCCCAAGTGTTTCTTCATTGACACGGGGGGTATGGATTGGTGTTGGATTTGCAGAATGATAAGTTCTGTAGGGTATATTTGAGTCATCACTTTCTTCTCCCTCTAAGGCATAATGGTTTTCATGTGGTGGTTCAGGTAGTCTCTCCTGGTAGCTATAGGTTTATATAAGTCTAGTTATAGCTTTCCAGAGTCGGTGCTACGTAAAAACTTATAGGAGGTTCAAAGAAATGTTTGGACGTTTCTATCTCTCCTAAGTTTTGGAAAGTTCCATTAGTGTACTCGGAATTAGGTTCGGAATGGTATTCAGATGAGTTTGTTAATCGTTTGTCATATCTAGGTGGTGCATACTTACGAACAAAGCAGGATCCTTTACCCTTTCCTGCCATTCTATGGAAAAACGAAAGAAGAAAGTACTTTTATTAATAACATAAAGAAATTACAAGTACATTTATTAGAAAAAAACATGAAGACATAATAAATCTATTTCTTTGCGAAGGATTTGTGTTGGTTCCAAATCCTCTTTCCGAAGGATTTGTGCTCCTTATATTACTTGGCTAATTTCTTATTAGCCTTTGACAGATCCCTCTTTGTTTCTATTAACTCCTCCCTCGTCATAATAAGTTCCTTCTTAACCTGATTGGTTTCGCTGAGCGGCCGATCGAGGCATTCAATAGGAGATCTTAGGGTAGAGGCAGGATATCCAAACTTTGGGGGAGGGTCTCAAAGTCCTAGTACAATATCGTTAAAAACATTATCATAAGCAGGAGTTGGTTTGTGCTTAAGACTCGCACGTGGGCTATAATCAGTTGGGATTGCGTTCGGGTCGTTGAACGTTGATTGATTTATAGCCACTGGGTCATAGCCCGTACTATCTTAGATATAAGGATCCAAGATTTGGTGATGGTTCATAAAGTCCTGGTATGAACCGGAATTTCCTGAGTTTGCCTCCTAGTTAAAGGAGCTTAAATCGTCGTAGATTTCTTCGGTGTCCGAGTTATGGCTCATGTATGGACCCGATACTAAAGGGTAATTAAGGTAGTCAGCACATGGTTCATAGCTATCGGATTGTGGAGAGTATGCCTCCATGGATTTCGAAGGAGTGAAGCCCTCAGATTCGGAGTTCTCCTCTTGGTCCTGATAGCTTGATATATCCCGATATATCTCCTCTAGGCTTGCCTCCGTTATGGAGAGTTTCCCTGTCGGTCCCCTTTTTCTCATTCGAGGTTGGGTTGCCCTACTCGGTCCAGCCTCGAAGTGGCTTATGGAAGTAGGTGTTGGAAAGCGTGGAGGTGTATCAAATCTCCAGTTGTTGAAATCAGATCCTCCCATCTGATTTATATGGTCGGATTCATACTCCTCCTTGATAGTAGCTTTCGGTAAAGAATGGTACCACAAGAAGCTATCAACTTGCATAGGTGTGTAGGGTTTTTATATGGGTTCTTGTTTGATTTCAATAGGGCTATAGTAACTATGATAATTGTTTCCTTCTGACATTCTACCTGCAAGTATGACACTAGTAACTTAGTATAAGTGTCTACATACTTTCACTAGTAGGCATCTCTTGCTTACTTTGGTTAAAGATTAGATACTAAACCAGGTATATTGTTCGCTAAAACCTCGGGCTCTGATACCAACCAATGTCACACCCCGCCCCGGGACCCCCGAGACGGTTCCGGGCTGCGACGCCAATTGGTACTAGTGTCACCTGCTTTCATTTTAGAGTTTGTATTGTGCAGCGGAAATCGTTTGCAAATGGATCGTTTATTTCATTAATCACAACCTCGAGGGTTGGTTTTGTAAGTACAAGAATCTTGTTGTGTGAACAAATATCTTTATTTAAATATTAGGGTTTAATAACCCAACTTGTTTTGTTTACAATGATTCTGAAATAAGTAACCCACTGACAGCAGTCTGTCTTTTCTAATCTACAAGGAGGGTAAAAAGCCTAGGCTTCATAATCCTCTGGGCACCTAGCCTTGCAATCTTTCCTTAGGTCCTTTCTAGTTATTCCCGTGTCTATATCCGTAGCCAGACCCGGCTAACAACAAAACCACAACTACCTTTGGGACTATAGCCAGTCCTGACATGTGTTAATAAATTATTCTTTTCCTGAAGACATTTGAAAATGATACGTCAGCGAAAAGCTGGTGAATACTTTTATGACTCAAATTCTTTATCAATCGGCAAAAAATTTGGTCACATACTCGAGGGAAGCGGGATCATTTCTTGACAGCGTGTAAAAATTTACACAATCACTCGACTTAATATGTGCCCCTGGGGTTATATCCGTAGCCAACCCCACAGCGCGATATGCATTAAGTATTTATCGTGTGTTTTGCCATTTTCGTAAACGTAAAAGGCTTGATCATTTCTTGAGAGCGTTTAAAAATGCATTCACCTTGATTGAAGTGGAATGATAGAGTACTGGGAACTTAGCCACTCTAGAAGTCGACTCTTAGGGCTCTAGCTGCTTATCTTGGACTTCTATATGCTCCTCGGATCTACTCGGTTAAAAATGCTTGAGTGTGGTTTATAAGCGAAAGTTAGTCGAAAGGGGGAGAGTAGCTAGAGGTTTGAGATTTGGCGTGAATGAACAAGGTGGGTGCATCTATTTATAGGTAGGAATCAGACCCATAGCCGACCGCTAGCCCGATCCCTAGCGGTACGCTACCACCCAAATCTCAAGCATGTGTTACACGTGTCACCCCTTGCTTGCATGCGCAACACACGTCCTTAGTGGACCGTGTGGGCAACCCATGGTGGTCCACCAAGATCCACGCGTCATACATGCTGACGCATGCCCTACACATGGCGAAGACACGTGGCGTGTGAAAAGGCTACCTACGGAAGCCGTAGCAGATCGTTAGCAGGACCCTGGCGGTCTGCTAGCATGATCCGCCCTTAGCGGACCGTAACCTACTCGTTGGCAGTCTGCGAAGACACTGACGGGGGAAATCGTTGGTTGCCGTAGTGGACAGTTTGCCTAAGGGTAGCGGACCGTTAGCCTAAGTGTAGCGGTCCGCCATCCTTGAATTTCAATTTTCTTCATTTTTCTTCCTTTTCTTTTGGGTGCTGACGATTCTAGTCCTTATAGTTTTATGTTGTGCATAATTGGGACGATATTTTGGAAGGTGTCACACCTTACCTCAAGACAATCTACTGCTTTTACGGTCGGATTTCTAGTTAATCACACTCGCCTAGCATATCAGGAACATGGCTAGCATCTCAGTGTGTGTGTGTTTCGTTTGTATGAAATGGTCACATGCTTGAATTCCAATTTATAGGCCAAATTTCATATCGTGACGGACCGTTACGGGGATAGTAACGGTCTGTTATCGAGCCCTTGGAGGCCGCACACTTCCGGACCACGTAACGGACCGTTATGGTGCTTGTGACGGTCCATCACGAGCCTGCGTCATGAGCCACACATCACCTCCTCAACAAACCCTAGAACGCCTCTGACTTTTGCGGCGCGGACCGTTACCACCGTGGTGACGGTCCGTTATAATCGATGTAGACTTTTTCGAATGGTGGCGGTTTGTTACAGGCAGACTTTCACAGTTTTTCATTTTTAGTCCATGGAGTTTGGGTTATTTATAATTCTAGTCCTTGTACTTTTGTTTCCTTGGATTTTTGAGGTGTTACAAATCTCGCCTACTTTAGGAAATTCCGTCCTCGAAATTAAAACATCACTCAAATAGATGAGGGTATTTAGCTTTGATCTGATATACTAATTTCCAAGCCTTGTCGGGTCCTATACGACATTGCCATTGAACTAATACCATTGGTATAACTTTCTTTCTTAACTTTCGTTCTTGCGTGCCGCCGTTTACTGAAGTAAAGCTTATCGTTTACTTGCACATCATCTAATGTGATAGTCTGAGTTGGATCTATTAAGCATTTAGGTAAACTAAACACATAGAATGTGTGTTAGATTCCTTTTAGTGCTTTAGGCAATTCCAACTTGTATGCCACTGGTCCAACTTTTGAAATAATTTTGTAATGTCCAATATATTTTGGTCCTACCTTTCCACGTTTCCTGAATCTTAGAACACATTTCCAAGATGAGACCTTTAACATAACATAGTCGCCAACTTGAATTTCTAAAGGTATTCGCCGTTTATTTGCGTAACTTTTCTGCCGGTTCTGGGGAGCTTTTAATTATCGTTTGATCTGGACGATTTTAACTGTGTTTTCTTGTATAACCTTAGGTCCAGATAATTGGCTATCTCCCACTTCAATCCAACAGACCGGGGTTCTACACTTTCTACTGTATAATGCCTCAAACAGTGCAACTTTGATACTTGAATGGTACGTAGATGTTATTGTAGTAGAATTCGATTAACGATAGGTGATTATCCCAATTAACTTCGAAATCTATTACACATGCCCTTAGCATATCTTCCAGAGTTTGATAGTTCTCTCGCTCTGTCCATCGGTCTGTGGGTGATATGTCGTACTTAAGTTAACTCGTGTTCCCAACTCCCTTTGAAACTAGTCCAAAATCTTGATGTGAACCGGCTGTCTCTATCAGAGATAATAGACAATGGTATACCGTGCCAGCTCACAACTTCATTGATGTTGATTTTGGCTAACTTATCCATTGAGGAACTTTCATTAATGGGTACGAAATGAGTTGACTTGGTCAGTCTATCGACCATGACCCAAATGTAATTGTGCCCTCTTTGAGTCCTTGGTAACTCTGTGATGAAGTCCATTGTAATGCAATCCCATTCCCATACAGGTTTCTCCAACTGTTGTAGTTGACCTGTTGGCTTTTGATATTCAATCTTAACCTAAAGGAAAGTTAAACATCTTTCCGTATATTGGGCTATAGATATTTTTATGCTAGGCCACCAGTAGTTATCTCTTAAGTCTTTATATATTTTATCTGCTCCAGGATGCATTGTATATTTTGATCTGTGTGAATCATCCATCACTTTCTCCTAGATATCTCCATATTTTAGAATCCAGATTCTTAATTGAATCTTAAGCTTCCATATTCTTCTTTGGTTAATAGTTTCTGTTTTCCCACCATTCTTTCCTTCTTAATATTTTCTTCCCTCGAGGCTTCAGAGTAGATTTCTTTAATTTACTCCATCCAATTCACCTTTATATCCAATATCTCAAAGCCTTTACCCTAATCGGTTTACTTCTTTCTTTCCGACTTAGGACGTCTACTACTACGTTTGCTTTCCCATGATGGTATTAGATCCCACATTCATAATCATTAATGAGTTCCATCCACCTTCTTTGTCTCATATATAAATCCTTTTGATTAAAAATATGTTGAAGGCTCATGTGGTCTAAATATATCACGCACTTGGTATCGTACACGTAGTGTCTCCAAAATTTTTAAGCAAACACTATGGCACCAAGTTTTAAGTCACACGTGATATAGTTCATTTGATGAACTTTTAGTTGGCGTTATGCATAGGCAATAGCCATATACCGCTGCATCAACACACAGCCTCGACCAACTCGGAAAGCCTTACAGTGGATTACAAAATCATCGTTTCCTTCAGGTAATGCTAAAAATCGGTGCATTACTTAGACCAACTCGGGAAGCATCACACCGCAATCCCAAGTACTGGTTAGTTATGACGAATGGTACAGAGAACACAAATAGGAAACTAAACCACAAGCCTTTCTATTAATAATCAAAATGTTTTACAATTTCTAATAAAAGACTATTACATTATGTTTCTAGTTCCTATCAAGGAACTTTCAAAATAACAGAACTTATAATTAGTCTTCCAACATCGAGCATACTTCTTGCTTGTATCAAAAGGCCACAACCTGGAATGCCAACTATCCTCACTATTGGTCACCTGAGATATGTGCTAAAAAAATTAAAAGATACTAGGTCAACATAAGTTGGTGAGTTCATAAAACATAAAATGTTCAAATTTGCATTTAAACCCAATGTATCATGAAACTATTAGTAATTTCCCAGTTCCCACACACTAGCATGACGGCTGTGAGCTTTTAAGGTATATATATAACTGGTGACTTTTCCCGCCCTTGCCAACAACGGCAGAACATGATGAGGTGATCAATCCCACCCGTAAGTCCCATCCCACTGTTGAACGTATTAAGCGCTTATTACGCGTTATATATACATGGAATAGTGAATTACACCCAATGGAGCTAAAGGGGCCACAATCGTTTCAAGATACCAAATATTGTAAACATTGGAGTACACATCCCAGTTTAGAGGAACTCACCTCGAATGGTATTTTAACCTTGTCTCATTTGAAATAGCACAACCACCTTAACCAGTATCCTATATTATATTAACATTCCCTCACTATACCGAACATAGTGGTATGTAATCGAATCTTAAACGTTTTGACATAAGCTTACCTCAGGACTATCAACTACGTTTGCGGTCGGATTGCTAGTTACTCACACTCGCGGCGCGTATCGGGGACCTGGCATGCTTCTCAATGTGTGTTTATAGTGTAGTGTGTGTTTGGTTTGTACGAGATGGTCACAGGCTTTAATTCCAATTTATAGGCTAAATTTCATGTCATGACAGACCGTTACGGGGGTGGTGACGGTCCGCCATTGAGCCTTGGCGGCCACACCTGACCATGTAACGGACCGTTACAGTGCTAGTGACACACACACCATCTCTTCAGCAAACCCTAGATCGCCTCTGACTTTTGCGGCACAGACCGTTACCACCGTAGTGGCGGTCCTTTATGATAGACACAACGGTGACGGTCCGTTACAGACAAATTTTCACATTTTTCCATTTTTCTTTATTTGCAATTCTAGTCCTTGTACTTTTGTTTTCTTGGATTTTGAGGTGTTACAAGTTAATTACGCAGTGTCGACCTTAACCAGATGCTACCCCAATTCCCAATTCACAACCAACCTTTGAGATTTACAACATTCAAAAGACTTACATCCCTCTATTTTTTTGAACTAGTTAGGCTAGGGACCATTGAACATAATACTACTAACAAGGATCACATTCTTATTCATTTCTCTATCTTTATTTGATCCACACAAAATTTTAAAATTAAAAAAGTTCAAATTAAAGAAAATAGTTTTAAATTGGAATTTCAATTTGGAAATATGTTGAGTGAGGTGGGACTCCCATTATCGTCATCCACACAAAGACACCAGGATTTTATCAAAGTTCAGTTATTAGTATTATTAATAGTAATGTAATTGTTTTATATTATAAAAATATAAATAAAAATGTTCTTTTTTTAATTGGAAACGAGATGAGTGAGGTCTGAATCACATTTCTCATTCACTCAATGAAACAACATTTTTCTCATCCACATCACATACTATTTTTTACCGTGCTAGTGATTGATAAAAAATACTTCTTTAAAAAAGATTTTTATCATTTACGAAATTATGCTACAACTTCTACTAGCCCTAAGTATCTTAAACAGGATTGTATAGGGTAGACGTGTATAAAATGGTTAAAAACAAACCCAGACCGGTTAGTAACAGAACCAGTTTTTTTTAAACTGGTTTTGGTTTGAAAAAAACTGGTTCGGTTAATAACCGGTTTGGTTGGCCGAGTAGCATAACCTATATAAATGTTTAGGTTAATATGGACAGGATAAACTGAGACCGCTTAAAAAAACAAGCATTTAAAAAAAAATACTAAATATATAAAATGAACTCAATAAACTTTTTTTATATTATTTTTGAAATTTGAGAATTAACAATACATAATTTCATTAGTATAAACATTAAAAATAGCAACATCAATTTATTTTTTGATAAATAATCATCTCGTCGTCGTCTTCGTAAGTGTTCACTGTCTGCTCTCGGGACTAATTGAGCATACAGATTCATCGTAAGCGAGTTCGACATTAGAAAGTGGATGCTCTGTAGGATGGTGAAATTACAAGATGGTTCCGTTCTTAGTTGAGATTGGCGGAAACAATAACAACTACACAATTACAATCGAGTAAACAGAAAGAATACTGATAAGAACACTTTTGTATTAAGCTTTGTGAATAAACGATTACAAATGAAAACTCTGTTAAGAAGCACTCACACAATGAAGTGTTTACACAGTATTTATACTAACTTAGAATCAAGACAGACCCTTGATTCTAAGGATCAGATCGAACACAGACCGTTGATCTTTTATACAAAAGCTAATTTTACACGTTAAAGCTAAACTAGCTAACTTTATTGAAACGTCTTCTTTATGCAGCATTGCTTGCATGTCTGGAGAAGAGCATTGCTGAGTTTTATTGGTTGTGCCATTAAGGTTCCTTCTGCTTTGAGTGTGTCAGTTGCTTTTGCAGAAAGTTGTCAGTGACGCTTGGTATGGATAGTCAGCTGCAACGATTTGTCTTCAAGGAACATAGCTATCAGCAGCATGAATGAGAATGATGCTGCTGATAAGCCTATCAGCAGCAACAAGTGCTGAATGCTGCTTATAAGCCTATCAGCAGCAACATGTGTTGAATGCTGCTGATAAGCCTATCAGCAGCATTTTTACTTAGAATAATTTAGAAGCCATCAGTCTTTGATTCTACAAACTCCGCCTAGACTGATGCGACCAAAAATTTTCTAATCACTTTGCTGTTTAAGCTTTTGCATGTGGCTGACTATCCTTTCAACTTCATAACCTCTTGGATCCTTGCTGGGATTGTTTAGTGGAAGTGCAGACAGAGTCTTGATGTCTTTGTGTGGCATTTTGTAAATTGTTTTGCTTGAACATATCATCTTCTGCTTCCTTACATCAGTTAAAGTGAACTCATCCAAATCAGCATTATAGGACCAACTTACAAATGGAGAGTGGGACTTGAGTGGTTTGATGTCAATGATCACATCTTTGCTAGGGTTGAAGTAGTGTTTGTTGGCTAGCACAAGAAGTTTCCCACCCCCATTTGCAGGCTTATGAGCTTCACTTAGCTCCAAAATTCTGTCAAGATCTGAATCTGGCAATTGCAGAACTTCATCAACAGATCTGTAGATAGATCTTCTTCTTTCAGTTCTCCCCCTGAAGATCTCAAACCTTTGATCCTGCGGATTATAGACCCAGTCAACTATGTCTCTTGACTCTTCTGGTTTAGGTGTTGGTTTGGATTTCTTTAAGGGAGGCTGTTGATGAGTGGGAGCTGGGTGGGATGGTTTGGACTTTTTGGGTGGAGGAGTGGAGGGTTTGGGGAGGAGAGTGGAAGGTTGTTGGACTGAGGAAGAGGTAGGTGAGGGAGAAGGCTTGGGTTTCTTTGCTTTTGTTTCTTTTTCTTCCTGAATAGGTACCCTTTTCTTGGATCCCTTCTTCCCCAATCTTTCTTCCTCATCCTTCTTGACTTTGAAGTAGAGGGCTTGCAGGTTCATGAAGTTCATGGGACCTAGCCTCTGTCCACTCTCTCCTCTAGCCTTAAGGAAGTCAATCATGACCTTCCTTTCTTCAGGGGTCCGTTTATTAAAGGCAATGGTCTTCTTGGACTGTTGTTTGGCTTTTTCTTCATCTTCAGCCTGTTTCTTCTTTGCCAATTGACCTTGCTGACTCATGAAGGCTCTGTAGACTTCTTTATTTGATAGTTTCTCAAGGTAGTCTGCATCCTCACCTTGAGAAACTAGAGCCTTTACCCACTCCTCCATCATTTCTTTGGCTAGTTCAGAATCTGTTATTCTGAACTTAGCTTCTTCTTTCTTCTTCTTCTCCAATTCTTCTTCTTCTCTGTCAAATTGTTCCTGCAGTTGAAGAGCAAGAACTGTATCTTCTTCAATCTGGTCAACTGTAGGAATTTTTCTTTTCAGTTCATCCAGCTGCCTAGCATACAGCTGGATGGTTTGTTCTCTGAGGAGAATGACTGTTTTTCTTTCTTGAGCCTTTTTAATGTCAGCCATCTCCTCTTCTTCTCTTCTTCTTCTTCTTCTTCTCTTCTCTTCCCTCTCTCTTTTTTTATCTTTTAGCAATCTCTCTTCATTTTCATCTGTCATGATTCCCTTTCCCTTGTTTATATTGGATGCCTCTGCTTCGGCTTCAGTGACCACAGCAGCAGATGATGGTGCTGCTATTGGAATCTTAGCCTCAGCTTTATTGGCCGATTGAGAGGTGAACAAGGGAAGGTCATTGGCTTCATCCGATTTGCACTCAGGACCTGTGACTTCTTTCAGCATTTCTTTGATTGTTGATCTTGACTCGTATGCTGCAGCACAAATGTCTACTCGAGGGGAAGGTGAGTCAGTATCAGTGTCAGAGTTTGACACATATACTTCCTCAGTAATTCTTCCTACGTGTTCAAGTTTGGCTCTGACAGTAGCTATCATTGCCTGGCTTTCACGTGAGTTGACATTGCAGATATTTGCCCTGAGTTGAAAGATCTTGTCGAGAAAGTCTGTAGGAAGTGACAAGATGTTCCTGGTGCTGATGGTGAGAGAGGAACCGTTGCTTAGTAAGAAGGTGTGGTCATGAGACTTAGTGCTTGTCCATCCCAGCACATCTAAGGATTTGACCATGACGGAGTACAGAAATCTTCTTAAGCAGCAAATTTCTTCTTTAGTGAGAAGACTGCTCCTTATAATGTCAAGTCTTCTAGGAGTCAGTCTTCTTACTGCTGCTGCCGAAGATTCAGGATAAGCTACCCGTTTTGCTTTTTGTATTAGTCTTTCGAAGTGGGGTAGATTATCCTCCATCAAGTCATGGAACCTGCTAATGGAAAGTTCTGCTGAGAGATCTGATGAAGTATTGATGCAGTTAGTTAAATACAGTTGTAGGACTTGGAGGGCATTGAGAGAGTTCCAGTTTAGCTCTTCTACTCCACTAAACTCCCATCCAATCCAAAATTTCTCAGCTGATCCATCATACCCCCAAGCTAGAATGGAGTCAAATTCTAGCTTTTGTGTAGTTTGAAACAGTTGGGGGGTAGTGGATTGACTTATGATGGCTGCTGCTACAAGAAGGATGCTGAATGATGTATTTGTTTGTTCTGTGTCTTCAGCATCATTCAGCATTTCATCAACAGCCCTGACGACCAACTTCCAGTCTTCAGATGTCACTTCTTCTTCGTTATCTGAGACTGGCAAGTCATGAATTTGTACAAAAGCCGGCTTGAATAGTGAGCTTTGAATTACAACCTGCTCTTGAATCCAGTCGTCAAGACTGTCTGTGTCTTCCTCCATTGAGACCATCTCCCCCCTTTTTGGTTGAATCAGTAGACAAGTAAGCATCAGTTTGGATGCCTACTGAAACAAGAGAGGGAGTGGTTAAAGTTGGGCATTGATGGGCTTCATGCATAGAGACTTGGTGTCTTAGTTCGGACACTTCAGCCGCTAGCATAGCCACCCTGGCCGTCAATTCCAAGTTATAAAGTTTCAGTCTGTCCTCATCCACAGTTGTGGAATCCTTGGACCCAGATGGGGCCTTAGGCCTAGCCTCTTCATCCCCATCACCCATGGTTTCTTGGCACCTGGGATTCCTCTCAGTGAAGGGAGTTTCCAAGGAAACATCCTCACTTTGAGTTGCCGTGGTTGAGGTCTTAACAATGTTGTCACTGTCCTCCTGGTCATTTGATGGACCAGCAGTAGTGACAGCCTCTTCCACATCCACTCTTTCATAACTCCTAGAGTGGACCTTCAGGGTAGAGGAACTTGGGTTGGGTGTGTTGGAAGCAAGATCAATCAGTACCTCCGAGATAGTGGTAGTTGGAGAAGGTACATCATCTTGATCAGGTTCCTCAACACTTAAGTTCAGAAGAGAAAGGAAGGGCTCAGGGGGCCGTTCTACGGATCCGGGAAGTGATCCTGATCCTAATAGAGAGGTATCCTAAGGAGTCTCCCTAATAATGTGGCTTTCCCGTATGATATTCTCACCAGAATGTTGTGATTCTGAGTGAGGGCTGTTAGGTTGGGTTTGGGCTTTGGAGGCAAGAGAAGAAGGAGTTCTCTTGCCCCTTTTTCTAGTATATGTTGTTGCAACCGGGGCCCTGTGTTCCGGTTGAACAAAAACATCCAAAAGTGGTGTAAGTAATTTTTGTGCCTATACATCCTCATTAGTATGCACAGGGATTCGAATGGTGGATGCAGACTGTTGTTCAGGATGTGAGGTGGAGGGTGTGGGATCAGTATCAGCTGGGATTGCTGAACTGTCACCCGGGGTACTTTGTACATTCAGCATTGTAGATAACAATGGAACGTTGACCACTGAGAACTTTTTGGAAATAGTCCTCATGCTTTGAAAATGTTATTTTTATGACCCAACATGATGTAGATTCTTGCTGGTTTTGAAAGTTCTTTTAGTTCTTGATTGAAAACTTCCTGCAGGAATCTTGGGTACATGAAAAATTGCTGATTTGCACCCTCTTGAAGGTTATATCGCAAACCCTCAAAAATGAGATGTGCAAAGTTGAAGCCTTGGTTAGTGACCATACCATGGAAGGCGGAGGCCTGTGCAGAGCTCACCTGATGCCATCCACTCCTCTTCTGAGATATGCATTGGAGAAGAGTGTGGCAGAGATACTTCCATGGAGGGCCCATCAGCGCCTTCTCGATCGTATACTCGGTTTGATTTCCAGTGTATCCAATGGAGACAAAGGTCCTTATGTATTCATCCTTCGAGTATGAGAAGGCTGCTCCCTCATCTTGAAGCTTAAGATGTTTTCTGAGTGTAGCTTCCGAGATGGTGATATGCTTGCCGTCTACTTTGGCTTTGATTTGGGGAATCCCCTGTTCGGTTGAGTAGACGGCGGTTCTCCAGAAATCCTCCATATGAGTGATATATATGGTAGGGTTGGTGGTGAGGGCAAAATAGATCTTTGATCGACATAAGAAATCGATCATATCGTCAAAACCATCAGATTCATTTCCTTTGGTAAGGTATGCTGTTAGGTTATGGTATGTGGAAAACTTGTCATCTGGTTTGTCGATATCTGCCATAGTCGTTTGATTCTGGAGGGATGATTTGAATATGGTTTGAGTATGGTGGAGACTTGAGAGTATGGAGAATATGGAGAGCTTTTGAATGTGGTGGGGACTTAGGGTGAAAGTGATAGTTGGTTAGGGTTGAATTGAATGTGAGGAGGTGGTAAAGAAAATTTGATTTGGTCTTATAACGGCAGATGAGAGAAAAAGCAAAACGACTTGTACAGTACAACCTTATTTACCTTTTATTGTTACAGCTGTAATGTACCGAGGCAGTCATGGAAAAGACTGACGTTAATTTCTTTTACAGCGGGTAAAAGTTAATTTGGACTTAAATTTACCCATCAGCAGCAAACTTGGTTGCTGCGGATGGATAAGCCTGTCCGCTGCAAGCTTGGTTGCTGCAGAAGGTTAAGTTTGTTAGCATCAGACTTAATTGCTGCTGATAGATGCAATGATCGGCAGCAAGGATGTTGCTGCTGACATCCTTAAAACTAACTGCAGGAAACTTGTTCCTTCTGATAAGTTAAAGCAGTCAGGGGCAAATTCTTTGCTGCTGAAAATTAGACCTGTCAGCAGCCAAAAGGATGCTGCTGAGTTATAACTTTTATTTACAGCATAAGACAGACATATTTACTCCAAAGGATAGACGCACTCAACTGAACCGATGATGGTGCTTGGTGGTTTCTTTACCTTCCATTGTTGAGTTGGTGGTTTTCCAGCTCTCTTTGTCCTTTCAGTAGCAGATGTTGTATCTGAGGATTTAGGCTTATCAGCAACAGATTTTGTTGCTGCTGATGATTTTACTTGAGCAGCTGCAGACTTTGTTGCTGCTGAAGGCCTTCCTTTTGGTTGCTTGGTCTTTACTCGATCAGCAGCAGTTATTTTGGCTGCTGATGGCTTAGAGACAGATGTATGTTTATCCTTCTTCACCTTTCCTATAGACTTTTGTATAACTGGGGTTGGAAGAAGAATCTGATTGAAAGGATTTGACTTACAATTTGCAGCAAAGTGGTCTGATTCTCCACAGATGATGTAAGATTGTTGAGGTTTTGACAACTGTTCCCTTAGCGGAGAAAGAGATTTTCTGGATTGAGTTGTCTTAGCTTCAAAACCTCTTACCTGTTTGTTCTTCTTTGTCTTCCCAAAAGCATGTTGCTTGAGGTTTCTTTGCTGCTGAATGTAGTAGAAGCAGGTGCTGGCAGTGTGGTTATATTTTCCACAGACAAAACATGATTTTGCCATTTTATCCTTTGAAAGATATACATACTCCTTTCTTTTGAAAAGGTCTTTGAAATTCCAAGGGTGAGCTTTGTTGTGCTCAAAAGTAGCTTCTTCCAATGTTTTTTGAACATATGGAACTCTTTCGCCAGGTGCATGACATATGTCAACCACCTTCCTTGGCTGGACTGAAGATGATGACTGGCCCTTTTCAGTATTTAGCTTCCTACCTTCTGGAGGATAGCTAACTTTGATTTTTTTAAATGGTGTAGGAACTGGTACTGAAATGGCTGGTACTTGAGCTGAATGGACTTCATCTTTAGTCAGAGTGACTTGAGGGGCAGGAGGAGATGAAACCTCACTTGTTTCAGTGGAGTCTGAGTAAGTTGAATCAGACTCTGATGAGGTAGTGCATTCGTGTACCAATGGTTCATCCTTAGAAGGATCAAGATTTCTGTTTTCCATATCAAGATTTGCCAAATTAAAGCTTGGTTCATAGATGGCAACGTAGTCAGCAGGAGGTGCAACGGCTTGATATTGTTCAACATGATACCCCACACCAGTTTTTACCTTATCATGAATTTGAGCATCCAGAAGTCTTTGCAGCTTTTTGGATGCAAATTCATATTTGTCAATGTGAACATTCTGCTCTGCTAATTCTACTCTGGTAGCTTTTAATTTGACAAGAAGATCATCAATATGAGTTTCAAGATTGGTTTGTTCATGTTTTAATGATGAAATCTCTTTCTTTAGGCAGTTAATTTTTCTTTGTAACTGTCTTCAACCTTTTTGAATTCAGATTTCATTTGATGAAACTCTTCATTTTGATGTATTAGGTTTTGATTATGCTTTATGTAGCCTAAAACCTTATCAATATAGGCTTAGGAACATAGATGTTCATATACCTGAGGCGGTATCTCAGTTGTGTCTGCCATAAGAGCTTGGTTGTTAGTAGGCAGATCTTCATACTGGAAGCTCCAGTCAAAGTCAGATATTCCAACAGCTGCAAAAGCTGCAGTTTGAGCTGGAGGAGTAGCTTGTTGCTGTTGATGTCTTGGTTGGGCTTGGTGAGCTGCTGGGTTTGCCCTAGGTGCCTTGCATTCTCTAGCAAAATGACCCAGTTGGTTACAGTTGTAACATTTCAATTTGCTTTTATCTAAAGCCAACTCTGGTGTTGGAGCTGTTGCTTGGAATGGGTCTTCCGGTTCTAGAGTAGAACCTTTTTGCTCTTATAGAGAGCATGGCATACGAGTGCTGTATATCCATTTATTCTAGATCATCTGGATGGAAGCACTCAAGATCCTCCTTGATAAAGTACATATTGCTTGAGTTTTCAGAAACAAAAGCAGCAGTGGATGAGGATTGAGAAGGAGCTTCAAGAAGAAATGGTGATGTGTTTGTTTTAGAGGTAGGAGTTTGAGGATGTGTGACTATGGGAGGATAGTAGTTGCTAGTACTAGGACCTGAGTACTCGAAGTGAAGAGCAAAAGAGGTGGTGGTGGATGTTGAAGCTGTTTGGTAGCTTGAACTTCGTTCTTTTGCCTGAATCATCTCTAGCTCATAAGTCTTCAACATACCGAAGAGCTCAGTCATTTGGAGAGTCTTCAGATTCTCAGTTCTTCTAATGGACACCGTGTAGAGTGTCCAGCAGCTAGGTAAAGACCTGATGAACTTTTTGAGAATATCCTCATTCTCCAGTTTCACCTTTGAGCACTGCAGCTCACCTACAAGATAAGTAAATCTATTATATAAAACAGTTAAGGACTCACCTTCCTTCCATACGAAGTTTTCGTACTGCTGCTTCAGGATGTCCCTTCTGTTTTCTTTGACTTCTTCTGAGCCAGCAAACATCTTCTCAAGAGCCTCCCAGAGCTCTTTGGCAGTTTTGTGACTTCTGAAGTTATGAAAAACTTCATTTGGAAGGCACATTTGGATAGCTCCAAGTGCCTTGAAGTCCACCTCCATCTTTTTTATATCTTCATCCGAGTACTTGGAGGGATCCTTTGGAACTGATGGTCCTCCAGAGTCAGCAGATGCCACCATGGGAATGTAGGGTCCATCCCTGATGGATTTCCACATTCCGTACTCCTGATAGCAGAAAAAACTTTCCATGCGATTTTTTCACATGTCGTAGTTTTCTCCAGACACCAATCTTGGTGGTCGGTTGATGCTGCCGATGTCTTCAAAACCATTGCTTTGTACCATTTTTGTTTCGTGGTTTTGGGTGACTTGATAAACAAAAGGAGTTTAGAATAGAACCAGAAGTGATTAAACAAGTGTTAGTTTGTTTAATCTGAGCCAAAGCTCTGATACCACTTGTAGGATCGTGAAATTACAATATGGTTCCGTTCTTAGTTGAGATTGGCGGAAACAATAACAACTACACAATTACAATCGAGTAAACAGAAAGAATACTGATAAGAACACTTTTGTATTAAGCTTTGTGAATAAACGATTACAATTGAAAACTCTGTTAAGAAGCACTCACACAATGAAGTGTTTACACAGTATTTATACTAACTTATAATCAAGACAGACCCTTGATTCTAAGGATCAGATCGAACACAGACCGTTGATCTTTTATACAAAAGCTAATTTTACACGTTAAAGCTAAACTAGATAACTTTATTGAAGCGTCTTCTTTATGCATCATTGCTTGCATGTCTAGAGAAGAGCATTGCTGAGTTTTATTGGTTGTGCCATTGAGGTTCCTTCTGCTTTGAGTGTGTCAGTTGTTTTTGCAGAAAGTTGTCAGTAACGCTTGGTATGGATAGTCAGCTGCAACGATTTGTCTTCAAGGAACATAGCTATCAGCAGCAAGAATGAGAATGATGCTGTTGATAAGCCTATAGCAGCAACAAGTGCTGAATGCTGCTGATAAGCCTATCAGCAGCAACATGTGTTGAATGCTGCTGATAAGTGTATCAGCAGCATTTGTACTTAGAATAATTTAGAAGCCACCAGTCTTTTATTCTACATGCTCCCTTCCTTTTGATATTTCGTACTCGTGTATTGGTTCTTCCATTGCAAGTTCGCCTTCTGGATTTGTTAGATATTGCTAAAAAAAATCAGGGGTCATAGTTGCTAAAAAATCAGTCCAATATACATCCCTAACTCGCTATTTGGGGTGTTACCCCGAGACTATTTACTTCCTTCGTTTCTTAAAGAATTATATAAATTTAAATTGGGTTTTTTTTAGCTACTACTTGACGGACCCGTTGCATCGTGCATATTTGTTGTGGAACCATATTTAAGTAAAAAATGATCGAACATACTTTGTAAACAATTGTTAAATTTATTTTATTTTTTTTTTGAAGAAAAAGGATCTTCATTGTTCAAATTCAAATCCTTAACTATATACATTTAAGCATCGTTTCAATACGGTGACATAGGTAATAAATAGAGGCATATCTTTACAATATTTTTAAAATGTTTGTTTCATTGGAATTATCATATTTTTCATAAACTTCGCATTCAAAATCGTTTAATTTGGTACACATTAGATATAACTAGAAATTACACAGTCGCGCGATGCGGCGGTGGCACGATCTCGAGTATCAAAACGCATATATAAAAACACGTTGCAACGGCTATCACTCTGTCGAAAAATCCTAAAACACAGCCCATCGTAAAAGCGAGCGTCACTCCGCTGTAAAACCCGAAAGCGTAGCGTCAAATAACCCGAACGCAAACGCAAATATAAAATCACGTCGGAATGGCCGTCACTCAATCGTAAAACCCTAAAGCATACATCGTTGTAAAAGCGAACGTCATTCCACTGTAAAACCTGAAAACGTAGCGTCAATAAACATGAACGTAAATCCAGACGTAACGATTAGAAATCTAAAGCCAAAACATTAAAAATCAGAAAAAAACCACAAACGTAAAAAAATAAATAAAAAAGACAAAAGAGATACTATTTAACCCCAAGGACTTTAAATAATAGTATAATTGTTTAAGTACCAAAGAACTCGTGAGAAAATAAACTCCCAATAAACATATGGTTGTGGTTTTAAGGACATCAAGCAAATTAATTAGTCTTTCAATAGATCCCCAACCCACGGTAGGAAATGTAATAACGTCACCGTTACTAGCAAGTTCATCATGGAATATTTCTAAAGTTCCTCTTTGTTGTACCACGCTATCAAATATTTTCCAAGTGGAATTCCACCTAATAGGTACGTTCCAATTCGGACCAAAAACGGGTTTCTATATTCGGTATATCTTTTTCTACTAACTGTAAAAACATCGCTTAACATATTTTTAGAAAATTCTTTTGTTAATTTTATATCGTCAACCGCGAGTCCATCTTGCATAATCAAGTTAATGATGTGTGTAATACATCGACTATGGAAAAAATACCATTACAAATCGAGAGTTTATTTTTTGAACCGCGGTTATATTATTGAGGCGTTATCAAAAGATTTACAAATATTTTATTTTGTAATTTAAAAGTTTCTCTTACTTGATCTAAAAGATTATATAATTTTTCTATGTTATGTGGATATCCATATACTTCAAACGCAATAATATGTTTCATCATTTACCATGTATGGAGATCAACCCAATGTGTGGTTATGCAAAGATACGATATCGCTAAACCATGAGGAGCCGATCAAACATCGATAGTTAAGTTAACATCGGTATCTAAATTTTGAAAACCTTTAGTTAATTATTTTTTAGTGTCTTTCTACAATTTTTAACAATAACGTCTTACAGTAGTACTACTTACGTGTTGATACCGAGGTTGGAGCGTATCTTGAATTATCTTGATCAACTGTGGATTGTCAAAGTGATCAAACAACAAGTTATCTTGAGTAACAAATTATGCCATCCTTTCATGAACCACGTCGATGTTGAAATTCCAAATACCTCGGTCGCTTGATACTACTGAGCTACTATTATATGTTTGTGATCTCATATTTCAAAAATCTCGAAAACACATTATCTTTGTTGATGAATTCTTTTCTTGGAGGCCCAATTGCTATGGTTCTACGTTTAGTCAAATGCGTGACAAACCATCAATAGTTTTATAAAACGGGCTGGCTCATACCCGACGAATGGGCCCATTGTTTAAAATCATGTATGCATGTTTGGCCGTAGTATTCAAAAAGTATATAGTATAAGTTGCTTAAAAATATTCTTTTTGTCTAATCAAAAGAAAGTTCATATATTTTCTGTTTATTCTTTAAAGTTTTTTCTTAAATCATGCATAACTGCATAAGTGGATTTGATGATGCTTTACAGTTTATAAGAAACCATAAATTCTAAAATATTGGGTTTCAAAAAATAATTGATGATGTATCCACAGTTGAGAAAGTTCATAACACGATTTCAGTCATACAAAATCGGTGATACCCTTAATATTTCTTTAACATATTAGAAGATAATTGCAAGAATAATATCATTAGATATAAATGTTGGAGTTTTAGGTGAAAAATGAGTTTTTCACCAACTTGCAAAATGATTTTTTGTCAACTTTGAACAGAAATAAATATATGTAACCGATGTTAATATTCTTATTTTTTTTCTAGGTCTATTTTATCTTACGTAAGACATTGGTAGGAAGCAAACCGCGTCCAAAACGGAGCTAAGATAAATGAGATATCGATGATCAAGGTTTGGTGTTTAGAGCTCTTAAAAATTCAGCTTTTTTTGAATAGAAAACTGGAGAAACATGTCCCACATAGGTGGGACGACAAACTTTTGAGTGGTTTACAAGGAGGAACATTCCTTAAGTATTGTTACCTTCTTCAAGGCACCTAGTGGGAAGCCATAGGGTGGGATGCACCCGTAGTCGCACGGCGTTGGCGATGGGCGCAATTTGCCTTTTGAATGGCGCACTTTTCACTTCGATGAGGTGGCACGGCATCCGAGCTCAGCGCCTGGTGTCCACGCGGGTGTCCGGGCACCCAACGCTGGGTATCTACGGGTCGTCCCTACGTAGTGTCCGACCAACCTACACGTGGTTGCGCGGGTGACGTCCGGAGCCTGTGTACATGGCGGGTGCACGTCACAACGCCAACAGTACGAGGCTTGGCGTGTGGAGCCCGGTCGGCGTACCATGTAACGTGTCTGGCTTTACGCGTGGATCCGCGTCACAGACATGCAGAACACTCGTTCCCACTGCAGCAGCAGTCTATAATTGTAGAAGAGTTTCCATTGACTAGCTGCTGAGACTTAACTATTTGACAGTTACGTATCAGAATTCAAAAACCAAATAAAGAGTATTTGTAACGAACCAACTTTCAGGTTTAAACTATAATATGAAAATCATATTTTAAGGGTGTGATTAAAAAAAATTGAAAGTTAGAGGTTTGTTGCAAAATTGGGTTTTTATCAAGTTTGGGAGCAAGGGGTAACTTTCAAACTGCAGGGGGCTGTTTTGTAACATTATAGACTCATATATTATGGCTAGGGGCTTCACACAAATGTTTGGATCGTGAAAGAGCAAAGATAGAGGGAGAGAAGAACCATGGCTAAATCTGATGCTGCATGCTTGAAATTGAAGAATTTAGTAAGCATATCTTCTTCAAATCATCAAGTAAGTAGCCTTCTCATCTCTTCATTCACCATGGATTGTGTTCTTGGTGGGTTTTTATAAAAATCAAGCTAGGAGATGATTTGGTGGTTGATTATGGTTAATAACTTGTTTAAAGTTAAAACCTAGCTTGATTAGTGCTAAAGAGTAGTTAATAACATCATGTTAACATCCAATTTGGAGATTCAAGAATTAGGGTTTTTGAGGGGAATTTAGGGGTTTTATATTTGAGGATGTTTAAATGATGGATTGAGGGTTGGTAAGTGTCTATCGTGGTAATAGACACTTTAATTGATAAGAAATCTCAATCAATTTGATGATTTGGAAATTAGGGTTCTTAAGAACCTAATTTGAGGGTTTTATAATTTGAGGTGTTTAAAAATTGAATTAAGTATGGATAAGTGTTTATGGTGTAATATAAACACATTTTCAAGTATAAAACTCAATTGAATTAGTGAATTATGAATTGATGAAACTGTGGAAATTGTGTGAAATCCTTAACGGGTCAAAATGGGTAGAATTGGATTAATAATGGTTAAACGCTTGTATGGGGCTTAGTAAACCAGATTAGATGATAGTGAAGATCATATGATCTTGGGTGAAAGTTAAACTTCAATTGGTGAATCTATTGGGGTAAATTAGATTACTAAAACATGTGGAATGTTTAGGTGATCAAGGCGTTAAAGACGTTAGCTTTGAAGACCAAGTGGATTCTTCATTGGCAAAGGTAAGTGCTTTACCCTTACATAGTAATAGATAAGTACTGGTTACATGTAAATATATGTGTTGTTTATTCTATTTATGTGTTGTATGTTGATTTTGACTTATGTGGTAAATGGTCAAAGTAAAGTATGAATGTGGTAGGATTGTTGTAGTTAACTTAATTAGGAAATTAGTCAAACTAATGAATGACACTTGGTAAAAGTGGTGTAATTGTACTATGTGGAATATAGTCAAACTAAACGTGGTAAATTGGTGTAGTTGACTAGTGTGGCATATAGTAAAACTAAAATATAGAATGTCGTAATTTGATATAAATTGACTTAATGTGTAATAAGTCAAACCATTGTGGATAATGGTGAAATTGATATAAAATTGACTTAATGTGGTATAAGTCAAACCATGTTGGATAATGGTGGAATTGGAGTAGTTGGAACTTATTGATATACGGTCAAACTATTATGTTGAAATTGGTGTAATTAGACTATGTGGTTAATAGTCAAACTTGAATGTGTAAATGTGGTAAATAGGTGTAGTTAGACTATGTGGTTAATAGTCAAACTTGAATATGCAAATGTGGTTAATATGTGTAGTTAGACTATGTGGTTAATAGTCAAAATTGACGGTGCAAATGTGGTAAATAGATGTAAGTTGACTTATGTGGTTATTCGTCAACTAGTGGGTGATATGTGGTTAAATGGTGTAAATGATTCAATGTGGTCAAGAGTCAACTAAAATATAGAATGTGGTAACACTAGACTAAAATTGACTTAATGCGGTAAAAGTCAACCATTGGTGGTAAAACGGTAAATTGGTTGATTACATGAAGTTTGGATACTTCATGGAGGCGTTTATATCAAGTGTGGATACTTCATGGAGGTGTTTACATGAAGTCAAATACTTCACGAGTGGCAGTGAGGTCAAGTACCTCACGGGTGAAAGTGAAGTCAAGTACTTCACAGGTGACATGAAGTGTGAATACTTCATGGGTCGGCATGAAGTCAAATAATTTATGCGAAAAAGTAGGGGTGGTTCTCGCAATAGACATGTGGATATGTCAAATTGATGAAGGATGAAACGTTAGGACTTGTATGGATCAAAATATGTCTAAGTTGTCGGTCGTTGTATGCCTAAACAACTAATCGATTGAACTTGGGTTAAACACTTCATGGGTGCAAAAGGAGTTGTGATTCTCGTTTCGGGCGTGTCTAATAATTGATATTTTGACCTTGGGTGTTTAAAACATTCACAAAATGTTGTTGGTGGTTTAAAACGACTAGGGGTCGAGTCGGGATGGTAAAAAATGCAAAAACTTCAAATTTGGGGTTGGCTGGTGCAGGGCTGGAGTCTGGGACACCCACTGGGCTAGTGGGACGCCCCAAGTGGGACGCCTGGGCGTCTGGGATGCCTGATGTGTTATGTTTTCTTCTGGGACGCCCTTTGGCTGAATTTTGAGTTTTCTACCTAGGACACTTTGGGGGGTCTTGGGACTTGCTGTATCATTACTAATGGTTTATTTAATGATGTTTTGAATGTAGGGAAAGCTCCGGAATGATCTCGGGTCTCGCCAAAGTTGGACATCGGATTCTTAAAATTGTTTTAGATGTTTGTTTTGTTTCTTTTAAACTAATCCCGTGGATGGGAATACATCATGTTGATGTCATTTTGATTAAACTTCACGTGGGAGACTTTTACAAACATGTTGGGTTGTTTAACACTTGCGGATACGTGTGATTAACTTGACTTCTTTGTGTATTTTAGAAGTCTAACTTATGTTTGTAAAACTTAAATGTGTTGATACATTATATGTTTGTCTGAGACCTAAATTCCGTGTTATTTTAATAGTTTAAATCGGGTTGAATTTTTGGGTGTTACGACATTGAAGACGTTTTAGTCTCTTTAATTTCGTTTTTAATTTTGACCAACCGTTACGATTCTTATTTTACTATATATAACAAGACTTGCTTGATATTTTTACTAATTTCTTTGTTTCTTGTATTGTAATTTGGAATTTATACAAATGTTAGTCGTATATATTTGGCGAACGGTTTCTACAATCTTAAAACAAATTTAAAAAAAACAATCGTTCGTTTTTCTTTAAAAAAGAATTTGACTTAAACCTTGTATAGGTTTTTATTCTTTTAAAGGAAGTAGTTTTACTGTTTACTATAATTATTTTCTAACTTGTTATGTTCAAGTTTCAGAAAATGGCTTCAACAAATGCTTCTTCTTCCGTGTTACCATTGTTGGTAACCAAATCACAACAATGGTTGCGAACCATGCGGAAAAACCCGAAACGTTTTCGAGGTTGCACTTCAAAAGGTGTCAACAGAAAATTTTTTTCTACTTGACCACCTTGAACCTAGAAAATTTTTTGACTGAGTCCCCTCCCAAACCCGTTGAGGGTGAGGCCGACGCTCAACATGTGAGCGCCGTGAATGCTTGGAAACATTCCGAGTTCTTGTGCCGCAATTATGTGTTGAATGGCCTTGTGGATGCTATGTATAACGTGTATTGCAAGATAACATCCGCCAAAGAATTACAGAGTCGTTACAACGAAAGTATAAAACGGAGGATGCCGGCAGAAAGAAATTTGTGGTCGCCCGTTTCTTCGACTATAAAATGGTTGATGAAAAAACTGTGATTAGCCAAGTCCAAGAGCTACAAGTTATACTTAGTGACATTGGCTCCTGTAACATCCTAAAAATAGTAAATAAGTAAATAATAATACGATAGAGATTTAAACGTCATAAAACGAAATAAGAACGGATGGGCTTGGGCTCGGCTCCAACGGGCTGATGGAAGCCCAGGTATACAAGGGGCAAGGCAGCCCACTTTCTCCACTTCACCTTCATTTCACCATCCTAGAGAGAGAAAGGAGAGCTCGGGTCTAGAGAGAGAAAGTCGACGGATCGACACGAGATTGAAGGAGCACATTACAGCTGAGCTCGTGAGCAAAACCTCCGAATCAGAGTTCCAATCCAGGTAACGATTCAACCATAATCTGAGTTTTCGTTCGTTTTTGGGTTTCTCGGGTTTTAGCTAAATAGGAGACGTTTTTATGGGTGAAACCTGATAATTAGCCTAGAACTAGTATCTAGAATGAAAACCGCACGTTTTCATCAAAGAAAATTGTAAGATTGGCATGATCGGGTTAGCATGCAAGAATTTCAGATTTTTGGTCCAGGAACCAGGTATTGCGTACTTACCAAGTGCGCAAGAAGGACTTCCTGTGTACTTACTAAGTACGCAGGAGGAAGATCCTGCGTACTTACCAAGTGCACAAGAAGTATTCTCTACGCACTTGTCAAGTGCGCATGAGTATGGTCTTACGCACTTAGCAAGTGCGCAAGCAGCAGACAGCAGTCAGCAGGCTGGTTAAGTAAAGTCAGTAAGTTTAGAATGATTTAACCATTAGAGTCGGGGTTGGGTCTAATGTGTATTTAACTACCTAATCCAGATCAGAAGTGACGTTGTTGGACCTTTGTTTAGGACAACCTAGAGAAGCTTATCAGGTGAGTTCTATGTGCCCCCTTCTATGTTATATGCAAACCTTAATAAATGTTTTGGGGCTGAAATATATACACTAAATGAATAAATGATATGAATGCTAATGTGATCATACGTGATGTACTAATATATATGTTATATATATATGAGAATGAATTATAAACAAAGAATGAAACGTATGTTTACAAAGAATGAAGGAAAGAATGGCATAACGTAAATAAATGAAATCTTGCTTTATAATTATTTATATTGCATGTTATGAATGTATGTATACATTATGGACGGAAACGAAGCTAACGTTTACTTCTTTAGACGGACGACCACGTGACTATTTTGCAACCGGGAAAGAAACGTTCATTCGCAAGCTAGGACGTATAAAAAGCATAAAAGGGCGGTCGAAGTAAATGCTAATATTGTATAACGGTTGCATAAACAATAGTTCGTGTGGGAAACGGATGCCTTATGGCAGACGGGCGAATATGACGGACTACGACGGTAGGACGGGTAAGACGGACGGCCGAAGGTTGGCCGGACCAAAGTTAAGGCGGACGGTTTCTAGGACCGGACGAGTAAAAGGGCTACGACGGTAGCTCAAGGGCGTATGTCTTTGTGATGTACGTACCGTAAGATGGGTTGATCACCCTTATGTGTATGACCAATGAATGTTAAGGAAAGAAAAGGTGAATACATATCTATGTAATCACATAAGAATGAAGAAAGAAAAGGTGAATACATATCTATGTAATCACATAAGAAAGAAAAGTAAAAGCTATGAATACGTATTTGTAGAAATGTATGTATATAATTATGTATACTTATAAAGAAAAGAATGATCATACTTAATAGTTTTAAACTAGAACTCACCAGCGTTAGCTGACTTTTAGTATACATTTCAGGTACAGAAAGGAAGAGTCGTGCGAAGGCGTGAAGGTTACCCGGCACAAGACTGACATCCCATATTTATATATGTTAAGACAAACGTTATGTACTTAATTTTAAAAGACTTCCTCTGTTATGTCATGTCATGTTACGTTATGTAATGAATGAATTCGAATGTTTTAAATTTAAGTTCAGTGATTATGACTATGTTTATGAGTAAATCCAACAAGTGAGGCCTCCCGGGTTTGGGGCCTTACAAGTTGGTATCAGAGCAATAGTTTGAGAGATTCAGACATTCCTAAATGTCTGGACTGAAACTGATTATGGGACCAACGCACGGATGTCAGTCATGGGTAACCAATGCCAACGCCAACGCTAGCACGATAAGTAAGTATTGATGTTAATGCACTTGGATAAGAATAGATACCTTAACTTAGAACAAATAGATGTCAATGTCACAACCGACTTGAAGAGTTTTGAACCCGAAAAGCAATATAAATTAGTAATCACAAACCTTGATCGTACTGTTCCAAACTATGATCTGAAGAAATAACATTGATGTATTCCCTTTATAACTATCAGGAAACTAAGAACTATGGCTGGTGGAGGAAGGACAGGACGCCGAGGCGGTCGTACTGGCCGAGTAGGTAGACCTCCGTTGAACCAAAGATTTGATGAAGAAGAGAGTGTGCACGCAGAACACACCGAAAGTGTGCACGAAACAGAAGTGACCCCAACTAGGGACGATAATCTAGGGCCTGTACAGTTGGAACCCGAAGTCAGGGATGCTATAGCCCATGAAGTTGTTCTCACTCTGAAGAACATATTGCCTGACCTACTATCTGAGGCACTAAAGAAAAGCAAAGAAGAGGATGAAGGGAACAATGAAGAGAAAATTTATGACCGTGACGGGGATGAAGTAAGAGTGGAATCAAGCAATCGTGGGTGTACTTACAAAGGTTTCAAGGATGGAGACCCACCCAAGTTTGATGGTAGCAAGGATTCAGTGGCAACACTCTAATGGATTGAGAGGATGAACGCTGTAATCAACATCAACGAGTGTCGACCGGACCAGGCGGTTAAATATGTTGTTCATTCTTTCACCAATGAAGCACTAGGTTGGTGGTGGAACATCCAGCGAACAAAGTCCCCAAACGCTCTTGCAAGAATGACATGGGAAGACCTAAAGAAGCTAATAATTCAGAAGTTCTGTCCCCAGAATGAAATTGATCGAGTGGAAAAAGAATTCCTAAACATTAAGGCTGGCAACAAGACACACCGCCCGTATACTTCTAGGTTCAATGAGCTAGCTCAACTGGTACCCCACCTGGTGGAGACAGAGGAGCGAATGATCAAGTATTATGTGAAGGGCCTACCTCAAAGGGTCCGTGTCCACGTGAAAGCAAACCTACCCTCGACCTTCAAGTCGCTAGTGAATCTGAGCGGAATCGTCTACGACGATTATGCCAATGAGGACCCACCAACAGAGACCCAAAAGAAAAAGTGGGAGAATCCGTCTAGAGGCACCGAAAGAGGGAACGTAACAACTGAAACTAAGAAGCCAAGGTCGGATGAATATGAAACATGCAAGAAATGTGGAAGGCAACATCTTGGCGAATGTAAAATCGGCACCACCACATGCTATAAGTGCGGGAAGCCGGGGCACTTCTCTCGAGAATGTGTAAGAAACGTCAAGTGCCAAGTATGTGGATTGTTTGGACATCTGACAAAGAACTGTCGGAAGGCCGGCCAATCTGGTTCGGGAAAAGAGAGGGAAAAGGAATAGCCGCAAGCTAGGACTCGAGCCTACGCCCTGACTGAAGAGGAAGCAAGGGGAAACCCTGATGTTGTGTCGGGGAAACCCTGATGTTGTGTCAGGTACATTCCTAGTTAATAACGATTATGCTGCTATTTTATTTGACTCTGGTGCTAGTAAAAGTTTTATATCCAATGCATTTAGTCGTAAACTAGGATGCACTATCAACACCATAGTAAAGGCTTTTATCGTACAAACTGCCGTTGGTAAAAATTTGGCAGTATTTCAAGTAACAGAGGATTGCATCATAGAAATAGAGGGTCATAAGTTCCCTTCTAGATTATTCCTTCTTACCTTAGGAGGATTCGATATAGTATTGGGTATGGATTGGCTAGCTGCCAACGAAGCTCAAATCATATGTAAACGTAAGAGAATACACCTCAAAGCTCCTAGCGGCAGTCCAATTACGGTTTATGGGGATTGGAATTACACGATGCCGAACATCATCTCGATGATCAAGGCCGAAAGTTACATGAGGCGCGGTTGCGAAGCTTATTTGGCATATGTTATTGATGATAGAATGAAAATGAATGAACTCAAGAAAGTACCTGTGGTGTGCAATTTTCTGGAAGTATTCCCTGAGGATCTACCTGGGTTACCACCCGATCGGGAAATAGAATTTCAGATTGACTTATTGCCAGGAGTTGAGCCAGTTGCCAAAGCCCCCTACCGATTGGCGCCGTCAGAAATGAAAGAATTAATGTCTCAACTAGAGGAACTAACAGAAAAAGGATTTATTAGGCCGAGCATCTCACTGTGGGGCGCTCCGATACTATTTGTAAAGAAGAAGGACGGCAGCATGCGCATGTGCATTGACTACCGCGAGTTGAACAAGAGGACAGTAAAGAACAAATACCCACTGCCTAGAATAGACGACCTTTTTGATCAACTGTAAGGTGCGAGTTGGTTCTCAAAGATCGATCTTAGGTCGGGTTACCATCAGTTGAAAGTAAGAGAAGAAGACGTACCAAAGACCGCGTTTCGCACGTGTTATGGGCATTATAAGTTTCTCGTGATGTCCTTCGGATTGACCAACGCACCAGCAGCATTCATGGATTTGATGAATAGAGTATGTCGACCAATGTTGGATCGATCGGTGATAGTTTTTATAGACGACATATTGGTATATTCGAAAAGCATGGGTGATCACCACTGTCACCTAATAGAGGTTCTGGAGGTGCTAAAGCAGGAAAAGTTGTACGCAAAATTCTCCAAATGCGCGTTCTGGCTTAGGGAAGTCCAATTCCTAGGTCATGTAATAAACCCAAACGACATTATGGTGGATCCTGCAAAGATCAAGACAGTAAAGGAATGGATCATCCCAAAGACACCAACAGAGATACTAAGCTTTCTGGGATTGGCAGGCTACTATCGAAGGTTCATTCAAGATTTTTCAAGAATAGCCTTGCCACTAACTAAGTTGACACGGAATGAAGTGAAATATGAATGGGGTCCAACCCAAAACAACGCGTTTGAGGAACTTACGGCATGATTAACCCAAGCTCCAGTCTTGGCACTACCTGAGGGAAATGAAGACTTAATAGTCTACTCTGATACTTCGGGTTAGGGTTTAGGTTGCGTACTTATGCAACGAGGAAAGGTAATTGCCTACGCCTCACGACAACTAAAGATTCACGAGGTTAACTACCCAACACACGATCTAGAGTTAGCGGCAGTAGTTTTCGCATTGAAAATATGGAGGCACTATCTGTATGGAGTTAAATGCACCATTTACTCCGATCACAAAAGCCTAAAGTACTTTTTCGGGCAAAAGGAATTAAACATGAGGCAAAGGAGGTGGTTAGAGCAACTGAAGGACTATGACTGTGAGATATTGTACCATCCAGGCAAAGCAAACGTGGTGGCTGACGCTTTAAGCAAAAAGGAAGAATCGGAACCTATACAGATCAAAGCGTGTCAGCTGATTATAACACCAGATTTGATGAGTGAAATATCAAAGGCACAAGACGAAGCGCTATTAGAAGGAAATATAAAACGGGAAAGAATAGTAGGACAACAAGGGAATTTGGATGCAAATGCATACGGTGTACGAACTAGGTTTGGCCGAATGTGGATACCTAAGATTGGCGAGCTTAGACCCAAAATACTCGATGAGGACCATAAGTCTCGCTATTCTATCCACCCCGGGACAAACAAAATGTATCAAGACTTGAAGAAGGAGTACTGGTGGCCTGGCATGAAGAATGATGTGACAGAGTACGTGAGCAAGTGCCTAACGTGTTCTCTAGTTAAGGCCGAGCACCAGAAACTATGCGGTAAAATGCAACCTTTACCAATACCGGAATGGAAGTGGGAGGAGATCACGATGGACTTCATTACCAAGCTACCGCGAACAGCTAAAGGCAATGATACCATTTGGGTGATCGTCGACCGCTTGACGAAAAGTGCTCACTTCTTGCCAATACGTGAGACTTCTTCGTCAGAAAGACTAGTAGAAGTATTTATCAAGGAAATTGTAAGCATACATGGTATGCCGCTGTCGATTGTGTCCGACAGGGATACTAGATTTACATCAAGGTTTTGGAAGAAATTCAATGAAGAGATGGGCACTAGATTGAACATCAGCACCGCTTACCACCCTCAAACCGACGGTCAATCTGAAAGGACCATTCAGACCTTGGAGGACATGCTCCGGGCCTGTATCATTGACTTCGGTGGGAGCTGGGACAGCCATCTACCATTGGCAGAATTTTAATATAACAACAGCTATCACTCGACTATTGGCATGCCGCCATTTGAAATGTTATATGGGAGGAAATGTAGGACCCCGGTTTGTTGGGGGAAATTAGATAAAAGGATTTTGCAAGTCTCGAACTGGTCAAAGCTACTTTCAAGAAATTTGATCAAATCAAGGCTCGAATGAAAGCCGTAAAAGACAGACAGAAATCATACGCGGATAAGAGAAGAAGGGATTTAGAGTTTCAAGTATGGGACATGGTATTGTTAAAGGTATCACCATGGAAAGGAATCATCCGATTCAGAAAGCGTGGCAAACTAAGTCCAAGGTTTGTCGGACCTTTCAAGATTCTAGTGAAAGTGGGTCAAGTTGCTTACAGACTCGACCTACACGTTGAGCTTAGTGGAATACACCCTACGTTCCACGTGTCACACTTACGCAAGTGCCTAGCTGACGACACAGCTCACATACCTTACGACGAGATCGAAGTGGATAACAGTCTAAGTTATATAGAGGAACCGATAGCCATTATTGACCGAGCTGAGAAATGACTACGCAATAAGTCGATTCAGTTAGTTAAAGTACAATGGAAGCGTAGAAAAGAGTCAGAAGCTACGTGGGAAAAAGAAGACGAGATGAGGGGACTATACCCTCAATTGTTTAACGTATAGACAGTTTCGAGGACGAAACCACTTTAAGGAGAGTAGACTTGTAACATCCTAAAAATAGTAAATAAGTAAATAATAATACGATAGAGATTTAAACGTCATAAAATGAAATAAGAACGGATGGGTTTGGGCTCGGCTCCAACGGGCCGATAGAAGCCCAGGTATATAAGGGGCAAGGCAGCCCACTTTGTCCACTTCACCTTCATTTCACCATCCTAGAGAGAGAAAGGAGAGCTCGGGTCTAGAGAGAGAAAGTCGACGGATCGACACGAGATTGAAGGAGCACGTTACAGTTGAGCTCGTGAGCAAAACCTCCGAATCAGAGTTCCAATCCGGGTAACGATTCAACCATAATCTGAGTTTTTGTTCATTTTTGGGTTTCTCGGGTTTTAGCTTAATAGGAGACGTTTTTATGGGTGAAACCTGATAATAATCCTAGAACTAGTATCTAGAATGAAAACCGCACGTTTTCATCAAAGAAAATTATAAGATTGGCATGATCAGGTTAGCATGCAAGAATTTCGGATTTTTGGTCCAGGAACCAGGTATTGGGTACTTACCAAGTGCGCAAGAAGGACTTCCTGGGTACTTACTAAGTACGCAGAAGGAAGATCCTACGTACTTACCAAGTGCGCAAGAAGTATTCTCTACGCACTTGTCAAGTGCGCATGAGTATGGTCCTGCGCACTTAGCAAGTGCGCAAGCAGCAGACAGCAGTCAGCATGCTGGTTAAGTAAAGTCAGTAAGTTTAGAATGATTTAACCATTAGAGTTGGGGTTGGGTCTAATGTGTTTTTAACTACCTAATCCAGATCGGAAGTGACGTTGTTGGACCTTTGTTTAGGATAACCTAGAGAAGCTTATCAGGTGAGTTCTATGTGTCCCCTTCTATGTTATGTGCAAACTTTAATAAATGTTTTGGGGCTGAAATGTATACACTAAATGAATAAATGATATGAATACTAATGTGATCATACGTGATGTACTAATATATATGTTATATATATATGAGAATGAATTATAAACAAAGAATGAAACGTATGTTTACAAAGAATGAAGGAAAGAATGGCATAACGTAAATAAATGAAATCTTGCTTTATAATTATTTATATTGCATGTTATGAATGTATGTATACGTTATGGATGGAAACGAAGCTAACGGCTACTTCTTTAGACGGACGACCACGTGACTATTTTGCAACCGGGAAAGAAACGTTCCTTCGCAAGCTAGGACGTATAAAAAGCATAAAAGGGCGGTCGAAGTAAATGCTAATATAGTATAACGGTTGCATAAACAATAGTTCGCGTGGGAAACGGATGCCTTATGGCAGACGGACGAATATGACGGACTACGACGGTAGGACGGGTAAGACGGACGGCCGAAGGTTGGCCGGACCAAAGTTAAGGCGGACGGTTTCTAGGACCGGACGAGTAAAAGGGCTACGACGGTAGCTCAAGGGCGTATGTCTTTGTGATATACGTACCGTAAGATGGGTTGATCACCCTTATGTGTATGACCAACGAATGGTAAGGAAAGAAAAGGTGAATACATATCTATGTAATCACATAAGAATGAAGAAAGAAAAGGTGAATACATATCTATGTAATCACATAAGAATGAAGAAAGAAAAGTAAAAGCTATGAATACGTATTTGTAGAAATGTATGTATATAATTATGTATACTTATAAAGAAAAGAATGATCATACTTAATAGTTTTAAACTAGAACTCACCAGCGTTAGCTGACTTTTAGTATACATTTCAGGTACAGAAAGGAAGGGTCGTGCAAAGGCGTGAAGGTTACCCGACACAAGATTGACATCCCATATTTATATATGTTAAGACAAACGTTATGTACTTAATTTTAAAAGACTTCCGCTGTTATGTCATGCCATGTTACGTTATGTAATGAATGAATTCGAATGTTTTAAATTTAAGTTCAGTGATTATGACTATGTTTATGAGTAAATCCAACAAGTGAGGCCTCCCGGGTTTGGGGCCTTACAGCTCACGTCAGGGTTACCAAGCCGTATGACTCTTTATAAAAAATGGAAGGGCTACAAACCTTCACTCTTAGTCTAAATGGATAGTTAGAATAATTATCTGTCCTAACCACCACTGACCGGAATTAAAGTAACCTTATTAATAAAAATAATTTAAATAAACATTACTTTCTTCTTAAGTTTCGAACACCATGGTTGTTGTTAAGTCCAATGCGAGCCAAAAACAAAAGAAGTAGAAGAGAAACACTAACACAAAATACAAGGTCCGACTAAGATTCAAAATATCTTGTTGAATACCCAAACTCCCAATCAATCCAAAGTTTTAGATGTGTACTAATCAGGCCCTTGGTAGTACTAAGATTTATATAAAGACGTACAAACTCGAATGGATGTTAAACAAGATGTCTTGTTTAACACACCCTCAATGTAACCTTTCTGATTTTCATGTTTTTCCTATGTATTTTATGCCGTGCAATAAAAGATTTCAACCTTACATTTATTGTTCATATACACTTACAAGCATACACGCGTTCATTATAATACAATATTAACGAAAACAATCTTACAAACCTAGAGAACCAAACTTGACCAAAACTCAAAACAACATCAATATTACAAAACTACAAGGACTAGTCTTGAAACTTCCAAAAACCAACACAAGCACGGTCGCGCCTAGTCCTAGGCACGGTCGCGCTTGCGCCACGACCACGGTCGTGCTTAACATTAAGCACGGTCGCGCCTCGATACAGTTTGACTCCGCAAAGTCAAACCGACTCAAATCTTGTCCAAAAATAGATTGTAAACACGTTTAGAAGGTCGCGAAACTTGCAGAAGAAGATATTCGGCTAATTGAGACTAAAACACGACCAAATACACATGCAATTGTCCCAATACTCGCAAATTCTAAACCGACTCTTTTTTTTTAAAACAAATCAAGTAATTGGGGCAAGAATCAAACGAATTAAGTTAAGCCCATACCTACCCGAGACATATATAAACTTCCCTAAACCCTAAATCCATCATTCCATCATCTCTATCTCGTCTGTCGATCAAGAAAAAGCCGCGAAGTCTCCCCGTAGCCGTCTGCACTTGTTGCCCATTCAAAACAGGTTAGTAATAGTTCATTAGGATCGTCTCTCCAAGCTAATCGAAAGCCCTAACTTAATTCGTAACCACATTACATGATTTTACAGAACTGAATCTGAGTTTTGATAAAAAATGGTTTTAAACGATCGACACGTTAAACAGGATATAAACCTAATTAAATGGTGTAATTCGATTCGCAAACATCATATCAATGAAAACCCTAAGTTTATAATCTGTTTTATTACAAGAATCAGGCGAATTGCTTCTGGAATTGACCAGACACGGTCGCGCCAGCCTATGAGCGCGGTCGTGCCTGACCAAGCACAGTCGTGCCCCGTAAGAGGCCCGGTCGTGTTTACCGATCAAACCAAGTCCTGACCTAGTCAAAACCCTAGGCGCGGTCGTGCCGGATACGGACGCGGTCGTGTCTCAGGACCAGACTCTTGTTTTGACTTCTGACCAACCACGGGCGCGTTACCGACCAGGCGCGGTCGCGTACGTGCCGGGCGCGGTCGTGCCATATACAAGCACGGTCGTGCTCATCCCTTAAACAGAATCTTTACTTTTATTTTTATTCTGTTAATTTGATAAATAAATAACAGTTTAAATAATTATTTTAAGACAAACCCTACACGTTTAAGAATGACAAATTCACTTCCGTCATTAAATAACGCAAATCAATAACACATATACATTGTTCATTAGGTCGAACTTAGCAATCTACAACACAACGATGTTTTCCATTTGCTTGTGCAACCTACACGCTACATAACACGTGAGTTACATAGCCCCTCTTTTACTCTATTTTACAAACGTTTTGGGGTGGAACATGCGTTCTATTTACATGTTTTCAATTATACACATATACAGTTCCATCCTATACATGTTTACAGTTTTGCGCTTTGTGCTTGAGTACATTTTGTAGACCAATTATTATGCTCTTCATGTACAATCATTAACTAACAGCCAACAGTGAACAGTGGTAGATCTATTGAGTCTGACAAACCCACCCAGGTAGGGTGACTGTTACTGACAACACAAATTTTGAGTGCAAGTTACAAAGGTTTGATTGTATAGGTCACACGATGATTTTCTCTCCATAAATGCCTTAATTATCATGATTGTATTGAACTGTATGCACACAACACGTATTTTGCTATCACACGATTAAACCTATGTACTCTCACCAACTCTTGTAGTTGACCCTCTAATTTAACCATGTTTCAGGTACCAATGTTTGAAGTGATCAAGATATGCTACACATAGGACTTTGGACCTAGAATTTAATTAAACTAGCTTATTTGATGTAATTTACATTTATGTTTTGTGGATTGATTGTGCTTTGTTGAACTTATCTATTTGCAATGAAAACAATTATTAATTATTCAAACATTAGCAAACCATGAGCAATGAACAGTCTGCACACTTCACGCCCCGATGTTTCCGCCGTCGGTTGGGGTGTGACAGATTGGTATCAGAGCCTTGGTTATAGGGAATTAGGTTATTAGACACCTTTGACCTAGACTATAACTTTAGGATACCCACTTATGCCATGCTTCATGATTTACATGCTATGTGCTACATGCTATATGATATATGCTACATGTTTTATATGTATATATGAATAACAACTTAAATAAACAATATCCCTACCCATATCCAAAACCACATATCCTTCATGCCTGCTTCCATGTCATCATCAACATAACTTGAATCATATTCTTAGACTTGGGTCTATAAAAATTTTCTTTTACACCCGTTAAGGTTTTTAGACTTTGTTTAATTGTTAAAGGACACGTGCAATCTGGAAGAGTGACACCTGTATTCTGGGTTTTCTGTCTAGGAAAGCATTTCGTATAAATCTCAACCAACCGAGGGACCCGTATGTTTTCCTGGGAATTCCCGGGATGAGTGTTTACTTATAGGCTAAAGCACGTCTCCTTGATAATTATCTGAGTTTGAATTAACCTTAATATGTCATAGTACTCGAGTGATTATGTCACTATTTGAGTACAATCCAAACTATGAACTACTTGCATCTATTTATTCTTCTATTTAATCCAAGAAAATCTCACAACTCTTATTGTGTCTAAATCTGTAGAATGCCTCCTCGTCGTGTCAACAGCAACAACAGCAATAACACTGACCCGGCTGCTTTACTCACACAGCTGGTGAACCAAATTACCCAAGCCAACAACAACAATAATGGCCATGCCAGTGGAAGTGCTGCTACTGGAGGTGGTGGTGGTGCCAACCCGCCACAATGCACCTTCAAACACTTCAACTCCTGTAATCCCCTCAAATTCTATGGCAGCGAAGGAGCCACGGGACTCCTTCAATGGTTTGAAAGCATTGAGAGCACTTTTCTCAATAGCGACTGTCCCGACAACCTCCGTACTCGTCATGCTACTAGTGTCTTTCAAAAAAGGGCGCTTACATGGTGGAATGGTGAGAAAAGGACTAGGGGAGTGGATGTAGCAGTGGCACTGCCGTGGGATGAGTTGAAAAGGATCATGACTGAGGAATTATGTCCTCGAAATGAGATGAAAAAGCTAGAAGCAGAATTTTGGGATCTTGCTCAAGATAGTGGTGAAAGCTTAGCATACACCACCCGTTTTCACGAGCTGAGTCTACTTGTGCCACACATGGTTACACCTCTGTCTAGGTGTATTGAAAAGTACATTGGTGGTCTACCTAGACAAATTCAAGATACTGTGGTAGGAGGAAATCCTGCTACTCTGGAGGATGCTATCCGTTTGTCAGCTACACTTACTGACAATCATGTTAAAGCGGGTACACTTACAAGAAAGGGTGCCAAGAAAGTTTCTGAAACAACAACACCTTCCGCTCATGCCAAAGAAGTCCAAACTGAACCGTACCACAATACTAGGAAGAGAAAGGTCAAGAACTGTGCTGTAATCACTCCGGCTGCTCCAGTAAATCAAGTTACACCCATAGCTCCAAACCCAGCAAAGAAGCCCTATGGGGGCAGCTACCCACTTTGCAACACCTGCAACTACCATCACCCTCCAAACATACCTTGTCGCCTTTGCAACCACTGCGGGAAACATGGCCACACAGCCAATATTTGTCGAGCCAAGGCACTTGCCAACCAAACCAACCCAGCAAATCAAGCCAATCATCAAGCAACTAACCAAGCCATCCCCGCCATTGCAAATGGACGTGCTTGCTTCGAATGTGGTGACCCGAACCACTTCCGTAACCAGTGCCCAAGACTGATCAATGTTAACCAAGGCGGAGCTCATGGGCGTGCTTTCAACATCAACGCCAATGAGGCTCAGGCCAACACTGATGTGGTTAACGGTACGTTCCTTATAAATAATCATTATGCTTCTATACTATTTGATACTGGAGCCGATAAAAGTTTTGTGTCACTAGACTTCGAACCGTTACTTGCAAAAACCCGGTCTAAACTAGAGAAAACCTTTACCGTTGAGGTAGCCGATGGTAACACCGTTACAATTGACACCATCATTTATGATTGCTCCCTAGAACTAAATAAACACACCTTTCCAATCAACCTCATACCAATGCCATTAGGAAGTTTTGACGTCATCGTAGGTATGGATTGGTTGTCGAAGCACCACGCCGAATTCATGTGCTTTGAAAAATGCATCCGTATACCACTCCCATCCGGCGAAACGTTGAAGGTCCTTGGTGAGAAACCTTGCAAAGGACTCAAACTAATGTCATGCATTACCGTCCAAAAGTATATACGAAAGAAGTACATGGTTTTCCTAGCCCATGTTATCCAAAAAGAAAATAAAAAGAGGAGTGTACAAGACATCCCCATCGTTCGGGATTTTCCTGAAGTTTTTCCTGATGACTTACCAGGTCTTCCACCTGTTCGGCAAGTGGAATTTCGCATCGATCTTGTACCTGGAGCAAACCCGGTGGCTAAAGCTCCATACCGGCTTGCACCTTCCGAGATGCAAGAACTTGCAAGTCAACTTCAAGAACTCGCCGACAAAGGTTTCATACGGCCGATTCATTCACCGTGGGGTGCACCAGTCTTGTTTGTTAAAAAGAAGGATGGTTCATTTCGCATGTGTATTGACTATCGAGAACTCAACAAGCTTACAATCAAAAACCGCTACCCTTTACCTAGGATTGACGATCTCTTCGATCAACCCCAAGGTTCTACCTACTTCTCGAAGATTGATCTTCGATCTGGTTATCATCAACTCCGTGTGCAAGAGGAGGATATTCCCAAGACTGCCTTCCGAACGAGATATGGTCAGTACGAGTTCATGGTTATGCCTTTTGGGCTAACCAATGCACCTGCTGTCTTCATGGACCTCATGAATCGCATGTGCAAACCATACCTTGATAAATTTGTTATCGTGTTCATTGATGACATCTTGATCTATTCAAGAACTAAGGAAGATCATGAACAACACCTTAGGTTGATTTTGGATCTCTTGAAAACGAACAGCTATACGCCAAGTTCTCCAAATGTGAATTTTGGCTAAAAGAAGTTCAATTTTTGGGTCACGTTGTCAATGAAAAGGGAATTCATGTTGACCTCGCCAAAATTGAAGCTGTTAAGAATTGGAAAGCTCCTAAAACCCCTACCGAAGTTCGTTCGTTTCTTGGCTTAGCAGGTTACTATCGAAGGTTCATCTCTAATTTCTCCAAGATCGCTGTTCCCCTCACTGCCTTAACCCAAAAAGGTAAACCCTATGAGTGGGGACCGAAACAAGAAGAAGCCTTTCAAATTCTCAAGCGAAAGTTGTGCAATGCTCCTATCCTCACCCTTCCTGAAGGTGAAGATGATCTAGTTGTTTACTGTGATGCTTCAAACCAAGGTCTTGGTTGCGTTCTCATGCAACGAGGCAAGGTGATCGCTTATGCATCAAGACAACTCAAAATCCATGAGAAGAATTATACGACGCATGATCTGGAGTTGGGTGCTGTCATATTTGCGTTGAAGATTTGGAGACATTATCTCTATGGCACGAAATGTGTGGTGTTCACCGACCACAAAAGCCTCCAACATATCTTCAACCAAAAGGAACTCAACATGAGACAACGACGTTGGGTTGAACTCCTCAACGATTACGATTGCGAAATTCGTTATCATCCCGGCAAGGCTAATGTTGTAGCCGATGCGCTAAGCCGCAAGGAACATGTCATGCTTCAAAGTGTCAAGATCCATTCCGATATTTCGTATTCTAGCCGCTCAACATGTCTCGGTTACCGAGGGCAATATGTATATGGAAATGTCTTGTGGTGCTGAATTCCAACTAGAGACTAAAACCAATGGCTTGCTTTATTTTCTAGATCGTATTTGGGTTCCCGATCGTGACGATCTCCGAGCTTTCATCATGACCGAGGCACACAAGTCTCGATATTCTATCCATCCTGGTGCGGATAAAATGTACCAAAACCTTCGTCCACAATATTGGTGGCCCGGCATGAAGAAAGACATTGCCTTGTTCGTAGCAAAATGTCTCACATGTTCTAAAGTCAAAGCTGAGCATCAACGTCCTTCTGGTTTACTTGAACAACCGGAAATTCCCGTGTGGAAATGGGAGAATCTAGCTATGGATTTCATCACTAAACTCCCTCGCACTTCCAGCGGTTATGATAGCATCTGGGTGATCATTGACCGTCTCACTAAGTCCGCACACTTCTTGCCTATCCGTGAAGACTATAAGGTTGAGAAATTGGCCCGAATTTACATTGACGAGATCGTGAGTCGTCACGGCGTTCCTTTGAACATAATCTCCGATAGAGATGCTCGTTTCACTTCTCGGTTTTGGCAATCTCTTCAAAAGGCACTTGGTACACGATTGGATTTGAGCACGGCCTACCATCCCCAAACTGATGGTCAGACCGAGCGAACAATCCAAACCCTGGAAGACATGCTGAGAGCCTGTGTCATCGACTTTGGTGGCAATTGGGATTCACATTTGACACTTATCGAATTTTCCTACAACAATAGTTACCACACCAGCATCGACATGGCTCCGTTTGAAGCTCTCTACGGTCGTAAGTGTCGTTCTCCCATCTGTTGGAACGAGATTGGTGAAACACAAATCACCGGTCCCGAGTTAATTCAAGAAACCTCCGACAAGATTATCCAAATCCGTGACAACATTCGAGTTGCGAGGAGTCGGCAAAAGAGCTATGCCGACAAACGACGCAAACCCTTGGAATTCCAAGTTGGTGATCTTGTACTTCTAAAGGTGTCTCCTTGGAAGGGGGTGATCCGTTTTGGGAAGAAAGGCAAGCTAGCACCTCGCTATGTGGGTCCATTCAAGATCCTTGAAAGGATTGGGAAAGTGGCTTACAAGCTCGAGTTACCTCCATCACTTGGCAGCGTACATCCTACATTTCATGTATCCAACCTCAAGAAGTGTCTTGCTGATGAGAACCTTCATATACCTCTTGACGATGTGCGCATTGATGAGACGATGCACTTCGTTGAAAAACCAGTCGAGATTATGGATCGCGAGATAAAACAACTCAAGCGCAGCCGTATTCCTATTGTCAAGATTCGTTGGGAATCTAAACGAGGACCCGAGTTTACTTGGGAACGAGAAGACCAAATGAAGCTCAAGTACCCACATCTTTTTGCTGAAGCAGTAGCCTCAACCAGTTGAATTTCGGGACGAAATTCCTTCAACATGGGGATACTGTAACCTTTCTGATTTTCATGTTTTTCCTATGTATTTTATGCCGTGCAATAAAAGATTTCAACCTTACATTTATTGTTCATATACACTTACAAGCATACACGCGTTCATTATAATACAATATTAACGAAAACAATCTTACAAACCTCGAGAACCAAACTTGACCAAAACTCAAAACAACATCAATATTACAAAACTACAAGGACTAGTCTTGAAACTTCCAAAAACCAACACAAGCACGGTCGCGCCTAGTCCTAGGCACGGTCGCGCTTGCGCCACGACCACGGTCGTGCTTAACATTAAGCACGGTCGCGCCTCGATACAGTTTGACTCCGCAAAGTCAAACCGACTCAAATCTTGTCCAAAAATAGATTGTAAACACGTTTAGAAGGTCGCGAAACTTGCAGTAGAAGATATTCGGCTAATTGAGACTAAAACACGACCAAATACACATGCAATCGTCCCAATACTCGCAAATTCTAAACCGACTCTTTTTTTTTAAAACAAATCAAGTAATTGGGGCAAGAATCAAACGAATTAAGTTAAACCCATACCTACCCGAGACATATATAAACTTCCCTAAACCCTAAATCCATCATTCCATCATCTCTATCTCGTCTGTCGATCAAGAAAAAGCCGCGAAGTCTCCCCGTAGCCGTCTGCACTTGTTGCCCATTCAAAACAGGTTAGTAATAGTTCATTAGGATCGTCTCTCCAAGCTAATCGAAAGCCCTAACTTAATTCGTAACCACATTACATGATTTTACATAACTGAATCTGAGTTTTGATAAAAAATGGTTTTAAACGATCGACACGTTAAACAGGATATAAACCTAATTAAATGGTGTAATTCGATTCGCAAACATCATATCAATGAAAACCCTAAGTTTATAATCTGTTTTATTACAAGAATCAGGCGAATTGCTTCTGGAATTGACCAGACACGGTCGCGCCAGCCTATGAGCGCGGTCGTGCCTGACCAAGCACAGTCGTGCCCCGTAAGAGGCCCGGTCGTGTTTACCGATCAAACCAAGTCCTGACCTAGTCAAAACCCTAGGCGCGGTCGTGTCGGATACGGACGCGGTCGTGTCTCAGGACCAGACTCTTGTTTTGACTTCTGACCAACCACGGGCGTGTTACCGACCAGGCGCGGTCGCGTACGTGCCGGGCGCGGTCGTGTCATATACAAGCACGGTCGTGCTCATCCCTTAAACAGAATCTTTACTTTTATTTTTATTCTGTTAATTTGATAAATAAATAACAGTTTAAATAATTATTTTAAGACAAACCCTACACGTTTAAGAATGACAAATTCACTTCCGTCATTAAATAACGCAAATCAATAACACATATACATTGTTCATTAGGTCGAACTTAGCAATCTACAACACATCGCTGTTTTCCATTTGCTTGTGCAACCTACACGCTACATAACACGTGAGTTACATAGCCCCTCTTTTACTCTATTTTACAAACGTTTTGGGGTGGAACATGCGTTCTATTTACATGTTTTCAATTATACACATATACAGTTCCATCCTATACATGTTTACAGTTTTGCGCTTTGTGCTTGAGTACATTTTGTAGACCAATTATTATGCTCTTCATGTACAATCATTAACTAACAGCCGACAGTGAACAGTGGTAGATCTATTGAGTCTGACAAACCCACCCAGGTAGGGTGACTGTTACTGACAACACAAATTTTGAGTGCAAGTTACAAAGGTTTGATTGTATAGGTCACACGATGTTTTTCTCTCCATAAATGCCTTAATTGTCATGATTGTATTGAACTGTATGCACACAACACGTATTTTGCTATCACACGATTAAACCTATGTACTCTCACCAACTCTTGTAGTTGACCCTCTCATTTAACCATGTTTCAGGTACCAATGTTTGAAGTGATCAAGATATGCTACACATAGGACTTTGGACCTAGAATTTAATTAAACTAGCTTATTTGATGTAATTTACATTTATGTTTTGTGGATTGATTGTGCTTTGTTGAACTTATCTATTTGCAATGAAAACAATTATTAATTATTCAAACATTAGCAAACCATGAGCAATGAATAGTCTGCACGCTTCACGCCCCGATGTTTCCGCCGTCGGTTGGGGTGTGACACTCAAGATATAAGACTTCAAATGACTAAAAATGAGAATACTCAGGTCTTTTAAAAGAAAATTAAGAAGATAATCTCATAAACATAAACACTTCATTAATTACTTTAAAACATTAAATCACACAAGTTTCATCTTCATCCAAATAATACAAGAAGACTAGTTAGTAATGGTCATGATAATGAATATAATAGCTTTGGGCGATAGTATCATGGAATGATCCAAGGATCAAACCAAAGCCAAAGTGTAGTGATTATATTGTGCTTCTTGATCTTAGGTGAAGTGACTATTTTCGCTCTCTACTTCTCTAGGTGGGGGAAACCTAGAAGGAAGTCTCCCCTTTAAGGTTGGAGCTTTGTTGTTTGTGGCTCCTTGTGGTTTACAAATGAATAGGTCAAAGGCCCCATTTATCGGTTGTTCTAGAGAGGAGGCACAACCGTGCCTCCGTGGTACTGTCGAATCTTTGCTGTCCTTATTTGCAGATTTCTCTAGTAGATTTCTTTGCTGTCCTTATTTGATCTTAGGTGAAGTGACTATTTTCGCTCTCTACTTATTTGCAGATTTCTCTAGTAGATCTATTAAACGACCGTGCCTCCATAGCACGGGCTGCCTTGTTTTGACCAAGAGTTCACTGGTTCTAAAATGTTCCTGCTTAACCTGGCTCAATCACACAGTTCATCAGTGAATCAACACAAACTTTTTAGAAGATTTGCAGCTTTTGTAATTATGTTTGTCTTGTTACATGTAACTAATAGTAGTATAGTTTCATGCTTTGTAATTAGATCAACGGTTTTGGTTGAATTTAATCCCTAGAATCAATGGTTTTTATTAATTCTAGGGAAACGTTAGCTTTATATATGTATTAGGATTTCTCACATGTAATGTATGTGCTCTTGCAACCTTATAAGCATTGTTGAGAGATTATTATAACAGATCTTTAAAGTGATCCTCATCTGTTCTTATCATTTCATACATAGTTAGTTGTTACCCACCAACTGTCTTGTATTATGTTTGAATAACACCGATCCTACATATTTGTGTATATATATATATATATATATATATATATATATATAGTAGAACCTCTATAACTTAATACTCGATAAATTAATAACCTCGATAAAATTAATAATTTGTCCGGTCCCAACTTGGGACCAGTATAAAATTGGACCCCAATCGATAAAATAATAAGATAATATTTTTTTTGAAATCCCAATGTAAATATATTGGTCCAAGCGAAACTATAAATTAATAATTACTAAAATATTCCAAAATTATAGGATTTTCTAGTAAAAAATGAATCTATAGTCACTTGTTTTTTTGTGAACTTCAAATCTATATTGAGTTCATCTTTAAATCTCCTCATTGCACTTAAGAGTTGAGGCACTGTATTCTCGTATTGCAACAAAAAGTTGTGAAGAGTTGTTGCCGCTTGCAATGCTTCTTTCCGAGTGATCGGTTCCAAGGGTACTGAATCATCATCAACTTCATCATCAACCGGATTTTGAACGGCATCCGCCATAATTTCTTCAATGTTTTGAACCTTGTAACATTCATTATTTTCACCTGGATAATCCAACAACTCATTCACATCCATTTTGTGCCGATAATGCATTCGTGTAATCAAGTTCTCAAGCTCAAGAATGTCTTCTCCAAAATTTATATCGTTTAAATCATTTGAGCCGGTTGGATTAGTCGAACGAATTTTACAGTGTCGATGCATTAATTTGAGAGTTGCTCACAAATATAGGCCTACTTTTTAAATTAATAATTTATTAATTTATCGATATAATAATATCTCGCTAAATTAATAAAATATCCCGGTCCCAACATTATTAATTTATAGAGGTTCTACTGTAGAATGTATCAAGAGAAAACCATACCTTATTGTAGAAACCAAAAGACAATTTTGAACTACTGATTTTAATTTATTTTTTTGTAGTTTATTTATATTCTTTATGGGTATTATAAAAAATTTACTCATAATATATATATATATATATATATATTTATATGGGGCGATTCCACTAAAAAGTGGTTTTTCGATAAGAAATCCTAAGAAGTGGGTCAAACGAACTCCGATTGAGCTCATTCCAACGGCGTTGGAACCGTCTCATCGAAACCTAAGCTGGACCAAAAAACCTAAACCCCCTCCATCCACACCCCCAAAAACCTAACAACCCCCTCCAACCCTACCCCAAAAAGCCTAAATCCACCACCTCATCCCCTAAAAACCAAAACCCCCCACCCCACCCCCTCGTCCCAAAAAAACCTAAACCCACCCCCAAAAAAAAACCTAAACCATAAAATCTAAACCCTAAAAGCTAAACCCTAAGGGTAAACCATAAGGCTAAAACCCTAAAATTCAAATGTAAAATGTAAACCCTAAAAGCTAAGATGGTAGAGTTCGACGAGACGGTTCCAATGCCGCTGAAATTAGCTCAATCGGAGTTCGTTTGATATCGTTTTTTAAGGTTTTTGTCATTTCTTAGATTTATTAGCGAAAAACTACTTCTTATTTGATCCTCCCCATATATATATATATATATATATATATATATATATATATATATATATATATATATATATATATATATATATATATATATATATATATATATATATATATATATATATAAGAAGGTTCTTTGGGGTATTGAATTCACCCGACCCGACAGTACCCGTTTGGGGAACGTCCAGTGCCAAAGTCACTGAATGGGTAAGTCGCCAATCCCTAAAACGGACTATGAAATGTTATGTAATGTACTTTATCTGCTGGGTTACGGGCGGTCATTTTACTAGAGGTTTATAATCTACCCTTGTGTGATTCCTGTTGAAGCATATACTCGAGGGGTGGGTGCAGGGCGGACGATTTGAAATATATAAGAAGGTTCTTTGGGGAACCCTAAAAAATGAGGAACTGAGGAACACCCACAAAAAAACCTAACCCCTCCCCCAACCCTCCCCCCCACCCCCTAAAAACCTAAACATTCCCCTCTCTCCACCCCAAATACCTAAACCCTCTCCACCCCTAACCCGTAAAAACCTAAACGCTAAAGCTAAAAAATGGGAACCGGCTCAAACGAACTCCGATTGAACTTATTCTAGTGGCGTAGGAACTGGCTCCTCATACCCTAAACCAGAAACCCTGAATCCCAAAGCTAAACTGTGACAACCGACAAATTCAGGTCATTAACCGTTCCTGAAATTTTCATAATTACGTACCATTAAATGCATATCATACTTAAATTAGCGTAATTATGTTCATTTCATGCATAGCAAAGTCCGATCATTAAATATCAAACATTGGTAATTCGGTGAATTACCAGGTCACACACGCGCCTAGTAACACATGAACGTTGGTGACGTTCAAGTCGAAAAATTCAACTTAGGATTTGAAGTATAAAAATTACACGTAACACTGCGATTAAATATTTTGTGTCTAAAATAAAAGGTTAAGAATTTGTAACGAACTTTTGTCAAAACGCAGTCCGAAATTGCACTGCGTATTGCACCAGTGTTAACAAGTTCATACAATATAAATCATTTATTACAAATGATTTAAATTAATTAAACAAATTATTAGAATTTAATTATAATCATTTACAAAATCTAAACTCATCATTACTATTTTCTTTGAAAACTACAAAAGCCAATCCAACACTCCAACACCCCATTATTACAACCACCATACACTTTCACCCTACCCCCTCACCCTCACCCCATCTCCCCCCTTCGCAACCGAAAATTCGACCCCTTCTCTATTTTGATTTAAAAAATCCCTATTTTCACACTATAAATACCACTCACATACCACTTTCATTTCCTTTACTTCCACTTGACAAATTTGAGCAACACCCAACCCCCTTCCCTCTCCCTTATGACGTCACCGCTCCCACCACACACAGCCACCATTTGTTGTCAAAAACTTCAAGTATTCAAGCTCATTCGGTGTTTTCTCAAGTGCTAAGACCAAAACTTTCATCCCTTTTGATCTCTCTAAGTAAGAAGCATTATTTTTATTATTTATTTTTGTTCCTTGATCTTGGTTATGTTTGATTTTCTCCACCCAACACATGCATGTCTTTAATATAATAAAAATCACTAAATAAACAAGTCAAAGTTAGTATATGTGTTTTATTTGTGATTTATTGTGTTGATATGTCATGGATGATACATGCATGGTGAATGATCATCATTTTGAGTACATTCATGTTGTTAGATCGAAATTCTATTAATAGTAACTTTATTGTTTTCAAAACCGTGTTAGATGTGGATTTATTGTCATTTGGGTTTACAAGAGTGTTTTTATAATAAATCGAGTTGGGTGAATTGGTCGCATAATCAAGCATAGACATGTCATGAAACTAATAGTCCTAAATGTTTTAGGACACGATTAGGTTGGTTTACATTCGGATGTTTGCTACATACACATTTATTGCATTCACTACTACTAGCGCATCAGGTGAGTTTCATGGCCCCTTATTTAATACTGTTTTATATTGTTTTGGGGAGAAAACATGCAAATATTTTTTTTTTGACATAAACATAGCTATCATTTATTGATTACATGAATTAACATAGCATTGAAATTAAGTCCTTACAATTCTAGACCGTTAATTTGATAAGCGTGGTAATCGTGGATAGATCTATTTGGGTTGACAACCCTACCTATTGGCTGGGAGCCAAGCGGGTGCATTATTAGCCTGTCATTACAATGTGAGTGATGCAACATTGTGTCTTGGGCATCTTATATAATCATGTCAGCTTCCATATAGGAGTTTATGGTAATTTCAATACAATTTATTGTTGGATATATAATGTCATTTCTTGTGCTATGATTTAAAGTAAACATTTTTTATTATTTAAACCTGTGAACTCACCAACTTTACGTTGACATATTTTAGCATATTTTTCTTAGGTCGTTGATTGCATTGGAGTCACATGATCCTATTTATTATAATTTTTTGTTATAAACATTGGTTTTCAAACATTTGAACTTGAAACTTTGACTTTTGGATTTATGTAATCTTGTAAACTTCATTAATGTTTAAACTTGGGTTATTATTTTAAATATTGGTTTTCAAACTCATATAGAGGTCGTTCGATGTGATCAATGACTATGGTATTCATGAACATCACGCCCCGCGGTTTCTGCCATTGTCGGGGTGTGACAAAAACCCTGAACCCTAAAGCTAAACTCCAAAATCTAAACTATAAACCCTAAAAGCTAAAAACTAAGCCCTATTCCTAACCGCCAAAAACCTAACCCCTCCCCCACCCCCTAAAAGTAAACCATCCCCTCCCCCTAGAAACCTAAACCCTTCCCCTCCCCCAACCCCTAGAAACCTAACCCCCCAAACCCCCCCCTTAAAAAAAACTTAAACCCTATAGCTAAAAAAAGGGGAACATAGGGGAACCGGCTCAAACGAACTCAGAATGATCTCATTCTTGCAGTGTGGGAAACGGCTCGTCAAACGGTTTCAACGCCATTGAAAAAAGTTCAATCGGAGTTCGTTTGAGCCGTTTCCCCTCTGTTCCTTGTTTTTTTGTTGTTTCCTAATAAACCATCTTCTTAAAAATACGGAATCGCAAGAAACCGACTCAAACTAACTCCAAATGAACTCATTCCCAGTGGCTTTAGAACTGGCTTGTCGAACCCGTTTCAACGTCACTGAAATGAGTTCAATCGAAATTCGTTTGAGCCAGTTCCCCTTTGTTTCTCCCGTGTTCTTTGTTTTTTTGATGTTCCCTTTTGAACAACCTTACATATATATATATATATATATATATATATATATATAGAGGAAGAAAATCATGAGAAAACTCATTTTAATGAGAGAACCAAGAAACTACTTATTAATGGTATTTTCGTAATTAATGGCATATTTTTTGTAAGACAAAAAAAAGTCCTAAAAAATTTTAAAAAATAGAAAAAAAATAATAAAACAAAAATAAACTAAAAAACTTAAAAACCAAAATTTTTCTCTCGTTTTCCTCGTTTCATAAAAAAAATAAAAAAAATGTCAAAAAAATAGGTGGTTTGTCTTTATGGTTTAGTTTTTTGGGTTTAGTTTTTAGGTTAGGGTTTTCGAAAGGGGGGGTGTTAGGTTTTTTTTTGGGGGGGGGAGAGGGTGTTTAGGTTTTTGGGGGTGGGTGGGGGGTTTAGGTTTTTTTTTGCGGGTTGGTGGGGGGGGGGGGTTTAGGCTTTTGAGGGGTCGGGTGGGTGGGGCTTTAGGTTTTTTTTTTTTTGGGGGGGGGGGGAGTTTAGGTTTTTTGGGTGTATGAGAGGGTTAGGTTTTTAAGAATATATAATGATAGTATAATTACAAAAGTGTCATTAATGACAAGTTTTTTTGGTTCTGTCATTAAATTGAGTTTTCTCATTAACTCAACTATATATATATATATATATATATATGTTTGGGGTGGTTCTAATAAAAACCTCATTGAGTTGGAAAAACTCACTAAACCCTCTTTTACATATGTAAAAAAAACTTTTTTTATTTTTAGGATGGATTGTACATTCAATTTTATCACTTTTGGTGAAAAAAAAAGCCAAACGGTTTTTTTAAATATCTTTTTTTTAAATTTGACGTTTTTTACATATGTAAATGCTGACGTATTGCATACGTAAGAAAAAAACGAAATTTTTTGTTATTTTTTATATGTTTTTTATTTCTTTTTTTATTCGGCGTTTTTTAATTATTTTTTTTTGCGACCAGTCCTTTTTTTATATAAATAATCGGTCCCATTTAAAAAAAAATCTATTTTTTTCAAATGGTTTAGTGGGTGTTTTCAACTCAAGTGGGGGTTTTATTTTACTCTTCCCATATATATATATATATATATATATATATATATATATATATATATATATATATATATATATATATATATATGGGTAGGATAAAATGAAACCCATCTTAGATGTGAAACCTTTGAAATCTTTGTTATAGCCATTAATCATTATAATTTTAATGACTGAGATGATTTTATTGCTTTAATCACATTTTTGTAATTTTTTAATGACTTTAAATTACAAAAGGGTAAATATGACTTTTACTATTGGATACATTTTTGGGTTCCCCATACTCCCATCTAATCACCAAACATGTCTTTTCAACTTACAAACTCACGTAAATTTTGAAATGAGTTTTATATCTATTCTTTTTATCATATCATCTTCTCAAAATACATCTTTAAAACAAGAAGAAGAGGTTACAAGTTTGCGATTTCTTTGATCTTATAAAACTAGAAGCTCTTCATTTCTCTTTCATCATATCATCTACCCCATTATCTTACTAACTGAAAAATAACTCAACCGTCAGCTAAGGTTTGAGTAATCTTTGAAAATCTTGAGAAACTCCACCGTTACGGTTTCTGGGATTTTGAAAATTCTTCAGAGATGACGAATAAAAGTGGTATGTGGTCGATTTCATGTATTTTTATACTTGTTTCATGATTTTTAAAAAAATTCAAGATCAAATTCATTGCCTCCCTTGATTTTTTTTGTATGTAGTTCGGAAAAGTGGAAGAATCGCCAAAAAATCATTAAGGAGGTTTAAGAACACTCCTTCAGATCCAATAATTTTAGAATTAGATGAAAAGATGAAACCTATTTTGAAGCAGAAATCGAAACAAAATTCAGGTAATTCTTGATTTTTTTTATTAAATGTATATAGATAAAATGTCTAAAGTTTCGTCTAAACACAGATGTTGAAGCAATCGACTTAATTACACTGCAACAGCCTACCAAAAAAAGAAGGAAGTGGAATCATGTGAATTTTGTTGTTATAATGATTTATATAATATATGTTTTTAGTTAGATAATTACAAAATTAGTGTTTGAACAAATTTAAATAAATTACAGGTATAGAGGAAACTTATTTAAATACTACAATTATGTCAATCGTCTCAGACAAGAAGAAGAAAAAGAAAAAGAAGGCAAGAACAAGTATTTTGTTGACATATATTTTGAATTGGTAGTATGATAGGGATAATTTTAAGAAAGGTGTTAAAAAAAAGAGTTCTGTTACATGTGTAAATTATATCATTTAGGGGGTGAAATATATGTTACATTAAAAAAGTGTTATGTTACTTATGTAAAAAGCTTTGATTTTCTTTGTAAAACAGAAGAAAAGGGATTGGATGTTGAGAGAGTGGATAAAAAAAGAAAAAGAAAAGACAAAGAAAGAGAAAGTTATTTAGATATTCCGGTTATTTCCACCGTATCAGACAAGAAAAAGAAAGAAAGAACATGTATTTTATCAATAAAAATATTTATATGTTACATAATTAGAGATTGGCATTATAAAACGGTTACATATGTAAAGTTATGATTAAAGTTTTGTATATTTTGAAAACATAAGAAAAAGAAGTGAAAGTACTGAAAGGGGAAAAAAAGGAAAAGAAATGAAGGGCAAGAAACAGAAAAGTGAAAATCATTAAAGAAAAAGAAGGGTGAAAAGAGGGAGGAAATGTTGGTTATGGAAAATAGGGCTAAAAATAAGATTAAGGATTGGTTTCCTTAACAACTAGGTCTTCCCCTTAACAACTTTATAAGTGCATTGCAATTTTGAAAGAAAACTAGAGACAAGCACTAAGGAAAATGGGGTTTGGGCACCTGTTAATATTCATGGTTGAAGGAATACCTGCAAAACTATGACACTATGTGGTAGATAGGTTTAAGCCTGAAAATATGATAATTAAAGTGCCTAGTGGGAAAATTAAAGTAACTAAGCGATCAATACATAAGTTGCTGGGTATACCTTTTGGTGGAAGAGATTTAGATAATGTTACACCATTGGACGTTTGGGATAACAGTGTAAGGAGGTGGAGGGAAAGGTATCCAGGGAGATTTATTGCACCAACAGAAATCGTTTTAAATATAGTGAATGTTGCTCCTTACTATAATGGTGGAATGTTACAAGCAAGGGAGATGTAAGGAAACAATCTTGAGCTATTTAACTGAAGAAACAGACTTGAGTGACATAGATTGTTGTGCATATATCATTGAATCAATCAGAGATTGTAAAGTTGGTTGGAAAAGATGTGATCCCGGTTCTCCTTATGCTGGTCCCCTAACTATTCTTGCTGTAAGATTAAATAAATATATTTAAATTTGTTAAAAAATTATTGGATTTCATAAAATAATGATATTTATACTTCTTATTCACAAGATCATGCGTTAATAATTGCAGTTGCTATATGTAGAAAGCATTGACTGCAAAGGGATGAAAGGAGATGGAACAATTAAAGCTCTAAGATTTTGGAACAAGAAAAATCTAAAAATTAGAGAGAGGTTAGAAATTAAAGGTGGGGGATTTGGAAGAGGCGAATTGAAACGATTGAAATCAGTATTACATAAGAAAGTTCATGACAAAGATATAGATATTGAAAGACAACACGTTGAGGTAATAAGTATTTATGTTTAATGATATATTATCAATGATTTTTCATACAAGTATATGCATATTATTTTTTATAGGATGAGATCTTACAAGCCGAAAAAAATGTTTTCATTAGTATTGGAGAATAAGAAAATTCTGGAAACAAAAATTGAGGAATTATATAAAAAGAAGCCAGAGAATGAGGAAGTTTTGAGTTTAGTTGCAAGATATAATTCAAGCTTGAAAAGTATATATACGGGTGAGATAGTGGAGGTTGATAATAAGATTATGAGTGATTTAGAAGGTTTAAAGGTGAATGAGAAAGATTGCAGTGGTGATGGAAAGAACGAAGGTAATTAAAAAGTGTATAATATATTGCTTTAAATAAATTTCAGAATCTGATTAACTAAATTGGTTTTGTTGGTATTTTTGTAAAAGGTGAAATAAGTGAGAATGAGAATGATAGGTCCCTGAGAATGATTGTGAAGGTAACTGAATGATCCATAAACTTTTATCCTTATGATTGTACACATGTAACTAACCAGTTACACATGTATCCTTACTGAGTTACACATGTAACTAACCAGTTTAAAAATGTCCCATATAAATTTTTAGCATGTAAAGATAACAGTGACACTGGGGAAGATATTGAGGATGCTGGTTTGGTGAGGACAGTTAAAGATAGCAGTGACACAGTTTATAATGAAGGTAAAGTAAATGCATTACATCAATGATAAAAATGGTTTTGAATATTAATATATTGTCGTACATAATCAGGTCTAGATGCAGGTAATAAAAACATATATAACAATTTTATATAAGTATTTATTGTAGGGGAAAATTTATAATGCTGATACATTGATACTTGTGTTTTTATGGGAGAAGAATGAAGTACAACAAAAGAAAGATGAAAACGAAAATTGTAAGACACTTCCTATGTTACATATTTATGTCTTTATGTTACAGTTTTAACAAAAAAGAAGTTTAAATACAATGGGTGATGAATTAGTTGGATTAGGGAATGATAAGACCGACGAGGAAGATAAAGTTTAAGAAGGAACAAGTAAGTTTTTTTGGAAACAAAAAATTATTAATTGTCTAACAAATTGTATTTTTAGTCTATTAATACAGTGAAGTTTTAGTTATAGGGGAGGAATATAAAAATCAAAAGAAAGATGATAAAGTCAATGGAGGAGATTTTGAACCTTCTTCTTTTTGCTTTGGATTAACACAAGATCGGATAAACATTCATGAAAACGAAAATTGTAAGACACTTGCTATGTTACATTTTTCTGTCTTTATGTTACAGTTTTAACAAAGAATAAGTTTAAATACAGTGAGTGATGAATTAGTTGGATTATAGAATGATAAGACCGATGATGAAGAAAAAGTTGAAGAAGGAACATGTAAGTTTTTATTGTAAACAAAATATTATTAATTGTGTTACAAATTGTATTTTTAGTCTATTAATACAGTGAAATTTGAGTTATTACAGTGAAACAAAAATTTATTATAGGAGATTTTGAACCTCCATCTTTTAGCTTTGGATTAAAACAAGATTGGATAAACATTCATGAAAACGAAAATTGTAAGACACTTCCTATGTTACATTTTTCTGTATTTATGTTACAGTTTTAACAAAAATATTTTTAAATACAGTGGGTGATGAATTAGTTGGATTAAGGAATGATAAGCCCGATGATGAAGATAAAGTTGAAGAAGGAACAAGTAAGTTTATTTGGAAACATAAAATTATTAATTGTGTTACAAATTAAATTTTTAGTCATTTATTACACAGAAATTTGAGTTATAGGGGAGGAATATTAACACACATATGTTACATTTTGATGTGTTTTTGTTACAGTTTTAACGTATATGTTACATGCATTGGTTGATGAGTGACGGGATGTTGAAGAAACAAAAAGTTAAGTAGGAAACAACAAAAGTTGTATTGAATTTTAAATTTTATATAGGTTAAATTTTTCAAAAGTTGGATTAATTAGGTTAGAATTCAAACATCTATATACAGATATGGAGGTTAATGAGGAAATTGGATAAGGAGATCGTCAGATGAATGATGAGATAAACACTAAAGGAACAAGTTAGTAATACTATAATATGACAAGTCAAGATAATGTAAATAAGTTACATAAAATATAAATGTAAGTTACATTAAATGATTCAAATTAAATGTGCAGAAGAAGATAACAATGTGAAGTGTTTAGCTGAAAATACAACCCTAGGTAAAGTGATAGCTAAGCTTGAAGAAAAAAGAATGAAACCTTGTAGAGAAAAGGTGGTAGCTAGCATTAATAAGTCTCCTTTCTTAGTTAGAGTGGTAGAAATAAGTAAACTTCTGACAAAATACAACCCTAGGTAAAGTGATAGCTATGCTTGAAGAAAAAAGAATGAAACCTTGTAGAGAAAAGGTGGTAGCTGGCGTTAATAAGTCTCCTTTCTTAGTTAGAGGGGTAGAAATAAGTAAACTTGTGACAAAGGAGGAAGAAACAATTTTCAAATATATAATGAAAGAGGATGATTTTCAACAACCACTATTTAATGGGGGGAGTTCAGTGTAAGTTTGTGTATTAAAATAATGTATCTGATAAAAAAAATTGGTGAAAAGGAAGATTAAGTTACAGTTCTTGTGTTGACAGGGAATCAAAGGGGAAAGGGAAGATGGTAGAAACAATGGACAATGATGAGTGGAGGAGGAGGATTTCAAATAGTGGGTAAGTTTCCTACATTATATATATCAAAATATGTTACACTAGATTACAATGTATGTTATACTACATTTACACATGTATGCTAGAATATGTTACACTTCATTACAATGTATGTTACACTAGAGTTACACATATATGCTAATATATATTACACTAGAATTTCATAGGTAAGATTATATAGATGATGTATGTAAATAATTTGTTGTTATTGATTAAACATATGTATAGGGAAAGTTTATTCGAAAGCAGTAATGGCCGGGTTGTTACAAGGTCTAGTTTTAAATCACTAAAACCTGGAGAAAGGGTGTAAAATACAGTGATTGATGTTTGGGCGGAGGTTTTGAACTACGAGGAAAAATTCAGAGAAGTAGAGTCACCAAACAGGTTGTTCTGTTCTACAACAACCATTGTGAGTATTTTAGATAAAAAGTTATTTTTTTACAATATAAATCAGATATATAAGGTTATCTATTAAAAATATCTTAATTAACAAGACAAATGGATGAAAAATAATAAAGAAGAACACAATGAAAAACGTCTTACAAGGTTGAAATTAGGAATCTATATGGCTGTGAACAGGAATAGTAAACCGCCGGATCTAAAGACAATTGATATGGTGGTAATACCAATTCTGGAGCACACACACTTTTACCTAATTGTTTTTAAATTGAAAAACCCAACCATATCAGTAATTGACAACTTCCATGAATCTATGCCATTGGTTCGATTAAAAGACAATGAATAATATTTCGAAAAAGACACTCCTTACAAACCGGTAATATTATTACTTATTTGATAAATATAGTTTTAAAAATTATGGTAATAAAAACTAACATATGTATGTTTTAAATATTAATTGCAGAAAGACATGTTTGTACAATACTTGGAAAGGTACAAACATCTAAAAAGTGCAGAAATTAAAAAGGCAAAAATACAGAAAGTGCTCATTTATTGGGCAACAACAACAAATGTCACCGACTGTGATGTGTTTGTAATGAGACATATGGAGAAGTTTATAGGGATTCATGAAGAATTTGAATGTGGATTCAGCACAAATGGGAACAGAAAGAAGGCCCACTTAAAAACACTTTTATGGTTTAGGTTTTTTTTTGGTGGGGTGGGGGGGTTTAGGTTTTTGGGGGGTGGGGTGGTGGTTTTAGGCTTTTTGGGGAAGGGTTGGAGGGGGGGTTTAGGTTTTTGGGAGTGCGGGTGGAGGGGTGTAGGTTTTTCGGTCCGGGTTAGGGTCCGATGAGACGGTTCCAACGCCGCTAGAATGATCTCAATCGGAGTTTGCTTGATCCACTTCTTAGGATTTCTTAGCGAAAAACCACTTCTTAGTGGAACCGTCTCCTATATATATATAGGGGGTTGATCAAATAAAAAATAATTTTTCGCTAATAAATCTAAAAATGACAAAAACCTTAATAAACGATATCAAACGAACTCCGATTGAGCTAATTTCAGCGGCGTTGGAACCGTCTCATTAAACTCTATCATCTTAGCTTTTAGGGTTTAACTTTTAAGGTTTAAATTTTACGTTTTAATTTTAGGGTTTTAGCATTATGGTTTAGCCTTAGGGTTTAGATTTTATGGGGTGGGGGTAGGGGTTTTAGGTTTTTGGGGGTTGGTGGGGGTGGGTTTAGGTTTTTGGGGATAGGGTGAGGGGTTTAGGTTTTTGGGGGGTGCTGGTGGTGGTTTTAGGCTTTTCGATGCGGGGTTGGAGGAGGGGTTTAGGTTATTGGGGGTGCGGGTGGAGGGGAAGTTAGGTTTTTGGGTCCAGTTAGGGTTCGATGAGACGGTTCCAACGCCGCTGGAATGAGCTCAATCGGAGTTCGTTTGACCCACTTCTTAAGTTTTTTTAGCGAAAACCCACTTTTTAGTGGAATCGTCCCATATATATATATATATATATATATATATATATATATATATATATATATATATATATATATATATATATATATATATATATATATATATATATATATATATATATATATATATATATATATATATAGGGGAAGTATCATAAGAAAACTCATTGTTAATGAGAAAACCAAAAAACTACTTATTAAAGGTAAAAAATAATAATAAAAAAAATCATAACTCAAAATATAAATAAAAAAACTAAAAAACTGGTTCGGAGACCATATTTTCCAAGTCGTCCTCGTTCAAAAAAAAAACTCGAAAAAATATTGGGGTTAGCTTTTGGATTTAGTTTAGATTTTAGGTTAGGTTTTTGGAGAGGGGAGGGGGTGGGGGGTTTAGGTTTTTTTTTTTTGGGGGGGTGTGGGTGGGTGGGGTTAGGTTTTTGGGAGGGGGTGGGGTGGGGGTTTTGGTTTTTGGGGCTGGATTAGGTTTTTGAAGTGTAGTATACATATGCATTATGTTTAATAAGGAGTTTTTTTTGTTTTCTCATGAAAATGTGTTTTCTCATGAAGTCAACCATATATATATATATATATATATATATATATATATATATAGTATATATATATATATATATATATATATATATATCATCTCTCTCTTTTAACCCTACGCCTTTCTCTCTCTTAAACAATCACACAAGACATCAACGTTGGCCTTAGATCTCGGCCTTGAAGAAGGGTTTGAGTCACACCAAACATCTCTCGGCCTTCATCGTTTCAAGCTTTTAATTGGTCAAATTTATAAAGAATCCTATCCCGAAAACATGTCGTCCGTAAAAGTCAACCTATATGGGCTCGGCGACTTCTTTCGTCTCTGTATAGCTCGACGAGAAAGAGTCATTTTCTTGTAGTGCATGATTACATGTCAACGTAAACAAATGGTTACAGTATCAAGTGAAATAGGTTGATTAATTATCATTTATTTGAATATTTGTACACATTCCACTTCCATCAAATCAATAAAGCGAAATAACACCAGATTCGTTTGTCTCTAAAGTGAATACAAAGTTAGATTAAATTAATCCTCAAGATGACACTAAATATCATATTTAAATTATGTACCCATCTATCATACCTAATATTTTTTTTTCGGAATTTACCAAACAAATCGTGGGTTTGCGTTTTTCATGATTAGTAGCAACGGTGTATTCAAAATCTAAATAAGTTGAATAAGATATGGATAACTTATTATATTTGGTATAGAACATGAAAGGATGAAATGTGTAGAACTTGTCCTACACGTGTGTGGTTCAAATTTTGTAGCAACATATAGTAGTTTGAATCATGCTAAATTGTGGTTATGTTTATGTAATAGGTACTTCATATTTTATTATGTTTTGTATAAACAATATAGTATCGTATTGTATGCTTCTCATGAAATAAAAGAGAACATCTTCATTTACTTTCTATAGGAAATAGATGTATTTCCCTATGTAAAACACTTAAAGTTGTTGGGCTAGGAAAGCTTTTGGGTTGGGTTGGGTTGGGCCGGGCCGGGCCGGGCTTTTGGGCCTGTTATGGCTGGAATACAATGAAAGGGTAGCCGGCCCTAATTTGTTTAGTTAGCCCTAATCTAGTTATTATAAATACTTAGGTATTTAATTGTAATTCTTTGTAGCACCTAAACAAAAAAGAGAAACCCTAGTTGCACCCTTGGTCGTAGGTCACTTTGGCCGAACAACGTTACATCTTGTATCGTTTATTGTTTTCTATATTCGTTTGTTTGTATGTGTGTTTGTTCCGCTGCGTACGATTCCTACTTTGATTCCTAACAAGTGGTATCAGAGCTTTGACTCGTTGAATAAGACGGTTGTCGCACCTGAAAACGATCGAAGAAGCTAACAGAATTGCGATTGGTGCTAGACCAATCTGCTGAGTTTCTGGGCTGAAGTCGCAAGGCTGCTGGTGAGCTTTCTGACTCGCCGCAAGGGCTGCCGGAAAAAGGAATCGCCGCCGGATTAGGGTTTTGGGGTAGTCGCCGGTTTTCCTATGGTTGCCGGGTTTTTGGTGGCCGGATTTTGCTGAATTTTGGGGTCGTTGCCGTGATTAGGTCGCTACCGGGAGTTAATCGTCGATTAGGGTTTGGCTTAAATCCTTGAATTCGAAAATCAGGTTTAAAATTTTCATTTCTTTTTTATCAATTGGTTGGATTATTCTCAAGGAAATTGATAGGTAGGGCTGGTTGCTTTATTTTACTTCTATTCGGTTTGATATTGTTACCAAGTTTCAGGTGCGTTGTTAAACTCGTCTGTTTATGGGTTTTCTAGTCTGAGGAAAAGGGTAGTGTACAATAGAACAGCTAACAAGTTCATGCCCGTTGCCACTGCTGTGTTTGAACACTACTTTCAGTCTTGACTCGATTAGTAAACAGACTAGGGTTTGAGACAATGGCTGATGAAGAAGGGAAGATTAGGATTGATAAGTTCAATGGTACTAATTTTGCCCGGTGGAAAATGCAAATAGAAGAATAACTGGGTCAGAAAGACTTGGATAAGGTACTGGAGGAGAAACCGACAAGTATGACTAAAGCTGTGGAAGTTGTGTGGAATTCAAAGGACAAAAACGCTAAGGTGGCTATTATATTGTCTTTGACGAGGAGTGTTGCATTTATCATCGTGAAGGAAACCCCGGTTCGTGGTGTGATGTTGGCTCTATCAATCATGTACGAGAAGCCCTCTGCAGCTAATAAGGTGTTCTTGATGAAGAAACTGTTCACAACCAGGTTGAAAGAGGGAAGCTCAGTTACTACATAAATGATCTGAACTCGATTATGTCTAGATTGTTATATGTGGGAATCAAGTTTGATGATGAAACTCAAGTTGTGGCATTACTATCTTCACTGCCTTATAGCTGGTCTGGAACTGTGACCGATATCACGAGTTCTGTAGGGGTCAGTGGCATGACGTTTGAAGGGATCCGGGATATTGTACTGAGTGAGGATACTCGCCGGAAGAGTACTAGTAAAGGATCTTCTTTTGAGATGTTGCACATGAGCAGGGGAAGGGGAAATAGTAGGAACAACGGGAGTCGGGGAAGGAGTTCCTCTAGAACTCGGAAAAATATGAAATGCTGGAGCTGCAATGAAATTGGACACGTCAAGAATGAGTGTGCGGGTCCTAAGAGAAAGGATGTTAATAGTGTTGAGGCAGAATCTAATGACGTGTTGGTTTACTGCGTAGAGTCTGTTGTTGATGCTTGGGTCATGGATTCTGGTGCTCCATTTCATGCTACCCACCACAATGAAGCAATGAAGAATCTAAAGACAGGTGACTTTGGGAAGGTACGACTGGGTAACACGGAAATCCTTGAAGTAATGGGTATGGGATACATTAATCTGAAAACATCTTTGGGAACTACATGGAGCTTGCGGAATGTCAGGTTGATTCCAAGACTGTAGATAAAGTTGATTTTAGTCGAGCAATTGGATGAACAAGGACTAGACGTTAAGTTTGATAGTGGAAAGCGATAGGTGATCGATGGGAACTTGGTTATTGCTCGAGGTTTGAAACGACGATCGTTATACATGGTACCGGTGCCATCTAAGGGAGTGACCACCCCGGTAAAGACGATTGGTAAGGTCAGGATCACTGAATCAGGTAGGGCTAAGAGGGTTCAATTTGCAAACGTCAATCCTGGAGCCATGGGGATGTCAACTGAGTGTATTTGGAGGTCTGAACTAGGTCAGGGATTTGGTGGCAGTACGAGCACGGGGCGTGTTTCGGGTACATTTATAAATTACGGTTGGGTTTTGAAGACCGGGAATTCAAATAGAAAAGTCTCTCATGGAAATAGTTTGCTGAGTTTGGAGAGTGTTTGTCAACTGGGAGTCTCTGGAGCCGGTATTCTGAGTCAATGGGAGCCGGTTGAGATTGTGGATGGGTCTATGATTACTGCTGAGTTGGAGCTCGGGGGAGCTTCAACTGGCCTTTTAGGTTTGCTTGGATGGTTTGTATAGGCAAAGCTTTCAAGTGAGAGATTGTTGGGCTATGAAAGATTTTGGTTTAGGCCGGGCTGGCTTTTCGGCAGTTATGGCTGAAATACAATGAAATGGTAGCCGACCCTAATTTATTTCGTTAGCCCTAATCTAGTTATTATTAATACTCAACTATGTAATTGTAATTCTTTGTAGCACCTTAATAAAAAAGAGAAACCCTAGTTGCACCCGTGGACGTACGTCACTTTGGCCGAACCACGTTACATCTTGTGTCGTTTATTGTTTTCTATATTCGTTTGTGTGTATGTGTGTTTGTTCCGCTGCGTACGATTCCTAATTTGTTTCGTTAGCCCTAATCTAGTTATTATTAATACTCAACTATGTAATTGTAATTCTTTGTAGCACCTTAATAAAAAAGAGAAACCCTAGCTGCACCCGTGGACGTACGTCACTTTGGCCGAACCACGTTACATGTTGTGTCGTTTATTGTTTTCTATATTCGTTTGTGTGTATGTGTGTTTGTTCCGCTGCGTAGGATTCCTACACTGATTCCTAACAAAAATATTTAAGGATAAAATTAGGGCTCGAGTAGCTCGGGTTGGTAGGTTAAAATTGATGATCCCGAATAAGATTTTTATATTTATTAATGTAAAAGACATCAACCATGTCTCGGACACCATATAATCTGGACATGACCCATTTAATCCGTTTATCAAAACGGGCTCGGGAGTTGTAAATGACTAACTAAGTTATAAATGGTATTTAATAAAGTTGTAAACGAAATCGCTAGTTGAACGCCTAAATTGTAAATATTTTTACTTTTGTGGTTCAATTCTAACAGGTTGAATCTGTTTAATTTTAGTACAACTTGAACATGATATGTTTAATAAATGGGTTACACATGACAACGTAAAAACTTTTAATTTGTTAAACAAATTACACTAGTCAACTCAAAATCTGATTATATCAGTGTTGTGTTTCTATCATGTTTAACGCCATGTAAAAAGTTACCACATTTTATTAGATACATGTATAAATATTGATTGTATGGAATACAATATATATTCTGCATGTATTTAATCATTAACTGTAATAATCCTAAGGACTATATTTTACAAAATTCTTGTTTTTATGATATTTATAGTTGTCCAAAAACAAATTTAGTAGACGTCTAAAGATCATAAAATTCATATTTTGATGATATTGATGGTTATCACTAGAACACAATATTTTCTACATGTATTTATTTATTTGTGATTAATTATACAACATCAAATTGAAGAAAGGAATACATATTTGTCTTCTAGCAAATATAGATAATCAAGCATGGTTGTGACACGCTAGATTGAGTCATTTAAATTTTGAAGCAATAAAGGATATAACTCAGAAGAATTTGGTACACGTGATTCCAAAGATAAGTCATGCGGGACAATTATGTGATTAATGTATATCAGGGAAGCACATTAGAACTCCATTTCCTAATCAGGCTAAGTTCATGTCCTTAAATCCATTGGGCTTAATATATCGAAATCTCTGTGGTCCTATATCACCACCTACACATGGAGGAAAGAAATACATGTTTCTACTAGTAGATGATCGTACACGTTACATGTTGGTCAATTTCTTATCCTCAAAGGATCAAGCATTTGAAATATTCAAGGAATTCAAAGAAAAGGTGACGGATAGAGAAGGTGAGTTCACATCTAGTAAAATTCTCTAAATACTGTAAAGATAATAACATGGCAAGGCAGGTAACAACACCTTACTCACCACAACAAAACGAAGTAGTTTAAAGAAGAAATAAGACAATGATGTCCACTACTCGAAGCATTCTAAAAGCAATGAACATGCCACATAACTTCTGGGTAGAGGGAGTCAGACATGCCATATTCGTATTGAATAGTGTTCCCACAAGAGCCCTAGTTGATAAGACACCGTACAAAGCTTTCACCGGCAGGAAACCAAATCTAGGAGACGTGAAGATATTCGGTTGCAAAACATATGCCAAGGTAAATATCATCTCATCTAAAGAAAATTGATGATAGAAGTACACCTATGATATGTTTAGATGTGGAAGAAGGTTCAAAGGCATATAGATTGTATGATCCGGGAAAGGATAGAATTTTCCTAAGTAGAGATTGTAAGTTTATGGAGAAAGAATCTTGGAATTGGGATAACTACACTAAGGAGGCAAGTACTAAGGAAGCAGAATGGACATACTTTGTTATACAAGAGTTTGACGAACCTAACATTATACCTATCAGTTCTAAGATCAATGGTGCCAGTCAGGACACACAAGTACACGAACTAGTTAACACACCAAATCCCCCGCTACTCCACCAACCTATACCTACAACCCTCATTCAGATAAAGAAGTCGCTCTCACATCATCAGGAAGTTTAGACAGTAAATATGATCATACACCATTACAAGGATTCAAGGACTTAACATCTGTACATGAAAAGGCACTAAGGAGGCAGCTACGGACAAAAGGTGGATTGAAGCAATGAAAGTTGAGTTAGACTTAATAAACAAGAATAACACTTAGACATTGTCTACTTTGCCTAAAGATCACAAAGCAATAGCACTAAAGTGGGTATTCAAAACAATGAAGGACACAAAGAGAGACGTTTTTAAATACAAGACAAGATTAGTAGCAAAGGGTTACGCACAAGAACATGGAATGAATTTCGATGAAGTATTCGCACTGGTTGCGCGTATAGAAATAGTTTGTTTGATATTGGCTTTAGCAGCATATCATAGCTAGGAAGTACATCACATGTACGTAAAATCAACATTTATGCATGGTGTTCTAAAGGAAGAAGTTTACGTCTCACAGCTAGAAGGTTTCATAAAGGTAGAAAACACAGGAAAGGTATACAAGCTTTCAAAAGCTTTGTATGGATTAAGGCAGGCACCACGTGCTTAGAATGTAAAGCTAGACCAAACATTGAAGTCTTTAAACACCAAGAAATGTGGTATGGAACAAGTGGTCTACACCAAGAGGAACAAAACCTCAACACTAATAATTAGAGTTTATGTTGATGACCTAATAGTCACAGACACTCCAAGGAAGGAAATAAGCATATTCAAATCCCAGATAGAGGATAAATTTGAGATGAACGATCTAGGATTACTAGCCTACTTTCTCGGGATTGAAGTTAACCAATCAGGGGGTGAGATTTCTATTAAGTAAACATGATACATAAACAAAATCCTGAAAGAATGTGATATGGATAATATCAATGAAATAAAAATTCCAATGGATCTGGGAACAAAACTAACCAAGATTGAAGGAGGAAATCTGGTAGACGCAAGCCGGTACATAATTATAATTGGATGTCTAAGGTATCTATTACACACAAGACCAGATCTATGTTTCTTAGATGAGTTACTTAGTAGATTCATGCAAGAACCTATGGAGCATCACTTGAAGGCTATAAGGCAAGTAATACGCTACATCAAAGGTACAAAGGAGCATGGAATCATATACAAGAAACAAGGAGGCTGCACGATAACAAGTTATAGCGATAGTAGTTATAGTGTAAACACGAATCAAGGAAAAGGAAATATTGGTCTGGTATTCTACTTTCGAGAATCACCTATAACATGGAGCACACAGAAGCAACAGACAGGAGCATTATCATCATGTGAATCGGAATTCATGGCGGCTAGTGCATCATGTCAAGCACTATGGTTAAAGAAGCTATTCAGTGAAATAATAGGCTGGAAGGAAGAAAGGATAATTCTGAAAGTAGATAACCTATATGCAATAGCACTCATGAAGAATTCAGCCTTTCATAGAAGGAGTAAGCACATAGACACATGCTACCATTACATCAGAGAATGCGTGAAGAACGATCATATCAATGTGGAGCACATCAGTGGTGAATTACAAAGGGCGGATATACTAAGAAAAGCCCTCGCTAGGATCAAGTTCATCACTATGAGGGAAATGCTCAGAGTTCAAGATCTACGACAAAGCAATGATCGAGATTAAGGGGTGAATGTGGAGTTAATCCCGTTCATTACTAAAATTTTAAAGGTTGTAATGTAAATACTAGAGACTATGTTTAAGTTGTATTTTAATATTTGTAAAGTCTAGGGGGTTAGTATGTCAAGAACCAAAGTTCCTAACTTCCTAAATCAACGTGGCTTTCATACGTAATGTATGAATCGTTGCCTTCATCCATCGCAACCCTAGATGATTCAAACAATTGGCAATGTTAATAAATAGGCCATCAAGATGATTGTAATCAAGAATTCTCATTCAATAAAAGATTCAGTTTGTGTTATTGTATTTCAACTGTTGTGTGTAATCCAATTTCTAGGCAACAAAAAGAATCACTACAATGATCCTAAACCAATAATGGCCAGGGCTCGGGGGATTTCAAAAAGTGATCCAACCACGGGCCGACACTTGTAACTAACATCACATCGTTCGACGCCTAAACTTGCATGCTGTATATTTTAAGTCGATGCGATATAATGACAGAACAATTTCATGACATGCTCATCCCAAAAGGAAACTTCACCGGGAATGAACTAGGGGTAGGGAAGGAAATGGGATGGGTTTCGGACAACAGTCTAATACTCGATTATTAATATCGGATTGTAAGAATGTGCCTCCTACCGTCGGGTATCTTGTACACCCGCGCGTATGGGGTATATCCGTTAGGTTGTTAAAAGTTTACCCCTTGTGATTCTAAGTACCTTTCTTACTATCTTAAATTTATATAATTTTATTACCCGATGAAAAAAGATCCATAAAAATTGAAAAGTTAGTAGATTACTATATTACCAAAAGACAAGGAAAATAAAAATAAAATGTTCGCGGGTATCTTTCAGGTAAACAAATATGTATGTTTTATGTAATCGGGATGGGTATCACCTAATACCATACCCGTCTTCCACCAACGAAACTTTTTAGAACTAATACTCGTCCTGAATTTTTTGGGTTTACCGTTAGGTTTGAGTTCGTTTGCGATCCCTATCTAGGGGTGTTGCTGAATCCACCAACACGAACACAACGCTGGACTGAGGGTAGATTAAGGGGTAGCACCCCAAATATCCGTTATTCTTAATGAAACCTTGGGCTATAGGTCAACATAAAGAATACATGTTCCAATGCAAACCTCTAGTCCCAGAACACTAGTAATACTTATGACCGGTAATACAAGGCTAGTCCTGGTTACGGATACACAAACCCAAAAACCACTAAGAGATGCAAGTCTAAGCTATAAAACCTCGAAAGTTAAAGTTTTGGATCAAAAGTTTACCACATGGAGCATAAAATCTAAATACTTTTTCTCTAAGCAACTCGATTAATACTAATTCCCACTGTGGAGGTTGGTCACTTGAAGAAATTCTGTTTGCATCATAACTCCTCACGAGCCACGATATTACTCCATATTTGACAATGCTACTTTGTTGAAACCTCTAGATTGAAATTTTTGAAGCAACATTTTTAAATATAAAAATCAGAGTAATTACCTTCTAGTAAACTAAAACGTGATACTGAAATAATTTATGTGAATTAACATACCTAGGGGTGTAGACGAGTCAAGACGCTCGTTAGCTACTCGAGCTTGATCTTATATTAGAACTCATTTAATAGACAAGCTAGAAGTCGAGCTTCCCATATCGAGATTTACTAGACGCGCAACTCTAAACACTCTTATTATTTATGTAACTTTTTATTTAATATATTTTCATAATAGGTATTACATATCAAATTATGATAAAAATAATAATAAAATATATGTTATGTTATTTATAAAGAATATAATTATAAATATATGTCAAACTAATTTTAAAAATATATAAATAAGGTAAATAAATAAAAAATGAGTTAAGCCCGAGCTGAGTTCGAGCTTTAAAATCTATTGATCATGAGCCAAGTTTAAGCATAAAAATAGAACTTTAAAGTAGCCGAACTTGAGTTTCAGCTCTCATAAGTTAAACGAGTCAAGTTTAAACATAGACCAACTCAAACTCGAGCTCGAGGTCAACTCATTTACAACTAATTTTATTTATAGTAATTTGTGGCTTAAAACATGAGGTTATGAGACCATCCTCAACACTTGGCAATGAAGGGCGTTCTTCCCTCCATGTCGGAGTCGCCATCGGCGCCCCTCCCTAGCCCTCTTCCCCTCTCTCACCTTCCTCACTATAACCCGCCCTTTTGAGCAGATTTTACTCACCCTCTCTCCTCACGTCAGTGTTCCTCCCTCCGCATTTCACATCGGCTTGGGCATCTTCCACTTGCAGCGTTAGAGAAGGTCTAAAGCAATAATTGATTGTTGCTAGGAAGATCCATTGCATTTCTATTGTTATTTTCCTTGATAAGATTATTTAATAGTTTGATTTGTCAATGCATGTCATTTCAACCATCAAATATGTTTTTTGAGTGGGACTTTTATTTTATCCGAATTTTTGTGTATTAAAATCTGGAAAATTTTTAAAATTTAAAAAATTTATTTTTAAAAAAAAATTACCCAATCTCGACCACATGTCGTCGAGATTGAGGTATTCAGATTTACATAAAAATAAAGATAAAATTAAATTAAATTACTCAGTCTCGACGACATGCCGTCGAGATTGAGGTTTTTTAATTTCATTTTATCTTTATTTTTTTAATGTGAAAACCTTTTACCGACAACTCAATATCGACGACATGTCGTCGATAAAAGGGTAATCTATCTTGACGACTAATTCCCGACGATATTTTAAGGTTTCTCGACGAAGCTTTGCCGACGGAACCTTTATCGACGACATGTCGTCGAGAAAGGCTATCTCGACGACATGTTGTCGAGACAAGTCGTTGAATCTGCCAAAAAATTTTGTAGTGGAATTACCATTCCCTGCTAGAAATCCACCGGATTTCCGACAAAGTATTTGATCAGAAATTTGTCAGAAATCGGCGTTTCCGATCATTTTCTGACAAAATTCAGTTGGTCGGAAAAACCATTGTTGGCAAACTTTTTGGAAATTTTTTTGACAAAATCCCGACAAAATGTTTAGGATTTTCGTTAAGTTTGTACCATAAAAACGCAACTGAAGATCACCACTAGAGATTCACGCACTAAGCTTAAGGCACTCTGATAACGTCATCATGGATGCAAGTTCAAGATCACCACTAGAGATTTATACCTTTGGTTATTAGTTGAAGATCACCACTAGAGATTCACGCACTTTGATACCGTGATCATGGATGCTAGTTCAATATTTACGGAACAAAAAAACCAAAAAAACGTTCAATCGTCTTTCCATTCTCTTGTTGCGATCGAAAAACTCCAAGGGCTGAGGGCTTTAGCTCTCAGTTTCCTCACCTTCGAAGTCGACGACAATGAGAAGGGGGGAATTAAGATTTGGTTTTTTGTCTCGTGTGTAGCAACTTTATCCCCAAGATATTCCATGTATTTAAAATGCACACCTAAAACTTTAATCATGTAACTTTAGGCTCAAGTCACCTAATTAACTTAACCTCTTAAGTTAATTACTTTAGCCTAATAATTTGGTTTGGGTTTTAAATAGTTTATTTATATAATTTAATTGAAACTTCATATATATAATATTTCGGCTAAATCAAAATAATAATAATAATAATATTAAACCCAATTATTTATATAATCTAAATTATACAAATAATCTATAAACCATTTAATTGGATGGACAAACGTTTATTCCAAATAATCATTTAATTTATGAATAATTCATTATTATTATTCTACGATTATAACCACCCATTCTTGATTCGTTGGACGTTTAAACTCATTTAAACGCGTTAAACAATTTACGTTATTTATTGTGTGACCCTTTAAGATCAACCCCACTAACAATATTGTCTTATGTCGTTACGTGGGCATACTAGGTCCAAAAACCTTCCATTTGCACAAGTATCGACCATGTGTCAGTATTGACAGTGGGAGGCGTTTAACAACACCTTACCGCACCTAACTCAATAACCAACCTAGTCAAAGTACTCTTACTTTACTTTTTGTGTGAAAGCCATGGTTTCTCCATCAGTTGTCCTTCTATTGTCGACATCCCGTTGAACATGAGACATGGAACTGAATTTGTTCTCATAAATTGTTCAACCATTCTCTTTCTCGATCTAGATTCGAAGTGGCCTATTAAAACTCTTAGTATGACCATGTCCATGCATTTACCCCAATTCGAATCAATGAGAGTCAAGTGATCTCTTCTACTTACCATAGTAATGACCTCGTCTTAACTACATACAATACTTTAGATTATTCCCAACTATGGCCCTTATGACTGACTTATTAAAGGACATCGTTAGCCCATTGTCAAGGAATAACATCCATAAAATCAAGTTACTTTATGTATCTCAGGTCTGAGGATACTATTACAAAACTATTTCAATGTCTAGTTATGACAACGACCCATGAACACTACGCCAAAACAGACCTATAGCCACACTTTCAATTAAATGTGTGACTAAAGGTCATTAATCATATTTCAAAACCTTCTAGCCTACTTTTAGCCACGCATTTTATATATTTATGTGACCATTGTATAACAGTTCAAAACCTTTAGCTACACATTAAGAAAAATCTGTGACATTTAGTAGCCACACTAGAGGCGAAGAGTGAATGGAATAAGAATATTCCCGAGGTTGATCTTAGTCGAGTTCATATCCCGCTCGCTTTATGCATCATAAATTTGCCAAGGATTATGGACGTTTCCTGTATTTATTCAAACAACTTAAAGTCAATCTTCCGTTTGTCGAGGTACTTCAACATATGCCTAAATATGCCAAATTCTTGAATGATCTACTTTCTAAAAAAAAGAAGTTAGAGGAGGTCTCGACAGTCTCTCTTAGTGAGAAGTGTTCTGCAGTGGTTTAGAACAAGCTGCCACATAAATTGGCAGATCCAGGTTATTTCACGATCCCGTGTTTGTTTGGCGGTTTAACTGTGAACCACGCATTGGCTGATCTAGGTGCTTGCATCAACCTGATGCCATATTATATCTATAAGCAGGTAGACCTAGAAGATCCGAAGCCGACGCACATGAGCATATCTTTGGCTGACCGTTCGGTCAAATATCCACGGGGAGTGGTGGAAAACTTGTTGGTTAAGGTGGATAAATTTGTTTTCCCCGTGGATTTAGTTATTCTCGATATGGAGGTTTATGATAAGGTCCCACTCATCTCCCCTTCTTGTGCACCGCCATGACATTGATTAATGTTTTTGACGGGAAGATCACACTTCGTGTAGGGGATGAGAATGTTACTTTCGGTGCCATGAAATCCGTGAGGAATTCTAGTGATCAGGACGATTCAGTTTGCTTTATTGATACTTTCACGTCTTTCATTGATGGTCCTCAGGATTATTGTCCCGTTGAGAGTAGTATTGGAGGGCCCGCACCGAATCCAGGAGAGTTATCAGACTGGATTATTGATTTATAAGAGTTACTGGATTCTCCGGTTTAAGACGTTAATGATATGCCTAATGTAACATCCATGTTTTTCCTAATATTTCATGTTGTGCAATGAAAGACAATTTCAATTTCATTTCACATTCAAAGCGTGGTGTCACAACATTTATTATTTTCATGTGCAATAACTATGGAGTATTATCATAATGATATAAGTACATACACACATTTTACCTTGTTACAAAAACAACTGAAAAAAACCTCCATTATCTCACAAATCTCGAGGACCAAAACTAATAAAACTCAAAACAACATCAAGACTACAAAACTACAGGGACTATTCTTGTATTTAACCAAAAACTCAAAGACACGGTCGCGATGTTGCTTGAGCACGTTCACACTAAGCCCACAGACACGATCGTGCCTAATTCCAGGCACGGTCACGCCTCGTGCAGTAAAGACGCAAATCATTTCCGTAACGTCCCAAACCAATCAAATCCTCAACGGAAACATACCACAATGTCGATTTTAAATCATCATTAAACCGTTTTATTACGTTTAAACGACTTTGATTGCGAATTAAGAGTGTCAAATTTGTAACCGTCAAAACCATTCTTAGAACTCATCAAATCGATTATTTGGTCATTCTAATTCGAAACCAATCACTCTACACACACTAGTCGAACCTCTAAGAAGCTGTTACACACGCTAATTTGGCCGGAGACGAAGCCGGAGTCATCGGAGATAGAGTCGAAACTTCGTTTGGTCGAACCCCACCAATTCGAGATCGTTTAAGGTAACAAATCACACATACGCTTTCGTTTTCATCTGTAGATGGAAAGCCCTAACCCAATTGGGGCTTACTAGGGTTCGTGACATATACGTTTTAATCGAACTACACCCTAGACACGACCTCAAATCAATTAAATTACATGGTTACATTTGCAAACATTCATTCTTTGAAAGCCCCATGAATCCAACCATTTTTAATGCAAGATCTAGTCAATTTTTTTTCTGGAGAAAACCAGACACGGTCGTGCTCATTCCTTAGCACGGTCTTGACCTTACTCCAAGCATGGTTGTGCCTCCTGACGAGATGCGGTCGCGTCCCGAGCCTAAGCATGGTCGTGCCCTACTTTGGCACGGTCGTGTGTCCCTTGATCAGTTTCTTTTTTTTATCATTTTAATATAAATTATGTTTAAACCCAAATTCCTTTATAAAAATTATTTTATAAAACCCCAAGGCCTAGGAATTGTTTCATAAACCAAATTATCAACTTGGAAATTTTAAACTAATTATTTAATCTTTCCTAGTGGATTAAAAAGTAATAAATTTTAAATAAAAAAGTTTATATATAATTGTTTTATTCAAAACCTACACAAACTATTTATATACTAATATATATTTACAATATTTCTTGACACATTTTCATAAACAAAAAAATAAAATAAATTTATTTATTTAAATTGTTTTTAAATAAATATAATTCCACACTACTTCTTTTTAGTTAAATAAATAAAAAGAATTTAATTATTATTTTAGTTAATTATTCAAATTAAACCATAAGTCTTTCATTATTAAATTTGAACTTACATTTTTCTTTCAAATGCAAACACAAACGTATACACCAACCCTTTGTACAAGTCCCTACACTCACTCCCGTTGAAGCCTTAGAATTACCTTAGACATTGTGTATATTATTAATCCAAATTTATACTATTTCACTCTATGTCAAACCTAGTGATTAGCAAATCACTTGTGTTATCCAAAACTCGTGTTAACTACTACAATTTGATACAAGTAAGTTTACATAGCCCCTTTTTATATTATTTACATTTCTAGGGTGGAACATGAGTTTCAAGTATACAATGTTACAAATTACATAATACAATTCCACCCTATATTCATGTGTACAAATTTGAGCCTTATGTTTGAGTACAAGGTGTGTAAACTACTTTGTGTGCAATCATTAACTATACAAGCTGACGGTTAACAATGATAGATCTATTGAGTCTGACAAACCCACCCAGGTAGGGTGATTGTTACCGACAACACATTTTTGTTTTTGCATGCTAGTTACAAAGGTTTGATTGTACAATTTGGTTTCACAATAGTATCTCTCCATATTTTCCTTATTGACCATGATTTGTATAGATTGTATGCACACAACGCAATGCTACCATTTAGAGTCAAAACCTATGTATGCTCACCAACTTTTTAGTTGACATTGTTTTAACAATGTTTCAGGTACGAATGTTTGAGATTGATCAAAAGCATGCTTCGTATAAGATGTGGACCTAGTTTAATTTTAAACAAAATAACTTGTTTTGTATTTCTATTTCATGTACTCGTTGAATCTTGTTTGATTTGAATTATGAATTTAAATATGATGTTTATTCTATTACAACACTAGACAACCATGTGCTCATGAACAGTCTCCATATCTCGCCCCGACGTTTCCGCTGTCGGTTGGGGTGTGACACCTAATGATCTGCACAATATGAAGTGAAAACCCCAAGTATGGGGACGCAGGAGAATGTAGAGGCTCCAACAGATGTGGAGGAGGAGCCAGAGGGCATGCCACAAGACATACCCTTTGAGATACCACTTCATGAACCTTTGCCTGTTATTGTTTATTATTCTATAGAGGGATATAGTGATTTACCTCCTAAGTCTAGGCCCCCACATGAGAAGATGCGAGAGATAGGAGATGTATGTAACTCGAGGTCAGTGCAGACCCCAAGTGTGGGGATTGTTAGGGGTGAGAGATTGCTTGGATACATGTTACAAGTTATTTTTTAGCCTGGTAGGTTTTAGTACCGGTGGGCAGATCTGAGAGAGAGTATTAGTAGCTGTTTGAGGTTCGTTGGTGATTGTTTGCTGATGATAGTTGGCGTACCGTGTAGGATGGAGACGGTGGCAAGGAGGATTAAGGAGAAGCCTCCTAATTAGGTTTGTTTGTTTGTCGTTTAGAAACCAAGTTGTAGAGTTTATATAGGTTTATTTGCTTTATGTGCTTATTTTCTTGCAATTTTGTTTGTGTTTTCGGTTTGCTTGTTTTTGTTTTGCAGGGATTCTCATATGATTCGGTGAGGAAAATCATCCAAAACGATGTTCCAGATATGTTTATACTTGAGTTTATAGTTGGGACACGTTTCTAGAGGATTTTGGGAGAAAATGGGATTGGATGGAAAAAATTTTCTAAGTACAAAAATCAATTAACTTTCTGTGAATATCGTCTCTTCGTGCCACGCGAAGACTACCTTCGCGACACGTGAAGGCCAAATACATTTGACTGGGGTCAAAATCACCTCCTCACGCCACGCAAGGAAGGCCCTACTGATCTTCGCGACACGCTAGGGACATGTTTTCTCACAACTCCCCCTTTTCTCCCATACCCAACACCATTCACCACCATTTTCACCCACCTTCACCTACCATTACCATCTATCACCTTCCATCTTCCATCACCAGCACCCATTCATCACTCACCTTCCCCAAACCATTCCCCAAACCTTAACCACCACCACCACGACAACAACCATAGGACACCTCCGAGACGTTCGCGTTTGATTTTGCTCTCTCTTTGACTTTCATGTCTTTGTGATTGTAGCAGATCAAGTATGTTTCTTGAATTTTGTACCTTGAGTCTGTTTGATGTCTTCTTGGGGTGTTGCTTGGTTCTTACTTTTGCAGGTTCAAATCGATCCACCCATTTTCAATTCCAAGTGTGGGGATGATCTGAAGTGTATCTAGCTGTCAAGTGACACCTCAACGCGTGTTTTGGATAAGATCGCGAATGGAATGCTATACGATCGTACGACTTTGTCTTGGAAGACATTGAAGAACTTATGAAGTTTACTGCAAATTAACCGACTAAGTCTATCCCAATTTTGTGCTTTTACTTTTATTTTTTATATTTTTTATATTTTCTTTATAATTTTAGTCGTCTTTCGTCCTACATTGAGGACAATGTAGAGTTTAAGTGTGGGGATGGGAGACAGTCGTCTAGGTTTTGTAATTTGAGTCTATTTTTATATTTTTAGGTAGAATTTGAAAATTTTTTAAAATGTCCTTGGAATTAAATGCAACTAAATGGAAAATGATAGGTATAATTGGGAACTGGTTGTTAAATAAATAATAAAATAAGGATAGAAAATGCGTCTGATTTGTGATGTGTTAGTAGACCCAGCCGACTTTAAAAGCTTAAACATCCTAAGAGTGTTAAATAAGTTAATTTGAATAATTAAATCAGGATATTATGTGGGTTATCATTTTAGGGGGAAATGGTAAACTTGAAAATGTCAATATGAGGTGATGGGTACCACGTTAGATTTAAGAATTTATATGTTTAAAGAATTGCCCTAAATTCCATAATTTCATCCATATGAGCTAAATTGAGAGATTAAGTTTCACTTACGTGTCACACGTCGAGTTGCATCTTGGTTTAAACATCACTGGGTCAGATTCTTAAGAACTTAATTAATTTGGAAAGTTGAGTTTCGCCTACATGTCATATGTCGGGTTGCAGCCTTATTGAAACACCACTAGTTAGATTCTTAAGTACTTCATTGCTAGAACTGCAGCCTATGTGCCACACATCGAGTGACAACTTGATTGAAGCACCACTAGGTAAGGTTCAATTAAATTGATTATAAATGCTCATAACATTCATCCATTCTCCATCTAAATCAATTCTTAAAACATATAAATTTTTGTTTATCGTGGTGGGAAATCAATATGGTTTAACGCGGGCTTTGACATACCTTGAGATAGGATTAGGCTGAGTTGTAGCTTTCTGAGTGTGAGACTCATAGATAGATTGATAGCTTGGTAATGTGATAATAAAACACAATTAGGGGCATGATTAGTTGGTGGTTGGGTTTAATCAGACATAAATACTGATTATTGCAGTTAACACGTGATTATATTTGAACCAATGAATTAATGTGATTTTGAAAGCCAGTTTTCCGGTTGTGATTCCATTGCAGATTCTTTTTCGAGGACGAAAAAATGTTAAGTGTGGGGATGTTTGATGTGTTGCAAAACACATATCTTAATCCGTTTGTTTTTGTTCGTTTTAGTTATTTATTATGTCGGTTTTTAATCGTTTTTGGTTCGTTCTTAGTTTGGGTCATGTTTGCAGGTGTTTGTGGGCAAAAGAAGCAGAAACCGAAGTTTAATTGTAGAGAAATTGAACACACGTGGAAAAGGATTGAAAAGAAATAAAATGTTGGAATTTCATTTGTTCGCGCCACAAAAAGATGGTGGCAAAGGTCTTCAAGACATGAGAAGACCCATAAATCAGGGCCCAACTAATTTGTTCTTCGCGCCACGCGAAGAGAGTCTGCTCAATGTTCGTGACACGACAAAAACCTTAATTATGGCAAAAACCCTAAAATTGATTATTTAAAGATTTTAATGCCATTTTTTCAAGGGTTTGACTTTTAGCCCTCACATCAGAGGTTTTGGGTGATTTTAGTAGCAGAGAAGGGAATTGAAGCCAAAGATTGAAGCTTTTGAGATCGTATTGGTAAGATATCAATCACTCGGCTCATGTTATTGATTCATTTGTGTTTAATTAGTTTGATTGATACTATGTTCTTGATTTTTACTACTGATTTACTATCTTTGAACATGATTATTGGCTAAACTTCTGTAGCTACCTAGGTTTTGATGAATATTTGTTGAATGTTTGGTAGTATCTTGGTTTTTGGATTCTTGTTGATGGATTAATGTTAAAGTAACGAACTTGATTGCAATTGCATGTTTATCTCTGATTTATGATCAATTATTGTTCCACATGTGTCTTGTTGAATGTCGTTCAGTTATAGATGCATGTTAGGTCACTTACTGTGTGTGTTGTGATTTGTGTATGGTTTATTGATATCATAATCCATAGGAATGGTCATTGAGAGTGTAGAGTTTTAAATATTCTACCTACTTCGATAGCTGAGAGGTGAGAAGTAGTCGGGTTGTCTTTGGTGTTATGTATTTAGGTGTAAAGGCTCTGAGAGGAGGTTTCCCTAGATTTCCTAGCATTATTTGCTATCCGGTGTCTTATCGAGAGTTTTCAGGTTACTCCTTGCATCTTAGGATGTATTGAGATAGTGAGACTGAGAGGTAATCTATCTTTTGGGTACTTTAGTATTTTTGGAGAGACTGAGAGGTAATCCAACCAACCAGTGAACATCACACTCCACTTAGGGTTTCCTTTTCAGTATCACCTTGAGAATGATCAGGGATCCACTAGGTTGTCTGAGGGCGTAGTAAGTTAAGATCCTGGTTCCATAATAGTTTCCTTAACCGAGAGAAATCCGAGATTCACAAATAGGATTCTTACCAGGGTAGTGCTTTCCTGATTCTTAATTTCATCTAAACTTCCTGAGTGATAGCCGGTTGTTGTTAGTTTATCTTAGTTTACAGTTGATTTTAGTTATTTTAGACCTAGTTCGTAGAATTCTCCCCGCCCCAAACCAAATATCTTAATTACTTGTCGGAGTCTAGTTTTAGTTATAGTCCTTGTCTCGTGGGTTTGATATTCGGACTTCCATTAGGCTATATTACAATTGATAGATACACTTGCCTGTCATTGTGGTCTAGTTTAAAGATTTTCTAAAGTTTGACTAGAGTGTCTAGGTTAGTTTTTGTTTAGTTTCCGTATACCATACCGAGCACATCAGTGGTTAGTGAATGGAACAACGGTGGTCGATGAGTGTACAGTGGCGATAGTTGCGTTTCCTTCGACGGTCGTTGAGAGAGAATATATTTTAAAGAAGGAAATGAAAAAAAGCAGTCAATTAGGATATTTTGACCTAAATATTTCAACAGACTTACCGACGGAATTCCATCCGTAATATTATTATTATTATTATTATTATTATTATTATTATTATTTCTCACTATAATAATAATAATAACAATAATAATTATTATTGTTAATATCACTATTCTTGTTATTGGTTGACAAAATTGTTGGTAACCCGTCACTAATTACAGATAAACTACGAATTATGTTTGTAATTACCCATGGATTTGTCTACTGTTTATTCCCAAGTTACCACAGACGAGCCTTGTAATGTGTTATTCGATTGGTTTTATTATAAAAGTCATATTACCACTACAAGAAATTAGAGCTATCCCGACGCCTAAGGTCTCTTTGACGACATGTCGTCGTAATAACTTTCGTCGGTGTAGCTTCGACGCTAAAATTCCATAATGTCGTCGTAAAACCGTCGTCATAACAGATCCCCATTTTGCGATGACACGTCGTCGCAATAGAGTTTTTCCAAATTTCCGACGAAAGTTATCACTAAAAATAAATATAAATTAAAATATATTTGAACTATTTGCGACGACATGTCGTCGTAACAGGGTATATTTTTTTATTTAAAATAATTATAAATAGAAATTAATAAAACCCTTTTTCAGACGACGTGTCGTCGCTAAAGGGGTGTATTTTTTATTTAAAATAATAAAAAATGAAATTATGAAAACCCTTTTTGCGACGACATGTCGTCGCAAAAGCGCCTGGTTAGTAATTTTTTTTAAATAATATACAATTTTCCAGAAATTAAAACCGGATTCGAAACAGGCCCACTTAATATTTAATATCTAATAATAAAAACCACAAAATATTGTCACAAATACAAAATTTACAAACCGTTATTATATTATTACAAACGTTAATTTTTATAATAAAACCGTTCAATAATCTTCATCTTCATCTTCATTCTCTTCTTCACCCGACAAGCCGACTTGGTTAGATTTGCTCGAACCGGCCATCTCATGTTGCATTTGTGTCACCGTTTCGTTCAATTTGTTGATTTGATCTTGCATTTCATCACATCGATCGGTAGGTAAATTTCTGACTTTTCTTCCTACCCCTCGGCTCCAACCACGCCTCTCACCAAGAGCACGTCATAGAACCTCGCCTTCATCAACCTCTTGTCCCTCGCCCGCTTCCTCTTGCATCTGGGTCAACTCATTTTGAATCTTAATATGTAATAAACAATGCAATAAACATATGTTAAATTTTCTTAAAAAAATCCGACAGCATAACTACTGTAAAATGGATAACCCACATTTTTAATAATACACAATAAACAAACTAATTACAACAAACTAACAATAATATCAACAAAAAATAAATAATGAGCAAGTTTGAATTACTAACATATGCAAACAGGTCAAACGGTTCGTTTTCAAATTACTAATATATGCAAACGGGTCATAATTGTTTGTGTTCAAATTACTAACATATGCAAACGGATCAAAAGCTTCTTGTTCTTATTACTAACGGTCTCTTCGACGACATGTGTTAAATTTTTAAAAAAATCTGGCAGCATAACTGCTGTAAAATGGATAACCCACATTTTCAATAATATACAATAAACAAAATAATTTCCCAAATTACAACAAACTAACAATAATATCAACAAAAAATAAATGCTCAACCATTTTGGTGGCCTAAAGCGGATTAAAAATCCGAGGCCCTTTCCAAAATATATTTTTTGTCTACGATCTTAACACACTTAAATATGACGAAAGTTATTATTTTCATGCTTTGAACAAGTTTATAAATAAGAAATACATGAAAGTTAAGTAACAATACATAACATAATCAAGAATAACAATAATTGATTCTAAAAATCCTGCATCAAACATAGCACCTCAAACAATTCAACTGAAGATGACATCGATAAAAAAAAATTGATGTCATTTGTGTTTTTGGGGCTATGAGGTTTTTCACATTTAAAAAGAAACAAAATATAAAAATGTGTCTTCTGATTTCGAACTTGAATCCCCACGGAGACAACATGAATCACTTGCCACAAAACTGAATGAACATTACTGATCAAAAGAATCAAATTACACAATCAGATCAAAATTTCTTTAAACTCAAATAAAATTAACAAAAACCTAAAAAACCTATAGATACACATATATAACTTATACACATACATACAACAAAGGAAATAAACACAAATTAACTAACATGACGACATGTCGTCAGGAAACATTCAAGGTCCAAAATAGCCAAAAGAAGAGTATATCTTACAATACGAAGAACGGACGGCTCACGGGAACGGACAGCTGTGACGGGGTGGCCTCTGACGGGGGTGGTTTAGCAGGGACGACAGGGGTGGCTCATAGCAGCGACGATTGTGGTGGCTCACAGCAGGGTCGACGGTGGTGAGCCTCTGACGGGGTGACTCACAGCTCACGGTGGACGACGGCTTTAGGGTTAACAGGGGGAGAAAGAGAGTTATTACGGTTAGAGTGAGAGTGGAAAAGTGAATTGGGGAAGAATGAAAGCAGGAGATGTCTTTTAACATATGGAAAGCTATTTACGACGACACCTCGTCGTTTTAGGGTTACCCTGACAAAGTAATTATGCCGGAATAAAATAAAAAGTCAAAATTAAAAAAAATATTACACCTGTTGCGACGACTTGTCGTTGTAAAAAGTTAATTGACTTTTTTTAAGTTAAATTATCGACAAAGTAAAAAAATAAAAAAAGAAAATAAAACACCCCTATCCCGACGACGAGTCGTCGAGATAGAGTTTTCACACAGCGCCAAAGTTTTCGTCGAGCGCCAAAGTTTCCTGCTCGAACATTACCGACGACATGTCGTCGTAAAAAAGCCTGTCAGGTCAAAAAGTCAAACTTAACAATCAGTGACGACACGTCGTCGTTTTAGGGAAGCTATGCCGACGGGAAACCTTCGTCGTAGCAGCATGTGATTCTTGTGGTGTACGCCTTAGCATGTCATTTTGTTTTTAAACACATGCCGATACAGTCTCGATGATTACCAAGAGATGTGTTGTATTTTAATAATAATATTAGTATTTTAGATAAATGAAATGATTTTGATCGTTTTTTACGAGTTCTTGCATTATTTAGGAGTTCTCATTTAATCCAAACCTTGTATGTATACACATGTATATACTCACTTACTTTGTAAATGGACTTATGTGTAAGTCGTAATTACGGTAAGGGTGAAGGACTTTCATGTTTGTTGTAGGATTGGACGACAACATTTCCAAACTCACTAAAGAATTGAAGAGGTTTAATTATTTATAGAAAAACCAAGTACGACTTGTATAAACAAAACCAATATTTTGGTTGTGTCTAGTTGTTATAACATCACTACTTGTTATAATATCACTAGAAATCCATGTAGTCATTATCTTTTTCCTCCCTCTTGTCCATATTGTAGTATAATCATGTTAGAATGTAATGATAATTTTTTAGTCACTTAGAATCCTTGATAACTCGATAGCGCAGGTTAGATCCAACCCCCCCCCCCCCAACCCCCAACCTCCACCCCACACACACACCGTTGGTTCACCTACACCAGCTTTAGTTTTTTTTTAAATCTTTATAATTAATTTTGAATACATTGTACAGTAGAACCTTTATAAATTAATAATGTTGGGACCGGGATATTTTATTAATTTAGCGAGATATTATTATATCGATAAATTAATAAATTATTAATTTAAAAAGTAGGCCTATATTTGTGAGCAACTCTCAAATTATTGCATCGACACTGTAAAGTTCGTTCGGCTAATCCAACCGGCTCAAATGATTTAAAGGATGTAAATTTTGGAGAAGACATTCGTGAGCTTGAGAACTTGATTACAGGAATGCATTATCGGCACAAAATGGATGTGAATGAGTTGTTGGATTATCCAGGTGAAAATAATGAATGTTACAAGGTTCAAAGCATTGAAAAAATTATGGCGGATGCCATTCAAAATCCGGTTGATGATGAAGTTGATGATGATTCAGTACCCTTGGAACCGATCACTCGGAAAGAAGCATTGCAAGCGGCAACAACTCTTCACAACTTTTTGTTGCAATACGAGAATACAGTGCCTCAACTCTTAAATGCAATGGGGAGATTTAAAGATGAACTCAATATAGATTTGAAGTTCACAAAAAAACAAGTGATTATAGGTTCATTTTTTACTAGAATTTTAGAATATTTTAGTAAATATTAATTTATAGTTTCGCTGGGATCAATATATTTACATTGGGATTTCAAAAAAATTATTATCTTATTATTTTATCGATTGGGGTCCAATTTTATACTGGTCCCAAGTTGGGACCGGACAAATTATTAATTTTATCAAGGTTATTAATTTATCGAGTATTAAATTATAGAGGTTCTAGTGTATTTTTCTCTTTATATATATATAACATGTAAATAGATGTGCAAGTCCTAAGTGGAAGGACTTTTTGTTTTGTTGTAGGATTACACGATCACTTTTCTGAAGTCACTAAAGAAAAGGTTTAATAATATAAAGAAAAACCACTTACAACTTGGTGTATAAGCAAAACCTATATTTATATGTTTGGTTATGTGTCTGGTTGTTATAATGTCACGACTTAGTTGTTATAGTGTCACAAGAACTCCATCTAGTTCTGAACTTTTTTTCCGTTATCCATTATATTATTGTTATATAATCATGTTACAGTTTATGATGATTCTTTAAATCCTTGATAACTTGAATGTTTATGACCAAAAAGTATATATTGTGACATGTAAATAGATGTGCAAGTCGTAATTAGGGTAAGGGTGAAGGACTTTTATTGTTGTCATAGGATTCATAGATCTAGTACGTGTTAAACCTTTTCTTTACGTGTACTTGAATGTGGTCCACGATGGGGAAGTAGGTAGGTCACATGTCACATGCTGTTTGAGATTGCATAAATTTGAAGGGTCCCATACCCAACTAATTGCTTTAGTCATCTCATAAACTATTTGGTGAAGACACACTCCTAATTTTCTATTAATTTCTTATAAATGATCAAGAAACTAAATCACTTTCATGTGAAGAAGTTCCCATATCTCTCCATAACAATCCCATCCCCCCACCCCACCCCACCCTCTATAAAGATGATCGTGAGATTCATAAGGAGGGTGCTGAGCAAGATGGAGAAGCAGGGCACGTGCATTACTAACTCATCATGCATCTTTGTAGTTCACTTATATCAAATCCTCAGAAGTTGTGTATGCAATTGAGGTAGTGGTTCATGTGCCCGTCTTCGCCATCATGACCAACAAGCCTTTGTTCAAAAGTGCCGTTTAACCTTCATTTCTTAAGGTCAGTAAATCCATCTTTTGATATCTTAAATTTTTTTTACCCCAATTCTCACCTTACATAGTGTTTTTAGGAAATATGTTTATTTTATTAGGGTTTTTAAGTAGGTAGTTAAAAAATCATTTTCTTGTAAGATATAAATTAGAGGTGGGGCAAGATTCTTGGTAAAGTGGTTCGTCATCAATATATATGTGGGGACCGAGTGTTTTTGAAATACCACTAACAATCACCGCCGAAAATCACTGGCTGACCGACGGATTTCAAGAAAGAAAAAGAAAATAATAATCCAACGTTTAATTATCGGTCGATAATGTGTCGCTAACTCTAATTAACATTAATTTCGACCCATTTGCTTTTCTGGAGTTGTCACTATGATTAGATTTCCGACAAAAAAACCCTTTGCTAACTGTCTCATATTTTATTTATAAATATTGTACAAACCTTTGTTTTCAAACGTATCCCATCGTTTTCTAATTATGAGCCTCTTGATATGTATTCCTCCTTGAATACCGATACATACTCCACATATAATATTGTTAGATGGAATTAGTGGAATTGGAAGTTAAAAATGGTAAATGTGACCGTCATCTGAGCTAACAAAGTGTTAGCTAGTTTGTTGGACTTGATTGTCTTAGAATTTAAATAAGTCCGTTGATCAAATTAATTAAAGAATTCCTTGCACATGTTTAGTTTTAAAAGGTAATCACCAAAGAACCAAACTACACACGTATAGGCATATATATCTATCGCAACGCAGTAGATTAAATGGTAAGAACCGGATATGAATCCGTGGACACGCTGAGTCTTGACACTAAATCCTCTATCAATATTCAACCGGTGTAAAATATATTTTCTTAAGAAAATAATGATTGTAAACATAGAACAAGAACGGGTTTTTAGAAAGCTTCGAGAAATCTTAAATAAGAGATAACCATTCAGACTCGAATCGTCTACATTGGAATGACAGATAGGATTGATTTTATTTATGAAACTGTTTTTATGATTTATGATTAAGAACAAAACAGTTTGTGAAGTGCTAGAACGGATGTTAACCCAAACAACGTATTAATCACACAAAACCAGAATATAAGTGCTATAGACTCACAGTAATACCATAATCAAGTGAAACCCGTTTTATTACCAATTCCTTATGACATAGAGTTTCTCTAACTAATCTACAATGATAAGCCCCCTAGTGATTTACAATCTACGATTAGACTAACCAAGAAAACCCTATTAAGTTCGCAGATAGTTTAACTCAGATCTATTACGTAGGTAACTTACAAGTTTTACCAGTTTTATCTCTGATTTGTCTATTACCGATTAAGTTGTCAAGCCTCAGGTATAAGTGCACTTTTATACCCTAATGATAGAACCGGTTGGATGAAACATGCATGACTTCATAGATAGATCAACAAGACCACACAAATCAGATTTGAGTCTATTGCCAACAAGTAATCACACACATCATAAGTTCCATGATAACAAATTGAATAAAATCATACAACCATAACATAAATCAATCCAAATATCAATCATCTCATCAAAACGGTTATACAGTGTTAAGTCGGACATAGTGACATTTTCAATTTGCCCTGCCTAATGTCTTATCACAAACATTGGTACGATTATTGGAAATATACATTCATTAACTTCTTTTGTTTAGTTGGAGTGACTAACCATGAATGGGGGTGTCTAACCCAATAGTACTATCTATATTATTACATCGTCTCAATGTCCATGAGTTAGATGGTTGTGTGTGTACATAAGGAGTTAAGAGTGTGACAATAGTCTTATGCAATATACATCGTGTAACATATTCGTAAAGTAAAGTATAAAGGTTTTAAGCATAGCAAGCAAGTATAAAAGCATAGTGAGCATGTTTCCCCCCAAAAAGTAAAAAGAAAATGGGTTGTAAGAACTCACATGGTATGAGGGTTTCTTCATACAAGATTCCTAAAGCTTGATGGGTAAATGTCCTACTTGGGTCCTACAATAAATTAAGTGGACACTAATGATATCTATAGACTAACCTTGAAGTATAAGTGCAAGTCTAACTCATGAAAAAAGGTATGCACTTAAGATGGTGATTCAAAGATAGTTTCTTTTAGAAGTCAAACAGACGGCATTCTGACTTATAAATGAATATACGAACTTTGTCCGAAAGTTGGTAGATGAACTTGTTTATAATGTTTTGATGAGAACGAAGTTTGTGTTCGTAAATGAGTTAATAATGTCGTTAAAAGTGTGAGTGTGTGGTTTTTAAAAGTATAAAACTTTTAACTAAGTTTAGACCGACACGAAGGACCAAGACTTCATGTTTTAACGAAAATAAATATATATTTATAAAACTTGCTACAAAATAGCAAACTTTAGGGTTTTGACGGTTTTAGTCCTTAGACTTTATTTATTTATAAAAAAATAACTAATATTAGTGTTTTTCTTGCAAGAAACTTCTTAAATATTAAAAATATTTTTAGATCTAGTTATAAAACCAAAGTTTATAAAGTTTTAAATCCTAAGTTTGAAAAATCAAGTTTTCATATTTCAAAACATCGGTTTTGAACAAAATAGGGTTTTTTTTTGTTATTTAAATGACCAAAAATCAAAGAAATAGTTACCCAACTCTAAAATCTATGAAATTTTGTGTAAAAGTCTCTTATAATATGTAGAACCTACTGTAAAAATTTGGAATTTTTCTAAAAGGTTTAAACATTTTTCCTATTTTAGTATTTATAAGATTAAAATCAAAATAATAGTTCGCTGACTTCAAAAATTATGAAATTTGGTGTATAAATTACTTATTTTATGTAGAAGAATATGTATTTTGAAAGACTTATGTATTTTTCTTCTTTTAGTGTTTATAAGACTAAAATCAAAAAAATTATGAAATTTAATTTGTAGAACTCTTATGACATGTAGAAGCTACAGTAAAAGTTTGAGAATTATCTGAAGACACAAAATATTTTCCATATTTTAGGTCAAAATTTTGGCATTATAACGGCTTATTGTTGTTAAAAATCCATGTAAACCCACAAACTTCAAATTTCTCATCTAACACTATAATAACATGATATAAGATGTAATAAAGCTAGATCTATCAAATATATAAAGATTTGACATGTTAAAGTATGTTTTGACTAACTTGTGCATTGTTTAGTTTATTTTATACATCTTTTGTTTATGGGTTTTTTTCCTTGACTTCTAAAGACCATTTTTGAAAGATGAACATATGTTTTAAGATCTTTATAAGTAATTGGTTATAGTGGAAGAATTGTTTTGTAAAAACAGTCTGAATCCTAAAGTTATATATGTTTAAACATTCTTGATTTTATATGTTGAATGAAGGTTCATAGTTTACGTTTGATCATGGATCTTCATCCTAAAGTTATACAAGATGTATTTGAATGGAGATCTACAGACCCATTAACATTTAGGTGTTTAAAATAAAAAATTAACAAGCTGGAAGTTGGTAGGAGATGTAGAAGCCATGTGTAACATCTCTCATTTTCAGTACTTGTATGATCATTTTTTTCATGACTTAATGCGATTAGAGTTTCATTTCATATCATATGTTCAACAATGTGTTCACTACATGCTTATGTTATGCTTTCATTTTGTGAAATTTGACTTTATCGCTTTGTGCACCATATAAACAATCATTGCATGATCATCTCCATTTCATATTTTTATATAATACAATTGATAAACATGGATGCCTAGTTGCTAATTCATCTCTACACTTAGAATTACATGTTGTAGCGCGAAGCACACCTCTTTATTCCTAGTGTTTTGTGCGTTTTTAGTTATTTTTATCTTTGTTTTGAGTCGTTTTGATGTACATTTGAGTCTATGTTGTGTTTTCAGGAGCTCGTGATGATTACAAGTCAAATTAAGAAGAAACCGAGCAAAAGAATGAAGCCGAGAATTAGAAGTTAAAAAAGTTGAAATATTGAAGCCTCGAGGTACGTGAGAGAAGAAAATCGGCTAACCAGTACCTCGTATTACGGTAGGGAGTCATAAATCCATGAGTGTTGGTGTATGCATCGTCACAAATGTAATATTTATCTGTAAATCAAAGCTATTACATAAAAAAAAAGATATTTAATAATCAAAGCTAAAGAATGATTAAAAACCTGTTGGGGGAAAAGGAAAGCCGGAAGTCTGGTTAAATGCAACTTCTTTTAAAACTCGTGAATCATGTGCAATGCCCTCCCATCCGGCCCATACGAACGTGAATATCATATCAAAATCACAAATTGCTAAGACATTTTGATAGCATTCACCTTTTCCTCTTCCCCTATAACGGGTCTGTTGATCAACAGGAATGACTACATGTACAAGAGTTCCATCTAACGCACCTATTGCTCCAGGAAATATTTGTTTTAGCTTTCTATGTCGTTATGAGGTATTTGCGATTGCATTAGAAGATGTTGGAACTATAACTTCTCTTGCGAAATTCATCATTGCATTTAGGACCTCATGAAAACATCTATGAATCGTTTCTGTTGAGTGTTGAAACCTTCGTTTAACCATTCGAAAACGCTCATTATGTCCTATGACAATAAAAAACATAGCCAATTTTTCTTCAAAGCTTATTGACCTACCACTTTGCAACCAATTTTTTTGTCTAAAATGATTGCACATTAGTACAAATGCATCACGTGAAAGACGCATCATCTCATGACATTGTGTAGAAGTTCCATGCAACAATTCTTGCGTGTATGCATGACCGGTCAATGTCGAATTCAGGTCTCTTATCCTTTCATTTACCCTTGTGGCTAACTGTAGCCAATACCAACAAAGGTAAATAAAAACTATAATTTCTTCATCTGAATCCATAGACTACCTGTCATAAAAATTACCAAAAAATTTAAGATGAAAAAACATAACATCCAAAACACAATCCAAAACATAACATTCATAACTTAACATCCTTGTCCAAATAAACATCCCAAACATAACATAACATCCTTGTCCAAGTAAACATCCCTAACAAAACATCCAAAAAACAATCCAAAACATAACATTCATAAACATCCCTAATCAAAACAACCCATATTTCGCTCCCGCATTCTTAACCCATAGCTCACAACTGTGCGGCTTAAGTCGTAACCACACTTTCCTAATATCAGCACTTTCACCAAAAAGCAAAAGTGCCGTTTGATATTTCGCATCAAATTCTTCCCATCCCAATGTCTCAAGCTTATCCATGCATGCATCCATATCATTAGAAAGTTTGTGTTTCTCAATCAACATCTTTGCCACCTCGTTAATATTGTCCCCAACTTCTATTATCTTTGAATTTATTGTTTCCTTATCTTTTCGTTTCTCCCCTCTTTTTTTAGTCGGAACGGATGACTCCTTACTAGCACCTAGAGTCTGGCGGTCCGTTTGAGTGCATTCGAAATCCTCAGTACCATTTAAATTGTGGTCAAACACTTCCTCAGAAGGATGAGGAAGTGTAGAAGATGGCCCCCAACTTTCAAAGCCATTCGAAGTAGAGCCCTCAAATAATTGAATACAAAGTTCGGGATAAGAAAGTGGCGCACTTCTCAAAACCTCAACGTATTTGTTGGACTGTATGGAAAAATAATATAAAATACTATAAGATTATTGAAATATAATAATAATAATAATAATAACTATTATTTATGAAAATAGAAGTACCTTCATCTCTAATTGCCATTCTTCTTCCGACAAGTTAAAGGTAATTGTAATGGGATTATAAACGTTACCGGTTTTGTTTTTAAGCTTTGACCAAGCAGCAAATTTTGCTTTTAAATAATCATAACGGTTCTTCATTTGTCTTTGATCCGCTATGAAATTGTGTTCTGTTTTCAATTTTTCCATAACATTCTTCCATGACATTTGTTTAAGGCTACTCCCTTCATGCCCATTGAGTGTTATTTCGTGAATGCATGCTTCAAGAAATGTTTTTTCCACACCTTCTAGTTTCCAATTAATCCTAATCTTTTTTGTTGTCATTTCTTTCCAATTAATCCTAATGCTTCAAAACAAATTACCATAACTCAATGACCAAACTATTTAATCCTAAATTACATAAACAAATAGGTATTCACATAGAGCATGCAAAAAAATTTCAAGAAAACCAAACACATAATGTTGCAGTCACTGTTTCAAATTTGAGCACATACTAATTTACTCCCTAAAGTTCAGACCAGATGATCCAGACTAACAGAATGTTGCAGAGGACATATTTGGTAAATATGGGGGTAAAAGCTTAGGAGTAGAATTGCACACACACAAACATAACTATTAAAAAAATGATTAAAATAAACCTAAAGTTATGTTGAACTCTAATACTTCCACACCTTCTTGTTTTCAATTAATCTGCATTACCATAACTTAATCATCCACTCAATTAACTTATTATGCATACATATAATTTATATAAGGGCCATAAGGGAGACATGAGCATGCTTAGTATTTGCTACTGTCAATTTACTTATTTTAGGATAATGGTATAAAAACTTCATTCGAAGGAAGTTGAATCACATATATGGCCAGATATAAAAAAAAAAAGTCAATCACATATGGCCACATACTCAATCACATCTAATATAAAAAATCAAACAGCAAAAGAAAGTTGAATCTAAAATCAACCACATATATGGCCAAATAGTAAACATACAAATACCAATTAATAGGGTTGAACGTACCTTGGTAGTAGCAGCAGCGGAGAGGGATCGAGAAAGACGAGTTGAAGCAGGAGGAGAGGAGAGAGACGAGTGGTAGCAGCAGCGGCTCTGACCGGTAGCAGGAGGAGGGGAGTCGTGCGTAAGAGGTGGAGGACACCCGGTAGCAGCGGCTTCGAAGGTGGAGGCCGGTAGCAGCGGCTCTGAAGGTGGAGGCCGGTAGCAGCAGCGTTTTTTTGAGAAGATGGGCAAAGGGGAAAAAATTAGGTTATTATCTCATTCAGAGACTTTTTATGACTGAACCGTTAAGAGGCATTCTGAACCGTTAAGAGGTGATTTTTTAACGAATCAAACACCTACACCTCTGACCGATTCAGAGGTGGCCTCTTAAGTTTTGAAATCTGCACGTCCAGGAGACTTTCTGTGAAGGAAGATGCCTCGCGGTACGCGAAGAACCAGGTTGGGTTCTCTCGTGGTACGCGAGGGACCTGGATTCCGGCTTGGCTTTCTGAGGCTCCTCCGCGGTACGCGAGGGGATGGGGCCTGGACTCTCGCGGTACGCGAGGGACCTATTTATAATAAAAATGGGATAAATGCTTCCGCACGTTTTAAATGTTTATTATAACCGGTGTTTTAAAAGTAGGGTGTTACAGTAATCCACTATCTGGTGCGTTATTACACCTTTAGGTTCCTTAGTTGGTGACACCTTGAGAGTGATTAGGGATCCGCTAGGTTTTCTAGAGTTGTTTCCTTAGAAACCCAGATCCATCTTATTTTCCAGAACCGGTAGAAGTTGTGCTTTGCAAGTAGGATTCCGACTTAGGTGGTATTCTTCCTATCTTCTGATTTCATCTTAGTTCCTGATCTTGATAGTTGAGTCGACTTAGTCTACTGCATTCTTAGTTAATCCTTAGTGTAGTCAACCCCCCAAATCATCAATCTTTAGTCTAATTCAGAGTCTAGTATTAGTATTCAGTGTCTCTAGGGTTCGATAATCCGGTTTACCATTAAGATGTGCTACACTCGATAGGTACACTTGCCTGTCAGTGCGGTCTAGTTCATATGTTTTCCATTTATTACTTAGGAGCATAGGTTAGGTTTTGTTAGTTTTTATATAAACCGTCTGGACGACATCATTACACCTCGTTCGTTTAGCCGTTTATCGCTAGAAAGTCCGTTTTACATTCGTTTTACGCATATGTAATCTTTAGAACCATTGATGGATTAGTCTAGAATCCTTCCACTTGGTAGCCAAGCCACCAAAAGCTCCCTCATTCTCACAAGGGAGGCCGAAAGTTGGTGTTTCCCTAGCCTCTTTTCCTCCTTTTCTCCATAAAGCTTTCCATAATTAAGACCCCTCAAAGCCTAGGAATTTCAATTATAAATAGGACCCTCACCTCTCTCACTTTTCACACCAACTCAAAGCAAGAAACATCCCTCTTAGGATCCTAGAGAATTTGGCTAAAGTGGCTAGAGCATCAAGGCTCAAGAATATTCAAGTAAGTCTTGCTCATGTTCCTCCTTTGTTCTTAATGTTTTTTTGTTATGTTTTGCTTTATAATCTTTGATTCTTGTTGTTATAATCTTCTACTACTCTTATTATTATCTAATCCAATGTGAGGTCCATGATCATACACCTTTGATTGTAGTAATCATGGATCTAAACAAAGGATTCTAACAAGATGGTGATGTTGTTTCCATAGCATTAATCGTCTTTTATCCGTTCTTGTTCTTACTCATTCTTAATCTCCAACTGATCTTAATGGATTCATGATGCTATATGTTCATTAAATTTGATAGATCTATTTGTGTGACAAACCCATCCAACACTTGGGTTTGGTACGCCCCAACCAACTTTGAGGTTCCCAGGTAGGGAGTTGGGTATTCAAAATCCGACATAGTAACAACATGGTGTGATGTCCTCATGACAAGGAGTCATACATTAGATGGTATTCAGTCACTAGGGTTGGTTGTGGACTTCGTGTATTTGGGTTTAATAACTTGCATATCTAAACTTGTTTATGAATTGTAACGTTTACTAATGTGTGTCAAAACCTATGAACTCACTAACTTACTTTATAGTTAACCCGTTTTCGCATGTTTTCAGGTTCTGGAAATTATCTTTGATGTTTGATGCTTTGCTCACATGATAGGATGCATGGAACACTTAGCTAATAATAAACTTGGAATTGTTGTCATTTGAATATTTAACACTTATGTAAAACAATGTTTTATTTTATTTATTTGAAATGCCTTAGTATTTATTTTTATTCCAAATGTTATGATTCAGATTCGTCGCCCCCTCGTTTTTCCGCATTAGCGGGGGGTGTGACAGATTGGTTTCAAGGTATTGGTTATAGAGAATTAAGTCATACTAGCTAATGGGATAGACTATAACCAAAGAGTCCAACACATTAGGAACTTATGCATCCATGCTTATCATTATCACTAACTCTTATGTTTTAGCCATGTCTTAATACTCAGCTGATATTTTAGGAAATGGTTCTCCTATATCGATGAAATGCTACCCGCACCCCGACGACTATGACACTTGGAGGCCTTAAAGCCGAGAGCCAGTGAGTCCCATCAACTGGAGCTAAGAAACCCGTTGGTGTGAAGACCTGAACTACCATCTGATGCTGGGGAGTTGGTTAGCCCGATTGATTCAAGCGCGGAGGCATAGACGTGAGGAGATTCAGACTTGATGACCAATGCAGAGAACGAGTACCGAGCACAAGATGTCAGCGTGGTACCACCAGCTAGCCTTCTGAGCAGCGTTGTGTGTAAGGTTGGACCAATCCCTGACCTTCCACATCAGAAACGAGGATCTAATTGATTGTTTTGTGTATGATAGAATTTTATGCAAGTCGGGAGTATGTACATGTCCATCGAGGTTCTGGCTAAGGAAAGACAAGGTATTTAAGTGTGTCCGTTGTGACCCACATCTCTTTCCTGGGAATCCTTTTGTTGGTGTACTGCTTATAGGCTTAGTACATATTTTTCTAGTATACATTACTACTTTTTAGATACGGATCTGGAGGCCTAGACGACCTATCACCTTTACATGACTCTTTCATCTAGTTTTGTCTAGACATCAAGTGGATACATATGCACTTGTCATATGTATGCCAACGCCTTAGACGACTTTATCTTCACTTTCCTTATTTATGATCATGAACTATTTGCCTTTATATGAAATAATATTGTTTACTACTTGATAGTATCTCTCTCTCTCACACACACACTATCACATATCAACTCAAGTACTCATGTGATTTTTGTATTGAATGCCTCCTCGTAGAGATACCACTGAGGCCACCGAGCTAGGCACCATCATCACTCAACAACTAGCCATAGTCATCCCCATAAATTACTTTCCATACCCGTTATGGACACTACGACTTCATTGTAATGCCTTTCGGTCTGACCAATGCAGCCGCCGTATTCATGGATCTCATGAATCGTGTCTGCAAACCACAGCTGGATCAATTTTTCATTGTCTTCATTGATGACATATTGATCTATTCTCGAACCAGAGAGGCCACAACTCAATTTGGGTCATAGTCGATCGTTTGACTAAGTCCGCTCATTTCCTTCCGATCCGTGAAGATTTCAAGATGGAGAAGTTAGCCAAGCTTTACATAAACGAGATCGTGACTCGCCACGGTGTTCCTCTATCCATCATCTCCGATCGAAACAGTCGCTTCACCTATAGGTTCTGGCAATCTTTACAGAGAGCCTTAGGACTCGTTTGGATCTTAACACGGCCTATCACCCACAAACTGATGGCCAAAGAAACGATGGATAATAACAACCCATCGCCAATCAACGACCAATCACAACATAGCAACTCATCACACTATAGCAATCTGTCACCATCCTACTATAACCATGCACCTCATCGTGGGATCCAACCTCTAACTGATATCTATGATCGCCCATACCCGATTCAACCAAATTATGAACATTTGCTTCTAGCATTTGAGGAAGAACCAACTAAGTACGAGGAGGCTATTGAAAGTACTCATTAGGAAAAAGCCATGCAAAGCGAGATACCTTCAATCAAAAGTAACAATAGTTGGGTATTAACCAATCTTCCGGTTAATCAAAGACCCATCGGACTGAAACGAGACGCTAAAGGGGAAGTAATTAAGCACAAGGCAAGACTTATGGATAAAGGGTCTGTGTGAAAACATGGCATAGACTTCGATGAAGTATTTGTATCGGTAGCAAGAATGGAAACAATGTGATTGATTTTAACGCTCGCGGCACAAGAAGGATGGCAGGTACATCATCTCCACGTGAAATCAACATTCATGCATGGGGAACTAAAGGAAGATGTGTTTGTAGCTCAAATAGACGGGTTTGTGAAAACTCAAGAAAGCGTTGTATGGATTGCCACAAGCTCCATGAGTTTGGAAATTAAGGCTCAATAACACCCTCAAGGATATATGTTTTGTACTATGTCGACAAGAGCAAGCCGTGTACATACGAATTATTGCCAACTCTCTACTTATCATTGGTGTGTATGTCGACGACATCATAGTAATAGGGAGTAACAGGAAGGAGATCAACACATTCAAGAAAGAGATGGAAAACAAGTTTGAAATGAATGACCTAGGACCGTTAACATACTACCTCGAAATCGAAGTTTATCAAGAATCGGGACGAATTCACTAAAACAAACCCCATATGCACAGCAAGTTCGGAATGATACATATTTGGAAGATTCTATTGCAACCAAATGTCCAATGGAACCAGGTATAAAGTTTTCCAAAAATGATGAAAGTAAATCAGTGAATGCCACAGTGTATAGGCATTTAATTGGAAGCCTTCAATACCTTACTCAAACTCGACCCAACATCAACTTTGAATTGGGTCGTGAGCCAGTACATGGAAAATCCAAAGGCCATTCATAAGCAAGCAGTAAAGAATCTAATGAGATACATAAAAGGAACTGTACATTGGGGTGTTGAGTATATAAAGGGTAGAAGCAAAGATCTTATAGGTTACAGCGATAATTGTTATGGTGTTGATCCAGATGATGGGAAAGGAACTACAAGAATAGTTTTCTTCTTAAATGATCCTCCGATAACACGGTCAAGTTACAAACAAGCAATGGTAGAACTGTCCTCATGTGAGTCAGCATTTATTGCGTCAACATTGGCGGCCTATCAAACACTTTGGTTAAGGAACTTGTTGAGTGAGTTAACCCGTTGAAAACAAAAAAAAAAAAGGCAACACTTCGTCTAGACAACAAATGGGCTAGCTTACACATTCAGTTGTTATGTTCTTTTGATTACACACTGCAAGATAGTTATGTGATACGTTCTTTCCTCTCTTTAGTATACCTTCTTCTACAAACAAGTACACAATTATTGTAGGGGAAATTACCAAAATAGAAATTTGACCAATAAAATTTACCAAAATAGACATTTACTTTTAGCCTACGAATTCATAGACATTCTCTCATAACAAACGGCTAAAGCCAGCTAATTAGCCGCCCTAGATTTCAGTGCTTAAAAGACTGCTGGTCCAATGAATTAGCGACACGTGGCATGGTAATTAGCCGTCCAATGACGGCTAAATAGCCGACCAATGCTAACGGCTAAATTTCTGGCGGTCGACGGCTTAGCCGGCATGTTATTGTCGGCTATAGCCGGGTGTAGCCGGCTGGGAGCGATAGGCCAGCTTAATTTTTAGTCGGCGCTTGTGGTGGTCTTCTATCTTTTTGGCTTCTAAACCCGGTTAATTAGCAGGCGCATACCCGGATTTTTATTTTTCATTTTTTTTCGTTTATTGGATGCTCATATGCTCTCAAGTTGCCATTTGATAGATATGATCTGAAGTTGTAACTTTTTTACGATGTCTGTGCAGCTGTTCCTAATGTTCGTGCTACTCTTTTAAGTGTTGGTATGCATAAATGGGCACGAGCACACTTCCCTGGTCAACGCTATAATATTATGACATCAAACAGTGCTGAGTCTGTTAGCGCGTTATCCCGTAATGCTTGAAGGATGCCTATCACCAAACTAATCGAGTTCTTTCGTGAGTCCGTCCAGAAATGGTATTTCAATCGGCGGCAAATTAGAGGTAAAACTTTGCAAATAAATACAATATTAAATAAGTTTGGATTAGAAAGTAATTTTCCGCTGTTCTATTTACATGATTGATCAAGAATAATTAATAATCACTTGAATAGAAACTTGAATTGATATTAATGGTCAATCATTGTAAGGACTTCGTTCATGACTTTATAACCTTAATTGGGAATTGACGTCTCCCTTCAAAACGACGTGTCCTTTAATCCAAATTTTGACTATATACAATCTTTACCCATTAAAGGACCCCTTGACCTCTAAATATTATGTGACTGACTTAAATTACAAATTTTGACTATATACAATCTTTACCCATTAACTCAAAATTGGGTTAAACAATTATGAGACCAACAATCAAACTTGGGTTAAACTAAATCCAACATGTTTGAGTTGAAGTAGTTGGCCCAATACATAGTACATGCTTAAGAAGCAAATTTATGTTACTCGAGGCTTCGGGCAGTTGTTTCACGAATAAAGAGAAGACGAGTAAATCTCAAATCCGTTGTCGAGTCTACTTCCTCCTCTCCGATCAGATTGTTCGCTGCAACTATAGGAGAAGCTCTTTAGAGGGCTCGGGATCCGTAGCTCCAAGAGAACTCTGGCGAGCAAGTGAGTTGGGTCTTCATCGTGTATTCATATTCCTATGTAAACACACACACACACACACATATATATATATATATATATATATATATAGAGGGAGGGAGAGAGGGAGAGAGAGAGGGAGAGAGAGAGAGAGAGAATGTGTGTGTTAAATTGGAGAAGAATCACGTGCCTTTGTTTAGGAAGATACATTCTAATTATAAGGAGTGAGACTCAACCCTAAAGGGTCATCTTGAACATGGGCTTCTTAAGATTCGACCCACTTAGATAGGCCTAACACTTTGAACTTTGGTCCAATTTCGGAGAGATATCAACAAGTCCTCCGTAGTTGTAGCTACGTTATGTTAGATTCATACAGTTTGTTGCTGTCCGAGAAGGCCCTATAGTGATGTTTAATATTTTAAGCAACATTATGGAACTCATTTTTATAGAACTGTACGTCGGTTGCTTAGTTCTCATTCATACCCTCTTGTTTCGAATGAATCTCACTAGCAAATTAATGTTTACATTACATATATATTTTCGGCACACAAATAATGCACACTTTTATTTAATTTAACAAAAAATAACAACCTCTAAAACTGGGTGTCACAACTCTTCCTCACTAAAATGGAATTTCGGCCGTGAAATTTCCATCACGTACCTCTCAAAGTTTATCCTATCACAACACAAACCACTTCAGGACCTGATCACACCAAACATCACACTTTCGATACCATGTTATTCCATTACACACTACACAAATTCTTTCCCGTCATTCTTACCATTTTTAGGATGCTTGATCAATTTTATTACATATACTTATATGATGACAATTTTATGCGTTTGTAAAAATTTGGGGTTTGATTTGTATTTGTATATGTTTATGTGATTTTACATATGTTTATCTAATAAAATAAATCTGGAAAAACAAACACACATGATTTTAAATTTTGTTGAAAAAATCTATCAACAAATTGTTTTATATCAAAATCCTCACCCTATATATCTATCACAAAATATGTCGCAAAGTAGCGACAGATTAATCCATCACTAAAGTCTCCTGTAATATTTTATTCGCCGCAGGAGTGATTAGCGTCAAAATTAATTTTCTAAGCCCAAAAGTGTCAGTAAAGACATTTAGAAGTCTCTTCTGAAAGATATTTGTGTCCAAGGAAATTGTCTATAAATAAAAGAGTAATCATATATAGAGTTCAAGATGCACAACAACTAGTCCTCTTGTTTTATTCATTTTAGAGTTTTGTTAGGACTCCTTCAATGGTCTTTGTTTTCATGCACTTTTACAAGGGGCCACTTATTGTGTTATTAATTTTAGATGAAGTTTTATTAGAGCACTCAGTTGGTAGTAATTCAGTTAGCGATTAGTTTCTACTTGTTATCAGTTTCTGCTTGTAGACACCTCTAAATAAACGTTGCATATATATTAATTGCATAAATAATAAGAATTCAGATCGCTCTACATTTTTTTTTTCTTACATGGTATATTTTGTTGAAGATTAAATATTGGACGCTAATCTTTCTTAATCCAATGGTAATTGAGTCAATAGTCTTAAACGATTCTATTTTAAGTTGTATAGGTCCTTGACTGGATTTGTTCTTGTTGGGGGTTTACCGTATGCATGTGTACGGGGCTCAAAGTAAATGTATGTGAGTCGGGCTTCAAGCCCAAAACGATGGTCTAGTTGGATATGTACGGATATGTATCACAATCAGTTAAATAACCGTTCCCCACATTCATGGGATATATGTACCCTATTCTCATTTGAATGAAAAACGGCTATTCGTATCTTTTCTTTTTCAGTTTCTTTCATATGCAAACACATACACAATCAAACACGTTCATGACGAATATGAAAAATCTCGTTTTTACCTTAGATGATGCCACTACGTCCTCTGACACTAACAGTGGTATCAGAATCAAAGGTTCTAAAGGAAGCAATAGGGGAGAAACAAGTTGTAGGCATACACATGGTGGTATTAGGGTTCAGGGACGTCTCCGAGATTTCGGGTGCCCCATACGAGTACTAAAAAATGGGTCTTTAAATATAATTTTTTTTTCCAAAGATCGATTATAATTGTAATAACAATAAACAAAAAAAACGTTATTGTAGCGTTAAACAAATACAAAAACAAAGTTAACAATAAACATAACAAAGATAAACGAATCGGGATACTCTCCTAGTATTTTTCGAAGCAAAGTTGGTGATCAATTAGTCACAATTGATACTATCTAATATGTCGTTCTCGATAGCTATCATTGTCAATCCATTAAGTATTTCTTGAGACATTTTCGATCGTAAGTATGACTTCAACAACTTCAATTTTGAGAAGCTTCTTTCTACAGATGACACTGTTACCAGAATCGTCTACAAGATTCGATATGCAATTAGGAAAAAAAATGGATTTTCTTCAAGTATTTTAAAACATCAGTAGGTTTGAGAATATCATTAGGTAATATAGTGTCAAACGACTTTAACTCCATATAAAGCTCAAGACCATTAATATCTGATTCTCCTTCATACTTCACTACGTTCTCAAGAAGAATATAACACGACTTCAGCTCTTTGTCTTAACATACTTCATGTTATCAGGAAACAAAAAACTAAATAGTTTTTCATAGTCTTTGTATTGTTAAAATCTTATTTCAAGTGAAGCAGACGCTTGATCAACAATATAAAAAAAGTAGTTAACTTTAAAATTACCCTCTACTGAAAATAAAGCTTCTTCGTCACTTTAATTCTCATCAAATTGTTTTCTTTCTATGAAGCGGACGCCTATGAGGAAATACCGGGTCAATAACCATTTCAATGACAATTTTCTTAGCTTGATCTATCGAATCAGAGAACCCGGTTTCTCTAAATTTCTTGAAGAATCCATCAAATTGTTCACTTCTTTAATAGCATCATCAAGAAGCATATCACCCGATTGTAACTTTTTGCTCACTGTATTCACCATGTCTAGTATTCGATACCAAATGACAATTGATGCCAAAAATTCAAAATCTCAAATTTCATACTTGACTAGTGCTTTAGCTTCACTTTGAATTTTAGGATCATTATCTTTTTCTGCAACGTCAAGTAAGCTTCTCTTACGTCTGAAAGTTGAAATCTAATGACCTTAACACTATCAACACGGTTTTCTCAAAGGATAATAGGTTTATATTTAAATATTTTTTTGGGTTTTTATTTATGGGCATCTCAACAAAATTTTCATCTATTTATTTTGGTTCTAATTTAAAAAAAAAATTATTTATATATATACACATAATTTTTTTTTAAATTTGGGCCCCTCGTGAAAATGGGCCCCTCGTGAAAATGGGCCCTAAGCGACCGCCGATTCCAGCTTGGGTTTCGAGACACCCCTGTTAGGGTTAATGCAAATACAAGTGGGGAAGACGAAGATCGAGATTTGAAATTTGCGGGGGTCGAGCAGACTAAGGGTATCCGGGGAAATCCATCGGCCAAGGAATCACCGTAAAAGGTCAAGAAACCATTTGCAATGGGGAAGGATAAGTTCGTTAGGGACTTTGCAAATCTCACTATAAAAGATCTATGGCGGATAACTGCAGAGAAACTTATAAGGAAAGCTAGGAAGATCAAAAATAGGGACAAGGAAGAAGAAGTTCGAAAATCTGAAGCAACAGAAGAAGGTCTAGAAGGCGAAATTCAAGGAGATGAAGTACAAGAATATGTGGTGTTTTCAATGCCAACAACTTGGTCACATCGCGATTTATTGCCCAAGTAAGTATCTAAATAATCAACACTCTCCAGAAATATATGAATACATTGTTATGGGGACAGAAGGAGAGAGTTGGAACGATATTTGGATGGTAAACACTTCTAGTGAACATCATAATACATGAAATAAGAATTTGTTTGTTAAGTTTAAGCGGTATTTTGGGATAAATACACACGGGAATGAAAGTGAATTTACTTTCATTCATGGACTCGGGGAAGTGAAATTCCCGGTGGATGATAGATTGAAAACCTTACAGTGTGTTGGATATGTCCAAGGGTAGATTTAAGAATACGTTGAGTCTTGAATAACTTTACAAACAAGGGATAGAAGTGGAGATTAAGGGTGATAAGTGTAGACTCAAGAAAATGTTTTTCAAGAAAAGAAAAATGGATGATTCTTTTAGAAATAAATCAGAGACGGATTTGGAAAACAAATACTTAGAAAAGTACTATGAAAATCTTGCAATAACATGTCAAGAAGATTCAGGTGATATTGGTGAAAGCAGTAATCAAAGGGAAAGCATGGGCGACAACATCAACATGTTTGATCGGGTTGAACAACGCCATGAAGATGCCTACTTCAAAAGGGAAAAATGGGCAATGGGCACTTATCTAGACAATTACAAGGATAGTCCTAATCAGATCGATGAGGAATTTAGGCAACAAATATGGGACTATGTGGTACAAAAGACAGGAAATCCACAAGAGGAACTAAGTCTAGTAAGTTACATTGGTTTCTTGATTTACTAAAAATCCATGACTTGATGATGAAATACAAGGTGGCTTTCAAACTAGAATTTGATAGAGTCGTTAAGTGGTTTGTTGAAAACTACTTAAAGATCATGAAAAATAAAAAAAGAAAACTACCCTCCATTGTCGAAGAATGGTACAAAGATCAATTTATTTGACGTTTATCTACACGTACAAGTCGAGGGTTGATATATCAAGTCATGCATGGGAAATATATGGGAATTGATTTCCCTCAAACATGGCTTTGATTGGAGCAAAATGAACTTAGATTGATCTCTGTTCATTACCTCGACCTACTTGAATGGTATTATGAAAGCATGAGGGACAAGATTGAATTGAATGACAAGGAAGAGTGGGAATTAATGGAATGCAAAGATTGGGAAATAAGGAAGTGGAAGATGCGTAGGGTGTGTACTATTAAGATTTCCCACCAGGTTGTGGTCCCGCAAATCACATCAATAGTAACCAAGAAAGGAATAAAGAACCCGAAGAGGAAGAACCCGAGGACGAGGAGCCCGAGGAGGAAGAGTCTGATGGAGAAAAGCTCTATGATAGCAACAACGAAGATTTGGAAGACTTCATTCTTGTCAATAATGATAATGGTTGAGCTTGAAGAAACAAAGAACTGGATAAGAAGATTAGGGGGAATATTGGACGCTAATCTTTCTTAATCAAATTGTAATTGGGTCAATAGTCTTAAACACTTTTATTTTAAGTTTTATGGGTCGTTAACCGGATTTGGTCTTGTTAGGCTGTTTATCATATGAATGTGTACGGGGCTCAAGGTGTATATATATGGGTCAGGCTTCAAGCCCAAAATGATGGTCTAGTTGGATACGTATGGATTCGTATCGCAAACAGTTATATAACCGTTCTCGTAAGCGACGGTTCATGGGATATATGTACCTATTCTCAGTTGAATGAAAAACAGCTATTCGTATCTTTTCTTCTTTAGTTTTCTTTCATACGCAAACACAGAAACACGTACACAATCAAACACGTTCATGACGAATATGAAGAATCTCGTTTTTACCTTAGATGATTCCACTGCGTCCTCTGATACTAACAGTAAAAGCAAGCGGTTTGGGAACAACTGAAACTCCGGCTGCTTGCAAGAGCAAGTCAGAAAATCTAGTTCAGAAAACCAGATGGGCACCATCAGGATGTTGATCTCGATAATTTCATCTTTTGAACATGCAGTACAAGAACATGGTGTAAAGGTGATTTACGATTTGCCTACATGTGACCAATACAATGACGTTTAAGTTCCCTCTAGATGCCATAGCCCTAGACATCGTTGTGGTGCGCTCTCCTAGTCAGCGCAAACCCTCGTCGGTTTAATCCAGACCCGTGTGTCAACATGGGTAGTAGATTACAAGGCGAAACATCAGGCGGGCACTTGACTCGGAAGTCTAACCATTGGTTCATATGTTCTTAACGTTTTTCACCATTACAAGACAATTTTGGGCTGAATTTTATTGATTTCTTAGGCCTGGTAATTAAAATAATTTTGGACCTAAATATTTCACCAACTGGACTCATAAACAATGGATTGTTCATATTTTAGTTGTTAGTTGAGCGCATTTCCTCTTCATCGGGATAAGTATCATTCGGCTAGCACGTTCATCCCCGACTCTAGTGCCACGATTCACATGGCATCAAACATTGATATAGTTCAAGATGGTGTGCAACGGTATGGTTGTTAACAAATCTCATATTGGTCATCTTTTACTTTCTTTATCACATCACACACTTTTACCTAAAAAATGTACATGTTCTTCTTCATTTCACCAAAAAAATCGATTATGAATCACCTGATTAGATGTTGATCAACCCATTTTCAATCTTTTCTAACTACATGGTCCCCTTCTCCCCCCCCCCCCCCTCCTTAAAAAAAAAAAACTCATAGAGAGACTTGCTACTGCTTGAATTTCACACCTAAACTATTTGTTCTTTTGCTTAGTAATAAAAAAGAAAAGGAAATACGAATTTTGCAGAAAACGAAAACAGAAAGCAAGTTACTTTATTCCATACCAAGACATGCCTTAAATAGGCTAGCGTCTAAATAACAAATTCAAAAGAGTCCACATGCTATTTCAGATTCAATAGGGAAACTCCTAAAGAACCGTGAGACTCAAATAAAAACCAAACGTTCACTCTGACTCTAATACTTATTGAACCTAAATTTACTGCATAATTTATAACATAAAACAAATAAATAAACTGCTAAATAACGAGCTGGACCCAGATGACTTGTGACCTGTTGACCCGTCAAGATTAATCCAACATTCACTCTTTAATTTTGACATGAACCGTGCGTTCATCAAAGTAGAGTCGGTTCCTCCACTTCAATCAAGTTGGCCTCCTTGTCTTTCCATTTTTTACACTCGTTAGGAAAGTATCCAAATGCTCCACACTCAAAGCATCTAAACCCGCTTTTGTCTGCTCGACCCAGCCTCTTCCACGTCATCTTTCCACTCTATTGGATCCTCTTCCCTGATCTTCGTCCTTTTCATCATTGCTTTTGAGCCTTTCTTCTTATGCTTTAAGTCTTCCCGCGACTTCTTCAAAAGACGTACTTTCAAAATCAGAATATTGCTCAATAGGGGCTACAATCGGTAGTATTTCTTTAGCATCGAGTTGAGAAACGTTCTCGCAATCACTTCTAAATCGACTCCCAAACATCATTTGCATCGAATTGACACGATTAGCACCTAAATACCGATCCCAACTCGACTCCCAAACATCATTTGCATCTTTGTGTTTGGCAACCTGCAAAAGAATATTTCTAGTAAGGTTTGAAAAATTATTGCATCTTTGTGTTGTATAATTTTTCTTTGCTTCAACGGTTGCTCCGATGACCGGATCAAACGACTCCCACAATCCATATGCTTTTAGTATCGTCTCCATCAAAATTGCCAATGATGTATAATTTGTTTCGGCCAGTTTCGGACATTGGAGAGTTACATTACCTTACTCGCGAACCGTTATTGTACCTGCCTTTTCTGCCATTTCTTGCTAAATTATTGCTTGAATCTTTTTATCTTGCAATTCTCTGCTTCAATTTCTTGCTACTCTCGCTTCAATCTTGACGCCTCTTGCTTTACCTTGTTGTGTCTTGCTTCAACTTGTTACTAATCGATCAGTTTTCACATATCTATTCCCTTGCCGCTTGCTTTCTATCTAACGGTCTGATTACATGGAATCAGTGCTGCAGTTGCTTCCTGCGAACTCCTCAGTGTGATCTTAGGGCTTAGATACCAAATGTTGGTTCAGACCCCACCCAAAAACACTCATGAAGAGATTTGGTGCTGCTTGAATTTCACACCAAGACTATTTGTTCTTATGCCTAGTAATATAAAAGAGAAGTAATTACGAATTTTGCACAAAAAGAAAATAGAAAGCATGCTACTTTATTCCACACCAAAACATTCCTTAAATAGGCTAGCTTCCAAATACCAAATTCAAAAGAGTCCACATGTTATTACGTATTGATTAGGGTAATTCCTAAAGAACCGTGAGACTCAAACAAAAACCCAACGTTCATTTTGACTCTAATACTTATTCAACCTAAATTTACCGCATAGTACATAACATAAAACTGCTAAATAACCAGCTGGACCCAGATAACCAGTAACCCATTGACCCGTCAAGATTAACCCAACACTATTTAGACTTTGATACTTTGTCTTTTCCCATATTTCGTCTCTTTAAATTTCTCATGTATATATGAGAACAAATTGCAACGCTTGAAGCACTTCAAAACCTACTTGATTACCATGTTCACCATCATTATCTTGTAGAACTATACCTTTACATATCATTTATTGTAACATTTGGGTCCCTCGCCCTCATTTTCTCGTTTTAATTAACGCTACATGATAATATTTGTTGATAATTTTGTTCGTTTCACCATGATGTATAAATTGTTCTAACTTTTCCATTGACTAATTTTTTCATTTTTAACTTTTTGTTGCGAAACTTGTTTTCCAACACTATCAAACACTTAGAATGTTATGTTGATCTTGAGCTCACCCGAGGCCCGATGGGACAGTTTCATTCTACCTCCTGTATTACCTACCATATTACCACCTTTCAGATATTTCTTAAGCCTCGCATGTCCATGTACATCTACCCAGAATTGGTATGATGCCTATGCCACAACTCGTTTTCTTTTTATATGTTCACCTTCTCCTATTGTTCCTCGTTTTTCTTGGTGCATTTAGTCTCACCTTTGTGTGCATTTATTATAAATTTCTTACGGTTATTGGAGTTGATACATTCTCACCCAAATTTGTTCCTTACATATTCCTTAGATATGCCTCTAGCCATCTTGGGTATCTATGTTATGTTCCTCACAGTCTTCGTACCACTACACTACACATTTCACATTCAATGAGACTATTTTATCGATCCACTAGTCGGCTAATGTTTTTTAGTCCCCTACTACTACCATGCCCACATTCTCAGTTGTTCCATCGTGTATGCCACCTATTTCTACTATTTTATCCTCACCTCCACCATAACCTCCATGCCCACCCAGTCCACCATCTCATTGTCACTCGTTCATATGACTACGCCTGTCAGCCCAAATAGTTTTCCTGGTCATGTTGTTCTTCATGCCTACTTCTGATTCCACTACCTTCACATAGGCTTAGAAATGGCAGTATTATTAGATCCTTTTCCGCATTGAAAAATCCCCATCGTTCTTTCACTCTCTCTCAAAGGGTAAACGATGTGATACTAAGCATACATAAGTTATTAATTTAAAGTCTTAACGATCTTGGGTATTAGTGTTGGTTCCCGCTCATTCCAACATTATTGGTTGCAAGTGGTTTATAGGATAAAGAGACACTCTAATGGGTTTGTAAGAAGATATAAAGACCGGCTTGCTGATAAAGGCATTCAATAGACTGAGTATGCCATGTATAGTAAGACATTTAGCTCAATTGTCAAACCAACCACTATAGTGGTTGGTTTTATCAATTGCATTTTCCCGTGGTTGGAATATTCGGCAAGTTGACATTAACAACATCGTGTTTCATAGAGATTTCTCATAGACTATGTTTATGGCACAACCTACTTTGTTAACTCAACACATCTATATTATCTCTCCTAGACGAAGAAGGCTCTTTATGACCATAAGTAAGCCTCAAGAGCTTGGTTTCTCAGATACATCACTACCCTCATTGATTTTAGATTTAATCTGTATGTCTTTGGTAGATCATTGTTTGTTTATTGGTGAGATTCAGTTACCTGTTTTATTCTTTTATATGTTGATGAGATCATTATTAGTGGGAGTTCCTAAACATTTTTGGTCGATTTGATTAGGCATTTACCATCCAAGTTAGCGTTCAACGGCTTGGCCATGTTCAGCTATTTTTCAGAGATACAATGTGATATTTTCTAATGAAAAATATTCATCAGCTATATTTACGTGATCTATTATAGTGTGTACCTCTCAGTTAGTGTCGACACTCGTCTACTCCTAACTCTCTCGGATGACAGCTCTCATGACATTCTTGTTTGCCTATGGATGATCCCTTGATATACTAGAGCACCGATAGTGCAATGTAGTAACTCATCTTGGCTAATCCATATATTGCTTATGATGTCATCTAGGTTTAAGAGTTTCTTATATATGAAAAGTACTAACCATCGTTGAATCGCTGTCAAGTGTAATCTTTGCTACCTTAAGAGTATTATTATTATGGGTTAGATTGTGGTATAGTGGTTAAGGTAAGGCCCGAAGTCCCAAATGACCCGGGTTCGATCCCTGCTACCACCATTAATTTATGCGGCATCGCAAATGAGGGCTAGCTCTTAGGCTGTTGCACCAGTGTTATATTCACGCCGATCCAGGGTTTGAGCCTTGGCTCTCTCTCAAGCCCGGAAGGGGCCGTATTGGGTGAGGTTTTTCCTTGAAAGCTCTCCAACTCTGACGCCAAGTGGGCCCGGTTAAGACAACATATTGGCCGGAGTTGGACGAGGCTCTCACATGTGACGGGAGGTGCGACGTCACAACATTTAATGTTCGCCTTTCAAAAAAAAAAATATATTCACACATCCTCTATTTTTGCTATCCCCACTTTTGGGCATGCCGACTGGGTGGCTGTCAATGATTTTGACTTTATATTCTCTACATTATTTCCAAGAATATGTATATCAATAAATTTCACTTTCATACTTTTGCCATTATATTAGTGAAATTTGTTAATGAAGTCATGGTAGACGAAGATGCCAAGGTACCACAAAGTAATTTCTTTGACCTCAAGGAAACAATAGATTGCGAGTAAAAGTGTTTACAAGAATATAATTAGTATTGTTGGAGATGTAACAAACTTTAGTAATGCTTGGGTGGTGACAAATGAGGCCATTCAGGCCTATATATACTAAGGCCTCATGGTCTTGATAGTTCTAATATAGAATGGTCTATGTATTAAAGCAAACATGGAATCTAGAACCTTATGTGTAGATAATATTAAGGAATCGTCTAGTAGTTTCCATTATAATTTCCAAGCATGGTTTTAACCATATTTCCATCCTTCTTTAGAGCCTTCCAAGTGGCCAACATTTGTCTAAAATTTTGCAGGTTGTTCTGTAATATCTTGATCCGCCATTCATGCCTCCAAATTTGTCCGGAAACTTGTAGAATACGAGAGTTGCTCCTAATTTTAGACGGGTCGTGACAAGGGATGACATAGCTGTGGAGAAAATATCATGGGCAGAAGATGTGTACACTACCACAATATCTCAGTTACACACCTATCTTCCTCCACGTTTGAAATTTATAGAATACGAGAGTTGCGCCTAATTTTAGACGGGTCGTGACAAGGGATGACATAGCTGTGATGATAGATTGATAGTTGATCTCTTTATCTCAAATTGTTTATATAAGTGATGAACTTGGTTTAAAGATTTGTCTAAAGTTCATACATACAAAATGTTGGAGTACGACTAATGTTGTATAGTGCTATCAACATATGAAAAGGTTAGAGCATGACTAATGCCATTTCATAGTCGTAGATTTTCATGTCACTGACTCACTTCAAAGTCGTAGCTTTTCATGACACACGGAGGAAAATTTTGACATAACGTATAGTTTGTTGCTCATTTCAAAATGTTGAGTCTTCTTTTCTCTTTAATGAATGTTAATTTACTTCTTTAAGATTTACCAGATTACTATCATCACTGCATTGTATGGGGATATGAATGTTAATCTACTTCTTTAAGATTTACAAGATTAACTATCATCACTGCATTGTATGGGGATAGTAGGTTAACTAGGAATAGTGGCCAAACCTTGTATTATGTTGTTGATAGTTATCTTCTCGTTTTTCATAGATATTGTTTTTTTGTTTTCATCATGTTAATGTGGCCACCAATAACAACATAACTCAATATTTGCAGTCAATTCTAATATTTTTTTATCCCCATAGAGAGACATATTATGGAAGAAGACATACATAATCAGTTTACTATGAGTTTATTAAGATATCTTTTAACCAACACATATTTCATTCGTGAAACATTCCATAAAACTTTTAATACGTACAAGCCCATGTTATTCTTACAACTCTATGAAAGTTGCATTATTTTTCTCCTAAAGTGGTCACTTAACTAATGAGGCCCTATTGCTCTTAAAAAAAAACTAATGAGGCCCTATGGTGGGTTTCCTCCTGAGGGAGGTGGAGATGATCGGGTGGGTCAGTGGCCCGTCAGTTATTCAAATTGACGTTCAAAAAACAAATAAAATAAAAAAAGAAGATAATTTTATTCAATTTGCTGATGATCACCCTCTAAAATTTTGGACTTTGCTAATATTCATTTTCATGCATTTTCATATTATTGGTTTTTTGTTAAATGTTTTCTTCATTCTACCGAATTTATTTTCTTTTGAAGATATACCTCGAAAAATACATCTAAATTATTCTAATAAGAATTTGTAACTTGAAAATATATGCACGTTTTGTTTAATCAACATGACCTTTGTTTTGTGGATACATTGATCTTTAATTCAGTATATAATAAGTTATAATTGGTTGATGGATAGAAGGCAACTGGATAGCAATGTAGATGGTCCAAAGAAAAGTTCACCCCTCTGTTATTTCGGGAATAAAAACCGAAATTATAGCAACGTGAAAAGCATCAGGAGAAAACCTTAATTACACGCACAAAAATCAATCAAAGCGAATTTTAAAAGTAGAGGTCCACACGACAATGAATGGAAGCCAAATGCCAAAGAAAGCCAAATTTCAAGGATGGCATATTTTGCTTCCCATCATAATAAGATTGTCTTCATTCCTCAGAAACAAAACCAACCTGTACCCCCATCACATGCCTGAACTAATCATCAGAGCAAACAAAAATTAGCTACATGTGGAAATTAGATCCAGCTGATAGGGATCATATAATGTCTTGTTTTGTAAATATGCCACTTTTGGAATCACTGTTACATACCACTCTAGTGACGTTTTTCAGTGGCATATGTCGCCATCACATTGTTCGCTCTTTATCGGGTATACTTTGTTCGAAATCACTCCATAAGTGGACATAAAAATGTGATAAGCTAATAATACATCTAAACATGTGAATTATGAGGGGTTTACTAGTATATTACAATACTATGTTAGAAGCCCGTGTATTACATGAGCTAACTAATGTAATTAAACGATATAATTCATAAAACTCTAAATACTTGTTATGACTGAAACTACGTATTACGTATGATAATGAAAAATGATACGTTGCAGTTATAATTCATAAATTTCCAAATACTTCTTTGTATATAAAATTTGATGTTTTATTAGTAAGTCTACCATACTTATCTATGATTAATAGTTTCGGTGCGTCTCTACTTTTAACTCTGTATAATGCAACATACAACTGATCGTGTGTAAAAACCGGTTGTCTCAACAAAAAACAAACTCCGGGATAGTGACTGTCTTTAGCTCTTATTTATTGTTACTGCAAAACATAAAACAAGTAAGAATTGTCTTCTTTGAAATTTGAAAGAAATCCTTTTGTCTTAAGGGGTCAAACAAATTTTCAGGATAAAAGTGTGATTCCCAATATTACTTTCGAATATGATTTCCGCTTTTATAACACGATTACTCTGTGATATCACTTGTATTCTAGTTTCACTACATAAACCACTTTTCTGGTCAATATTTCTTAGTAGCATGTCAGAAACACCGACCTTTAGTACTAACAAAGGGTTTGGCAAACCTGAGTGTTTTAGCCCATTCAGAACAGCAAGTGAGTATAAACTTTCTTACTTATTGTTAACATATTATGTATGACACATACTATCTGAATTTAGGTATTCTTTTTTATCTTCGGGAACACATTGATAGCAAACGATCATTAATTTCTTGAATGACATCCGTTTCCGTTGCCAGTATTCTTGAAAAAACTATGGATTGTTGAAATTTTCAAGAACAGAAAGATAAACAAAGTCAATTAAACTAGAAATAGGATCAAATGAATTAGTAATGAGAAGATCCTTGTTTGTTCTATATCAGGTGTAAACTTTCTAGACTGAACCTCATTTTTTTTCATTAATCTACGTACTTTTATATTTTCCCCAAATGTAGGAGGAACTTAAAGACGTATTAACAATGTTTTATCTACTTCCATTGTCACACCCTAGTCCCAGGCACTAGTTAGTCATGACGAATGGTATAGAACACACATGGAAACTAAAACCCTAAACTTTTATTATACAAACATTGTTTTACAAATGTTAACCAAAATGTTACATCACTGTTCCTAACAAGGAACATAACATCAGAGTCCTTATTGTTTATCAACATGCCTTCCTTTGTGACCTCCTCCATTAGTCATGGAATGCAACTCCATGGTTTATCTGAGATGTGTGCTCAAAAACATTTGAAAAAATGGGTCAACATAAAGTAGGTGAGTCCATGAACAAAACATTTTCCAAAACATGCCAAGGTCTCTTGAAGCCGAACATGGAATACAATGGAATGCCCTCTCACAGATTATCTATGAGGTATTAATGGAATACCCATACATATAACTCGTGACCTTTCTAGGGGTCCCATCCAACATTGAACATAATAAGCGCTTATAATGCCTTATACATATAGGTAACAATGGAGTGCCACAATGTTTCAAGATACCCAAATTTTTTTCACAAATCAACCATGCCAAAATGGAGTATAACCGAGCCATGGTTGTTTTAAATGATGTACATATCACAGTTTAGGAACTCACCTCAACAGCACCTCTGCTTAGACATTAGTCGGGATAGTATAAACACCTTAATCTATATTAGCATTGTTTAATCAAGCATTATCTAGCTTAATAGTACATAGCTAAACCTTAAACGGTGAGTTAGAAACTTACCTCGAATTATCTACATCAATTTGTAGGCGAAACGCGAGGAACCGGAGTTGCTAACGCGAACCGAGGCTTGTGATCAGATCTTCTGGATGTTTGTGTATGTTAGAGGTGTGTGAGAATGGTGCAAAATGGCTGAGATCATTCATGTATTTATACGAGAAATTTATTAGCCGTGACAGACCGTTTCCGGGGGTGACGGTCCCTCACCCGTTGCTTAGCGGCTACGCACTTGCTGACCACGTAACGGACTGTTACCGGGGGTGATTTGTAGAAATAAATACTAATGGCTACAAACCTTTCTAAGTACAAATCCTGCTTACCTCAGAGTTTGTTGCTGACCAACAAACTGATGCGGATAAGCTTATCTGCAGCGGATACTTGTTCTTCTGCTGAAGAACAAATCTGCTGCAGATAGCCTTATCTGCTGAAGACCAGAGTTGCTGTAGATAGGCTTCTCAGCAGCATCAACACTTGATGCTGCTGATAGGCAAATCATCAGCTGCTTTGGATGGTTGCATCTTGTTGCTGATCTCCATCTTTGCAGCTGATAGCCATTTCCACTGAAGATCAAACGTTGCAGCTGACTGACTTCGATAAAGCAACCATTACCACTAACAACTTTCTGCTACACCACTGACACTCCATGCAGAAAGAATATCACTGGTGCAGACAATAAAGGACTACAACGCTCTTCTCCAAGCATGCAAGCAATGATGCCTAAGAAGACATTTGAGTAAAGTTAACTTTTATAGTTTTTATTGTCATTATATGTAGAATAGCTTCAATACAAGATCGACGGTTTGTGTTAGATCTGATCCTTAGAATCAAGGGTCTTTCTTGATTCTAAGTTACTATATAAGTAGTACTTAGAGTCATTGTACCTCAGTGCTTTTTTTAGAGTTTTCTCTGTAATCTTGTAACAATTGAAGCTTAATACAAATTGCATTTATCAGTACTTCTTGTGTTTACTTGTTTACTTTGATTAAGTTGTGATTGTTTCCGCCAATCTCAACTGGAATAGAACCATATTGTATTTACCGATCCTACAAGTGGTATCAGAGCTTTGGCTCACAGATTAAACAAACTCGCACTTGTTTAATCATTCTCTGGTTCTATTCTAAACTATCTCTTTGTTAAAGTCACTCATTATCACAAATCAAAACAAAATGGCACAAAACAATGGATTTGAAGATATTGGAAGCATCTCCAGACCACTAAGACCGGTGTCTGGTGAAGACTATGATATGTGGAAGAACATAATGGAAAGCTTCTTCTGCTATCAAGAATATGGGATGTGGAAATCCATTAAAATGGACCATACATACCCATGGTGGCCTCAGCTGATTCCGGAGGTACACTGGTTCCCAAAGAACCCTCTAAGTACTCTGATGAAGACATCAAGAAAATGGAGGTAGATTTCAAAGCCTTGGGAGCCATCCAGATGTGCTTAACAAATGAAGTTTTTCATAACTTCAGAGGTTATAAAACTGCAAAGGAGCTATGGGAGGCTCTTGAAAAGATGTTTGCTCGTTCAGAAGAAGTCAAAGAAAACAGAAGAGACATCATGAAGCAGCAATATGAAAACTTCATCTGGAAGGAAGGTGAGCCTCTAACGGTTTTATATAACAGATTTACCTATCTTGTAGGTGAGCTGCAGTGCTCAAAGGTGAGGCTGGAGAATGAAGATATTCTCAAGAAGTTCATCAGGTCTCTACCAAGTTGCTGGACACTCTACACAGTGTCTATCATAAGAACTGAGAATCTGAAGACTCTCCAGATGACTGAGCTCTTCGGTATGCCAAAAACCTATGAGCTAGAGATGATTCAGGCAAAAGAAAGAAACTCAAGCTACCAAACAGCCTCAACATCCACCACCATCTCTTCCGCCCTCCACTCTGACCACTCAGGTCCTAATTTAAGCAACTATTATCCTCCCATCATCACTCATCCCCAAACTTCAACCTCTCAAACAAACACTTCACCATTTCTCCTAGAAGCTCCTCCTAAAACCTCAACCTCTGATGCTTTTGTTTCTGAAAACTCAAGCAACATGTCCTTTATCAAGGAGAATCTGGAATGCTTTCATCCAGATGACTTAGAAGAAATGGACATACAGCACTCGTATGCTATGCTCTCTATAAGAGGAAAAAGGTTCTACTCTAGAACTGGAAGACCCATTCCAAGTAACAACTCCAACACCAGAGTTGGCTTGGATAAAAGCAAATTAAGATGTTACAACTGTAACCAACTGGGTCACTTTTGCTAGAGAATGCAAGGCACCTAGGGCAAACCCAGCTGCTCCTCAATCAAGACACCAAGCCCAACCAAGACAACAACAACAAGCTACTCCTCCAGCTCAAACTGCAGCTTGTGCAGCTGTTGGAACTTCTGACTTTGACTAGAGCTTCCGGTATGAAGATCTGCCTGCTAACAACCAAGCTCTTATGGCAGACACAACTGAGATACCGCCTCAGGTATATGAACATCTCTGTTCCCAAGCTTGTATTGATAAGGTGTTAGACTACAGAAAGCATAATCAAAATCTTATAGATCAAAATGAAGAGTTTCATCAAATGAAATCTGAATTCACAAAAGTCAAAAAAAGCTATAAATAAAAAATTAACTGCCTAAAAAAAGAGATTTCATTACTAAAACATGAACAAACAAATCTTGAAACTCAGATTGATGATCTACTGGCTAGATTAAAAGCTACAAGAGCAGAATTGGCAGAACAGAAAGTTCATGTTGACAAATATGAATTTGCATCCAAAAAGCTGCAAAGACTTTTGGATGCTCAAATTCATGACAAGGTAAAAACCGGTATGGGGTATCATGCTAAACAATACCAAGCCGTTGCACCTCCTGCTGACTACGTTGCCATCCATTAACCAAGCTTCAATTTCTCAAATCTTGAAAAGACCAACCGAGATCTTGATCCCTCAAGACATGAACCAATGGTGCAAGAATGCACTACTTCGTCAGAGTCCGAGTCTGAGTCAACTTGCCCAGAGTCCACTAAAACTGAGGAGGCCTCATCACCAGTACAAGTACCAGCACCGCCTGTTCTTGAAGTCATTCAAACAAGTGCTCATGTCCCTTTACCAGCTGTTTCGGTTCCTATGCCTTTCAAACAAATCAAAATCAGCTATCCTCCATAAGGAAGAAAGCTAACTGTTGAAAAGGGACAGTTTTCAACCTCCACCAACACAAAGCCTCAAAGGAAGGTGTTTGACATATGTCATGCGCCTGGAGAAAGAGTTCCATATGTTCAAAAGACATTGGAAGAAGCCACATTTGAGCACAACAAAACTCACCCCTGGAACTTTAATGACCTATTCAAAAGAAAGGACTATGTTTACCTTTCAAGGGACAAACTGGCTAAATCATGTTTTGTCCGTGGAAAATACAACCACACTGCCAGCACCTGCTTCTACTACCTTCAACAGCAAAGAAACCTCAAATAACATGCTTTTGAGAAGACACACAAGAATAGAAAGGTAAGGAGTTTTGAAGCCAATGCAACTCATTTCAGAAACTCTCTTTCCCCACCAAGGAAGCAGTTGCCAAAGCCTCAACAATCTTGCATCATCTGTGGTGAATCAGGCGACTTTGCTGCAAATTGTGATTTTAATCCTTTCAACCAGATTCTTCATCAAGCCCCTCCTAAACAAAAGCCCATCAGCATGAGAACTTCTACAGAGAATCCCTCCCTCAACAAGGTAAAGAAGGATAAGCATACATTGGTTGTTGAACCATCGGCAGCCAGCAAAAATGTTGGTAATCAAGCCAAGCCCAAGAAACCAAAGGACAAGCCTTCAGCAGCAACCAAGTCTGCTGCTGCTCAGGCAAAACCATCAGCAGCAACAAAATCTACTGATGATAAGCTAAAGTCATCAGCAGCAAAGACCACTACTGTTGATAAGCCGAAGTCCTCAGCAGCAACAACATTTGCTGCTGATAAGCCAAAGTCATCAGCAGCAAAATCTGCTGCTGATAAAGCAAATCCATGAGCAGCCAAAGCAACATCAGCTGCTGACAGAGCAAAGAGAACTGGAAAACCATCTGCTCAGCAATGGAAAGCCAATATCCTAGCTTCTATCCCTCCAAGAATCATCATTGGCTCTGTTGAATGCACACATGCTGAATCTCATATTCCGAGAACCCTTTTCTTCAAGGATACAAGCTCTTGGATTCCACCCACTAACTAGATCTCTCTCATGTGCAGGGGCAGCCAGGTCACAAGAATAACACTTGGATGGTAGACAGTGGTTGTTCCAGGCACATGACAGGCAACAGATCCATCCTCTCCAACTTCAGACACTTCAATGGAGGATATGTTGCCTTTGGGAGTGACTCAAAAGGAGGATCTATTACTGGACAAGGGACTGCCTCAAATGAAAGAATGAGTATTGATAAAGTAAATTATGTCAAAGAACTGGACTTCAATCGCATGAGTGTTTCCCAGGTTTGTGATCAAAAGCATTGGATGCTCTTCACAGACAAAGAATGCTTTGTTCTATCTCCTGGCTTATCCAAACCTCCTCCAGAAAAGATTTTATTTATTGCTCAGAGAAAAGAAAATCTTTATGTGCTTGACATGAATGAAGTCACTCCATCTAGAAATGTGTCATTTTTTCTTTCAAAAGCTTCAGTTGATGAATCAGCTCTCTGGCACAGGAGATTAAGCCACGTTAACATCAAAACTATCAACAAATTGGTGAAGGACAATCTTGTCAGAGGGCTTCCTGATAAAGAATTCCAGCTAGAAGATCACTGCATTGTTTTTTTGAAAGGGAAGCAACACAAGAGTTCTCACAAGCACAAGACTTTGAATACAAATGATACTCCACTACAGCTGCTGCATATGGATCTCTTTGGCCCTACAAATATTATGTCAATGGGCAAGAAGTCATACTGTCTGGTGATAACCGATGACTACACTTGATTCTCATGGGTATACTTCTTGAGAACTAAAGATGAAACTACTGAGATCCTCAAATCCTACATCCTTAAGGTAGAGAATCAAAGCAATCAGAAGGTGAAGATCATAAGGTGTGATCAAGGCACAGAGTTCAAGAACCACACTTTGAACTGTTTCTGTGAGAGCAAGGGAATTGAAAGGCAATACAGTGCTCCAAGAACTCCTCAACAAAATGGAGTTGCTGAAAGAAAAAAATAGAACTCTAATTGAGTCAGCAAGATCTATGTTGGCTGACTCAAAACTGCCTCTCTCATTTTGGGCAGAAGCAGTAAGCACAGCCTGCTATGTGCAAAATAGAGTTCTCATAGTCAAGCCTCTCAACAAGACACCCTATGAACTATGGTTCCAAAGAGTTCCATACATTGGATTTCTAAAACCTTTTGGATGTCCATGCATAATTCTGATCACACATGGGGTTCTTCCTAAGTTTGGTGCCAAATCTGATGAAGGATATTTTGTGGGCTATTCCTCTCAATCCTAGGCTTACAGAGTATTCAACTCAAGAACAAGAATTGTGGAAGAATCAGCCAATGTGGAATACAGAGAACACATGGTCTGTGAACAGGGAAAAGGACCAAACTGGCTTTTTGACATAGACTCCTTCACCCAAATATTTCAGCCTCTCATCTTCTCAAATATGGAGTCTTCCTCTTCTCAAGCACCTGCTTCCACTTTATCTGACTACAGACTGGATTTTCCAAAATCTTTTATCAGTCTGAGAAGACCATCCATTGATCCTCCATCTGTTATGGAGGCCATTGAAGTAAGTTTAGCCAGAACCACACTCTCTAATGTCACCAGCAGCAGCCTGTCTGAAAATGAAAACTTGAATGAAGACTCTTCGTTAAATGCTGAAGATACTGCAAATACCATTGCTGATAATACTGATGTAGCTGTTGATCTTGAAGACTCTTCAACCATGAATGAAGAAATCTCTTATCAAAATCAAAGCAATCTTGAGCAAGGGATACAACTGGAGGTGGTACCAGCACAAAGGATCAACAAGAAACACCCTTTGGAAAATATTATTGGCCAAGTTCACCAAGGAGTTCTAACAAGAAGAAAATCTCATGAGGCCAATATATGTTTGTTTTCATGTTTTCTATCTAAGGTGGGACCAAAGAAGATAGATGAAGCTCTGCAACACAACAGTTGGATTGAGGCAATGCAGGAAGAGTTGCTGCAATTCAAGAGACAGGATGTCTGGAAGCTTGTTGATCTTCCACCTGGTCAATCTGCCATTGGCACAAAATGGGTATTCAGGAACAAGCAAGATGAGAGAGGCATTGTAGTCAAGAACAAAGTCAGACTTGTAACTCAAGGCTACACTCAGGAAGAGGGAATTGACTATGATGAAGTCTTTGCTCCTGTTGCCAGACTAGAGGCCATCAGAATCATCCTGGCATATGCTGCATCCAAGAATTTCATGGTCTATCAAATGGATGTGAAGAGTGCCTTTCTGTATGGGAAGATTGGTGAAGAAGTATATGTCAAACAGTCTCCGGGCTTTGTAGATCCTGCACATCCTAACCAAGTGTTCAAACTAGACAAAGCTCTATATGGCCTATATCAAGCCCTAAGAGCCTGGTATGAAACTTTTTCTGGATATCTACTAAGAAACAACTTCAGAAGAGGTGCCATTGCCCAGACCTTGTTTATCAAAGATGAAGGGGGAGATATCTTACTGGTTCAAATCTATATAGATGATATCATCTTTGGATCAACAAGGAAGAAGCTGTGTAAAGACTTCGAAATCCTGATGCACTCAAAGTTTGAAATGAGCTCAATGGGTGAGCTAAATTTCTTTCTGGGTCTTCAAGTCAAACAAGTCCCAAATGGAATCTTCATCAGCCAATCTAAATATGTCAAGAGCATTCTAGAAAAGATTCAAGATGGCTGACTGCTATGCTGCAAGAACCCCTATGTAAGTGCACCATCAGCTGACTCAAGACAAAGATGGTCAAGAAACTGATCAACATCAGTACCGTGCAATGATAGGGTCTCTCATGTATCTCACTGCCTCAACGCCAGATATCATGTTTGCAGTATGTCTCTGTGCAAGATTCCAAGCAGCTCTAAAGATTTCACATCTTCAAGCTGTCAAGAGAATTTTTAGATACCTAAAGGGAGCTCCAAGACTTGGGCTATGGTACTCTAAAAATGATAAGTTCAATCTGTATGCATACATTGACAGTGATTATGGGGGATGCAACTTGGACAAAAAGTCCACTTTAGGGGGATGTCAGTTTCTGGAAGGGAGACTGATTTCATGGTAGTGCAAGAAGCAAACATGTGTTTCAACTTCTACAGTAGAAGCATAATACATTGCAGCTTCAAGTTGCTGTGCACAAGTCATCTGGATACAAAATCAAATGCTGGATTATGGGATGACTTTCATGGCAACTCCCATTCACATTGACAACATGAGTGCTATATCAATCACAAAAAATCTAGTGCAGCACTCCAAGACAAAGCACATTGACATCAGGTATCACTTCAGAAGAGATCAAGCTGAGAAAAAGAGAATTATTTTAACCAAAGTTCATACCAATGAGCAATATGCTGATTTGTTTACAAAACCGTTTGATGAAGCTAGATTTAGATATTTAGTTGAATCTATTGGTATGATAAACTTTGATTAAAATATGTCTCTAAAATTTTGTCTTTGTAAATATGTTTGTAGTTTGTTATAAATAAAAGTTACAAGTCAGCAGCATCCATTTTTGCTGCTGACAGGTTTAATAATCAGCAGCAAAGATTTTGCCACTGACTGCTTTAAGTTATCAGCAGTAACAAGTTTCCTACGGATAGCTTTAAGGAAGTCAGCAACAACTCCCTTGCTGCGGATCAATGCATCCATCAGCAGCAATAGTGTTTGCTGCTGACAGACTTAACTATCCGCCGCAACCAAGCTTGCAGCAGATAGGCTTAACCATCCGCAGTAACCAAGTTTGCTGTTGATGGGTAAAAATAAGTCTAAATTAGCTTTTACCCGCTGTAAAAATTCCTTCGGTCTTTACCATGACTGCTATAGTGCATTACAGCTTTAACAGTAAAAAGTGAATGTGGTTGTACTGTACAAGTCATTTTGCTTTTCCCTCCTCTGCCGTTATAAGCACAAATCGAATTTCTTCACCACCCCTTCACATTCAATCTCGCCCTAACTCCCATCACTTTCTCTCAAGCCCCCACAACATTCAAAACCTTCCATTCCTAACCACCCTTCAAAACCTTCCTCTTTCCCTCCAAAATCCAACAAAAATGGCTGACATAAACAATTCTGATGACACGTTCTCCCCATATCACAACCTCACTGTATACTTAACCAAAGGAAAGAAGTCGAAGGGGTTCGATGATATGATCGATTTTCTGTGCCGATTAAAGATACATTTTGCACTAACAGTCAACCCTAACATATATATTCCTCATATGGAGGATTTTTGGAATACCGCCGTCTACTCTACCGAATAGGGGATTCCCCAAATAAAAGCCAAGGTAGATGGCAAGGACATCATCATCTCTGAAACTACTCTTCGAAAACATCTTCAGCTTCAAGATGAGGGGGCAGCCATCTCATACTCAAAGGAAGAATACATGAGGACCTTTGTATCCATAGGGTACACTGGAAATCAAAATGAGTACACAATAGACAAAGGCACTGATGGGCCCTCCATGGAAGTATCTCTGCCACACTCTTCTATAATGCATATCTCAGAAGAGAAGTGGATGGCATCAAGTGAGCTCTGCACTTTCCTCTGTTGTTCACGGTATGATTACTGACCAAGGATTCAACTTTTCACACCTCATCTTTGAGGGTTTGAGATATAACCTTCAAGAGGGTGCAAAGCAACAACTTTCTACGTACCCCAGATTCTTGCAGGAGGTTTTCAGCCAGGAACTAAAAAATCTCTCAAAACCTGCAAGAATCTACATCATGTTGGGTCATAAAAATAATATTTTTCAAAGTATGAGAACTGTTTCCAAAAAGTTCTCAGGGTCAATGCTCCATTGTTATCTACAATGCTGAACATACAAAGTACCCAGGGTGACAGTTCAGCAATCCCAGCTGATACTGATCCCACACCCTCCACTTCAAATCTTGAACAACAAGCTGCTTCCATTGCTCGAACCCATGTGCAAACTACTAAGGATACACAGGTACAAAAATCACTTACATCTATTTTGGATGTTATCGTTCAACTGTAACAAAGGGACCCAGTTGCAACGACATACACTAGAAAAAGGAACAAGAAGACTCCTTCTCTTCTTGTCTCAAAGGCCCAATCCCAACCTCAATGCCCTCATTCAGAATCCCAACATTCTGATAAGAATATCAAAATGGATATCCAAAATATTAGAGAGAGCTCCTTGGAAGTTTCTCTATTAGGACCAGGATCACATCCCGGATTCATAGAACAACCTGCTGAGCCATACCTTCATTTCTCTTCTCTGAACTTAAGTGCAGAGGCTCCTTGTCAAGATGATATACCTTCTCCAACAACCACTATCTTGGATGTATTTATTGACTTGGCTGCTGGTGCACCTAACCCAAGTTCATCACCCAAGAATGTTCACTCTGGTGGTACTGATAGAGTGAATGTGGAAAGGGCTGTCACTACTCATGGTACATCAACTGGACGGGAGGACGGTGATAACATAACTAAGACCCTAACCACGGCAACTCACAGTGAGGATGTTTCCTTAGAAACACTCTTCACTGAGAGGAATCATAGGCGCCAAGAAAACGAGGGTGATGGGGATGCAGAGGCTAGGCCTAAGACCCCATCCAGCTCCAAGGATTCCACAACTGTGGATGAGGACAGACTAAAACTTCATAATTTGGAATTGACGGTCAGGGTGGCAATGCTAGAGGCTGAAGTGTCCAAACTGCGCACCAAGTCTCTATACATGAAGCCCATCAATGCCCTCCAGTGACTTCTCCCTCCCTTATATCAGTGGGCACTCAAACAGATAACACTCTATGCACTAATGCAACCAAAAAGGGGGAGGTAGTTACCAAGGAAGATGATGCGGACAACCTAGAAGAATGGATACAAGAGCAGACTGTGTTTCAAAGTTTGATATACAAACCTGCTTTTGTTCAAATCCATGACTTGCCAGACTCAGTAGATAAAGAGGAAGATATCACTGAGGATTGGAAGTTAGTTGTCCGAGCTGTTGATGTGGTGTTGTAAGATGAAACCCTCCACGAAGACACACCTCCATCATTTAGCATACTTCCTGAAGCTGCAGCCATAATAAGTCAAACATCTAATCCCCAATTCTCACTAACCTCAAACAAGCTAGAATTCGACTCCATTCTAGCTTGGGGGTATGATGGCATAGCTGAGAGATTCTGGATTGGATGGGAGTTTAGTGGAGTAGAAGAGCTAAACTGGAACACTCTTAATGCCTAATCTGTATCTGACAAGATGTATCAACACTTCATCAGATCTCTCAGCAGAACTTGCAATCAGCAGGTTCTATGACTTAATGGAGGATAATATGCCCTGGTTTGAAAGACTACTAAAAGAAGCAAATAGGGTGGCTTATCTTGAATCTTCATCAACAGCAGAACAAAGACTGGCTCCAAGAAGACTTGACTTAATCAGGAACAGTGCTTTAACTGAAGAAGAAGTTATCTGCTGGCGAAGATTCCTGTACAACATCATGGTCAGGGACTTGGAAGTGCTAGGATGGGTGAACACTGATTCCTCTGATATCACCTTCTTCCTAAGCAACGGATCTTCTCTCTCAATCAACATCAAAGAGATCATACTCCTACCTTCAGACTTCCCACACAAGGTCTTTGAGCTCAGATCACTCATCTGCAACATCAACTCCTTAGAAAGTCAAGAAATGATCAAACTCATCAAGGATTCTCTTTATAAGGAGGAATTGCCTGCAATGAATGACTATGACTTAGATCTATCCCTTCCCTCCTCACCAATTGTCATACTGAACGCAGCCGAAGAGTCAAGAAAAGTAGTTGCTCAGAATATCAAAGTGGCCTTTAAAGTTATACGTGGGAATGAATGGGAAAAGGAAGAGAGTGAAGCAATCCCTTCATCTGTGTCTACTCCTCATCATGCCAATGAAGCTGAAGCTGAGATCCCAACAGCATCTCTTACATCTGCTGTTGTGGTCCATGAAGCTGAAGCAGAGGCATCCAGCAAAGACAAAGGGAAAAGATCTATAACGGAAGAAGATGAAGAAAAGTTATTGAAAGAGAAGAAGGAAAGGTAGGAAAGAAGAAGATGAAGAAGAGAAGAAGAGGAGATGGCTGAACTAAGAAAAGCTCAAGAAAGAAAAGCGGCCATTCTCCTCAGAGAACAACAGATCCAGCTGTATGCCAAACAGCTGGATGATCTGAATGTCAAGATTCTTGCAGTCTATCAAATTCAAGAAGATGAAGCTCTTGCTCTTCAATTGCAGGAACAATTTAATAAAGAAGAAGAAGAAAGAGAGAAGAAGAAGAAGAAGGAAGAGGCGAAGTTCAGAATAACTGATTCTGAACTAGCCAAAGAAATGAGAGAGGAGTGGATGGAGGCTCTGATTTCTCAAGGTGAGGATGCAGACTACATTGAGAAACTATCAAATAAAGAAATCTACAGAGCCTTCATGGGTCAGCAAGGTCTATTGGCAATCAAGAAAAGGGATGAAGAAGAAGAAAAAGCCAAACAGAAATCCAAGAAGACCATTGCCTTCAACAAAAGAACCCATGAAGAAAGGAAGGTCATGATTGACTTCCTAAAGGCTAGAGGAGAGAGTGGAAAAAGGCTGGGTCCCATGAATTTCATGAACCTGCAATCCCTTTACTTTAAAGTCAAGAAAGATTGGGGAAGACAGGCTCCAAGAAAATGGTAATCACTCTAGCTGATGGCAGAGAACCAAAGAAACCCAAGCCTACTTCCTCATCCTCCCCTTTCTCTATCCAACAACCTTCCACTTTCCCTCTTAGACATCCCTCCTCTCCACCCAAAGAGTCCAAATCCTCCCACCCAGCTCCTACTCATCAACAACCTCCCAAGAAGAAAAGCAAACCTACTACCAAACCATAAGACTCAAGAGAAATTGTCAACTGGTTCTACATCACTCAAGATCAAAGGTTTGAAGTCTTCAGGGGAATAACAGAAGAAAGAAGATCAATTTATACAACTGTTGATGAGGTACTGCAGCTTCCAGATTCTGATCTAAGAAGAATGATGGAGCTGGGTGAAGCCAATGAGCCTGAGAATGAAGGTGGGAGACATATGTTGCTGGGAATCAAACATTACTTCAACCCCAACAAAGATAAAATCATTGATGCCAAACCTCTCCAATCCCACTCTCCATTCATCAGTTGGTCCTACAATGCTGAAAAGAATGAGTTCACATTGACAGATGTTAAAGGACAGAAGATGAGTTGTTCAAGCAAGGCCATCTTCAAAATGGCAAGCAAAGACATCAAGACTCTATCTGAGACTCCTCTTAATAATCCCAGCAAGGACCAAAGAGGATATGAGGTTGCAAGAATAGTCAGCAACATGGAAAAGCTTCAGCAACAAAAGAAGTAAGATAATTTTGGTAGCATCAGTCTCAGGGGAGTTTGTAGAAATAAAGACTGATGGCTACAAAACTTTCTAAGTACAAATGCAGCTTACCTCAGAGTTTGCTGCTGACCAACAAACTGTTGCGGATAAGCTTATCTGCAGCGGATACTTGTTCTTCTGCTGAAGAACAAATCCGTTGTGGATAGCCTTATCTGCTAAAGACCAGAGTTGCTGCGGATAGGCTTCTCTACAGCATCAACACTTGATGTTGCTGATAGGCAAATCATCAGCAGCTTTGGATGGTTGCATCTTGCTGCTAATCTCCATCTTTGCAGCTGATAGCCATTTCCACTGAAGATCAAACGTTGCAGCTGACTGACTTTCATAAAGCAACCATTACCACTGACAATTTCTGCAACACCACTAACACACTCCATGCAGAAAGAATGTCACTGGTGCAGACAATAAAGCACTACAACGCTCTTCTCCAAGCATGCAAGCAATGATGCCTAAGAAGACGTTTGAGTAAAGTTAACTTTTATAGTTTTTATTGTCATTATATGTAGAATAGCTTCAATACAAGAAACCGTTTTGTGTTAGATCTGATCCTTAGAATCAAGGGTCTTTCTTGATTCTAAGTTACTATATAAGTAGTACTTAGAGTCATTGTACCTCAGTGCTTTTCTTAGATTTTTCTCTGTAATCTTGTAACAATTGAAGTTTAATACAAATTGCATTTATCAGTACTTCTTGTGTTTACTTGTTTACTTTGATTAAGTTGTGATTATTTCCGCCATTCTCAACTGGAATAGAACCATCTTGTATTACCGATCCTACATGATCGTTCACCAGAAACCCTAAAACCGCATTTGGTTTTGTCGCATGGACCGTCATGACGGGTGGCGGTCTATAATGGAGTGTAACAGACTGTTATCCATGGTGACGGTCCGTCACATGCCGATTTCCAAAAATTTTCACTTTTGGTTCTTGTAGTTTGATTTGTTTATATCTTTCGCCTGTGTATTTGTATTTCATTTGAGAATTTTCGAGGTGTTACAAATCTTCCCTTGTTTAAGAAATTTTGTCCTTGAAATTTGGTTGAATCTGATCCGCTAATTCCTATTTTTGACAGGTCCGATCCGACCTTTCCATTGGACCAATATCATGGATTCCTTATAGTTCTTCTCGTAGTTCCAACTTATATGCCACTGCTCCAACTCTTGTAGTGATTTTGTATGGTCAAATGTATTTTGGACCTAATTTTTCGCGTTTCCCGAACCTTACAAGACCTTTCTAAGGCGAGACCTTTAACATGACATAATCCCCAACTTGGAATTCTAAAGGTCGTTGCTGTTTATTAGCATAACTTGTTTGCCGATCTTGGTGGTTCTTGGGATGCCACCTCATCATACATAACCGTAGTAAGCTCAATAGCCGAATCCATCATTTGAGGTGCGACCATTTTCATTAAGGTGCGAACCTTAGGTGGTAAGCCCTGTACATAACATTTAATCCTTCTGCATTCAGGAGTAACTAAATGTGGCACTAGTTTGTCCATTTAATTGAATTTAGTGGTGTATTCCTGACGAGTAAGACTTCCGGCTTCAAAACAATGAAATTTCGTCTCAATCTTTTCCGTTGCATTCTGTGGGCAATATTTCTTGATTACCAGAGCCTTGAGATCCTTCCACTTCATCCTATATACACCCTCTTCTCCCTTTGTTTGCTTAACTGACTCCCACCAGCCAAGTGCTTCTTCTTCGAATGAGTGCGCAACAAATTTTACTGAGTGATCAACCCTACACTCGCTCATTTTAAGAACGACCTCCATAGAAGCTATCGACTGCATAGCTGCAATGGGATTCTTCTTGCGTTGAAAGGTTTTGGATGACACTCATTAAAGGTTTTGTAGGTACATCCTGCTCTATCATTATTCCTCATTCACACACTATGGTTTGCATCCCAATAGTCTCGTGGGTTCTAGCTATACCATTTTTAGCTCCTATGGGGTGGTACGAAATGTGTCCTCCATTCGTGTATTTGCACCACTTGTTCCTTCATTTCTAATACCAGGTCCCTAACTACTTGAACTCATTCTATTTTGGAGGGCCTTGTCAAGGATTCCTCGTAATGTTACTGAAGCACCCTTGTAACTTCAGTTGCGACTGCTCCTTGGAATTGTGCTTCAGTCAGAATTACTTCTTCTACATGGCACTCACGTTCGGTAATCATATTTGTGTCTACATTTGGTTCAATATTTGTAATTTTAGTCTCACGAGTACATAACCTAGGAGTGGGCATCCGACCCCTACCTCTACCTCGTCCTACCATATGTACCTACACACAGATGTATAGCATCAGAATTTGTATACCGGTTATAATCCAAAAATCTAGAAATTAACAACATTTGGCCATAGGTTTAAGTCTACTTAATATCCTTTAGTATCTAAATATCTTAAACTGAGGCTCTAATACCAACTTGTCACACCCCAGTCCCAGGCACTGGTTAGTCGTGATGAATGGTATAGAATACACAGCGGAAACTAAAACCCCGAAGTTTTATTTATACAAAAATTGTTTTACAACTGTTAACCAAAATGTTACATCACTGTTCCTAAAAAGGAATATAACATCACAAGCCTTGTAAGGCCCCAAACCTATGACACCTACCAAAAATCCAATCTCAATTTCTATCCGGAACATTTATAAGAGAGAATAAGAAATTTTGGAATTTTGAAAGATAGAAGTATATTAAGAATTCTGGAAAATAGGGGATATCGGACCGAGACCGACATATGTTTAGATATCGGTCCGATATGGGAAGAAATTGTATGTCGGACCGACATTTGCTTGGATAGCGGTCCGATATGCAAACCCCTAGGAACCCTCTTCACTAGACATGTGCTGAGACACGTGTATGGAATGCGTCAACATGTCGAACGCATGGACAGATGTTGGACCAACATGGCACGCCAACTCGGTCCGCTATGGATGGGTGGCACACCAGCTTTGCATGCCTGCTACGTGGCGTGCATGCTGGACAAGGCTGGCATATCGGACCGATATCCCCCTAGATAACAGTCCGACATGGGCGTACATCAGTCCTATACATAGGTTTCTCCGCTCAAACTACAACCTCTCTCTTGAGCCTTCTCCGCTCCCAAGCCCTCCGGCTATCCCGACTTCCGAGCCGCTCCTTCCGGTTCGACCGACGTTCATTTAGTTACCAGGCTCAAAGCGTTAGGAAGACAAACGAGCCCGAGGATCAAGTAAGAGTAGCAGTTGCTGTTCTAAGATCTTAAGAGTAAATCCTAGGAGCCGAGTAGCTCTAAGAATCGCCTAAAACAACCATCTGACTTCCAATCAAAGGTGAATTACTTGTCTAAACACTCGTGAACGAGAGTCTTTCAAAAACAATTTATAAGACGTGCTTGTGCTATAGGCAATCATCACGCAACAAACCAAAATGATATGTTTTACAAAAAGGGCAAAACACGAGATTTTTGCAAAACATGAGAATAAAGTACTTACTCATATAATCCCGGTAAGGGGGTTGAGATAAACCCCTGGGATGGAAATACCCAAGTAGTCTTTATACTTGATCCGATTCCGGTTAGGGTTGGGTGGGGTTGGCATTTATGTCGGGTAAACGATTACGTGCCTAAGGAGCCGCGAAACCCCTGAGTACGTGATCAATGTATACATGGATGTAAAATGGAAAGAAACGACGTGTTCGCTAGATTCCAAATGACGAAAGTGTTTAATTATTAAATGGACCTGTTTTGCCATGCTTATGAAATGTTTTGAGGTCATGAAGTATTCACCAGCACATAGCTGACGTTCATTTTGAAAATGTTTTCAGGAAAAGTATGATACAACCTCAACATACCGGGACCGGCCACGGCTTAAGTCTCGGAATCAGTTTGTTGCTTAAGTCAGGTCAGGCCACACACCTAGACCCTGTGTAACCCAAAAATATTATATACGGGTTCGTGCGACGCACAGGAAAGAACCTGGGAAAGGACAAGGTTAGGTGCCCAAAGGATTACGACTCCCTAGGCAGAATACCTCCTTGTAAAATGTACGGACTTCGGTCATGGTTTTGATTTCAAAATCTAATGTATAAATGATCGGGTTTTATACCCAAGTACTTAAATAAAGAAATCTTTAGTCTACACGATGAGATTCTAGTATTTTCAAAACCAACCCTTGAGGTTGAGACAATTGATAAAAATATCCTTTTGTAAAAACCACTATTCCGCTGCACCAAAACCAAACTCTGAAATCAAAGCAGGTACCGAAGGTGCCAACTGACGTCGCAACCCGGTAACATGCCGGGGGTGCCCGGGGGGGTGTGACATTGGTTGGTATTAGAGCCTGAGGTTTTAGCAAATTATATACTTGGGATTAGTATCTAAGCTCTAACTATATTAAGTAATGCTTGTCTACTAGCAAAAGTAGGTAAACACATGCCATTAAGTTGATATTGTCAAACATGCAGGTAGTACTATGTCAGGAGGACAATGATACAATAGCTACTATAACCATAATGTTACTATTAAACAAGAACCAGTAGCAAATCCATACGCACCCATGGAAGTAGGAAACTTCTCATGGTATTACGCACTACCGAAGGCACCCATAAAGGAGGAATACGAATCAGATAACCTGAGCCAAATGGGTTTCTCTGACTTTAGTAACTGGAGGTGTACACTACCACATTACCCAGTACCTCCTCCACCAAACTATTCTCCACCTCAAAATCCTCCACCGCCTATGTATCCTCCTCCCACTAATCAACATGAGGCACGATCTTGCAGGAAGGACTTTAAGCCTCGAATGAGAGTAAGAGAACCTGTCGAGAAGCTTTCCATCACGGAAGCTAGTTTAGAGGAAATCTATAAAAATCTGGACAACTACGAAAGTTCCGAATCCGAAGGACTCCTTCCTCCACCTCTAGTAGAAGCTTACTCTCCGCAATCGGCTAGTTATGAACCGTTTATCGATTACCTCAATTACCCAATTGTGCCAGGTCCGTATATGCTTAATAACTCAGACACTAATGGGAATTATGCCAACACCAGCTCAATGAACCAAGAAGCAAGCTCTGGATCATACGTCGATTACTGTCACACCCCTAAATTCCACTTCTGGGCTATACCCGAGGGTCGTGACTCGAGAGGATCTTTACCATTGAATTACTTTGAATGACCACTAAATGGTTTTCAAAATACATGTTTTATGCATGACTTGAAGGAGTCCAAAATAAGGTTTTGCATGGTCTAAAGTAACAGTGCGAAAGCAATGTTTAAATGTTTACAACATTTGAAAATATGGATGATAAAATATTGTTTATCAAAATAGGATGCCATGCATAATGAGTGTGTGACTCAAGTGGGTGCATCCTAGTAGTGTTCATGATCACCTCGCTTGTGGAAAAATTAACGGTTAACTCTGAGAGAACTTTGTACACACCATGTACAACTTATATAATTAACGTAACTATGTAAGCATGGAAATATGATTTTTGTAAAATGTAGTTGAGCATGTGTCTCACCCCAAAATGGAAAATAAGTGAAACATGGTTTTGAGAACTCACCTGATAAAGCGGTAATGATATGCAAGTCTTAACAAATCCGGCTAAATGAGACGACCTACTCGTGCCCTAGGAAACATTTAGGACTTTAAGGTCTAAGTATTGTAAATGCTTGACTATGAACTCTATGCATCCAAAGAGTTGTTTGAAAAGTGACTTTGACGTTTTAAAGGTGTTTTGACTCGACGACCCGTTGGTGACACGTTGTACTTAAGCATTCAAATCCTAACATAGAATTCAAACCTACATTGAAATAGTCTATTATCGTCTAATAAACACATTGGCACATTCGTTTGGAATTTAGAACTTGAAACACAACTTTTGGTACATTAAATTTTCCTTAATTGGAAAGTCAAGTTGTTGAGTCCTAAACATGGCAACTATGCAAAGTTGATGATCACACATGAAATTATGCATGTTATAACGCATATAGAATATCCCAAGGTTTACTTGCTAAAAATAGACAAACATGCGAGTTTCGGATAAGTAAGGTTTCCTATTATAGCAAGATCATGTCAAATTAGCAAGTTCATGGAATAATATCATATATTATCATACAATGCACTTAGTTACATATTACTAAGTCTTTTAAACCTTCTAATCTGTAAGGCCCCTTTCCCGGGTAACCTCAATTGTTGGATTTACTCATAAACATAGTCATAAATACTAAACTTAAATTAAAAACATTCGAGAGTAGCGGAAGCAAACATCATTCGAATTCATAACATAACATAACATAACATAACATCAGTAGTCTTAACAATTAAAAACATAACACTGTCTTAGCATATATACAAGTGGGATGTCAGTCGCTTGCCGGGTAACCATCATGCCTTCGCATGACCCTTCCTTTCTTTACCTGAAATGTATACTAAAATTCAGCTAACGCTGGTGAGTTATAGTTTAAAAACAATCAGACATAACATTTATCTTATCGTTAAGTATTATATATATATATATATATATATATATATATAATATACGTGCATTTGTATATTCTTTGCTTTACTTTTCTCACATAACATTCATACTAAGTATATACATATGTACGTACATACTTACTTTGGGGAGAACATTCATTGGTCATACACATATGGGTGACAACCCGTCATATTTGTTGCGTGAGTCACAAATACAAACACCATGAGAACTACCGTCGTAGTCCATTTCATAAAACGTCCGGCCCTAGAAACCATCCATCGTAACATAAATTCGTCCGGCAACCTTTGTCCGTCCGCCTAAAACTCGTCCTACCGTCGTAGTCCGTTCATTCGCCCGTCTACCAGAAGGCATCCGTTTCCCACGCGGCTATTATGTATGCAACCGTTTTACATGTAATAAGTACGTCCTAGCTTATGACGGAACATTTTTAACCCGGTTGCAAAATAGTCAGGTGGTCGTCCGTCTACTGAAGTAGCCGTTAGCTTCGTTTCCGTCCATAACGTATACATACATTCATAACATGCAATATATATAATTATAAAGCAAGATTTCATTCATTTACGTTATGCCATTCTTTCATTCATTCTTTGTCAACACACGTTTCATTCTTTGTTCATAATTCAATTTCATATATATATATATATATATATATATATATATTTGTATACCATGTATGATCACATTGGCATTCATAGCATTTATTCACTTAGTATATACACTTCAGCCCCAAAACATTTAAAATGATTTGCACATAACATAGAAGGGGGCACATAGAACTCACCTGATAAGCTAGTCTCGTCCTGTCCTAACCGCGGTCCAAGGAGTGCCACACACGATCTGAATTGGTTAATTACACATACATCAGACCTAATTTAAATTACACACTTTTACTTCAGCTGAACTAGGCGAACTTAAGGCTAAGTTCGCTGCCTAAAGTCTAGGCGAACATATAGGCGAACTTATCCTAAGTTCGCCTGACTTGACCAAGCAAACTTAACCAAGCGAACTTAATCAAGAAAACTTAATCAGGTGAACTTAATCAGGCGAACATAATCATGCGAACATAATCAGGCGAACATGCTAAGTTCTCCTCTTGATAGCCATAAGCGAACTTGCCAGGTGAACTTATCAAGCGAACTTGATAAGTTCGCCTCAACCTTCAAGTTCGCCTGTCGAACAGGCTTCTTCCCCAACAAGTCCGAAATTCTTACATGCTAACCTGATCAGGCCAATCTTACAACTTTCTTTGTTCAAAATGTGCGGTTTTCATTCTAGATGCTAGTCCTAAGCTTATTTTCAAGTTTCATCTGTAAAAACGTCACTTATTTAGCTAAAACCCGAAAATCCCAAATTAAACAAAAACTCAGTTTAGGGTCGAATCGTTACGTGGATTGGGATTCTTATTCGCAGGTTTTGCTCACGAGCTTAGTAGTAACGTGCTCCTTCAATTCCGAGTCGATCCTTCAACTTTCTCTCTCTAGGCTCGAGCTCTTCTTTCTCTATCTAAATTGCAAATGGTGGAAGTTTGGAAGTTTGAGGCTGTCTTGACCTTTATATACCTGGGCTTCCCTCGGCCCGTTGGCGCCGAGGCCAAGCACATCCATTTTCCTTTCATTTTTGATGATTAAATCTCGATCGCGTTATTATTTATTTACTATTTTTGGGATGTTACATAATCATGTTAAAACTTGCAATCATAACTCTTGAAAGAATAAAGTTTCCTTATTTAGAAATCGGGCTGTAAAACTCATACACATGCATTTTAATCCATCATTTCGGTCAATCATTCTTCCATAATGTTCACTACACTAGTTTCATGCTTTGAATACACCCAAACACCAAGTTTCATACATGTCAGGAAATAAAGTTTCTAAAAATAGAAAACGAGCCTAGAAGCACCATTGACATGTGATTTTACCAAAAAAATCATACAATCTCTACATCTTGTATTTATGCATCATTTCCACCAAACAAATCACATCATAACTTCTTTTAACAAAAATCCGAAAATTAAAGTTACTATAAATAGAACCGAGCATGAAATCTCATATGACCAAAAGTTCTAGATAGCAAATCTACACATATTATCCATTCTTTATGCATATCTAACCATTTTCCATCATCAAATCACCCTAAACATGACATTTAGCATGAAACCCAAAATTAAAGTTTCTTAAAATAGCAAAACCGAGCATGCATGTATCATCCAACACTTTTGAAAACAAATTTGCATATATTTTTCATCTACTACTATTATTACAACATAATCCATCATCAAATCAACAAAATCTCATCATCTAACACATGCACATATAATAAAGTTTCTTTAAATAGGAACCGAGCATATGAACAAAACCTGAGTCCAAAATCACCAACAATATGTACCATTTGAATTTTAAAACACATTTCCTTGAAGAATCCATGGATAATCTTTCATAAAAATGAGTTTTATTTGGATGCATGTTCATAAGAACATGAAGATGAAAATGGGAAGTGGGTTTTGATCTTACCAAACTTGAAAATGGATGGAATGATGGATGAAATCTCTTGCAAATGCTTGAATCTTGATCTTGAATTTGATGAATGAAAGATCAAAAGAACAAAAAATGGTGAATATGGGGTGGTGGTGGGTGATCTCGGCCAAGAGAGAGAAGAGGGAGGAGAGAGAGTAGAAGAGTGGAATGGTGAAAGTGGGGGGAAAGGGGGGTATTTATGGGTCTTTTGACTTCGAGTGGTGGAAAACGAATAGTCACCGATTTATTGACGGAAATCCCGAATAGGTATGAACAAAATTATTTAAAAATAATTTGACTCATATTGGTATGTTTAACATATAAAATTTTCTTATTTTTATTTGGAAATGTCGGTACATACTGCAGACTGTTTCTCAGAAAATTCCCGAAAAATTCACAGAGTCTTAGAATAACATGTCACAGTACTACATGTATTTTGTGCACACCAAATATATGTCTAAGTGTCTGCTTAGAATTATGGACCTAGCTAGTGCACATTACGTGTCTACTGGACTGTGCTGAAAATAAAAATATTTCTATAAATCACCAAAAAATTCATATAGGCATGATTAATTAAATCAAAGTGTTACATATAATTTTCAAACACAGATTATATGTCTAGGTATTTGTTTTAAATTGTCACCAGCGGTCGTGCTGTAGGACGCGTGTTTGACCGGGTAATCTTCGAGATTACCATCGCGTATAAATGGATTGACTTGCTAAGTGTGAAATGGACTTAATTAACATAAAATTAAGTGTGATGTATGTCTAATAATGTAATATGTATCTCAGTCGGGAATGTATATCAACCTGAAATTTTTCGGGTGGCACAATTACATAAATCATCCACAAATTACGGATCCTTACATCCAGGATGAGTATGATCCAATGGCTGAATTTGAAGCCACATTTGATGATCCTAACGCCATACCCGCGGACTACAGTCCACAAGTTACTTTAAAACATAAAACTACTCCCGCCTACGATAATGTCTATAACGATATAGTCTTAAGACTAAGAGATCCTCCACCAAAATTTGGATATCTTGCTTCCTTGCCAGGAACTCTAATCGAATGCCTTAATCGGTCGCTTCACGAAATTGATCAGGTTAAGAAAGAACTTATCTTTACAAGGGGAGAATTGGCAGAGACTTAGAAGAATCTGTCAAAAGCTAACAAGAAGTTAGCAACGAAAGAGAAATAGGCTTCCCATATTTACCAAAGCAAGGGATTGATGAAAGAAGCCAAGGATATGGTGAAGAAATAGGCTACCCATCGTTTTCCGTTATTTCTATTTTTATGTATTTTCAATAAAGTATTGTAATTTCCAATTATGTCATTTAATAAAAAGTATTTTCTTTCATAGAATGGCAGGAAAAGGCAAAGGACCTAGTTTTGTTCGTAAATACGCTCCACCTGGAAATAACGAACGAAACACAAATTCAACCGAATCCTATTCAGGAACTAATTCCGAATACCCTAGTAAAACATTTCAAAATCTAGGGGAAATAGAAACATCCAAATATTTCTATGAAACCCAATGAGCTATTACGTCGCTCCAACAATCGAAAGCTATAACCAAACCTACGTGAATAATTATAGATACAAAGATAGACTACCCGAAATCCCTTGCGAACGCCACTATACATTGGAAGGTGAGGAAAGGGTTGACTCTAACAGACCCTACCGAACATACCATTCCACCAATCCTACTCCAATCCATACTCCCCGAATTAACGAAGAAATACCGGGAGAAGAAAGAATTGTAGCTATGCAAGCACGCATAGCTGAATTAGAAAGGATTGAAGCTGAAAAAGACGCGAAGGTCGACGATGTACAACAAGCGTTGATTAGAGCTAGGGCTCATTAGAATATGTCTTATCTTTGTTATTTTCAATTACTGTATTGTATTTTGAAGTTTGTAAAAATAATAATAAAAATCTTGTATTTTCCTTATCAAACACATCTTCGAATTCTAATAAATATTATGTCTTTCGTCTAGAATGTCGATAAGAACTGGACCATCCACAAATACGCGTGGACGAAAGAAACAAGCCAATGAGCCATTAGAAAAAGAAGCTCAAGCTGCATAAATGCAGAAAATGATAAACTAACGAACTGAGGATGCAATTCCAACAATGCTAGAGTCATTTGAAAAGGCCCAAGCTGCCAAAGCCGAGGCCAAAATCAAGGGAAAAGAGAAGTAGCACATGCTTCATAAATCTGAGCATAACGAATCAAATCACACCATTTCTGTGAGAAAGTAACATTCGAAAAATCATACGTATCAAAGTTCTAAAACTAAGAGTACCCGAAATGAGGAACACTACTCCTCTGGTGACAGTTCTGCGGACAGCTACAGACCACATCACAGGAAGGTTAGACACATGGGTTGCTCATATAAAACCTTACAGGCTTGTAAATCACATGACTTCCTTGGGAAGGAAAGCGGAGTAGCTACACTCCGGTGGATAGAAAAAACATAATCAGTCCTGGCAATAAGTAAATGTGTCGAAGAGGACAAGGTCCTCTATGCATCTAACCTCTTTAAGAACTTTGCTATTGAGTGGTGGAACGCCCTAGTGTCCGCCGAAGGAAGAGATAGAGCATATGGAATGAGTTGGAACTCGTTCAAAGACAAAGTCAAGAGAAAATTTTGTCCTATCAATGAAGTTGAGCAAATTGAACAAAAGTTCCTGAACATAAGGATGGTTGGTTGTAACCATCAGGACTATATGACCAAACTGCTAGAATACGCATAGAGCATATGGAATGAGTTGGAACTCGTTCAAAGACAAAGTCAAGAGAAAATTTTGTCCTATCAATGAAGTTGAGCAAATTGAACAAAAGTTCCTGAACATAAGGATGGTTGGTTGTAACCATCAGGACTATATGACCAAACTGCTAGAATACGCACGATTAGTGCCACATCTGGCTACTCCTTAATATAATCTCATCAAGAGATATATCTATGGACTGGTCAGTGAGATCCGCGATATGGAAAATGTTTCAAAACCCAAAACCATTGATGATGCTATAGATCTGGGAGCCCAATTAAAGGACGGAATGGTCCGAACATTGGAAGAAAACAAGAAGAAGGAAATAACCAAACCTGACCATAGAAGGAACAATCGACCCTTCCCCAAAAAGAGGGACAATCCAATTCTCCCATATACAAAACCTGCAAAAAGAAGCATTGGGGGAATGTCAACATTATACCCGAACAACATGTCCTGACTGCAAAAGCACTGATTATCACATAGACCAATGCCCGTGGAGGAAGGGTATCACATGTTACAATTGTGGGGAAACTGGGCACTTCAAAAGAGAGTGCACAAAACCAAAAACTGCCGGTGATGGTACCAAGCCTACCACCGAGACCAAGAAAAACACCCGAGCATTCCATTTGAATGCAAAAGAGGCTGACAAAATGAATGATGTCATATACGGTACTTTTCTTGTCGATAATACTTATGCTAAGGTGCTATTTAACTCTGGGGCGACCCAAAGTTTCATAGATCTTAAATTTTGCAAACTAGTTAATAAGCCCTTAGCTAAGTTAGACGAATCTTACCAAGTCTAAACAGTAAACGGAGACCTGATCCAAGTCTTCGAATCCTTGAATGATTGTTCAATCACGTTGTCTGGACAAGTGTTACCCATACAAGTCTTGCCAATGGATTTGGCCGGCTGCGACATAGTTCTTGGAATGGATTGGTTAACAACAAACCAAGCCCATATCATGTGCGACCAAAAGGTCATTAAACTACGTACGCCATCAGGAGAAATGATAACGATAGGAGATGAATCAACCAACCCTGTTGGTTTGATCTCAATGATAAAGGCAAAGAAATACCTTCGAAAGGGATGCCTCGCATACCTAATTTCTCTAACCGTTAGTAACCCTGAGCAGGAGCTGAAGGATGTACCAATCGTCTCCGAATATCCTGATGTTTTTTTTCCAAAAGAGCTATCAAGAGCACCGTCTGATCGAGAAGTGGACTTTCAAATAAATCCGGTACCAGGCACGGCCCTGATAGACAAAGCCCCATACAGATTAGCTCCTACCGAGACGGCTGAATTAAGAAAACAACTCGATGAGTTATTGGAGAAAGCATTTATAAGACCAATTTCCTCGCCATGGGGAGCCCCGGTACTCTTTGTAAAGAAGAAAGAGAGATCGATGATGATGTGCATAGATTACCGGGAATTGAACAAGGTCACGATCAAGAACCGATATCCACTTCCAAGAATTGGCGATCTGTTTGATCAGCTCCAAGGAGCAAGATGCTTCTCCAAAATATACCTACGATCAGGCTATCATCAATTGAAAGTTCAAGAAGATGACATATCTAAGACTGCGTTCAGAACTAGATACAGTCAGTTTGAGTTCACGGTTATGCCGTTCGGACTTAGAAATGCTTCCGCAGCATTCGTAGACATGATGAATCGAGTCTGTAAACCTTACTTGGATAAATTCGTAATCGTATTCATAGACGATATACTTATTTACTCCAAGAATAAGAAAGATCATGCCGATAATATAAGGACGACACTTGAACTGCTGAGAAAAGAGAAACTCAACGCCAAATTCTCGAAGTGCGAATTTTGTTTATCAAAAGTACAATTCCTTGGTCACATTATAAACGAGAAAGGAATTTAAGTAGATCCAGCTAAGATTGAGGATATATCTAGTTAGGAAGCCCCAAAAACGCCGACCAAAGTTAGAAGTTTTCTCAGTTTGGCGGGATATTACCCGAAAGGATCGCCGTTCCCTTGAAAGGCAATTAAATTTGAATGGGGTCCTAAGTAGGATGAAGCGTTTAAAAAGCTAAAGCGAAAATTAACTTAAGCGTCAATTCTATCGCTGCACGAAGGCAACGAAGGTTTTGTAGTTTTCAGCGATGCTTTACTAGTCTAGGGTGTGTACAGATGCAAGGAAGCAAGGTCATCACTTATGCATATAGAGAACTTAAGACACACAAAAATAACTATACAACTCATGATCTGGATCTAGGTGCCATAATCTTCGCGCTGAAATTACTGAGACACTACCTCTACGGAGTCAAGTTCACGGTTTTCATAGACCACAAGAGTCTAAAGTATGTCTTCAGTCAAAAAGAACTGAACATGAGACAAAGACGATTGATGGAAGTCCTGAGCGACTATGATTGTGAGATATGCTATCACAAAGGCAAGTCTAACATAGTAGTCGACGCCTTAAGTCGAAAGGAACATGAGAAACCAAAGTGAGTTCGTGCCCTAAGACTTGACCTGTAAATCAGTCTTATCTCTCAACTTAAAGAGACACAGAAATCAGCCTTGAAAGAGGCAAACCCAGAAAATGAAGGAATGATAGGAATGATTGAACAACTCGTCAAAGAAAATGACGACATCCTTAGAATGAATAAGCGAATATGGGTTCCAATATATGGAAATCTCTGAGAAGAGATTCTCGAGGAAGCCCATAAGTCCAAATACACAATGCACCCTAGTAGTGACAAGATGTACAAAAATCTGAAACCAGAATACTGGTAGATCGGCATGAAAAGGCACATTGCCGAATATGTGGCCAAATGTCTAACTTGCTCCAAGGTTAAAACCGAGCACCAAAAGCCATCTGGGTTGTTACAACAACTAGAATTACCAGTATGGAAATGAGAAATGATTGCCATGGATTTCATCACTAAACTTCCTAGAACAAAACGAGGAAATGACACAATATGGGTTATTGTTGATCGTTTAACCAAATCCGCACATTTTCTACCGCTGAAGGAAACTTTTAGTATGGACAAATTGGCACAACTATATGTCAACAAAATAGTATCCTCACATGGAGTGCCATTATCCATCGCCTCGGATAGAGACAGCCGATTCACGTCTCGATTCTAGCAGAGCTTCCAAAAAGCTCTTGGAACTCGTTTGAACCTTAGCACTTCATATATTCCTCAAACGGATGGGCAGAATGAAAGGACTATCTAAACCTTGAAGGATATGCTCCCAACATGTGTCATTGGCCTAGGAGGAATTTGGGACGACCACTTACTTCTAGTGGAATTCTCTTACAATAAAAGTTACCACACGGGTATACAAGCTGCACCATTTGAAGCCTTGTATGGCATAAAATGCAGGACTCTTGTATATTGGGCTGAAATAGGAGAAAACCAATTATCTGGACCTGAGATAGTCTAGGAAACCACTGATAGGATATTACAAATTATAGAGAAATTGAAAACGGCTCGTGATCGCTAGAAAAGTTACGCCGACAAAAGGCGAAGACTGTTAGAGTTTAACGTTGGAGATAATGTTTTACTTAAGGTATCACCTAGGAAAGGTGTGGTACAATTCAGAAAGAAAGGAAAGTTAAGCCCTAGGTTTGTTGGGCCATTTAAAATCTTAGAACGAATCGAACCGGTGGCATATCAGTTAGAATTGCCAACGTAGATGAATGGAGTACATGATGTATTTCATGTGCTTAGCAGATGAATCCTTATCCATGCTACTACAAGACGTAGTAGTGGATGAAAGTCTTAAGTTTGTGCAACAACCTTTACAAATTGAGGACCGACAGTAAAAGAAATTGAAATGGAAGAAACTCGTATTGGTCAAAGTGAAATGGAATTCCAGACGTGGACATGAGTACACGTGGAAACTAGAATCGGAAATGAAAAAGAAATACCCACACTTATTCAAATAGTAATCTCGAGGACTAGATTTCGAACAAGTTAGGGATGATATGACACCTGCCAAAAATCCAATCTCAATTTCTATCCGGAACAATTATAAGAAAGAATAAGAAATTTTGGAATCTTGAAAGATAGAAATTTATTACGAATTTTGGAAAATAGGGGATACCGGACCGAAATATGATTAGATATTGGTCCGATATGGGAAAAAATTGGATGTCGAACCGACATGTGCTTGGATAGCGGTCCGATATGCAAACCCCTAGGAACCCTCTACACTAGACATGTGTCGAGACACGTGTAGGGCATGCGTCAGCATGTCAGACACGTGGACGGATGTCGGACCGACATAGCATGCTAAGTCGGTCCGCTATGGACGGGTGGCACACCGGCTTTGCATGGCTGCCACGTGGCGTGCTTTCCGTACAAGGTTGGCATATCGGACTTATATACCACTGGATAACGGTCCAACATGGGCGTACATCAGGCCTATAAATAGAGGATCATTTGTTCTTCATTTTCCACATCAAACACCAAACTCTCTCTCTCAAGCCTTATCTGCTCCTAAGCCACTCCCGAGCCCTCCAGCTATCCCGAATTTTGAGCCGCTCCTTCCGGGTCGACAGACGTTCGTGTAATTACCAGACTCAAAGCGTTAGGAAGACAAAGGAGCTCGAGGTTCAATTAAGAGTCGTAGTTGCTATTCTAAGAGCTTAAGAGTAAACCCAAAGAGCCGAGTAGCTCTAAGAATCATCTAAAACAACCATCCGACTTCCAATCAAAGGTGAATTACTTGTCTACGTCATAAACACTCGTTCACACGGTGAACGAGAGTCTGTCAAAAACGATTTATAAGATATGCTTGTGCTATAGGCAATCATCACGCAACAAACCAAAATGATATGTTTTACAAAAAGGGCAAAACATAAGAATTAAATACTTACTCATATAATCTCGGTAAGGGGTTGAGATAAACCCCTGGGATGGAAATACCCAAGTAGTGTACGTAAAGTTTGATCAAGTCTTTAAACTCTCTCCGATTTTGGTTAGGGTCGGGCGGGGTTGGTATTTATGTCGGGTAAACGCTTACGTGCTTTAGGAGCCGCAAAACCCCCGAGTACGTGAACAATGTATACATGGATGTAAAAACGGAAAGAAGCGAAGTGCTCGCTAGATTCCAAATGACGAAAGTGTTTAATTAATTAATTTAACTGTTTTGCCATGCTTATGAAATGTTTTGAGATCATGAAGTATTCACCAGCACATAGCTGACATTCATTTTGAAAATGATTTCAGGAAAATAGTGATATGACCTCAGCATACCAAGACTGGCCATGGCCGAAGTCCCGGAATCAGTTTTGTTGCTTAAGTCGGGTCAGGCCACACACCTAGACCCGGTGCAAACCAAAAATATGATATACAGGTTCGAGCGACACACAGGAAAAAACCTAGAGAGGACAAGGTTAAGGTGCCCAAAGGATTACGACTCCCTATGCAGAATACCTCCTTGTAATCTATACGGACTTCGGTCAGGGTTTTGATTTCAAAATCAAATGTACAAACGATTAGGTTTTATACCCAAGTATTTAAATAAAGAAATCTTTTGTCTACATGGCGAGATTCTAGTATTTTCAAAACCAACCCTTGAGGTTGAGACAATTGATAAAAAGATCCTTTTGTAAAAACCACTATTCCGTTGCACCAAAACCAAACTCTGAAATCAAAGTAGGTACCGAAGGTGCCAACTGACGTCGCAACCCGGTAATGTCACGGGGGTGCCCGGGGCGGGGTGTGAAAAAACACGGGAAGCCTCACTAATTGGATTTACTCATTCATAAACAGTTCGTAAACATGAATATCACATAATGCAGCGAAATCATTCATTTCATACAAAATTAAAACTTCTTCAACATTCATAAACGACGAACACTGTCATAAACATATCCATTGTCAACAACAAAAACATAATGGGATGCCAGATATCGTAGATAGACCGGGTAACTCTTTATCGCTTTCCAAGCATCACTTCCATCCGTACCTGTCCTTAACTTGAATGTGCATACTAAAAGTAGGCTACGCTGTTGAGTTCTAGTTTTAACATAAAACCTTAACTTCAAATATTTGTCAAAAACATAACATTTAACTTCATTAATAAAAGCGTACGTAAAAATACAATAACAAAACATAACACATAAGTCAAACGAAAACATCGAATCTGCGCCTTCTCGTAACCGTCAATTCCAACTTCAAGCACGGTGCTTCATAGAGCACATGCACCAAACATCAAGCATGGCATCACAAGGATGACACGTACCAAACTTCAAGCACGACATCACAAGGACGGCACGGACCAACTTCAAGCACGATACTCCGTGGAGTAGTCATACCAAACTTCAAGTATCGTACCCCGTAAGACACGAATACCAAACATCAAGGATCACGATAATCCCCTTGGTGATCGTCATCACCCCAGTTGTATAACATTTGGCTAACCACAAAGGCCCCTATAAAGGTAAGGCCCATAACATACATCTCTTACCCATCACTTCGATTCCTTAAGGAATCATGCCATATTTGTTCATTTCTGACTTTCATAAACTTTCACTTCTTTTACTTCAAAACTCTGGTTAAAGCATTCGTACGTTTTTTTTAAATCAGTCATTCGTTCGTAAACATTTCATAAAATTCTTTTGACAAAATATTTCGTAAACACATCTTCCATAACCATTCCTTTCAAAACATCGTTCATAAACATTGTTTTATAAAACGTCACATACATCATTCATAAACATCATTTCATAAAACATTCACATCATCCTGTATGCACACCAGCCCGAAAACATTATTTAAAACATTTAAAGAAGGGCTTCTAGAACTCCCCTGATAAGCTAGCCTCGATTGTCCTAATTAAAGGTCCAACAACGTCACGCATGACCTGAATTGATTAGTTAAATACACATCAGACCAAATCCCGACACTAACGGTTTAACCCTACTGATTTAGGCGAACTTATGGCTATGTTCGCCCCATAGAACCAGGCGAACATAACCAGCGAACTAACCAATTTTGCTTCTTCTTGCCATCAGGCGAACATGCCCTAGTGAACTTACCATGTTCACTTAAACCAAACTTCCGGCGAATATACCAAGCGAGTTTGATCAAGTTCGCCAGCCATAGGCTGCCAGCGAACTTATCAAGTTCACTTGGCCAAGTTCGCTTAACTCCCAGGGGAACTTAACAAGTTTGCCTGCGGGGCTATCTTCCTCCTCAAGAACCCTAATTTTTTGCATGCAGATCTGATCATGTCAAGATCCCAACTTTGTACATTCAATACATTCATTTTTCATTCTAGATGCCAAATCTATGTTTATTTCCAAGTTTCATATGTAAAAACGTCACCTTTTTATCCAAAACCCGAAAACCACAAAATAAACAGGAGGGTCTTCTGACGAGTAGTAGAGGAACATGATACATGTTTCACGGGTCAATCCGACACTTTCTCTCTCTACGGTTTCCTTCTCTAGAACTTGCAAAGTGAGAGAGAGATGAGGGTTTGGCCATTTAAAGGGGAGGCTCCCCCTCAAAGTTCGCCAACACTATCCCGACCCATCATGCCTCATTCGTTTATTCGGTTTATCTCGCATTTAACCCCTTATTATAATTGTCGTTTTATTTTTGGGATGTTACAAGTCTACCCCCCTTACAATAGGTTTTGTCCCCGAAACCTATCATAAGTCAAATAGTTGACGGTACGAATCCCTCATTTCCGTCTCCGTTTCCCAAGTAGCTTCCGATCCCATCTGGTTTTTCCACTGTACCTTAACCAATTGAATGACTTTGTTTCGTAAATGCTTCTCTATTCGGTCTAAGATGGCCACGGGATCTTCGATGTAGTTAAGGTTGTTATCGACCTCGATGTCAATAAATAGTACATGAGCTGATTCATTCGCCAAACACTTTCGCAAGTGAGATACGTGGAACGTAGGATAAATTCCACTTAACTCATCAGGCAACTCCAACCGATAAGCGACTTCACCAACCCGTGCCAATATTTAGAACGGTCTGAAAAACCTCGGACTAAACTTTCCTCTCTTTCTGAATCTTATGATTCCCTTCCGGGGCGACACTTTCAACATTACTCTGTCCCTAACATCAAACTCACTAGGCCTTCTTCGTTTATCCGCGTAGGATTTCTGACGATCTTGAGCGGCCTTCATTGGTGCCTTGATCTGATCGAACCTTTCCGATGTTACTTTAACGAACTCAAGACTTCCCAATTCCTTATGTCCAATCTCACCCCAACAAACCGGGGTCGTGCATCTTCTCCAATACAACATCTATAAAGGCGGCATGCCTATCGTCGTGTGTTAATTATTATTGTAGGAGAATTCAGCTAACGATAGATGGCTGTCCCAACTACTGTCGAAATCAATAATACAAGCACGAAGCATGTCCTCCAACGTTTGAATGGTCCGTTCGGACTATCCATCCGTGTGCTGGTGGTATGCCGTGCTAATATTAAGTCTCGTGCCCAACGCTTCGTGAAATCTTTTTCAGAACCTCGATTTGAATTACGTGTCCCGGTCAGATACAATCGTCAAAGGCATTCTATGTCGTGATATGACTTCATTAATAAATACTTCCGTTAAACCTTTCTGATGAGAACGTCTCACGAATATGTAGGAAATGAGCACTCTTCGTTAGACGGTCAACAATTGCCCAAATGGTTTCATGACCTTTAGCTGTGCGAGGTAGCTTGGTTATGAAGTCCATTGTAAAGTGTTCCCACTTCCATTCTGGTAAATTGAGTGGTTGAATCTTTCCATATGGTTTCTGGTGTTCGACCTTTACATGTGATCAAGTCAAGCACTTGCTTACGTATTTCGTCACCTCGTGTTTCATTCCAGGCCACCGGTAGTTCTTCCTCAGATCTTGGTACATTTTGTTGGTACCGTGATAGATAGAGTAACGAGACTTATGAGTCTTATGTAGGATTTTTGTTCTAATCCCGCCACCTATATGTATCCACACCCGTCCAAATCGTGTCCTCACACAAAAGGTGTTATATTCCAACTTGTCATGTTAGCTAACCATTCACTCTTTCTTTATGTTTTCTTCTTTAAGTGCCTAATTTTGGAACTTGAGCTGGCACGTCCTTTCGGCTTAGAGCGTCGGCCACCATATTTTCCTTTCTAGGGTGGTATATGATTTCGCAATCATAATCCTTCAAAAGTTCCAACCATCGCCTCTGCCTCATGTTTAGTTCCTACTGTTAGAAGAAGTACTTCAAAATTTTGTGGTCGGAGTAAATGGTAAACTCCACTCCGTAAAGGTAATGTCTCCAGATTTTTAATGCAAACATGACAGCAGTAAGTTCTGTCAAACCCTCAAAATCCACCTGCGGGGTTTTACCGCGACACGTGTGACAAACTAGGATCAGTCATTAGTCATAACAAACGACACTATATGAGTTTCATAAAAACCATTAAATGTTCAGAGTAAATACGGAAGCGGAAAGTAAAGTACTTAGTACGCAAAACAAACGCGCCCAAGAACTAAATTACTGAAAAGTAAATAAATAGTTTAAATGTTTGCAATAATTAAAGGACTCCCATGCATGTCCTAATCATGTACTTGTGCCTTAGTGACCTGAGAAAACATGTTAAGGAATGTGTCAATGCTAGATTGGTGAGTTCACAAGTTTCAGTTAATAATAATGTTTGCTAGATAATGTACATTCAGTATATATCAATAGGTAGCTAACCTATGTTCAAGTTACTAAAACGCTAGCAACTGAAGCAGACTCTTTTGTGTTTGATGCCTTCCACCATGTCTAATAACAATGGTGATGTGTTAGGTCAATATTACACCCGTTCGACCTCCATTCTAGTTAGCGCGACTAACATGGGTGGGGTTTGTCATACCCAGGAGTACTACTCAAGATTACCTCGATAAGTTCATATTAAATGGTTCGATGTGTAAGGACTTTTATGATAGAATGTTACGCTTAGCTTTAACAAGTTATATATAAGAATTACAAGAATCTAATGTTTGCGTCTTGTTTTCTCTCCCTGGTTTAAAACAGTAAAGGAGCCGTGAAACTCACTTGAGATGGGTAGAGTACATCAAATAACACCACAAATATAATGCAAGTGAACTGCCTACGAATGCCCTAGAATATGATAGTGATATTTAGGCATACGCATGGATATGTAACGACGATATGGGGGGATCGGATACACTAAAGATTAACGAAAAGGAACCTTGACATCAGATTTAAGAATTCCCTAGTTTGGTATTTAGTAGTAACGTGAAACACCACTAAATATGTGGTAAACAGTATTAAATAGTACATACTACGTTTTTGTGAGAGAAATAATTGTTAAAGTGGTAATATAAATAAATATATTTTTTTTTAAATAAAAAATAACACTTAGAATTAATTAGAAAACTAATCCCGAGCGCATGGTCGTTTTCAGGTAACAAATCGTATTAATATAATATTATAATAATGTGGGGATTGATTTTGTATAAATTAATTGTTCAAAAAACTGCTAAAAAATTAAAACTTGTTGTGGGATTCGAACCCGGGTCCCACCCAGAACAACCCAATGTCTTAACCGGTCCCGCCCGCTAGGGTATCGCGACTAAGACCGGTTCAGTTTGGTTTTAACACACAAAATCCCTATGTTCTTCCCCCATTTGCGAACTCGATTAAAGCCACCCTCAAATCCATAGATTCTGATCACGATTAAGCACAGGGGTTTGGGGTTTTTGTTAAACAATGGATTGCGAGTTTACAGGTAAGTTTAATTGCAAAAACATCAAATTTTGGTTAATTAATTTCTTTTTCGAATATCCGAAACCTTAGGCTTTGAACACGAAATCAAATTGAATAATTTCGATAAGATTAGGGGTTGGATTCATAGGGCTTTCAAAGATTCAAGGATTTCAACCCTAACCATGTAGTTTAATTTGATTTTAACAGGGTCTAGGTGTTAGTTCGATTACCCGGTTCATATGATGAACCCTAGAATTTGTTCATGTTTAATTCGATATTGTAAGCCCTGAATAGGTTATGGCTTTTGTTCTAGATGTTGACACGAGTATGAGGGTGTGTTTGAATACCTGAATTGGGTTCGAATTGATAGAGATCGACTAGATAGGGTTCCGACTTCGAATGGTTTGGTCTCCGGCGTCTTCGGCTTCTTCTCCGGTCGAATTGATGTGTGCAGAACACTCAGAGGGGTGCGACTAATGTGTGCATGGTGTTTGTTTGAAAAATGATGAACCAATTGATCGAATTCGATGGTAATAGCTTCAATCCTTCAGTTCCGGTTTTAATGTGACTTAATATGATTAAATTGCCATCATTATGGATTAATAATGCGTAGAAATGATTGGAATACGATCGAGATCATCAATGCTGTGTATAACAGCCGCGAATTTGAACAGACTTGGGGGTTATGGTCTTGAATTTGGATCAAAGTGCCCGATTTTGACTTTCTAAAGTCAATAATCGTATTTAGTGTAATGACAGAATTAGTCCTTGTAGTTTGTAACTGAGTTAACTGAATTCGTGAGTTTAAGTTAATGAGGTTAACTTGAAATTGTCGGGTGTCACATCATCCATCCCCTTGTTAAAAAAAATTTTGTCCCGAAAATTAAGTAACGTTGTTACTTTTAATAAATAAGAATTTTTTTTTCACGATGACCCTAGTTGAAAGAATTTTCTTCCCGAAAATTAAATAGTACCTTATGTGTTTGACGTGGACTTCTTGAAAAGCTGAGGATATTTGCGCATCATCTGATCCTCACGCTCTCATGTGAATTCTGGTCCACGTTTCGAGTTCCAACGAACTCTGACAATAAAGATTTTACTATGCTTGAGTGTCTTAACTTCCCTATCCATGATTTTGACCGATTCTTCAATGAAGCGTAATTGTTCGTCGATTTCTAACTCCTCAAGTGGAACCACGAGTGTCTCGTCCGATAGGCATTTCTTTAAGTTTGAGTCATGAAAGACGTTGTGTATAGCACTAAGTCTTTCAGGTAGGTACAGTTGGTACGCTACTGGACAAATTCTCTTCACTATCTTGAACGGCCCAACATAACGAGGATTTAACTTGCCTCGTTTCCCAAAACGGATTACACCTTTCCAAGGTGAAATGTACACGTATTATTCGGTTCCAACATAAATAGTACGCCTATATATATACATACTTGCTATATACATATATGTAGGCACTCGTATAAAAACGTAATAGCTATGTTTGTAGTTGGGATTTCTCATCTAAATACGAGAAAAGAAATAATTTTTGAAAGGTGTAAAAAAAATTGTATTTTATGTATTTCTTGTTGTTGTTGTTAGTATTAGTTGTTAATGCATCCAAAACGAGCTCACGGGGTATCAGATAGAATTAACCACAACCCCTTTTGTCTTTCTTCAATTGTCTCCATCATTTATTTTTCCGTGGCAAAGGTAAGTTAGAGAAGAAATGAAGGAGTATGATTGTTGTAAAAATTTATTAGGTGGTATATCCTCGCCGATGAATCAAATTGTACATTGAAATAACATTCTAACCATCTTAACGAATGAACAACATGAATCATATGCATAGAAATATTGGGGCCTAAGTAAATGTAATTAATTCGAAATAGCTTTTTTAATAATCTCGAAATTACCTTCTTTATTTTCTTCTTTAATAAAAGTTGCCATTCAAAAATAAATAGATAAATAATCTTGAAATTCCGTCTACCGGGTTTTAATTGGGTTATATATATCTAATGTCTTAATCTTTGATGAGGAGAAAAGCATTAACCATACTCATTAGAAACACACAACATTAGGTTATGAGTGTTGAAATTCAATTGTAATGAGCAAGGCAAATACAAACAAGAACGCACAGGGATTTGGAACTCAACGAGAGTTGTCGACTCTTTCTGGCTTATTAACTTTCCCATTATCAAACTCAATTACATTGAACCCTCTATATACTACTCAAAAGTATTCTAATCTCACTTCAAAACATATAGAGATAAACATAATTAAACTAATAATTATGATAATACAAAATCAATGTAAACTAGACCGATAAATGTAAATTCAAACTTTAATATTCGTCTTTATCTTCACCTTTTAAATCTTGTTGTATCTATCTCCTCCAAACCAATCTATCCGATCAAAACTTATTGATGGAAACCTGTCGGTAAATACCTAACATAACTCGTGGCGATCCGACGGTAAAGACATACCTCGTTGAATTCTCAGAAAATATTCATACGGCAATCCGACGATAACAGTTTCCGTCAGATAGTATATAACATAATTCTTGGCGATCCGTCGTTAAAGATGTCCCTCGGTAATATATCGGAAAATATTCTTGTAGTAATCCGCAGGTAAAAATTACATTTGACGACTTCACATAACTTTCCTGTAATCCCTCGGTAAAAATGTCCGTCAGTAATCTCTTGTTAAAAGCCATCAATAATCTGTCGTAAATTAAATTAGCCACGTCCATTTCTCCGATGGGGTTTTACTGACGAAATTGTCCCTCGATGATACTCCTTTCTTTAGTTCTTAGTAGTGTATAATCACTGTTCTATTGGAATATAGTGTGTGCTCGTGAAATGGGATAAAATTAAATCTCAAATTGTACTCCTAGTGTTGTTTATTTTTGTGTCTACTACTTGGGCTCACAATCAATATTAATCAATCTTGACAGAAGGGTGGGTATGTAACAGTACAAACATATATTGTAATGTTTATGTCTTAATCATTGATGAGGGCGAAAGCTTTATCCATACTCATCTAGAGAGAAGACAACAATTTGTTCTGGGTTACAAATTCCGTCTCCTTATGCATATATCACTCACATTCTCTTCAAAGACCCTAAATGAAATCTTGGTAGCTATTCGAGATTAATCAATAATGGTCTCCAAGGAGGAACGGAGAGCAGCTTTATATCAGAAGATCAAAGAACTTGGTTCGGTTTCCCAATCCGAAGCTGTAAACTTCCCATGTTCTGCAGTAACTTCATAAAATTATCTGAATACAGTTCTTGGCTCTAATACTTGATTCTTAAATGAGAACTAACGGATGGATATTTCTTTGGAGTTACTTACTATACTTAGTTCCAATGCATGTTATTTATATGTAGCGTTTCTTAATTGTTTGACTTCCAATGCATGTTACTTTTTACATATTGTTAGATTTATATGTACAAGGTTTTATTATCACTTTCGGGTAAACAAAATATCAATTGTTGTAGAGGCCGCAAAGTATATTGAAGAACTCAAAGAGAGAGTAGAAAAATTACAAGAGGATATCACGAGTTCGAGCCAAGCTATTTCATTACCTGTGGTACCTTCGAGTTTCATCTCCAAAACATAATATTATAGTTCATATTAGTTTTAATACTTGTACTATATTTAATTTGTTCATATAAAATATCAGAAAGCCACAGTAGAAGCTATAGATAAGGGTTTTCGAATTACCGTCTTCTCCGAGGAGGATTGCCCTGGTCTCCTTGTCGCCATACTCGAAACATTTGAAGAGCTTGGACTTGATGTTCGTGATGCGAACATCTCTTGTTCCAATAAGTTCCATCTCCAAGCCATAGGCGAAGTAAGATATTACATGCTTTGATGCATATCGTTATTCTGTGTTCACCCACTTTCTTATTTACAAATAGCAAAAGATCTTACAGAATTTCTAATATCAAGTTAGTTTCTTCAACAAGAGGTGAATTATCGACCACCAAAACTATTTCAATGACCACCGAATAAGTTCTAGTGATGTAAAAATCAACTCAGGTAATATAATGGAGAAAAGACCACATCATTTGAAGCCATGCATCACAACACGGTTGTTCTTGATCTGGTATCACATGGGGATCATTCGCCATTGGTATTGGTGATTTCTTCCCCCCAATTGTACCTGTGTCAGCAACTTCCCAAGTCATCGCCATTAGCATTGGTGACTTTTCTAGCCATCGCCAACGACGATGGCTTGGGAAGACCCTAAGACAGCTAGCTAGGGGTAGGAAAGAAGTAGCCAATGGGAAATGACCCCTTTGTCTAAACATATCAAGAACCCCCGTGGTGATGCGTTACTTCAAAAGGGCCCTATTGCTTATAAAAAAAATGTATTTTCCTTTTGATCCTTATTATGTACATTTTCTGTGGGCTAGAATATTTTTCCCTTACAATTATGGACACCCCTATCTTGATCTATTCAAACACTTTTATTAATAAATGAAAAGTTATTGCAGAATGAGAGACACGCTGATGAGATAGATGCTCAGGTTTTGAAAAGTGCTGTTCTGAAAGCAATCAAAAACTGGAGTCATAGCCAACAATGAAGATTAAGATTTAAGAGTATATCTCTATGAATTTGGAGAAATTATTTGGTGCTACAAATGAAGTTCCAATACATAAAAGATCATCTGTTTGTTCCATTTTTTTCTTTTGTGGAAATTTGTTGATAGGAAAGAAATATTTCCAATCTTTTAGTACAACGAAACAACCATTGAAAATTAACATTAGGGCATCTATGACAAGTAATGCCTCTAATGACCGACATTGTTGTTAAATCGAAATTAATGAACAAGGAATTGAAATAACAATCAAGACACCTCAAATAATTACGAAGCTTTATTTCACTACTAGAAAACATGTTTATTTTCTACAAAAATTTCCAACAAGTTATGAACAAAAGATATTTCATACAAGTTAGCGACAACTTTTCGACAAGAAAAAAACAAAAAAGTAACCATAATATTTATTACAATTTTCCAAGAAAATCGCAACAAAAATATATTTGTCACTATTCCGTGACCAATTATAAATTACTTCCAACGATTTAGTGACAAGCTTCCCACAAAAATGTTTTTTTTAGTTCGTGTAATATATTAATTAAATAAGTTAACTTATTTATTTAATATGTAAAAATAAGTTTTTTTTAATTTTTCTGAAAATTGCTGGAATAAATAAATATTTCCGACAAGTTTCTCACAACAGTAGTTTTTTATTCGTTTAACATATTTATTAAATAAGATAACTTATTTATTTAATATAATCGTCAGAATATTGTTAGAAATTACCGACGAAATGCTTTTGTCGCTAATTCGTCGGAAAATTAGTGGGGACTTTATCCGAAAAAAAACATTTCCTACTAGAGTATTTCCAATAAACACTTTTTGTCAGAAACTAGTCGCTAACGATGACAAATTTTCCACGAAATTTACTTTCGTAAATTTTTTCAGTTTTTTGGTAGTTTTCAATCAAAAGGAAATTTACAAGAACGAAAATCAAGAAATTAACAAAAGGAAATTTTCAATCAGTTTTTTTGGTAGTTTTCAATCTCCTTTCTAACAAACTATTAAAGCAGCTAATCAAGAAATTAAGAAACTAACTTTCTGGAACTACAGCTGACCCCCTCAACTATTAGTATTGACAAAATTAGCCCCTTGACTTCATTAAACCCACTGTTTTACTTTGACTCAACTCTTAACAATTGCCAATCAAGACCAAACCAAGCAACACTGAAGATATTTAACGTCGATCAAAAATGAATTTTAAGCAAGTCAATTTAATACAAAAAAAAAACATTGCCCCTATTTCATTTGAGTTCACTCTATTCGTTTTTTTTCATTTACACTTCATCTATTGAAAACTGGTTGAACCCACAATCCTTTCTTTGTGATAAACCATGAAACCACTTGTCAAAAGGCGTCATAAAACTGCACTTGGCCTTCTTGTAACCAGACCCATACAAATTCCCACCGGTCCGTTTACCAGGCATCATTAGCTTCGTCTTTGGTTCCTTGATAACAGCATCGTCTAGAGACAGGTCATCATATACCACTCCGCTCAATTCCACTACCGATTGGAAGGTCCTTTGAGTGTTTTCATTCATAAAGGTGCGTACCTGGAAGGTAACCCTGGATGTAGCAGTTGCTTCTTCACTCCTCGGTAGTAATAAGATGGGGAAACAGTCGTGCCATCTCATTGAATTGTGTGGTGTATTGCTGATGCGTCATTAACCCGGCATGCAATCCCAAAAACTCTCTCTCAGCCATCTCGAACTCGTTCTGTGGGCAGGCTTGATCACTAGTTCTTTCAGACCATCCCACCACAACAACTCGATCTCTCGATTTCCTTTCCCTTACCTCACAGTTTCCGACCGGCGTAACGCCTCCTCCCTTAACGAGTTCGCAGCAAACTTGACAGCTTGGTATGCTCGACACTCGTTGAGGCGATTGGTAGATTCCATTCGGATCACCCAGTTGAAGGTGGCAACTGTGTCCTTTTTCCCATCCGGTACTGGCCGGTCACAGGCCCGAAAGTACTTGTAATCACAGCCGCAAGCGTGCGACGTGTCAGTCACAATTATAATCGGTATCTCGGCGCCAAGATTTATACGAGCCAGTTCATTCGCACTCTCCATCGCTTCCGTCAACATGGCAAGCAGAGTAGCCTGCATCAGTTCTGTGAACTCTCGGGCCAGAGCCAATTTCACCTCTAGCTCGAAGCTAAACTGTTGATTGGCCTCATGGTATCTTCTGGCACGTGCTGGCTTACAAGTGGGCTAACATGAGTGCTTTCTTCATCCTCTGTCTTCGGTTAACTAGTGGTCAACCACGATGTCAATTACCATGGTTTCCACCTATTCGTCTGACCATTCTACTCAACCAAAAGATAAGGAACAAAGGAATTTAACGTCATCACGCTAGTTAACAAATAGAACAGAATAAGCATGGTAAGCTGTTAATATACACTAGCCATCTGCAATTCACTTTTACAATACCTCTTGGTCTATGATTTTCACCTTTATGATTTCATTAAAACTTTCGCCATAATCTGACTCACCTAAAGGGGTAAACTTTTACTTACTAGTTACATCTAATTCTCTGTCTTGGAGTTACCCTTTACTGCCATCCGTTACTTGGTCTCATTCTTAGTTTAAGTCCAGACATTGGGAATGTCTGAATCTCTCAAACCAATGATCTGATACCAACTTGTAAGACCCTAAATCCAGAATGCCTCACTTGTTTTATTCTTTGACATGTAGTTCTTCAACTTAACATTTTCTTCCAACTTAACATTTTCTTCACTGCACCGGAATCATGAATCATTACAACGTGGTTTGTTCAAACCATTAAAAACATTGCCTTTACATACTAAACATTCATGACATAAACATAATGGACGCCATAAATTGATAACCGGGTAACTCTTCTTGCCAAGCCAAGCATGCATCTGCCATTCATAGACCTACATTTAACCTGACATACATACTAAAAGTCAGCTAACGCTTTTGTGTTCAAGTTTTCATTCATATTAGGAAAATGGTTTCATCATATCATCATAAAATATAGGTTTATTCATTACATAAGAAAATAGAGTTTCATCATCATACATAACCTACGTCAAAACATAGTTTAACGGAACATACTTTAACATACATACAAGTCATACATTTAGTGTCTACATCAGCATCATCTTACATTCCGTCAATTCGTATACTGCCTTATCTCTCATGGCACATAAACGGACAATATGCATCGTCCTCTTGTTTTACCTTATAGCTCAATGGCCCACAATACCTTATACCACCTTACAGTTCAATGGCACATAAGCACACAGTACACATCCACAGCTATGGCTCTCTAGTCCATAACACTGTCGGATCATAACCTAACCTGTACGACTAACGTTAACCCTAAGTCACCATCATCACTCCATGCCAGTCGTACAACTTCAAACCATTGACAGGCCACCAAGGCACTGCCCTTGTTGTTCTTATGGCACTATGACTCTTACGTCCACAAACTACTATAAGTCTGGTGATAGGTTCAGTCACGTGGACTGTGTCACTATCCCCAGACTTCATAACCGTCAATTCATTCCCTTGACAGATTAGACATGTGTTTATTACTTAAACCCTTTGGTTCACATTTTGTTTATAAAACTCTTTCGTTCACATTTTGTTTATAAAACAATTACCCATTTTCTTTTCATAAAACGTATCATTCATTACTTATATCCTTTCGTTCACATTTTGTTTATAAAACATTCATTTTCATAACCATTTCCTTTCATTCCTTTCGTAAACGTTTCATTTTGTAAACATCATCTTTCATAAGCGTTCATTTTCATAAACATGCTTGTCTCGTAAACCATTCATTTCGTAAGCATTTCATTTCATAACATCATATGTCGTAACGTTTCATTTCGTTAAACATGCGTATCATATTTGTTTAAAACTTCTTTATCGTAAAACATTCATATAAGTATGCATATCACTCTAAAGCAAGTACCTGACTATTTTAGACTAATACGCAGTTGGGAAATTTAAGCTAGGCCTCGTGCTAACCTATCTGCATAAAATTAACGAGCGGAAACTATCAACCTGAGCTAGTGTCGTCTGGCCTGTGGTTCCGATGCCAACATGTCACAGCCCGGTTTTCAGCACCCCAGACATGTGACCCGTTGGCATCCTTTTCTTCTTATAATATTAGAGTTTTCATTTGTAGCGAAAAAAACATTGGATCGTTTCTTTCATAAATATTCAACTTGCAAGTTAATCTTTTCAAAACATTCTTTTCATAGATCGGTTTTAAACACCTCTTTATTTACGAAACGTTGCTCGAAATCATGATACATTATATCCTACGTCACAGCAGGTTTTAAAGCCACATGATAGATTATGTGTGTAGGGAGTCCTTTCAACACTAATAAAGTATGTTCTTTCCTTGTCTACCTGTAAAATGTTTGAAAATAATACGTCAGCATAAATCTGGTGAATACATTTAATTGATGTGAAATATGTTTAGTTGTAAGGCCCCAAACCCGAAAGGCATCAATTGTTGAATTTACTCATAAACATAGTTATCAAATACTGAATTAGTTAAAACATTCAAACATAGTTGAAGCATACATCAATTCGTTATATAACAGCGGAAGTCTTAAACATTTAAAACATTGTCTAACATTCAAATAATTCATAAATAAACTCATATCTTAAATCCGGATTTCAGTCTTATGCCAGGTATCCTTCACGCCTTTGCCCTACCCTTCCTTTCACTACCTGAAGTGCATACTAAAAGTCAGCTAACGCTCGTGAGTTCTCGTTTTAAGCAATTACACATAAACATCATTTCATTATATATATATATATATATATATATATATCAGCATTTCATTCGAAGTCATTCAACATTCATTGGTCATCACATATGTGTGATCAACCCGTCATTCGTATGTCACAAAGACAAACGTTTCGTCCTACTGTCGTAGTCTGTCATTTATATCGTCCTACCACCGTAATTCGTACCGTCCTACCGAAGTAGTCCGTAGTTCATTCTACTATCCCTATATCGAAGTAGCCGTCCGTAATTCATACCGTCCAACCATCGTAGTCTGTAATTCGCACCGTCCTACCGTCAAAGTCTGTAATTCGCCTGTTTGCCCTAAGGCATCCGTTTCCCATTTGTATACCGAAGTAGTCGCATGGTCGTCCGTCTACCGTAGTAGTCATTTTCATCATACCGTCCTACCAAAGTAGTCTGTAATTCTTTCCTTAACATTAGTGCATTTGTAACAAGCATTATACATAAATATAAAGCAAGTCTTCCTTTATTAAACAATTAAGTCATACATTCGATTTCATTCCTTAAAAACATTCATTCGTCATATCCTGGATCTTCGTTCTCATTTAAATAACATGTAATCGTATTATGAGTTGTCTTATTTATTTATCATGCAAGTATACACTTCAACCCCAAAACATTACAAATTTTTTGCACGTAACACATAAGGGGCACATAGAACTCACCTGATTGTCGGTATAGTGTTTGTACTTACAACAGCTCGGCTAGACAAGTACTAAGCGATTTGTATGAATTAAATATGTGAAATAGGTTAAATACTACTAATGTCGCCTATAGTGTCGCCACAAGTAGTGTCGCTCGAACATTGTGTCGCTTGACAACGTCGCCAGAACTTGCGTTCTAGACTTAGACGTCATTTGTTAGTGTCGTTGGCACTATTGTTGCCAACCAGAGTGTCGCGTGGTCATAGGCGACACTCCCTAATGTCGCCAGAGGAATGAAACGTGTCCAATCATTGAAATTCTTGGAGAACACGCCACTCCCCCGTCGTTACCCCTACTTGTGGCGCCACATGAAGCCAGATCTAGGCTTTGTTTGTGTTTTAACACGTAAAAATCTAGTCTTTAAGGTGAAAACCCTAGTTTTACCTGAAAAAACTCATTTTGATGAAAAGCAGAGATTTAGGTTGGATGTATACCTCAAAAGACTAGTTTTGCTTTGTTAAAATCGATCCAAATCACCGGAGAAACATGTTTAGGCAGATCTTGAGCCAAACTATGAACTTCTTGGAGCTTTCTCTATCTACGTTTTGGGATGAAAATGGAGCAAATGAGGCTTATGGCGGCTGATCATGTCTTTAATGCAGGTTTTGGGGAACCCTAGTGGTCCAAGCCCATGATTACTAAGCCCTTAATCATAACACTTTTACATTTTTCCTTTCTTTTTGGCCCAAACCCAAGGTGTCGGTTTTTTGGGTGTTACATCAGTACCATAACACATTAAAATTTTGGCATCAAATTATAATTTTAGCCCGCGTCCTTTGGCGGAACTATTTCTCATGAAAATATACTTGTCGTTTATATCAGTTGTTAATAATAAGTATATAATGGGATCTGCCCAATTTCCACATTACCTATCACTAAGACTGAATAGTACTCAGGTTATGTCCACTATGGGATCAACCTATGTAACACCCGAAAAATTAAAACATAAATTTTAAATACCTTGCGGAAAATAGGCCCAAAATTTTCTTTTTTAAATAAAGAACTTATTTCACCAAAAAAGACACCTCATATAATAGTACACGCACATTCACCCAAGGACATATACTCGTAAAACACACACGAGTTTTCTCATAAAATTTCGACATGACCCGTTCGTAAAATGGACAATTCTTACGAAACATTAACCTATATAGACACCAAATATAACCAAACCAAGTGACCAAAACATTCATGGACACATCGACACATAATAGATCAACATGGAGTTTATACTCCAAAACGCCAATACAAAACCACAACGTAAATGAAAGACTTTACAAAACGACCATGGAAAATCATATAAAGCGCCGACTCTAAATCTCTATCCCGTTGACATGATCCCTTGACTTGATCACCAACGTCTTTCACCATCCAAAACTGTCACATGACATCACCCAACGGTTAGTCACCTCACAACTCAAATATTTCTATGGTATTATCTCCGTGGCCACAAATACATGTACACTCATATAGCTTTCCGTCGATATATAATACATCTCGAACGGACATCCGGGTAATTTACTATGAATATTTTAAAACCGGTTAAATTCTGGAAATATGCTGAATTTTCAGCACTTTTATCACCCAACTCATTAATAGTTTACACCATTTCTTTATGGGTTCAAACCCCCAAAACACCTTCAAAACAATACGACACTGTTTAGTTAAACCATACACAATAATTATAATAAAACACGTTAACCATAACAATCCCAAGTCATTATTATGATTATTTTAATTGAACCCAACTTCAAGTCAGTCACCTTCGCCCGTAGGATTGTTGTTGCTTTATCAACCGTTTAACCCTTTGCCATCCGAACCTTGTCACACCTATCTTGACAACAAATCAAACTTGCAAACCATTAGAACACATAACGTGGTTACTCATCTCCCCTAATACAAAAGTATTATTCACAAATCTCATAATATGTGTTCTTGGTGATTTTTATCATTCGTTCTAATAATTGGGTTATCCCCACCCATTTGACCCGTTAACGGCCAACTTAGTTTAACTGTAACCTATGGGTCATTATTATCATTTCAACATATGACACATTACTTTAAACGAACAATTAACAACAATGCAATGATTATAGTTGTGCACCAAACCATGTTAAATCCATACACCCAAATGACCCGTTTGGGTGATTAACCCATTCTTTGTCATAATAAGCTCAAACGAGCCATTTGATTAAACAAAGCAATCAAATTCACCAAGACTGTTTATCATAAGCTTATGCCCACTAATTTAAACTTGATTTTTAACAAATTATACTAATCAAGTAAACCTTGTAAACTATTCAAGTTTTCCACTAGATATTTTGGTTTAGGCATTTAATCGAGCACCTTGTGAGCATAAACTTTAAATCACCATTTTTATACACATAAGAACTCCTATACTCCCTTTTTATCATCAAAGATGTTTACTAACTTTATAATCCTCTAATAGTATCATCTTTTAAGTTTTTTGAATAAAATCATTGTTGTTTTAGATTCACAAGTTCTATTCAGATTCTACTCAGATTTACTCAGCATCCACACATGATTTCCATCCCACCTTACTATTTTGCCAAACTTAGTAGTCCAACATAACATGCAATTGAATCTAAAATTCAATAACTACAATTAATTATTCGAGCATATAGTGTAGGTTTTCTCTATACAAAATCACACACCATCACCCCCAAAATTGTGGGTTTGGTATCAATAATTATAGGAAACTCAAAATCTTGATTGTCACCATCAAACAAATAAATTTACCCCCCAGGGATTTAGAAATCAAGGAAGGATGATAGGAACAAGCTTCCATCCCTTGAATTTGGAGTCTCCTTGACAAAATCGCCTCTTCCCCCTTTTGATTCCTCTGGTCGTCGATTGAAATGGGGTATCGACCCTCTCCCTTTTTTTCAACGATTCTTTTTTTTTTGTAATTTCCCCTTATTACCACAACTATTGATTTTAATCATCTTTAGTCCTTGCAATTACAAAATTACAATTTGTTAAATGTAAGTTTATATATATTTCACCCCATACCAATTTAATCCCCTAACTTTCAATCTCCATAATAACACTTAGTTATTTAAGTTAGGTTAAAGCTTTGATAATTAAATAATCGAGTATTTCTCCAACACCTTTAAATCATTATAAATGTTATTTTATAGTATTTACTAAATACTATCTTCCACCAAAATTATTTCACCTCGATACTTGATATTTATTAAAAATATCCCTTAATTCGTATAAAAACGGGGATGTTACAAATCTACCCCCCTTAAAATGGTTCCATCCCCGAAACCGAATTACCTTCTACAATAAGGCATAACCTCATTTATTTGTTCATTATCTCGATCTATTTATTCACCCATACTTATATAAGAAGTTAAATTTAACTCCGGTTATCACCCCAAACCAATAGGAGTACTATCAATATGGATTTTATTATTAAACCGCTTACATGCATTATCGTGTAGAAATCCATCCAAGGTCGTTTCATCTTTTGTTGCACAACACCCGTGCAATCCTCACATGTCTCAACTTTTAGCTTCGTCAATTTCTTTAGCACCCATAACTATATATAAAAGTTGTTACCACAACACCGCATAGCATTAATAACTTTTACCTTTATCCCATACATTGAAACATATGTAATTCACACCATAGTGTCAATTTAATGCTTTTGTCCTCTCCCCAAATCCATCATCTCCATTGGGATTCAATGATCCCATGGTGAATACAAATCTCATCTCCTCATTCTTTATTATTATCCACATAAGCATGGCTACATCAAGATCACATTAGGTCTATGTGTTTACTATTTCACTCGCGACTTATTACAAATGATTCCTCATTGTTACCATGTGATGTTTCAAGTCCAAAATATAGAGCAATTACTTACATTTTTGAAAAACTTCATTTATAACTTCCAAACATACCCACCTGAATTCTACGTCAAGTTGAGAATCCGTAAAAATCATATCCACAATATGTAGTTACCTCCCCCATCAGGAATTTCCCAATATTTAGGTACTTTCAAATAGTTTCCTTGAAGTTCAAGACTTCATATCCACATTATTGAAGTTCTAGGACTTTAGCCTCAATACACCCATCGAGACTCAAGGTCCCAAGTTAATTACATCTTTTTAGAATTTGAATTCTCATTGCATTTACCAAACACCCCTCCTTAAGGTTCAAAACCTTAATCACCTAATTAGCATAAACAAATGGTAATCCATGAGATTCAAGATCTTAACCATCCCAATATTTATTTAGAAGTTCTAAATTTCAAAACACCCATGGAATATTTAACTCCAAGTCCTACCATCCCCTTTGTACTTATGTATGACGACCGACATTTAGAAAAGTATATACATTATACAAGTCCTATTAATCTACCAACAATCAATTGATCATTTAGACACGCCTAATGCGAGAACCACAACTCGCTTTTCTACATGGAGCAGTTGACTCCATGTCCACTCATGAAGCATTTGACTTCATGACAACTGTGAAGTATTTGACTTCATTTATCCCTCATGAAGTGTTTTAACTTCAAGAATTCACCTAATCCACCAATTTACCATTATTCCACAACGGTTTAACTTTATGCCATTTTAAGTCAATTTACACCGATTTACCAAATTCTATATTTTAGTTTGACTATATACCGCATAAGTCAACTACACCAATTTACCACATACCACATTTTAGTTTGACTGTTAACCACATAAGTCAACTACACCAATTTACCACATACCACATTTTAGTTTTACTATCAACCACATAAGTCAACTACACCAATTTACCACAAGCCACATTTTAGTTTGAGTATTAACCACATAAGTTAACTACACCAATTTACCACATACAACATTTTAGTTTGACTATCAACCACATAAGTCAACTACACCAGTTTACCATATACCACAGTTTAGTTTTACTATCAACCACATTAGTCAACTACACAAATTAGGAGATAACAAAACACCCGAACACATAACATACATACCATTTATGTGTAAGAAACAAACAACTATTTACTAAGTGTGGGAACACTTTAACCCTTTTTAATAGTCATCTCTTTTGTTATTAAAGCAAACCCTGAATCATATCAGGTATTCGTGTTTATATCCCCTAAACATACACGCATTCATTGTGAATGAGTATAGGACCCCCTTTATTTTACATATTATGCTTTTAGCATTTCATTTTACACCATATTGGTCAATAGACCACTACACCACTTTTATTTAGGTCATTAAGACCATATCACTCCTTTATTTAACGTAACAATCTACACCCTTGTTAAGTTTTACCCCTTTGAAATCCCTAATCCATTTTGTACTACAAATTTAATACAAAATTGAATGTATAATAGTAATAAAGTAAGATTAACTTACTTGCAATTCCACCATTATGTCTAGAGATCACCATCTAGGGTTGCCACCTCAACACCTCTCGGGACCCCCGTCCTTTTAACTTTAAAGTTCTTCGTCTCTAAATTAACCCCTAGGTTATTTCACCACTTGTATAGCATGATACATCTTCATTGCTATGGTCACAATACACCCTTGTGGTTCTTCCAGTTATTAATTTGGGTCACTATACACCCATGTGACTCCCATATTTACCACCACTACTAAGGTCACAATACACCCATGTGACTCATATGTAGCCCCATGTAGTATCGCCCACGGATGATCAGTCCGCGTAATCCGGATGGTCACCACCGTGACTCTTACAACCGGTCACCCCCAATATCACCATATCAGCAGCCAAATGTCACACACTAGTGACAATCCTATCCGATGGCTGCTTATCTGCATCCTATTGTTTCACCTTTTCCTGTCACAACAAAATTTAACACCATTAGTAGGATATACCCACTTACTTTTCAGTACTTTCAACACAATAATGGCAATACTAAGAACATTCTAATTCCATGAGTTGATCAATACACTGACCAGGCGTACCAATCATCACACTATACATACGTGTTCTTATTATCACCACAACGTGTTAAAAGCAACGAAATTCAGTTTCATATTCGTCAATATTCATAGCATTAAACTTCCCCCTTAATATATCAACTTCACCTGCAATGGACATTAAAATCCCATTTCATCCCCCATACACCACCCATTGGCCATAAGACTCTAATCACCGGTTGATATATATATTAAAATAAATAATCGACAACCATAGAAATTTTACTAACCTTGTGTCTTCGGTTGCAAGATCAAGTATCTGGCCAACGATTCCCCCCTCAAGAGCACTAAGGTTGAGTTTGAATACCACCATATATTCAAATCACTCAACCAACGGCTCTGATACCAAGTTTAACACACGAAAATTTAAAACATAAATTTTAAATACCTTGGGGAAAATAGGCCCAAATTTTAATTTTTTAAATAAAGAACTTATTTCACCAAAAATGACACCTCATATAATAGTACACCCACATTCACCCAAGTACATATACTCATAAAACACACACGAGTTTTCGCATAAAACTTCGACATGACTCGTTCGTAAAATGGACGATCCTTACGAAACATTAACCTATATAGACACCAAATATAACCAAACCAAGTGACCAAAACATTCATGGACACATCGACACATAATAGATCAACATGGAGTTTATACTCCAAAACGCCAATACAAAACCACAATGTAAATGAAAGACTTTACAAAACGACCAAGTAAAATCATATAAAGCGTCGACTCCAAATCTCTATCCCGTTGACCTGATCCCTTGACTTGATCACCAACGTCTTTCACCATCCAAAACTTTCACATGACATCACCCAACGGTTAGTCACCTCATAATTCAAATATTTCTATGGTATTATCTCCGTGACCACAAATACATGTACACATCACCCAACGGTTAGTCACCCAACTCAATTAATTAGAAATGGCTTATTTATTCACTTATCTTTTAAGTTGGGTTAAGCCACCTCTTTGACCCTCCCGTTACTCCAGGATAAACGCCTTCATATCTTGACTACCTCCATGTATAAACGACTCTTCGTACCTGCACATCACCACCACCACAACTAATTAGCCGAAGCTAAGTGAGGGCTCACATTCCACATATAATTATACAAATATAATTCAAATATATAAACTAGAAACGTGTCAAGCTTCAACCCAGAGGCACAACTCCCACAATAACTTAAAACTTCGTTGTATACTTCTTTGTTCCCACCTTCTTCCGACCCCGACATTGGGTTGTTTCACCTTTGATATCCCTATTAGTACAAATTTAAAACACTGCAAACACCATTACTAGGTTTATTCACAACGTAAAGATTAAACAACATAATACACCGGCATTCATTGTGTTTCACACCACAACCCGTCCGATTAACAACTTATTATTACCCCCGCCACACACCCTTATTAAGATTGTAACATTCACCCGCCTTTGGTTTGTAAATCACCTTAAACATTACATACGGTAAAAGTATATTTAAAACGGGTTAGAAACTCGTGACCATGATTACATCAAACCCCACAACTTAACCGAAATCCCAACATTTAGTTTATTTTAAATCAAGATATATCTCACCAACAACTCGTGTAAAGAGTTTTAGACACCTTAAGGTTTACAACCATATAAAGACATCCCCAACGAGTTCTTGGTTAATCCCCAATAATTTTATAAATAGTATAAAATTCATGTTTCATAACAGCCTTGCGTGGCTATATAAATTCAACGTTTTCACCCACTTAGAGTAGGTATTTCATCTCAAATAAAAAATATAAGTAAAGTACACTCATATAGCTTTCCGTCGATATATAATACATCTCGAACGGACATCCGGTTAATTTACTATGAATATTTTAAAACCGGTTAAATTATGGAAATATGCTGGTTTTTTAGCACTTTTATCACCCGACTCATTAATAGTTTACACCATTTCTTTATGGGTTCAAACCCTCAAAACACAGTCAAAACAATACGACATTGTTTAGTTAAACCATACACAATAATTATAATAAAACACGTTAACCATAACAACCCCAAGTCATTATTATGAATATTTTAATCAAACCCAAATTCGAGTCACTCACCTTCACTCATAGGAATGTTGTTGCTTTATCAGTCGTTTGATCCGTTGCCATCCGAACTTTGTCACACCTATCTTGACAACAAATCAAAGTTGCAAACCATTAGAACACATAACGGGGTTACTCATATCCCCTAATACAAAATTATTATTCACCCATCTCATAATATGTGTTCTTGGTTATTTTTATCATTCGTTCTAGTAATTGGGTTATCCCCACCCATTTGACCCGTTAACGCCAACTTAGTTTAACTGTAAGCTATGGGTCATTATTATCATTTCAACATATGACACATTACTTTAAACGAACAATTAACAACAATGCAATGGTTATAATTGTGAACCAAACCATGTTAAATCCATACACCCAAATGACCCGTTTGGGTGATTAACCCATTCTTCGTCATAATAAGCTCAAACGAGCCATTTGATTAAACAAAGCAATCAAATTCACCAAGACTGTTTATCATAAGCTTATGCCCACTAATTTAAACTTGATTTTTAACAAATTATACTAATCAAGTAAACCTTGTAAACCATTCAACTTTTCCACTAGATATTTTGGTTTAGGCATTTAATCGAGCCCCTTGTGAGCATAAACTTTAAATCACCATTTTTATACCCATAAGAACTCATATACTCCCTTTTTATCTTCAAATATGTTTACTAACTTTATAATCCTCTAATAGTACCATCTTTTAAGTTTTTTGAATAAAATCATTGTTGTTTTAGATTCACAAGTTCTATTCACATTCTACTCAGATTTACTCAGCATCCGCACATGATTTACATCCCACCTTACTATTTTGCCAAACTTAGTAGTCCAACATTACATGCAATTGAATCTAAAACTCAATAACTACAATTAATTATTCTAGCATATAGTGTAGGTTTTCTCTATACAGAATCACACACCATCACCCCTAAAATCGTGGGTTTGGTATCAAGAATTATAGGAAACTCTAAACCTTGATTGTCACCATAAAACAAATAAATTTACTCACCAGGGCTTTAGAAATCAAGGAAGGATGATAGGAACAAGCTTTAATCCCTTGAATTTGAAGTCTCCTTGACAAAATCGCCTCTTCCCCCTTTTGATTCCTCCGGTCGTCGATTGAAATGGGGTATCGACCCTCCCCCTTTTTTTTCAACGATTGTATTTTTTTTTTGTAATTCCCCCTTATTACCACAACTATTGATTTTAATCATTTTTAGTCCTTGCAATTACAAACTTACAATTTGTTAAATGTAAGTTTATATATATTTCTCCCCATACCGATTTAATCCCCTAACAGTTCGTAGCATATTTACATACTAGCCTAAGATAATTTAAAAATGGGCTATCCGTTTGAAAACATTATACATATTCATGACTATCAGATTTAAAAACCACTAAACGTATTCACCTTATGAGAAGCTAGTAGCAACTTGGAAATATAGATCTAGCTCTTAGACGGGATTCCTCAAAATTCTAGCATCATGTCTTAAGTGTAGGAGTGTTTGAGCAAAAGTGCGGTTTTTAAGTGAGTGTCGGATAATTTGTGATAGTGCCATTTAAAAGCTAATGGGTTCGGATTCCAAGGAATTTGGGAAGTAAATTGTGTTTGGATTTTTGAGAATAGCCTAGCCAATGAATCCATTTATAGGCTGTGAAGGGAACTCGTAGCTGACCGCTATACTGAGGGGTAGCGGTCCGCTACCGCATGAAGTTAAGCGAGTAGGTGGGACACATGGCATCTTCTCATAAGGGTTGCGGCTTGGTGGACCGTTCGGCAAGGGGTAGCGGTCCACTACCCTGCCATGCGTAAAAACCATACATGTCTCATCACGCCACGCGTCGGCTCCTGGTGGGTTCCTTTGGGATTTCGTAGAGGATCGCCAAACAGGCGGTAGCTGTCCGCTACCGAATAAATTTTTAGTTTTTTTAAATTTTAACCTTTGAACTTTATTTTAATTACAGTTCAAGTCCCTCTAGTTCTGTATTTACTAAATTTGGGACCGTACTTTTGACGAGTGTTACATCTGACCTTTAACTCTTTAAACTATCATCTTATGAACAAACCAATGATTCATAATAGTCTTACTTTAGATTTATTCCCTTAAATCGAATCGACTATAGACATTTAGATTAACTTTTATTCAAGGATTAACCATACTAAAACATTGAACGAAGTAATCATTAATTACAAGATCATATAGAATGTTGTTGTACCATTCAATATCATCCAAATACCAAGGATAGATCAATATTCATTTTGGCTAGGTTGAACCTTTAGCATGCGACTCTTATCCGATAATAGTCTAAATTTAAACCCCTTCTTAGGTAATCTAGACTTTATATATGTTTTACATTTTTAGATAATTCACAACAAATTCCTAATGTCCAACATCATTTGCTGATATTTACTATGAACCCCTTCATTCAGCTTAACTTCTTTTTAAGTTTACCAAAAGTGACCTTAAAATAACTCTTTCTTTTATTCACTTGTGTCTCTCAAATTCAAATAACGTGTTTTAAAGTAATCGTCCCTACCTTGAACTCTTTCAATTAGTTTGCAACTTTTATACTTGAACAATGTCAAGCAATTACTTTTATTATACACTATGTATTATTAAATTACATTAGCCTTCTCATATCAAAACCCTTTTGACCAAATGAAGCTTGTACGATATTACTTTTAACATCTGTACCCTACTCCATCATGATAAATGTTTTACTTCCAGTACCCTTCTAAAGTGTATAAGAGGGTATCAAAACTTAACTTCTAGATCAAGGCTTCTGAATTTTAATTGATTACCAAATAATTTTTTTTTCAATAGTTTAGGTGATTGATGTTTATCAATTGATTGATGTCTTATAAATACTCGAACAATCCTATTAACAACTTTCATGAATATTATATGTCTCACATATATTCAATTTTTTAATTAAACAATTCAATATGTAATTCGCAATTACGTAAGTATTAAATTTGTTATCCTTAGTGCGTCAATATAACTCCTCATATAGTGATATGAATCTTCGTATCTTGCACTTACTGTATGACTCTTCATACTATAATGATCTAAGAAAAACCCTTTTGTCTTTGCACAAATAACCACGCTTGTGGTTTTTTTTGTATGAACCAATTATGTGTTCATATGAAACATATGATTTTTTTGTGTGCAAAAGGTCTTTATAAGTTTGTTTACGGTTCTTCATCTATCGAAGATATGTGTGTTCCTTTATTAGTCACATCCGATGTTATTTGAGAAGTAATCTATATTCTGAATGTGTCAACTACATACTTAAAAAGATTTTAGCTCCCACTTATCTCCACACATCCCCTTTTCATAACTTCTTTATCAAATGAAAACCTAATTCAAATAACATTAAAATCCATATATTACTTATGCTTTTAACTAGTGACATCGTCCAACATCTAACAGACAATATGTGAGTAGATGTGTTATCCATTAAGAATGTATTCATATTCCATGTTGATCATCTCATGATCTATTAGCTAGAGGCCGTTACTGATTTCATCATAAAACCTCTTAGCTACGTTTAAAGGTATGCACATTTCCTAAATATGTTGGTCGTAACAGACAATCTGTTAGAGCATAACTATCGAGTTCACAACTCAATCTTGTATTTTAACATTTTATGACATGCATGTTGTCTATTTGTTTCATAAACTAAAGAGATGGCTTGGATCTTATTTTCACGTTCCAAACTTGCACATATATATTGTTTTGGTAAGTATGTGTCAAATAATTGTTTATTTGATGAAGATTTTAAATTTATTTTGTCAAAAGATTCAAGTTGCTAAAACTTTTCGAGTCTAACTTTTTTTTATTATAATTCACTAATTACCTGAAAATGTTGTGACGCCCACATCCCGGATCAGCGGAGATGCTGGTCACTTATCGGATTTACTTATAAACATATAGTATACAGAGATCTAACACAACAAAAGACTTTATCATGTTACTTTATTTCATACCTTGTTTATTACAATAAAAAAGAAAGTACAAGAAGCTATACTTTTACCTGATATACATGCTCAAGTGTATGAGCTTACGTTGATGAGTTCTAAGTTTTAGTCAAAAATATCTTTCATGCACAAATGGTTTTATGTGACATGCTTTCAAAACATCACATTAACTCCTTGCCGAAACATAATATTTTTCTCGCACAACTTATCATTTATGAGGTTACATTGATCACTAAGCGGTCGTCGCCATTTAAACTTAAGTTTGTACAAAGGGTCCCCCACCACGTTCCATATAGGAATGTAGCCGTTCGTGTTCAATTTGTCCCCTTAAAGGGATTAGCAATCACTGCTCATAAGTTGCAATATATTATGTGGCATTTGGCCAGACATGGCAAAACCTTTTTCCCTTACAGACCATCACGGTCAAAATATTCTTCCTATGTCAGGACAATAATTGTCGAGACATCTTTCCGGTTAAAGTATTTCAAACCAAGACTCCTTTCCTTGTCACTTATCATGGTAAACCATGACATATACTAAATCATTTTTATGTGTCAAAACCATTTTCTTTCCCTTAATCTTTTCTATGTAAAATCACACTACAAGGCATCTTTCTTTTCAAACCATCTTTCCAAAACCAGTTTTAATCCTAAATCCTTGTAAAGGTTTCTCCATGTTGCATCAAAGAATTTTATATATAGAGTGTACCAGCGACGTACCCACCAACCCTTTGATACTTTATGAATACTCCGTTACACGGTTTTAAGTCTTAGAGAATGTTTCTTATCATAACCCCTTGCAACAACATGGATACTAGGCTAAAGTATTTGAATTAAGGGGCATAAAGTATTTCATGAAAACATCTTTCAAAACATGCATATCATGCCCAAAACATTTAAAAGTGGGTATGACAGAACTCACCTCTAGCTCTTGTCTCTTTCCTATTAACCTTACTCAGTGTACAATGGCTTGGCTTAAAGTCCTAAGCCATCATAACATTACTTATTCATACGTTCCGAAGCTAGTGTTAATAATAAAGTCATATGAAACTAGTTAGAACCTTACATCGGAACTATGTACTTCGTATTGGGGCCGAAATGCTAGAAACCAGACTTCTATGCGCGAACCGAGGCTTGGGAATCGAACTCAGAGCTTAAGTATGTGTTTAGAGAGTGTGTTTGATGTGTGTGTATGTCCAACACCAAGCTCAAGACCTTTCAATTTATAGGCTGAAATCTGGCCCGTAGCAGACCGCTAAAGGGATTGTTGACGGTCCGCTAAGCTGCAAGGTCAGATAACCATTGCTTAGCGAGCAAGTAGCGGACCGCGAATTCCTAAGGTAATGGACCGCTAATCTGGTTTATGGCATGGCGGACTGCTAGGCGCTGCATGATGGTCTTCGATAGGGTCTCCACACGTCAGATTACATCCGTTAGTCAGCTGACGTGTGGCAGCTCATCATTGTTGCCTTCGTCCACACGTAGCAGACTGCTATGTCAAGCGGTGGGAGTCCGCCAAAGGCTGATTTTCATAATTCTTCATTTTTCGTCCTTCAACTTTAGACTAAATACATTCTAACCCACTAGGGTTTTCTTTAATTACCATTTCATTCCTTCTAGTATTCATATGGTGAAACTTAGGGTGTTACAAATCTACCCCCTTCTAAAAGTTTCGTCCTCAAAACCTATTGTTGCTCGAATGGGTAGGGATAAGATTGTCTCATCTTTTTGATGTTCCAAATGAACCTTTACTTACTTTATTACTTTATTTCGTAATCTCTTTTCTTTCTTGTCTAGTATAGCCACTGGCTTCTCGACGTAATTAAAACTTTCGTCTATTTCAATATCATTCAGTGGTACATGAGAGTTTTCATCTGCCAACCACTTACGCAAGTGAGATAAATGGAATGTTGGGTGGATTCCACCCAACTCCTCTACAAATTCTAGTTTGTATGCAACCTTCCCTACTCGAGCTGCAATCTTAAAAGGGTCCAATAAATCTTGGATTCAAGTTTCCTCTCTTCCTGAATTTAATGATTCTTTTTGAAAGAGATACTTTCAACATAACGTAATCTCCGACATGGAATTCTATTAGCCATCTGCATAGTAATTTTGTCTGTACTGAGTAGCTTCCTTCGTTTCGATAACAAAGAAGTCATCTTTGACGATTTCCCATTCCTTCCCTGTCGAGCCGCCTCTCTTTGCCATTCGATGCCTCTGCCTCGAGAGAGCAGGCGACAGTAGAGTAGGTCTTTTAAATCATAGAGTAGGTCTTATAAATCAAAGAATATTGAAAAAAAAGTGTCTTCCTCTTTTCCTAAAAGCCATTTATTTTTTATGTTATAGGAATCTCCAACTATCTCACGAAAAGAATCCTTTTCATACAAGCCTGTTACATGAAATGCACCAAAACCAAAGCAAGCCACACCTGCAAGAAATAAATGTATTCCAATGATCTTGGGCAAATCCAAAGAGGGTTTTCCTGTACGTTCATCACAAAAGATTTTGGGCCGAGCAAAGCAAAGAGACTGAAAGTAGATAGGAGTATAAGGGCATTTCAAACGAAAGGTGCATTTCCTCGTCGAGAAAAAGAACCGCGCTAGTCGGAATTTGGGGCTCTCTAGGCTCTCCTGATCAACACCTTTCAGAAGTATCAATACCGTCATATGAATCGTAAATGCATGAATGTGATGTACCAAAAAATCCGCGGTTCCTAATGGAATAGGTAACAAAGCTACCTTGCCACCCACTGCTACTAAATCACCGCCCCCCCAAGTTAAACTGGTGCTTGTTGTTGCACCAGGAGCCATTGCACCAGGTGCTAAAGCATGGGTGTTTTGCATCCATTGAGCAAAGACGGGTTGTAATTGGATAGCGGTATCTGAAAACATATCTTGAGGACGCCCTAAAGCGCTCATGGTATCATTATGAATATACAAACCAAAACTGTGAAAGCCTAGAAGTATGAGAAAGATGAGTCGCGAGAGAAAAGATGGAATATTCTATCAACTTAACTATTTTAGTTATTTTCATTTTAGTTTAGGGTTTGTTCTTTCTTCGACAGAATCATGAAAAAAAAGGGAACATTTTCGGATAGAAGATGTCAAACAAATTTTAGGGATTCTAGAAAAAAATTTCGTAATTGATTTACCGAAAAATAAGTATTAAATCCATTGGTTTTTTCATCTTTTTATTATTTATTAATATTTTCCTTTGGTCAATCGGTGAATAAAATCAACTGAAAAGGGGAATCATTCTATAGAACATCCTTTTTTTTAATAACATTTAATAAAACGTCGTAATACCACAAGACTTCTTCGTCAAAGATTCACACCAATTCTTCTATGTATATAGGTTTATCCTTCATCTTTTCTGAAGTTTCGATAGAAGGACCAAACCAAATACGACGAGTAGTGGGGTCTTAAAGGCAGAGCTAACCCAACATTCTACTGCTCTCTAAAGGGCCCGCCTATTCTATTAGTCAAGCTTTTAGGCGAGCCTTAATCTGATCTAATTTCACTCCTGTCCCTTTCCTAATTCTTTTTGTCCAACCTCTCCCCAACATATAGGAGTTCTACATCTTCTCCCGTATAACATTTCTTAAGGTGGCATACGGATACTTGCATGGTAGCTGTTGTTATACGAGAATTATACACATGGTAGATGATTATCCCAACTTCCACCATAGTAGATAATACACGCACGCAACATATCATCGAGTATTTGTATTATTCTTTCACCTTGTCCATCTGTTTAAGGATGATAAGTCATGCTGATTAATAACTTAGTTCCCATCTCTTCATGGAACTTTTTTCTAGAAATGTGACGTAAAACATGTGTTTCATTCAGAGACAATTGAAATGGCACTCCATGTTGTGAAACAATTTCTTTGATAAATGCTTCTGCTAGCCTTTCTGAAGAGTAAGTCTCACATATATGTAAAAAGTGAGTACTCTTGGTTAACCTTTCAACTATCACTCTTATAGTATCATAACCTTTAACTGGTTTTGGTAGCTTTGTTTTGAAGTCCATAGTGATATGCTCCCACTTCCATTCTGAAATATCTAGTGGCTGCAATCTGCCCCAAGTTTTTTGATTCTCTACTTTAACTTTTGAACAAGTTAAGCATATAACCAAATATTTCATGATACCATAAGGCTTTTGATGCTCTGCTTGACTTAATGTCTCCTTTAGCTTTTGAAAAGCATTTTCTTGCTCTTCACCCCATATGATCTTGGTCTCCTTCTTTGTGAGTTTCATCAATGGGGAAGCAATCTTGTAGAAATCTTGAATAAATATCCTATAATAACCAACCAAACCTAAGAAATTGCGAATTTATGTAGGTGTCTTTGGCGGGTTCCATTTCATCACCGTCTACATATTTGATGGATTCACAAGAATACCTTCAACGTTTATTACATGACCCAAGAACTGAACTTCTCGGAGCCAAAACACAAATTTAAGGAATTTTGCATACAACTTCTCTTTTCTAAGTAATTCTAGCACTTCCTTGAGATGACATGCATGATCTCCTTCATTCTTTGAGTAAATTAGAATGTCGTCAATAAACACGGTCATAGATCGGTCTAACATTGGTCGACATGCCCTATTCATGATATCCATGAATGCCACAGGGGCATTAGTCAAACCAAAGGACATTACTAAAAACTCATATGGTTCATATCTCGTACGAAATGTTGTCTTTGGAACATCTTTATTCCTAACCTTCAGTTGTTCATAACCCGACTTTAGATCAATTTTGGAGAACCGGTTCGTTCCTTGTAGATGATCAAACAAGTCATCGATCTTGGGTAACGGGTATTTATTTTTTATTGTTAGATTATTTAGATCACCGTACTTAATGCACATACACATACTACCCTCCTTCTTTACAAAAAGTAATAGAGCAACCCAATATGAGATACTCGGTCTAATAAAACCTTTGTCCAACACCTCTTGCAGTTGTGATATTAGTTCTTTCATCTATTATGGAGATAATCGATAAGGTGCCTTGGCTACTAGCTTAGCACCAGGCACTAAGGCGATTCGAAACTCCACCTTTCTTTCAGGAGGTATTCTAGGTAGTTCATCTAGGAATACGTCCAGGAATTCACAAACTATTGGTATGTCTTTTAATTCCTTAGTTTTTACCTTGGACTTAATAACGTATTCTAGGTAGGCCTCACTGCCTCGATTCATAAAATTGGTTGCTTTTATCATAGAAATGATTCTAGCCGACGTCCATATTTTATCATTGTGGATTGTTATCCAATTGCCGTTTGGAGTCTGTATTTGTACTACTATTTTATTGGAAATGATCTATTCCCAATGGGAAATTTTTGTCCTTCAAGATCAATAAAACAATCTTGAATAACTTCTGCAATCTTCATCGTCTTCCTGATAGCCTTTTTACTTCAAAATGTTCCATCTAGTCTTATAGCAGGACTAGCTAGAGATGGATAGAAGTCTAAGGATACGAAACTTCTACTAGCTTCTAAATCAAATAATACAGTAGTAGGTACGTTGTTAGCGAGGAATGTACCTGATACTACGTCTGACAATGCTTTGGCTACTTTCATTGTCAGAGTGTAAGCCCTACTCTTGGTTTTGGAAGCTTCTCCGTCTTTCCCATCCTTTATTTTCACGGGCTCGGGATTATTTATTTTAGAGCAGCGTCCGTTAACTATTACTCAAATTTTAGTATACATCATTTAACTAAGGAAATTACAGCTTATGTCTTTTATGTTTAAAAACGTTTGCACGTTTCATCCTATGGACTAACAAGCGTTAAAGTTTTACGTTAAGTGTGGGCAAAATGGTCTTTTCCCCTTTACATGGACTATTTGTGTAAATAACATATATATTTGGGTTTAAATTAAGGCGAGTTCAATGCCAAAAGTCATTTCCTTGATTAGGGCAACAAAGTTTATTCGGCAAGGGTGTGGATCGTATCTAGTGCATGTGATCGACACGAAAGCGGAAGTGAAGGAAGTGGATGATGTACCCGTGGTGCGTGACTTCCTTGAGGTGTTTCCGGAAGACCTGACAGGAGTCCCACCCGAACGGGAGATTAAATTTCAGATCGATCTAATTCCTGGATCCCAACCTCCCGCTAAAGCACCTTACCGTCAAAGATGAAGGAGTTAATGACCGACCTACAAGACCTCTTGGAGAAGGGTTTCATTAGACCGAGTATCTCGCATTGGGGTGCTCCCATTATGTTTGTCAAGAAAAAGGATGGTAGCATGCGAATGTGCATTGATTATCGAGAGTTGAATAAACTCATGGTTAAACACAAATACCCATAACCAAGAATCGATTACCTATTTGATCAACTGCAAGGAGCAAACTGGTTTTTTACATATCGATCTACGGTCGGGTTACTATTAACTAGAGGTTAAAGAATACGATGTATCGAAGACGGCTTTTCGTAGCCGATACGGACATTAAGAGTTTTCGATTACGTCCTTCAGATTGGCGAATTCTCCAACGGCATTTATGGATATGATGAATCGAGTATGTCGTCCTATGCTCGACATGATTGTCATTGTTTTCATAGATGACATCCTGATTTATTCAAAGACGGGGGAGGACCACGCGATCATTTGAGAGAAGTTATGGGGACGTTAAGAAGAGAGAAACTATACCCCAAGTTTTTCGAATGTTCGTTCTGGTTACGAGAATTTCAATTCCTTGGCCACGTAATCAATCCAAGCAGAATCTTGGTCGATCCTAAAAATATTGAAGCGGTTGGGATGCACTCCACCTAAGATGCCGACTAACACGTTATTATAGAAGGTTTATCCATGACTTTCCAAGATAGCCTCACCTTTGACGAAGATGGCGAGGGTTTTCCTTTCAAATGCAAAGGTTTTATGTTTTAATCAAAAAACAAAGACCAGATATAGCTTCATAAAATCTAGACAAACGTTTTGAACGTAAAAAGTTACAAACGTGGTTTAAAAACGGGCATGTTAGGGTTTTGTGTTCTTGAGACACTGATCCCCATGTGGCGATACTGACCCTCACAGGTGACACTTGTCGGGGGAGAAAATGTGAGGATCCCAAGGTTTGCCAGTGATTGGTGACATGTGTCGTAAGTGACACTAAGAGTGTCGCCAATGCAGTCTGGCGACACTAAGCCCCACGACATTAAACTGTAGAACACTAGGTCCAACAACACTAATTCGAGAACATAAGTTCTAGCGACATAGAAAGTGTGCTTGGCTACACTGATTGTCTGCCCGGCGACAATGCCTAGGAGACACTGAGAGTTAGACGACATTGGGTGTTAGGCAACACTATGGTATCAGGCGACACGTGTCAGATTTGATAGTTTTCCCATGTTAACTCTTATGTAGATTGTCTAGCGTGTAGCCTAACTTAGTCCTTTCATTCAGTCTTAATTACCCGTTGATTAGGTGAGTTCTATCCCCTTTTATGCCTAATTTTGGGGTGATCTGCATATTGTTTAAAGTGTTTACTATACATGTGTTGCTGTAAACGTAATGCTTTGAAATAAAGTTAAAGTGAGGCTGTAAAGGTATTTATCAAAGTTAATGAAATTTAAAGAAGTCCTTACATTGTCTATACCTTGGAAGGGAAGGGTTCCTATGGGAGTAGTTGTTATGTAGCTATGATGTTATTTGTTATATGCAAGTCATGCGTATGTCATGTGAGAGTATGTCTGTCATGGCATTACCTTTTTAGGGGCTTTTGTGGCTATCCAACGGTTGTACAACTGGTTCTTCATGATTAGGAGTAGCGACGGTTACTCATGGGGTAAACGTAACGCCAATCTCCTTGATAATCGTCTTCGTGATGAGTCTGCGTGATGACTTTCCCGGGTTATGTTATGTATGATTTAGACATGTGATGTATGACTTGAAAGTAAAGAACATCGAAAGTTTGGCCTTTACCGGCACTAAAGTATGATCTAAATCATTCTACTTTTATTAAGTGTATGTTTTATGTAAAGCTAGAACTCACTCAACATTAGCTGACTTTTAGTATAATGAGGTTAAGTGTAGGTACATCAATAGCTCTTGGATTGCCTGGTTAGCGGAGAAGAGTTACCCGACATTGAAGATCCTTGGCATCCCGTGTGTTTAATTTGAAAGTTGTAATAGGTGAGACAAGTTGTTTAAAAGTTTTGATTGGATGACATTTATGTGATGTAATGACATTTATGTGATGTAACGACATTAATTTCCACTACTATGAATGCATTTAAAGTTTAAGAACAGTTCATGATCTACCTCTGTGATGCAAACCAGTCAAAATTCAAAAGGATTGTGAACATGTTAACGATGATGATATTCAAGGAAGGTGTGAAGAAACGAAATTATTTGTTCATAATCAAGACAAAGTCCGAGCAACAATTGATGAAGATATGGATCAAGACATCAAGAAAGAGATGGGCACAAAACCGAAGTTCAAAGTCATGGATCTTCTACAACATGCACCTGATAAAATGGAATGAAGATGTCAAAATGTTGAAAACATAGATTAAGAAATTAGAGGGGAATATTAATTTATAATTACTTAATCCTTGTGGGTCAAAAATTATTGGCTTCTTGGCAAAGGATTCAGTGGTTTATGTTATTATGTTTTTAGCGAATACTGTAACTTGAATTAATAAGCTCTCTTGATGAAGTTTAGTTGTATATCGGATTGTTTGGTAGTCTTTAATATGTGTGGTGTGGTAGGTTTTAGAGGCCTTTTAGGTCTCACCATGTTTTGGTGTTGTTGAAAGTATAATGCGGAATAACCACACTTAGAACACCAAAGAACAAAAATAGATCGAACAATTGAAAGAAAACTGAATCATCAAACGATTACGACTTTATTGAATTGAGAAAATAGAAAACAAAAATGAAAAATACGATCGAGATAACTCACTAATTTTTTTTATCGTTACAAGAGCGGTAGTAAACAAGTTTTGATAGAAACTACGTTATTACCGAATACAAACTTTACTACTGCAAGTTCAATGCTAGCGCTCACCACCTCGGTAGCAACCTCAACTTCATGAGATGATTTCACTATTGACTTTAGCAATAAATTTAACTCGTATTTCGATCTGCTGAAAAATTTAGTGAAAATGTGGTTTTCACTAACTTTGGATACTAATAATTATATTTAATTATGGTTAATATTTTGGGTTTGGGTTATATGGTGTGAGAACTTCACAACGAAACAAACTGTATCCAAAACGGAGCTAAGATGAATAGGATATCGATGCTCGAAATTGAGGGGTTGAAATGAAAAATGTGGAACTTGGGTGTTTCTAGTAGAAATTTGTTGTATCTTTTTTATTAAATGCTAACAAATATTTTGAGATAAAACATTATGAGTGTTTTGTTTTTGACTCTTAATTCCTTGTCACGAACCATATGGTGGTTTTGGTTTGTCTTATAAATTCATATTAAACTCTTTTTATTATGTTTAATAAAAATTATAATATGGAGTTATGTCATATTAATCTAGTATTAAACATGGAGTCTTTTAGAATAAGCATAAAATGAACTTTTTGGTTATTTTTACGAAAGTTGAAAAAGATGAGGAAATGAGATGAAAAGAGAGAAAAGACTAGGGAATTATTACCGTATAATTGAGAGAAGAAACACTCTCTAATTCTTTTACCACCGCCAACTTCATCTTTTTCCTACCATTTCTAAACACATGCTTTACCCGGCAAAACATCTGGCGCGTGGACACCTCCGGCAGTACACATACTGTTCCGGTTGTTGTACCCTAGTGACAGACGCGTTCGTCTTAGAGGAGGCGCAAAATCTATTTTAAGAGACCCGTATTTAACACGAATCCTCAATCAAAACCGAAAATGTTTAGTTTGTTCTTTGTTGTACCTAAGGACAAAGTTGAAGACTCAAGGTGTTGAAAACTAGAGTCAAGTATACTTAAAGAAGGTGGTCGTTAGAGTACCCGTTGAAGCCACCGGTTCAAATCATTTATTTATACAAATTTGTATTTTATATCTATTTTATTTTGGGGTTGTAAATGGTATTGTACTAAGTTGATTTATCATGTATAACAAGAGTATCGTCCTTATATATTGTTATTATTTTAATAAAAGTGACCAACTATTTCTACACAATCTTCTAGCATCTTACTAATTTTTCATATTATGTTTGATACTTCAAAACAAAATTGTTAGAAACTGGTTATTTTCATAAGTCTTCCTCTCAAAATTATTCTCTCTTACCGTATCAAGTATCTAAACATTTTCTAAAAAATAGGTATAATTGATTATAGTCTTCATATCACTTCTAACAATAGAATAAGATGGTCCACTTGGGATGTGTAGAACTATTTCTCACCAAAATTTTATTCGATATATATGTAGACCAAATAGAAAGAACCAAATCTTCTCAGTTCTCAGTGTGTCATAATGGAAAGTCATGCCCATGGGAACTCAATTACGAATATATATTCTCAGTTCTCACTGTGTCATAATGGAAAGTCATGCCCATAGGAACTCAATTACGTATATATATAGAGGAAGGTTCAAGTACAAAGTCTATTTTCCCAAGAGAAAGTTTCAAGTACAAAGTCTATTTTCCGTAAAAAGTGTAGGAAGCAATTTAGACCTTTGATCAAACTAATCTAATGGTTAAGATTGATTTAGAAGTCAATTAATGACTAGAGGGGTAAAATAGAGATTTTGTCACTGCGTTGACTTTCCTTTTATATTAAATACTAATTCCACCATCTTTTATAAACTCCAATAACCTTTTTATACTTTAATATTATTTTTTTTAAATTACACCATAAAATCGATTATTTTTTTCTCTTTAATTTGAGTATAGTATTGCTATATTTTTTATATAAAAAATGAGATTTTTTTAGAAAAAGGTATTATTCTCGAAATATGTGCTGATTACCATTATCAGCACAGCTATATCGTATAACAGCACAACTATAAATGTTAAAGTAGCACAGCATATATCATATAAACGTGCTGTTTTTCTACGCGCATAAGTGACGCTATTACCCCTCACTCATGAAATCAGTATTGTACACGTGGCGCATTCTCATTGTTTCCTACACTTTTTAGGCAAAACCCACTTTGTAGTGAAACCTTCCTCTATATCTATATATATATATATATATATATATATATTAGATATTAGAAAAGCCTTTGCTCTGATACCAAATTAAACAAAGAAATCATTGAATTTTACACTTAATTTTACACTTTGTGCATATTTCAAGATTATCTATGTCAAGATTAGTTATTAAAATTAAAATATTGGGATATAAGAAAATATTTTAAGGAAACTAAAGAGATGAAGCGTTTTAAAGAAGAAATCAGATTTTTAACCAAGAAATTATTGAATCAGCTATAACCTTCAAAAAACTCGAATTCTTAAACTTAGAATTTTCCGATAAAAGTGATCATAAAAATATATCTAGTAGTTACTATAATCATATTTGTAGATTCAAAGAATTACATACACATAGTCTGCACACAGATAATACACACCTAAATAGTATCACAGACTTAATTATAAACTTAGGATTTAGTCTACAAAAAGAATCCGTTAATAATAAATATTTGTTAGAAAAAATTATACACTTAATAACAAAACATACAGACGAAATTAAAAAATTAACAGATAACCTAGAATACATAAGAGAGCAAAATAATCAAATTTTGCTAGAAGTTAAAAATATAAACAAAAATAAACATCCAGTAGTAACAGGAAACTCTACTGATATAAACGAACTTATAAATAAACTAAGTAAGACACATCTAAGTGAAAAACCAAAAGTCTATAAACATTGGAAGCCTAGAGATGAATAAACAAATCATCCAAAGATCTAGAAAATCAGCTAGTAATATAAAAGATATTATTTCTTCAGACACCTTTTTAAACAGAATCTTACATAGAGGATCATCTTCTAGAAGTACACAGCAAACAATACAATTAGAAGAAGAAATTGATTTAGATAAAAATATAAATTTATACAATCAACATCAATTAGATATATTAAATCCAAGAACACTATATCAAACAGGTATGCTAAACGTAAACACAACTTTAAGACAAAGTAGTAGAGAAGAAAGCTTACGAGTAATAGATAAAATGGTAGAAATAGATTTATTTTCACCAGAAACAATCTTAAAAATTAAACAATCAGGAAAACTGTTCATACATACACGACTTATAGTAATAGGAATAAAAGCTCTAGGAAGAAAAAACCTAGGAACTAAACTTTTAACGTTAATATTAGACAAAAGTTGGAAATCAGAAATGAAAAAGGCAATAATCTCAGGTATGGAAATAGATTTAAGCCAAAATACAGCCTTATTTTATTGTACACCTGGAATATTAAAAGACATTAAAGATCTACAAAAATTAAAAATAGCTTTACAGACCAAAGGTTATAAAAATTACGAAGAAAATAACATAGTAATAAGTATAGAAATCTTAGGCAAAGCTAGTAACAGATCAGGAATGAAATACAAAGTAAACATAGAGGGAATAGTAAATACAATAGCATCTAAGTCTATACAAATGATTGAACCAGTCAAAATAGATCATGAAGAATTAGCAAGATTAGAATGACAAATAAATGATTTAAAAGAAATAGAAAACTCAACATTAGTTCCAAAACAGAGTCATATATATGAAAACGTAGACGGCACACAGAGTCTAAGATTTACAGATTTTAAAAGAGAAGATAAATATGAAGAGAGTACTTGTTCAGAAGAACAACCTCCTCAAGAACCACAATACAATTTTATGACTATAGAATCAGATGATGAATCTGAGTATGGACAACCAATATATGATACAGAAAATGAAGAAGAAGAAGATGAATACTTATTAGATTCAGAATTCTTAAAATTTGAACAAGAAGATATAGATTACAGCTTATTAGAAGAAATAAGACAAGAAACAAACACAATTTTTAAATCAGAAGAAATTAACAAATCCTACGAACAAATAATAAATAGAAAATTCACAGAAGCAAATATACTAGAAGAAGTAGATGATATGATAGTTAAAGGAGACACGATGATCTCTGACTTCTATAAAAAACAAGACAACAATTTTATGAATCCCGAAGGTAAACCCAAAAGAAATTATCAACAATACGACTTAGGACAAACATCAAATGACACTATGGGTAGAGAACCTTGGATAAAACCAGTCACAAGTTATCAACAGAATCTGGTTACAATGGAACCGGAAGAAGGTTACCTATAGGACAAATTTACAGTGGTAATATGTTATTATTAGAACAGCAAAAACCACAATTATGGGTAGATGAAGTTCTCATATGGGAACAGACAGTAGTAAGAATGTGGGAAACAAATAAGAAAGACAGTATGGACATGTTTGCATATTTAGAAACAACTTTAGGCCCAACAGCCCTAGGCATATGGCAAAGTAAGAAAGCCCATAGCCCAGATCAGATAAACAGGCTAAAAGCTATAGGCGACAATCCTTATAATTTCACCTCCCAAATAAGAGTTCTTGTTTTAAGAGTTGATCCAGCAAAAAACAATAGCCTATTACAAGACACAGCCATTAGAAACCTAGAACAATTAAGTATAGCAGACATGAAATACATAAATGAATTTACATTAGACTTCACAAGATTATTAGCACAAACAGGACAAGCTATGGAAGATAGCTTATGTGATAAATACTTTATAAAATTACCAGGAGACTTAGGAAAACATATACATGAAGCATGGAAATTACAATACGGAGATATGCAAAACTTAGGAATTGGACCTAGGATAACATTCACATTCGGTATATTAGAAGAAAAATGTAAAGAAGTAGCTTTACAAGAACAGCTAAAGAGAAATGCATTCGCATTCTGTAAAACAGCAATATACACTCCACAAGCCTATGGATACTATGACAAAAGTAGAAAAAAGAAAATTAGGAAAAGTACTACCTATGATAAAGAATACAAATCGTATAAAAAATATCAAAATAAGTATGTTAAAAAACCTCACACTAGGACATGTAAATGTTTTATATGTGGAGATACAGAACATCTGGCTAATAAATGTCCAAATAGAAATAGAAATATAGAAAGAAGTAATTTAATAGAACAAATAAAAGATTATGAAATAGAGGCTATAGAAACAGATCACACAGATAATGAGTCAATATACAGTATATATAGCGAAGAAGATGAGCCGATAGCAAAAATTTCATATACATATACAAACCCTGAAGAATGTAACCATGATTGGAAACATAGGAAAGGTAATAATCACATTAAATGTTATATATGTGAATATTACCCTAGTATAGAAAAAAGATCACAATGCAACATTTGCTTTAAAGAAATTTGTCATATTTGTATAAAAGATATTTATAACATAGAGCCACCAAGTACTAGTCAAGATATAAGTAAAAATTCTAGTAACTATGAAGAAAAGATAGAAAAATTAGAATTAGCCATAGAGTTAAATAAATTGAAAATAGAACTTCTTAAAGATAGGGTTCTTAGACTTGAAGACTATATAGAAAAGAAGAAGGAAAAAGATTTTCCAGAATTAAATAATATGGCCACAGAACAAAACTCTATAATACAAACTGGAGAAGAAACACTTATACAAACCAGTGGATCAATAAGTATGATAAATATACAGTGTAGATTATGGCTAGACACTGATACCCTATAGACTTAACAGCCTTAGTAGATACAGGAGCAACAAAAAGTGTAATTTCACATAGTTTAGCCCCCGAAAGATTTCACAAATTACTTACATATAAATTAATGACAAGAACTGTAGAAAATAGATTAATAGAGATAACACATCACTTAGACCCTTCAGGAATACAATTCCGAGACTTTTCAGGAAACTACAGCATAAAATATGAAATGCCACAAATAAACATAAATCCTCAACACATAAAATCTAGAGACTTTGTCTTAGGATTAAATTTTATATTAGGGTTAAATGGTGCTATCACCATAACTAGAAACTATATAACAATTAGCAAACAAATTTACAGCTTTCCAACACTTAGATATAAAAGTATAGAAAACATTTCTAATAAAAAAGGAGAAAAAGGAAGCTTAGATTTCTTAAATAAAAATAGAAAAAAGATTGCAGAAAATGAAGCCATGCAACTACTTATAAATTTTATAAATCATGAATTAGAAAAAGGACAAGACATTACAAAAAGTATAAATCATCCTATAATAATCCACTTAGAAAAAATAGGATTCATAGGAGAAGATATTACAAAGTCCAAAGTTAAGCATGTATGCAAATTCAAGATAAAAAATCTTTATATTACCATACGAAATATAAACATAGATTATAGTCCTTTAGATAAAGAAGAATTTAAAAAACAAATACCAGAAATGACTAAACAAGGATTAATTAGAAAATCTGAAAGTCCACATAGATCAGCAGCTTTTATAGTTAAAAATCACAGTGAAATAAAAAGAGGAAAAGCGAGAATAGTTTATAATTATAAAAGATTAAATGATAATACAGAAGATGATGGTTACAACATTCCTAATAAAGACAGTCTGATTCAGTTAATACAAAATAATAAAGTATTTTCAAAATTCGATCTAAAATCAGGATATAATCAATTACATTTAGAAGAAGATTTCAAAAAATGGACAGCCTTCACATGTTCAGAAGGCCTTTATGAATGGAATGTTCTTAGCTTCGGGCTAAAGAACGCTCCTTCAATTTTTCAAAGATTTATGGACAGTATATTTCTCAAATACAAATTTTGCTTAGTTTATATTGATGACATACTAGTAGCAAGTGAAACAGTCCAAGAACATGAAAAACACTTGCAACAAGTATTTGAAGAAATAAAAAAGAATGGGATAGTAGTATCAAAAAGAAAAATGGAATTATTTAAAAGAAAATTTTCGTTTTTGGGATTAGAAATAGGTAATGGAAAAATAGAGTTACAACCACATATTTCTACAAAAATTCTAGATTTTTCAGAAAAACTGACAAATTTAAAACAAATACAAGCTTTTCTAGGCTTAGTAAATTATGCTAGAAAATTTATACCAAATCTTTCAAAACTAGTTGGACCGTTGTATAGTAAAACTACAAAAAACGGCCAAAGACACTTTAATAATGAAGATATAATTTTGATAAAAAAGATTAAAGAAAAGGTTAAAGAAATAAAACCTTTAGAATTACCTCTTTTATCAGATCACATTGTTATAGAAGTTGATGGATGCAAAGATGGATGGGGAGCAGTCCTCCTTTGCAAACCAGATATTGTAACATCCCGAAAATAGTAAATAAGTAAATAATAATACGATAGAGATTTAAACGTCATAAAACGAAATGAGAACGGATGGGCTTGAGCTCGGCTCCAACGGGCCGAGGGAAGCCCAGGTATAAAAGGGGCAAGGCAGCCCACTAGCTCATTCCACCTCCATTTCACCAATTCTAGAGAGAGAAAGGGAGCCCGGGTCTAGAGAGAGAAAGTCGACGGATCGTCACGAGATTAGAGGAGCACGTTACAGCTGAGCTCGTGAGCAAAACCTCCGAATCAAAACTTCAATCCAGGTAATGATTCATACATAATATGAGTTTTTGTTCATTTTGGGGTTTCTCGAGTTTTAGCTAAATAGATGATGTTTTTACGGATGAAACTTGATAATAAGCTTAGAAATAGCATCTAGAACGAAAACCGCATGTTTTGATCAAAGAAAATTGTAAGATTGGCACGATCGGGTTTGCATGCAAGAACTTCGGATTTTTGGTCCAAGAACCAGGTCCTGCGCACTTAGTGCGCAGGAGGGAATCCCTGTGTACTTACCAAGTACGCAGGATGCAGACCCTGCGTACTTACCAAGTACGCAGGAGGAAGGCTCCTGCGCACTTGCCAAGTGCGCAAGAGCAAGTCCTGCGCACTTACTAAGTGCGCAGGCAGCAGGTTGGTTAAGTAAAGTCAGTAAGTTTAGAATGATTAAACCATTAAAGTCGGGGTTGGGTTTAATGTGTATTTAACTACCTAATCCAGATCGAAAGTGACGTTGTTGGACCTTTGTCTAGGACAACCTAAAGTAGCTCATCAGGTGAGTTCTATGTGCCCCTTCTATGTTATGTGCAAATGTTTTCAAATGTTTTGGGGCTGAGATGTATACACTAAGTGAATAAATGTTATGAATGTCAATGTGATCATATGTGTTATACAAGTATATATATATATACCTATACATGAAAGATAAATTATGAATAAAGAATGAAAAGCATGATTATAAAGAATGAATGAAAGTATAACACAATATGAAAGAATGAAATTTTGCTTTATATCCATGTATATATTGCTTGCCAAGTACAGAAAATGTTATGGACGCTTCGATGATAACGGCTACTTCGGTAGACGGACGACCATGTGATTATTTTACAACCGGGACAAGTGCGTTCCTTCATCAGCTAGGACGTACGAATGCCATTAATGGACGGTCGAAGCAATTGGCATATTATAGTATAACGGTTGTATAAATAATAGTCGCATGGGAAACGGATACCTTCGGGTAGACGGGCGAATTACGGCCTACGACGGTAGGACGGTTGTAAGTCATGACGGACGGACAAAGGTTGCCGGACAGTTGTAAGAATAAAATGACGGACGGCACTAGTTGCCGGACGGTTGTAAGTATAGGCGGGCCATGACGATGGACCGCGGCGATTGTCTTTGTGACATTCGTAAGCAAATGACGGGTTGATCACCCTTATAGAGTATGACCCATGAAATTAAAGAAAGAAAGAAAAGAAAAAAAAGGGTGAATGCATATATATATATATATATGAAATCACAAAAATACAGAAAAGAAAGATGAAAGAAAGGCAAAAGTTATGAATACGTATTTATATGAATGACTATACAGTAATGCATACTTATAAAGTAAAGAAAAGAATGTTTATATCAAATCGCATTAAACTAGAACTCACCAGCGTTAGCTGACTTTTAGTATTCATTTCAGGTAAAGGAAGAAAAGGTCGTGCGATGGCGTGAAGGTTACCCGGCACAAGACTGACATCCCACTTTTGTTTGTTAAAACAATGTTGTGTTTTTAATTGTTAAGACTTCCGCTGTTATGTAATGTAATTGAATGATGAATGTTTTTAATTTAAGTTCAGTATTTATGGCTATGTTTATGAGTAAATCCAACAAGTGAGGTCACCCGGGAAAGGGGCTTTACAAGTTGGTATCAGAGCAATAGTTTGAGAGATTTAGACATCCCTAAATGTCTAGACTCAAACTGATTATGGGACCAACGCACGGATGTCAGTATGGGTAACCAACGCTAACGCTAGCACGGTAAGTAAGAATAAAGTTAATGCTCTTGCATAAGAATAGATACCATAACTTAGAACAAATAGATGTTAATGCCATGACTGATTTGAAGAGTTTTGAACCCGAAAAGCAATGTAAATTAGTAATCACAAACCGGTCACTGTAATTAAGAATTTACCTTGCTCGTATTGTTCCAAACTATGATCTGAAGAAATGACATTGATGTATTCCCTTTATAACTATCAGGAAATTAAGGATTATGGCTGGTGGAGGAAGAACGGGACGCCGAGGCGGTCGCACTGGCCGAGTAGGTAGACCTCCATTGAAACAAAGACAGGAAGAGGAAGAGAGTGTGCACGCAGAACGCACTGAGAGTGTGCACGAAACAGATGTGACACCAACTGGGAACAACAGTCCAGGGCCTATACAGTTGGAACCTGAAGTCAGAGATGCTATTGCCCGTGAAGTCGTGCTCACTTTGAAGAAGGTATTGCCCGATCTACTATCCGAGGCATTAAAGAAAAGTAAAGAGCAGGATGAAGGAGACAATGAAGAGAAAGTATATGATAGTGATGGGGATGAAATAAAGATAGGATCGAGCAATCGTGGGTGCACTTACAAAGGTTTCAAGGACGGAGACCCACCCAAGTTCGATGGGAGCAAAGATTCAGTGGCAACGCTTGAATGGATTGAGAGGATGAGTGCTGTAATCAACATCAGCGAGTGTCGACCAGACCAGGCTGTTAAATATGTTGCTCATTCTTTCACCAATGAGGCCCTAGGTTGGTGGAGGAACATCCAGAGGACAAAGTCCCCAAACGCTCTTGCAAGAATGACATGGGAAGAACTGAAAAAGATGGTAATTCAAAAGTTCTGTCCCCAGAACGAAATTGATCGAGTGGAAAATGAATTCCTAAACCTTATGGCTGGCAACAAGACACACCGCCAGTATACTTCTAGATTCAATGAGTTGGCACAGCTGGTACCCCACCTGGTGGAGACAGAAGAGCGAATGATCAAGTATTATGTGAAGGGCCTACCTCAAAGGGTCCGTGTCCACGTGAAAGCCAACCTACCCTCGACCTTCGAGTCGGTAGTGAATCTAAGCGGAATCGTCTACGACGATTATGCCAATGAGGACCCACCAACAGAAACCCAAAAGAGAAAGTGGGAGAACCCGTCTAGAGGCACCGGAAGAGGGAACGTAACAACTGAAATTAAGAAACCAAGGTCGGATAACTATGAAGCCTGCAAGAAATGTGGAAGACAACATTTTGGCGAGTGCCGGGTCGGCACTACCACCTGTTACAGGTGTGGGAAGGCGGGACACTATTCTCGTGACTGCTTAAGAGACACTAAATGTCAAGGATGTGGACTGTTTGGTCCCCTGACTAGGGATTGCAGAAAAACCAGACAATCCGGTGCGGGAAGGGAAAAGGAAGCTGAAAAGGAACAGCCAAAGGCTAGGACTCGAGCCTATGCACTAACTGAAGAAGAAGCAAGAGGAAACCCTGATGTTGTGTTAGGTACGTTTCTAGTAAATGATGAAAATGCTGCTATTTTATTTGACTCTGGTGCTAGTAAAAGTTTTATATCCAATGCATTTAGTCGTAAACTAGATTGCACTATCAACACCATAGTAAAGGCCTTTAGCGTACAAACTGCCGTTGGTAAAAATTCGGCAGTATTCCAAGTAACAGAGGATTGCATCATATAAATAGAGGGTCATAAGTTTCCTTCTAGATTATTCCTTCTCACCTTAGGAGAATTCGATATAGTATTGGGCATGGATTGGTTAACTGCCAACGAAGCCCAAATCATATGTAAACGTAAGAGGATACACCTCAAAGCTCCTAGCGGCAGTCCAATTACGGTTTATCGGGATTGGAATTGCTCGATGCCGAACATCATCTCGATGATCAAGGCCGAAAGTTACATGAGGCGCGGTTGCGAAGCTTATCTAGCATATGTTATTGATGATAGAACGAAAATGAATGAACTCAAGAATGTACCCGTGGTGTGCAACTTTCCGGAAGTATTCCCTGAGGATCTACCTGGGTTACCACCCGATCGGGAAATAGAATTTCAGATTGATTTACTGCCAGGAGCTGAGCCCGTTGCCAAAGCCCCCTACCGATTGGCTCCGTCAGAAATGAAAGAATTGATGTCTCAACTACAAGAATTAACAGAAAAGGGATTTATTAGACCGAGCATCTCACCATGGGGCGCTCCGGTACTATTCGTAAAGAAGAAAGACGGCAGCATGCGCATGTGCATTGACTACTAAGAACTGAACAAGAGGACAGTAAAGAACAAATACCCATTGCCTAGAATAGACGACCTTTTTGATCAACTGCAAGGTGCGAGTTGGTTCTCAAAGATCGATCTTAGGTCGGGTTACCATCAGTTGAAAGTAAGGGAAGAAGACGTACCAAAGACCGCGTTTTGCACGCGTTATGGGCATTATGAGTTTCTCGTGATGTCCTTCGGATTAACTAACGCACCAGCAGCGTTCATGGATTTGATGAATAGAGTGTGTCGACCCATGTTGGATCGATCAGTGATAGTTTTTATAGACGACATACTGATATATTCGAAAAACGAGGGTGATCACCACTGTCACCTAAGAGAAGTTCTGGAAGTGTTAAAGCAGGAGAAGTTGTACGCGAAATTCTCCAAATGCGCGTTCTGGCTTAGGGAAGTCCAATTCCTAGGTCACGTGATTTACCCAAACGGCATCATGGTAGATCCTGCAAAGATAGAGACAGTAAAGGAATGGAACATCCCAAAGACACCAACAGAGATACGAAGTTTCCTTGGATTGGCAGGCTACTATCGAAGGTTCATTCAAGATTTCTCAAGGATAGCCTCGCCACTAACTAAACTGACACGGAAGGAAGTGAAATATGAATGGGGTCAAACCCAAAACAACGCGTTTGAGGAACTTAAGACACGATTAACTGAAGCTCCAGTCTTAACACTACCTGAGGGAAATGAAGACTTGGTAGTCTACTCTGACGCTTCGGGGCAGGGTTTGGGTTGTGTACTTATGCAACGAGGAAAGGTAATTGCTTATGCCTCACGGCAACTAAAGATTCACGAGGTTAACTACCCAACGCACGATCTAGAGTTACCAGCAGTGGTTTTTGCGTTGAAAATATGGAGGCACTATTTGTATGGAGTTAAATGCACCATCTACTCCGATCACAAAAGCCTGAAGTACTTCTTCGAGCAAAAGGAATTAAACATGAGGCAAAGGAGGTGGTTAGAGCTGCTGAAGGACTATGACTGTGAGATATTGTACCATCCAGGCAAGGCAAACGTAGTAGCTGACGCTTTAAGTAGAAAGGAAGAATCGGCACCTATCCGAATCAAAGCGTGTCAGCTAATAATAACGCCAGATTTGATGGGCGAAATATCAAAGGCACAAGATGAAGCACTATTAGAAAGAAATATAAAACGGGAAAGAATAGTAGGGCAACAAGGGAACTTAAGTGCAAATACATACGGTGTACGAACTAGGTTTGGCCGAATGTGGATACCTAAGATTGGCGAGCTTAGAGCCAAAATACTCGATGAGGCCCATAAGTCTCGTTATTCTATCCACCCCGGGATAAACAAAATGTATCAAGACTTGAAGAAAGAATACTGGTGGCCTGGCATGAAGAATGATGTGACAGAATACGTGAGCAAGTGCCTAACGTGTTCTCTAGTTAAGGCCGAGCACCAGAAACCTTGCGGTAAAATGCAACCTCTACCAATACCGGAATGGAAGTGGGAGGAGATCACGATGGACTTCATTACCAAGCTACCACGAACAGCTAAAGGCAATGACACCATTTGGGTGATCGTCGACCGCTTGACGAAAAGTGCTCACTTCTTGCCAATACGCGAGACTTCTTCGTCTGAAAAGTTAGCAGAAACATTTATCAAGGAAATTGTAAGTAGACATGGTATGCCACTATCGATCGTGTCTGACAGGGATACTAGATTCACATCAAGGTTTTGGAAGAAGTTCAATGAAGCGATGGGCACTAGGTTGAACATCAGCACCGCTTACCACCCCCAAACCGATGGACAATCGGAAAGGACCATTCAGACCTTGGAGGACATGCTCCGGGCCTGTATCATTGATTTCGGTGGGAGCTGGGATAGCCATCTACCATTGGCAGAATTTTCATATAACAACAGCTATCACTCAACTATTGACATGCCGCCATTTGAAATGTTATATGGGAGGAAATGTAGAACCCCGGTTTGTTGGGGGGAAATTGGACAAAAGGATTTTGCTAGTCTCGAAGTGGTCAAAGCTACTTCCGAGAAATTTGATCAAATCAAGGCTCGAATGAAAGCCGCAAAGGACAGACAGAAATCATACGCGGACAAGAGAAGAAGGGATTTAGAGTTTCAGGTAGGGGACAGGGTACTGTTAAAGGTATCACCATGGAAAGGAATCATCCGATTCAGAAAGCGTGGCAAACTCAGTCCAAGGTTTGTCGGACCTTTCAAGATTCTAGTAAGAGTGGGTCAAGTTGCTTACAGACTCGACCTACCCGTCGAGCTTAGTGGAATCCACCCTACGTTCCACGTGTCGCACTTACGCAAGTGCCTAGCTGACGACACAGCTCACATACCTTACGACGAGATCGAGGTGGATAACAGTTTGAATTATGTAGAGGAACCAATAGCCATCCTTGATCGAGCTGAGAAACGACTACGCAATAAGTCGATTCAGCTAGTCAAAATACAATGGAAGCACAGAAAAGGATCAGAAGCCACATGGGAAAAAGAAGACGAGATGAGGGGACTATACCCTCAATTGTTTGACGTATAAACAGTTTCGAGGACGAAACCTCTTTAAGGGGGGTAGACTTGTAACATCCCGAAAATAGTAAATAAGTAAATAATAATACGATAGAGATTTAAACGTCATAAAACGAAATGAGAACGGATGGGCTTGAGCTCGGCTCCAACGGGCAGAGGGAAGCCCAGGTATAAAAGGGGCAAGGCAGCCCACTAGCTCATTCCACCTCCATTTCACCAATTCTAGAGAGAGAAAGGGAGCCCGGGTCTAGAGAGAGAAAGTCGACGGATCGTCACGAGATTAGAGGAGCACGTTACAGCTGAGCTCGTGAGCAAAACCTCCGAATCAAAACTTCAATCCAGGTAATGATTCATACATAATCTGAGTTTTTGTTCATTTTGGGGTTTCTCGAGTTTTAGCTAAATAGATGATGTTTTTACGGATGAAACTTGATAATAAGCTTAGAAATAGCATCTAGAACGAAAACCGCATGTTTTGATCAAAGAAAATTGTAAGATTGGCACGATCGGGTTTGCATGCAAGAACTTCGGATTTTTGGTCCAAGAACCAGGTCCGGCGCACTTACCAAGTGCGCAGGAGGGAATCCCTGCGTACTTACCAAGTACGGAGGATGCAGACCCTGCGTACTTACCAAGTACGCAGGAGGAAGGCTCCTGCGCACTTGCCAAGTGCGCAAGAGCAAGTCCCTGCGCACTTACTAAGTGCGCAGGCAGCAGACAGCAGGCAGCAGGTTGGTTAAGTAAAGTCAGTAAGTTTAGAATGATTAAACCATTAAAGTCGGGGTTGGGTCTAATGTGTATTTAACTACCTAATCCAGATCGAAAGTGACGCTGTTGGACCTTTGTCTAGGACAACCTAGAGTAGCTAATCAGGTGAGTTCTATGTGCCCCTTCTATGTTATGTGCAAATGTTTTCAAATGTTTTGGGGCTGAGATGTATACACTAAGTGAATAAATGTTATGAATGTAAATGTGATCATATGTGTTATACAAGTATATATATATATACCTATACATGAAAGAGAAATTATGAATAAAGAATGAAAAGCATGATTATAAAGAATGAATGAAAGTATAACACAATATGAAAGAATGAAATCCTGCTTTATATCCATGTATATATTGCTTGCCAAGTACAGAAAATGTTATGGACGCTTCGATGATAACGGCTACTTCGGTAGACGGACGACCATGTGATTATTTTACAACCGGGACAAGTGCGTTCCTTCATCAGCTAGGACGTACGAATGCCATTAATGGACGGTCGAAGCAATTGGCATATTATAGTAGAACGGTTGTATAAATAATAGTCGCATGGGAAACGGATACCTTCGGGTAGACGGGCGAATTACGGCCTACGACGGTAGGACGGTTGTAAGTCATGACGGACGGACAAAGGTTGCCGGACGGTTGTAAGAATAAAATGACGGACGGCACTAGTTGCCGGACGGTTGTAAGTATAGGCGGGCCATGACGATGGACCGCGGCGATTGTCTTTGTGACATTCGTAAGCAAATGACGGGTTGATCACCCTTATAGAGTATGACCCATGAAATTAAAGAAAGAAAGAAAATAAAAAAAAGGGTGAATGCATATATATATATATATATGAAATCACAAAAATACAGAAAAGAAAGATGAAAGAAAGGCAAAAGTTATGAATACGTATTTATATGAATGACTATACAGTAATGCATACTTATAAAGTAAAGAAAAGAATGTTTATATCAAATCGCATTAAACTAGAACTCACCAGCGTTAGCTGACTTTTAGTATTCATTTCAGGTAAAGGAAGAAAAGGTCGTGCGATGGCGTGAAGGTTACCCGGCACAAGACTGACATCCCACTTTTGTTTGTTAAGACAATGTTGTGTTTTTAATTGTTAAGACTTCCGCTGTTATGTAATGTAATTGAATGATGAATGTTTTTAATTTAAGTTCAGTATTTATGGCTATGTTTATGAGTAAATCCAACAAGTGATGTCACCCGGGAAAGGGGCCTTACAGATATACATAGTTATAAAAAGGAAGAAAAAATTTGCTCTTACTATAGCAGAAGTTTTAAAACTGGATCCACTTGGACCAGTCTAGATTTCGAAATACAAGCCTTAATTAATGCTTTAGACAAATTCAAATTGATTTTACATAAAGACTTTACAGTCAGGACAGATTGCGAAGCCATAGTTAAATTTATTAAAAACAATCAAAGTAAAAAGATAAATAGAACAAGATGGGTAAATCTACAAAATATTATACAGGGAAATGGGTATTCAATACAGTTTGAACACATAAAGTGAAAAGATAACGGAATAGCAGATTTGTTATCTCGTAATATAAACAAATTATTTTGTATAGATGGATAGAAAGCAAAAAGGAAAAGAAAAGGTGGTCATTAGACCATTACAGTTTAAAAAGAGCCCTTCCCCCATGAGTATCTCGTCAAACGACGATGAAGACAGCTCTTTCACAAATAATCCCGATTTTACAAAGTACTAGACAACTTCCCCCTTACTTCGTTAAAGCTACACAACCTCCCCAAAGCTCACAGACTTCTTCTCAAAGCCCAAACACGTTTATCCAAACCATGATATACAAAAAACAGGCCCATAAACCATATCAAAAACAAGCCCAAAAACCCACTTCTCATCAAAATCCTTCCATCTTCTCATTCGGTACATATGACCTACAAACCTGCACTGAAACACACATGAAATTCCATCCTAACCACGGAATAACACTTATAGATAAACAACAGTGTCTACTGGACAACTTATGGCATATACAAACCATGCCACACGCGTCCTCTTTTAAAGTACAGATTTTAAATGCTCTTAGCATCTATTTTAGTGAACAGGGAACAAAATGCCCAGAAAAAACCCAGCCTTCTCCAAAGTTTACTCATTACATAATTTTCAGAGGCACAAAAATTGGGATTTTCAATAAATGGGAAATAGTAGCAAAGTATATACAGTGCCATGGCCCTATTTATAAAGGATATCACAGCTTCTCTGAAGCACTTTACACAGCCAGAAGTCATTTTGGCCTAGACAATTTTTTCATCGAACCAGAAGAGGTGCAAACCTTTTCTCAGGTTATGAAAACAAGTCATGAACAGATAATAAAAAGTCAAGAAGAAATCATAGCAAATCTGCAAAGACAGCTTATACAGCAAGGACAGAATACACATCCAATTCAGGATCATATTGAATACAGTAAGCTAAAGTAGAAAGTAGAAATACTTGAAGCTAAAAACATGCTACTTTTAGAAAGAATAGACAGAAAAGAAAACAGGTACAGAAGCTATGACTCTTTTAGAGCAAGAATGCTAGACACGCCCTGGAAAACTTGTCTTCAAACTGTGTTTGATCAATTCCCAGAGTTTGAACAGATTATCTCACAGAAAATCAACACAGAATTTCCATTTGTGTTGTATGACTTACAGCTTCGACTTATGTCTATTGCTCTCAACGAAGAAAAATATAAAGGAATACAAGTCGTTGAAAGAACAGATGATGATGGAGAAGGAACTTGCTTGCTTCTCCTCCAGATAAATTTAAAAGACACAGACATGCCTAATGATTTAATTCTTCAATTTTATCATAACGGCATGATTGATTTTATTGAGTTAGAATTAAATCCTAAAACAGAAGGAATCATAAATCTCTTCGGAGAAAAATTTGTGATAACCACAGGAAACATTTCTACACACATCTCTCCTCGTTATATCGGTTGCAAAATATTTTCTTCCTTTCCTTTTGCAAACGATCATACCTACAGACCAGCCAGAAAAAGAATCTTTATCAGTCATAAAACCTCTGGCAAAGACTACTTAAAAAATCTTGCCATTAGAACTGAGATACAGTTCTCAGAGCTTTACTGGGTTGACAATCTTGCCAGCCTCGCCACAAAAGAAAAAAAAAAGACACAAAACACTTTATCTCTCTACACCAGAAAACTCCAGCCCTACCTTCTAGCTTTCATTGGGATTGCTATCATTTACTAGCCGAAGGTCATTATTTACAGATATGGAGCCATAAAAACTGGAACATGCTCTTACCATTCATCGGTGAAGGAGAATCTCTCCAGTTGAACCACATCATGGATCAAGAAGATTATTACTTGAACCCAGATGATTTCAGCGACACAGACACAATCCCAGACACTCACAGGGATTTCTAGAAGACAGACGTAAGCCATGACGTCAAATTACACAAATAAGTCTACCGACGCTCCACTCAACAGACAGAAGATTTTGTCGTTTTTACTTTTTAGATAGTGCGCCATGTGCGATTGTAATTATTTGTACGATAGATAGATAGTGCGCTCCGTGCGCTTTTATTTTATTTTATCTTTGTACGATAGTTAGATAGTGCGCTCTTTTTATTTTTGTTTGATAGTCTAGTCTTCTGCCTATTTAAAGGCAAGAGTACATTTGTAAAAAACACACAAGAAATATCAGAGAATATTTTCAATAGCAATCCTCTCCATGAATACTTAAACACTCTCGTTCTGATTTCTTCCCAGAAACCTTCAATCTCTTAGTTTTCCAAGCCCTTCATATTATATCCCAAATATATAAAAAAAAAGTCATCCGCTGTGCAAATCAACTCAACCGCTGCAGATATTATCAACCTTCAACCTCTACTAAAACACTGTAAGTTATGTTTTATTTTAATGTTTCTACAGTATATAGGCTGGAAACCCGAGTTTGCAGGGCTACTGGTCCGAAGGAAGATTTAATTCTTCATAACTCTGGTGTAAACAACGCCACGTACTAATGAAACTTCTTATTTGTTTTTACTTTTACTATTACCCAGTGTTTGAAAAAGTGTTTGAAACTCTGATGTCCCAATTTAATTTGGTATCAGAGCAAAGGCTTTTCTAATATCTAAAAGACTTAGACAGGTCCATAGCAGGCAGCTTGATATGCTTAAGTCCTATTAATATGGAAACCCGCTAAGGTGAAGATTAGGGAAAAATTTTGCTTTGAAACTAAACTAAACAAAGAAATCATTGAATTTTACACTTAATTTTACACTTTGTGCATATTTCAAGATTATCTATGTCAAGATTAGTTATTAAAATTAAAATATTGGGATATAAGAAAATATTTTAAGGGAACTAAAGAGATGAAGCGTTTTAAAGAAGAAATCAGATTTTTAACCAAGAAATTATTGAATCAGCAATAACCTTCAAAAAACTCGAATTCTTAAACTTAGAATTTTCCGATAAAAGTGATCATAAAAATATATCTAGTAGTTACTATAATCATATTTGTAGATTCAAAGAATTACATACACATAGTCTGCACACAGATAATACACACCTAAATAGTATCACAGACTTAATTATAAACTTAGGATTTAGTCTACAAAAAGAATCCGTTAATAATAAATATTTGTTAGAAAAAATTATACACTTAATAACAAAACATACAGACGAAATTAAAAAATTAACAGATAACCTAGAATACATAAGAGAGCAAAATAATCAAATTTTGCTAGAAGTTAAAAATATAAACAAAAATAAACATCCAGTAGTAACAGGAAACTCTACTGATATAAACGAACTTATAAATAAACTAAGTAAGACACATCTAAGTGAAAAACCAAAAGTCTATAAACATTGGAAGCCTAGAGATGAATAAACAAATCATCCAAGGATCTAGAAAATCAGCTAGTAATATAAAAGATATTATTTCTTCAGACACCTTTTTAAACAGAATCTTACATAGAGGATCATCTTCTAGAAGTACACAGCAAACAATACAATTAGAAGAAGAAATTGATTTAGATAAAAATATAAATTTATACAATCAACATCAATTAGATATATTAAATCCAAGAACACTATATCAAACAGGTATGCTAAACGTAAACACAACTTTAATACAAAGTAGTAGAGAAGAAAGCTTACAAGTAATAGATAAAATGGTAGAAATAGATTTATTTTCACCAGAAACAATCTTAAAAATTAAACAATCAGGAAAACAGTTCATACATACAGGACTTATAGTAATAGGAATAAAAGCTCTAGGAAGAAAAAACCTAGGAACTAAACTTTTAACGTTAATATTAGACAAAAGTTGGAAATCAGAAATGAAAAAGGCAATAATCTCAGGTATGGAAATAGATTTAAGCCAAAATACAGCCTTATTTTATTGTACACCTGGAATATTAAAAGACATTAAAGATCTACAAAAATTAAAAATAGCTTTACAGACCAAAGGTTATGAAAATTACGAAGGAAATAACATAGTAATAAGTATAGGAGTCTTAGGCAAAGCTAGTAACAGATCAGGAATGAAATACAAAGTAAACATAGAGGGAATAGTAAATACAATAGCATCTAAGTCTATACAAATGATTGAACCAGTCAAAATAGATCCTGAAGAATTAGCAGGATTAGAATGGCAAATAAATGATTTAAAAGAAATAGAAAACTCAACATTAGTTCCAAAACAGAGTCATATATATGAAAACGTAGACGGCACACAGAGTCTAAGATTTACAGATTTTAAAAGAGAAGATAAATATGAAGAGAGTACTTGTTCAGAAGAACAACCTCCTCAAGAACCACAATACAATTTTATGACTATAGAATCAGATGATGAATCTGAGTATGGACAACCAATATATGATACAGAAAATGAAGAAGAAGAAGATGAATACTTATTAGATTCAGAATTCTTAAAATTTGAACAAGAAGATATAGATTACAGCTTATTAGAAGAAATAAGACAAGAAACAAACACAATTTTTAAATCAGAAGAAATTAACAAATCCTACGAACAAATAATAAATAGAAAATTCACAGAAGCAAATATACTAGAAGAAGTAGATGATATGATAGTAGAGTGTATGTTAAACTTAAAAATGACATATGAAGAAAGTTATAAAAAATTACAAGAAGATTTTAATTTACCCTTAGTAAATAGTATAGTTAAAGGAGACACGATGATCTCTGACTTCTATAAAAAACAAGATAACAATTTTATGAATCCCGAAGGTAAACCCAAAAGAAATTATCAACAATACGACTTAGGACAAACATCAAATGACACTATGGGTAGAGAACCTTGGACAAAACCAGTCACAAGTTATCAACAGGAATCTGGTTACAATGGAACCGGAAGAAGGTTACCTATAGGACAAATTTACAGTGGTAATATGTTATTATTAGAACAGCAAAAACCACAATTATGGGTAGATGAAGTTCTCATATGGGAACAGACAGTAGTAAGAATGTGAGAAACAAATAAGAAAGACAGTATGGACATGTTTGCATATTTAGAAACAACTTTAGGCCCAACAGCCCTAGGCATATGGCAAAGTAAGAAAGCCCATAGCCAAGATCAGATAAACAGGCTAAAATCTATAGGCGAAAATCCTTATAATTTCACCTCCCAAATAAGAGTTCTTATTTTAGGAGTTGATCCAGCAAAAAACAATAGCCTATTACAAGACACAGCCATTAGAAACCTAGAACAATTAAGTATAGCAGACATGAAATACATAAATGAATTTACATTAGAGTTCACAAGATTATTAGCACAAACACGACAAGCTATGGAAGATAGCTTATGTGATAAATACTTTATAAAATTACCAGGAGACTTAGGAAAACATATACATGAAGCATGGAAATTACAATACAGAGATATGCAAAACTTAGGAATTGGACCTAAGATAACATTCACATTCGGTATATTAGAAGAAAAATGTAAAGAAGTAGCTTTACAAGAACAACTAAAGAGAAATGCATTCGCATTCTGTAAAACAGCAATATACACTCCACAAGCCTATGGATACTATGACAAAAGTAGAAAAAAGAAAATTAGGAAAAGTACTACCTATGATAAAGAATACAAACCATATAAAAAATATCAAAATAAGTATGTTAAAAAACCTCACACCAGGACATGTAAATGTTTTATATGTGGAGATACAGAACATCTGGCTAATAAATGTCCAAATAGAAATAGAAATATAGAAAGAAGTAATTTAATAGAACAAATAAAAGATTATGAAATAGAGGCTATAGACACAGATCACACAGATAATGAGTCAATATACAGTATATATAGCGAAGAAGATGAGCCGATAGCAAAAATTTCATATACATATACAAACCCTGAAGAATGTAACCATGATTGGAAACATAGGAAAGGTAATAATCACATTAAATGTTATATATGTGAATATTACCCTAGTATAGAAAAAAGATCACAATGCAACATTTTCTTTAAAGAAATTTGTCATATTTGTATAAAAGATATTTATAACATAGAGCCACCAAGTACTAGTCAAGATATAAGTAAAAATTCTAGTAACTATGAAGAAAAGATAGAAAAATTAGAATTAGCCATAGAGTTAAATAAATTAAAAATAGAACTTCTTAAAGATAGGGTTCTTAGACTTGAAGACTATATAGAAAAGAAGAAGGAAAAAGATTTTCCAGAATTAAATAATATGGCCACAGAACAAAACTCTATAATACAAACTGGAGAAGAAACACTTATACAAACCAGTGGATCAATAAGTATGATAAATATACAGTGTAGATTATGGCTAGACACTAATACCCCTATAGACTTAACAGCCTTAGTAGATACAGGAGCAACAAAAAGTGTAATTTCACATAGTTTAGCCCCCGAAAGATTTCACAAATTACTTACATGTAAATTAATGACAAGAACTGTAGAAAATAGATTATTAGAGATAACACATCACTTAGACCCTTCAGGAATACAATTCCGAGACTTTTCAGGAAACTACAGCATAAAATATGAAATGCCACAAATAAACATAAATCCTCAACACATAAAATCTAGAGACTTTGTCTTAGGATTAAATTTTATATTAGGGTTAAATGGTGCTATCACCATAACTAGAAACTATATAACAATTAGCAAACAAATTTACAGCTTTCCAACACTTAGATATAAAAGTATAGAAAACATTTCTAATAAAAAAGGAGAAAAAGGAAGCTTAGATTTCTTAAATAAAAATAGAAAAAAGATTGCAGAAAATGAAGCCATGCAACTACTTATAAATTTTATAAATCATGAATTAGAAAAAGGACAAGACATTACAAAAAGTATAAATCACCCTATAATAATCCACTTAGAAAAAATAGGATTCATAGGAGAAGATATTACAAAGTCCAAAGTTAAGCATGTATGCAAATTCAAGATAAAAAATCCTGATATTACCATACGAAATATAAACATAGATTATAGTCCTTTAGATAAAGAAGAATTTAAAAAACAAATATCAGAAATGACTAAACAAGGATTAATTAGAAAATCTGAAAGTCCACATAGATCAGCAGCTTTTATAGTTAAAAATCACAGTGAAATAAAAAGGGGAAAAGCGAGAATAGTTTATAATTATAAAAGATTAAATGATAATACAGAAGATGATGGTTACAACATTCCTAATAAAGACAGTCTGATTCAGTTAATACAAAATAATAAAGTATTTTCAAAATTCGATCTAAAATCAGGATATAATCAATTACATTTAGAAGAAGATTTCAAAAAATGGACAGCCTTCACATGTTCAGAAGGCCTTTATGAATGGAATGTTCTTAGCTTCGGGCTAAAGAACGCTCCTTCAATTTTTCAAAGATTTATGGACAGTATATTTCTCAAATACAAATTTTGCTTAGTTTATATTGATGACATACTAGTAGCAAGTGAAACAGTCCAAGAACATGAAAAACACTTGCAACAAGTATTTGAAGAAATGAAAAAGAATGGGATAGTAGTATCAAAAAGAAAAATGGAATTATTTAAAAGAAAATTTTCGTTTTTGGGATTAGAAATAGGTAATGGAAAAATAGAGTTACAACCACATATTTCTACAAAAATTCTAGATTTTCTAGAAAAACTGACAAATTTAAAACAAATACAAGCTTTTCTAGGCTTAGTAAATTATGCTAGAAAATTTATACCAAATCTTTCAAAACTAGTTGGACCGTTGTATAGTAAAACTACAAAAAACGGCCAAAGACACTTTAATAATGAAGATATAATTTTGATAAAAAAGATTAAAGAAAAGGTTAAAAAAATAAAACCTTTAGAATTACCTCTTTTAACAGATCACATTATTATAGAAATTGATGGATGCAAAGATGGATGGGGAGCAGTCCTCCTTTGCAAACCAGATATACATAGTTATAAAAAGGAAGAAAAAATTTGCTCTTACTATAGCGGAAGTTTTAAAACTGGATCCACTTGGGCCAGTCTAGATTTCGAAATACAAGCCTTAATTAATGCTTTAGACAAATTCAAATTATTTTTACATAAAGACTTTACAGTCAGGACAGACTGCGAAGCCATAGTTAAATTTATTAAAAACAATCAAAGTAAAAAGATAAATAGAACAAGATGGGTAAATCTACAAAATATTATACAGGGAAATGGGTATTCAATACAGTTTGAACACATAAAGGGAAAAGATAACGGAATAGCAGATTTGTTATCTCGTAATATAAACAAATTATTTTGTACAGATGGATAGAAAGCAAAAAGGAAAAGAAAAGGTGGTCATTAGACCATTACAGTTTAAAAAGAGCCCTTCCCCCATGAGTATCTCGTCAAATGACGATGAAGACAGCTCTTTCACAAATAATCCCGATTTTACAAAGTACTAGACAACTTCCCCCTTACTTCGTTAAAGCTACACAACCTCCCCAAAGCTCACAGACTTCTTCTCAAAGCCCAAACACGTTTATCCAAACCATGATATACAAAAAACAGGCCCATAAACCATATCAAAAACAAGCCCAAAAATCCACTTCTCATCAAAATCCTTCCATCTTCTCTTTCGGTACATATGACCTACAAACCTGCACTGAAACACACATGAAATTCCGTCCTAACCACGGAATAACACTTACAGATAAACAACAGTGTCTACTGGACAACTTATGGCATATACAAACCATGCCACACGCGTCCTCTTTTAAAGTACAGATTTTAAATGCTCTTAGCATCTATTTTAGTGAACAGGGAACAAAATGCCCTGAAAAAACCCAGCCTCCTCCAAAGTTTACACATTACATAATTTTCAGAGGCACAAAAATTGGGATTTTCAATAAATGGGAAACAGTAGCAAAGTATATACAGTGCCATGGCTCTATTTATAAAGGATATCACAGCTTCTCTGAAGCACTTGACACAGCCAGAAGTCATTTTGGCCAAGACAATTTTTTCATCGAACCAGAAGAGGTGCAAACCTTTTCTCAGGTTATGAAAACAAGTCATGAACAGATAATAAAAAGTCAAGAAGAAATCATAGCAAATCTGCAAAGACAGCTTATACAGCAAGGACAGAATACACATCTAATTCAGGATCATATTGAATACAGTAAGCTAAAGCAGAAAGTAGAAATACTTGAAGCTAAAAACATGCTACTTTTAGAAAGAATAGACAGAAAAGAAAACAACTACAGAAGCTATGACTCTTTTAGAGCAAGAATGCTAGACACGCCCTGGAAAACTTGTCTTCAAACTGTGTTTGATCAATTCCCAGAGTTTGAACAGATTATCTCACAGAAAATCAACACAGAATTTCCATTTGGGTTGTATGACTTACAGCTTCGACTTATGTCTCTTGCTCTCAACGAAGAAAAATATAAAGGAATACAAGTCGTTGAAAGAACAGATGATGATGGAGAAGGAACTTGCTTGCTTCTTCTCCAGATAAATTTAAAAGACACAGACATGCCTAATGATTTAATTCTTCAATTTTATCATAACGGCATGATTGATTTTATTGAGTTAGAATTAAATCCTAAAACAGAAGGAATCATAAATCTCTTCGGAGAAAAATTTGTGATAACCACAGGAAACATTTCTACACACATCTCTCCTCGTTATATCGGTTGCAAAATATTTTCTTCCTTTCCTTTTGCAAACGATCATACCTACAGACCAGCCAGAAAAAGAATCTTTATCAGTCATAAACCCTCTGGCAAAGACTACTTAAAAAATCTTGCCATTAGAACTGAGATACAGTTCTCAGAGCTTTACTGGGTTGACAATCTTGCCAGCCTCGCCACAAAAGAAAAACAAAAAGACACAAAACACTTTATCTCTCTACACCAGAAAACTCCAGCCCTACCTTCTAGCTTTCGTTAGGATTGCTATCATTTACTAGCCGAAGGTCATTATTTACAGATATGGAGCCATAAAAACTGGAACATGCTCTTACCATTCATCGGTGAAGGAGAATCTCTCCAGTTGAACCACATCATGGATCAAGAAGATTATTACTTGAACCCAGATGATTTCAGCGACACAGACACAATCCCAGACACTCACAGGGATTTCTAGAAGACAGACGTAAGCCATGACGTCAAATTACACAAATAAGTCTACCGACGCTCCACTCAACAGACAGAAGATTTTGTCGTTTTTACTTTTTAGATAGTGCGCCATGTGCGATTGTAATTATTTGTATGATAGATAGATAGTGCGCTCAGTGCGCTCTTTTTATTTTTGTTTGATAGTCTAGTCTTCTGCCTATTTAAAGGCAAGAGTTCATTTGTAAAAAACACACAAGAAATATCAGAGAATATTTTCAATAGCAATCCTCTCCATGAATACTTAAACACTCTCATTCTGATTTCTTCCCAGAAACCTTCAATCTCTTAGTTTTCCAAGCCCTTCATATTATATCCCAAATATAAAAAAAAAAAAAAACAAAAAAAAAAGTCATCCGCTGTGCAAATCAACTCAACCGCTGCAGATATTATCAACCTTCAACCTCTACTAAAACACTGTAAGTTATGTTTTATTTTAATGTTTCTACAGTATATAGGCTGGAAACCCGAGTTCGCAGGGCTACTGGTCCGAAGGAAGATTTAATTATTCATAACTCTGGTGTAAACAACGCCACGTACTAATGAAACTTCTTATTTGTTTTTACTTTTACTATTACCTAGTGTTTGAAAAAGTGTTTGAAACTCTGATGTCCCAATTTAATTTGGTATCAGAGCAAAGGCTTTTCTAATATCTAAAAGACTTAGACAGGTCCATAGCAGGCAGCTTGATATGCTTAAGTCCTATTAATATGGAAACCCGCTAAGGTGAAGATTAGGGAAAAATTTTGCTTTGAAACTAAACTAAGCAAAATTTGTATTTGAGAAATATACTGTCCATAAATCTTTGATCTAAAATCAGGATATAATCAATTACATTTAGAAGAAGATTTCAAAAAATGGACAGCCTTCACATGTTCAGAAGGCCTTTATGAATGGAATATTCTTAGCTTCGGGCTAAAGAACGCTCCTTCAATTTTTCAAAGATTTATAGACAGTATATTTTTAAAATACAAATTTTGCTTAATTTATATTGATGACATACTACTAGCAAGTGAAACAGTCCAAGAACATGAAAAACACTTGCAACAAGTATTTGAAGAAATAAAAAAGAATGGGATAGTAGTATCAAAAAGAAAAATGGAATTATTTAAAAGAAAATTTTTGTTTTTGGGATTAGAAATAGGTAATGGAAAAATAGAGTTATAACCACATATTTCTACAAAAATTCTAGATTTTCGAGAAAAACTGACAAATTTAAAACAAATACAAGCTTTTCTAGGCTTAGTAAATTATGCTAGAAAATTTATACCAAATCTTTCAAAACTAGTTGGACCGTTGTATAGTAAAACTACAAAAAACGGCCAAAGACACTTTAATAATGAAGATATAATTTTGATAAAAAAGATTAAAGAAAAGGTTAAAGAAATAAAACCTTTAGAATTACCTCTTTTAACAGATCACATTATTATAGAAGTTGATGGATGCAAACATGGATGGGGAGCAGTCCTCCTTTGCAAACCAGATATACATAGTTATAAAAAGGAAGAAAAAATTTGCTCTTACTATAGCGGAAGTTTTAAAACTGGATCCACTTGGACCAGTCTAGATTTCGAAATACAAGCCTTAATTAATGCTTTAGACAAATTCAAATTATTTTTACATAAAGACTTTACAGTCATGACAGACTGCGAAGCCATAGTTAAATTTATTAAAAACAATCAAAGTAAAAAGATAAATAGAACAAGATGGGTAAATCTACAAAATATTATACAGGGAAATGGGTATTCAATACAGTTTGAACACATAAAGGGAAAAGATAACGGAATAGCAGATTTGTTATCTCGTAATATAAACAAATTATTTTGTACAGATGGATAGAAAGCAAAAAGGAAAAGAAAAGGTGGTCATTAGACCATTACAGTTTAAAAAGAGCCCTTCCCCCATGAGTATCTCGTCAAACGACGATGAAGAAACAGAAAAGCTGCTCAGCCAATCCATCAAGGCCGAGAAAATACACAGTTCTAGACAAGCAGCACTTTAACAAATAACCCCGATTTTACAAAGTACTAGACAACTTCCCCCTTACTTCGTTAAAGCTACACAACCTCCCCAAAGCTCACAGACTTCTTCTCAAAGCCCAAACACGTTTATCCAAACCATGATATACAAAAAACAGGCCCATAAACCATATCAAAAACAAGCCCAAAAACCCACTTCTTATCAAAATCCTTCCATCTTCTCTTTCGGTACATATGACCTACAAACCTGCACTGAAACACACATGAAATTCCGTCCTAACCACGGAATAACACTTACAGATAAACAACAGTGTCTACTGGACAACTTATGGCATATACAAACCATGCCACACGCGTCCTCTTTTAAAGTACAGATTTTAAATGCTCTTAGCATCTATTTTAGTGAACAGGGAACAAAATGCCCTGAAAAAACCCAGCCTCCTCCAAAGTTTACACATTACATAATTTTCAGAGGCACAAAAATTGGGATTTTCAATAAATGGGAAACAGTAGCAAAGTATATACAGTGCCATGGCTCTATTTATAAAGGATATCACAGCTTCTCTGAAGCACTTGACACAGCCAGAAGTCATTTTGGCCTAGACAATTTTTTCATCGAACCAGAAGAGGTGCAAACCTTTTCTCAGGTTATGAAAACAAGTCATGAACAGATAATAAAAAGTCAAGAAGAAATCATAGCAAATCTGCAAAGACAGCTTATACAGCAAGGACAGAATACACATCCAATTCAGGATCATATTGAATACAGTAAGCTAAAGCAGAAAGTAGAAATACTTGAAGCTAAAAACATGCTACTTTTAGAAAGAATAGACAGAAAAGAAAACAGCTACAGAAGCTATGACTCTTTTAGAGCAAGAATGCTAGACACGCCCTGGAAAACTTGTCTTCAAACAGTGTTTGATCAATTCCCAGAGTTTGAACAGATTATCTCACAGAAAATCAACACAGAATTTCCATTTGTGTTGTATGACTTACAGCTTCGACTTATGTCTATTGCTCTCAACGAAGAAAAATATAAAGGAATACAAGTCGTTGAAAGAACAGATGATGATGGAGAAGGAACTTGCTTGCTTCTCCTCCAGATAAATTTAAAAGACACAGACATGCCTAATGATTTAATTCTTCAATTTTATCATAACGGCATGATTGATTTTATTGAGTTAGAATTAAATCCTAAAACAGAAGGAATCATAAATCTCTTCGGAGAAAAATTTGTGATAACCACAGGAAACATTTCTACACACATCTCTCCTCGTTATATCGGTTGCAAAATATTTTCTTCCTTTCCTTTTGCAAACGATCATACCTACAGACCAGCCAGAAAAAGAATCTTTATCAGTCATAAACCCTCTGGCAAAGACTACTTAAAAAATCTTGCCATTAGAACTGAGATACAGTTCTCAGAGCTTTACTGGGTTGACAATCTTGCCAGCCTCGCCACAAAAGAAAAACAAAAAGACACAAAACACTTTATCTCTCTACACCAGAAAACTCCAGCCCTACCTTCTAGCTTTCGTTAGGATTGCTATCATTTACTAGCCGAAGGTCATTATTTACAGATATGGAGCCATAAAAACTGGAACATGCTCTTACCATTCATCGGTGAAGGAGAATCTCTCCAGTTGAACCACATCATGGATCAAGAAGATTATTACTTGAACCCAGATGATTTCAGCGACACAGACACAATCCCAGACACTCACAGGGATTTCTAGAAGACAGACGTAAGCCATGACGTCAAATTACACAAATAAGTCTACCGACGCTCCACTCAACAGACAGAAGATTTTGTCGTTTTTACTTTTTAGATAGTGCGCCATGTGCGATTGTAATTATTTGTACGATAGATAGATAGTGCGCTCAGTGCGCTTTTATTTTATTTTATCTTTGTACGATAGTTAGATAGTGCGCTCAGTGCGCTCTTTTTATTTTTGTTTGATAGTCTAGTCTTCTGCCTATTTAAAGGCAAGAGTTCATTTGTAAAAAACACACAAGAAATATCAGAGAATATTTTCAATAGCAATCCTCTCCATGAATACTTAAACACTCTCGTTCTGATTTCTTCCCAGAAACCTTCAATCTCTTAGTTTTCCAAGCCCTTCATATTATATCCCAAATATAAAAAAAAAAACAAAAAAAACAAAAAGTCATCCGCTGTGCAAATCAACTCAACCGCTGCAGATATTATCAACTTTCAACCTCTACTAAAACACTGTAAGTTATGTTTTATTTTAATGTTTCTACAGTATATAGGCTGGAAACCCGAGTTCGCAGGGCTACTGGTCCGAAGGAAGATTTAATTCTTCATAACTCTGGTGTAAACAACGCCACGTACTAATGAAACTTCTTATTTGTTTTTACTTTTACTATTACCCAGTGTTTGAAAAAGTGTTTGAAACTCTGATGTCCCAATATATATATATATATATATATATATATATATATATATATATATATATAGGGAGAGATCAAGAGAAAACCACAAAATTAGGAGAAAACCGAAAAAACCGCTAAAAGCCAATCAAATAATTAATAGATTTTTTATTTTTTTTAATTTATTTTTAAGTGTATTAATATAATATTACACAATTTACCAAAAAAATCATTTTACATCTTGTGTTTTACGTATACGTAACCGCAATTTTTTTGTTTTCTGTTTACGTATACGTAACACTATGTGTTACGTATACGTAATCCAATATTTAAATGATTTTTTAGTAAAAATATGTAATATTACATTGATACTCTTATAACTAAATAAAATTAAAATAAAATAAAAAATAAATATTATTATATGATTGGTTAAAATTAGTTTTTTAATGGTTTCTCGGTTTTCGCCTAACTATGTGGTTTTCTCTGGAACCATATATATATATATATATATATATATATATATATATATATATATATATATATATATATATATATATATATATACACGGGAGGTTCAAATAAAAATTGGTTTTTCGCTAAAAAAACCTAAGAAATGACAAAAATCTTAAGAAACGAAATCAAACGAACTCCGATTAAGCTCATTTCAGTGGCGTTGGAACCGTCTTGTAGAAGCATTTTTTATTAACTATAGCTAAAATTCTATGTATCGGTATACTTAGCTAGTACGCAAGAGGGTGTTCCTGCGTACTTAGCTTATACACCAGGTTGGTCCCGCGTACTTAGTAAGTACGCAAGGCTTTTGCCCTGCGTACTTGTTAAGTACGCATGACCAATGCCCTGCGTACTTAGCCAAGTACGCAGGAAATGTTCATGCCCTTATAAATAGAAGACTTGTCTTCATTTGTAGGTGGAACTTCTGGAACAAGGTTGAGAGGTGTCCGGGTGGGATGAGTTCTCCCCCCTGGACCGTGAGCGTAGACGAGAGATGTGTACTTCTTCGGTATGTAATATGAGATGACTTCTTTGTTATGGATTAAGTATCGTTTGATTCTATTGTCTTGTATCTTTGCTTTTCTCTATTTGTTCTTCACTGTTCCCATGCAAATCGCGAACAAATCTTTGTTTTTTGGCTTCGCGACAAGGCTCCCGGGACCTACAACTGGTATGTCACACCTCGGCCGGCGACGGATTATACGCCGGGACTGACGCGGTTGTTCATAAGCACATAATCATCTATTAATAATGACAATATTTATTCATCGTATTTAAAGCATCCGTTACAAAAGGAAATGGAATATGAAAAGTTCAAGACAAGACAATATTAAATTTAAACTAGGTTCAAGTCCTAGGTGAGCAAGTAGTGTCCTCAAACAGGTGCACCTGAAACATATGAGTAAATGTCAACTACAAGTAGTTGGTGGGTAACATAGGTTTTTGACACCAAACAGAAGTTGAGTAAAAGTATTTGAAATTCAATATGTTCAAATCATAACTATAGCATAAATGTGAAAACATACAAGGTTCCAAGCGTACAATTCAATCCGTAGTAAATGGAAAACTGGTAAGTACAATCCCACCGATTATGTTTTGGAAAAATAGTAATATGGTACATACAAAACCCACCAAGGTTCATGTTAACTGGAATTAGATTCCCCTATAAATGATCATGTTAGGTACTACCTTAGGCCTAGGTAGTAAGTTAATGAATGTACTAGCATGAACACATGTAATGGTCATCAAGCAGTTTAAGTCATAAAGCACATAGTAATTTGCATGAGAACAATGGTATTGAATCTGGTATGTAATGTATGTAAACATGTTCCACCCCGAGTATTTGTAAACAATAGTAAAAAAGAAAGGGGGCTATGAAACTCACTTGTACTAAAGCTAGGAATGGTACAAACTGGTACAGATTGTTAAGCCTAGTGAGGAATTCTCACAACAAACCTACACGTGTAATGGTAACCTAATTTCGTTATACTTCTAAATGGTATTTAGGAGACATTGGGACATTTAGGGTTTCATTGAAACTGGACATAGGGTTTGTTCAAGTTTGGTAAGAAAACTTATTTATTTATATAAAAAAATGCTTGGATTTTATTCATATAAATATTTAGTTAATAATCAAGTAAATCATAGTGTGGGAAAAAAGTATTACATAAAAATTGTTAAATACACATAACGTAATATGAGAAATAATATACTTGGGACAATTTATAAATAAATTATAAAGTGGGGAAAAATTATAGTTAATGTAAATAAAGTGGGTAATTAATTTGTTTAATAAATAAAATGGTAGAATATGTTTAGCGAAGCAAATAATTCATTTTAAATGAATTTCGAAAGTAACCTATAAACAAAAATAATTATTTTGATGTTTAATTTAAATAATTATTCTAACTCGTAATAATTATTTATAAATTTTAGAGGAGTTTAATAGTGTTTAGATATACAAATAGAATTTGTGGAATACCATATAAATATACAAATAATATAATTAGATTTTTTCTAAACAAGGATTTTTATTTTATTCAGAATTTACCTTAGGTTTAATAAAATGACATAGTAAAATATTATTTATATTTTTCTTTGAATTATATAAATATCGTATAGTGTATTTGTATAGTTTTATAAAATTAAATTAGGAATTTTTAAAGTTAAAGAGAGGGGTTAAAAATGGTTTAAATGGGAAAAGGAGCAAAATCGCCCCCCCCCCCCCGACTCGAACCCGCGCCTGCGGCCGGTTCACGCTTGCACACACACACTAACCACTGGACTAGGCATCCACTGGACTAGGCATGATGCCTTGTCCAGTGGTTGATCCGCTATGTTTTTAATAAGCAAACCCGGTTGGCCTTCGTCCCCAATCTCCTCCGACGAACCCTAGCCCTCCAATTCCCCCTGTTCGGTCACGATAAGCACCCGGATTCATGGGGCTTTCGATCGCTAGACTGAAACAAACCTAATGACATAGAATTTACCTGTAGTAGTTAGGTGACGGAGGAGAACGACCTCGGAAAATGGATCGAAGTTCGTCGACTGAAATCGTGCTCCAGAGATGAAATGGGATGTAATTTAGGATGGCACGAGTTTGCAATCAGTCTCATCTACGATTAGGAGTGTCTATTTATAGCCGAATTACACTACATTGATGGATCGAGTAAAAGCTAATGAGTGGGGTTTCGGTTACGAATTCGTTCTTGATTATGCACTGAAAACCCAATTAATCTTAGGTAGTGGGTTGTTTAATCGATCTAAATGTGATACCGTTACCAGTTTTGTTTGTAAATATCCCATTCGTGAGATTGGGAATTAAACGGGTAGAACCGGTGACAAGGGGTCTCGAACCCGTGACTGAAAATGGGGAGGGGGTTTATCCGAGAATGGCACAACAGGTCCCTGGGGTTTAAGACTTTAACATTTCATGTTGAAACTTCGTTTTTAGCTAGAACTAAGTTTCAGAAAATGCAATATGAACCCTGGACTTTTTATAAAATGAAAGATCATTGCATTTTATAATTTTTATAAAACTTAACAAATGTAAATGTTATATATTTATATTTATATAATTAAAATGGTTCTATTTCTAATAAAATCATTTGCTTTGAAAATTAAATAATACAATTTTAATAACCCTAATTTTTTTAAAGAATTTATAACCTAATGTAATTATATATATATATAGAGAGAGGTTTAGAAATAATTTAGCATATAAATATATATATTTATTTATAGAATGATAACAATCATTTAAATAATATACATATTTATTATTTTTGCAATAATTGTACTTAATGTATGCATGTATGAACACTTATTCAATGTAATGGATTAATAAAATAATTTATTTAAATAGATAGATACAACCACATAATAAAGAAATTACAAGTGCCAGAAAAGTTCAAATAGAAGTTGGAATTTCCTGGGTATTACATGGTATCAGAGTCTCGGTGTTCATTGATTTGTGTTCCAGATTCGAGTTTTATGGGTTTTTCAGAGATCTGAGTTCATACGAGTCGTACCTTTTTCAGACCAAAAATCCTTAAATTCGAGTTCGTTATCGCTTCATTTGGTGTTTGGAAGGTTGAGGGTTTGTTAGAAGATGTTTTCTAAGCTTTTGGAAGCATCAATTTCTCAGATCCAACACTTTTCGAGCATTCTCCTTAAGATCAGTCAAGTGCGCTGCTACTGTCTGCTAAGTACGCAGAATCACCTTTTCTGCATACTTACTAAGTACGCATGGGTTAGCCCTGCGTACTTACTAAGTATGCTCGAGTAGTTGACCTGCGTACTTGCTAAGTATGCATGTGTATTTGGCTCTGCGAACTTATCAAGTACGCATGAACATTTGGCTATGCGAACTTGCTAAGTACGCATGAACTATCATCTGGGATTAAAAAAAATAAAAAAATTGGCGGAAAAAATTTTCTTTGCAAAATCTTTTAGGGATCGTTTGCACACTTGTTTCGGACCATTTTTGAGAAGATAGCAGTTTTGGTTTTTCGGGACCGAAATTTGTATTTGATGTGGCTTGGCGAAACAAAGACGAGATTTTTGTTGGATGATACCAATTGTCATATATTGGTGAGGTGTTTAAACCTAAAAATGTAGGCTACGAGTATTCGGGGTACTTCTTTAATAGGGAATGAATGCTAAATAAAGTTGCTGGGTCGTCATCAGCTAAAAATCTCATTTTATTTGTGAAGATGTTGCTGCTTTGGGTCTTTGCAAAAAGAATCATATTGTTTAGGTATTCAAACCTGCTTATGTAGGCTATGAGTATCTATGATACTTCTTTAATAGGGGATAAATACTGTAACAACTTGAACCCAATGTTTTGCTGTTTTGGATCTTTGCAAAGGAATAAATGAATAAAATCCTAGAGTTGACTAGTTATGGTTTTTGAGGATTTGAGTGAAGCGGTGATGAAGCTGGTCATAGTTTACGGAGAAATGAGGGGGATAAAAGATAAGGAGTATTCATGGGACGTTAAAGGGGTGGTGGATTACTTCCTATATATATACCTCATTGACGTAACATGGATCTCAACTATGATTTCTAGTGTAAACTATATTTTTTCGTGCTCTTTGGTCAAGCAGTGTTCAAGATTTGATGTGATTTAGTTATGATTGGATTTCTCATTTGGGATCTGGGCGGAATCCAGATATACAACCTAGTTATGGAACTTCACCATGGTGAATGTATACAGATTAGGAGGTGTTAACCAGGAATGAAGATCTAATTGAAGATTGTTGGACTTTGGATATAGGGTGATCACCGCCGAGCATGATTTTGTGTTAGATTCTATTGTGTGTTTTCAAGATGAAGCTGGATCTCCGCTGGATTATTAGTTGAAGATGGAACCTTTATCATTGGCCGACAGGATAGGAAACATTCCCTTGTTTCTGGTCTAGTCAGATGGAGCTTACATTGAAAGGGGAAATTGGAAATGAACATCTTCGAGAATTTGGTAGACTCGTGAAGATACATGATAAAGTTGGACACATCTAGTTTGAAGACTGAAGTTCCTATGGGAGCTGATTAGTTTGATGCAGGTTATTGGAAATTCAAACTCTCAATCATATGCCAGCTGATTTAGAGGAAGTCTAAGTTAGGGTGGAGGTTGCTACTGCTGAGAGGTTGAACTACAATGAGGTGTGTTGAGTTAGTTGGTTCTTATTGAAGCACTTGGTTTGGTCTACAATGAAAGCTACAGTTAAGACGGAGTCGGGTTTGTCAGATCACTCGGCAACTGAAGATTGAAGATTTGAAGATCTCAAGTGGAATGCCAGAAGATCAAGTCTCTCTAGAAGACACGTGATGTCATTAGTTTAGAGGGAGTCTTTTAGGACATTCTTTATAAACTGATGATTATCAGTGCTAGTGATAGATAGAATGTAAGGCCCCAAAACCGGGTGACCTCACTTGTTGGATTTACTCATAAACATAGTCATAAATACTGAACTTAAATTAAAACCTTCATCATTCAATTACATAATCATAACAGCGAAAGTCTTTACTAATAAAACATAACATTGTTCTAAGACATGTAAAACAAAAGTGGGATGTCAGTCTTGTGCCGGGTAACCTTCACGCCTTCGCACGACCCTTTCCTTTGTTACCTGAAATGTATACTAAAAGTCAGCTAACGCTGGTGAGTTCTAGTTTAAAGACAATCATACATAATATTTATCTTATCATGAATATAATGTATATAAGTATATTCGTACTTTTAAATATTCTTTACTTTACTGTTCTCACAAAACATTCTTTGAGGGTATATACATATGTACATACATACTTTCTTTGGGAGAACACATATTGGCCATAATCTTAAGGGAGATCAACCCATCATACTTGTCGCGAATGTCACGAAGACATCGCAGTCAGAGCTACCGTCGTAGCCCTTCTCATTACCGTCCGGCTCTAGAAAACCGTCCGTCATAACATTAAATCCGTCCGGCAACTTTTGTCCGTCCGCTCTTAACCGTCCTACCGTCGTAGTCCGTCATAACATTAAATCCGTCTGCCCTAGGGCATCCGTTTCCCACATGACCATTATGTATGCAACCGTTCTACATTAGTTAAGGCAATTGCTTCGACCGTCCATTTTTACCTTTTCATACGTCCTATCTTACGTAGGTACGTTTTCGTCCCGGTTGCAAAATAGTCACGTGGTCGTCCGTCTACCGAAGTAGCCGTTGTCATAGAAGGGTTTATAACGTTTACATTCATTCATAACATGCAATATATATGTAATATAAAGCAAGATTTCATTCTTTTACGTTATATCCTTCTTTCATTCTTTCTTTATATCATACGCTTCATTCTTTATTCATAATTCATTTTCACATATATAAGTATTTATATATTCATATATATACGTATGATCACATTGACACTTATAGCATTTATCCATTTAGTGTATACACTTCAGCCCCAAAACATTTATAAATCATTTGCACATACATAGAAGGGGGGCACATAGAACTCACCTGATGAGTAGTTTCTGTAATACACTTAGCCGGCTACTGAGCTTCACTAATGTCACTCACGATCTGTATAATAAAGTCATATACATAAGGTAGTGCTCCTAGATGACACTAGACATTACTATGCTTGAACCCAGTAGTTTCGATTGATTAGCTTACATCGAAACTTGGTAGTTTCGATAGGTTGTTCCTGTCGAAACTTGGTAGTTTCGATAGGTAGTTTCGATAGGTAACTTATGTATTATCTTAGCTTCGGATCGGGGGCTCATATCGAAACTATGGTAGTTTCGATTGGGTCTGCATACATCGAAACTAAGTAGTTTCGATGGGTCTGCACATATCGAAACTAAGTAGTTTCGATAGACCTGCACATATCGCCTTCCCCAAAAATCTGAATGTTCTGCATGCGAATCTGATCATGTCGATATCTAAATTTTCTTTGATCAAAACGTTCGTTTTTCATACTAGATGTTATACCTAAGTTCACTTTCAAGTTTCATCCGCAAAATCGTTATCTTTTAGCCAAAACCCGAAACTTCCCAAAACGAACAAAAACTCATAATGTGATCGAATCGTTACATGGATTGTAATTCTGATTCGGAGGTTTTGCTCACGGTCTCAGCTGTGTCGTGCTCCTCCAATCTCGTGACGATCCGTCGACTTTCTCTCTCTAGACCCGAGCTTTCCTTTCTCTCTCTAGACGCTGCGTGAGTGTGGAATGAGCAGGGAAGAGGGCTGCCTTGCCTTATGTATATACCTGGGCTTCCCTCGGCCCCTTGAAGCCGAGCCCAAGCCCGCTCCGTTTTGTTTAAATGTTCTGACTAAATCACCGGTCTCGCTATGTTTATTCGTTTTATTATTTTTGGGATGTTACAAGTCTACCCTCCTTAAAGAGGTTTCGTCCTCGAAACTGTTCATACGTTAAACAATTGAGGGTATAGTCCCCTCATCTCGTCTTCCTTTTCCCATGTAGCTTCCGACCCTTTTCTGTGCTTCCATTGTATCTTGACTAACGGTATCGACTTATTGCGTAGTCGTTTTTAAGCTCGGTCAAGAATGGCTATTGGTTCCTCTACATAATTCAGGCTATTATCCACTTCGATCTCGTCGTAAGGTATGTGAGCTGTGTCGTCAGCTAGGCACTTGCGTAAGTGGGACATGTGGAACGTAGGGTGTATTCCATTAAGCTCAACGTGTAGGTCGAGTCTGTAAGCAACTTGACCCACTCTCGCTAAAATCTTGAAAGGCCCGACAAACCTTGGACTTAGTTTGCCACGCTTCCTGAATCGAATGATTCCTTTCCACGGAGACACTTTCAATAGTACCATATCCCCTACTGGAAACTCTAAATCCCTTCTTCTCTTATTCGCGTATGATTTCTGTCTGTCTTTTGCGGCTTTCCTTCGAGCCTTTATTTGATCAAATTTCTCGGAAGTAGCTTTGACCACTTCGAGACTTGCGAAGTCCTTTTGTCCAATTTCCCCCCAACAAACCGGGGTCCTACATCTCCTTCCATACAACATTTCAAATGGCGGCATGCCGATGGTTGAGTGATAGCTGTTGTTATATGAAAATTCTGCCAATGGTAGATGGCTGTCCCAACTCCCATCGAAGTCAATGATACAGGCCCGGAGCATGTCCTCCAAGGTCTGAATGGTTCTTTCAGATTGACCATCGGTCTGAGGGTGGTAAGCGGTGCTGATATTCAGTCTAGTGCCCATTGCTTCATTGAATTTTTTTCCAAAACCTTGATGTGAATCTAGTATCCCTGTCGGACACAATTGACAGTGGCATACCATGTCTGCTCACAATCTCCTTGATAAATACTTCTGCTAGTCTTTCTGACGAAGAAGACTCACGTATTGGCAAGAAGTGAGCACTTTTCGTCAGATGGTTGACGATCACCCAAATGGTATCATTGCCTTTAGCTGTTCGCGGTAGCTTGGTAATGAAGTCCATTGTGATCTCTTCCCACTTCCATTCCGGTATAGGTAAAGGTTGCATTTTACCGCACGGTTTCTGGTGGTCGGCCTTAACTAGAGAACACGTTAAGCACTTGCTCACGTATTCAGTCACATCATTCTTCATGCCATGCCACCAGTACTCTTTCTTCAAGTCTTGATACATTTTGTTTGTCCCGGGGTGGATAGAATAGCGAGACTTATGGGCCTCATCAAGTATTTTGGCTCTAAGCTCGCCAATCTTAGGTATCCACATCCGGCCAAACCTGGTTCGTACACCGTATGCATTTGCATCCAAGTTCCCTTGTTGTCCTACTATTCTTTCCCGTTTCACATTTCTTTCTAACAGTGCTTCATCTTGTGCTTTTTCTATTTCACCCATCCAATCTGGTGTTATAATCAGCTGACACGCTTTGATCCGGATAGGTGTCGAGTCTTCCTTTCTACTTAAGGCGTCAGCCACTACGTTTGCCTTGCCTGGATGGTACAATATTTCACAGTCATAGTCCTTCAGTAGCTCTAACCACCTCCTTTGCCTTATGTTTAATTCTTTTTGCTCGAAGAAGTACTTCAGGCTTTTGTGATCGGAGTAGATGGTGCATTTAACTCCATACAAGTAGTGCCTCCATATTTTCAACGCGAAAACCACTGCTGCTAACTCTAGATCGTGCGTTGGGTAGTTAACCTCGTGAATCTTTAGTTGTCGTGAGGCATAAGCAATTACCTTTCCTCGTTGCATAAGTACGCAACCTAAACCCTGCCCCGAAGCGTCAGAGTAGACTACCAAGTCTTCATTTCCTTCGGGTAGTGTCAAGACTGGAGCTTGTGTTAATCGTGTCTTGAGTTCCTCAAACGCGTTATTTTGGGTTTGGCCCCATTCATATTTCACTTCCTTCCGTGTCAGTTTAGTTAGTGGCGAGGCTATCCTTGAGAAATCTTGAATGAACCTTCGATAGTAGCCTGCCAATCCAAGAAAACTTCGTATCTCTGTTGATGTCTTTGGGATGTTCCATTCCTTTACTGTCTCTATCTTTGCAGGATCTACCATGATGCCATTTGGGTTTATCACATGACCTAGGAATTGGACTTCCCTAAGCCAAAACGCGCATTTGGAGAATTTTGCGTACAACTTTTCCTTCTCTAGCACCTCCAGAACTTCTCTTAGGTGACAGTGATGATCACCCTCGCTTTTCGAATATACCAGTATGTCGTCTATAAAAACTATCATCGATCGATCCAACATGGGTCGACACACTCTATTCATCAAATCCATGAACGCTGCTGGTGCGTTAGTTAATCCGAAGGACATCACGAGAAATTCATAACGCCCATAACGCGTGCGAAACGCGGTCTTTGGTACGTCTTCCTCTCTTACTTTCAACTGATGGTAACCCGACCTAAGATCGATCTTTGAGAACCAACTCGCACCTTGCAGTTGATCAAAAAGGTCGTCTATTCTAGGCAGTGGGTATTTGTTCTTTACTGTCCTCTTGTTCAGTTCGCGGTAGTCAATGCACATGCGCATGATGCCGTCCTTCTTCTTTACAAATAGTACCGGAGCGCCCCATGGTGAGATGCTCGGTCTAATAAATCCCTTTTCTGTTAATTCCTGTAGTTGAGACATCAATTCTTTCATTTCTGACGGAGCCAATCGGTAGGGGGCTTTGGCAACGGGCTCAGCTCCTGGCAGTAAATCAATCTGAAATTCTATTTCCCGATCGGGTGGCAACCCAGGTAGATCCTCAGGGAATACTTCCGGAAAGTTGCACACCACGGGTACATTCTTGAGTTCTTTCATTTTCATTCTATCATCAATAACATATGCTAGATAAGCTTCGCAACCGCGCCTCATGTAACTTTCGGCCTTGATCATCGAGATGACATTTGGCATCGTGCAATTCCAATCCCCATAAACCGTAATTGGACTGTCGCTAGGAGCTTTTAGGTGTATTCTCTTACGTTTACATATGATTTGAGCTTCGTTGGGAGCTAACCAATCCATACCCAATACTATATCGAATCCTCCTAAGGTGAGAAGGAATAATCTAGATGGAAACTTATGTCCCTCTATTTCTATGATGCAATCCTCTGTTACTTGAAATACTGCCGAATTTTTACCCACGACAGTTTGTACGCTAAAGGCCTTTATTATGGTGTTGATAGTGCAATCCAGTTTACGACAAAATGCATTTGATATGAAGCTTTTACTAGCACCAGAGTCAAATAAAATAGCAGCATGTTCGTTATTAACTAGGGATGTACCTGACACAAGATCAAGGTTTCCCCTTGCTTCCTTTTCAGTCAGGGCGTAGCCTCTAGTCCTCGCCTTCTGTTGTTCCTTTTCTTTTCCCGAACCAGATTGTCTAGTTCTCCTGCAATTCTTGGTTAGGTGTCCAAATAGTCCACAACCTTGGCATTTAGTGTCTCTTAAACATTCGCGAGAATAGTGCCCCGCCTTCCCACACCTATAACAGACGGTGGAACCAACTAGGCACTCGCCTTGGTGTTTCCTCAAACATTTCTTACAAGCTTCGTATTCTTCAGTTCTTGGCTTCTTAGCCTCAGCTATATAGTTCCCCTTTCCAGTTCCTTTAGACGCGTTTTCCCATTTCCTTTTATGTGTCTCAGGTAACAGACCAGGCAATATGCTCTTCAGTGTCAGTACAACCTCACGGGTAATAGCATCCCTAAGTTCGGGTTCCAATCGTAGTGCCCCTTCATTGTCACCTCCCGATGGGGTCACATTAGTGTCATGCACTCTCTCGGTGTATTTCACGTGCATGCGTTCTTCTTTCTCTTTTCTTTGGTTCATTGGCGGTCTACCTACTCGGCCCGTATGGCCGCCTTGGCGTGCATTTCTTCCTCTACTTGCCATAGTTTTCTAGAAATTTCTGGTATGAAAAGGGAATACATCAATGTCATTTCTTCAGATCATAGTTTGGAACAGTACGAGCAAGGTAAATTCTTAATTACAGTGACCGGTTTGTGATTACTAATTTACATTGCTTTTCGGGTTCGAAACTCTTCCAATCAGTCGTGGCATTAACATCTATTTGTTCTAAGTTAAGGTATCTATTCCTATGCTGGAGCATTAACTTTATGACTTACTTACCGTGCTAGCGTTGGCGTTGGTTACCCATACTGACATCTGTGCGTTGGTCCCATAATCAGTTTGAGTCCAGACATTTAGGGATGTCTGAATCTCTCAAACTATTGCTCTGATACCAACTTGTAAGGCCCCAAAACTGGGTGACCTCACTTGTTGGATTTACTCATAAACATAGTCATAAATACTGAACTTAAATTAAAACCTTCATCATTCAATTACATAATCATAACAGCGGAAGTCTTTACTAATAAAACATAACATTGTTCTAAGACATATAAAACAAAAGTGGGATGTCAGTCTTGTGCCGGGTAACCTTCACGCCTTCGCACGACCCTTTCCTTTGTTACCTGAAATGTATACTAAAAGTCAGCTAAGGCTGGTGAGTTCTAGTTTAAAGACAATCATACATAATATTTATCTTATCATGAATATAATGTATATAAGTATATTCGTACTTTTAAATATTCTTTAATTTACTGTTCTCACATAACATTCTTTGAGGGTATATACATATGTACATACATACTTTCTTTGGGAGAACACATATTGGCCATAATCTTAAGGGAGATCAACCCATCATACTTGTCGCGAATGTCACGAAGACATCGCAGTCAGAGCTACCGTCGTAGCCCTTCTCATTACCGTCCGGCTCTAGAAAACCGTCCGTCATAACATTAAATCCGTCCGGCAACTTTTGTCCGTCCGCTCTTAACCGTCCTACCGTCGTAGTCCGTCATAACATTAAATCCGTCTGCCCTAGGGCATCCGTTTCCCACGTGACCATTATGTATGCAACCGTTCTACATTAGTTAAGGCAATTGCTTCGACCGTCCATTTTTACCTTTTCATACGTCCTATCTTACGTAGGTACGTTTTCGTCCCGGTTGCAAAATAGTCACGTGGTCGTCCGTCTACCGAAGTAGCCGTTGTCATAGAAGGGTTTATAACGTTTACATTCATTCATAACATGCAATATATATGTAATATAAAGCAAGATTTCATTCTTTTACGTTATATCCTTCTTTCATTCTTTCTTTATATCATACGCTTCATTCTTTATTCATAATTCATTTTCACATATATAAGTATTTATATATTCATATATATACGTATGATCACATTGACACTTATAGCATTTATCCATTTAGTGTATACACTTCAGCCCCAAAACATTTATAAATCATTTGCACATACATAGAAGGGGGGCATATAGAACTCACCTGATGAGTAGTTTCTGTAATACACTTAGCTGGCTACTGAGCTTCACTAATGTCACTCACGATCTGTATAATAAAGTCATATACATAAGGTAGTGCTCCTAGATGACACTAGACATTACTATGCTAGAACCTAGTAGTTTCGATTGATTAGCTTACATCGAAACTTGGTAGTTTCGATAGGTTGTTCCTGTCGAAACTTGGTAGTTTCGATAGGTAGTTTCGATAGGTAACTTATGTATTATCTTAGCTTCGGATAGGGGGCTCATATCGAAACTATGGTAGTTTCGATTGGGTCTGCATACATCGAAACTAAGTAGTTTCCATGGGTCTGCACATATCGAAACTAAGTAGTTTCGATAGACCTGCACATATCGCCTTCCCCAAAAATCTGAATGTTCTGCATGCGAATCTAATCATGTCGATATCTAAATTTTCTTTGATCAAAACGTTCGTTTTTCATACTAGATGCTATACCTAAGTTCACTTTCAAGTTTCATCCGCAAAATCGTTATCTTTTAGCCAAAACCCGAAACTTCCCAAAACGAACAAAAACTCATAATGTGATCGAATCGTTACCTGGATTGTAATTCTGATTCGGAGGTTTTGCTCACGGGCTCAGCTGTGTCGTGCTCCTCCAATCTCATGACGATCCGTCGACTTTCTCTCTCTAGACCCGAGCTTTCCTTTCTCTCTCTAGACGCTGCGTGAGTGTGGAATGAGCAGGGAAGAGGGCTGCCTTGACTTATGTATATACCTGGGCTTCCCTCGGCCCCTTGAAGCCGAGCCCAAGCCCGCTCCGTTTTGTTTAAATGTTCTGACTAAATCACCGGTCTCGCTATGTTTATTCGTTTTATTATTTTTGGGATGTTACATAGAATTTGATGTTATAGTTAAGAGGGAGTCTATAGAAGCATGTTTTAGTAACTATAGATAAAATTCTATGTATCATTGTACTTAGCTAGTACGGAGGAGGGTGTTCCTGCGTACTTAGCTTGTACACCAGACCGGTGCCGCATACTTAGTAAGTACGCAAGGCTTTTGCCCTACGTACTTATCAAGTACGCATGACCAATGCCCTGCGTACTTAGCCAAGTACGCAGGAAATGTTCCTACCCCTATAAATAGAAGACTGGTCTTCATTTGTAGGTGGAACTTCTGGAACATGGTTGAGAGGTATCTGGGCGGGATGAGCTCTCCCGCCCCTGGACCGGGAGCGTAGACGAGAGATATGTACTTCTTCGGTATGTAATGTTCAATGACTTCTTTGTTATGGATTACGTATCATTTGATTCTATTGTCTTTTATCTTTGTTTTTCCACTGCGCGACGAGGCTCGCGGGACCTACACATCTCGTCGAACTCTACCATCGTAGCTTTTAGGGTTTAGTTTTTTTTGAAGGGTGGGGTGAGGGGTTTAGGTTTTTAGGGGGGTGGGGTGGGGGGTTTAGGTCTTTGGGGGGTGGGGGTGGTGGTTTAAGGTTTTTCGGGGTGGGGTTGGAAGGAGGTTTAGGTTTTTGGAGGTGTGGGTGGAGGGGGTTTAGGTTTTTTGGGGCGGGTTAGGGTTTGATGAGACGGTTTCAACGCCGCTGAAATGAGCACAATCGGAGTTCGTTTGACCCACTTCTTAGTTTTTCTTAGCGAAAAACCACTTATTAGTGGAACTTTCCCTTATATATATATATATATATATATATATATATATATATGGTAGTTATAATAAAAATCCACTTGAGTTAAAGAAACCTTACAGACCCTGTTTACATATGTAAAAAAATAAAATTATTTTTGGGATGGGTTCTACATTTAATTTTATCACTTTTGGTGATAGAATTATAACAAAACCGCCGAGCGGTTTTTTTAAATTTGACGTTTATTACATATGTAAGTTCTAAGTCTGGCGTTTTTTACATATGTAAATACTAACGTATTGCATACGTAAGCCTAAAAAACACTGATTTTTGCTATTTTTTGCATATTTTTTATTTCTTTTTTTATTCAGCGTTTTTTTTTGCGACTAGGGCTTTTTTTATATAAATAATCAATCCCAATTTTTTTAAAAAAATTTTGTAATTTTTTTTTTCAAAGGGTTTGCAAGGTTTCTTCAACTGGAGTGGTTTTTTGTTTTACACTTCCTCTATATATATATATATATATATATATATATATATAATAAGTTAATATATTTTTGAGTAAATTACAAATTTTGTCATTTTTGTTTATACATTTTTTCAATCTATGTACTTTAGCCCAAAAATTATCATAGATCATCTGTTACGTTTAATGTTTTTGCAGTTTACATCCTTTAGTCTAACGGTCGTTACTTTTTCCAGTTAACTCCAGTCATGTGCCTTGCACATGATGGTGTTTTGGTCTTTTTACCCATAAAAAATGTAGCACCATATATGGAACCACCACCACCATCGCCCCCACCTGCCACCAGCACCCCCACCTGCCCCTACCCTCCACCATTATCAAAAAAGATTAAAATTTATATAAAACCTATCCACCTACCTCCATCAAAACCCCCTTTCACTTCCTCCAATTCCTCAACAACAATGGCATTAGAATGAGTGGTTCTAGGGTATGTCTCCGCCGCCGAAGCCGTGATGATCATCCTCTTAGGTCTCCCCCCAATTGACGTCACCACCCACCTAGTTCCCTGACCAACTCGCCGACCATCACCGTCCTCGACACCTCACTGTCGACAACATCACCGGTCACTCCCCCTATCACTGATTGAGAAACCCAGAGGCTCAACCCTTGCCGTGTCACCATCTATTTGCATCTGAGCCCTAGAGGAACTCCGTCTTCAAGGAACCGAACAAAACTTTGCCCTCACCCTCTCATCCCAACCGGTCCTTACGCTCCACTACGATGCAAGCCCTGCTCCGCCGCCCTCAGCTCCTTTTATCGCGTCGATTTATCTGCCCTAATCAAACATTCAAATCCGGAATGAGTGTGCGATGCTCGATTCTCCGCTGTCCTCAACTCCGATGCAAATCTAGGTTTGCGATGGTGTCCCACCGTCGCCGTAGATTGAAATAGTCCCTGAGATGGGTGGAGGCGCTAGGGTTTGGTGGTGGCCGGAGAGTGTTGTGACCGGTGCCGATGGTGGTGGTGGGACCGGTGCCGATGGTGGTGGGGTTAGAAGAAAAAGTCTCTGAACGGGTAAAAAGTCCCCCAACTATGAAAAAAGTCCAAAACCCTAACTATTAAACTTTAAGATGAAATGGTGGGGTAGGGTAGGGTAGGGTTAATTTATAATTTTGAGTAATTACAAAATAGACCCTCAACTATTAAACTTTAAGATGAATTGGTCCCTGAAAGGGTAAAAAGTCCAAAATATTCTCATGTGCCCTGCACATGATAGAATTTAACCTCAAAATCTAGCGTCCGTTAGGCCAAAGAACGTAAACTGCAACAAATTTAAACGTAAAGGTTGATGTCTAACAATTTTTGGACTAAATGACATTCTCTGAAAAAGTGTATAAACATAAAGGACGATTTCTGTAATTTACTCCATATTTTTCTTTTAAAAATAAAAATATACAAGTAATAAGGGTCAATTGGTGATGCAGGCAAGACACGACAACCATCGCCGAATATGAAAAGTTATATAAACATGTAAAGAAAAATCCAGCCGTTATAAAAAAATGTAAAGAAAAATCCAACTTTCCAACTTGAGTCACAGGTAGATCCGGCGATGATTGAATACGCGTAAATAAAAGTGAGTACAAAAGTCTGAATTGATTAATAGATTGGAGTTATAGACTTGCAATTAGATCATGGGTTCGTAGTGCGAAGGTCTTCCAGAAGATCGTAAGAAATACGTGTAAATTTTGTAAACAAAGTCAAAGAACAGAGAAAATACAGTAATAAGGATCTTTTCATTTAATTTTTTATACTTATTAAATCCTAAGAAAGAAAGTTGTTTATCCTTTTCATAAATTAAAATATTTAATCATATAATTAGTACTTGAAGCGTGAATCAAATGTTAAAAACTCCGAACTCGATCAGGAATTATTAACGTATTAGCAATTTGAGATTATGAGGTAGGCAACACTAATCAAGGGGAGGTTAAATTCAAAACAATAAATATTGCGATACACGCATAATAAAACGAATTATTCACCTTTTCAATCTTAAAAAAATTTTAAATATAAGAAAATGATATAAATGTAATATTTGTTCGATTTTCATAAAATTCAAACAAAAAAATATGAACAAATTTCGTTTATATATATAGCTATACATTTATAATTCATGTGTAGATTTTTTTACATGCACATAACGTACATGTAACATATGAAAAAACTGGTTTAATGGTTTTTTATGTAGATAAACTTACACTAGTGGGTTGGCCCGCGTAAAGCGTCGTGTATCACCGAGGCTCTTTTGGAAAGCGTAATCTAACTCGAACTGTCTTAAACACTGATTATATTTCGGTATTATTATTATTATTATTAGTATTATAACTATGTAAATATTTAGTAATTATATACTTAAGCATTTAAATACTTATAAATAATTAACATCCAATATTTTAGCTTCATTTCATTTCCGCAATAATTGAATATCCACAGTTTCAACTTCCGTTCGTGGCTTGATTTAAGCCGTAAAACCTTAACCCTTATTTCCTGTTTGGTCGGTCGGCCGTTCCGACCAACCTGGCGGGTTTGGTGTAAAGATTTTTAAAACGGTAGTTAACGGTTTGTCTCTAAAATTTTACATTTTTAACTATTATACACTCAATTAAAAATTGATGACAATGAATAGTAAACCCAACCACTGAGGTGTTATCACGTGAAAACTTGTATCTATGTATGTACGGGTGTGTATATAAATGAAATTGATTGAGAGCAAGAGTGAGTGTTAGCGCAGTTGGTTCGCGTGCCACACCCACACGTAGGTAGCGCTGGTTCGAGCCCAAACCCTAACCCCACCCCCTGCGCGCGCGGCCATATCTTCCCTTTTCCAAGCTGCTTCATTTATTTTTTTGTTTTATACATATACAAACGGAATCGGATATAGAACAGAAATGGGCGCCGACCAAGGTGGTTCGCGCGCCACACCCACATGTGCACACACGGCGCACGTTCGAAGACCCTCCTCCTGGTTCTTCCCTTTTGTAATTATTATTATTTTTCTTTTTTTATTTCTTTATTATTTAACTAAAAATAAAATTACAGTTTTTAAAATGTTAAATTAACTTAATTAATCACCTATTATTTTTATAAAAAAAATTACAATTTTAGTCTTTAAATTATCGAAATCATTATAATTAATTTTGAGAATATTTTGTTTTCTTTTATAACTTGTAAAATAAGAAATTTTACAAAACTTAATACATAATTTAAATAGTATTTAGTTATAAAAATATAAATAGTAAATGTAAATTTAAATCTTAATTTTAAGTATTATAAATAAAATAATACATAATGTAGTGAATTAAATAATCTTATGTGTATTAAATAATGGTAATTATTGAGTGTTGGGCTTTAATTGTGAGGTTAAATGGTAATTGAACACATTTTATACATTGGTAAGGTGTAACTTATGCATAACAATTTGTGTTAGATGTCTTAAATTTTTTGGTAAATTACAAACATTTTCTTCCAATTTGTTTTATATAGTAGTATAGATGTTTGTATGTAACAAGTATAAAATTTTAAAAAATTTTACCATGGGTCAAAAAATTAAACGATTTAGATTTATTCCCTTTGTTCTCGCATAATTTACTTGTTCTGAAATGAACCTAGCTCTACTAATCAATTCAAATCAATACTAAAAAACCAGCATATTTGGTTTCAAATATAATTCGGTTTTATAAAAAAAATATTGGTTATTTAAATTTTTTTTAAGTACTCAATAAAGAATGAAGACCCGTTATTTTGAAAGAACAGGTTATACAACTAAGAGAAACTCGGTTTCAAAATACGAAGCCTAGTCCTATGTCATAAAATATAGTATTTTCTTCCTTTGTTGTCAATCGTGTTCTAACTTCCCGTAGAAAATATTTATGAAAGTATTAACCATCATGGAGTAATGAATCATTTTAATGTAAAAGCTATTGAGTATATATTCACTAATATGGATTATAAAAATTTCTAACATTGATAATCATGTACAAGTATTAATGCAATTTTGTTTTAATCATCCTCATATAACTTTATATAATAGTAATCAAGTTTCTCATATATTCCATTTTAGTCAATCAATTTTTTTTGTCTTATTTTAGTCATTCAAGTTTTTCATCTGTTCCATTTTAGTCATTCAAACTTTTCTTTATTTCATTTTAGTCACTCAAGTTTCACATGTTGTTCCAATATTTTTATATTTGGGGATGGTTGTTACCTGTTTGTGATCGAGAATCAGATCAGTAGCTCCTCCTTATGCCGGTGAACAATCCTTGAGGCTCGGTTCTTCTCCCTTATCACTTTCGATCTCTAGCTCGATCTTCATTCTCTCTCTCTAGCTTTTAGAAAATGGAAACGAATGAAGGGGGGGGGGGGGTGATGGTGTGGCGGCTTGGTTAAGCCCATCCATCCCTTCCCTTTTTAACCCATTTACATTCTTAGCCCCCGTCGTTTCTTGTTTTACACGTTTTATTTCCCATGCTACGTTTATCATATCGTTTCCTTTATTTAATAAATTTGGGATGTTACAAAAGAAAAGATTGCCGTGCTCTGGTTTTTCAACCAAACAACCTTAGATTTACAATACCTATTGGAAAACCACTAATTCGAATAGTTAACAATAAAATAAAAAATGGTTTCTCTTAATCGGTTAATCTTCTCGAAAACGGCATCATTTCTAAATCCCCAAAACACCCACCAAGATGACATGATTATCACCTCCATCGCCTTCTTCTTTGCTTTAGGAAACGAACAAGAGTCTATCTAAGATGCAACATCATGGAGAGATTTAGTACACCGAATATTGCGTCCATTCATTTTTGTAACATATCCCACATCCTTAATGTGACATCACAATCCCCGAATAAATGAACGGCAGATTCTGGGTTCTTAGCACAAACTGGACATAGACCAAGGGAACATCAAAGTCACGATGAACCAAGTTTGTACGAGAAGGAAGGTGTCCAAAATTATTCTCTAGGAAAGGATCTTAACCTTCCTTAGAATATACCTATTCCATCTCGTACACCTATCACCATCTGAAAGAATAAGGACGTCTGTATATTTTTAAACCGCATTTACCTAGAAATCTTCTTCAATATCCATATTCCAATCCCACGTGTTCTCAAATTTTGAATGCATAAGGGTCTCAAAGTCTTTGCACAACTGTTCTTTTGTTGACCTAAAGATGATATCATAAGTTTGTACTAGAAATATATCTCCCCCTACATCTTTGATAAATAATGTATGGTCTATTGTTCCTCTTCTGAACTGGTTGCTCACAAGTATCCTGAGAGAGTGTCAAACTAGGCTTTTGGAGCTTGATGTAGCCCATAAAGAGCTTTGTCAAGCTTGTATACCTTGTGAGGATGCATTGTATCTTCAAATCCTAGTGGTTAACAGGCATAGACTTCTTCTATTATCTTCCCATACAGAAATACACTCTATAATCCATTTAATATATATAGTAAAATTCTTTGTTGTTACATAAGCTAAGAAGAAATCAATAGCTTCCAACCTTGCAACTGATGCAAACACATCATCGTAATATATTCCTTCTTCTTGTGTGTAACCTTATGCTATAAGTCTTGCTTTGTTCTTGATAACAATCCCTCTTTCATCCTTCTTGTTTATGAAAACCCATTTTGTTTCAATTGCCACTTGTCCTCTTGGCTGGTCTACTAGTTCCCACACTTCTTCTCTATTAAACTGCAAGAGTTCTTCTTACATGGCTTCAATCCAACTACTATTTCTTAGTGCTTCATCAAGTTTCTTAGGTTCAACATTCTCTTTTCATTTGATGCGTTGTGGAACAAGTCCTTCACTATTATGATATAGACTAGGCATAATGTATAGATGATCATTGACATAGGCGGACCCACATATATCATATGGGGGCAGCCGTCCTCCATGAAAAAAAATTTCAGTGATATATACGCGTTAAAATCCCGATCGCACCCCCATAAAATTTTGTAATAGCCCCCAATGGCCCCCTACGAAATTTTTTTATTGTTATATACATGTTATATATCGCTAGTCAACCGACTCAAAAAATTTTCGACCCCGATGAAAAAGTTTCTGGGTCGCCACTGATTGTTGATCCACTCATGATTAAGTCCCTTGGTACAAATTCATCTCATGGACATTCCCAAAAATTAAGACACTATACCCCCTAGTTTTTTGGGGCATATCAAGAGTAAATAGGCAAGAGTCAGGTTTAAGGTTGTTGGGCTTTAGGTATTGTTAACCTAGAGGTTCCATGCCTATTAATGAAATGTAATATTGTGTCATTGTACCATTAATATTAAACATTCAATTTTCCTATCAACATGTTAGAGAATTTATCGGAACAAAATTGACACACATTTTCAAAACGCCTTCATTAATTTCAACACAACAACTTGCACAAACTACACATGCAAGAGCACAAAAGTTCAGCAACAATATAAATGAAACTAAAAAAGAAAAAAACATTATCTGTTAAATAACTGATCGTATTTCAGCTTCTCTAACAGTTTAAAAGGCGTTTTTATTCGAATTCGAGACGAGGTTAATTCGTTCTTCGGCAGTTGGTCCTAACTTGACCACTTGAGCCTGTTAAAGGGCTAAGGTTGCTCATCTTCAGCATTGCACTTGCAAAGTCACGAAAGAAAGTAGTCGGATTTGAATTATATGTCCTCACCTGTGCGTCTGCTGAACCTCCATTGAATAACTCTTGGTCTGAATGCAATAATCCCCTTTGGTTAATTAAGTCACTGAAGTATCTGTTATCGAAAGATGTAGCCGTAGAATCTAGTGGTGAGAGGTTGTTGTCACCACCACTCGTAGGACAATTTGGTGTTAGTGATGCCGCAAACGATGCATTTATGTTGTTGTCATTGTATAGACGATTACGGAACACTGTGCATCTTGCTTGACCAATTGTATGAGCTCCTATATAGAAACACATAGTAATGAATATTAAGGGTAATTTGGTCTTTTCAATTGTCTTTTACTCTGGCATTCAAAAAAGATTTTTGAAAAGATCAAATTGCCCATGATTTAAGATTAAAATGTATACGGAATTAGTCAAGTGAATAAAAATTGTTAGATTTTGAAAAGTCATGGACTAAAAAGCAAAAAAAAAAGTTTTTGGATGAAAGCGGCTAAAATCACCAAACCACAAAGACGAAAATGGCACTTTACTCATTAAAATATGACAAATCTCAAACAATATTAAGTTTACTCACCGGATAGAGCCACCATTTCATTAGCAGTGAAACCTTGGTTTGAAAAGGATGAGATGAGAGTACTAAGACTTGAAGCTCCTGATGGAAGATTAGAATTCGCACCACTTAAGCTTGCTGTTGTTGAGTCCCTTCTACCAAATAACACATTCCAACCTGGCCCACCAAGCTGAAAATAAAAACGAAATCAGCTTAACCGATATCGAAGTGCACGATTGAAATCCTTTCATGTTCAATTCGTTTCACTTACAGCCACAACAGAATCTCTAGCAGCAGCAGATAATATATCAGCACACGAAACAACACCAGGACACTGGCTCTCTAATTGGGTTTTAATATTGTCAATGACGTCGAATCCTCTAATTGAATTGCTATTTGGACGTGCTGTTTTTTCTCCTGTGAAATTTGCAGTGTCGTCCAATAACACAGAAGCATCACATCCCTACATATTTTATACAGATAAAAGAAAATGGTTCTTATCTTCAACTTAATAAAAATATATTCTAAATGAAAATGAAACAAGAAAATTGTCTTTGATCACATAAACACATCAAGTATTTGTGTAAAAAAAGTTGAAAAATCTAACGACATTGATACGAAATTCAATCATTGAAGCACCACATATCAAAGTCAATTAGTAAACACCCTGAGAGAAAAGAATAATGTATTCAAAGTAGAACACAAATCGAAATAAAATAGGATAGGTTTTCAGCCAATAGTTGGCATTATATTAGTGAGCCAGCAAAGTCAAATACATATGTTCAAACTATTTTGTTATATTAGTTGGTCATTCGAAAGCATCTAGAATGATACTTATAGTGACCGAACAAACTTATGCTTAAATATAAATATTCAAAAGAATTTAGTCTCTTGTTTAAAAAATGTACCCGTTAATAAGCAAAGACGAAAATAGAGATCAACTTGTAAGGTTAAATTTCCATTTTGAAAGAAGCTGAAGCAACTGTAAGGTTGCTGTCATATGACCTGAATGTCATGGGTTCAAGCGGTAAAAAAGTACTGAAATGTAAGGTAAATATGCGTACATCAAGTTCAAAATGGCCCAACATCCCCTGAATCCCGGCGTTATGCTAGTGAGAACAAGTTGAAATTTCCTTTTTTGAGAGAAGCTTCAAAGTTGGCTTAATAATTTTGTTCAGAACAAACATTTTTTTTTGTTTTCTATGCGATTGTAAGTGTGAAAATAATTTTTTTTCTACTAATATACTAGTGCGAACAAGTTGAAATTTGTTGTAATGAGATGGTGAGCACTATCAAAAAACTGAAAAATTTGCGACAGCAGATTTCGTGAGAAATTTGTCGGAATTAGCCGTTAACGACAAGTTTCCGACAAAAAGTGTTTGTTGGAAAAATCCCGTAGGAAATGTTTTTTCCGACAAAGTCCCGACTAATTTTCCGACGAAGTAGCGACAAAAGCCTTTCGTCGGTAATTTCCGACAATATTCCGACGATTATATTAAATAAATAAGTTAACTTATTTTAATAAATTTGTTGGAAAATTGTAGGAAATCTTATGGTTACTTTTTTGTTTTTGTGTTGTCGGAAAGTTGTCGCTAACTTGTATGAAATTTCTTTTGTTGGTAACTTGTCGTAAACTTTTGTAGAAAATATACATGTTTTCTAGCAGTGGATAATACCATAATTAAGTAGAGGGACTAGATCATATAAATCGAGTGTAAATAAAGAACTTAATAATGCAAGACGAAAGGGAAGAATGGTGTTAAAAAGTTAAGAGACTTGCGTTAACAAAGCAATCATGGAAATGAAGGCGAAGCAACGAGGCTCCCATGCGAGCTTCGTTTGACACAGCTGTATTAACAGCTCTTGTTACAATATTACGGAAACTTGGGCACCTTGTAGAATAGAAGTTGGTCGATAGCTGACCCGAACTAGTTCCAAACAGAACCAATAAACATAATGTAAAAGTTGAAAGCTTAAACCAAAAGGAAAAGGCTGATAAAGCCATGCGTATGCAATTTCAATAAGTGATGGAAGTTTGAGAAAGAAGTGTTAGTTGTGATAGATGGGGGTTTATGCATCATCTATATATAGAGATTTATTTTTTGGGGTGGGGGTTTGTAAAATATGAAGTCAATGGTGAGATTGCATACACAATATCAAAGTATTACTTAGTCACCTACTCCATTGCGGGGTCTTCATTTTCATGGCTGGCTTCTTTTAAAATGAAACTGTTACCAAAATTTCCATGAAGTTCATGAGATTTCGGATACTCTATGGGACTGGTAAAATGGTCCCGTAAAATATAAAATTATATTTATACATATATATATATATATATATATATATATTAATACGACAATAATTGTTATAAGAATAAACAAAACAAAATTACTATTTTAAATCGTTAAACGAATCGCGAGGCTCTCGTACAATTTTTAGAAAGAAATTTGTTGATCAATTCTTCATAAATAATTATTGTTAATAACTATCATTGCCAATTTATTAAGTATTTCTGAAACATTATAAATCATAAGTAGGACTTAAACAACTATAATTTTAGAAAGCTTGTTTCTACGGACGCCAACGTTACTAGGATAGTCACAGGAACTTTTTTCTAGGGTGAGATTTAACTAAAAATATTAAATAATTAAGTAACAAATAAAACACAATTAGCATTTGAATTTTATTTAATAGATGATTGAAATCTTAATTTCTTAGGTCTTTTGTTGTCATAAATCGTATCAGTTTCATCATTTTTATTTTTATTTTTTTTCATTTAGTTGTCATATCATAGAAAAAGAGCTACTAAGACACTGGCAAATGGAGGGTTCAAACAATATTGAAATATTAGTCTTTAATACATTTTTGGGTCCTACTTGTCATATATTCGTGAACGGCTAAAGATCCATTATGTTCACAGCTAGCAAGATGCTAGAAGAAGAACAAATACACTCCAGCTATGAGACTTAAAACACTCAAATTAGTTTTCTTAATCCTAATTTCTTTTCACTTGATTTGAATTATTCTCTTTAATTCAACATCGAATTTAATTAGAAATTTTCCATGCTTTGTGCTTGCAGAATTAGCTCGTTATAACAAGTATATATATACTCAGTTTTTTCCCTCCACATATCTCTTCTATTAATTATACAAATTTGTTTAACTGTTTTTATAATTTTTTGTTTCCCTACTATCTCTCATATTAAATAATAATGATTTTTATAAAACAATTTTTATTTTAAAAAAAGTTAGGTTTGTTCATAAAACAAATTTTATAAATTGAACATTTCTTTTTGAAAAAAAATTTAAAAAATAACTATATAACGTTTATATAATTTGTATTAAAAAACTATGTACTATGTCATGAATATGTAATATATAAATTTTATTACTAAGTATATAACAGTGCATTTATTCAACCCGTGTAATACACCGGGATTCTAACCTAATATGTATATACATGGCGTTCGAAAAACGATAGAGAACACGATGATAATCACAAGAAAATGATGAAAAACACGATTAACGGCGAATCATGATTAAGAAACCAATTATACAATTTATTCAACCCGTGTAATACACCGGGCTTCTAACTTAATATGTATATACATGGCGTTCGAAAAACGACAGAGAACACGATGATAATCACAAGAAAATGATGAAAAACACGATTAACGGCGAATCATGATTAAGAAACCAATTATACAATTTAAAAAGTAGCTTAAACAATTATACAAAAACCAACCACACCTTCTCGTAACATATATGTAACACATAGTGTTACAATATAGGGATGTCGCTACTGTAGAAATAAAAGAAGAGACAGTGTTACATATATGTAACTTAAGCTACATATATGTAACTCATAGTATTACATATTTGTAGCTTGCATATATAAACATAGAAAATGGTGGGTGTTACATATATGTAGCTTCGTTTGGCTTCGCGTTCTTCTTCGATTCATGTGTTCGCTTCAAATATAGGAATATCAAAATTGCTTGTTGTTACAAATTTGTTGCATTGGTTACTCTCTTGTTCTTCTTTGATTGATTTGTTTACATTAATACATGAACATCAAAATTCGTGGTTGTTGCATATTTGTATCTTCTCTTGGTCCTCATTTTCTTCTTCAGTTCATGTGTTCGATTAATCTTCATCATCATGTTCTTCTTCATCAAACACATTTTTTATGAAATTGAACATTTTTTTATTTCATCTACTAAAATCGAACATTGGTATAGCTATTCCAATTTTTACCTCTCTAGACTTTTTTCTCGCATAAATCTATTACGGATATTATAAATCTATTAAATTGTAACAATTATATAAAAATCAATTGGGATCTAGATAAGTTCTCTTATTCACTTTGTTTTGTGATTATCCAATCAACCCATCCTCACGGGTGAGTTCGTTAAAGAACCTAAAAGAAATAAGACCAAATGGTAATTTCTGACCATCTATCAGTAATTTCCTGTTTTTTTCTTGTTACTTCTACACAACTCTTAAAACTCCAATAGACAATCAAATTTCTATTATTAATATTGTTTTTTTTTCAATTTAAACATCTTAAATATATAATTAAACGCAAGTAATACTTAATTAAAATAAGCTAGCAGCGTTTTCTTTTAAAGTAAAAACATTTCACATAGTATACATTTATTGATTTTTTCTTCTTTTTGTCATTTAAAGTGATATGTGAACTATTGATTAAGTAGATTTGAATATTTTTGCTACTATTATTAGTATTTGTTGTTATTAGCTTTGGTTGATTGGAATTTGTGAATTTGGGTCGTTTAAAACTTATAGTTTAACAGGTTGGTTATCCATTTTACAGCAGTTATGCTGTCGAATTTTAGTAAAATAGTCAAGTAATTGTTTATTATATTGTTTAATGCAGGACCGAATCCAAGAGGAGTATGCAAGATCCTCTGCTGAGTCTGGTGGTGACTCGTCTGTTGTCGATGAGTTTGCGTGCATAGAGCGTGCATTGGGTCATCAACGTAGCCATATCAGGGGTGTCGGTCGTGTGGTGAGTAATCCCACACCGGATTTGTTCAGTACCCCCTCCATAACCACATTGGCAAGAAGTGGATGAGCGTGTAACTCAACTTCAACAACAAGTCCAAGATCAACAACAACGCGAAGACCAACGAGATGAGGAACATCGTGTGCATAATCAACAAATGGTTGAAATGCAACGACAAATGGATGAAATACGTCGAATGTGGGAACGCCGAACTAGCAGCGACGAAAATTAGCTTGAAGTTGTTGCGCATTTGCCTTTGTTGTCGGTGTTATTGTTGAATGTTTGAACAATTTTTATGTTTGTGTGTCGGACAACTTTATGTTTGAATATTTGGTTTGTGTATCGAACATGTTTTTGTATCGAACAATATGTTTCGAATTTCAATTTTTGAATGATTTAAATTATCTTATTTGCAGGTTTTGGTAATTAGAAATTAAATATTTCTGGAAAATTTTAAAAAAATAAAAAAATACAGAAAAACCTATACCGACGACATGTCGTCGGCATAGGTCTTTTTCAAATTTAATTAAAAAAATTGGAAATAACCTATACCGACAACATGTCGGCGGCATAGGTCTTTTTCAAATTTAATTAAAAAAATACAGAAATAGCCTATGCCGACGACATGTCGTCGGCATAGGTCTTTTTCAAATTTAATTAAAAAAATTGGAAATAGCCTATACCGACGACATGTCGTCGGTATAGGTCTTTTTCAAATTTAATTAAAAAAATTGGAAATAGCCTATACCAACGACATGTCGTTGGTATAGGTTGAGTCTTTCCCAATGACCTATCGTCCGGAACCTATACCGGCGACATGTCGTCGGTATAGAATTTTGTTTTGAATTATTTAATTAAATCTTATAGCGACGACATGTCGTCGGCATAGGTCGACCTATGCCGACGACACGTATACATACGACATCTTTGACCTATTGGGACAAGGCAATACCGACGACATCTATACCGACGACATGTCGTCGTTATAGGCTATACCGACGACAAGTCGTTGCTCTAGGGTCAAAAAAAATCGTCGGGATAGGGTGATACTGTTGTAATGATTATGCTTGTTTTTCCTTCTTAAAAAAAACTCTGAAACACCATTCCTTTCATTTCCTTTCTTTTCCCCTCTAAAAAAATCTCTGAAACAAGGGTTTTATTCCCCTTCCATTTTTTCCCTTTTTTTCCATCCTTAAATGAGACTCGGGAACACAGAAGCGAAGTTGAACATAACAAAGTTAATCATCTCATTCACTTCAAAGGTCAAACCCTCTCAACCATTTTCTTTTAATCTTTTTTTTCCTTTTTCTTTTTCTTATTTTTCTAATTTGGAGGCAAAAACATCATTTGATACATGAGTCTAGACATGTACTTTGGGTACTAATAACTTTCACCAACTAAACAACTGGAACAGTGCATAAAAAGGAAACCAATACAAAACCTTTTAGATTAATAAACAGATAGCTAAAGTTGACTCATTCCTTCTATAACTTTTAACGTTCTCTAATAAAACTTTACACACACACATATATATATATATATATGGGAAGATTAATCTAAAAAGTGAATTTTCGCTAATAAACCTAAGAAACTGGGTCAAACGAACTCCCATTGAACTAATTCCAGCGGCGTTGGAACCGGCTCGTCGAAATAAAGCCTAGAGCTAAACCCTAAAGCTAAACCCTTAAAGCTAAACCCTAAAAACTAAACCCAAAATGTGGCTGACCTACTAACACATCAGTTGTAACTGAAGAACAAGTATGCAACTGATCGATCAACTAGTCGGTTGCAAATAAAGAATAAGATAATATAAATGATCAATCAAAACTGATCAGTTATATCTAGTGGTGCAAGATGTGCAACTTATTGACCAATTGATCAGTTGCAATTAAAGAACTGAAGTCACAAGAGAAGCAACTGATCGACCACTTGATCAATTGCTACTCATGATAACTTGTTTTTCCCCTTCAATTCAATTTACGTCGGTATCAAGATGGTTATGTTAATGTTATTTGTCACTATCAAAGTGATGACTACATGATGTCACATCTTCACACCATATATTCTCTTGTACATTTCATTGTAGTGGTGTGCATGGTGTGAGCTAAGAGTGTGTAATTTATACCGTATGCCATCGTGTGTAAGGATTATTGTGTTAAGGGGGAGCGTTCTTAAATTATAATATGTTTTCAATCGCTTGATGATTAATCTATGTCGATGTATTGAAACACCCTACTTATTTTATTATTATTTTATCAGAGTTTAATGCGAAAAACGGTCTCAGTTTAACAAAAACCTTGCCATGAATGGCTAAGGAATATCTTTCATTATAATATTATTGTTTTACAAACGACAATATAATTACATCATTATACATAGGGATCTCTAACTCCGACTGCTCCGTCCCCAGGAATCGTCATTCCATGTGCTTCTTTCCTACAGTTTTTGAAAAACATTTTTGAATTAGCTTTCGCTAATTAAGTACATTACATCTTTTCATTTCATTATAAACCCTTTAGTTACTTATTATTGTTCAAGTTTTCCAGGCTCTCGGCACCCCCGTAACCATCTTCGGGCGTACCTCCGATCACGTCATTCGTATATTTTATGGGTGTGCTAACCCCCTCGCAACCATCATAGGTCGTACCTCCGGTCCGAGTATTGGCATGGTTCTTATACTCGTCAGTATAGACCCATCGTATTTGTCATGAATACTCATTCATTCCTCAACCCCGTAGGCTTGGAATCTTTTTGTTCTTCAGCCCTGTAAGTCTGGAGTCCTCTTTTTCTTTTCCTCATCCTCATAGGCTTGAAATCTTTTTTGTTCTCTTCTTTATTATTTATTGAGATCCACCTTACTGGCCGGGTATCTCATTTCATTCGGGACTTTGAGTATCTTAGACTCACAGCCTCCCAAATGTATCAAGCATTTATTTTATTTCATGCATATGCTTAATTCACTTTTCAACCAGTTCTCACCTTAAAACTGCGTAACAGTTTCTCCACGATGTATTAAAAGAGTTTATATATAGGAAGTACCAGCGGCGTATCCACCACCCCTTTAACACTTCGTGAGTACTCCGTTATTTTATTTTAGGGTTTAGACTCGTTCCATCATACTCATATTTATACGTATCATCATGCATTCACGTATTCATCATGCATTTCACGTATTCATATTCATCACGGATTCATTATGCATGGTGTACTTTCATCATATATTCATACTCGTCATATATTGTAAACTGGGGTGATTATCCTTCTAGAGTAGTACCTCCAACAGAGATGTTCGCAAGAAAGAGTGACAGGTCAAGGAGAGATTTATACACCACTTTTTCCTTAGACAGAACATTCTGTTTATCAGATAACTACATACTGGTTGGAAGTTTTCCCGTACGTTTACTATATTCTTGTTACTGTCTTTTAGTCTATACCCATAAACATTCATAATGGTTTCACCATGAAGTATCAAAGAGATTTATATATAGGAAGTACCAGCGACGTATCCACCATCCCTTAGATATGTCGTGGCTACTCCACTATTCTCGTTTAGTGTATAGACTAACCTTTCATTATCCCGTTCGCTCTTCATATACACATCACATAACGCATATCATTTAAGCACGTAATTCACATAATCGTGTCTAGGGTACGTGTCCAGTGTACTTACATTATTCTTGGTAGTTCCTAAGTTCGTTCCTTGTCTAAACGCTTCTCTAAACTCGAACCACACTAGTAGCGTACCGTACTCGTAACTGCTACGCTCGTAACCGTCGTTCGGAGCTCCTCGGTAGTCATGTCAGTGTGTGGAGTGGTGGTTTGTGATTTGTGTTTTCCATTTGAACGACAATTCAATCTATTTATAGGCTTGAAACACCACCCGTAGCGGACCGTTAAGATGGTTGGTAGCGGTCCGCTACCTCCCATTAGCTAGCTGTCCTACGTGTTGCACTAGTAGCGGACCGCTAAGGTTCTGGGTAGCGGTTCACTACCCTTTTCATCTCAGCAAGTCAGCCTTACACGTGTCACATGCTCATTGTCCGGGTCCAATTGCGGCTGGCGGACCGTTACCCGCCTGGTGGCGGTCGCGATCCGCCATAGGGCTGAGTCACCCGACACGTACCCGCCACGTGTCACTTGTTCGTTATTTGGGCCAATTGCGGCTAGCAGACCGCTACTTTTTCCTATTTTTGTATTTTTAATCCCTTAAACTTTGGGTTAATTACATATTAACCCCTGGACTTTTATTTTCTTAAAATTTGGGGTGTTACAACTCTCCCCCCCCCCTTAAAATAGGTTTCGTCCTCGAAACCTGTTAATCTTTGAATAATTAAGGATAACTTTTCCTCATTTCCTCTTCACTTTCCCATTTCATCTCCGACCCTTTTCTGTGCTTCCATTGCACTAACACTTGATTGATCGTTTTGTGAGGTAGTTGCTTCTCTTTTGTGTCTAGATTCTTGATAGGTTCTTTGATATAAGTCAGTTTATCGTCGACCTCTATTTCTTGCAGAGGAACATGTGCAGTCTCATCTGCCAAATATTTCCTTAAATAACATACAAGAATTATGTTGTGTATCTTATTTAATTCTTCAGATAGCTCTAACTGATAAGCTACCTTTCCGACTCTTTTGATGATTCTGAAAGGACCTATGAATCGTGGACTTAGCTTCCCACGTTTCTTGAATCGAATTAGACCTTTCTAAGGAGATACTTTCAATAACACATAATTTCCTTCTCGGAATTCTATTGGTCAACGTCTCTTGTCTGCGTATGACTTCTGTCTATCTTGTGTAGGTTTCAAACGTGCCTTGATTAAGTCAAGCTTTTCTGATATGGCTTGAACTATTTCTTTGGCGCCCAACTCTTTCTGACCAACTTCTCCCCAACACATGGGAGTTCGGCATCTTATACCGTATAACATCTCATATGGTGGCATACCAATACTGGAATGGTAGCTGTTATTGTACGAGAATTCTGCTAATGGTAGATGGCTATCCTAACTTCCACCGAAATCAATTATACAGACACAACGTATATCTTTGAGAGTTTGTATCGTCCTCTCACTTTGGCCATCGGTATGAGGATGATATGCCGTGCTAATTAATAATCTAGTACCCATATCTTCATGGAACTTTTTCCAAAATCGTGAAGTGAAAAGAGTATCTCGATCAGAAACAATCGAGACTGGCACTCCATGTCTCGAAACAATCTCTTTGATAAACAAATCAGCTAACTTTTCTAAAGAGTATGTCTCACGTATTGCTAAGAAATGAGCACTCTTAGTTAACCGATCTACAACCACCCAAACGGTATCATAACCTCTAGCTGTTTTTGGTAGCTTGGTTATGAAGTCCGTAGTGGGATGTTCCCATTTCCATTCTGGGATTTCTAATGGTTGTAACTTTCCGTATGGCTTATAATGTTCTGCTTTAACTTGAAGACAATTTAAACATTTAGCTACATATTTCATGATATCAAACTTCATTCCGGGCCACCAATAATTTTTTCTAAAATCTTGGTACATTTTTGTAATACCCGGATGAATAGAATATCGTGATTTATGAGCTTCATCGAGAATCTTAAGTATAAACTCACCTGATCGTGGTATCCACGTACGGCCAAATCAAGTCTTGACTTTATACTCATTCCCTTATAGAAACTTCTCCTAACCAGCCATTCTTTCTTTCTTACCATTCTCATATTTTAACGCTTCGATTTGTGTGTTTCGAAGCTGGCTCGTGAAATCATGAGTTATCACTAACTTATATACTTTCACCCGAATAGGATGATGCTCTTACTTGCGGCTTAGATCATCAGCTACCACATTAGCCTTTCCGGAGTGATATAGAATTTCACAATCATAATCCTTGACCAGTTCTAACCATCGTCGTTGCCTCATGTTTAAGTCCTTCTGGTCAAAGAAATACTTAAGACTCGTGTGGTTAGTGTAAATCGTACATTTTGTTCTGTACAGGTAATGCCTCCAGATCTTTAGTGCGAACACCACTACGGCTAATTCCAGATCATGGGTTGGATAGTTTGCTTCATGCGTCTTTAGCTATCGAGAGGCATAGGCTATCACCTTTCCTCTTTGCATTAAAACACACCCTAGCCCAAGTTTGGAAGCATCAGAATATACTACAAAGTCTTCTGCTCCTTCTGGCAATGCCAGGACCGGTGCTTATGTCAACTTTTCTTTCAAAGTCTAGAATGCTTTCTCCTGAGCTGCATTCCATTCGTATATTAAATTCTTTCGGGTTAGCTTAGTTAATGGAGTGGCTATCTTAGAGAAATCCTGGACGAACCTTCTATAATATCCAGCTAATCCCAAGAAACTTCTAACTTCTGATGGATTCTTAGGTGGAGACAATTTCATTACAGCCTCTACCTTTGCTAGGTCTACTGAGATACCTTCTACGTTAACTATATGACCCAGAATCTGAACTTCTCTTAACCATAATTCACATTTGAAGAATTTGGCATACAATTTCTCCTTCCATAAAGTACTAAGTACTCCACGAAGGCGTTGTGCATGCTTTTCTTCGTTCTTTGAAAAAATCAGGATGTCAGCAATGAAGACAATAACAAATTTGTCTAACATTGGCCAGCATACTCTATTCATAAGGTCCATGAAGACTTTCATAGCATTCGTTACTCCAAACGGCATCACTACAAATTCATAGTGTCCATAACGAGTTCTGAATGCCGTTTAAGGTACATCCTCCTCCCGTACCTTGACTTGATGATAAACGAATCTTAAGTCAATTTTGGAAAACCAACTAGATCCTTCTAATTGATCAAACAAATCATCAATTCTAGGTAAAGGATACCTATTCTTGATAGTCAATTTGTACAATTCGCGGTAGTCTATGCACATTCTCATACTATCTTTTTTCTTCACAAACAAAATTAGTGCACCCCAAGGGGATACACTTGGACGTATAAATCTTTTATCCAACAATTTTTGTAGTTGTGACATCAACTCTTTCATTTCTGTTGGTACTAACCGGTGTGGAGCCTTAGCTACCGGTTTAGCTTCAGGAATCAAATCAATTTAGAATTCGATCTCTCTCAGGTGGAGCACCTGGAAGATCATCTGGGAATACTTTCGGGAATTCTTTTACTACTGGAACTTGGTCCAGTTCTTTCCCTTTCATTTTTACATCAGCTACGTAGGCTAAGAAGGCTTGGTGACCTTGTCTCACGTAGCTACTTATCTTGGCCATCGTACATAGTGTGATCTGGTTCCGTCGTTCACCAAAGACACTTACTTCCTTTCCTGTAGGCATCATGAATCGTACAATCATCTGATTGCATATGATCATTGCAGCATGTGAAGATAACCAGTCCATTCCGATGATTACGTCAAATTCTTGCATTGGCATCGGGATCAAGTCGATAGGATATTCTTCTCCTTCTATCGGTAACTGGCAATCTCGGCATATTTCAGTCACTACGCAGTTTCGATAACTCGCGATTTTCGACTTCTAATGCCTTAGCCAACCTACTTCTATTGAACTTTCTAGAGTTTGCATATTTTAAAGAAATAAACGATCGACTAGCTCCTGTATCAAATAAAGCATAAGCAGGTAGGGAATTCAAGAAGAATATACCTGATACAACGTTATGAACATCTTTTGCTTCCTCAGCGGTAATATGAAAAGCCCTACCCTTTGGTTTCGGGGCCTCGATCCTCTTTACTTCATTTTCTGTTACTCTAGACCCTTCCCCGGTCTTCTCCGTCTGAAATTTCAGCTCAGGACATTCCCTACTAAAGTGTCCTAGCTTATAACAATTGTAGCACAAACGGGTGCCACTCATACACTACGATGTAGTGTGTCCGGTCTTTCCACACTTGTGACAAGTTGTAAACTTGAATTGACACTCTCTCGGGTGCCTTCTTTCACAAGTCTTGCAATTTTGGATACTTTTCCTTGGGGAGGAACCACTCCCCGACTTATTAAACTTAAACCTCTTAAGAGGCATAGGAGAAGGATAACTTTTTCCTTTCCTCTTTTCGTCCCTCTCAGTCTTTCTCTTGAGCTCAGTTTCTCGTTCCCGAGCCTAATCAATCATCTCTTTCAAGTTCACGCACTTGAATGGATGGATGAACTCTCTAATCTCTGTTTCTAGAACGAGATGGTACCTCGTCATCCACATTTCAGAGGTTGTTAACAAAACAGGACAAAATCGGGCTTTATCAAAGAAGATTCCTGTGATTCCATCCACTGTCTCCGTTGTCTGACGGGGTTGGAGAAACTCCTCAGTGATTCGTTCGATTTCCGCTCAAGGGCAATAATGCTTCTGGAAGATATCCTTGAATTCTTCCCATCTCATTTCTTTAATTCTGTCTCTACCTTTCTCTTTCTTCACTACTCCCCCTCAATCGCCAGGTCGCTCTTTTAATTGGTTGGTAGCGAAGGTAACCTCATCTTTCTTTTCACAGTGGCATGTATCGAATGCCCTTTCTATTGAGGCAATCCACCTCTGACTTTCTAAAGGGTTAACAGCTCCCTTAAATTCTAACTGTTTACAATTCATGAAATCCTTATACGTACAACGAGTTGACTTCGTAGCAACTTTTGGATTTCTTCCTTCTCCATTATGAGTAATATCTTTGTGGCTTTCAAACCAGCTTTCTAATGAGTTCTGTAGACCTGCTTGTAAGATCGGAAAGTTTGCATCGAATGCTTTTCCTACTTCTATTGCAATTTGTCTCCGAATATTTTCCAGGACTTGCTCGACTTCGTTCTCATCATGAAGTGGAGAATCAGCTCTCCTATGGCTTCCTTCGTCACGTACTTCATCGTTTTGATGTTTAGCCATTTTCTGAAACATGATGTCATTTTAATCGCTCATTTGTTTACACTAATCATAGTCTAAAGTTTTATACTATAGGCCTCGTATCAGTTTAATCCTAATCAAGGATTTCACATGATGCTCATATTCATGTATTTGCATATATGTATGTATACATTTATTCATGTATCATAATCATGCGTACTCACATTCCTGGCTTACTATCTGTTGAAATAAGTTATCATATGATTTTTGCGATATCATAATGGTCTCATACATTAGCTCCAATACTCATACATTTCTGTTTTAGCACTGGAATTTAAATATACCGCATCCTTGGACAGCCTCGGATTAAATCCCTATTTATATCATGAGCACTTATGGTTTGAGTTTAAGTACCCTTTCTGATACTTAAATCCCTCAAACCGTGCTCTGATACCAACTTGAAACACCCTACTTATTTTACTATTATTTTATCAGGATTTAATGCGAAAAACGGTCTCAGTTTGACAAAAACCTTGCCATGAATGGCTAAGGTATATCTCTCATTATAATATTATTGTTTTACAAAATACAATATAATTACATCATTATACATAGGGATCTCTAACTCCGACTGCTCCGTTCTCAGTAAGCTTCATTCCATGTGCTTTTTCCTGTAGTGTTTGAATTTTTTTTTAATTAGCTTTCGCTAAGTAAGTACACTGCATCTTTTCATTTCATTATGCACCCTTTAGGTACTTATTATTGTTCAAGTTTTCCAAGCTCTCGGTGCCCCTGTGACCATCTCCGGGCATACCTCCGGTCACGTCTTCATATATTTTATGGGTGTGCTAACCCCCTCGTAACCATCATAGGTTATACTCGCCAGTATAGAACCCTCGCATTTGTCATGAATACTCATTCATTCCTCAGCCTCGTAGGCTTGGAGTCTTTTTCTTCTTCAGCCCCGTAAGTCTGGAGTTCTCTTTTTCTTTTCCTCAGCCCATAGGCTTGGAATCTTTTTTGTTCTCTTCTTTATTATTTATTGAGATCCACGTTACTGTCCGGGTATCTCATTTCATTCGGGACTTTGAGTATCTTAGACTCACAGCCTCCTAAATGTATCAAGCATTTGTTTTATTTCATGTATATGCTTAATTCACTTTACAAACAGTTCTCACCTTAAAACTTCGTAACAGTTTCTCCACGATGTATTAAAAGGGTTTATATATAGGAAGTACCAGCGGCGTATCCACCACCCCTTTAACACTTCGTGAGTACACCGTTATTTCATTTTAGGGTTTAGACTCATTCCATCATACTCATATTCCACGTATCATCATGCATTCACGTATTCATCATGCATTTCACGTATTCATATTCATCATGTATTCATCATGCATAGTGTACTTTCATCATATATTATACTCGTCATATATTGTAAACTGGGGTGATTATCCTTCCAGAATAGTACCTCCAACAGAGATGTTCGCAAGAAAGAGTGACGGGTCTAGAAGAGATTTATACACCACTCTTTCCTTAAACAGAACACTCTGTTTGTCAGATAACTACATACCTGTTGGAAGTTATCCAGTACGTTTACTATACTCCTATTACTGTCTTTTAGTCTATACCCTTAAACATTCATAATGGTTTCACCACGAATTATCAAAGAGATTTATATATATGAAGTACCAGCGGCGTATCCACCATCCCTTAGATATGCCGTTGCTACTCCACTATTCCCGTTTAGTGTCTAGACTAACCTTTCATTATCTCGTACCCTCATCATATACACATCACATAACCCATATAATTTAAGCACGTAATTCACATAATCGTGTGTAATTCACATAATCGTGTATAGGCTACGGGTCTAGTGTACTTACATTATTCTTGGTAGTTCCTAAGTTTGTTCCTTGTCTAAACGCTTCTCTGTACTAGAACCGCACCCGTAGCGTACCATACTCGTAACTGCTATGCTCGTAACCATCGCTCGGAGCTCCTCGATAATCGTGTCAATGTGTGGAGTGGTGGTGGTTTGTGATTTGTGTTTTCCATTTGAACGGCAATTCCAACTTTTTATAGGCTTGAAACACTACCCGTAGCGGACCGTTAAGATGGGTGGTAGCGGTCCGCTACCGCCCATTAGCCAGTTTTCCTGCATGTTGCACTAGTTGCGGACCGCTAATGTTCTGGGTAGCGATCTGCTACCCCTTTCATCACATGCTCGTTGTCCGGGTCCAATTGCGGTTGGCGGACCGTTACCCGCCCGGTGGCGGTCCGCCATAGGGCTGAGTCACCTGACACGTACCTGCCACGTGTCACTTGTTCGTTATCCGGGCCAATTGAAACTAGGGAACCGCTAAAGGCTTGGTAGCGGCCCTTAAACTTTGGGTTAATTACATATTAACCCCTGGACTTTTATTTTCTTAAAATTTGGGGTGTTACAGTATGATTTTCAATTCTTGTTTTCTTCAATTTAATTTGTTTTATTTTTATAACTTGTTTCTGTTCTACTGCATAGGCCAGATTAGGCCTTTTACACACCATCAAGTGTTGAAAACAGATTAAATTTGTTTACATTAATACATGAACATCAAAGTTCGTAATTGTTACATATTTATATCTTCTCTTGGTCCTCATTTTCTTCTTCAGTTATGGGTTCGATTAGTTTTTGTGGTAAAAGAGTGTGAAAACTCGCCCGTTTTGCCTTGCCATACACACAGTCTTCACAGAACTCTAAATCAACAATCTTTTGTTCACCAAGTAATCTTCTTCGACTCAATTCGGACATGCCTTGAAAACTCATATGGCCGAGTCGAAGATGCCAAAGACGGGACTGATCTGGTTCAGAAAGAGACTTTGAAACAACAGCAGCATCACTCGAAATTGTTTGCCCGTCAAGAAAGTAGAGGTCTGAGGTTTTCGCTTGGCCCTCAGTTTGTCGGGACCATCTTTGAATACCCTGAGAACTCCACCTTTACCGGCAAACTCGTATCCTTTTTTATCAAAAGAGCTGAGAGATAACAAGTTTCTTCTGAGGTCAGGAACATATCTAACATTCCCAATGGTTCGGATAACTCCGTCAAACATACGGATTCTGACTGAGCCATGTCCAACAACTGGACATGTAGAATTATTGCCCATTACAACTGGACATGTTGAATTATTGCCCATTAAGACATAACCCTGATTAACCTTTTCAAATGTATAAAACCAACTTCTGTTGTGACACATATGAAAAGTACAACCAGAATCAAGTATCCATTCATCAGTGGAATCCAGTTTATCTGAATAAACTGTCAGGAGTTCTCCAATACAACCATCCTCTGCTACATCGGCTTCACCCGAAGTGCTAGCTTGTTTACCATTTGTTGCTGCTTTCTCTTTATTCTTCAACTTGAAACATTCATCAATTGTATGTCCTTTCTTATGACAGTAATTGCAAAACTTTCGTTTGCCTTTAGACTTGGATCTCGTTCTGTTGGAAGATTGAGGGTTTTTACCCCTATCTGTTGTTCTTCCTCTGGCATTTAAACCTTCGGCTTTCACATCACTGGTACCACCACCAGTAATATGCTTCATCTTTTCTTTTGAATCCAAAGCTGTATAAACTTCATCTAATACAAGAGTGTCGCGGCTATAGATGATAGTATCACGAAAATGGCTGTAGGATTCGGGCAATGATGACAGCAAAAATAAAGCCAAGTCTTCATCTTCATACTGAACATCCATATTCTCTAAGTTATTAACTAACTCTTTGAATGTGGAAATATGTTCATCAATAATTTTGAGATTGAACAACCGTTGCTTTAGATGCAACTTGTTTGGTAAGCTCTTAGTCATCAATAATTGCTCCAACTTTAGCCATAAAGAAGCCGCTGAAGTTTCTTTTAAAACATCTTGCAAAACATCGTTTGATAAGTGCAAACGAATCTGGGATAGTGCCTTGAGATCTTTCATCTCCTTTTCTTCTTGGTTCCATGACTCGGGCATCTTATCGAAACCCAAAAGTGCCTTATGTAAATCCATCTGAATTAGAACATCTCTCATCTTTACTTGCCATAGAGGAAACCTGGTGTTTCGATCTAACAACGGAATATCGAATTTCATTGTAGACATGATTTACCACTTGATAAAATCCAATAAACTAATATTAAAAACCCGGATGCTCTGATACCAATTGTGGTAAAAGAGTGTGAAAACTCGCCCCAACGATCCGAGTCTAAGATTAATAATATTAGTTTGATGCGGAACGGAATTAATGTACCAAAAATCACTCACAATTATACTTATGTTATAGAGATACAAAACTCTCTATATTCTCTATGTATTTTTCCTTTTTTCCAAACTCTGTAAACACTGCAAAATTATAGTGAATTGTTTCTCGGCTTCCGCCACCCGTGGTTTTTCTCGATTTGGGTTTTCCACGTAAATCCTTGTGTCACTCTTATTTTATTTCCTACCTTTAAAATTACCCGGTGCTTGATTACACTTGATACATTAATTCCGTTCCGCATCAAACTAATATTATTAATCTTAGACTCGGATCATTGGGGCGAGTTTTCACACTCTTTTACCACAGTTTTCATCATCAAGTTCTTCTTCATCAAACACATTTTTTATGAAATCGAACATTGGTATAGTTATTCCATTTTTTACCTCTCTAGACTCTTTTCTCGCATAAATCTATTACTGATATTATAAATCTATATAATTGTAACAATTATATAAAAATCAATTGGGATCTAGATAAGTTCTCTTATTCACTTTGTTTTGTGATTATCCAGTCAACCCATCCCAAATGGTATTTCTGACCATCCAATTGTACACAACTCTTGTATAAAAACCCCAATAGAAAATCAAAAGGTTTAGGAATTAAGTTGAGCGTAACAAAGTTAATCATCTCATTCACTTCAAAGTTCAAACCCTTTCAACCATATTTTTTCCTTTTTTTTTTCTTTTCTTTTTCTTTTGTTTTTCCTTTTTCTTATTCGGAGGCAAAAGCATCATTTGATACACGAGTCTAGTCATGTACGTTGGGTACTAATAACTTGCACCAATACTTTTACCTTTTCGATTAATAAACATATATCTAAAGTGGACTAATCATTCCTTCAAATAAATTTTAACATTCTATAATAAAACTTTACACACACACACACATATATATGGGTCGGTTATCGTACAAAGTGGTTTTAGCGTACGAAGGCACCAGCATGCGACACGTGTTCAGTGCGCGAGGGGTAAATGCGTCCGCATAATAATAACGCATCAACATTTGTATAATGGCGTAATCACGTAATCACTCTCAGAACGTCAACATTTGTATAATCACGTAATCACGCATGTTGTATAATAACACATTTTTCATAATTTAATCACATATTTACGTAATCACGCAAAATCACATAATCAGCACGTCAACATTTAAAAAAAAGTCGATTTTTTTTAAAAAAAGTATAGCAAAAGTATACTCAAATTAAAGAGAATAAAATGCTCGATTTTATGGTGCAATTTAAAAAAAAATAATGTCATATAAAATAGTTATGCTCGTTTTAAAAAAAATGGGGGAACTTGTAAAAAGTCAACAAATGTAGGCTATTCCAATTTTACCCTTTTCAAAATATTTTTATGCTTAAAACAATCATGTTTGATTTTAAACATTGATTTTCTACATCAACGATTCAAAATATTTCATACGCTTCTCACCAAAAAAATATTTTGTATTTAAACCTTTCTCTCTCTCTCTCTCTATATATATATATATATATATATATATATATTTATTTATTTTGCTGTCCCTATATGAAATGCTACTTAGTCCATGAGATGACATGGTTGCACCAAACCCGTCGCATATATTTATCGATGGAATTATTTCGTTTCATTAATATTGCAGGAAAGTCTTCTTGTTGCACAATAACAAATTCTTAAATGGACCAATTCAATTTCTGCTAACACTAATTAATAGTTGCAGCCTAACAAAATATGCATATTAGTCACACGTATCCATTTAAAGTATTGTAGTGGATCGATTCTTTAATTAGCATATTTGAATCCTGCATATAATTATCTCCATTCCATTGAAATTGGATACACCTTCTATACAGTAATAGTTTTACGTTTATGTGTTTAACTTTAGTTAGTATTCAATTATATTCTGAATGTCAACGGGTATTTGTTCAAAATAGAGTGCACCAGGAAACGACGAAGTCTTATGTTGTTTACAGACTATACTTCTTTTTAATCAAGTGAACAAGCTATATACTTCAAATGAAAGATGAAAGATGTTGGCTAGGAAGATTGGAATTTAGTTGGAGTGAAAATAAATAGAAGTTGTTAATAAAGCATCAAAAGTTTTTGGTTTATAAGTGTTAGAAATAATTGTTACCCACGTTTGAAAAGTTAACGGGTCAAAAATGTATTTAGCTTAAAGTTGTGTATTTAGAGTCTAATTGTAATTGTGTTAAGTTAGAGGGTCCAATGTGTAAATGGAAAACCTAGAAACCGTTCATTTAGAAGATACATTGCTTGATGAAAAGTCACGATGGTTCAATTTGTATATATAGATGCGATCAGATAGATTGCAAACTATCCAGAAATTATAATCAAAATCGTTTGCTTCATTCTTGTTTGGTTTGTTATCCTATTTCTTTGATATAGTTGTGCAAGGATGATTCCTGTGGATTATATTTGGTATCAGAGCCAGGTTCAATCGATCCGATCATCCGTTGCAATCCAATCAAGAAATCGGTTAGTGTTTTTTGATCAGACTTCACTCGTCATTTTCTTCATTCAATCAGATATATCAATTTCGGATTTGTTTAGATTTTTTATTTGAGTCAATTGATAAGGGCCGATCATCATGAGTGTTTGAGAATTCCGTTTAGTCCGATTGGTGAGACCGATCAGTTTGTCAAGAGAAAAGAAAGGGGCTGTTGGTGAATCGCAAGAGAGAAGAACATAACTAGAGGAAGTTGCTGTTTGGCGATGCAGCCATTGAAGACAAAATCGGTATGTATGTTTGTGTTAACGTTTATGTTTTTGTTGGGGCTATGACCGAATTTTAAGAGGAGTTTCAGAGGGACGTTCGGTCAAGATTAGTCACAAAAGGAAGGATTAATTGAAATTGAAGAAGAAGACAGAATTGTTCGGTCAAGGTTTAAAGAAGGATTCTTGGTATACATGGGAACATCATAAAAGAAAGTGAAAGAACCAAGAACACGTTGGTTATTGGTGCCATCATAGAAAAGAATAGTCAAGGTCAGAAAATTATGAAATGCTTGTGTTATTTGTTGTTGTTTCAATTAGAGAAGTGTATTACGGTTGCGGTACCGGAGAGTGTTACGGGTCATGTACAACTTTGGGAGAAGGCCAGGCGTGTTCGTGTGAGCATGGCGTATCCAAGCGGGATTAGAGTGGCCATGTTTTGTAGCAATAAAGAGTCAAGCGGACTAGGAGAAGATTGCTAGAGAAAGGAACACGTTGGATTCAAATAAACTTGTAGACGTATTCGGAGAAGAGATGAGAGTGTGATAAACAACAACAAAGAAGACACGGTACAAGAACAATGGAGATATGGAGAAGATTCAAACATGAGTTAACAATTAGGGGGGTGAATGTTAGAAATAATTGTTACCCAAGTTTGAAAAGCTAACGGGTCAAAAATGTATTTAGCTTAAAGTTGTGTATTTAGAGTCTAATTGTAATTGTGTTAAGTTAGAGGGTCCAATGTGTAAATAGAAAACCTAGAAACCGTTCGATTAGAAGATACGTCGCTTGATGAAAAGTCACGATGGTTCAATTTGTATATATAGATGCGATCAGACAGATTGCAAACTACCCAGAAATTATAATCAAAATCGTTTGCTTCATTCTTTTCTTGTTTGGTTTGTTATCCTATTTATATGATATGGTTGTGCAAGGATGATTCCTGTGGATTATAATAAGTTCATAAATGTGACAAGAATGCCGAATGCTAAACCCTGTTTATGGGATGAATTTGAGAAAAATAGTTAGTAGAATTAATAATGCAAAAAATAACTAACAATAAAGGAAAGAATGAAAGTTTTATATTACACTAGGTTAAAATCCCGTGTATTACACGGGTTGAATAAATGTAATATTATATATTAAGTAATAAAAAATTTATTTTTTAAAAACCTGTGTTTTACACGGGTTAAAATAAACGCGTAGAATACAATATAATGTGTTAACACATACACTCGTCAAAATATGCAGGAGAATTATTAATGTAAGGATTAGTATTTTCTTTAAAAATATATTATTATTAAAAGATAGAAGTGTATTTAATAAGAGAGAGACGGAAAAAAATGATAAGAATGAATATGAAGACGACACGTAACATAAAAAACCTTTATTTATTATATAATATAGATTATTACATACAATCACTGCTAGAAAACATATTTTATGACCCATAAGAATAAATTAAGTAATTTATCGACAAACATAAGTTATTGAATTACATGGATGGTCTTTATGGTAATGATTATGTTACAGTTTTTGTTTCTAAGTTTCATTAATCACATATTTAATCCAAAATTTTCTTCAAATGTTACCCAAATGGTCCTTGACGTTATCTACTTATAAAAAACAAAAAATAAATAAAAGAAACATTAACAAAAACCTACGGACTCGCCCCTTTAATAAAAAATAAAAAAAATTAAAATGTAAATACAAACCATGGCTCCCACCAATCTTTACCACTAATACAATTGTATCGCAAAGTCGTTTCCGATGGTTATTCTGACAGGTACTTTGCGTCGGAAAATTGTCGTTTTTTGTATTTTCTAACGCATTTTCAACAAATTCCTTCGTCGCAAACCTATCATTTTTCTAGTATTGTACTCCCTAACTAGTAAAATAAAACCCATCTTCTCCTTGGAACTTTGTTTTTCCATCGATCGAGCTAAAGAACATCTATGACGCTGTTTCACTGTGAGGCCCTGGTCCCGAAAAGTCTCACTTATTTGATTAATCATCAACACATAGTTCTTAAACATAAAATTCATTCAAGCAGCGGAATCATAATTCATTACGTTGTACCATTTGTCCAAAACAATTTAAAGATTCTCTTAACACAGAACTTTCATATAATGGATGCCAGACCTTCAGTATCGGGTAACTCCTCTCAACAAGCCAAGCATGCATCCGCCATCCATAAACCTATGCTTAACCTGATATCCATACTAAAAGTCAGTTACAGTTGGTGAGTTCATATTTTCATTAACATAAGGAAAATGGTTTCATCATAACATCATAAAATAGTGTTTTTCATTTTATATGAAAATAGGGTTCTCATCATTCGTAATTTATCATTCATCATATATACACAACATTCATAAAACATAGTTTAACGAAACATACTTTAACATACATAGCAAGTCATACATTTTTGTGTCTAAATATGCGTCATCATTTGTACCATCATTACCACTATATTGCCCTCTGGCTCACGACACATGGACACACAATAAGCATCGATAGCTATGGCTCACACGTCAATAACACAGTCGGATCATAATTTAACCTGTCGGGTCACGTTAACCTTAAGTGACCGTCGTCACTTAATAACCAGTTGTACAACGTCTAACCATTGACATGCCACAAAGGCGGCGTCCTTGCTATACTTATGTTACTATGGCTCGCTATCTATAAACTACAATAAGGATTGTGATGGGTTTAGTCTCGTGGACCAAGCTGCTATCTCAAGACTTCATACCCTTAGCATATTAGACATGTATTAACTTCGTAAAACATTACTCTTTTTTTTATAAAACATATATTTGCATTCCATAAACCTTTTCATTCATACATGCGTATGAATAATTTTATAAACCTTTATTTCCATAACATTTCCTTTAATTCATTTCATTTCGTAAAACCTAATCTTTCGCTAACGTTTCATTTCGTAAACATCACCTTTCGTAAATATTTCTTTTCATGACATACGTGTCTCATTCATTAAAACATCATTAACATAAAACATTCGTTTGAGTATGCATAACACCCTAAAATATGTAAATAAAGATTCTTGATTCACTTGGCTATTTAAAACTATCTGGTGTTAGAGGGTCTAAGCTAGGCCGAGTGCTATACGATCTGCATTAAAGTTAACACACATAAACTATCAATATGGTCTAGTGTCTCCTACAGTGTCACCCCAGACACTAGTGTCGTCCATAGTGTTTCCTAGCACTAGTTTCACCGGACACTAGTGTTGTCCATTGACAGTGTCGTATAGGTAAAGTGTCGTCGTGACTAGAGTTGCCACAACTCTCGTTATGGACTTAGTGTCGTCTCTTCAATGTCGCCACTTATTAGTGTCTCCACCTTATGTAACATCCCAAAAATAAAACGAAAACAATAAAAATGAGTCGTACTACGCGATGAACAAGGCGTGATGGGCCGGGTCAGGGTTGAGCCTGGCAAACTTGGAGGGCGAATTTGAGGGAGCCTCTCCCTTAAATGGCTTAAACCCCTCAAATTCTCTCATTTCACAAGTTTAGAGAGAGAAACCGTAGAGAGTGAAAGTTGACGGATCGGCCCAAGATCGCAGCAACGAGTGTGAGAAAGACCTCCGAATCAGAAACTCGTTTCAGGTATTGGTTCGTTCCAAATCTGAGTTTTTGTTTATGTTGGGTTTTCGGGTATTTTCGTAAAATGTTGAGTTTTTATGAACCAAACGCAGAAAGGAGTATAGATATGTAATCAGGAAAGAAAACTACAAGTTTTAAACGTAAAAAGTTGGTAACTTGAACGTAATCAGATCGAGCCACCATTAACATGCAAACTAGGGTTTTTGGGGAAGGTGACAGCCCCGCCGGTGAACTTGTTAAGTTTTCCTAGGGTAAAAGAGTGAAATTAGGCCAGCGAACTTGCTATGTTCGCTTGTAGCGTATGGGTAACGAACTTGATAACTTCTCTAGGCTGATCCAGCAACTTATGAAAGCAAACTTGCTAAGTTCGTTGGGTATGAATTAGGCGAACTTGGCCTATATACGCCTGTATGTTCGCTAGGGTTATAAGGGGCAAACTTAGCCTTAAGTTCGCCTAAATCACAATGGCTAAACCGTTAGAGTCGGGATTTGGTCTGATGTGTGTTTAACTAATCAATCCAGTTCGTGTGTGATGCCGTTGGACCTTTGTTAGGACAACTAGTGATTAGCTTATCGGTTGAGTTCTAGAGCCCTACTTTTAATGATTGAAATATGTTTTGGGCTGGTGTGCACAATTACAAAATGATGGTTTATGAAATGATGTTTACAAAAGGGAAGTTGAAATGTGTTTATGAAATGTTTTGCCAAATAAAGTTTACTAAAGGTTCATGAATGAAATGTTGTTTAATAAAATGTACGAATGTTTTAACTAAAACGAGGTAAAGGTTTTTATAGAAGTCATAAAATGAACGAATCTTCCATGAGTTCCTTCGGGAACTTGGGTATGTATGCATGTATGGGCCTTACCTTTATAGGGTCCTTTGTGGCTGGCCAACTGTTGTAAAACTGGGTGGATTAGGGGTGACGACGGTCACCATGGGGAATACCGGGATCCCTAAGGAAGGTAGTATTCCCTGTGAGGGAACAGGGCCTAAGGTGAAGGTACGTGCTATCCTTGTCGTGTCGAAGGGCTTTGAGGTGTCGGGCCCTAGGTTTTTCTGCCTACAGGTAATGTATGTCGTTGAAGGGCCTAGTGGTGGTGAGCCTCGGGGTTTCTCCGCCAGTATGCGATGTATGGAATTGACGGTTATGAAAAGGCACAAATTCGGTTGATTGTTGACTTATGTGTTATGTTATATTATGTTATGTTATTGCATGTTTACGTACGCTTTTATTAATGAAGTTGAATGTTATGTTTTTGGAAAAATATTTGAGGATTAATGTTTTATGTAAAAGCTAGAACTCACCAGCGTACCTGACTTTTTAGTATGCACATTCAGGTTAAGGGCATGTTATGATGATGGATGTTGTGCAAGCGAGAAGAGTTACCCGGCTAATATGACGACTCGCATCCCGTTATGATTTATGTTTACGTTTAAGTAATGAATGGTTAAGGCGATGTTTTGTTTTTACGATGTTTAACATGAAGATGTGATGTTTTTAATCTGAAAGTTTTCTGCTGCGTTATTTGATATTCAAGTTTAAGAACTGTATGTTTATGAGTAAATCCAACAAATGAGGCCTCCCGGGTTTGGGACCTTACACCTCAGTGTCGCCGTCTTTGTCGTTTGATCCGCGACTAGTGTCACGTGAAGAGATAGTATCGCCACTTGAAAAAAACACCATAACCAGTCGCGGATTCGATCCAAGTTCGTAACTTTTTATGTACAAATCGTTTATCTAGCTTCCATGAAGATCTAGTCTTTTTACACCATTTCATACATAAAAACCCGGTTTTAAGGATCAAACCCTAATTTTACCCGTAAAACCCATTTCAACCAAAACCCAAGATTCTGGATGGATTCTTACCTCCAACTTGCAGATTCTCGTGCTGTTCTTCGTCACCTAAAGATCTAAATCCAGAAACACGCAAGAATAGAAGGCTTGATGTTGATTTCTAAACTTTCTCTCCATAGAATGCTCTCTCTTTATGAAAATTGGAGTGAAGGTGGTGAATGGGGGGCTGATCCAAAGGCTGCTAGGGTTAAGGGAAAGCTTTCCCATCCTTCACTTGCCCGGTTTTACCACATCCTCCCTTGTCTATTTCATTTCCGAACACAAAACAAAATAAACACGTTAAGTTTTTGGGATGTTACATTCACTTATAAACACCACTCCACTTCTTATTATCCTCTAGTCATCTGTAGTCAGCCACCCTCTAGTCCCCCTTCCCCAACCCAGGTCACCACCTAGAACCCTCGACCCCATTGTGGTAATCCTTATGAAAGAGGGTGTGTGAAAAGGTATCAGAATGAGTGTTGCTCAATCGATCAGTGGACTAGTTAATGCTTGTGGTTCAGATCCACGTAAGGAAGAAATAAAACAAGAGTGCTATTGGATCGGGGGTTCAGATGGTGAGTTCATATATGTGATGGTTTCATAGTAGGGTAGCGAAGAAGGGTAGATGACCGATGGGGAGGGGAAACGGCAGACAGGGTGGGGTTTGTCGAAGATGGGGGATGATCAATGGTCTCTGGTTGAAGAAGAAGATGAAGTGGGTAGGCTTGGTTTGGTGGGTCGACACCACTAAGAAAAAAGTTTGGAGTTTTTTTCTAAGAAATAAATCCCACGACCCATTTGACGTTTGATGTAGCAACCAATATTCACCATTTTTTCTAAGATTTCTTTAATTATCTAGGATTATATCATTGGATGCTTAGAGTTTTTGGATAAAACTTACTACTAAATTTTTTTGCACTATTTGGTTTTAAAAATCCCTTTTTACTTTCTCAATTTCATTCCACGGGTAGAATTTCTTGGTTACCAGCTCCTTCAGGTCATTCCACCTCATCATTTCAATAGCTTGGTCCCCCTTTGCCTGCCTCACACCCTCCCACAAGTGAGACACTTCCTCCCTCAATGAGTTTGCGGCAAATTTAAAGACCTGGTCCGCTCGACACTCACTGAGACGGATGGCGGCTTCCATACGGATCACCTAGTCAAATGTAGCCACCATAACCTTTTTACCATCCAAGATCATCGGGTCCCACGCCCGGAAGCACTTGTAGTCGCAGCCGCGAGCAGGCGGTTCGTCATTCAGAATAATGACAAGTCGTTCGGCTCCGGGGTTAGTTCCAGCCGACCCATTCCCGCTCTTCATTGCGTCAGACAACATAGTATGCAAGGTGACCTTCGTTATTTCGGCAATTTCCCGAGCCAGTGCCATGTTCACCTCAGTCTCGAAAGCTATACTATTGCTCAGCCACTAGGGTGTTCTCGGGTTCATGTTGGCTCACCACCGGACTAACATGTACACTTTCTTCTTCATTCTGCCTCTAGTTAACGGGTGCCCTATCGTGCCGTCCGGTATGACCCCCACCACGCCTTCCACCTCCACGTCCTGCCATTTCTTCCTATAAGAACAAAGAATCTAATGTCATCATGCTAGTTAACAAACAGAACACAACAAGTATGTAAGATGTTAATATACACTGGCCATTTCCAATTAACCATCACACTACTTCTGGTTTCTATTTTATCGCCTTTATGATTCCATCAAAACCTTCTCCTAGTCTAACGCTTTCTACAAAACAAACAGTTCTTAAACATCCTGTCTGATGCTTTGGCTTGAGTTACCCGTACTGGCATCCGTTACTTGGTCCCATTATAAGTTTAAGTCCAGACATCGGGGATGTCTGAATATCTCAAACTATTGCTTTGATACCAACTTGTAAGGCCCTAAACGAGGGAGGCCTCACATGTTGGATTTACATATAACAAACAGTTCTTAAACATCAATTCCATTAAGTAGCGGAATTTAAACGTCTTTACATTGCCTTAAATTAACAATCAATTTAAACATTGTTTAATACATTCATCATTCATCAAACATTCACAATGGGATGCCAGATCTCTCATGCCGGGTAACTCTTCAGAATAGCCGAGCATCATCCACTCATCATCCTTCTCATCCTTGACCTGACCTGCACACTAAAAGTCAGCTAACGCCGGTGAGTTCAAGACTAACATTAAAGTATCATTATTTGGCCCTAATTAAACACATCACTGACGCTAGTTGACCATTAATCACCCTGGTTTACTTTCAATGTCGATAATTGAGTATCAATGACTCTAATTCACCGTTATTGGCTCTAATTGAATATCATTGATCCTAGTTTGATATCATAGACCCTTAGTAGAACGTGATGGGTCTTAATAGGTCATATTAGGTCTTCATTTGTCATCGATGACCCTAGTTTCCTATCCATGACCTTAAATGTATTTAACCACATTTTTATGTATTTAACCATATTTTTTTTCTTAGCCACGTTAATGTCACCGTCTCAACTAATCTAATGTCCAAGAACCCACTAATCTAAACTCTTTCGCCAATGTTTGTTGTATTTTGTGACCCATTGCGACCTAACTGAAATGGTAGCAATTTTTATGTATCGATTTATTTCTAATTTATTTTTTTCTATGATTTCATAAAGTATCATTTCACCTAATTGAACATCGTTGACCCTAGTTGACCATCAATCAACCTATTTAACCTTTAATGACAACAAATGCACATAAACGACCCTAATTCATAATATTGGGCATAATTGACCCTAAAGTATCATCATTGACCATAATTTAACACTATTAACCCTAGTTGGTTATGAATCACCCCATTAGACCTTTAATGATAACCATTGAGCATGCACGTCCCTAATTAACAATATTGGGTCGAATTGACCAAAAAGTATCAGAATTGGCCCTAATTGAATATTTTTTACCCTAGTTGACCATCAGTCATAATTGACTTTCAATGACGGTAATTAAGCATAAACTACCTTGATTGACCATAACGTATCACTATTGGCCCTAATTGAAATTCATTGACTCTAGTTGACCATCAATCACCCTAATTGACATTTAACGATGGTAACTGAGCATAAACAACTATAATTCACCATCATTGGACCGAATGTGCCCTAAAGTATCATCACTAGCACTAATCTTAGTTGGCCATCAATCACCAATACCACCACTAATGACACTAATTGACCAAAAATTACCATAATACCCCTGATTGGCCGTAGTTTGCCCCATAACTGACCATAGTTTGGTTTCTAACTCACAATTCTTGGCGGTGACTAATTGTGACCGAAGTTTAGCGGTGTCAAAATTTGTGACTGAATTGCGACCGAAGTTTAGCGTTGCGACTGAATTGTGACCGAAGTTTAGCGGTGGAAAAATTTGTGACTGAATTGCAACCGAAATTTAGTGGTCGCAAAGTTTGTGACTGAATTGCGACCGAAATTGAGCGTCGCAAAATTTGCGACTGTTTTGCGACCGGTTTTTGTGTGGTCGCTAATTTATAATTTCGGTCGCAAATTTTGCGACCAACAATTCGGTCTCAAATTTCAGTCGAATTTGCTCAGTTTTCTAGTAGTGCTATTCATGTGGTTTACCTTACCAAAAAAACGTGGTTTTAAGTTGGAGTTAACCGTAGTCCCAATGGGGCATCTTGGTGGTTAAATGGTATATCTCACAACCAAAAGGTCGGTGATTTAAATCATGTTAGGTGTAAGTTGTGGTGTATTTATCTTAAAAAATATAAAAACTGTTGTTGAAAAAAATGAAAATTAAAAAAAAAAAAAAAAAAAAAAATTTGGATCAACAATATCTCATTGTCAAAAACACTGAGAGTTTGTCGTTTACAATGTCATTTAGTCAAAAAACATTGATATAGTTTAAATCCCACGACTATTTCATGGTAATCCTTAATAATGTTTTCCAATTTAAAAAAAACAATTAAAAGTGATATATACTAGCTGTTAATAAATTACAATATGTTGAAAATTAACGTTTATTGGCGTAAATATTTTATTAGGTACGCAAGTGTTATACCGAATTAAAAAAGTTATATTAAATGCACCATGCAGCCATTTTATTAATAATAAAATAAAGAAAGGCATTTGTGTGATATGAATATATTGGACAATGGTCGCAAGTCTGGTAAATGGTAATGGTGGACGAGCAAATCACGGTTATTATTTACTAAATTCAAATATAATGTAATGTAGTAGGTTATAATCCACATGCATATGCATGTATGTGTAAATATTTTAAAATTTTAAGAATACTATTATGTTGAACAGTTGACGTACAATTTAGTTAAATAATTTAATTGCATACGTAATTAGAAGACAGTGCCTTGACTAGCATAATATAATATACTATTTTGAACAATAAAAAAAGTGTATCGTATGATCTTTAACTTGATTAATAAAATATAACAATACCTTCTAAATGATTCTACATCTCGTAAACCCTTGACCGATTCCTCTGCATAGCTGTCATTTGTTCCTGAAAAACGTGGATATAAAAAGATTAAACATCAACAAACAAATAATTAATAGTTTGTTAACCATAAAAAAAATAATCACATTATAAAGCCATATCTCCATAGAAGGACAAGGAGCGTACATTCTCCTAATGTTGGAACTACGAGTATCACCGGTGGTGTCATAATAGGGATCGTGAGTGATTACAAAGCTGAAGAGGCGATCCTTCTTCTAGCCCCCACACTCTACTCACACCTCTAGCTCTAGGCTTGGTATATCAACATATTTTAATACATAGCGTAAAAGAAGTATCCAAACGTTTGCATAAAAGTAACAACACACTAACTAATAAGATAAAAGTATATTAAGACAAAAATACTTAATGACACTCTAGCCTAGTTCAGAGTAACGTACTCTACAAGTTCGCGGGCAGTCCATACGACAGCTTCCCGTCCTGAGGCAACCTAATTATAAAGTGCATCCCCTCAAATGACCTAGGTGGAATTGGTTGTGCGTCCCAAAAACTCAGTCTACAAAAAAATTAACTTGTTATTTATGAAAACAGATATAAATGTAATTCCAAGTTAAAAAATCTTACCAACTTCTCTTGTGGATGTGCGATACTAACCGACGGTGTGCCCTAAAAAGCGGTCGCCCAATTAGCCTTACCAACTATGGACAGTGACTTTTAAGCGTTCGCATTACACATCTTTTACATAAAATGATAAAAAAAAAATTAGTAAAAAGCAAATGATATATATATATATACACACTAACAAAATAAAAGTAAAACGTACCATATCAATAACTTGGCATCAAAATGACTCTAGGATCTAAGAAAAGCGGTAAGGCCTCGTAATGCGGTATAGACCATCGATGAAACGCCCCAAAACTGAGGTTCCCATATGTTGGATTTACATAATCGCAATATAGTTCTTAAACTAGAAATTTCTTTCAATCGCGACGGAAATTTGTTCATACATAACAATTAAGTCTTTACAACTCATAAATAAACATCCTTGATTGCTAACAAAACAAAACATTACTATCAGAATGTTAGTCTACACACCGAGTAGCCTTCACCTCAAGCCTTTCATGCCCACTAAGCTTCCACACCTTCTATACTTTAACCTGACATGCATACTAAAGTTCAGCTTCGTTGAGTGAGTTCTAGTTTACTTTATGGTTTTAAACAATAACATTGAACTTTAGCATTTACAAACCATTATTCTTAAGACAAACTTTAACAGAATAATACTGTATCAAATCATTTCATTTCTTTAAAACATAAAACAAACTCTATCAATCGTGCTTGCACTCGTGAAAGACTCCTTTATGGTGCTTGTACTCGTAAAAGAATCATTTATCGTGCTTGCACAAGGCAATACTCCTTTATCGTGCTTGCACAAGGCAAAACTTCTATATCGTGCTTGCACAAGAAAGAATCTTATTGCTTATAATCAATAAAAGACTCATGTTGCTTGCAAGACACCTTTTTCTTGTAACAAGACTACTTTATCTATCTACGACTACCACAAACTTTAAATATACAAAATGGAATAAGTTCGTTCCACGTAAAGTAAATATTTTAGCTTGACGTATTATTTTAAATCGGCTCCCTTCTGGGGTGAATTTAAGTGACAAATATATTGATATTCCTTCGATTTTGTGCCCGTCTTGCTCTATCAATGTGGAAAATGTCGATCATGTTTTTGGGAGGTGTAGTATTGCCGAGGCTTCCCAGTGTGCTATTGATTGTTGGTTGCATATGAAGTTTCCTTCGTCAAATGTTCCGGTTCAATTGTTCAATTGGATTGAGTCTACTACGGTATCGAGAGTTAAAGAAGATGTGATTCAGGCCATAGTTATGACTACTTGGTGGATCATTTGGAAATTCCGGAATGATAATGCTTTTGGGAACTCTATCAAGAAGAAGGAAGGCATCTTTGATTCTATTGTTAGTGTTTCCCACTTATGGTTTGTTAATAGGAATATTCGTGTAAACATCAATCGGGTGAATTGGTTGCAAAACCCATTACTATTATTGTAATTGTCTTGTTTTTGCTAGTCTAGCTCCTTGCTAGTCAGTGTGGAATAAAATTTAGGCGTTAAAAAAAAAGTTACCACCGTATTAACTCAGATGAGGGATTCAACGTCATGTTTGTCATATTTAACTTTTGAACCACTCGTTCCAACGAATTGTAGTGTTTGGGGAGTATGCATATATTGGTATTATCTATGACCGATATTTATAAAAATTATTTTTGAGTTTTTTAGGATTTTCTACTAACTATTAGTGATTACCATCTATATTGAGTAGTTAGTAATGTTTCATCGATTATAGTCAATTTTCTAGTAGTGATATAGTTTGTATTATAAGATGTTTTTAGATAAAGTTTATTGCATCTTATTTTAGATTACATATTCAGATATAAATGTTAAGTTATTTATGTTTCAAAAGTTAGTAGTTTTAGTAGTTAAGATTTTTAGGAGTTCATTATATGGATAGTCTTGTGATAAGACTAAACTTTTATACTATTAGACATTAGTCCTTATATTGGATCACCGTTTGTATTTCGTTTCAGCTATTTAAATTGACAATTATACCCTCTAGTTAAAAATTAAAAAAAAAACAAAAAATTTTAAATTCCCCACCCTATCATCTTCCACGGTGCCATTACCCTTTTGCCACCCTGACGGATCATCTCCGACATCATCGGCGACTACTGTCATCGACGGCACGTTATTACCGGTGACGGAACCTGAACTTTTTAACCAGGGTTGATGCAGATTTGTGAATGTTGGCTACAATTCTCTAAGCAAAACTAGTGGTAGTATCGCTTAGACTATTTCAAGTCAGTTTCGCTTATGCATGTCCGGCGAAACTGACTAGCTAGATTCGTTTAGATAGACTCACTAGCAAATATAAATAGGATTTGTAAAATCATTTGTAATTAAGTGAGTTGTGTAAGTCACCAACCCTAGGGGAGCTCACATAGGGTTGAACATTGAGCTTAAATAAGATAGATGTAAACTCCTTCGGTCTTGTACTTATATGACGGGATGACTGTTTTGTTATGAATAAAAGATCGTTTCTGTTTCTATTTATGTTTTGATTGTTGATTGATTGACTCGCACTTGCTTCCGTCTCTACATGTATGAATCAAGAGTGATTGTCAACAGTGATTGTTGAGGATCCGAGTATGGAAGACGCTCACATTCCAACAAACTCACTACTAGAAACACATGTATATTTTCTACAAAAGTTTCCGACAAATTACCAACAAAAAAATTCTCACAAGTTAGCGACAACTTTTCGACAAAACAAAAACAAAAAAGTAAGCATAAGATTTCTTACAATTTTCTGACAAGTTTATTAAATAAGTTAACTTATTTATTTAATATAATCGTCGGAATATTGTCGGAAATTACCGACGAAAGGATTTTGTCGCTAATTCGCCGGATAATTAGTCGGCACTTTGTCGGAAAAAACATTTCCTACGAAGATTTTTCCAACAAACACTTTTTTGTCGGAAACTTGTCGCTAACGGCCAATTCCGATAAATTTCTCACGAAATCTGCTGTCGTAAATTTTTCAGTTTTTTGGTAGTGACTGAAGGGTAATTTGATTACTTTTTTAATAATTCACGTAATACAAACACAAGAACTGTTAGAGAGTTTTTTTAACATTATTTTAATCGGTATTTAAAGGATTCGATCAATGATATTTTATTTTATTTTCTCAAAATATCTTTAGTAGAACATATTGAAGCGTATTAAAGAAAATGTTCTTCAATTATATAAAAAAATTAATAAACAATAATTTAAATAAAAGAAAAAATATATGTATTAGAGAAATCGAATAAAAAATAATAATTTTTTTATATTAAGTTAAATAAATTAGTAAACAAAATATTTCACCAAGGCAATGGAGTTGGGGTGGAGTTCGACCATTGTCTCAGGGTTTAGATCTTAGTTATTTTTTTGCTTTTATTTTCCTTTAAAGATATTTAAAAGTAACCAAAAAAATCTTATAAAACTGAAGGAGTTTTTTTTTAAAAGGATGTAGGTGAAAAAAATATTTATCAAATAGGTGTAGTTGAAAACTTATTTAACAAAATGAGAGTTTTTCTTTATTTCATTATTTTTAACTAATCTAATATCTTTTTTTAAAGATCCTTTACAAAATTGTTAGTTTTCTTTAATGTTTTTTTTAATACCGTGCGTTTTTTCTAAACGTTTTTTAAAATCGTTCACATTCTAAACATCTCTCATTTTTTAAATATCCTTTTCGAAAACGTTTTATTCTTGAGCAATTAAAATTCTATGGAGACTAAATCATGAAGCCACGTATCATTGAGAAAGTTAAACTCAAACAAATCAAAAGTGTGGGTGAGTTGTGTGTTGAGGTGAGGAGAAGAGAATCAGTAGTTCTAACGTCAAATTGAAGCCTATAAAAAGTTATACTCTTCATTCCAACCTTCCTACGTAATTGAAATTCTTAGAAACTATATTGGTAAATAATTACTCCATTCAGTTCCTCTATTTGGTGATTAGGAGCAATTATACGAACCCAAAAAGCGTGGAACACATATATTCTATTGGATTATTGGATTTTAATAATTCCACATTTTACCAATTGACCAATAATAATCCTAACTGAGAATATTTTTACCAACAATCCCTACTTTCAAACTATTTCTTACATTGGACCCCCGTTAAAAAAACTCAACGCCGTTAGATTTTATATGACGTGAACATCTGCAAACCCCGGAAAGTCGAGCCGATTGATTCAATTTAAACTTGTCAATTTTAGGGTTTTATATTTGGGTGTTAGTATTTTTGTTAACCACGAGAGGGTTAAAATCACGTTTTAGGGTTCTTTTTACATATAATGCTTTTGTATTTTTGTTTCTAAACAATATTTATGTGATAACCATGATAACCACTCTCAAACATAGTGTTACATATATGTAACAATTATCATTATGTTAATATTACATATATGTAAACACTATGTGTCACGTATATGCAACATTATTTGGTACGTATACGTAAAACTCGTCAGTTCCGTATTTACGTTCAAAATATTTATTCAAGATACTTAAATACTATTTTAACAATCAAAAGAAAAAATAATTTATAAATTATGTGATTGTTTTATAGTGGTTAGCACGGTTATCACATAAAAAGTTGGTTATTATTTGAACCCTTCCATGTATGTGTGTGTGTGTGTGTGTGTGTATATATATATATATATATATATAGAGAATAAATCATTTGAAAACTCTTAAATATTTTGAGAACTCGTCAAAAAATCAATCAAACCCATTTTTTACTACCTTTATTATTAGAATACAACATAAAAAATGAATTTATGTATGTAAATTTACATGTATTTATTTATTAAAAAAAATCTACACATCTATAAGTGATTACCATTTACACATGTGTTTAACTTTTCTTAAGAATAATTTAGAAACAAGAGATGAATTAATTGGAGAGAGAAATTATTTTTTATGTTGTATTTTGATGCATATTGTTTTTAATATATAAAAATATAATAAATATATTTTTAGAATGGTCTTACGAAATCAGGTTTTAAATTTATAAAATGATAATTACTTTAACATGAAAACACACACAATTGGCAAGTGTACCTATCGCAGCGTAATATAGTTTAGGTAAGAACCAGTTATCGAACCAACGGACACGGTCGAATTCCAATACTCAACTTTTGTTAACGTTTAGCCGGTTTAATTAGTGAGTGAGTTTTGTGTGCTTGTGGAACAGGAAATTAAATGACAGAAAAGTAAATGGCGATAAAGTAAATAGCAGAAAAGTAAAAACGTGCGTGAAGTGTGTAACAGAAATGTAACGAACATAATAGTAAATAACAGGAAAGTAAATAGGTCGGAAATGATCAGGTTACGAATAGTATTACTTTGGGTTTCGAATCCGCTTGTTACGTGATAATGTTAAGTTGACTAATCCAGTGATATGACTATTACAAATGTGTGACCCGGGTCACCGCTAGAGCCTCGTCCTCACGATATTTGATTTGCAAATTTAAAAGCTTTAACAAGTGGTAGCGCCTCCCGTTAAGGACAACAATTACCCTCAACCCTTCGAATGGTCATCTCCGGGTTGGTTTAAGACATCGAACGTAAAATGCTTTGTATTAGATTTAAATAGGTGATTATATTTTGCTCACCGGGAGGCGGTGCAACAATGGGACCAAGTATAAATATGTACCGTTCCCAACATGAGTTCACCAATTCTTGGTCTCATAATAAGTTCGTAAAAAGACGTACGATCTTAATAGTGTTAACCAAGCCTTAGCTTATCAATCTCTACTTGTATAAAGACGTACAAGCTTCAAGAGAAGTTTGATTAAAAAGGTTTTACATTTAAAAATCAAGAACACTCACAAATATAAAGACGGATTTAGACAATAATAAAAGTCCACCAAAATGGTGGTTTTAAGGACGAATAGTTAAAGACATAAACACATCACTTGGATTAATACGTTAAACATTAACATGCACCAAACTTCATCTTCACCCTAGCAATACAAAGAGTCTAGCCACGAATGGCTATACTAACTAGCATAACGCTGAGTTTCGTAGGCTCCCCTATTGCGGAACAAGGAGGAAGAGCCCCTCTACTCACTACTACTACACTCTAACTACGAAATAAGCTTTCTCAGGTGTGTTCTTGGGGTATGTAAGGGATGCTTCAATGAAGAACTCAAGCCATCTTTTTATAGGCCTCAAAATGAGCAATGCACGACCGTGCATTAGATTGCACGGGCGTGCAAACACCTCAGTAATCAAACAGGGTATAAAGTACAGTGTACCGGAGTCTGGGGAGGGTAGAAGGGTACTGCACGACCGTGCAATGGGTTGCACGGCTGTGCAACCCTCTGCCTGCTCCCAAAGCTCGTCTTATAGCTGCTGGTTGACTTATGTTGACCTGGTTTGACTTCTTGGGGGTCAATGCTCGGGATTGATCCTCCAAAAGCTTGATTTATTCATGTTTTAAGCTAGTTTTTGGTTTGTTTATCTTGGAGCACCAAATAACCTACAATTGTGAAATATTAATGTTTTAAGTATCAATTGTAAGCTTATTAATCAATTAGTACCATAATATGGGGATTATTATGCATGAAAAACATGTATAATTTAGGACATATCATATTTTAATAATAAAGGTAGTGAAAATAAAGAAAAATTGTTTTAATTGATATTTTGACGAGTTCTCGCGAGTTCTCAAGTATTTATGAGTTCTTATTTGATTCTAACCCTATATATATATATACAGGGTTAAGTTCAAATAAGAACTCATAAATACTTGAGAACTCGCGATAACTCGTCAAAAAACTAATTAAAACCATTTTTTTTTGTTTTCACTATCTTTATTATTAAAATATAACATAAAAAATGATTTATCTTTTCAATTAATTCATCCCTCCTCTCTAAATTATTCTTAAAAAAATTTATATACATGTATAAATGGTAAACACTTACACATATGTAAGTGGTAAACTTACACAAGTGTTTATCTTTTTTAATATATGAAGACATGTAAATTTACATATATAAATTCATTTTTTATGTTGTATTCTAACAATAAAAATAGAAAAAATAAAAAAAATGGTTTTGATTAGATTTTTGACGAGTTCTCGTGAGTTCTCAAAATATTTAGGAGTTCTCAAATGATCCATTCCCTATATATATACATATATATACATATATACACACACACACACACACATATATATATATATATATATATATATCTAGGGTGAGTTTCAAATAAAAAGTGAATTTTCGCTAAAAAAAACCTAAGAAATGATTACTTTTTTAACTGAAACCGGGTCAAACGAACTCCGATTAAGCTCATTCCAACGGCGTTGAAACTAGCTAGTCGAAGTTTTTTTTGGGGGGGGGGGGATTTACGTTTTTAGGGGGTGGGGGTGGGGTTAGGGGTATTTAGGTTTTTGGGGGGTGGGTCGATTTAGGTTTTTCGGGGGGTGGGGTGGGTAGGTTTAGGTTTTTTGGGGGGTGGGGGTTAGAGGATTTAGGTTTTATTTTGGGGGGGGGGGGGGGGTGACCAGTTAGGTTTTTGGGTTTAGCTTTTAGGGTTTAGGTTTAGATTTAGCGTTTAGGGTTTAGCTTTACGGTTTAGGGTTTGGCATGTAGAAACAAAGACTGATGGCTACAAAATTCTCTAAGTACAAATGCTGCTGATCTCAGAGTTTGCTGCTGACCAACAAACTGCTGCGAACAAGCTTACCTGCTGCGGATACTTGTTCTCCTGCTGAAGAACAAATTTGCTGCGGATAGCCTTATCTGCTGAAGACCAAAGTTGCTTCGGATAGGCTTCTCAGCATCATCAACACTTGATGTTGCTGACAGGCAAATCATCAGCAGCTTTGGATGGTTACATCTTGCTGCTGATCATCATCTTTGCTGCTGATCATCATCTTTGCTGCTGACAGCCGTGTGCCTTGAAGACAAATCGTTGCAGCTGACTATCTATGCCAAGCATCACTGACAACTTTCTGTAAAAGCCACTGACACACTCAAAGCAGAAGGAACCTCAATGGCACAACCAATGACGGATAACAATGCTCTTCTCCAAGCATGCAAGTAATAATGCACTAAGAAGACGCTTCAATAAAGTAACTAGTTTTAGACTAAACGTGTAATAGTTAGCTATATACAACAGATCAACGGTCTGTGTTAGATCTGATCCTTAGAATCATGGGGCCGTCTTGATTCTATGTGAGTATAAATACTGTGTAAACACTTCATTGTAAGTGTGCTTTTTGATTGAGTTTTCATTGTAATCGTTTATTCGCAAAAGCTTAATACAACAGTGTTCTTAAAAGTATTTATTCTGCTTACTCGATTATACTTGTGTAGTTGTTATTGTTTCCACCAATTTCAACTAAGAATAGAACCATCTTGTACTTTCACGATCCTATAAATGGTTGTTTTGCTTCGGTTTTCTTCTATAACTGCTTGTACTTAATATTTCTATATATTTTGGTTGTTAGGTCACAAAGGAAGCGGATATGATTGAAAACGAAGAAGAACGAGTTTCCGGTTCGTACGAGAGGGCTGTGGATAAAAAGAAACTTTCTGGATTTTTACCCCTGTCGCGTAGCACGACAGGTATTGGAAGTTCCTCGCGCTACGTGAGGACTGTAAAATGACAAAATTACCCTTTTTAATGATTGCCTGACTGTTTTGTCTTTTCTGGGGCCCTCGCGCTACGCGAGGAGTGTGCAAGATCCCGTCGCGCTACGCGACGTGTGGTTTTTCGCAGAAATTGTTTTAAAACCCCAAAATTTAGAAACCCTAGAGACACAGAATCAAGGAGCGGCTGCAGGCGAAAAGGAGAGACGAAAAAGGGTTGATTTCAGAGCTTTAGAGGCTCGGGTTGAAGATTAAAGGCATCAGGATCGCATTCCATCAGGGGTTAATCATTCGGTTGTGTTTTTCCTTGTTTATCTTCAATTTCCATGTTTCTTTTGAGCTTCGAATTGATGCTAACTATGGTTTTTGTCATGTTTAGTGGCTAAACTCTTAGAACTACCTAGGTATTGATGAATACATATGATTGACATTAGGTTTTATCCGGTTTTGGATGATTTGCATGTGATGAACTCATGATGTAACAAACTTGGTTTGGATTATTGGATGTTTTATGTGTGTCTATGATTGTTTATGGATTGATGATTTACTCCTCGTGTGCCTTGGTGAATGTCTTTCATGTAATAGGTGCATGCTAGATCAATTACTGTGTGTCTTTGATTAGTGGGTGGTTAACTGCGTACGAGTTCACCATAGGGTAATCTTCTTGATATAGATAGTTTAGATGTGCAACCAATCTCGATGGCTGTGAGGTGGGAGATTGTCGGTTTGTCTAGGGTGTTAGATTGCTAGTTTAGAGGCTTTGTGAGAAGAACTTGCTAGTTTGTCTCATATCTGTGTTTACCGAATCCAATTGGAAAATCCTAGTTATCCCTTGCACTTAGGTGTATTGAGACTTTCGTGCTGTGAGGTAGATTGTCTAGCGGATACTTCTTGAGTAAATTGGAGGACCTGTGAGGGAAATCCATCCAACCGGTGGTTTAACGGCTTTTAGGTTTCTTGGTTGACAATCCTTGAGAAGGGTCGAGGGTGCTCTAGGTTTCCTTTGAGTTTAGTATTTTAAGATCCCGGTATCACGTCAGTTCCCTTATCGATAGAACCTTTGTCAAGCATGTGTAGGATTCAAGCCTAGGTAGTGTTCTTTCTCCGTCTGGTTCTCGTTTTAACTTTCGTTTGCATTCGTAGTCTTCTCTTTAGTCCTTCTTTTAAGTTATTCTTAGTTTTTATTAGCAAACCCCCCTCTTTATTATTATTTTATTTAAGCAATTTTGTATGGATAAGTCTTTCAGTTTCTAGTTAGTGTTTTCTGTAGAGGTCCTTTGGGTTCGATATCCGGACTTACTTAGGCTTTACTACATTCGATAGGTTCACTTGCCTGTCGGTAGTTTAGTTGTTTAGAGAGTCTAGAGTATTACTTAGTGTTTTATTAAACAAACTCACACTTGTTTAATCACTTCTGGTTCTATTCTAAACTCTCTCTTTCATCAAGTCACCACAAAAACAAAGATGGCACAGAGCAATGGATTTGAAGACATCGGCAGCATCAACCGACCACCAACATGTGGAAGAATCGCATGGAAAGCCTTTTCTGTTATCAGGAGTACGGAGTGTGGAAATCCATCAGGGATGGACCCTACACTCCCATGGTGGCCTCTGCTGACTCTGGAGGACCACCAGTTCCAAAGGAGCCCTCCAAGTACTCAGAAGAGGACATAAAGAAGATGGAGGTGGACTTCAAGGCACTAGGAGCTATCCAAATGTGCCTTCCAAATGAAGGTTTTCATAAGTTCAGAAGTTACAAAACTGCTAAAGAGCTCTGGGAGGCTCTTGAGAAGATGTTTGCTGGCTCAGAGGAAGTAAAAGAAAACAGAAGAGACATCCTGAAGCAGCAATACGAAAACTTCGTCTGGAAGGAAGGCGAGTCTCTAACTATTTTATATAACAAATATACTTATCTTGTAGGTGATTCTTAAGAAATTCATCAGATCTCTACCTAGTTGCTGGACACTCTACACAGTGTCCATCAGAAGAACTGAGAATCTGAAGACTCTTCAGCTGACTGAGCTTTTCGGTATGCTCAAAACCTATGAATTAGAGATGATTCAGGCCAATGAAAGGAGCTCAAGCTACCAAACAGCTTCAACATCCACCACCACCTCTTCTGCTCTTCACTCTGACCACTCAGGTCCTAGTACTAGCAACTACTATCCTCCCATAGTCACACATCCTCAAACTCCTACCTCTAAATCAAATACCTCACCATTTCTTCTTGAAGCTCTTCCTCAAGCCTCAACCTCTGCTGCTTTTGTTTCTAACTCAAGCAACATGTCCTTTATCAAGGAGGATCTGGAATGCTTTCATCCAGACGATTTAGAAGAAATGGACATACAGCACTCGTATGCCATGCTCTCTATAAGAGAAAAAAGGTTCTACGCTAGAACCGGAAGACCCATTCCAAGCAACAACTCCAACACCAGAGTTGGTTTGGATAAAAGCAAATTGAGATGTTACAACTGTAACCAACTGGGTCATTTTGCTAGAGAATGCAAGGCACCTAGGGCAAACCCAGCAGCTCACCAAGCCCAACCAAGACAACAACAGCAACAAGCTACTCCTCCAGCTCAAACTGCAGCTTGTGCAACTGTTGGAACATCTGACTTTGACTGGAGCTTCCAGTATGAAGATCTGCCTACTAACAACCAAACTCTTATGGCAGACACAACTGAGATACCGCCTCAGGTATATGAACATCTATGTTCCCAAGCCTGTATTGATAAGGTTTTAGGCTACAGAAAGCATAATCAAAACCTCATAGATCAAAATGAAGAGTTTCATCAAATGAAATCTGAATTCAAAAAGGTCGAAGACAGTTACAAGGAAAAAATTAACTGCCTAAAGAAAGAGATTTCATTATTAAAACATGAACAAACCAATCTTGAAACTCAGATTAATGATCTACTGGCCAGATTAAAAGCTACCAGAGCAGAATTGGCAGAACAAAAAGTTCATGTTGACAAATATGAATTTGCATCCAAAAGGCTGCAAAGACTTTTGGATGCTCAAATTCATGAAAAGGTAAAAATTGGTATGGGGTATCATGCTGAACAATATCAAGCCGTTGCAACTCCTACTGACTACGTTGCCATCCATAAACCAAGCTTCAATCTTGCAAATCTTGATATGGCCAACAGAAATCTTGATCCTTCTAAGGATGAACCTTTGGTGCAAGAATGCACTACCTCATCAGAGTCTGAATCAACTTGCTCAGACTCCACTGAAACAAGTGAAGCTTCATCTCCTTCTGCCCCTCAAGTTATTCTGACTAAAGATGAAGTCCCCATTATCCATTCAGCACCAGTACCAGCCATTTCAGTACCAGTTCCTACACCATTCAAACAAATCAAAATTAGCTATCCTCCAGAAGGTAGGAAGCTAAATATTGAAAAGGGCCAGTCCTCAACTTCAACCCAACCAAGGAAGGTGTTTGACATATGTCATGCGCCTGGAGAGAGGGTTCCATATGTTCAAAAGACATTGGAAGAAGCCACCTTTGAGCATTAAAAAGCTCACCCCTGGAACTTCAAAGACTTGTTCAAAAGAAAGGACTATATGTACTTTCAAAGGGACAAACTGGCGAAATCATGCTTTGTGTGTGGGAAATACAATCATACTGCCAGCACCTGCTTCTACTACCTTCAGCAGCAAAGAAACCTCAAGCAACATGCTTTTGAGAAGACAAAGAAGAACAAACAGGTAAGAAGGTTTGAAGCTAAGACAACTCAATTCAGAAACTGTCTTTCTCCACCAAGGGAGCAGTTGTCAAAACTTCAACAATCTGGCATCATCTGTGGTGAATCAGACCACTTTCCGACAAATTGTAAGTTAAATCCTTTCAATCAGATTCTTCTTCCAACCCCAATTATACAAAAGCCTATCAGTAAGGTGAAGAAGGATAGGCATACGTCTGTTCTTAAACCATCAGCAGCCAACAAAACTGATGCTGATCGAGTAAAGCCCAAGCAAACAAAAGGAAAGCCTTCAGTAGCAACAAAGTCTGCAGCTGCTCAAGTAAAACCATCAGCAGCAACAAAATCTGCTGCTGATAAGTCAAAGTCCTCAGATGCAGCTTCTGCTGCTGAAAAGGCAAAGAGAACTGGAAAACCACCAACTCAACAATGGAAGGCAAAAAAATCACCAAGCATCATCATTGGTTCAGTTTAATGTGTCTATCCTTTGTTGTAAATGTGTCTGTCCTTTGTTGTAAATAAAAGTTATAAGCCAGCAGCATCCTTTTTGGCTGCTGACAGGTTTAATCTTCAGCAGCAAAAGATTTGCAGCTGACTGCTTTAAGTTATCAGCAGGAACAGGTTTCCTGCGGATTTCTTTAAGACTGTCAGCAGCAACATCCTTGCTGCGGATTATTAAATCCATCAGCAGCAGATAAGTTTGCTGCTGACAGACTTAACCTTCCGCAGCAACCAATGTTGCAGCGGACAGGCTTATTCATCCACAGCAACTAAGTTTGCTGCTGATGGGTAAATTTAAGTCCAAATTAACTTTTAACCGCTGTAAAAAACAACGTCAGTCTTTACCATGACTGCCTCGGTGTATTACAGCTGTAACAATAAAAAGTAAATAAAGTTGTACTGTACAAGCCATTTTGCTTTTTCCCACTTCTGCCGTTATAAGAACAAATCAAATTTCCTTACCACCTCTTCACCTTCATTTTCACCCTAAACCCACATCACTTTCTCTAAAGTCCCCACCATATTCAAGCCCTTCATCTTTAAAACATTCAAAGCCTCCCATATTCCAACCTTCCCTCCAAACCACACAACAACCGCAGACATCAATAATCCTGATGATAAGTTCTCCCCATACCACAACCTTACAGCCTACCTTATCAAAGGAAAGAAATCCGAAGGATTTAATGATATGATCGATTTCTTATGTCGATCAAAAATCTACTTTGCCCTCACAACCAACCCTACCATATATATCCCTCATATGGAGGATTTTTGGAGTACCGCCGTCTACTCAACCGAACAGGGGATTCCCCAAATTAAAGCCAAAATAGACGGCAAGGATATCACCATCTTGGAAGCCACACTCAGAAAACAACTTAAGCTTCAAGATGAGGGAGCAGCCATCTCATACTCGAAGGACGAATACATGAGGACCTTTGTATCCATTGGATACACTGGAAATCAGACCGAGTATACGATCGAGAAGGTGCTGATGGGCCCTCCATGGAAGTATCTTTGCCACACTCTTCTCCAATGCATATCCCAGAAGAGGAGTGGATGGCATCAGGTGAGCTCCGCCCTTGCCTCCTCCTTCCATGGTATGGTCACTAACCAAGGCTTCAACTTTGCACACCTCATCTTTGAGGGTTTGAGATATAACCTTCAAGAGGGTGCAAAGCAACAATTTTTTATGTACCCAATATTCTTGCAGGAAATTTTCAATCAAGAACTAAAAGAACTTTCAAAACCTGCAAGAATCTACATCATGTTGGGACATAAAAATAATATTTTTCAAAGCATGAGAACTGTTTCCAAAAAGTTCTCAGGGGTCAATATTCCATTGTTATCTACAATACTGAACATACAGAGTACCCCGGGTGACAGTTCAGCAATCCCAGATGATACTGATCCCACACCCTTCACCTCACATACTGAACAACAGTCTGCTTCTATCATTCGAACCCCTGTGCATACTACTAAGGATGCACAGGCACAAAAATTACTTACACCTCTTTTGGATGTTATAGTTCAACCGGAACACAGGGCCCCGGTTGCAACGACATATACTAGGAAAAGGGGCAAGAGAACTCCTTCTTCTCTTGCCTCCAAGGCCCAAACCAAACCTAACAGCCCACACTCAGAATCACAACATTCTGGTGAGAATATCATAAGGGACAGCCACATTATTAGGGAGACTCCTTTGGATGTCTCTCTATTAGGATCAGGATCACTTCCCGGATCCATAGAACAGCCCCCTGAGCCTTTCCTTTCTCTTCTGAACTTAAGTGTTGAGGAACCTGATCAAGATGATGTACCTTCTCCAACTACCACTATCTCGGAGGTACTGATTGATCTTGCTTCCAACACACCCAACCCAAGTTCTTCTACCCTGAAGGTCCACTCTCGGAGTTATGAAAGAGTGGATGTGGAAGAGGCTGTCACTACTGCTGGTCCATCAAATAACCAGGAGGACAGTGACAACATTGGTAATACCTCAACCACGGCAACTCACAGTGAGGATGCTTCCTTGGAAACTCCCCTCACTGAGAGGAATCCTAGGTGCCAAAAAACCATGGGTGATGGGGATGAAGAGGCTAGGCCTAAGGCCCCATCTGGATCCAAGGATTCCACAACTGTGGATGAGGACAGACTGAAACTTCATAACTTGGAATTGACGGACAGGGTGGCTATACTAGAGGCTGAAGTGTCCAAACTAAAACACCAAGTCTCTATGCATGAAGCCCATCAATGCCCAACTGTACCTACTCCCTCTCTCGTATCCGTGGGCACCCAAACTGATGCTTATTTGTCCACTGATGCAACCAAAAAGGGGGAGATGGTCCCAATGGAGGAAGACTCAGACAGTCTTGACGACTGGATACAAGAGCAGACTGTATTTCAAAGTTCCCTATACAAACCTGCTTTTGTTCAAATCCATGACTTGCCAGACTCAGTAGATGAAGACGAAGATGTCACTGAGGATTGGAAGTTAGTTGTTCGAGCTGTTGATGAGGTGCTACAAGAAGAAACTCTGCATGAAGACACACCTCCATCATTCAGCCTTCTTCCTGAAGCTGCAGCCATAATAAGTCATTAATCAACCCCCCAACTCTTTCCAACTTCAAAGAAGCTAGAATTTGACTCCATTCTAGCTTGGGGATATGATGAAAGAGCTGAGAGATTCTGTATTGGATGGGAGTTTAGTGGAGTAGAAGAACTAAACTGAAACTCTCTTAATACCCTCCAAGTTCTCAATCTGTATCTGACAAAATGTGTCAACACTTCATCAGATCTCTCAGCAGAACTTGCAATCAGCAGGTTCCATGACTTAATGGAGGATAACATGCCCTGGTTTGAAAGACTACTAAAAGAAGCAAACAGGGCGGCTTATCCTGAATCTTCATCAGCAGCAGAACAAAGACTTGCTCCAAGAAGACTTGACATAATCAGGAGCAGTACTTTAACTGAAGAAGAAGTTATCTGCTGGAAAAGATTCCTGTACAACAGAATGGTCAGGATGTAGAAGTGCAAGGATGGATAAGCACTAACTCCCATGACTTCACCTTCTTCCTGAGCAATGGATCCTCTCTAACAGTCAACATCAAGGAGATCTTGCTCCTACCTTCAGCCTTCCTGCACAAGGTCTTTGAGCTCAGATCACTCATCTTCAATGTCAACTCCTTAGAAAGTCAAGAAATTATCAAGATCGTCAAGGCTTCTCTGTACAAGGAGGAATCTGGATCTGACTCAGACCTATCCTTTCTCTCTTCTCCAACAGTTAGAATGAACACAGAAGAAGAATCAAAAAGAAAAGAAGAGGAAAAGATGAAAGAGGCATGGAAGGAAGTGACAGGTATGGAATGGGAAGAAGATGAAGTCAGTTCCCCTACCTTATCCATTCCCCAAATTGCCAATGAAGCTGAAGCTGAGATTCCAATAGTAGCACGATCATCTGCTGTTGTGATCAGTGAAGCCGAGGCAGAGGCATCCAACAAAGATAAGGAAAAGGGAATTATAACCACAGAAGACGAAGAGAGGTTGCAAAGAGAAAAGAAAGAGAAATAAGAAAGAAGAAGAAGAGGAGATGGCTGAAACAAAGAAAGCTCAAGATAGACTCACAGCCATTCTCCTCAGAGAACAACAAATCCAGATGTATGCAAAATAGCTGGATGAGCTCATAGTAAAGATTCCTGCAGTTTATCAGATTAAAGAAGATGAAGCTCTTGCTCTTCAACTGCAGGAACAATTTGACAAGGAAGAAGAAGAACTAGAGAAGAAGAAGAAGGAAGAGGCTAAGTTCAGAATAACTGATTCTGAACTAGCCAAAGAAATTAGAGAGGAGTGGGTAAAGGCTCTAGTTTTTCAAGGTGAGGATGCAGACTACCTTGAGAAACTATCAAATAAAGAAATCTACAGAGCCTTCATGGGTCGGCAAGGTCAATTGGCAAAGAAGAAAAAGGCTGAAGAAGAAGAAAAAGCCAAACAAAAGTCCAAAAAGACCATTGCCTTTAATAAAAGGACCCATGAAGAAAAGAAGGTCATGATTGACTTCCTTAAGGCTAGAGGAGAGAGTGGAAAGAGGCTAGGTCCCATGAATTTCATGAACCTGCAAGCCCTCTATTTCAAAGTCAAGAAGGATGAGGAAGAAAGATTGGAGAAGAAAGTCTCCAAGAAAAGGGTAAACATTCAAGAAGAAGAAAGGAAATCAAAGAAACCCAACACTTCCTCAATCCAACAACCTTCCACTCTCATTCCTAGACCTCCCTCCTCTCCTCCCTCAAAGTCCAAATCCTCACACCCAGCTCCTACTCATCAACAACCTCCCAAAAATAAAAACAAACCCACTTCCAAACCAGAAGACTCAAGAGAAATAATCAGATGGTCATACCGCCCTCAAGACCAATGGTTTGAAGTGTTTAGGGGGAGGACAGAACCTAAAAGATCAATCTATACATCAGTTGATGAGGTACTACAGCTTCCAGATTCTTATCTAAGACGAATGATGGAGCTGGGTGAATCTTCTGAGCCTGAGAATGAATGTGGGAGACATCTATTGCTGGCAATAAGACATTACTTCAACCCCAGCAAAGATGATGTCATTGATGTCAAACCTCTCCAATCCCACTCTCCATTCATCAGCTGGTCCTACAATGCTGAGAAAAGTTAGTTCACTCTAACAAATGTTAAAGGACAGAAGATGAGTTGTTCAAGCAAAGCTATCTTCAAAATGGCAAGCAAAGACATCAAGACTCTATCTGAGCTTCCTCTTAACAATCCCAACATAGACCAGAGAGGATATGAGGTTGAAAGGATAGTCAGAAACATGCAAAAGCTTCAGCAACAAAGGCAGTAAGAGAATTTTGGTAGCATCAATGTAGTGGGAGTTTGTAGAAATAAAGACTGATGGCTACAAAATTCTCTAAGTACAAATGCTGTTGATCTCAGAGTTTGCTGCTGACCAACAAACTGATGTGGATAAGCTTATCTGCTGCGGATACTTGTTCTCATGCTGAAGAACAAATCTGCTGCGGATAGCCTTATCTGCTGAAGACCAAAGTTGCTGCGGATAGGCTTCTCAGCAGCATCAACACTTGATGCTGCGGATAGGCTTCTCAGCAGCATCAACACTTGATGCTGCTGACAGGCAAATCATCAGCAGCTTTGGATGGTTACATCTTGCTTCTGATCATCATCTTTGCTGCTGACAGCCGTGTGCCTTGAAGACAAATCGTTGCAGCTGACTATCCATGCCAAGCGTCACTGACAACTTTCTGCAAAAGCCACTGACACACTCAAAGCAAAAGAAACCTCAATGGCACAACCAATGACGGACAACAATGCTCTTCTCCAAGCATGCAAGTAATAATGCACTAAGAAGACGCTTCAATAAAGTTAACTAGTTTTAGACTAAACGTGTAATAGTTAGCTATATACAACAGATCAACGGTCTGTGTTAGATCTAATCCTTAGAATCAAGGGGCTGTCTTGATTCTAAGTGAGTATAAATACTGTGTAAACACTTCATTGTAAGTGTGCTTCTTGATTGAGTTTTCATTGTAATCGTTTATTCTCAAAAGCTTAATACAACAGTGTTCTTAAAAGTATTCTTTCTGCTTACTCGATTATACTTGTGTAGTTGTTATTGTTTCCGCCAATTTCAACTAAGAACAGAACCATCTTGTACTTTCACGATCCTACATGGCTCTAGGCTTTATTTCGACGAGCCGGTTCCAACGTCGGTAGAATTAGTTCAATCAGAGTTTGTTTGACACAGTTTCTTATGTTTATTAGCAAAAATTCACTTTTTAGCAAAAAATTCCCGTATGTGTATATATATATATATATATATATATATATAATATAACTCTTAAATAACAAGGTAGTAAATCAACCTATTACAATGATTTGTTTATCAAGTCAAATATGGTACACTTTTTATATTTCTAAATATTATATTATTATGTTAATCAAGACATTCTCTTCTTATTACGTATGCAATTACACTTGCATGTTTAATAATATATTTAACTAATTATACGTCAACTATTGAAACCGATAGCAATGAGAAAATTTTAAATAGTAATGCTTTTGACTAAATCAATGTAAAACGTAAACACGTTGTCGGATGTAACGACAAACTATCAATGTTTTTTTTTTAAACGAGGTTTTATTAGAAAGGCAAACCACGTAAATACATGTCAAGTTGTCTGTCCATGCCCTTGTAATGTAGTGATATTGGTGTTTGTTTCTCACAAAATGGTATATGTTCAAATCCTACAATAATGGTATTTTAGAAGTAAAAGGTTGATCTTCAAAAACAATATACTAACCTATCCATTAAGTTATATTTTTTATTTTTTTTAATAGCCAACTCAAACACTCTATAAACGTACTCCTAAATCTAAATTAGTGTCCACCATAAGATTCGATTTCTCAACCACGTATAAAAGAAATACTTTTAATAGACACCATGATATCGCTAGACTATAAGCTCTTTGATACATCAAGTTATATAATATATTTAATTTTTTATAAAACGATTTCGATTTCCAATTTTGTGAAACGACCAAACTATTCACTTAACAGGGACAGGGAGTTGCATGGTTGCCTAACTAAAACTTTAGACAAACATATATAATACTACATAATATAACATAGCAAATTCTTATATACATCATTCTTTCTGTTTTTGACAAGGCACATAATCAACCCTGCTATCTTTACACAACCCCACCTAGTCATATATGATAATTGCACTCCATGACCTACACCCTCTACAAGTGCTAGGCCTTCTAGTGCATGTCATATGCCGTAGTCGGTTCCTAGAACCTTCAGTTGGGTTTTCTGTGCCCAAGAGGGGAAGGGGGTTACCCGACCCAATGGATAGGGACACTTGCGTAGGGGTTTCCTCAAATAGTGTTATCCATGTAATCACGAGGCTCAAACCTTAGTTAATGACTATGTTCTTACCGGGAGTAATAGTATAGATTCTAGTCTTGCCAAGTTACCATACAAACCATAAACAATACAAGAACACAATATTCAACAAGCATGTATCCAACCCAAAAAATATCAAAAAGGGCACATGAAACTCACCTTATGTTAGCTAGTGTTTCTTTTGATAATTCTCGTTTAAAGATGTGCACCTCTGAAGTTATAAACAAAAGGGTTGCTAAACCGTTCAAGCTATGAATCCATGTGTGCGTAATTAGTTAAACTTCAAGTGATATTAGTTCATTAAGTTTTGTTAAGCATGTTAGGCTAAGGTGTTTTATTTTAGGTTCAAACACTTTGTAAGTTTTCTTATGTCCAAAGGTTGTAATGGACCCCAAAGGCTCCCTAAGCGCACAAGTTTTAAGTTACTTTAAAATTTCTGAATAGAAACTATTCCAATGGGTTTTGGGTCAAAAATCCAATTTATATTCACAAAACAGTATATTGGTCGGTTTGGCACAACTATGGCCTTTTATGCGCTTAAAACTCTTTTAGTGGTTCCAATACGTCAAGATCAAGTCCATTATTTATAAAAACATTTTAATAAAGTTTTTGGGTAAAAACATCCTGGCCAATAGTTTATTGGGCTAGTCTTGGGCCTATTGGGCTTATTTGGCATTCTATGTCCAAATCTTGGGCCTTTAGTGTACAAGACACCTAATGAAGGGTCCAATCTCATTATTTAAGTTATTTATATAATATTTTGGATAAAATACAATTAATAATATGTCGAAAAACTTAAAATATATTTCTTGTTAAAATTTACCAGTTAACGGTGCGGTTTTACGTCTAGTTTAGGTTTTATCTATCTAGCAAAACCTTTACAAGTTTTATTACCTAAAATACCTTTTTTATGACTCATATTAACTTATGAAACTTCTGGATGATTTAATTTGGTGAAAATAGAGCTCGTGACGGTTTTTAGGTTTTAACAAATTTTAACTTTTTATAAAATTTTACATAATTTACTTATTATCTACTGGAAAATAAGGTTTTTATAAAGTAATATAGGCCTTAGTCCAAAATTTGTATTTTAAGTCGTTTAGGTTACCGGTTACCGCATAACTTTCAGTTTTAACTTCTTTTAACGGTTTTAACTTAATTTTACCATAAAAGTCAGATTATATGGTTTCTTTTAAATCAAAAATTGCTGTAAGATGTTAGGTTTTCAAGTCCTTAGGTATACGGGTTGTTTATGATGATTAAAGTGTTCAAATAATAGGTTTTAACCCTTCTAAAAATAGTTTTTGGTTTGGGTTTCATTAATAAAACAATTTTACCATATTAAAACTCTTTACAAGACTCATTATTTTCTGGAATTATGATACCTTTAGTCCATAACAATATACTTGTGTTAATTTGTATATAAAGTGTATGAAAACATCATTTTATGTATGTGTGAAGATCTAGTATTAGGGTTTCATACCAACACTTGTGTGTATGATGGAATGTGGTTGTGAGACCGTGAATGGCTTAACCAAATGGCTGGAAATCTGTGGGTTTCAAATGGAAGAAACAACAACAAACAAAAGTTAGAACTATATATAAAGAGATGTATGAATATTAGATGATGTTTAGGCTTACCAAGAAGCTAGAACCGTGAGTGTATGCTAGGATAGTGTCCCTGGACACTAGAACTTCCTCAAGGCCGTGGATAGCTAGGTACAAACGATTACAACAATGATTTTAGATCATAGATAATTTAGAGAATGGATTCTAAGTCTTGGAAATTTACATACAAGAAGAAAGCATGAAAGATGATGATGCCTAGACCATGAATCTTCACTTGGACGATCTTGAATGCTTAAATGGCCTTGGATTCGGGTTTCATCATCTTGTATTACTTACAAAACTTGAGGAATGAAGGTTTCTTTCTCGTGTTGAAGTGTTTGTTTGTGTAAAGAGAAAAGAGAGAGCCGAAATAGGGGAGGGAGAGATGGAGTGTGAAATATGTTTGAGAGAAAATGACAAGCGAGGGAGAGGGGGAGAGGGGGAAATTGGACAAGAGAAGGGAAAGGAGAGAAGGGGGGATAGGGGTGGTGCAAGGTTAGGGATTGGGTGCTTGGTAGCAAAGAAATGAAGGCATTGGTTGCATGCCTAGGAAACTTGCAATAACGATTTAAATTTGAATTTGGAATTAAAAATGGAAGAGGGAAATTAAAGGGTGAGATTTACTCATAAAGATATAGTTAATTAAATATTGAAACAGAAATAAAGCAGTCGAATCATCAATCAAGTTACCAATCTTCTTAAACGTAGCGGAAGCATGGTATTAAACATAACTATTCATACCATAATTAGACGGGATGCCAGTGTCATCGCTTGGGTAATCTTTTGGCGCAAATTCCGCATCCATCATCTAAAGCATCTATCACGTACGTAAGATATGATCCGCACCCTCGCTGAATGAACTTGGATGCCTTGATCATGGAGATGACCTTTGGCACATAACTCACTTTATCACCATATACCGTAATCGGGCTCCTATCAGGAAATTTGAGATGAATCCTCTTCTTTCGAAAAATAATACGTGCTTCAAAATCCGACAACCAGTCCATACCCAACACCACATCGAACCCCCCTAAAGTCATGAAAAACAACTTCCCATGGAACCTATGACCTCCTAGTTCAATAAAGCAGTCACTTATGGCTTCTACTATCCTAGTAGTTTTACTAGTGGCGGTTTCTACTTCAAAAGCATCATGAACTAGTTTGGTCATCTTACAAAGCTAGGGACTAAAGGCAGAGGCCACAAAACTCCTACTTGCACTAGAATAAAAAAGAACAGAAGCATAAACGTCGTTACGCAGAAACGTACCTGATACAACGTCCGGATTCTCCTTGGCTTTCTTATGGGTGAGTTGATCGGCTATAGTGTTCACCCGAGGCCTCTCGTCTTTCTTTTCCGCCTCCTTCCCTTTTCCCGAACCATCCGCCCTTGGCTTCGAACAACTCCTACTCATATGCCTCATCTTCCCACAGTTAAAGCACTTAACAGTTCCCAGGCATTCTCGGGACAAGTGCCCTGCTTTCCAACATCAGAAGCACAAGTTAGTTCCCGGCTTACACAACTCGAAATGCCTCCTCCCGCACTTCCCACACAATTCATCGGATTCACTGCTTACCTTCTTATCCTTATGCCCAGACACAAATCCTCCTGACCTCTTCCCAGATCACTCAACCATCTTCTTCGGCTCAACCACTGCTTGATTATTCATACCGAGGTGATCCAACATAATTCGGCTCAGGTCGACAATCGAGTCATAAGTCTTTAGTTGGTGAGATTTGACATGAGTACGGAACCTTGGAGGTAATCCGTTGACATATCATTTGATGTTTTGCTCCTCTGGAGTAATCATGTGAGGTACCAGCCTCGACAGTTCATCGAAACGGGAAGTATGCTGTCAGTGGGTCATGACACCCGCCTTCACTGCAAGGAACTCCCATTCCATCTGATCGATCTCACTTTGAGGGCAAAACTTCCTGATAACTAACTCTTTCATCTCCTCCCACTTCATCAACTTCCTATCATGATCACCTTTAGCTTCACTTACTGAGTCCCACCGATGAAGGGCTTCCTCTCTGAGCGAATGCATAACAAACTTAACCGTTTGGTCCGTGTGACACTCACTCATGTTGATGGCAGCCTCCTGATGTCGCCAGACGGTCTATTAAAATAATTACAAAACCTAACCTAGACTCCTGAGTAATAAAAGGAGTACCTCAAACTAAACCGCACTGACAGGCAAGTGTACCTATCGAGTGTAGCACAACTTAATGGTAAATTGGAATATCGAACCCTAGAGACACTATGATAACTATACTAGACTCTGACTCGGACTAAAGGTTGATTTGGTTTGGGGGGTTGACTACACTAGAGATTAACTAAGAATGCAGCAAACTCGAACGACTCAACTATCAAGATGAAAATACTAAAGATGAAATCAAAAGATGGGAAGAATACTACCTAGGTCGGAATCCTACTTGCAAAGCATAACTTCTACCGGTTCTGGAAACTATGATGTATCTGGGTTTCTAAGGATGACAACTAAAGACTACCTAGTGGATCCCTAATCACTCTCAGGGTGTTACCAACTAAGCTACCTAAAGTGTACTAAACTCACCAGATTGTTAGATCACCTTTTGGGTATTTCTAGCAATGATAAAGTACCCGAATAGACAGATTACCTCTCAGTATCACTGTCCACCAATACACTCAAAGAATGCACGGGGTAATATCAAGATAACAACTATGACATGAATAGCAACAATCACTAGACACTTAATACCGGCTTCCTCTCAGACAGCTGACACTCGGATTCCTAGTGACGAAGACTAAACGACTAATTCTCACCTCTAGGGTATTGAACTAGGATACACACTTAACTCTAATCAGTAATCAAAGACAACTCCTATGGCTACTACGTCTAGCAAACCACCCTAATCACAAACCCTAAGATCTATGACCAAGATACGCTAATCAAACTGGCAGACAACCACAACCAACGCAAGGAATTGAAATCAAACACAAGATCAGATCTAAACATGCAATAACATCACAATAATCAATTCAAGGTCTTTTACAAAATCATAAATCCATTAATTGAATCCAAAAACCGCATAAAAACTAAAAGTTTAACAAATATTCATCATAAACCTAGGCAGTATTGAAGTTTTAGCCTACAATCATACTTAGAACATCCATAACAGAAGTATTTAAGCAAAACATAGGTTCAAACATAGAAACAACGAATAATGATTCAAACTTTAAAACTGAATACGCTACTACAACGAACCCGGGATCCAAAGTCTTCAACTTTGCACTTGATTCCACTTCCTAGCTCTTAAAATCGCCCAAAACTCGTCCTTTGACGGCTGGAAATCGAAAGATGATGATGTGTAGGCCGTGAATCTTCACTTGGACGATCTTGAATGCTTAAATGGCCTTGGATTCCAGTTTCATCATCTTGTCGTACTTAGAACACTTGAGGAATAAAGGTTTCTTTCTAGTGTTGAAGTGTTTGTTTGTGTAGAAAGAAAAGAAAGACAGAGAAAGCTGAAATAGGGGAGGGAGAGAGGGAGTGTGAAAGATGTGTGAGAGAAAATGAGAAGTGAGGAAGAAGGGGAGAGGGGGAAAACGGCCAAGAGAGGGGAAAGAGAAAGAGGGTTGATGGGGGTGGTGTAAGGTTAGGTATTGGGTGCTTGGTAGCAAAGAAATGAAGGCATTGGTTGCATAACTTGGAAACTTGCAACAACGATTTAAATTTGAATTTGGAAATAAAAATGGAAGTGCGAGACTGAAAGGGGGGGGGGGTGTAAGACCCTGAATCCGGGCAACCTCACTTGTTGGATTTACTAATACACATATAGTGAATTAAACGTTGAAATAGAAATAAAGAAGCCGAATCATCAATCAAGTTACAAATCATCTTAAACATAGCGAAAGCATTGTATTAAACATAATTATCCATAACATAATTAAACGGGATGCCAATGTCATCGCTTGGGTAATCTCTCGGTGCAAGTTCCACATCCATCGTCTAAAGCATCTACAATTAACCTGAAAGCATACTAAAAGTCAGCCTTGCTGGTGAGTTCTAATTCTTCATAAGACATTACATATCAAAAACGTTTTTCCAAGATAATAACATTCAACAATCATAAATAAAATCGTACATAATATGCGATAACATTAAACATAAATCAATCACGTCAAATCTTCGCCTTTTCGTAACCTTCAATTCCTTTAGGCAATACTCGAGATTAACCGAGGCCCAGTATCTGGTTAGGATGCCCGGTCTCATCCGGAATCCTAACCTCGACAGAATCACGCCCCACCGTGATAGTGATGTCGTCCAGACGGTCTATATAAACTATAATAAAAACCTAACCTAGACTCCTGAGTAATAATAGGAATACCTATGAACTAAACCGCACTAACAGGCAAGTGTACCTATCGAGTGTAGCACAGCTTAACGGTAAACCTAGTTATCGAACCCTAGAGACACTATGATAATAATACTAGACTCTGACTCGGACTAAAGACTATTCGGTTAGGGGTTGACTACATTACTATTTAAACTAATGAATGCAGTAAACTATATGGGACTCAACTATCAATACAAGAATTAAGGTGAAATCAAGAATAGGGAAGAATATCACCTAGGTCGGAATCCTACTTGCAAAGCACAACTTCTATCGGTTATGGAAACTATCTCTAGACAGCCTAGTGGATTCCCTCTCATGGTGTCACCAACTAAGGAACCTAAAGATGTACTAACTCATCGGATTGTTAGATCACTTCTTAGGTATTTCCAACTATGATAAAGTACCTTAATAGACATATTACCTCTCAGTATCTCCATCCACCAATACACTCGAAGAATGTACAGGGTAATCTCAAGATAACAACTATGACACGAATAGCAACAATTACTAGACATCTAATACCAGCTTCCTCCCAGACAGCTGACACTCGGATTCCTAATGGAGAGGACTAGACAACTAATTCTCACCTCCGGGTATTGAACTAGGATACACACTCAACTCTCATCAGTAATCAAAGACAACTCCTATGGCTACTACGTCTAGCAAACCACCCTAATCACAAACCCAAATATCTATGACCAAGATACGCAAATCAAACTGGCAGACAACCACAATCAATGCAAGGAATTGAAATAAAAAACAAGATCAGATCTAAACATGCAATAACATGACAATTATTAGCTCAAAGATTGATTACAAAATCATTAACCCATTAATTGAATCCAAAAATCGATAAAAATCGATACTTTAACAAGTATTCATCACTTCCCCTAGGCAATATTAAAGTTTCAGCCTAGGATCATGTTCAAAACATTCATCACTTCCCCTAGGCAATATTAAAGTTTTAGCCTAGGATCATGTTCAAAACATCTAAACAGAAGTAATTAAGCAAGAACATGGTTTCAATCAAGCAAATCAAAGATAAAGATTCAAGCTTGAGAACCAAAATCGCTAATACAACGAACCCGGAATCAAAAGTCTTCAACTTTAGCCTTCAATCCACTTCCAAACTCCTAAAATCGCCTCTAAGAACTGCTCTGACGGCCAAAAATCAAAATTCTCTCAAGAATGGGATTCTAATTCTATTAAAGTTGGATTTTAGGGTTTTTCGCGATTTATAAGTCTCTTGCGTACCGCGAAAGAAACAATCCGGGCCTTCGCGTACCGCGAAGGCCAAAATAGTCACGGCTGATTTCTGAGTTCCTCGCGTACCGCAAGGCATCTCTTTCTCTTCTCCCGCGTATCGCGAGAGCTTGATTTTCAACATTTTTAACTTTAATCTCCTGGCTTCACTTTCGTGCTCGGTTTCTTCACGTATTCACTTGTAATTCATACAAGCACCTATAAACAAGACATAGACTCAATAAGTATACAAAAACGACTCAAAACAAACACAAAACTAATTAAAGACGCACAAAACACTTGGAATAAAGATGTGTGCTTTGCACTATATCAAACATCCCCACACTTAATCTTTTTTCGTCCTCGAAAAAGCTGCAATTGGAATCATAACTAAGATCTACTTAATAAACATCACTTTCGTGCTCGGTTTCTTCACGTATTCACTTGTAATTCATACAAGCACCTATAAACAAGACATAGACTCAATAAGTATACAAAAACGACTCAAAACAAACACAAAACTAATTAAAGACGCACAAAACACTAGGAATAAAGATGTGTGCTTTGCACTATATCAAACATCCCCACACTTAATCTTTTTTCGTCCTCGAAAAAGCTGCAATTGGAATCATAACTAAGATCTACTTAATAAACATCAATTACCAATTAGCAAAAGATACTCACACGTTAAAAAGCAATAATCAGTATTTCTGTCTGATTAAACCCAAACACCAACTTTCAAGCCCCCGTAATGTGTTCTAATATTTCAATTTATACAGTTATCAATCAACCTATGTGACTCACACTTAAAAGTTACAGCTATACCTAATCTCGTCTCACGGTCATGTTTAGGCACGGATCAAATCATATAGATTTACCCTACCACGTTAAACTAAAATTTACAGGTTTTTAGAAATCAGATGATCAATGAATGAATGGATGATAAATGAGCATTAATAAGCAAATTAAACTTCATCTAGAGGCGTTTCAACCAAGTCACTATCCCGGAAGGTAACACATAGACTAAGTCATAACAATGAAGCACATAAGAATCCACCTAGTGGTGTTTCAATCAGGCTGGAACCTGACGTGTGACATGTAGGCGAAACTTAGATTTCAATCAAATAAGCTCAAGAATTATGGACTATGGATGCGGGCGCCACCAAACTCGGATTTATTCTCATAAAAAGATAGTGGTGTGCCAAGAAATTTCAAAAACCTCTAAATTTTTACTTAACGTGGTACCTATCACCCTATGTTGACAGTTTCAGTATTACCGATTACGCTAAGATGAATACCCACAATATATCATGAATTTAAATCCAATAAATTCCTAAACAACACTCACATGCTATTTAAGCTATCAAATCGGCTGGGTCTATCAAAACATCACTAATTAAACACGTTTTCAATTATTTAATCATTTAAACTCACAAGTAGATCAAGTTGTACAATCATTTTCCATTTATTTTGCAATTATTTCCAAGGACATTTTTTCAATTTTTTTTGTATTTTTGAATTTTTATAAACAAGACAAACTAAACACTCACATCCCCACACTTGAAAGACACATTGTCCTCAATGTGAAGTAAGACACAACTAAAAATAAAAAGACAAAAATAAAACAAAACAGGAAGCGACTTAGCTGGTAATGTAGATGCAAACAAATGTGCAGCTTCGTCCTTCCATGTGTGCACCGTATAGCATTTCGGTCGCGGTTGCACAGACTACTATCAGGTTGCCTTTACAAACTTCTAATAAGTGATAATCGATCCCGCCCGAATGGATATTGAGTACGGGCGGAGAGATAAACCTGCAAAATAAACCTCACAACAAACCCGCAGCAACATTAAACTGACTCAAATTAAAAATAAAAACTCGACTGACTCAAACTGACTCACTAAGAATTAAAGACTCAAGATAGATAGATGCAGAAAAAACATACTCGATGGGTGGCAAACACATAGACATGAATGCCACAGCAAAGTAGAACATCGGTCACGAACGGTTTCAATTTCCCCATGGTCGGTGGTGGTCGGATGGTATGAATGATGATGATGGTAGCTGATGTGATAGATGGTGGATGGCTTTTATGGTGGTAATAGGTGATGATTATGGTGATATTGGATGATGGATAGAGGATAGAGGGGTGATGAGTGACGGTGAATGGTGATCGGTGTGGGCAACCATGGAAAACTAGGGAAAGAAGGGCAAATCCTAGGAATCCTCGCGAACCGAGAGAGAACCCAGAACACTCCTCGCGTACCGCGAGAAGGTAAAATTCAAGCCGGCCAAAGTTTCTTATCTCTCGCGTACCGCGAGAGAATCCCTTTTCCTTTCTCGCGTACCGCGAGAGGGCTGTGGTAACAGAAAGTTAAGAAGATTTTTTAATTTTTATACTTAGAAAATTTTGGCCTCCTAAAAATCTTTCTCACCCAACTTTCTTTAAAACTTGTTCCAACAATAAAAATCAATGTAAAACATACCTGAAACTTCGTTCCCAATTATTTCCCATGCCAAATCGATCGTGAATCCTTGTAAAACTCGACACAAACAAAACATACAAACCGAAAAACATAGAAAAAGACACGGACTCAAACCAAGTAATGTACACAAACTCTACATCACGGGCTAAGACTCAAACACAACTATCAGGAGGCTTCTCCTTAATCCTAACAGGTACCGCCTGCATCCTTCGCGGTCTACCAGTCCTCCAGAACCTCATCAAGCTCATACTCCTATCAAACTTCAAATTTCTACTATGTCTATCACATCGATCCTTCCACCACAGCTTAAACTTACCGGGTCCAAAGATAATATGATTCAAGTATCCTAGCAAGTTATCACCTCTAAACATCCCCACACTTGGGGGTTTTCACTCTCTCTAAATCAGATAAATCTATCAAAGCACGGGTTCTCTTCCGGGGTCGCCTAGACCTAGGAACACTAGAACTAGGGGTCGGATCAACGATTCTCCCCTCATAAAGCATAATGGTGATGGGTAACGGTTCAGGAATGAGATTTTCTATATGTGGGATCTCTAAACCTTCCCCTGGATCTCTGGGATCCTCTACAACCTCCACCAACTTCCCCACACTTGGGGTTTTTCCTATGATCTCTTCAAAATCCGCCATCATCTCCAGCAGATCATCAGGCACTTCATTGTCGTAATCGTCCGGCTCATCTAACAATCCTTCTAACTCTATCGCCCACTCAGATGGTTCTTCTAAATTAGGGGCGGGTTCACCTACTTCTATCTCTGGATTAGAGTCCCAATGATTGTCCGTGAAGGCCTCAAGCATGCACATGGAGTGGCTATGCTTGCCAACATCCCTCTCGGGCTTAGCATTATCGAATGTGATCATCTTATCCCCCACGGAGTGTGAGTTTCCCGTCAAAGACATCGATCATCGCCTTGGCGGTACGTAGGAACGGGCATCCTAGGATGAGTGGAACTCTATCATCCACTTCCATGTCCAGAATGACGAAATCCACGGGGAAGACAAACTTACCTATTTTCACTAACAGATTCTCCACAATTCCTGTGGATACTTGACTGAGCAGTCAGCCAAGGAAATGCTCATGCTCGTCGGCTGCAGTTCACCTAGGTCCCACTGTTTATACGTAGAATATAGCATCAGATTGATGCTAGAACCTAGGTCGGCCAACGCGTGGTACGAGGGAAAACTGCCTAGGAGACATGGGATCGTGAAACGACCCGAATCTCCCATTTTCTCGGGCAGCTTGTTCTGTACCACAGTAGAACATTCACTAAGTGAGACTTCAGAGATCCCTCATAGTTTCTTCTTGTTGGAAAGAAGATCTTTGAGAAATTTGGTATACTTCGGTATGTGCTGGAGGACTTCTATAAATGGAAGATTGACCTTGAGTTGTTTAAACATATCAAGGAAAGTACCGTATTCCCTAGCATTCTTATAAGGCAGCAAGTGCATTGGATAGGAAACACGACTCAGGTCAATCTCGGGGGACTTCATCTCCACCCCCTTCTTCTTTTCCACTGCCCTCTCGGCAGGCTTCTCCTCTACTATCTCCTCGGCAACCGGCTCTTCTAGTGTCTCCTCCATCTCCTGCTCTTCACTTATCTTAGCATCGATCGCAACAAATCGAGCTCTCCAGTCTACCTTATTCACTTCCTCTACCGAAGGTATGCCATACTCAATGGAGTGGGAGTCATCCTCTACAACCTCTTTCTTCTCCACCCTCCTAATTTGACATGGCAATCACTGAAGCGTTGGAGCCTGAAGATTGACCTCCTTGTCTACCCTTCAGGCTCTGAGCGATGTCTCCTACCATGCGCAGCAAGTCCTGGAATGCCGACTGCTGATTCTTCAATAGAGTGTCATGGCTATACAATCTTTGCCTTGTATCCTTATCTTGCTAGACTAGGTGGGCAAGGAGTTATGTTTGATTCTCGAGCATCTCTTCGATCTTCCTTGTATTGACACTGCTTCCCGAGCTCGCTCCAGCCTCTCCTCCTCCATACTGCTACTGGCGAGCATTAAACCCACGCGGGTTATTTCCAGATCTCCATCCCGAGCCATAAGTGTTGTTGTTATTATACCCTCAGTTCTGGTACTGGTTGCCAGCATAGCTCACATGCTCCTGATTATTCACGGGGCAATCTCGGGTGTCGTGGCCTCCTCTTCACACTTGACACCGCTGAGCACTGAGCTTCAGCTCCTTAATCTCGTTAACCAATGAGGCGAGTGCAGCAATCACGCTAGTCTCAGGAGTGACCTGATGCATACCTCTAGGAGAATAGGCGGGTGCTCTAGTAGTAGGAATGGAAATCCTAACAGAATGTGGATGCCGCTGTTTGGCTTGAGCGAAGCTCTCGAACATTTCCTCGCACTCATCAGGCTCGAGTCTCTCCATGATATGGCCTCCCACAGCTATGTTAAAAATTTGCTGCTTCTCAAAAGTGAGGCCATTATAGAACTTCTCCACCAGCGCCCAGTCAGAAAGACCGTGTTGAGAACACCGGCTCAACAGCGTGTTGAACCGCTCCCAGGCCATGTGATAGGGCTCATCGGGGTCCATCCGAAACAAATGGATTTGGTCCCTAAGGTGAGCGGCCCTGGAAGGTGGATAGTACTTCTTGATGAACTTGGCTTCAAGATCCACCCTTGTGGTGATAGAATTTTCTAGGAGAGTGTCGAGCCAAGTAGATGCACGCCCAGAGAGGGAGAATGGGAAGAGACGCAAGTAGATAGCGTCCTTAGACACACCCGTGATATTGAATGTATCACATATCCGCGCGAAGCGGGACAAATGTCTGGGTGCATCCTCATCCTCGAGGCCATGGAATTGAGTAGCATGAGTGATTGTACTCATGACATGTGATGGGATCTGCCATGTATTGGTGTTCGAAATAGTGGGGCGAGTGATCGAAGATCTCGCGCCCGTAACCCCATCATAGGCCCTCTGGTGCATAGTACGTCTCGCTGGTGGGTCAGCGTCGCCCATAGTAGGAAATGGGATTGGGCTAGTACAACATACCTGGGATTGCACAGCTCCTTTAAACGCTCCTGAAAGTCGTGGGTGCGCTCGTGAAGCTCTCGTTCGGGCTCTGGACAAGCTGAATAAGGTGGTGATCCCTGCGAACGAGTATGGTGCATAAACAGAAAGACTCTAGAAGGAAAACAGAACAAAGACCCAAAAACACACAGAAAGAGTCGATTCTAAATTAGACACTCAGATAAGACTCATTAGTAGCACACAAGACTTAAAAGAGAACAAAACAAACCAAAAATCACTAAAAGAACTAGTCAGAGTTAATATTGCAATTGCCAAGTGTCCTTAGCAACAGCGCCAAAAACTTGATGTCGTCCAGACGGTCTATATAAACTATAATAAAAACCTAACCTAGACTCCTATGTAATAATAGGAATACCTATGAACTAAACCGCACTGACAGGCAAGTGTACCTATCGAGTGTAGCACATCTTAACGGTAAACCGAGTTATCGAACCCTAGAGACACTACGATAATAATACTAGACTCTGACTCGGACTAAAGATTATTTGGTTGGGGGGTTGACTACACTACTATTTAAACTAATGAATGCAGTAAACTAAGGTCGACTCAACTATCAAGACAATAATTAAGGTGAATCAAGAATAGGGAAGAATATCACCTAGGTCGGAATCCTATTTGCAAAGCACAACTTCTATCGGTTATGGAAACTATAATGGATCTGGGTTTCTAAGGAAATAACTCTAGACAACCTAGTGGATTCCCTCTCAGGGTGTCACCAACTAAGGAACCTAAAGATATACTAACTCACCAGATTGTTGGATCACTTCTCGGGTATTTTCAACTATGATAAAGTACCCTAATAAACAGATTACCTCTCAGTCTCTCCGTCCACCAATACACTCGAAGAATGCACGGGGTAATCTCAAGATAACAACTATGACACGAATAGCAACAATCACTAGATAACAACTTACAAAGTTTGACTTATGTAATGTTGTGTTTCATGTTACGTACGTTTTGTTATGAAAGTTGAAAGTTTAAGTTTTGGCAAAACCTCTTTGAATGTTTGAGGTTTATGTTTTATGTAAAGCTAGAACTCACTCAGTGAAGCTAACGTTTTAGTATGCACATTAGGCTAAGTGTAGGTTGGATGCTCGTTGATCGATGCAGGGCTTGAGCTGGGGAGTTACCCGAGCGAAAAGATCTGACATCCCATTATGTTTATATTTAAAAGTTTTATGTTAAGACAATGTTTCTATTTTTATTACGAACAAGTTGTGTAATTTGGTATGATTATTCCGCTGCTTGAATGAACTCTTATGTTTAAGAACTATGTGTTGATGAGTAAATCTAACGTGTGAGGTCTCCTGGGATCAGGGCCTTACACTAGCCCAAAACATTAAACATAAGGTAAAAATCTTAAAAAAATCACCTTATTCGTTCTTTACTACTCACACTAGTTTGTCGATCACAATTCTCGTTACGCCCTATATTCTAAACTTCCTAAAATCTGTTTACTTTCAACATTATTAAACATTTAAAGTTTACTAACTTGGTTTGTTCCCAAATTTTCACAACTCATTATTATCAAACGCATCCATTAAAATCCCAAAACCGTATTCTATTGAAGTATAATATGGCCCGTATTGGTCGGATACGTCCTGTATTGGTTGGACAAGTCCCGTACCAAAGCCCAACAATGTGACCCGTTTTCCTCATCTAATATGACCCGTATCGAGGAAACTAATATGACATGTATTGGTTTTCCTTGGCTCGTATTTATCAACCTTGTTGTTACCCTAGATTGTATTGGATTTTTAGACCGTATTGTGTTCTACGATACGACCTGTATTCCCTTTCAGACATAACTCTTTCTTATTGATGTTTACAGCAAAGAAGGGAGGGGTTTATCAGGCTTGCGAAGGTTTAAGATGTGGGAGATGACTTTCGAATACACTTCCTTTTCTTCAACTAACACCCAAATCCATAGAGATTTTCAAATTCAACCTCATCTTCTCCATAAACAAACTAAATCCAAATTATGTGGTGAAGTATACTTACTAGCTTGATGGATAAGGGTTCCAATGTAGAAGATCTCTTCTGGTTCGAAGTGTCAGCAAAATTAAACTTTGATTTTATGATAAACACGTTTAGAAATCGATAAGAACTTGTGATTCAAACCTAACCACTTTGATTTTATGATAAACACGTTTAGAAATCGATAGCCCATATCGTAAGTGGTTCGTATGGCCTGATACGCCCAGTATGAGCAACCGTGTTGACCAGAGTGTTACAATCCTCCCCATCATATAAAAATTTCGTCCATAAAATTTACTAATGAAATAAGTCAGGATATTTCTCAAACTAGCCAACTCTCACATCTTGTCTAAACTTTTTTGTCCCTGCCACTGTACCAATAACATGGGTATATTCTCTTTCTTAACTTTCTTTCCATCTTATCAAGTATTCTCACTCGTTCTTCAGTAAAAAAACTACTTTTCTTTGGACGTTTCTTATTTACATGGAAGTCTTTATTTAGCACAATAGGAAAATTGGTGACGGACATATTTGGAAAATTAAATTATGTTTATTGATAAAAATAATAAAAAAGACTAGAGTAAACTTCTATTTTGTTCCATGTGGTTTAGGCACTTTAACCATTTTAGTCTAAAAAGGAATCTTTTTATTAAATGAGGACATGTGGTTTGTAATTTATAACTATATTGGCCCCTGGGGCAAACGCCGTTCAAAATTTCTATTATCTCATGCACGTGCCCTCACATGAGGGGCATTTTTTACTTTTCTATCTTCATCTTCATTTAAAACCCTAATGCCTCAAAATCTTTTCTTCCCCAAATTGAATTGAATAAGAAATTCTGTAAAAGAACTTGTGATCATGAATATTCTGTATCAAATTGTAACATCCAAGAATTTATAACTAACGGGTCGGGCTAACGAGTAAACCGAGTCTCTTCTAAATGTCATGGATTGTAAAGATTTTTCACGTAAAACCCTGTTGAAGAAAGCTAAAAGACTCGGTTAGGCACTAAGTGATCGGATGGGATCGAAAACGCGCAAACCAGAAACCTGGGGTCCGGAATGTAAACCCGTATGGATTTAAAAACCATTTATCAAGAAACCCTAGGCCATTATCGGCCTAGGAGCACATACGACAGAGAGAAAGAGCAAAGCGGAAACCGACGGCCGGCGATGGGGATGACCGAAAGGATCAATCAGCGACGGTCTGACGACGGTTGCGAGCAGTGGCTTCGGAGCTTCGACGAGGTAATCCCTACTTAAATATTTTCGTATTTCGTATCCATGTTCTTGCAAGAGTCGGGTAGGGTTCAACATGGATGGTAGTGGTGACGTCAAGGGGAAACAGCCGGCTACGGCTGAGTGAGATGGTGGTGGCAGCGCGCAAGGGTAGGGATGACCGATGGTGGCGATTATGGAGATGCACGGTGGTGGCTACTGTGGTGGCAGTGAAGGTGGGGCTCGACGGAGACGACGGGCCAGCAACGGCTTAGGCTTTGGGAATAATTCAAGGTGATGGTGGAACCCGGGGGCCGTTGTGGCGGCGTTCCAGGGTGGCTGGCAACGGAGGAAGACGACGGAGACGAGTCCGACATTCGGTACCACTTGAGAAGGGTGCACGGGTTAGAGGTGCACGACGGAGAGGAGCCGGTTAGGGTATTCCTTTTTCTATTGCATAGTGTACATGCATGATGGGACTCCGCTCGTGTACGCATGAGTAAGGGTTTGCATGGTGCGCTTACGTGCGTGCATGGAAGCTAGGGTTCGGGTGCACGAGTCCTAAACGGATCGGGATCCACATGCTACGTAAACACATGATGGCTAGGGTTTTGCCGGAGAGGAATGACGAGCAAATAAGAATGAACTCCGAGATGTAGTTTATTGTTATACGTCATTTGATGTAAGTTTAGAATGTGTCTGATCTTGTGATCATGCATTGACAGGTTCGGGTTCGAGCGGGATAAAACAAGTTGTAGAGTAGGGACTGGAACTCGGCTTAACCTGTGAGTTTCTAATCCCCTATTCTCTTAAATGTTTTACTATTTTTGGGGCTATCGTACACACTTACAAGACAAGTTGTATTATTAAATATAATAATAGTTTTGGGTCTTAACCCGAAGTGGTCATGAACTATAATGTTATTAATGAGATGGAAGGTCTATGGGGTGTCTATGTGACTTGGTGAGCTACGGATAAGAGAATCTTTGATGTGTCGTGTTAAGGGTTAGTCGGGGTGAGTGGGGATATAAGCTAAACGCTTAGGAATACGTGTATGATACGTTATTCTAGTGTTATGTGTGGGATGCATGTGTAGTTAATGAGTCATGTAAATGAAGCGTGAGATTTATGTGTTTATATTTGTGTTGTGTGTTTTGCGTCGTTGTCCTTGTGGCACGATAGGTGTCGTGTTTGCATCGTTGTCCTTATGACACGGCAAACAGGATTGTGAAGGACGAAGTCCTTCGGGAAGTCACCTAAGGTGGCAATGTTCAGCAGGTTAATGATGAGCTCGGGGTGTGTTGTATGCCTTGACGAGGGTAACCCTGACGAGGGTGCATTGACGAGGTATGTGTTTGTGTGCATAAATATATGTGTTAAATTGCATACTAGTGTTGAGTTATATTTATTGTGCGTGGGATAATATTAATGTGATGTGTTGATGATATTAATTAGGCGAGTAGAGTTAGATTGACCGTTGTGTCGGGATCGTGATGTGGTGCTTATAACTGTCGTGTCAGCTGATTGGTGAGAACCTTAGTCAAGGATGGATAAGTCGGTGTCACGGAATTTATCGTGTTAACTAGGTTTTGTAACTAATACAGGTAGTAGATTGCGAATAACTAGGGTAGAAAGATTGAATTGTGTTGGTGCGATTTATGGGGTTATATTTGTGGGGCAAGTCTTGAGTGGTGAACCTTTTGGGATATCATAAGATAACAGGGGTTACCTATGTGATGATAATTTATAAAACTATTTTATAAAGACCAGAGGGTCCTAAGTAAGATAAATATTTATTGAGTCAAGATGGTTTTATTTAAAATAATTAAACTATTAGAACTCACTCAGCGTATCTGACTTTGTGTGTACGTTAGGTTGTGTTGCAGGTGAGCTTTGGGGTCGACGTATCTTGGCCTGGGAGCGGTACTACTCGGATTGGTGTGCAAGCATTCATGAGGTAAACTTATGACGATAACGATGTTAAATAATAATTATAAATTTTAGAAAGACTTCCGCTGTGTATTTTAAAGAGAATGACTCGTTATGAAAACCAACTGTATGATACCCGGGTCGGGGTCTTACACAAATCAATAACTACATATCTCAACAAAACCCCTACTTAATTCCACTTCTTTCTCCAGAACTCCTGCCCAAGACCACACCTGCATCCGGATCCCGTGCCGGCCAACCACCACTCTGCTACTGGTAAAGAAATCGGTTTTATTGAGCAACGATGGTGAGATGTTTCTCGCGGTGAAAGTTAGGTTTTCCGCAATATCGGCGGCAAACGGCGTCGTTTTGTAGATATTGTTAGTGGTGGAAATTGAAAATAAGAGGAAGAAGACCATACGAGAGAATCTAAATCCAAGTACAAAAGAAATAAGGCTGCATAAACGGTGGAATATTACCCAGAATACAGTTACCGGAGACTTCGTAACGCCGCCGCCGTCGTTGGATGAATCTAACGGCGGTGCACCTTTGAAGCTGTTGCTCCAGCCGCGGTTGCCGTGGCTCTGCTGCAACAATTGAAACTTCATTTTTTTGCGAAGTAGAGAGAGATGCAAATGTGCTTGAAGTTTGAAGAGGTGATCGGACGGTTGTTGAAGAAGATGGTGACACACTGAGGAACTGATGAAGGCCGTTTCAGCTAATAAGGTTATTGCGTTGTACAAATCAAAGAATAATGATTTGAATGTAAGGCCAAATGGATTATGAATTTCAATGAGAGAGGAAGGATTGTTGACCAACGAACTCAGGTCGTTTTCATTCCAGATGTACAAATCAAATCAAATATTTTTATGTCATTTTCATTACCGGGGAAGAAAAGGTTTTGGGGGCATTAGAATTTTAAATGAAGATAAAGAAGGAAAGATCAAAAATGCCCCTCATGTGGGGCATGTGCCATGAGTTAACAGAAATTTTGAACGGTATTTGTATCGTGGACCAATATAGTTATAAATTACAAATCACGGGTCATGATTTGATAAAAGATTATTTTTTGGATTAAAATGGTTAAAGTACCTAAACCACAACGGTCAAAACAAAAGTTTACTCAAAAGACTATTATAGTACATAGAGATAGTATTATGTTGATAACTGTTTTAAAATTTCATATTAACAAACTTTCATTTTCAAATAATAGATGTTTGGTTGAGATTTGACTTTACAACAATGTTTCTAATTAACTACCACTTCGATTATGTTAGAAAATATTAGCCCTCGTTTAAAGAAAATCTGTTTACACACTATACAGACATCGAAGGCCATATGGTCCATACGATATACGAAAATGGATAGTAGGCCTTGTTTTTTTGCGAAAAAATATTTACACACTATACAGACATGAGACGTCATACGTCCTCTATGATATGCGAAAATGGTGTACGCCAAATCATATGACCCGTATGAGATGGTATACGGTAAATCATATTACACGTATGATGTGATTGACTGACATTAAAAGGGCTAGGATCACTGACAAAAGTCATAGCGCCCAAAGACCATTTTTTCGTCAAATCATAAGGCTCATAAGACTCATACACGCTCATATGATGTGACAAAAGACCTGATATATACCTTTGAGGCCGGTGTTTCAATATCAACCCAATATTATCCATAAATATTTCTTTTGAATGAAATACATAAAATTTTATGATATGATGCAGTAAAGTCAAATGACAAAAGCACGGATAAAGACTGATTGATGATGGTTGATTTGAAAAATCTACTAAATGATAATGCCTTTTATATTTCATTCTACTTGATTTGGATTTTACAATTCTTTATTTTAAAAGCAAATCACTTTAAAACTGTAAATGAAATATTTAACCTTCAAAATAGTTTTAAAGGCATTTAATCCTTCCATTGATCGAATTCTATGTTTGTCGGTGCCTAATCAATTTTAAAAATGCAGTGGTTTTAGTAACAATTTTGAACTTGAATAAGTAGCTAGCTAGATTAATAATAGAGCGAAAGTATATATCTGGCTACTTATTGCACTTTGTCTAGTTTTTATAACGATATGCATGTCTTTTTTAGAACATCATGAATATATGTCTTAATGTTGGCCTAAGATTCTTGCCAAGTTAAATTATGTGATGTTTTTCTATTGCCTCTAAGATGTGTCAAATAAATTCATATTGTTCAACCTTACATAATAATAATAATAATAATAATAATAATAATAATAATAATAATAATAATAATAACAATAACAATAACAGGATAATAATTATCATTATAAAAATCGGTCCTGCTGATAAAAATTTTAAGAGTAAAATATCTTTTAGGGAATAATAATAATAATAATAATAATAATAATGTCATCCACTTTACTTTGACTAACTTTACAAGTTGTTTTAGACTGGTTCGTTAAATGAGATCACCTCTAATTATATTGGTCTCCTGCCAAAATCAACGATTAGGATATTTTTATGCCATGACCATGATCACACGTCTAGAACTTTAAATTATTTAATATGTTTTTATTGTTTTATAAGGCCTCCAATTAATTTTTAAAAAACATTTTTAATACGATCAATTAATGTAAAAAATTCCAAGAAAATCATCTTTTTAAAATACTAATTAATGTTATATATGCTAACCTGCCCTAAAATTCATACTTTAACAAATAGGAAAAAAGTCCCTATTTGTTTTACAAAACACAAATATGCGAAAGAGAACGTAAAAAGTAAATATATAAAACATAAGTAAATTAATAAACGACACTACTATATTATACTACTATGTTAGAAAACTCGTGTAATACATAAGTTGAATAAAATAAATATTAAGTAATTAAAAATAATAAAAAATAGTTGAGAAATAAAATATTAAATAGTTTAGGTAAAATAAACGAGAAAAAAAATCTTACGCTCACAGAATTGTGACACGTGCTGCAATCAATTTCTTATTTATTAGGTATAGCTTAGTGTGTAAAATATAACTAAAATTTTATATTATTCTGATTATAATATAATAATCTGAATATAATTATTACATGAAGTTTAAACTTATGCGACTTTCAACCAATTTGTCTTCTCATTTTAGACTACTTTTATTTAACTTTTAACCGTTTGACCCGCTAGAGATAAACCATAACCCAAATCAACACATTCATAAGAAAATATATTGAAGTTGCCACATGTACAAAACATATATAAGCATAAGCAAAGTGTTAAAATAAGCCATGATATAAACTCACCTCAAGTAAAGCCTCAAATGCCACTAACGTTTATATATTCGTTGGCATAGTATTTAAAAACCTATCAAGTCATTTCCAACCCTCTTCAATTGAATGCGCATTTCAGATACTTTTAGCTTCAGTGTAAAAATAAATAAATTAAAAAGTGTATATTTATTAATTCAAGCATTGATGTAAAAAAAATCTACTTATAATAAAAATGGTCAGCTATTAGAGATAAACCTTAGTTAGAGCTATACATAGTTTCATATTTTCGGTTATGTAAAACCCAAAAATTCAACCCGATTTAAACTTTTAAAACAACAAGAGTTTAGGTCCCGGACAACCATATAACGTACCCACATGTTTAAGTTTTAAAAACATAAGTTAGACTTCTAAAATACACAAAAGAACTCAAGTTAATCACACTTATCCACAAGTGTTAAACAACCCAATATGATTGCAAAAGTCTCCCACGAGAATTTTAATAAAAACGACATCGACAAGTCCATGAAAATCCAATCCACAAGATGCGAGACCCGAGAGAACACCACAAAAAGATGTTAGTAATTATATATACAAGTTCCCATAGCCTCCCATGGGTTAAACATAAGAAAAATCCAAAAAATGGTTTTCAGCGTAGAGGAGGGCGTTTGGGGAGCGTAGGTCAGAGCCCAGGGCGTAGGCAAAACCAACCCAGCGTAGGCTACGCCGGGTAGGGCGTAGCATATGCCCCCACCTGCACAACAAAGTTCATTTTTGAATACCTCACGTCGAGGCACCCTAAATTCAAGTACGCATGAAGCGAGGGTTGCGCACTTATTAAGTACGCAAGAGCAAGGCCCTGCGCACTTGCTAAGTGCGCAGGCATCAGGCTGTTTAGGTAAAGTCAGTATGTTTAGAAGGTTAAACTGTTAGAGTCGGGGGTTGGTCTGATGTGTATTTAACTAATCAATTCAAATCGGAAGTGACGTTGTGGGACCTTTGTTTAGGACATAGCTTATCAGGTGAGTTCTAGAAGCCCTCTTTTAAATGTTTTATATAATGTTTTCGGGCTGGTGTGCATACATACGAAATGATGTTTTACGAAACGATGTTTATGAAACTATGTTTACAAAATGATGCTTATGAAACTATGTTTACGGAATGAAATGATTTGGAATGAACGGTTTATGGAAAGAAAGTTTATAAATGGAATGTTTACGAACGAAATGTTTATAGAGAAATGGTTTTAACTGAAGGTAAAGGGTTTTGAAAATGAATGAAAGGTTTTATGAAAAGAAAAGAAAGGGCAAAGGTTTTAAAGAAGTCATTACAAATCTAATCTGTCGAATGAATGGAATTGACGAATGAAGTCTAGAAATGTAATTCCCAGCCTTGTGGTAGATTATGGACAGTGAGCCATAGTTGCCACAAGAACAACAGGGGCAGTGTCTTGGTGGCCTGCCAATGGTTATGATGTTGTACAACTGGTATGGGAGTAACGACGGTTACTCAGGGGTTAACGTGACCCTATGTAAGGTTAAATTATGATCCGACGGTGTTATTGCCGTGAGCCATAGCCGTCAATGGAAGTTGTCGGTTTATGGACATGAGATCCATAGGGGCAACTGAATGGGTATTGTCGGTCCTCGTGCAGTTAAGCCTTGGGGGCAATACAAAAGGGAATTGACAGAATGTAAGGTATTGTCGGTCTTCGTGCAGTTAAGCCTTAGGGGCAATACCATACTAAATGACGGTACGAATGGTAACACAAATTGTAGACATTAATGTATGACTTAAATGAATGTTAAATGTTTTAAACAAATTATCCGTTCAATGTGTTTATGATGAGGATAAATGTTTGAAGGTTTTTAATGATGAACGAAAGGCCCTGTTTTCTTATACGTGATGTTAAACCCTAATGAATGTTTTGAATGATGAACCATTTCTTAAATCGAATGAAAAACTTGAACTCAACAGCGTAGCTGACTTTTTAGTATGCACATTCAGGTTAAGGCAGGTTATGAGGATGGAAGGTGATGCTTGGCTTGCGAGATGAGTACCCGGCTAATCATGAAGACTGGCATCCCGTTATGTTTTAGACAATGTTTACGCTTCCGCATGTTGAACAATGTAATGGTTATGTTTAATGAAGTATTTTCCGCTGCGTTATTTGATATTCAAGTTTAAGAACTGTTTGTGAATGAGTAAATCCAACAAGTGAGGCCTCCCGGGTTTGGGGCCTTACAAGTTGGTATCAGAGCAATAGTTTGAGAGACTCGGACACTCGCAGTGTCTTAACTTAAACTATGAATGGGACCGAAAGCGGATGCCAGTACGAGTAACTCGAGACACAGCATCATGTATGAAGGTAGTATATATATTTACATATATAGTATGCCTTAGAAAGGGTTAGGTAAGGACTTGTGTTCTAATGGAATCACAAAGGTGGTCAAATAGAAATCGAAAGGTAGTGTAATGGTTAATTGCAGATGGCCAGTGTATATTAACATCTTACAGTGCTTATTGAATTTTATTTGGTAACTAGCGTGATGAAGTTGGATTCCTTGTCTTATAGAATGAAATGACGGGACGAAAGAGCGGAAGGCGTGGTAGGGGCCGTACCGGTGGTCGTACCGGCGGTCGAAATGGTGGGCGTGGCAGGACCCCTGCGCGCCAAGAGTATTGTGAAGAAGGAAGTGTTCACACTGAACCGGCGGTTAGTGTGCATGGAACTGAGCAGACACTGGTTGAAGAACAACCTTTCACTTTTGAACCAGAAGTGAGGGCAGCTATAGCTCGAGAGTTCACAGAGTTGATGAAGACTTCTCTACCAGGTCTGTTAGCTGAAGCATTGAAGAAAGTTAATGTGAAAGGTGGGTCTAACACGGCGGTTGATACCCCGAACACTAAGGCAATCAATGCACTGCTTAACCGTGGTTGCGACTATAAGTCTTTTAAGGCATGTGACCCGCCGGTCCTAACTGGGAAGAAGGACGCGGTGGCTACTTTTGATTGGGTAATCCGTATGGAAGCTGCCATTCGCCTGAGCGAGTGTCGAACTGATCAAGTTGTGAAATTTGCTGCTAACTCCTTGAGAGAGGAAGCATCCCATTGGTGGGAAGGTGTACGTCAAGCAAAGGGGAGCGAGGTTGTGGATGCGATGATGTGGGATGATTTGAAAACTTTAGTGATCAAGAATTTCTGTCCAAGGAATGAGATCGAAAAGGTAGAAAGGGAATTTCTGGGAATTAAGGCCGGGAGCATGACGCACCGGCAGTACACCACGCGGTTCAATGAATTGGCACGTCTGGTGCCACATCTTGTCACGACTGAGGAAAGAAAGATTTCTTGTTATATCCAGGGACTGCCGTACAAGGTCCGCACCTTTATCAAAGCAAACACCCCTAGCACCTATGATTCGATGGTGGAACTCAGTGGTGTGGTGTATGATGATCTGGCATTAAACGATGCCACCATTGAGGAACCGAAGAAGAGACCGAGCTTCTCAAACAAGCGAACTGGTGGAAAGATGTTTGGGACTCGTGATAATAGGGCTCGGGTGAATGAGCCGACTGTTTGTAAGAAATGTGGAAGGGAACATGCAGGTGAATGTTTTGAATGATGAACCATTTCTTAAATCGAATGAAAAACTTGAACTCAACAGCGTAGCTGACTTTTTAGTATGCACATTCAGGTTAAGGCAGGTTATGAGGATGGAAGGTGATGCTTGGCTTGCGAGATGAGTACCCGGCTAATCATGAAGACTGGCATCCCGTTATGTTTTAGACAATGTTTACGCTTCCGCATGTTGAACAATGTAATGGTTACGTTTAATGAAGTATTTTCCGCTGCGTTATTTGATATTCAAGTTTAAGAACTGTTTGTGAATGAGTAAATCCAACAAGTGAGGCCTCCCGGGTTTGGGGCCTTACAAGTTGGTATCAGAGCAATAGTTTGAGAGATTCGGACACTCGCAGTGTCTGAACTTAAACTATGAATGGGACCGAAAGCGGATGCCAGTACGGGTAACTCGAGCCACAGCATCATGTATGAAGGTAGTATATATATTTACATATATAGTATGCCTTAGAAAGGGTTAGGTAAGGACTTGTGTTCTAATGGAATCACAAAGGTGGTCAAATAGAAATCGAAAGGTAGTGTAATGGTTAATTGCAGATGGCCAGTGTATATTAACATCTTACAGTGCTTATTGAATTTTATTTGGTAACTAGCGTGATGACGTTGGATTCCTTGTCTTATAGAATGAAATGGCGGGACGAAAGAGCGGAAGGCGTGGTGGGGGCCGTACCGGTGGTCGTACCGGCGGTCGAAATGGTGGGCGTGGCAGGACCCCTGCGCGCCAAGAGTATTGTGAAGAAGGAAGTGTTCACACTGAACCGGCGGTTAGTGTGCATGGAACTGAGCAGACACTAGTTGAAGAACAACCTTTCACTTTTGAACCAGAAGTGAGGGCAGCTATAGCTCGAGAGTTCACAGAGTTGATGAAGACTTCTCTACCAGGTCTGTTAGCTGAAGCATTGAAGAAAGTTAACGTGAAAGGTGGGTCTAACACGGCGGTTGATACCCCGAACACTAAGGCAATCAATGCACCGCTTAACCGTGGTTGCGACTATAAGTCTTTTAAGGCATGTGACCCGCCGGTCCTGACTGGGAAGAAGGACGCGGTGGCTACTTTTGATTGGATAATCCGTATGGAAGCTGCCATTCGCCTGAGCGAGTGTCGAACTGATCAAGTTGTGAAATTTGCTGCTAACTCCTTGAGAGAGGAAGCATCCCATTGGTGGGAAGGTGTACGTCAAGCAAAGGGGAGCGAGGTTGTGGATGCGATGATGTTGGATGATCTGGCATTAAACGATGCCACCATTGAGGAACCGAAGAAGAGACCGAGCTTCTCAAACAAGCGAACTGGTGGAAAGATGTTTGGGACTCGTGATAAGAGGGCTCGGGTGAATGAGCCGACTGTTTGTAAGAAATGTGGAAGGGAACATGCAGGTGAATGTAGACTGGGATCTAACTTGTGCTTTAAGTGTGGCAAGACCGGGCACTACTCCCGTGAGTGCCCACAACACTTCAAGTGCTATAACTGTGGGGATGCCGGTCATCTGAGTAGGGAATGCCCGAAACCGAAGATAGGCGAATCTGGGAAAGGTAAGGGTGTCGAGAAGAAAGAAGAGAGGCCCCGAGCAAAGACTCGTGCGTACGCGCTGACGCAAGACCAGGCAAGGGTGGACCCCGACGTGGCGTCAGGTACGTTCATCCTTGACAACACTTTTGTTTCTGTATTATTTGATTCGGGTGCCAGTAGGAGTTTTATATCTGCGAATTTTTGTAAACGAGTGAAGTACACTAGCAGTAAGCTAGAAAGGGCTTTCAGCGTAGAAACCGCTGAGGGTAGAACTGCGAGAGTGACCGATGTAGTTGACAACTCAACGATAAAAATAGAAGGTCATAGGTTCCCTTTCAGATTGTTTGTTATGGTTTTGGGTGGGTTTGATGTTGTGTTGGGTATGGATTGGTTAACTGCCAACGAAGCACAAATCATATGTAAACGAAAGATAATCCAACTCAAGGCTCCGGATGGTAGCAAAGTCGAGGTCTTTGGAGATCGTGACGCCCCGATGCCAAACGTCATCTCGATGATTAAGGCAACAAATTACTTGAGACGCGGATGCGAGGCTTATCTGGTGTACGTAATTGACAAGTGTAAGGAAGTGAACTAACTAGATGATGTACCCGTGGTACGCGAGTACCCGGAGGTGTTTCCAGAGGATATGCCTGGGATACCACCCGACAGAGAGATTGAATTTCGAATCGACTTAGTACCAGATGCCTAGCCCGTGGCTAAGGCTCCATATCGACTAGCACCAGGGGAAATGAAAGAACTTGTGGCACAATTAGACGAACTACTTGAGAAGGGATTTATACAACCGAGCATCTCGCCATGGGGTGCTCCGGTGTTGTTTGTGAAGAAGAAGGATGGTTCGATGAGAATGTGTATTGATTATCGCGAGTTGAACAAACGTACCGTGAAGAACAAGTACCCTCTACCGAGGATCGATTACCTGTTCGATCAATTGCAAGGCGCAAGTTGGTTCTCAAAAAATCGACCTTCGATCCGGGTACCATCAGTTGAAGGTGAGGGAAGAAGACATACCGAAAACTGCATTTCGCACGCGTTATGGACATTTCGAGTTCCGCGTAATGTCTTTCGGATTGAAGAACGCCTCCGCAGCGTTCATGGATTTGATGAATAGGGTTTGTCGACCAATGCTGGATCGATCGGTAATCGTGTTCATCGATGATATCCTCGTCTACTCCAAGAATGAGGGTGATCATGCATGTCACTTAAAGGAGGTGTTGGAAGCTCTGAAGAAGGAAAAGTTGTATGCTAAGTTCTCCAAATGTGCGTTCTGGCTTAGGGAAGTCCAATTCCTAGGTCACGTCATTAACCCGAACGACATTATGGTTGACCCAGCGAAGATAATGACTGTAAGGGAATGGAATATTCCAAAGACGCCAACTGAAATCCGCAGTTTCTTGGGATTGGCAGGTTATTATCGGAGATTCATCCAGGATTTCTCGAAAATAGCTTCGCCGTTGACAAAGTTGACTCGGAAGGAGGTAAAGTACGAATGGGGTTCGACCCAGGATGAGGCATTTAAGGAATTGAAAGAGAAGCTAACCAAGGCTCCAGTCTTGGCCCTTTCCGAAGGCAATGAAGACTTAGTGGTATACTCTGATGCTTCGGGTCAGGGATTGGGATGCGTGTTGATGCAACGGGAGAGTGATCGCGTATGCGTAACGGCAGTTGAAGACTCATGAAGCTAATTATCCGACTCACGATTTGGAACTTGCTGCTGTCATATTCGCATTGAAAATCTGGAGGCACTACCTTTACGGGGTGAAGTTCACTATTTACTCCGACCACAAAAGTTTGAAGTACTTCTTCGAATAAAGGGAACTTAATATGAGGCAGAGACGATGGTTAGAACTATTAAAAGACTATGACTGTGAAATCATATACCATCCTGGAAATGCAAACGTGGTGGTTGACGCTCTAAGTCGAAAGGATGTGCCTGCTCCTATTAGAGTGAAAGCTTGCCAGTTGGTGGTGACATCAGATGTGATGAGGGAAATCGAAAGAGCTCAAGATGAAGCTTTGAAGGAAGAAAACATAAAGAAGGAAAGAATGGTTGGCCAACAGGACAAGTTAGAATATAACACTCTTGGTGTTAGGACACGTTTTGGGCGGGTATGGATACCTATGAGTGGCGAGCTTAGAACCAAAATCTTGGATGAGGCTCATAAATCTCGTTACTCTATCCACCTCGGTACCAACAAAATGTACCAAGATCTGACAAAAGAATACTGGTGGCCGGGAATGAAACACGAAGTGACAAAGTACGTAAGCAAGTGCTTGACTTGCTCGCAAGTAAAGGCTGAACACCAGAAACCGTATGGAAAGATTCAACCACTTGATATACCGGAATGGAAGTGGGAACACATTACCATGGACTTCATAACCAAGCTACCTCGCACAGCTAAAGGTCATGACACCATTTGGGTAATTGTGGACCGTTTAACGAAGAGTGCTCATTTCCTACCTATTCACGAGACGTTCTCGTCAGAGAGGTTAGCGGAAGTATTTATTAACGAAATAGTAGCATGACATGGGATGCCTTTGACGATCGTATCTGACCAAGACACACGATTCACATCGAGGTTCTGGAAAAGATTTCATGAGGCGATGGGCACGAGGCTTAATATCAGCACGGCATACCACCCACAGACGGATGGTCATTCCGAAAGGACCATTCAGACATTGGAAGATATGCTTCGTGCTTGTATTATCGATTTTGGGGGCAGTTGGGACAGTCATCTGCCGTTAGCCGAATTTTCCTACAACAAAAGTTATCACACGACGATAGGCATGCCGCCTTACAAAATGTTGTATGGGAGAAGATGCAGAACCTCGGTTTGTTGGGGTGAGATTGGACAGAAGGGATTAGGAGGTCTTGAAGTCGTAAGAGAGACGTCGGAAAGGTTTGATCAAATCAAAGCACGAATGATGGCCGCACAAGATCGTCAGAAATCCTATGCGGATAAACGACGAAGGCGTATAGAGTTTGATGTTGGGGACAGAGTAATGTTGAAAGTGTCACCCTGGGATGGAATCATACGATTCAGGAAGAGAGGAAAGTTAAGTCCGAGGTTTGTCGGACCATTCAGGATAATGGCACGGGTTGGTGAAGTCGCTTATCGATTAGAGTTGCCTGATGAGTTAAGTGGGATTCGGTCTACCTTCCATGTATCACACTTGTGAAAGTGTTTGGCGGATGAATCAGCTCACGTACCACTTACTGACATCGAGGTCGACAATAGCCTGAACTACATTGAAGAACTTGTGGCCATCTTAGACCGAAAGGAGAAGCGTTTGCGTAATAAAGTTATTCCATTGGTTAAATTCCAATGGAAGCACCGAAAGGGATCGGAATCTACTTGGGAAACGGAGACGGAAATGAGGGAGTCGTACCCTCAACTATTTGACTTATGATAGGTTTCGGGGACGAAACCTATTATAAGGGGGGTAGACTTGTAACATCCCAAAATAAAACTACAGTTATAATAACGGAATAAACGATCGAGGCATGACGGGTCGGGTCGGGTCGGGTCGGATGGGGCGGCGGGCTAGAAGGGGAGCCTCCCCTATAAATAGCCAAGGTCACCACCCATTTCTCTCATTTGCAACATCTAGAGAGAGAAACCGTAGAGAGAGAAAGTTGGCGGATTGACCCGAGATTGAAGAAGTGTGTTGCTCCAGAGCTCGTGAGAAGAACCTCCAGATCAGAAGCTCGATACAGGTAACGATCCAACCTATATCTGAGTTTTTGTTCGTTTTTGGGTTTTTCAGGTTTTGGACGAAAATGTAACGTTTTACGGATGAAACTGGAAGAAAATCATAGTTTTGAGTTCTTTAATGAAAAGCAAACGTTTTGAATGTAAACAAGTTCGGGATCTTGATGTGATCAGACCCGAAGGCGAAAGTTAGGGTTTTCGCGGAGAAGCATATCCTGCGTACTTATCAAATACGCAGGAAGAGGGTCCTGCGTACTTATCAAGTACGCAGGAAGAGGATCATGCGTACTTATCAAGTACGAATGAAGCGAGGGTTGCGCACTTATTAAGTACGCAAGAGCGAGGCCCTGCGCACTTGCTAAATGCGCAGGCATCAGGCTGTTTAGGTAAAGTCAGTATGTTTAGAAGGTTAAAGCGTTAGAGTCGGGGGTTGGTCTGATGTGTATTTAACTAATCAATTCAGATCGGAAGTGACGTTGTGGGACCTTTGTTTATGACAATCCAGATTAGCTTATCAGGTGAGTTCTAGAAGCCCTTTTTTAAATGTTTTATATAATGTTTTCGGGCTGGTGTGCATACATACGAAATTATGTTTTACGAAACGATGTTTATGAAACTATGTTTACAAGATGATGCTTATGAAACTATGTTTACGAAATGAAATGATTTGGAATGAACGGTTTATGGAAAGAAAGTTTATAAATGGAATGTTTACGAACGAAATGTTTATAGAGAAATGGTTTTAACTGAAGGTAAAGGGTTTTGAAAATTAATGAAAGGTTTTATGAAAAGAAAAGAAAGGGCAAAGGTTTTAAAGAAGTCATTACAAATCTAATCTGTCGAATGAATGGAGTTGACGAATGAAGTCTGGAAATGTAATTCCCAGCCTTGTGGTAGATTATGGACAGCGAGCCATAGTTGCCACAAGAACAACAGGGGTAGTGTCTTGGTGGCCTGCCAATGGTTATGATGTTGTACAACTGGTATGGGAGTAACGACGGTTACTCAGGGGTTAACGTGACCCTATGTAAGGTTAAATTATGATCCGACGGTGTTATGGTCGTGAGCCATAGCCGTCGATGGAAGTTGTCGGTTTATGGACATGAGAGCCATAGGGGCAAGTGAATGGGTATTGTCGGTCCTCGTGCAGTTAAGCCTTATGGGCAATACAAAAGGGAATTGACGGAATGAATGAGTATTGTCGGTCCTCGTGCAGTTAAGCCTTGGGGGCAATACAAAAGGGAATTGACGGAATGTAAGGTATTGTCGGTCTTCGTGCAGTTAACCCTTAGGGGCAATACCATACTAAATGACGGTACGAATGGTAACACAAATTGTAGACATTAATGTATGACTTAAATGAATGTTAAATGTTTTAAACAAATGATCCGTTCAATGTGTTTATGATGAGGATAAATGTTTGAAGGTTTTTAATGATGAACGAAAGGCCATGTTTTCTTATACGTGATGTTAAACCCTAATGAATGTTTTGAATGATGAACCATTTCTTAAATCTATTGAAAAACTGGAACTCACCAGCGTAGCTGACTTTTTAGTATGCACATTCAGGTTAAGGCAGATTATGAGGATGGAAGGTGATGCTTGGCTAGCGAGATGAGTGCCCGACTGATCATGAAGACTGGCATCCCGTTATGTTTTAGTTACGATGTATTTATGTTTTAGACAATGTTTACACTTCCGCATGTTGAACAATGTAATGCTTATGTTTAATGAAGTATTTTCCACTGTGTTATTTTATATTTAAGTTTAAGAACTGTTTGTGAATGAGTAAATCCAACAAGTGAGGCCTCCCGGGTTTGGGGCCTTACATATAACGTGTATAACAACACACACAAGTTTTCCCCCACCCATTCATCACCTCTTAGTTGGCTTACAACGCCTCGGTGTGAGAACCACAACTCGTCTTACCCACACTTGGAGTATTTGACTCCAAGTCCACCCTTTAAATTATTCCACACTTCTTAATTGATTTACAACACCTCGGTGCGAGTACCACAACTCGTCTTACATGCACTTGGAGTATTTGACTCCAAGTCCACCATTTGAAGTATTCCACACTTCTATACACCATTTCATCAATTTATCACTTTCTATTTGACTATATACCACATAAGTCAATTACACCAATTTCACCACATTTACATATTGGTTTAAATGTTTACCACATAAGTCAAATTACCACAATCTATCACATTTACATACTAGTTTGACTATTACCACATAAGTCAACACACCAACATTCAAATCACAATGCACATACAAGTTTGACTTTTACCACACAAGTCAATACACCAAGATTTAAACCACAATAGGCATACTACTTTGACTTTTACGTCATAAGTCATATTACACCAATTTGCCACATTCAGTTTGACTAGTAATCACATAAGTCAACTACATCAACCTACCACATTCAACATTTTATTATGACTATTAACCACATAGTCAAATACACCAATACATATGGTTTGACTCTTTACCACCTAAGTCAAATTATACCAATTCACCACATACCACATTAACAATACATAAGCAAGTATTTCTTCAACATACTATCTACTTATGCAACAACATTAGTTTATCAAATACAAAGTAAGTGCAAGGCACTTACCTTTTATGTTGAATCTCCCATCATTGCCTTCGATGATCTAAATTGATCTTTAACCTTAGTAACCCGGTCACCTAAACAATTCATAACTATTGTTTAGCAAATCTAGTGATCCCACCCAACTCACCAATTAGGATAACACCCACCTAATTGACTGAAAGGTTTACACCCTAACATAACTTGGTTAATTCAACTTTAACCAAACTTTCAAATCCCTAATAACAACATCCAACCCATTTGACCCGTTAAGGTTCTATCCAATTTCACCCAATTCTCCAAGGTTCTTGATTCATTAATTTGATTGAGGGCTTTTACTAAAAATTTTGTTTATTAACACCATAAACACTTATTAACTACCAATTCATCATTTAACTTCATTATATTGAAAACCTCCAATTTTCACCTCAAGAACCCTAATTTTGAAATCAACAAATTGGATGTTGATAATCACTAATCATCATTGTACAAGCTAGATAACAAGTTATTTCAAGTTATCTTTCATCAAATCCACCCAATGCAACCCCAATTTCATTTTTTTCTCCAAAAACCTCAAGAACACTAACAATGGTAAAATTAGGAATTGAAACATAACTTACTTGATGATTGGAAGGAGATATGCTCAACAAATCCTTCAATCCAAGCATGCAAATCTTCAGATTTCTTTCTTGATCAAGACCCACATCTCAATATTTCTTTCCTTTAACTTTTGCAAGACACACACACACTTGTGTCTGGGTCGGTGTTTTTTATCTCCACCAAACAAGGCAAAAATGCCTTATTTACACATTCAATCATTCATCTCTTAATTTTGACCCCTTATACCACAAGTTTGGTCAAAACCAATTATTAGCAACTAAAACCTCCAACTTTCCTTTATTTAAATATATCCACTACGATATAATTAATATATAATAAGATAAACCCGAAATTTGGTTCGTTACAAATCACACCCCCTAATTTTGGGGTTCGTCCCTAAAACCCGATCAACCAATAGATTAGGGTAGCATTAGAGAATCTATCCTCAGATTCCTAAGTAGTTTCTGCCCCTTATCTAATGATCCTACTGAACCAATACTTGATTAACCCGCTTATACCACAAACGTTTCACCTACCTACCTAAGGTAGCAACCAGTTCCTCTAAATGATCAATCATCATCCACCTCAACGCCGCTGTGAGAAGCAACATCCACTTCTCTCGCCACACATTCTTGTGGATGAACCACGAGGAATGTATCATGGAGTCTACATGATCCCCCGAGTAAATCCTACCGACATACCTCTTAACAACTAAAGTGAAGTCTGAACGGTTCCACTAAACAGGGACTTAGCCTCCCACGATTTCGAATCCAATACACCCCCTTATTAAGGGAAAGTTTTATATCGCCAAAGTTCCCATTTGAATTTCAATACACCTCCTCCCTAAATCCACGTAGGGATTTTCTTTCCACCTTGAGCGGATTTTTCAATCGCACTCAATATACAAGATCTTTCGAGCTAAGTCTTGAATCATACCATTATTCTTAGTCTCACGACATTCAATACCACCCATCCAAATGGTATTCGTTACCGTTCACCATTAGTAAATAATCACCTGGTTTCCTCCAACACGAAGAAGAAACTAACACCACAATCCGACTAAACGTGTACAGAAGTACCATGTCGTATCACACATTTCTTAAACCAAAGTTCTCCGACCACTCGGAAGAGTAGGTTCTCTTTAGGTATTCGGCCTTAACCCGTAGGCAAGTGAAAGTCTTATAACCACACACTAGATTGTGCCTCTTTTCATCCCCAGCCACCAAAAGTTAAACTCAGAAACAACATACAACAACCCACGGGACTTTTAAGTCTCATTAGTCACCCATTAAGTTCAAGGACTTCAAGAACACCAATGATGTCCGAGGACTTTAATTCAACCTCCTAACGCTCGCCCACGTATAGATTTATCAGTTCCCTCTCCAAGTTCTATCCTTTAATTTGCTACAATCAAGCTCACAACTATCAAGCAGAAAAACGCGATAATCATGCCTCGTTGCAATAAGACAAATCGAGTCTAATGCACGAGTCACCAAGACATCCGACAAGGCATACGGTCTTCCTATGGAAGGAGACGTCAAAGGCCAAAGAAAATCCCCTTTCATAAATTCTAACACCCTGTTTATCTTAACGACTTTAGCGTAAGTCACCCTTTCAAATATCCCAGTCTTACAATCCCCCTTTGAAGTTCGAAGGCTTCATTTTCAATCGCCGGTCGTGAAATTCTAATACTTCAACGCCACCTATGAAGTTTTATGACTTCAAACACCATATAACCCTTGATTACTTCAATCGTTGCCAGGTCAACACATATATCTATAGAATTCACCGCCTCATCCACTAATGGATTTCCACTAAAACCAAGATGGCACACCAATTCATCCCAAAAGAGGCCTATCCTTTAAGAAAATTTCATGAAACTCACGAAGATAATGAGCTTGACGACCTTTCTTCGAAGATAAAACGACTATCATCGAATAAACGACCACCGAATTTGCATACATGGGCCTACATACCCTTCACATTTGTCCATATAAACCGCGGAACTTCTAACAAGGCAGAAAGTTACATTCACAATCCCATAGTATTCATAACGGAAATGATACCAATCATGTGATATAGCCCTCCTCCACTCTAACTTGTTGAAACTAGGACTTTTAGTCACATGTTCAAACCCGACAGAAAGTACGTATACATTCTTCCATTCTTCTTTTCCTAAAGAGAACAGTTACACCCCAAGAAGTGACATTCGAGTATAGAACCCTTATGAACTTCTTCACAACTAGAACAACAAGTATTCCATTACTCCGGTCGGTGTCAATGACATGAGCCAGGCATACACCAATTCTTACGCCATGTGTTTCACCGTCTATAGGCGAGAACGGTCGACACGTCACCCTTTAGTCATACATGACATTGATACGGTTACTAAGTAACCACACAATTCCCACTACAATCGTAGGACTCCATTCCATGTGATTGTTTCACCCATATCTTTCGATTAATAATTCACATAGTTGTCAACATTATGAAATCCATCATGTTAATCACCTCCAAATCCACTGATTCACATATAATCTCATTCAACAAATATACCAAAAGAATTCAATCCCGTATTTGGTAGTTAGAAATGTTCGGCTCGACAACCTTAAAATTTCTATATCTCCCCCTTTCGTTCGTGTGCTTTAGCTTGGGACATTCACTTCGAATGCATTGTAAGCACCGTAGCATACAATATTAGGACTAGAAAACTATAGCGTAGTATGTCCTATAATTCTCACTTGTATATTTTCCCACACATATGGCATCAACAAGTATTGCCTTCCCAAAAGGATTTCTAGCTCGGCTAGAATATTTGGCTTTCTTGAAGCCACCACGAATTCCTCCTCGCACCCTGCTAGTTTCCCCGAGTGATCTCCTTGTATCAAATAATAATCAACTCCATCTTAGTTGTTCACCATGAAGGAGAAACCACCCTAGTAAGTCAACCGATAGCATCGAGTAAGCCGACCTATCTTCATTCTTTCCGATATTCCAAGATTTGAGCAAGACTACAATCAGTCATATGACATGCCTATAATCCCTTGATTAATCCACCGGTCTAACGTACGTTAAGAAAATTCTCATTTGCAAAATCCACATCGGCTTGTGTACAAGCTAACTCAAGAACGTCTCTCGAGTTCACCCTGTTGCGTTACCTCCACCCCATTAAGCCTTTCTCCATACAAAGAACTCATAACCGAAAAATCTACCAATTTTCGGAGTCAACTCTCCGCGAGTAGTACTCCATTCGTCCATCACAATGGATTGCTTCAGGCCAGTACCATAATAGTGATTTGTCGTTGATTACTCAACAAATAAACTCCCACCAATTTACTCCTTTGGCTCGCCCACCACAAACCCCTTGTGAAGATAAGGTTTCCTTCTTCTTCGTATTCGCCCAAGGTATTCCTCCCGTCCTCAAGGATTCACACTCTTTCTCTAGAGGACTGCCCTAAGGAGCCCCACCTTCCTTGAAGGAAGATTGACACGACATCACGGAAAGATTTAGCCATCCCCCACTAGAATGTTGTTTTCCATTTCTCCCAACTAATTCCAAGCTCATCCCCATCCTTAAGGTGATACACCCAAAGACCTTTTCATACATGAGTCTATAAATCGACTTCTATTTACAAATTCTGCCCACTAAGTTATGTTTCCCCAGTCATCCTCGAGCATGTAATAAGTTTGTAGGTGTTCTACCTACTTATAGGCCTCTTTTCTTACTCTATAAAGCTCTACTTCTTCTTATGAGTATAATAATTTCCCCCACATAATCATCTATGCATAAACATATAATATATACATATACACATATAACCACCTTCACTTACTCATTGTCGGTGTTCATCATTATATGGTTATCATGAATGTATTCGCATATGTTTCATTAAGAATAAATACCGGCCAGGCATGAATGATAATGTAATATGTCCATCTACATTCGCTATGTCCATATAACGAATCCCTTAACAACTTTCGGCACAATTAGTTCACGTTGGACACCAATTAAAACAAACAACACATAATAAATACTAACCTCGCTCTTTAAGCTCCGTGTCTCGGTCACGCCATCATTGGATTCTAATTTCACCCTACTTATCAAGAGCATCAGGTTTGATTTTGGTGTCCCGCACACACAAATCCCTCAAACCATCGCTTTGATACCAAGTTGTAACACCCAAAAATTCAACCCGATTTAAACTTTTAAAACAACACAGAGTTTAGGTCCTAGACAAACATATAACGTACCCACATGTTTAAGTTTTAAAAACATAAGTTAGACTTCTAAAATACACAAAAGAAGTCAAGTTAATCACACCTATCCACAAGTGTTAAACAACCCAATATGATTGCAAAAGTCTCCCACGAGAAGTTTAATAAAAACGACATCAACAAGTCCATGAGAATCCAATCCACAACATGCGAGACTCGAGATCACACCGGAGCTTTTCCTACAAGAGAACACCACCAAAACATGTTAGTAATGATATATACAAGTTCTCATAGCCTCCCATGGGTTAAACATAAGAAAAACCCAAAAAATGGTTTTCAGCGTAGGGGGAGGGCGTTTGGGAGCGTAGGTCAGAGCCCAGAGCGTAGGTCAGAGCCCAGGGCGTAGGCAAATTCATATATTATGGGTTGCGTAGTTCATTTTATAGCCCGAGATATACTCAAAACAAGTTTGGGCTTTTACCGACAACATGTAACAACACCCTTATACATCTAATCCCAACCCGTTTGCATATTTAAGACATTAACGACATAAAAACTTGTCATGACACCAAACAAGTTTACCCCCACCCATTTATCACCTATTGGTTAGTTTATAACACCTCGGTACGAGAACCACAACTCGTTTTACCCGTTTTGACCCATTCCGACCCGTTCCATCTTTGTGCAATACGACACCAATATAACGTGTATAACAACACACACAAGTTTACCCCCACCCATTCATCACCTCTTAGTTGGCTTACAACGCCTCGGTGCGAGAACCATAACTCGTCTTACCCACACTTGGAGTATTTGATTCCAAGTCCACCCTTTGAAGTATTCCACACTTCTTAATTGGTTTATAACACCTCGGTGCGAGTACCACAACTCATCTTACCCGCACTTGGAGTATTTGACTCCAAGTCCACCCTTTGAAGTATTCCACACTTCTATACACCATTTCACCAATTTCACCATATTTACATATTGGTTTGACTGTTTACCACATAAGTCACAATCTATCACATTTACATACTAGATTGACTATTACCACATAAGTCAACACACCCACATTCAAATCACAATGCGCATACAAGTTTGACTTTTACCACACAAGTCAATACACCAAGATTTAAACCACAATAGGCATACTACTTTGACTTTTAGCTCATAAGTCATATTACACCAATTTTCCACATTTAGTTTGACCAGTAATCAAATAAGTCAACTACATGAACCTACCACATTCAACATTTTATTATGACTATTAAACACATAGTCAAATACACCAATACATATGGTTTGACACTTTACCACCTAAGTCAAATTATACCAATTCACCACATACCACATTAACAATACATAAGCAAGTATTTCTTCAACATACTATCTACTTATTCAACAACATTAGTTTATCAAATACAAAGTAAGTGCAACGCACTTACCTTTTATGTTGAATCTCTCGTCATTGCTTTCGATGATCTAAATTGATCTTTAACCTTAGTAATCCGGTCACCAAAACAATTCATAACTATTGTTTAGCAAATCTAGTGAAACAACCCAACTCACCAATTAGGATAACACCCACCTAATTGACTGAAAGGTTTACACCCTAACATAACTTAGTTAATTCAACTTTAACCAAACTTTCAAATCCTTAATAACAACATCCAACCCATTTGACCCGTTAAGGTTCTATCCAATTTTATCCAATTCTCCAAGGTTCTTGATTCATTAATTTGATTGAGGGCTTTTACTAAAAATTGTGTTTATTAACACCATAAACACTTATTAACTACCAATTCATCATTTAACTTCATTATATTGAAAACCTCCAATTTTCACCTCAAGAACCCTAATTTTGAAATCAACAAATTGGATGTTGATAATCACTAATCATCATTGTACAAACTAGATAACAAGTTATTTCAAGTTATCTTTCATCAAATCCACCCAATACAGCCCCCATTTCATTTTTTTTTTCTCCAAAAACCTCAAGAACACTAACAATGGTGAAATTAGAAATTGAAACATAACTTACTTGATGATTGGAAGGAGATATGCTCAACAAATTCTTCAATCCAAGCATGCAAATCTTCAGATTTTTTCTTAATCAAGACCCACATCTCAATCTTTCTTTCCTCTAACTTTTGCAAGACACACACACACACGTGTGTGTGTATCTACATTTTTTATCTCCACCAAACAAAGCAAAAATGTCTTATTTACACATTCAGTCCTTCATCTCTCAATTTTGACCCCTTATACCACAAGTTTGGTCAAAACCAATTATTTGCAACTAAAACCTCCAGCTTCTTGACCTGACACCCGACTTTCTCTCTCTAGACTCTCTCCCACTTTCTTTCTCTAGAAAATTGTAAATGTGGGAAACGAGGGAAAGAAGGGTGGTGGCGGCGGCTAGGTTAAGTCCCACCCCTTCCCATTCGTCTTTCGTCATTTGGCCCGTTTAGTCTCTCTCGTTCCTTGTTTATTCCTTTTTATTTCCCAAGCATTATTTAAATGAAGTTTTTTTAGGGATCTTACATAATATGAACAATTACATATGTAATTATTCATACTGATAAAAGATACCTAAATTTCCAACGTCAACTTTTCATTTTTCAAGGGTGATTTCAGGCACGTGAGTGTATTTCTAGTTGTATATTAACTAGTCTAACCGTTGTATCTAAAACACACGCGATTAGATGCAAAACTTGTTTTATGAGAACCATTTTTATTAGGTATCTTTCATCATTCTCGTTCTATCCTATGTTTTATTACTTCGTTATTTGTTATGTATTATTAGGGGAGCATCAAATAAAAAGTAGTTTTTCGCTAATAAATCTAATAAATGACAAAAATCTTAAGAAATGATATCAAACGAACTCCGATTGAGCTAATTTCAGCGGCGTTGGAACCGTCTCGTCGAACTCTACCATCTTAGCTTTTAGGGTTTAACTTTTAAGATTTAGATTTTACGTTTGAATTTTAGGGTTTTAGCCTTATGGTTTAGCTTTTAGGGTTTAGATTTTATGTTTTAGGTTTTTTTTTTGGGGTGTGGGTGGAGGGTTTAGGTTTTTTGGGGTGTGGGTGGGGGGGTTTAGGTTTTTTGGGGGGTGGGGTGGGGGGGTTTAGGTTTTTGTGGGGTGGGGATGGTGGTTTTAGGCTTTTCGGGGTAGGGTTGGAGGGGGGGGTTAGATTTTTGGGGGTGCGGGTGGAGGGGGGTTTAGGTTTTTGGGTCCGGGTTAAGGTTCGATTATAGGATTGCAACGCCGCTGGAATGAGCTCAATCGAAGTTCGTTTGACCCACTTCTTATGATTTATTAGCGAAAACCCACTTATTGGTGGAATCGTCCCCATGTATTATTTATCTACATGCCAAAGAGGTTGTGGTGTAGTGGTTGAGGTGAGGCCTGAAGTCCCAAGGGACCCGTGTTCAATCCCTGCCACCACCATTAATTTCTAAGGCATGCAAATGAGGCCTAGTTCTTAGGTTGATGCACCAGGGTTTTACTCACGCCGATCCAGGGTTCGAGTCTCGGCTCTCACTCAAGCCTGGAAGGGGCCGTATTGGGTGGGATTTTTCCTTGGATGCTCTCCAACTCTGACGCCAAGTGGGCCCGGTTAAGACAACATATTGGCCGGAGTTTGACGAGTCTCTCCCATATGACGGGGGGTGCGACGTCACAACATTCAATGTTCGCCGTTCAAAAAAAAAATTTATCTACACTAGTATTCATTTCAAATCTCAAACCTAACTTTTCAAATCTCAAACCTAACACAATTCGTTATAATATTTAAGCTAAAGAATAATAACATCGTACAAGTTGAATTTGATTATCCTAATTCCATGAAAATTATGTGAAGTAAAGTCAAATAAGAAACACTGGGACAAAGATTGATGACGATGCTTGTGTTATTTTTAATAATGACACATGAATAAAACGTATATATACATATATATATATATATAGCCGTTGACGAAAACTATACAAATACAAACAAAAAACTGTGTGGAAAAAGTAAAACGCGTTTCCCTTTCTCGGAAAAACAATTCATAGTGCTTCTACTCGTATTCCCAAAATTGTTTTTAACGAAAGAATAAGATAAATATTTTGAATTTTAAGCATTTGATTTGTATACTTAATTACACTTGTTTTCTATATGATTTCGATCACAATGATGATTATGAACAAAATGTAGTAACATACAAGCAAAACCGAGTGAAAATCAAGTGCAAATCGAATGTAAATCTACGATTATTATGTTATTAGGACTAACTTTGCCAATGAAAGTGAAAGTTAGAACCGTCACTAGTTAAATTATCAATATCGATTAAAATGGACCAATTAGTCATATTTAGATTATAAGTAAGGGTATTTATTGTTGTCGTTTTCTTTCCGCTTAACCACATTAATTTTAGTAGGTAGATTTGTTAAATCAAATATTAAAAAAATTATTACTATTTATAATTAAAAAATTTTAGTTTTGTCACTGCATATAAATTTAGGCATGTAAATTTTTATAATTTAGCTTTAATAAGTTATTGATTAATGCGTTTTAATTTGAAAATCCTCAAGAATGAATCACCACGTTGCCTACCACCCACCCTCAAGATGACCTCCATCTTCATCCGAAAACCGTTTCATCATCATCTTCATTTGTGACCCATAACCGTCGGCCACCTCTAGATCTGTAAGCCAGCAACAAGGGCGGAATGGTGTTGGTGGTCTGTAACTTCATACAAGCCTTTTTCAAATTTTCACTAATTTTATATTTTTTCATGCCTAATTATCTATATTACTACTCGCACAAGGTATACTAGTTACTAGTTGAGTTCAAAAACACACATCTCAAATTCGTTTAGCCAATTAAAGGTAATCACCTATACGCTACTAATGAAAGAGAACAGACCATGTTTGTTAATGTAATATTAATATACAAGTCATTTCTTTCTGTCAGTTGTTTGTGATATCTTTATCTTGGTTTTGCAGGCCATTTCAAAAACACACATCGGACGTATTTGTAAATATCTGGTTTAGAGCAGTTTTTGGTTGTTGTATATATGTCTGGTTTATTTGGTTAATGTACAAAAACGAGTTTCTCCCGTATATAATTGGTTATATTATAACTGCAATTTAATGATTTTATTTTTTATTAAAAAACATTTTACAGCGGTTCTATGGTATCTTTTACAGTTGTTCTATGATATCTTTAATATTGATTTTTGAACCACTTTAAAAAGTATGGTATCGTTTACAACTATTATATGGTCTCTATTGCAGCGGTTTTTTGGTATCTTTTAAAGCGGTTTTTGATCCGCTTTAAAAAATATGGTATCTTTTATTGCGGTTCTATGGTATCGGTTTTTGAACAAAAAAATACGGTATCTTTTACTGCGCATACATTTAAAATGGTTCATTAACCGCTTTATTAAAAATAAAATAACCACTTTAAAAGTTTTTTTTCCTACTAGTACGCTTGATGAATAGATTTTTAAGCTAAGACAGTTAACTGGGTAACTTTAGTAAAGAAAAATACTTTAGATGTGACAGCTGGTTGCTTCTAATATGTCGCCATAGTTGTTCAAATTTGTCGTGAGATTCCTTAATTTCGACATGCCAGCGTTGTTAAAATTCTTTCGGATTAGATGAGTTTTCGTTGAAATTTGCATGTGCTTTTACATGTTTTGTCAAGCTTGACTTGATATATATATATATATATATATATATATATATATATATATATATATATATATATATATATATATATATATATATATATATACACCATGGACTAAACCAGTCACAGGCTACCAATAAGAGTCAAGCTACAAAGAAACAGGGAATAGGCTACCCATAGTAAAAAAATTTAGCGGTAGTATGCTATTATTAGAACAACAAAAACTTCAATTATGGGTAGATGAAGTTCTCATATGGGAACAAACAGTAGTTAGAATGTGGGAAACCAACAAAAAAGAAAGCATGGATATGTTTTCTTATCTAGAAACAACTCTAGGCCCAACAGCCTTAGGGATATGGCAAAGTAAAAAAGCCCACAGCCCAGACCAAATAAACAGGCTAAAAGCCATAGGAGACAATCCTTACAATTTCACATCTCAAATAAGAGTTCTTATTTTAGGAGTAGACCTGGCAAAAAATAACAGTCTACTACAAGATACAACCATTAGAAATTTAGAACAGCTAAGTATAGCTGATATGAAAAACATAAATGAATACGATGAAAAGATAGAAAAACTAGAACTAGCTATAGAAGTTAACAAATTAAAAATAGAGATTATGGGTAACAAAGTCGCTAGACTTGAAGATTTAATAGAAAAGAAAAAACAAGTTGTAGTACTTACAGAATTAAATAGCATGGCCACAGAACAAAATCCCATACAAACTAATGACCACACCCTTATACAAACTAATGGATCTATGAATATGATAAACATACAGTGTAGACTATGGCTTGACGCCAATACACCAATAGATTTAACAGCTCTAGTAGATACATGAGCAACTAAAAGTGTAATATCACATAGTTTGACACATGAAAAATTTCATAAACCTCTGACATATAAATTAATGACAAGAACTGTAGAAGACAGATTAATAAACATAACACATTACCTAGAACCAATAGGAATACAATTCCTAGATTTTGCAGGAAGTTACAGTACAAAATATGATATACCACAAATAAATATAAATCCACAACACATTAAATCTAAAGATTTTGTCTTAGGATTAAATTTTATACTAGGACTAAATGGTGCAATTACTATAACAAGAAATTTCATAACTATTAGCAAACAAATTTACAGTTTCCCTACCTTTAGATATAAAAGAATGAATGAAATTGTTCATAAAAGAGGAGAAGAAGGAAACTTAGAATTTTTAAACAAAAATAAAAGGCAAAGTGTTGCAGAAAATGAATCTCTGCGACTACGTACCAACTTTATAAATCATGAATTAGAAAAAGGGAAAGACATAACAAAAATTATAAATCACCCTATAATCCTACACCTAGAAAAACTAGGACTAATAGGAGAAAGTATTACAAACTCTAAAGTCAAGTATGTCTGTAAGTTTAAAATAAAAAACTCAGACATAACAATAAGAAACAAAAATATAGAATATAGTCCCCTAGACAAAGAAGAATTTAGAATACAAATTCTCGAAATGACTAAACAAGGACTAATTAGGAAATCTGAAAGTCCTTACAGATCATCGGCTTTCATAGTTAAAAATCATAGTGAAATAAAAAGAGGTAAATCTAGAATCGTCTATAATTATAAAAGGTTAAATGACAATACAGAAGACGATGGATACAATATACCAAATAAAGATAGTTTGATACAGTTAATACAAGATAACAAAATCTTTTCTAAATTTGATTTAAAATCAGGTTTTAATCAACTACACCTAGAAGAGGATTTTAAAAAATGGACAGCCTTCACATGTTCTGAAGGGTTATACGAATTACCCATGTTTTCATATGAAGTTTCTCCTACTTCACTATATTGTCTTTTAGGTTTTGATTCAGGGTTCATGAAGTTACTTTCGAGATTACGTTTATAAAAATCAGAGATCATGGTGTCTCCTTTGACTATACTTTTTACTAATGGTAAATTAAAATCTGTAAGTAATTTGTTATAACTTTGTTCGTGTGTCATACATAAAGTAGTCATACATTCTACTATCATGTCGTCTACCTCTTCTTGTATATTTAGTTCTGTAAACTTTCTATTTGTTATTTGTTCATATGATTTATTTGCCTCTTCTGTTTTAAATATCGTATTTGTTTCTATATCTTCTGTTGAATGATCTAGTAGACTGTAATCTATGTCTATGTCTATATCTTCCTGTTCAAATTTTGTGAATTCTGAATTTATATATTCATCATCACTTTCCTCATTTTCTGTATCATATATAGGTTGTCCGTATTCAGATTCATTATCTGATTCAATATTCATAAAGTTATATTGTGGTTGTTCTGATGGTTCTGATGGTTGTCCTTCAGAATAGCTACTACTTTCTTCGTATCTATTGTTTTCTTGTTTAAAGTCTGTAAATCTTAAGCTTTGTATTACTATCTATTCCTTCATATATATGACTTCTTTAAGGTACTAATGTTGAATTTTCTGTTTCTGTTAAATCGTTTATCTGCCATTCTAATCATGCTAATTCTTCAGGATCAATTTTTACTGGTTCTATCATTTGTATAGATTTTGACGCAACTGTGTTTACTATTCCTTCTATATTTACTTTATATTTCATTCCTGACCTATTGCTAGCTTTTCCTAAGACTCCTATACTTATTACTATGTTGTTTCCTTCATAGTTTTCGTATCCTTTTGTTTGTAAGGCTATTTTTAGTTTTTGTAAATCTTTTATGTCTTTTAATATTCCAGGTGTACAATAAAATAGGGCTGTATTTTGACTTAAATCTATTTCCATTCGTGATATTATTGCTTTTTTCATTTCTGTTTTTCAACTTTTATCTAGTATTAAATCTAGAAGTTTAGTTCCTAGGTTTTTTCTTCCTAGGGCTTTGATTGCTACGACTATGAGTCCTGTATGTATAAATTGTTTTCCTGATTGTTTAATTTTTTGAATTGTTTCTGGTGAGAATAAATCTATTTCTACCATTTTGTCTATTACTCGTAAACTTTCTTCTCTACTACTTTGTATTAACGTTTAACCTTCCTGTCTGGTATAAAATTCTAGGATTTAAGATGTCTAGTTGGTGTTGGTTGTATAAGTCTATGTTTTTTTCTAGGTCTATTTCTTCTTCTATTAGTATTGATTGTTGTGTATTTCTAGAGGATGATCCTTTCTTTAAAATTCTGTTTAAAAAAGTGTCAGATGTAATAACATCTCTTATATTACTAGTAGATTTTCTAGATCCTTGGATGATTTGTTTATTCATTGTTAGGTTTCCAATGTTTATATGGTTTTGGCTTATTCTCTTATATAATCTAAATTTTCTGTGAATTTTTTAACTTCTTCTGTTTCTTTATTTATTAAATGTATAATTTTTTCAAAAAAATGTTTATGGTCTACTGATTCTTTTTGTAGACTGAAACCTAAATTTATTATAAGGTCTGTGATACTATTTAGATGTGTATTATCTGTATGAAGACTATGCGTATGAAGTTCTTTAAACCTACAAATATGACTATAGTAATTACTATTTATATTTTTATGATCGCTTTTGTCTGCAAATTCTAAATTTAAGAATTCTAGTTTTTTGAAAGTTCTTGAAGTTTCAATAATTATTTAAAAATCTTATTTCTTTAGTGAACACCTTACTTTTTAAATTTCTTCTCATAATATTTTTCTATACCCCGATTTTTTTATAAAAGTAAAAATAATTCGTTTTTAAGTATCAAACATACAAGTTTAAAAAACTTTTGATAACTTTATCTGAATTAGTAAATCAAAGCAAGTTTTTTCCCTAATCTTCACCTAAGCGGGTTTCCACATAAATAGGACTTAAGCATATCAAGCTGGCTGATATGGACCTGTCTCAGTCTTTTAGATGTTAGGAAAACCTTTGCTCTGATACCAATTAAGGTTGGGTACCAGAGTTTTTCAAACACTTGCAATAAAAAGTAATGGAATATGCTCCTACCCTTCATAGGTGAAGGATAAAATCTTCAGCTTCATCACATTCTGGACTTAGAAGATTACTATCTAAACCCAGATGACTTCAGTGACACAGATTCTCCACCAACGATCCCTGACGAACACATAGACTTCTAGAAGACGATCGTAAGCAATGATGTCACCCCGACAAGATAGACAGACAGACTATAAAGGTTCCACTCACCCGACAAGCACTCTCCCAACTAGTGCTCCACTACTTTAGAATCTTTTAATTTTAACCATTCGTTTTGTAATAAAGTTAGTGCGCCTTTTGTGCGCTCCTTTTTCTTTTTTGTCAGATTATCTTAGTGCGCCTTTTGTTTAGTGCGCTCCATGATTTTTCTTTGTTTGTTAGCATTAGTGTTTGCCTATATAAGGCACGAGTTCTCATTTGTACAAACACACCGAGAAATATTAAGAATCAATAAGAATTTCGTTCTTATGAAAGCTTAAACTCTCTCTCTCTGATTTCTTTAGAAAAACCCTTACTTAAATTTCTTCAGTACTTCATACTATACCCCATAGCAAAAAAAAAAAAAAAAGTCTTTCCGCTGCAACTCTTCGACGGAGAAGGAACTTGCCTACTTCTCCTACAAATCAATTTAAAAAATACAGACATGCCTAATGACCTCATTTTACAGTTTTACCACAATGGCATGATCGATTACATCGAATTAGAGCTAAACCCCAAAACAGAAGGTGTCGTTAATCTCTTCGGAGAAAAGTTCGTAATGACAACAAGAAATATTTCTACACACACAAATCCTCCATTTATCGGTTGCAAAATCTTCTCTTCCCTACCCTTTGCAAACGATCACACCTACAGACCTGCTAGAAGAAGAATTTTCGTTAGCCACAAACCTTCTAGCAAAGATTATCTAAAAAAACCTAGCCATACAGACAGAAATACAATTTTCTGAACTTTACTGGGTAGACAACCAGTTCCTTCTCCGTCGTCGTTCGTTCTTTCAACAATCCTTACTTTCTTGTACTTTTCTTCATTGAGGGAGATAGACATAAGTTTAAGCATGGGGAATTCTGTAGTAATCTTTTGAGAGATGATCTGTTCGAACTCGGGGAACTGATCAAATACTGTTTGAAGACAAGTATTTGAGGGTGTATCTAGCATGCGAGCTCTGAAAGCATCATAGCTTTTATAACTGTTTTCTTTCTCATTAAGCCTTTGTAAGAGTAACATGTTTTTGGCTTCAAGAATCTCTACTTTCTGTTTAAGAGTGCTTCTTTCAAGGTGACTTTGTACAGTCTATGTATTTTTCCCTGCTGTATAAGTTGCCTTTGTAAATTGGCAATTGTTTCTTCCTGAGTCTTTATAATCTGTTCATGACTCAATTTTATAACCTGAGAAAAGGTTTGAACCTCTTCAGGTTCAATGTAAAAATTGTCTAAGCCAAAATGGTTTCTGGCGGTGTCTAAGGCTTCAGAGAAGCTGTGGTAGCCTTTATAATTGGGCCGTGGCATTGAATATGTTTTGCTACGGTTTCCCACTTGTTAAAAATTCCAATCTTTCTTCCTCGAAAAATAATGTAATGTGTAAACTTTAGAGGAGACTGTTTTTGTTTTTCAGGGTTTTTAGTTCCCTGTTCACTGAAATAAATGCATAAAGCATTTAAAATTTGGACTTTAAAAGAAGATGCATGGGGCATAGTTTGAATATGCCAAAGGTTTTCCAATAGACACTGCTGTTTTTCTGTGAGTTTAATCCCATTATTAGGACGAAACTTCATGTGGGTGTCTTGGCAAGGCTGTAAAGCATAGGACCCAAAAGAGATAGTGGGCATTTGTGGAATGGGCTTTTGTGCAATGGGCTTTTGTGGGATGGTTTGTTGTTTGTAGGCCTGTTTTTTGTAAGACATAACTTTAAGAAAGTTATTTGGGCTTTGTAAGGTTTGCGGGCTCTGTGTGGTTTTGAGAAAGTATGGAGGGAGCTGTCTAGTACTTTGTAGGACTGGGGAGGTTTGTGAAGAAGCCTCTTGTCTAGTTCTGTATATGTTTTCGGCTCGAAAAGCTTGGCTCATAAGCTTTTCAGTTTCTTCATCATCAGTTGAAGAGATGCTCATCGGAGATGGGCTTTGTTTAAACTGTAATGGTCTAACGACCATTTTTTCTTTTCCCTTGTGTTTTTTATCCATCTGAACAAAATAGTTTGTTAATATTGCGAGATAATAAATCCGCTATACCATTTTCTTTACCTTTAATATGTTCAAATTGTATTGTATAACCACTTCCTTGTATTATATTTTGTAAATTTACCCATCTTGTCCTATTAGCCTTTTTGCTTTGATCATTTTTAATGAATTTTACAATGGCTTCACAGTCTGTTCTGACTGTAAAATCTTTATGTAAAAATATTTTGAATTTTTCTAAAGCATTTATCAAAGCTTGTATTTCAAAATCAAGGCTTGTCCAAGTGACGATATTTTTAAAACTTCCACTTTGGTAAGAACAAATTTTTTCGTCTTTTTTATGGCTGTGTATATTAGGTTTGCAAAGGAGAACTGCTCCCCATCCTTCTTTGCATCCATCCATTTCTATGATTATGTAGTCTGTTATAAGTGGTAATTCTAAGGGTTTAATTTCTTTAACCCTTTCTTTAATTCTTTTAATCAAGACAATATCTTCTTGATTAAAAATCCTTTGTCCATTTTTAGTTGTTTTACTGTATAATGGTCCTACTAATTTCGAAAGATTAGGGATAAATTTTCGAGCATAGTTAACAAATCCTAAAAAAGCTTGTATTTGTTTTAAACTAGTAAGTTTTTCTAGAAAATCAAGAATTTTTGTTGAAATGTGTTGTTGTAATTCGATTTTTCCATTTCCTATTTCTAATCCAAGAAAAGAAAACTTTCTTTTAAATAATTCCATATTCTTTTTAGATACTACTATCCCGTTTCTTTTTATTTCTTCAAAAACTTGTTATAAATGTATTTCATGTTCTTGTATTGTTTTGCTTGCTACTAGTATATCGTCAATATATACTAAGCAAAACTTGTATTTGAGAAATAAACTGTCCATATATCTTTGAAATATCGAAGGAGCGTTCTTTAGTCCAAAGCTAAGGACGTTCCATTCGTATAACCCTTCAGAACATGTGAAGGCTGTCCATTTTTTAAAATCCTCTTCTAGGTGTAGTTGATTAAAACCTGATTTTAAATCAAATTTAGAAAAGATTTTGTTATCTTGTATTAACTGTATCAAACTATCTTTATTTGGTATATTGTATCCATCGTCTTCTGTATTGTCATTTAACCTTTTATAATTATAGACGATTCTAGATTTACCTCTTTTTGATTCACTATGATTTTTAACTATGAAAGCCGATGATCTGTGAGGACTTTCAGATTTCCTAATTAGTCCTTATTTAGTCATTTCGAGAATTTGTATTCTAAATTCTTCTTTGTCTAGGGGACTATATTCTATATTTTTGTTTCTTATTGTTATGTCTGAGTTTTTTATTTTAAACTTACAGACATACTTGACTTTAGAGTTTGTAATACTTTCTCCTATTAGTCCTAGTTTTTCTAGGTGTAGGATTATAGGGTGATTTATACTTTTTGTTATGTCTTTCCCTTTTTCTAATTCATGATTTATAAAGTTGGTACGTAGTCGCAGAGATTCATTTTCTGCAACACTTTGCCTTTTATTTTTGTTTAAAAATTCTAAGTTTCCTTCTTCTCCTCTTTTATGAGCAATTTCATTCATTCTTTTATATCTAAAGGTAGGGAAACTGTAAATTTGTTTGCTAATAGTTATGAAATTTCTTGTTATAGTAATTGCACCATTTAGTCCTAGTATAAAATTTAATCCTAAGACAAAATCTTTAGATTTAATGTGTTGTGGATTTATATTTATTTGTGGTATATCATATTTTGTACTGTAACTTCCTGCAAAATCTAGGAATTGTATTCCTATTGGTTCTAGGTAATGTGTTATGTTTATTAATCTGTCTTCTACAGTTCTTGTCATTAATTTATATGTCAGAGGTTTATGAAATTTTTCATGTGTCAAACTATGTGATATTACACCTTTAGTTGCTCCTGTATCTACTAGAGCTGTTAAATCTATTAGTGTATTGGCGTCAAGCCATAGTCTACACTGTATGTTTATCATATTCATAGATCCATTAGTTTGTATAAGGGTTTGGTCATTAGTTTGTATGGGATTTTGTTCTGTGGCCATGCTATTTAATTCTGTAAGTACTACAACTTGTTTTTTCTTTTCTATTAAATCTTCAAGTCTAGCGACTTTGTTACCCATAATCTCTATTTTTAATTTGTTAACTTCTATAGCTAGTTCTAGTTTTTCTATCTTTTCATCGTATTCATTTATGTTTTTGTTTATATTTTGACTTGTAATTGGTGTTTCTATATTGTGAACATCATTTAAGCAAATATGACATATTTCTTTAAAGCTTATGTTACATTGAGATCTTTTTTCTATGCTTGGGTAGTATTCACAAATGTAACATTTAATATAATTATTTCCTTTTCTAGGTTTCCAATCATGTTTACATTCTTCTGGATTTGTATATGTATATGATATTTTTGTTATTGGTTTATCTTCTTCACTGTATATACTATATACTGATTCATTGTCTGTGTGATCTGTATCTAGTGCTTCTATTTCGTAGTCGTTAATTTGTTCTACTAGATTGCTTCTTTCTATATTTTTACTTCTATTTGGGCATTTGTTAGCCAAATGCTCTGTATCTCCACATATGAAACATTTACATGTTCTAGTATGGGGTTTTTTAACGTATTTGTTATGGTTTTTATAGGGTTTATACTCCTTTTTGTAGGTGGTACTTTTTCTTATTTTCTTTTTCTTATCATAATATCCATATGCTTGTGGAGTATAAATAGCTGTTTTACAAAAAGCAAAAGCATTTCTTTTTAGCTGTTCTTGTAATGCTACTTCTTTACATTTTTCTTCTAGAATACCAAATGTGAAGTTTATTCTAGGTCCAATTCCTAAGTTTTCTATATTCCCATACTTGTCCTGTTTGTGCTAATAACCTTGTAAAGTCTAGTGTAAATTCATTTATGTTTTTCATATCAGCTGTACTTAGTTGTTCTAAATTTCTAATGGTTGTATCTTGTAGTAGACTGTTATTTTTTGCCGGGTCTACTCCTAAAATAAGAACTCTTATTTGAGATGTGAAATTGTAAGGATTGTCTCCTATGGCTTTTAGCCTGTTTATTTGGTCTGGGCTGTGGGCTTTTTTACTTTGCCATATCCCTAAGGCTGTTGGGCCTAGAGTTGTTTCTAGATAAGAAAACATATCCATGCTTTCTTTTTTGTTGGTTTCCCACATTCTAACTACTGTTTGTTCCCATATGAGAACTTCATCTACCCATAATTGAGGTTTTTGTTGTTCTAATAATAGCATACTACCGCTAAATATTTTTCCTATGGGTAGCCTATTCCCTGTTCCTTTGTAGCTTGACTCTTGTTGGTAGCCTGTGACTGGTTTAATCCATGGTTCTCTACCCATGTTTTCATATGAAGTTTCTCCTACTTCAGTATATTGTCTTTTAGGTTTTGATTCAGGGTTCATGAAGTTACTTTCGAGATTACGTTTATAAAAATCAGAGATCATGGTGTCTCCTTTGACTATACTTTTTACTAATGGTAAATTAAAATCTGTAAGTAATTTGTTATAACTTTGTTCGTATGTCATACATAAAGTAGTCATACATTCTACTGTCATGTCGTCTACCTCTTCTTGTATATTTAGTTCTGTAAACTTTCTATTTGTTATTTGTTCATATGATTTATTTGTCTCTTCTGTTTTAAAAATCGTATTTGTTTCTCTATCTTCTGTTGAATGATTTAGTAGACTGTAATCTATGTCTATGTCTATATCTTCCTGTTCAAATTTTGTGAATTCTGAATTTATATATTCATCATCACTTTCCTCATTTTCTGTATCATATATAGGTTGTCCGTATTCAGATTCATTATCTGATTCAATATTCATAAAGTTATATTGTGGTTGTTCTGATGGTTCTGATGGTTGTCTTTCAGAATAGCTACTACTTTCTTCGTATCTATTGTTTTCTTGTTTAAAGTCTGTAAATCTTAAGCTTTGTATATCATCTATTCCTTCATATATATGACTTCTTTTAGGTACTAATGTTGAATTTTCTGTTTCTGTTAAATCGTTTATCTACCATTCTAATCCTGCTAATTCTTCAGGATCAATTTTTACTGTTTCTATCATTTGTATAGATTTTGACGCAACTGTGTTTACTATTCCTTCTATATTTACTTTATATTTCATTGCTGACCTATTGCTAGCTTTTCCTAAGACTCCTATACTTATTACTATGTCGTTTCCTTCATAGTTTTCGTATCCTTTTGTTTGTAAGGCTATTTTTAGTTTTTGTAAATCTTTTATGTCTTTTAATATTCCAGGCGTACAATAAAATAGGGTTGTATTTTGACTTAAATCTATTTCCATACCTGAAATTATTGCTTTTTTCATTTCTGTTTTCCAACTTTTATCTAGTATTAAAGCTAGAAGTTTAGTTCCTAGGTTTTTTCTTCCTAGGGCTTTGATTCCTACGACTATGAGTCCTGTATGTATAAATTGTTTTCCTGATTGTTTAATTTTTTGAATTGTTTCTGGTGAGAATAAATCTATTTCTATCATTTTGTCTATTACTCGTAAACTTTCTTCTCTACTACTTTGTATTAACGTTGTATTAACGTTTAACCTTCATGTCTAGCATAAAATTCTAGGATTTAAGATGTCTAGTTGGTGTTGGTTGTATAAGTCTATGTTTAAGAACGAAATTCTTATTGATTCTTAATATTTCTCGGTGTGTTTGTACAAATGAGAACTCGTGCCTTATATAGGCAAACACTAATGTTAACAAACAAAGAAAAATCATGGAGCGCACTAAACAAAAGGCGCACTAAGATAATCTGACAAAAAAGAAAAAGGAGCGCACAAAAGGCGCACTAACTTTATTACAAAACGAATGGTTAAAATTAAAAGATTCTAAAGTAGTGGAGCACTAGTTGGGTGAGTGCTTGTCGGGTGAGTGGAACCTTTATAGCCTGTCTGTCTATCTTGTCGGGGTGACATCATTGCTTACGATCGTCTTCTAGAAGGATGGGGTGCAGTTCTCCTTTGCAAACCTAATATACACAGCCATAAAAAAGACGAAAAAATTTGTTCTTACCAAAGTGGAAGTTTTAAAAATATCGTCTCTTGGACAAGCCTTGATTTTGAAATACAAGCTTTGATAAATGCTTTAGAAAAATTCAAAATATTTTTACATAAAGATTTTACAGTCAGAACAGACTGTGAAGCCATTGTAAAATTCATTAAAAATGATCAAAGCAAAAAGGCTAATAGGACAAGATGGGTAAATTTACAAAATATAATACAAGGAAGTGTTTATATAATATAATTTGAATATATTAAAGGTATAGAAAATGGTATAGCGGATTTATTATCTCGCAATATTAACAAACTATTTTGTTCAGATGGATAAAAAACACAAAGGAAAAGAAAAAATGGTCGTTAGACCATTACAGTTTAAACAAAGCCCATCTCCAATGAGCATCTCTTCAACTGATGATTGTCTAAGCCAAAATGGTTTCTGGCGGTGTCTAAGGCTTCAGAGAAGCTGTGGTAGCCTTTATAAATTGGGCCGAGGCATTGAATATGTTTTGCTACGGTTTCTCACTTGTTAAAAATTCCAATCTTTGTTCCTCGAAAAATAATGTAATGTGTAAATGTTTGATACATAAAAACGAATTATTTTTACTTTTATAAAAAAATCGGGGTATAGAAAAATATTATGAGAAGAAATTTAAAAAGTAAGGTGTTCACTAAAGAAATCAGATTTTTAAATAATTATTGAAACTTCAAGAACTTTCAAAAAACTAGAATTCTTAAATTTAGAATTTGCAGACAAAAGCGATCATAAAAATATAAATAGTAATTATTATAGTCATATCTGTAGGTTTAAAGAACTTCATACGCATAGTCTTCATACAGATAATACACATCTAAATAGTATCACAGACCTTATAATAAATTTAGGTTTCAGTCTACAAAAAGAATCAGTAGACCATAAACATTTTTTTGAAAAAATTATACATTTAATAAATAAAGAAACAGAAGAAGTTTTTCTGTTTCTGTTAAATCGTTTATCTGCCATTCTAATCCTGCTAATTCTACAGGATCAATTTTTACCGGTTCTATCATTTGTATAGATTTTGACGCAACTGTGTTTACTATTCCTTCTATATTTACTTTATATTTCATTCCTGACCTATTGCTAGCTTTTCCTAAGACTTCTATACTTATTACTATGTTGTTTTCTTCATAGTTTTCGTATCCTTTTGTTTGTAAGGCTATTTTTAGTTTTTGTAAATCTTTTATGTCTTTTAATATTCCAGGTGTACAATAAAATAGGGTTGTATTTTGACTTAAATCTATTTCAATCCCTGAAATTATTGCTTTTTTCATTTCTGTTTTCCAACTTTTATCTAGTATTAATGTTAGAAGTTTAGTTCCTAGGTTTTTTCTTCCTAGGGCTTTGATTCCTACGACTATGAGTCCAGTATGTATAAATTGTTTTCCTGATTGTTTAATTTTTTGAATTGTTTCTGGTGAGAATAAATCTATTTCTACCATTTTGTCTATTACTCGTAAACTTTCTTCTCTACTACTTTGTATTAACGTTTAACCTTCCTGTCTGGTATAAAATTCTAGGATTTAAGATGTCTAGTTGGTGTTGGTTGTATAAGTCTATGTTTTTTTCTAGGTCTATTTCTTCTTCTATCTGTATTGATTGTTGTGTATTTCTAGAGGATGATCATTTCTTTAAAATTCTGTTTAAAAAAGTGTCAGATGTAATAACATCTCTTATATTACAAGTAGATTTTTTAGATCCTTGGATGATTTGTTTATTCATTGTTAGGTTTCCAATGTTTATATGGTTTTGGCTTATTATCACTTATATGTATTTTATTTAACTTATTTCTAATTTGATCAATTTCGTTAGAACCTTTTCCTTCTTCTAGTATATGTTTATTTTATTTAATATTATATATATATAGTGGAGTGATCAAGAAAAAACCACAAAGTTAGACGAAAACCGAGAAAACCACTAAAAGCCAATAAAATAATTTATAGATTTTTTATTTTTCTAATTTATTTCTAAGTGTATTAATCTAATATGAAACAAATTACCAAAAAAATATTTTACGTATACGTAACCGACATTTTTTTGTTTTCTGTTTACGTATACGTAACACTATGTGTTACGTATACGTAAGCCAATACTTAAATGATTTTCTAGTAAAAATGTGTAATATTACATTGATACTTTTATAAATAAAAAAAAATGAATATTAGTATATGATTGGTTAAAATTGGTTTTTTAGTGGTTTTCTCGGTTTTCGCCTAACTATGTGGTTTTCTCTGGAACCCTCCCCTATATATATATATGGGATCAAGAGAAAGCCACAAAATTAGGCGAAAACCGAGAAACCACTAAAACAATGTGTAATACTATGGGATACGTATACGTAACCGTAATTTTTTTGAATTTTTTTGTTTTCTGTTTACGTATACGTAACACTATGGGTTACGTATACGTAAGCCAATATTTAAATTATTTTTTACTAAAAATTTGTAATATTACATTGATACTCTTATAAAAAAAATAAAAATAAATATTATTATATTATCGGTTAAAATTGGTTTTTTAGTGGTTTTCTCTGTTTTTGCCTAACTATTGGTTTTCTCTAGAACCCATATATATATATATATATATATATATATATATATATATATATATATATATATATATATATATATGGTTGAGAGTTAATGAGAAAACTCATTTTAATGAGAAAACAAAAAAATACTCATTAAAGGTACTGCATATGTGTAGTACACCCCAAAAACCTAACACACCCCAAAAAACCTAAACCCCCCACCCCACCCAAAAACCTAACCCCACCACCCCTAAAAACCTAAACCCCCCACCCACCCCATTCCAAAACCTAACCTAAAAGCTAAACTAAACTCAACTGCATATGTGTAGTACACCAAAAAAACCTAACCCACCCCCAAACACCTAAACCCCCCACCCCAACCCCACCCAAAAACCTAACCCCACCCACCCCCAAAAACCTAAACTTGAACGAGGACGACTTGGAAAACATGGTCTTCGAACCAGTTTTTTAGTTTTTGATTTATATTTTTAGTTATGATATTTTATACCTTTAATAAGTAGTTTTTTGGTTTTCTCATAAAAAATAAGTTTTTTATAATCCCTCCCCTATATATATATATATATAGTGTGAGGTTTCGCTAAAAAGTCAAAAAAGTGTAAAAAGTTGTTTAAAACGCTCATAATCGGCTCATACGAACTCCGATTTTACTCATTTCGGCGGCGTTGGAACCGTCTCGTCGAACTCTATGATCTTATCTTTTAGGGTTTAGTTTTTGCCTTAGGATTTAGCCTTAGGGGTTTAGCTTTTAGTATTTATGCTCTGGGGGTTGTGGGTGGGGGTTTTAGGTTTTTGGGGGTAGGGTAGGGTAGGGTAGGGGTTAGGTTTTTTTTTTTTGGGGAGGGGGGGTTGGGTTGGAGGTTTAGGCTTTTGGGGGTGGTGGTGGTGTTTTTAGACGACTTTTTCGGCTTTTTAGGGTTTTTTGTTAGGATTTATATTTTTGGGGGTGGGGTGGGGGGTTTTAGGTTTTTTAGGGTGGGGTGGGGGTTTTAGGTTTTTTAGGGGGAGGGGGAGGGGGTGGGGGTTTTAGGCTTTTGGGGGTGGTGGTGGTGGGGTTTTTAAAAGACTTTTTACGCTTTTTATAGTTTTAGACTTTGTAGAATAACCCTCCCCTATATAAATATATATATATATATATATATATATATATATAGAGAGAGAGAGAGAGAGAGAAAAAAACCCATTGAGTTGAGAAAACTATGAAAACTCTCTATTAACGTATGTAACAGCTAAAAATTGGTGAAAATTTTAAAAAAAATAATTTTAGATGTATTCTATATCTAATTTTAAAAACTTTGGAAAAAAAAAATCAAAAAAGCGACGAGCGAATTTTTTTTATGAAATCGTTGAACGTTGTTACGTATGTAAAACGTGAATTTTTGTCATTTTTTCATGTGTTACATATGTTATTGCTGACGTTATGCTGACCAATATTTAAAAAAAAGTTAATTTCAGTTATTTTTTGAAGATTTTTTTTTAAAAAAAGTACTCGACCGTTTTTTGGTGACGAAAATAGTAATATAAAAGGCTAAAAAAACATAAGTTACATTGAGTTTTTTCAAGTTAAATGGGTTTTCAATCTAACCCTCCCATATATATATATATATATATATATATATATATATATATATATCCCTATATAGGGAACAGATCATTTGAGAACTCCTAAATATTTTGAGAACTCGCAAGAACCCGTCAAAAAACCAATCAAAACATTTTTTTTATTTTTACTACCTTTATTATTAAAATACAACATAAAAAATGAATATATATATGTAAATTTACATGTATTCAAATATTAAAAAAAATCTACACATGTGTACCTTACCACTTACACATGTGTAAGTGTTAACCATTTGCACATGTGTATAAATTTTTTTAAGAAAAGTTTAGAGAGAAGAGATGAATTAATTGGAAAGATAAATCATTTTTTATGTTGTATTTTAATAATAAAGGTAGTGAAAAAAAATGGTTTTAGTTGGTTTTTTGGCGAGTTCTCAAAAGATTCTAACCATATATATATATATATATATATATATATATATATATATATATATATATATATATATGGGACGTATCAAATGAAAACCCTGAGTTGTTGTGAAAACTCAAAAACTCAACATAAGCCACATATTCCATTTATATGATTTCTGGATTATTTTTATTACGAAAGGGTAATATGGTAAATTTATAATAACCATATATATACTTTTCTCTTTCTCCAATCTCCATTACCCATATCTATTGAGATCTCTCAATAATAATCTCAAGAAATTGCTCCATATCAAAAAGCGACTCAAGTTCCTGCTTCAACGAGAGAGCGAGATAAAATCTGTTCAAGAATGGCGGAAAGCTGGAACGGCCACAACTGCCTTCTCATCCTTCACCCCTACCAACTCATCGTCCGTAGTTGCGATGTTACTCAGATCTGAGCCTAACCAAAGATCCAAGAAAGAAACCAAAGATCGATCATCACCTTCTCGACGTCGACCGGAACACCGATCTGTAAATAGAAGTGTTTTCGGTTCCCGATCTGTTCCCGTCCTGTCCACACAAGTGTTTCTTGTTCCTATCTGTTGTAGTCCGAAGATGCTTATCTACGGTTTGCTTTATTTTTTCTTTTGCTTTTTGGAAAGATAAAAAAATCTTTTTCTTTGTCATTTTGGACCAAACTCTCTTTTATACAGAGTTTGCAAAAAGAAAATGCCACAACATGTAACACACCACTTTCAATAACAAAAGTTTAACGCGCGGAAGACTAAATCCCAGAAATTTTTTTTTTTTTTTTAAAACTCCTCGCGTACCGCGAGACAAACTAGCCACCTCCCTCGCGTACCGCGAGGGAGTCTCAGAAACGCAAACCCGGAAACCCGGTCTCTCGCGTACCGCGAGAGAATCCTCTAAGGGCTCTCGCGTACCGCGAGGGACTCAAAACTCAGAGAGTTTCAGTTTCCTGCAGGTTTTCATACTTAACCATTTTTCCAACTTTTTCACACCCAACAACACCAAAACTCTCCCAACACCTGGGTTTTGACCAAAGACATACATATCACATATATTAACATAAACAACATTGTTTGTGAACCAAAATACACGTCAAAAACGGTTTTCAAACAAAAACCCAATGATCACCATAACGCATACGAGAATCCTCTTTTGCCAATGGACTTGACCTTGACCTACTTCGAAGCTTTCCCTACATATCCACATTAACATAACACCATTAGTATTGAGATGACCAAAACAACAAGTATATATACTTGTTTTCACACTTTCACCCATTTGACCCATTTGACCCATTTGCACACATTTGGTCAATTAAGGTTTCATTCCCTTGCAATTCTCTAACATATTATCATAGAAATATGTTATACATAACATCAAGTATTCACAACTTGATTTCACACCTTTCACCCATTTTTGACCCTTTGACCCGTTTGCATACGATAAGTCAATTAAGGGTTTCATTATCACATTTTCATTTCCATTATGGCACGTAGGCCATAACTTCATATCCATTTAGGATACGAGATCATAATTCCATAACCGTTCTATCCATTATGGTACTTAGACCATAACTCCATTTCCATTCTATCCATTATGGTTCATAGACCATAACTCCATATCCATTCTATCCATTATGGTACTTAGACCATAACTCCATATTCACATATCCATTATAGTACACATACTATAACTACATACATTCTAACATTTACACACTTCCATCTACATTCATACCACATGTCAAATTATGCAACCATATACATCATATATACAACATTGCATACAAATACCATATCATCAAAACTAAGTAAGTGCTAAAGCACTTACCTTTCGGGTTAGAAGGTCCCGTACCGACTTCTAGCTTTGCAACTTGATTACCTAAACACATTCACCTAGTTTAGTAATCTAACATACACCAAAATCACATTACAATTGGGTTCACAACTAAATTCCCATTTCCAACCCAAATTGACCCGTTTGGGTTATACTCATAACCAAACACCCTCTTTCACCACAAACTCACCTACTTGAGTTTCATTATCTTAACCTTAACACTAATCTTTCTTTCAAAAATTATTATTAAGTTAATTTGGTGTTTGTTCAAGTGTCTAACATCTTAAAAACACTTAATCTTCATTAATTCATCATTTTAGCATCATGATCCAAACACCCCCAATTTCCACCACATGAACCCTAACTTCTCATAATCAAAATCAAAGGGTTCTAGGATGTTAATCATCATTCTTTAACTTTAGTTTAGCTAGATTATCAATAATCTAACACCATTTCATCACATGCATACATAATTTCGGATTTCACCCAAAACCCACCAAGAACACATTCATGGTGAAATCAAGAGGAAGAGAATCACTTACTTGATGTTATGAAGGTGTTGTGTGAGCCAAAACCTTCACAAAACAAGCCTCAATTCCGCGATTTAGCTCCAAAACCGAAATTCTCTTCTTCTCCTCTTCTCTTGAACGACTAACACCTCAAAAATGAGTTAATTTTGACTTTAACTAGTCAAATGGCAGATTTTGCCATATTACAACTTTAGTCCCTCAACTTTCCACTTCACCCATTTCATTCTAAAGTTAGTCAAAACTAACATAGCCCCATTACAAACTTGAAACCCACTTGTTTCAACTTATTTCTAAAATATTATTTTCACCATAATATTAATTAGAAATATTTATTTATTTATAACGAGACCCGGATTTTGGTTCGTTACAAATCTCCTCCCCTTATTTGGGTTTCGTCCCCGAAACCCGACTTCACATAAAAAGGTTCGGATAATATTTGAGCATTTCCTCCTCGGTTTCCCAAGTCATTTCCGCTCCCCTTCTATGTTTCCACCTCACCAAAATTTGGCTAATCTCTTTATTGCGTAAACGCTTCACTTTTCTATCCAAGATTGCCACCGGTTCTTCCACATAATTCAACTTTTCGTCCAACTCAATATCATCCAATGGAACAAAAGTAGATTCATCCGCCAAACACTTTCGCAAATGAGACACATGAAATGTGTTATGAAGTCTACTTAGTCCCTCCGGTAGTTCCAAACGATAAGCTACCGCACCCACTTTTGCTATCACTTTAAACGGTCCGATGAAACGAGGACTTAACTTCCCCCGTTTTCTAAAACGTATCACACCTTTCCAAGGAGAGACTTTCAAAAGTACAAAGTCCCCCACTTGAAACTCAATCGCCCGCTTCCTATTATCCGCATAGGACTTTTGGCGATCTTGAGCCGCCTTCAAGCGTGCTCTAATTTGGTCTATACTATCATTAGTTTCCAAGACCACCTCTTTACTACCTAGTTCCCGTTGACCGATTTCACCCCAACACACGGGTGTTCGACACTTTCTCCCGTACAATGCCTCAAAAGGCGGCATACCAATACTAGAATGATAACTATTGTTATACGAAAATTCCGCCAACGGTAAATGGTCATCCCAACTACCACCAAAATCTAAAGCACACGCTCGCAACATATCTTCGAGCGTTTGAATCGTTCGCTCGCTTTGACCATCCGTTTGTGGATGATAAGCAGTGCTAAGATTCAATCTAGTCCCCATATCCTCATGGAATTTCTTCCAAAATCGAGAAGTAAATCTCGTATCACGATCCGATATAATCGACACCGGCACACCATGACGTGACACAATTTCCTTCACATACATTTCCGCCAATCTATCCGAAGAGTATGTTTCCTTTATAGGTAGGAAATGTGCACTCTTCGTCAACCGATCCACTACTACCCATATCGCATCATAACCCTTTCGAGTCTTTGGTAGTTTAGTGATCAAATCCATAGCTATATTCTCCCATTTCCAAAGCGGTATTTCAAGCGGTTGGAGCTTTCCATACGGCTTTTGGTGTTCCGCCTTCACCCTTAAGCATGTGAGACACCTCTCAACATACTTAACAACATCACGCCTCATACCCGGCCACCAAAAATGACACCTCAAATCGTAAAACATCTTTGTGGCCCCCGGATGGATAGAATATTTGGATTTATGCGCCTCATCTAAAATAGTTGTCAAAATACTTGACAACCTAGGAATCCAAATCCTACCAAAGCATGTCTTCAAGCCCATGCTATTTTCACCAAGTTTATCAACATAAGCAACCATCCGCTCTTTCTTCAAGTCACCACCAAGTGCTAACACTTGAGCCTCCCGGATTTCATCAATTAGGGATGATGAAATTGTCATCTTGAATGACTTCACCTTGATAGGTGCATGACTTGACTTCCTACTAAGCGCATCCGCCACAACATTCGCTTTACCCGGATGATAAAGTATGTCACAATCATAATCCTTGACCAATTCAAGCCACCGCCTTTGCCTCATGTTGAGGTCCTTTTGGTCAAAGAAGTACTTGAGACTTTTGTGATCCGTGTAGATCGTACACTTAACCCCATACAAATAATGCCTCCAAATCTTGAGTGCGAAAACCACGGCCGCAAGCTCTAGATCATGGGTAGGGTAATTCACCTCGTGAACCTTCAATTGCCTAGACGCGTAGGCAATTACTTTCCCCCTTTGCATCAAAACACACCCCAACCCCGAATGCGAGGCATCCGAATACACAACAAAATCTTCGGTCCCGTCCGGCAAGGATAAAACAGGCGCCTTTGTCAACTTTTCTTTCAAGAGTTGAAAGGCAGATTCTTGCTCGGAACCCCAAACAAACTTAGTCTCTTTACGGGTCAACTTCGTCATCGGTAAGGCAATCCGAGAGAAGTTTTCAATAAACCGCCGGTAATAACCCGCCAACCCCAAGAAACTTCTAATCTCCGAAGGCGTCTTCGGTGGAAACCAATCTTTAACCGCCACTATCTTGGATGGGTCGACAGTAATCCCTTTATCATTAATCACATGACCCAAGAATTGAATTTCGCGTAACCAAAAGGCACACTTGGAGAATTTAGCATAAAGTTTCTCCTTTTGCAAGACTTCGAGAATTTCACGCAAATGGCAAGCGTGATCACCTTCGCTCCTTGAATAGATGAGAAGATCGTCAATGAAAACAATGACCGAGCGGTCGAGGAACGGTCTACACACCCGGTTCATAAGATCCATGAAAACCGCGGGTGCGTTGGTTAAGCCGAAAGGCATAACTGTAAATTCATAGTGACCGTAACGAGTGCGAAAAGCGGTTTTAGGAATGTCATCTTCTTTCACTTTCAGTTGATGGTACCCGGATTTCAAATCAATCTTAGAGAACCACGACGCCCCTTGTAATTGATCGAAAAGATCATCAATCCTAGGTAAAGGGTACCTATTCTTCACCGTCAACTTATTCAACTCCCGATAATCCATACACATCCTCATGCTCCCATCCTTCTTTTTAACGAAGAGAATGGGCGCACCCCAAGGTGAGACACTTGGGCGTATGAAACCTTTATCAAACAATTCTTGTAATTGCTCCATCAACTCTTTCATTTCTGGCGGTGCCAATCTATAAGGCGCTTTAGCTACCGGTTTAGCACCCGGCATCAAGTCGATCCCAAACTCAATCTCCCTATCAGGCGGAACCCCCGGTAACTCGTCAGGAAACACATCCGCAAACTGATTCACGACCGGCACGTCGTGAATCTCCTTTACCTTTCCATCCACATCCGTAACACATGCCATGAACGCCTTGCACCCACGCGCCATGTACTTGGTTGCCTTCACAAAGGAGCACAACCTCACCTTACCTTTCTTATCACCTTCAATGTAGATGGACTCTCCCGACGGGGAATCAAGTTGGATCGCCTTTGGTCCACATAATATACTCGCCTTATTCTTTGACAACCAATCCATCCCCACAATAACATCAAAATCCCCCATAGACATAGGAATTAAATCAATATGGAACGTTTCACCCCCCGCCTTTAATTTGCAATTCCTATAAACATCAAACACTAGGAAGCTCTTATCGTTTGCCGCCTCAATTTCTAAGGGTTCGTCTAACTTGCTACTTATAAAAGAAGAATGCTTAACAAATTTCAAAGACACAAACGAACGACTAGCCCCCGAATCGAAAAGAACTAGTGCAGGTAAAGAGTTAATCCTGAATGTACCTGACACCACCTCCGAGTCGTTCTTTGCTTCCTCCGCAGATATGTGGAAGGCTCTACCCTTAGGCCTGGGTATCTCAACTTTTCTTTCGCTTCCACCTTGCTTCAAATCCGGGCATTCCGCCCTAAGGTGTCCTGGCTTGTAACAATTATAGCATATACGAATCTGGCTTGGACACTGATTTGCCATATGCCCCGGCTTTCCACACTTGTAACAATTTGGCGTTCCCTTCTTACAATCCCCATAGTGCTCCTTCCCACAAACTTTGCATCCTCGAGAAGAGAACTTGGTAAAAGGCTTCTTACTAGGGCTCCCGCCCTTTATCTTGCTCACCACTTGATCCACAATTTCCCTTTTCCTTTTCTCTCCCCTAGCCTCTTGCCTCTTCAACTCCACTTCCCTTTCCCGACACCTGTTTATTAAATCCACAAGTGTGGTGAAAGAAGATGGAGATATGCTATCTCTGAATTCCACAGTCAACATAGCATAAAATCTGTCAATCTTCGCCTTCTCAGTCGACACCACGTCCGGACAGAACTTGGCGCGATCAAAGAAAACCCCAGCCAACTCATCTATTGACTCATTCTTTTGCCTCATGAGGAGAAACTCCTCAGTCATCCTATCAACTGCGGCTTGCGGGCAATGATACTTCAGAAAAGCCGCCTTAAACTCCTCCCAAGTCATGGAGGTCACACCCAAATCACCTCTCTCCTTGCGGAGATTCAACAACCACTCCTTTGCCCTTCCAGTCAACAAAGGCACACTGAACATCACCCTATCCTCGGGCTTACATTTAGTAGTCTCAAAATTAGACTCCATATCCACAATCCACCTGTGGCTCAGAATCGGGTCCACCTGCCCATTATACTCCTTGGGCTTGATCACCATAAACTCTTTCAGAGTACAACCTTGAGGTTCCTTTTCTTTCTCCTTCAAGATCTCCTCGAGAGAGAGTTTAATAGTCCCCCTCATCTCTTCCATCAACAGATTTGTGGCTTGCTCAAAGGCCTTGGCCACCTCCTCTTTTATCAACTCTTGAATCCGTGGATCCAACGGTTCATTACTTGCATCTTCTGCCATCTCTAAGCTGAGAAATGAACCACAAACACCTTAATACCCTTTCATTTTCAATACCCTAGGTATCCATTACACATTCACTATTATATGTATTAAGTATATATATACCTACCTATATACATACATACATATATAACCACCTTCACCTAATCCTTGCAAATGTTCATTGTTATATGGTTATCATAAAGTCTCTTGCACATTTCATCTTATTAAACATATTGGCCAGACATGTTTAATAGTACGCCATGCCCAATTGTAATTACCATCTCCATATAACAAGTCACAAAACAAGTTTCGGCACACATAACACCTTAACAACATTCATCATACATATATACATACACCATATATATATATATTATCATTTTATCAAATCATTACTAACCTTTCATTTCAGCAAGCTCCGAGTCTTAGTCAAGTCCTACTTGGATTCTCGTATCATCCCCCCATATCAAGAGCATCCGGTTTGAGTTTAGTGTCTCGCACACCAAATCCCTCAAACCATTGCTCTGATACCAAGTTGTAACACACCACTTTCAATAACAAAAGTTTAACGCGCGGAAGACTAAATCCCAGAAATTTTTTTTTTTTTTTAAAACTCCTCGCGTACCGCGAGACAAACTAGCCACCTCCCTCGCGTACCGCGAGGGAGTCTCAGAAACGCAAACCCGGAAAACCGGTCTCTCGCGTACCGCGAGAGAATCCTCTAAGGGCTCTCGCGTACCGCGAGGGACTCAAAACTCAGAGAGTTTCAGTTTCCTGCAGGTTTTCATACTTAACCATTTTTCCAACTTTTTCACACCCAACAACACCAAAACTCTCCCAACACCTGGGTTTTGACCAAAGACATACATATCACATATATTAACATAAACAACATTGTTTGTGAACCAAAATACACGTCAAAAACGGTTTTCAAACAAAAACCCAATGATCACCATAACGCATACGAGAATCCTCTTTTGCCAATGGACTTGACCTTGACCTACTTCGGAGCTTTCCCTACATATCCACATTAACATAACACCATTAGTATTGAGATGACCAAAACAACAAGTATATATACTTGTTTTCACCACTTTCACCCATTTGACCCATTTGACCCATTTGCACACATTTGGTCAATTAAGGTTTCATTCCCTTGCAATTCTCTAACATATTATCATAGAAATATGTTATACATAACATCAAGTATTCACAACTTGATTTCACACCTTTCACCCATTTTTGACCCTTTGACCCGTTTGCATACGATAAGTCAATTAAGGGTTTCATTATCACATTTTCATTTCCATTATGGCACGTAGGCCATAACTTCATATCCATTTAGGATACGAGATCATAATTCCATAACCGTTCTATCCATTATGGTACTTAGACCATAACTCCATTTCCATTCTATCCATTATGGTTCATAGACCATAACTCCATATCCATTCTATCCATTATGGTACTTAGACCATAACTCCATATTCACATATCCATTATAGTACACATACTATAACTACATACATTCTAACATTTACACACTTCCATCTACATTCATACCACATGTCAAATTATGCAACCATATACATCATATATACAACATTGCATACAAATACCATATCATCAAAACTAAGTAAGTGCTAAAGCACTTACCTTTCGGGTTAGAAGGTCCCGTACCGACTTCTAGCTTTGCAACTTGATTACCTAAACACATTCACCTAGTTTAGTAATCTAACATACACCAAAATCACATTACAATTGGGTTCACAACTAAATTCCCATTTCCAACCCAAATTGACCCGTTTGGGTTATACTCATAACCAAACACCCTCTTTCACCACAAACTCACCTACTTGAGTTTCATTATCTTAACCTTAACACTAATCTTTCTTTCAAAAATTATTATTAAGTTAATTTGGTGTTTGTTCAAGTGTCTAACATCTTAAAAACACTTAATCTTCATTAATTCATCATTTTAGCATCATGATCCAAACACCCCCAATTTCCACCACATGAACCCTAACTTCTCATAATCAAAATCAAAGGGTTCTAGGATGTTAATCATCATTCTTTAACTTTAGTTTAGCTAGATTATCAATAATCTAACACCATTTCATCACATGCATACATAATTTCGGATTTCACCCAAAACCCACCAAGAACACATTCATGGTGAAATCAAGAGGAAGAGAATCACTTACTTGATGTTATGAAGGTGTTGTGTGAGCCAAAACCTTCACAAAACAAGCCTCAATTCCGCGATTTAGCTCCAAAACCGAAATTCTCTTCTTCTCCTCTTCTCTTGAACGACTAACACCTCAAAAATGAGTTAATTTTGACTTTAACTAGTCAAATGGCAGATTTTGCCATATTACAACTTTAGTCCCTCAACTTTCCACTTCACCCATTTCATTCTAAAGTTAGTCAAAACTAACATAGCCCCATTACAAACTTGAAACCCACTTGTTTCAACTTATTTCTAAAATATTATTTTCACCATAATATTAATTAGAAATATTTATTTATTTATAACGAGACCCGGATTTTGGTTCGTTACACAACACAACCCACCCACCTTCACAGTTGATATATCATAGTTGATATGTTGTCAGTTTGTAGACTAATTTCTGTGCTTTGTGTTAATTCAATGTTGATATTTGAAAAACTCATAAACTAATTTTTGTGTTTTGTGTTAATTCATGGTTGATATATTGTCAAATCATAGGCTAATTTATGTGTTTTTTTTAATTCACAGTTGATACATTTTCTATTCATAGGCTAATTTGTGTTTTTGTTAATTCAAAATTGATACTTCATAGTCTATTTTTGTGTTTTGTGTTAATTCACAGTTGATATATATACAAGAATTAACTTTTCAATAGTTTTTGAGCATAACCATTTGTAATTTGGTTTTAATTGTTGAAATATGAATTGGTTTTTGGACATTGAACAGGGCTAGCAAAAGAAAAAAAAAGTAGCTTAAGAGGAAACAGGTTTGGAAGTTGCCAATGTGTTTTGATTTTACACTTATGTATTTTGATTTTACACTTGTGTATTTTGTTTGTACACATATGTATTTTTATTTCACACTTGTGTATTTTGATTTTACACTTGTGTATTTGTAAAGACATTTGTGTATTTGGATGTAAATTTTTTTCTTCTTGTTTTGTGTATATGTTTTTTCCCCATCATTTGTAAAGATATTTAGGTATTTGGTTGTAGAAATTTTTGCTGATTTTTTTTAATTTGTAAAAGTATTTGGGTATTTGGATGTAGAATTTTTTGTTAATTTGTGTATATGAGTTTTACACATGTTTTAAAAAGTTATTCTTCATTCGTTCTTGTGTTTTATGTTTTAAACTAAAGTTACTCAAAGTTTTTAAAATAAGCATGATTTTGAATTTGTTCTTATAGACCTGGATGCAGATCCGAATGTTCAGAGGTGGAGAGAGAGAGAGAAAAAGAGAGAAAGAGTTCTTTTGTTAAATAAATCAAGTAATTTTACCTATTTACCCTTTTGGCCTATTTTAAAAAGAAAATTAAAAAAATACAGATTTGATATGGACCACATATTATTATATTTGTTTAAGATATGTGGTTGTGGGAGGGTTTTTGGGTTTTCATAATAAGGAAGGGTTTTCATTTGATACGTCCCCTATATATATATATATATGGGACATGTTCAATTGAGAACCATCATTTTGGCGAGAACCAAAAGAACCATACATTCTTACACAAATGCATACATGCATCCTTACTTTATATATGCACAAATGCATATATGCATCCTTATATTTGTGTAGAAATACATGGTTCTTTTGGTTCTCGCCAAAATGATGGTTCTTAATTGAACATGTCCCTATATATATATATATATATATATATATATATATATGAGACGTATCAAATGAAAACCCTTGCTTATTGTGAAAACCCTTAAACTCAATGTGAGCCACACATTATTTTCTTATTATTTTAATATGTGGTTATGATTAATTTTATATTTTTAATATATATAGTAAAAAAACTGGTGGCTTATATTAAAAAAGAGGTAGAAAGGTAATTATACTTATTTTATTTTCCTTTTTTTCTTTTTACAAAAGTGTTTTAATTTACAAATTCATCTCAGCCATTAAGATAAATCAATACACATATGTAAAAATGAAATACACAAGTGTAAAAATGAAATAAATAAGTGTAAAAATCAAATACACAAGTGTTTTAATCTACAAATTCATCTAATCCCATCAAGATAAATCATTACACATGTGTAAAAATGAAATACACAAGTGTAACATTGAAATAAACAAGTGTAACCCCAACTTCTTCTTCAGACCTGCAACTAAATATATGAGCGCTTTCATTTCTACAACTCTGATATCTGGCAAAATTATGTATTTCATTTAAATGAATTTTAAGTATATAGAGAAAACCCATTACCAGATATCAGAGTGTTACGTATATGGAGAAATATTACAAATATTTACCAAAATTTTTTTTAAATATTGGCTTATGTATACGTAACCCATAGTGTTACGTATACGTAAACAGAAAACAAAAAAATTCAAAAAAATTACGGTTACGTATACGTAACCCATAGTATTACACATTGCTTTAATGGTTTTCTCGGTTTTCACTTAATTTTGTGGTTTTCTCATGATCCTTCCCTATATATATATATATATACATATATATATATATATATATATACATATATATATATATTATACCTGTCAAAACGGGTGGGTCGGGTCGGGCGGATTAATGGGTCAGAACGGGTTCGGGTCAGGACCATTTTTTCAAAAGGGTCATTTTGGTTCGGGTCAAAACGGGTTTTGCCAAAAATAAGTACGGGTCAAAAGGGTTCATGTGAAAATCTTCAAAAGTTTACTACTTTTGAAATGAAATGTTATAGACTTTATAGTTGTCTTAAACTACTACCACCATGGTCCATGTGCCACCATTGTCTCCACCGACCACCAGCTATCATCGGCCTACCTCTGAACTTACTGCCACCAACCACTACGAGCATTAAACCTATAAAATCATGGAACTGGAAGATGAATACAAAATCATGAAGACCGGCCCTAAGATCGATCTTAAAATCGTCAAACAACAACCATCATCGCCATCATTGAACCCACTGCCGGAATTAACCTATAATATCATCGAACTCAAAACACTTGAACATTGATTTCAAAATCACCAAGACTCGATTTTAGAAACATCAAACAACACCCATCACCTGATCGAATAGAAAACCCAAAAAAAATTAAAACATAAACTGAAACAAATGATAACTCCGAGGTATGGTGGTCGACCTGTGTTCTCATTCTTCTTCGTCTACAGTCCCTGAACTCGCTGACGACGTCATTAACGTGTGCCAGAAATCCAACGTTAACGAAGGAGGTGGAGGAGGCGGCGGCTGCTGTGGAGGAAGTGGGATGGATGAAGTGTTTGTGGTGGAATTGTTTTCACCTATCAATTTTAGTGTGAAATGTTATAGTTGTCTTAAAATTATTTTTATGGGTGAGGCTTTTTTTTAGTATGACCCGTGTCCATTTTTTCTTGGCTCATAATCTTCACCTTTTTACAATCTCATCTATTTCATCTTCCTCTATTTTCTTCCCCCAAATCCAAGAAGAGATTGTTTCACCATCACAAAACTACCTCCCTAAATCATACAATCGCCGCTTCATCTTCGTCTTCAGTTTGTAGTGATTGGTAGAACTCATCATCCTCGATTAGGGCTTCAACGAGGGAAGAAATAATGACCGATTAGGGCTTCAAGGAAGGGATGGTGATAGAACTCGTCATGTTCCACCACCTCTTCATCGTCACCGTCTCACTGTCACCGTCGTTTCATTTACAACCACTCCCGTATCCCTGCATCTGCTAACAACATCGTAAGTTTAATCTCCCTTTATTTAAATAAATTAAACTCTTGTTTTCTCGTAGCTGGAATTTAAATTAAAATATTGAAATTTTCTGTTTCTGAGATGTGAGATTAGCAGATCATTGAATGGGAAACCATTGGTACCTGTTATTAATGAGGGGATGTTACCCAACTTCACTCAAGTTGGACGCCTGAATCATTCTGTCATTAATGGAAAGCTTAAAATTTTCTCTGTCACTCCAAATTCTGAGCTTTCTAGGGTATGCTACATTTTGTTTCATTTTAACATATGTATATATGCTAATTTCCATTATTTAATGGTAGGGTTAGTCAAATGTGACACTAAAATACTAATTAACCATAAACTGTCATGTCTAAGGTCCTTTGATTTGCGAGGTTTGGGAATGGAAGTTTCTGTGCACGAACTTGATGGAAATACGATGGTAGAAGCAAACTGTTATGTCTTATGTGTTACTTCAAATTGACAATGCAATGTTGAAAGCGTTGAGTTCATATTATTAAGTATTGGTTTTCTGTATTTATTGTAGTTTTGGATTGAGCTATCACTGCAAGCAAGGCAGGAGCTCCCGAGGATTGACAAACAAACTCTTTTTGAAAAAGCGCGTTAGAATATGTACTGCTCGAGATGCAATGGGTTACATTTAGCACATGATTTTTAGATTTGGGGCTATCGGATTTACGTGTCTTGTTGATTTTTTTTAACTAAATCTTGTTTCATTGGATTCGATTTTTGGGTAACTGCAAACGTAAATTGATTTTACACATGTAACATGTGATTCTTACATATATAACATTTGATTTTATATATGTAACATTTGATTTTACATATGTAACAGTTGCTACTTACATATGTAATATCCTTTACGTAACATTTGATTTTTCAGTCTCCTTTTACCTTGCTGGAAGGTCTGTTAAAACAGTATGATATAATACCTCATAGCATTTAAATAAACTTATTAGTATTTAACCATCATTTACTCGTTAAGTTTTTGCAAATCTTTTTGCAGTGGATAAGAAGAAGCCAAGCTCATTTCCTACGTGCTCAACAGGAAGAGTACATTCGGGTAACATTGTTTCTTTAACATATATACATTCAGGTAACATTGTTTCTTTAACATATATAGTTACATATGTTACATTTGTTTGTTACTTATGTAATCCAAGCTGTAAATTTACATACCTAATTTTACATGACCACTTATTATTTTTAGCAATTTACATACATAAACTCATAATAGTTATATTATAACATACGTAACCTTACATATGTTACATGTGTTACATGCATTATAAGTTACTTTATACCTAATATATATTTATATATGTAAGTTGATGAACTTGTTTTATTCGTAAGTGGAGGATTTTTGTGTAAAAGATGAAGATGATTATCAAGAAATGAAGCATATTTAGGTTTTATGTTTTTTGTTAGCTTATTTTGGATCATTTTTAAATATTTAAGTTTGTATGAAATACCTTGTTATGTTTTTATTGTTGATTGTAATGAATTTTAAAATATTTAAATTTGTATTAACATATATAACAACACGTATGCTGGATTATTATAGTTTTTGGATTATTTTTAAATATTTAAGTTTGTATTAACATATGTAACAACACGTATGCTGCTATTACGTTTAAAATAGTAGTTTATTTTAAATAAAATAATTTAATTTTCATTTTTAATTACTAGACTTTTAATAAAAAAAATTAAAGAATATAATTTAAAAAGTAGAAGAGAGAATATATAATTTAATAAAATATGAGAGAGATGATATGATGGTGTTTAGCCAAATACCGAAATTGCCCTTCTTTTACTTTAATAATGATAAAATATTACTTTGAAAGTACAGTTTTTAAGATTAAATATATGCCATTAATAATCACAAATGAAAGGCTGAGATGAAGTTTAATGAGTTTATTCAACTCAAGTGGATTTTTTTGTTATAACCACGTATGAACACGACATGCTTTTTAAGATTCATGTTTTTCTTGGTGTCTTCTTGTCATTTACGTTGTTCTAGAAAAATATTTTATTGCCTTTATACTTGATATAAACTAGAAATTTTACCCGTCTCGCGTTGCGGCGACGTCAAATCACTCACGATATCTCAATGTATTACACGGGTTCTAACCTAGTAATACGTATATACATTTGCAACTAATTAAAACTTATAATAGATTACTTAAATTTGATTAATCTTAGTGATCTTTTGAGTGTATAAAACTAATAGTATGTTGGCCAGTTTATTAGTAGGGGTGTTCAAAATATCCGAATCCGAACATCCAAATAAAAAACCCAAAATTCCGAACACGAATTTTCTGAAATTCGGATATCCGAAATTTCAGATATCCGTATTTTGGATTCGGATAGTGATTTAAAAAAATCGGATATTTCGGATATCCGAAATATTATATCTATATATATACTTTTAATTGTTTTTATAATTAAAAAATAAGAATCTTAACTTAAGAAGCCCAAGTACAAATTTATTGATCAAAAAATATGTCGACTTCTTATGTATTTATATATTTGTCGAAGTCATATGATGAGTATGTAAGAGATTGGTCTTATATTGATCTTCTTGTGTTGTTCATTATATTATGAGTATGTTGGACTTCCAAAGAATCAGAAGTTCCAACAGCTCCTTGTCAGATGTTCTAAGTTGTTAGTGCATGAGGTATACCCTCACGGGGGAACCGTGAGGGGTTTCACGGCGTGAGGAAGATGACGGAACACCGTCCCCCCTATGGCGTGAGGGGGGCTTGAGGGATTTCACGGAAGAAGGGGAGTTGTGAGGGGGTTGGTGTGATATGGTATCATATGATTGGCTGAGATCTCAAGTGAGGGGGCTCACTCACGGAGAACACCACCCCCCCTCTCAAGTGAGGGGTCTCACTTGGGAAAAATGTGAGGGTATACCCCTTAGTAAGCATAACATCTTTTGATTCATCAAATGATCACACAGTCTAGAAAGGAAAAGCCACATGTTTTGGCCTTAAAGTTCACAAGGCAGTTTAACAAAAAAATATTTTAACTTGGTGAAACATAACATCTATTGGTTTTTGTAATAAGTGTTATTAGAAATTCAAATCAATTCAAAATGTTAAAATTATTCAATTCAATGTCCCTGTTTTTTTATCCTTTTTATCTAATTTCAATGTTTTTGTTTATTTGGCATGTTTTTCTCTTTAGGCTTATTCTTGGCTGGGTCAAGTGTGTGTCTGTGCCAGAAGCCCATGTTGGGATAAAAGCTGCTCAAAGGGTTTGCGGGTTAAAGTCGCTTGATCACTGTCCGGCTAGGGTTCCTTTCATCTATAGGCTGTCTTTCCTTCTACGGTTCCTTAGACTGCAGATGGTCTTCTGCCCCTTGGTTGTTCCTGCTATTTATATGGAGGTGCGCTACTTGGTTCATATACAAAGAAAAGAGAAAAAGATGTAGTCTTCTTCTTCTCTACATAGAATCACCACTCTTTGATTATACACAAAAGCATTATCTGTGTTATTGTTCTTCTTTATTTTGTATGTATTAGGGTTCTTAACCCCTTCTGATTCATCTATCTTTTCTGTAATCGTTGAGTAATTTGGAATAAAACCGTATTTAACCTGTCTTTTTGACACAAAAGATAGAAGCCCTTCAGCCAAGATCAAAGACTGAAGTATAGAATCAACATGTCTGCATGAGAGCATGTGAAGATTATTAACAATTGTTTTGGAACAAGTATATATTTATGATGACTTTGTGGATGTCTCATGAATATAAGAAAAGGTTAAACTAGGATATTCTAAAAATGAAGATAACTAACATTCAAGATTATCTCTTTCACAACTCTTTAACAAACTCTCTTAGATATAAGAAAATAGAATACTCAACATATTCTTTCCATTATCTAGTATCGTAGAAAACCTCTATAAATATAAATTCTTTTGTAGAGAATAGAGAGCGACACATGAAGTGGAGCCTACATGAGAAATACAAAAAGTTTATACGTAGGAAAAATTATCCCAGTATGTTCTAAGAGTCATATTCTTTTTATTTATCGTTTGTTCACATTCGATCTTCGTGGTTTGGACATGAACACGGAGATAACTTCAACCGCTTGTTTGATACCGCCAAGCTAGTACGTTTAGTTTTTCAATGAAGTTTAAACGTTGATGATCTTTATCTTCATGGTTTGGATTGACATGTCACTATTACAAAAATCAGAAACATTTCATAACATTAAATATGGGTTCAACTTCTAATATTCCAAAACTCAACCAGCATTCTAGTTGAGTGGCAGACAAAATTACTTTTCAAATGGTAGGTCATGGGTTCGAGTCTCGCATGAGACAAAAATGTTCTAGGTTGAGCTATGAGATTTTTCCAGTTGTGAGTTACCTCTTGGGTGGTGTGAGGCCGGGTCACCACGCCGGGTCACCACGCTTCTGTTGTTCGGGTGAAAGGGTGATCCGTTTGGCAGGGTAATCCCTAGTGTACGGTTATTTGCTGTTCAAAGAAAAAAAAACAAGTTAAATTAAATGTTCTATGTTGGGACGCGGTCTCATATCCTTGTAAACCTATCATGCACGAAAGGAAAAAAACAACACACGCCTAAGTTAATGACAAATGGGATAACAAAAGCATGAACAAAGAATAAAAGAATAACGGAATAACAAAAGCAACATAAATAATAAAAAATGCAAACTAATATGAAAAGACATGATAAGAAAACAAATGTACTAATAAACATGATCATATCATTTGGAAGTATCCAAATTGCCGAATTACATATAATAGTAATACAAAAATAAATGAAAGAAACAAACATCAAGACGGTTTGTGTTGGCATACACACAACTCATCACCAAATAACAGATAAAAAAGAATTTGAAGACCAATTCATACGCCTCTAAGAGAAATATAAATGTAATAATATGTAGCCGGTGTAGTACCAAAGTATTAAATATGAACATATCGTCATCAACACTATCATATATGGAAACATTAATAATGAGTATAATCTTAATAGAACTTGTTTAATAACTAAGCTTCAATATATAAGTACAAATAATCATATGAAATAGACGATCACATAAAATAGGAAATATCATATGATAATAGAATACCATATTAGAGGTCTCAAAGGTGTACATGATACAATAATCCAAAAGGTAATACAAGGAGTTTTGTAGGCCCAAAATACACATATCTCAGTGACGAATAGAAGACCAATAGAAGTGGTCAGAAGTGCCAAATCAAGCTCCAAACATACAACAATGGTGAAACCTCCAAAAACAATGGTGAAACAAGCAAAACGATCTCCAATTGATATATAAACTATGTGATTACAGAGGTAATGGTCAATGGATGACAATAACAATCCGGAGCAATGCAAATCAGACCCTAACCACTAGAAAAAGACTAATACATATCTGAAATGTAAAGCTTGAAAGTTACAATTGGAAAGATGCTTGAACAACAAGTTACAAAAGACTATATATATGTAACAATCCAAAAATCTAGGAAATTCTAACGAGTTAATTAGTTAAGTTAACACGTCAAAATTTCAATATTTATGTCGTATAGGACTTAGTTGTAATAAAGTTTCGTTAGGAATATTATACGACCCGAGTATTTTTTATAATTTAAACCGATGATTAAATGAAGGTTCATAACCACGAATGAGGCGTCGCGTAGCCGAAACGAACCCGCCTATATAAATGAGATTCCTTGTAGGACTCCTCATTTGTCACAAAACAAAACACACAGGTGTGTGTTCTAGAGAGAATCTCGGCGCAGTGCTAGGGTTTCGGCGACCGGTTTTCGGAGAAGAGAGCAGGGCGGGTGGTGATGCGACGGGAAGTGGTGGTCGAATACCGTGGAGGCAGCGGTGGTGGCTAAGGGAGCCACTCGGTTTTCCGACGAGTCAAGAAAAAACTCCGACGAAGGATATATTTTCAGGCTTTTCCGATCTAAGCCCAGATCTACACTCCTAAAGGTCCGATTTGTAGACTACAAGAAGGTTTGGTTCAAAAAGGTGAAGTTTTCCGACCAAGGGCAAGTTTTCCGGCCAAAAACCATTAAATCCGGCCACTGCCCAGTTTTCCGGCGACGGCGGTGGCAGCGACCTGTGGGGCTGGTGGAGCTCGACGAGACAGTTCCGTGCCCACTTGAATCACCTCAATCAGAGCTCGTATGGTCGAGATATGAACAAAACAAGTTTTCTTCTCGCGTGGTGCTCAGCAATTTCATACAAAACCGTGTAGAACGGCTCGTATGCAAAGGTATGATCCGGAAAACTTATAGATCTAGTATCGGGTAGTAGCATGGGACTTGGTAAAATTATTGAGAGCGTTATTTGAGAATATTTTTCGGTAAACATATAATTGGTATAATTATATAAATATTTTATATAATTATTAATTGTCAAACCTTATTAAGTATGGTCTTTGATGCTAGAAGCTAAAACTCGATTTTTTATTGATTATCGTTGATTAATTTGGAATAAAAATAGACAATTTGAATTGTCGGGTTTTAGACAAAAACAAACGAAACTTTGTCCGATTTTTGTTAGAAATAAAGAAGTATCTTTTTATAACTTAGACGTCTTCAACACATAATGGGTATGATTTTGATAAGATGGGGTTTTAGGTAATGAGTTTTGATAGAAATCGGTCACGCATTAATAATGTGAGTTTACAACGCGAAAGCGAACGATTTGGTGTCATGTGGAGGATCGGCGTACTCGGGAGAATCGCCACCCATGATTGGCGACTGTTGAGTGAAAGTCTGGAACGCAAGTTCTGGTAAGAGTCGGGGCGACCATCGACTGTTGACTGTTCGGGTCGACTGTTGACACCTAGGATCCTAGCGACACTTAGACGAGTTTTGATAGTTTTCGTGTGTTAACTTTTGTGCAGATAGTTTAGCATCAGTTTTAGCTTTAACATCCCGATTTGGGATAGTTGTCAACTCGCAGGTGAGTTTCATGTGCCCCTATTTTACTGTTTACTGTTTTAGGGCGGGTGTGCATACTCGCAGAAAAACGTTTTATAATAAATGTATATTATTACTTAAACGTGACAGAGAATAAAGATAAATGTTTATATAATCGTATGTTTTATAAACAAAAGAACAAATTAAGAAAGAAAGAAAGAGTTTTAAACAGTAAACGATAAAGGATGTTTTCAAATGAAAAAGGGTTAAGAAACGGTTTATTTAACTAAATGTTTTATAAACGAAAGATAAAAAGAACAGAACGGTTTATTTAACTAAATGTTTTATAAACAAAAAATAAGAAGAAAAGAACGGTTTATTTAACTATATGTTTTATAAATGAAAGATAAGATAAGAGAACGGTTTATTTAGCGAAATGTTTTATAATCGAAAGAGGATAAAAGAGAAAGGTTTATTTAACTGAATGTTTTAGAAACAAAAGATAAGAAGAAGATAATGGTTTATTTAACTATATGTTTTATAAACAAAGAGAAAAAGAATAAGTCAAATACAGTGTCTAATCTGTCAGAGTATGAGACCCAGATAAGAAAACACTTATGGTAGTAGCGTAGTTCTAGAGGCTAGTGCTACCTAAGCATTGTAGCAAGTCTTGAGGTAGTAGTATAGTCATAGTGACTAATGCTACAAGAAGCCTATGTTGCGTCATGGACCGAGACCACGACGTACAATGTGAAAAACCGGCACAGTGCTCGGCAGGGCACTGTATGGGGTGAAGTTGCAACTGGTTAAGATGAGTAACGATGGTTACTTTAGTGGCAAAGGCAGCTAAGATATAAGGATAAGCCCGCTTAAGGGCACAGCAAGTGGGTATCAGCCTTTGGACGTTGAGCCTTAGGAAACAATACCTGCGAACAGAAGTTCCTTCGGGACCATAGAGGGGTAGTGTCGGCCATTGAACGTTGAGCCTTATGGACAACATCTGCCTTGGTCCCTTCGGGGACACAGAGACTCCTACAGATAGAAACATATTGTACACATATAATGTATGACTTAATAATAGAGCACAAAGTAATTAAGTATGTTAAAGAAAGATTTACTATGATATATTTACATAGTATGATGTTACATGTTTTAGTTTATAAATGGTTTTATGAAAGACAAGAGAAAGTTTATAAATGGTTTTATGAAAGACATGAGAGTTTATAAATGGTTTTACGAGAGACACGAGAAAGTGTATAAATGGTTTTATGAAAGACAAGAGAAAGTTTATAAATTGCTTTATGAATAAAATGTGAAAGTAAAACCCTTTTTATTAAAGATATGAAAACTTGAACTCACTAGCGTTAGCTGACTTTTAGTATGCACATCAGGTAGCAAAGCATAAAGAAAAGAATGAAGCCGTGTGGGCTTGGAGTGCATGGCTGCTCGAGATTTTGAAGTCTGACATTCCCATGTTTAATAGATTTAGACATTTATGATTAAAGTTTTAATTAGTTGTGAATTTTTGTAAGACTTTCGATATAATAGATTTTCATTATTTAAGTTTAAGAACTATGTTTAATCATGTTTTGTGCCAACTATTACAGGATCCCGAATCGGGTCCTTTTAAGTTGGTATCAAAGCCATAGTTTGAGAGATTTGGACATTCACCAAAATGTCTGAACATAAGTTGAGAATGGGACAGAAGGATGGGATGTCGGTCAGAGCAGCCAAGCCATGGAAACGTAGACTAAGAAGGCCTTAAAATAGAAAACATTAAACACAGTAGTCGGTAAAGGTCTTAGAACTAAATATAGATAGCAACAGTAGGTAGTAGATGCCTTCGAATCAGTTGTGCGTGATCAAAGTGGTCACAAGTATGGGAGTAAAGAACGAGTGAATAGATACGCAAAGAACACATGAGGTAGACGGTTAGGGCACATGTGTGCAGTGAATGGTTAATAACACGAAGCTAATGTTATTAATCATTTACCGTGCAAGTGTGTTCCGACTTTTCATCCGTCGTGTGGAAGTGAAAGAGATATTAATGTAGTATTACGAATGATTAGTTATAGGAAGACGTGATTCGTGCGAGATGAATCACTAAGAATGGGAAGAATACCGGGACGATATCTCAACTTTGGGAAGACGCGAGTGTTATGAAATGTTATAAAAGGAAGTAGGATGCTCGAGTAAGGTAAATTGACTAGTCACCCGAGTAATGATTTAATGAGATTGATGAATATCATTACTGATAGTAACGATGTGAAAGATGGTGTACCTTACAAAGGTGAATGATGTCAGCATTTATGGACCAAGGGCAAGATGAGGAGGAGTGAAACTTCAAACTAAATCTAACAGTGTTAACTAACACGAAGGAAGGAGTATAGAATATCATATGAGGTCTTATCATGACCAAACTACATATAATCATGAGAATGGCAAGACAAGTAGAAACAGATGGCTAAGGGATCATGCAAAGAAGGGTGATATCCTATGAATTGCAGGTCAGACTGAGTGGAATGTGAAGGACTCGAAGTACGTTCCCTATAAGCTAGAAAGTAGCTGCCAAGGGTTACATGTCAAGTCGACTTATGGATTCTACCTAAGTCAGACGAGCATACATATGAAGGGCACCAAGGAGCTAGTGTGGACTACGCTTAGCACAAACGCGTTATGGTGAATGAAAACCAGTTTACTGTTGGGAGTCTGCATAAGTATACGGGACTAAGTACACGAGTGTACTTCCACGAAATGCCCTAGGGTAGGAATGCATGAATGGTGTCTCTCCAAGAATGGGGACGACACAAGTTAAGCTCACATGTGTTTTCCCGTGTAACGAGAATATAGATATACCAACAACGACTTGGCGGGGAACTGCAATGATTAATTTTGTCATGCGTGCTAAAGCTGAACAAAAATCAAATCCGATCAGTGAATTTGAGGTTTAAAAAGAATGCGAAGGACAAGTTTTTTCCAACAATGTGAAGTAAGGCATGGGTACTATGAAGAAATTCAAGAAGACTTAGAGAACGCTCTGCAATGGCTAAGTCCAAACAATAGCATGTGAGGGTTGCTGAAGTTGGAGAACCGTTAATGCGCCCAATGAAACCTGAAAGGAAAGGAATGAACGGGTGTCACCGCACGTGTCATTTACTCGTAACTAAACCTATGAACATGGCACGTGTCATTTACTCGTAACTAAACCTATGAACATGATTTTAAAGGAATCACATACGAAAAATGCTAATGGTCACGAGAGGTTAGAGAATGTGTATTGTTAGGTCACGAGGGGATGCTAGTCCCTAAGACCATCTAGTGATATGTAGGAAGAATGGTGTTCAATAAACTGACGATGTGAAATGTAAAACCCTGACCAGTATGCTTTAAATATAGACCATATGAAAGTTATGTTTTATGAATGTATGTGTGTGAAGGTCGAGTGACTAACGTTTCTTCAGAATGAATACCTTAGCGAAAATTCTGAATATGATGAGGGATGCTTTTTATGATCCCTTCGGAACGAGACGATATGATTCCTTTGGGAATGAGACGGTATGATTCCTTCGGGAACAAGACGATATGGTTCCTTCACGAACGAGACAGTATGGTTTCTTCGGGAACGAGACGATGTGGTTCCTTCGCGGATGAGACAGTAAGGTTCCTTCGAGGACGAGACGATATGGTTCCTTCGGGAACGAGACAGTAGGTCCATTCAGGAACGGGATGGTATGGTTCATTTGGGAACGGCATGGTATGACCCTTCGGGGGTGAATGCAACAAGGATAGCTTATGAGGTACATGTAATAACCAAAGCGGTTTAAAAGGATATTGATAACATCTGCCTAGATAACAGAGTAGACAATTTAAACGGGATACTAGGATTCCTAAGAGACACCCCTAAGTGTTGAAAGATGTTCATGGCTTGCTCAACATGTTAAATCCACACAAGAGTTTAATGGATTTGAGTTGAGTCACAAGAGAAAAGTAGGTGATGTTATTCAATACAGCGTCCGAGTGCTTGTAATAAAGAAGAAGAGGTAGTTGTGGCATGTATAAAGCCTAACTATGTGCAGCTCAAATATGGCAACGAATTTTCGTCTCATTTATATGATGCAGAACAGGAGGATTCAAAGGAACCTGATAGGGTACCTAGTTATTAGATACGGGGTTTAATTTATATTATGAGAAAAACGTAATTTCGAGAACGAAATTCTTATAAGGATGGTAGACTTGTAAAATCCCAAAAATCTAGGAAATTCTAACGTGTTAATTAGTTCAGTTAACATGTCAAAATTTCAATATTTATGTCGTCTAGGGCTGAGTCGTAATAAATTTTCGTTAGGGAATTATATACGACCCGAGTTCTTTTTATAATTTAAACCGGTGATTAAACGAAGGCACACAACCACGAACAAGGCACCGCGTAGCCGAAACGAACCCGCCTATATAAATGAGATTCCTTGTAGGACTCCTCATTTTTCATATAACAAAACACATACATGTGTGTGTTCTAGAGGGAATTCCGGCGACCGGTTTTCGGCGAGAAGAGAGGAGGGCAGGCGGTGATGCGACGGGAAGTGATGGTCGAACACCGTGGAGGCAGTGTCAGTGGCTAAAGGAGCCACTCGATTTTCCGACGAGTCTATAAAAAACTTCGACGAAGGTCATATTTTGGGGCTTGATCTACACTCCAAAAGGTCCGATCTATAGACTACAAGAAAGTTTGGTTCAAAAAGGTGAAGTTTTCCGACCAAGGAAAAGTTTTCCGGCCAAAAACCATCAAATCCTCTATTTTTATATACACCCATGAACACATCAAGTTTTTGGCTCCGTTTCCGGGGATACAAAGATTTTAGGAAAGATCAAAGTCATTGGTCTAGTCTATTTTTGACAACCAATATTCCAATGGACTAGTATCCAAGGGGATATTACGGAGAATGTGACGAGTAACAATCAAATGATATTTGATGTGGAATGTGTGGAGGATCCCACTATGAAGATAAGTGTTACTATTCCATGGGAAACTTTAATCTCCATCAAGATGAAACCAGCGAAGATTGGAGTTTTGTCTCTTGACATGAGACAATGCCTTCATATGAATCACCACCAACACCAACAAATGATGCAGTATAAAGGCTTTTGAAGAGCCTTGAGTCATTGAATAAGAAAATTCTCGAAGCTTTCATTGAAGAGGACATGCTTAAGAAATAAGCAGAAGAAGCTAGGCTTAGAAAGCAAGAAGAAGAACCAAAGATAAAACCTTCAATCGAAGAACCACCCGCACTTGAAGCTCAGAACACCGAGTTTTACAAGCCATGGGAGGAGCCTTCCTTCTTCATAAACATGGATCAAGTGGATGTGATTACCACTGATCCAGAGAAGTTGGTTGTTACCTTGCAGTCGCTTCTTAGCTATTCCGATAAAGAGCAAATTCATGAAAACTTAGCAACATGGTTAGAAGAGTCGGTGAGTGAATAACACATAGTCAAATATGAGTTGGTGTAGATTCCTGTTATGGAAGTACAAGAAGGATGGTCTGACCTGACTGAAATGCTGACATTTGGTGTGGAATTTATGGAAGATCCCATTATGAGCAAGATTGTTACTATTTGATTGGGGACCAAAATGATTTCCAAGAGGAGTTATTTTCACAACCAAATGAAGAGTTAAACACGGTCTCCTCTTATGAGACAATGACTGCACCTTCATACGGGGTCCGGCGTACCGCCAGACTCTTAAAAATTCTTCAATCATTGAAACATCAGATCTTTGAAATGTTCGCAGTAGAAGACGACCTTAAGAGACAAAAAGAAGAGTCTGATCAACTAAACCACACGGGTCGTGCCTCATCAGACATGGGTCGTGTCCTTTGTGCCAACGACCTTCCAATTCAAGAACTAACCTCTAACTAAGTGAAAGAAAAGATAGACACGCCCCGTGCCCCTGAGAAGCACGCCCCGTGTTCGGCTGACCTGGCAGTTACAAGTTTCATTTCTAAGAAGCTGCAACCATTTTTAGACCCCGCAAATGCCACACATCAAGAAAGAACCACCTCGAGGAATAGAGTTGCAAGTGGATGCATTCACCGGCGAACAAATGACTATGGTGATCTCCGTTCTATGGTACTACATCAAGGATAGTTGGCCCGTGACCAAGCATGATGTAGACTTCACACATGAATCGTACACATCACAGGAGAGGGGACCCAACCATACGGGACATATCACTTTAGAGGAGCGGCAATGTTCCACCAAGCATTTTAATGCTACAAAACATTGCCGGGACAACCACCTCCTTCACTACATGATCCATATTAAGTTTTGTCCGAGAAAGTTTAAGTGTTGGAGGCATCACTTGTTGATCGTTTAAGTCTAGCGAAAGACTCATAAATAAAAGTGGCGCTTCCGAGAGACAAACATTTTCCTACTATTTTCCTTTTTAGTTGTTTTATGATTTAGTGGCACGTGACAATTTTGATAATCACACTTGTGGGAACTAACTTAGTCCTCACAAGTTCGCTCATCTGCACTAATCACCTATCAACTTTATATTTTCTTATTTTGTGGTAGAGTGGTTTGTAGGTCTTGCATTTGCTGACTCTCTGGGGACTATGGCATTTCGAGAGCTATGGCTATCGACGACATGAGTTGGACACGGCGACAATCAGGGGAGTTTTTGTCTTCTTTTCTCGAGCTACACTTATATATATTTTTTCCATTTGCATGCATCTTGCATTTTGCACATTGAGGGCAATGTGTATTTCAAGTATGGGGAGGGAAATGGACCTTTTCACTTGTCACTCTAGTCTTACACAAAACTCATTTTAAGCTAGTTAAAAAAAACCCAATTTTTTCAAAAATAAACACAAAATAAAACAAAAAAAATCCAAAAATAATACAATAAAATTCGTCATGTGTCGTTTTTAAATCTTTGTGTCATAGACATGTTTTGAGGCCCAATGATTGAAGCACCAGAAAAATAAAATAAAAAGAAATATTGGGGAGAAACAAGTGAAAATAGGAAAAACACTTCACACGTTAATCATTTCAATCCGTTTCCAAGGGAGAATTTTGAGCCTTATTTGAGCGTAATAACATTAAGTTTACAATGCTCTTTTCATTTGACACTTGTGTTACGGCCAAAATGACGTTTTGTAAATTAAACTTGATTAGGCATTAGGATTTACCCTTTGATTAGCCTTTTCTATTTTTAATATTCAAACCTACACATTCCCTTAGTTAGCCACTTTGAGTCTTTCCCCTTTCATTTCATTACCCGCATGTAATGCAAATTTTAACCACTTAGCCAAATAGTTTTAAATTTTAACCCGTTTTTAGCAAACACCCAGTTTTCAAAAATGCTTGCCATTCTTTTGTTTTAAAATTTAATAAGAATCATTAAGTACGGGATTTGTGGTAAATATAGTTAGTTTATAATTTTGAAAAAAACATCCATTCTCTATTTCCCCAAAGAGGGAAAGATTGTTTATAAAATAGTTTGCAAAGATGAAAAATTTTAGGATTGTAACAATATCAGGTAGCTCGTTAGCATTTTTGTATAGTTCGTTGAACTTTGGCATAAAAAAGCGATAAATCAAAACCTATGTTTTGTAGCTTTTAGCCACTTTTTCCATACATTTCTCACCTTTAGCCAAACATACATTACAACCCTTTAAAGTCCTCATGATATTTGTTTATGTTTATTTTAATTGATGAAGGTTTGATTCTTCTTCAAGCTTATTATTTTACATACTTCATTTTGTGGCATGAGTGCTCCACTAAATACTTGCATATTTTTACATACTTCATGAAGTGTTAACTTAAGTAGGCTTGTTACTCTTGTAAATATTTCTTACATTAAAATCCAAATGGTGTCTTTCTTGATTTGTGTGCCTTAGAACCGTTTGTGAACTTAAGGCAATTGCACACGATAGAATTACCTTTCTCTTCTACCCTTTCCATTTGGAGTGTTAACGCTTGAGTTTTGCTTGAGGACAAGCAAAGATTCAAGTGTGGGGATGTTTGATGTGCACCAAATTATACATTTTTTTCACATCAAATTTCATTCCTTTTATGTTTGTTTTCTTGAAATTTTTGTAGATTAGACCCTTAATTGGTTTAATTTGAATTTTCAGGACCAAAGACCAAGAATTGGACAAAGAAGTGACAACAACGCACAAACAACAATAAATGATCAAATCAGCAAGTCAAGCAAGGGTCGTGCCTCATCAGGCACGCCCCGTGCGCACTACCTTGTCAAATTCTATTTTGACCGAGTTAGTGGAGCAACAATCGGGTACACACGGGGCAATGCCTCATCAGGCATGCCTCATGCCAAAGCCCTAGAACAACCTATAAATAGGTAATTATTGCACCATTTGGAAGAGAGCTTTTTGGGAGAAGTTAGTTAGCCATTGTAGAAGAATTCTCCACTTTTATTTTCTGTATTCATTTAGTTAGTTTTCATCTTCAAGGTTCTAGAATCATTTAACAAACTTGAAATCTTCTAATGATGCTTAATTATGTTTATACAAGTTTGATATTTGTTATTTGCATGGCCATTCTTGGCTAAGTTCTTTAAATCACTTTGGGAAGATGAACTTCCAATGAAGTAATTAGTATCTTTTATGGATTCAATATTGGTCCGTGTTAGTGACTTCAAAATGTGATCTTTTAACATTGAAAGTGGATCTTTACAACCTTTAAAATAATTCACCAATGTCATGCTTCTATGTCTATGTAGAGCCGGTGTGTTAGTAACTTGGAAGGGTTGTTAGAAGTTGTGAATTGTGAATTTGGTTTGTAAAGATCCTTGCTTTTTAATATACGGTGACTCGGTATTTGAAGGACTTGACTCTATGCATTGTCATTACCTTTGAGGAGAGGAATCAAATCAAAGGGTTCATAATGGTTAATGTGTAAAGTCCCTTGTCTAAAGTCACAATGTTGATACTTTAATTCCGATATTGAGGTGGTAGTTATGGTGGCAAGTTTCCAATATTGTTGTGGGAGTTAATGTCCCGACGTAGGAGTTGCTCCATCTTTTGCACTAACACACACATTATCACCGAGCTTTATAGAACATGACTTGGTGTCCTGACCAGGAGCCATTTCTAGCTAAACATAGTTGTTGTCATGTTGTTTAGACTACTACCCTTAGGAAGACAAAATAGACCCTCTCCATAGGGTCTAGCGACTTAAGTGACGACCGCCATGTTTGTGATATAGTGATCTTTTGAGAATCCGTAATTAAAAGCTAACTACAACATTGGAAGGAATTCAAACCAAAGTGATTTATCCTTGTTTATAATTACTTATACTATTTTATCTTTTCTCCTTCTTCAAAATCAAAATCAAACAACTTTTCAATTCTGGCTAGACTAGACATTGACTGAAATCCGGTACTAAGAGCCTATGTATCCTTGGATGGATATCCCGTCTTACCAACACTATAATACGTCCGCGATGGGTGCACTAGCCCTAAGTGTGTTGTAGTGAGTGGAAGGAATTACCGTTTTATAAATTTAACACTTTTGTGTTTAAAATAATCTTTTTTAGATACACCCATGAACACCTCAATGACAATGTTTTCTTTCTGCAACACTGTTCTGCTGGGGAGTGTCGATACAAGACGACTGAAGCACTGGTGTATGGTACCATCGGATGCATGTAACTGAGTGAAGTTGTTAGAGGTATATTTACCCCCTAACTCACACATGAAGCACTTTATCAAGTCCGAATATTGTGTCTAAACAAGGGCTCTAAAGTTGCTGTAAATATAAAAGAAATCGTATCCGTGTTTCATAAGATACACCCGGGTATAACGAGCATAGTTGTTTATAAATGATACATAATAGGTTGAGCCACCCTTTGTGGACACTTGAGATAGACCACATACATCTGAATACACAATATCAAAAGGTGCAACAAAATGACAGACACTTTTATTAAATGGTAAAGTAGAAAACTTTGGTAGTTTACAACCACTACAATCAGAAATATCACAAGTGTTCAAAGGACCCAAAGCACATGTTGAGGCTAAAAACTATAAACATGACGCTAACACATGTCCCAAACGATAGTGCCAAAGATAAAACTCAGAAGACAAAGGACTCAAACGAAAATAAGACAAACCAACACTAGAGGTAGCAACATCAGATACTTTGAGTTCCTAGAAAACATATAGTTCCCCCAAACTATGGCCAACCCTATTCACTCTTTGAGTATGTTGTTGATCTTTCACAAGACAAACATAATCTAAAAAGATAACTCGTTAACTAGATTTACAAAACCGACTGACCAAATCAAGATTCAAAGCAAGTTTCATAACATAATAAACATTAGTGAAAGATACGTGACGGGTAGCAACAAAACCAACACCCTTTACTCACATTGATGTAGCACTAGAAGACATAACAAATGCTGGTGAAAATAGTACACAAGGAAACATAAGATGACATATGATGAGATGCACCAGAATCTAAAATCATAAGGATGACTGAATACATGAGGTAGGAGATGAAGATAGACCTGAATCAGACATGGATGCAGACATGGCAACAGGATTAGCAGCAAGAAACTATCTAACCTGCTTAAAAACTTAGGATTAGTAGTAAGAAAATTTTTTATTACATAACTCTAGTAAGCATTGTTCTTACCATCAATCTGTGTACATATAGATCAAAGAGTATCATCTTTTCCAGCCATAATGGCAAAAGTCAAAACAAAACCAGATAGTCAAATACCCAACACCAAATACAAACAAGAACAACAACAATATCAAAACTGAGCACCTGAAGCAAATACAAATGAAGAGGAAACAAACCTTAATCCAAACAAAGATGACAACAGCAACTAAAATACGAATCAAACTGCAGCATAAACAAACCCTAATTGAAACGAACGTGAAGTCAACGACAACAAACAAACCGGATGTCGGCAACGACAAGGTACGAGCCGTATTGACTATGGTACGATCTGTACGGTGGCAAAGACGAACAGAAGAGACGAACTAGAAAAATCGATCAACGAAACAGAAGCTGGCTACAAACTCTGTCATAATCTAATCAATAGACATGGATCCAATAGAGCTCTAATACCATGTAAATTGAGGATGATATACAAAGGAAATGGCTAGGGTTTTATTATTAGATAAAAAGAGTATAATGAATACAAACAAAAGCTAGACAATATATACAAAGGCTAACTGCGTTAATCTAGCTAAATGGGTTGAACAAAAGCCCAACACAAAATAAACCCTAATATTGTATTATGCTAACACATCAATGTGCAATCTTTCATACATACATGGATCAACACTAGACAAATTGTTCGACATCCCTATGTGTACATGGTGAATCGACACCTCTTAGGAACATAATGTTTCCCAATACGACATCACATAGACGGTTTCAATCTTTATAAGTTTACAGACTCACCCTTTAACTAATTATAACTACATATAAGACAAAACTTGACTTTTTAACATAACACTAAAGCCTTTGAATTTATAATTTCGTTTAACCTTCATTTTCCCCCCTTAAACTAAATATAGCCCAGAAAGGTCTTCAATCTTGATATATCTTCGCAATAGTGTTGGCCCTTTATTTTAAACGAGAAGAGCCTATTGATCCTTCCCATATTTCCATTTGATACTCTCTTTATTTTCTTGCTGAAACTTTCAACATCCATAACCACACAGGTTGCTTAACTTGCTTGGTTCTTGCTTTGTTACGTTCTTGCTTTCATGTTAAACTTTCTTAGTGATTAATCTTGTTTTGTTCCTTCATTCTTGCTTTTACTTGCTCTTGCTTCTTGCTAACTTGCTATTATTTCTAATCAGAAACAAAATGGTTTCTGATTTCATGCTCTTGCTTCTAATCAGATGATCAGATACTTGCTTACTTTTGATCAAAAGATCAGATACTTGCTTGCTTTCTTTCTTGTTTTGATCATAATTAGTATTTCTTACTTTGACCGTAATTAGTCTTTTTTGCTTCCTTTTACTGAAATTGGTATTTCTTACTATTTGAAACACTATGATTTCTCTTACCTGCTTGCTTTCTTGCTTTAATCATGATTAGTCTTTCTTGCTTGCTATATGAACCATACGGGTTTGGTTTCTTGCTTGCTATGTGAATCACAAAGGTTCATTTTCTTGCATGCAAAATGAACCGGTGAGATATGGTTCTAACTTCATTTCTTTCTTTACTTATTTTGTATTTTTCTTATTGTATTTTTGTCTTTTTCTTGATTGAAAACATACAAAACAAGAATTTTTATCTTTCTACTTTCTTCTATAATTGATTATGGGATTTAAGTTGCCACTTTCTAATCAATTTCTACGCAGTAATTGAAAGAAATACTTACTTGAAGATTATTCTTTCTAATTTCCTGGTTTTAAATTGCATCTATCCCACTAATCGATATTCCTCTTTCTGCCAGTCGATCACTTCAACTTGCAAAATTGATTTCGGATTCAAAATACTTGAATGATTTCTTCATGGTGGATTAAAAAACTCGAATCAATTGATTGCACTTGTTCCCCTGGCTCTTTATTTGTTGTTTCAGGTCGAACACATGCTTCAAAAAAATATATTCAAACATCGCTTCCTCCTCTTGCTTTCCTCTCATCGATTATAAACACCGTCGGGCCCTCCTTCTCTTCGATCGATTAACCTGATGCTATACTTCTGATCTCATGTTTCAGAAGAATCGATCTACACTTCTTGATTTTGAAATTAACAAATTGCTTTCTGATTAACCCTAATTGCGATCTTATTTTAGATTTCAAAAACTTTCAATTGCTTTCGATCGCTACTTATTTTAATTCCAATTTGTCTGAGTGAATTCTCCTCCTTAATCGATTGTTTCCTCCTTCGTTCCTTATCTAGATTTCCCTTGGCTCTGATACCAAATATTGGAATAAAAAAGAAATCTCACACAAGCATTGATATGAACGAGAAATAGCAACACATACTACACTTTTGAATATTCAACAATCTGCAATTTTTCATACTTACATTGATATCGACACTTGACAAATTGTTCGACACCGGTATGTATACGAAGTGAATCGATACCTCTTAGAAACACACCGATTCACAATACGACTAGAGTCAAGCTCAACAGGGTCTTCTTTCCCCGTTGATTCTGCAAAGCCCTTTCCCTTGGTTGTGATTTCGCTGGATAGTAGACAGGGACAGTGAGAATCTCATCACATAGACGTTTTCAATCATTCTAAGTTTACAGACCCACCCCTAACTAATTACAAATACATATAAAACTCTAAACTTGACTTTCTAATATTGACACTACGACCCTTGCATTTATAAATTAATTTAACTTTCCTAAATTTCAAATGTTCACAGTCTAAAGGCGAGTCGACACACTCATCGGTCGGAACTCGTGGACTGTAACAGTCGTATCTTCATGTATGTGTCATCGTAGTTTGTTACTAGACGTCTGGTCAGATGGAGATGGTGATGGTGATGGTGATGGTGATGGTGATGGTGCATTTTATATACACATTACTAGTTGTTAATCATTCTATAAATCCATTGATATTGTCATAGGATATATTACTTCTATTTGTTTATGTATTTTTTAGGTTATGAAATAAATTATAAAAAAAAGCTATAATGATGTAACTAAGCTAACATGCGATGATTAGATGCCAATGAAGTGAATCTTCAAAATGAGGTATATATACTATACTAGGTTAAAATCCCGTGTATTACACGGATTAAATAAATGTAATGTCATATATTTATTAATAAAAAAAATTAATTTCTTTAAAAACCCGTGTATTACACGAGTTGAATGATTTGACGAGACGGTTATAAATTCTGTTAAGTTCAAATTTTAAAACATTTTTTTCAACTCGGTATTAATATTTTTTTATGTAATTGATAAATGTTAATTTATATTAAATTCATTTAGTTAATGATATAATAACTATCTATAACTAAATAATAAGTATCCATAATTAGATTTATATTAGATATTTAAAAGTATATATTATTTTAATATAACTATTTAATATGAGAGAGAGGCGGGAAAAATATACTAAGGATGCACCACAAAGTGACATGTGTCCCAAAAAACCTTTATTTATTAGTATAGATTATCGTGAGTCTTTTTAATTTAAGGTTCATAATTAATAATATTATCTGGTTTAAATTTCCCAGTGGCCAAGTACAACAAAAATGAGAATTATTGATGGAGCAGGTTGGTGACTAGCAACTAGCAACACGTATCAAATAAGACTTGATTGGGTTACCATTAAATTTAGTTAGGCTCATGAGTCATGAGCTCATCTATCATTGGGTTGGATTGATGTATTGGGCCTTGTCCATCGGTTCAAAGCAAAAAACCATAGCTGTGAATTAAAGAGTGGGGCTAAGCTGCTAAGGCAGTTAAGACCGACAATTTATGATACGACGTTACGTGATACGACATGACCAATTTATGATACCAAGTTACGTGATACGATATGACGTGACTTGTCGTGAAATTAAAATGGTTAGTGATTGATGTAAATGGGTTTAGGTTATAAACGGGTCAATACGTTAATGACATGATCAAAAATGTATCAAACAGGTTCAGCCCATTTATGATACGTAGAACACGCTTTAGCTTATGATATTAATTTGGTTAATAGATCCATACGACACGTTTATAACCCGTCTTCCAGAATGACATAGTTTTTTTAGTCTTTTAATTTATTAAATATATTATAATTAAATATGTATTGTAAATTTTGAGAACGTTTTATTTTATCGTATTAATTGTGTCTTATAATTTCATAACCATGTTTAGTGAATCGTGTTAAATGAGTTGCGTCATTGGTGTTGTTAAACTATTAAAGTTGTCGTGATATTCATGTTATCGAAATGGTTAAATTTAATCAAGGTAAATGGTTCGTGTCGTGTAACCCGCTTATTAAACAAGTCTAATTCAATGTGTCGAGTTCTAATTCACTAGTTGGATTTTAAGAAAATGGCATGCTTAATTAAATGTGTCGAGTTGTAATTCACTAGTTTGTTTTGTATCTTGTAACCCACGAGTTTTTTATCCGTCGGCAATTATTGATGGATAGGAGGATGATAATAATAATAATAATAATAATAATAATAATAATAATAATAGTAATAGTAATAGTAATAGTAATAATACTTTAAGGGAGTCGTCTCTCATAAAATTCCAACAATACGGCCTGACCGTCCTCACTGGCCAACTGGTCCGCCCGTCGACCCGCTCTAACAGGCAAGTTATTTTAAAAACGGCCCAAATACGGTGAACCAGACCGCTCGTGTCTCTGATTCCTGCTTCGACCGGTCCGATTGGCCGGTCTGATCCGATCCGGTTGTCAAAACATTGGCCACGATTACCATCACACACCGCCACACCTGTGTATCTTCAATTCGACTTAGGTTCCTATTCTAAGTTTAGTTATAGTTTCAAGGGAGTTTAGGGTTAGATTTTCATTGTCTTTATGTGTTTGATTTTAACTCGCTAAATTTGGTAGATTTGTGATTGTGTATGTAACTTGGTTTGAAATTATCTTTCTAGTAACTTGTGTAGTAATTTTGATTTTAACTCACTAAACTTGGTAGATTTTGAGTTGAGGTATTGTTTTGAGTTGGTTTTGATATTGACATATATTTGTGTAGTAACTTTGTTTTAACTCACTAGACGTAGTAACTTGGTTTTGACATTTATAGACTTGTGTAGTTAGTTTGTTTTAACTCAATAGACTTATGTAGTAAGTTGGTTTTGATATTGATAAACTTGTGTAGTAAATTATTTTTAACTCGCTAAATATATGTAGACTTGTGTAGTAACTTGCTTTTGGCATTGATTGACTTGTGTAGCAACTTTGTTTTAAGTCACTAGACTTATGTAGTAACTTGGTTTTCACATTGGTAGACTTGTGTAGTAACTTTGTATTAACTCCCTAAACTTGTGTAGTATCTTTACTTTGACTTTGATAGACTTGTGTAGTAACTTGGTTTTGACATTGATAGACTTGTGTAGTAACTTGGTTTTGTATATTTTAGTTACACTAGTGTGTTTTTATATGTGTGTGGTTTTAAATATCTTAGGTTGGTAACTTGATTTTGCTAAACCTAACTTGGAATTTATACATATGATGGGACGCACCACATGTGGTAGCAGCAGGGATAGCGGGAGGACTCCTCGATCTACTTCCATCAAGTGGGTAGACCGAGCAAGAGTACCCCCTCTACGACACATCAAGGGCGGATCATCTTGGGGACGTCAATTTGGCTTTACATCTCGAGAGGATAGCTGCAACGCCGCCGGTTTGGGCGATCAATAAGCAGATGAGTGTGGGAGCATACCCATAGGTATGGAGTATATATGCGGATATTGAGATCGATCTTGATACTTTCATAACATTTAATTTCTCATATTTTATATATCCTAACTTCTTAATTAATGCTTAATCTGCTTACTTTATTTTTAATTTTTAATTAATGCCAACCTGTACGTTGTGGTGAGGATTAAAATCTGTAAGGCTCGGTTTTGACGACATATATATTAGTATTCACCACGCGGAAGAAAATCACGTCGAAACATTAATAAAAATAAGAAAGTCGAAACGGTAAATCTAGAATCTTAAAGAAATCATAATTTAAAGATTGAAGACAAAAAAAATACTATAAAAAAACGAAACATTGAAGCAGCTACCACGACTTATACACTTGCACTTTGCTAACTTGTACTTTATCACGCAAAACTCATTTTTGAATGAAATTTATACGTAAACGTAGATAAAAATATGGACGTCGCAAAGTTACTTTCAGAATTTTATAAAATATCATATTTTAAATGTTATAAAAGGAAGAAAAAAAACTAAACAATATGAGTGTGACACATGGCAAAATCTAATTGGGTAAAAAAAATAAAGCACAAAATTTAAGGGGCCTAAATGTTATTAATGAAGGGCCAAATTGTAAGTGTTTTCTTTTTGGTTGTAAATGAGGAATAGTAACATGCACTCACAAACCAAATTTGGCTATTATAAGTATATATGATATGAATCAATATATAAGATTTTAAAGGAAAAAAAATAAAAATTGAAATATGGTCTTGGTCATGTTCTCCCGGATCATCGGAACCGACTGGTTCAAATGGAACGGTTCAAAGATACATAGCGAGACGAGGTAGGCACCGAGTTCATGGTCCGATCGTAATAACATTGCCTTTGTCAATCTAGTTTCCCATCGTATTCTTTTATGTTTCTTCTCTAATTCATCTTCTTCCTTGTCATTCTTTGTGTAACACCAAAAAATTCCAACCATTTTAATTCATTCAAAACAGGTGAAAGTAGGTCCCATAAACATACTCTTGACAAAACAACACGTTTTAATAACAATAAAATGACCACGACATAAGTTGTTTCAAAAACACCAACCAACATATTAAAGAAAACAAAAAGTTTTAACATCAACAAGATAGTTCAAACAAGTTTAAAGACTCTTCAACCAGGAGTTCTAACTCCAACCATTAACATCCACCAAAACTATTGAGAATCCAATCCGACACGAAGCGTGACCCGAGACTTCAACCGGAGCTTTACCTACAAGAAAACACCATAAAACAACCAACCATTAGTAATGATATACGACACTCCAACGTCCCCACGAGTCCTTAAAAGAACAAGTAACCAAACTACAAAAAATCAGCATTTGGGCGTATGGTGGGCATATGGTAGAGAATTTGGTCATACAGTTTTCTACCCCTGCACGTGCACTCCAACTTTTTGTTTTTTGTACAGCTTTCCCACTAGCTTGCGACCTCGACCCGTTTTACTTCCCAAATACACCCCATTACATGCAATACCACCTATGTACGCATACTTTGGTTAGTTACTCCCCCACTAACCCGACCATACTTCTTTGTGAGGTTCTAAAGACCTCAAACACTACAAATGACTATGTGAAGTTTATGACCTCAATAACACCCGTGTGAGGTTCCTAGACTTCAAATACCAAAAACGACTTGTGAAGTTCATGACCTCAATAACTCCCTTATGAGGTCCCTACACTTCAAATACCATAAATGACTTGTGAAGTTCATGACCTCAAATAACTACCATGTGAGGTTCTTAGACTTCAAACAACAACGACATTAGTGAAGTTCAAAAACTTCAAGTAACAACGACATTGGTGAAGTTCATGACATAAATTAACCATCGAGTGAGGTTCTTAGACTTCAATCACCGTCCTTTTAACACAAGTGAAGTTCAAAGACTTCAAATGCCACGACACAAGTGAAGTACAAAGACTTCAATCATCGACTCTTAACACACACATACAACTGTACACACACAACCTATATTCATCTTTTATAACCCTTACGTTATTTACCGATACGTGGGATTCAAAGATCCCAATTCCCCCTCTTTTCCTTTTGTGAAGTTCAAAGACTTCAAACAACAACACATGTGAAGTTCATGACCTCAATTACCACATGTGAGGTTCTTAGACTTAAAATAACGACTCTAAACATACATATAAGTGTTCACAAATGTTACCAATCCATCTTTATAACCCATACAATATATACCGACATTGTGGGATTCAGAGACCCTAATCCCCTTTTCCCACTTGTGAAGTTCAAACAATTTAAACAACAATTCACCCTCTCGACTCTTGCATACAACATAGTCATACAAAACATCACTACATAATAATTAGCAATCAAATTGTATGACCTGCTCATGTCATTACTAAGTAAGTACCTTGTGCTATAGATGATTCCGGTTTAGCTTCCATCTTAGCCACGTGATCACCTATGCAATTTCATCTCAACATTATTCTAGATATCCCAATTTACACCAATAGAGATTCTAACACTATCCTATCACCAAATAACCAACATTAACATTTATCTATGTTTAATCATCATAATCAAACCTTTAACACCCATCCAATACTTTTTTAACCCAAATGACCCGTTAAGGAATCACCCAAGTTCCACAAAAACTCTCATTTTACAAATCACCATAAAAATTGGGGCTTTATGGTTAGTTGTGTGTCTGTGAACTCCCTAGACACTTACCCAACCTCAATTCATCATTCAAACATCCCCAAATCAAACCCACCCCACCCCCCCAATTTTGGTCCTCAAGAACCCTAACTTTCCAATCATGAAATTGGATGAGGTTTCTTACATAAAATGTATCTATTAACACCATAGACACTTATCCAACATCAATTTATCATTTAAGCAAGACAAGGATGAAAACTCCCAATTCACCCTCAAGAACCCTAATTTTTGAATCATCAAATTATATGTTTAGATGATGTTATCTACCTCTCATTACTTGTAATCAAGCTAGATTATAACTTTTAACAAGTTATTAACCATCTAGACCAACTAATTCTGCCTCTCCACATGATTCCTCCAAAATCCACCAAGAACGCTAACAATGGTGGTTTTCAAACTGATAAAACTACATACTTGATTATTAGAAGGAGCTGAACACATCAAATCCTTCAGATTCTCAAAAGAAAACATCAATTTCTGAGTTCTTGGCCTTCTCCTCCTCTCCCCCTTGCAAAGCACGACACAAACACACACAAGGTGTGTGTTTGTGTGACACCCCCTCCCCCTTCTTAACCAGATTTTTAAAAATTACACAACACCCTCCTACACTTCCAGTTTTGGCCCTTTTCACCGAAAGTCAAGAATTCATCCTTTGAGGTTTATACCCCCAAATAAATTTAATTTAATTTCACCCTCACAATATTATTTAAGCAAATAATATTATACTTTGGATTTTGGTTCGTTACACTTTGACATATATGGAGAGCTCGTAACAAAAAGGTGTTTCAAAAAAGGGAGATTTGAGTTAGGAGATTATGGAAGATATCAACGCTACTTCTTCTATTAATACCCTTTTGGAATATTCTTTTATCGCATCCAAAATCGATAAGAAACAAAGAATTTTCTATGGCATCTTCCTTGACACTCTTTGGCATATATTGAAAGCTCGTAACGCAAAAGGTGTTTCGAAAAAGGGTGATTTGTGTTCGGAAAATTATGGAAGATATCAACGCGACGAGTTTCTTATGGATCAAGAATAGGACGAAAGCGGTCAGTATTGATTGGTGTAATTGATGTAAATTTTATTTTATTTTTGTAAGATGTTTTTTTGGTGGTTTGTAGTGTCTAGCTCCTGCTAGGCCCTCCTCTTCGTGTTTTTTTTTTAATATATTCTCGCTGTTCAAAAAAAAGTATTAGGGCTATTAATATCATTATTTATTTCATTTAGTTGTATATATGAGATAATATCATCCTTATGTAACTTATAAATATAACAATCCAACATTTTTTATCTATTAATTCTTTTATGTAAACACCACTCCTTTTATTTCATGTCACATTTTGTCCTTATATGTAATATGTGTCCTTTTATGCATTATAGCAATCAAGAATACTTTAAATAATTATAAGGGTACTAGTTTTTCATCAATTTAACTAATATTTTAAATACAGCATCATTTTGTTTCCTTGGTTGATTTCTGTCTGCATCACATGCTATTAAGTATTGAAAATAAGTGACATTAACATAATTAATTTCGAAGCACACAATAGGAACTCATGCACTTCTACTTTGGATACAATAATATAAAACAAAGTACAATTGCAACTCATTACAAAATATTCATTGTTGAAGAATTTTATTTAAGAAATAGTTCTCATCCTCCAAATATAAGAAGTAATCAGTTGGTTCTTCGGCAATTGGTTCTGATTTCGCCACTTGATCCTGTCAATGGGTTAAGGTTACTCATCTTGACCATTGCATTTGCGAAGTCTGTCGAGAAGGTTGCAGCATTTGAGCTGTAAGTTCTCACTTGGGGATCGGTCGAACCACCATTAAAGAGTTCTTGATCAGAATGCAATAAACCGGTTTGGTTCAACAAATTATTGAAGTATGCATTGTCGAATGACGTGGGAGAAACGTCTAATGGAGACAGATTGTTGTCACCGCCACTTGAAGGACAATTCGCTCTTAGTGATGATGCGAACGATGAATTTATGTTGGTTTCGTTGTAGATGTGAGCTCGAAATACAGTACACCTTGCTTGCCCAATAGTATGAGATCCTAAGTTATATAAACAACAATTAGCAAACCTTGAATGTGATTAAAATTGCATATAAAGCTTGGTTTTCAATGTTACATTATGGCCCCTCAAAAACTTAGAATATGTCGCTGTCCACTTTAATTAAACTTACCATTTAAACCGTAAACTTTTTAAAGGTTTTTTTTCTAATTATTTAACCAACACATCACGTTGACACGTGTCCTACTCACAAGCTTTTCATTTTTTTATAACTTTGAAAATATGATATTTTATAAAATTCCGAATATACCGTCGCTACGTGCTTATTTTTATCTACGTTTAGATGAAAGTTTCGTTTAAAATGGAGTTGCGCGTGATACTCAAAAAGTTATATAAGCACTTATGTACATATCGTTAGTATAAATATTCGACGTCACTTTTTTCCAAGGTTCGACGGTCGCGCCTCAGCGCGCGGTGGTGACGCGGGGAGACCCGGTAACCTAACTGACCCGAAAACTGACGACCCAGAAGCTGAACCAGATCCAGAGTTGGACCCAGGTTGAAGACTCTTGAAAATTTGAATTTGAATAATAATTTAATTATTATTGTATCTTTTATTTGTTTTGAATTGTTTTCTTCCTAAGTTATTGCCTGGTTCCATGGCGTAGGGTTAGTATTTATTTGGTTTGCTTTACAATTGTAAGAGAATTTTTTGATTGAGTTTTAATTGTTATACGGGAGCATCCAAACCATTTAACGTCCGACATGTATAGAGAACGCTTGGAGTGGGGAGTAAGTTAAAGATTCAGATAATCTTTTAGCTATTTAAAATTATTTGTTTTCAGTTTTTAGGATATCTTGTTACCTATTTAATCTATTAATTATTTATTATAAATAGGGGGTTAGGGTTTATCGTTTAGGAGGAGTTTTTTATGATGAATTAAGAAGTTGTAAGCGTGAATCTTACCGGCCGAATTATTCGGTTCGGGTTATTTAAATAAACGTCATATTATTCTTGAGCCATTTGAGTATTACCGTGGATTCGGTATCATTTGGTATCAGAGCTTTGGTTGTTCAAATGGCTCAACGTGAGGATTAACGTCTCCCTGTTTGTAGACCGCCGAAAGAGGCAACGACAGAAGCGTTGGTGGTTCACGTGCCCGAGGAAGAGATATGTTTCCTGTTTGCAGATTCACCAGAATCCGATTGTGATTCATCTCAAGGAACCATGAGTCAAGAAGGAGAATCCAGAGATCAAGAGATGCCATGGGGCGTGGAATCGTCTGTCGGTGTTGATCGAGACTTCCTCTTAGATAAGAAGGGGAGACGGATGGTTTGTCACGGGTGTAAGGTGAAGACAAAGGAATCTATCCCTACTTGCGGAGTGCAATCGTTGAAGGAAACCGAACTAGAGTTTCATGTCCGGGACTGAAGCTTTAGCAAGGAGGAGTATCTTTCAATGGAGGTGATCTATAAAAAAAAATAAAAAAATAAAACCATTTAACAAGACTCGAGGGCGAGTCTTTTTCAAGATGGAGAGTATGATACGGGAGCATCCAAACCATTTAACGTCCGACCTGTATGGAGAAAGATTGGAGTGGGGAGCAAGTTAAAGATTCAGATGATCTTTTAGCTATTTAAAATTATTTGTTTCCAGTTTTTAGGATATCCTGTTACGTATTTAATCTATTAATTATTTATTATAAATAGGGGGTTAGGGTTTATTGTTTAGGATGAGTTTTTTTATGATGAATTAAGAAGTTGAAAGCGTGAAGCTTGCCGACCGAATTATTCGGTTCGGGTTATTTGAATAAACGCCATATTGTTCTTGAGGCATTTGAGTATTACCGTGGATTCGGTATCAGGTGGGTTTATGTAAAGCTTTTGATTTTATTTTATAAATTTACACAAATAAATACGACATAAATCATTAAATTTATGCGTTTTCATATATCGCCAAAATTTACATTCATGTTTGATTTGCAATGAGATTGAAAAAGACATATCGATTACCTGATAGAGCAACCATTTCATTAGTTGTAAACCCTTGGTTTGAAAAGGATGAAATGAGACCACTAAGGTTCAAAGTAGGTGCAGGAATGTTGGAATTCGCCGCGCTTAAACTAGCCGTGGTCGAGTCCCTCCTCCCGAACACCAGGTTCCAACTCGGTCCACCAAGCTGAAAACAAAACCATATCATTAAAGTTATTGATGATGGTTTAATAGTTTTGAGATATTGCAAAATTTACAAGACATGTTTATGGTTCTCACTGCTACAACGGAATCACGAGCAGCGGTCGCTAATATATCTGCACACGAGACGACGCCTGGGCATGAACTCTCTAGCTGGCTTTTGATGGTGTCAATAACGTCAAATCCTCTCAATGAATTGTTATTAGGTCGGGCAGTTTTTTCTCCTGTAAAATTTGCGGTATCATCAAGTAGCACTGATGCATCACATCCCTAATGATTCAAAATTATAAAATAATCAGCATAAAACAAAACATTTCATTATCTTATGGCTATGAAAAAATTAATGAGGTTTATAAACTCAATAGTCTCTCAAGAAAAGCATGCACAAAACGTAGTGAATAATGGGTTTTATTAATTCAGACGTATCTTATTTAATATTTATTTTTTTAATTTTAAATGTGGTTTAGATGTAATATGTTTAACATTATAGCAATGTTGGAAGGGGATCGAATACTAAACTGGTCGCCTTACGGATTTACTAGTCAGTCATTCGGATCGTATTTAAGAAACGGATAACGTCATAAATATTATAAAAAAATCAATAATATACATATAATTCCACTATAAAGCACAAACCATTTGTAAATTAGACACTAAAACTTGTACACCCACTATTCCTCCTAGTGCTCTTTAAATAGAGTTAATAATTTGAAAATATCTTATATTTTGTTTTAGATATTGAAGGAAAAAATAAAAAGAAGATTAAAATCCGGTCGACCGACAATAGCATATAATACAATGATTAAGAGAAAAAGTTTATGAAAAGTGTCCACGTGTGTCTAATCGGACCAATAAGAAAGCAGATCAAAAGAAAGAGATCGATTCCGACTAAGTCAATAACTAAACCCGCGTAAGAATCTACTTTAAAGTCAAAGATGACATGAAAATAAGAAATTTTAGACACAAGGTTTTCCCTTAAACAAGAAAAGACAAACATAATTTAACCAAATACCGTAGAAGTTATCAAAGCTTTTTTATTAAATTTGGAAGTAGTAGAATATTAGAATATTTCGCTTTAAGTAACTAGAAAACTTGAGTAAACATTAAAAATAAATATTAATTACGATAAATTAAAACAACCAATTTATTAATCTACTTTTTTAAACCAGCTATACCTGCACCATTCACTGTTTAAACCTCTTAAATAAAGGCAAGACATCATACTACCGGTAACCATTGATTTGTTATCTTTGAAACATTAACTCATTTCTTCCTAAAACTGAATAAAAATGTTGATCAACATATCAAGCACACCTATTCGATAAAAGCTCTTAATAATCATAAATAGGATAACTTTATACAATAGTAATCAACATTTATTATGTATTTCACTAAAGTAATTAATTTTTTTTTTCTATAAAGTCAATCAACTTTATTTATTTATTACATTTTTGTGAATTTTTTTTACAAATTTTAATAGATTTTAAAAATTAAGTAATATAAATGGACGATATGTGAATCCTAATTAGTATTTAGTTACTATTCTATTTTTTTTTAATTTTAAAATTAATTTGAAATAAGAGGTAATAGCAAAAAAAAAGTTCACTAAATTTCTTAATTTTCAATTTAAGTCATATTTAAATAACAAATCATAAATAAATAATAATTAGGAGTTATATAAGTTTTATTTAAGTCACTTAATTTAACAAATAAAGTTAACATTTATAAAAAAAATTCACGAGATTGAAATACGTAATGAAAGCCAAGTGATTTTAGAGCAAAACAAAAATTTTGAGTGACTTTAATAAAATATTTAAAAAACCTGATTACTATTATTTAAACTTTTCCTTTACAAATACTAAAGCATAATATGACCTAATAGGAAGGAGTAATAGTTATTGGATACTTGCATTGACAAAGCAATCATGGAAATGTAGACGAAGCAAAGAAGCACCCATTCGAGCTTCATTTGAGACCGCAGAGTTCACGGCCCCTGATATGATGGAGCTAAAATTAGGGCAGGAGCTACCATAAAAGCTGGCTGAAAGTTGACCTGAAGTTATTTCAATCAATACACCTAAACACAATATATATGTTGGTAGGCCATACATGTAAGAGGAGGACGATGAAGCCATGAGTTCAACGATTAGAATTTAGAAGAATGATGAAAAATATATGATGGTGCTAAAGGTGTGGGAGAAAGGACTTTGTAGTGCTTAGTTAGATGTTTATGAATTATGAGTAGCCTATATATAAGGAAATGAAAGGCTAATTTCATATAATATGAATAAATTGATATTATAACTTGAATACAAAATCAAAGTTACTTGTGTATTAAGCATTTAATTTAAAATCATTATTAATCAAAAGAATTATTATAAAATATATCAAAAAAAGTCCAAGACAGAACAGGTGAAAACCCTATAAATCATTCATCTACATCAATTTAATTTATCACCAAAAAGTTAATATGAATCAATATAGGGAAATCAAATATTTTCGGTGGAGAAAAATGTAACATTTCATCATCACAATTTAATTTTTAAGGATTTAGAAGATACGTAGTCTTCAGATAAAAAAATAAAAAAAAAGTACTAATTTTAAAACTAAAATGTGTTTAAATTTTAATTATCTTGAAAATGCAGTGATTACTCATACAAGCTTGCCATGTTTCAATACAAACGCAATTGTTGTGGTATTTATAAGAATAATTTAAAAATTCATAAAACCATGAATTTAAAATTATATATATATATATAATTACAAATATGTTAAGAACCGAAAGAACTGTGTTTATTTGGTGTTTATTTAGTTAGTTGATTTTCAAACAATTTTTCAGATACATGCAATGTAGATCCCATGTTTCATGTTCAACCCATTCAAACAAGGAATACAAAGAACAAGGGATTAACCCAAACGAAACTTGAATTGATCAATCGAATTGTGATAATTACATACTTGATTTGCGACTGGGTTTTATAACCCTAAACAGAAACGTCGCATACGTTCATTACAGGCGCGTCCCTTATCTCAAACCAGTTAACATATTTGGTTATTGACACAAAGGACTGTAACATCCAGAAAATCCACATACTGATTATTCGAGCTAGTGGGTGACCCAAGTCTCTAGTAAATGAGATGGTGGATGGGGTTTTCACGTAAAACCGAATCTATGGAAATAAAAAGACTCAGTTAGCCATTTTTCGCATAGTTTGGGATCAGAAGGAATGAGACGGAAACGCAGGGACTCGAAACGAAACTAGTAGTTATATATAAACCACATTGTCGCCAACCCTAGGGCCATTTGGAACCTTGGGTGTGCACGACGGCAGGAAGGGACGCGAGAGAGAGAGAGGCATGCCGAAGAAGGAAGGAGGGGCGGCGAAGGAAGTGGTTTACGACCAAGAACCCCATCTCACGCCAAGGTAGCACCCGTTTACAATTTATCTCGTCCACGTAAATGTTTTTGCATGATCTTGATTAGGGTTTTGGGGCTTTGTTCACGGTAACCAGAGAGGATACGAGGACGGCGGTGATGACCGGCTGTGGTGGTGGTCACGGGGATAGCAGGCGTCGACGATGATGGTGGTCGGAGGTGGCGTGTGGCAGGAAAGCCCGACAAGGAGGAAACGGGGTGACCTGTAGGGTTGCAGTCCGACGACCGAGAAGGTAGAAGGAGATAGAGGTTGGTCACGAAGGTTTTGGCATGGGACGACGGTGTTCGGCAGCCATGGCAGAGTACGACAGAGGGTTTTATAACCCTAAACAGAAACGTCGCATACGTTCATTACAGGCGCGTCCCTTATCTCAAACCAGTTAACATATTTGGTTATTGACACAAAGGACTGTAACATCCAGAAAATCCACATACTGATTATTCGAGCTAGTGGGTGACCCAAGTCTCTAGTAAATGAGATGGTGGATGGGGTTTTCACGTAAAACCGAATCTATGGAAATAAAAAGACTCAGTTAGCCATTTTTCGCATAGTTTGGGATCAGAAGGAATGAGATGGAAACGCAGGGACTCGAAACGAAACTAGTAGTTATATATAAACCACATTGTCGCCAACCCTAGGGCCATTTGGAACCTTGGGTGTGCACGACGGCAGGAAGGGACGCGAGAGAGAGAGAGGCATGCCGGAGAAGGAAGGAGGGGCGACGAAGGAAGTGGTTTACGACCAAGAACCCCATCTCACGCCAAGGTAGCACCCGTTTACAATTTATCTCGTCCACGTAAATGTTTTTGCATGATCTTGATTAGGGTTTTGGGGCTTTGTTCACGGTAACCAGAGAGGATACGAGGACGGCGGTGATGACCGGCTGTGGTGGTGGTCACGGGGATAGCAGGCGTCGACGATGATGGTGGTCGGAGGTGGCGTGTGGCAGGAAAGCCCGACAAGGAGGAAACGGGGTGACCTGTAGGGTTGCAGTCCGACGACCGAGAAGGTAGAAGGAGATAGAGGTTGGTCACGAAGGTTTGGCATGGGACGACGGTGTTCGGCAGCCATGGCAGAGTACGACAGAGGGTTTTATAACCCTAAACAGAAACGTCGCATACGTTCATTACAGGCGCGTCCCTTATCTCAAACCAGTTAACATATTTGGTTATTGACACAAAGGACTGTAACATCCAGAAAATACACATACTGATTATTCGAGCTAGTAGGTGACCCAAGTCTCTAGTAAATGAGATGGTGGATGGGGTTTTCACGTAAAACCGAATCTATGGAAATAAAAAGACTCAGTTAGCCATTTTTCGCATAGTTTGGGATCAGAAGGAATGAGATGGAAACGCAGGGACTCGAAACGAAACTAGTAGTTATATATAAACCACATTGTCGCCAACCCTAGGGCCATTTGGAACCTTGGGTGTGCACGACGGCAGGAAGGGACGCGAGAGAGAGAGAGAGAGGCATGCCGGAGAAGGAAGGAGAGGCGGCGAAGGAAGTGGTTTACGACCAAGAACCCCATCTCACGCCAAGGTAGCACCCGTTTACAATTTATCTCGTCCATGTAAATGTTTTTGCATGATCTTGATTAGGGTTTTGGGGCTTTGTTCACGGTAACCAGAGAGGATACGAGGACGGCGGTGATGACCGGCTGTGGTGGTGGTCACGGGGATAGCAGGCGTCGACGATGATGGTGGTCGGAGGTGGCGTGTGGCAGGAAAGCCCGACAAGGAGGAAACGGGGTGACCTGTAGGGTTGCAGTCCGACGACCGAGAAGGTAGAAGGAGATAGAGGTTGGTCACGAAGGTTTTGGCATGGGACGACGGTGTTCGGCAGCCATGGCGGAGTACGACAGAGGGTTTTATAACCCTAAACAGAAACGTCGCATACGTTCATTACAGGCGCGTCCCTTATCTCAAACCAGTTAACATATTTGGTTATTGACACAAAGGACTGTAACATCCAGAAAATCCACATACTGATTATTCGAGCTAGTGGGTGACCCAAGTCTCTAGTAAATGAGATGGTGGATGGGGTTTTCACGTAAAACCGAATCTAGGGAAATAAAAAGACTCAGTTAGCCATTTTTCGCATAGTTTGGGATCAGAAGGAATGAGATGGAAACGCAGGGACTCGAAACGAAACTAGTAGTGATATATAAACCACATTGTCGCCAACCCTAGGGCCATTTGGAACCTTGGGTGTGCACGACGGCAGGAAGGGACGCGAGAGAGAGAGAAAGGCATGCCGGAGAAGGAAGGAGGGGCGGCGAAGGAAGTGGTTTACGACCAAGAACCCCATCTCACGCCAAGGTAGCACCCGTTTACAATTTATCTCGTCCACGTAAATGTTTTTGCATGATCTTGATTAGGGTTTTGGGGCTTTGTTCACGGTAACCGGAGAGGATACGAGGACGGCGGTGATGACCGGCTGTGGTGGTGGTCACGGGGATAGCAGGCGTCGACGATGATGGTGGTCAGAGGTGGCGTGTGGCAGGAAAGCCCGACAAGGAGGAAACGGGGTGACCTGTAGGGTTGCAGTCCGACGACCGAGAAGGTAGAAGGAGATAGAGGTTGGTCACGAAGGTTTTGGCATGGGACGACGGTGTTCGGCAGCCATGGCGGAGTACGACAGAGGCTGGCAGTGGAGGGCGATGTTGCGTTACCCGATTAAGGGTTGGCACGATGAGGACGACGAAGGTGGTGGTAACCAACGGAAACGACGTAGGGTGTTTGGCTACGGTGATGGAGGTGCATGGTGGTTCGCGGTGGTGACCCGACAGCGTGGGCAAGGTGATGGATAATTAGTGTTTTGCATGGCATGCATGCGTGCATGCATTGAAACCGGTTCGGACATTCGAATCCTAAATGCGTCACGGACGACCGATACGTGTATTGGTGGAGCCGAGGGCTCGATGAATCGGTTAGACGAGTGATTGAGACGGAGTGTGGAGTTCATATCTTTATACGTTATTCAACGTATGTTGGGAACGCGTCTGATCATGTGATCATACGTTTTGCAGGTTCGGGTTTCAAGCGGGAAGACGATTGAAGTGCAAGAGTGGGACTCAACGTAACAATGAGATTCTAATCCCCTCTTTAAATGTATTCAATGTTTTGGGGCTATCGTACATACTTACATAATGTGTTTTATTACATTAAACATGTTACGAGTTTTGGGGTTTAACTCGATGAGTTATGAATTTGTATATTCAAATACGGGACTAAGGGACTGTGTCTTATCCTTAGGATGTGTGGGCTAGAAGATAGTATGTCGGTTGTGTGTCGTATAATGAACTATCTGGGGAGAGTCGGGGACTGGGTTTACATGTTGTGTGGGTACGACTAAGAGATATTACTATGAGTGCATGTGCATGGTATGTGCTTAGGTAACGAGCCTTAGTAATTGCATGTATGCTGCTATGATAGTTGTGTGTTGCATGATGATTTATTCGGGATAAGTCGGGTAATGAGTTAGACGTTTTGTGAGTATATGTAGGATGTGTCATCCTGAGAATATGTGTGGGGTGCATGCCTAGTTAACTAGTCATGAAAATGATAGGTGATGTTATATGTTATACGCTTGTTTTTGTGTTTGCATTGTGATCTTGTGACACGAAAAACGGGATTGTGAAGGACGATGTCCTTCGGGAGGTCACCAAAAGTGAAAATGTCCAACACGACAGTGATGAGCTCGGGGTGTGTCGAACGCCCTGGCAAGGGTAACCCTGACGAGGGTGATCATGACGAGGTATGTGTTTGTATGCATTTATGTGTCTTTTAATTACATGTAAGTGTTGATTGATATCTATTATGCTGAGTTGATATTGTTGTGGTGTTGAGTACTAGATTGACCGTTGTGTCAGGAGGATGACGCTGTGTTTGCAACTGTTATGTCAATTGAATTGTGAGAGTCTTGGTTAAGGCTGGGTAAGTCGATGTATGGGGGTTGGTCGTGTTGACCGGGTTTCGGGTTGATACGCGTAGTAGATTATGAGTTATTAGTGTAGTACGCTCGATTAATGTCGGTGAGACTTAATGGTCATAATTATGGGATAAGTCTTGGGTGGTGAACTTTTATTGAATATCGTAAGATAACGGGGGTTATCTATATGCCAATAAAACATAAAACTATTTTATAAGGATCGGATGTGCTGAGTGGAGATGACTAATATTTGTGACGAGTGATGGTTTTTACTTAAATTAAACTATTAGGATTCACTCAGCGTAGCTGACTTTGTATATACGTTAGATTGTTTTGCATGTGAGTTCGGAGTCGACGTATCTTGGCTTGGGAGCGGTGCTACTCGGATCGGTGTTCGTGAGGTAAAGTTTAATAACGATAATGAGATTGAAAGAAAATGTTTATTTTAGAGAAAGACTTTCGTTGTATTTTGTATGTCCTAAATGAAGGTTAAGTGTTTTTGTAAAGAGAATACCTAATGATGAGTACCAATTGTGGGGTGTTCGGTTCGGGGCCTTACAAGGACCCTCATTGCTATATAATTTACATATATGACTCAAACTATGACTTTAGACTAAATACATTCTTGACCCGTTAAACTAGCTTGGGTATAGCAAATAAGGCTAACATGCAAGTGTACAGGGAACAAAAATCTATATCTATACTATATAATAAATAAAGTTTTGGTGGACACTTGTCATTCCAATGTTCATCCTTAACATTTTTTCCCGTCTTCTCTCCTATTAATTATACAAACTGTTTTAAATTTTTTTTTATAATTTTTGTTTCCAGCCTTTTTCTCCTATTAAATAATAATGATTTCTATAATTATTTTTATAAAAAGTTTTATATTTAAAAAAAATAAGTTTGTTTATAAAACATTTTTCATAATTTGAACATTTCTTTCATTCTTTTTATAAAACATTTTAAAAAAATAACTATATAACATTTCTAAAATTTATATTATGTAATATGTAATAAATATGTTATATGTAAATCTTTATTACTAAGTATATATATGACACTGTATTTATTCACCATATGTAATATATACCGGGTTTCAAACCTATATTTTAATAAATTAATAACCATATTTGTTACGTGTTGACTTCTGTTAAATTATAGATTTCTGTTTTCCGCCTATCTCTTATCTTATTTTAAATAATGAAGATGTTAAATAATTAAATATCTAAAATTTATTCTAATATTTTATTAAAAATTACTAAATCATAAGAAAATTTCAATTATATCTTATTTTAAAATATAATTTTATAATTCTTAAATTTTCATTATTTGTTGTTTATAATTCTTAAATCATCATTATTTTTTATTTTACCGATGACTCGTAACATCCGATATACAAATCTTCAAAAACGTTTGTATATACATATAGGGATGAGTTCACTAGAAAACTCATTTTTATGAGAAAACCAAAAAAACTCCTACTACATATGTGTAGTACACCCAAAACCCCAGCCCACCCTCAAAAACCTAACCCCCCACCCCACCCCCACCCAAAAACCTAAACCCACCTCACCCACCCCCTCACTCACCCCCGAAAAACCTAAACCCCTCACCCACCCCCCCAAAAACTTAAACCCCCCACCCCACCCCACCCCTCCAAAAACCTAAACTAAACCAAAAAACCTAACCCCCACCCAAAAACCTAAACCCCCCACCCCACCCCCACCCAAAAACTAAACCCACCCCACCCACCCCCCCCCCCCCCCCAAAAAAAAAGACTAACCTAAAAGGTAAACTAAAACCAAAAAACCACCCCCAAAAGCTAACTATGCTACACATATGTAGCAAAACGTTGATTTTTTATTTTTATTTTTTTTAAAAGAGGACGACGTGGGGAACAAGGTCTCCGAAGCGGTTTTTTAGTTTTTGATTTATATTTTGAGTTATGATTTTTTTTATTATTTTTTTACCTTTAATAAATAGTTTTTTTGGTTTTCTCATTAACAATGAGTTTTCTTATGATCCTTCCCGTATATATATATATATATATAATATAGGGGAGGGTTCTATTCAGAAAACAAATTATTGCGAGAACATGGAGAACTAATTTGGACCACTCATTTTTGTTTAATCTTAAAAGATAATAATTAAATGAAAATGGTATAAAGGTAAACATTAAAATCTATCTCTCCAATTAATTATTTGTAACTCCTTTTCATTTAATTACTTTGTATATCTTCTTTCCTATTAATTAATTGAGACAAACATTATTATACAAAATAAACATTTTTCTCTCATTTTTTCCCAATTAATTAGTTCAAATTAATTCTACACTACCGAAATTCATCCTACTCATATCGAAACTCATCCTACACATACCGAAATTCATCCTACACTACCGAATTTCATCCTACACATACCGAAATTCATCCTACACATACCGAAACTCATCCTACACATACAAAATGTGTGTAGGTTAAAACTTTTATAGAGCTACAAACTCTATGTGTAAGTTAAAACTCCCTATGTGTAGGTCGAAAATCAATATGTGTACATTGAAATTCCATATATGTGTATAAGTACGTGTATGTGTAGGTACCTACGCATGTATATATGTAGTTACCTACGCTTCGATATGTGTAAAATAATATTTTTTAACTAATTAATTTTAAATAGTAGATAAATATTAATTAAATAAGAAATGAGAGAGAAAGTATTAATTATAGAAAATTTAATTAATTAGATAGAAAAACTCTTTATCTCTAAATGTCAATACTACCCTTAGGCAATTAATTAGTATCATTAATATTGTAATTAATTAAGATAATATCATTGTTGAATTTTAGCCATTGATTAAATGATCTAATGGTCAAGATTAGTTCTTTTTGTTCTTGCATTTATTTAGTGTTCTGAAATGAACCTCCTCTATATATATACTAGCTTAGACCCTGTGTAATGCACACGGGTGAAAAACATCAATACATAAATTTCTTAAACTTTATTTATGTATTTTATAGGTGTAAAAATATATTACTGTATACTAAGGATATAAAACAAAATTCAAAATATGTAAAAAATAGTATATAATTGGGTTTCGAAAATACGTCAATTACTATTTAATGTTATTTGACTTTCATTTACTATTTGATTGAAAATAAAAATTATATAATTAAATTTCAAAGTTTTTTTATAATAAATGATAATTTAAAATAAATTTGTTTTATTAGTATAATTAGTAACTTATTAAAAGATATGGGTGCATTTAATAAGAGAGAGATGCGGGAAAATATTGATGAGATTGAATATGGTGGCAACACGTGGCATACAAAAACATTTATTTATTATATAGTATAGATATATATATATATATATATATATATATATATATATATATATATATAGAATGGATCATTTGAGAACTCCTAAATATTTTGAGAACTCGTGAGAATTTATCAAAAATCCAATCAAAACCATTTTTTTTTGTTTTTACTATTTTTATTGTTAGAATACAAAATAAAAAAGTGAATTTATATATGTAAATTTACATGTCTTCATATATTAAAAAAAATATACACTTGTGTAAGTTTACCATTTACACATGTGTAAGTGTTTACCATTTACACTTGTATAAAAATATTTTTAAGGATAATTTAGATAGAAGTGATGAATTACTTGAAGAGATAAATTATTTTTTATGTTATATTTTAATAATAAAGATAGTGAAAACAAAAAAAAATGATTTTAATTGGTTTTTTGACGAGTTCTCGCGAGTTCTCAAGTATTTATAAGTTATCATTTGAACCTAACCCTATATATATATATATATAAATATATATATATATATATATACACACACACATAAATATACCCAAAGAATTGGAGCTAGAGTGAGGATGTAGAAAATGAAAGTGTCAAAGTTATGCAGTTGTAGAGAGTGAGTTAGATAAAATACTCTCGTGTACTCTTGTTTTCTTTATATGTTTTAGTACCACAGAATAAGCAATATGTATAATTGTTCGTGATTTTCAACACACTTTTGTTTATTAATTGAAAGTTAATCTCATGATGAAAAGGTAGAGCCCCTACCATTTTTCAATTTGCTTAGTCAGCATGTCTAATCAACATGACCTTCCATAAGAATTATTGTTTTAGATAAAATTGTTTGATTATATTAATTAGATACTTTTTTGACGTAGGAGGCAAGATGCGTGAAACCTAAATTACATAGATGGTGAGCGTCCAAACATGCAACAACTTGACATGTAACAACTTTCATACATCCAAGGAACATGCAACAACTATCTTTCTGATTTACTGCTCATGATTTGCTTCTCAACATAATGCGCGAACTGTTGGGTTAATCGGGTTCGTTCGAGGGTCACGGGTCACGAGTCAGCAGGTCACCGGCCATATGTGTCATATGGATGGGTCAAGTAGCAGCAGCTTTATTTATTTTTAGCATGTTTATTTTATGTCAAGAAATAGAGTAGTGGGTCAAAATTGTGGGTCACGCTTGCTAGCTTTTAGGAGAGGGTTATTGGCACGTAATCATAAACGTGAAAGAGAGTATTTGGTCGCTAGTTTTAGGGTTAAAAAGATGCGTACTTTTGTCCCCTGTAATTTCGTTTTTAATCAATGAAAAGAGTCGATCGGAATGTTTGATCAAGAGCTGCGTGCTTCGTTCTTATGTTTGTGATTTGTTTCTTCTTTTACTGTTGCAAAAATTTGATACCCTACACTTGGTATCAGAGCGAAGATCGAGTGAAGAGGGGTTGTATTCCGATCGCTGGTCAGCAGTTTGAAGGTTTCTGTTCTAGGCGATATTATAATTTTTAATATGTGTAGAATATTTTTTATTTTTATTTAATTAATAGGACATAGCAGAAATAAATAAATTAATTAGAAATAGGACTAAAGGGTAGCGTAGACAAGTCATGATTCAGGCCAAAATTAGCCGGCTTGTTAACCCAATTTTGTTGATCGAAGAACAAAGGATGATTAAGCAACTAGAAAGTGTTAATCAAAGGTTGTAAAAACAACGGGTGAATTGTAACAAAAAGGAGTTTGCAGGTAATAGTTTCAAGAAGTGGTTTTAATTGATTATTGATCCTTGATAGTGCTATAGATCGTAAAAATGACTCCACCGAAGAATCAAGTAGTGGTCATGATGTGTTGCAAAGCACACATGCATTTCCGTCCTATTTCGTATCGTTTTTGTATAGTTTAGAGTCGTATTGAGTCGTTTATGTTTAGTACTGAGTTGTGTCTTGGTTTGTAGGTAATCGGGTGAGTTTAGAGCTTAAACGAGCAAGATATATGAAGGCACGAGCGAACGAGGCAAAACGGAGAAAAGAACAAAACTTTCTGTGAAGATGGTTCCCTCGCGATACGCGAGACATGAGAGCCTTCCCCCTCGCCATACTCGAGGGGTGTGAATTCAGCCACGACTATTTTGTCTCTTACGGTACGCGAGAGACCCCAATGTCGGCAACTTTAGCTATTTTTAAGGTTTATAAGCTTAAGTCCGTTTCTAGGGTTAGGAGGACGATTCCAGACGTAAAGTTGAGAACTTGTGGGCGATTTTGAGTGGGAGAAGTCACAAGGGATCAAGGATTGAAGCGTTGGATGCGTTGATCGATTGGATTATCGTCTTTTTGGTTTATGTTTCTTATCTTTTGCTTTTTGATTCATCTATCTTGCATCATGATTATGAATATTAGACTTTGTGTTGATGTTTTGATGATGGTAGTAGGCTAGATTTCTTGAACTACGTATGTTTTGATGATTATGTTTTGTTAATTGGTTTGATTTCGGATTTCGGATATTTGTTGATGAGTTAACGTTAAAGTAAAGAACTTGGTTTTTTTTTATTGGATGTATATGCGTATTTGATCTTGATTTATGATCTATTGAATGTTCCATATGCTGCTTTGTGAATGTCTTTCATGTATGGTTACTTATTAGGTCACTAGATGTGTGCATGTGGTTGGTTTATGGTTTACTGATTGTATCAATAGGAACATCGATTGAGAGTTTATTAGGATTGAGTATTATGGCTGCTTTAATAGCTGAGAGGTGCGAAGTTGTCGGGTAATCTATGGTGTTAGGGTTTTTAGGTTAACTGCTCTGAAAGGAGGGTTCCTAGGGTTTCTTAGCATTCATTGTTATTCCGTGTCTTGTCAAGTGGATTCAAGTTACTCCTTGCACTGAAAAGTGTATTGAGATAGTGAGACTGAGAGGTAATCTGTCTAGCGAGTACTTTAGTGTTGTTGGAGATAGCTGAGAGGTGATCCAACTAACTGGTGAGTTTCACACGTCCCTTAGGGTTTCTTTTTGGTCACACCTGGAGAATGATCCGAGGTCCACTTGGTTATCTAAGTGAGACTGAGAGGTAATATGTCTAGCGAGTACTTTAGTGTTGTTGGAGATAGCTGAGAGGTGATCCAACTAACTGGTGAGTTTCACACGTCCCTTAGGGTTTCTTTTTGGTCACACGTGGAGAATGATCCGGGATCCACTTGGTTATCTAAGTGTGTCGTATTCTAAGATCCCGGTTCCATCACAGTTTCCGTATCCGAGAGATTTTCAAGATACATGCATAGGATTCAGAGTCTAGGTAGTGCTTTCCCTATTTGTGAGTTGTCTAAAGGTTTGCTCTTTATATTTGCTGTCGATAGTTAGGAGGTCATTAGTTATAGTTCACAACACAAATCCCCCCAAAATACATTTCAGTTTATTTAGTTGAGTCAGAGTCTAGATAGAGTTGTCGCTTGTGTCTCGTGGGTTCGATATCCGAACTTCATTTCACTTTGCTACATTGGTCGGTACACTTAGTTTTATACTTAGTTTTTATAGACCGTCCAGCACACATCAGGTCACTGTCAAGAAGAACAACACCATATCTCTTCAATGTCCGGTGTTATCATCCACAAATTACACGGTATGGGTCATGAGGATGCGGGCTATCTTCAATGTCACGGGTTGTGGGAGACAATTGAACCAGGAGTCAATGTGGATGCCAAGAAGAATAATGTTGCAATTACTCTCATGTTTGAAGTTATATTGAGGAGCAGACATTGCAAGTGGGAAATCTCGAATCCACAAAGGAGATGTGGGATGTTCTCAAAACCCGTCATTTGGGTGCATATCAGATCCAATAGACAAGACTTCAAACTCTACTAGGAGAGTTTAAAAATCTCAATATGAAGGACCAAGGTGTTATAGATGATTTTGCTAACAAGTTTTCCGACTATGCTTCTCGAGCCGCCTCACTTGGCTCGATTATAGAAGAATCCAAATTGGTTAAAAAATTTCTTAACAGGTTGCCTAAACGTTTTATTCATATGGTGGCTTCTATAGAAAAGGTTGTAGACTTGAATACCATCGGTTATGATGATGTTGTGGGCCGGTTTAAAGCTTATGAAGAAAGGATCAAGGATGATGAGACCAAAAGCGAGTATGAGAACCAACTTTTGTTTGTAAATTCAGATGAAAAGGCAAAGGAAAAGGAGCATAGGTGTGAGCTTTGTGGGTGTAAAAACTCGAAACGGGGAGACGATGGACGTGGCCGAGGTAGAGGTCGGGGGCCGAGGTAGAGGTCGGGGGTCCAGGAAGGGTCGAGGAGATGGTCGAGTACAACAGGGCAAGAGCCGCGTGAAGTGCTACAAGTGCAACGCGTTTGGGTATTTACATATCAGAGTATCCAAGGTGGGAGAAAAAGAATGAGCTCAGCTTGAACTGGTGCGAGGATGATGGACCAACGCCGATGTGAAGAAAATGATGTGAACAAACAATGATTAAGGGGGTGATTGTTGGGTTAATTGGGTTTGTTCGCGTGTCGCGGGTTACATGGTCATATGGATGAGTCAAGTAGAAGTAGTTTTATTTATTTTTAGCAAGTTTATTTGATGTCAAGAAGTAGAGTAGTGGGTCAAAATTGTGGGTCATTTTTGCTTGCTTTTAAGAGATGATTATTGGCACGTATCATAAACGTGAATAGGTCTATTTAGTCACTAGTTTTAGGGTTAAAAAGATGTGTTCTTTTGTTCACTGTAATTTCGTTCTTAATCAATGAAAATAGTATCAAAATGTTTCAAGAGCTACGTGTTTCATTCTTCTGTTTGTGATTTGTTTCTTTTGTTGCTGCGAGAATCTGATACCCTACTCGAACTTGATACTGAGACAATAAGCAACACTTGACTTATTTCCATTCAATAACAACGTATATCTACTGCACATGGGTAAATAATCATACTCCTAGATCTATACATTTTGTCCACCATGTACTTGAACTCTCAACCGGTCGAGGATGAACGTTTTTTTACACACTTTGATACCACTAGACCACAGACCCTTGGTAGTTATTTACTAAATAACCGGCTTCTATTTCATTAAATGTGACCAATCCAACATTAGATTCTATATCCTTTTGAAATTGTGTTATATTTAAGGATGTGATACATATATCGTTAATATATATATATATATAGAGGGGAGGGAAAAATAAAAACTCATTTGAGTTAAGAAAAGCCATGAAAACCCTGTGTAACTTAGTTTTTTTTATACTGTTTTTATAGACCTTTTCGTCACCAAAAAATCAAAAAAATGTCGAGTACTTTTTTTAAAAAAATACAATGAAAAAAAAACTAAAAATCACGTTTTTATATCATATGTCAGCATTACGTCAGCATGTTACATACGTAACACAGTATTTTACATACGTAAACAGGTTCAGCATTTTTATAAAAAAAAACCACTTGGCGTTTTTTTTATTTTTTTTGTTGCTAAAAGTTATAAAATTAGATATAGAATATATCTAGAAAAAAAAAATTCACCTGTTTTTAACTGTTACATATGTTAATATAGAGTTTTTAGTTTTTTCTCAACTCAAAGGGTTTTCTTCATATATATATATATATATATATATATATATATATATATATATATACACATACATATATACACATACATACATATATATATACACATACATATATTTTTATATACACATACATATATATATATACACATACATATATATATACATACATATATATATACATATATATATATAGGGAAACGCTAAAATAAAAACCCACTTGAGTTGAGAATACCTATGAAAACCCTATGTAACTTTGTTTTTTTAGACTGTTTTTATAACTATTTTTGTCACCAAAAAACTAAAAAAATCAAAAAAACGTCGAGTACTTTATTTTTTAAAAAATCATGAAAAAATACAAAAAATTCACGTTTTTTTTATCATATGTCAGCATTACGTCATCATTAACATACGTAACACAGGATTTTACATACGCAACAACGTTCAGCGATTTTATAAAAAAAACACTCGGCGCTTTTTTGTTTTTTTTGCCAAAAGTTATAAAATTAGATATAGAATCTATCTAAAAAATAAAAGAAAATTCATCGGTTTTTACTTGTTACGTATGTTAATAGAGAGTTTTCAAAGTTTTCTCAACTCCAAAAGTTTTCTCCATATACTTCTCCTATATATATATATATATATATATTTATTTATTTAACGACATCTAATCTACTCATATTAACTAAATATTTACCAGTTGGTTTATCATCAGGCTGTCCCCATGAGAACTATATCTCGTATTATATAATAGTAAATAAACTTTAGCACTTTTTTTTTTTGAACTTCAGCACCTAGATGTTATAGGATAATTGAGTTTCCCCAGGGCAACACCTATAACATATAGGGCAACCCACCCCAGGAGGAACCCCCAACTGGGTAAACCCCCTGAACTGTCCACAAACCCCCTTTTTTACTGTGATCAGGATTTGAACCCAAACATTGAAGTCTAGGCCGACAAACATTGAAGTTTGATTATATTAATTTTTTTAACTGTAATTTTGACTTATAAATACCACATAAAACTGTATTTACAAGATTTGCACTCATACCACATTTTTAAAATACAATCAACAATGTTATTAAGGCCCAAGACCATGAACTGATTATATTAAGGCCGATTCTAACCACACACGGAATATTGCTAATTGGACCCGTCGTCGCGCGATACGCCCTCGTATAGGTCAATACGAGGGCGTATAGGGTTTAGTCTCTGACACCAGAATGACACGTGTCATTCTCTGTGTCCCATACGATTCGTATTGCCCTATACGTCTCGTATGAGGCAGGGCTCAATATTTTTCTTCAAAAGTTGGAAGATTTGGTGTTAAATAATCCTATACGTGGCGTATAGACCTATACGCCACGTATAAGATTATTTATTTAATTATATATTTTTTATAATAATATATTATTTTGTATTTTAATTTATATAATTTTGTTAATATAAGTTTGTTATCTATTTATAAATTTTATAAATTTTATATTTTTTTTAAACATTTATTATATTTTTACAGTATAATCAAACAAAATATTAAACATTACAAACCAAACAAAATATTAAACATTACAAACCAAACAAAATATTAAACATTACAACCAAACAAGTAAATTAAACATTATATACATTACATCATAAAATTAAATATATACATCAAAATGTTTTACATACATAACAACGAAATAAACAAAATACAAATAAAAGAACTAAACCTAATCGGCTCCGGCGTCACCCTGACCTGCCCTGCCCTCACCCTGAACGGGGTCGTCCGGATAATGACGTGGCGGTGGTAGTGGGGGTGGCTCGATGCCGGCGGCTCGTGACTGATTCACGAGCTGTCCAACCGCCCACGTCATCAGGTCCTCCATGCGATCGAGTTGACGACCATGTCGCCGTGAGTCGGCAACAAGGCCATCAAGCAATGCCTGGGTAGCCCTATCCAGCCTAACAGACCGACGTACGTGTCGGGGATGCTGTGGCGGATGCTCGTGGACCTGCTCGACGTGTGGCGGCTCGTCCTCAATCGCCATACCCTGCAGCGGCTGAGGCATAGGCGGGTCCCCCTGTCAAGGCATCTACGGCAACGGCACCGGGACCCAAACCTGGTCCTGGACGGCCCCTACGAACCGAAGGCCCTGCGGGAATCGGTGCGTGATGCGCATGCCGCTCGCCGTGCGACGATCTAATCGGACAGGGGGAATGGCCGGTAACATCTGAGGCTCATGGTGGCCAAATGGTATGACCGACCGCATGATATGCGTGATGAATGCACCGCCATATAAAAGTCCGCGCCTCTGTCGCATATAGGCTGAAGAAAAATAAAGCGCCATGCTCGTGGACAGGTCGCACCGCCTCCCAGTAAGCACGCGGAAAAGGAAGAAAAGATCTCTATCAGTGCACCACTCACGGCTTTTCAGACGCGGTGTGATCGACGTCTAAATAAGCCGGTGCAGATATCTATACAAAGGGTCTCTAATACCAGAGACCCTCCCCTTGGTACCCAACCAAGGACTATCTGAAATCAAGCCCCAAAAAACAAGGAGTTCCTCCTTGTCAACCTCCGTCACCGCCTCGGTGAATAGCGGCGAGACCGTCTCAGGCTCGTAGTACAAGCCCGTCGTGACGGCCCACTGACGGAGGGTCTGACGGTAAACGACCCCAAAAATAGAAAAAGAAATACGATTCGGATCCTCAATATCCGGCGCCTCCCCGGGTAGAGGCTGCAGCCCAGTCTCTGAATAGATGAACGTCGAAAGAAACTAGACGACAAGCTCTCGGTATGTCTCCTCTAAAGAAAGGTCAAAAAGACGCGACCATGGCGTGTCCTCACCGATGATGGCCCTAGCTCGCTCGGCCTCATGCACCTCCTCGAGGAGGGCCCAATCCACCGTCGTACCCGGACCCATCTGCACCTCCCGGAGCTTCTGGCACCGGGAATAAGCCTCTGTATCGGGCGGAAAATCTAGAAAAGGATAGTGCACAAAATCGTCTAGCTGATCCATCTGAATATCATCATCCTAATCCGCCATATCTGATAATAATTAATTGTTTTTAATATTTTATTTTAAATAATAAATAATAATAATAATAATATATTGTTTAAATTTTAAATAATAAATAATAATAATATTTTTTTTAAATAATAATAAATAATAATAATAATAATATATTGTATTTATTTTAAATAATAAATAATAATAATAATAATAATAATAATATGTTGTTTTTATTATATTTTCTTTAATTGAATTAATTTATATAATTAATTTTTTTTTTAAATTAAAAACCTATACGCCACGTATAGGATAGGCGGTTGCCGGGTAAACAAAGCCATACGCAGGCCAAATAGGCCATACGCGGGCGAGTTGCCGGGTAAACCAAGCCATACGCGACCAAACTAGGCCAAACGCAGGCATGTGACCGAGTAAACTGAGCCATACGCAGCGTATAGGCTTATACGTGGCGTATGGCTTCATCTTCTTCCATAGATCAATCCAGAAGAACTATACGCCACGTATGGTCCTGTACGTGGCGTATAGTTCTTAATTTCAAACCTAAAAATCGCTAATCTACCCAGTTTTACCCGCTAATATTCAATAAAAACCTAACATTAATGATCGTGGGTTAAGACACGTACCTTTTCAAAGTTTTTTTGATGGCACAATCCAAATCAACGAGCGTTTTATAAGCGGGTCGCGTATGGCTTTGTGTTTGTTTTTTTGGTTCGTTTGGTACAATACGAGGCCAAAACCAGATAAATCAAATGTATATACGTATAGGGCAATACGTAGCGTATAGAATACCAAAGGTTAGGGAAGATACGCCACGTATTGATCTATACGTGGCGTATAGAAATTTGAATTTTGAAAAAATTTGAATTTTGAAACATTTGAATTAAAATTAATTATTATTATATTTAATTAACATTATAATTAGTTATAATTAAATAAAAATATTTAAAATGACAATAAAATTAATTTAAAAAGAATTACAATACAATTTTAAACAAATATCATCCGAGATTCGTGAAATATTGTGGAAAACTAGATCTATTAGTGGCCATTATTTTCTTAAATCGTTCTATACGATCATTGTATATATTTTCCCATTTTGCTGCATCATCATTTCGGTGCAAATTCCAAAGTGCATTCGGCGTAGGAATCGGAAATTCTCCGTCTAACTTGACGTGGATGAAATTAGCATTTTTGACGTGAACTAACGATAAGACTTGATGTTGAGCGTGAACGTTAGGACCAAACCACAATGGAAAAAATGTTTGATTACCGTTGATGCTTAAAAGATGAACAATCACCCCAAATCTTTGAGCAATTAGGAGTCCTGTGTATGGCATCGACATCCAACGACTAACTGGTGCGGCTTTCACATCCTGCCAATCTATTGTGTGACGTAGCTTATCATACTCTTGAAAGGCGACTCTGTCAAAAACAGTTCTCCACCATTCCTCTTTATTGTCCATCTCATGTACAAGTTGTTGTCGGACAAAGAGCCACCGGTTTTCATTTAACCCTAAGCCCAAAGCTACCGATCGAAAACCACAGTTACCGTCGGGTTTTACATCCTGTATATGTGAAATGTACGGATAAAATAAAGAGGGTATCGAATCCTTAAAACATTTTATATTGTTAACCGCATCATTCCCCGTAATCAATGGAAACCCAAGATGGGCGTTATCATCTTGCGGTTGCTTTCCTTTACCCTTAGTTGAACGACTGTGTTGAAAGACCGAACTCGCTTGTATAGAGTCTTGTGACGCAATATACGAGCTGTGTCTCGCAGGGTCACATTTGTTTTGTTGGGATCCTGTGAATGAGTTGTTTCTCGCGACATCCTGTTTCCTTTGTTGTTGCTTTTTCAAAGTTGGACGACCGCGAGTATCTTCTTGTACCATAGGCGCTTTCTTGTTACTTTTGCTCGGAAAGACAACCCCTGCAGTTCTCGACAGCATACTTCTTTTGACCTGATCGGGTTGTGACATAATTTTGTTTCTCACTTGATCCAGTACCTTATCCACGTCTACATTTTCATCATCGACAAACGACGGTTTTAAATCAAGTTTCCTTCAGAAGACGTCTACTGCATCTAGAGGGATTATGCCACCTGTATAATAATAATAATATATTGTTTAAATTTTAAATAATAAATAATAATAATATTTTTTTTTAAATAATAATAAATAATAATAATAATAATAATATATTGTATTTATTTTAAATAATAAATAATAATAATAATATTAATATATTGTTTTTATTATATTTTTTTTAATTGAATTAATTTATAATAATAATAATTAAATAGTCAGAACAGTTTACCTGTAGCTTCGATATTTGCTAGACGACAAGCACACGGCAACCCACAACTACTGAAAAGTTGGCACCCACACGTTGCATTTTGTTTCCGTATATTTGATAACTTGTACCACTCGTTTTCTATCAAATCTAGAGCTTTATGTGAAACTTTACCGTGCAGGATATCAAACAATTGAATAGCTATGTGGCTGTCCATTTTCCTTATGATGCTTGTTCCAAACCCAAACTGTAAGTGATAATACTGATCTGATACAATTTCATCAACAAACCCAACAAGTCTATCTAGCGAGCTGTTAGCGTTTCTAAGATAGCTCTTTAAGAGTGAATGTTGGCTCTCGACTCGGTTCGTTGTATGTTGACCAAAATTGAGGTTTTTGTTGGACCACGCGGATACAAACTTTTCTTTATACGGGTCCAGCCAATTTTTAGTCACGTAATCAATAACTCCTAGAAAAATATTTAATATTGAATAAATATTTAAATACTAAAAATATTAAATATTTAATATTTAAAACTTACTTCCTCGTTTGGCTGCGTACAGACGTTCGTAAAGTCGGTTGAAGTTGTACTGGTATATATCTGGCGTGGGAGACTCACATAATACCGACCATGAATACTTGAAATTTTTCCAGTCTTCGTCTGTAAATGATGCCCTGCAATGTTTTGCGATATTCTCGTGTATGTGCCACCGACATAGGTTCTTGGAACAGCTCGGAAATATTTTATCACACGCGTTCATAAGAGCTTTGTCCCTGTCTGTTACTATCACACGCGGCTCCATACACTTTTGCAACATTGCTTTTATTTGAAGTAACACCCAGACGAAGTTTTCCTCCCGTTCTTTTGATATAAATGCATGAGCGACGCAAAACGAATGGTGTGTGGAGGTCACACCGACCACTTGGACAAATGGAAGTTTGTACATGTTTGTTTTGTATGTCGCGTCGATCATCAACACGTGCGGGAATGCACGCCACATCTCGTACGATTTCGGATGAACAAAGAATATCTCCTCCACACTATTTGTGGCAGGATCTTCTCGAGTATAGTAGACGTATTTTTTTGAAGAAAGCAGGTTTTCCAGAATCTGTATTGGAGTTTCACCGACTCTCGTTTCGTTTTTTATCTTTTGTATTGCATTATAAATGTCTTTTTTAATGCAACTACTCTCTGGGTTTTGTTCCCTTATAGTTGCTAGAATGTTTCGTGGCAACATGTTTTGCGAATACAACTTCCCCACCAAAAGTTGTTCCGACTGAGACAGTCTCCTTGCAAACGAGTGCGCCTCAAGATGTTGACTAGGATCGTGGTTATGACTGTCATCCTTCACCGTTAATTTCCAATCACCAGTATTTTCTTGGTACTCTCCTTCCAATTTAAAGGGACAACCAATTTTCTTGCTACCGACACGTCTAACCATGGCAGTAGACGCACGTTCACCGTGACGGTCACACACAAGCCACACCTTGATAAACGGTTCCGTCGGACGTCGCCTTTTCTCCTCGATCGTCGGGTGACAATGACGTAACCATTGTCACGTCCTCTCCGGATAGCCCAATCAACCAACTGTTCACGAGACTGAAAATTCTGGTTAGTTTTATAAGACATATTTTGATTATTTTGTTCTTCGTCTTCGGAGTCATCGGTTTGTTGTGTCGGGTAAGAGACTTCATCGTATACGTATTCGTTCGTGGGTTGTGTAAGGTAAGACGGTTCACCGTATACGAACTCGGGATTGCTTAGTGGCTCGTTCAAATCTGGAAGCCTTACCCGTTGATGAGAATAAACGTTGGACGAGACCTCCTCCTGGTTCACCTCTTGAACGCCAAAACTTTGCGGATTGTTTTCCACCGACTCGTTAGAATATACCTGAAAACCGTAGTTACCATCCCACCACCAAGACATGTTTACAATTTTTGAATTTTGAAAGCATACGTTCGGTTCGAATGAGAATTCTGCATGGTTAAATACACAAAATTTGGGCCCTATACGCATCGTATAGCCCAATACGATGCGTATAAGGTACGATGTGATGGGTTTAGTGGCAGAAGGAATCTCGTATCCTAAACTGCATCGTATTGATCTATACGATGCGTATACGAGGTTTGAATGACAGGTTGTAAGAGAATGTCGGGCACGAGAATTTGTGAAGGGCTATACGCATCGTATTGCCCTATACGATACGTATATGGCCAAGTCCGATTAGCATTCTCCGTGTGTGGTTAGTAGTCCCCTATATTAATTGACCACTTTTTTTAACCATTATTGAAATAAAATACAGTAAAATCTATAAAATATAAATCTTCAAAACTGGTAACGATTAAATGGATTATAAATTCTTTAAATAAACAACAATTTCGTATGTATTTATATTATAACAAAATTAAAACTTAAACTACCTCTCTATCAATCCGTTTTATAAAAGGAAAAAATAACTAAAACACAAATTAATTATTGTTTCAAATACAATGTTATTGACTTGGTGAAATTATTGGACCTTACAATATGCACTCGTTCAATCATCCCTACCTAATCCTCAATATATAACACCTAACCCAGTTCCATAAAATTACAAAATTCTTCATACTTAATCATCTACTGCTAATTATGTTGACACGTTTAGATTTAGTTTTTTAAAATATGGTTCTATCAAAATAAAAATCTTATTTGAACGTGATAATTTAGACAATCTTCGGGGTCGTCCGTGAGAAACGTTGCTGAGGCCTGAGGTGGACGACAGAGAGGGGAGAAGCCATGAGCCCATGAGGACGGTTACATCCATGGAAGAGAAGTTGTGATCAGAGGAGAGGGGAGACAACGCCATCACAACCTTTTTGGAGGCTTAAAGTGGATTATAAATCCGGGACCTTTCATAAAAAGAATATTTGTTTAGGATCCTAATTAAGTAGTGGGGATAGCACACATTGTTTACGATTTCTATAAAGCACACAACCACACATATAGAGTTGGAGTGATATTCAGTAAAAAGAAAACTCTTCTGAGTATACGGATTATTTGCTCCGCTTGTCAAAACCTAAAAGTTAAACCCTTAAAACTAGGGTGCCCATAACTTATTTTTTTTATAGTCGAGCCACCATTGAAGAGAGAGAGAGGAAAGAGAGTGACTCAGTTGGAGAGGAGGGAGACGAGTAGGCCGACGTGAAGGGGACAGGGGTGCCGCCCATGAGGGAGTTAGGGTGGAGATGGACATATTGCTTTTTAATATACTAGATGTTCTACTTAAAACATCTTTATGAGTGCTTTGGAGGAGACACAAGAACGAGTTGCTTTAACATAGAAAAGCCGATGAGTCATTCAATTTGTGACATTTTTTTCTCCTTTTTTAGCAGGTTTCATTTTGATTGGTTGAGTAATCCAAGTTCTATTTGGCCTCACTTTGTTAGCTCGTCTCTTTTAATGAATGTGTTGTTAAAAAAGGATAATTGAAGTTAATTTTGAAAGAGCAATTCTAGTTTTTTACAAACCAAATTACCAAACTATCTTTAATCAGTTGTGTTTTCTATTGTGTTATTTTATGCCATTTTACAATTTTCAGCTATGACTAGCTAATTTTAAATTATTTTTTTTTAAATAACATAAAAATTTAAATTTTAGCATTTAGCTCTAAAAGAGATGTCGTAACTTATAGGAATTGATGATAACATACTTAGAGTTGGGTTAAACTAAAAATGAGTTTTTTTCTAAAAAGTGTAAAAAGTATATGTTTAGAAATGATGTTTATTAATTTTAGGCATGGTGTTTTTAAACTTTAAATATGTTCAGAAAAATAGAACATGGACACCATGCCTAAAATGATTAAACACCATGCCTAAACATGTACTTTTTAGACTTTTTAAACAAAATCACTTTTTTAGTATAACTCACCCCAACATACTTAAACATCTAATATAATATATATTTGTTCTTTATCGCTTCTATTGGCATTATAAATATAATGATAAAAAAAAGAGTTAATTACGCAAATGATGTATGCGGTTTGCCAAAATAACATACTTGAGACTTAACTTTGAGAAGTAACAAGTTTAGTATATATGATTTTAGTTTTGTAACATTTACAGGTACTGAGATTAACTTCTGTTAATTTTTAACCGAAAAAACTCCATGTGCGTTGCCTTGTTGCACTATTTTTGGTCATATTACTATTATTTATATATTTATTTAAAAAACTTCTTTCACAACTCTTTTGATCAATCTTCATCTCCTTCTACAAAAATTAAAATAATATAAGGTAAACAAAAAAAAGTATTTATTATATTATAAAAAAGTATTTATTATAATAAATGTTTGTTTTATTTATCTTGTATTATTTAAATTTTTGTAGAAGGATATAAAGATTATCAAGAAAGTTGTTAGATAGATTTTTGAAATAAATAGTATAATAAATGACTTCTAATTTATCTTGTACTACTTTTTGAACCTCTTTAAGAGAAATAAATAAAAGTAATATTAAGAATGATCAAGTTACTCTCATGTGTAATGCACATGGGTCTTTTTCGGTTAAAAATAAGCAGAAGTTAATGTTAGTACCCATAAGTGTCACAAAACTAAAACCACAGATCCCAAACTTGTTACTTCGTAAAGTTAGGCCTCAAACCTGTTATTTTTGACAAACAATCAAGACCATTTGCGTAAACTCTAAAAACAATTATAACTTCCTAATCATCTTAACAATGAAATAAAATGAGAAATGCAAATGATGGGCTAGCCCACTTGATAGAGGGGAGGGGAGGTCCCTGTTCAAATCTAAGTAATTGAGTAGTTTAGAATTAATGATCTAAAGTAGTTTATTTCATATTATCTAAGTTATATAATAGGTAATCTCCTTGATGTTTTTGAATCGTGTTATCATTATGAGATTGAATTATTTCGATGATACATAAAATGTCTCAATGGAATAATTCAGAAAAATCAAGAAATAGTATTTATGTTTCTGTTATAAAATTGTACCTGAAAATAGACTAAAATTTTTATTTTATAGATAACGAATCATCACAATATTTTGCTGAAAGGTAGTTATTTTTATTTAAAATTTTATCTACTAAACATATAAACGAAGTGCTTTCATTAATCATTAAAGTTGAATAAGACGTAGACGCATGCATGATCATATTGAAATCACAATATATTTTTCAATAAAGTCTGAAACGAACACTTGATTTGAAAGCTTAACGAACAAAAGCAATCAAAAGTGACTTCAATTATTTTTATTGTATGTTTTAAACGTTTTCTCTCTTTAATTTACATCTTTAATTACACGTATCATTTTTTATAAAATAATCTAATTTTTAACTACTTTTTATTATATTACTTGAGAAATACAATCTTTCATTTTCATTAGGTAGTCGAATCAAATTTATTTACTAACTCATTACTAGGTATTAAACGATTTTAAAACAAATTATGGAATAATTCACCATATGAAGTTTTTTAGAAATTGAAACTTTTGTTAAAATGAAATATTTTCGCAATTATTTTATTATTACTAAAATCCTTGGCTCCTCTTCACACATCCCTACTATTTACTGCTCCTTATTTAGAAGTGTCGGTGTTCACTAAAATTTTTTATTTTTTCTAATTTTTTTTTTACCTTTTTTAAACACCTACAAAGACTTCGTGAATCTTCACCATCTAAATCTACCCACCCTCTAACATCAATCAAATCTATTCCAAATAAACCCCCCACCCTTTAAGAAAATGATAAAATTCACCTTTAACTTTGTAAACTAGCACTTTCACTCACTCACGTTTCTAAAGTTTCGCGTTTACCCCTATAGTATGTTAATCTGATTTTTTCTTAATAACTTTTATTCGTTAATTAATTTTTTTCTTGATGTCCCAATATAAATTTCGTTAAAAACGGAGTCGTATTCAATATAGGGTATTTTTTAGGTGTCGTGGGTTATATCGACGGTATCGTTAATAATGAGACCAACACCGACTGAGAAACACAGGTTCCTTTATATAACTATCTTTTATCTTTGTTTCGATCTCCACAACCGAGTCGTCGTAACTTCATACGTTTCTCTATGTACTTAGCTACGTTTCTTTTTGTGTTTAGCCATGTTAATGCCACCGCCTCAACCGTTTAAGGTCTGACTCTCGCTGTGGGGCGCGGGGGCCTCCCGCCGCGGAGCGGGGCACTAATTTTCTAGTTATCTTTAATAACAATAGTAGTGATAATGAATTCGATAATAAAGAAGCAAAAATGAAAAACGTTGGTTTCACAAAACAATATCGAAACCTAAAACAAACATAACAACTATAACAATGTGTAATAATACACTATTAGAAAACAAGACTATTTCTGGTGGATATTTACTGACAAACAAATTCATCAGAAAACTACCGACGGAATCTATCAAAAATCTGGTGTCTTTAATTGTAAGGGCAAATCTAATAGGCTGAAGCATCAAAGGATCACCGAGCTGTTGGACTGATGTTTGAGTAAACCTGAAGATTTTGAGTATACTTGAGTTTGCACATACCTAGGGCGATTACTCAAGTCACGCAGAAGTTTCCTTGCGTGAATTTGTGTGCGCGTACCCTAGTATGTGCATGCCCAAGCCCAGTCAAGTTTGCACAAACTTATGTTTAGCATAAATAGTTTTCCTATTTCATTGTAATAGGGTTAGACGAGATTACCAAGCTTATAAACATATTGAGTGTAATCATTTGTTTTTAATTAATATACAAGTCGAGTTTATTTGATTACATCTCGTCCCTTTGATATTTCTTGATTATATTATTGATTTGGATTCCGCCCGACTAAATACTTTATTGATTCCGTGGTTATTGAAGATCCTAGTGAAGAACCGAACATTACAATCGGTATCCGTGGACATTACCATTAATTAATTTTTGGAATTTGGTGTAACCGTAGGTAATTTATGATGGATATAAAGGTTGTCGGTAACACGTCGGTAAAGTAAGCATAATAATTCCCACCAACAGGCTTTCTTATAAAAGATTCCTCAGTCGATATTTTTAGGATTGTATTTTTAATAACATTCCCACCAAGCTTTGTCATTCGTTTGTTGGTGTGGGTCATTCACCGACGGTTATAACCATCAGAAATTCGTCAATAAATCTTTTTTTATGTAGCAACAATCGGGTCTATTTAAAAATGGCCAAAAATTGTACGTTAGATTGTAACAATTTTTATAAATAGTCAAGATTGTAACTCTCAAGGCCCTTAGGTATGGCAGATCGTTGTTTGGGCCTACTCATATGGCAACTCGTTGTTAACGGATTTGTTGGAATTTTTAGTCTTGAAATTTAAATACTCCTTCATGTGTGCATATTCTACCGATGAGACATCAGACTGGGGTAGAATTATTTTGCTCAGAATGTAGAGCCATGCTCGTATTTATCATGAGCAAACATATAAAGGTTTTTTATTTGAATGTGTTGGCCACGTCTAGCCATCGGAACTCGTGGGCTCATGTAACATTCCTAAAATTTTTCGTGCTAAATTTCACAAAAAATTATAAGTACAAGGTCTAGAAGTATAAATATATAATAGATCAAGGATCAAAAAGTGAAAATACCAAATTTTGGACGGTAACGGACCATCACACATGGTAACGGTCCGTTACGGGTGGCGCAAGGGGGCAATGATGACGTGCCACATGTCCGGTGACTAATGACCGGGTTTTGACGCGTGGAAACCCTATGACGGACCGTCACCCACAGAAAAGGTACGTTACGCCGCAAAATGACCAGACCGTGACACGTGTCAGATGACTAAAGGTCGAGATCTGACGCGTGGAAATCCATGAGGGACCGCCACGCCCTGTCACGATCCGTCACGCCACAATTCATCCAGAAGCTGACGCGTGTCAGCTGACTCGCAAACCCTAATCCGGTGACGACGTAACTGTCTGTTGGGACTTGGCGGTGACGGACGGTCACCCGCCATAACTGTCCGTCACGTCCACAAATTTTGCCTATATATTGAAATCCGATCATAGCCAATTCCAAACATCACAAACTCGTTCCAGAGCCAAAATTACTATTTCCACACTTTATAATCCGACCCCGTTCGTACGTTTATGTTCCGGAGTTGCCGGTTAAGCTAGAAGAATCCTGAGAAGCTAGAAAACTTCCATTTAAAGAAACCAAGGTAGGAGAAGTAGGAGGAGACGTTGCCCCGCTAGAAATCACTATTTTAGAGACTCCATAAGACGAGACTCTAAAAAGGTGAATACTTGTATTTTTTAAAATGTTTTCAAACCATAAACAGTTTTGAATTATTGTCTTACTCGAATGAACTACTAAAACGATTGGTCATATAAGGTGATTTACTATATAGCATTCAGACTATAGAGTCACGTATGCTCATGTTTGTAAGACCCTAAACCCGAGAGGCCTCACGTGTTGAATTTACTCATAAACAAACAGTTTTTAAACTTGAATATCAAGTAACACATCGGAACTTTCATTCAAACATAACGTTAACTTTGTTCAACATTCTAAAATCTTTAACTTTGTCTTAACATAACCGTAAACATAAACGTAAACATAACGAGATGCAAGTCTTTGTGATCAGTCGGGTAACTCTTCTCGCTTGCCAATCATCCTCGTCCAACATCCCTACCTATACTTAACCTGAATGTGCATACTAGAATTCAGCTACACTGGTGAGTTCTAGCTTTTACATAAAACATTAACTTCAAATATTTTCCAAAACATGACATTTTAACTTTATTAATAAAAGTGTGTGTCAACATGCAATAGCATAACTAAGTCCTTCTCGTGCTTCGTAAAGCACACGTACCAAACTTCAAGCACGGTGCCCCATAGAGCACGCGTACCAAACTTCAAGCATGACGTCCCAAAGGATAGCACGTACCAAACTTCAAGCATTGTACCCCGCATAGCATAAGTACCAAATGTCAAAGATCACGGTAATCCCCTTGGTGACCGCCGTTACCCCTTTTCCCCCTAGTTGTACAACCGTTGGCCAGCCACAAAGGCCCCTATAATGGTATGGCCCATACATATCATACACAATTTGATTCCCGAAGGAATCATGGCAGATTCGTTCATTTCGTGGCTTTCATAAAAACCGTTACTTCTTTTATCACTTCAGTTAAAGCATTCGTACGTTTTAATAAATAACATTTCATTCGTAAACACTTCGTAAACTTCATTGGCAAAACATTTTGTAAACCCATTTCAAACTTCACTTTCGAAAACATCTTTCATAAATATCATTTCACAAATATCATTTTGTAAGTATGCACACCGGCCCAAAACATTATTTAAAGCATTAAAAAAAGGGCTCTAGAACTAACCTGATCAACTAGATCAAGCGCACTATCCCAACTCACTGATGAGGCTCGAAATCTGAATCGACAGTGAAATAATAATTATTCATTTTCGCATTATAGCCTCTCATAATAGAATTATATAAAAGAATATATAATTATAACCTATTTTAATGTGTCTGAGAAACGTTCTAAAAAGACGTCCCTGATAATTTTCTCGAGTCCCTTGCCACTAACTAACACTAGATATATATAAGTTTTTCGAGTTATTCCTTTGCATACGGTCCGTACTAAACGCGTTTGTATGAAACTGCTGAGCACCACGCGAGAAGAAAACTTGTTTTGTTCATAACTTGACCATACAGACTCTGATTAAGGTGATTCAAGCGGCCATGAACTCATATAGCTGAGCACCACCAGCGCCGCCGAAAAGTCAGGAACGGCTGAAAACCTGTTTCGGCCAGAAAACAACATGTGACCACAAATCGAAGGTGTTAGGAAGCCATAATCATCAAGGAAATGAAGCAAGGAACAAGTTCTTACCATTTTCGTTCTTCGCCTGCTGGTTCACGGCGGAACCCTAGCCGTCGCCACCTTCATCTCCATCTTTAGCCGTTTCTTGCTTCCCCCTACCACCCTGCACAACCACCTAAACGCCATCAAGTCACCGTAGCCTTCCGTTTACGTCCATCACCTTGTCATCTTGGCCGGCAAGTGCTCGAAGGAAAACAAGAAGAGGCTCTTGTCTCATACTCAGCCGCCACACTACAAAAAAGTGACCATTAGGGACTAAAGTGTTAGGGACTGATATATCAGTCTCGGATACATGGTATCGAAAGACTAAATTATCAGTTGCTGGTGATATTGGGGACTGATTTTCATGTGAATAATGTTAGTGACTGATAATCAGTCACTAATATTTTTGCACCTTATTTGAGACTAATTTTTAGTCACAAATATGTATACGTCATATAATGTTTTGAAGGGAAACTTATTGGTTACTAAATTTCAGTCTCTAATACGTTTCCTCTATAATGAAAAATGTCGCAAATGTATGAGAGACTAATCTTCAGTCACTAATATGGAAGAAACATATTAGAGATTAAAAATCAGTCCTTAATACTCTCAAAATGGATCAAATTAGGGACTGATATTCAGTATTCAACACAGTTTGTATAGGAAAATATCAATGACTATTTTCGGCTTTTAATTAATTGACGCAAATTCTACAATTTTTAAAATGAGTATCAGATGCTTAAAATCAGTCTCAAATATCTTGTAATTAAGGGACTTATTAGGAAAACATATTTAGCATGCGAAGTGTTTTGTAGACGAAAGAACTAGGAATTGATCTTAAGTCGCAAATAATCCATGCATATTCTACAATTTCAAAGAAAGATATTAGATACTAAAGATCAGTCCTGTTCATTCTTGTAAGAGTCCGTATTTGAGACTGATATTTAGTCTCAAATGCCTTTTGTATAGAAAATGATTCAAGACATATTTTCAGCTCTTAGACGTCATCATCAATTCCCCATTTTGAAAGGAGAATTAGAGACTAAAAATCAGTATCCGAATTTCTTGTAAATACCATAATGGGAGAAAACTTATCCTACAAATCTCTTAGTGAATTTTCAATAATCTAGGAATTTGATTATTAAATTTAAACTGAGAAAACAAAAAAACAAATATATTTAAAAATAAAAAATAAAATCGGTCAAAAAACGGTCCAAAAAATGTGATAGAAAAAAAATGAAAATAAGTAAATCAAAAATAAACTTTGGTCGCAAATCAGCTACAAAAATGTGATCATAAGAAATGTTAAAAAAATAAATTTCGATAGTAAATAGGGCGTAAAAAAAACGAAAAGAATAAATTCAACTTTATAAAAAAAGTTTAGTCACAAATCGATCACAAGAAATGTGAAAAAAAAATTAAAACTAAAAGCAAATTTCAGTTGCAAATCAATTTTGAAAAAAAATGTGAAAAAATTTAAATAAAAGTTCGGTCACAAATTGATCATAAGAAATGTTAAAAAATAAACTAATATTTAAATAAATTCCGCTCGCATGTCGATTACAAAAAATCATGAACAAGAAAATAAAATAAAATATTAATTAGTCCCGTTGATTGTCAATTAGATTCGTTGATGAGCAATTAAGTCAATTAAGGTTAATAATAGGGTGATGGGGGCGCCGATCAGGGCCGGCCCAAGGGGGGGGGGGGGTAGAGTGGGCTACCGCTCTAGGGCCGACAACCCCCCGAAATTTTAAATTTATATATATATATATATTTTTTTGTGTTTTGGATTTTTTTATATATGATTATTGACTTTTTATTTTAGTGGCCGGATTTTTTTTACATGTCCCTAGCCCAAAACGTTTTGAGAATTCTCGAGACCGGGCCTGGCGCCGACGTCTTGCTAGCGCCGTGCGGCTCCCATAGCAACACCACCCCCGCCACTACGTTCTCTAATGGCTTCCATTTGCGGCATCCTAGCGCCGTTCTTCGTGGTCAAAGGTTAACGTATTTTTTTTTTACGGTTGGGAGCCCCAACGGCTATTTTGGGGGTCTTTAAAAAAACTCATAAATACAACCATTTAACAAACAATTTTCACACAACCAAAATTATACTCTCAAACCCTATTCCAATACACTCTCGTTCTATTTCTCACGTTTTCGGACAACGACGAAGAGTAGTTTATTATTTTATTTTTTCAGTTATTTATGTATTTTTATTTTTAGTTTATTTTATTTTCTATGAATTAAATGAATTAGTTAATTAAATTATGTTTTTTTTAATTTTTAATTAAAAAAATTTATGCTTGTGACTTAATGGCTTGAGTGCCCCCACCTCGAAGGCTTATTGTGGCTTCAAATGACATGTCATTGTGTCATTGGTGGGTGTGTGGCTTCATGGCTTGGGTGCCCCCTCCACCCTTATTGGTCAATTAGGATCATTGATGGTCATTTACGGTCAATAACAAACAATTATAGTTATTAGTGGTTAATTACAGTTGTTTATGGTATGTCATGGGTTAATTAGAGTTATTAATGATCAATTAAGGATTCTTAATGGTCAATCAGGGTCAATGATGATCAATTAGGGGTGTTGATGATCAATTATGGTCATGTTTAGTTAGGTCATTTATGGTTAATTATGCTCCATTGAGAGCCATCATGACTATTAAGACCTTATATGGTCTTTTAAGACATGCATTATCAATTATTGCTCATTGTGATCTAATATGACTCAATTTTGATTTAACCACCAAATATGACATAATAAAGTCCATTAGTATATTAAGAGCTATAACACTATTAAGACCCAATTTGGTCTATTAAAACATGTTTGAACTATTATTGCTCATTTTAACCTACCATGAGTCATTACAACCCGATCATTCGCTATTAAAAGCTACCATGACTCTTAACAAACCATATGTCTCATTTGGGATGAGCATTTGGTACCGACTACCGGTACCGCTACCGTACCAAACCATACTTCTTTTATCAGTTCAGTTAAAGCATGCGTACGTTTTAATAAATAACATTTCATTCGTAAACACTTCATAAACTTTATTGGCAAAACATTTTGTAAACCCATTTCAAACTTCACTTTCCAAAATATCTTTCGTAAATATCATTTCACAAAACAACATTTCGTAAGTATGCATACCAGCCCAAGACATTATTTAATGCATTAAAAGAAGGGCTCTAGAACTCACCTGATCAGCTAGCTCAAGCGTACTATCCCAACTCACTGATGAAGCTCGAAATCTGAATCAATAGTCAAATGTGTTAGTTCTAAACTCATTCTGATCTGAACGAAACTAAGACTAGTTTCTCTCCAACATTCCTAGTGAAACTGTACTCTTGTACATTTCTTTGACTTCGAGCGAAACTATACCAATTTCGTCAGCCAGTTTGAAAAAATATATATAGTTTCGCTCCAACATTCCTAGTGAAACTATAGCGTCTCGTTATTAACGCGCGAATGATCCATTTCAAACTTATTACCTAAAACTCTATCTTATCAACATTGTACCCATTCTGTATTGAGGACGTCTAAGTTGAAAAAATATATATTTCTTTAATTCTAACGAAAATCGGACAGAGTCCCGTTGTTTTTGTTTAAAACCCAACGATACCCAACGATTCCAATCGTCCATTTCCACCATCAAATCATAACCAATAGTCCATAATTCATTTAGCTCTAGCTTATAGGATCAAAGCCATAATTCAATATATTTATCCAATAATAATTATATAAAAGATTATATAATTATAACCTATTTTAGCGTGTCCGAAAAACGTTCTCAAAAGACGTCCCCGATAATTTTATCAAGTCCCTTGCCACTAACTAGCACTAGATATATAAGTTTTTCGAGTTATACCTTCGCGTACGGCCCGTACTAAACGCGTTTGTATGAAACTGCTGAGCACCACACGAGAAGAAAACTTATTTTGCCCATAACTTGACCATACATACTCTGATTAAGGTGATTTAAACGGCCATGAACTCGTCTCGCCAAGCCCCACTAGCGCCGCCGGAAAGTTAGAAACGGCCGGAAAACAACATGTGACCATGAATCGAAGGTGTTAGGAAGCCATAATCATTAAGGAAACGAAGCAAGGAATAAGTTCTTACCATTTTCTTCCGTCGCCGGCAAATTGATCGCTGGATGGGTAAATTGACCATTTAAATATGGGCAAAGTGTTCTATTTATTTAGTCTTGTCAGATTATAATAAAAACATGCATGTATTCACCGGTTTATACTGATAAAATATTTTCAAACGTTGTACAGAAAACCAAGGATAAATGTGACTGTGAATATAGCCACCAAAGGATGATGGATCCTTGATGTCATAAAAAGGAAAGTCCACCCTATACATCAGTTTAAATGAATGGCTCTATGAAAACCTTGGTTTTGTAATAAACATTTGAAAAAACAATCAGGGTGTTTTCCCTGTTTATGTTAATAAAATGAAACAGGTGTTTCACATGTTTGAAAAAGATTATGAGTTATGAAACTCAAAGATTTATTCCGTTGTATTTTTAAAACTTTGATACAGATGAAATAATTAAACAGGTACCAACTAGTGGTCGCACGCTTTTGTGGGCTAAACCCGGCGTGTACCAACTAGTGGTCGCACGCTTTTGTGGGCTAAACCCGGCGTGTGACAGGTTGGTATCAGAGCCATTGGTTTCAGCGAATTAGATACTAGAATTTTTATCTAAACTATAACCTGATTTGATATTATTTAGTTTTAGAAAAATATGATACTGAGGTAAGTATCTAGCTTTAACCGGTACAGATTGCCTACTAAGAAAAAGTAGGTAGATTAAACACCCTACTTTCCCTTCATTAATTTATCGGAGTTTTAATTTGCGAAAATTGGTCTCAGTTTCAAAACCTTGTCATTAAGATGACACAGGTAAATCTGCTTCATAAATATTGTTTTATATACAATATTCTATTATACATAACTAGGGATTCTCCGACCGTCCACGTCCTTAGGAAGCCTTATTCCACGTGCTTGTTTGCTGTTGTGTTTGAAAAACATTTTTATATTAGCTTACGCTAAGTAAGTACACTGCGTCATTCATTTTATTTGGGAACCCTTTAGGTTCTTGTTGTTCAATTTTCCCAGGCACTCTTGCCCCCGTGACCATATCCGAACGTACCTCCGGTCACGTCATTCGTTTATTTTATGGGCTCACCGGTGCCCTCATGACCATTTTAGGCCGTACCTAGGTCATAGTATTGGTAAGGTCCTTACATCCGTGGATGTAGGCCCCTTGCTTTTGTCATGAAAACAAATTGACCTAAAGGCTTATTACCACGAAGGTTCATTCATTTTTGAGATCTGCCCCTTAGGCTTTGATCTTTTATTTAGTTCCACCTTATAGGCTGGATATCTCTTTTCATTTAGGACCTGGGTATCTTAGACTCACATCCTCCTAAATGTATCAATCATTTGTTTTCATCACACATATGTATGCTTTATTTATTCCCAACTAGTCCTCACCCTAAAACTTGGTAATGGTTTCTCCATGATGCACTAAAGGGGTTTATATATAGGAAGTATTAGCGGCGTATCCACCACCCCTTTAATACTCCATGAGTACTCCATTATTCCATTTTAGGGTTTAGACTCGTTCCATCTTACCCATTCATATTGGCATGTATTATCATGCATTCACGTATTCACTTTTTTGTCATGCATTCACGTATTCATCTTTATCCTGTATTCATATGATTATCCTTAGTCCATACTTTAAACCTTTGTAGTTGTTTCACCCCGATATATCAAAGAGGTTTGTGTATAGTGTGTACCAGTGGCGTACCCACCACTCCTTTGATATTCTGTGGCTATTCCATTATTTCAGTGTAGTGTCTAGACTAATCCACCATTACTTTTCCTTATTTCCCTGTACCTTAGTTCTATATGTAGCACATAACATGTAGTCATTCCATTCACATAATCATTATCTAGGGTACGGTTCAAGTGTACTTACGCTAATATCGGGTTGGATCCTAAGTTCGTTCCTCGCTTAAATCGTCTCTCCGTCCCTTGCTCGTAACATTAACGCTTCGCACTCGTAACTGTCACTTCGTTTCCCCTCGGTATGCGTGTTTGTGAGTGTGTGATAATGGAGGTGGTTTGTGTTGTGATGTTTCCATTTGAACGACACGGTCGTCTATTTATATGGCTGTATTGGCATCGGTGGCGGACCTCTAAGCTAGGTGGTAGCGCTCCACTACCGTCCACTGGCCAGCTGTTTGGCGTATTCACCACGTAGCAGACAGTTAGAAGCGGTCCGCTACCCCTTTCATTTACGCGAGTCAGCTGACACGCGTCACGCCCTTGTTATCCAGACCCAATTGCGGCTGGCGGACCGTTACCTGCCTTGGTGGCGGTCCGTCATAGGGCTGAGTCAGCAGACATGCCACTCGCAACATGTCATTCCCTTATCATTACTTACGCATTACGTAGCTGTGACACTAGCAAATTTTAGGTTAATATCCGTACCCGGTTATAGTATATGATATGCATCCCATTTAATTTTATAGTAATTTAGTCCATTTCACACTTAGCAAGTCAATCCGGTTACACGTGTCGTTAATCTGGAAGATTACAAGGTCAAATACGCATCCTTCAACACGACCGTTGGTGATAAGTTAAAACAAATACCTAGAGATATAATCTGTGTGTGTAAATTATATGTAACTCTGTGATTTTATAAATCATGCCTATATGAATTTTTCGGTGATTTATAGAAATACTTTTATTTTCAGCACAACCCGGTAGATACGCAGTGTGCACTAGCTAGGTGACTAATTCTAAGCAGACACTTAGACGTATATTTGGAGCATACAAATTACATGTAATACTATGAAATATTATTTTAGGACTTTGTGAATTTTTCGGGAATTTTTGGAAAAACTTTCTGCTTCAACGCAGTCCGGCCAGTCCGCAGTATGTACCGACGTTTCCAAATAAAAATCTAAAAATTTTATATGTTAAACACACTTATATGAGTCAAATTATTTTTAAATCATTTCGTTCATACAACTTCGGGAACTACGTCAATAAATCGGTGACTATTCGTTTTTCACCACCCGGTATCACAAGCCCCTATAAATACCCCCTAACTTCCCCTCATTTCTCCATCTTTCTTTCACAACTCTCTCTCTCTCCCTTCTCTTCTGCTTGGCAGAAACCACCCACCACCACCATCTTCTTCATTTTTTTTGTTGTTTGATCTTGTTTCCATCAAATCCAAATATCCAAGAGTGATTATCAAGTGTTGGCATGAAGAATCATCCATCAATTCATCCATTTTCAAGCTTGGTAAACATCAAAACCCACCTTTTTCTCCATTTACATCTTCATGTTCATATGAATATGCATCCAAATAAAAGTCATTTTTATGTATGTTTAACCATGAATTCTTGAATAAAATGAGTTTTATTACAAAGATGGTACATATTGTTGGTGGTTTTGGACTCGGGTTTTGTCTTAGGCTCTATTTCCATAAGAGGAAACTTTGTTGTATGAGCATATGCTAGATGTTGTGTTCTTGATGATTTTATGATGGATTATGTTGTAGTAATGATGATAGATGAATAATATGTGAAAACTTTGTTGTCAAAAGTGTTGGATGATACATGCATGCTCATTTTTACTATTTAAGGAAACTCTAATTTTGAGTTTCATGATAGATGCCATGTTTAGGGTGATTTGATGATGGAAAATGGTTGGATATGTATAGATAATGGATAATATGTGTAGATTTGCTAGTTAGAACTTTTGGTAATATGAGATTCATGCTCGGTTCTATTTATGGTAAGTTTAATTTTTGGGTTTTTGTTAGAAGAGGTTATGATGTGATTTGTTTGGTGGAAATGATACATTAACACTAGATATAGATATTGTATGATTTTTTTTTTGGGTAAAATCACATGTTCATGATGCTTTTAGGCTCGTTTTCTATTTTTAGAAACTTTATTTTTTGACATGTATGAAAACTTGATGATTGGGTATATTTAAAGCATGAAACTAGTATAGTGAACATTATGGAGGAATGATTGACGGAAATGATGGGTTAAAATGCATGTGTGTGAGTTCTAGAGCTTGGATTTCTAAATAAGGAAATTTTATTTTTCCAAAAGTTGTGTTTGCAAGTTTTAACATGATTAGAGGGTTTAAGTGACTTAGTAACACTTAACTAAGTGAATTGCATGATAATATATGTTATTGGTTCATAAACTTGACAATTTGACACGGTCTTGCTATAATAGGAAACTTTAATTATTCGAAACCCGCATACTTGTCTATTTTTAGCAACAAAACATTGAAATGTTGTATATGTGTTATAACATGCCTAATTTCATGTGTGAATGTTAACTTTGCATAGTTTCCATGTTTAGGACTCCAAACTTGACTTTCCAATTAAGAAAACTTTAATGCATCAAAAGTTGTGTTTCAAGTTCTAAACTCCAACTGAATGTTCTAATGTGTTCATTAGAATGTTAATAGGCTATTTGAAAGGAGGTTTGAATTCTATATTAGGATTTAAATGTTTAAGTCCAACGTGTCACCAACGGGTCGTCGAGTCAAAACATCTTTGAAATTTCAAAGTCACTTTTCAAACAACTTATTTGGATGCGTAGAGTTTCATAGTCAAACATTTACAATACTTAGACCTTAAAGTCCTAAATGTTTCCTAGGGCACGAGTAGGTCGTCTCACTTATCAGGATTTGCTAAGACTTTGCATATCATTTCACTACGTTATCAGGTGAGTTCTAACAGCCCCGTTTTACTTGTTTTTCCTTTGGGGGATATACATGCTCAAGTATATATTTTCAAAAATCATATTTTCCATGCTTACACAGTTACATTAATTATATAAGTTGTACTGGTGTGTACAAAGTCCTCCCAGAGTTAACTGTTAATTTTTCCATAAGCGAGGTGATCATGAACAGTACTATTGGGTTTAACAACCCCTACCCGGGTTAGTAGCGCTAACTTCGACTGGAGGTTGAACGGGTACATTTTTGACCTAATCCATTCATGTGTAAGGAACAAAGAGGCAAACCACATCCTTTTCCTTTTTCAGTGGCTACAGTTGACCGTCGGTTGATGGACTTATGATAATTTTTGGTTTTGTCTGATTAGCAATGATTATGTAGAGTACATATGTTTTCAATACATTTTACAATATGATTGCAATTACATTAAACCTGTGAAATCACCAATATTATGTTCACCCATTTTAGCATGTTTAGGATATGTAGCTAGGATGCACCCACAGGAGTCACACACTATTCATGCATGTGCATCCTATTTTTACAAACAATATTGTATCATTTTATTCCAAACGTTGTAAACTTTTAAACATTGCTTCCGCACATTTACTTTGAACTATGTCAAACTTTATTTTTGGCTCGTTTGAGCCTTGTTAAACAGGTATTTTGAAAACCATTTAGTGGTCATTCAAAGTAACTCAATGGTAAAGATCCTCTCGGGTCACGCCACGGGTATAGCCCAAAATGGAATTTGGGGGTGTGACAGTAGTGGAACGCCCGGAAGGCCGGTAGCGGTCCGCTACCGTCTAAATTTTCATATTTTTTTTATTTTAGCCCCTCAACTTTGATCTATTTACACTTTTAGTCCCTGGACTTTATTTTCTTTGAAAATTGGGATGTTACAGTAGATCTCAATAATGATTATGTTATGAAAATACAGATGTAAGGAAATAGCTACTTTACGTATATCTGTGGAAAATCTGGAGAAGAACAGTATCACCATACAGGTTCTAGGGAAGCTCCAATAATCATTCTTGAACATGATGAACCTAATAATCATGAAACGATCGTCATCTCCAATGATGAATCAAATCATCTAGAAAATCCTGATAATTATTATGGATCTAGCTCTTCATTGATGATGGGAACCTCAGATTTTGAGAATTAGGGAACAGGCACTCCACCACCAACACATCAGGTAGGTACATATGAGGCTGGACCGAGTAGGCATACTAAGCCAAGGATGCGTGTTAGAATTCCAACGGAACATGTACACGTATCTGAAACAGAAATAGAGGAAGTTGTAGGTCCAGATTTCAATCAGAAATCACTCAAAAGATCGATTACACACACAGGTGGAATCTGTGTGTACGGTGGTGAAATAGAGGGTAAAAAAACAGAATTGGTGAAGATAAACAAGCAAACCACACAGGAATCAACACAAATATGATATGAAATTGTAAGAACAACAGATGAAATAACTCCAAATGTGTATTGATTCAGAAAAACTGTGAAAGAGAGAGTTTCAAGGTTACAGACGCTATCCACACCCTAAACATTCTCAAACTAGGCTATTTATAGTAAGTTGACAGGCATCGAAACTATGCTCATCAAAACTAGTAGTTTCGGTTGAGCATTTACAAATGAAAGAACCTCCTGTCGAAACTTCCTATCCATCAAAACGACTAGTTTCGATTGAGCAAACCTCAATCGAAACTAGGTAGTTTCGATGGCCCAGACTTGGAATAAAAACATGAAATTACATAAAATGAAATTACAAGTAAATAAAACTGAACTAAACATTGTTCAAAGAAATACATTGATGACAACAGCTTATACAAATATAAGACTCTACAATCTCCCCCAAAGCTGTTGCATCAATGTATTCAACTCTCTCTAAGCAGTTGGCGCTTGACTTGGTTTCTGAAAGTGAGGTTTTGCATTAATAGTCACCACCCTTTGATTTGCCTTGGCATCAGCTTCGTCATCTTCACTAAAGATCTTGATAGGGTTGTTGAAAAACACTTCAAGATCCTCAGGTTGAAATTTTAGTAACTCCATGGGCTCAAAAATATTGATGTCTTCCATTCCTTCACACTCAATCACTGCACTTCCAATGGTAGAGTTGTAAAACCATTTTCTAAAATTATGAAGCAGCACAGATACAGATTGTGGCAGTATGATGGATTTGACAGTTTCTGCCGGCTTGTACCTAAGGCTTACCCAAGGCCTTTGAGTTTTACGATGAATTCTAGTCTTGGAGATAACTCTTCTTGGTTTAGCAGTGGTCATGGATCTGAAATCATTGAAGGTCTGATTTCTCAAGAAGGTGTCAAAACCTCTTGCAATGCCCACATCTCCAGGGTTTTGTAGAGGTAGCTTGGCAAGGGCTCTTAAATCATATTTAGGGAGGGAGCTTAAGTCATGAGGAGACTTGAATTGCTCCACTCATCCTTTGTATCTTATGACTATGAAAAGTGAGCGTTCTTTGTTGTACTTCCACCTGACTGGTGGCCTTTTTAGCTCTTAATACTCAGCAAACCACTCATAGTGCTTTGGTGGTTCCTGAGCTTGCATCTCTTTGAACCAAGACCTTCTAGGATCTAAGGCCTGTACAGATGGAGTATCGGATCCGGTGACAGTTGGTGCTGGAGTTGCTATTGGAGCTTCTTTAGCTTCTTTAGTTGTGCCTGTTGGCCCAACAGTGTTTACAGGCTCAACAAAGGTCACTGTGACATCTTGATCCTCTAGCTCATTGATGGAGCATCAAATTCATTTCCTTCTTCAGTTAAATACTTGAGCTTATCTTCCTGTTCTTCACCTAAGGTAACAATTTCAGGGTAATCTTCAATTGTTCTAAAGTCATCAACCTGCTTTAGTAGTTCATCCAGCTCATGATCCGATCCAACTTCTTCTTCATCAAGAATAACAACATCAACACTTGATTCTTTTCCTTTTCCTCTTTCTCTAGTGGCTCTCCTTTCACTAACTGATGGGAGATTATAACCAGTTTCTTCAATCTTGACTTCCACAGATTCCTTTGTCTTGGAAACTTGGCCAGTGAAGATTGTCAATGCAGACTGAGGATTTGTAACAAAGGCAGGGGAAGAGGGTCCACCAGCAGAAGTGGTCTCCCTCTAAGATGTGGAAGGGGTTCCTTGTTGCGAAGATTTAACCATTGAAGCCTTGATTTGCTCAACAATATCAGATAAAGCTTTAAAATCTTGTTGTTGTTGAGAGATTATCTTATGTTGGGTTTCAAGTTGAGTTTGCTGAACATCAAGTTGGGTATGTAAGCCGCCAACTTCCAGCCTAAGATCTTTTACTTCTTCCTTGCACTCTCTTAGTTCAGTCTTCATATCCTCTATCACTTTATCTTGTTTTGTTACTGTTTCTTGTAACCTTTTTACCTCCAGGCTTAGGGTTTTGACTCTTGGAACTGATGGTGATAGGTCAGGGGCAGGGGATGCAGGTGGTGTAGGAACAAGTGTATGTTGTGGAGATGGTTGTGGTGAGGGTGGTGGAACATGAGTAGGTGACTGAGTGGGTATTAGATGTTCTGGAATGTCAAACAGTGATTCTGAAGAAGAGGTCAAAGACTCCAGCCCGGTTTTGATTTTCCTTACTTGGGGTTCTTCTAATTCGTAGTCGGACTCAGAATCAGCTAGTCTCTTGGAGGAGGATGCAGGAGGCTCAGTTTGCTCATCATATTCTGACTCATGGTCCGACTGATCATATTTTGTACCATAGATACCTTCGTCCAAGGTTTCACTTGGCTCAGCTTCATCATGTGCTTCTGCTTCTATGTTTTCAACAGGTTGCTCTTCAATCACAGGCTCAAGATTCTCTAACAATTGATCAATGAAAGGAGCTTCCAAGAGAGGCTGCTCAACATCTTGCTCTATGTGTTATTCAACTTCAACATCTGGCTCTAGGTTCCCTTGACCTTGTTCTGCCTCTTCTTCTTTAGATGATGATTCAACTTGTAGTTGTGGATCTATGTCAAGAACATCCTCTTCTTCTTCACCCAAAATGTGACCAAACAGAGCAATATTAGCAATCACTCTGTTGGTTCTCTTGCTTGAACTTTTCATGTAGCTTAGGGTTTTGGCCGTCATATGATCAAAGACGAATACATGGGCATCTTGTTGCAGGTTAGGATGAAGGTGATTGATAATTATCTGAAGAAACCTAGGATAGACTAAGAACTTTTCTTTAACTCCACTAGTCAAGTTTTCTTTCAATTGCCCAAAGACCAGCCAGAGAAGTTGTAATCCCTTCATTTAATCAACCCCAAGACTGCAGATGCCACCATGACATTAGTTGAATCAAAACCACCTTTTCTGATAGACAGGCAGTGAATAAAAACGTGCACAATGTATCTCCATAGAGGGGGAAGGGCATTCTTGATAATCTGTCAGCTCTTGAATTCTTCTAGATGCCCCAACCTTCTGAAACATTCCTTAACATAGAAACTTGGAAATTCCACCGGTGCTTCATTATTGTCATTAAAGTGCAAAACCTCTCTGATAGTTGCCTCGGATAGTAGAACTTCTTGATTCTGAAATGTAGCTCGGATATGCTCCACATTGTCTATAATTGTTGTTGTCGCAGTATTCAAGAATTGCCTTATAGTTGTTTCAAACACTGGCAGGTTGTGGCTTATAGCAAAGCTGATGTTGGAGTTGGCTTAGAAGTCGAGTACTGGTATGAAATCTGCATTCTTAGGATCAGTAGTATTCAAGACAGCACAAACATTGTGCATTTTAACAAATAAAAGATCCATATCTGAACATAAATAACAAAAAAAAAATTCAAAAATCAGTCCAACAGTTAGGAAAAATTTCAAAAAAGCCTGACCGAAACTACTAGTTTTGGGTGAAGAAACCATATCGAAACTAAATAGTTTCGGGCAAAAGACTTGGTCAAAATTACAAGTTTCGGGTAGCAATGGGTATCGAAACAACTAGTTTCGATAGAAACCTGTTCAAATTTTGAGAAACTCATTTTAAAACCAAAACACCCTTTAATCGAAACAACTAGTTTCGATGCCTGAATTCTGAATAGATTAAGAGGACACAAAACATATAGAAAAAAAGACCTAAACATATTTACAGACACATCGACAATCACCAAACAAGCTAAACGGATAAAAACATAGGTTAAGAAAGGCCTGTAAGTGTCGACACTCCATCTTACCGAGATTTTTAGGTAATCTTCAAAATTAAACAATAGAAGAATGAGATATTAACAATGGTGAGTTGATAGACAGATTCTAAGCATGAAACAATCCTAAACATACGATATCAGTCGTAACAAGGGTAAAAATGAAACCCTAGCCTTCGCTATATAAAACAGCAGTAAAAATTTTGAGTAATCAAACCTGATGAAGAAGATGACGGAGGAATCATATAAGATATACTGATTTCGCAAACTTAGACCGATGAATCTCGAGCTTTTGTGTGTGAAAACGAAGGTGAAAAGGGTTACGGAGAGTGAGAGTGAGAATGAGCATGCGAAGGAGTCTGATTATGAAGACATTTAATATGAGCTTGACAAAAGACCAAAATGCCTTTGTCGAAACTACTAGTTTCGATAGGGCAAAGTAGTTTCGGGTGGGAAGTAGTTTCGGACGGTTTGAGTAGTTTCAGTGGAATGTTGTTTCGGGTGACATGAGATACTTGATCAGAGACAAAGGAAAAACTCTCATATGTACACAATTTAAACAAGCTAATAAGGAAGATTAAGAAATTTATAAAAAATAACCGTAAAAGTAATAAAAGATATAAACACTTAGCCTTGGAAAAGATCCAACGTGAAATCATGTCTAGTCAAAACCTTTGAAACACTTCATTTTCCACTCAGCTACTGTGAATCCCTAAAGATTTGTGCAAGATAAACCCAAACATTTGCTTGTACAATGATTTCATGTGATTAAGAGGTACCATTTGAGCACGAAACATACCCCATATTTTGAAATAAATTGGTTTTAAAAGCCTATCAATCCTCAAGAAATACCCGCATTCATCTTATCATCTCTTACAAGTTAAACAGGGTACTATCTTGGTAAGTCAAAGTCACCGCCAAAATTAAAATAAGATCCAACTGGATATCAGAAGTTGTAAAAAGAAAATTATCCAAGTGGATATTAAAAAGGTACGAACATTCTAGGTCTTTGCGTAAGCAAAACAGAAGAAGCCGTAAAATTATCCAAGCGGATAGGAAAAGGTTGAACACCCGATATCTTTGCGTAAGCAAAACAGACGGGGTCAAATCATCCAAGTGGATGGGAAAAGGATGAACTCCCAAGATCTTTGCATAAGCAAAACAGACGGGGTCATCGGCGGTAACTTTCGTTACTTTGACGGTCACCTGGTGCATGAATCAGAATCCAACACGTAAGTCTATATCTGATTGAATCAATTTTCTTAGTTTAAAATGGGTTAGATGATTCAAAAATTGGTTCAAACACACGTGCACGATTGAGAATTAGGTTTTCACATTACTAAAGAGTTATAACCATATGTCGGGCCAACCGGCTATACCTCAGTAAGCACCATCGCTTATGGTTCATTCCATGTTCAAGAAGTGTGATCAGACTCTATCATTTCTCACATGGTCGGATTTGATTTTCTTGAAACAAAACATGATACTTACAGTGAGTTTTTCGTAAGCAAACAATAAACAAATCAAAAAATTCCTTTTCTTTTTGACTATGCAAAGCAAATCTTTTTCTTACTAACTAAAAATTCCAAATTCTCCCCCAAAAGTTTTGCTTTAAAAAAAAACTGATAAAGAAAACAACTATACAGAAAACTAAAACCTTTTTGGAAATTCTCCGGATTAACAAGTTTAAATAGAAAAGAAGATATGCACAAGGGTTACTGAAAGTTGATCATGCTGAGCATGTAGGATCGTGAGAATACAAGATGGTTCTGTTCTTAGTTGAGGTTGGCGGAAACAAAATCAACTACACAATTTATAGTCAAGTAAACACAAAGAATACTGATAAACACTGTTGTATTAAGCTTTTGTGAATGCAAAGATTACAAGTGAGAAACTCAATGAATAAGTATATCAAGCACTTTTAGCACTGAAGTGGCAACTCAGTATTTATAGTAACTTAGAATCAAGTCAGACCCTTGATTCTAAGGATCAGATCGAACACAAGCCGTTGATCTTGTTTATTAATTTACATTACACGTAAAGGCTAATCTAGTTAACTTTACTGAAACGTTTTCTTTATTCATGATTGTTTGCATGCTTGGAGAAGTGTATTGTTGTCCGTCATTGGTTGACCATAGCGGTTCCTTCTGCTTTGAGTCTGTCAGTTGCTTTTGCAGAAAGGTGTCAGAGACGCTTGGCCTGGATAGTCAGCTGCAACGTTTGGTTTTCAGAGAATAGAGCTATCAGCTGCAAAGAGTGAAGGCTGCTGCTCGTAAGCCTATCAGCAGCAAACATGGATGACCGCTGCTGATAAGCCTATCAGCAGCAACTTGTGCTGAATGCTGCTGATAAGCCTATCAGCAGCAACTTGTGCTGAATGCTGCTGATAAGCCTATCAGCAGCATTTGTACTTGGAATAATTTTGTAACAATCAGTCTTTGGTTCTACAAACTCCCCCTAGACTGATGCTACCAAAATTCTTCTAGTCTCTTTGTTGCTGAAGCTTTTGCATATGGCTGACTATTCTTTCCACCTCATAGCCTCTTTGATCCTTGCTGGGATTATTCAATGGAAGTTCAGACAGAGTCTTGATGTCTTTGTGTGGCATTTTGTAGATAGCTTTGCTTGAACATCTCATCTGCTGCTTCTTTACATCAATCAAAGTGAATTCATCCAAATCAGCATTATAGGACCAAGATACAAATAGAGAGTGAGACTTGAGTGGTTTGATATTCATGACCACATCTTTGCTAGGATTGAAGTAGTGTCTGATAGCTAGCATAAGATGTTTCCCACTCTCATTTGTAGGCTTATGAGCTTCACCCAGCTCTAAAATTCTTTGAAGATCGGAATCAGGTAATTGCAGAACCTCATCAACAGACCTGTAAGTGGATCTTCTTCTCTCAGTTCTCCCCCTGAAGATCTCAAACACTTGATCTTGTGAATTGTAGAACCAGTTAACTATATTTCTTGAGTCTTCTGGTTTAGGAGTGGGTTTGGGTATCTTCAAGGGAGGCTGTTGATGAGTGGGAGCTGGGTGGGATGACTTGGACTTTTTGGGTGGAGGAGAGGAAGGCTTGGGGATGTTTGTGGATGGTGTTTGGAGAGAGGAAGTAGTTTCTGGTGCAGAGGTTCTTTGTTTCTTGACTGGTCTCTTTTCCAGTCTTTCTTCCTCTTCCTTTTTCACTGTTGTATATAGGGCTTGTAGGTTCATGAAGGACATGGGACCTAACCTTTTTCCACTTTCTCCCCTTGCCTTAAGGAAGTCAGTCATCTTCTTCCTTTCTTCATGGGTCCTTAGATTAAGGGCAATGGCTTTCTTTGACTTCTGTTGAGCTTTTTCTTTCTCTTCATCTTTCTTTTTCCTTGCCAATTCCCCCTGCTGACCCATGAAGGCTCTATAGATCTCTTTGTTTGACAGTTTTTCAAGGTAGTCTGCATCCTCACCTTGAGAGATCAGAGCTTCAGTCCACTCCTCCCTTAATTCTTTTGCTAATTTAGAATCAGTGATTCTAAACTTAGCATCTTCCTTCCTTTTCTTTTTAGCTTCTTCTTCTTCTTCTTCTTCTTCTTTTGCAAACTGTTCCTGCAGCTGTCTAGCAAGTTGTTCATCTTCCTCAAGTTGAGACCCTGCAAGGACTTTTACCTTCATTTCATCCGGCTGTTTGGCATACAGCTGGATTGTCTGTTGTCTGAGAAGTATGGCTGCCTTTCTATCTTCATGCCTTTGTTTTTGAGCCATCTCTTCAGCCAACTCTTCTTCTTCTCTTTTCCTTCTTCTCTCTTCTTTCTCTTTCTTTTCCTTTTGCAACCTCTCTTCATCCTCTATTGTCATGATGCCCTTCCCTTTATTAACATTGGATGCCTCTGCTCTGGCTTCACTGATCACAGAAACAGCTGATTGTTGTGCTGTTGGGATCTCTGCCTCGGCTTCATTGGCATATTGAGGGATTGACAAGGGATGATCACTTTCTTCATCAAGTTGATACTCAGGACCTTCTATTTCCTTCAGTTGATCCCTGAGAGAAGATCTTGTGCCAGATGCTGCAGATGTGGCTTCAACTTGAGGAGTATCTGAGTTGGAGTCAGCATCAGAAGTTGACACATCTTCTTCCTCATCAATCCTTCCTTCCTTCTCAAGGTGAGCTTTGATAATTGCTATCATCGCCTGGCTTTCAAGGGAATTGACATTGCAGATGTTGGCTTTTAGTAGATAGATCTTGTGGAGGAAATTTGTTGGTAGCTGAAGGATGTTCCCGGTGTTGATGATGAGAGCAGAACCGTTGCTTAGGAAGAAAGCGTGGTCAAGGAGCCTAGTGCTTACCCATCCTAGTACGTCTGAGTCCTTGACCAGGAAGGCATACAGAAATCTTTGAAGGCCCAGAACTTCTTCTTCAGTGAGAAGACTGCTCCTTGTTATTGCAAGATTGTTGGGAGACAGTCTTCTTTCTGCGGCCGATGAAGATTCAAGATAAGCTACCCGATGTGCTGCTTGAAGGAATCTTTGGAACTTGGGTAGATTATCCTCCATCAGGTCATAGAACCTGCCAATGGCAAGTTCAGCTGAGAGATCTGCTGAAGTGTTGATGCAGTCAGTTAGATGCAGTTCTAGGACTTGGAGGGCATTGAGAGAGTTCCAGTTCAGCTCTTCTACTCCGCTGAACTCCCATCCAATCCAGAACCTCTCAGCTGACCCATCATACCCCCAAGCTAGAATAGAGTCAAACTCTAGCTTCCTTGAAGATTTGAAGATTTAGGGGGTAGTGGATTGACCTATGATGGCTGCTGCTTAAGGAAGGATGCTGAATGATGCATTTGTTTGTTCTGTGTCTTTAGCATCATTCAGCATTTCATCGACAGCCCTGACAACCAACTGCCAGTCTTCAGATATCTCTTCGTCTTCGTTATCTGGGGCTGGCAAGTCATGAACTTGGACAAAAGCTGGCTTGTATTGTGAGCTTTGAAGAACAAACTGCTCTTGAATCCAGTTGTCAAGACTGTCTTCGTCTTCTTCCATGGAGACTTTCTCCCCCTTTTTGGTTGCATCAGTGGACATATAGGCATCTGTTTGAGTGCCCATTGAGACAAGAGAGGGAGAAGCCGTGGAGGGACATTGATGGGCTTCATGCATCAAGACTTGGTGTCGTAGTTTGGACACTTCGGCCTCAAGCATAGCCGCTCTGGCCGTCAATTCCAAGTTGTGTAGTTTCAGACTGTCCTCATCCACAGTTGTGGAATCCTTGGACCCAGATGGGGCCGTAGGCCTAGCCTCAGCATCCCCATCACCCGTGGTTTCTTGGCGCCTGGGATTCCTCTCAGTGAAGGGAGTTTCCAAGGAAACACCCTCACCGTGAGTTGCCGTGGTTGAGGTCTTAAAGATGTTGTCACTGTCCTCCTGGTCAGTTGATGGACCAGCAGTAGTGACAGCCTCGTCCACATCCACTCTTTCAATACTCCCAGAGTGGACCTTCAAGGTTGAAGAACTTGGGCTGGGTGTTTCGGAAGCAAGACCAATCAGTACCCCCTTGATAGTGGTAGTTGGAGAAGGTACATCACTTTGGTCAGGTTCCTCTACACTTAAGTTCAAAGAAGAGAGGAATGGCTCGAAGGGCTGTTCTATGGATCCGGGAAGTGATCCTAATCCTAATAGAGAGACTTCCGAAGGAGTCTCCCTAGCAATGTGGCTTTCCCTTATGATATTCTCACTAGAATGTTGTGATTCTGAGTGAGGGATGTTGGCTTGGGTTTGGGCCTTGGAGGCAAGAGAAGAAGGAGTTCTCTTGCCCCTCTTCCTTGTATACTTGGCTGCAACCGGGGCCCTGTGTTCCGGTTGAGCAATCAAACTGGGAATGAGTAATGTATGTGCCTGTGCATCCTCAGTAGAATGCACAGGGGTTCGATCAAGGGAAACAGTAGGTTGAGTTTGTGGCAGTGAGGTGGAGGGTGTGGGATCAGTATCAGCTGGGTTTGCTGAACTGTCACCCTGGGCACTATGTGTGTTCAACATTGTAGATAACAATGGAACATCGGCCCCTGAGAACTTTGATGAAACTGTTTGCAGACCAATCAGTGTAGAGGAACCTATCTTCTTTGAACATAAGTGTAGAGGAACCTGACCAAAGTGATGTACCTTCTCCAACTACCACTATCAAGGGGGTACTGATTGGTCTTTGCAGAGCTTCTTTCTTGTAGATCCAAAGATAATGTCATCAACATAAATCTGGACCAACAAAATTTTGCCCCCTTCATCTTTGATGAAAAGTGTCTGATCAATGGCCCCCCTTTCTGAAGTTGTTACTAAGTAGATATCCAGATAAAGTTTCATACCAGGCTCTTGGGGCTTGGTGTAAGCCATAGAGAGCTTTGTCCAGTTTTAAGACCTTATTTGGATGTGCAGGATCTACAAAGCCTGGAGGCTGTTTGACATAGACCTCTTCATCAATCGTGCCATACAGAAAGGCACTCTTCACATCCATTTGATAGACCATAAAGTTTTTGGATGCTGCATAAGCCAGAAAAATTCTAATGTCTTCCAAACGGGCAACAGGAGCAAAAACTTCATCATAGTCAATGCCTTCTTCTTGAGTGTAACCTTGAGCTACCAGTCTGGCTTTGTTCTTGACTACGATGCCCCTCTCATCTTGCTTGTTTCTGAAAACCCATCTTGTTCCAATGGCTGTTTGACCAGGTGGAAGATCAACAAGCTTCCAAACATCTTGTCTTTTGAATTGCAGCAATTCTTCCTGCATTGCTTCAATCCAGCTGTTGTGCTTGAGAGCTTCATCAATCCTTTTGGGTTCCACCTGTGATAGAAAGCAAGAGAACAAACAAATGTTGGCTTCATGAGACTTACTTCTTGTCTAGATGCCTGTGTGGACTTGGCCAATGATGTTTTCCAGAGGATGCTCTTTGTTTATTCTCTGAGCAGGTATCACATCCAGCCGTATTCCCTCTTCAAGATTACTGTGGTTTAGATCAGTATTGTCTTCAGATGTGTGGAGAGGAGCTTGGAGGATCTGATCATTGTGTTCCACATAGTCAGCAGGATTAGCATCAGAGGCCTCTTCAGCATGAATTGAGGAGGCTTCATTTAGGATTTCATTATCAGAGAGATTGCTGCTTGTGGTGTTGGATGTACCGGCTTCACCTGCACTGGCTTCAATAGCTTCTGCCACTGATGGATGATCAATGGATGGCCTTTTCATCCTGATGTAGGGACTGGGAAACTCCAGTCTGTAGTCAGAAGAAGAGGTTGAGGTAGAAGGTGTTGAGTTTGAAGAAGGAGGCTCCATATTTGAGAATATGAGGGGCTCAAATATCTGGGTGAAGGAGTCTATATCAAAAAGCCAGTTGGGACCTTTGCCTTGTTCACAGACAACGTGTTCCCTGCATTCCACATTAGCAGATTCTTCCACAATCCGAGTCCTAGAATTGAACACTCGGTAGGCCTTCGATTGAGAGGAGTAACCCACAAAGTAACCTTCATCAGACTTTGCACCGAATTTAGGAAGAACTCCATGTGTGATGAGGATGGTACATGGACATCCAAAGGGCTTCAGGAAGCCAATGTAGGGAACTCTTTTGAGCCAGAGTTCATAGGGAGTTTTCTGGAGAGGCTTAACAATAAGGACTCTATTCTGCACATAACAAGCTGTGCTTACTGCTTCTGCCCAGAAAGTAAGGGGCAGCTTTGAGTCAGCCAGCATAGATCTTGCTGATTCAATCAGAGTCCTGTTTCTTCTTTCAGCAACCCCATTTTGTTGAGGAGTTCTTGGAGCACTGTACTGCCTTTCAATGCCCTTGCTCTCACAGAAACTGTTCAAAGTGTGATTTTTGAACTCTGTTCCCTGATCACACCTTATGATCTTTACCTTCAGATTGCTTTGATTCTCTACCCTGAGAATATATGATTTGAGAATCTCAGCAGTTTCATCTTTTGTTCTTAGGAAGAATACCCAAGAGAATCTGGAGAAGTCATCAGTGATCACCAGACAGTAGGACTTTTTGCCCATTGACATGACATTTGTAGGACCAAAGACATCCATATGCATTAGCTGGAGAGGAGTGTCATTTGTGTTCAATGTCTTGGGCTTATGGTAACTTTTGTGTTGTTTTCCCTTCAAGCAGGCAATGCAATGATCGTCTAGCTGGAATTCTTTGTCAGGAAGCCCTCTGACAAGATTGTCCTTCACTAATTTATTGATTGTTTTGATGTTAACATGGCTTAACCTCCTGTGCCAGAGAGCGGATTCATCAACTGATGCCTTTGACAGAAAACATGAAACACTACCAGATGGAGTGACTTCATTCATGTCAAGCACATATAAGTTGTCCTTTCTATTAGCAGTTAGGAGAATCTTCTCTGGGGGAGGTTTAGATAGGCCAGGAGCTAACACGAAACATTCTTTGTCAGTGAAGAGCATCCAATGCTTTTGATCACATACTTGAGAAACACTCATGAGATTGAAGTCAAGTTCTTTAACATAGTTGACTCTTTCAATACTCATCCTTTCATTGGACACAGTGCCTTGTCCAGTGATAGATCCACCTTTTGAGTCACTCTCAAAGGCAACATATCCTCCATTGAAGTGTCTGAAGATGGAGAGGATGGACCAGTTGCCTGTCATGTGCCTGGAACAGCCGCTATCTACCACCCAGGTGTTATTCTTGTTACGTGGCTGTCCCTGCACATGAAAGAGATTTAGTTAGTGGGAGTGGTCCAAGAGCTCTCCTTTTTGAAGAAAAGAGTTCTTGGACATTCTGATTCATCATGCGTGCATTCAACAGCACCGATGATGATTTTGCTGACAGGAGCAGAGATTTTGGCTTTCCATTGCTTAAGTGGTGGTTTTCCAGTTCTCTTTTCTTTATCGGCTGCGGATTTGGCTTTGGCAGCTGATGAATTTGCTCTATCAGCAGCTGATTTTCCTGCTTGAGGTTTTGGCCTGTCAGCAGGGGCAGGTTTTGCTGCTGATGGCTTCAGCTTATCAGCTGCAGATGTTGTTGCTGATGACCTTGGCCTTTCAGTAGCAGATTTTGCTTTTGCTGCTGAGGGCTTATTTGGAGCAGCAGCAGATTTAGTTTTTGCTGCTGACTGCTTTGTTTGAGCAGCAGCAGATTTGGTGGCTGCTGAAGGCTTTGCCTTTTGCTGCTTCTTGTGTTTTTCTGCAGTCTCAACTCTTCTACTGTCTGCAGATGGCCTATCAACTGAAGTATGCTGATCCTTCTTTTGTTTATGCGCTGATTGAAGAAGGATCTGGTTGAAGGGGTTGAACTGACATTTTGCAGCAAAGTGGTTTGATTCCCCACATATGATGCAGGACTACTGAACCTTGGGCTACTGCTTCCTTGGTGGAGAAGAAGAGTTTCTGAACTGAGTTTTCTTGGTTGTAACTCTTCTAACCTGTTGCTGATTTGGCATGAACTGAGACTTGGAGTTTGTGGGTCCTGATGTCTGTCCCTTTTCAGTGTTTAGCTTTATTCCACCTGGAGGATAGCTGATCCTTATCTGTTTGAATGGTACAGGGGCTGGAACAGCTGGGAGAACAGTAGGGACTGGGACTCTATTCAGAACAGCTTCAGATGAGGCTGTACTTGTTTCAACATGGTCTGAGAAGGTTAACTCAGATTCTGATGAGGTAGTGCAGTCTTTAACAAGGGGTTCATCCATTGGAGGATCAAGATTTCTGTTTGCAGTGTCGAGTTTTGCAACATCGAAGCTTGGTTCATAGATGGCAACATAGTCAGCCGGATGAGGAACAGTATTGTACTGTTCCTTGCCATATCCAAGTCCTCCAAGCTTTACCTTTTCATAGACTTGAATATCTAGAAGTCTCTGTAGCTTTTTAGAAGAAAATTCATATTTTTCAACATGAACTTTCTGTTCTGCCAGATCAGCTCTGGTTGATTTAAGTTTTACTAATAGATCATCAATCTGAGTTTCAAGATTGGTTTGTTCATGTTTTAGAGATGAAATCTCTTTCTTAAGGCATTCAATTTTTTCTTTGTAAGTGATTTCAACCTTTTTGAACTCAGATTTCATTTGAAGAAACTCTTCATTTTGATCTATAAGGTTTTGGTTATGTTTTCTATAACCTAAAACTTTATCAATGCAAGCTTGAGAACATAGATGTTCAAATACCTGAGGTGGTATCTCTGCAGTGTCTGCCATAAGTGCTTGGTTGGAGACAGGAACATCTTCATATTGAAAACTCCAGTCGAATTCTGCAGTTCCAACATTTGCACAGGCTGCAGTTTGTGCTGGGGGAGTTTGTTGTTGCTGCTGTTGTCTGGGCTGACTTTGGTAGGCTTGTCTTTGATGGCCGGCACCCTGATTGGCTTTAGGTGCCTTGCACTCCCTAGCAAAGTGACCCATTTGGTTACAGTTGTAACAACGGATCTTGCTTTTATCAAGCCCAACTCTGCTGTTTGAGTTGTTTCTTGGAAATGATCTTCCGGTTCTAGAATAGAACCTTTTTGCTCTGAGGGAGAGCATGGCATATGAGTGTTGAATATCCATTTCTTCAAGATCATCTGGATGAAAGCATTCCAGATCCTCTTTTATGAAATACATGCTGCTTGAGTTGTCAGAGACAAAAGCAGTAGAGGTTGGCTGTTGAGGAGGTGCCTCAAGAAGAAATGGTGATGAGTTAGATTGTGAAGCGGTTGGGGTCTGAGGGTGAGTAACAATGGGAGGATAGTAGCTGCTTGCACTAGGACCGGAATGATCAGAGTGAAGCGCTGAGGAGGTAGTGGAGGAAGTGGTAGCTGATTGATAACTGGAGCTCCTTTCTTTAGCTTGAATCATTTCTAATTCATAGGTTTTGAGCATGCCAAAGAGCTCAGTCATCTGAAGAGTCTTCAGATTCTCTGTTCTTCTGATGGACACAGTGTATAATGTCCAGCAACTAGGAAGAGATCTTATGAACTTCTTGAGAATGTCTTCATTCTCCAGCTTTACCTTGGAGCACTGCAGTTCACCTACAAGATAGGTAAATCTGTTATATAAAATAGTTAAGGTCTCACCTTCCCTCCAGACGAAGTTCTCATACTGCTGCTTCAGTATGTCCCTTCTGTTCTCTTTGACTTCTTCAGAGCCAGCAAACATCTTTTCCAGCGCCTCCCAGAGCTCCTTGGCAGTTTTGTAACTTCTGAAGTTGTGAAAAACTTCATTTGGAAGGCACATTTGGATGGCTCCTAGTGCCTTGAAGTCCACCTCCATTTTCTTGATGTCCTCTTCAGAGTACTTGGAGGTTTCCTTCGGGACTTGTAGCCCTCCATTATCAGCAGAGGCCACCATGGGAATATATGGACCCTCGTTGATGGATCTCCACATTCCGTATTCCTGGTTACAGAAGAAGCTTTCCGTGCGATTTTTCCACATGTCATAGTCTTCTCCAGATACCAACCTTGGTGGTCGGTTGATGCTGCCAATATCTTCAAAGCCATTACTCTGTGCCATTTTTGTTTTGATTTTGGGTGACTTGTTCAAAGAGAGAGTTTAGAATAGAACCAGAGATGATTAAACAAATGTTAGTTTGTTTAATCTGAGCCAAAGCTCTGATACCACTTGTAGGATCGTGAGAATACAAGATGGTTCTGTTCTTAGTTGAGGTTGGCGGAAACAAAATCAACTACACAATTTATAGTCAAGTAAACACAAAGAATACTGATAAACACTGTTGTATTAAGCTTTTGTGAATGCAAAGATTACAAGTGAGAAACTCAATGAATAAGTATATCAAGCACTTTTAGCACTGAAGTGGCAACTCAGTATTTATAGTAACTTAGAATCAAGTCAGACCCTTGATTCTAAGGATCAGATCGAACACAAGCCGTTGATCTTGTTTATTAATTTACATTACACGTAAAGGCTAATCTAGTTAACTTTACTGAAACGTTTTCTTTATTCATGATTGTTTGCATGCTTGGAGAAGTGTATTGTTGTCCGTCATTGGTTGACCATAGCAGTTCCTTCTGCTTTGAGTCTGTCAGTTGCTTTTGCAGAAAGGTGTCAGAGACGCTTGGCCTGGATAGTCAGCTGCAACGTTTGGTTTTCAGAGAATAGAGCTATCAGCTGCAAAGAGTGAAGGTTGCTGCTGGTAAGCCTATCAGCAGCAAACATGGATGACCGCTGCTGATAAGCCTATCAGCAGCAACTTATGCTGAATGCTGCTGATAAGCCTATCAGCAGCAACTTGTGCTGAATGCTGCTGATAAGCCTATCAGCAGCATTTGTACTTGGAATAATTTTGTAACAATCAGTCTTTGGTTCTACAGAGCATCTCCACCAATTTCTCAAATATGGCAGAATCAAATGATTTTGTAAAGATGTCGGCGGTTTGCTTGTCGTTTTTTACTTCAACAATTTTGATATGTTTCTTTTCAACACAGTCACGAATGAAGTGATGTTTGATCTCAATGTGTTTGGTTTTTGAATGTTGAATGGGATTTTTAGTGATATGGGGAACGGCGGTGTTATCACACAGGATGGGGGGTTTCATGGAAGGTGATCCTGTAATCAAGCATTTGATGGTGGATCCACCTTACTTGGGAACAAAAAAGGGATGCGGCAATGTATTCGGCTTAGGTTGTGGATTGGGAAACGGTGGTTTGTTTCTTACATTGCCAGAAGACGAGGCGGTTGCCAAGAAACTGATAACCCCCATAAGTGGATTTTTGGACTAAGTTGCATCCCCCGTAGTCTGAATCTGAATATACCAAAAGATCAAACAAGTTATTTTTGGGATACCAAAGCCCAAGTTTTGGCTTGTACTTCAAATATCTTAATTACGTTTGACAGCAATTAAATGAGAGAGTTTAGGATTAGCCTGAAAGCGTGCACACAAGCACACTGCGAACATGATGTCTGGTCTGCTGGCAGTGAGATACATGAGAGATCTTATCATCGAGCGATAGAGGTGATGATCAACGCTTTCACCATCCAAATCAGGAAACAGATAGTGTCGAACTTCCACGGGAGTCTTGTAAGGATGAGACTCGGTCATTTTGAACTTAGTAAGGATTTCTCTGACATACTTCTCTTGATGGACAAGAATTTCTGACTCAGACTGATCTACTTGCATACCAAGAAAGAACTTCATTTCTCCCTTAGAACTCATTCCAAACTTAGAACGCATCATTTCCTCGAACTCTTTACATAACCGAGGATTTGTAGATCCAAAAATGATATCATCATCGTAGATTTGCACCAAAATGGTATCCACACCATCCTTTCGTTTGAATAAGGTTTGGTCAATTGCCCCTCGTGGGAAACCATTATCAAGCAGATGCTTAGATAACGTCTCATACCACGCACGAGGTGCTTGATGAAGACCGTACAATGCCTTGTCAAATTTGTAAACTCTGTCAGGATAACTTGGATTAATGAAACCCGGTGGCTGCTTGACATAAACTTCCTCTTGTACATTTCCATACAGAAATACGCTTTTGACATCCATCTGATGAACTATGAAGTCCATATAGGCTGCATATGCGAGTAACATTCTGATGGCTTCCAAGCGAGCCACTGGTGCAAAGACTTTCTCAAATTCAATCCCTTCTTCTTGATAAAACCCCTGAACCACCAAGAGAACTTTGTTACGAATCACGATTCCCCCTTCGTCCTTCTTGTTACGAAATACCCAACGAGTGCCGATTGGGACTTTGTTCTTTGGAAGGTCTACCAGATTCCACACATGTAACTTGTTGAACTGCTACAATTATTCCTGCATGGCCTCTACCCAACTGTTCTCAAGCAAAGCAGCTTTGATATTCTTAGGTTCAACTTGACATATGAAGCAAGAGAAGAGACCGTCATTCATTGCTTCGGTGGCACTATGAGTTCGGACTCCCACATTGAGTGGACCAATGATGTTGTCTGTAGGATGATCCTTATGAATTCTCAACTGTGGAATCTCATCCTCTTCTAAGTGGTCATCCAGATTGGTAATGTTGATGTCAGGAAGATCAGCTTCCTCATTAATAGGACCTTCAACATATGACTGTGGATCAACATCCACTATTGGAGGAGTTTCTTCCTCAACAGTTTCACTTGTTGCCACAGAGTCCGAAGAATCCTGAGTGGATGATGAAGAGGAGCTAGAAGCAGTAGAGGTACCTAGGATATTCACAGACATAAGAGGATTAGCTGAGACAAATATGTTAGTGAAATTAGGAAGATTAAATGATTTAAACAAAGAATCAACATCAAAAAGCCAATCAGGACCGTCCCTAGCGTCCGTATGATTGTTTTCATACCAGTTGATATCAATGAACTCCAGCACAATCCTTCGTCTCTTGTTGTAAACACGAAAAGCTCTTTTGTTAGAGGAATAGCCCACGAAATAACACTCATCCGCTTTGGCTTCAAACTTGTTCAGCTGATCAGAAGTATTCAGCATTGTGCAAACACACCCAAACTTCCTGAAGAAATCAATAACAGGCTTGCGCTTGTACATAATTTCATAAGGTGTCTTGTTGCAACTTTTGGTGATGAGAACTCGATTTTGCACAAAACATACGGTATTAACTGCCTCGGCCCAAAACGTGACAGGAAGCTTAGAATCAACGATCATAGTTCTTGCTGCTTCTATCAACGTATGATTTCTTCGTTCAGCTACACCATTTTGTTGTGGAGTACGAGGTGCATTGAACTGCCGAGATATACCCTTACTTTCATAGAAAGAATCTAGAATGGCATTCTTGAACTCTGTGCCATGATCACCGTAAATAGTCTTCACACTTAGATTGAACATATTCTCGATTTGTAGCAGCTGAATCTTCAGTGTCTCTGACGTCTCATCTTTCTTTGCAAAGAAGAATACCCAAGTAAACCGAGAGAAGTCATCGGTTACCACCAAGCAGTAGGATTTCCTTCCATGACTCATGACACTCACAGGACCGAAGAGATCCATGTGAAGCAATTGTAGAGGAGAGTCAATGGAATTGGTGATTTTAGGCTTGTGAGATTATTTGGTTGCTTCCTCTTGGAACAGGAAAGACAATGTTCCACGGGTGAGAAGTCTTTTAGAGGTAAACTGGTGACGAGGTTTCCTCGAACAAGGCAGTTCATTGTCTTGAAGTTCACGTGTCCTAATCTCTTGTGCCAAAGAAAGGACTCATCCTCTGAAGCTTTTGAAAGAAAGCAGGATTCGATTCCAGATAGGTTATTCATATCCAGACTGTAAGTATTGATTATTCGAGGAGCACGCATGAGGATTATGTCTTCGGGAATAACCACTCCAGGCTTCAGAATCAAACATTCTCTTGAGTTGAAGAGGGCACAAAAGTCTTTATCACAAATCTGGGACACACTCATCAGATTATACTTTAGCTGTGGGAAGAAGTTGACATTCTCCAAGCTATTTACACCGTTGGACACAATTCCTTGTCATTCAATCTTTCCTCCTCTTGGATTGCCTGCAAAGGCGAAAAAATCTCCATCCATTGGATGATAATTTTGTAATAAAGAAAGGTGACCAGTCATATGTCTTGAGCAACCACTGTCGACATGCCAGATATTGTCTCCAGTCCTCCTTGATTGTCCCTACACAAAATGAATCATTTAGACATTGGTACCCAAGTCATTGCTAACTTGCAACGTCTTAGTTTTACAAGATGCATTTCCGAAATCATAGTCAGAATCCTCCTTTAATGTATTCTCCAAAAGATCATTATTCTTAATTTTTCAAATCCTTTTCGACCAATTTTTAACATTTTTAATCCTTTTACGTCGCAAAGTTCTACTATGTTGTGATTTAGAGAAAACATTTGAAACACAATCAACTGAATTTTGAATAACATATGGTACATTTTCTTCTTTGAAATGATATGTAGACAATTTACATATCTTAAAAACAAGATTGGATTCCTCACAACTAAAAAAAACTTTATCACATGTCGGCTTAGCCTGATAATTGTCATCACAAGATGATGAAGATGATTGTGATGTTGAGACATCAGAACTAGAGGTAAGTCGTTCTTCAATATTTCTTTCATGAAGGCCTTGATCTTCCTTTAATCTGAAAAATTCCAGATTGCTCATTGATTCTTGTGGAATGTCAATCACAACAACTCCTGCACTTTTAAAATTTGCAATACAACTCATAGCATTTACATATTTAGGAACAAAAGGCAAAGCATTCTTAAACTTAGAAATAGCATTTCTCAAACTATCATGCTCAGAAGCCACATAACCAAAATACAAATTTTCAATGTGTTCACAAATATCTGGTTTTGACACGAACATATTATTACATTCATCCAACTCAAATTCATTTAAAACATTTCCCTTACTAGAACTCTCATCACAATCATCTTCGGAACCTACACAATCTGACTCTGCACACGACGCAAAACTGTCAGAATCTGAAGTTTAGATATAATCATCAGCAGATAAATTACAAACAAAGGGTGTGGGAACATGAGGAACTAGCATATAAGCAAATCTACTAGACTTGGAATACGGAGGAGGGTGAGAGTTATACCCGATGCCTTCTGTGACCTTTTTATGAATTTGGTTGTCAATGATTCCAAAAAGAATTTTCTGATCCATACCCATGTGTTCAACTTGAAAATTTGCTTTTTCAGCCTTTTGAAGTCTTTCAGTTAAAATTTGATTATTATTCTTTTGTGTAGTAAGTTGTACAATCAAAGATCGATTTTCTCCATAAATATCATGAATTTTCTTTAAGTAAAGTTTCTCATTTTTAGCCACAGAATCATACATCACCTTTATGTGATCACGTTCATCGACCAAAGCCTGTTGATGAATCTATATTTCTGAATCTCATTAAGACAAGATTTAGCATTGCAAAGTCTAGACATTACCTCAGCTGGTATGGCTGTGAGATCCTCAGCTGGTTCAATCATGACATTTTTTTCTTTTTCTTCAATGTCTGCCATCAGTGCTTTGTCAGCTGCTTCCCCTTCTTGATATCCCTAGTGATAGTGTCCATCAGCTTGACAGACCAGAGCTGTTGAGCTAGAAGTTGTAGTGGATTTGGGAGAGACGGTAACTTGCTTTCCATATGAGTTCTTCTTCTCATGCTGCTCCTTTGATGATGACTCCTTGCAATATCTTGCAAAATGACCCAGCTGGTCACAGTTGTAGCATCTCACCTTTTTGATGTCAAACCCTAGAGTCTTTCCTTGCTTGAATCTATCCATCCTAGTTCTCTTGATGAATCTTTTGGCTCTCAGAGTCAGCATAGCCATACACCAATCAATATCCATCTTTTCCAAATCACCTGGGTTGATTTGCTCCAAGTCATCAGGTTGAAAGCTGACCGGTGTCAGGTTTCCAGAAATTAGTGCATCATAGCACGACATGAAGACAGTCATGATAGGCAGATATTCATCGGGTATCATAGTGGTTGGTTTCTGAGAAGTGGATGAAGTAGTAGGCTGAACTCCAGAAATTAAAGGTGGGACATCAGTTTGAAAATATGCCATTGTAGTTTTGTTGGATGAAGTAGAGGAACCCTGACCAGCAAGAAGAGCTGTGTTTCCAGACTGATTAGTTGGAGTGGCTGCACCCTTCTTTATCTCCAACTCATAAGACTCCAGAATGTTATAAAGTTATTGCTGTGACAAGTCACTTAGCTTTTCAGTTTTCTTGATCATAATCCGGTACATATTCTATTCCTCTGGTAGTGAATCAAGCAGCTTCTTGTTTAACTCAATAGTGGGATACTCAGTTCCTAAAACTTTTAACTTAGAGACAATGCTTGAGAATCGGTTGGTCAGTTCAGACATGGGTTCTCCAGGGACACGACTAAACATCTCATACTGCTTCTTGATCAAATCCCTCTTGCTTTCTCTAACCTCAGCACCTCCTTCATACCTTGTATATAAAGCAACCCAAAGATCTTTGGCAGTAGTATACTCAGCAAATATGTTAAACACATCCATAGGGAGAGCTATAGCAATAGATCCATAAGCGTTGTTATATCTGGAAATTAAGGCAATACCCTTTTCATCATATTCAGACACAAGCTTGGGATGCTGAACATCTGCAGTGGAAGTAACTGGCTTGTGTGGACCATTAGTGATTGACTGCAAAAGAGTGTGGTCATGAAACTGAAAGAAAGTCTTCATTTTCTTGGTCCAATCATCAAAGTCTCTGGTGGACACCAAAACAGGTGGTTTATTTCCTCCAGCATATTCATTGTTGCTTGAAGATGTCATAACCCAGATAATTTAAAATCAAACAGTAGCTAGTTTCGGGTGAACAAGGTTGATCGAAACAACTAGTTTCGATAGAGAGAAAGCTGAATGAAACTATTAGTTTTGATAGATCAAGGCTTGCCCGAAACTTCTAGTTTCGATAGAAGAAACAGAATCCAGAAATAACTAGTTTCGATGAAGAAGACTTAACAGAAAATCCAACAAACTCAGTAGAAACTAAAAGTTTCTATTAAAACTAGTTTCGATAGTGCAGTAGTTTCGGGTGATCAGTCTACACAGGTTAGTTTCGATAAAATAGGACAAATTACTAGTTTCGATGATACCTTCTCCAGACAAGAGTACCTGCAAGAAGTTTCGATGACCAACAAAAAGGCATAAATTGTCTCCCAGTAGTTTCAATGTCTTCTTCCCAAACTCAGAAAATCTCATTGATGAACACCTTCAAAAATCAAAAGCAAAGAAATAGTAATTCAATCCAGCGAAAAGCTTCTAACAAACCTCCTGATCACGAAAATACCCTTTAATCCCTAAAACTTGAACAAAAACGACCAGAAATTGAAGGAACGGTACTTCCAAAACCCAGATACAGAAAACTTCAGTAATATACTTAAAAACACGTAAAATCGATTACAAAAACATGAATACACTCTGAAATCAAGAGCATAAAGCTCTGATACCAATTGTAGGTCCAGATTTCAATCAAAAATCACTCAAAAGATCGATTACACACACACAGCCGAAATCTGTGTGTATGGTGGTGAAACAGAGGGTAGAAACTGAATTGGTGAAGATAAACAGGCAAACCACACAGGAATCAACACAAATATGATATGAAATTGTAAGAAAAACAGATGAAATAACTCCAAATGTATATTGATTCAGAAAAACTGTGAAAGAGAGAGTTTCAGGGTTACAGCTGCTACCCACACTCTAAACATTCTCAAACTAGGCTATTTATAGTCAGTTGGCATGAATCAAAACTATGCTCATCGAAACTAGTAGTTTCGGTTGAGCATTTACAAATGAAAGAACCTCCTGTCGAAACTTCCTATCTATCGAAACTACTAGTTTCGATTGAACAAACCTCAATCGAAACTAGGTAGTTTCGATGGCCCAGACTTGGAATAAAAATAGGAAATTACATAAAATGAAATTACAAGTAAATAAAACTTAACTAAACATTGCTCAAAGAAATACATTGATGAAAACAGCTTATACAAATATAAGGCTCTACAGAAGTGTACCAAGAAATGCCTACCGATATTATCCATCTAAATCCTTAGATCGTTACGTTTATCCAACTTTTGACAAAAACCCTTACGTGCAATCCACAATGTCGGAAGATTATATAAATGGACCGCAAGACGGACCAGACGACCCATACCGAAATGTATTTAATGATATATTGTTTGGTATTCGAGAAACTCCACCCCAATATAATTATGCCTCCGCTCGCTTAGGAACTCCTATCGAATTCCTGGATCGTGCATTAAGAGAAACATACGAAGTAAAGAATGAATCGATACAATTAAAGGAGCGGATAAGACAATTGGAGGAAGAAAAGAAAAAGAATAAGAAGGGTGGACGTAAATAAAGAAATTAGAAAAATAAAAAAATAAATGTAACTTTCTAAATTCTCTATGTATATTTTTATAAAATAAATAAAAAAGTATTTTGTGTTTTGTCTAGATGACTGGAAAAAGAAAATGACCCCACTTTATTCAAAAGTACGCTCCTCCCGGATATGAATTTTAGCCGACGAACGAAACTGATTTGGAACCTAGAGTAAATATAGAAAATACCGGAAGTACTTATCAAAGTTTAGGAGAACTGACGTCACCTATGAATCCTTATCTACCATCTGTCAATTTTCATTCTGCTTTACAACCGCAAATCGTAATCCAGATTATGGAAAGAATCCATACTATACTCCTTATTACTATAAGGGATTACCTGAAATCCCATATAAAAATCACCCTGCTCTAGAAGGAGAAGAAAGGGAAGATTTAAATAGGCCATACGAATATTATGAGCCTACGAATATTCAGAATCCTCAAGAAAATGAGGAGATTCCTAATAATGACCATATAAAAGCATTACAGGAACGTGTAGCAAAATTATAAAGAGAAAATAAGAGATTAGCATCTGTAGATGCCCAGAATAGAACGTTAAGCGTATGTTAGAGAATGCTCGAAATAAATGATATATGTAAAATCTTCCTTTTAAATTTTTGTATATCTGTATATATAAATATACGACTTTGAAAATAAATAAAATTTGTTTTAATAGAATGTCGAAGCAAGGAAACAAGAGCGTACCTTCTCATAATACAAGGGGTAAAAGCAAACAAGTAAATAATAACGAAACCCTGGCTGAATTACAAGAACTAACTACCAAAGGGATCAAGGATGCCATCCCTACAATCATAAATGTAATAAAAGAAGACAAAGCTTCTAAACAAAAACATGCGGAATAAAAAATCGAGCGAGAAGATTATTCTAGCTCAAATGGAGATAATTCTGATGAGGAATACAGTAAAAAGAGAAAAAGAAAGAATGTATGCTTATTTCGTGCATTCCAGGGCTGTAAGCCTCTTGAATATGCTGGTAGTGAAGGAGTTGTAGCAGCCTTGAGATGGCTGGAGAAATCAGAATCGGTGATTGCCATAAGCAAATGTGCTGATGAGGAAATGGTGCTATATGCATCAAATATGTTTAAATATGAAGCCCTAGAATGGTTGAATTCAATAATTGAAGCATTGGGAAGATACAAAGCATATGTTATGGAATGAGAGGAATTTAAAGAACTTGTGATTCAGAAATTCTAACCCATTAATGAGAGAGAGAGAATTGAAATGAAATTTTTGAGTCATCGCATGGTCGGTGTAAATCACAGGGAGTATGTTTCAAAGTTGTTTGAATATGCTTGCCTAGTTCCACATCTGGTCACCCTTGAATCAAATCCGACTAAACGATATATTTGGGGTCTGGCTGAAGAAATCAGAGATATGGTTAAGGCTACCATGCTTTAAACCATTGCTTCTGCCATTGAGTTAGGTGGAATCCTAACAGATGGCATGATTAGGAAGCAAGAGGAGAATAAAGCCAAGGAATTGGCTAAGAAAGCTGAATAAAACCAAAAGAACAATACTTCCTGGAGAAAAAGGAACCAATATGTGAAAGGAGGATCTAATTCCTTTCCCTATGAATCAAAAACCTGTAAAAATAGGCATAGAGGAGAATGATTCTTGAAGAAAACTCCTTACTGCCATCTCTGCAAAATGACATGTCACACTTTTGAAAACTGCCAAAGAAAGAAGAATATTTCTTGCCAGAATTGTGGGGAACATGGGCATTTCAAATCTTCCTGCTCAAAGCTATATCAAGCAGGATCTAATGGAACAAGGGCAAATGACGGAACAAAGAAAAATGTATGAGACTTCGTACTAAATACCCGTGATGCTGCAACCATCCCGGATGCAGTCACCGGTACGTTCTTCATTAATAATATTTATGCTATAGTATTGTTCAACTATAGTGCACATTTGAGTTTTATAGATTATAAGTTTTGTAATCAATTGAATGAGCCCTTAGTTACATTAAAAAGGATCTATGAAGTAGAGACAGCCGAAGGGAATTTAGTAAAGATATATGAATCCCTAGAAACCAACCATATCACAATATCTAGAGGTGGTGTTAGATTTGATGTGTAACGAACCAATTCCCGGAATTGCCCTATTATATATTAGTTATATTGGAGGCGATGTTTTAATTAAATAAAGTGGAGGTTTTTAATTGTAAAGGAGCATTCTTGTCATTTTGGTGCAAGGAGTCAAAATTGCAAGTAGAGGGACTGGTTTTGCTATTTGCTTAAACCTGATTTGGTGGGTGGACTAAATGGAGACACACACACACACACTCTCTTGAAAGAGTGTGTGTCATGAATGAGAGAGCAAGAAGGGGAGCAAGGCCAAGGAATTCAAAATCAGTGATTGCATGCTTGGATTGAAAGTTTTGCCTTGCATAATCCTTCCTAATCATCAAGTAAGATTCATCTTTTCTCTCTAATCCTTTATGGATTCTTGTTCTTTATGGGTTTAGGTGGATGAACTCTAATAGACGAAAATTGGGGGTTGTATTGGGTGTTTGATGAAAAGGATTGATAATCTAGCATTACTAAAGCTAGATGTTCAATCAATTCATGATAATTTCACCTAATTTGAAGTTTTGAAATTTAGGGTTCTTGAGACCCAATTGGGGGTTTTTGATTTTGGGGTTTTTGATTGGCTAATTGAGCATGTACACGTGTTTATGGTGTTAGATAAACACAACTTCATGTAGAAAACCGAAATGAATTGCTGTATTTTGAATTTGATGAAATTAGGTGAAATTGGGTGAACCCAAATTGGTCAATATAGGTGAATGTTGTCTTAGGAAGTTTAAAACTTGTTTAAGATGTAATTAATCAAGTATAGAGTGTGTGTAATCCATAAATTCTAGGGTGGGTGTTAGATCACAATTGGTGAATGTTGAATTGGTGGATTGGGAGTTTGACTTTAATGGGTCAAACGGGTAAAATGGGTTGAAAGGTTGTTTTTGGGTGTTGGATGTTTTTTTAAGGTTGTATTAACCAAATTAATTTGGGGAGTTGATCTATAGATCATAAGGGTGTCTTAAATCCCAATTTGGTGTTTGGATTGAGATCATAGGATTGCTAATTGCAATTGGATTGATAGGTGATCAAGGTGTAAAGGAGCTAGCTTTGAAGACCAAGTGGAATCGTCTCTAGCTAAAGGTAAGTGATTTTCACTTAGTTATAGATATGGTGTTAGTAACATGTAAATAGATTTGTGTAGTTTAATTCTATTTATGTGTCGTGATTTGGTGTAAGTTGACTTAGTGTGGTAAAGAGTCAACTAAAGTTTGAAATATGTTGATTTGGTGTAATTTGACTTAACTGGTATTTAGTCAAACTAGTGTATGAAATATGTCGATTTGGTGTAATTTGACTTATGTGGTAAAGAGTCAAAATAAATTATGGAATGTGGAGTATTGGTGTAATTTGACTTATGTGGTAAATAGTCAAACTAAATTGTGGAATGTGGTATTTTGGTGTAATTTGACTTAGTGTGGTATGAGTCAAACTAAATTATGGAACGTAGTATATTGGTGTAATTTGACTTGGTGTGGTATGAGTCAAACTAATATGTTAAATGTGGTGAGTTGGTGTAATTTGACTAATATGTGGTAAGAGTAAAAGTAAAATGAAATTTGGTGGAATTGAGGTCATAAACCTCACTTATGTCATTGTCGTTTGAAGTCTTTGAACTTCACTTATGTCAATGTAGCTTGAAGTCTTTGAACTTCACTAATGTTGTTATTGTTTGAAGTCTAAGAACCTCACACAAAAGGAATTTGAGGTCATGAACTTCACAAGGTTGTGTTGTGGCGTTTGGGGTCTTTAGAACCTCATATAGAGGATTTTGAAGTCTAAGAACCTCAAATGGTAGTTATTTGACGTCATGAACTTCATAAGTCGTTTTGTGGTATTTGAAGTCTAAGAAACTCACACGAAAGTTAATTTAGGTCGTGAACTTCACTTAGTCGTTTGTGGTGTTTTGAGGTCTTTGGAACCTCACAAGGAAGTATGGTAGGGTTGTCAGGTGTTTAAAACATTCATGAAATGTTTTTGGTTGCTTAAGACGACTGGGGTCGAGTCGGGAGGGTCGAAAAGGCTAAAAATTTGCAAAACAATTTGGCTGATTTTGGACCGGAGTAATTTACGGCGGGCCGGAGTAATTTACGCCTCCCCGGAGTATTTTACGCCCAAAGTGGCCTGTTTACGCCCAAAATGTTGAAATGTCGTTTTTGGTCTATTATTGTTGTAAGGGCCTGAGGGCTCACATGGGGGTTGTATATCATTACTGATGGTTGTTTTATGGTGTTTTCTTGTAGATAAAGCTCCGGTTGAAGTCTCGGGTCACGCTTCGTGTCGGATTGGATTCTTGTTAGTTTTATGGTGGATTAAGGTTGGAGACAAACTCCTTTGGAGTTTATTAGACTCGTTTTAAATTAACATTTGGAGGTTTAAACTTGTCTTTATTTTGAGTTGTCGATTGTTTGTTTATAAACAAAATGTGTCGTTTGTTGTATCATTGCTTTTGGCACGTGTCATTTAATCAAGAGTGTTAATTGGGACCTATTTTCCGCTTGAGTTAAAAGTTAAAACAAGTTAAAAAATTTGGGTGTTACAACTTGGTATTAGAGCAATGGTATGAAGGATTCGGGTGTGCAAGACAACGAACTCAAACTTATTTGCTCTTGATAAGGTGGGTGTAATGAGAATCCAACGAAGGCATAACCGAGACACGGAGCTAAGGTGGAGGTTAGTAATGATAATTGTTGGTAGTTTAATTGGTGTCCAAGGTGTTTATGTGTGCTGAAACTTGTCTTGGGAGTTATCACATGGGGACGGCGAATATACTTAGGCATAGTATATTACTAATCATGTCTGGCCAGGAGGATTAGTAATGTAACATGTCTACGTGTCTTCATGGTGGCCATGTAATAATAATCATTACCAAGGACTAAGCGAAGGTGAATATATATGCATTTATATGTATATAGATGTAGATATACTTATATACATATAGGAGTATAACTTTAGATAGATGCCTATAGTTATGCTTATACACGTATGATGAGTCGATCGTATTAACATAGTTGGGGAATGACTGACGGAGACAGATGTTAGTAGGTGGAATTATAGACTCTTAAAGACTCATGTGCAAAAGAGTCTATGCGTGTATTCACCTCGGGGATGGTGAGGATCTCGAAGTTAGTTGGGAGAGTTAGAGAGCATCATTCTAGTGGAGGACAGCTAGAGATTTCTATCTTGTCGTGTGAAACTTCCTTCAAGTTAGATAGGAATCTTCGTGGCGAGCCTTTGGAAGAAACGTATGAAGCCTAAGGAGCGGGAGGAACAACTTTGGCGAATTAAGGAGGAAGAAAACCTTGTTTTCACAAGGAGTTGTGGTGCACAAACCAAATGCGTAAATTGGTGAGGTCGAACTGTTGATTTATCGACGATGCATCATCGGAATGAGATTGGATTAGGAGCGAGCCAAGGTGGCCGAGAGAATGTAGTACTAATTGTGGTGAGCCAACTCCGAGACATGGCGGGAATTGGTGGGAAGTTCTTCGTAAGGAGAAATACGAGGGGTGTGAAGGCAAAGCATAATGGGAATTCATGAGGTGACCTTGAAATACCTTAGAGTGCAAGCCGTGGTGGATCGTTTAACTGAGGAGTTCCTTAACATGTAGTGGACCGTGGAGGCGATCAATAGGATTACGGGCACTTTTTATGACTAGTCGTGATCTTGCTCGGATCTTATAGTCACAGAAGGAAAGAGGATGGATCGGCTATCTCGATGCTATCCGTTGACGCTAGAGCGGATTCTTGCATGTGGTGTACAACTCAGGTGGAGTTGATTAATAAGTGTTACAATGGGAGGTCGAACACGGGAGACAAGTAGGAAGAATTGAGAGGTGACTTCGTGAAAGCCAAAATATTCTAGTCGAGCTAGAAACCTTTTGGGGGAGGCAATACCTGTTACTGTCATAGGTATGAAATGTAACTCGAGTAGAGAATGATGGGACACACTATGCCATAGTGTTATAGTCCTAATAAGGTGTGCTACGGTTGTTATAATTTAGGCCATATTTGAAGAGAATGTCTCGAGCTAAAGCATAAGGGTGATAAATGGGAGAAAATATAAATTTCAAGGCCTTTGAGTCGGACATTTCTAACTACCAAGGATGAGACTGAAGTCCTTTGGTTTTATTTGTCGTGTTGCGGGTGAAACAATCACATGGAATGGAGTCTTACGATCGTAGTGGAACTTGTGTGGTTACTTAGTGACCATATCATTGTCGTGTGTGGCCAAGAGGTGACGTGTCGATCTGTTCTTATCTAGAGATGGTGAAACACATGGCGCATGAATTGGTGTGTACATGGCTTATGCCATTGAAATCAACCAATGCAATGGAATACTTGATGTTCCGGTCGTGAAGAAGTTCGTTAGGGTTTTATACCCGAGTGTCTTTTTTTGGGGTATAACCATTCTTTGTACAGTTGAAGAATGGAAGAATGCGTTGTGCATTAATTTTCGGGGTTGAACAAGTGACTTAAGTCCTAGATTCAACCAATGAATGTAGAGGAGGGTGATATCCCATAAATGGTTATGAAATCCATTGCGGATACTATGAGATTAGGGTGTGCCATTTTTGGCTTTGGTGGAAATCCATTTTTGGATGAGGTGATGAATTATGAAGGCAAATCTGTGGACCCATCAAAGATAGAGATAAACGAGGAAAAGTGGTGTTTGAAGTCTTAGAACTTCACAAGTGGTTTTTGAAGTCTTAGAACTTCACAAGTGGTGTTTGAAGTCTTAGAACTTCACAAGTGGTGTTTGATGTCTTAGGATTTCACAAGTGGTGTTTGAGGTCCTAGAACTTCACCAACGTTATTTGAGAATGAAGTCTTCGAACTTCAAGGGGGATTGTGATTGAGATCTTTGAATCACAAAGGATGACTTATGATTAAGTCGTTGGAGATAAACTGAGTGTGTGGGTCACGGATAAGGAGCTACCTTTCAGAGTTGTGAAAGAGGATTTGGGTAAGGCAATTGTCGTGTCCTTACTTGGAGAAACCGTGTGCTTGTCGGTTATTTTGGTGCTTCTCGCATTAGACTCGGTTATGGAGTTATGCTATGAGGCGGGTTTATCGCGTATTCTCTTATACAGTTGTAAACTTGATTGTGGCAACTAAAGGAGATAACTCGAGGAGGGAACGGGTGACTGTTTATTGGGTGGTTGAATTGAAGTCTCTAACTTCAAAGGAGTGTTGTATGTATGTGATGGGATCCTTGAACCCCAAAAGTATGAAACACTTGAGACCTTGAATCTCAATGGACGGATTGGTATGGAGGTTATGAAACTTCTAATTATGAGGTGGGAGAAACGGCGTGATATAACTTGGATTTCTTAGTTGTCAAACGTATTGATTATTGCTATGAGGTGATTCATAAATTCAAGTAATCTGTACACCCGGGGTGACTTTAATGCTTGATTGGAGCATAACTTTGGTGGCTAGAGATGAAAGGAGACATAATCGAGGATGTTAACAAATGTCTCGTTGGCTTGTGGACTATGGTCAAACGCTAAAGGAAGATCACATAGTGAAGCCTCAATGACTTCATATACCTATGCGTGGTAGGAGAAACTTGTAGTAGTTTGACTACGAGAGTATATTAAAACGGTGGAAACCTGTATCATTTTGGATAGTAGCGGGTCTTTCGACTAGAGAGTATGCAATTCCTATTTTAAGGAAACCTACTTTTATAAACAATCGAAGAATGTCGATTTAAGAAATGGTGTGATACGACATGGCGTGACCGTATCTTTTTGATTTAGATTGAAATGTCGGTTTCATTTGTCCAATTGAAGGAAGTCAGTGATTTTAGCTATCTTGATGACAAATTAGCTATATTTGGGGTATCGACATGTCATTACTCTATTTACTAGATGGTGGACGGTGTCGAACACCGATTAATTTGGTGGAATTTTTTTGTCGGGAATTTAGAATCAATGATGTGATTCAAGACATAGTGTAGAAAATCTTGTAAGTGAGCACGATCGAAAGTTCGCTAAAGATGCGACAGAAATCCCTAGTCGAATATAGGGAGGAGGTGTGTGGATATTAAAGTGGAAAACTTGGCGCTATAAAAGTGTTCCCTTGAAAGGTGGTGAATCGGGTTCAAAAAACGTGGGAGGCTATGTCCCCGTTTTGTTGGACTGATCAAACTTTATGTTAATTTGGTAAGTGGTTACCGTTTAGAGTTACCCAAGGGAGTCGACTAAACTTTATATTACAGTTCGTGTGGTGCATTCACAAAAATGTTTGGCGGAAGAAGTTGTTGCTTCTCATGGTGTTATTGGGGTTGTCGTTTGAATCAAGTAGAAGAACAAGTAAATATCTTAGATAGTGGAACGAATTACTTGGGCAATGAGGGATTTACCATGTATTATCCCTTGAAAGCACAATGAAAGGTGGAATGGACTTTGAGAAAGAAAGGAGGAGGAATGTTGTATTGCTACCTAAGTTGAGTTTGTGGTGGCGGGTTTCGGGGATGAAACCCAAAATTAGGGGGGATGATTTGTAATGAACCAACTCCCGGAATTGCCCTATTATATATTGGTTATATTGGAGGGGGGTGTTTTAATTAAATAAAGTGGAGGTTTTTAATTGTAAAGGAGCATTCTTGACATTTTGGTGCAAGGATTAAAAATTGCATGTAGAGGGACTTGTTTTGCAATTTGCTTAAACCTGATTTGATGGGTGGACTAAATGGTGACACACACACTCTTGAAAGAGTGTGTGCCGTGAATAAGAGAGCAAGAAGGGGAGCAAGGCCAAGGAATTCAAAATCAATGATTGCATGCTTGGATTGGAAGGGTTGCCTTGCATAATCCTTCCTAATCATCAAGTAAGATTCATCTTTTCTCTATAATGCTTCGTGGATTCTTGTTCTTGATGGGTTTAGGTGGATGAACTCTAATGGACGAAAATTGGGGGTTGTATTAGGTGTTATGTTGAAAAGGATTGATAATCTAGCATTACTAAAGCTAGATGTTCAATCAATTCATGATAATTTCATCTAATTTGAAGTTTTAAAATTTAGGGTTCTTGAGACCCAATTTGGGGGTTTTTGATTTTGGGGTGTTTGATTGGGTAATTGAGCATGTACAAGTATTTATGGTGTTAGATAAACACAACTTCATGTAGAAACCCAATTGAATTGGTGAATTTTGAATTTGATGGAATGAGAGAAATTAGGTGAAATTGGGTGGAACCCAAACGGGTCAATATGGGTGAATGTTGTCTTGGGAAGTTTAAAACTTGTTTAAGGTGTAATTAATCAAGTATAGAGTGGCTGTAATCCACAAATTCTAGGGTGGGTGTTAGACCTCAATTGGTGAATGGTGAATTGGTGGATAGGGAGTTTGACTTTAACGGGTCAAATGGGTTGAAAGGTTGTTTTTGGGTGTTGGAGGTTTGGTTAAGGTTGTATTAACCAAATTAATTTGGGGTGTTGATCTATAGATCATAAGGGTGTCTTAAATTCTAATTTGGTGTGTGGATTGAGATCATAGGATTGCTAATTGCAATTGGATTGATAGGTGATCAAGGTGTAAAGGAGCTAACTTTGAGGACCAAGTGTAATCGTCTCTAGCTAAAGGTAAGTGCTTTGTACTTACTTAGTAATAGATATGGTGCTAGTAACATGTAAATAAATTTGTGTAGTTTAATTCTATTTATGTGTGGTGATTTGGTGTAAGTTGACTTAGTGTGATAAAGAGTCAACTAATGTGTGAAATATGCTAATTTGGTGTAATTTGACTTAAGTGGTAATGAGTCAAACTAGTGTATGAAATATGTCGATTTGGTGTAATTTGACTTATGTGGTAAAGAGTCAAACTAAATTGTGGAATGTGGAGTATTGGTGTAATTTGACTTATGTGGTAAATAGTCAAACTAAATTGTGGAATGTGGTATTTTGGTGTAATTTGACTTAGTGTGGTATGAGTCAAACTAAATTGTGGAACGTGGTATATTGGTGTAATTTGACTTAGTGTGGTATGAGTCAAACTAATATGTTAAATGGTTTGATTTGGTGTAATTTGACTAATATGTGGTTAGAGTCAAAGTATAATGCAATTTGGTGGAATTGAGGTCATGAACCTCACTTATTTCGTCTTCGTTTGAAGTCTTTGAACTTTACTTATGTCAATGTAGCTTGAAGTCTTTGAACTTCACTAATGTTGTTGTTGCTTGAAGTCTAAGAACCTCACACGAAAGGAATTTAAGGTCATGAACTTCACAAGGTTGTGTTGTGGCGTTTCAGGTCTTTAGAACCTTATATAGAGGAGTTTGAAGTCTAAGAACCTCAAATGGTAGTTATTTGAGGTCATGAACTTCATAAGTCGTTTTGTGGTATTTGAAGTCTAAGAAACTCACACGGAAGTTAATTGAGGTTGTGAACTTCACTTAGTCGTTTGTGGTGTTTTGAGGTCTTTGGAACCTCACAAGGAAGTATGGTAGGGTTGTTAGGTGTTTAAAACATTCATGAAATGTTGTTGGTTGCTTAAGACGACTAAGGTCGAGTCGGGATGGTCGAAAAGGCTAAAAATTTGCAAAACAATTTGGCTGATTTTTAACTGGAGTAATTTACGGCGGGCCGGAGTAATTTACGCCGACCCAGAATATTTTACGCCCAAAGTGGCCTATTTACGACCCTATTTACGCCCAAAATGTTGAAATGTCGTTTTTGGTCTATTATTGCCGTAAGGGCCTGGGGGCCTCACATGGGGGTTGTATATCATTACTGATGGTTGTTTTATGGTGTTTTCTTGTAGATAAAGCTCCGGTTGAAGTCTCGGGTCACGCTTCCTGTCGGATTGGATTCTCGTTGTTTATTAGACTCGTTTTAAATTAACATTTGGAGGTTTAAACTTGTCTTTATTTTGAGTTGTCGATTGTTTGTTTATAACAAAACATGTCATTTGTTGTATCATTGCTTTTGGCATGTGTCGTTTAATCAAGAGTGTTAATTGGTTCCTTTTTTTCCGCGTGCGTTGAAAGTTAAAACAAGTTGAAAATTTTGGGTGTTACATGATGTTGTCTTAGGAATGGACTGGTTAACCGATAACCAAGACAATATCCTTTGTGATAAGAAAGCCATAGAAATTCGAAGGTGACAAGCAAAGCCGACCGTTGGGAATCATATCCATGCTGAAAGCTACAAAGTGTCTACAAAAAGGATGCATTGCATACCTAGTTCAAATTGTTGCTAGTACAGAAGAAAAGAAGATACAAGATGTACTAGTAGTATCTGAATATAGAGATATGTTCCCAAGCGAATTACTAGGTATACCACCCGAACGGGAAGTGGAATTTAAAATAAATCGGGTACCGGGTATGAAATAATTAAAGAAGCAATTAGGTGAATTACCGGAGAAAGGATTCATAGGACCAAGCTCATCTCCTTGGGGTGCACCAATTCTTTTTTCTCAAAAAGAAAGACGGTACAATGCGTATGTGCATTAATTACCATGAGTTAAATAAAGTGACGATTAAGAATCGTTACCCACTTCCTAGACTCGATGATCTATTCGATCAACTTCAAGGCACGTGTCATTTTTCAAAAATAGATCTTTGTTCTGGATATCACTAGCTAAAAGTACAAGAGGAAGAAATTCCTAAGACAGCTTTCAGAATCAGATATGGACATTACGATTTCACGGTTATGCCATTTGGACTTACTAATGCTCCTGACGCATATATGGATATGATGAATCGTATCTGTATACCATATTTAGATAAATTCGTTATCGTATTCATTGAAGATTTACTTATTTATTCTAAATCTGCGGAAGGACATGAAAACCATCTCAGGAAAGTCTTAGATCTAAGAAAAGAGAAATTGTACGCTAAATTCTCTAAATGTGAATTCTGGCTTCGAGAGGTACAATTTATGGGTCATGTGGTAAATGCATAAGGCATTCAAGTAGACCCAACAAAGATTGAAGCTATATCCAAATGGGAAATCTCAAAATCTGAAACAGAAGTCCATAGTTTTCTAGGTCTGGTAGGATACTACAGACTATTTTTTCAGGATTTCTCAAAGATTGCAGTCCCACTAACTACTTTAACTCGTAAATTTGTAAAGTATGAGTGGATACCTAAACAAGATGAAGCCTTTCAAATTTTGAAACAGAAACTAACACATGCACCTATACTGGCTTTGCCAGATGGTAATGAAGACTTTGTAGTATATTGTGATGCTTCACACAATGGCCTTGGTTGTGTGTTAATGTAGAAAAACAAAGTCATTGCTTATGCATCTTGTCAGTTAAAGATACATGAGAAGAATTATACGACTCATGATTTAGAGTTGGGTGCCATAATTTTTGCCTTGAAATTACGGAGACACTCTCTCTACGAAGTCAAATTTATGGTTTATACTGATCATAAGAGTCTGAAATATATCTTTGGTTAGAAAGAACTAAATATGAGACAAAGACGGTGATTAGAGGTCATAAGTGACTATGATTGTGAAATCTGCTACCACAAAGGTCAGGCAAATATTGTTGTCGATACCTTAAGCAGAAAAGAAAGAGAGAAACATAAACGCATACTTGACCTTCGTATTGATCTCATGTCTCAATTAAAAGCTGCCCAGCATACAACTCAAATTGAAGAAAATATAGAGAAGGAAGGTATGAAGGACATGATTGAACAATTAATCAAAGGAGACGATGAAATTCTTCGAATGAATAAGAGAATTTGGGTTCCGATCACCGGAGATCTTCGAGAAAGAATACAAGAAGAAGCACACAAATCAAAATATATGACGCACCCAGGAAGTGATAAAATATATAAAAATCTGAAGGATAATTATTGGTGGATTGGCATGAAGAAAGATATTACCATATATGTTGCAAAATGTTTTACTTGCACTCAAGTAAAGGCAGAACATCAAAAACCCTCTGGTTTATTGCAACAATTGTAATTTCCAGTCTGGAAATGGGAGATGATAAAAATGAATTTTATTACAAAGGTTTCCCGAACTAGTCGGGGAAACGATACCATATGGGTTATCAGTGACAGATTAACCAAATCTGTTCATTTTCATAGTGTGGATAAATTAGGTCGGCTATATGTAGATGAGATTGTATCTCTACATGGAGTACCACTATCCATAGTGTCAGATGGAGATAGTCACTTCATATCTCGATTCTGGAAAAGTTTTCAAAAAGTCATGGGAACTTGTCTGAACTTAAGAACTGTCTATCATCCACAAATAGATGGGCAAAGTGAAAGAACAATTCAGACATTAGAAGATATGCTTCGAGCATGTGTGATAGACTTCGGTGGTAACTACGATGATCATCTACCCCTAATAGAATTCTTCTACAATAATAGTTATCACACAAGCATTCAGCCGACACCTTTTGAAGCCTTATATGGAAGAAAATGTCGAACTCATGTATGCTGGTCTTAGGTAGGAGAAAATCAATTTTCTGGACCTTAACTAGTACAAGAAACAATTTGTAACATCCCAAATTTGTAAAATAAATGAGAACGGGGTCGGAATTAACTCGAAAGTTCGAATGAAAAACAAGAAGAGAAGGGAACGGGCTTAGACTCAGCTCCAATGGGCCAAGGGGAGCCCAAGTATATAAAGTGTAATCAACACCTTTCCCTCATTCACTCCATTTGTGCAAGTTTTTAGAGAGAGAAAGGAGCTCACAGTTAGAGAGAGAAAGCTCATGTAATCGACTCAAAGGCTCGAGAACTGTCACTCATCACCACAGCAACGTCTAGCAAAAAGAAGGAAGCGAATCCAGGTAAAGATATAGTCTAAATATGAGTTTTTCATTTCGGTTTGGGTTCTCGAGTTTAACATGAAAAGGTCACATTTTTACGCATGAAATGATGTTATGAATATAGATCTAACTTCGTGATCGATAAAGCAACAGTTTGAACGTAAAAAGTTCGGGTCTTGAACGATCAAAAATCATCTAGATCTAGGTTTTTGAAATGGGGAAGAAGGTCGCGCAGTCAAGTTCGCCTGTAAACGTTTTTATATATTTTCCTCTCCATCATATCGTGTGCTACTAAATTATATATTTCACTACACTACATAGTTCTGTAACATTATCAAACAATCTCATCAAGTGAAGAGGAAAAATACCATTTAACTTTATAAAAAAGGTGAACTTCAAGTTAAGAGGTAAATAAACCATTCATAAATTTTAATGATTTTCTTGGTAAAAAATAAACCCAAATAGGAAAGAGAAGAAAACCTAAAACAGGGTCGCGACCAGCTTCGTTGATGCCCATTATGCAAAGCGATTAAGCCCATTCCGGAATCTGACCTTCCGATCCCATTTCAACGGCTACTAAGGAAGCGCAACAGATCGTCCTTTCTATCGTTGTTGTACTACAATTCCTCCCAATCTTCTTGTTGATGTTCCTGCCAAAAAGAACTAAAAATGTTAAGAGAGATTATAGGATGATGGTGACGATGAGATTGATGCCCATTACAAAGAAATAGAATCGTGTATCCTACAATTGAGAGGTATGTAAAGCAGCAATCTTGAAAATGCCTAATTAAATGGGGGAGTGGGGGAGATCAGTTCAAAAACACCTGAAACCGCAAAATAGGTTAATTAACCTCTAAATATTCATGTAACTACTTATTTAAAGGGCTGAGATGGAAGTTTGAACTGGTTATGGCAGTTTTTGATGAGTTTCAATGGCCAAGATGAATGTAAAAAACAGAGTTTCAATGGTCAAGATGAATGTAAAAAATAGCTAAACCCACCGTGATCTATATATTTTATATAATTTATTGGTACAGATTTTATCATGTGGAATTATGTACATCACAAAGTATTAAGTATATCACAAATTTTCAATTATAAACTCCTCATTAATTTTCATTTTAGAAATCTGAAGGAGATTAAAAAAAATTTCGTAGGGTGAGGCGATTGTCACATAACCACACAAAATCATTCCACCATCAACCGATTTGCATTAATAAAATAGCTATGGAAATTCAAATCGAAGAATAAATTTGTTGTTTTCAAAACACTAGATGATTCAGATCTTATTTTGGTTTAAAAAAACAAAAACTATTACAATATTTTATGGCCTACATGGAAAAATATACAACTTACAAAACTAGTAAAACAAATTCAACAATTTCCTAGCTAAAGAAAAATTACAACCCATAAATATTATGATTAGTGTAAGGCCTCAAACTCCTCACTTGTTGGATTTACTTATAAAAACACAGTTTTTAAACTTGAATATCAAATAACTCAGCGAAAAGTTTCATTCAAACATAACGTGAACATGTTCAACATTCGAAAACATAACATTGTCTAAACATAACCATATTCAAAACGTAAAACGTAACCGAATGTCAGTCTTCGTAAATCAGCCGTGTAACTCTTCCTCGCTAGCCGAGCATCACCGTTCAGCATTCGTACATGCCCTTAACCTGAATGTGCATACTAAAAAGTCAGCTACGCTGGTAAGTTCTAGCTTTATCATCAAACTTTAACTTCAAATATTTTGCCAAAACATAACATATAAACTTCATTAATAAAAAGCGTACGTAAAACATGCGATAACATAACATAACACGTAAGTCAACAAACATATTGAATCTACGCCTTCTAGTAATCGTCAACTCCAAACATCGCATACTGCGCGGAGAAACCCGAGGATCACCACCACTAGGTGATTCAACACCATACATTTTCTGTAGGCGGAGAAACCTAGGGCCCGATACCTTAGGCCATTCAACACCAAACTTGAAGCACGACATTACAAGGATGACACGTAACAAACTTCAAGCACGATTACCCCGTGGGGTAGGCGTACCAAACTTCAAGGATCATGGTAATCTCCGTGGTGACCGTCATCAGCCCAGTTGTACAACAGTTGGCCAGTCATAGAGGCCCCTATAAAGGTAAGGCCCATAACACACATCCATACCCATAAACTTCATATGGCAAAACATTTCGTAAACAATTTTTTCATAACTTTTCCATCCAAAACATTATTCATAAACATCGTTCATAAAACGTCACATCGTTATGTATGCACAGCAGCCCAAAAATATTATATAAAACATTTAAAAGAGGGCTCTAGAACTCACCCAAAAATATTATTTAAAATATTTAAAAGAGGGTTGTCCTAACAAAGGTCCAACACGCGTCACACACGATCTGAATTGATTAATTAAAATACACATCAGACCAATCCCGACTCTAACGGTTTAACTATTCTGACTTAGGCGAACTTAAGGCTAAGTTCGCATGATCCTAACCTAGCGAACTTAGCAACTTCACTATCACAAGTTCGCTCGATCTGCCTAGCAAATCTATCAAGTTTGCTATTTATTGGCTCCAAGCAAACATAGCAAGTTCGTTGGACAAGTTCGCTCAACATCCTAGGAGAAACTTAACAAATTCGTCGGCGGGGCTGTCATCTTCCCCAAGAACCCTAGATCCATGTATGCAGATCTGAGCTTGTCAAGATTCCACCTTTCTATGTTCACAACGTTGGTTTTTTCATTCTAGAAGCTAGATCTATGATTATCTCGAAGTTTCATACGTAAAAATGATGTCTTTTTACGCAAAACCCGAAAACCCTAAAATGAACAAAATCTCAGATCTAGATCAGATCATTCTAGAAGCTAGACTCCCCTAAGTTAGCCCCCAACAAGCTCGCTAGGCCCGACCCGGCCCGGCCCAGCCCACGACCGTCGATTGTTCTGTTCTTTGCGTACCGAAACCCGTTTATTCTTTCGGTCTTTATTTTTGGGATGTTACAATTAGGCACTAGAAACACAAAAGAACCATTTACTTGGAAAGAATGAGATTACTGAAGAAGATAATGTTATGTTTCTCATCCACCTCTGCCTTAAGTCATTACTAGACTTGATTAGAGAATTGTAGTGACAAAAAATATATGATGATGGAAGAAAAAATCAACTGTTAGGTTAACCACTCCAATGTGAGCAATTTTGATTTTATTTTCGATATCTACGGGCTCAATCGACTTTTGGTATTATAAAATACCCATAAAAAACCTTCGGGGTTGATTGACCGGTACCCATACATAGGTCGCCTGGCGATTTCGATTAACATGTTGACGATTTGAATAATAGATCTTAAATACAAAGTTCGAACAATAGAGGTAATTGAACACTGGAATCTCGGACTAGTGTGCAACCGTATCTATTAGACATCAGTGGGTGCATGAATTGTGAGCAAAAAGTTGCCAAGTAGTTGTTGGTTGGGTCACCAATAATTTGTCGATATCTTTGGAGGTGGTTGCGTGGTTCGTTATAATGTTTGTCATGCCTTGCATGGAGTGGTTAAAGGTGGAGACGTGTGTTGGCATTTTGATGTTGATTCTCAAAGGCAGCTTACGAACGCGGGTGTCAACCGTTTGAGGTCTAAATCGAACTAAAAATCAAGATTCTATTTCCAAATGTTATTGTTCTAAATCCTCCTCATTTATCCGGGTTTTAGATCGAAAATAATAAACTTAAAAGTTTATAGTATGATTTGACAACCCGACTAGTATTTTCAAATTAGATTTGACATGAAATCAACTAATGAATTATTGAACTTATAAAATTAACTAATGTCTAAATGTCTTACTAATAACTATCCAAGTATAAAGTCCAAATCTTTAATGTCTTAACTTTTTTTTTGAAAGACAAATTTTATTCACAAATCCACCCCCTAAAAACAGGGGCAGGCACAACACAACACAACAAAGAAACACGAAATTACATCAAATCGAAATTACACCACTGAGCCCAAGAGATGGACTTACGCTACCGAAGTCTTTATATTCTGGATGATGTCTTCGATCTTCATAGGCTCGTTAGAAAACCTCTTCTCATTCCTAGCTAACCACAAGAACCAAACGGAAACAAGGATCATACCGTGGAAAGCCTCTTTGACCGAATCCTTGATCCCATTATTGGAATGAAGATCTAACAAGTATCTAATTGATAAAGCGAAGATGCGCAGGGGGGGTCACGACACCACCTACTAATACTCTGCCAAACCAAAGAAGCGACGAAACACGACGTCAAAATACGCTCGGCTGATTCAATACCGGAGTCATACAACACACACCTTTGATCCCATATAAGAATGCTTCTCCTACACAACGCATCAATGGTCGGAATACGATCTAACTCCGCCCTTCAAGCAAACATGTTACACTTGAGAGGCACCCAATTAGACCACTTAAAAATGTACCGATTGCTGAAATCCCTCTCTCAATTCAGCATCCTTTTAAATGATCCGACTGAGAACGTGCCAGACCTATCTCCCAGCCATTCCCACCATCAGTGTTGCTAGAAAAGCGAACAGGCTCAAGCAATGACCTACATTGGGACCACTCGTTCAGCTCCAGTCAGTGAACTGCAAACGCTTCCACCTCCACCGGCCCACCGGTCATTCAAGTTGAACCGATCCTTGACTTTACATCTTGTTTCTTTCTCTAGCAAGAATAAATGAGGGAAAACATCTTTCAAAGGAGCAGAGCATAACCAAGTGTCTAACCGGAATATGATATTCTCCCCATTCCCCCACCATCCCTCTGCAAAACAGATATAAGGGAAGACCCGACACAACAATTTTAGAATCCAACTTAACGATATTCTTCCACACCCCCGTCAAAGAATTATTCACAGGCAATACCGACCAACAATTCTTACCACAATGAAAAGTGCCAATGACTTTCCTTCATAAGTTTTAATGTTCTATCTTGTATATCCATAACCATTTAGCCAAAAGAGCTTGATTTATATCCTTTAGTTTACTAAGACCAAGGCCCCCATGTTTCTTGGGGACTAAACCCGGTCCCAATCAACCTAATTGATTTTCTTCACTTCACTCGACCCTCCCCACGTAAATCTTTTAATGATAGACTCCAAACCTTCCACAACTTTGACAGGGGCCTTATAAAGAGAGAAATAATAGTTTAGAAGGGATTCAAGAAACTGGTTTTATAAGGGTCACACGCCCTCCAATGGAAAGGGTGGAAGCTTTCCAAATCGATAGCCTATACTGAACAATATAAAAAATCGGCTTCCAATGGGACACCCTATTCATATTAGCATCAATTGTAAGCCCGAGGTACAAAAAAGGAGCCGAGCCAGACTTACACCCCAACACATTATCACATAATCATCCCCGATAGGGCCTCCATAACAATAAGAAATAGGAAGGGAGAGATAGGGTCTCCTTGCCTCATCTCTTTGAAACACTGAAACTCAAAAGTAGGGGCTCCATTGACGAAAACCGAAGCCCTATCGAGGATAGAATACCAAAAATCCAAGAACTCCAACGAGAAGGGTACCTCATTTGAGCAATGATCGAAACCAAAAAGTTCCAATTCACATTATCATATGCTTTTTCAGAATCGATTTTAAAAATGATTGTCTTCATCTGTTTCTTGTTAACCCAAGACATAACCTCGTTAACGATAAGAGGCCCATCCAGAACGGATCTTCTACTAAGGAAGGCAGACTGATTAATTAAGATAACGGAACCGAGCACCTTTTTCAGGCGGATAGTAAGGACTTTAGAAATAACCTTACTAATAACCCCAACCAAAGTATTGGGACGATAACCATTCAATTCCACATGATCAAATGATTTAGGAATAAGGGTTATGAAGGACGAATTGCAACCCCTGTTAACAACCCTTGACCGATAAAAAGCCTGGAAAATATTCACAAGTCAGCCTCAAAGATGCTCCAGAACTGTTTAATGGGTTGAAGCCATCCGGGCCCCGGAGCCAGATCATCCCCACAATCAAACACTACTTCTTTAATTTTCTCCAAAAAAAAGGAGCAGACAGAAACTCAGAATCTTCAAAAGAGATAGACTTCAAATTCAAACAAAGAAGGCTAGGGTGACACGACATGCATGCTTTCCTCCGTTTAAAAAAAAAATCAATTACTTCTTTCTTCACCCACGTGGGTTTAATGATCCACTTCCCATTAATAAATAAACCCGAGATCGAATTACTAACTTTTCTGTTGTAAACCGTGAAAGAAGCCGGAATTATCATCACCATGCATCGCCCACTTGATACGCGACCTTTGTCTCAGATCTTTTAACCTATTATCATCTATATCCAAATACCCTTTTTACATTCAAGCCGAGTCCACGCTTCATCTTCGGAAAGGTTTCTAACTTCCATCAGCTCGTCTAACTCCTCCAACTCCTACCTCAGTATATCTTCATGTTCCCTTTCTGTATAACAATCCTCTTCCCTCCAAGATTTAATTATTTGCCTAAAAAATTTCAACTTTTCTGAGAGGAAGATATGCGGAGGACCGTGAAAGAAAACACTCGTTAGCATTTAATACAATAGCTTCCAGCTCCGGACTACCCAACCAAGAATTGAAGAACCTAAATGGGCACGGACCAAAATTAACCAAAGTCATGGAGAGAAAAAACGGGCTATGATCAGATAAGGATCTAGGCAAAGCCCCAAGACAAGCACTCGGCCATATATCAATGAAATTCTTACAGACAAGAAATATGTCAATCTTGTTGAGTTTATTACCAGCCGAAAACATAAAACTCCTACCTCTCATCACAAATTTGTGGAGACCAGCTTCGTAAATAAACGAGTTAAAATTACTAGCACAACAGGGATTGAACGAAGAGTTTCGCCTTTCCTCAGAAGTCCTAAAAGAATTAAAATCCCCAGCCAAAATCCATAACCCCGGCGTAGAAGATTTGATCTCAGAGATCCCAGACCACAAAGACCTTTTATCCACCACCGACTACAACGCATACACATTCATTATGTTGATGCTCTCATTACTCACATTAATCATGCCTTTTAGAAGCGAAAAATTTTGATTCTTAACCGACTGATGAACCACAAACACCCCAGGGTCCCACAAATAAATCAGACCGCCCGATCTACCATTAGCATCCACAAAATCAAAATAAAACTTAGACTTACCCCCGAACATTGAGACATCAAAACCGTCCAGATCAAAAAAACCGAGTCTCTTGAAAAGTAATAAACGCAATACCCTCAGCCCTTTTAATATTCTGAATCCAATTAGCCTTAGATCCTACCCCTAACCCTCTGATATTCACTGAAAGGAAATTAATTGATTAGCACCATTTAAACCTTCATCCAAGATAACATTTCTGACCTTATCCAAATGATTTTGTAATTCTGCACCGAGCAGACTCCCCGCATCAACTGTATTGCGAATTTCCTGTTCCAGGTTAGAATCACGATGTCACTCTCCGGAATAGGACTCTCTCGCTGTAACTATCCAAGAAATCTAACATGGATAAATTAAAAAAATAATTCCAAGTATAAAGTTCAAACTTAACGGTTAATCAATAATTGAAAATTTAATAAGTGAAATAACTCAAATAAGAAACCTGATTACGCGGTTTTAGGGCCGCTAAATTTCAATTAATTATACTAATTAATTAAATTTGATGTGTCTATTTCACAAGTGAACCATGAGGATTAGTATGTGTATTATGTGTGCGTGGCGTATATATGTAATATATATATATAGGAAGTTTTAAATACAAATGCCTCTAATCGTACTAAGCGTATGAAGGATTATGGACCATTCATCTATGAATTCAAGGGTTAAGATGAAGGGTGTGCCTAGTCAGCTTGTTTTTTTTGTGTGAAACGAGTCTGAAAAGGTAAAATTGGAATAGCCTACATTTGTTCACTTTTTTCAAGTTGCTCCATTTTTTAAAACACGTATAACTTTTATATACGACATTATTTTTTTTTAAATTACACCATAAAATCGAGCATTTTAATCTTTTTTAATTTGAGTATAGTCTTACTATACTTTTATTTTAAAAAAAATTGACTTTAAAAAATAATGTCGATGTGTTGTGCGTATAACATGTGTGATTATGGTCATACGTTATCATAAAAATGCTTGACTATGCGTATCACATGCGTGATTAAGCGTAACACATGCGTGATTATAGTTATACATTATTATAAAACATGCGTGATTATGGTCATGTGTTACTATAAAACATATATGATTATGGTCATGCGTTATTATAAACATGCGTAATTATCAATTTAGACATACGTTATTATCATTTTAAACATGTATTGTTATCATTTTAAACATGCGTTATTATTATGACGCTGACGCATTTACCCATCGCCCATTGAATACCACGCATGTTGGTGCCTTCGTACGCTTCGTAGGCTAAAAACCCTTTGTACAATAACCAGACCCTATATATATATATATATATATATACACACACACACACTGTGACACCCGACAAATTACGGATAAATTCGTTAACTCAAATCCCGTTATCTCATAACTTAGTTAACCAATTTCAAACCACAAGGACTAAACCTGTCATAAACTCAAACAATTACATAGAAACTGTAGGGACTAGTCCGGCCAATACCCAAAACCCGATTTGTTGACTTTCCAAAGTCAAAATCGAACTTCTTTGAACCAAATTCGCAACCCATAACTGAAACTTGTCCAAATTCGCAACTGAAATACATATTAATGACAATGTCGATCATCATTGTAGCATTTAACACCATCAGTGATCTCGAATAAATCCCATTATGGGCATTGAAGCCATAACCATCGAAACCCCCAATGTTTACACTCGAATTCGCACCAATCCTCTATTCATTCTGCAATTGAACGCCTGCACACCTCACCCACACTCCTCTGAACCTGTTGCACCATTCAATTTGATCGGAGACGCAGTCGTAGACGCCGGAGAGTAGCCATTGAAGCCGCGACTGACATTTAGTCGATCTCCACCATTCCGATATCGTTTCAGGTATTTGAATAAACCATTAGCTTCGTTTGCAATCCTAGATCAAAAGCCCTAAGTGAATTCAGGCTTATAACATCGAATTGGGGAAGAACCAATTTTAGGGTTCATCGTGTACTCGGGTTTAATCGAACTCTAGTCAGGACTTAATCTCAATGTAATTAACTTACACGGATAGTTTCGCAATATGATACTCATCAAAGCCCTATGAATCTAACCCCTAACATTATCAGATTTAATCAAATTGATTCTAGGTTGAAACCTAGGGTTTTCGATGTTTCAAACGAGCAACTAACGATCTTAAACTTGTTATTTTTGTAATTAAATACACCCACAGGTTCGTATAATTCCGATTAACAAAACCCCTATACTTTTATGATCAATCGTGGCCGAAATCGTGGGATCTAGGTGTGGTTTTGGGTTCGGTTTGCAAGGGGGAAGAACTCAGGAGACTGAGGTGTTAAAACCATTTTGATCTGGGTCTTGTATGCGATACCCTAGCAGGCGTGATGGTTAGTGTGTGTGGCTGTTGGGGAGGAGACCCAGGTTCGAGTCTCCCTACCACATTTTATTTTTAAAACAAGTTTTTATATATAATATTTAAATAAAAATAATCCCTATATTATTATAATAATATATTAATACATTTTGAACCCGAAAAACACCCGTATGCCCGGGAATGAATTTATAACTCATTTTAGGTATTATTCCCACATTTAAAATAATATAATTATTTATATTATTACCTAAAGTTGTTATTTAACTCATACAAACACAGAACTATTATTTTATATTATTAGCTCGTGTTTGGTGACGTTTGGTACGTATCACATCTATTTTAGTTATTAAACTAAGGATTTTATAATCCCGATGACGTGTTTGTCTACTCGTTAATCATTAGTGTGTCTTAGGACATCCGACCTTTCCCGTATCGTCGTCACAAAATCCTATGTGTTCCTAACTGTCATAAATCATATTCTAGGGCATTCGAAGATTGTTCGCGTGCTATCCATTTGTGGTTTTGTTGCATCCTTGTGTGGTGCTAAATTTTATGCTTTACACAACTCAGGTGAGTTTCACGACCCCTTTTACTGTTTTAAACTAGGTGGAGAAAACATGACGCAAACACATGATTACTGTGATTCTTATATTATCACTTGTTAAGACTAAGCGTAACACTCTACCATGAAAGTACTTACACATCGAACCTTTAATATGAACTTAGTGAGGTAATTTTTAGTAGTACTACTTGGTTTGACAAACCCCACCCGCGTTAGTCACGCTAACTCGATTGGAGGTCGAACGGGTGTAATATTGACCTATACACGTCACCATTGTTGATAGACATGGCGAAAAGCATTCAAACATTACAAACAGTCAGCTTCGATTCCGAGCGCTTTAGTAAACTTGAACATAGGTTAGCTACCTATTGATATATATTGAATGTACATAATCTGGCAAACTTTATTACGAAACTGAAACATGTGAACTCACCAACCTAGTGTTGACACTTTTCTTACATGTTTTTTCAGGTCGCTAAGCACAGGTGCAGACTTAGGACATGCATTGGAGTCCTATTTTCATTGCAAGTATTCATGGAACATTAAACTATTTATCTGCTTTATTAGACTTAACTTTTGGGCGCGTTTGTTTTGCGCATTAAATACTTTATTTATCGCTTCCGAATTTACTCTGAACATTTATGTTTTTTGTTAAACTCATATAGTCTCGTTTGATCTAACTAATGACTGAGATCCTGGTTTGTCACACGCCTCGCGGTAAAACTCTGTTAGTGGATTTTGGGGGTGTGACATACACACACACACAAATATATATTTATGGGGGCGAATACTTATATAATAAATATATAAGTTGTGTATTAATCAACTTCAATTAATTAATTAAAAGTGATTAAGTAGGACAAGATCAGCGAAGAGATAAGATCAAATTTGAAATTTGAACGGGTGAGACTTAGTATGCAACTAACCTATCCATTTTCTATCCTCATGATCCCATATTAACGATTATCCTTTCCACCTCCCTCATTCATTCAACTCATTCGTTTCCAGCGAGGGGCGGGAGAGAGATAGAGAGAGAAGAGAGAGAGGGCGAAGGTGAGAGTTATGGTGGCTAGAGACGGCTAGGTGGTGATTAGTGGAAATCAAGGTGGTGATATCAGCGGTGGTCAGCGGTTATGGAAGGCAGAGCAGGGCTATGGACGGTGGCCAACAACTGTGGTGGTTCTCGGGTTCAGCTGCAAATAAGGGGGTGGGGAAAGAGAGAGAGAGATAGAGTCTTGGTGTTTTTGTGTGTGTGCGAGATTAGTGAAGCAACCAAAGGCTGTGGTGGGTCTGCATGGTGATCAAATACTGACCAAGGCTGTAGTGGTGGTAGTTCACAGCGACCTAAGGCGACGGTGTGAGTGCTGGTGAGTTTTCGAGAGAGAAAAGGTGCTGAACCCACCTAAGGTTTGTTTGTGCATGTGAATTAGGGCAATTAGAGGATTAACCAAGGCTACCAAGACATGGAAATTGTTCAAGGACAACAACAAATCTGTGGTAGTGGCCGGCGGCTAAAGGCGGTGTACGGCGATGGTTTGACGGTTTTAGACTAAATGGGGTCAAACGAGCGTGTGGAAAGCGTGAGATTGACTTCAATATGGATTAAGTTCAAGTGAGTTCTATATGCCCTATTTTAAGAGTTTTAAAATATTTTGGGTTGATTCATGTATTGTGCGTTTTTAAGCGGTTTTAGCTGTTTAAAGTGTGAATAACTGTTTATTGGGTAAAGTGTTTGGTTTGGGAATTTGGGGTTGAATTCAATGTGGATTAAGTTTAAGGTTCTAAATGATATATTTAACCTTGATAATGTGTGGTAATGGTGGTGTTAAATTTTGTTTATGTGATGGTTCGGTTATACGAAAAGTGTGTGTTGAACTTTGATGTTTCAGCATAATTAACTGTGAGGTTCGGGTGTGGGGCTTAGGGTTATGCTATATAATCCAAAAAGTGTATTTTAGTGAGTTAAAGCATGATAATATTCTTGCAAACATTTATTATGATATGCATGGTGTGTGTGAACACTGAGTGTTCAGTATGTTAATAATTGTAACGATTTAGGTAGAATTGGCATTGTAAGTTAGTTGTGTGAATTGGTTGTACGAATTAGTTGGTGTGAATAGAGTGGTATGTATAACGGTATACTAATTTATTTTGTGTAAGGAAGTATATATGAGAAAGTTCATAAGAAGGAGCCTGTATAACTATATTGACATAGATGAGCTTACATAAGCGTATTTATGTAAGTTAATTGCCAAGAGTGTTAAGATGAATGTGATGAATAGTGTGAGTTAAACATTGGTTTTAACTAAAGTTTGAGTAAAAGTATTTTAAAAACTTTTAAAAAATATTGAGCTAAGGGTTAGGATAGTGAGTGTGGGGAAATGTGTTGATTACTTAGTGTGTGAAGTTCACGATGGTGGCAAATCAGTGTAAGTCCACGACTGTGGCAAATCAATTTGAGTCTCACGTTGATAGTATGTGGTCCCAATTATATTCAATACATGTGTGTTACTAACATTTGGTTTTACGAAGTATGAGTATATAAAGTGTAATTAATAACAGTGTGAGGTGTGATGTGGTGTGAGTAAGCAAATGTCGTACGGTAATGTGGTATGTACAATGGGTGAGGTTATCTAAACTTAAACATTTAATAAAGTGTTTTTGAATGTATTAAATGATGTTTTGGTTATGAAGTATGTTTTGAAAGTTATACTCACTAGCGTAAGTTGACTCGTTTTAGTACGTGTTTCAGGGTGAGTTAATGTGACCTGTGACATGGCATCTCAGGGCTATCTGACAAATTTAGTTAACATCCTATAGTGAATTACAGGGTTTAAAGTGTATAAAAATGTGAGTTTTCTAAAGTATTTTGTTGTATGTTATGAGTAAATATAACAAACGTCTCTACCTGGTTATTGTGTGTGACAATAAGACTAAGCAATTAATCCATTATCCAATAATCCAAGAAATCCAAAAGTGTAAATTTAATGTTTGAAATAATAACTAAGTCTTAACAGCTAACACATAACAAATAAGTGATATTACACCTCCAATTATGTAGTTTTACCTTCATAGTGTGTATTTATGTATTTTCTCTATTCTTGCATACTTGTATTGTAATATTATTCATTATATATTCATTCCTCCACTCATTAGTGGAGATCATTAAGCCTCATTATATGGTATCAAGCCTTGGCTGATTGCCCTCCCCCACCTCTCTCTCTTCCCCTCCCAATTCCCTCCTCTTTCCTCTTCCATCCCCTCCTCCCTCTCTCACCATTTTCATGGATGCTTCCTCTTATTCACTTGATGGCTCCATGTCTCTTAACACAATTATCCACATGCTCACCACAAAACTCTCATCATCCAACTACCTTCTCTAGAGAAACCAAATTATGCCTATACTATCCTATCAAAATCTTCTCACCCATGTTGACAGGTTTGTAACTGCACCCCTTGTAACAACCTTGTCAACGATAAACTGATCCCTAGTCTAGCCCATGTTGCGTGGCTCGTTGGTGACCAGAGAACTATGATCATTCTCCATGCCTCTCTCCGAATAAGCCATTACCATTATCGTTGGTCTGCACACTGCCCGCCAAATCTGGATGGCCCTTGAAGCCGCTTACGACAACTCATCTTCTGAGTGGGTTCACAACCTTCGTGACCTACTCCGACAATCTGCAAAGGTCTAAATCTATAGCTGAGTTTGGCCACTCCTTCAAAGCTTTATGTGATCAACTATCAGCCATCGGCCATCCAATCGATAATGATGATCAACTCCATTGGTTTCTCTGTGGCCAAGGATCGTCCTAAGAAACTTTTTCCACATCAATACGCTCTAACCGGCCTGCTCCGACATTCCCTGATCTCTTGGCTCGGGCTCAGAGCCATGAACTATTTTTGCGTGGCCTTCATGGTGCGTCTAGCCCCCACGGTGGCCTTCACTACTCAGACTTCACGTGTCCCATCTCCTTATCGGGGACGTGTGGGTCATTTCAATCGTGGATCTCGAAGGCCGGAACCGTGGTTGCCGTTAACCTCACTACCAACTATGCAGACATGATGAACATTACACCACTGCTTGTCCCAACTTGCCCACCTTTGCTTCACATACCCTACCCACTGATGATAACCATGCATGTGCCTTCCTGGCCTAGTGCCATGTTACCTTATCCGGATGTGATTTGTATGTTGATTCGGGTGCTACGGACTACATGACCTCGTCTACTAAAAACCTTTCCAACCCGACCCCTCCTACAGGTAATGACATGGTAACATTCGGAAATGGTAATACCCTTCCTGTCTCTCATAAAGGAAACTCCACTCTATTTCATAACATCCGATTAAAAGATATTTTGGTTGTGCCCCATATCACCAAGAACCACTTATCCATAAGTAAACTAACCAAAGATAATTGTGTGGATGTCTTATTATCTTACCCCTATTTCTCTATTCAGGATCGCCTAACAAAACGGGTCCTAGCCAAAGGAAGATGTGAAAATGATCTCTGTGTTCTTGAACCGGGTCATCAAGCCCTTTTTGTTGCTACAACAAGTCCTAACGCCTCCTATGAAGTCTGGCACTCCCGTTTGGGACATATTTCTTTTGATAATATTGTTACTTTAAAAAACTAGGACATTTATCTTTTACCTCTATTTTACGTAAATAGGGAATTAGTTCCTCTTGTGATTGCCTTTTGATGTTAATAAGAAACGGGGTTGAACCCTTTAGACCTCGTCCATTGCGACCTATGGGGTCCATCACCGTTGTTGTCCAATGACAATTATCGGTATTATGCTATATTTGTTGATGATTATTCTCGCTTTTGTTGGCTTTATCCGTTGAAACTGATGTCCGAGTTCTATGATGCCTTGGTAGTTTTTATGAAGTTTATGCAGACTCAACTATCAAGGAAAATTAAGGTTTTCCAAAGTGACGGGGGAATTGAATTCACTAATGACAAAGTACGGACCCTATTACACAATAACGACAATTTTCATCGGTTGTCGTGCCCCTATACCCCACAACAAAACGCAAGGGCGGAACGCAAGCATCGACGTAATGTTGAAACCGGTTTGGACATGCTATTTATTTCCCATCTTCCATCATCATATTGGGTAGACGCCTTTTCTTCAGCTTTCTACATTATTAATCGAGTACCAAAACACCATCTTAGACGGCAAGTCTCCCTTCGAGCTCCTTTATTCTCAAACACCCAACTATAACAACTTTTGGGCCTTTAGTTGCCGTGTATTCCCGTTTCTACGTCATTATTCGGAGCATAAACTATCACCATGGAGCCTACCTTGTATCTTTATCGGATATAGCCCGAAGTACAAAGGATATCGTTTCTTGGATCAGTCTACATCCCGAGTTTATATATCTCGACATGCACGGTTTGATGAAACCACCTTCCCATTTGAAAGCACTCACCATGAAAAACTCATAACCCAACTCCAACTTACCACCTTTATTGATATCACCTTTCACTCCAACTTGTGCCCACCTGTAGATTTTACCCATCCGCGCCCACCTAAACCTACATCACCCACTCCTCTGCCAAACCCTTGTCAACTCTACATGGACATCCCCATGCACCAGCCGCATTCTACACAACCAAACCATCCAAAACTGCCCTCCAATCATACTTCAACCTCCCCCCCCCACTCCAGCCACCACTCCTCTACCTCCATAACCACTCGCTACTCCCACTTCGACATCTCCTCCTGATAACAACACTGCATCCAGCCCTATACCCACTCCGCCTCCGCCACCCCCTCTCCCGACTAACCATATGGTTACCCGTGCTAAGGCCGGGATATTCAAATCTCGCCATCAAGTAAATCTTTCCCATATTGCTAACCATGCCCTCCATACTGCCCTATTTGCCTCCTCCGACCCTAAAGGATTAAAGTTAGCAGAAAAGGATCCCAAGTGGGTTGAAGCCATGCATTGTGAAATTAATGCTCTCCATAATAACAATACCTGGACTTTGGTTCCCAGTCGCATGAACTGGCACATCGTTGGGTCCAATTGGCTTTATCCAACAAAATTTCATGCCGATGGCACTATTGATAGCACAAAGCTCGGCTTATGGCTCAAAGATTTAGTCAAACGCATGGGCTTGATTACTCACACATGTTTAGCACAGTTATCAAGGCTTCCACTGTTCACATCATCCTCTCTCTCGTCGTCCTCAACAATTGGAAGCTTCACCAACTTGATGTTAACAATGCATTTTTGTATGGTCATCTCAATGAATGTGTCTATATGGAACAACCGCTAGGTTTTATTGATCCTAAATTCCCTACTCACGTATGCAAACTGAACAAAGCCCTATATGGGCTTAAACAAGCCACGCGTGCTTGGTTCCATCAGCTAAGCACTTTTCTAACCAACGATGGCTTCTCATGCAGTCGGGCCGACACCTCACTTTTTATATTCAAAAGGGACACTTGCATCATGTAATTATTAGTCTATGTGGATGATTTAATTCTCACTATCAACAGCAAACATGTTATAACAGCCTTCATTCAACGGTTAAACAACGAATTTGCCACCAAAGATCTCAGGGAGCTCAACTGCTTTCTTGGCCTCGAAGTTACATACCTCACCGATGGACTGTTCCTAAACAAGTCAAAATATGCTCGGGAAATACTTGAGCGCGCTGACATGCTTGATGCCAAACTGGTCCATACACCACTACCTACCCATATATCATTTACCATTGATAGGGAACCATACTCGGGTCCCTCCATTGTTGGAGCTTTCTAATATTTAATGATAACCCGACACCACATCTCCTATACCATGAACCAAGTGAGTCAATTCCTGCATGCCACGACCATTGATCATTTTTAGGAAGTTAAAAGGGTTCTTCGATACATCAAAGGCACTTTAACATTTGGCCTCACTTTAAGCAAACCCTCCAAAACATTGTTCCTTGGCTACTCCGATGCTGACTGGGCCCGATGTCTTGAAACTAGACGCTCTATATATGGGTACTCAATATTTCTAGGAGGTAATCTAGTCTCAGGGAGTGCTAAGAAACAACCTACGGTCTCTCGCTCTAATTGCGAATCTGAATATCCGGCCATGGCTAACACCGCTGCTGAAATAATTTGGTTCACTCACCTTCTTCGTGAACTTCATGACCTACCTCCGGATCACCCCACAATTTTATGTGACAATCGTAATGCACTGTTTCTCACACAGAATCCCATCTTTCAGAAATGTGTTAAACATATTGAACTTGACTATCATTTTATTCGAGAACTTGTGTCCTCGGGTAAACTACACACTACTTTTATTCCTACCAAGCTCCAGGTGGCCGATATCTTCATTAAGAGTCTTCCTCGTCCTCAGTTTGAAGCCTTCCAGACCATGCTTCGCCTCGGACCGCCACCATCTCGCTTGGGGGGATATTACACCTCCAATTATGTATCTATTCTTGCATACTTGTATTGTAATATTATTCATTATATATTCATTCCTCCACTCATTAGTGGAGATCATTAAGCCCCGTTATAAGTGAAAATGGGAAACAACAAACCTGATTATAAGACTTAACCTTTGCAAATCGGAAGAATGGATGAAATTGCAAGCTTGCAACAGGGCGCAAATGCGCGATGGGCCATGGTGATCGACTTAAACCAAAAATCCATCATACAATCGATTTTGCAGACTAGATAGAATTGTTGCAGGGCCGGAATATAATCGTCGATTGCTATTCATGAGAAACTGAGAAACAGGACGGAATACAAATAATCGAAGAAGAACGAGAAACTAACAAACAATTATTTTACTACTGTAATTTGTAACGCAAGTCGATCTATTAAATCATAAATATAACTATTTTAAATTTCTTTTTCTTTTTTGCTCTATTTAAATTTCTTTATTAAATAATACATATAAACTTATTAATGTTCACAAATTCTTATTGTAACCATTCATCATCATCATCATCTAGGGTTTTAAAAATTCGGTGTGTTACATCCACACATATCAAGAACAAAGAATATGAAAATCAAAGAAGTCTCGAGAGTTATATAATAAACATTCGTAATGGATTTAATAATAGATAGTTCATCAGGAATAGATATTATCCCTATAACTTTCGAAGAGACTTAAATGAAATCTCATATCATATATTATCTTCAAAAGTTTTAAGAATCATCGTTAGACCAACACTATAACAATATCACCCTATACCGACGACTTTTTTTGACCCTATACCGACGACATGTCGTCGGGATAGGTGTCATCGGGATTGAGTCGTACCAATAGCCCAAGATTGTCGTCGGGATAGGTGTCGTCGGTATAGGTCAGCCTATACCGACGACATGTCGTCGCTATAGGGTCTAATTAAATAATTCAAAAAGAAATTCTATACCGACGACATGTCGTCGGTATAAGTTGACCCTATTCCGACGACATGTCGTCGCTATAGGGTTTTTTTGTTTTTTTTAATAATTTTTGAAAAAGGCCTATAGCGAGACGACATGTCGTCGGTATAGGTCTTTTCTGTTTTTATTTATTTATTTTTTTTTAATATTTTATCCAGAAATATTAAATTTCTAAAAACAAAAACCTGCAAATCATAAATATAAATCATTCAAACATTCTAATCGGATAAAAACTAATATCCGAAACATAAACCAAACATCCAAATTGTTCGACACACAAACTTGTTCGGCACACAAATTTGTTCAACAAATCAAACATTCAAAACATAAACTTGTTCGACACACAAATATGCAAATTGTTCAAGACAAATACCAACAAAAAAGGCAAAGGCTCAACAACTCCAAGCTAATTATCATCGTTGCTAGTTCGGCGATCCCACATTCGACGCATTTCATCCATTTGTCGTTGCATTTCAAGTATTTGTTGATTATGTGTACGACGTTCTTCCTCTCGTCAACCGCAACGAGTTTCGAACTTGTAACAAAATTAAATAAAGTTACATATACATACAAACATACATAAGCATATGAATAAATATTCTCTTATATACCTACACATCACAGGATGGGTGTCCGAACCCTAGAGGTGGGAACCTTCATGTGTGTGCATGGGTTCGGCCGAACCCTAGAGGTGGCCGGTTGGGGGGATGGGTGTCCGACGAGGCATGAAGAAGCCCGGAACCCGTTAATTACACAAAGAATTTTTCCAGAATTTTTTTTAATTTAAAAAAAAAATTTGACCGACGAAAATTTATTAAACAAAAAAAAAATCAAAATTAACCTACTATAGGGTTTTCCATAATTTTTTTAATTTTAAAAAAAAAAATTTTGACCGACGAAAATTTATTAAATAAAAAAAACAAAAAGAAAATCAAAATTAACCTATAGCGACGACATGTCGTCGCTATAGGTTTTTCCCCAAAAATTCATTGGGCGCCAGTTTTCCCTCCAACCTGCCTCAACCCTATACCGACGACATGTCGTCGCTATAGGGTCTCCCTACCAAAATTTTGGTTTTCACCTATACCGACGACATGTCGTCGGTATAGGGTGACCTATCCCGACGACAAATGTCGTCGGTACAGGTGACGTCGGGACAGGGTCAATTTGTTGTAGTGCAACCATCACAAACTTACACGTACTTGACGAATACTAAAAAACTTGATACAAAATATTATCCGAAAATACCGTCAGCATTTCGTTGGTAGTTACCGAAGCATTACATATGAGGCATAGAAATATCATTTTTTTTCCTATAATTTTTTTATATTAAAGACCCTGTGGTGACACGTTAGTGATTACCATTAGATCATCAATGGATTTATGAAATTTTAGTTTTTGTAGGGGTTTTAAAATCCGACTTTTTCATGTGTGGCTTATATTATAAAAATGGGGATTAGGGCTCCATACTAAATTCCATGGTGGGTTACTATTGATTATTAAAACTGATACATGGGCCTCTGAAAGACAACTAATAATAATTCAAGTTATTCATTTATGGCCAAACTCCATATGGGACGTGATTGATATCTTAAAGAAGAGCCCAACGTGAAAATCTACAAACTAAAAAGACAAAAAGTACCAACTTATTTGCAATTACATATCGGATTCTAATCATGCTTAATCCAAGTTGGTTAAATAGGTTATGTTGGGTCGGTACATTTGTTTTAAACTTTGCGTCATGGTGTGTACATTACGAATAGGTTGTTTCCTTAACCGCAGCCCAGATCATGCATGGGTCGGCCTACTAAGTCAAGTTTGATTTGCGTCAGGTTAGGAAGGAATTAAACCACGTAGTACCGACGGTTTCTTCATGTAGCGGCATACCCGCTCTTTGCGTCGTTTCAAATCCTATTTAACCCTATTTCGTGTGTAAAAGAACAACTAGATTGATTGTATGATTTACATCGTTTATCATAACTTGTTTATTTGCTTACTTCAATCATGAGCAACCTCGTTTTCTATATGGATGATTCCGACGAGTCCTCTGATACCTACAATTACACTCCATCAAGGCGAGCCACAAAGAAATTTTCCAGTCAATTAAACAAAAATCCCATTCTGACGTTTAGGTTTGTAGCATTGAAATAACGAACGAGAATGAAGATGATGATAATAATAATAATAATAATAATAATTAATAACTAATAACGTTATTATTACAATTTTTAATGGCAGTAGGATTTACGTTATTACTATTATTATCTTGTAGATAATTATTTGTTGTTTATTCTACTAGGGTTACGTTCAAATAATAACTTATAAATACTTGAAAACTCGTGATAACTCGTTAAAAAACCAATTAAAACCATTTTTTTTTCACTATCTTTATTATTAAAATATAACATAAAAAATTATTTATATCTTCAATTAATTCATCACTTATCTCTAAATTATGCTTAAAACAACTTATATACATGTGTAAATGGTAAACACTTACACATGTGTAAGTAGTAAACTTACACAAGTGTATATTTTTTTTTAATATATGAAGACATGTAAATTTACATATATAAATTCATTTTTTTAATGTTGTATTCTAACAATAAAAATAGTAAAAACAACAAAAATGTTTTGATTGAATTTTTGACGAGTTCTCACGAGTTCTCAAAATATTTAAAAGTTCTCAAATGTTTTCTTTCAATGTCAGTTTTAAACTCAAGGTGAAAACTAAGTTTTGCTTTCTATATTAAAGACATCCAGACTAGAGATTTATAACCAAAAAGGATAAGTAACAAAAATAAAAGTATATGGTGCAGTAATAGACGCAGCCTAGATTCTAAAAAGGCCTTTTTTTCTTTCTAGTGTGTATTTTTAGATTTAGATTTCCACAGTTACCACTTATCATATCCTTTCAGTTAAAAAAATATAACAAACAACCCTTAATTTATATAGTTCATGTTTTGGGAACTGTTTTTAATACTTTATATTGTGAAGGATTTAAATAAGTATCTAACATAATTAATTTTAGGAAAAACCAATAAAATTTTATCAATGCTATTTCAAGTTTACGTTTTATACGCATACTTAGTGAACGATCAGTTAATATGAAAGTATGTGAATTTTATTATTATTTTTTTTGTTAGTTACTGAATTTGTTAATACACATTCATATATGGTGAGTTAATATGCATTCACATTCATACGCATACTTGGTAAGTTAATAAACATTCACATTCAATGGTATTTCAAGTTTACGTTTTATACGCATACTTGGTGAGTTAATATGAAAGCATGTGTATTTTTTTTTTTTTTTGTTACTGAATATGTTAATACACATTCATATATTCGTATATGAGATAAGGTTTTCAGACCATCAATCATAATTGTTTTATTCATATCATATATGTAGGCATTAATGAAATGATATTTTTTGGGACAGCGTCATATTATTAAGCACACCTAGCAAGAAGTTAAACGGGACAAAAAAAAAAGAATTACATGAATATTAGAGGGTTAATTAACCACTCGTTCCAATTGAATTTACATTTCTGACATCTACTAATATACCAAATGAAAGAATAATATAATCCTTTCTCTGAAGATTCTGAAGAAACACCACATCATTTCTGTATCTCCAAATGGTCCACCAAGCGACAAAAATAATCGCCCCCACCAAATCTTTTTTTGTCTTTTTGGATGTTTAAACCGTTGAGCCAGTTGGCGTTACTCTATCAGAAGGCATATGCAACCCCATTCAAACCCCATAGGCGGCCAACTTTTAAACATGTACCAAACAAATGATTTGACGACTCCATATGCACATTACTAATTGGACAACTCACACTCGGAATGTCAATAGGTTTACGGTCCAGATTAACACGCGTAGGAAGCCTATCTCACAAAATTTTCCACACACATATATTAACTTTCCTGGAAATACATCTGAACCAAACTGTATTACGAGAAGCCTACGGAAGGGAGATATCCTCAATACACCGATGAATACCTTTGACACTTTCGTTGATTTAAAATGTATTATGGTATCACTTTTAATTCAATGTTTGAAATAACCCGGGAAAGACATTGTTGTATGCCAATTTTAAAATTGCCTACCCTAATTCATATGTGTTTCTTAATTAAGTGTTTTTTCTAGCTCAATCACAGGTTGGTTGACTTACGTGAGCAATTGAAAGCCCTATATGCAATCCGACTGTTATATTTGGACGCTTAAGGGAGATTTTGTCAATAGATACACGTTCCATACTAAAACACATACAACTACGCGGGTCATACATAGTGATATTTGTGTGAGGGAGACTTTCTTACATTGAGCTGGAGTCTGGCTATTATGGATTGTTCAATGAGGTAAAGTGGAATATCAATGCGCTGGGCATTGCATTGTCGAGCTCTTCAAGTTTACATGGTTTTATAGTAGACACAAGGTTATAATCGACTTAAAACAGGGTTTAGTTGACAACATATTCAAATCAAGGCTTAAAACTAAAGACTTGTTCATTCTAGCATCACAAGCAAAACAAGAGTAATGATTTGAAACATTTGTGGCAGTTGTCAAGACGAAACTGATGTGGGTATATGAGCTAGAACAATGTGTTAATGAATTCTTCGATGATAATAATTTATATAGAGAACAATTCTTTCAAATCAACGAAAGGGTAAACCATTCAACATCTTGCAACGGTAAATGAGAATATCGAACTCGTTCGTCTTAACACTACAAGAAATCTTAGCAGTTTCGTCGTGGCAATCTCGACGACACATGTCGTCTAGATAGGGCACCCAAATACGACGACATGTCGTCGGAGATGGTCCCAATCAAATTTTAGACTATTTCACCTTTTCTCGACGACATGTCGTTGGCGATGGTCCAACGGGAAATGGTGAAAAGTTTTGGCGCTCATCCCAAGGTAGTCTCGACGACATGTCGTCGCAATTGCCCATTTTAATTTAATTTAATTTTTTTTGCTAGGTAGAATATTAATTGTTTTTTATTTAAAGGAAATACCTAGTCTCGACGACATGTCGTCGAGATAAGTGTTTATTAAAAAAAATATTTTTATTTAATAATTAAATTAATTAAAAAAAAGACCCAATCTCGACAACATGTCGTTGAGATTGGTTTTATCTACACAGGAAACTCTTTTTCCCCCTCATTTTACCCCTTTTTTCTCTATACTCTTTCTCTCGGCTTTCACCCTCAAATCCGACCATTTTACTTGCAAATCCACCCTGTTCCACCTCCACCACCACCATTACTCATCTTCTTAAAGTGATAAGACTCTATTTTGACTTTTTTTTAGTAATTTTCTATTATAATTGAAAGTTTTTAATATAAATCTTGTGTAGCTGGGGTTTTGGTTAAGTGAATGGATTGAAAGCTAGATTGAGCCTTTCCCGACAACATCTCGTTGACGAATTCAGAGGTAATATGTATATATTTGTGTGAAAATTAGTGTATTTGGGTATGTAGTTTTGTATAGATGTATAAATATATTTGTGTAGTACTTTGTTATTTATTTGAATAATATAGATGAATATATAAATGTATGTATTATTTGTGAAATTGTAGGTTTGGGTAGATGTATAAATATATAGATGTATGCATTATTTATGAAATTGATGAATTGTAGGTTTGTATAGATGTATAAATATATAGATGTATGCATTATTTGTGAAATTGGTGAATTATAGGTTTGTGTAGATGTATTATTGGTGGTGTTATGTATATATTATTTATATGAATTATATGTTGTTATTTATTTTTTGTGATATATGGTTTGTATGAATATAGATGAATGTATGCATGTATATATGTTAGCAATCCAAACACGAACCATTTCACTTGTTTTAACCTGAATATTTGTATGTATTATTTATTTGGGTATTTGTATGAATATAAATGAATATATTGTTGTTATTTATTTTTTGTCAAATGTATAATTTGTATGAATATAGATGAATGTATGTATGTATATATATAGATGAATATATTGTTTTTATTTATTTTTCCATTATAATTGAAAACTTTTATTATAAATCATGTGTAGGTGAGGTTTTTGGTTAATTGAACGGATTGGAAGCTAGATTGAGGCTTTCCCGACGACATCTCGTCTACGAATTCGGAGGTAATATGTATATATTTGTGTGAAAATTAGTGTATTTGGGTATGTAGTTTTGTATGGATGTATAAATATATTTCTGTAATACTTTGCTAATAGGTATATATGTGTGAAATTTAGTTTTGTATCGTTGTTTTAATTGTTATTTATTTGAATAATATAGATGAATATATAAGTGTATGTATTTTATTGTGAAATTGATGGTTAATTTGTATAGATGTATAAATATATTTGTGTAATACTTTGCTAATAGGTATATTTTTGTTAAATTTAGTTTTGTATAGTTGTTTTAATTGTTATTTATTTGAATAATATAGATGAATATATAAATGTATGTATTATTTTTGAAATTGATGGTTAATTTGTATAGACGTATGTATTATATTTGTGTAATACTTTATTAATAGGTATATATTTGTGAAATTTAGTTTTGTATAGTTGTTTTAATTGTTATTTATTTGAATAATATAGATGAATATATAAATGTATGTATTATTTGTGAAAGTGATGGTTAATTTTTATAGATGTGTGTATTATTTGTGAAATTGTAGGTTTGTGTAAATGTATAAATATATAGATGCATGCATTATTTATGAAATTGTTGAATTGTAGGTTTGTGTAGATGTATTATTGGTGGTGTTATGTATGAATTATTTGTGTGAATTATATGTTGTTATTTATTTTTTGTGATTTATGGTTTGTATGAATATAGATAAATGTATGCATGTATATATGTTAGTAATTCAAACACGAACCGTTTCACTTGTTTTGACCCGAATATGTGTATGTATTATTTATTTGGGTATTTGTATAAATGTAGATGAATATATTGTTGTTATTTATTTTTTGTGAAATGTATAATTTGTATGAATATAGATGAATGTATGTATGTATATATGTTGATGAATATATTGTTGTTATAGGTGCAACAAAGTGGAAGTGTCAACCTAATTGATGGTTGGAGACGTATGCACACTTCTCACGGCACATGAGTCAACGATCGAGCATAAAGCCTATCTCGACGACATGTCGTCGAGACAGGTCGTTAAAACTGCCTAAAATTCTTGTAGTGCTTGTGAATGGTGAGATCATCGAATTCGGTATTGATGAAGGTGAAGATGAAAGCGACGAGGAAGGTGAAGATGAAACAAATTCGGTATTGATGAAGATGAAGATGAAACAAATGATGATACTAAAAGTAAAGGTGAACTTATTTTGTTTATTTATTCTTATAACAACTAGCGTTTTTGTAATATACCGTCACTCAAATATTGACCGGTTATGTAGTATTTTTTTCATATTTGTAATATATTGTATTTTTTTTGTGCTTATATATCATTTTCTAATAGGTGTGGAGCAGGTTGTTTCTCCAAAGTCGGCTAAAGTGACAACAGGTTTTCCAAATTATATATCTTTTGTTAAAATACTTAGGTTATTTGCAATGTTAACGTGGAATGTCACTCGATGTTGTGCATATGTAATGATAATTTGATAGGCGTAATATTTTTAAAACTATAACTGTTTAATACATATAACAGAAATGTTTGACGTACGGTTGTATCTAGCCGTATTTACTATAAACAAGCTCATCACCTTGTCTTTTGTTAAATCATTGGATTGGATTGTATATAGTTACATCACTAGACATAGGACGGACTTGCTCCCTTCTTGGTAGATAGTTTATAATTTTTACATTTACTTTATGAAATCATTGTAGATTTTGCATTTCTTTTATTTCCAGAAATTAATTTATGTTTTTATTTCCAAGAAACTGTAAATAGTTTTAATATTATTTCTTAATTAAATAATAGGACGTCGGTGAAAGTCTGTTGGTAAATCTATCGGTGAAACACATTTAGAGAAAACTGTCGATGACAATCCGCGTGTACTACTTTGGACCGCGAGACATGAATTAGAGTTCGCATTCCATGATATTCTACACCAAAAATGATTTTTTTTTGCCATATGATAATTTGTTAGACTACTGTACCAAAGGAGGAAACGTGTGTCCAGTTCTTGAAATGACACATATTCATTATGATTGAGAAGTTGTAGAAAAATGGTCTTCATGGATATTAAAGCCCGCTTCCAAAAAGTCATCCATACCCTAAAAATAAATATGTTTGATGGTAACACTAAGGTTGAAATAATACGCCTACCAGTACCATTAGACGGAAGAACGGTATACTCCTATGTTGAAAATTTAAATATTTGGTTCTGAAAACGTGTACAACACCTCCAAACAAATACTTGGAAAAAGGTCCATCTTTTGGATTTACGATATTGGAAACATTTGCAACTCTAACACAATTTTGATTGGGTGCATATGGAGAACATGGGCGGAACATTTAAGGGGTCGGGGGGTTCATGCCTCCCTATTTTTTGCTCAGAAATAATGATTTCAGCCCATTAGCTTTATTTCATATTAGTTATAGTGTTTGAACAAATTCTAATTGATGCAAGTTTCCTTCGCAAACCAGATTGGATCAAGAACAAACAGAAGAATCAAGCAAATAACTCAATCGAATAAAAATACACTCAGCCAACGTTTTCAATTGCAAAACAACCATATGTAAAGTTTTCCAAGATCCTATAAATTAGCTAACAAACTCCCAAGAGATAAACCAAAAGAAAAGAAATTAAAAATAATCGATAAACTAGGAATTTAAATAACGGATAATAACGGATAACTGGTTCAGCTGCGGATCCACTTTACGGGTCGGATTCTGGTAACGGGTCAGGCCCGAACACCGGGTCGTCTGCATCATTCTCCCCCTCTTCAAAAGGACTCGTACTCGAGTCAAACGGATCATCATCCTCCGGCAGAAACGGCGAAAGATCAGCAACATTAAAAGTGGCCGAAACATTATAATGACTCGGTAAGTCAATTTTGTAAACATTATCGTTGATGTGTTTGAGAACTTTAAAAGGACCATCAACTCTTGGTTGAAGCTTTCCAAAACGACCCCCTAAGAAACGGTCTTTACTTAGGTGAATCCAGACAAGATATCCCTCATTGAACACCACTCGTTTCCGCCGCAAATTTGCACGTCGCTAATAAACGATGTTATTATTCTCAATTTGCTCCTTAACCTGTTTATGAATCGGTTTAATATGTTTAGATCGTTCCTCTGCATCAGCGCTAAAATGTTCAGTATTGGTTAACGGCATGAGGTCTGAAAGGGTAAATGGGTTCCGGCCATAAACAACCAAAAAAGGGGTCATACCCGTGGACCTGTGGAAGACCTGTTATAAGCGAATTTTGCCTAGGGCGGAACCACACCCCACTGACGTGGATTGCTACCAACAAGGCTACGTAGGAGATTCCTTAGGCTACGGTTAGTAACTTCATTTTGACCATCACTCTGTGGATGGTGGGCACTACTGAAGTGAAGATGAAACCCTAAGCGCTTCCACAACGTTCTCAAAAATGGCCAACAAATTTGACATCTTGATTTGAGGTCAATGATTTGGGTACCCCATGTAGTTTAACAATCTCAGAAAAATATAGACGGCTGGTCTGACTAACATCGTATGTCTTGGCACATGGAACAAAATCTGCCATCTTCGAGAACCGATCGACTATCACCATAATCGAATCTTTTTGACGTTGAGTTCGTGGAAGGCCTACAATGAAGTCCAAACTGACATCCTCCCATGGCCCTTCTGGAACCGGCATTGGAATGGTGAGTTTTTGCTATGTGGTGTGTACGACAACGGGCAATGATACGCACAATATCCACACTCATTCGGGGCTACACAAACCTTTCTTGCACCAACTTCAGGGTTTTGTCTCTCCCAAAATCCAAACCCCCTTGGTGGCTTTCTAAGATGATGGCGTCTCGTAGGGAACATTGCGGAACGAACAAACGGTTCCCACAAAATAGAAACCCCTCATTGAGGGTATATCCGTCCCTGCCCCCTGTTTGGCAGGCTTTCTACGCTACAGATAAATATGGGTCGTTGGGGTAAAGACCTCAAAATCATCGGCTACGGTATTCGTGACGCCCGCTTTCTGTTTAATAACAAAAGAGAAGTCCTGTAAATATTCAACCCACTTTGCGTGACGGGGATTAAGTTTATGTTGCCCGTTGAAACGTAAAGCTTGATGATTCGAATACAAAACAAAGTCTCCTTGTAGAAAATAGTGTCTCCAATACTCAAGGCTTCGAATAATGGCGTAAAACTCTTTATCATAAGTGATGTATTTCTGCTTTGCGTCGTTTAGTTTCTCGCTAAAAAAAGCGATGGGTCGGTTTTCTTGACTAATAACGCCCCTAATGCCGAACCCTGAAGCATCACACTCAACTTGAAACGTGATCTGAAAATTGGGTAAAGCCATAACAGGGGCTTGTGTGACCCTTTTCTTTAACTCCTCAAAGGCATGTTCTGCAGTCTTACTCCACATGAATTTATGCCCTTTTAGGCAGTCCGTCATAGGGGCAACGATAGAGCTAAAATTTTGAATGAAACGCCCGTAAAATGAAGCTAAGCCATGGAAGCTACGAACCTCATGGATCGAGGTTGGAGTTGGCCAAAGAAGTGATGGCTTCAATCTTCGATTCGTCCATGCGAATGCCTTATTTGGAGATGAGAAAACCCAAAAAAAGAACCTCGGGCGATAGGAAATGGCATTTAGTTCGATTGGCGTATAATTTATGCTGTTTTAGGATAGAAAAAACCTGCCGAAGGTGATGAAGATGTTGTGGTACATCTTGACTAAATACCAAAATGTCGTCAAAATTAACAACGACATAATGGCCTATAAGTGGTTTGAACACCTGCTTCATTAACCTCATAAAGGTGCTCGGGGCGTTTGACAGGCCAAAAGCATAACTATCCACTCATAAAGTCCATCCCGCGTTTTAAATGCGGTCTTCCACTCGTCACCCGGACGCATCCGGATTTGGTGATACCCGCTGTGAAGGTCAATTTTGGAGAAAACCGAGGCTCGATGTAGTTGGTCGAGTAAGTCCTCCAACCAGGGTATCAAAAACCGATATGTAATGGTAATCTAATTGACAGCTCGACTATCGATACACATCCTATATGCCCCTCCGGGTTTTGGTACCAGCAGGGCCGAGACAGCACATGGACTCATGCTCTCCCTAATAAGCCCCTTGTCTAGGCGCTCGGTGACCTGGCGTTACAGCTCTTCAAACTCTTTCGGATTCATCCAGTAAGTCGGTTTGTTAGGGATGACCGCCCCTGGTACCAAGTCCATTTAGTGTTGAACCTTTCGCATGAGAGGTAACCCTGCGGGAATGTAGTTTGGGAACACATCTTTGAACTCGTCAAGAAGGTGTTGTACCTCGAGTGGGGTGGCGCCGGTTGTGGAGTTCTGTTCCATAACGACCGGTGAATAAATTTATGGTGGGGAGGTGTGCCTTACGAAATCTATAAACGCTGATTTTGTAAGTATGACAACCTCGGTATCCGTTTCACGACTGTCAAGAGGGGCAAGTACTATGCTGACATCGTCCTTTTTAAACGAATAGGTGTTTCGGTATCCATCATGCTTTGTTCGTCTATTATACCGCCAAGGACGCCTCAATAATACGTGACATGTATCCTTCGGGATTACTTCACAGCATACCTCGTCTGAATACTTGTTACCGATCGAAAACTTCACTAGGCACTGTTGATTTACCTTCATGACATTTCCTTTTTTCAGCCAAGTTAGTTGATAAGGATCTGGGTGGGGTTCGACTTTGAGACCTAGTTTCTTAACCATACTTATAGCAAACATATTTTCGTAGCTTCCCCCATCAATAATAATAATCGTACAAACCTTTCCTTTTGATGTACACCGAGTTCTAAAAATATTATTTCGAAGCCATAAGGTGTCGTTAACGGTTGGTGTTGGGGCAGGATAAATAATTTCATTGTCCCTGTCAGCTTCATCCTCTTGTTCCATGTCGTACCGTGGAAGTGTTTCCTAGGTGAACGATACAAGGGGTTGTTTGGTTTGTTTGGACAGTCCAGGGCAAAATGACCTAGCCCATGACATTTAAAACAACGCGTGAGGCGTGTTGAAGTGGTGGACGAACGGGACAATCCCCCTAGGGTCGCAGCTTTGATTGGGTTGAGTTGAGTCCCCGATGAAAAGGAAACGGGCACACGAGAGCTCTCGGCTTTGATTGGGCCGAGTTTAGGAGCGGTGCCCTTGTGTCTCGTTTTGAGTTGTTTCTCCACCTTCAGGGCTAAGGGACAAACGTCATTAAAACTCCAATAGGGTTGGAGTTGAAACACATATGAAATATCTAAGCGTAAAGCACCCAAAAATCAGGCGATGACCTGTTCCTCCTCTTCTTCACCTTCGCATCGCATTCTTAACCGGTCAAAATCACCAATCAAGTCCTCAACGGTGGAAATCCGTAGGGATAAGTTATGATATTCAAAAAACGCTTCTTGTCGGTAATTGACGGGTAAAAACTTATCCCCTAACATCCTCTTCATTTTATCCCATGTTTTAATTTTTGACTTCCCTTCTTGAACCCTTCTCTTCCTCGCGTGATCCCACCACAAGGAAGCAGATTTACGTAATCTAATAGCGACAAATTTTACCTTGTATGAGTCGGGGATGTCTTTTAGATCGAAGATTCGTTCCACCATACTGAGCCAATCAATGAATTCGTCGGGCTGTACCAGACCATCGAACTCAGGGATGTCGACTTTGATTCCCATGGCACGTAACGGATCAGGCTCAAAAGCCTGTCGGTGTCGACCAAAAGGGTTACCAGCGCCTTCTTCGTAATCTCGGATAACGGAGTCGGTCTCGGTCTCCTCATAGTGCTCTTCCCATTCCAACTCGAGGTCCTTGACCCGTTGTTGCAACCTAGCAATCTCTGCGATATCCCATGGGTAGGCCTTCATCCTCCTTGCCTCGGTCTGCGTCTCTACGGGGATTCCGTCGAGGTTTTCCACGTCCTGCCATTGAATTTTCCGTTGAGCTCTGATACCAACTAATGCAAGTTTCCTTCGTAAACCAGATTGGATCAAGAACAAACAGAAGAATCAAGCAAATAACTCGATCGAATAAAAATAAACTCAGCCAACGTTTTCAATTGCAAAACAACCGGATACAAAGTTTTCCAAGATCCTATAAATTAGCTAACAAACTCCCAAGAGATAAACCAAAAGAAAAGAAATTAAAAATAATCGGTAAACTAGGAATTTAAATAACGGAAAATAGCGGATAACTGGTTCAGTTGCGGATCCACTTTACGGGTCGGATTCTGGTAATGGGTCAGGCCCGAACACGGGGTCGTCTGCATCACTAATCTAGACCAAAAGACCAAATTTTTGCTCAGAATTACTGATTTCGGCCCATTTTTTTTGCTCAGAAGTCTGAATTATTGATTTTCGATCCACTAGCTTTATTTCATATTAGATCTTATTTATGTGTAAGAACTGGTTTTTTTTAGATTTATAGTCTTTATTTAGTGAAAGAAAATTGGCTTTTTTATGTGTTATATTTTTTGCCCCCAATTTAATTATTCAAGTTCCGCCACTGATCGAGAAAAAATATTTCTGAGAGCATGATGGGATTATTATTGAACATTTCTGAAAATCAAAAGAATGTATTGTTAGGGCTCCCTTACACAAGAATAATAATATGTAAATTTTGATAATGATAAAAATGTGAATATCATAAAAATGAATGTATGTTTATTATTATATATGCTATATACTAAAATAGTACAAACAAAGACCATGCTTGTTGCCACAAATCCTTGGTATGTTGAAGAAATAACGTTCTCAGTCCATACTACGGTGGGGTCGTATACCAATCCTATGTTGAACATAAATCAATGACAAAATCAACAATATAACAGAATCATCACCGTTGATATCACAATTCAACTGTATATCGACAGTCCGACCATTGGACATAATTTCAAGATTTTATAAGGTTTAAGATTTTTATATTTTATCCGACATTCAACAACATCAAAGACAACAATGATATAAAAATAAATAAATGTGGAATTGTGAAAAGGTATCATAAAATATATTAATCACTTTTGAATTGATATATAAAAATCCATGTAATATTTTATAAACATGTAAGTATTTTTTTTATAATTAAAGTTTTTATATAAATGGGCAAACAAAATATTGAAGTAATCTTTCTAAAGAAGTATATTTTCAAATTCAAGTAAATAATAAAAAACAAATGGCTTAATAAATTAAGCATAGCTAAGGTCTTCCTCTCATAATTATCAAGTGAAACCAACTTTTAATACTGAATTCTCATGTGTGAGATAAAGACTTAAATTAGTCTGGCTTATTGTAACAGATATAAAAAATTGTGAGAAAGAATCAAACAGATAGAGTGCGGTAGACGTCATGGTCGAATCGTATACCGCTCATCCAATCCTTGATAAATTTGTTAAAATTTACACTTTCTGTCTCGCACACATCTATTTAAAGATGTTCATTCCAACAATTTGAATAACCTTTGCATACAGGAAAATTTAACAACACTTAAACATATTTTGAGGGTACTTCTTTTCAAGAAAAGAAGTAACAGAAGAAAAGATAAAGGTAGAGCCAACATTAATTAATAATTCATTTTCACTTGATAAACATATGTGACATGCGATCACTTCCTTGAAAGTGAGAAGTTACAAGGTATATTGGTGATCTTTATCATATTAGAAATAAGTTGTGGTACCATGCTAGAAAGAGAAAGTAGAGTATGGTGATCACTACCTATGTTATTGATAAGTAAGAGCGTGATCACTGCCTATGTTAGTGACAAGTGAACACAAAATACAAGCAAAATCTTGACTATAAATTTTTAAAAGGTTTGAAGAAAATCTAATAAAAATTAAAATAATCTATTCATCATCCCTCTAGATTCTTACACGTAATAATATTTAAAAAGATACGTTCGAAATTGTATAGTTTTAATTTCAGTTTTGATACGAAAGTGGTATATAAACACTTTAGGTAAACAAAATTGTGTTATTTCAAGAAAAGGCTACCTTATCAACAAAATTAGTTAAAGGCTAAAACAGATCAGATTGCATAGTAAGGCATTGGGTTCTTTTTTCTAAATTAAAAGAATTATAATATAAAGCATGATACCATATACGGAACCGACTTCCAATTCCGGTTGTTATACTTCAAACTAAGTATTATCTGGTTGTTTGATAAGGAACAAGGTTCTATTAACTTGAAAACCCTATTTTTGCAACAGGCCACTGTTAATTGCTCCAATCGAACTCATTGAAATATTGCATATTGGTATTTGAGTTCTTCGTCCAGATGTTCTTTAGCACATCCTTTTTTAGCTCCTTAAAAGCTCCCTTCACAATATCAGGCAAGTATTCCTGAATCATGTCTAACACCTCATCCCTAACAGCATTAGGAACCGCTGATTCGAACTCAAACTTCTCAGCATGCTGCGAATTTACCAAAGGTTCAGTGTGCATCGACGGCTCAATATGAACCGACACTTCATCTCAATTAGCGTCCTCATTACGAACGCTTTTGCGACCTCTCCTATCATTAGCTTCGTTAGCAATCTGCTTCTTAGATGCCATCTACGTCACAGAAATAATTCCAAACAGAACAATTCAGATGAAATTTAAAACATTACGAGTAATGCAATTAGTTAATGACAATGTCCAGTCGCCATTACCTACTCGTCTTGCCTTTCGGGTTTTGAATCTTCCTTGTACTGCATCATTGGCATTACGCCCCTGTCTTAACCTACTAACACAAACCACACTCATACCTGGCGCTTGTGGGTTTTGGTTACCTGTGATGGCATTCCCACTCATGGTCCCATTCTCCATTTAAGTCTAGGCATCGAGGATGCTCAGATCTCTCAAACTACGTCTCTGATACCAACTTGTAAGGCCCCAAACCCTAGAACCCCACTTATTGGTATTTAAGACAAGCACGACAATTGAAGATAGTCAAATAGTCTCATAGTTTCAACGGAAATAACGTCAAACACATATCCGGCGTCAAAGCTCTTTAAACAAACATCCACACATGAATACTAAATTCAAACAAAACACTCAATAGTTCGGGAATGCCATAAACCCACACACGATCCGGGTAACTGCTCGCCAATCCAAGAGCCGCCAGCTTACACCTTTCCCTTACCTGAAATACATGCTAAAAGTCAGCTACCCTGAGTGAGTTCTATAGTGAGTTTAAAAGGGATAATCCATCCGAAAATCATCATCATTTCATAAAAGTCATTTAGAAACACGTTTCGCATTTTAAAAGGTTCACCCTGTTTCCCGTTAAAAACTCATTTGGAAAGAAGTTATAAAATATAAATTTATCAACAACTATTCTCGTTTATCATATCCTTAGTTAGTGGCAAACCCAATTTCCCGCCTGACTGCCGTCGGACACAATAGCCCGTCTGACCTCGTCAAACACATCTACTCGTGTCATGCGTCATCCGCACGTATCACAATGATAATCCAATTACGTCATCCACATACGTAACACAAAATAGTACACACACGGAAGCATATAAATTATTTGAATAAGCCATTCATCACATCAAAACATGTATGCATTGCGTTTATAAAATCGTTACGTCTCGTGTATTTCATGCCCAAAATAGTAAAAACATTTAAACAGAGTTGGGCGATAGAAACTCACATTTACGAGAAACGTTTTGTTCCCTAGAACTCACAAGCACCTCACCTTCGTCTTTCGACTTCACACCTACAATACACACGTTACGTGTCGGTAAACAACTCGAGGTCCACAACCGATTCATTCGGTTAACTCGTCACTGCCCGCTACTAAACCCACATCTAACTCGTCACCACGCATGACTAACCCACTCCACGTGATCACCCATAATCGTCTCCTGATAGTATCGGACTCACCCACGTCCATCATGTCCATCGTTAGTCATAATTGAAACAACGGAATCACAAACCTCCAACACCGGACATCCCAGGCTCCCCCACCGTCAACCACCGACCAACCTCCGCCGTACTCCGGCAGCCGTCCCCGGGCTCCCCTTGTTGCCGTCGTAGCCATCCGACATCGACCCAGCCGCCTTGCGCGACATTGGGTCCTTTGTGTCCGGCCGTCGGCTACTCGACCACCGCGCCGGCCCACCGTGGGCTCTCGGCCGCCTCCATGCGTGTGCATGGATGTTCCAAAGACAAAAAAAACAATTGAACGGGAAAGGGTTTCGTAATTATACCTCCAAATTCGGATGACTCGTGCGATCAAAAACTCAACTTTTACAAAACCTTAGAATAACCCATGTGTTAAAATAAATGATTCGTCGATCAAAACGCGTATTGGATGATCAAAGATTACGAAAAATAACTTAATTCGGACTCGAATAGCGATGTACGGCTAGGCTCCCCTCCTCTTCTTTCTTTCGACTGTCGTGAAGTGCAAATAGAGGCTCCCCCCTTTGCGACGTCTCCTATAGGATTTCCCTGTGGGCCCGTCTTTCCATTTTGGCGCATCCGGTCCCCCCGTTTTTGGCCTTATTCGTGATTTTAAAACAACCATGTTAAATCCTGGTTAAATCCCCAATAATTCTCTACAAATATTCACAATTACACTAACCCCGTTATTTTATAAAAAAACTAGGATGTTGCACAACTTCTTCCTTCCAGGAACTCTAGAGAAAAACTACGTAATTGATTTTGGGAGGCTCATTAGGGTTTAAATCAGTTTAGACTTCCTCCCCAAGTTAAGGTGAAAAGTTACACCAAGCACCCTTAACTTTAATTCCACTAAAATCATACACTTTACATATTTACAAACAAGCCTAAAACTTTAGTTGTTACAAATCCACCCTCCTTAAATAGAATTTCATCCTTGAGATCACTTCATTCTTGGAACAAATGTGGATACTTCTCCATCATTTCTTCTGCTAAGTCACACAATTTAATCAAGTCCTTTTTTACCATTCCACTAAACTCAAACCAATGGTATCGTTCGTGTTCTACTTTTCTTCTCTCGCTTATCTAGGATCCTTGAACTTGTCATTCACTTGAATGTCTTCTAACTATACTGCTTGTATTGGATCTTCCAAACACTTTCTCAGGTTAGATACGTGAAATATATTATGTACCCCACTTAAAGCTTTGGGTTACTTTAACTTATAAGCTGTCGCTCCCACCCTTGAATCTATCTCGAAAGGTCCTATGTATCTAGGGTTCAAGTTTCAACTTTTTTGCAAACCTCATGACTCTTTTCCATAGTGAAACCATCAGCATCACAAAGTCACCAACTTGGAACTCCAACAGTTTCCTTCGACTGTCAACATAACTTTTATGTCTATATTTTGTAGCATTTAATCTTTCCTTAATTTGAACCACAATCTCAATTGTTTCCTGAACAATGTTTTGACAATTAACTGATTCTCACCCACAAATGCCCACCAAACAGGCGTTCTATATTTCCTACCATATAAAGATTTAAAAGGTGATATCTTAATGCTAGCATGGTAACTAATATTATTTGCAAACTTTATCAGTGGTAAACGACGATCCCCAAGTGCCTCCAAAATCTATTACACAAAATCGGAGCATATCTTACAGTGTTTGTATAGTCCTTTCACTTTGACCATCTATCTGAGGATTATAAGCCATGCTTAAATTCAACCTCGTCCCCAACTCTTTCTAAAAACTTGCATAGAATCTCGATGTAAATTTATTATCTCTATATAATACTTTAAAAGTGGTATAACATGCTATGTCACTGTCTTATTGGCATACAAACGAGCTAATCTTTCCATCGAGTAGTTCTCACTTATTGGCAAGAAATGTTTCGACTTAGGGAACTTGTCCACTATCACCCATACAACATCATGCTTACGACTGTAAACGAACCGAACCAAACTGAACGTTGGCTTATTCGTGTTCGTTTGTTAAGAATTTACCGGAGTAACTGAACACATAATGGAATGAAATTTCTTATTCGTGGTCATTTGTTTAGGTAAACAATTTGTTTGTGTTCGCTTGTTACTTGCACAAACGAACACAAACTAGCACAAACGAACACAAACTAGCACAAACGAAAGTAAACAAACACAAATTAAGTTGAAAAATAAAAATCAACATTCTTAATCGCAAGCATTACAAAGTTAAGTACTTGACATAATTATCCGAAAATACATCAACATAATATTCATAAACATAAGCATTCCAAATCCCTAGTGACTTAATCAGTTTAAAGTTTAAACTTAAAAACATAGAATAATAATAAAAAAAAAGTTGTTTGACGAAAAATAAAGTAAATATTATACATGAAAACATATAAAAGGTTAAAAAATTTAAATTGTAGGGTGATAATTAAAATATTTTTAAAAAAATTAACGAACTAACATAAGCAAACGAACATGAAAGAACAAAAGGAACGAACATTCACGAACACAATTAAACGAACGCGACATCTATTCATGTGCGTTTAGTTAAGTAATCGAACAAAATTACATGTTTATGTTCGTTCATTTTCTTAAAAGAGCGAACACAAAAGAACTTCCCGCCAAATAGTTCCCGAATGGTTACCTGAACGTTCATTTTGTTTACAACCCTAATAATACTTCTTCTGAGTCTTTGGGAGTTTAGTGACAAAATCCATAATTACTCTATCCCAATTCCACTTTGGAATCTCCGTTTGCTTCAAACATCTAGTTGGTTTCTCATGCTCCACCTTAACTTGATGACATGTCAAGCATCTCTCCAATAGTTCGCTATTGACTTCTTCATTCCTCGTTACCAATACTATCTCCTTAAGTTTTGCAACATCTTATGTGTTCCTGGATGCATAGTGTACTTGGACTTGTAAGCCTTATCCGGTACTTTCTCTTATATTTCTCTAAACCTTGGATTCCATATATGTTCCTCAGATCTTAAAATTCCATCTTCTCCTTCGGATAGTAGCTTCACCTTCCCTGTAATCTCCAGGAAATTCCAGCCTCTATTTTAACTGTTTCGACAATTGTAATTACATTAACGTATGAATTGCATCTTTTATTTATCTACTATATTTCACGAGTATACACATACATCTACATAGAATGTAATTATTTCAACTTCAAGGGTAATACATATATATAGGTTTATATAATTTTTATTCTAGGAAATAAATTTATATATACTAATTCATTTCTAAACCTATAATATATACATTTTATAAATATATACATTAACAATGTCAAACTATAAAATCTATAAGAAATTAGAGTTTATATATTTTAATCAAAATAAAAAAAATTATTTCCATCCAATAAATTACACTCTTATATTCATACCATTTAAAACATAATATTAATGATTTATCAAATTTTATAAAATTTATAAGATTTAATAATTTCTATGTTTATAAAAGTTCAGGGTAGGTTTTGCAATTTCTGAAACTTTGGCTTAACTAAAAACCTAATTTCGCACATGAAATATCAAGTTCAAGAAACACCAGGGCCTGAGTGCAAATTCCGGATCCCCCCTCCCCAATTCTAGTCGTGTGTTCGAAACCACTCCTCCACCGATTTTACCCTCTTAATCGCGATCAAACAACTAAGGTGTTTTCGAGCAAAACTGAAACCGGCGACATGATTAGATTAATTTAACGACCCATTACTCAGGATTAATTGGAATTTTTTTAAGCAATTAATGTCTAACTCGTAACCGAAAACCCATGATCAAACTCTTTAATGAATCGATTAAACCTGATGAAATTGGGTATAAATATCCCTCCCCAATCATCAACGACACTCACCAAAAGCTCTTTACACCCTAAATCACGTCTGAATCCCCCTCTGGAACACCCAATTCAATCGACGAACACGAGGTAGCTCATCTCAGTCGTTCTCCCTCCCTATGAAATCATTTCAGCTAATTTTGGGGTCTATAGTGTCGTATTGATGCAAAGAACAAAAGCCCTATGAATATCGAGACGATCGATCAATAGATCGAACGAATTAAAGGGCTAGGGTTTACGGGATCCTTGTTAGGGATGAAGGGTATTTGGGTTGCCTCATTAAAACCATGCGGAACCGGTTCCTGGACAAGGCAGCATGCCGAGTCCAGTGGTTGTGCGCGTGTGTGCGTTTGGGTCCGGGATCGACGCGGGTTCGAATCTCGGGGGCCGGATTTTATTCACTTTTTCCTTTTAAACCCATTTTAACACATTATCTAATATTTAAAAATTCCCAACTTTATTTCTAAAAATTTTATAAATATAATTTGAAAGCTTTATAAAAATGAAATTATAAAATAATGTTTACCTATCCTATTTTAATTAAAAATATATTATAAACCATTTTATATTCTTAAATGAATAATAGGAATGGTTTTGTTTGAGACAAAATTTAATCGTGTAAATACTTATAATATTATTACACAAATTTTAAATTAAATTTTAGACACTTATTATATTCTCCCAAGTTTATAAATAATTATTCTTGTACGGATAATTAATACTTTAAACGTGTAAATACTCAAATAATTATTTTAAAACAATTATTTCTAAAAATTCTATTCAGTCTTTTTATAAATTCCTTTATAATGAATTTATTAATAAATCAACTAACCAATTAAATTACATTTATTAATAAACCTTAAAGTCTCAAATCTCCTTAATACCAATTAAACGTACATTAAAATTAGAGTATCATTACACGTGTAGGTTTGTTGTGAGAAATCCTCACGAGGCCTATTCATCTCTACCAAATTCATATCAACTCTAGCTTCAATACAAGTGAGTTCATAGCCCCCTTTCTCTTTACTATTGTTTACAAATACTCGGGGTGGAACATGTTTACTTACCATGCTTACCAGATTCAATACCATTGTTCTCATGCAAATTACTATGTGCTTTATATCTTAAACTGCTTGGTGACCATTACATGTGTTCATGCTAGTACATTCATTAACCTGCTACTCAGACCTAAGGTAGTACCTAACATGATCATTTATAGGGGAATCCAATTCCAGTTAACACGAACCTTGGCGGGTTTTGTGTGTACCATATTACTATTTTTCCAAAACACAATCAGTGGGATTGTACTTACCAGTTTTCCATTACCTACGGATTGAATTGTACACTTGGAACCTTGTATGTTTTTTACATTTACGCCATAGTTATGCTTGAACATATTGAATTTCAAATACTTTTACTCAACTTTTGTTTGGTGTCAAAACTTATGTTACTCGCCAACTACTTGTAGTTGACATTTACTCACATATTTCAGGTGCACTTGTTTGAGGACACTACTTGCTCACCTAGGACTTGGACCTAATTTAAATTTAATATTGTCTTGTCTTGAACTTTTCATATCCCATTTCCTTTTGTAACGGATGCTTTAAATTCGATTAATAAATATTGTCATTATTAATCGATGATCATGTGGTTATGAACAACCGCGTCAGCCCCGGCGTATAATCCGCCGCCGGCCGGGTGTGAAAGATTGGTATCAGAGCCATGGTTATAGGGAATTAGGTTATTAGACATATGACCTAGACTATAAACTAAGAGTCCCAAACATGAGTTAAACTCATGTCTATTATTACGAATTCCACTCTATACTATAGTTACCTACATCTATCTATTTCTGACTACCTGATACAACTACATGAACTACAAAGAATCTACGTGAATTCTACTCTAAGACTTAAAAGTCTAGTCCAAATGAAACTCTCAAAGGTACGTAGGTTCTAACTAATGAATGAGAACTTGTGCAATCTGGAAGGGTGGATACCTGGCATTTCGTATAAATCTAAATCAACCGATGGACCAGTTATGTTTTCCTGGGAATTCTTGTAATGAGTGTTCACTTATAGGCTAAAGCATGACTTCTCAAACATTAGATGAACTTAAAGTACTTAATAGTCAATGTGCCCATTAGGGTACCATCCATGTTTTACCTAATACCTTATGAATTATTTTCAAACTCTTACACATGCTTTACATCTTATGAATTTTCTGTTCATCCCTTTGTAGAATGCCTCCCCGTCGTGAATGTAGGGGCAACCTCACCAACAGGATCATTCAGAAAATGGCTACAATCCTACCGACCATGGTTAACCAGCTGAATCAGAATGTTGCACCAAGGAATCTCGCGTGTACATTCAAACACTTCAACTCCTGCAACCCCACCAAGTTCTACGGGAACGAGGGAGCCACTGGACTTTTCCAATGGTTCAAAAGCATTGAGGGAACTTTTATCAATGCTGATTGTCCTGAGAACCTGAAAGTGCGTTATGCTACTATTGTCTTCCAGAAGAGGGTACTCACATGGTGGAACGGGGAAAAGTATAACCGTGGGATTGAAATTGCTCTAGCCCTACCTTGGGCTGATGTCAAGACACTCATGACCGATGAGTTTTGCCCCCGCAATGAGATCAAGAAACTGGAAGCTGAGTTCTGGGATCTCAAACAAGATAGTGGGGAAAGCCTTGCCTACACCACCCGTTTTCATGAACTTAGTCTTTTAGCACCCCATATGGTCACTCCTCTCTCCCGAGTTATTGAGAAATACATCAATGGCCTACCCATGCAGATTCAGGATACTGTTTTGGGTAGCAAACCAGTCACCCTCGAGGAACCCATCCATTTTGTTGCTGCCCTGTCAGACAATCATGTTAAGGCAGGAACTCTATCTAAAAAGGGTGTCAAGAATACCCTTGAGAAAACCATTGCTGAACCCACCAAGGAGGCCAAGCCTGAGTCTTCCTTCAATAACAAGAAAAGGAAGGGAAGGAACTTTGCCATTGTCACACCTGCTACTCCTCTAGCCCAAGTATCCCCTACTACCTTCAACCCCATCAAGAAAACATATGTAGGAACTCTACCCTTGTGCAACACTTGCTAGCTCCATCATACCACCTACATGCCATGTCGTTTATGTACCAATTGTGGACGTTCTGGGCATACAACTAACATATGTCGTGCTGCTCCCCGAGCTAACCAAGCCTATCAAACTGATGTTCTTGTTCCTGCTGCTATCGCCCAGGGTCTTCCTTGTTACGAGTGCGGTGACCCAAGTCATTTTAGGAACCGTTGCCCTAAGTTGGTCATTGTGAACCAAGCCAACATAAACCAGGGCAACATGATTTAGGGAAATACGAACCAGGGGAACATGAACCGGGGAAATTTGAATCAGGGGAAGTGGCTCGTAGACATGCCTTCAACATCAATGCCAATGAGGCTCAAGCCAACAACGATGTGGTGAACGGTACGTATCCAATTAATCAACAATATGCTTCTATCCTGTTTGACACCGGTTCCGATATAAGTTTTGTGTCCTTTGAATTTGAACCACAACTTGCTATAAGTCTAGCTAAGTTAGACAAACCCTTTAATATATTAGTAGTGGACGGTTATTCTGTTTCATGTGACACCAGTATTAGAGATTGTACCCTAAACTTGAACGATCATGACTTCTTAATCAACCTTATTCTTATGGCTCTCGGAGGTTTTGACATCATAGTGGGCATGGATTGGCTAACTAAGCATCATGCTGAAGTCGTCTGCTTTGACAAGTATATTCGGATCCCTCTTGACTCGGGTGACATTTTGAACGTTTATGGTGAAAAACCATCAAAGGGACTCAAGCTGATGTCTTGCACTACCGCACGGAAGTACTTACGGAAGAAGTGCGTAGCATTCTTGGCTCATATTGTGGAGCAAAAGGGCAAAGACAAGAGTCCTCAAGATATTCCTGTGATCAAAGACTTTCCTGAAGTCTTTCCCGAATACTTACCCGGTCTTCCTCCCACACGTCAAGTTGAATTCCGTATTGACCTAGTGCCAGGAGCAAACCCCGTAGCTGAATCACCTTATCGTCTTGCACCATCAGAGATGCAAGAACTTTCAAGCCAACTTTGATAACTTTCTGACAAAGGATTTATCCGTCCTAGTGTTTCTCCTTGGGGAGCACCCGTCTTGTTTGACAAGAAGAAGGATGGTTCGTTCCGGATGTGCATCGACTATCGGGAACTCAACAAGCTCACTGTGAAGAACCGTTATCCACTGCCAAGGATTGATTATTTATTTGATCAACTTCAAGGCTCGACTTATTTCTCTAAGATTGATCTTCGATCTGGCTATCACCAGTTACGAGTCCTTGAATCCGATATCCCCAAAACAGCCTTTCGTACAAGATACGGTCATTACGAGTTTATGGTTATGCCCTTTGGACTAACCAATGCACTTGCGGTATTCATGGATCTTATGAACCGCGTGTGTAAACCGTACTTGGACAAGTTCTTGATCGTCTTCATTGACGATATTCTCATCTATTCAAAATCAAAAGCGGAGCACGAGGAACACTTGCGTTTGGTTTTGGATCTCTTGAAGAAGGAGCAATTGTATGCAAAGTTCTCCAAGTGTGAATTTTGGCTAAAGGAAGTCCAATTCTTGGGACATATAGTCAATGAGAAAGGTATTCACATGGATCTCGCTAAGATTGAAGCGGTAAAGAACTGGCAACCTCCAAAGACCCCTACAAAAGTCTGCTCGTTTCATGGTTTAGCGGGCTATTACCGTCGTTTCATATCAAACTTTTCAAAGACCGCGGTGCCACTCACAGCCTTAACATACAAAGGTAAGCCCAATGTGTGGGGACCGAAATAAGAGGAAGCCTTTCAAACCCTGAAGCAAAAATTATGTGAGGCTCCTATCTTGACTCTTCCCGATGGAACTGAAGACTTTGTCGTCTACTGTGACGCTTCCCATTTAGGCCTTGGTTATGTTCTTATGCAACGAGGAAAAGTGATCGCTTATGCGTCTCGGCAACTCAAAATCCATGAGAAGAATTATATGACGCACGATCTTGAGCTGGGTGCGGTCGTATTCGCTCTCAAAATTTGGAGGCACCACTTGTATGGTACTATGTGTGATATTTTCACCGACCATAAGAGCCTCCAGCACATTTTCAATCAAAAGGAACTCAACATGAGACAAAGGCGTTGGGTAGAACTCCTAAACGACTACGACTGCAATATTCGTTACCATTCTGGGAAGGCAAATGTCGTAGCCGATGCCCTTAGTCGTAAAGAACCTGTCAAAATCCACATCATTCGAATCCAAAATGACATTCAAACTCGCATCCTCTAAGCACAACATCTTTCCGTTACTGAAGGAAACATGTACAACGAAATGTCATGTGGTGCTGAACTTCAACTCGAAACCAAACCCAATGGATTACTCTACTTTCTGAATCGTGTCTGGATTCTGGACTGTGACAATCTTTGTACCTTTGTCATGAACAAGGCTCACAAGACTCGTTATTCGGTACATCCCGGTGCGGATAAGATGTACAAAGACCTTCGTACCCAATACTGGTGCCCTGGTATGAAAAAGGACATTGCTCTATACGTGTCCAAGTGCCTTACTTGCTTGAAGGTTAAAGCCGAGCATCAGCGTCCATCTGGTTTACTTGAGCAACCCGAGATTCCCGTGTGGAAATGTGAATGTATTGTCATGGACTTTATAATCAAACTCCCGCACACATCTCGCGGTCATGATAGTATTTGGGTAATCATCGACCGTTTGACAAAATCTTCTCATTTCCTACCCATTCGTGAAGACTATCGAGTCGAGAAATTGGCTCGAATCTATATTGATGAGATCGCCAGTCGTCACGGTGTACCTCTCAACATTATTTCTGATCGTGATGGACGATTCACCTCTCGTTTCTGGCAATCCTTACAATCAGGTTTGGGTACTCAGCTAAATCTTAGTACGGCTTACCATCCGCAAGCCGAGCGAACGATTCAAACCCTCGAAGATATGCTTAGAGCCTGTGTCATTGACTTCAAGGAAAATTGGGATTTACATCTACCCTTAGTCGAGTTCTCGTATAACAATAGCTATCACACGAGCATTGACATGGCTCCTTTCGAAGCACTTTATGGTCGGAAGTGCCGCTCTCCTATCTGTTGGACTGAAATTGGTGAAGCACAAATCACTGGCCCCGAACTCATTCAGGAGACTTCCGACAAAATCATGTTAATCCGTGACAGTCTGCTAGTAGCAAGGAGTCGGCAAAAGAGCTATGCCGACAAACGTAGAAAACCCTTAGAATTTCAAGTCAGCGATCTGGTTCTTATCAAGGTATCCCCTTGGAAAGGCATGGTCCGTTCTGGAAAGAAAGGGAAACTTGCACCAATATTCGTAGGTCCTTTTAAAATCCTTGAGCGGATTGGAAAGGTAGCCTACAAGTTGGATTTACCCGAAGAACTCAACAACATCCATCCTACATTCCATATCTCGAACCTGAAGAAATGCTTAGCTGACGAAAATCTCCAAATACCGCTTGACGAGGTTCATATTGATGAATCAATGCACTTCGTGGAGAAACCCGTGGAGATCATGGATCGAGAGGTTAAGCAACTCAAGCGAAGCCGAATTCCAATCATTAAGGTTCGGTGGGAATCCAAACATGGCCTTGAATTTACTTAGGAACGTGAGGATCAAATGAAAGCTAAATACCCACACCTATTTGCAGGACCCTCTTCCTAATTAATTTCGGGATGAAATTTCCTGAAGTGGGGGAGACTGTAATCCCCAGGAAATTCCGGCCTCTATTTTAACTATTCCGACAATTGTAATTACATTAACGTATGAATTGCATCTTTTATTTATCTACTATATTTCACGAGTATACACATACATCTACATTGAATGTAATTATTTCAACTTCAAGGGTAATACATATATATAGGTTTATATAATTTTTATTCTAGGAAATAAACTTATATATACTAATTCATTCCTAAACCTATAATATATACATTTTATAAATATATACATTAACAAAGTCAAACTATAAAATCTATAACAAATTAGAGTTTATACAAAATAAAAAAAAAGTATTTCCATCTAATAAATTACACTCTTATATTCATACCATTTAAAACATAATATTAATGGTATATTAGATTTTATAAAATTTATAAATTTAATAATTTCTATATTTTATAAAATTTCATGGTAGGTTTGCAATTTCTTAAACTTTGGCTTAACTAAAAACTTAATTTCACGCATGAAATATCAAGTTCAAGAAACACCAGGGGCCCGAGTGCAAATTCCGGATTCCCCCCCCCCAATTCCAGTCGTGTGTTCGAAGCCCCTCCTCAACCGATTTTACCATCTTAATCGCGATCAAACAACTAAGGTGTTTTCGAGCAAAACTGAAACCGATGACATGATTAGATTAATTTAACGACCCATTACTCAGGATTAATTGGAATTTTTATAAGCAGTTAATGTCTAACTCGTAATCGAAAACCCATGATCAAACTCTTTAATGAATCGATTAAACCTAATGAAATTGGGTATAAATATCCCTCCCCAATCATCAACGACACTCACCAAAAGCTCCTTACACCCTGAATCACGTCTGAATCCACCTCTAGAACACCCAATTCAGTAGACTAACACGAGGTAGATCATCTCAGTCGTTCTCCCTCCCTACGAAATCATTTCAGCTAATTTTGCGGTCTATAGTGTCGTATTGATGCAAAGAACAAAAGCCCTATGAATTTCGAGACGATCAATCAACACATCTGACGAATTAAAGGGCTAGGGTTTACGGGATCCTTGTTGGGGACGAAGGGTATTTGGGTTGCCTCATTAAAACCACGTGAAACCGGTTCCTGGACAAGGCAGCATGCCCAGTCCCGCTGTTGTGCGCGTGTGGGCGTTTGGGTCCGGGATCGACGCGGGTTCGAATCCCAGTGGGGCAGATTTTATTCCCTTTTTTCCTTTTAAACCCATTTTAACACATTATCTAATATTTAAAAATTCCCAACTTAATTTCTATAAATTTTATAAATATAATTTGAAAGCTTTATAAAACTAAAATTATAAAATAATGTTTACCTATCGTATTTTAATTAAAAATATTTTATAAACCATTTTATATTCTTAAATGAATAATAGGAATAGTTTTGTTTGAGACAAAATTTAATCGTGTAAATACTTATAATGTTATTACAATAATTTTAAATTAAATGTTAGACACTTATTATATTCTCTCAAGTTTATAAATAATTATTCTTGTACGGATAATTAATACTTTTAAACTTGTAAGTACTCAAATAGTTATTTTAAAATAATTATTTCTAAAAATTCTATTCAGTCTTTATATAAATTCCTTTATAATGAATTTATTAATGAATCAACTAACCAATTAATTTAAATTTATTAATAAATTTTACTAATCCGTTTATTTACGTTTATTAATAACTAAACTATTTTATTTATATTAACTAATAGTTTAATTAACCATTTCATTTACATAAAATACAATGATTTAAATTTTTTTTAGTAATCCACAATTTTGTTATGAATGTCATCTTAATTATGACTCTCCACATTTATATTTGCAATCATGGTGACTCTTCATAGGATTAACTCTCATCTTACATTTAGTTTGAATTTATGTAGTAGCCTATATAAAGAGGCATTTGGATTCTTTCAAGGGTGACAAAAAGAGAAAAGCTTCCCCCATCATATCTTCATTCTCTCTATATTGCTCATATATAATATAGTTTACAACACGTTATCAGCACGACGCTCGTGAAGAAGTACCATTATATTATCATACGGTAAGTTTGCTTATTTTTGTTTATCTCTTACTTACAATCCATACTATAATTCATATAGTTTTGGATTACAAGGAGATATACATTATTGTTTATATAATTATGAATTACTCATTCTTTATAAATTAAAATTTAACTTTCTTAAACTAAATATTTATCTATTTTACTTTCAAATAAAATAAAAAAAAAGAGGGGTATTCATTAATCTCTAATTTTTTTTTTTGACATGTTTAACTAACATACATTAATCAATATTTTTTTTAGTTCATCATGTCCAATATTGCAAAGCTTGAGTTTTTAGCCTTGGACATTACCGGGAAGAACTATTTATCATGGGTGTTAGATGCGGAAATACATTTGAATGCCAATAATCTTGGTGACACAATTAAAGAAGGAAATGAAACAACCACCCAAGACAAAGCAAAAGCAATGATTTTCCTTCGTCATCATATTCACGATGACTTAAAAAATGAGTACCTCACGGTCAAGGATCCACTTGTATTGTGGACAAATTTAAAGGAAAGATTTGACCATCAGAAAACGGTAATATTACCACGTGCCCGTTACGAATGGATCCACTTAAGGTTACAAGATTTTAAATCAATAAGCGAGTATAACTCTGCTATGTTTAGAATTACCTCACAATTGATTTTGTGTGGAGAAAATATTACTGATACAGAGATGTTGGAAAAAACATTCTCCACCTTTCACGCATCAAATATGCTATTGCAACAACAATACCGTGAAAGGGGTTTTACTAAATATTGTGATCTTATTTCATGTTTACTTGTGGCCGAACAAAATAACGAGCTCTTGATGAAAAATCATGAGACTCGTCCGGTTGGCACAACCCCATTCCCAGAAGTGAATGTGGCATCATATAATGACCAAAGTGGTCGTGGTCGTAGTCGTGAGCGTGGCCGTGGTCGTGGCCGTGATCGTGGTCGTGGTCGTGGATATAATCGAGGGAATTATCATGGTGTTCAATTTAAAAACACAAAATTCCACCAAAAGGGGCAAGAAAATGCAAAGAAATTTAATAATGAAAGTGGTAAGAATAAAAGTATAAACACATCAAATGCATGTCACCGTTGTGGAAGTAATAATCATTGGGCGCGTACTTGTCGTACGCCCAAACATTTGGTGGAACTCTACCAACAATCTCTCAAAAACAAAGGAAAAGCAATAGAAACGAATTTTGCATATGGAAACGATGATGTTCCCAGTGGTTTTCCTAAAGAAACAACTTCTTTTGATGTTGATGACTTTCTCATCGATCCAACTCATTTGGATTCCGGTGATATCATGGCCGATGCACCTCAGTTGGATGCTTGCAAATTTCCTTACATATAATTGGAATTTTAAGCATTTTCTTAATATCATGATTTGATGTTATATTTTGTTTTATGCATATGAGATATGTTAGGAACTTATTATGGTTGAAAGTATTTTAATAAGACATTTTATTTTGCATTTTTTGTTTTGTTTTGAAGTATATGGAGCATTTAAAACATCCGATTAATGGTGAAGACATATGTCTAATCGATAGTGCAACAACGCATACAATTTTCAAGAAAAGAAATTACTTCTCAAATTTAATTATAAAAGAGGCAAACGTTGGCACTATATCCGGTAGTTCAAAATTAATTAAAGGCTTTGGAGAAGCATATGTAGTGTTACCCGGTGGAACACGGTTCAAATTTGATAATGCATTATTTGCCCCACTGTCTCAAAGAAATTTGATAAGTTTTAAAGATATCCGTTTAAATGGATATCATATTGAGACAACATGTGAAGGACATGATGAATATCTTCAAATAACAACTATGATTTCGGGGGAAAAACATGTCCTAGAAAAATTACCCGCATTTGCATCTGGTTTGTATTGTACTAAAATTATTGAAATTGAATCAAATATGGCCATAAACCAGAAGTTTATGGACCGGGAAAACTTTATTATTTGGCATGACCGGTTAGGCCACCCCGGATCAATAATGATGCGAAAAATTATAGAAAATTCATGTGGGCACTCTTTGAAGAACCAGAAGATTCTTCAGTCTAAGGACATTACATGTGTTGCATGCTCACAAGGAAAATTAATCGCTCGCCCATCACCGGCTAAGGTGGGGACTGAATCTCTAAGTTTCTTGGAAAGAATACATGGGGATATATGTGGGCCTATACATCCTTCTAGTGGACCATTTAGATATTTTATGGTGCTAATCGATGCATCAACTAGATGGTCCCATGTATGCTTATTATCAAGTCGCAATATGGCATTTGCACGACTACTTGCTCAACTAATAAGGTTAAGAGCACACTTTCCTGATTACCCGATCAAGAAAATTCGGTTAGACAATGCTGGTGAATTTACATCCCAAACTTTTAATGATTATTGCATGTCTATTGGGATAACTATAGAGCATCCTGTAGCTCATGTACATACACAAAATGGGCTTGCTGAATCACTTATCAAGCGACTTCAAATGGTTGCAAGACCAATGATTATGAAATCAAAACTACCGGTTACTGCATGGGGGCATGCAATTTTACATGCAGCAACATTAATTCGTATCAGGCCAACGAGTTATCATACTTCCTCCCCATTAAAGTTGGTTTTAGGTCAAGAACCAAATATTTCTCATTTACGAATTTTTGGTTGTGCCGTATATGTTCCAATAGCTCCACCCCAACGTACAAAGATGGGACCTCAAAGAAGGTTAGGAATATATGTTGGGTGTGAATCACCGTCTATTATAAAGTATTTAGAACCAACAACAGGAGATTTGTTTACGGCTCGTTTTGTTGATTGTCATTTTAATGAATCAACATTCCCAACTTTAGGGGGAGATGAAAAGCAGCTAAATGGTGATATATGTTGGAATGAATTATCTTTAACTCATATGGATCCTCGAACTAAAGAGTGTGAACTTGAAGTTCAAAGAATCATACATTTACAAAGATTAGCAAATCAATTACCAGACGTATTTGCCGATCCAAAAAGAGTGACTAAGTCACATATACCAGCTGCTAATGCTCCACTAAAAATTAGTGTCCCACAAGGACAATCACAAATTGGTAATGAGTCTAATGCACGCCTAAAGCGTGGCAGACCAGTTGGTTCCAAAGACAAAAATCCTCGAAAGAAAAGGGGAGCAAATAATGAACATAACCAACTCGAGGTAATGCCAGAAAAAGAGTCTCCCGAAGAGACACTAGACATGATGGTTCAAAACGAACATAAGGTACCTGAAAACGAAGAGATCTCAATAAACTACATCATGTCTAGGAAGGTATGGAACCGAAATCAAATCGACGTCGATGATACATTTTCATATAATGTAGCGCTAGAAATCATGGAAAATAATGAGGATCATGAACCAATATCTGTTGAAGAATGCAAACAAAGACATGATTGGCTAAAATGGAAGGACGCAATTGAAGCGGAATTAAATTCCCTCATGAAACGTGAAGTTTTTGGACCCGTAGTTCATACACCTGAAGGTGTAAAGCCCATCGGATATAAATGGGTCTTTGTGCGAAAACGTAATGAAAAAAATAAGATTATACGTTACAAGGCACGATTGGTAGCACAAGGATTTTCGCAAAGACCGGGAATCGATTATGAAGAAACGTATTCTCCAGTGATGGATTCAACAACTTTCCGTTATCTTATTAGTCTGGTAATACAGGAAGGGCTTGATATGCGTCTAATGGATGTTGTTACTGCATACCTATATGGCTCACTTGATACCGAGATTTACATGAAACTACCTGCAGGATTCAAATTACCAGAATCATGTAAATCAAGTTCTCGAGAACATCTTGCAGTTAAATTAAACAAATCATTATATGGGCTAAAACAATCTGGGCGTATGTGGTACAATCGCCTTAGTGAGTATTTGTTGAAAGAAGGTTACAAAAATGATTCTATTTGTCCATGCATTTTTATTAAAAGATCAGAATCAGATTTTGTTATAATCGCTGTGTACGTAGATGATTTAAATATAATTGGTACTCCTAGGGAGCTCCATAAAGCAATTGAATACTTGAAAAAGGAATTTGAAATGAAAGATCTTGGAAAGACAAAATTTTGTCTCGGATTACAAATTGAACATCTTAAAGATGGGATACTTGTGTATCAAGAAACCTATATAGAAAAACTACTCAAAAGGTTTTATATGGATAAATCACATTCATTGAGCACTCCAATGGTTGTTAGGTCACTCGATGTTGAAAAGGATCCCTTTCGACCACCTGGAGAGGAAGAAGAAATTCTTGGCCCGGAAGTACCATATCTAAGTGCAATTGGTGCCTTAATGTTCCTTGCTAGCCATACACGGCCAGATATATCATTTGCACTAAATTTGTTGGCGAGGTACAGTTCATGTCCAACAAGGAGGCACTGGAACGGTGTGAAACAAATATTTCGGTACCTTCAAGGTACAAAAGATATGGGCTTATATTTTACTAATCAATCGAAAACAAGTTTGGTTGGCTTTGCAGATGCAGGTTATATGTCTGATCCTCATAATGGTCGATCTCAAACTGGATATTTATTCACACATGGAGGAACAACAATTTCATGGCGTTCAGTGAAACAAACAATCACAGCCACTTCATCTAACCATGCAGAAATATTAGCAATACATGAAGCAAGTAGAGAATGTGTTTGGTTGAGGAATGTAATACAACATATTAATGGCTCTTGTGGCATTTCTTCGGAGAATAAGGAACCAACAATAATACATGAAGATAACGCAGCATGCATTACACAACTTAAGGAAGGATACATCAAAGGAGACCGAACCAAACACATTTTACCAAAGTTTTTTTTTACACATGATTTACAAAAGAATGGTGATATTGTAGTCCAACAGATTCGCTCTTGTGAAAATTTGGCAGACTTGTTTACCAAATCACTTCCAACATCAACATTCAAGAAATTGGTTCACGGGATCGGGATGCGTCAAATCAAGGAGCTTAACTAATAAGCATCAGGGGGAGAAATACACAAGTTGCACTCTTTTTCCCTTAGCTATGGTTTTATCCCACTGGGTTTTCCTAGCAAGGTTTTTAATGAGGCAACATCACCAAGTGTGTATTAAAATAAAATAGTATTTTATTATGTGGATAGTCAAGGGGGAGTGTTATGAATGTCATCTTAATTATGACTCTCCACATTTATATTTGCAATCATGGTGACTCTTCATAGGATTAACTCTCATCTTACATTTAGTTTGAATTTATGTAGTAGCCTATATAAAGAGGCATTTGGATTCTTTCAAGTATGACAAAAAGAGAAAAGCTTCCCCCATCATATCTTCATTCTCTCTATATTGCTCATATATAATATAGTTTACAACAAATTTAGAATAGTTATTTAAATAAATTCAAAAGAATTATTATTTAACCCTCTTTCCTTTATTACTTATTTAATTAGAATAATTATATAAATAAAATTCAAACATACCCTTACAAATTGATATTCACTTATCACTTATAAATAAAAGTCTCAAAATCTTCTTAATACCAATTAAACGTACATTAAAATTAGAGTATCATTATACGTGTAGGTTTGTTGTGAGAAATCCTCACGAGGCCTATTCATCTCTACCAAATTCATACCAACTCTAGCTTCAATACAAGTGAGTTCATAGCCTCCTTTCTCTTTACTATTGTTTACAAATGCTCGGGTGAAACATGTTTACTTACCATGCTTACCAGATTCAATATCATTGTTCTCATGCAAATTACTATGTGTTTTATGTCTTAAACTGCTTGGTGACCATTACATGTGTTCATGCTAGTACATTCATTAACCTGCTACCTAGGCCTAAGGTAGTACCTAACATGATTATTTATAGGGAATCCGATTCCGGTTAACATAAACCTTAGCGGGTTTTGTGTGTACCATATTACTTTTGAATTGACAGTTTACTCAAAATAATATACTACTAAATAATTGATCACAATATGGTTTGTAGGATAATGACCTTGAATTTTATGGATGTCACATAAGTGGTGTCTTTTTAATTATTTTATTACTCATCTCTCATTCCTAATTAGCAAAGATAAGTTTATATATTTAACTCGATATTAGAAGAATTAGAAGAACTAGAAAGCATTGGAGAATTAGAAATGAGAATGGTAGTTGATATAATGAAATAAATTTGCTGAAAATAAAAGGTGGAAAAGTTCGAATGAAAAAATTAATTTTACTTCTACAACGAGTAAAAATCAACATATTAAACTTTAGATATTAGCACTTTTGTAGAAAAGTGATCATATATTATGTACCCCATATTATGTTAATTATGCGGTATGCCGAACATCAGGGGCGTAGGTTAGTTGGGGTCAGAGGGGCCCCGGTCTCTCCCGATTTTTCGTTCAGAAGTGTAAGTATATACGTATTCGAGAGAAATTTTTATAGGTATTAAGTTCCGGCCTCCCTTTATATCTTTCCCAAAATTTAGAGGGTATTTTGTAAAAATTTAAAACCTGTTTAAAAAACAATCAGGCCTAATGAATTGGTTTTTTTGGGGTTTTTTTGTCCCAAATGATTTGGGTGAGCCAATTGGGTCTTCTGTTTACTTTCAATGAAGGCCGACGAGTACCAGACGACTCGTCTTTAGGGCTGCTAAGACGAGCAAGAGAGCAGAGGCGCAGACGAGAGCAGCACTACCAGACGTCCACTGCCAGACGACGAGCGCAGAGTGCGAGCAGCAGCAGCCTCCAGGCTGGACGAGCACGACGAGGAGGAGACTTGGGTATTGAAAATTTGAAAGGTAATCTTTTATTCTCAAAGTTAATCGTTTATTCTCATAGTTAATCGTTTGTTCTTGTATTCTCATAATGGTGAAATTGGGTATTACTAGTGTTTTAAACCTTAATTGTATCCTTTGAGGTGATTATTGTTCAAGAATTCTAAATTAGGATTTATAATTTAGATGTTCAGTTGAATAAAATTTAGTATTTTTGGTCATTATTAGGTATGAGGAAGTTGAAAACTATTGGTTCTTATTTCAAAAGAATAGATGATGAACAAGATAGTAAACGTCGGGGTTCTCACTTTAAATCCGTTTGTAGTTTGATTAACATGTTTGATGTCACCCGTGTTGTTCTTCAAGGAATAATTGAAGACACATCTCATACTGCTTATGCTCAACGTGCTGATGCTAATACATGCTACAGTAAGTTGCAATCATTTGAGTTTGTGTTTATTCTTCACTTGATAAAGGAAGTAATGGGAAGAACCGATACACTTTGTCAAGCATTACCGAGTAGATTTGTTTACATCAACATTGGACAAACAACTACATGAGCTGGATAGTAGATTCAATGAACAAGCAATAGAGTTGTTATCTCTTAGTTCTAGTTTAGCTTCAAAAGAGATTAATGTTGATGAGATTGTTCTTCTTGTTGAGAAATATTATCCTAAAGATTTTACAAAGCATGAGATGATTCATTTACGATCTCAATTGGAAACTTTTAAAGTTGAAGTGACAAAGAATACCAAGTTACGTAGTGTATCGACTATTTCTAATTTATGCAAAACTCTTGTACAAACTCAGAAACGTGAGATGTATTACTTGGTTCATAGAGTGGTTCGGCTAATCTAGACACTTCCAGTTTCGACTGCAACAACAAAAAAATGATTTTCATCAATGAAAATAATCAAAAATCGCTTTCGCAATAAGATGTCAAATGAGTATCTAGCGAATAGCTTGGTATTTACATTGAAAGAGAAATTGCTGAAAAGTTTGATTCGGAATCCGTAATCGATGAATTCAAAGATCTTAAAGGTCGTCGAGCTCAACTGTAATTCTTTTTTCAGGTACACACCCTTTTTCTTTTAAGTCTTTCATCTTTATTTAATTGTTAGTTAAAAAATATCTAGTTTTTTTATGTGTAATAACGGTCATTTGTTAGATATTTAAAGTTTATATTGTTTGACCCGAACAGAACTGAATCGTCGATCCGAATAAAAAAATTTAGGACTCCATCTCGGCCCCTCCAACAAAATCCTTGAAGCTTCGCCACTGCCGAACATGTTTACCTAAATATTTAATATATTTATAGTTTACAAATATTACCAATAGAATATTAAGTTGATAGAAACTTTAAATTATTAAAATTATAAAATTGCTATAACTGTACTCGAGTATTTTATAGTTTAACTCGATCGTTGAGTTGAATTTAAGATTCGGTTTGGTAATGAGTATTATAAGTTTATAATGGGTCATTTTAACCATATAAGATGATAAACAGATATATATTTGATACTCACGGATATACCAGCATACCCGATTGTTATTAACGGATACTTGACGGCTATATGACCGGGTATGAGATTGAGATTATCAAAATCCTACCTATTGCATGTAATCCCTATTCATTCCGGAAATTCTCTTTAAATTGTGGGCTTCTCTCCTTGTACTTCTTTCTTTGTGCAATACACAAAAATGAGCCCTTTGTACATTAATTCAATGCCCAAACATTCGCTTTCTAGATTCGAACTTCAGTAAGTTGCACATTTATCCCATCAACTTCATATTTATTGCAAGAACAAATATCTACTTATGTTTGTAAATGTAATCAAACATAATATAAGCTTAAATAATAATAAAAAAAATACATTTAATGAGGTGAATGGAGACATGGATAAAAGAAAAGAAAAAACAAGAAATTGGTTTCAAGGTTAAAAAATAAAAAAAAAGTAAAAAAATAAAATTGGTAAACATTTTCGCATGAATATGTTTCTATTAAAGTGTTATATACTTCCAGTGGTATAAAATTGAAAGTATATTATGTACCCCATATTATTTTAGGTAGCTATGATATTTTATTTAACACCAATTGTTTATTAAATGATCAAAACTATGTACTCTAATTAAGTATTCTTAATTAAACATGATTAAATAAACTGGATCTCACTAATGAATATACTAATTAGTAATCCCTAATGGCCAAATAAGTTAATTTCAGACTAACTCGAAACAAAAAACAAATATTTTATTATCAAAAGTTAAAATAAAAATATTACAAACAAGATTTAAATTTATCTTCAAATTAAATTGAATGCAATTCCCATTTATTGTAGTAAAGATAAACACACCAAACACCCAAAGGCCAAATCTACCTACCAATCAATAAAGAAGCTAAAGACACTTGTTTCTTATCTCCAAACTTGTACATGTACTTTATGCATTAGTGATTGTAAGTGCTTGAGACCCAAGATTTAGTTTCAAGAACAAGAAGTGAAAAGCTTTTTGCATGGTAGTTTTAGTGGATTTAGCCAGATCTACGGCCCACAATCGACAACAAAGCTTTCTTCATGATCACAATTTTATATGAACTACCACCACCACTCCTACTGTCCCTACTGTTATTATTACTCATCCCAAAACACATCACTGAATCAGGAGATCCACCACCATACATGTTTCCATCATCAAACGAAGATCCAAAGCTCGAGAAACGACGTCGCCTTGACCGGTACCCTTTGGAAGAAGCAACAGCACTACTCACTGAAGATGACCATGAAGAAGAAGATAGAGAGGAGGGTGTGGACGACGCTACGTGTCCTTTCTTGATGACATTAATGTTCCTCAAGAGATTGTGTAGGAGCTTGGATCTTGTGTGTTTGTTTTCATCATGATTAGGGTTTGAGAAGTAGTAAGAAGGAGGGGGAGTGAGTGGAGGGATTGAGTTGTCAGAGAGTTTGTGTTTAGGGGTACCTGGTTGAATTTCCCATGTAAAAGGGACTGCACCTGAAACATTTCCATAGTAGACTCTGAAGGAAGGATTTGAGGCTGAATTCTCCTTGGATAGAAGTCTAGAGAAGAATTTGTCATCTTGTTTGATCTTCAGGGGGTTTTGGGAAAGTTCAGGGCTACTTTGCATCTTTTGGGTGGAGAGAAAGAGAGAAGATGATGGAGAGAGTTTGTGTGTGCAAGTGTGGAGGTTGAACCACACATGCGTTTCAAGTCATGTTGTGAATAATGAGGTTATTATATAGAGTAAATTACAAAATTTATACATCTATCAAATTGTATGATATGTTTTTAGACTTCAATAATTATATTAGATGTTCTTTTTTTTAAATTTTTTGCATATATTAAGTTATTTCGACTAACTTGGGTTATCTTTTTCTGTTAAATTCCCTCATGTGCCTTACACAAGGGGTTATAGTTGTTATTTTAACATCTAAGCAACCACCCAACTACACTGTGTTTTCTTTGATTTACAGAACCTAACCTACTCTTTCGTCCCTTTCTCATGTGTTATACAAAATGGATTTGGATGAATTTTGGGAGATTTTATCAAAATCACGCCAGGTTCTTCGGGTATAACCATAACCATAGCTTCAACACTATCTTGTTTCATAACGATTGAGTCACCTCTGGTTAACATAAAACCATAACGATTTATGGTGGTCACCTTAGACCAGATTTCACCCTTTGCTTACCTCTCATGTCGCCGACTTTGAACACCAAAAAATGATTCAACTAGTGGTTCGAAACCCTGAATAAATATTTTGCAAACAATCAGCTCAGGGTTTCAAAGCCGAAGGAGGCGGCAGTGCGATAGTGATTGTGTAGAAATTGGATGAGGAAGTATATATTGGGGAGTGAATAAGGGTTTTTGGGTAGGGTGGTCGTCTGATTGACATGTGACCGTCGATTTGCAAGGATGTTGGAATAACGTTACCTAAAGTAGAGATTGTGATGAAAAGGTCAGGGATGAGGGGGTAACCCACGAAGGGCCATACCATGCCTTTTCTTAATGATTCATGCGATATTGTTCCCGAATGAGTTCTACTATCTCGTCCCCATGGGAACCATATCGCTTCGTTACCGAAGGAACCATATCGTTGCGTTCCCGAAGGAACCATATCGTTTTGTTCCCGAAGAAACCATATTGTTTCGTTCCCGAATGAACCATTTGAAGCATTACTCTACCGTACTCAAACTTGTCGGGACAGTATTCATTCAGACGGAACACTAAATATTCGATCTTTACATTCATATTTCCATACACATAACTCCTTCTGGTCTTTCCTTAAACATACTAGTCCTGGTTTCACATTTCTCATCATTAGTCTATTGCGTACCACTCTTACTTCATATCACAGGATGGTCTTAAGGATTGACATCCCTTGTGACCAAAAATATACATTTTCTAATTTTTCATGATTGTTATCATTTTTCCGTATGTGATTCCTTTAGAATTGCGTTCATGGGTTTCACTAAGAATGGATGACACGTGTGGTGACACTCGATCATTCCTTTCCTTTCTGGTCTCATTGGGTTCTTTATCGACTTTTCAATTTAAGTAGTCATACGTGCTATTGACTAGACTTAATCATTATAAAGTGTTTTCTGACTCGTCTTGAGTTCTTGCTGGTACTCATACCTTACTTCACACCATTGGGCTTGCCTTTCACATTTATCCTAAACGAACAATCCTTAAGTCGGATCTGGTTTTATTTGGTTGTGCCTGCTCTCCCTAACTAACATCGCGCTTCCCGTCACTAGTTTTCGTTGGTATATCTATCTTCTCGTTTCAGTGGATACTCATAGTAGTTTATCTGGGGTTATCATCTGCATGGAGAGATGGCATTTGTGTATTCGTGCACTCATATATTTCTTGGACATATACTTGTGTGGTTATTTCATGCATACTCATGCACACTTCAACAATAGACCAACGTTTATTCACCATATCGCGTTTGTTTTAAGCATAGACAATCCCTGTTTAGAAACAGTTCTCTAAATGTATGTTCGTCTGACATATGCAGTACTCACACCTTGTGCTAACGTGTAATCCTTGGTAGCTACTTTCTCAATTCGAAACAAACAAGTGTTGAGTTCCTCCAATTCTACTTAATCGGCCTCGCCGTTCGCGGGTTGCCTTGCGAAGCAATCGTCTCACTGGGGCTTGATAGGCTCTCTTATTATTCTTATATTAATTCTCTTCTAGCGCAATCTTCCAATTCTTTGTCCTTGTTTGATATACTATTTTCATCATTGTTGCATCAGGTTCCGGACCGGGTTTCGTCAATATTTCTAAACTTGTTCCTTAGTGTCACTCAACTTCAGCAAACTTCATTTAAAGTCTCACTCCTTCTCGTTCCACCTTTGGTAGGCCGTTGTCGTCATCATTCGTCTTGCTAATTTGTTACAATCATCATTACTTAAGTGACTAATCTCATAGTCATGGTGGGAGTGATTTAATTGTTTTCGGTGACATGTGATTTAATTGTTCATCAGTATGCACGAGCACCTGTAAATCCACAATTACGTGGATCCTGACGTAATCGCCAACTTACCTTACTCGTGAATTCCTGAATCGTCTTATCATGCTTCATAATGTGAATGTCTTCTATAAACAGCGTCTAGTCCATGTATCCTTCTTCCCTTTCTGAACTCATAGTTGACGGGAGTCGCTCATGACTGTTCGTTACTGATCTACTCGGACCGTTGATAATCCTCCTCTTTCTTTTGTTGTGGTCTACCGAACTTCTACTAGTTGTTTGTGATTCACCTCACATGGATCGCACCGTTCTTATAATTTATGAGTCATTCGTAGTACTATGCTAACATCTCTTTCACTCTCTGTGACGAGTACATACAGCGGATGACAAATCGAGACACACTTACACAGCAAAAGATGAATAACAATAGCTACGTGTTATTAAACATTCACTGTACTTATGTGCTTAAATCGTCTACCATCATATGTCCTATGTATAACTATTCATATTGGTAGTAGCATTGATATCTAAGGCATGTGCTATATGTTAAGGCATCTACCCTAAGCTACATGTATTAAACTTGTTACTTACTTACTGTGTTGGCGTTGACTACCCGTACTGACATCCTTGCGTTGGTCCCGTTATCAGCTTGAGTCCAGACATTTAGGGATGTCTGAATCTCTCAAACTATTACTCTGATACCAACTTGTAAGGTCCTAAACCCAGGAGACCTCACTTGTTGGGTTTACTCATAAACATAGTGATGATAACTAAATGAACTAACTTTTAAAACATAGCGGAAGCGTACATTATTATATTACATAAACAACGAAAGTCTTTAACCAATTAAAGGAAACAATTGTCTGAAAACACATAATCACATAATAGGATGCCAGTCTTGTGTCGGGCAGTCTTCATGCCTTGGCACGTTCTTTCCTTTTGCAACCTGAAGTGCATACTAAAAGTCAGCTAACGCTGGTGAGTTCTAGTTTAAAATAGTTAGATATAAACATTAATTCTGTATAAGTGTGTGTATATATATATATACACACACACATTAAGGGAAAGGATAAAATGAAACCCCCCTGGAGTTGTGAAACCTCGTGAAACAACTATGTAACTTTTATATATATAATTTTTTTAAAATATAAGTTTTATACTCATTTTCGTCACCTTAAAAAAAAGCGCCGAATATTTTTTTTTTAATCTTGAAAAATTTAAAAAAAACCCCGTTTTGTAAATGTAACATACGTACCACATACGTAACATTTTGTAAAAAAAAAAAATTTTTAAATCTGGTCGGCGTTTTTTTATTTTTTTTATAAGAAATGATGAAATTGTGTAACAAATCGATCCCAAAAACAAAAAAAAATTTACACATGTTTTAAGCTGTTACATATGTGTTACAAGGGTTTCAAAATATCCATCCCCCACACATTAATACATTAACTACTTTCATTTATCATGCCTTGTAAGTACATATAAATATATATACACATATTTGGTTTCATTTAACATTCATTTGTGATACACATAAGGGTGATCAGCCCGCCATTTGATTTGCGTAAGTCAAAAAGACAGACGCTCGTCCTACCGTCGTAGTCCGTCCTCCATGATCGTACGGATTCCTTCGACCATACGTCATGCTATACCGTCCGGATTCCTTCGACCGGTCGTCCTCACCGTTCTACCGTCGTAGACCGTCATACTCGCCCGTATGCCCTAAGGCATCCATTACTATATATACAGCCGTGCATCGATTTAGCGACTGATTCTACCGAAGTCGCCTTAGTTTAGTCTACCTTTCTAGACTTTCATTTCTGGCTACATAATAGTCGGGCGATCGTCCATCTACCAAAGTAGCCGTTGTCATCGTTTCCGTCCATAATGTATATACATTTATAGCATGCAATATATAAATATAAAGCGAGATTTCATTTATTTACGTTATGTCATTCATTCATTTAATTCTTTGTATACATAAGTTTTCATTCTTTATTCATCATTCTTTATTCATCATTCATTTTCATATGTATCACGTATGGTCACATTGGCATTCATAAATTTCATTCATTTAGTGCATACACTTCAGTCCCAAAACATTTAAATTGATTTGCACGTAACATATAGGAGGCACATAGAACTCACATGATAAGCGAGTTCTGAGATACTATCACCGGTTAGTAGGCGTCTCTAGGTGTCACACATAATCTGTATAAATCATTCATACAAGTTTAAGATAACTATCATATCTGACACAAGACGTTTCTATCCTTAAGGTTAGGCGAACTTAGGTAAGTTCGTCATACTTAGCTTAAGCGAACGTGATAAGTTCGTTATATTTAATGCTAAGCGAACATGTTAGGTTCGCCACATTGGTTCTAGAGAACATACTTAAGCGAAGATGTTAAGTTCGCTACCTTTGCTTTAGACGAACATGGTAGGTTCGCCTGAACTGGGTCCTTTCCCGAAACGTAATGAGGACGTCTACATTTGTAAAATTTACTTCTTTAATCCTAACGGAAATTGGACAGAGTCCCGTTTGTTTTTATCTAAAACCCGACGATATCAATTGTCCATTTCTATTATCAAATCATAACCAATAATCCATAATGCTCGGGTTTTAACTTCTATCATCTATATCCATTTTTCTATATTTATTAAGTAGTCTTTTATCCAAATAATTGACCTCTTGTCGGTTATCGTTTATCAGTTAAAATTATTGTTATACGTCCTCAATTACCCTATTCATAATCCCGAACTAATAATAGTAGTTAACGTTCTACGGTTTAGGGATTATACCTTCTTGAACACGAACCCGTAATATATCCAAGGCTCGACCATACGGACTACGAATCGGGTGATCCGAGAGTCCACAAACTCGTCTCGGCTCACCGGTTACCACGAGACGGAACTCGTTGTCGTCATCCTTCTTATCATCATCATTCCATGGAACCGTCATCATCGTGTAATCATCATCATCATAATTACCATTAACATAGTCTAATCATCATCATGTACCCATCATCATCATTGTATAATCATCACCCTCATTATCATCATGCTTTAAACAATCACCCTCGCCATCTTTACACATACGGCCACCCCAACCACAACACCTCCACCGTCGTGAACCGCCATGAAACTGTCATGGTTACCACCGAACCGCCATGAACCACAACTAACCTCCATATCGTCCACCGCCATGCTCATACGAACCACTACCTCCGTAACCCGTTGACAACCACCACCACCTTGCTCCATTGTGAGCTTCCTACCCAAACCATCTTCACTGTGAGAGTCACACTACCATCACTCCCCATGAGGTCCGTACCACCACCGGAAGCTCCTTCCCGCCGGTTACCTGAGACGAAACATCACCGTACAAGCATCATACCGTTGTCATTGTGTGACCAACATCACCATCCTCGTCGTAACACCACCAACATCTTCACGGCCTGATGTCTACGACCCCGCAGTCCGAGTATACGCCGCTGCTGCTGCCGGAGTTATTGCAGCAGCCTATACTAGCTGTTAACGACCTCCACCACTAGAGTATTCCATCATATCGTTCTCACTCCCCCCCCCCCCGACTAAGCTGCCACCTCCGGAATGGTGCCATGAGCTTCTATACATCGGCGTCCCTGGTTACACGGAGCTTATCCGTGCATCCGTGTGCGATACGATGGTAGAGGGAGGTCGAGTTAGGGCTGGTCGGAGGAGAGGACGCAGTTTGGCGAAGAAGAAGGAGGGATGGGATTGTAAAACGGGTGTGGCGGCTGATATGGAGAAATAGTGTTTAGGTTTTAAATGAATTTTCATTCTTATACCCTTATCTTTGGATAAATTACGCTATCAGCCTTTTTAATTGATTAGTTGATGAAGTACAATACCAAAATTTTGTTCTTTAACAACCTCCATTCTAAACGAAATCTCGGGTTTTAAGTAAAAAAAATTTCGGGATGTTACATAATCGCATTCGTCAATCTTCAGTGCATGTGCGAGAAGGAGAAAAGAAGATGAACAATTGGGAGGGAATCTCAATTAATGTGCGATTAGGGATGTAGGGTGAGATGATATAATATGTTATTTTTTCAAACATGAAATGACCAATATACCTTTATGTAGATCACACGTGAGGTGAATTAACGTCAAAAGTAGACGGCGATCTAAATCGGAGACCACTCGTGTTACATTTTCGTAAACGGAGAAAAAAAATCTATACTAATAAATAAAGGTTTAAGATGGACACTTGTTATTTTCTCGTGTCTTCTTATATTGGTTTTCCTGCCTCTCTCCTAATAAATATGCATGTATCTTATTAAATAAAAATGATATTATAAATATATTATTAAAGAAAAATACTAATTATATTAAATAAGAATATATAATAGAAAATCAAAATATAACTAATTAAAGAAAAAACTAATTTGTTATATACACACATTTTCACTTGATATATCTCGAGACGATCATAATAGTCTGACAAGTTAGGATTTATTTACAAATTTATAAGTTATATCGTTTTTAATATAAAATCCGTGTAATACACGGGATTATAAGCTAGTTAACTTATACAATAGAGAAATGAAAATAAAATTGTACCGAAAATGGAGCCGTTAGCGCACTTTTGCCGAGATAAAACCACATAATAACGTTAAACTCTCACCTCTCCTTACTTTTTTTGTCTCTTCTTCACTCCCCCCTTCCAATTCCCGATCTTTATTTAGGGTTTTACTTCATTTCAGATCCAAACAACAGAAACCCCAAAACGATCCCCATCGAAATCCAGTTCTTCTTTTTCGATTTCGTTTCGTCCCATGGAAGCCCTTGATTCGGATCACAATGTCGGGCCTGAGTTTCAAGAAACGGGTTCGGATCCAAAACAAAGCAATGACGGCTGCGCCAGGGCAGAGGTTGACACGTCAGCTCCGTTTGAGTCGGTGAAGGAGGCCGTGTCCCGGTTCGGTGGAGTGGGGTTCTGGAAACCCCATCATAAGCACCTTCATGCTTCTCAGGTCCTCATTCTGTATATATTTCTAGTATTGAATCTGCTTATTCTTAACAAACAATGGGTTGACCTTTTTTTAAGTCAAAATGTCACTTTGTTGCGGTTAAGTGTTGACTTATTTTGACCTGTAACAAAATCACTTTATTTTTCCCCAATTTTGCCAAAAAAAAAAATTATTACTAATCACAATTTATTGGGTCCCATAAAATATCTATTATGGTTAAGTGCATGAATTAAAAGGGGAAAATCACGAAAGTAATCATTTTCTTCCGCTTCAAATACATATATAGCCTTTTCAGAAACAAACAACCCGTTTAGCCATGACTATATCGGGCCGAGCTCGAGTTTGGCTCGTTTAACTTCTCGAGTTTGACTCTTTTTAAGCTCTATTTTCAAAACTCGAGTTCGGCTCTGCGGTAGTTTTTTAAGCTAGAGCTCGGGCTCGGGCTCGCCTTGTTTATTATTTATTAATTTATTTATTTACATTTATAATAAATATTTTTTAGTTATAGTTTTTATATATAACATATCTTTATATTATTTAGTTACTTTTATCATAATTTTATATATAGTAATAATTACTATATAAATACATATTTAACATATTACCTAAAATTTATATAAATAATAGGCTTGTTTAGGCTCGTGAGCTGACTCGAGCTTGATAATTGAAGCTCGGGCTCGTATATTAAACAAGCTTATTTTTAGGCTCGAGCTCGTTTAGGCTCGGCTCGATTTGAGCTGTTAACGAGCCGATCCCGAATAGCTTACGAGCGGCTTGCCTCGTATGCACCCCTATATGCATTGTTATTCGTGTATGTATTATAATGAAAATATCTAGGATTTAAAAGAGTAAAAGTAGATATGTCACCAAAGATTCACGTATCTAATGATATACGTGTAAAAATATTTTGACATGCCCGCAATGGTATAACCACTCTGAAAAAGGGCTACTTTCATGATTTTCTCAATTAAAAATCGAGGCAAAATAATTGAAGCTCTACTTGTTAATTGTATAACTGTTTAAAGTAGACATTTTTTCTTGCATAGGAGATTATTTTCTTTTTGCAGGATCTGAACAATTTGAATTTCCACTTACATTTGTTATAGTTTTGAATTTGAATTCCAACAATGTTAACCCACGAAAGTCAAACTGATAACATTTTGACTTTTGATTGCAGGATGTCACTGAAGAGGAATTTGATGCTGCTAAAGCAGAAGAGCAGGCTGTGCAGTTAGCAAACGATCTCGTGGCCAAAGAAAGGGAAACACTTGAAGTCTTGAAAGAACTCCAAACTACAAAAACGACCGTTGAAGAACTAAAAGTCAAACTACAGAAAGAATCTGCTACGGTCAAACCAACAGTCAACGACCCGGTACCAAAGGAGGGAAATGACAAAAATGCCCTTGAACCTGAACCACAGTCAGCTGGTAACAGCTTGATGTGTCCTTCAGCTCCAGGCTTCATCTTGATGGAATTGAAGCAAGCTAAACTGAACTTAACAAGAACGACGAATGATCTTGCTGACATCAGATCAACGGTGGAGATGTATAACAAGATGATCAAGAAAGAAAGATTGGAACTTGAGAAAACCCGTCAAAGATTATCTTCAAACTCTTTAAAAATTTCATCTTTTAAAGAAAATGTTGACTTTCCGAGGGAACTACATAGGTTGACTTCTGAAACCGATGAGTTCAAAAGGGTTGGAGAGGTAGCAAAATCAGAAGTTTTAACAGCATTGAATCAAATCAAACAGACAAAAAGAAATATAAAAACAGTTGAAACCCGTCTAACTGCTGCTAGAAAGTTGAAGGAAGCTGCTAGAGCGACTGAAGCGCTTGCTCGATCTGAAATAAAGTCAATATCAAAAAGTCAAACTTTATCGGAAGGCGAAGGGGTTACTCTTTCGAATGAAGAATACTCGTGCTTGAAATTGAAAGCTCTAGAGGCGGATGAAGCTTTAATTAGAAAAGTCAACGAATCGATGGTTAAAGTCAACGAATCAGAGTTGACTAAATCGGAGATCTTGAATAGGGTAGAGGAAGCAGCAGAAGAAGTGAAGAACAGTAAGATGGTTCTAGAAGAAGCTTTGAGTAAAGTAGAAACTGCTACTAGTGAGAAACTAAAGGCAGAAGAAGCTCTTAGAAATTGGCGGTCGGATCATGGTCAAAGAAGAAAGTCAACGGTTCAAAACTCGGCCAAGTTCAAGAATTGTTCAAGCAGGGCCAACACTCGTTTGTTGGACGTAAATGGGCCCCATTTGTTGGATGTAAACGGGGCCCATTTGGGAAGCAATATGTCGGGCCCGGCTTTGGGGCCCACGATGTCAATCGGGCAGATTTTGAGCCGGAAATTGCTTTTGACAGAAGAGTATTCTGGCAAAACCGAGATGAAAAGGAAGGTTTCTTTGGCGCAAATGTTGAGTAAGCCTACTAATGGTGGTGGTGGTGATGGTAGGAAACGACGATCAGGGAAGAGAAAGAAGTTCGGGTTTGGTAGGATTTCGTTTTTGGTGACAAAGCCGAGCAAGAAGAAGAAGAAACATAGCGTTGTTTCACGGCTTTCATGTGCCACTGATTAGAAAGTTTTATGTGTTATAACTATATAAGATGTGCCTAGGATTTATTTAAGTTGTTTGTTTTGTTTATTGTTATGCAGTTAAAAATAGTCTGTCTTTGAATCTTTTGTCACAAAAGTAGATCTTATTCCTAACATGAAGCGATCTTTTATCTACCTACCTGAGCCCAAAAAGGTTAGGTCGTACTGTCCAACAAAAAGGTTAAAATTTAATCGTCTTTGAATCTTTTGTCACAAAAGGATATGCTTACTAAGATGGTGACCTTAGAGAAGATGAAGCTATTTATAGCTTCAGCTAGCCTTCAGGAATAATGATGAGAAGGCGTTGCAGCTAGAGGTAGAGAAGTTACAAGACTACAGAGAAAACGGAGACAATTTGAAGTTTATCAAAGCCTCCAAGTGAGAGATTGTCGAGTATGAAGGCTTTTAGGGTCAGCCGGCCCTAGAGTCTGTCAGGTTACGGGTTTTGGGCTGGGGCCCATATGGGCATAACTTGTTGGTTAAGTTATTAACCCTAGACTAGTCTCTATATATATATGTGATGTAATAGTCTTGTAATTCTTTGAGCACCTAAATATAATAAACACCCTAGTTGCAGCAAGTGGACTTAGGTCATACCGACCGAACCACTATAAATCTCTCATGTCGTTTATTTGTTTTAGCGTGTGTTTGAGGGTGTTGTGTTCGTGTGATACCTAACAACTCGTATAAGAGCTTGGCTCTTGATCGTATCACACTCACAGCCGCTCCCTGGAGTAACTAGGGTTTTTGTCGTCACCGCCATCGCCGGAATCAGGGTTTTCTTCCCTGAAATCGATTTCCGATGCTGCTATAGTCGAAATCAGTTTGTGATTTTGCTTTTTCTGATACTCGCCACCTGTCCGAACAATTTTCTTCCGTCGTCGTCGTATTTCGCCGTCGCCGCCAGAGCTAGACTTCTGTCGCGCCGCCGCCGGAATAAAGTTTTTGGGCTCTGTTTTGGTCGATTTTGCCAGATCAAGGCTCGATTTCAGTTCTGATTGTCGTAATCAGCCTTTAATCACCGGAATTTTACTGTTTCACTCGTGTTTTGTCGCCGGAATTGCGACCTCAGCAGTCTACCACCGTTTTTCAGGCCACCGATTGGTCTTATATGTTCCTGTTGTCCATCCCCTTCTACTGTCGCCGACAGGACAGAGTTCTGTCCCATTTCCGCTGATGCTGGCGCTGTCGTTGACCTAGTCAACCGCCACCACCAAACCCTAAATCCGGTAAACTTTTTCATCGGTGTTCTTACGCGTTTATTACTGATTTTGGTTGAGATTGGTTGAATAGACAGTGTCCAATAGAACAGTCAACAAGTTCAGGCCACCGCCACTGCTGTGTTTGTTCACTGTTCATGGTCTCGACTCGATCAGTTCTACTCGGTAAGTGTCACACCCCGCCAGGGCGGAAACGCGAGGCGCGACTTTCACTGGTTTCCAAAGCATATGATTACCGCAAACACATACATGTAATTGGATACATAACTGAATTTAAAATATTTACATTACAAAATATCAATTTGAGTTTACAAACGTTTAAGATTTCGCAAATATGACTCAAGACCATGAGTTATACAAGATAAATCCTCCCAAAAGCCGTATCCACGTGCATGCATGTAACCTACATTGCTAACCTGGTGACCACGTTCAATTTCCTGAAAACATACTTAAAACTGTCAACACGAGGTTGGTGAGTTCACAAGTTATTATAAAGAGTTATCATAAACCCAATGTTTAAATCTGATCTTTTTGCCGATCAAAACTCTTTGTTAAACCTGATCATTTTAACCTGATCAGTACTCTTTCGTTTAAACCTGATCACTTTAACCTGATCAGAATTCTTTACTTTAAACCTGATCACTTTACCCTGATCAGAAAACTTTTGTGTAAAACCTGATCATTTTAACCTGATCAGAACTCTTTTGGATAAACCTGATCACTTTACCCTGATCAGAACTCTTTTGTGTAAAACCTGATCATTTTAACCTGATCAGAACTCTTTTGTATGTATTACCAATGAATATGATTACTAATCCGATCTATTGACCCCATTTGTAAGCTTGCAAGGAATATAAAATAGTATGTAATGTACGAGACCGTAACCAAACCCCAACTTTCTGTGCCTCCCCTCGCCTTTCTGCGAGTAAGACAAAAGTCTTTTACAGCCATTTTGACCCCTGGTTAGCGCGACTAACCATGACCGGAGGCGTCACCCCCAATAGTACTATTCATATAATCCCGGGCTAAATCCATAGCTAATGGTTACTAATTTATTACGAGGACTTTAAGCGCTTTATTGTTCCCTCAATACATACATACGGTCAGATCATTAGTTCCATTCATTTATACACAAAAGTCTTTTACAAGTATGTTTCCACCCCAAATCATTTCAAAAACTTAGAAAAAGGGGGATTAGTGAAACTCACCTCGACAGTATGAATGCTAGCAAATATTTGAATGACGGCAGATTCGCCTATCCGTATCCTAGTTACACAAGGATAACATACACGTTAAGACTACCCGTCTTAAACGCAAATTGTTCACTTGACTTAGCCGATCTGATTACTTTTGTTTTAATTATCTTTTTAGTTTTTCCAACCTTGTTTTGTTATGAAAATAGTTCTGAGTTACTGCCTTATGGGGCTGATGAACAGGTATCGAAACTTTCTTAGTTTCGATTGACCAGAACAGATGTCGAAACTTCCTAGTTTCGACAGGGCAAAACGGTTATCGAAACTCCTAGTTTCGATTGGCAAGAATAGTATCGAAACTACCTAGTTTCGATTGTACACAGGTATCGAAACTTCCTAGTTTCGATTGTACACAGGTATCGAAACTTCCTAGTTTCGATTGAGTAAATAGATATCGAAACTCCTAGTTTCGATAGAACAACCGGTATCGAAACTCCTAGTTTCGATTGAATAACTGGTATCGAAACTCCTAGTTTCGATTGACTAACAGGTATCGAAACTATAGTTTCGATATCTGAACTTTGATTTACAGAATTCACTCTGTATATTTTTATGTTCAAATCTTGAGTTTGACACAGTTTTCTTGTTATCTTACTTGCGTTTGAACGATTTGTATGTTTAGTTACGGTTTTAAAGCAAATAATATGGATGGTATCGAGTTTTTACCTCAAACCGAGAATGGCGATCTTTAGAGAAAAACAGAGAAGTAGTCTTGAATCTTTTGCTAAGATTTTTTCAAGAACACTTGAAATTCTCCTTATGACACCGAATTGTGATGATTTTCGCTTTAAAACTGGACTTCGATTTGAAAGAGAATTGGGAATTTGCAGTAAGAAAAGAGAAGGTTTGAAAGGGATGGTGAAGTTTCGACTGAAGGGTATGGTTTTCATCTGAATCAAAGTGAATCAGGCAAGTGGGAGCATGGCTCCCCTGACTCTCGGCCAAGAAAGTCAAGAAGTGGGTTTGGGGTTAATGATAACAATTTTAATCATTAATTTATTAATGATATTAGTATCAATTATAGTTTTAAAGGGGTAATTTAATTCAGTTTCGATTCTTCGCGGTATTATAATTTTTAACCATTTTATGGCTCGTTGAAGAAAATATTAGAATCTTGGCTCAACGTAAATTTTGTGTAATATATATATATATATATATATATATATATATATATATTTTTCTGGTTATTTTATTTAACCATTTATGTTCGCATTAAGTCGGGTTATCCTGCTTACTTTTTCTAGTAACTCTTTACGGTTTACTAGACTTGGAACAAACTTCTTTGCTAGACTTCTTGACTTTACTTAGTCAAAATAAAATATCAGGAAATAATAATTATGAACGTGCGTTTATGAAATGTGGATATTGACCTGAAATGCTGGGTGTCACAGTAAGTTTGTTTCAATGGCATAAGAAGGTAATGTAAAGATAGTGACGTTTGATGGACAAGATTATGGATTCTGGAGAATGCAAATTGAAGACATGCTCTATCAGAAGAGCTTACACCTTCCAATGATTGGACGGGAAGCAAAGCCAGAAAAGATGTCTGAGGCTGACTGAAGCCTCTTAGACAGACAGGTTTTGGGAGTAGTAAGGTTGTCCCTGTCAAGGAACGTTGGCTACAACATAGTCAAAGAAAAGGCCACTTTTGGATTGTTAAAAGCCCTGGCTGACACGTATGAGAAGCCCTCTGCAGTCAATAAGGTATTTCTCATCAGCCAATTGGTTAACACCAAGTTGAGAGAAGGTTCGTTTGTTCCGTATTAATGATTTCAATTCTATTATCACTTGGTTAGAATCTGTTGATATTAACTTTGAGGATGAGGTACAAGCTCTCCTCCTATTGTCTTCTTTGCCCGAAAGCTGGTCAGGTACTGTTACAGTTGTCAGTAGTTCATCTGGAACTACTAAACTCACATTCAAGGAGATGCGGGATTTGATTCTAAATGAATATGTGCGTAGAAAAAATGCTGGAGAATCTTCCAGTTCTATTCTACATACTGAAGGAAGGGGAGAAGACCTGAAAGGGGCAATAACATGGGTAGGTCCATGTCCAGAAAGAGAGGCCAGTCAAAACTAAGGGCTGACATTGAATGCTGGAATTGCAAAGAAAATGGTCATTTTAGGAGCCAATGTCCTAAACCAGCCGTTGCTAAAAATAATAAAGAGGTGAACAACGTAACAACCGATGAAGAAGAAGTAGAAGATGATGCTCTCATTTGCTGCGTTGAAAACACTATCGAGTCCTGGATCATGGATTCATGAGCTTCTTTTCATGTTGTCCCTTGCCCAGAGCTAGTGAAGAATCTACGAACAGATAACTTTGATAAAGTTCATTTGGCTGATGATAAGACACTTTACATTGCAGGGATAGGTGACGTTGATAAACCACACTCGGAACCACTTGGACATTGAAAGATGTCAGGGTAATTCCCAACTTGAAAAGGAAATTAATTTCAGTTGGTCAGCTGGATGACTAAGGTCACGGGGTTTTCTTCAAGGGTGGTCAATGGAAGGTTATCAAAGGCAATCTCGTTATTTCACGTGGAAAGAAGAGGGGGACACTGTACATGGTGGAGGTACCTGCCGACGGTGTTAATGCCATGACTTCGGGTCCGGGTCCATCTAATTTGTGGCACCAGCGACTCGGACATATGAGTGATAAAGGATTGAAAATGTTGGCCGATAAAGGGAAGTTTCAAGATTTAAAGAAAGTGGAAACCGGATTCTACGAACCATGCGTTCTTTGTAAACAGAAGAAAGTCACATTCTTGAAGATAAGTCAGGCACCAAAAGCTTAGAAACTGGAGCATATTCGTTCAGATGTTTATGGACCCACTTCAGTCCAGTCGGTAGGAGGATCTTCCTACTATGTGACATTAAATGACGACGCAACGCGAAAGGTATGGGTTTATTTCCTCAAAAATAAATTTGAAGTCTTTGATACCTTTAAGAAATGGAAAATTGTTGTTGAAAATGAAACTGATTTGAAGGTCAAATTCTTGAAGTCGGACAATGGTGGGGAATACATAAGCAAAGAATTCACTGATTATTGTGTCGATCAGGGAATCAAGATGATCAAGACAGTCCTAGGAACTCCTCAGCAAAATGGAGTTGCAGAACGGATGAACATAACACTTAATGAAAGGGCGAGGAGCATGAGGTTAAACGCAGTGCTCCGCAAAATGTTCTGGGCTGATGCAGTTAACACTGTAGCTTATCTAATTAATCGTGGACCGTCTATTCCTTAGGGTTTCAAAATACCAGAGGAAGTGTGGAAAGGAAAGGAGGTTAGTCTCAAACATCTGAAGGTATTTGGTTGTTCCGCTTACCGTTTATTGAGTGACAGGGATAAACTGGATCCAAAGGCCAAGAAGTGTACATTCATTGGCTACGGGTTAGATGAGATGGGTTACCGGCTTTGGGACTCTGAAAGTCGGAAGGTAATCGGAAGTAAAAATGTCACGTTCAATGAAGCAGAGTTATACAAAGACAGGAATACAACAAAACCAGAAGTTCAAAAAGAATACATCGTTGTTGATACTGAGACAGAGAATACAGGTGACACTGAAGCTCCAGAAGACATTCAAGACAGTGGGAGCTTAGAGGTTGATACTCAAGATGATTCAATTGACAGTGATAGTTCTGAAGAAGAAATTGAAGAACCATCGCCAGCTACTGCTATCGAGACTCAGTGGGTCAGGAGATCTACTAGAGTTACTGCACCGCAAGAGAAATACTCTCCATCTGCTAACTTTATGTTGTTAACAGAAAATGGAGAGCCTTAAAGTTACACAGAGGCCATTATTCTAAAAGATTAATTGCAATGGGAGATAGCAATGAAGGATGAAATGAAATCTTTAGAGAAGAACAGAACGTGGGAGCTGACAAAGCTTCCCTCCGGTAAGAAAGCTTTACAAAACAAATGGGTATACAGGGTCAAAGATGAACACGATGGTTCTAAGCGTTACAAGGCTATATTGGTAGTTAAGGGGTTTCAACAGAAACCGGGGGTTGATTACATGAAATCTTCTCTCCGGTTGTGAAGATGACTACTATCAGGTTGGTCCTAAGTATTGTTGCTGCTGACAGTCTTCATCTAGAGCAGCTAGATGTGAAGACAGCTTTTCTACACGGGGATCTGAATGAAGATATTTACATGGCACAACCTGAAGGGTTTCACGTTAGAGGGAAAAAAAACATGGTCTGTAGACTAAAGAAGAGTTTGTATGGGCTGAAACAAGCTCCGAGACAATGGTACTTGATGTTTGACAACTTCATGGGTAGATCCGGATACAAGAGATGTGAGATGGATCACTGCTGTTACATCAAGAAGTTCGAAAAGTCCTACATCATCCTCCTTATATATGTGGATGATATGTTAATTGCAGGTTCTGACATGAAAGAGATAAAGAAACTGAATAAGCAAATGTCAGAAGAATTTGAAATGAAAGATCTAGGTGCTGCCAAACATATACTCGGAATGAGTATCCCCAGGAACAAAGACGGATCTCTGACACTATCTCAAGAAAAGTACATTGGGAAAGTGTTAGAGAAATTCAGGATGAAAGATGCTAAGTCCCGAAGCACTCTACTAGGGAGTCAGTTCAAGCTTTCAAAAGACTAGTCACCAAAAACTGAAGAAGACATAGCCGAAATGGCTAAGGTTCCTTATGCATCAGTTGTGGGAAGTCTTATGTATGCCATGGTGTGCACAAGGCCAGACATAGCACAGGCCGTGGGGGTAGTCAGTCGTTATATGTCTAATCTAGGAAAAGAACACCGGGAAGCAGTCAAATGGCTGCTAAGATATTTGAAAGGCACTTCGAAGATGGGATGCCGGTTCTCAGGAAAAGATATTGTTCTAAGGGGCTATACAGATGTAGACCTTGGGGGATGCAAGGAATCTTATAAAAGCACAACCGGGTTTGTTTTTTCAGTGGGAGGAACTACAGTTAGTTGGATGTCCAGATTACAGAAGATCGTTGCTCTTTCAACTACTAAAGCTGAGTATATGGCTTGTGCTGAAGCCAGTAAAGAGTTGATTTGGTTGAAGAATTTTCTGGAAGAACTTGGGAAGAAACAACCAGATAGTCTGTTGTTTTGTGATAATCAAAGCGCCATTCATCTGGGGAAGAATCCCGTGTTTCATGGAAAACAAAACACATTCAGCTTAGATATCACTTCATGATAGGTTTGATCAGTGATGGTACATTAAAGCTTGAAAAGATTAAAGGAACGGAGAATCCCGCGGATATGCTTACTAAGGTGGTGACCTTAGAGAAGTTGAAGCTATTTATAGCTTCAACTGGCCTTTAGGAATAATGATGAGAAGGCGTTGCAGCTAGAGGTAGAGAAGTTACAAGACTACAGAGAAGACGGAGACAGTTTGAAGTTTATCAAAGCCTCCAAGTGGGAGATTGTCGAGTATGAAGGCTTTTAGGGTCAGCCGACCCTAGAGTCTGTCAGGTTACGGGTTTTGGGCTGGGGCACATATGGGCTTAACTTGTTGGTTAAGTTATTAACCCTAGACTAGTCTATATATTTATGACGTAATAGTCTTGTAATTTTTTGAGCACCTAAATATAATAAACACCCTAGTTGCAGCAAGTGGACGTAGGTCATACCGACCGAACCATTATAAATCTCTCGTGTCGTTTATTCGTTTTAGCGTGTGTTTGTGTGTGTTGTGTTCGTGTGATACCTAACAATCATGACCACGAAACGATACTCTGCATTTCAATAGAATTCTAAAAATATCAATCTAAGCATTTAATCGAATTTGATACTCATATTTTTGTATGTCATTTTTCTTTTGAAAGGCATCGAGGATAGATTGGTCTTTTCTAATTAAATCCGTGAGAGATAAAACTCTATGCCTTACTACCATGGAGTAGGCATCTATTTATATATAAAAGTAAGTTACAAAGGAATACAAAAAGAATAAAGTAATTAAAAATTATATCCCCCCTCAAGCGAGATGGTGGCGGTCCGAGGTGAAGCATGTTGCGGAAGAAATCGAACTGTGGCCGAGGTAGACTTTTGGTGAAAATATTCGCCACTTGGAGCTTGGTAGGAAAAAATTTGTATGAAGTTTCTCGGATGTTACAAGCTCGCGAAGGAAGTGGTAGTCCAAGTCAATGTGTTTGGCACGTTTATGAGAGACAGGATTCTGAGTCATAAATAAGGCACTTCTATTGTCACACAATAGCGTCGGGCGAACCTGAGGGAGGGCATGAAGTTCCCGAAGTAAGTGAGTGATCCAAATTATTTCCGCAGCAGTGTTGGCCATAGCCCGATACTCGGATTCGCAACTGGATCGTGAAACAGTTGGTTGCTTTTTAGCACTCCAGGAGACTAGATTTCCCCCTAAGAAAATAGAATACCCATAGGTGGACCGACGAGTTTCAATGCACCGGGCCCAGTAGGCATCAGAGTAACCAATGACAGTGGCAGCATGAGGTTTGAATAAATTAAGGCCGAAGGCAATGGTCCCTTTAATGTAGCGGAGAATCCTTTTAACCTCCTGATAGTGACGGGTGGTAGGAGCATGAAGGAATTGACTGACCTGGTTCACAGCATAGGCAATATCCGGTCTCGTGATGGTTAAATATTGTAGTGCACCAACAATGGACCTGTAATGAGTAGGGTCCGAAAATGGATCACCGGTGGAGGTGAAGGATACAGCTGCTGAGAGAGGTGTGGATATGGGCTTGGCATCGAGCATTTTGGTGCGTTCAAGTATGTCCCGAGCGTATTTAGACTGATTAAGAAACAATCCGTCCGAGGTATATGCTACTTCGAGTCCAAGAAAATAGTTTAGCTCCCCTAAGTCTTTAATGGCAATTTTTTTATTCAAGCGAGTTATGAACCGTTTAATCATGTTGTTTTGGTTGCAGGTTAGGATCAAGTCATCCACATAGACTAGGAGGTACATGATACATTTGTCACGCTTAAAGATAAACAACGACGTGTCTGCCCCTGATACATATAAATCCATTGGCAAGTAAAAACACACTTAATCTGTGGAACCAAGCACGAGGGGCTTGTTTGAGCCCGTACAGAGCTTTGTTTAGTTTGCACACGTGATTCGGGAAGTGCTTGTGTACAAACCTTGGTGGTTGTTCCATAAAAACATCTTCATTGAGTTGACCATGCAAGAATGCATTGTTTACATCGAGTTGATGTAATTTCCAGTTGTGAATGACTTCCAGGGATAACACAACCCGTATAGTAGAGGCTTTTACCACCGAGCTAAAGGTATGCGAATAATACAGTCCGGGAATTTGGCTATAACATTGAGCGACAAGGCGGGCTTTGTGACGCTCAATACTACCGTCGGCATGAAACTTGGTACTACACAACCATTTGGAACCAACCACGTTACGGTTACTGGGGCGGGGAACAAGGGTTCATGTTTGGTTTTTATTCAAAGCATCGAGTTCAATATTCATAGCATTCATCCAGTGAGTTTCACGCGCCGCAGACTTGAAGGTGGTGGGGTCTTTGGATGCAAAGAGGGCCTTATGGAGATTATGAGAGATGGTTTGGGATAAGTCTGCGCAATTCTTGGGCTTGAAGATACCGGCTTTTGCCTTGGTGACCATAGGATGTGTTTGTATCGGTGGAGGGGAGGGGGTGGTGTGGGAATTGGGCTTTGCAGGAGAGGGGGAGTGGGAGGGGAAGGAGGGTCGGTGGTTACGGGTTGTTGAGGAGGGGCTGGTGCGGCAGGGGTGGGGTTGCATGGGGCTGAATCGGGCTTGGTGTATTTTGTGGTGACGATGTTGTTTGAGAGGCCAAGTTGGGGTTAGTTTGTGGGGAGTGTGGTGGCGAGGGTGGTGTGAGGGGTGTGATAAATCCATGCAAATGATGCATCGATCAGTGGAAGGTATGGGTTTAGTAATAGTAGGATTAGTGGCAGGTATGGATTTGGTCACAGAATGAGTATTTTGAGTGATAGGGATGGTGTCAAAGGATTTGTCACGGAAGGTGGAGATTTGTAATGTTGAGATAGGGTTGTCAAGACTCGTGCTTTCAAAGGGAAAAATGGTTTCATCAAACCTCGCGTGTCGAGTTATGTAAACACGAGAAGTTGAGGGATCAAGGCACCTAAACCCCTTATATTTAGAACTATAGCCAATAAATATGCATGGAATACTTCTCGGGGTAAGTTTATGTTTGGAGTAATCTCGTAAAAGTGGGTACACACGACAACCAAAGGCACAAAATGAGGCATAATCTGGTATATGAGAGTATAAAAGCTCGAATGGAGACATGCCTTCAAGGACCGGAGTAGGCAAGCGGTTGATAATGTAGACTGCAGAAGAGAACGCATCAACCTAATATGTCGGTGGCAATCGAGCCATAAACAACATTGCCAAGCCCGTTTCCACAATATTGCGGTGTTTCCGTTTGGCACGTCCGTTTTGCTGTGGTGTATACGGACAAGACACACAATGAAACGTCCCATTTTGTTCAAAAAGTGTTCGAACCCAATGATTAACAAACTCTGTTCCTCCATCACTTTGAAATATCTTTATTTTTCTTGCAAACTGCGTTTGAACAAAGTTTATAAGCACGGATAAGGCATTATAAAATTCAGATTTGTTCCGTAACGGATACATCCAAGAGAACCGAGAATAGTCGTCAATGAATACCGCATAATATGAGTAATTTTCAACCGATTGAACTGGGGCCGGCCCCCATAAATCACAATGCACTAAGTCTAATGGGTGCAAAGCACACTTATCATTAGATGGAAACGGTAATCTTTTGCCTTTCGCAAGTTCACATGAAGAGCACAGTCCGGGTTTAGGCAAAACAGATGTTAAAGACAAGTAACCAAGTTTTTGTAACATGCTAATAATTTCAAAGGAAACGTGCCCCAAACGTGAGTGCCAAACTTCATATGACGCTTTTGGATTAGTGGATGTGGCAACAAGAGCTTCATGAGAGTTGTGTAAAACATATAAGCCGTCTTCACGGCATCCCCGGGCTAGAACCTGTTTTGTTTGGCGATCATGAATGTAAAAGTAGGGATATGAGAACAAAACATCAACACCATTATCTTTCATGAGTTTACTTACAAACAAGAGATTTTTAGTGAGGTTGGGTACAACCAACACATTCTATAAGTGTAATGTTCCACAAATTTTAGTATCACCCTTAGTGAGTAATAGGTAGGGAGTACCCATTGTCGAATAAAACATGTTCAGTACCTGTGGACTGCTTTGGATTGGAGATAGATTCTCTAGAGGCAATCATATGGTCCGACGCTCCTGAACCGACATACCAGGTAGGACCGAGAGGAAGGAATTTGGGGAAGGAAGCCATGGAGGGGCAGGTGAAACAAGTAGGAGAAGAGGAAGAAGGTCAGAGGAAGAGCAATGGGTTGAGGGGGAAAAGGAAAATAGAATCTGATGAAAGGGAAGGGAAATGGTAGGTAATTAGGAAATGCTTGATACCATGTGAGAGATAAAACTCTATGTCTTACTATCATGGAGTAGGCATCTATTTATATATAAAAATAAGTTACAAAGGAATACAAAAAGAATAAAGTAATTACAAATGAATACAATAATAAAGAGACTAATAAAGGGACTTAACCAGAGAAACGTGTGGTTTCTGAACCCATTGAGATGACCCAAGAATTTCGCTATTTCGATTCTGCTAGGATTTTCATGCGATAAGACCTATGTAGCTCAGGAGAGGATGAAGATTGCCCAGTATGAAGTTTAATAAAATCTTATTTATTTTTTTACTCTTATGCAAACTATTAACATCACTGATCTGAAACACATATCTATTTGTTTTATTCCAACTATTCTGTCACAAATACACTTTTTTAATTCTCACCTTGTTCCTTCAATAATTAACAAAAGTAAAAAGATTTTTCTATTTTTATATTATATTAATTATACTTCATTCAGTTTTCATATTAATCAGACCAACTAGGACGAAACTCTTACCATACCACCAACTATTTGTTATTTTGTTCTGCAAAGTCTAATTTCATCTTTTTCGTAGGATCGCAAATCAATTTCTTCGTAGTTATTATTAAAATATGCGAGTGTTGATAACTTTTTATTTTAAAAATCTTTTCATCACATCTAAAAATTAAATTTAAATTAATATATCTATAAAGTTAAAGTAAGGTCATCTTTCGTATTTCACAATCTTTCATCACCTGAGCGTCTGATAAGTATACTCCTTTCACACCCATCTTTCATCATTTTTTTAAATATTTTAATGCAAGTAATATTTATTAATTTTAAAACAATTACTTAGTAAACAAAAATAAAATACAAAATAATGTGTTTATGTGGAGGGTTCAAATTCTAAAAGGTATATGTGTATGTGGTTAATAGAAGTAAATTAGGAGCCGTTTCTAAAAAATAGATGTTTTGTTTAATTTTTGTTTTTGACATTCGGATATAGATTTTCTTGAAAACCAATTCGTTTTCAAAACAATGTGTTTCTTTTTTATAATTATAAGACTAAAAAGTACTTTATTTTGAAAATAACTCGTTTTTAATAAAATTTATATCGAAATGTCTAAAAAAATCAAACAAAATGGTGCATTTAGATTTTTAAAATAAGTTAAATATTATAAGTTATTAGATAAAAATCAAATTGTTGAATAAAAAATAAATTGTTTCAACCCACATACTTCTACCGCAGCGCTAATTTTTTGCGGCGCCGAAAGCATGTGCGCGGTGTTCCCGCTCACCCGCGCGTGCCGCTTTATTAAGCGGGTATAGTGCGGAGCGACTATAACACATGGTCTTCCCATAAGTACGAAAACATTTCAACAGGAAACAAAATTAAACACCTAGAAGTAATCGAAATTAAACCATAAAAGCAAAGTTAAACAAACAATAATCATAATTAAGTCAGAAATAATTGAAGATTAAATAAGAAATAATCGAAATTAAACATTTAAAGAAGAAATAGTTACATATGGTTTTATACTTGTACTAGGTTAAAATCTCGTGTATTACACGGGTTGAATAAATATAATATTATATATTAAGTAATAAAAAAATTATTTTTTAAAAACTCGTATTTTATACGGGTTAAATAAACCCGTGAAATACAATATAATCTGTTAACACATACTCGTCAAAATATGTCAGGAGATTTATTAATATAAAGATTAGTATTTTTTTAAAATATATTATTATTAAAAAATAGAGGTGTATTTAATAAGAGAAAGAGGCGAGAAAAAAATTATAAGTATGAATATGGAGACGATACGTGTTATGAAAAACCTTTATTTATTATATAGTATAGATATAGATTTGTATCCCCCTCCCTCTCTTTGGGCTTCACTTTGAAAAAAGCAACCCAACAAGCTTTTTCCAAAAACAAACTAGCAGGCCCAGTTTGCCCATTAACAAACCAATGGCAGCCCAATAGACATGCCTAACTGAATGGTGAGAAAAACTTGAAAGTTATTCCATACAAAATTCTTCCTGCTGGTCTTCAAGATATCGGTGTCACTAAGGTCACTTTTTTGGCGATTGTAGAGGTTGTTGTAGATGCTTTTAAACTTCAACACCTTCATTTTCAAAAATCTCCACGTGAGCTTGTTAATGTTGCTAAACAACTCCAGGTTTGCGAGTTATCGGATCCTCCGAAGTGTACCCAAGTACATGACAACGCCCCCTTCCTCGATTAAGATCCAAAGTGAGGGGTGGACCCTTGAGAGTATCAATTGCACCGATTTTTTAGACCTCTTCTTTTTGGATCCAAGTTTGGGTCTCGGATACGATTTCGGGTTGGATCCCGGGTAAGTAATCGGTTTGGGAATCGAGTTCGGAATTGGGTTGGCTTTGATAGTATTGTTGGTTCCAACCGAAAAAATGATAATTGCAAGGGAAAACATCTAGTTTGGATCAAATTGCAGGTAATACGGTGGTGGAAAACGGAAAGGATTGTTGTTGTGTGGACCTTTTTCTGTAAAGTATGAAACTGATTGGAAATGAATAAAATTAATGGTTAAAAATGGTATTTACATTTGACGATCTAGTAAAATCTAATTTTTTTTTTAATATTTGACCTCTTAACGGTCTCATGACCGTTGGGCTCACTCCACGCACGATGCCTCTTCATGGACACAGTCACCAACAACGACGCCTTTGGGTGCGGAATGGTGTTCCCGGCGTCCCCGCATTGCCAACTCAGCTTCGCAAGTTTGTGGGGGTGCAGTGGCGGATCTAGTAAAAAAATTCAGGGGTATTAAAAAATTCAAAAAATTTGTTCAGGGGTATCGAAAAACATAAAACGGTAAAAAAAAATTCCACTACGCATCGAAAATTGAGGGGTACGACCTAAATTAGATCCGCCCCTGGTGGGGTGAGTATACCCCAATAGCCTAACATGTGAAGCAAGCCATCTTGCCTCTTGGTTTTGGCCACATAACGTGTCAATGTTTACACGAGGTTCTGAATTGGTAATATTAATTTGTATAAAATGAGATCTTTTATTACTGGATAGCTACTTCAAACTTTTTATACGGCCGAAAGTTTTTTGATGAGGTTAGAGATACATGTTCTTCTTTGACGAGTCAAATACTGAAATTTGATCAAATTCCTTTAAGTTACTAAAAGCTTGATTTTTAAGTATAAGACAAGAAATTTGGTATTTGAGATAATATTAAATATGATATCACTTAGATATATTCATAAAAAATATTCACCATAGGAAGTCAAAATATTACAATTAACAATGAAATGACTGAAAGCCGGATTGAACTAAAAAGTCATATTTTTATATGTAAATTAGGTCGGAAACCAGCTCAAGATTAAATATAAAATAATTTTATCTAAACATTCAAACTATTAATTAAATACTAATTAATTAACTATTTTCGAATCATAACTTCAATTTTCACGTTTTTCCAAACCGATTCTTTTTCTTTTATAAAATCAAGATTAAATCCTTTCAAATTATTTGTTTCTTCACCATCAAAGTGTTGGCCCACGAAAATCCATTACATATATCTAGTGGTGCACAAATCGGTTTTTTAACCCAAACCGGTTCAACCCGACCCGAACCGGTTTGGTCAACGAAAAGTCAAAACCGGTTTGGACCCAAACCGGTTCGGGTTAAACCGGTTTTAGTAATGGGAAATGTCAAACCGGTCAAACCGGTTAGGGTTGGTTTTAAACCGGTTTGCCCTTTAAACCGGTTTTTATTAAAAAAAAAATTCAAATAAATTTTAAACTTAATACTTAAAGTTCAACGTTTATTAATAATTGGAAAGTTCGGAAATTAAAAAACATGACAAGATAAATTTATAAAATTGTAAAACATTACAAAAATATAACAAATATAAAACATTAAGTTCAACGTTTTATTTTTTGGAATATTGATTGATTATTCTTGTGCGTTGTCTTCAGAACTAGAGTTTCGTAGCCTTGCATCTTCGGCTAGTTCTTCATCGGTGACTGGTTCGGATATTCCAAGATCAACCTCGTTGTTGTGTATGGTTTCTTCAGCTTGAATTTCATCTTCGAGAGAAGTTTGGTCTTGTATCCTATCCATCGCATCCAAATGGTCCTTCAAGCAAATGCACATTTCCATCGCTACGGGTGTGAGTCTAGTCTTTCGTATCGATAATACCCTGCCACTAAAAGAAAACGCAGATTCCGAAGCTACCGTGGAAGCTTGGACGGTTAGTACATCACGGGCCATGGCGGAAAGAATCGAAAACGAAGCTTCGTTTTTTTTCCACCATGCCAAAATATCAAAATAACAATTGATATATGATATATCTCCTCTCCTTTTAAGCAACGGGCCCATTGAGATCGTTATGTGATAAGTCTTCACAATTGATATTTAGGGCCCAACCTTATTATAAATTTAAAGCCATAGATCAATCAAAATCAAACCAAGATCTCCTACATTTCAAAATTAATGGCTAAGTAACACCCATTTTGGTCAGTTATTTCAAGAGCCACATAACGTGTGAAGCAAGCCATCTTGCCTCTTGCTTTCAACCACATAACGTGTCAATGAAGAAATCTTGATGGTTTTAAGCTAGACGTTTCGACGAGCAGTTGGAAAGCAATATCAAAAACTCCAGCAACTTCAAGATCCGACATAAAAACAAAGTTGATAGGACAGCCAAGAGATACAAAAACTAATAAATGGTAAGACCACACAAACTTGGAGTTTATATATAAAGAATCCTAGTCACATGAAAAATATTTTAGTTTTTTTGTGATCATGAGTTAAAGAAATGAAGATATTTTCCCCCTCCTTTACGCGTGACCGAATTTGATTGTTAAAGTTATGAAAAATGTCCTTCAGGTGGATGTCGTTAGAAAGGCTTTGTTGTCCGGAATCACATGGTTGTTCGTAGGCGATAAATCGAGAGTGCTAGCGGTAATTTCTAACCCGATTCACAAGTCAGTGAAGTTGGGGGACCAAAGTTGACAAGCCGGTCAAGTTGGTTTAGTTTCCTAATTATATTATAATTAGTATGGAAATGTAGCCAGGGTTAGTCTATATTTATGGATGTATATACCGAGTTACGATAATGCATTAAAGAGTATTGTATTAAGTTTTTGAGTTATTTTCCTGAGTATAATAATTGTGCGAGTTATTCACAAATCTTGTGTGTTATTATATCCATTCGGACTTGAGAGACATTTCATCTACTAAAGATTCATTTTTGGAGAAACTTGAAATATAACTGATAAGAATCTTTGGAGATCAACTAATAATATATCAAGAGAGACGGCCGATTGAAACTTTTTGGGGGCATAAAACGGATTCTAAATTATGCGCAATATATTTATTTGCGTAGGATCCTAACGCGTGGAAATATTATGACACGCATTTTTTGTATAGAATTTATACAATCAACTAATAATATATCACGAGAGCCGGAGTAAATTCTAGTGAAAAAAAATCTATCAAGTATATAAATTCTTTATTCTTTTTGCAAACATGAATTTAAACAAAGTTAAACCTTAAAAATTCAGATTTATTTAAGGGTTGAGATTCAGCCGTTTTCTCAACAGCAAAAGCCGACCTTTGTTGACGAAATTTCACCTACTTTAATGATATCTTCAATCATACATGATTTAACATCAATACCTACCCATAAGTCAGCCAAAGTTTTCTGAGTACTTAGCATAGTTAAGTATATAAGCTCATATGATGTTTCTTTGAGTTTGAAAATCCATAGAACTCGTAAAAAGTAGGCACCCAACGAAGTCGTCTTAGGCCACTAGCTGCTCTCAGGTTGTGGGCAGGCGGGCCACCATCTTCGTTATGAGCGTAACTATATATCGGACCATATGCTACCTCCATGGTTGTAGAAGTTCAAGGGTACACGACGATGTCATTGTCACCGTATAAGGTGATAACAATAGGCACTTTGGCCATCACCTAATACGATGAATGGCCAAAGTATATCACCGGTTAATTGGGTAACCTTCTTGAGACGTCACCATGTTGGTATAATCCGATCACTATGCGTATGAAAAAGATAACACTTCAATTTATTTCAATGCTTATGTATACATAATTCTCATAAATATGTGCTTTTAATAAGGGTGAACAGTTCGCGGTTCGGACCCGTTAGAACCGTAGAACCGGACCAATTGGAACCAGAACCGACCCACGAAATACTAAACAGGTCCGGTCATCGGTTCTTCATATGGTCATTAAACGGTTCGCGGTTCGATTCTGTTAATAACCCGACGGTTCCGGTTCGGACCCGTTAGAACCGTTTGTTGAGTATTTTGGGTTTGTTTTTTGTTTTGTGGAGTTGGATTGGAACTTTATTTTGCAGAAAATATAATTTGGTATAATAAAAATGGAGCTTTATCTTAATCGGTTTGATCCAGCAATTAAACACTTCTGACCCATTTAATACGGTTCCGGTCAAGTCCAAACCGTTTATATACGGTCCGGTCCTTTGTTAACATATTTCCATCCAAACGGTTCGTGGTTCCGGACCGGTCCGAACCGAATGCTCAACCTTAGCTTTTAATGATAAAATATTTTAATTTGTAATAACTTTAGAATACTATTTATGAATAGTAGGAACGAACAGTATGCATATTTTTTCTTACCATTCAATAATCAAATTTTTTAACATAACTAGGTTGTTTCCCCGCGCGTTGCGGCGGGAACGAACTTGTTTTGCCATGTAATGCTGAGGGTTGAGTCTTTATCTTAAAGATCCATAAAGATAACCATACATTGAAAGCTTGTCAAAATTTACATGAGGGGATACTCCTTTTACCAACCGTACCCAAAAAATTACATATAAACACAGTAAAAATTGCTACATGTATCGACCAATATACAACACAATACAAACTACATTGACGAACCACATCCAAAAAGACCAACTGTACTTGAAAATTACATGACCCATATGCAACAAAACACAAACTACATTGAAGAACCAAATGTAATAAAGACCAACTGCACCTAAAAATTACATTTAAACGCAGTTGAAGTGGCTACCTGATTCAGATGAAAAAGATATGTATGATAGCCAGAAAGAGTCATGTGCACACTGCTAAGCTCCTGGGTTTTAACATCTTTATAAGATTTAATGATGACATATTAAATCAGCTAATTCAAAATATTATGTTATTAACCGTTAGTTTCACACAACGGATCAAGAGTTTCAAAAGAAAAGCACAGAAAGGGGTTGTGAGAGAAGAAGAATACCTTATTACCTGCAAGACAACCAAAAAACTCTACCGTGTAAAGATTCATAACCGAATTCGGCGATCTAATGAAAGAAAAAAAATCAGAAATGCCTCATATTTTTCTTCATTTAGCTGCGGTTTGTTGATAAAAAATAATCACCTATTTGAGAGAAAAGTAGTTATTGTAAAACGATCTTTCATGGAAAAAAAGGTGTCCAAATTTAAACAAAATAGAACATGTTAAAGAATATTACAATACTCTGAAAACGCATTGTTATAAAGTTAGTAAACTGTTGTAACTAAAATAAATCGTTACATACTGGCCAAATTTATTAAAAAAAAAATCGTTAAGAGATGACATTTTCAGCAGGAAAAAAACCAATATAGTCAGCTTAGACTAATTCGATTCAAATTTTGTTGGTTAAGCACGTATGGTCAGGTACCAAACACGTAAATCACGTCGTGAAAGACTCCTAATTGTTATGGGCATGCCGAACTTTTTTTTTTTATAAAAAACCAACAAACAACTCCCGGTCAAGTAAAACACTTTAGGCATAAAAAGAAGCGGTGCAGACGTCAATAAACCTAAATCGGATACATAGACAGGGAAAAAACATCACCTAAAAACCAATGCAAGACGAACAGTCATCCCGCCTAACTCGAACGTAGATGAATGAGAATACCGGCTTTTGCATAACCATATACAGCCTCAAAACCTGCAAAGCTTCACCACATATGAAACTGAAAGAATAAATGGACCTGTCTATTTAAGTGACCCATAAATGCGTACGCAAATAGAAAAAAGAAATGTATATACTGACCCATAAACGTGTACGCAAATAAAAAAACTAATATAATAGGTTGAAAAAAAAACAAAAGCGGACAGTCTGCAAAAAAACGAACCAGCCCGACCCACCCATGTGGCCACCTCTCATCCATATGAAAGCACAGAGAAGGGAGGGCAGAGTGAATTCGTTGGCAGTGTTACGTAAAGAAAACTTAAGCCACTGTACAACCTTTGTTGCTTTAATTTTTACAAATTTGATTACATGCAAAGAAGTAAACACTCATGAAGATAAATTCGGAAGTAAAAATCCATGCTTTCTGATCAAAGTAATATATGTGCAGAGATCATGCTTTCTGATCCAAAGTAACATATGTGCAGAGACCAATTAAAAAAAATTGCAGAGCTTGCGTGTATTTCAACATCTTAACTTTTAGATTACAGGAACATATGTGCAGAGAACCATTTGCACAAACCTTTTAAACCATAAAGTTTGAGGGTAAAGAAGCAAACACTTAAGAAGATCAATCCAGAACATAAAAATCCATGCTTTTTGATCAATATTTTCAAATTTTATTTTAAACATTTAAGTTTTAATACAAAACCCTAGTCGTTGCTTTTCACATTTACGCTTAATATTTGTGTTCATTTATGTACGTTTACGTTTGTCCAATTACGTTCATTTATGTTTGTTCAATTCCATTCATTTATGTTCGTGAACTGTTCATTTAGATTTTTAAACGAACGAACATGAACGAACACGAACATGTTCATTTTCTTAATGCACAAACATGAACACAAAAATTCATGTTCGTTTATGTTCGTGTTTGTGTTCGGTTAAAGTTAAATGAACCAACATGAACATACACTGTTCGTGTTCGTTCGTTCGTTTACATGCTAATAGCATGCGTGTGATATAGAAAATATTATATATATATATAGAGAGAGAGAGAGAGATATTGGTTTCACGAGATCATGTTTTAAATTTATAAAATGATAAGTACTTTAAGCTTAAAACACACACAATAGGCAAGTGTACTTATCGCAGTGTAATATAATTTAGGTAAGAACCAAGTATCGAACCAATGAAAACGGTCGAGTTCCAATACTCAATTTTTGTTATCGTTTAGCCGGTTTAATTAGTGGGATTGTTAAGTAGAAAAGTAAATGACCGAAAATTAAATCACGGTAAAGTAAATGACAGAAAAGTAAAAATGTGTGTGAAGTGTGTAACAGAAATGTAAATAGTAGAATAGTAAATAGCAAGAAACTAAATATCTCGAAGATGATCAGGTCACAAAAAGTATTGCTTTGGGCTTCGAATCCGCCTAGTATATGATAATGTTATGTTGACTAATCCGGTGGTATGACTAATACAAATGTGTGAACGGTACACCGCTAGACCCTCATTCTCACAACATTTGGTTCACGGATTATAATCTTTAATAATTAAATGATAATGATTCCCAGTAAGGGAAAACGTTACCCTCAACTATTTGAATGCTATCTCCAAGTTGGTTGAAGACATCGAACTTAAATGCTTAAGTATTATTAGTAAAAGAGTGATTAGACTTCGTTCACCAGGAGGTGGTGCAACAATGGGATCATATATAAACACGTACCATTCCCAACGTGAGTTCACCAATTCTTGGTGTCATAAAAAGTTCGTATAAAGACGTACGACCTTACTAGTATTAACCAAACCTTGGCTTATCAAAATCTTCTTGTATAAAGACGCACAAGTTTCAAGAGAAGTTTGATTAAAAAGGTTTTACGGTCTTACGCTTTAAAATCAAGAACACTCACAAGTGTAAAGACACGTTTAGAAAATAATAAAAAGCCCACCTAGAAGGTGGTTTTAAGAGCGAATAATTAAAGACATAAACATACCACTAGATTAACACGTTAAACATTAACATACACCAAACTTCATCTTCACCCTAACAATACAAAGTGTTTAGCCACGAATGCCCATACTAACTAGCGTAACACTGAGTTTCGTAGGCTCCCCTATTGCGGACAAAGAGGAGGAGCCTTCCTTGCCTAACATGATCATTGGGTTGCCTCCTAGAAGCGACACGTTTATTTAAGGGTCGTTGGCCGGACCCGTACGTGCTATGTGAATTTCCAATTAAGTGCAAGTGGTGGAATAATCTGTCAAATGGGTGGCTTGTAATATGGAAAGGTTCATCTAACCCATTTGACAACCATGAATACGATTGATGAGAAGCTGATCCAGGAATTAGTGGAGCCCATCCTGGACTAGCTGGGCAAGGGAACACAGGGTAAAAAGAGTTCAAACTTGAAACAGTCATAACTTGAGCTACGTTTGGAGTTACAGGGGACGGAAAAGTTTTGACGAGCCGGATCATGTGGCAAACAGCCGTAGGTAGTTTTTCCCAATGGTCCGAGTCAAATTCCCCCATTAAGTAACCCAATTTCATAAATCATAGAATTTCCCCTATTTTCTATTTTTTATACCTTCAACTTTTTTGTGCTAAAACGGGTGAATCGTTGATTTATGTATTTTCAAAGTCTATTTTTAGTTTTAATTTTAGTTTGGATGGATTGATTTGAAATTTGAAAAATTTTTGTAAACCTGCTAAATTTAGAATGCTCTATAAAAGAGCACCTAAATAAAATAATGTAATTAAATCACGCCACCACCACTTGAAATTGTCTGGACTAGAGTTCAAGAAACCCATGTGGTGAAGGAGACAGTCACTCTAGTATGATAGTTTTGTCACATAATTTTCATTGGATGAACGTTGCTTCCTCCATGAGAAGTGGTCCTCAGAGTGATGTGCCATATCCTTTGGCATATGTGATTCATGGGATAATTCATTGATATGCTTGGTCGCAGGCAAGTTATCACTGTTGCACGAAAGAAGTGCCACAATTATCATTTTTTTGTTGGTGATTACATCTTCCTGCATAATCTTCTCCTGTATGTTGGTCTCGCAATCTGGTTCTTCATATGATGTTGTCTATGAAATGATAGGAACTCCAAACGGTTCCATACATCCTTCTTGTGCTTCCATATTAAGGATTCCCACAAATTCTTCTTTAGAGCTTCGTTCTTCTAACTCCTTTGATTGTTTAGCTTCCAGCCTCTCAAAAAAGTCAAGAAGTGATTGTAAAGTTGTAGTAACCCTCTCCTCTAAATCATCCGGTCTCACTTCTGACTGATCCAAGCCTGTGAAGCTGGAGGGTTCTTCCTCCTTAGAGTCACTTGCCCCACTAGAGATGTTGAAGCTATAACTTCTTATTCTTGGACTTTGAAGGGACCATCTTGTTGTTCAGTTGGATAGCGCTTTAGGATCTGAACCTTAATTTCTTCCAAATGATGAAACAGATTTCCTGGCTCCATGAGTCGGAATCCTGAGCTAGGAATTGAAATTCTAAGGGCGGTGTGGTTTCGTCATATGGTTGCCAGTAGGGTTGGTGAAAATCTGTGGAATACCCTTGATAGTGATAACAATATTGAGTGTAGTGGGGTTCCCCACAAATCTCACACTAAACCTCTGAATAGTTGTACTCATAGTCGTGTTGGTATCCTCAATAACAACTCTCGTAGTTGTAATCCAAGAAAGTTGTTGTAAAGAACAATCAAAACAAACACGAATACCATAAAAGTAAATGTTAAGGTTAAAAAGGCTAACCCGTTAACTCGAATTTTTCTTGAAATCACCGTGTCCCCGGCAACGGCGCCAAAAACTTGATAGCGTGCGTGTGATATAGAAAATATATTATATATATATTTAGAGATGTTGGCTTCGTGAGATCAGGTTTTAAATTTATAAAATGATAATTACTTTAAACTTAAAACTTACACAATAGGCAAGTGTACCTATCGCAACGTAATATAGTTTAGGTAAGAACCAAGTATCGAACCAATGGACACGGTTGTGTTACAATACTCAAATTTTGTTATCGTTTAGCCGGTTTAATTAGTGAGTGGTTTTTGTGTGCTTGTGAAGCAGAAAAGTAAATGATAGAAAAGTAAATGACGGTAAAGTAAATGACAGAAAACTAAAAATCTGTGTAAAGTGTGTAACAGAAATGTAAATAGCAGAATAGTAAACACCAAGAAAGTAAATATCTCGAAGATGATCAGGTCACGAAGAGTATTGATTTGGGATTCGAATCCGCCTGGTATATGATAATGTTATGTTGACTAATCCGGTGGTATGACTAATACAAATATGTGAACGGTACACCGCTAGAGCCTCATTCACACAACATTTGGTTCAGAAATTATAATCTTTAATAATTAAATGATAATGATTCCCAGTAAGGGACAACGTTACCCTCAACTCTTTGAATGCTATCTCCAAGTTGGTTTAAGACATCGAACTTAAATGCTTAAGTATTATTAGTAAAAGAGTGATTAGACTTTGTTCACCAGGAGGTGGTGCAACAATGGGACCATATATAAACACGTACCGTTCCCAACATGAGTTCACCAATTCTTGGTCTCATAAAAAGTTCGTATAAAGACGTACGACCTTATTAGTATTAACCAAACCTTGGCTTATCAAAATCTTCTTGTATAAAGACGTGCAAGTTTCAAGAGAAGTTTGATTAAAAAGGTTTTACGGTCTTACGCTTTGAAATCATGAACACTCACAAGTGTAAAGACACGTTTAGAAAATAATAAAAAGCCCACCTAGAAGGTGGTTTTAAGAGCGAATAATTAAAAATATAAATATACCAGTAGATTAACACGTTAAACATTAACATACATCAAACTTCATCTTCACCTTAGCAATACAAAGAGTTTAGCCACGAATGACCATACTAACTAGCGTAACGCTGAGTTTCATAGGCTCCCCTATTGTGGACAAAGTGGAGGAGGCTCTCTACTCCCTACTCTCTACTCTAAACTACCGAAACGGACTCTTCTTGAGCTGTGGTAAGGTATCTTGATGTGTGTGGAATGAAAACCTCAAGCCATCTATTTATAGGCCTCAAAATGAGCAATGCACGACCATGCATTGGATTGCACGGGCGTTCAAACACCTCGGGAATCAAACAGGGTACAAAGGACAATGTACTAGAGCCTTGGGGAGCAAGGAGGGCTTTGCACGGCCGTGCATCCCCCTTCCCGCTCCCTGCTTTGTCTTTTATCTGCTTCTTGACTTGGTGACTTTGGTTGACTTCTTGGGGGTCAAAGCTCGGGAATGATCTTTCAAAACACTTGATTTATTGGTGTTTTTGACTGGTTTTAGCTTTGTTTATCTCATGAAACCGAATAACCTGCAATAATGAAATATTAACGTTTTAAGTATCGATTGCATGGTTATTATTCAATTAGTACCATAATATGGGGATTATTATGCATGCAAAACATGTATAATTTAGGGCGTATCACATGCCTACTTGATTCCATGAGAATCCTAGCATTTATCCTTAAGCCGAAGAACATCTAAGCATTAGTGTGTCTCGTAAACGAAAATCATATATTTCGAGAGTGCAGCTCGTAACAGAGAAAATGGGTTAATTTTCCAGAAATTTAGGAAGATAGAACTGAATTTGGATGAATGAAGTTGACTGAAATCGAATTCCAATTTATAAGCTCAACCTAGTATCGTGATGGACCGTTATATGAGGTGACGGTCCGTCACCACCTTACCGTGATGTACCGTTATGGTTTAGTGACGGTCCGTCACCGAACAAGGGTTGTGAGTCAGTGTGCCACATGTTAGCTCTCGGTTGCATCTTGCCAAATTGCAGCGTGTCAGACCATTAAGAACTCGTGACAGTCCATTATAGGGTTACATACTTCAGATTCCTCCGGTGAGTCACAGGCACACGTGTCAAGCCTAGATTCATTCCTTCCTCGGCCTATAATGGACCGTTACGGACGGTGACAGTCCGTTACCGTCCTTTTTTTCCAAAAAAAATCATTTTTAACCCTTGAGGTTTGATCTAATTACACTTTAAAACCTTGTGGTTTATTCCTTGCTAAAATTGGGACCTAAATTTTTACGGGTGTTACAACAGATGTTGTTACCACAATGGCACAATCAATCGACATGAGCCATCAAATATATGCTCAAATATCATCTTCTTTACCATTCAGCATACCTGCCGCCTTTAAAGTCACATTTACCATACCAGCAACGACATTCATGTCGGTACCACTCGTCTTCTCATCGTCACCTCCGTTCACTTATCTATTCCCACCACAAACCGAACCAATCCTACCAACTATCCCCACCCAGAAGGGGCACCTTTTGTACCATCATACCCTCAAACACCCATGCTGTCACTCCTGCCCAGACGGAGACATACTTGTAAATATTATTAGCAAGCATATGTCCCATCATTAATTTAAGACGGATTTTCGACTTGCATAATTTTCATCAATGTTTTAAGAAAAAAACATATATGTTTAAGCCTTGGGGTAGACATTCCCGGTACGACGCTCATCCTGAAGCCCCCTCAGGTAGGGCGTGGTATTCTCCTAGCCCTATGGCGGCCTTTGGTGTTCTTCATCATTGAGCTGCACTTCAACCACGTACAGGGACACCAAGCGGCGCCACATTGGACCATCCCCCTCCACATTGGATGCATGGAACCAATAGTATAGATTATACCGGATGACCTTATGTGGTGACAAATGACTTGCCGTATTATAAAATCATATTTCTATTTATATTTTATTTTTATAATTTCCATTTAGTGTAAGTTCACTGACAGTTTTTACGAACATTTTGAAGTTTGTTTTTAATTTTATTTCCCTATAAGTTACTGATGGTTCAAGAAAACCACATATTAATATAATTGGCGTGTGCAATTCGTAACATAAATTAATTAGGGAATTCCTTGTATAAGCTCAGTTTTAATGATAATCACTAACACCAAAACTACACATGTACAATCAGTGCACATGTCGCATGCGGTATAACATATAGTAAGTACCAAATATCAATCCGGGAACTGGATGTCTCCTAATACTCAATCCTCTATCTATATCTAGCTTAAGAAAAAGATGTGATTTAAACTGACCAATGTTGTGAACAAGACTCAAAACAAAACGAATTAAATAGTTGAGAAATCAGATTAAGGAGATAACCGTTTCGACTCGAATCAATTATGTTGGAAAGATGGATAGGTTGAATTGTTATGAAACTTGTTTTTATGATTTAGATGAAGAAGATAACAGTGCGTGAAGTGCTAGAACGAATTAGAGCCCATTAGGGTTACTCCTACGAAACAAGGATATAAGTGCTATAGATACCCACTAATACCCTTATCTTGTGAATCCAGTTTTATTATTAATTCCTTATAACATAGAGTTTCTATAATGATCTAGAAAGATAAGCGCCCTAGCGATTTACATCCTTCGATTAGATTACTAGAGGAAGCCCTATAAAGTACCTCGACACTTTTATTCAGATCTATTCCCTTGGTAGTTCACTAATTATACCAATTTTATATCTGGTCAGTCTTTTACAGGTGAAGGTGTCAACTCCTAGGTTATAAGTGCACTTTTATACCCTAAAGATAGAACAAGATGGATTTAACATGCATAACTTCATAGAAAGACCCAACAAAACCACACAAATCATATCTAAGATCAATAACAAAGAGTAAACACACACATCATAAGTTTATGACAATAAACTGTACTAAAATCACACAATCATAACAAAACAAACCAAACAATCACTCCAAACACAATATCACCTCATCAAAACGGCTTTAAAGAGTTTAGCCAACTGTGGTAATGGTAAACAAACATAAATCATAAGTACACATGACTAGAAAACAGTAAGAAATCTAAGCAAGTAGTAAACCGAACCGAACTACTCGTGTATACGTAACCCGGAAGGCTAGATCTTCAAGCTTTTCGTCTCTAAAGCTCCCAACCAAGTTTTCTGCTCCAAATAAGTGTCTTCAGCCTCAAATTTACGCCTCTGGTCTAACCTGGAAACCCTAGCATGTAATGTTCTTTAAACAAAGTTAGGGTTTCTGCCTGGTTCACGTACGAGTCGTACCGTCATTTAATAGGCGGCGTCATTCTTCCTCACGTACTAGTCGTACCCTGTAAAGTGGATACAGGGATTAATGCACAAACAGGCCGTACCCTTGATAGCGTATGGGTCGTACCTTCATGGTCTTCTATCATCCATCCAACAGCTTAGTTCATCCTTAAATTGTTTCTTTTCCATCAAAACATGCAAATCAAAGCAAAACATCAATACGTAACTATTCTTATCAGATTTTCATTTAAAATCATTCAAAATGTAAGGAATTATATCACTAAAACATGTGTTAACACATCAAACACATGTTCTCCTCAATCGAATGTTATCCCCGCCCCCAATTTGTAACTAACTCCTAAGACTTACATCTTCTATAGACTTACATCTCAAAACAAGCAATAGGTGTTACATTTTAAAATTAGGGAATCAACTAATCGAGCTCGACTCACAATAAGATCCATCTCTGTCAACCCACACCCCTCACAATCATCTCTCCACTCTTGTTGTTTTCTGTTTCTAGCAAAAGGCGTGCTAGTGTATGTGACTCTCAAAACCAAGCCATGACACAGCATTATCATATGCTTGTACAAAAAGCAACACTCGACCAATTACTAAAACACACACAGATCAAGAGGGCTTTAAAAAGAGTTGTGATGAAAAGGCTCGGGTAAAGGGTACAGAATAAGGAAATTAAAAGTGGCATTTTGTGGTTACGATCCAGTTAAGTTAGGCTAGGACTAAAAAAACAAAAAACTAAACTACTGAATGGAATAAACTGTGGATCTTTGATCCACACACTTATTTTTTTCTAACTCTTTATTATTTTTTTCTTTCTTTTGTTTTCTTATATTTTTTTTCTTTCAACTAAACTTTGCTGATAACATAACTACTAATAAAACTAAAAACTACTAGCACACTTAGACACTAACCTAAACTGAATTGTTAACACATGGGTTAAAAATAAAAAAGCTAAAAAGGCTTAATGGATTGTAACGTAAGGGTATAAGCTAAAAGTGGTGTACTAAGGGTTAATATTCGGGTAGGTAAACAAATGAAAAAGGTTAAAACAAAGGGTTAAAACAAATGAAAAAGGTTCAAACCCATGTGGGCGTACATGTCGTACATTGAGGCAGTGCTCAACAGAAACCTGGGGACAAATTTAACGTTTCCCCCATTCAATCATTCAACTAGGTGCGATCTTATGAGTTATTCTAAGCGTTTTGGTCATAAGATCCACCCTAAACTAAGGTTTAATGGATGAAAATTGAAATTTTCAAGTTCTAAGGGATTGGATGGATGTTACCTTTGATTTGGAGAAGAGTTTTAGCTTGGATTCTTGAAAACGAACTCTGATCGAAATCACCTTAGTGTGTGTGTTGGCCAGTGTAATTTATGTTGGAGTATTAGAAAGGGAATGACACAAAGCATCTGCCTTTATTTCCGTCTATAAGTGTGTACGGGCCATAGTGTCATTAGAAACCATGTTCTTTTGACTTACTCCACGTCTGACGATTTGTGGTGCACAATTGGCTCATTTAATTTCATTTGGAACAGAAGAACTCTTGGGAACCTCGGGTTGCCTCCTGGAAGTGCTTGGTTTGTTCAGCGAGTCATCAGCCTGACTCGTCCCATTCAGATTACTGTGGGCAATCAATGAGCCCAACCCGACATCAGGTGGCTTCCCCTTTATCCCGCTATCACTAGAAACTCTCCTTTTGAACAGAATGCAAAGCAGCATGGTCTTCAATATGTTATTCAGGTAACAGCTTGAACTGAGTCGTCCAGTTAGTCTTTCGTTCAGGAGGTTTTGACTTCCCAAACTTGAACTTTCCCTGTTTCCAGGGTGGTTTAGTTGCTCTCCTGCATTGGGTTCCATCTAAGTTTGTCCTTGAATGTGCAATTTTGGTATGATACCCATCCCCACACTTAGTCTTGTGGATGGGCTCAATCTTAGTGAGTCATTCGAGGTATTTATTACGATGCCCATCCACACACTTATCTTCTTGGATGGGTACGATCAGATACATGTCTTTGTTTTTGAACTCTCTACCTTCTTTCTTCTCCTCTTGCGGCACATCTTACTTACCATAAAGCAGCTACTCAATCTCAGCAATGTCTCTTTGTGGATCAAATGTCCCTTTGTCCACCTCCATCATAGGATTTTGTGCTAACTCATCACCAAATTCTTCTTTCCATGATGGTTCTAGTTCAACCTTCCCCACTGTGACAGGCTCACAATGAGTTATTTCTCTTGGTTTCCCCTTAATTGTTTCAATGAGGTAGACCACGATTTCCTTTTAGTGATCATCACTTGTTATACGGTCTGGGAGTGTGAACTCCACTTTGTCCTCATCGACTCTCAATGTCAACTTCCCATCAAATACGTCTACTACCGCTCTTGCGGTGGCTAGGAATGGTAGGCACTCGTTCATCTTCGTCCATGTCCAGAAGGACAAAGTCTACTGGGAATACAAACTTATCAACTTTAACCAACACGTTTTCCATTATACCTCTAGGAAACTTGACTGATCAGTCAACTAAATGGATTCTCATTTGTGTTGGTGTATGCTCTCCAAGATCTAGGTTAAAGAATACAGAGTATGGCATTAAGTTAATGCTTGCACCAAGATCTGCTAACGCGTTGCTGAATGACAGGTTTTTGAACAGATCTATCAGAATTGTGAAGCTTCCCAGGTCTGCCAGTTTTTCTGGTAATTTCCTTTGCCTCAAAACTGAACACTCCTCGTTGAGTGTTACCTTATACAGATCTCCAATCTTCTTATTGTTTTCCAGGATACTCTTCAAGAATTTGGCATAGTTAGGCATTTAGGATAGTGCCTCAATGAATGGTAGATTAATATGCAGCTTCTTGAACAGATCTAAAAATCTTCCGTACTATGCATCCAATTGCTCTTTCTTTAACCTTGCTGGGTAAGGAACATGATTTGTGTACTCCCTCAGTAGAGGTTTCTTTACCTTCTCAGCAACTCCCGTGTTGCTTTTAGCAATCTTTTCTTCGGGTCTCTCAGCTTCACCTTCTGCCTGGTTCTTCTCAACTTTTTTTTGAACCATAGGCTTAACAACCGGATCTTGAGTGGTAGTACCACTCCTTGTAGTGATAGCTTTCACTTGAGCCTTTGGAGTGTTTTCAGTATTGCTTGGTAGACCCCCTAGTTGTCATTCTGACACTTTTTTGGCCAATTGTCCCATGGTTTTTTCTAGGTTTTGCATGAGGATCCTCTGTTGTTTCATCTCAGCTTCTGCCTTTTCCATGCGCTTATCATTCTTCTCAACGTAGCTCTCCATAAACTCCTCCTATCTTGATTTCCTTTCAGGTCGGCTGGTGTTCCCATTTCCTTGATAGGTATTACGTTGGGGGAAACCTGGTGGACCTGCATTGTTAGGATCCTTCTAACTGAGGTTAGAATGATTCCTCCACCCGGATTATATGTGTTACTGTAGGGCTATTTTGAGATCGGTTTTGATTTCCAATGAATTTTACCTCCTCATGTTGAGTAGAGGAGGTTCCGATCGAGCAGCACTCGTCTTGTGTGTGCCACTGCAAGTTCCACATGTTGGTTGATTCTTTAGGAATTGATCAATTCGGCTGGCCATGGCATCTACCTTGGCTTCCAGAGGTGTTTGAGCATCAACATTGTGAAGACCGGCCTTTGGTGTAGGCAGTCGAACTTTGGTGGTAGGCCATTGATAATCTTTTGTGGCCAATTTTTCTAGCAGTTCATATTTTGCGGTGGGTGTTAGACTGCTAAAAATACCACCATCAAATCTATGTTTGTATAAAGAGTTAAGTATACGGATAGTCCCTGTGGTATGTTTAAATTTTGGATTTGGTCCCTAAGTTTGAGAAACTATAATAGCAGTCCCAAACTATGCATAAAAGTAACATTGTTGGTCCCTGAGTTGGATAGGCATTTAACCTTTTATGATAAGTGGTGTGAAATGACCAAAATACCACTCCTTATACTCTTCATTTCTTCAATATATGTCTCTCTCTCCCACTCTCTCATCTCTCCCGACCCTAGATCTGGCCACCACCACACGGCCTCGATCACAGCCACCCATCGCCTTTGATTCGATTTTTCGGTGATTTAAAAGGAGGTGATTGTAACATCCAAGATTTTCCCAACATTATTTTATTTTAAAAAAAAATTAATTAAAGATAAAATTTTATACTTAATGATGTTTTTGCATCCTTTGTATATATATATTTATTTATATAATTATAAATATATATGTAGTCCCCTTTTGTCATATTAAATGAAATACTTATACAAATGGCAATTTTGATAAAAATAAACTAAGAGAAAGTTTCCTTTTTATAAGTTATTTTAATAAAACTAATAATGTTGAATTGAAAAAAAAATTATTTTATAAATAATCTAAAAAGGTTTAAATCGATTAAAGGGGTTAAACCCCCAATTATTTTCTCTTGACGCCCACCATCTCAAATTGAACCTTTGACCTTAACCTATTTTGACTTTTGAAAGTCAATCAACCCAAGAACCACACAATTCAAGGCTTCATCCATCGATTTACATCAGTTATGGACTTTCCAAATTTGTGAATTCAACCTTTGATCCACCCTAAACGTGTCTAGCATACCAATTAGATAGGTCACGCGGCTAAATTTCAAATTTTGAACGGTTTAACTCCATAAAGTCAAACAACATTCAAAACAATCTCTAATCTAGCAATTAAACCACGATCAAGACCCGTGAATCACGCACAGACGTTACTCGCGTGTATCCGGTCCGCAATCGCGACCCAATTCACCGTCAAATAGGCAAATTATGCGTAAACTCGGGTAACAGTTGGCATCCTCAATGGCCAAATCAATTCGAATGTTGGAGACGGAATTAATCATTGAGAATCATTCACCCACCCTCGAAAACACCTATACAAACTCTATGAACCCAGAACCACATCCCACTTCACCTCTGGACGTCGATCGAACCTCGAGAACTCAGTGCCTGACCGTGTAGCCAACAACCGTCGACAACCCACCATAGCAGGTAATCTTTACTCCATTAGCGTCGTTTTGACCTCACGAGTATAAGCCCCATGTTCATGTGTTCAATCAGTGGCTTAATGGAGTCGATTTAAGGGCTAGGGTTTCGGGAAAACGAATTGGGGAAAGAGATGAACTAGGTTTCTGTGTTAAATAAGTTTTGCATTTGATTCCTATCAGGGCATTAAGCCTAGTTCAGTTGGTTATGACGTTCGATCTATACACGCATGGTTGCGGGTTCAAAACCCACACCCACGCCTTTTTTTTTCTTTTCTTGTTTCTGTGAATACCAAATCCAGTTCCCTGTCACAATCGGGTTAATACTCTTAGAAACCGGCTACGTATCAGCAATGAGTACATGGTCCGACTGGTTGCCCACCCCCCATTCCACAGAATTCACTCGGGTTCGACCCGGGTGGTCCACAAATATTTTTAAAACCCGTTTTTAAAGCTCCAAAATTTATATAAAAATTGTTTTTATAAACCCTACAACATGTTGAACTGAATAAAACCAAGTTTTTCAATTTTCAATATAAAATCACTATTATTACAAATTTATTTATGAAATGTCATTTTAATTAATTAACAAAAAAAATTAGATAAAGTCATTTTTTCAAAGTAATAATTTTTCCACATTATAAATATGATGACAATATTTTATAAAATATCTTTCCTTGAAAACAAGTTTATAAAGTTTTATAAAATTTTAACTTTATTTAAGACAAATAAATACTTATTTTAAATGATAAATAAATAAATTAAATTTATTTATTATAATCCACACTCAGGATTTAAAAGTATATTTAACATTTATTTTTATACCAATATTATTTACACACATTTATAAGTAAAGAAATAACTAAAGTAAAGTTATTTAATTAAATTATATTTGAATGAATATAATTTCACACTATTTTTCTAATTAAATAAATAAATAACAATTATTTAATTTAATTAGTTATTCAAACGTAAACCCTAAGTCACCTATTTATTTTAAACCATATACTTCAACTCTCCATGATTATAAATCACTTATTTGAATTCAAAACGCAAACACCTATCCTTTTTCATAATATAACACAAACTCATTGTACAATTCCCTATACCCTCACCCATTGAAACCCTAGACTTTGCCTTAGACGTTTTATTAATTCATATTCATACGCATTACACTCTAGGTTAGCTTTGTGAGTACAATTATCACTTTGCCACCTATTATCTTGTGCTAGCTACATCCTTAATATCAAGGTGAGTATTACATAGCCCCTTTTCACACTTTTACACTTTTTGGGGTGAAACATGAACACTATACATACAATTGTTACATTTACACAAACTATACAAACACAAATCCTCTTTACATTCATGTGTGCAAATTTGAGCTTTATGTTTGAGTGCTAGGTGTGTTAACTTTTGTGTGTAATTTATGTGCAATCATTAACTATTCAAGCCGACGGTTAACAATGATAGATCTATTGAGTCTGACAAACCCACCCAGATTGGGGTGATTGTTACCGACAACATAATTTGCATGCTAGTTACAAAGGTTTGATTGTACTTTGGTTACACAATAGTTGCTCCCTATAAATGCCTTATTTTATCATGTTATGTAAGGATTTGTTTATTCAAATTTATATATACTATCCATGTACAAACCTGTGCATGCTCACCAACTTTTTAGTTGACCTTATTTTATTCGTGTTTCAGGTGCTAACGTGTGAGTTGATCAAGACATGCTACACTTAAGTTTGGACTTAGTTAATTTTAAACAATGAACAATGTGTACTCCGTTTATGTACTTGGTTTTTGTTTGTTTTGTTTGAATTGAAATGAATTTAATATATATAAAATTTTGTCAACCTCGAGCTCATGAACAGTCTACATGTCCCGCCCCGACGTATTCCGCCGTCGGTTGGGGTGTGACAGATTGGTATCAGAGCCTTGGTTATAGGGAATTAGGTTATTAGACACTTTTGACCTAGACTATAACCTTAGGATACCCACAATATGCCATGCTACTATATGATTACATGATTAATACTTGCGTGAATATTTTTACATGTTATCCTAAGAAATTTCAATATATGATACAGTACTTAATAGTCTATATGTCACATTATCTGCCAACTTTTGTCTCCTATTCATTGCTACCTATTTGATTTATTTAAAGTGTTATCCTAAGTTTTCCACACACACTCATACACACATAGTTCTTCATGCACACTTAATCTCCCACACAAAATATCACCACCTCTTATGATCTAAATCTAAACTATTGGGCCTAACGCCCATTAATAATAAACTAGAAGCTCACTTACCCTCCAAGAAGAGGAAGCCTACTTCGACATATAAGCCTCACTTTCGGGCCTCAAAGCCCAGTCCACAACAATTCTCATCATGACCATGAACCCAACAATAGTGTTATTAATACATGATGGCTGGAAGAGTGTGTAGGCCCATGAGGGATTCTGGCTAAGGAAAGATAGGGTACTTAAGTGTGTCCTAGTGACCCACCCCTCTTTCCTGGGAATCCTCCTCAGGGATGCATTGCTTATAGGTCAATTGTATTTCTAAAATACTATTGTGAAGGCTCGGTGTTATGATTAGTCAAACTCTAAACCTATGAGAACTCCTATATTTAACACTCAATATTTTGTTATCACTTACAATCTTTTCATTATTTCCTACTAGACATGGACTCCTACTCTCCTTCCTCCCCGGTATACCGTCCCGGAGAAGAGTCTGATTGGGAAGAAGACATCGGGACACCCGTGCATCGGTCACCAACACCCTCAGCTGCTAGACCAAGGTTTGATGTAAGGGCAGATTGGATTAGGAACACCGGCCAAAGACTTCGAACATCTGGATCACCCGCACCCAGGAACCCGTATTAGACACCCCATCTCCACAATCAGTTACCACCCCCACTAAGAGACCCATATCTAATGACTGACCCGTACCATCCTAACCCTTAGGTAAGGCATACCACGACACCCACTAGTGTTATGGGAATTCCAACAAATGACATTCACCAATATGTAAGGACCTCAGAATTTGAGAGGCAAATGATGGAGCAGGGGGTAATGCACGACTTGCAAGGACAAAGAATGAATAGCCTAGCAAACCAATTAGGGTACCAAAAGGAGTTAATCTCCATCCTCGAAAAAGAAATACTGGAGCATCGCACGGAGACAGCTAAAGCTGAAGCCAGATCGGCTACCCGAGTGACCATAGCGGTACTCGTCTTGGGAATTATTCTCCTTCTAGTGGAAAGCTACAAGAGACCTTAACAAAATTATTTTTTCCATTATTTATTGTCTTTAAATTTTCAGTTTGAGAACTATTTCCCTATGTTTTGAGTAATGTAACATTTCAACATTTAATCAATTTTATACATTCCAACTCTAAAATTACTATTCATTGATTTGACCCGTTGAGTATGAATTACACCCATCATATTTTCATCAAAATTTCTCAAATATCACCTTCTTCATTCAATACGATTTAGTACACTACCGACAATCTTCATCGTAAACAAATCATCCTAATATTTGATTTAAACAACCTCGTCATTTTGTTCAAACAAAACGTTTATCAAACTTTTAGATAGTATCAGAAATATGAATTTCTATAAACATTTTCATCTTGTGAGAAAACTCAATACAACCTGTTTTATAAAAGCATCATTTCAAATTGATAAATAAGTATGATTTTCCTCATTAAAGTAATTATTTCTAAAACCTGGCTAAATTGATGTACAACTACTTGATTAGCCAATAATTTCTCTTAAAAATATTCTCCTTATAATAATTGAAAATTTAAAAAGTTTTTTTTCCTATAAACTGTCTATTTATTTAAATTATCTAACTCAATGGTTTCACTACTTAATATATCTACAACCAAGAACAATTTACCACTTTCTATTTTCAAACAAAGATCAGTAATTGTAAACACATTTCCCTGAATGTTTTCAGAACCTCCTCGTTATCTTTCACTTACCACTTCAAGAGACGACCCATTTCACGTAAACGATTAACCATCCCTACAAACCTCAACGAGATTTAAAGAGCTAGAACCTAACTACCACATCCTACACGAACATAAACCAACACGCTGCTCCGCAACACCTGATCACATGCAAAACTCGTTAGTATATGTCACACAAAAATTCAATAACTTACGTATGCGCGTTCACAAGATACACATCACGATCACATAATACATGAAACTAGTTTATTTGCAAATCACAATTTACTAGATTGATCACATAACACATGAAACCAGTTTATTTGCAATATACATGATACATAATAATTGTTTGCGTGGTGCAAAATACTAGATTGACTACATTGAACATGAAACTTATTGAGCTACAAAATACATGATGCTAAGTTGTCAACACCATACATGAACTTCATTTCCTATAATACACATGACACTATGTTGTTTACATTACACATGAGAGCTTATTGATTTACAAAATACATGATGCTAAGTTGTTCACGCTACACATGAAACCTATTTGATTACAAGCTACGTGACACTAGATCATACATGAGACTTGTGTGTTTACATTATGCACGAAACTAAGTTGCTTGCAATTGTTACAAATGATTGAGCACATTATACACAAAGAATGGTCACACATTTTGTTCACCAAACTTGGAAACGTAACACAATGAAACTACTCGGGGTTTGACGTATTCTTGTTCAAACATGAGTAAACTAAGAAACTCTATGTTATACTACCTTATTACTCCTTAGTTGCTAACTGACCTGCCTACCTGAGGACATAGTTACTTTTTAACAACTTTTATGTGAAAACAATAGACATGAACGGAGTGAAATTGTGCCCCTCTTGACCCGCACACAACGGAATGATCTATACGGACCATGCGATGATTTGAGTAATTATGGGTGCACACGAAATTATAAAAATCAGCACATGGGAAAACATAGTAAATTTTGTCGTGAGTTGTGACCTAAAACCTAACATGATATGTAACAACGAAACTGATGTGATATGACAAGGGCATGGTGGATACGCCAATGGTACTTCCTATATATAAGTGCTCTGTCATATTATCAAGAGTAACGTTGTTCATGTCACGTGAAGTTTTGACCTAGACCAATGTTTGTGAACTCTCTTATCCACTGACAATTCTTAAGCATATTAGTCTACCTCTTAAACAAAATCACGATCGCCAAGTTTTCATCAAATCCATTCCAAGTGACGCATTACACCTTTAGATTCTTCGAAAGATTTCCCCTTAATTCTCTTGAAACTAAATCCATTAATATCATTCGGACCTAACTTGAGTGTCAGACCCGAATCTTGTTATCTATCACACTCCTCAAACCTACCATCAACGCCCACTGAGAATCCAAACCCTCATTTTTCCTGATTCAGTAGTATCCACTAATTAAATTTCGGGACGAAATTCCTTTAACATGGGGAGACTGTAACATCCAAGATTTTCCTAACATTATTTTATTTTAAAAAAAAAATTTAATCAAAGATAAAATGTTATACTTAATGATGTTTTTGCATCCTTTGTATATATATATTTATTTATATAATTATAAATATATATGTAGTCCCCTTTTGTCATATTAAATGAAATACTTATACAAATGGCAATTTTGATAAAAATAAACTAAGCGAAAGTTTCCTTTATATAAGTTATTTTAATAAAACTAATAATGTTGAATTGAAAAAAAAATAATAATAAAAACTATTTTATAAATAATCTAAAAAGGTTTAAATCGATTAAAGGGGTTAAACCCCCAATTATTTTCTCTTGAACCCCACCATCTCAAATTGAACCTTTGACCTTAACCTATTTTGACTTTTGAAAGTCAATCAACCTAAGAACCACACAATTCAAGGCTTCATCCATCGATTTACATCAGTTATGGACTTTCCAAATTTGTGAATTCAACCTTTGATCCACCCTAAACGTGTCTAGCATACCAATTAAATAGGTCACGCGGCTAAATTTCAAATTTTGAATGGTTTGACTCCGTAAAGTCAAACAACATTCAAAACAATCTCCAATCTAGCAATTAAACCACAATCAAGACCCGTGAATCATGCACAGACGTTACTCGCGTGTATCCAGTCCGCAATCGCGACCCAATTCACCGTCAAATAGGCAAATTACGCGTAAACTCGGGTAACAGTTGGCATCCTCAATGCCCAAATCAATTCGAATGTTGGAGACGGAATTAATCAATGAGAATCATTCACCCACCCTCGAAAACACCTATACAAACTCTATGAACCCAGAACCACATCCCACTTCACCTCTGGACGCCGATCGAACCTCGAGAACTCGGTCCCTGACCGTGTAGCCAACAACCGTCGATAACCCACCATAGCAGGTAATCTTTACTCCATTAGCGTCGTTTTGACCTCACGAGTATAAGCCCCATGTTCCTGTGTTCAATCGGTGGCTTAATGGAGTCGATTTAAGAGCCAGGGTTTCGGGAAAACGAATTAGGGAAAGAGATGAACTGGGTTTCTGTGTTAAATAAGTTTCGCATCTGATTCCTGTCAGGGCATTAAGCCTAGTTCAGTCGGTTATGACGTTCGATCTATACACGCATGGTTGCAGGTTCAAAACCCACAATCACTCCTTTTTTTTTCAATTATTGTTTATGTGAATACCAAATCTGGTTCCCTTAATACTCTTAGAAACCGGCTACGTATCAGCAATGAGTACATGGTCCGACTGGTTGCGCACCCCCCCCCCCATTCTACAGAATTCACCCGGGTTCGACCCGGGTGGTCCACAAATATTTTTAAAACCCGTTTTTAAAGCTCCAAAATTTATATAAAAATTGTTTTTATAAACCCTACAACATGTTGAACTGAATAAAACCAAGTTTTTCAATTTTCAATATAAAATCACTATTATCACAAATTTCTTTTTGAAATGTCATTTTAATTCATTAACAAAAAAAATTATATAAAGACATTTTTGCAAATTATTTTTTTTTTCACGTTATAAATATGATGACAATATTTTATAAAATACCTTTCCTTGAAAACAAGTTTATAAAGTTTTATAAAATTTTAACTTTATTTAAGACAAATAAATACTTATTTTAAATGATAAATGAATAAATTAAATTTATTTATTATAATCCACACTCAGGATTTAAAAGTGTATTTAACATTTATTTTTATACCAATATTATTTACACACATTTATAAGTAAAGAAATAACTAAAGTAAAGTTATTTAATTAAATTATATTTGAATGAATATAATTTCACACTATTTTTCTAATTAAATAAATAAATAACAATTATTTAATTTAATTAGTTATTCAAACGTAAACCCTAAGTCACATATTTATTTTAAACCATATACTTCAACTCTCCATGATTATAAATCACATATTTGAATTCAAAACGCAAACACCTATCCTTTTTCATATTGTACAATTCCCTATACCCTCACCCATTGAAACCCTAGACTTTGCCTTAGACGTTTTATTAATTCATATTCATACGCATTACACTCTAGGTTAGCTTTGTGAGTACAAGGATCACTTTGCCACCTATTCTCTTGTGCTAGCTACATCCTTAATATCAAGGTGAGTATTACATAGCCCCTTTTTCACACTTTTACACTTTTTGGGGTGAAACATGAACACTATACATACAATTGTTACATTTACACAAATTATACAAACACAAATCCTCTTTACATTCATGTGTGCAAATTTGAGTTTTATGTTTGAGTGCTAGGTGTGTGTTAACTTTTGTGTGCAATTTATGTGCAATCATTAACTATTCAAGCTAACGGTTAACAATGATAGATCTATTGAGTCTGACAAACCCACCCAGATTGGGGTGATTGTTGCCGACAACACAATTTGCATGCTAGTTACAAAGGTTTGATTGTACTTTGGTTACACAATAGTTGCTCTCCATAAATGTCTTATTTTATCATGTTATGTAAGGATTTGTTTATTCAAATTTATATATACTATCCATGTACAAACTTGTGTATGCTCACCAACTTTTTAGTTGACCTTATTTTATTCATGTTTCAGATGCTAACGTGTGAATTGATCAAGACATGCTACACTTAAGTTTGGACTTAGTTAATTTTAAACAATGTGTACTTCGTTTATGTACTTGGTTTGTGTTTGTTTTGTTTGAATTGAAATGAATTTAATATATATCATAATTTAGTCAACCTTGAGCTCATGAACAGTCTACATGTCACGCCCCGACGTATTCCGCCGTCGGTTGGGGTGTGACAGTGATGAAAAGTAACTACAGTTGTGATGGAAAGTGAATGTTGAAACTGAAGACGGTGTATTCAAATCCATGGATTACCAATTACAAGGTTTATCAAAACCGCCCGCCCAAATCAAATGGATTACCATGTTCTTCTCCAATCGATTTGGTCATCAAAACAACCTCTTCAAGTTATCATCATCAAAACAACCTCTTCAAGTTATCATACCTAGGTGGAAGCAATTGAAGTTACATAGCTATATTGATGCTATTTATTGAATAATAATCAATTATCTTGAATAATAATAATCCATGGATTAAACCACAACTTACTCGTTTCCTCTATATGGATTAAAAAGTATCTCAATGGGTCATGGGTTAGTATGACTAATCTTGATCGTGACTCCTGCTGGGCTAACAGCCCAATTGCAAAACTCTTTAGAAGGAGGGTAGGGAATGGAAACGGTATTAAATTCTGGAAAGGTAAATGGTTTGGCCATAGGCATTTCTAGATCTCTTCCCAAAGTTGTATGAAAATGAAAAGAATAAAGACGTTCTCATCTCCCCCAGAGGGTGCATATTCTCGTCTCCAAAATTATGGCTTTAACCTGGGAATGGAATACATCAGTTTTGACACAGGAACTCCTGAGTGACTTGGAGGATTTGAAGGAAATAGTCCCATCGTTTAACTTCTCGAACAATGACGATGTATGGATATGGAGTCAGGATAATTCTTGTATGTTCTCTACTAAATCATGCCCCATTCACACCCATGGGGTTCACGCCCGTGAAACTGCCCACATGGACCACGCCTAGTGTTTCACGCCTCCATTACGGAGGGTCTAAGACTACTCGGATAGATTGGCAACATTGGTTGCAATCTCCTGCGGGTTAAGCCTCTTTTTCTTCGTCTTGATCATTATTTTTTATTTCTTGCGAGTTTCCTACTGTAAGCTTATTATTGGTGTTTTTTTTCCTCTTGGTTTTACTACTATAAGAGCATTTTCATCAGTTTCTCTATCACCATCTCTATAATTACACTAAAAATCACTAATTTTTCTCTCATTTTCAATTAAATAATACTTTTTTATACCTTTGTCATTACCTTTTCTCTCCTTCACTCGCAACCAATTTAAAAAAATATTAAAAAATTAATAGAGGTAAACAGTGTTTTCCCCAAATATACAAAAAAATTATACAGTTTCTCTCTGCTACACTCACAACCAACTTAAACCACTCGCTAAAATATACAGAACTCACTCAAAAATATATACAGAAACTGATGTGAATACTCTAACCGAAAATATTAGGTGTATGTTTTGAAATTGCTCCTGGCTAGTAGTTGCTAGGATGCATTGTTTATAATATTATTGCCGTTTAGAAAAAAAAGGAAAAAAATTGTCTCTAAAAGTTGATTGCAATGTTTTGAAACCCGGACCGGACCGGACCGGCCGGTCGGATCGGTCGGACCGGGAACCGGTGGTCTGACCGGTCCGGTTACACGTGTTGAACTGTTTCTGCAGCGAACCGGTGGTCGGACCGGAAACCGGGTGGTCGGACCGGTTGAACCGCTTGACTATTTTTTTTTTTTTTTTAATCTTTTTTAAGTCTCTTTGCTTCTTATTTCGTAGGTAATTGTTAGTTTAAAATTATTAGAATTGACTTGTTGGTGGTTTTTGAAAGGATTAAAAGCTATTTAGACTGATATATTTTTATAATATTTATGACGTCGTCCGGTTCTTAAATCCGGTCCGACCGGTCGGACCGGTCCGACCAGTGGACCGGTAAGGAGACCGGTTCGACGTCCGGTTCGGTTCTGAAAACATTGGTTGATTGTTTTCTTTCTATTTATTTAATGGTTATCCATACAAAGTACAAACTCTCTTTATTAGGATGGACGTAGTGGAGGGCACGATTTGGAGAGGGTTCCATGGGTTGGACGGGTAACACCGTCGCAATCATTGCGGGTTGTTCACGGGTTGGATGACACAGGCTTTAATACCCGTTGGAAGCCGTGGGATGTTACCGTTGGGATTCGACCGTTGGGTCGATTTCAATTAAAAAAAACCCTCCTATAAATAAAATCAAACAATATCTTCCACCTACCATAACCTCTTCTCAAAACATCAAATATATCTCAAATCCTACAAAATTCAAAATGTTTAGGCGCTCTATTTACATCCCGGAATCATCTAATAGTTCTTCGTCGTCCGACTCGAGTAGTCTTGAATTTTTAAACCTCGTTGTTCAAGCAGTCGAGGTTGAAGACACTGCAATATCGACTCGTCGACATGTGGAACGTGATCTTGTCCAAGCATATGAAACTCTAATGGCAGATTACTTTGTTGAGAATCCGAAATTCAAAGAGGATGTTTTTATAAATAGATTCCGCATGTCGAAGCCACTATTTTTAAAAATAGTTGACGACATTAACGCAAATTTTGAATACTTTCAGGTTAGTCAAGACGCACGGAAGAAACAAAGTTTCACTCCACTTCAAAAATGCACATCGGCCATAAAACAACTCGTAACAGGTAATATTCCCGATTCATACGACGAATATTTATGTATGTCCACAAGAAACTCTAGTGAATGTCTTGAGTATTTTTGCAATGCTATTGTTATTATATATGGTCATGAATACTTGCGTGCACAAACTAGGCAAGATATTTCACTTTTATACCAAGCACACGGTGATAAGCACGGACTTCCCGGGATGCTTGGTAGTATCGATTGTACTCATTGGGTTTGGAGAAATTTCCCCACTAGTTTAAGGGGTCAATATCACCGAGGTGATCACTAGTACCCAACGGTCATACTCGAAGCAGTTGCATCAAATGATTTGTGGTTTTGGCACGCATATTTTGGTATTGACGGGTCGAACAATGACATAAACGTCCTCAATCAATCTCCATTGTTCACAAATGAGTTGCATGGAACCGCTCCTAGGTGCCCATTTTTTGTTAATGGCCATCAATACAAGCGGGGTTACTATCTTGCCGATGGCATATACCGTTCTTGGTCCACGTTTGTCAAAACATATTCTTATCCAACGGACGTGAATAAAAAAAAGTTCAAGAAAACGCAAGAGGGGGCAAGGAAAGACGTCGAACGAGCATTCAGCGTATTGAAGGCTAAATGTGCCATAATTGCATGACCGACACGTCAAATGAAGGTGGAAAAGTTGAAGAACATGATGTACGTGTGTATCATATTACACAATATGATATTAAAAGATGACGGAAATGCAATCTCACTGGTTCATATTGTGGGCGCGCCTACCAATCCAGTTATTTTCGATAATATTATAATGGAATCGCGGAACAAAACCACACACTTTCATTTGAATTTTGATCTTACGACACATGTTGCCACAAACTTGGACATCCATCTAACGGACGACGAAGACGAGTAGTTTTTTTTATTTATTGTACTTTTTTTATAATTTTTTTATTGATTGTATCTTTTTTATTAATTGTATTTTCATTTATGTTTATTTAATAAGATGTGTTTTTTTAATGAAATATTATTTTATTAAAAAAATATTCTAGGGCTTATTGGTTACACACCCTGCTCTTAAGGTTGTAAAAAGTTTAAGAGTGTAAAAATGACATGACATATTTTAATTAAATAAAAGGGAAGAGTTTCATAGACTTTTTTTGAACCACTCCCTCCACCCTTAAAGAGTTGTATCAAAATTGAATACAAATAGATAGGTGGGGTGACAGGTGATTTGATAAGCTAACGACCTGCCTATCACCCTTCCAGCGATTTCACTTGTGTATTTTGCTGTCCACGAGTTTTTCTTCGCCACCTGTTAATAAGTAATTAGCACATGTAATTAGCATATTTTGTTTTATTCGACACCTGTTAGTTGTTTTCTAAAAGCACTCCTTTGACACCTGTTAACATGTGACCAAGTTATGTTTACCGGCATTGATCTGACTTTTTTAACGGCGAATATTGAATGTTATGACATCACACCCCCTGTTATATGGGAGAGTCTCGTTCAACTCCGGTTAATATATTATTTTAACCGGGCCTACTTGGCGTCAGAGTTGGAGAGCATCCAAGGAAAAATCACACCCAATACGGCCCCTTCCGGGCTTGAGGGAGAGTCGAGGCTCGAACCCTGGATCGGCGTGAGTAAAACTCAGGTGCATCAGGCTAAGAGCTAGGCCTCATTTGCATGTCGTAGAAACTAATGGGGAGGGCAGGGATCGAACTTGGGTTACAAGCAACACCAGGTCTCTCCCTTACCACTTCACCACCAGCTCATTGGCACCGGCATTGATCTGATAACATTTTATTTTATTTACATAGTTATAAAATATTATCAAAATTGTTGGGTATGCGCACTTAAAATGTTGAATATCGGAAAATCGGAAAATAGTAATAAAACAAGTTTTTAAATATAAGTTTTTTTTAACGGCAATTTGAATCACTGACGGGTCACTGACCCACCCGATCATATTGACCTCCCTCAGGAGAAAACCCACCATAGGTGAGAAAACCCCCTGGCTCAACACCCCCTTTTTTTGTTACAAGTGGGACTTGAACCCAATACCTCCCCATTTTAGGTAACTCTTGGAAGGTGAACTAGTGATTGTTTTTAAATATAAGTAACACTAATACTTGTAATCCAACTAATGGGACTTGAACCCAATACCTCCCCAATACAAACTTCAAAACCACAAACACAACAACAGAGGCTCGCCGTCGAGAGCCGACATCGAGTAGGCTACCGATGACCGAGGGAAGCGATTTGTACTATTGTACTAAAACAAGAAGATTTTCTGGGTGAACAATGAGATGTTGATTAGGGTTTGACGTGATTGAATTAGTAGACATCTATCTTGATAGTTATTTAACTATTAAACAATTATATAGTTACTTGTAAAAAAACTGAGGTATTATTTTCTTTATCTAAATTGATTTATATATTTTAGTAAATTAATTTTAAAATCACATAATTTAACTTTTAAATCTGGATATGAAGTTTATCCCAATGTCAAGCCCTAAGACAAGAATTCATAACTGAATAGTTACACCATAACAAGAAAAAATCAATAAAACTGAACAAACTAAAAAACTTACGGTTAATTTATGATTTTTTTCAAATGATCATTTGTGTGGTTCGTTTAGGGGCGGTTCAACGAATTTTGGGGCTTAAAGCGGAATTTGAACTTGAGGCCTTTTGTGATAGTTTTCTAAATCAATAAAAAAAATGTAAAATGTAATTTTATGGATCTTTAAAACGTATAATGTCAACATAAAAATTGATAGATTATCATTTCATTCTAAAAATACAAACGTTGGTAGACTGACACATATATTTTTAGGTTAGAATATATATTAAAGTAGGTTTTTCAATTTTTGAGACACTTGAAATTTGAGGTGTTAAAACTGTTGATTTAGTTGCTTGTACTGTAAAGCCGCCCCTGGGTTCGTTTTTAGGTCTTGTGATCGAACCGATGTTGTAACGAAACCGTTACCATAAAACTTGGGAATTCCATCGTACTCAATCTTGTACTAACGTATCCTTCAACGTCTAAACTTCAAACATAAACATGTAATAGTTGTTCAGTCAAGATTTATTGTAAAAAAAAACACAAATATTAAGTTTTTCTTTTCTTTTCCATTCTTCTCATCTTTCTTCTTCTTCAAATCTGCTCACTATAAACATTAGGCTGGATTAGTCCTTGTGATTGCTTATTTAACTCTAAAAGTGCTTATTAACTTTTAACTTTTTCAAAATTAATTTTTAAAAAGTGTTTATATTAGATTTTGTGCTGAAAAAAGTCAATAAGTCAATAATTTGTTTTTAAAAAAATGTTTGGCTTAGCTTATTCATATAAAATAACCAAAAAAGACATTCATTTATATTTAAAACCTTTACTACTTTGAGGGCGTTTGGGATTGCTTATTTACATATACTATTGTATACTTAACATTTTTTTGGACAAAAATTATAATTTAAAAAAAAATAACAAATTTTATATATCTAATATTTAAAACCATTTACTACTTTGAGGGTGTTTGGGATTGCTTATTTACATATACTATTATATACTTAACAATTTTTTTGGACAAAAAATATAATTTAAAAAAATAGCAAAATATATAATATAAATTTCTTTTACAAATTTTATAATTTATTGATTAGACCATAATAATATTACGTTAATAATATACGTTTATAAATTTATTGATTCGACCAAAAAGGACATTCTTTTATATTTTTTTTTACAAATTTTATAATTACAAAATATATAACAGACGTGGTGGTAGATCGGCGAGGGCTGGAGTCAACGATTGAGGAGTGGTTATTATTAGGTTATGATTATTTGATATTTACGGTAAAAGGTTGAGGTAGATTAGTAATTTGATTCTCAAAAAGCCAAAAGGAGTTTAAAAAGCCAGGTTTTTGTGGCATTTGGAAAAAAAACTTTTTACCTTTTTTAAAAAGTCAAAATAAAAATTGATTTTGTGTTTGCCAAACACTTTTTTAACTTGTTGGTTTTTTACAAAAGTCAATAAATCATTAAGTTATAAACCATCTTAATCCCAAACAGCCTCTAATTTACTAGCAATTATTTTTACTTTATAAAAAGGTTGATACAAAATAATGAAAAAAAAATCCTTCCATCTTCACGTAAATAGTTTTTTTAATGAATTTGGATGGAAAACTTTACAGGGAGTAGCAAATATTTTTAACTTCAACTTGAAAAGAAATCATGACATGCGTAACCATTACAGCCCACTATGAGCACCAAGTTTTATGGAACAAACTAAGCACGTAGTATTTTAATATTTGTAATTCTTTCTTCTGCTCGTGATAATCTTCGTTATTGTTATTTTGATGATGTTGCTTGATGTCTAGAGATCTTTAACTAGTGATTAAGTGTATATCTAGATTAACCAATTTATTCAAGCTAAATTCATCATTTAAATTTGGACCAACTTAGCAAGCCTAATATAAAGGCATAATGACATCAACAGAAAAACCGAAATCAAAATTAACAGAACCGATCAGTTATAGATTTTCAACAACTGAACCCATCGGTAAAATCAAATCGAGTTGAACCATGCACACACTACAAGAAAAAGAGCCTGTGCCGACGCCGCCTATACCGACGACAATTGTCGTCGTCATAGGTCACCCTATACCGACGACATGTCGTCGGTATAGGTCAAAACCAAAATTTTGACCGGGACACCCTATACCGACGACATGTCGTCGGTACAGGGTTGAGCCAGATGGGGAGTAAAATGGCGCCCAATGAATTATTGGGGAAAACCTATACCGACGACATGTCGTCGGTATAGGGTTATTTTGATTTTACTTTTTGTTTTTTTAGTATAATAATGTTTTCGTCGGCCAAAAATTTTTATTTTGTTTAATTAAAAAAATTATAAAATGTCCTATACCGACGACATGTCGTCGGTATAGACTTTTTTACTTTATTGACTGGTCAAAACCCTACGAATCCTATACCGACGACATGTCGTCGGTATAGGCAACCTACAGCGCCGACATTATAGCCTATACCGACGACATGTCGTCGGTATAGGTCTCAGCGCGAATTAACACAGAACACAGCCTCTTGCTTCCCATTTCGCCAAAAAAAACCCCCCAAAACGCCTCCATCTCTCTCTCCGGCGATTTTACGTGTTTTTAGGTATTTTGTGGAGCAATATTCACAAATCTCTTCGATTTTGAGGTGAGTTAACATATATTGTTCAATCTTAACAAGAAAATCAACATTTTGGTGTTTTTTGCTTAATTTCTTTGGTTTTTGTTAGGTGTTTGAAGATTTAACCATTTTTGAAGGATTTCAAGCTTAGAGGAAGCTAATTTGCAAACTTGGTTAGTAATTTTTCTACAAATTTGGTTTAGATGTATGGTTTTCTACAAATTATGTTTAGATGTATGTTTGTATGTATATGTTTGTGTTTATTTGTATGTATGTATATATGGTTTAGATGTATGATTTTATAAATATTTATGTAATTTTATGATGAAATTAGGTTTAGATGTGAAATTAGGTTTAGATGAAATTTGGGAATTTTGGCATTTATAGAAGAATTTGGGCATTTATATATGTATCTTTGTATATAATATGTATGTATATAGATGAAATTTGAGAATTTTGGCATTTATAGAAGAATTGTGTTTATGTATGTAATTTGAGAATTTGGGTATTTTGTTTATATATGTTTGTAAAGGCTATGTATGTATATACGTGTATGTATGTAATTGTGTTTATATATGTAATTTTAGAATTTGAGCATTTATTTATGTGTGTTTGTATATAATATGTATGTATATTTGTATGTATGTTCGTATGTATGATTATGTAATTGTATGATTTGTATGTATATAATTGTGTATGTATTTATGTAATTGTGAATGTATGTATATATCTTTGTATGTATATGTAACTTTATTTAATTTTGTTGCAAGTTCGGAACTCATTGCGGTTGGAGAGGTGTGAATAACATCTTATTTGTGTTTCATTGAATTTTTTTAAGGTACGCATCCCGACTTTTATACCTTTATGTACGTCTCATGCTGTGTACACTAGTATGTTTATTTAGGATAACTTTTTAGAATATACCCGTCTGAAATTTATCTGATAGAGATAAATTTTGGATTGTCCCCTTTGGGACTGCTTTTTGAATATTCTATCTTATTTAAGATATGTATATATTTTAACGGGTTGATATTTAAGAAAAAATTGGTGTGTTTAAATCGACCCATTATAAAGAAGGGACCGGTTGGGCCAACACGAATGCATCATCAGATTATGTAAGTCAAATGATTTTGTTGTTAGAACATCCAACTGTAACTTAAAACGGGTCAAAATGACCCAAACACACTTTTAGAGACTTAAAATATCCAGCTTTAACTTTAAACGGGTCAAAATAACCCAAACACACTTTAATAAACTTAGAACATCCAACTGTAACTTTAAACGGGTCAAAATGACTCAAACACGCTTTAATAGACTTAGAACATCCAACTCGAGCCCAGTTGTTGAATATTTTTGCTAGTATTATTAGTATTTGTTGTTATTAGTGTTGGTTGATTGGAATTTGTGAATTTGGGTCGTTCATAACTTATAGTTTAACAGGTTGGTTATCCATTTTACAGCAGTTATGCTCTCGAATTTTAGTAAAATAGTCAAGTGATTGTTTATTACATTGTTTAATGCAGGACTGAATCCAAGAGGAGTATGCAAGATCCTCTGCTGAGTCTGGTGGTGACTCCTCTGCTGTCGATGAGATTGAATGCATGGAGCGTGCATTGGGTCATCAGCGTGGCCATATCCGGGGTGTCGGTCGTGTGGTGAGTAATCCCACACCAGATTTGTTCAGTACCCCCCCTCCACAACCACATTGGCAAGAAGTGGATGAGCGTGTAACTCAACTGCAACAACAAGTCCAAGATCAACAACAACGTGAAGCCCAACGAGATGAAGAACGTCGTATGCGTAATCAACAAATGCTTGAAATGCAACGAAAAATGGATGAAATGCGTCGAATGTGGGAACGTCAAACTAGCAGCGACGATAATTAGCTTGAAGTTGTTGCGCCTTTGCCTTGGTTGTCGGTGTTATTTGTTGAATGTTTGAACAACTTTTTGTGTGTGTCGGACAACTTTATTTGATTTGTGTGTCGAACAGGTTTTTGTATCGAACAATATGTTTCGGATTTCAATTTTTGAATGGTTTGAATTATTTGATTTGCAGGTTTTGGTAATTAGAAATTAAATATTTCTGAAAAATTTTGAAAATTTAATAAAAAAAAAAAATACAGAAAAGCCTATGCCGACGACATGTCGTCGGTATAGGTTATTTTCAAATTTTTTAAAAAAATTGAAAATATCCTATACCGACGACATGTCGTCGGCATAGGTTGGGTCTTTACCGACGACTTGTCGTCCGGATAAGTCCAGAAGCTATACCGACGACATGTCGTCGGTATAGAATTTCTTTTTGAATTTTTTAATTAAACCCTATACCGACGACATGTCGTCGGCATAGGTCGACCTATGCCGACGACACCTATACCGACGACATCTTTGACCTATTGGGACGAAGCAATACCGACGACATATATACCGACGACATGTCGTCGGCATAGCCTATATCGACGACAAGTCGTCGCTATAGGGTTAAAAAAATCGTCGGGATAGGGTGATGTTGTTGTAGTGACACCTCTACTTGAAAACCACGTTATGAACTCTTACGGAATCTTGTTCATAGGCACCTACACGGAGAGATTTCCAACAATTCTTCGATACTTTTCATGGTTTTAAGAAGTTCTACATTATCTGTTTTCAATTTTATATCGGCTATCATAAGAGCATCACATGCTCCTGCTTTGCTTAGTCCAGCATCACTCAACACATCTAGAAAGTATTTATGTTGAGATAAATAGATACATTCCATGAAATAACACTTTAATATTCAAGAAGTATTTGAGTTGCCCAAGATCCTTTGTTTGGAAGAGGGTTCCAAGATATGCTTTTAACTTTCAAATCTCATGATAATCACTTCTTTTAATAACTATATCATCCACCTATACCACCAATAAAGTGCTCCCATAGTAGACGAAGTAAACAATACCGAGTGATCATATACACTTCTCTATAAGCCAGATTCTTTCACCAATTACTCCCAAACCACTAGGAGTTGCTTTAAGCCACTAAGAGATTTCGGTAATCTATATACATTCCTAAACTCTCACTCAATAATAAACCAAGGTGGTTGCTCCATATAAACCTTTTCACTTAACTAGTATTTGATGTATGTTTGAGCACAACCCTTTTCACTGCGTCAAAAATGGCCTACGGCCACACAAAAACGTGTGACCGTAGGTCTTTCGCCACACTTTTTTTCCAGCTCAAGTGTGAGCAAAGCTTGAGTCATCGTAGGTATCATACGGCCACACACGCTTTTTATTGGCCGTAGCAGCTTAAAAGTGTGTCTAAAGGGTATCAACATTTTTTGCTGTAATCAAGAATTCCCTCCATTAAGTGTGGCTAAAGGGTAGCAACAGCCACATGACTTTACTTTAAGTGTGGCTAACGGGTCGCAACGGCCACATGGATTTACTAAAAAGTTTGTTTTAGCCACACTTATTTAATAAAACCGTGGCAAAAGGGTTGTTGTGATCAAACATTTTGTCCCAATAAGTGTGGTTAAATGGTAATAACGGCCACATGAATTTACTGTAAGTGTGTCCGTTTATATTATATAGTCACATGAATTTATTGTAAGAGTGGCTAAAATCTTTTACTTGACACACAAAAAATTATTGTAATTTTAACTGTGGCTATTGTATAACCTTTGGTCACACATTATTGTTTTTTTCCCATAACGTTTGGAATCATTTCGTCACATAAGCAAAAAACAAAGTTACTTTGGTGAGGTTAATGGTCATTTATAGCCACATGAAATTTTGTAATTTTAAGTGTGGCTATTGTCTTATCTTTGGTCATCCATATAGTTTTTTTCTGATGACGTTTGCTATCATTCCGTCACACAAACATAAAACAAAGTAACTATGATGTGGCTAATGGTTATTTATAGCTACACGAAATTTTAACATTTTAAATGTGGCTATTGTTTTACCTTTGGTCACACATAAAGTTCTTTCCCATGACGTTTGTCATCATTCAGTCACATTAACAAAAAACAAAGTGACTATGGTGTGGCTAATGGTTATTTATAGCCACACGAAAGTTTGTAATTATAAGTGTGGCTATTGTCTAACCTTTGGTCACACATAATTTTTTTCCCATGACGTTTAGTATCATTCCGTCACATAAGCAAAAAACATAAGTTACTTTGGTGTGGCTAATGGTCATTTATAGCCACACGAAATTTTGTAATTTTAAATGTGGCTATTGTTTTACCTTTGATCACACATATTTACTGGGGTTCTATGTGGCCATTTTTGTGTCATTTGCTATTTTATTTTCATTTTTTTTTATATAATAATTAACAACAGCAGTAAAACATGCATGAGAAAACAAAAAAACCAAATTATATCTATACATAAGTTTTTAAACTAAATACTAAAGAAAGTCTATTTATTGGTTGTTGTGTTGGTTTTCTTCTTGTTCCTTGCTGTTTTTTCATGTCTTCTATCGTTGTAAAAGTTTTCTTTTGCCTCTTAGCAACTTTAGTTGTAGTGTTTTGTGTTTAATTGGATGATAGATATGGTTTTTGGAGCAACAAACATGGAAACAAATATTAATACCTATTTTAGTTGCATTTAATCAGATATTAATTAAGGAAAAACCTGCTGGTCACTTTTGACAAGAAATTTTGGCCAAGGAACAAAAGAACCTACTGCATCCTCAACTGTTTTGTACTCACTAGTTTCTACTGGTAAAAATGATGCCCCTTTATAGATTCATCAATAGTAACTCTATAGCAATCATCTTGTAGTGGAACTTCATGCATGGTTTGTGATTTCGTTGACCAATGAATTGTACCACGTGCCACGCGGTTGTTTAAGTTTACAGAAAATAGACTACACTTAAATGTCTACAAAAATTTGTGGGATATATTAACATGGTAAAATTAAAGTCAATATATATGTGCATTTCACGTAATACGTACCTGTGGGACATCTTTTTTTCATTCTAAATGAGATGGGGCATCTACTTGTGATACATCAACTTTCATTTTCTTGGTTTTCATCGGTGTTTTTTGCACCCTTTTAGATAAGTTACCCTGAGGAGTGACTTCTATTTGCACTGCTGTTTTGTCAAGTTTGGTGTCTGCAGAATTAGCCTACAATTCAATTAATTAGGTCATGAAAAATCAACAATCATGTGGAAAATTATAAAAAAAAAGAATGAAATTGTCAAATACTTACACGAGGAGTGACTTCTGTATACACTGCTTTATATGATCCGTTAGATGGGTTAGCATTAGTATTGTCCTTAGAGCCAAGATTATTGCCCGCCGAATTAACCTATAATTCAATTAATTAGGTTATGGAAACTTATAAAAAAAGAATGAAATTGTCAAATACTTACTGGTGCTACCATTTTCTTTTGCACCAGTTTATATGTGGTAGCACTAGTACTTTGGTTAGATCCAACATAATTGTCCAAATAATTCACCTACAAAATGTAACGACAGAGGGGCAAATGTTAAAGCATTAATTAATTTGTGAATAAAATAAGTCACTTTTACTTGCGTTGGTAACAACGGCACTCCTTGTGCAGCCAAATGTTGTAGAACTTGATTAAGTTTGTTTTGTGTTTCCTCCATCTGGATGGACATGGTGTTAATCTTTTCATCTTTTTTGTATAGTTGACACTCAAGTAATGCAATTCGTTCTTTTGATAATCCTTTTGTTCGAGGAACATGCCAATATCTACTGGAAGTCAATCCTTTTAAAAATCCACCTCTTTCCTTGCCAAGTACTACTGTGAGGGCATCCGTGCCCGGTTCAAGGTTCATGGTTCCATCCATGATTTGTGTTTCACTGTCGATTTGCAAAAAAAATGTCAAAAGAATGTAATGAGATGTTGTTTTAACAAAGTAAACATGTATTACAGTAAGTTGTTGGATCCTGAAAAGAACTGCTGATTCTGAAAGCCGAAACTCCAGGCGTTCACCAGAACTTTATAGAAGAATAGAGCTTTGACTTTACAAAGAGCAAATTGCTGATTCCCTACAAGCATAAAACATCTGGCTGTAACTGCTAATTACATGAACTGCTGTTGGAGTTGTTCACCAACAGTTCCCTAAACCAGCAGTTGTGTCCATTCCAACTGTATACTTATTCCAGTAATTTTACTAAGTGATGAGAAACAAGCTTGTTAGCATACTTAGATGTCACAATCAGGGTGATGTAACCAGTAGTTCTTACTAATGTATAAATAGAATCAAGTTTGTTAGCCTAGTTAGATGTCACTATGAGTTACCAGCTTTAAGTTTAAAACACTGATCCTGGCTAATGACAGTTTTAATTACCCTTCAGTCTTATCTCACAACTCCAACTCTATTAACTGAGTTGACATTGATTTTTCTTTAACATAATTTCCAAAAGTTTGAAGTTAAACTTACTAATTTATCTGCCATGACTTTGACATCAGCATTCTTGTATTCTCCCTTTTTGTCTTCCCCTGCTTTCCTCAACATCAAAGCACGGGAGGGGATTTGATCGGGTGCAATTTCGTTATTTTGTACATTGTAATATATTCAACAGAAAGCAGCAGACACTCACACATCAGACATACAACAGAAAAACACACTTGAATTAGAGAATAAAGTTACTAGTTTATCTCTTAGATAAGTATATCCTCCACGTGCCAGGTGATGATCATAAACGTACTTTGATCGTGCTTCTTTTCTTGTTTTCGACGGATTCTTCCAACACACATTTTAATTATTTCATTAGAGTTTAAAAGATAAAGATTAAAAATATAATTATGATGAACATTAATTAGAGTAAATGATTAAAACCTTGAATTCGTCTGATTGTGTATATGTAACGAACTTGTCCCAGTCTGTTTGCTCCACCAATGTACGATACTGGTTTCACCGGTTTACCTAGGTTGGGTACTATGTATCCAACACACACTTTTCTTCTAAAATTTCGAAGAAGGTGACCAAGCCAATTCATCACAAAACGCATATGACATGCATCAATTTCATAATATTTCTGCAATATATAACATAGGCTAGTTTGTTAGTATTAATTAGAGTTTGCTAGAGTTGTTGAGTTAATTAGCTTGTATATAAAGGTTGGTGTGATCAGTGGTGGCTCTACAGTACAAGTAACTAAAAAGCAACCGCTTTAGGCCCCCAAATTTGAAGGGTCCCAAAAATTGAAAAACTACTTTAATTTGTATTATCAACTTTTGTGTTTTTAGAGAGAAATGATAATTTCACAACTTTTTTGTCAACACTATACGTTTTGACGCTCCATTAAATTACATTTTAGTTTTTTTTATATATTTACAAAACTTTCACAGAAGACCTCAATTTCAACGCTCGCTTTAGACCACAAAATATGTTGAGCCGGCCCTGGGTGTGATGCTTATTGTATAATTGATTTAAAATGAATGCTTATTGTATTAACTTACTATATATTGAGATGTTGAGTCATACCTGATTACCATGAGTTTCTTCAGTTAATTAGTCACACGGAAATGAAACTGTAAAAAATACATATTTATAATTAAAACTTAAAAGAAGTAGATTAACCGTTATTTCTTCCCACAGCTTATCCTTTAATTCTTTTGGCGCCGCCTTTCATGCTAGAAACCTTAATATGAAGTTTTCCCCTACCAGGTCTCCCAAATAACTTGGAAATTCTGATCTATATTCCACAGTTAACCTACCCAGTTCATCAAACGTAACTTTGTGTTTTCTTCCACCAAAGTTTGTATATGCTGTATGTAACTTTGGTAACCTGGTCAACCCCCTCTTAGTTGTTTTCGTTGTAGCTAAACTGAGATCCAGATCCATATCTTCGTTGACTTGTGACCCAACCATCACATCGTCGTTGTGATGATCCAGATCATCGCTTTCATAGTCGTCTGTTGAATAGGTATCTCCATCGTCGTTGAATTGGTCATTGATCATTAACTGACCTTCACCGTCCATGAGTTTCAAATTAATGAAATCGGATTTGAGATCGGAAATACAAAAGCTCGGTAAGGAAGAGGACGGATTTGAAATCGGAGTGAAAGAGGATGGATTTGAAATCGGAGTGGAAGAGGACGGATTTGAAATCGGAGGGGAAGAGTACGGATTTGAAATCGAATTGGGGCACAAGTTAACCTAATGAAGTTTCAACATTTTTCTTAAAATTTTACCGCTGATTTTGTTTAAGATCCCGCCATGTAGTTTTTGAAAATATTTAAACCAAAAACTAATTACGGTTTCTAAAATATATTTGTAAAAAAACAAAAAACTAATTAAGTTTATAATAAACCTACTTAAAACATTACATAAACTAAAAAAAATAAAAATTTACATAAACCACATATATAATTAACCCCTAAAAAAACAAAACATAAATTAAAATTAAAAGATTACATAAACCGCATAAAAACATTACGTAACATTACCCATGACCCATATGACCAATAAGCCTTGTAGGGATCACACTGGTTGTAAGTCAGGTCATGGTGACATGGGTTATGGCATTACACGACTTATGGGTTAAAATGTCATATCCCATATCACCCATGACCCATGCCCCGTATGACCCATATATAAGCCTTATAGGGGTCACACTAGTCGTTGGTTATTGTTGTGAGTTATGGGTGACATAGGTTATCATCATCATCATATGGGTCGTCCTGATCATCACCATCATTATCCTCATATGGGTTATCATCATCATCATATGGGTTATCATTATCATCATCGTCATCTTATGGGTTATCATCATCATCATATGGGTTATCATCATAGTTAAATAAACAATATAAAAACAATACTTAATATCACCCATGACCCATATGACCACGGGTCATGACATGAGTTATAATGTCATACCCCATACCACCCATGACCCATATGACCATGGGTCATGGGTTATAATGTCATAACCTGTATCACCAATGACCCATATGACCAATAAGCCTTTTAGGGGTCACACAGGTTGTGAGTCAGGGTGACATGGGTTATGGTATTATATGGCTTATGGGTCATGGGTTAAAATGTCATATCCCATATCCCCCATGACCCATGGCCCGTATTACCCATATATAAGCCTTATAGGGGTTACACTAGTTGTGGGTTATTGGTTGTGAGTTATGGTTGACATGGGTTATGGCATTACAAAGCTTATGGGTTATCATCATCCTCATATGGTTTATCATCATCGTCTTATGGGTTATCATCATCATTATCATTACATAAACCACATAAAAACATTACTTATTATCACCCATGACCCATATGACCAATAAGCCTTGTAGGGGTCACACTGGTTATGAGTAAAGGTGGCATGAGTTATGGCATTACACGACATATGGGTCATGGGTTAAAATTCCAAATCCCATATCACCCATGACCGCCTGTATGACCCATAAGACTTATAGGGGTCACACTGGTTGTGGGTTTGGTTGTGAGTTGTGGGTGGCATAGGTTGTGGCATTACAAGGCTTATTGGTTATCATAATCATCATCATCATCATATGGGTCGTCATGATGATCATCACCAACTTCATCATCATCCTTATATGGGTTATCATCATTATTATCATATGGGTTATCATTATTATCATCATATGGGTTACCATCATCATCATATGCGTCATACATCATCATCATCATATGGGTTATATATCATTATCATCATCATGATCATCATATGGATTATCATCATCATATGGGTTATGACATTAAAAGGCTTATGGGTGGGTCATGTGTCATGGGTCATGCGTGACATGAGTTATGACACAGGTATATCTCTAAATTATTCATTTATAAATCGACATATTAAGACTTTTACAAGTGAGACGTAACTTTTATTTTATTAAACTAAATTAAACGTTAAACTTTTATGGTGTTTTACACGTGACTTTTACAAGGTGCAGGTCATAAATTATAGTTTATTATTAAGTTGAAAGAATTTAGCATTTATTCTTTGAAGATCTTCGTCGTAAATCGCAAATAAAAACCCTAAGTCAAGATCTCCATGGAATCTTCCACATCCAGTAGCAGAAGCAATCGATCTCATGGGCATCATGACCATGTTTATTGTTCTTGTGGTCAAGAAGCGATCCTAAGAACATCATGGACCTCAAAAAATCCAGGTCGAAGGTTCTACACTTGTGCGTATGAGGTAAGTGAAATTGGAATTCTTGTCGTCTCTTGACCTATAACTCACTCTCTATATTTGAAATAGGGATCATCAAAATGTGGCTATTTTAAGTGGATTGATCATGTGGAGTGCAAAAGATGTAAGGACATCATTCCTGGCTTGTTGAAGGCAAAAAACGAATTAGAGAATCAACTTGCAATGAGTGAAGCTTCAAGGATTGAATCAGATACTGACCTAAAAAAAGAAGTTAAGAGATTTCAGTTTAAACTCTTTATTACCTGTTTTTTTTTAGGGCTTGTAATCGGTGTTGTTAATTTTAGGGCTTGTAAGTATGAATAAAATGTAAATACTTTAGGGATTGTTACTTTATAATAAATATATGTTATAATTTCATTATAAACCGATCCAGCATTACATCCACCATTACCATTGAAAAAAAGTGAGAAAAAAGCTTTCCATAAACCGGCCAACTTTAGCTTCACCATTACAACCAAAAAACCTTTACAACCAAAGCTTCACCAAAAAACCGACCAACTTTAGCACCCTCACTGACCAAACCTTATTGCCATAGTTCTTGCAAGCTCAATTCGCTTTTCCAGTTCCAACCTCAAGTTATTGAGCTTCCCAAGTGTGGCTTTGTTGGCGTAGAATTTTTCAAGCAGCAGGGTGCCATACCTGTAGCGTGCTGGAGTGGGTGGTTGCTTCAGGAGATCATCAAGAGGTTGGTCATTTTCATGTATAGCCCTCCTCACCGTGTTGATGGCAGCATCAACCTATGTTAGTGTCTCCGGTTAAGACATTTCAAACAAATCCCCGATCAAACCTCCTAAAGGGTGAACCATTTTAATTGTGTATGGGAGAAGGGTGAACGATGGTTATTTTTAGAAAAAGTAGCCTATCATAGGTAATAATGGGTAAACAAAACCGTCGTTTCAGTTTGAGAAGACTAGATAGAACAGCTGGTTACGATACATTGGTTGGAACTTAAGATATTTTTGAATGCCAATCGTTTCAGTTTCTCCATTTAATTAATGGTTTTACACGGTTAACCATTGAGATGTAAATATGAATAGTCTCAATGTTTTTACTTAATGGTTTTAATTAATGGTTTTACACGGTTAACCTTTAATTACAAACAACGATCATGATCAAAGTTCCAAAAGGTTAATTAACAACCAAAAACTAAAACTTAACAACCAAACAACGATCATGATCAAAGTAACAAAAAATTAATTAACAACTAAAAACTAAAAATTAACAACCAAAAACTAAAACTTAACAGCGATCTCCAGAACATCTGTCTTAAGAACTTCATGGTCAACCCCCTCTGCTCAACCCATCTTTGTAGAACTTCTGTCTTGAGCTTGTTCAGTTTCTCAAGAGTGGCTTTTCTTAGCTCGACTTTTTCAAGGAGCAGAGATCCATACTCATATCGAGTCATTGTTGGTGGTTGGGCAGGGAGATCTTCTAGTAGTTGGCTTTGTTTTTCTATTTCACGGGTCACTGTGTTGATTATAGCGTCAATGTTTGCAAGTACCTCCATTTTTTTGTTGAGTGTTTTTCAAGTTCTTTGTGAATATATAGAAAACTGTAGTTCAAAGGTCTTTGTGTGTTCTCAAGGTTACTGTGTTGATATTTGACCGTCAATATTGTATTTTTTTTTTTAAATTTAGTGATTAAAAAAATAGGTAAAAAAATGTTACTAAGGCTCGAACTCACGACTTATAAAATATATCACAAGCGCCTCAACAGTTTAAGCTGCACCCTGAGAACTAAATAGATTGCTTTTGATTTATTTAAATAGAATTAACACGAAAACAAGCGGAATCTTAAAATTTCCTTTTTTCAAATTGTAAAAGATTGTTATTGAAGCCATTTCTCCATTCCATCCCCCATTTCAAAATCTGTCAGTGTAGTTATTGAAGCTAATCGACTTTGGTTTTCATCTCATTAATTGTCGTCTCACCAAACCCTAATCTGCCAGTGTAGTTATTGAAGGTAATCGACTTTGGTTTTCGTCTCGTTAATTGCCGTCTCACCAAACCCTAATCTGCCAGTGTAGTTATTAAAGCTAATCGACTTTGGTTTTCGTGTCATCAATTAGATTTTGGTCTTTAATGTCATAGATGTTATGAGTTCTGTTAATCTCATAACTTCTGATTAATTAGCTAGTCTTAATACGTGATTATCATAATATATGTAATTAATTAGTCTTAATACAATAAGCAGCTGGTTTGAACTAACCTTCATGATGTTGGTATTAATGGCATTAGTCTTCTTCAAATTGATGTTAATCATAAGTTATGTTAATCTGTTTTTGAATTTGGGTTTCCCAATTGATGTTGGTATATATATTAAATAGCCCCTTGATGCTATGAGTTCTGTTAATCTCATAATATTGTGATTAATTAGTATTAATCTCATACAGTTCTTGGAATTGATGGATAAGTCTTGGATGTTAACCGACAGAACCAAAAAACCATATTCGGCTGGAGTTGAGGCATTTGTAGATTATGCAATTTGTAATTTGAAGATGGACCCACTAAAATGTAATAAACAAAGAACAAAAATTCCATGTCCATGTGTGAATTGTTTAAACCACTACTCTCATCATGTGGACGATGTAGAGCTTCACTTGTTCATGAAGGAATTAGATCCAATTTATACAAGGTGGATTAAACATGGAGAAAAAGACGATCCAGCAAAAATTGTGATTGATCATACGGACTTTGTTGACACCGAAATTCCAACAGATGCCTATGAAACAATAGAAATGGTAAAAGCTACAGAAGACAATTTCATAGATGACCATAAAAAGTTTCAAGAACTACTTGCAGACACTGAGTGAAAGGCCCCTTTCCCGGGTGACATCACTCGTTGGATTTACTCATAAACATAGTCATTAAACACTAAACTTAAAATTTAAAACATTCATAAAGTAGCAGAAACATATATCATTCAGTTACATAACAGCGGAAGTTTTAAACATAACATAACATGGTCCGATCATAAGATTCAAATAAAGGGATGTCAGTCTTGTGACAGGTAGCCTTTATGCCTTCGCATGCCCTTTCTTCTTATTACCTGAAATGTATACTAAAAGTCAGCTAACGCTGATGAGTTCTAGTTTAACAATTAGGTATAAGCATCATTTCTTTATAAGTATAAATATATAATTATACAAATACACATTTAACACATCCTTGCCTTCATACCTTTAATTTGTGAGTACACACACACATACACACATATATATATATATATGTTCACCTTTTGCATTCATTGAACATTCATTGGTCATACACATAAGAGTGATCAATCCAACATTGATTTGCGTAAGTCACAAAGACAAACGTTCTCGAACTACCATCGTAGCTCATTTACTTCACCGTCTGGCTCTAGAAACCGCCCGTCAATAGCTTAAAACCGTCCGGCAAACCTTCGGTCGTCCGTCATACCGTACTACCGCCGTAGTCCGTAATTCGCCCGTCTACCCGAAGGCATCCGTTTCCCACGCGAACTATTATTTATGCAATCGTTCTACTTTCTATCTTTTGGCAATGAATGTAACCATCCGTTAATGCCCTTTTATACGTCCTAGCTGATGTAGGTACGTATATGTCCCAGTTGTAAAATAGTCACGTCGTCGTTCGTCTACCGAAGTAGCCGTTATCATCGAAGCGTCCATAATCTTTACATACATTCATAACATGCAATATATAAGATATAAAGCAAGATTTCATTCATTTACGTTATGCCATTCGTTCATTCATTCTTTGTATACATACGCTTCATTCTTTGTTCATTATTCGTTATTCATATATTACGTATGATCATCTTAGCATTCATATATATATATATATATATATATCACGTATGTTCATGTTGGCATTCATAACAATCATTCATTTTGTGTATACACTTCAGCACCAAAACATTTAAAATGATTTGCATGTAGCATGTAGGGGACATATAGAACTCACCTGATGGACAACTCCCGAAGGATACCTGGGAGCTCCGAGTTAGGTGGGTGTTAACAGATCTGTCAAGGGTCACGAATGGAATAAGGTTACAACCTATATGTTTCATTCGAAAACTATCTGTCCGAAATCTTGTTTGACCGAAATCTATTTCGATCGAAATCTTTTTCGACCGAAAACTATTTCGACCGAAAACTTCTGTGTTAGAACTATTTTGTATTACATGACTTTTTTGTTCAAAAACATCTGTTTGAAATCCCTTCCTGTCCAAAATACATTTCGTCTGAAATGTCTTGTCCGAAATACTTTTCGACCGAAATGTACTGTCCGAAATATATGGCGTCCGAATTACTTTTCGATCGAAATGTTTCGTCCGAAATACTTTTAAGACGTTTTAGAGTTTTCGGACCATTCATAGAGTTTTCGGACCATTCATATGTTCTTGGCAGATTTCTTCGTTTTTGATCCAAGATTCGATCTTTTTACGTCCAAAACTTATATCTAGCTTCCATGAAGCTAGATATACACTTTATAGAGCATTTCTAAAGTAAAAATCCCGACTTTGATTGAAAAACCCATATAAACCCTAAAACCCATTTCTTAACCAAAAACTCAAATTTAAGCTTAATGGTTACATGTTTTCGGTTCCTTTTTGTTGCTAGACGTTTCTGAGATGATGACACACAATTACCGAGCTTTTGAGCCGTCTTCCCAAGCTTTCTCTCTCTAGACCCGTTCTCTCCTTTCTCTTTCTAAATTTTCACAAATGGGGGTGATGGGAGGGAGGTTTCTGATTCTTTCCTTTATATACTTGGGCTCCCTCTCGGCCCATTGAAGCCAAGCCCGACCCCGTTTCCCCTTCTTTTTGTTTTAAATCCGCTCTTGCCATTTCTTATTCGTTGTCATTATTTCGGGATGTTACAATTATACCCCCCTTAAAGAGGTTTCGTACTCGAAACACTTTACTAGTTAAAAAACTACGGATACAGTTCCTTCATTTCGTCCTCTTTCTCCCTTGTAGTTTCTCACCCTTTTCTGTGTTTCCATTGTACTTTGACTAAAGGAATCGAATTATTGCATAGTCGTTTCTCGGCTCAGTCAAGAATAGTTATTGGTTCCTCTACATAGTTTAGACTGTTATCTAGCTTAATTTTGTCATATGGCATGTGTGTCGTCAGCAAGGCACTTGCGTAAGTGTGACACATGGAATGTAGGGTGAATTCCACTGAGCTCATCGGGCAGGTCAAGTCTGTAAGCAACCTTACCAACTCTTGCTAAGATTTTGAATGGTCCAACAAACCTTGGACTTAGTTTGCCTCTTTTCCTGAATCGGATGATTCCTTTCCATGGTGACACTTTTAACAGTACCATGTCCCCTACTTGAAATTCCAAATATCTTCTTCTCTTATCCGCATACAATTTATGTCTGTCTTTAGCGGCTTTCATTCGAGCTTTTATCATGTCAAACTTCTCTGAAGTAGCTTTGACCACTTCGAGACTCGCAAAGTCTTTTTGTCTAATTTCTCCCATACAAACCGGGGTTCTACATCTTCTTCCATACAACATCTCAAATGGAGGCATGCCGATGGTTGAGTGATAGCTGTTGTTATACGAAAACTATGCCAATGGTAAATAGTTGTCCCAGCTTCCACCAAAATCAATGATATAGGCCCGGAGCATGTCCTCCAAGGTCTGAATGGTTCTTTCAGATTGACCATCGGTTTGAGGGTGGTAAGCTGTGCTGATTTTCAGTCTAGTGCCCATCGATTCGTTGAATTTCTTCCAAAACCTTGATGTGAATCGAGTGTCCCTGTCTGACATGATCGTTAATGGCATACCACGTTTGCTTACGATTTCATTGATGAATATTTCTGCTAACTTCTCAGACAAGGAAGCCTCACGTATTGGTAGAAAGTGAGCACTTTTCGTCAATCGGTCGACGATCACCCAAATGGTATCATTGCCTTTAGCTGTCCGCGGTAGCTTGGTAATGAAGTCCTTTTTGTCAATCGGTCGACGATCACCCAAATGGTAACAAGTTTGTCGGCTATGACCTAGGTACCCCTAGGTTATAACGGGAAAACTCCAAAAGGTTTTCTACACGCATGCATGTCTATGTTCCATGATTCTAGTTATCTGAGAAAACAAGCTTAAAAAGTCAACATGAAGTTGGTGAGTTCACAGTTTTAGATGAATAGTTTCCGTTGGACCACATGATTTCAAGTTGTATATTGTTCACCCGAACAATGTCTGTTTTACTATTATTAATTAAAACAATAGTATAAGTCTGTTATTATTACCATGAGCTCCCGTAACCGAAACTCGACGTCTAGTTGTGCCCCTAACCCAATGTTCTTAACGCTAAACATTGCATAGTTGATGAAAATTATGCACCCTCTTTGACCTCCAATCAAGGTTAGAGCGACTAACCACGTGTGAGGGTGTTAACCCAAATAGATCTATTCACAATATCCACGTTTATATCATAACTAACGGTTACATAATAAGAAGGGACTTTGAGCGTTAAACGAGTTTACTCATGTAACAATATAGGTACTTGTGTCCAGTTTCAAGTTTAACAAGTTTTCTCTCCCGTATGTTTAAAATCAATTTAAAACAAGTAAAAGTGGGGCCGTGAAACTCACGTGACGTATCTAGTAGCTGTCAAATTGAGGGAAAGTTCGTCTAATAACCCGACCTACTTGTGTCCTAGAATATTTAAGATACTATGAGGTCTACATAGTTGTCAATGTGTGGGTTGGTCACATGACCAATATCCCGAAGTCTTGACCCTTGCTTTACAATAATATACAAGTGTCTGTCTCGACCGTAGTTAGTGATACAACTTGTTTGACCAAAGTAGTAGTTATATTTATTAAAATTCATTTAATAAATATTATAAGGTAGACTTTATTTTTCTAATTTTCGTTTCCGGGTTAAGTCGACTCTTATGATAAATATATTTAATATATATTTATTAAGAAGATATGATGTTAATAAAATAATAATAATGATATTATTTTATTTTTTAAACTTACTTTTATTTGTCTCAACAATATATACATACATATATATATATATACATACATATATATATATATATATATATATATATGTGTATATAACCATTATTCATTCGCAAAACAAATATACAAGTATATGTATATGTATATTTTTATAAAAGTAAGGTACGTTAAAATAATGTTGGATGTCAAACCTCTTTCACACTTATAATAATAAAAAATCATAATTATTATTAATGATATTAATAACTAAAATGCCATAATAATATGTTTATAGAAATGATGACTAAAATTAATAGTACTTTGTATAAATAATCATTATAAGTAATATTTAGGGTTTCTAACTTGTGACTTTAACTATCATATTTTTACGTTAAACGTACGTTATTTAAAATACGAGCGGGGAAAACCGTGATTTATAAATATCACCAACTAAGTTAAATACAATAAAATATGATGAATGTGCTCACGTAAATAGTCGAGAGAGAAGGTGGTGGCGATGATGTGAGACCCGAACTCGACGAATGATAGTTCGTAACACTCATCTAGCACCCGAGATCCCTAAGAGTTCCAAACACTCGAGACCCGGAGTCGACAAGGAGGCGTTTGGAGCTTGAACCATGAACCCGCAAGGGGGTGATAAAGGTGGTGGTTGAGGGCTGTCGTGAACTGAACAGGAGGAGGAAGGTGATGTTGGCGGGGGATGGTGGTGGAGCTGCTGTTGTTGCCGAGAACCGAAGGGGGAGGTGGTGGTGTTGGAGTCGCAACACAAGGGAATGGTGAGGAGATGGATGCTTGTTGCTTGTTGTCGTGAGCTTCAAGGGAGAAGGAGGAGTGTTGGTTTGCTTGAAAGAATCACTTGTATGGAGGTTTGGAACCAATTTCCTTAAGTGTGTGTGTGTGTGTTTGGCCGATATGTAGGAAGGGGAAGGAAGGAGTGATTCTTGTGTCTTCCAAGCAATGGGATATGGCATCTATTTATAGGGGATCAAGGTGGGTATTACTCCATGGTTTTTATGTATAGTAGGAGACATGCTTGTCTCTAGTGAGACATGTTTGTCTCTAGGAACATGTTGGTGTCAAGGGGAATAAGGGGAGCACCCCTTTTTGGTGCTTTCGGCCGTGAGGGGTAGGTACGAGGGGTAAGGGTAGGCTAGTGTAGTGTTAAGTGTTACCCGCTAGTCCACGTTCGGTAAAATACCCGCGTGATATCGATTTTTAAAGTCGTTACGGGTTGGTAGGTTACGGGTCGGGTATATAAAAAGTATAAGTTTAATAATTTTGACATGATACGAGTACATGTAAAACACTTAGAATTAGTTTTTATATAGTTGAGGTATTCTCTAAAAATAAAGAGAATGCTTTCGAGGGGTTTCCTTTATTAAAGTTTATCACCAACGCGTACGAGTATAGAGGTGTCTCGGAAATTTCTAAAATTTCCGACATAAGTCTCATAGTGGGTGGACTCTGCTAGACCAGTTAAGACCTAATTACATAAAATTAAGTCTAATATTCAATGCCTCGTGTAATTATATTTAAATAATTATTCGATAATTTACCCGCGGACACAATTTGTTAGATCTTCTTCAAACAGATCTTCCATTGGAATGCATGCATAAATGGTATCTAATTCCACTGTAGATGGCATCTTCACCGTTTCCATATTTTCTTCAGGGCTCAGACGCACATTCTCGACTTCCTAGTTTAGCTAGGTCCAACCTCTGTTGTCGTTGCGATTCTCCTTGTTCGTCTGTGGTACACATGTGATAGTTGTGTGTTGGTTTGTCAATTACTGAGGTCGGAATCTCTCGTTAGTTCAGAAGAACTAGTTTCCTCCTCAGTCTTTTTGACACCTCTACTGCTCTCCATTCCCCATGGATGTACACCATTGGAGTCCATCACTTGGTATCTCAATTGGCATTTGCTGGGTTCCTGTAAAATATCTTACCTCGTTCCATTTCGGATTCACAGGGTGGTCTTGATTAAAGAAGTCGGTAAAATAACTGTTGTTTGCTGACATCCTACACAATATTATATAGTATAGGAAATACTATCTTATCTTTATGTGTAGATGTCATATCTTAATTTGGTTAAAGCCCAGATACTTATCAAGTACCTAATTTGTTAAAAACTTTTGCTCTGATACTAACGTGTCACACCCCGGATTTTTCAGCACCCCGACCGTGCGACGAGCAGTTAGGTACCATTCGGGTTCTATCGTTTGAGATTTATACGCAGCGGAAAAAATATTTGATTGTATTTGTAGGTTTAGAGTAACTCAAAACAAAACTTTTATTTAAAACAGGGATTAACACCGTGATAGTTACAAAACAACATTCGTACATCATTAAACAAGGATTTTCAAAATATAGAGCCAAAATGTTTTATTGTAGTCTAAGGAGTCGTCATCTCTTCGACATATTATCCTTGCTATCTGTTGCCTAAGGAGTCATAATCCCTTCAACATACTATCCATATAATCACTTATTCTTGATTACCTGAAAACGTTTTTGAAAATACGTCAGCTATGAGCTAGTGAATACGTTAGTCACAAAATCTGTTTATACTGGCTAAACTGAATTATAAAACATTTTGACCATATTTGGATTAGTAGTTTACATATTCAGTGGGACTATTTCACTCAAGGGTATAACCACTTAACACTAGTATTATACTCAGATGATCATGTTTTATGTATGCCTACAACTGAGCCTGTTACTAGCCATGTTACAGTGTTTCATCTGTAACACGTGTATAACTTGGATCCAATCATACGTGCAGTAATGGCCTAAATGCTATTTCATAAACTACCTTATGCAATCAAATGGTTTTAGAATTCTTTATAGTCATGATATAAACCATTTTAAGATTTTAAAAACATATAAACGTATTCACCTATTGAGAGATAGTTCCGGTGTGGCAACTGCTTATGAATGTAGACTTTAAACAATCCTAAGTGAAGAGAACTTCACTTTCGTTCAGGTTTTCGAAACAATGCTCAGAACCTCGCTTCGTGACTAAGAAACGACAATTGATTCTTGGGTGTCGTGATTATGTGTGTTTGTTGAAAGATAGTCGAAAATCGAATACTTCCAAACGAAATCTCAAAGGCCTATTTATAGGTGGAATCTGTTACCCGTAACGGACCGTTACGGTATGGTGACAGTCTGCTATGTCCTAAATGCAATGAGTTATCACACGTGTCAATCTCTTCACACGTGTGTCATCCTCATTAAACATGTGTCAGCTTCCGACTGATTGCGGCATAACGGACGGTTACGAGATGGTGACGGTCCGTTACCGTCCTATTGGTAACGAGTCATTAGACACGTGTTAGCCTTCTTGTTAGTGACGGCGTAACGGACCGTTATGGGATGGTGAAGGTCCGTCACCGAATGCCATGTGCCTTAACTTTGGCAAATTTACATCTTAGTCCCTAAATTTTAAATTTGTTCAAATTAGGCACAAAATTTTGATGGATGTTACATTACCATCTCCTCATCTATATGAAGTGTCGGTTTCCCTTCAAATACATCAACCATGGCTCTGGTTGTAGCTAAGAAGGTCTCCCCATGATGAGGAGTACGTTCTTAGCATCGTCCATGTCTATAAAAACAAAATCAATGGAAAACACGAATTTGTCAACTTTGACTAGCATGTTCTCCATGATTGCCTGTTGGTATTTTCACTGATCTGCCAACCAATTGAATGCTCATAAGGGTGGGATTTGGTTCCCCGGGATTTAGCTTAGCAAATACCGAATATGGCATCATATTTATGCTAGTTCCCAAATCAGCTAAAACATTGCTGAAGGATAGTTCCCCTATCAAACAAGGAATGGTAAAGCTCCCTGCATCTGTCATTTTCTTTGGAAGTTTATTTTGTAGCATCGGAGAACACTCCTCGTTTGGCGTGACTATTAACAGATCTTCTAACTTCTTCTTGTTGGTCGGCACGTCCTTGAGAAATTTTGCAAAGTTTGGCATTTGTGCAAATGCCTCAACAAATGGCAAGTTGATATGCAGTTTCTTAAAAATTTCTAAGAACTTGTTGTAGTGCTTCTCCAATTTATCTTTCATAAGCCTGCCTGGATAGGGTACATGATGCTTATATTCACTGAGAGGCACTATTTCTTTTCCTTTCCTTTAGTTGGCTCCTTGTTTTGAGGTGTAGTTTACTATGTTTTTGTCTGTTAGCTTCTCACCAGAAGCTCCTTACTTTTCACCTTCATCTACTGGTTGTGATTGGTTAATTGGGTCATTTTCTTGAGTAGTTCTGCCATTCCTCAACGTGACAGCTTTCACATGAGCTTTCGGATTAGATCATGGTTCGGCCGTTTGTTGGGTTAACTGACTTATGTGTATTTCAATGTTCAGGATTTCATTCTTCTGTTGCTTCAGTTCTTCCTCGTTTATCTTAAGACAGTCTTCATTTAATGCAATGCATATTTCCATTGTATCCTCCAATCGGGATTTCTTCTCTTATTAAGAACTACTCGGCTTCAAGTTGTTGAAATTGTGGCTTTTGAGCAATTCCTGGTGGATTTGAGTTGTTGGCATTCTTCCAATTGAAGTTAGAATGGTTTCTCCATCCTGGATTGTACGTGTTACTAAATGGATTGTTGTGAGGAAGGCTTTTATTACCAATGAAGTCTACTTCCTCTTGAGAAAGGTATTGTCCTCCAACACAACATTAATTAGGGCTATGAATCCCTCCACACGTATTGCAACTTGTTTTGCTTGAATTAACCTGCAGGCGGTCGACTTTGTTTGCAAATTGCAATCGCATCAACCTTGGCGGCTAAATATGTGTATGCGTCAATATGGTGAACTCCTTGTTTCTGTGTCTACACTTTTGCCTGGTTGTAGGCCATTGATAATCATTTAGAGATAATTCCTCTAGCATGTTGTATGCGTTAATTAGAGTTTGTTTGTAGAATGTTCCTTTAGTTGTAGTATCAACACTCTGTCTTGTTTAAAGGTACAAACCATTATAGAAGATTTGGATTTGCATCCAAAGGTCTATCCCGTAATGTAGACATTTTCTTGGTAGCTCCTTAAATCTTTCCCATCCTCATAAGGAGTTTCTTTCTCGTCTTGCACGAATGCATGAATGCCATTCCTCCACTGAGCTGTCTTGGATGGTGGAAAGTATCTGAATAGAAACTTCTCGCCCATGTCTACCCAGGTGTTGATTGAACCGGCTGGTAGTGAACTCAGCCAAGCCTTAGCTTTCCACGTAAATAGAATGGGAATAAACGTAGTTTGATGGATTCTTTTGTATTTCAAGGAAATACAATATGGAAATTAGGGTCTTCATCAATTAGACGATTAAATTGTACTACGTTCTGGATCATTTGGATGATTTGAGGCAGAAATGAAAAGTTGTTTGCCTCAATCGTTAGTCTTGTGATACCGGCTCTCGTTCCCTCCAAAGAAGGTTTTGTATAATCAAAGATGGATCTTTCAGCCATGATAATTTATTCTTGGTCACCCTCAGTAGTGACTTCATCTCCGGCTTCTGCTTTCTCCTTCAGCTTCTGGTGCAGCTCCGGCTTCTGCTTTCTCCTTCAGCTTCTGGTGCAGCTCTCGCTCGGTTTCAGCAAATAGTTGTGCAAGATCACCCTTAGGTATTCTAGGCATAAACCAAATCTTAAAGCTAGCTAAAGCGACTATCCTACCGGCATAAGTAGCAAGCAAAGGCACAAGGTAAACAAATAGCAAATAAAAATCATCAAACTACTGACTCAGGTGTTTTTCAGAATCACCGGCACCAAAAACTTGGTGTGTGCGAACAACAATATATTTTCGTTATATAAAACGGTTGCACATGTTAATCTTTAAAAAGGTAATTACCAAAAGAGCTAAACTACACACAATAAGCAAGCACACCTATCAGAATGCATATAGTAATGACAAGAATCAGATATCAATCCTTGGATACAGTGGCTCCTGATACTCGATCATCTATTGATATTCAACCAATGTAAAAAGGGTGATTGTTCAATTATACTAATGATTGCAAATAGAAAAGAAAAGAAACAACGAATTGTAAACTTTGGAGAAAAATCGGATGAGAGAATTAACCATTTAGATGTTGAATCATCTTGACTGGAATGACCGATTAGAATGACTTAGTTACGAAAAATCGTTTTAGAGTTTATTATGAAGAACAAAACAGTCATGTGAAGTGTTAGAACATATTAGAGCCCGTTAGGGGTAATCTCACAAAACCAGAAAGATAATGTCATGGACACACACCCTAGAATTATGAAGCAAGTTTTAATTACAACCAACTTATGACATATAGTTTCTAGATTTTTAACTGGATAGATAAGCATCCTAGCGATTTACAACATATTACCAGGTGAATTAAGAAAACTCTAACATGTTCCTAAACCATTTTATTCAGATCCATTCGCAAGGCAGTGCACACATTTTACCAATTTTAACCTTGATTTGTCTATTACTTGTTACAGTATTAAGCCTCATATTAATGGTCGAAAACATAACCCATAACACAAATTAATTACAGCATGCATAACTTCATAGAAAGAACCAATAAGACCAAACAAATCATATTCAAAACCAATATTAATATGTACCCATACACTTCATAAGAGTATAACAGTCAAACTTTACTAAAATCACATAATCATACGTAAACATCAAACATAGCAGTCAAACCAACACAAGAATTATCTCAATCTAAATGGCTACGGAGTTTAGCCTAGCATAATGAAAAATGAGACAATCACAGACTGGGCATGACGATGAAAGAAATGAAAACCGAAACTAGAAGCAAACTAAAGCGATCCAGATGTGTAAATGCAAACCAAATGGCCAAATCTTCAATCCCTAAGCTCTCGGATCTTCCAATGGTCATCTTCAGCATCCATAATCGCTGAGTGGTCGTCTTCAGCTTCCATAATCGCGATCCCTTCTCAATTGGCCGTCAAATGCTTAAATAACCCGAAATTAGGGTTTCTGTTTTTGTCGGCATATAGGTCATACTCTCCCAGCACGGTTCATACTCACTTATCTTAACTACCATGACAGAATCTTCACAGCCCGTACTGTCTCTTCCTGAGTACGGGATCTTCTTTTCTGCATATGGGTCGTACCCTTCTTGGTACATGTAATACTCTCTTCCTTGACTTTGAATTTTTCTCCTGCTCCCTCTTTGACTTTTCAGTTATCGTCACGAGCACTCTCCAATCTTCATAATCAACATCAAAACCTTTCAAATCCAAGATAAACGCTATTAGGTATCCTTCCTTAACAGATTTGCCAATAAAACATAATAAAATAAAGGGAAATGTGTATAAATTGTATGTATAAATTGGAACACATCCCTCACAAAGGGTTGTCTTTAATACCATGTAACCGGGAGATGGAACGTTCAATTGATGTCTATTAAAAAGGAATATACAAGGGTATATATAGGAGATGAACCTAAAAGAAACAGAACCCTAGGTCTCATTATACATTATACGAGTCTACACATTATTTACTATCTAACAACCAACATTGTTTATCCAAATACACACTAGTTCTTCCCAAGTTCGTTAAAACTAAAGCATGAAAGTTCTTAAACACACTTGACATTTAATCCTTTCCATTCAAGGAATAAACTCATACCTTCTTGGAATGGTCATCAATTAATATTCAAAAGTAGGAACACTTAACAAAACGTCTTTCACAAAGACCAGAAAAAACGAAATCAACTATTTCTCCTTTCTAAAACAAAACGTCTTTCACAAATAACATATGTTTTGATTCCCTATCAAACTGTTAAAACACTTCCTCATATTAACATTAGGCATAAAAGATGATAACACATTGTTATGTGACAAAATAGACATCTCCTTTTAACTTATGTGACTAAGTGTTTTATGCCACAAATCAATCTTATAAACATTGCCCATAAAATGAAGGAAATTTTTGTTTTGAAGACAAAAACTATAAAGGAAATTACTTTGAGAGAATATCTAAATCTAACTTTTGGACATAAAATAGCACCTAGCCGAAACAAAAGGTTGAAAGAACCTTTGTACTACTTATGCACCCTTCATTGAGTATCAAACAAAAGAAATGGTTAGAATATTCCCATTTTTTTCATTGGAATCACATAAATGATTTATTATAAATATATTCAAATCTTAAATTTAAAAAAAATATAGAATTAATTACACAGATGGCCACTGTAGTTTACACGGATTTCACTTATTGCCCTTAGAAATGCTAAATTACAGGTTCAGTCCAATAGTGTGCACGTTTGTAACAGAGACGGCTCCTGGGTTGGATGGACATTAAGTTTATCTGTTAAGTGGGTGTAAAATAACCTAAATGCCCCTTAGTATTAAAAATAAAAAATAAAAATAGTGGGTCCCACTACCCACGTACCCACCCACTTCATCTTCTCCAAATCAAAACCCACCTCTCCCACCAAACCCTAGCTTCCACCTCCCATTCTAACCACCACCTGCCACCACCATCCTCCGACCATCGTTCGAAAGCAAAGCCATCCCTTCTTAACAGCGACCGGCGAATGTCAGAAACTCTTACAACGACGTTGATTTCGACGATGTGTTCGGCAGACCTGCGACGCGGACGAGATATAGTTTTGGCGGCGGTAGAATCAGTTTCGTCGGAGGAGTCGTCTAGTTCTCCATTCGCTCGTCGAGGCCTGATTCGAAAACGTTAAGCCCTACCAAAATCGAGCCGTTATCTACTTCAGTTCCGACTGAATTCAAGTTCTGCCCACTTCTGTTTATCATAATTTTTGAATTCATTTGCTAATTGCTAGTTTCAAAGCTCATTACGTAACATGTTAGATGAAATCAAGGCTTGTTTTGATTAGATGGTCATTACCGCAATAATAATCTCTCATAACAAATAATCATACTACTATTTCCCCAAATTTTAGCTATATATGAAGTTTTAGGGTTTTTGAACATCTTGCATATGATTTGTTAAGATTATGGCCTCAGGGTGGTGGCCGGTAGTTGTTAGAAGTGGAGGTGGAAGCTAGGGTTTGGTGGGACAGGTGGGTTTTGATTTGGAGAAAATAAAGTGGATGGGTTTTGATGGGTCGCACTTTTTTTAAGAGTTAATTAATTTTTGTGTTTTATTATTGTAATATGTAAAGGGTATTTTAGTTATTTTACATCCATTTACCCCTCAAAATTAATGAACATCCAACCCAGGAGCCATATATGTTACAAACGTTCAAACTATTAAACTGAACCTGTAATTTAACATTCCTAAGGGTAATAAGTTAAATCCGGGTAAACCACATGGTCATCCGTGTAATTAATTCAAAAATATATATATTTGCATGAGACTATTATACGCTTTTGAATAAAAAATTTGAATTTTGTTCACTGACAAAACAACATGGCGTAGGAAGGTTCAAGAAGAAGCAATTAGGCAAATGCCAATAATTGAATACGACTCAACCACAACCGGCCGGTCCGGTTTTATATATTAAGTTACTTAAACCCGGTCTGATTTTATCTTTCCATATACGATTACTGGACCCCACCCCACATTCTCTCGTCCTAACCTCCACTACCACCAGTTGTTCCGTCAATCTTTTTAACTCTACCGCGATCACGAAATTACAATTATACCCTCCCACAACTTTTACACACCACTCCTTTCTTATAACCACCGTCAAACCCTCCCCCTCCGCCACCGCCACCACCGTCTCGATTATCTCCTCCGGCGCAGCCGTAGACAGAAACCGCTCACCGTCCTCTCCGTCATCGAACAAGCCGGAGAGCTTGTATCCGGAGGAGAAAGAAATTATATCGAACGCGTTCATCACCTTCAAATTATCCCCGCCGGAAACCGTTCCGGCAGATCCGGAACCAGAATCGGAAACGGAATCGGAGTCGGAATTGGAATAGTCGTCGTCGGTTTTCAATTCGAGGTAATCGTGATGAAATTTAACCTCCTTGTAACCAATTTTAAACCATGGATCGTTGATGATTTCATCGACGGTTATTCTCGTTTGCGGATTCGTATCGAGAAGACGCGATAAAAGTTTTTTCAGATCCGGCGACGTCCACCGCGGAACTCGAAACTCGCCGGAGCAAATTTTCTTATACATCACCATCAGATTCGGATCGTTGAACGGAAGGTAACCGGCGTTGAGAACGAACAAAATAATACCGCATGACCAGATATCCACCTTCGCACCGTCGTATCCTTTTTTTAATAAAACCTCCGGCGCGACGTACGACGGCGTTCCACATAGCGTGTGGAGGAGTCCGTCCGGCCGAATCTGCTCCGTCAGAGCCGATAATCCGAAATCGGTGACTTTCAAGTTCCAATTTTCATCCAAAAGCAGGTTTTCCGGCTTGAGATCGCGGTGGAAGACGCCGCGGGAGTGGCAGTAACCGACGGCGGAGATCAACTGCTGAAAATATCTACGGCTGAGATCTTCGCTGAATCGTGATTTCGCCACTTTAGCAAACAACTCACCGCCTTTAGCGAATTCCAAAACAAAAAATATCTTCTTCTTGTTGGCCAGAACTTCTAGAAGGCGCACGATATTGGGATGGCGCATCCGGCGCATGATAGAGATCTCACGTTTAACGTTCGCCGTGAGCCCTCCCTTAATAATCCTCTGTTTGTTGATGGCTTTAATCGCAACGCTTCGCTCCGTGTGCACGTCACGTGCGTGGTAGACCTTAGCGAAGGCGCCGTAACCGAGGAGTCGACCGACCTCGTATTTCCCGAACAGGGGTTTCTCCGCCGGAGATGTGGATTCCTCGCCGGCGTGTTCTAATGCCGGCATCACTTCAAATTTATCATGAAAAACGGGATTTTTTTAATGTTGGTTATAATTTGGATAGAAAAAAGGGAGGATTTTGGCCAGAGATCGGGATCTGGAAGAAAGTTGGAGGGTGATGATGAGAGAGGTTATATAATATACGGAACATGTTTGGATGTTGAGAGTTAGGTATTTATTGTGTTTCGTGAAAGTATTAGTCGCTTATCAACAAGACGTCATAAGTGCACATAAATATTATTTTTATTAGCAATTTGAAATTTAAAAAACAGGTGTAGAACATGATTGATTTACGGTTTAACCCGTTTAACCATTTAATAAGAGTAAAGTGTCATTTTTATTTAAGTGGTTTAGTCACTTTGGTAAAAAAAAAATCTCACCTAGCCGTTCATGTGGTTTCAAAAACTTGTTATTTTAATCCATTTCGTTAACCATATCCATTTTTTCTGTTAAGTGAAAGGGGACTTTGGTCTTTTTATAAATTTTAATAATAAAGTTAATAAAATGTTTGTGAGCCCCACCCTTTTTCCAATTAAATTATATATAATATAAAAAAACAAAAATATAACTCAAATACTAAAAAATCTCTATCTCCCTCTCTCTCTCACTCTCATCTGAAAATTAACCCTCTTTGTCTCTCTTGTTCTCATCTGATCGTCGGAGATGATGATGATAATGGAGAGTGATGAAGAAGACGAACTGTGGTGGTGATGTTGCTGCTCTAATTTATAAGGAACTGGCTCTGCTACCGGTGGCAAAACCATCGGTTCAACCTGAGCTAGGTAATCGCCAGGTTTAATCGGAGTGATTGAAGAAGTAGAGAGGTCGAGGGAGGACATCTAAATCGGAAGCCTAGAATGAAATTAGAGCAGAGAGGAGACTGGGAGAGGAAGAGCGGACCAGGGCATAGTCGCCGCCCCGACAACATAGATTTTCAGGCGAGTGGGATGACCCTTTTCGCTGTCGGTGGATCGAAAATCCGGCGGAGGCATACCCTTTCTCTTTCGCATCCTTTACCACACCCAAAACGTCTTTGTGTTTAATGAGCTCTCAATTTCATTCACAATACTGAATGCTTTTTTTTAGTTTGTGGATATAGACCAAAAACCACCACCATAAATTCTGAATGTTTGTTTACTATGCTATCAATTCATCCACAATTCGATGTTTTAAACAGGTCCAAAGTATGTGTAGTATACGGAACTGCCCTTTGAAGCTAGAAGCAGAACACACCATCACTCTCCTCATTAGACTATTAGGGCTTCTGCGATTTGTGCAGGTGAAGACCCACATAGAGGTTGATTTTGTGTTATAATTGTTATGAGGGGACGAATCGGTGAGTAAAGTACAACGATGGGGTTAACTATGTATCATCCAATGAAGTTGCAGGCCGATGGTGATTTAGGGTTAAAAGGTGGGGGAATAAATAAGGCTTTAAAAATAAATAAAATAATATATATATATATATATATATATATATATATATAAGACAAAAATACTCTTCATTTGACGTTAAAAAATGGACATGGTTAACAATTTGGATGAAAACGGCAAGTTTTTGAAACCACAGGGATGGCCAGATGAGAAAATAAACCTTTTAGATTAAACTGGCAAAAGAGACCAAACCACATGCACGAAAATGAGAGTTTACTCCGTTTAATAATCTAAACTATTTAAGTAGTTTTTATACCAAAAATATAAATTGACATAGTTTAGATCTAATTTCTTAAAAACTAAATAAAATATATGTAAACTTTTAACTTTAAAGTACAAATAAATATTCGGGTTAAACAGGACGTGTTTGTTTTAACCCGCGAATACGTTTGTTTTATTCGTGTTTATGTGTCTGATATGATTTTTAAGTTCGGGTTCGTTTCAGGTTTAAGCTGTGAACACAATCTAGTTAGCAGGCGTACCTAATCGGTTTAAAAATGGTGATACTTAGGTGGCACCAAAATTTGTAATCGTGTATCAGGTAATTCTTATGAGTGTATTTAAATTGAAGAACGTATCTTTGATACGTCATTATAAACTAACAAGTCTTTACTTCCTTTAAGCAAAGACAATACTAACGTTTCCATAACATTTTCAAGGCTTGAACGCCATGTCTTGTTTTTCCATTCAAAAGAACTTAATATTTTTTTCATCCAAAAGAAGCATCTAATGCAAATTGTTCTATTTTCTTGGTTCCTAATCTGTCAACTTTTACACCATCACAACGACAATGTGTCAAAAAACTGGACTTCACAAATCCAAAACTGACAATTAGCGAACTAGGATACAATCGTTCCCATTTTTAAGATATCCAACGCTTTGCATAAATGTTGAGCATGATCTTAGTCACTTCTCGAGTATATATGAATGTCATCAATAAACACAGCCGTCCCCTTGTCCCGAATGACCTACATAGCCAATCTGTGAAGCAACTTTAGTAAGTTATAATTCAAACTCACTAAACAATTGAATTACAGGTGGTCAACCTACAAAGTGATGGTGCACAATGCTAACAAATTTTCTCTAAAGCAATTAAATCTTCCTGACTAACACGTGTGCATCGAGTCCACCAACCGAGGATCATTTATATGTGCCCAAAATCATGACATCAAGCACACCGTCCATGTTGTTCCATGATGTCACATGGGAAGCAAGTTTTTTGCGTGTGAGATAAAGCCCCTCCAAATATACATTTATAACACTTATGGTCTAGAACTAGTTTGTTACATATTGAACTAAGCATATAACCTTATTTATACTAGGAAACTACCACTTTGAGCACTCGCATGCAAATTGAGGAATTTTAGTAATGAATTCATACAAGTCTAAGGGGATGTTTGATAGCCTTTTAATGATTCCATTAAGAGCCTACCTCTGAATCGGTCAGGGATAGGAGGTGTTTGTTTAACATTTTGACAGCCTCTTAATAGTTCATACAGCCTCTTAATGATTCAGCATGAAAACCATGTGAAACCATTCAGAGCTCTTAATAGTTCAGCTCTTAATGAACCAAACAACCCTAAAATAAAATAAGATATTGGTACCGTTTGGTCATGATTGGACACTTACAATTGGATTTGAGGTTAAATTGTTCGATTTTAACTCAACCCAACCTATTCGTTTCAAAAATACCTTTAATCACTTTCCATATGGATTTTAAGATTGTAATATAGTAACGAAGTATAATCTATACTATATAATAAATAAAGGTTTTTATGGTACACTTGTCACTCTCATGTGTATTCTAAACATTTTTTACCTTCTCTCTCTCCTATTAGTTATACAAATTTCTTTAAATTTTTTTATAATTTTTTCACGCCTCTCTCTCCTATTAAATAATAATGATTTCTATAATTATTTATAAAACGTTTTTTATTTAAAAAATGTTTGTTCATAAAATATTTTTATAATTTGAACGTTACTTTTACTCTTTTTATAAAACATTTTTTAAAAATAACCATTTAACGTTTCTAGAATTTGTATTAAAAAATTATGTAATATGTCATAAATATGTAATATGTAAATCTTTGTTACTAAGTATATATAACATTGCATTTATTAAACATGTGTAAAATACCGGGTTTGTAATGTATATTATAATAAATGGATAACTATACTTGTTCCGTGTCGACTTCTGGTGAAGATTAGATTTTTGTTTCCCGTCTCTCTCTCCTATTAAATAATAATGATGTTAAATAATTAAATATCTAAAATTTATTCTAACATTTTATTAAAAATTACTAAATCATAAGCAAATTTTAATTATATCTTACCTTAAAATACAATTTTATAATTTTTAAATCTTGATTATTTGTTATTTATAATTCTTAAATCTTCATTACTTCTTATTTCACCAATTACCGATAACATCCGACATACAAATTTTAATAGAAACTGTTGTTTTATAATAAGTTTTTTTGTTCAACTTATGTAATACATGGGTATTAACCTAGTTTAACATATAAACAAGCTTTGACCATTTTGGTTAATTACTTTTACCAAATTGTTGTTTCGAGTAAAATTTTAATCAAAAACATCACTTTATCAAAATTCCCAATTATACTTTGGATTTTTATATCAGTCTTTTTTCATAGTTGTTTTCAACTAATTTTAATCAATAATTATAATTTATAAGACACTACTCAATAAAATTTCACTCTTAGTTTTGATCAAAACTCATTAATAACCCACTTATTATATTATTTGTTATATGCTCAAAATCAAACCTAAAAAACAGTGCGTTCTAATTAGGGCATCATGTATACATGTTGTGAGAGCCCCTTGAAAGGCGTTAACTGTGTGGAACGCCGCCCCCTCCATAACGTGTGGGGGTGGGGGGTGAGGCAATGGTGTGAGTTTACTCAAGGGAAGAACAAGGTCAAACAACTACATATATATACATAGGGGGAGAATCAAATAAGAATTAGTTTTTCGCAAAAAAATTTAAGAAATGACAAAAACCTTAAGAAACGATATCAAACGAACTCCGATTGAGCTAATTTCAACGGCGTTGGAACCGTCTCGTCGAACTCTACCATCTTAGCTTTTAGGGTTTAGCTTTTAAGGTTTATATTTTATGTTTGAATTTTAGGGTTTTAGCCTTATGGTTTAGTCTTAGCGTTTAGATTTTAAGGTTTAGGTTTTTTTTTTTTGGGTGGGGGTAGGGGGTTTAGGTTTTTGGGGGTGGGTTTAGGTTTTTTTTTTTTTTTTTGGGGGGGGGAGGTGGGTGGGGGGTGGTGGTTTTAGGCTTTTTGGGGTAGGGTTGGAGGGGGGTTTAGGTTTTTGGGGATGCGGGTGGAGGGGGGGTTTAGGTTTTTGGGTCCGGGTTAGGGTTCGATGAGACGGTTCCAACGCCGTTGGAATGAGATCAATCGGAGTTCGTTTGACCCACTTCTTAGGATTTCTTAGCGAAAAACCACTTTTTAGTGGAACCGTCCTCTATATACACATACACACACATTTTAAAAATGGCGTGAGTGTATTCACACTCACACGGGTATACCCCTCCTATGTGAGAAATCTAGGTAAGTGATGTGCCACCCACGTGATGTGCACTTTTTGCTCAGACCAATCACACTCACATACGTATACTTTATGCCCTTATCATACGGGATGTTTCTAAACTATTTGACAACATCTATATGGTTAATTTCTAGAAATCAGGAGTTGGGTTCAAAATCTCACTTAAAACTTTCTACAATTAGAAGGAATGTAGAAGAAAACTTACAAATACCTTTCACCACTCGTAATAATTTGGACATTCATCCCGCCTTCAATTTCCTAAGCTCTGCTCCATCCAACAAGATAAGAATATGGATTATCACCCTAATAAAAAAGATGCAATAAAGAGATAATATTGGGTTAACGGACCTTGCCAACCACTCGTCATACAAAGGGCGACGTTTAATCGTGACTTGGTCTGATCGATATGGTAATTGGTTAGAGTAAGGTGAAAGTATATAAAGCATTTTATTTGTGTTGTTACTTATCTATAAATGTTGTTGGGAACCAAGGTGGGCGTAATGTATTTGTAAAGAAGGATTTAATAGTTGGAATAAAATTAAGCGATTTTCGATGCATATTAGTGACATTAGCAGTAATAAAAATAAAGCACTAAAAATGTGAGATCCATTTAATCAAATCAGTCTATTGTCATGACTCTTTATAAGATGGTAGTGTAAGCAAATCGAATTAAACTAAATGATGAAGTTATGCTTGTAGACTTTGTTTGAAATATATATTACTATTAGTAATGTGGTCATGCTGAGTGCCAAACGTATTATTACAAAGGAAAATTCTTATAAAAAAATGGACTTAATCCTACGTTATAATGAGGAACTCTGTAAATTATCAAAAAATTCAGGTAATAATCTATTATATCTTTGAGTATTCAAAAAGATGTTGCTCAATGGAGGAAGTTCTGGATTCTTTTTTAAAGAAACTAATGATAATGTGTTTGCATTGTTAGTTGACTAGTTTAGTACTGGTGTGTAAAAAAAATGAACAAATGACATTCTTTTTGTGATATATTGATGCATGGACTTGCTAAGGATAGACTTGTTGGTGTTGTTTATACGATGGAGATATCTAGGGGTGTTCAAAATCAGATATTCGAAATTTTGGATATCTGAAAATTTTGAGTAGTCGATTTCAATATTCGAATCTTTATTCTTATTCGTATCCGAAATTTTGGATATAAAATTTCGGATACTAATACGGATATCCTTTGCTAGAATTTCGGGAGTTTCATAAATTGATATTCAAAACAACCAAGTAATTATACAAATAATGAGTAGAATAAACAAGAGATCGATGTTCTTACTTGTGCAAGTATCATTCTCTTCACTCTGCAGTCGACCTTAAATCGTCTTTCAAAATCCCAATAGACAAACGTTGTGAGTGTTTAAATTGATAGGTTTTGGTCGTTCGAGAGAGAGAGTGGGAGACAAGACACACATGAGAAATTGATCGATACCTATATGGCTAAATAGTAAATATCTTATTTAGTTAAATCTCTCACATCTCATTCTCCATACCTATGCGCCTAAATAGTAAATACCTAATATCACCTTTCTCTAAATTTATATCTAAATTTGGTTTAACCTCTCACATATCATTCTCCATCTCTATCTCACTCACAAACATTTATTTTATAATTTTTCTCCTTCTTAGACACTTATAAAAAATATTGAGTTTGATGAAAATGGATATCTATATTTAGAGAATCTCTATTTACTAAAAACGTAAAATTTTAAGATGGAGATCCTGATGGACGCGCAAAATAGAATAAATCTCTAAATAATGGAGATGCAGATAGAGACTCTGTTGTGAATGCTCTAAAAGGGTAAGGTTATGATGCAGTAAGTAATATGTATAGTGAGTTCAATAGTTTAAAAATGAAATATTTCAAAAGAAAATAACTCGTCATATTATTTATATTGTTTTGGAAACCAACTGCAGTTAGTGGTTGTGATAGGTGCAAGAAAACATTTAGGTGTTAGTAACTTCTATAATAAGTTAACCAAGTTGATGAATATGGTTTACAGTTCTTATAAACAACAAATATTCTCTTAGAAATTTAGAAAGAGATAGTAGTATAAAAGAATTTGGCATGGTATACTTGAAACGGTAAGTGGGTTAAGTCAAGAGGTTTCTCTTAAATGACATCGAAATACAAAATGAAATTCTCATTATAAAACGCATGTACGTTTGGTTGATTTTTTTTCATCCATCATTCGAATGCTTAAAGAGGAAGATACTAATGGTTATAGCCAAAATCAAGCAATGGGTATTTGAAATTTAAGGGCTAATTTGATTTTATGTTATATTTGTATTTTGATGTTCAGATGTATTGTCATGAGTTCTTAAAAGAAAAGATCACGACATTTTAGAAGTCGTTTCATTGGTGGAAACGTCGAAAAGAAAATTGCAAGAGTTTAGGAAAAATGCATTTGATCCCCTTGTAAAGAAGTCTATTCATTTTTTTTTGGAAAGCATGATATTCAAATATTGGAGAGGACAGTAGAATATGTTAATGAAATAGTTAAAATAAAAATGTTTAAATATCACCGATCAACATTATTATAACTTTGGTTTTCTACAATGTAGTCGATGTAGATATTTAAGAGTTTGATGATCGATTTAATTAGGTTAGTATCAAATTACTCCAAAACAAGGTGACTTTGAACCCATGTGAATCATATTCTAACTTCGGTGCGTCAAATTTAATGAGCTTCTATGAGCTTTACCTATAAGACACTGATAATATGGAAAATTTGACTCTTACATATAAACCTAACATGTCAATTATAGCATGAAAAGATAAAAGTTTGGTTAACTTAAATGGTATCTGCAATCTTGCTAGAATGAAACTGGAAACATAGAAACATCGTTCTTATCTTCTGATTTATCGATTACTATTACTAACACAACTGCAAATATCGAGAGACCTTTTTTTGGCAATGAAGCTTGTAAAGTCAAATTTACGAAATCTATGATGATTTTCTGAATATTTGTGTAATGTGTACCGTAGAAAAAGAAGCAGATGTAAGTGTTATAAATAAAGTTGTAATTGATCATTTTGTAAGATGAAAACAGTAAAATATAAGTATCATATTGTTTGTTTTACTATGAAATTTACATTTTTTTCTTAATATCACCCTTATTTTAACTCCACTAAAGCCGTGGATCTACACGTAACAACCCTCTTCACTAATTTACAATTTCAAACATAAAATCCCATTTCAAAACAATAATTGAGAATATTATTCTAACATTTCTTCTCCCTCTCATCATGTGGTGCCAAATCTATTGCATATTCAATTAATTCCGTACATTTCAAGATAGATCATACTTTATAGCTCTTTAAAACGATTATTTTAATAAAATAAATGGAATTAGAACAAGATATTTACCATTTTACCATTTTTTGAAAGGCAAAAAAAGAAAATAATAATAATATTTACCATTTTACCTAGTTGCTAGTATTTGTAGAAAACATGGTTTGACCCCCTTCGCTTTAAGTGATTCAAAACAAAACACGTATGTTTGACCGGTAGCTGCCGGGAAGGACTTGGACGGTGGTTTAATGTCGTCATCATAGTACCAAAAATTGAGTTTCACACTCTTTAAAAACAATATTTTATAAAAAAAAGTAAATTATATATATTTAAAGATGAACGGGAAATAGTAGTTTGGTAAAAGTTCACATGTAGTCATATGGGTGGTGAATATATCTATCAGGCTATGTTATGTTTGAGTCGGAAACCCTCTTCTGCACTTTTTTTTAATAAGTCCTTTTTTTGTTTTATTTTGTTTTAATTATTTTTTTTTGTTATTTAACTAAAAACATATTTAACTAAAAATATAATTCTGATTTATCTTAGACTTCTCGTTTTGTTTTTTTAATTCATTTTATTTTGTTTAACATTTGAACGTTAATTTTTTTTCGGAGTCAATTTTAAAAACCTAGTTACAATTTATTATTGGTTGTCTATTTTGTTGACAGACATACCAAACGGTGTCGTATTCGTATATATCTGGAAGTCGTCATACGAATAATGATACAAAAGAAAGTTACTTGTTAAAGGAAAACGTGCGATTGATTAACGCGTATGCGCGTATGATTTTGTATCTTCAACGAAACTATTATTATATTGTGAATTATTGTTGCATGAAATTCATGCAATAATTATTAATGCTAGAAATTTCATGTCCATCAATTATAATATTTTCCTGACACATGTGTAATTTCATGTGAATTATTCTGGCATAAAATTCATCAAAACCTATTAAGATAAATCAATACACATGTATAAAAATAAAATACATAAATATAAAATTGAAATAAACAAGTGTAACCTTAACTTCTTCTTCTTCAGATCTGCAACTAAATATATGAGCGCTTTCATTTCTATAACTCTGATCTTTCAGATCTGGCAAAATTCAACTAATTAAATATTAAAAATGCACATCTTGCAAACAAATAAAAAATACTTGTGTAAATTCAATGAAATACACATGTGTAAATTCGGTTTACACATTAGTAATAATCCTAGAACCCAGTTTAATGAATTAAAAAAATTAATCCCAAAAAAAAATCGAACTTTACAAAAAAAACGAACATTAGAAAAAAATCAAAAGTTGAAAACTCATCTCAATCTTGACATAAACCACACAAGCCGTCTTTTCTCTTGGGCAACATTAATTTCTTCTTCTTTGTCTTGATGAGAAAAAACAAATGCACATGAGAGTCATTATTCAAATACAACAAATTACTTTTCTTTAAGAAAAATTAAAAAGAAACAAAAAATTGAGAAAAAAAATTGAGATCTCATAATATCCAGGCTTTGATTTGGAAAAAAAATTGAGATCTCACAACATAAAACCTTACCTAATCATCGGAAAACCTAAACATCCTGACGGCAATTTCAAAAAAAACGGATCTACAAAGAAATGAATCAGAACATCTTCGTTAACGCACAATAACGTAAAACCTCACCTCTTGCATAGATCGACGAGCGGTAACTCATCAGACGAAGCACCCTGCGACCATCCACTTCCGGTGTAAACACAGATCTGAAGATCTAAAATACACAAAATACACAAATGTAAGCATAAAATACACAAGTGTAAAATCAATATACACAAGTGTACATTCAAAATACACATAGGCAACTTCCCAACCTGTTTCCTCTTAAGCTAGTATAACTCTCTAAAATTAAATCAGAAACATCAAACCATTAATAAAATTATTGTGTTTATATGAATTTAAATTAAGCAAAAAATAATTTAAATATATTAAAAAAGGAAACAAAATTATACAAATGTGAATTTAAATCATGCCATCAACAATTCGATATATATTTTTTTTCCACAAAAATTTCGTCGCCTATGCCGGCTTTGTTGTAACAAAGTTGCACATAGTTTTAAAACAGTTCACGCCGCTACGTTGAAACAAAATTATACAAAAATTTCTAAACAACAAATATATAACTAACCTGATATAATTAGGGCACACAAAGGTCACTAAAATTGAACTCGATGTTGTTCTTGTTCTACGATCTGGAATCATCGCCGGGTTGGGTTAAACCCATAAACCTTCATAAAGATTATCAAGTCAAATTTACTTGACACTTTCATGGGGTAGTTTTTTGAAAAGGGTAATTTAAAAAAAAACGATTTCTTAATTCTACATGATGACTCTTGCTAGAACTATTTTACCTTCAATATCGGCTAAATATGTCCTCTATATCGCGTGATCGGGCTCGTGAAGACAAGTGGCCAACATAGAGACGTGTAGTACCATAGCGATCATCATGACACGGCATATTCCCTGAACCAAAAACATGTACAGATTTATACATACATCCTAGTGAAGTCTAGTAAGCTCACCTAATCAACACAAGTCCAGTAGTTGGTACACAAAACGTCTTTAAAACATTGTTATAATCCAATATGAAAGAAAATATAAAATTAGAGGGAAAAAAATGAATGGACCCGAAGTTCAATCACTTTCTTCAAATAGTATAGTTTTGTCATAACTTGTTAAAAAAATTGTATTCTATAGATTGATGCAGTAAATTCCTTTACCAATTCCAGATTTCGATCCATATCAAAGAACATTAAATACACATATATAGGGACCAAATAAAACAACAAAAAATTGAAAGAGCATACCCTCGTTGAAAATTCCACCACAATACGACTTCCATCAATAAAATAGAACACCAAAATAGATCAAATTAAAACCCTAATTCGAGTCAAAATTAGTAGAATCTAACCTTAATCTGAACGGATTTGGTTGAATCCCCAATATGCAAGTCCCGGTCAGAGTTTAACTCAAACAACCCTTCCCTGAACACCATTCATCATACCGGAACTGGTCCACCTCTGATCACCATTCAACAAAGAACTCGTCTTTGTCCTCGTCGTCATCTAAAATAACAAAAATTAGCAAAAAACCCTAATCTGAGTTTTGCAAAATTAACCAAATATAATTTGCCTTGTTTGTTGTCCGTCTACCTGCTATCCTTATGTAATTTGCCTTGTTGATTGTCGAACCATCAATAAAAGAGTTTTACCAAATATAATGATACCTATTTGCTAAAATCTTGAAATAACAACACCCAATGAAAAGAAATTCAAGAAACATACATCGCGGGGTTTTCGAAAACCCTAAAACAGATCTAAGATGCATTGGTGATGGTTGAGTTGTACGCCGTCATCCCGACGTTGCGCCGGTGCAGTGGAGGGCGGTGAAACTATGTGAAGTTTGATCGATAGTTTGATGGAGGTTTGATCGGGTCGTTTTTCAGATCTCTGTCTGTGTGTGTGTTTTTGAGAAGAGAGTGCTTGTGTGCTTTGAGAGAAAAGGGGTAGGTTTAAATGATGATGGAGAGAGAAGAGTCAATTTACCATAATACCCATACGGAATTAAAATAAACAGAAACAAAAGAAAAAAAATTAGTGGTCCATATAGAGTTTAGGGGTTTCTACAATAAGAAGGGTTTTTCAAATGATATGTCCATATATATATATGTATATATATATATATATATATATATGGGAGGTTCAAATAAAAAGTGATAGTTCGCTAAAAAGCCTAAGAAACGACAAAAACCTTAAGAAACGATATCAAACGAACTCCGACTGAGCTCATTTCAGCGGCGTTAGAACCGTCTCGTCGAACTCTACCATATTAGCTTTTAGGGTTTAGCTTTTAAGGTTGAATTTTAGGGTTTTAGCCTTAGGGTTTAGCATTTGGGTTTAGTTTTTAGGGTTTACATTTTAGGGTTTAGTTTATTTTGGGGTGGGGTGGGGGGTTTAGGTTTTTGGGGGTGGGTTTAGGTTTTGGGGGGGGGGGTAGGGTGGGGGGGTTTATACTTTTGGGGGGTGGGGTGGTGGTTTTAGGCTTTTCGGGGTGGGATTGGAGGGGGGTTTTAGGTTTTTGGGGGTGCGGGTGGAGGGGGGTTTAGGTTTTTAGGGGCGGTTAGGGTTTGATGAGACGGATTGGAGTAGGATTGGTGGAATGGTAAGTTCCGTAGGGTCTGTTGGAGTCAGCCCTTTCCTCACCTTCCAAAGTGTAGTGGTGTTCATACGAGATTTTGGGTGGTTTCTCTAGGTAGCTATAATTTTTTACGTATGTTTGGTTATATCTTTCGAGTGTTGGAGCGGCGTAATAGCTCATTGGGGCTTCATAGAAATTTTTGGATGTTTCTATTTCCCCTAGATTTTGAAAGGTTCCGCTAGTGTATTCGGAATTTGTTCCAGAATAGGACTCGGTTGAGTTTGTGTTTCGTTCGCTATTTCCAGGTGGTGCATACTTGCGAATGAAGTTAGGTCCTTTCCCTTTCCTGCCATTCTAGAAAAATGAAAGGAAACTAAATACTTTTATTAATAGGTTAAAATGATTACAAGATTTTATTTAGGTTATATAAAAACGATAGTAGGACGCCTATCTCTTGACTATGCTCTTGGCATCCTTCATCAAGTTTTCCCTTGAAACCAAATTCTTTTGGCGAAGGACTTATGCTCCTTGTCCTTTTGGGCAAACTTCTTTTTGGCCTTTGATAGATCATTCTCGGTCTCTATCAATATTTCCCTAGTCAAGATAAGCTCTTTCTTGACTTGATCGGTTTCGCGAAGCGACCGATCGAGACACTCTATTGGTGATCCTGGTGTGGATGTGGGATATCCAAATTTCGGTGGAGGGTCTCTTAGTCCTAAGACTATGTCGTTGTAGACATTATCATAGGCGGGAGTAGGTTTATGTTTCAAGGTAGCTTGTGGGCTAAGGTCCTCAGGTATAGTGTTAGGATCGTCAAATGTGACTTCAAATCCAGCCATAAGATCGTATTCATCTTGGATATAGGATCCATGAACTGTGGATGATTTGCATAATCGATGTACTATCCAGAACTTCCGGAGTAGGCTCTTATGGAACTTCTGTTAGCATAATTTCCGTCGGTGTCCGAATTATTACTCATGTATGGACCCGATATGATAGGATAGTTGAGGTAATCAGCAAACGGTTCATAACTGGCTGATTGTGGTGAATAGGCTTCCACTGGAGGTAGAGGAAGGAATCCTTCGGATTCGGAACTTTCGTAGTTCTCCAGATTTTTAAAGATTTCCTCTAAACTAGCTCATGTGATGGAAAGCTTCTCAACAGGTTCTTTTACCCTTATTCGAGGTTTAGTGGCCTTCTTGCAAGACCCTGCCTCATATTGATTAGTGGAAGGGGGATACATGGGCGGTGGAGGTGTTTGAGGTGGAGGGTAGTTTGGTGGAGGAGGTACTGGGTAAGGTGGTGGTGTACATCTCCGGTTACTAAAGTAAGAGCCACCCATTTGGATTAGGTGATCTGATTCGTATTCCTCCTTCATTGGAGCCTTTGGCAGAGAATGATACCATGAGAAGTTTCCTTCTTCCATGGGTGCGTATGTATTTGCCATTGATTCTTGTTTAACAGTAACATTAGAGTTATAGTAGCTATGGTATCCTTGTCCCCCTGACATAATACTACCTGCATGTTTCGACACTATCATCTTAAAGGCAAGTGTCTACCTACCTTTGCTTAGTAGGCAAGTCATTGCTTAATCTGGTTAGAGCTTAGATACTAATCCCAAGTATCTAATTCGCTAAAACCTCAGGCTCTGATACCAACCAATGTCACACCCTGCCCCGGGCACCCCGGGACGTTACCAGGCTGCGACACCAGTTGGCACCTTCGGTACCTACTTTGATTTCAGAGTTTGGTTTTGTGCAGCGGAATAGTGGTTTTTAAACATGATCTTTTTAACGATTCTCAACCTCAAGGGTTGGTTTTGTAAATGCTAGAATCTTATCGTGTAGACAAAAGATTTCTTTATTTTTGAAATCAAAACCCTGACCAAATTCAGTATATCTACAAGGAGGTATTCTGCCTAGGAAGTCGACATCCTTTGGGCACCTTAACCTTGTCTTTTCTCAGGTTCTTTCCCGTGCCTCGCACAAACTTGTATAACACATTTTTGGGTTGCACTGGGTCCAGGTGTGTGGCCTGACCCGGATTATGCAACAAAATTGTCATCGGGACTTAGGCCATAGCTGGTCCCGGTACTATGAGGTCATTTCATTCTTTTCCTGAAAACATTTGAAAATGAACGTCAACTATATGCTGGTGAATACTTTATGACCTCAAATCATTTTCATAAGCATGGCAAAACAGTTTAATTAAACAGTTAAATATTTCATCATTCGAGGATTCTAGTGATCATATATCACTTCCTTGGACAAGCACTCGGGGCCACGCGGCCAAACTGGCACAACTGCGTTTTACGCATCACTCGACATACAAGCCAACCCCGCCCGACCCAACTGGATCCGGAGCGAGTATAAATATTTGATCAAACTTTACGTACACTTCTTGAGTATCAACATTCCCTATGGGTAGAACCCCTGATTCTGGGATTAGTCTGAGTAAATATTTAATTATCATGTTTTGCCCTTTTCGGAAACATAAATCGTTTGATCATTTCCATGAAGGTGCCGACAACACCAGCACGTCTTATTTGCGTGATGATAACATACAGCCCATGCACTTCTTTACAAATCGTTTTTGTAAAAGCTCACTCTCGCCATGAGAACGAGTATTTTTGACAAAGACGAGTATTCACCTTTAGTTTGAAGTCGGAGATCGAAGGATAATAATCTTAGTGCTAAGTAGCTCTTAGAGTTGACTCTTAGGGCTCTAGCACCTTAACTTGCACTTTTATGAGTTTCTCGGGTTCTTCGGCTCTTAAACGATCGAGCCGGTTAATAAGCGAACGTCGCTCGAACCGGGAGGAGCGGCTCGGGAGTCGGGACGGCTAGAGGGCTCGAGAAAGGCTCGGGAGCAGAGGAGGTTCGAGCGTGAAGGTGTGGAAAATGAAATGCCAATGCTCCTCTATTTATAGGCTGATAACCGCCTCAAGTCGGACCGTTACCCAGGGGATATCGGTCTGATATGCCTCCATTGTCCCGCATGCGCACCACGTGGTGCAATTCTGGAGTGCCACTCATTCATGTCGGACCGAGTAGGCAAGCCATGTCGGTCCGACGTCCGTCCACGCGTCCGATATGCTGACGCATGCCCTACACATGTCTCGACACGTGTCTCTACACGTGTCTGGTGCAGAGGGTTTCTAGGGTTATGCATTGCGTACCGTTTTCTAGACAATGTCGATCCGACGTTTAACCTCTTCCCATATCGGACCAATATCAATCTCATGTCGGTCCGATATCTCCTAACTTTCAGAATTTCCAAATTTATTTTCTGACCTTTTTGGGTTTTCATTAACTCCCGTTATTTCTTATAAGTTTCGGGCAGAAATTGAGATCGGGATTTTGGCAGGTGTTATATCATCCCCAACTTTTTTGAAATCTCATCCTCGAGATTACTTTCTGAATAAGTGTGGGAATTTATTTTTCATTTCGGATTCCAGTTCCCACGTGTACTCGGGTCCACGTCTGGAATTCCATTTCACCTTGACCAATACGAGTTTCTTTCGTTTCAAATTCTTTTGCTTCCGGTCCTCAATTTGTAACGATTGTTCCACAAACTTAAGCCTTTCATCCACTACTATATCTTGTAATGGCATGGCTAAGGTTTCATCTGCTAGGCATTTACGCAGGTTGGAGACATGGAACACATCGTGTACTCCACTCATCTCTATCGGCAATTCCAATAGATATGCCACAGGTCCGATTCGTTCTAGGATTTTAAATGGCCCAAAAAACCTTGGGCTTAACTTCCCTTTCTTTCTGAATCGTACCACACCTTTCCAAGGTGATACCTTAAGTAAAACATTGTCTCTAACGTTAAATTCTAACGGCTTTCGCCTTTTGTCGGCATAACTTTTCTGGCGATCACGAGCCGTTTTCAGTCTTTCCCTGATTTGTAATATCTTATCAGTGGTTTCTTGGACTATCTCAGGTCCTGATAACTGGTTTTCCTCTACTTCAGCCCAACACACTGGAGTTCTTCATTTTCTGCCATACAAGGCATCAAATGGTGCAGCCTGTATACTTGTGTGGTAGCTGTTATTGTAAGAGAATTCTATAAGAGGTAAGCGGTCGTCCCAACTTCCTCCTAGGTCAATAACACATGCTTGAAGCATATCCTCCAAGGTTTGGATTATCCTCTCGCTCTGCCCATCCGTTTGAGGATGGTATGCAGTGCTAAGGTTTAAACGAGTTTCGAGAGCTTTTTGGAAGCTCTTCCAGAATCGAGACGTGAATCGACTGTCTCTATCTGATACGATGGATAACAGCACTCCATGTAAAGATACTATCTTGGTAACGTATAATTGGGCTATTTTATCCATGCTAAAATTTTCCTTCATGGGTAGGAAATGTGCGGATTTGGTTAAACGATCAACGATAACCCATATTGTGTCATTTCCTTGACTGGTTCGGGGAAGTTTAGTGATGAAATCCATGGTGATCATTTCCCATTTCCATACTGGCAACTCAAGTTGTTGCAACAACCCAGATGGCTTTTGGTGTTCGGCTTTAACCTTGGAACAGGTTAGACATTTGGCCACATATTCAGCTATGTGCTTTTTCATGCCGATCCACCAGTATTTTGGTTTCATATTTTTGTACATCTTATCACCACCGGGGTGCATTGTGTACTTGGACTTATGGGCTTCCTTGAGAATTTCTCCTCAGAGATTTCCATAGATTGGAAACCATATTCGTTTATTCATTCTAAGGATGTCGTCATTTCCTTTGACGAGTTGTTCAGTCCTTCCTATCATCCCCTCGTTTTTGAGGTTTGCCTCTTTCAAGGCTGATTTCTGTGCCTGTTTGATATGAGAAATAAGACTGACTTGCAGGTCCAGTATTAGGGCACGTACTCGCTTTGGTTTTTCATGTTCTTTTCGGCTCAAGGCGTCGGCTACTACGTTAGCCTTGCCCTCATGATAACATATCTCGCAGTCATAGTCGCTTAGGACTTCCATCCATCGTCTTTGTCTCATGTTCAGCTCTTTCTGGCCGAAGACATACTTTAGACTTTTGTGATCTGTGAAAACCGTGAATTTGACTCCATAGAGATAATGCCTCCATAATTTCAGCTCGGAGATTATGGCACCTAACTCCAGGTCATGAGTCGCATAGTTCTCATCATGAGTCTTAAGTTGTCGAGATGCATAAGCGATGACTTTGATTCCTTGCATCAATACACACCCTAAACCAGTGTGTGACGCATCGCAAAAGACTACAAAACCTTCGTTGCCTTCGGGCAGCGATAGAATTGGTGCTTGAGTTAATTTCTGCTTTAGAATTTCAAATGGTTTATTCTGCTTTGGACCCCATTCATATTTGATTGCCTTTCGGGTTAGTGCAGTCAAAGGAACGACGATCCTTGAGAAGTCCTTAATAAACCTTCGGTAATATCCTGCCAAACCGAGGAAACTTCTCACTTCGGTCGGTGTCTTTGGGACTTCCCAATTGGATATAGCCTCAATATTAACTGGATCTACTGACGTGACCGAGAAATTGTACTTTTGACAACCAGAATTCACACTTCGAGAATTTGGCGTAAAGTTTCTCGTTTCTCAATAGTTCAAGTATCGTCCTCAGATTGGTTGCATGATCTTCCTTACTTTTTGAGTAGATAAGTATATCGTCTATGAACACGATTATGAATTTATCCAAGTAGGGTTTATATATTCGGTTCATCATATCCATGAAAGCTGCGGGAGCATTTGTAAGTCCGAACGGCATAACCGTGAACTCAAAGTGATCATATCTAGTTCTGAACGCGGTTTTAGATATGTCATCTTCCTGGACTTTCAACTGATGTTAGCCTGATCGCAGGTCTATTTTGGAAAAACATCTGGATCCTTGGAGCTGATCAAACAGATCGTCAATTCTTGGAAGTGGATACCTGTTCTTGATCGTAACCTTGTTCAATTCCCGGTAATCTATACACATCCTCATCGAACCGTCCTAGTTCTTTACAAAAAGTACCGGAGCTCCCCATGGTGAGGAACTTGGTCTTATAAATCCTTTCTCCAATAACTCATCGAGTTGTTTCTTTAATTCAGCCATCTCGTTAGGAGCTAATCTATATGGGGCTTTGGCTATCGGAGCCGTGCCTGGTACGATATTTATCCGAAACTCAACTTCCCGATCTGGCGGTGTTAGGTAACTCTTCAGAGAATATATCAGTGTATTCGGAGACGATTGATACATCCTTTAGTTCTTGCTCGGTATTGCAGGTGGTTACTGATATGAGATAAGCAAGGCATCCCTTTCGTATATACTTTGTTGCTTTTATCATAGATATCAAACCAACAGGGTTGGTTGATTCGTCTCCTTTAATTGTCACTACTTCTCCTGAAGGTGTGCGTAATTCAATGGCTTTTGAGTCGCAGAGGATATGGTCCTAGTTAGTTGTTAACCAATCCATTCAGCCAAATCCATTGGCAAAAGTTGTACGGGTATGACGTGTCCAGATAACGTAATTGAACAGCCATTCAAAGATCTGGAGACTTGGATCAGGTCACCGTTCGCGGTTTCGATTTGGTAAGTTTTGTGTAGCTTAGCTAAGGGCTTATTAACTAGTTTACAAAACTTATGATCTATAAAACTTTGGGTTGCCCCAGAGTCAAAAAGCACCTTAGCGTAAGCATTATTGACAAGAAAAGTACCGTATATGACATCAGTCATTTTATCGGCCTCTTTTTCATTTAAATGGAATGCTCGAGGGTTTTTCTTGGCTTCGGTAGTAGGTTTGGTACCTGAGCCACCAGTGACTTTTAGTTTCGGGCATTCACTTTTGTAGTGTATGATCTCGCTACAGTTGTAGCATGTGATACCCCTCCTTCGTGGGTAGTGGTCCGTGTGATAACCAGTGCTTTTACAATCAGGGCATGTTGTTGGGGTATATAGTCGACATTTCCCTCAATGCTTCTTTTTTCAGACTTTGCATATGGGAGAACTGGATTGTCCCTCTTTTTGGGAAAAGGGTCGACTGTTTCTTTTATGGTCAGGTTTGGTTATTTCTTTTGTTTTGTTTTCTTCCAATGTTCGGATCATTTCGTTCGTTAATTGGGCGCCAAGGTCCATGGCATCATCAATGGTTTTGCGTTTTGAGACCTTTACCATATCTCGGATTTCACTGACCAGTCCATAGATATATCTCTTGATGAGATTTGATTCAGGCGTAGCTAGATGCGGCACTAGTCGTGCATATTCTAGCAGTTTGGTCATGTAATCCTGATGATTAGATCCAACCATTCTTAGGTTTAGGAATTTTTGTTCTATTTGCTCTATTTCATTGATAGGACATAATTTTCTCTTGATTCGGTCTTTAAATGAGTCCCAACTCATTTCATATATCCTGTCACTTCCTTTGGCGGATACCATGGTGAGGAACTTGGTCTTATAAATCCTTTCTCCAATAACTCATCGAGTTGTTTCTTTAATTCAGCCATCTCGGTAGGAGCTAATCTGTACGGGGCTTTGGCTATTGGAGTCGTACCTGGTACGAGATTTATCCGAAACTCAACTTCCCGATCTGACGGTGTTCTAGGTAACTCTTCAGGGAAGATATCAGGGTATTCTGAGACGATTGGTACATCCTTTAGTTCTTGCTCGGTATTGTAGGTGGTTACTGATATGAGATAAGCAAGGTATCCCTTTCGTAGATACTTTGTTTCTTTTATCATAGATATCAAACCAACAGGGTTGGTTGATTCGTCTCCTTTAATTGTCACTACTTCTCCTGAAGGTGTGCGTAATTCAATGGATTTTGAGTCGTAGTGGATATGGGCCTGGTTAGTTGCTAACCAATCCATTTCAAGGACTATATCGAAGCCATCCAAATCCATTGGCAAAAGTTGTACGGGTATGACGTGTCCAGATAACGTAATTGAACAGCCATTCAAAGATCTGGAGACTTGGATCAGGTCTCCGTTCGCGGTTTTGATTTGGTAAGTTTTGTGTAGCTTAGCTAAGGGCTTATTAACTAGCTTACAAAACTTATGATCTAAAAAACTTTGGGTTGCCCTAGAGTAAAAAAGGACCTTAGCGTAAGCATTATTGACAAGAAAAGTATCGTATATGACATCGGTCATTTTATCGGCCTCTTTTGCATTTAAATGGAATGCTCGAGTGTTTTTCTTGGCTTCGGTGGTAGGTTTGGTACCTGAGCCACTAGTAACTTTTAGTTTCAGGCATTCGTTTTTAGTGTCTGGTCTCGCTACAGTTGTAGCATGTGATACCTCTCCTCCGTGGGCAGTGGTCTGTGTGATAACCAGTGCTTTTACAATCAGGGCATGTTGTTGGGGTATATTGTCAACGTTTCCCCTGATGCTTCTTTTTGCAGACTTTGAATACGGGAGAACTGGATTATCCCACTTTTTGGGAAAAGGGTCGACTGTTTCTTTTATGGTCAGGTTTGGTTATTTCTTACGTTTTGTTTTCTTCCAATGTTCGGATCATTTCGTCCGTTAATTGGGCGCCAAGGTTCATGGCATCATCAATGGTTTTGAGTTTTGAGACCTTTACAATATCTCGGATTTCATTGACCAGACCTTAGATATATCTCTGGATGAGATTTGATTCAGGTGTAGCTAGATGCGGCACTAGTCGTGCATATTCTAGCAGTTTGGTCATGTAATCTTGATGATTAGATCCAACCATTCTTAGGCTCAGGAATTTTTGTTCTATTTGCTCTATTTCATTGATAGGACAGGATTTTCTCTTGATTCGGTCTTTAAATGAGTCCCAACTCATTTCATATATCCTTTCTCTTCCTTTGGCGGATACCATGGTGAGGAACTTGGTCTTATAAATCCTTTCTCCAATAACTCATCGAGTTGTTTCATTAATTCAGCCATCTTGGTAGGAGCTAATCTATACGGGGCTTTGGCTATCGGAGCCGTGCCTGGTACGAGATTTATCCGAAACTCAACTTCCCGATCTGGCGGTGTTCCAGGTAACTCTTCAGGGAAGATATCAGGGTATTTGGAGACGATTGGTACATCCTTTAGTTCTTGCTCGGTATTGCAGGTGGTTACTGATATGAGATAAGCAAGGTATCCCTTTCGTTGATTCTTTGTTGCTTTTATCATAGATATCAAACCAACAGGGTTGGTTGATTCGTCTCCTTTAATTGTCACTACTTCTCCTGAAGGTGTGCGTTATTCAATGGATTTTGAGTCGCAGAGGATATGGACCTGGTTAGTTGCTAACTAATCCATTCCAAGAACTATATCAAAGCCAGCCAAATCCTTTGGCAAAAGTTGTACGGGTATGACGTGTCCAGATAACGTAATTGAACAGCCATTCAAAGATCTGGAGACTTGGATCAGGTCTCCGTTCGCGGTTTTGATTTGGTAAGTTTTGTGTAGCTTAGCTAAGGGCTTATTAACTAGCTTACAAAACTTATGATCTAAAAAACTTTGGGTTGCCCTAGAGTAAAAAAGGACCTTAGCGTAAGCATTATTGACAAGAAAAGTATCGTATATGACATCGGTCATTTTATCGGCCTCTTTTGCATTTAAATGGAATGCTCGAGTGTTTTTCTTGGCTTCGGTGGTAGGTTTGGTACCTGAGCCACTAGTAACTTTTAGTTTCGGGCATTCGTTTTTAGTGTCTGGTCTCGCTACAGTTGTAGCATGTGATACCTCTCCTCCGTGGGCAGTGGTCTGTGTGATAACCAGTGCTTTTACAATCAGGGCATGTTGTTGGGGTATATTGTCAACGTTTCCCCTGATGCTTCTTTTTGCAGACTTTGAATACGGGAGAACTGGATTATCCCACTTTTTGGGAAAAGGGTCGACTGTTTCTTTTATGGTCAGGTTTGGTTATTTCTTACGTTTTGTTTTCTTCCAATGTTCGGATCAATCGGTCCGTTAATTGGGCGCCAAGGTCCATGGCATCAAAAATGGTTTTGGGTTTTGAGACGTTTACCATATCTCGGATTTCACTGACCAGTCCATAGATATATCTCTTGATGAGATTTGATTCAGGCGTAGCTATATGCGGCACTACTCGTGCATATTCTAGCAGTTTGGTCATGTAATCTTGATGATTAGAGCCAACCATTCTTAGGTTCAGGAATTTTTGTTTTATTTGCTCTATTTCATCGATAGGACAACATTTTCTCTTGATTCGGTCTTTAAATGAGTCCCAACTCATTTCATATATCCTTTCTCTTCCTTTGGCGGATACCATGGTGAGGAACTTGGTCTTATAAATCCTTTTCTCCAATAACTCATCGAGTTGTTTCTTTAATTCAGCCATATCTGTAGGAGCTAATCTGTACGGAGCTTTGGCTATCGGAGCCGTGCCTGGTACAAGATTTATCCGAAACTCAACTTTCCGATCTGGCGGAGTTCCATGTAACTCTTCAGGGAAGATATTAGGGTATTCATAGATGATTGGTACATCCTTTAGTTCTTGCTCGGTATTGCAGGTGGTTACGGATACGGGATATGCAAGGCATCCCTTTCGTAGGTACTTTGTTGCTTTTATCCTAGATATCAAACCAACAGGGTTGGTTGATTCGTCTCCTTTAATTGCCACTGCTTCTCCTGAAGGTGTGCGTAATTCAATGGATTTTGAGTCACAGAGGATATGGGCCTGGTTAGTTGCTAACCAATCCATTCCAAGGACTATATCGAAGCCAGCCAAATCCATTGGCAAAAGTTGTACGGGTATGACGTGTCCAAATAACGTAATTGAACAGCCATTCAAAGATCTGGAGACTTGGATCAGGTCTCCGTTCGTGGTTTTGATTTGGTAAGTTTTGTGTAGCTTAGCTAAGGGCTTATTAACTAGTTTACAAAAATTATGATCTATAAAACTTTGGGTTGCCCTAGAGTCAAAAAGCACCATAGCGTAAGCATTATTGACAAGAAAAGTACCGTATATGACATCAGTCATTTTATCGGCCTCTTCTGTATTTAAATGGAATGCTCGAGTGTTTTTCTTGGCTTCGATGGTAGGTTTGGTACCCGAGCCACTAGTAACTTTTAGTTTCGGGCATTCGTTTTTTAGTGTCTGATCTCGCTATAGTTGTAGCATGTGATACCTCTCCTCCGTGGGCAGTGGTCCGTGTGATAACCAGTGCTTTTACAATCAGGGCATGTTGTTGGGGTATATTGTCGACATTTCCCCCGATGCTTCTTTTTGCAAACTTTGCATACGGGAGAACTGGATTGTCCCTCTTTTTGGGAAAAGGGTCGACTGTTTCTTTTATGGTCAGGTTTGGTTATTTCTTTTGTTTTGTTTTTTTCCAATGTTCAGATCATTTAGTCCGTTAATTGGGCACTAAGATCCATGGCATCATCAATGGTTTTGCGTTTTAAGACCTTTACCATATCTCGGATTTTACTGACCAGTCCATAGATATATCTCTTGATGAGATTTGATTCAGGCGTAGCTAGATGCGGCACTAGTCGTGCATATTCTAGCAGTTTGGTAATGTAATCTTGATGATTAGATCCAACCATTCTTTGGTTCAGGAATTTTTGTTCTATTTGCTCTATTTCATTGATAGGACAGAATTTTCCCTTTATTCGGTCTTTAAATGTCTCCCAACTCATTTCATATATCCTTTCTCTTCCTTTGGCGGATACCATGGTGAGGAACTTGGTCTTATAAATCCTTTCTCCAATAACTCATCGAGTTGTTTCTTTAATTCAACCATCTCGGTAGGAGCTAATCTGTATGGGGCTTTGGCTATCGGAGCCGTGCCTGGTACGAGATTTATCCGAAACCCAACTTTTCGATCTGGCGGTGTTACAGGTAACTCTTCAAGGAAGATATCAGGGTATTCGGAGACGATTGGTACATCCTTTAGTTCTTGGTCAGTATTGCAGGTGGTTACTGATATGAGATAAGCAAGGCATCCCTTTCGTAGATACTTTGTTGCTTTTATCATAGATATCAAACCAACAGGGTTGGTTGATTTGTCTCCTTTAATTGTCACTACTTCTCCTGAAGGTGTGCGTTATTCAATGGCTTTTGAGTCGCAGAGGATATGGGCCTGGTTAGTTGCTAACCAATCTATTCCAAGGACTATTTCGAAGCCAGCCAAATCCATTGGCAAAAGTTGTACGGGTATGACGTGTCCAGATAACGTAATTGAACAGCCATTCAAAGATCTGGAGACTTGGATCAGGTCTCCGTTCGCGGTTTCGATTTGGAAAGTTTTGTCTAGCTTAGCTAAGGGCTTATTAACTAGTTTACAAAACTTATGATCTATAAAACTTTGGGTTGCCCCAGAGTCAAAAAGCACCTTAGCGTAAGAATTATTGACAAGAAAAGTACCGCATATGACATCAGTCATTTTATCGGCCTCTTTTGCATTTAAATGGAATGCTCGAGTGTTTTTCTTGGCTTCAGTGGTAGGTTTGGTACCTGAGCCATCAGTAAATTTTAGTTTCGGGCATTCGCTTTTGTAGTGTCTGATCTCGCTACAGTTGTAGCATGTGATACCCCTCCTTCGTGGGCAGTGGTCCGTGTGATAACCAGTGCTTTTGCAATCAGGGCATGTTGTTGGGGTATATTGTCGACATTTCCCCTGATGCTTCTTTTTGCAGACTTTGCATACGGGAGAACTGGATTGTCCCTCTTTTTGGGAAAAGGGTCGACTGTTTCTTTTATGGTCAGGTTTGGTTATTTCTTTCGTTTTGTTTTCTTCGAATGTTCGGATCATTCCGTCCGTTAATTTGGTACCAAGGTCCATGGCATCATCAATGGTTTTGGGTTTTGAGACCCTTACCATATCTCGAATTTCACTGACCAATCCATAGATATATCTCTTGATGAGATTTGATTCAGGCGTAGCTATATGCGGCACTAGTCGTGCATATTCTAGCAGTTTGGTCATGTAATCTTGATGATTAGAGCCAACCATTCTTAGGTTCATGAATTTTTGTTCTATTTGCTCTATTTCATTGATAGGAAAATTTTTTCTCTTGATTTGGTTTTTAAATGAGTCCCAACTCATTTCATATATCATTTCTCTTGCTTTGGCGGATACCAGGGTGTTCCACCATTCAAGAGCGAAGTTCTTGAAGAGGTTAGAGGCATAGAGGACCTTGTTTTCTTCGTCATATTTACCTATGGCCAAGTCTGATTCTATCTTTTCTATCCATCGTAGTGTTCTACTCCGCCTTCCTTTCCAAAGAAGTCATAGGGCTTACAAGCTTGGAAAGTCTTGTATGAGCAACCCATGTGTTTACTCTTTTTGTGACGCGTTTTGTAATTTTCCGCAGAGCTGTCACTTGAGGAATAGTGTTCCTAATTTCGGGTTTTCTTGGTTTTGGAACTTTGATGGGTATGAGTTTTTGAATGTTCCCTTCTCACCGAAATAGTGTGGTTTGATTTGTTATGCTCAGAGTTATAAAGCGTATGCTCATTTTCTTTTCCTTTATCTTTGGCCTTGGCTTTGGCAGCCTGAGCCTTTTCAAATGCCTCTAGCATTGTTGGAATTGCATCCTCAATTCCTTTGTTTATCATTTTCTGCAACTTGGGCCTCTTTTTCTAAGGCCTCTACAGCTTGTTTCTTTCGTCCACGCGTATGTGTGGATGGTCCAGTTCTTATTGACATTCTAGACGAAAGACATAATATTAATTAGAATTCGAAGATCTTTTTGATAAGGGAGATACAAGATTTTTATTATTTTCAAACTTCAAAAAACAATACGGTAATTGAAATAACATTGGTAAGACATATTCTAACGACCCCTAGCTCTAATCAACGCTTGTTGTAGAGCGGCGATCTTGGCGTCTTTTTCAGCTTCAATCCTTTCTAATTCAGCTATCCGAGCTTGCATTGTTACAATCCTTTCTTCTCCCGGGGTTTCCTCGTTAGTCCGAGGAGTATGGATTGGAGTAGGATTGTTGGAATGGTAAGTTCCATAGGGTCTGTTGGAGGCAGCCCTTTCCTCACCTTCCAAAGTGTAGTGGTGTTCATACGGGATTTCGGGTGGTTTCTCTAGGTAGCTATAATTGTTTACGTAGGTTTGGTTATAGCTTTCGAGTGTTGGAGCGGTGTAATAGCTCATTGGGGCTTCATAGAAATTTTTGGATGTTTCTATTTCCCCAAGATTTTTAAAGGTTCCGCTAGTGTATTCGGAATTTGTTCCAGAATAGGATTCGGTTGAGTTTGTGTTTCGTTCGCTATTTCCAGGTGGTGCGTACTTACGAATTAAGTTAGGTCCTTTTCCCTTTCCTGCCATTCTAGAAAAATGAAAGGAAAATAAATACTTTTATTAATAGGGTAAAATGATTACAAGATTTTATTTGGGTTACATAAAAACGATAGTAGGACGCCTATCTCTTGACTATGCTCTTGGCATCCTTCATCATGTTTTTCCCTTGAAACTAAATTCTTTTGGCGAAGGTCTTATGCTCCTTGTCCTTTTGGGCTAACTTCTTTTTGGCCTTTGATAGATCCTTCTCGATCTCTATCAATACTTCCCTGGTCAAGATAAGCTCTCTCTTGACTTGATCGATTTCGCGAAGCGACCGATCGAGACACTCTATTAGAGATCCTAGTGTGGATGCGGGATATCCAAATTTCGGTGGAGGGTCTCTTAGTCCTAAGACTATGTCGTTGTAGACATTATCATAGGCGGGAGTAGGTTTATGTTTCAAGGTAGCTTGTGGGCTATGGTCCTCAGGTATAGTGCTAGGATCGTCAAATGTGGCTTCAAATCCAGCGTTAAGATCGTATTCATCCTGGATATAGGGATCCATGAACTGTGGATGATTTGCATAATCTATGTACGATCCAGAAATTTCAGAGTAGGCTCTTATGGAACTTGTGTTAGCGTAATTTCCGTCGGTGTCCGAATTATTACTCATGTATGGACCCGATATGATAGGATAGTTGAGGTATTCAGCAAACGGTTCATAACTGGCTGATTGTGGTGAATAGGCTTCCACTAGAGGTAGAGGAAGGAATCCTTTGGAATCGGAACTTTCGTAGTTCTCCAGATTTTTATAGATTTCCTCTAAACTAGTTCTCCTATGATGGAAAGCTTCTCAACAAGTTCTTTTACCCTTATTCGAGGTTTAGTGGCCTTCTTGCTAGACCCTGTCTCATATTGATTAGTGGATGGGGGATACATGGGCGGTGGAGGTGTTTGAGGTGGAGAGTAGTTTGGTGGAGGAGGTACTGGGTAATGTCGTGGTGTATATCTCAAGTTATTAAAGTCAGAGCTACCCATTTGGCTTAGGTGATCTGATTCGTATTCCTCCTACATTTGAGCCTTTGGTAGAGCATGATACCATGAGAAGTTTCCTTCTTCCATGGGTGCGTATGTATTTGCCATTGATTCTTGTTTAACAGTAACATTAGAGTTATAGTAGCTATGGTATCCTTGTCCTCCTGACATAATACTACCATTATGTTTCGACAGTATCAGCTTAAAGGCAAGTGTCTACCTACCTTTGCTTAGTAGACAAGTCATTGCTTAATCTGGTTAGAGCTTAGATACTAATCCTAAGTATCTAATTCGCTAAAACCTCAGGCTCTGATACCAACCAATGTCACACCCTGCCCCGGGCACCCCCGGGACGTTACCGGGCTGCGACGCCAGTTGGCACCTTCGGTACCTGCTTTGATTTCAGAGTTTGGTTTTGTGCAGCGGAATAATGGTTTTTAAACAGGATCTTTTTAACGATTCTCAACCTCAAGGGTTGGTTTTGTAAATGCTAGAATCTTGTCGTGTAGACAAAAGATTTCTTTATTTAAATACTTGGGTATAAAACCCGATCGTTTGTACATTTGATTTTTGAAATCAAAACCCTAACCAAAGTCAGTATAATCTACAAGGAGGTATTCTTCCTAGGAAGTCGACATCCTTTGGGCATCTCAAACTTGTCTTTTCTCAGGTTCTTTCATGTGCCTCGCACGAACCTGTATAACACATTTTTGGGTTGCATCGGTTCCAGGTGTGTAGCCTGACCCAGATTATGCAACAAAATTGTCATCGGGACTTAGTCCGTAGCCTGTCCCGGTACTATGAGTTCATTTCATTCTTTTCCTGGACACATTTGAAAATGAACGTTAGCTATATGCTGGTGATTACTTTTTGACATCAAATCATTTTCATAAGCAAGGCAAAACAGTTTAATTAAACAGTTAAACATTTCATCATCTGAGGATTCTAGTGATCATATATCACTTCCTTGGATTTCATCCAATTGTATACATTGGACAAGCACTTGGGGCCACGCGGCCAAAGTGGCACAACTGCGTTTTACGCATCACCCGAGTATAAATATTTGATCAAACTTTACGTACACTTCTTGGGTATCAACATTCCCCAGGGGTAGAACCCCTGATTCTGGGATTAGTATGAGTAAATATTTAATTATCGTGTTTTGCCCTTTTCGGAAACATAAATCGTTTGATCATTTGCGTGAAGGTGCCGACAGCACCAGCACGTCTTATTTGCTTGATGATAGCTTACAGCCCATGCACGTCTTTACAAATCATTTTTGTAAAAGCTCACTCTCGCCATGAGAACGAGTATTTTTGACAAAGACTAGTATTCACCTTTAGTTTGAAGTCGGAGATCGAAAGATAATAATCTTAGTGCTAAGTAGCTCTTACATACAAGCCAACCCCGCCTGGCCCAACTGGATCCGGAGCGAGTATAAATATTTGATCAAACTTTACGTACACTTCTTGGGTATCAACATTCCCCAGGGGTAGAACCCCTGATTCTGGGATTAGTATGAGTAAATATTTAATTATCGTGTTTTGCCTTTTTCTGAAACATAAATCGTTTGATCATTTGAGTGAAGGTGCCGACGGCACCAGCACGTCTTATTTGTGTGATGATAGCTTACAGCCCATGCACGTCTTTACAAATCGTTTTTGTAAAAGCTCACTCTCGCCATGAGAACGAGTATTTTTGACAAAGACGAGTATTCATCTTTAGTTTGAAGTCGGAGATCGAAGGATAATAATCTTAGTGCTAAGTAGCTCTTAGAGTTGACTCTTAGGGCTCTAGCACCTTAACTTTCACTTCTATGAGTTTCTCGGGTTCTTCGGCTCTTAAACGCTCGAGTCCAGTTAATAAGCGAACGTCGGTCGAACCGGGAGGAGCGACTCGGGAGTCGGGATGGCTAGAGGGCTCGAGAAAGGCTCGGGAGCAGAGAAGGTTCGAGAGTGAAGATGTGGCAAATGAAATGCCAATGCTCCTCTATTTATAGGCTGATAAGGGCCTCAATTCGGACCGTTATCCAGGGGGATATCGGTCTGATATGCCTCCAATGTCCCGCATGCGCGCCACATGGCAGCCATGCAATCCGAAGTGCCACCCGTCCATGTCGGACCGAGTAGGCAAGCCATGTCGGTCCGATGTCCGTCCACGCGTTCGACATGCTGACGCATGAGAGGGTTTCTAGGGTTATGCATTGCGGACCGTTTCTAGACCAAGTCGGTTCGACGTTTAACCTCTTCCCAAATCGGACAGATATCAATCTAATGTCGGTCCGATATCTCCTAACTTTCAGAATTTCCAAATTTATTTTCTGACCTTTTTGGGTTTTCATTAACTCCCGTTATTTCTTATAAGTTCCAGGCAGAAATTGGGATTTTGGTAGGTGTTATATGTCGTCCCAATCCAAAAATGTTTCTGTTTCTACTCCATCTTCAAGCTCTGGGTTAAAGAACCCTCTTCCTCCTCCTCTGTTCCAGAAGAATGTTAATCAGCCGAAGAAAACTACTTCTGCGGGTTTTTTGGGATCTGGGATACCTGCGGGGATATTCAAATGATGAGATCCTCAATCTGTTCTCAGAAGTGAAGCAACAGATAGAGCAGCAGAAAAAGACTAACATGGCGATATTCAGAGAGCTTGAAAAGGTCAGAAAGTCAAAGAAACAAGTGGAAGTGACAACTCCGCTGCAACCAAGGATCCTGGACTTTAATTATTCAGGATCCTCGGGAATCCATAAAGGAGACTTCCTTTCTATGCAAACCGGGATCACTACAGTTGGCACAATTCCGGCTGTTAGAGCTACTACAAATCAGGATTTTGAAGTTACTCTGGGGCCATCATTCCGAAATCCTGATATCGGTAACACTTTTAATCAATTTTCAAACACTAACGAATTTGTGCAAGATACAGGAATCACTCCGTCCATGGCTAAGGAGCTGGAGAATTTAAGAGAGATGATCTTCAGTGTACCAGGCGTAGTACAACCTATACCGGAGATGTCCTCTACCAGTCACAGGATCTCCAAATTTGCTCCACCGATATGTGATGCTGAGATCCCCACGCGCTTCCAGTTCCTAACATGAAGTTGTACGATGGAACTACATATCCTGAGGAGCACGTCGCGCAGTACTGTGAAAGGATGGAGATAAATCCCATTCCCTTGGACCTAAAGGAAGCCTGCTTATGCAAAGGCTCCGGCTCTACCTTAACAGGATCAACCCTGAAATGGCTACTTAACGTTAAACCTTATTCGATTACTTCATTCGCTCATTTAATAAATTTGTTTAATAACCAGTTCTCTTGCAGCAGAACATTTGAAAGATTAACAAGTGACTTATACAGGATAACTCAGAATCCTGACGAATGTTCCCGAGATTATGTCAGCAAGTTTGGCTGGGAATCCCTATATATCCCAAACCTTTATGTTGCCACAGCAGTCCAGGCAATCAAGATGGGGCTGGAGAAGGACTCCCAATTCTATGAGTACCTTGTTATGAATCCCTGTAGGAACCTTAACGAAGTCAGGAACCGGGCATTAAGATTCATAAGGCTCTAGGATGACAAAAAGATCCAGCAAAGGATGGTTGCTCCAACCAGTTACAGTCAACCCAACCGGAAGATTGAATCTGCACCCTTCATGTAAGGCCCCTTTTACCGGGTGACCTCACTTGTTGGATTTACACATAAACACAGTCATCAAAACGTTCCTTTTTCATTCATGAGCACAAATATGTGATTTGTTTCAAGTTTAATACGTAAAAACCATGTCTTTATGTGACTTAAACCCGAACCCCAAAATGTGTAAAAATTCAGATTTAGAGGTGATGCTTACCTCTTGGAGTCCAGTTTTCGTTGCTATGTGTTGCTGTGACATAGGCAAACGATTCTCGAGCCTTTGAGCTTCTTTCCCCGCTTTCTCTCTCTAGAGTCAGTCTCTCTCTTTCACTCTAGAAACTTGCGAATGTGGTGGAAATGAGGGGGAATGGTTGGTGGTTGCTGATTAGAAGGATTTTCCTTCATATTTTGGGCCCATGGGCCGAACCTTGGCCGAACCTTGCTTTTCTTTTATTTGTTTTCTATTTATCCGGGATGTTACAAGTCTACCCTCCTTATTGAGATTTCGTCCTCGAAACCTGCTACAAGTTAAACAACTTGGGATACAGTCCTTTCATCTCGTCTTCCTTCTCCCAAGTAGCTTCGGACCATTTCCTGTGCTTCCATTCTATTTTGACTAAAGGAATCGACTTATTGCATAGTCGTTTCTCGGCTCAGTCGAGAATAACTATTGGTTCCTCTACATAGTTCAAACTGTTATCCACTTCGATTTTGTTATAGGGTATGTGAGCCGTATCGTCAGCAAGGCACTTGCGTAAGTGCGATACGTGGAATGTAGGGTGAATTCCACTGAGTTCATCGGGTAAGTCGAGTTTGTTAGCAAACTGACCAACTCTTGCTACGATTTTGAAAGGTCCGACAAACCTTGGACTTAATTTGCCACGTTTTCTGAATCGGATAATTCCTTTCTAGGGTGACACTTTCAATAGTACTATATCCCCTACTTGAAACTCTAAATCTCTTATTCTCTTGTCCGCATATGATTTTTTTGGTCTTTTGCGGCTTTCATGCATGCTTTTATCTGGTCGAATTTCTCGGAAGTAGCTTTGACCACTTCGAGACTTGCAAAGTCTTTCTGTCCAATTTTTTTCCCAACATACCGGGGTTCTACATCTCCTTCTATACAGCATCTCAAAAGGCGGCATGCCGATTGTTGAGTGATAGCTGTTGTTATATGAAAACTCTGCCAAGGGCAGGTGGCTATCCCAGCTCCCACCGAAATCAATGATACAGGCCCGGAGCATGTCCTCCAAGGTCTGAATGGTCCTTTCTGACTGACCGTCGGTTTGGGTTGGTAAGCGGTGCTGATATTCAGTCGTGTGCCCATTTCTTCATTGAATTTCTTCCAAAATCTTGACGTGAATCGAGTGTCCCTGTCAGACACGATCGACACTGGCATACCATGTCTACTCACAATTTCGTTGATGAACAACTCTGCTAGTTTCTCAGATGAAGAAGCCTCACATATTGGTAAAAAGTGAGCACTTTTCGTCAAGCGATCGATGATCACCCAAATGGTATCATTGCCTTTAGCTGTTCGTGGTAGCTTGGTAATGAAATCCATTGTGATCTCTTCCCACTTCCATTCCGGTATCGGCAAGGGTTGCATTTTACCGCATGGTTTCTGGTGCTCGGCCTTAACTAGTGAACAAGTTAGGAACTTGCTTACATATTCGGTTACATCGTTCTTCATGCCAGGCCACCAATATTCTTTCTTCAAGTCTTGATACATTTTGTTCATCCCGGGGTGGATAGAGTAGCGAGACTTATGAGCCTCATCAAGGATTTTGGCCCTAAGTTCACCAATCTTAGGTATCCACATCCGGCCAAAACGAGTCCGTACCTCGTACGCATTGGTTTCCAAATTACTCTGTTGTCCGACTATTCTTTCCCGTTTCACATTCCTTTCCAATAGTGCTTCGTCTTGTGCTTATGCTATTCATTCATCAGATCCGGTGTTATAATCAACTGACATGATTTGATCCGGATCGGTGTCGGCTCTTCCTTCCTGCTTAGGGCGTCAGCCACTACATTTGCTTTGCCTGGATGGTACAATATCTCACAATCATAATCTTTTAGTAGTTCCAACCACCTTCTTTGTCTCATGTTTAATTCCTTTTTGTTCAAAAAAGTACTTCAGGCTCTTGTGGTCGGAGTAAATGGTGCATTTAACTCCGTACAAATAGTGCCTCCATATCTTTAATGCGAAAACTACCGCCGCCAACTCTAGGTCGTGAGTCGGGTAGTTAACTTCATGAATCTTTAACTGTCGCGAGGCTACCAAGTCTTGACTCGAAGCGTCAGAGTAGACTACCCAATCCTTGACCCGATGCGTCAGAGTAGACTACCAAGTCTTCGTTTCCTTTAGGTAAGGTCATGACCGGATCTTGGGTTAATCATGCTTTCAATTCTTCAAACGCGTTGTTTTGGGTTGGGCCCCATTCGTACTTTACTTCCTTACGTGTCAGCTTCGTCAGTGGCGAGGCTATTCTCGAGAAATCTTGAATGAATCTCCGATAGTAGCCTGCCAATCCCAGAAAACTTCGTATTTCTGTTGGCGTTTTAGGGACATTCCATTCTTTTACCATCTCGATCTTTGTAGGATCCACCATAATGCCGTCTGGGTTTATGACATAACCTAGGAATTGGACTTACCTAAGCCAGAATGCGCATTTGGAAAATTTTGCATATAACTTCTCCTGCTTCAAAACCTCCAATACTTCCCTTAGGTGACAGTGGTGATCACCTTCGTTCTTTGAGTAGATGAGAATGTCGTCTATGAATACTATAACCGACCGATCTAACATTGGTCGGCATATTCTATTCATTAAATCAATGAATGCTGCTAGTGCGTTGGTTAGTCCGAAGAACATCACAAGGAATTCATAATTCCCATAACGCGTGCAAAACGCGGTTTTTGGTACATCCTCCTCCCTTACTTTCAATTGATGGTAACCCGACCTAAGATCGATCTTTGAGAACCAAATCACGGGTACTTGTTCTTTACTGTTCGTTTGTTCAATTCACGGTAGTCGATGCACATGCGCATGCTTCCGTCTTTCTTCTTTACAAATAATACCGGAGCGCCCCATGGTGAGATGCTCGGTCTGATAAATCCTTTCTCTATCGATTCTTCAAGTTGAGACGTTAATTCTTTCATTTCTGAAGGAGCCAATCGGTAGGGTGCTTTGGCAACGGGCTGAGCCCCTGGCAGTAAGTCAATCTGGAATTCTATTTCTCGATCGGGCGGCAAGCCAGGTAGGTCCTCTGGGAACACTTCTGGAAAGTTGCACACCACGGGCACGTCTTTGAGCTCTTTCGTTTTCTTTCTGTCGTCAATAACATACGTTAGATAAGCTTCGCAACCGCGCCTCATGTAACTTTCAGCCTTGATCATCGAGATGACGTTCGGCATCGTGCAATTCCAACCAACATAAACCGTAATTGGACTGCCGTCAATGGCTTTGAGATGTATCGTCTTTCGTTTACATATGATTTGAGCTTCGTTGGCAGCTAACCAATCCATGCCCAATACTATATCGAATCCTCCTAAGGTCAGAAGGAATAATCTAGAAGGAAATCTATGACCCTCTATTTCTATCATGAAATCTTCAGTTACTTGAAATACTGTCGAGTTTCTACCAACAACGCTTTCTACGCTAAAAATCCTTCACTATAGTATCGATTGAGCAGTCTAGTATGCGACAGAAGTTATTCTATATAAAGCTTTTACTAGCACCAGAATCAAATAAAATAGCCGCATGTTCATCATTAACTAGGAACGTACCTAACATGACATCAGGGTTTCCTCTTGCCTCCTCCTAAGTTAGGGAATAAGCCCGAGTCCTAGCCTTTGGCTGTTACTGTTCTTTTTCTTTTCCCGAACCAGATTTTCTGGTTCTCCTGCAAATCTTGGTCAGATGTCCAAATAGTTCACAACCTTGGCATTTAGTGTCTCTTAAACAGTCGCGAGAATAGTGCCCCGCCTTCCCACACCTATAGCAGATGGTGGAACCAACTAGGCACTCGCCTTGGTGTTTCTTCAAACATTTCTTACAAGCTTCGTATTCTTCAGTTCTTGGCTTCTTAGCCTCGGTTGTATAGTCCCCTTTCGAGTTCCCTTAGACACGTTTTCCCATTTCCTTTTCTGTGTCTCAGGTAACAGACCAGGCAATACGCTCTTCAGTGTCAGTACAACCTCACGGGCAATAGGATCCCTAAGTTCGGGTTCCAGTCATAGTGACCCTTCATTTCCACCTCCCGGTGGGGTCACATTAGTGCCATGCACTCTCTCGGTGTGTTTCACGTGCATGCTTTCTTCTTCCTCTTGTCTTTGGTTCAATGGCGGTCTTCCTACTCGGCCCATATAGCCGCCTTAGCGTGCAGTTCTTCCTGTACTAGCCATAGTTTTCTAGATTTTTCTGATATGTAAAGGGAATACATCAACGTCATTCCTTCAGATCATAGTTTGGAATAGTACGAGCAAGGTAAATTGTTAATTAAAGGGACCGGTTTGTGATTAATAATTTGCTTTGCTTTTCGGGTTTACAGCTCTTCACATCAGTAGTGACATTGACATCTAAGCGTTCTAAGTTAAGGCATCTATCCCTAACTACAGGCATTAAATTTATCACTTACTTACTTTGTTGGCGTTGGCGTTGGCTACCCAGACTGACATCCGGGCGCTGGTCCCATTATTAGCTTGAGTCCAGAGATTTAGGGATGTCTGAATCTCTCAAACTATTGCTCTGATACCAACTTGTAAGGCCCCTTTTACCGGGTGACCTCACTTGTTGGATTTACTCATAAACATAGTCATCAACACTGAACTATTAATTAGAAGCATTTAAACACAGTGGAAGCTTTCATCATTCGAGTACATAAACAGCGGAAGTCTTAATATTTAAACATAAGATAACATTGTCTTAACATAAATCAAAGTGGGATGTCAGTCTTATGCCGGGTAGTCATCACGCCTTCGCACGACCCTTCATTCTTTTACCTGAAATGTATACTAAAAGTCAGCTAACGCTGGTGAGTTCTAGTTTAAAGCAATGAGATATAAACTTATCATATAATATATATATATACATATATATATTCTTTTTCTTTACTTTACTTATTTCTTATAACATTCGTAATGAGTACGTATATAAATACATACATGCTAAGTTCTTAGTGCACAATCGTTGGTCATACACATATGGGTGATGAACCCGTTACTTTGCTTACGTAAGTCACAAAGACAAACGTTCTCGAACTACCGTCGTAGCCCATTTACTTAACCGTCCGGCACTAGAAACCGTCCGTCATATCTTTAACCGACCGGCAAACCTTTTGTCGACCGTATTTACCGTCCTACCGTCGTAGTACGTCATATTCGCTCGTCTGCCCTAAGGCATCGGTTTCCCACTTGAACTATATATGCAGCCGTGCATCGATTGAGCGACTTACTCCACCGTAGTGGCCTTAGTTTAGTCTACCTTTCTAGACTTTCATTTCTGGCTGCATAATAGTCGAATGGTCGTCCGTCTACCGAAGTAGCCGGTATCATCGTTTCCGTCTATAACGTTCATTCATACTTAGCAAGCAATATATACATGGATATAAAGCAAGATTTCTTTCTTATACGTTATGTCATGCTTTCATTTCTTTATTTATAAACATACTTGTTTTACTTATATTCCGCATATATTGTCATATAACACATAACATAACATTAATTCATATCATGTATACACTTCAGCCCCAAAAACATTTAAAATGATTTACACGTAACACATAGGGGGCACATAGAACTTACCTGATGAGTGGTTTCTGAAATACACTTAGCGGGTTACTGAGCGCCACTAATGTCACTCACAATCTGTACAATGAAGTCATACACATAAGGTAGTGCTCCTAGATAATACTAGACATTGCTATGCTTGAACCCAGTAGTTTCGATGGATGAATCACATCGAAACTATGGTAGTTTCGGGTCATGGGTTTATATCGAAACTATGGTAGTTTCGGGTCATGGGTTTATATCGAAACTATGGTAATTTCAGTAAGTAACTTGTGTAAAATCTTAGTAGTTTCGGGTTAGGGTCTATATCAAAACTATGGTAGTTTCGGTAAGTAACTTATGTAAAATCTTAGTAGTTTCGGGTTAGGGTCTACATATATCGAAACTAGGTAGTTTCGATGGATTCGCCTATATCGAAACTGCATCAGTCTTCTTCCCCGACCAGAAACACTAGATCTGGCCAATTATTCTAGTTGATCAAGCCTTAAACTTTTTACGTTCAAAACGTTTTTTTTCATTCATGAGCACAAATATGTGATTTGTTTCAAGTTTTATACGTAAAAACCATGTCTTTATGCGACTTAAACCCGAACTCCAAAATGTGTAAAAAATCAGATTTAGAGGTGATGCTTACATCTTGGAGTCCAGTTTCCGTTGCTATGTGTTGCTGTAACGTAGGAAAACGATTCTCGAGCCTTTAAGCTTCTTTCCCCGCTTTCTCTCTCTAGAGCCGGTCACTCTCTCTCATTCTAGAAACTTGCGAATGTGGTGGAAATGAGGGGGAATGGTTGGTGGCTGCTGATTAGAAGGGTTTCCTTTCATATTTCAGGCCCATGGGCCGAACCTTGGCTAAGCCCACCTTGCTTAAAATTTTATTTGTTTTCTATTTATTCGGGATGTTACGCTTCAAGCCTTATAGATCCAAGCCTTACTCTAAACCTGACAACCACAGAGTTAACGCTGTGGAAGACGATGAAGACGAAGAAGAGTATCCGATTGGCTTAATACTGTTTTTCTCTTGATACGACAGGTTTATTATTTGCTATTCAAGATCTTGGTGAAAAGGCCACGTGGCCTCACAAATTTGAGAAGAACACAGGATGGAAGGATAAGTCCAAGTGGTGTGTATTCCACGAGGACTTCGGCCATGTATTCGAAGATTGTATTGCTCTGAGAAAAGAGATAAGCTTTCTCTTAAGCAAAGGACATCTCAAAGAATTTCTAGGCAAAGAAAAGAATAAAGCTAAGGATCATGACAGGATCCCGCAGAGATCAACATCCCCGCTGCCGGCTGCCAAGGTAATAAATTTTATGTCTGGTGGGTCTGACATATGTGGTACCTCTTATTCTGCAACTAAGAGAAACACCAAGGAAGTAAAAACAGAGAAAGGGGACAGGCCTACCAAGACATCCCTAAATGTCTGGACTCAAGTTGATAATGGGACCAACGCCCGGATGTCAGTCTGGGTAGCCAACGCCAACGCCAAAAAAGTAAGTAAGTGATAAATTTAATGCCTGTAGTTAGGGATAGATGCCTTAACTTAGAACGCTTAGATGTCAATGTCACTACTGATGTGAAGAGTTGTAAACCCGAAAAGCAAAGCAAATTAGTAATCACAAACCGGTCACTGTAATTAACAATTTACCTTGCTCGTACTATTCCAAACTATGATCTGAAGGAATGACATTCATGGTTGGGGAAACGTAAAACATGATGGCGTTAAAGACATAACCGGGCCCCCCGTCACATGGGAGAGTCTCGTCTAACTCCGACCAATATTATGTCTTAACCGGGCCCACTTTGTCTAAAGGTTTAACTATTCATGATAGGGTCAAAATGATGGTTGGGGAAACGTAAAACACAGTGTAATTAAGTGCAATGGACTCTAGAGTGGGAGATGGTACAATCTCCAACATTTAAAAAGTAGGCTTAAATCTGGCACCCATGTCGATGGTCGCTGGGATGCTCAACCATGGATGGGGCAGCCTAGTTTGGTTTTTTGCCTATAAATAGGAGCCCTTGTCCAACCATTCCACTCATCCTTTTGATATAAACTTTCAAAATACATATCTAATATAATTATCTCTAGTTCTCTTGATATTCAAACATCATTTGAAGAGAGAATACCAAGATCAAAGAGCAAAAAGAAGTTGTGCTACAACTTATTGTTAATCTTGTATTGTATGTGAGGGGTCTTCACTAATATTGTTTAGTGAATATTGTTTTAATTTATGAGTGAAAACACTATCTTGATATAGTGTTAAGTTGAGAGAGATCACACTATCTTGATATAGTGTTGATATGTTTTTGAAAGAACTATCTTGACATAGTGTTTGGTTATAAGGTTATACACTATCTTGACATAGTGTATTCTTGGGAAGGTTTACTATCTTGATATAGTGAGAAGTGTAAAGACCACTATCTTAACATAGTGAACTGAAGACTGTGATCACTACCTATAGTACTACTGAGACGCGGTGTATTGGTGATCCCTTCCATTTAAGGGAAATGACTAGTGGAGTAACTCTTGATTGAAGAACCAGGGAGAGAATGCAGGGTGAATTAGTTAACATGCACTTGAACCTCTATAAATTTGATTTTATCTTTCTAACCCTTAAACTCTTTACATACATTGCATATTTACTATCTTGAGTTCATAAAAAATGTTAATCTATACAAGATTAAGTTTTAAATATACAAAATTTTAAGAAAACCTGTTCTCTCTCCCCCCTAGTTTTCTACATTAGGGATTTTTTTCCCTTTTTTTTATTTTATGTGGACTTGTATCATGTGTATTAATAACTTTTACTCATATTTGTTTTTAATTCTAAATCAGTTTAAATGTGTATTTGAGTAAAATAATACAAATATGTAATGTTTATTTAAAAGTATTAATTACATAATTTTTTACACTTTTATTTCACTTATATAGTATTTTAATTTTTATAAACTATTTTACTAATAAAGTGTTTATTTATTATAATAAGTTAACTAATTTTTTATAAATAATTTGATTTATTAAAAAACAATTTGATAATGATTTACAAAAAATAAATGTAAGAAGTGGTGATTACGTGAAAATGTAAGTATTTGTAAAAATGTTTGTATGGTTGAAGAGAAATAAATGTTTTTAAAGGATGAATAAAAATCTTATATGACAACTAAGTAGATGAGTTTGTCGGTTTGTGGTGTTTTTGATATTTTGGTTGGAAATGGTCTCATAAAGATGTCAAGTGATATGATTTATTGGTTTAAAAAGTCATGGTCTATCGAAAAATTTGATTTATTTGATGTTTACTTTCGTTTTATTGGTTTAAAAAGTCAATGTTTACAACAAATTTTGATTTAGTGGATGTTCATTTTGAAATATTTCATATTCTAACTTGTTCATTTTGGTGATTTCCCTATAATTAAATTGGTTAAATGTGTTAATCTAAACCCAACTTATTTATTACATGACTTAAAATAAAAAAATCCAAAATTTGATTATCATTTTGTTGTTTCATGTTTTGGTCTAGAATTACCAACCCTAATCTGGTCCCTCGCATATGCGGAGCTTATAGCCGATTTTGTTTTATATTTTTTTAACATCAATTCCTATATTTTCAAGAATAAATACATCACAACTTTACCTCGTAGGATTTGAACCTCCAATCTTTTGGTTTTGGGGTACATCACTTAACCACCAAGAAGCATCCAAGTAACATCCGACACTGAAAATTCGTTTACATGCGTCCAAGTAACTTTAGACCTTTATTGCAACCAAGGTCGGCCCTAAGCAGGTACGGGGCGGGCGACCGCTCTGACCCAAATTTTCAAGGGGTTAAATTTTTTTTGTTTATGTACCACGTGTCGATTAACATATTTAGAAAACAATTATAAACTTGTTAGTAAATGAAAGGACCCAAACAGGGTGCTTCTCATAGTTAGCACACATAAGCTTGAACATAGTTCTTAAACTTTGAAATAACATTAAACCAACAACGGAAGTCTATTATATAATACAGTGTCAATTAAAACTTTCAAATAACTTTGTTCAATCATTCATAAACTAGATAATGTGGATGTCAGTTTTCATCAGCAACAGCCAACCAGTCATTCATTCCAAGCTCTTCAAGCTTTAAACATGCTTCTTTCCTTTATTACTTGATGTGCATACTAAAATAGTCAGCTAACGCTGATGAGTTCAAGTTTCAAACATTTAATAAGTAACCTTTCTTACTTTAAACATAATTTATACTACGAAGCAAAATATATTACTTAGTCATTTCTTGTGTCGTTACTTGTTTCATTCATTCACTTTCATTCATTTAAGTCCACGAAGGACACTTTCGTTCTTTTTTACTTTTGTTCATTACAGTCCACAAGGGACAATTTACGTTACAGTCCGCAAGGGACACTTTACTACACATATATGAAGGATACGTTACATTACATCCATGAAGGATCACTTTCTTTTGGTGAGAGTCCTTAAGGCTCTATGTCCAAAGGTTAAACTCACCGGACTTCTACGAAGGACATTCTTTCTTTCATGACCGACATTACCCCCTATTAACCAGCTGCAACTTCCCGGTCACAGTACTCTGCCGAGCGCTGTGCCGGTTATTCATGCAGCAGGCATGCAACTCATGCAATGACACTGCCATAGGCTTCAGGTAGTACCAGTTACTAAGACTATGCCACTACGTCAAGACTTGCTTCGGTGCAACCATACTCGGACATATAGCAACTTAATTTACTTATCTCTTTCATTCTCTTTCGTGTATAAGCACACAGTTTAATAAACCCGTTCTATTACATTTCCTTTCATTTATAAAACATATAGTTAGATAAACCGTTTTCTTTCATTTTCTTTCGTTTATGAAACATATAGTTAGATAAACCGTTTTCTTTCATTTTCTTTCGTTTATGAAACATATAGTTAGATAAACCGTTTTCATTCATTTCCTTTCATTTATAAAACATATAGTTAGATAAACACATTCGTTAATTCGTTACTGTTTACAAAACGTTAATTAAGTAAACCATTTCCTTATTTACTTTTAAGTAATAAAAATATATTTATTGTAAACGTCCGTTACTTGAGTAAGCACACCACCCTAAAACAGTAAAAAAATAGAGATTCTTGAACTCACCTGATAAGCTAGTGTAAACATGCAATCAAATGCCCGCTTGGTGTCATTTGAGAATCTGAAGTGATGGTCAAACTAAATCAGTTCTAAACGTCATTCTGTTCTGAGCGAAACTATTGCTCTATTATTCTTTAACACTAAACGAAACTATATTAGTTTCGCACCCCCTTAACACAACGAAACTCTCCTTTCAGCGAAACTATATCTCAGGCAACTCTATATTAGTTTCGTTTCCTCTAAACTAGGGGACACTAGACAGTTTCACCCTAAGAACAGTTTCACTTTCCTGATAGTGTGGCTTGGTCGTCTTCTCCGACAGAAACTTAGGGTTTCTGCATGGAGACGACGGCCAACCCTCAACCCATTCAAGCTCGCTACTTTTTACGTCCAAAACGCTTTATTTTCAATCATGAAGCTAAAACTGAGCTCGGTTATGTGTTTTATACGTAAAAATCCATTCTTTTATCAAATTCATTCAAAAACCCTTAAAACTTAAAAACACGGGTATGGGTCGATACTAACCTCAGATCAGCGCAAATCCTTGGAGATTCTTCTCGTAGACGATGGAGGAAGCTTTGATAGCGATCTCGACTTGAACCCCCGACTTTCTCTCACTAGGATTTCTCTCTTTCTCTCTCTAGGATTTCGAGTGAAGGTGTGGAAGTGAGGAGAGGGATGTGGGGCGGCTAGGGCTTATAGCCCCACCACCTTCCTTCCAAACTCTGCCTAAGGCCCGTCTTGACGAGCCCATTCTTGTTTTCCTTTTCTTTATTCCTTTCGGGATGTTACAGTAAATAATAATTAAATGTTCTAGCCGAGGCCCAATAAGTTAATAAACATATGAAAACCCAATAACATGTATATTATATAGGGGCCCAATTAACCTGATAAATTAATGAACACAATTAACCCAATAATAATTTTTGTAGGGGCCTAATTACCCTAATAAATTAATAAACATAATTAACCCAATAACATATTGGCAGTCGCTACTTCCTACCCCTATCCAATTCGACAATCGACCTTCCGAGTTCTGACCCGAGTCCTGCCATGGTGGAGCTTTCATTCGATTTCGATAACCAGCGCGGCATTTCCGAGGTAAGTTTATTTTAGTTTTTTTTTATTGTTTTCAATTTTTCATGTTTTGGTCTTTTGGGGTGCCACATCTCACATCGATGACTAATGAGATGTTTATGTTTATGTGTTTCAATTTTGAATTTATTGTTTATGATTATCAGTTTATATTTTCAATTTTCATTTAATTTATCAATTTCTTGTACTTTATCTATCAATTAATTATATGTTTAAATTTAAAATTTCATGTTTTAGTTAGACTAAATTGTGCATTAAATAAAACTAGAAATTTTTCACCCTCACTATGCGACGGGAGTCTGGTCGTTATCGGTTCGGCTCATTTGCTTGAATAAAACTAACGCCGAAACACAAACCCGCAATAGCGTACGATACAAAAAAAATGCTCGAGTTTGAATAAAACTCCCTTTTCAATACAACTTACACCGAAACGCTAAAACAATTAAAGAAAACGCGCATTCCGTTTTTTTTTAGTTAACGCACGGAAGTTATTACAGGAAAATGAAATTAATAGAAAACTAAACGTGTTAAAAGCGAATATTATATATAGTATGATGGGTTAAAACGAAAGTCGAAACGCAGAGTCGCTATATCGTACGGTACGGAAAAAAATACTCGAAATTGAATACAACTATGTTTTCAAAAAAACTTATACCAGAACGTTAACAAAAAAAACTAAAGAAAACCGTGTGTTTTGTTTTTTTTTTTAAATTAATGAACAAAGGTTATTAAATAAAAACAAAATTAATAGAAAAGTAAACAGGTTAAAAGCGTATACTATATATAATATGAGGGGTGAAAATAAAAAATAAAAAACAAATTAATAACACCACGTGGCACTTTCTCACAGGCTATGTACTGTCCATTCACATTGGTTTTAAACAAGAGTTATTATAATATTTAATTCGTTGTAATTGAACAATTAATTTTTGTTGACAAAATCGGATGCATGGGATGTAATACAAAGAGCCATTTCGTTTGTCTTAACAATTAACTTTTGTCGATTATCAGCTACGGATTAAGAAAAAAACTACATCACGTTGTAACTTTTCGCTTTTTTCTTATATCTATTGAGAAGGCTCTTATTGAGTCAGATTAACGAACTTTTTATATAGAATTGAGTCGAGTCATTGATATATTTAAGTTTATGAGTGTGTAAATACAACGTTTTTTATTTGTTTTGGTCTATAAGGATTTTTGAAAGTGATTTCAATTTCAACTAGAATTTTCTTAATTGTTTCGGTAATCGTAAAAACTTTGTTTGGTGAATAAAGTATCGTTCGTAAATGTCTAATTATTTGTTGCGAATATCTCAACTAATCAACCATAATTAGCTACTAGCCTAGCTGGTTAGACCATAGCATCTATACAAGACGTTGAAGGTTTGAAACTTGTCCAAACCAACGACTATAATATTTTGATTGTCCTTTCTTTTGAATGTAACATTTTAGTAAAGGGTAACATGGTTATCAATCCAACTATATGTCTTGTTTAATTTTTAGTGCGTGTTGCTATAAAATCAAGCATATAAGATAGTTCTCTATATTAATATTCTCGACTTGCTCTTGAGGAGCCCAGGGCAAAGGAAATGTTACAGGTATAATTATTACAAGGGAAAACATAAAATAAAAGAGCGTATCAGATGAGAATCGAGGGGATTGGCTCGATCCGGGGTTTCTTCATTGTCCCATAGAAGTCTATTATAGCCGCTTCCCATCTTCTACCGTCAAAGCTTAGAGACAAGTACTCCTCCTAATGCGTAAGTCTACAACTATGCTTTCCCTTCCTTTTTCCTTATTAATCCCTCTATACTCCAAATAAGTAATTGTTGACTTCGTTTTTCTAGGCAAAAAGCGACGGTCCTTCCACTCTTTCCACCAAACTTGCTCCTTTTGTCTTTTCCCTAGGGTTTGACCTAGCTTTTGTTAAGCTTCCCTGGTTATTATGCTTCGTTCTTTAATACGAGTTGTGGAGAGGTAGCAGATCCTTTCCTTATCGTCTCATAGAGATGAGCATTTGATACCGAGTAACGGTACCGGTATCGTACCGATAGACTCGGTAACGGTATCCACTTTTCTATAAATTCGGTACTGGTATTTTTGGTACCGGTACGGTACTGATCTCATCCCTATCGTCTCATCGTGTCTGTAGTAGGAGAAGGGAGGAAATGGGCTTAGCCCTTCCCCCGTTATTATCCCCCTAATCTGGGCCGGGTACTGGCTGTAGGTGTGACTGAGCCGGACTTTCCTTGCCCGTATCACATCTTCCTAGGTCTTTATTGCTTGATGCCGCCTCCTTTGAGATAGGCGCCCCATTAATCAGTTGTTGTCACTGTTATCAATGGCCATCGTTATTCAAATTTTAAATTCTACGTGTCTTTCTTTTTTCTTAACTTCGTAACTCTCGAGTTGTAGTTTAGTCTTTTTCTCTCCTTTTAATTCTTAACAATGGGTAAAAACGACATGGATTTTCAGTTTACAAAATTGACTTGCCAAATGTTTACCAATCTCTGTAATATTTATCGTATTGGGGAAGAGTATGATCCCCGTCTTCCTGATGTGGACAAAGCTATCAATGAACCTCCCGCTGGTTTTATGGGTTTGTATACCAAGTATTTCGAATTTTCAAACCTTCGTTTTCCCAATACTCTGTTTTTTCTTCTAGTTATCGAGTGTCTTGTTTTGGTTTTAGCAAGATAACTTGTTTTCGAGATGCTATGTCGTGCCCATGGCATTACTCCTTCGGTGCACTGGTTTCACCAGTTTTTTCGCCTTGCTCGTAATGGTGATTGGCTGACTATCGAATTGTTAAAGGATAAGTGTCCTAAATGCATTTGTCGCACTAAGCCATCGATCTAAGATTGGACGGGCTATTTTTTCTGGATCCGAAAATCATCAGTTCCTTTTGTTGTCTTGAAGAAATCCTTATGGCCCTCTTGATCTTCCACCCCTTCATGACTCCTCTTTAGATAAATATTTCTTTGAGAGCTTGCCATCTCCTCTGACTTATGTTCATCTGTATCGCGAGTACGCTCTTTTGCAGGCAGGGGTTAACCGCATATGGGCTTCTCGGGCCACTAAACCTGTTTTTGTGAGGGGTGGGAAAGATTAGTGTCCCTGATGTGTATTTCTTATGTTCTTGTTATTATTACATTTTTTATATTATTATGACTAGTTTTGCTTTGCATAGATGAGTTTACTTGAAGTTTTATCCAACAAGAAGCTTACAAGGGTAGAGTTCGAGTCTCACCTTCTAAAAGAAGGGGAAACACATATTCTGGAAACCCTGGCCTCCGTATACTATGATGGAATTTAATACAACAGAATTCTTCTTGATTTGGAGAGGGGGTTACCTGAGGCTCTCGCCTCCCAAACTACTGATCCTCTTGTTTCCTCTCCTCCTAAAGTTATTCCAACTACTTCCAAGAAAACGAGTAAGAGGAATAATGTTACCATTGCTGAGTCAGGCCCTTCCAAGAGGACCAGATCTGCTTCAAAGAAAGGTGCCACTTGATCCCAACGATAGTGATCACAAAATTTTGGAAATCACTCCTAAGATTCTAGAGGAGAAGGAGGTCAATCTCCTCACAATATGGTTACTCGATTGCGGACATCAACTTGGATAAGGGGAGGGTGTTGTTGACAAGGCAATCACTTCTGGGAAGTCTTGCTTTGGTAAGATGTGTGTACTGAACCCTTGTTGTATTGTAGAAGGGTCAAGGGTTTATCTTCCCTTAAGGAAAGGGATATAGTTGGCCGTATGAGTATCGAGGCCTTGGTAGGCAAGGCATATCACTGTTTTGCCCGTTTGGGTTCTTTCCTTCCTGAGATTAGTGACAAGGCACTTTTAAGCCGATCCTATGTGAACCAACAAGCGGAAATTGAACATATATAGAAAAGGATATCTATTGACGAAACCCTGATTACGAAGTTAAAGGACCTGGTTGCGGTTCTATAGAAGCATCATGTTGATGATTTGGAAATCATGGAGAAAATGTATCAAGATCACCATACTCAATTAGAGTAGTTGAAGAAAGAGGTTGTTTCTTTAAAAGGAGAGGGTGACCGTGTGAAGGGTGATATTGGCTCGCTGAATTTTGAGAAGGAGGTACTGGAAGAGGAGAAAAAGGAATTGGAGATGCGCGTTTCAGAGTTGTTAAAGGAGAAACGTTGGCTCATAAATGATGGTTTTTCCTAGGGGTGAACAAACCTTAACTGTTAACCGAAATTAATCGATAACCGAACCGTCACCGAACCGAATTAACTGATAACCGAAATTAACCGACGGTTATGGTTAAGGTTATTTGATTAACCGATCAATTGATTATGGTTATGGTTAAGGGTCTCCTGTAACCGAACATTAACCGAACCGAACCGATACAACCCTATGCATAAAATGTATCCACAAGTAAATAAGTAAAACTAGAAACATATCATAAATAAGTAAAACTAGTGCATTAATTATGAATTTATTACTAGAAAAAAAAATATTACTAATATAATCCCATGTGTTTTACTAAAATGGTTAAGAAGTTTTATGATAAAAATAGATTTTGGGTGACTTTATTCACTACATGTAGTTTTTTTACGTGACATATGTATTAAATGTGATTAGTGATTACCGAACGAAAGTGGTTAATTAACCAAAATTAACCAAAACCGACCCATAACCGAAAAGCGGTTAACCGACCAAGCGGTTATGGTTATGGTTATGATTATGGAAGATGGCATAACCGAACAAGCGGTTATGGTTATGGAAGAGGCTAAAACCGACCCATAACTGACTTTGCATACCCCTATTTTTTCCTACGTTGTTGGTTACTTATACGGTAGTGCTGAGTGCTTGAATCCTCTCGCCTGTATGCAAAGGAGTTTCGGTGCTTTGGACGTTCATGAAGGGATTAAGTTAAGTTATGCAGCTGCCAAGGGTGAGTTTCCTCTTCCATTTGTTAAGAGGTACAATCGTCAGGCGAGGCAGGAGTTGATATGTCCTAAATGATACATGTTTTGCATGCTTAATAATCCCCATATTATGGTACTAATTGATTAATAACCTCACAATTGATACTTAAAACGTTAATATTTCACAATTGCAGGTTATTCGGTGCTCCAAGATAAACAAAGCAAAAACCAGCTTAAAACATGAAGAAATCAAGCTTTTGGAGGACCAAATCCGAGCATTGACCCCCAAGAAGTCAAACCAGGTCAACACAAGTCAACCAGCAGCTAAAAGACGAGCATGGGGAGTTGACAGGGGCTTGCACGGTCGTGGATTCCTTTGTACGATCGTGCATTGCCCTTCTGGCCTCACCAGACTCCGGTACACTATCCTTTGTACCCTGTTTGATTCCCGAGGTGTTTGCACGCCCGTGCATTGCTCATTTTGAGGCCTATAAATAGATGACTTGAGTTCTTCATTGAGGCACCCCTTACACACCCCAAGAACACACCAGAGAAAGCTTATTTTGTAGTTAGAGTGTAGTAGTAGTGAGTAGAGGGGCTCTTCCTCCTTGTTCCGCAATAGGGGAGCCTACGAAACTCAGCGTTATGCTAGTTAGTATGGCCACTCGTGGCTAGACTCTTTGTATTGCTAGGGTGAAGATGAAGTTTGGTGCATGTTAATGCTATTAATCCAAGTGATGTGTTTATGTCTTTAACTATTCATCCTTAAAACCACCATTTTGGTGGACTTTTATTATTGTCTAAATCCGTCTTTATATTTGTGAGTCTTCTTGTTTTTTAAAGTGTAAAACCTTTTTAATCAAATTTCTCTTGAAGCTTGTACGTCTTTATACAAGTATAGATTGATAAGCCAAGGCTTGGTTAACACTATTAAGGTCGTACGTCTTTATACGAACTTATTATGCAACCAAGAATTGGTGAACTCATATTGGAAACGGTACGTCTTTATACTCGGTCCCATTGTTACACCGCCTCCCGGTGAGCAAAATATATAACCTATTTAACTCTAATACAAAGCATTTTACATTCGATGTCTTAAACCAACCCGGAGATGACCATTCGAAGGGTTGAGGGTAATTGTTGTCCTTAACGGGAGGCACTACCACTTGTTAAAGCTTTTAAATTTGCAAATCAAATGTCGTGAGTACGAGGCTCTAGCGGTGACCCGGGTCACACATTTGTAATAGTCATATCACTGGATTAGTCAACTTAAAATTATCACGTACCAAGCGGATTCGAAACCCAAAGCAATACTATTCGTAACCTGATCATTTCTGACATATTTACTTTCCTGTTATTTACTATTCTTTTCGTTACATTTCTGTTACACACTTCACGCACGTTTTTACTTTTCTGCTATTTACTTTACCGCCATTTACTTTTCTGTCATTTACTTTCCTGTTCCACAAGCACACAAAACTCACTCACTAATTAAACCGGCTAAACGTTAACAAAAGTTGAGTATTGGAATTCGACCGTGTCTGTTGGTTCGATACTTGGTTCTTACCTAAACTATATTACGCTGCGATATGTACACTTGCCTATTGTGTGTGTTTTTAAGTTAAAGTAATTATCATTTTACAAATTTAAAATTTGATCTCGTGAAACCATAATCTCTAAATATTATTATATAATATTTAACTAAATCAAAATTCACAAATCAAGTTTTTGGCGCCGTTGCCGGGGACACGGTGATTTCAAGAAAAATTCAAGTTAACGGATTAACCTATCAATTTCCATCTGTTTTTCTGTTACGTTTGTTGCAGGTAGTGTATGATCCATAGCTCCACTACTGGTTTATATCAACCTTTAGAAGAGCCCGAAAGATTCTTTCACCGCCGAATACGAGAAAACCGTACTAGAAGAATGGCCGTTGAAAACCGCACTATTTTCGATTTCGCAAGACCATCACTAGAGGCTTTGGGGTCTAGTATCACAAGGCCAACGGTTGACGCTAACAACTTTGAGATCAAATCTCATGTGATCCACATGATCCAGTCATCATGCACTTTCCATGGATTACCCGATGAGGATCCACATGCCCACATTGCCAATTTCCTTGAAATTTGTGACACTTTCAAACTGAACGCAGTGTCGAATGACGCAATTCGCCTCCGAATTTTTCCCATTTCCTTAAGGGAATGAGCTAAGGCATGGCTAAACTCTCTTCCTACCGGGTCAATCACTACATGGGATGATCTAGCTCAGAAATTCATGTCGAAATACTTCTCGTCAGCTAAAACTGCTAAATGATATCACCACTTTCACTCAGGATGATGGTGAATCACTATATGAGGCATGGGAACGCTTTAAGGACATGTTAAGGAAATGTCCTCACCATGGGCAAGAAGTTTGGTTACAAGTATCATCATTCTACAATGGGTTGCATAATCAAGCTCGTCAGACACTCGACACTACTGCATGTGGTATTTTTGGAAACAAGAGGCCATAAGAAGCTTACAACCTAATTGAGGAAATAGCTATGAACAGCTATCAATGGTACAGTCCAAGAAACACAAGGGGAGCCAGACAAAGAGTTCATTATGTCGATACTGTCACATCACTTTTTGCTCAAGTAAACGCCCTCACCACTCGACTCAATCAACCTAGTAAGGGCAAGACCGCCGCTGAGGCTACTGAAGAAGTGAAGAGTATCACCACTAATACCGAGCAGGTTGATTTTATCGGAACAAATCGCATACAAAAAACACCCTATAGTAACACCTACAATCCTGGTTGGAGGAACCATCCAAACTTCAGCCGGAAGGATAACAACAATCAGGGACAATCTGGCTTCAGACAACAACATCAACAATTTCAACAAAGACCACCTCAAAACTATCAGCCTCGTCAACAATTTCAAGGAACTAACAAACCAAGAAACGGGTTAAGCTTAGAGGACGCGGTAACTAAATTAATCTCTACAACTGAAAGTCAAGCCCTTCTAGCGGATTCCCGTCACAAACAATATGAGGAGAAGTTTAGTCTTCACGAAGCTGAGTTTAGGACACAGAAAGCAACTATACAGTCCATTGAAACACAATTAGGGAAAATTGCAAAACTTCTATCCGAAAGACAACCAGGATGTATTCCGAGTAATACCGAAACCAATCTAAAAGCAAATGTTAGTGCTATCACTATGAGGAATAGCAAGGTTTATCCAGAGCCACCAATTCCAGACGAAGAGGTTCAATCCACAAGGAGAGAGATATTCACCGAAGTACCGCTTCGTCCATATATCATAGAAACAACTACCCAAGAACCACAATCAAAGATAACTCCACCTCCTGCTCAAGTAGATACTCCTCCAAAAGTTCTAACAAAGAGAACGTTCCATTCCCACATACCATACCCAGGAATGTTAGTAAAGCAGAAGACTGACAAACAATATGAGAAATTCATCAAACTATTAAGCCAGATCCATGTCAATCTTCCTTTCCCTGATATCATACAACAAATGTCTAAGTATGAACATTTCTTGAAAGATTTCCTTACAAACAAAAGAAACATGGAGGAAGCAGTAAAAGGACTAATCATTGTGTCGCTCTCATTGAAAGATGCCTTCTAAAGAAACTTTCAGATCCTGGAAAGTTCTCTCTACCTTGTTCTATCGGACCATTACCAATAACCTTTGCACTCGCTGACCTAGGAGCAAGTGTGAATGTAATGCCTTATGTCATGTTTAAAACGTTAAATATTGGGAATCCACGACCTGTCAATGCAACTATCAAACTCCCAGATGGATCAGTCAAATCACCCATAGGAGTCATTGAGAACTTACTAGTAAAAGTCGGCAATTTTGTCTTCCCTGCCGATTTTATGGTTTTAGAAATGGGACCCGACTATTCCGTACCTCTGATTTTGGGTCGTCCATTTTTAGCCGTTATTGATATGAATGAAGGAATCTTGACACTTCGTGTCGGAAAACAATCAGCGACCTACAACATAGGGGGAAATGAATGCCTATCTAATGATCCATTTGAAATTGCCCAATTCATCGATACTAATCTGGACTACCAACTGAAGAAAGCTAAGGAATTCAATAAAGGAAAGAAACTGAATCTTGGGAAGGATTTTGAAAACACTGACCGGATCGAGGAGCACTTTGACAAGCTACCAAAACTGAAGGACTTGAATGAAGGAACAGGAGATACGGTGGAAGTCGATGGCTCCCACCCAAAGAAAGACTGATGAAACACGTACGGGTCGGGCTAAAGACCCTTAAATAAACGTAGCGCTTCTGGGAGGCAACCCGATGATCATGAAAAAATTGAGAGGTTGGTGCATACGGTTGAATCATGGACCTCATATTTTACTTTTCAAATTTAAGTTTCTCATACTTCAGCCCCAGGTATGCCCTCTCGATACTAGGAACTTTGTAGCTTAACTACTACCTTTTATTTTCCTTATCTGCTTTTATATTTTCCCTTATGTGTCATGTAGAATAGCATCACCAGATAGTCTCTCTACTTCTTTAAGGAATCACACTCCATCTCTACAACCTGAGGAATCGGAAACCACATCAAATTTCTGAGAAATTCGATAAAGTCTTTGAAGCAAAGTGTTGACAGCACCAATAAGTTTTGGCCTTAGGTTATACACCGAATTGAACGGGGAGTACCAGTTTCTTTTCCCATAAAACTTAATGCATTTAAATTCTTGCATAGCATTTCATTACATGCATTTGTACATTGAGGGCAATGCACAATTTTAAGTGTGGGGTGGGGAATTAAGAGATTCAGGACTACTTGTAACCTCAAAGCAGTAAAATTTCAACTTGTGATTTTCTACCCATTTGACTAAATTTTTACAAAAACCTACCTTTTTTAAAACCTGAAAAATTTTCAAAATTTTAAACCCTAATATTTAAAACCTTTTTGAGTTGGCACCTAATTAAATAAAATGAATACATGGCAAGTAGAAACAAATGAATATTATGCATAACGATTCGTTAAACCCTATCCCATCCGTTTTCATGTGAGGAAAATCAAGCCTATTACACAGCATCAAATTTTTGGCGCAATATATAATTATTCGTATGCTCTTGCGTTTGGCATTACTGAGTATTTTTCGATTGAATTTTATGCATAATTAGAACTTGTGTAACTTATACATATCAAAACTATGAACTAGTAGAAGTGTGAAGTGATTGAGGCACCCAGGACTTTATTACCCTTATCCTTAAATCCAAAAATACCAAAAATATAATCCGCTTAGATAGCCCTTTGAGCCTTAGCCTTTTCTTTTCTACTAACCACAATTATCACCCAACCAGCTTTTCGTAGACACCGGTTATTGGCTAACTATCTCCAAAATGGAAAAATTATCTTATGTCGTCATTTTAAGTTTATTACCATTGAGGCAACTTTGGAAAGAATCTGTTTCACTCAAAGGAATTGGAATATACAAGAAGTTGGATGTATTAGGAAGAAACAGCCGAACTATCTGCAAGGAATTAATGGAAAAATTATTTCAAGGAAATTGAGAAAAAAGAATTATTGAAGAATTTGTCTTGATACAAAAAAATAGACAGAGAAGAAAAGAAAAAGAAAAAGAGAAGTGAGTCTTTTACCGGTCAGACCTTAAAGAGCTGGACATGCATTCCTTTGATTTCAATTTGCTTTTCTGCCTTCATTTCGTAAAGCCTGAATTACCATATGAACTTCGAGAGAATATTTTCAAAGCAACTAGTGATGTAAGAAAATGGTGGCGCAAGCAAGAACAACTGCCACCATTCTGCGGCTTGTTAAAAAGTGCCGCCAAACGAAGAGCCAAAAGATACGAAAAATGTGTGAAGTGTGGCAATTGGAGCCACGATTGAAAACGTAGCAAGAATAAAACTCATTCCCAAAGTGAATATACGCATTTGATCAAAGTAGGAGTTGTTAGGCTATAAGCCGAAAGTTCTATACGGAGAGGCAGCAATGTGTACTACGTAGTAAGGAAAGAGTTAGCACTAATGAGAGATCTTGGTCTTGGCAATCTGACCATAAATGAGCCCTCGGGTTAGTTATACCCTCATGATACGAGTACTGTAAAGGGACCTGTTAGTATTTTCCATTTTAAGCCATGAAGTCGTAGCTGTGTGTTTCACGATAGCTGAAGCCCTTCAAACCTTTTAAATCTGTAAAAACCCAAAAAGATTTTCATCTTCACCCCTTTATTTTTGTTTTAGCCACATTACAACCCTTTTTAAAGTCCTCTTGATTCATGCATACTACTTAGTTAATTGATGGAGACTTGATTTGCATACAAGCTTATGATCATTGCATAATTCGATTAGAACTTGAGTGTTCTACTTGACTTACATTATCCATACATATAATCCTAGAGTAAAGTGAACATTGTGAGGAGTGAAAGTTTATGCATAATTGAAGTTCTAGTAGGCTTGTCATAGATTCCATCATAGAAAAATACAAAAAATAGAATAAGGAACTCAAGAGTTATCCCGGAATTTCCAACTACATGGAGTTCCATTTCCCTTGTAAAGTTTTTATTTATGGGTATGATCATGCATGAGTTTGCTTGAGGAAAAGCAAAGTCTAAGTGTGCGGTATTATGACATGTTCTAAATTATACATGTTTTGTATGCATAATAATCCCCATATTATGGTACTAATTGATTAATAACCTCGTAATTGATACTTAAAACTTTAATATTTCACAATTGCAGGTTATACGATGCTCCAAGATAAACAAAGCAAAAACCAGCTTAAAACATGAAGAAATCAAGCTTTTGGAGGACCAACCCCGAGCATTGACCCCCAAGAAGTCAAACCAGGTCAACACAAGTCAACCAGCACCTAAAAGACGAGCCTGGGGAGCAGACAGGGGCTAGCACGGCCGTGCATCCCTTTGCAGAGTCGTACATTGCCCATCTGGCCTCCCTAGACTCCGGTACACTGTCCTTTGTACCCTGTTTGATTCCCGATGTGTTTGCACGCCCGTGCAATCCAATGCACGGCCGTGCATTGCTCATTTTGAGGCCTATAAATAGATGGTCTGAGTTCTTCATTGAGGCACCCCTTACACACCCCAAGAACACACCAAAGCAAGCTTATTTCGTAGTTAGAGTGTAGTAGTAGTGAGTAGAGGAGCTCTTCCTCCTTGTTCCGCAATAGGGGAGCCTACGAAACTCAGCGTTATGCTAGTTAGTATGGTCACTCGTGACTAGACTCTTTGTATTGCTAGGGTGAAGATGAAGTTTAGTGCATGTTAATGTTTAACGTATTAATCCAAGTGATGTGTTTATGTCTTTAACTATTCGTCCTTAAAACCACCATTTTGGTGGGCTTTTATTATTGTCTAAATCCGTCTTTATATTTGTGAGTGTTCTTGATTTTTAAAGCGTAAAACCTTTTTAATCAAACTTCTCTTAAAGCTTGTACGTCTTTATACAAGTAAAAGATTGATAAGCCAAGGCTTGGTTAACACTATTAAGGTCGTACGTCTTTATACGAACATATTATGCAACCAAGAATTGGTGAACTCATGTTGGGAACGGTACGTCTTTATATTTCATCCCATTGTTACACCGCCTCCCGTGAGCAAAATATAATCACCTATTTAACTCTAATACAAAGCATTTTACGTTCGATGTCTTAAACCAACCCGTAGATGACCATTCGAAGGGCTGAGGGTAATTGTTGTCCTTAACGGGAGGCACTACCACTTGTTAAAGCTTTTAAATTTGCAAATCAAATGTCGTGAGAACTAGGCTCTAGCGGTGACCCGGGTCACACATTTGTATTAATCATATCACTGGATTAGTCAACTTAACATTATCATGTACCAAGCGGATTCGAAACCCAAAGCAATACTATTCGTAACCTGATCATTTCTGACATATTTACTTTCCAGTTATTTACTATTCTATTCGTTACATTTTCTGTTACACACTTCACGCACGTTTTTACTTTTCTGCTATTTACTTTACTGCCATTTACTTTTCTATCATTTACTTTCCTGTTCCACAAGCACACAAAACTCACTCACTAATTAAACCGGCTAAACGTTAACAAAAGTTGAGTATTGGAATCCGACCGTGTCCGTTGGTTCGATACTTGCTTCTTACCTAAACTATATTACGCTGCGTTAGGTACACTTGTCTATTGTGTGTGTTTTTAAGTTAAAGTAATTATCATTTTATAAATTTAAAACCTGATCTCGTGAAACCATAATCTCTAAATATTATTATATAATATTTAACTAAATCAAAATTCGCACATCAGAGTTCATTGCTAAAGCCTGGCCTTACGAAGGTACGATCTTCCCATATCTTGATGCACTTGCTACTGCGCTGATCATGATGTGTCTAAGATTCGAGTTGTGGAGCTACAAGGTTTGAATAAGAAGAAAGCTCTCGAAAAGTAGAAGCAGCCAAAAAAGCCAGTCTAGCCATGACAGTACTCCCTTATCTGTTTCCATCAAAGTTCCTCACTTTTCCTCCCCTTCCAAAACCGTGGAGGATACTCTTGCTACTAAGGTTGAAGTGGCATGAGAAATTAGAGTTTATAAGGGAAAATAGGATGTTCATTGGGAGGATGTATCTGCTGGGGTTGATCATGGTATTCGTGTTGTTGTGGCTGCTGGGAAAGAGACCCTTGGGTAACTGTTATGGAAGGGATGCATTCATCTTCCTTGTGTGAACTTTGATATTATGCTTTTGATAATCTTGTGATGGAGTGGATTGTCTGTAATTGTCAAACACTTGATGTCTTTTCTTTGTGTGTTGAATGCTTTAGTATCTTTCGTATCATTTGTTGTGTTTAATCTTTTTTGATTTGCAAAACCTTTGTCACCATGATAAGGTGTTTTTGTTGGGTGATCATGACATGTTGATATGAACCTAATGGTTCGAACTCCTAAGTATTTTTATTATGCAAAGAGGTGAAAACCGTGTTTTGCATTCTTAAGGTTCCTTCACCTAGTAATGGGATAGTTTATTTTCCTTGTCATGGAGTTTTCCTTGAAGGACCTTCCATATGTGAGATGAAGCTTATCGCTCCTTTCTCTTCTTCATACATATGCATTTATATGCTTGACTTGGCAATATTTCTACAAAGAAAGTGCATTTGTCATTACTTGAATAGACCCATGGGTCACCAAAAATGACAATACAAACCATTACACTTCTCAACCGTTGGACGACTTAAAGGGAAGAAAAACAAAGAGATTAATAAATAAGAATCACAACCCTAAATTTCTCTAAAGCGGGGAGGTAATCCTCAACCCTTTCCTTGTCTAAACAAAGAAGTTACAAAGGTTTGCACTGTTCCATTGACTCGGGACTGATTTTCCTTCCATGTTTTCAGCTTATAAGAACCTTTTGCATGCGCCTCACTGGCCTGGTGGGGACCCTCCCGTTTTGGCCCCATCTTCCCTATGTCCTCCTTGTGGCTCACGTCATTTCTTCTGAGGACCAGGTCCCCTGGCTTGAAAGTTCTTGCCATGGCCATTTCATTGTAATTTTTTTTTCATTTTGGCTTATAGGTTGCCTCCTTTATCCTAGCATCTTCCCTTTGTTCTTCTAGCAGGTCTAGATTCATTAGAACCTCTTTATCATTGTTCCCTTTCCCTCATTTCTTTGACCTTTCTTGAAGGGATGCCAATCTTGGTGGGGATGACTGCCTCTAAGCCATAAGTAAGGATGTAGGGCGTTTTCCCGTGGCTTATTTATATATCGTTCGTATTGCCCATAGCACACTCGGGAGTTCCTCCAGCCGGTCTTTTCCATATCTTTACAGTCTTGTCTTCAACGCTTCCACTACATTCTTGTTCATCCGCTACACTTGCCATTGGATTGGGGGTGAACGACAGATGTGAAGCGTTCCTTGATCTACAGGTCCTCACACCATTCTTTGAAAGGATTTTCGGCCAATTGCATTCCATTATCCGTTATTATTACTGTTGGAAACCTGAAACGACATATTATATTTTCCCATACGAGCTTTATCACTTGTGTTCAAGTGATGCTTGCTAATGGTTTTACTTCTAGCCATTTGTTAAAGTAATTAACTGCTACCAACAAGAACTTTACTTTCCCTTTTCCTTCAGGGAAAGGGTCAACAATATCCATTCCCTAGTTATGGAAATGCCATGCATATGTGATTGGTATTAGGTTATATTTCAGCAAGTGCTGGGATGGTGCATGTAGTTGGCATCCCTCACATTTTTTTATTTCTTCTAGTGAGTCTTTGTGCATACTTGGCCAGTAGTACCCTAGATTCATGATTTTGGCTACTACACTTTGAGGCCCCATGTGTCCACAGATTCCCATGTGGACTTCACTTACCAGACAATTACTTTGGAGAGGTCCTACACATTGGAGGAGTGGTGACATGTATTACTTTTTGTATATGACCCCTTCTTCCATGACATATTGCCTTGCCTTGATCTTAAGCCGTTCTACTTTGTCTTTATCCCTGGGAGGGATCCTCTTGACAAATAGTTGACCAAGGGTGTCATCCACGTTCCTCCTATGATGACTTCACATACCTCCTTGTCGTCTATTGATTTCCTATCAAGAACCTCGACTAGCACCTCCTTGGTAAGGTGGGCGAACATTAAGGAGGCTAATTTACTGAGGGCATATGCCTTTTTGTTTTATGTTCTTGATATTTGTATTACTTGGCAAGAAATGAATTGTTATGCTCTGCCTTCTCCATGTACCTTCTCATGGTGAGATCTTTGGCTTCATACTCCCCATTAATCTGGTTAGCGACCAGGAGGGAGTCTACCCGTACTTTTAACTTCTCCACCCCTAGCTGCTTGACAATTTTCAAGCCTACAAGAAGCGCCTCATACTCGGCCTCATTGTTGGTGTTGGCTAAGTTGATTCTGAGGGCGTAGGTTAGCACTATACCTCTTGGATCAGTAAATACGATGCCGGTCCTAGCTTCTTCCAAGCTGGAGGCTCCATCCGTATGTATGTGCCACATTATGTTGTTTCCAACAGGAGCTTCCTCCTCTCTTACCTCCATGACTTATGTGGGCTCAGAGCTTTCCTTCATGAAATCTATGAGTACTTGTCCCTTGATTCTTGGACAATAGGTTAGGCCATGCTCTCCCAAATCTATTGCCCGCCTTACTAATCTTCCTGACTTTTCAGATCTGAATAGTACATCCTTGATAGGTTTCTTTGTGACTACTTTGATTTGATGAGCTTGGAAGTATCTTTTCAGCCTCCTGGATTTGTGCACCAAAGCAAAGATGCATTTTTCTAGGGGAGGGTAGTTGACTTCTATTTCCCTGAGGGCTCTACTGACAAAGTAAATCGGTGTCTGAACTCCTTTTCTTTCCGTTATCAATATTGTGTTGATGGCCTCTCTTCCTGCGGTGAGGTACAGGAACACCTCCTCTCTTGGGCGGGGAGCGGTAATGTCTGATAGATGGCTTATGTGGTATTTCATCTCTTGAAAAGCCTTTTCCACACCCTCCATCCACTGGAACTCCGTCTTCTTCAAACATCCCTTCAATGTTTGAAGAAAGGAAGGGGGCGTTCAGTCAACTTGGAAACGAAACGGTGGATTACTCCTAGTCTGCCATTAAGACACTTCATTTCTTTTTAGGAACATGAGGATTTCATATCTTCGATTGCCTTTACTTAGTCAGGGTTGGCCCTGATCATCTGCTTTGTGACCACATGTCCGAGAAATTTCCCTTCCTCTATCCCAAGGAACATTATTGGGTTAAGCTTCATGTTGATATTTCTAATATTTTTTAACGTCTCTTGGATTTCTAGGAGGATCATCGCTTCGTCCCTGTTTTTTTATTACTAGGTCATCAACGTAGGCCTCCATGTTTTTACCAATTTGATTCTTGAAGGCTTTTCAATCAAGCGCTAATATGTGGCTCTGACATTCTTTAAACCAAAGGGCATCTTTTTGTAACTGAAAATGCCTTCATTGGTATGGAATGTCGTATTCTTCTCATCCTCGCTATTCATTTGTATTTGATGGTACCCTTTGTAGGCGTCCAAGAACTATACCCTGCCATCGTATCGAATTATAGGTCAATTTCAGGCAAGGGATAACAACGTTTGGGACAAGATTTATTTAAATCCTTGAAGTTGATGCATATCCGCCAAGAGTTATCTAACGTTTTCACCATTACTCGGTTAGCTATTTACGTGTGATATTTAACTTCCCTATGTATTCCCGCCTGGACAAGATTATGTACTTCCATCTTCACTGCTCGTGATTTGGTTAAAGCCAACCCTCTCTTCTTTTGTGTTACCAGGGACACATGTGTCATTACGTTTAGTGAGTGCTCAACTATATATCTCGGGACTCATGTCATATCCGCATGACACCATGCGAAGATATCCTTGTTTGTTTTCAACAACCTCTCCAACTCTTGCCTTCCCTGATGGGAAAGCGAGGTTCCTACCTGCACCAGTTGCTCTGGGTATTGTTTGTTAACACATACTTTTCCATCTCTTTCTTCTTCTTTCGAGCTTTCAACGGAGAAAAATTTTCCTTCCTTTCTATCTGACCATACCATCGTGACACTAGCTGGCATGGGGAACTTCATCATGGAGTGAGCCATTGAAACCATCGCCCCAAAGGCACTTATTTCTGGCCTCCCAATCAAAATGTTGTAGCTTGAGGGTCTTACTACCAGGAAGAGTAGCTCTTCTGTATGGGCTCCCCTCCCTTTTCTAAAGGTTACATTGAGGTTTACTTCCCCTACGGGGAAGACTTTTTCTCTGGAGAAACCAACTAGTGGTACGTCTAATCTCCTCATCTTTTGTTGCGCCTTCTTCCCAAGTTGTAAAAAACAGTGTTCGTAAATGATTTCAGAGGCACTTCCATCGTCCAGATAGACCTTTCGGACCTCCTGTCCTTCAACTTGTGCTCATATTATCATTGATGAAGTGAAGTGTCCTCCTTTGGGGAGAGGAGGAAAAAATCGATTATGTTCCTGCCCATAGGTCTTCTCTTTCCTTCCGAGCATCTTGCCTCATGGCTTGGACTATGTATATTGGATTCTCCTTGGCCTGCCCTATTTCTTTAGAAGGAGTGAAACTTTTCTTGTGTTGTATGTCTTTTACCATGTGAGCCAACTCACCTAACCGGATTGCGCCCTCTATTTCCCTTTTCAGATGGTAATAGTCATTTGTGTTGTATCCTTTATCCCCTCTAAAGTCAAAATAGTTGTTCTTATCTCCATGTTTTTGGGAAATGGGTCGAGGCAGCTTGAAGCTAAAACTTGCTTCTTCTGTAGCGAGGATTTCCCTTGGGGACTAGGTGAGTTCTGTGAACTGCACATGTTTGAACTTCTCAAGTGTCCTATCTCTGCCTTTTGGCCTTGAGTATGGGGCTTTCTCATATTTCCTTCTGGATTCGGAGCGATATCTCGTGACCCGTCTCTCCACAAAGGATGGCGGTCGTGCATGGGGTCGATGAGGTGAGGATCTTTTCCATGTTGTCGCCTTAAGTTTGGCTTCCTTACCTGTAAAGCCTCCTTTCCACAAAGGAATGCTTATGCCATTTCTTAGGCATCCTCCATGGTTTTTGGAGGATGTTTTCCCAAATCTTCACATAGTTTCTTGGGGCGTACCCCATGCACAAAACCTGAGACCCTCATCCGTTCACTCGCCTCTCCCACATGGAGACTTTCCCTTTTGTAGTGTTCCATGAAATCCCTCAAATCTTCATCTTCCCTATTGTCTTATGTAATACAGGGAGATGGGGTCTTTAGTGCACCTTCATTGTTACATGAAGTAGGTGCGGAAACTTTTGGTTAAGTCTTTGAAGTTGTCGATGCTTCCATCAGGAAGGTCGTTGTACCATACTCGGGTTGCCCATGTCAAGGTCTTGGCAAACATGTGGCACCGAACCGGCATTGACCAGCGCTCCACCTTGTCGGCACCTGAAAAGAGTTGGAGATGGCTGTTGGGTCTCCCGTCCCATCATACATCTTGACGTTGACCGACATCTTCGTTTTCGATGGAAACTTGAACTCCGCTATCCTGGTTGTGAACTTCGTGGAGTTACTCGATTCGTAGGGTTTCAGGAGTTCGTCGAGCAGCTCGTCACATTCAGAAGGGATGACTATCACCTCTCCCTAGCTATGAGGTGGAAGGTAGGTTCTCCCTTCATTATGTGTTGTGTTGTTGGAGGCGTTTACATGAATGAAGTTGGTGTTCCGCCTAAATTTTTCCATGGTCTGTAGTAGGGAGGGAACTGTAAATAAGGAAAATGTACGATTGGACCTGGCCGTTCTGTGGAGAAACCCAGATTAAATGGGTCCTTGAGCTGCTAGACAGGGGGTAAACTTTCTCTAGGTGGTAGTGCTGTAAATTTAATGCCCCGTGACACTATACCTATAACGGGGGTGGGCGTAGCAAGCGTTCCCAGGAACTCTTCTGCTCTCCTTTGGTTGAAATTACCAACTGATGTAAGGGCAGTTCTTCCCTGGTCACCATCACTTGGATTGGTTGCCCAACAGGAGGGGGAGGAGCAGTTCTGGATGGTTCCATCACTTCCTCGTCGTAAGATAATTGAATTGCCACCCCTTCAAACTCTACTCCCAAATGTGATTACTAGCCGACTGTTGGAATTTGGGGAAATTATCCTTGACTTCTTCAGGTGTGAGTTCCATCATATATGTCACTTCAACTAGCTCGTCTGGTGAGTGAGCATGTTGTACTGCTTCGAGGACAAGATCACCTTCACCAGACATTTCCTATCAATAAAAAAGTAACAAAGACCTGTAAAGGAAGTGAGTTTGTGAGACACACTTCAAATGACTATATAGAAGCGTGCCCCACGGTGGGCGCCACTTGTTGCTACAAAATCTAGCAGATAAGATAGTTCTATTTATTAATATTCTCAACTTATTAATATGTTTTTGGAAAATATTTGAAGTTAAGGTTTTATGAAAAGCTAGAACTCACCAGCGTAGCTGACTTTTAGTATGCACCTTCAGGTTAAAGCAGGTTATGATGATGAACGGTGATGCTGGGCGGCTTGATGAGTTATCCGGATGATATGAAGACTGGCATCCCGTTATGATTAGTTTATGTTATGTTTATGTATTAGACTATGTTACGCTTTCGTATGTTGAACAATGTTATGATTATGTTTCAATAAAATTTTCCGCTGCGTTATTTTGATATTCAAGTTTAAGAATTGTTTGTGAATTAGTAAATCCAACAAGTGAGGCCTCCCGGGTTTGGGGCCTTACAAGTTGGTATCAGAGCAATAGTTTGAGAGATTTGGACACTCTCAGTGTCTAAACTTAAACTGTGAATGGGACCGAAAGCGGATGCCAGTACGGGTAACTCGAGCCACAACATCAGGTATGAAGGTAGTATATATTTACATATATAGAATGCCTAAAAAAGGGTTAGGTAAGGAATTGGGTTCTGATGGAATCACAAATATGGTCAAATAGAAATCGAAAGGTAGTGTAATGGTTAATTGTAGATGGCCAGTATATATTAACATCTTACAGTGCTTGTTGAATTCTATTTGTTAACTAGCGTGATGACATTAGGTTCCTTGTCTTATACAACGAAATGGCGGGACGAAAGAGTGGAAGGCGTGGTGGGGGTCGTACCAGTGGTCGTAATAGGACTCATGCTCGTCAGGAGTACAGTGAAGAAGGAAGTGTTCACGCGGAGCCGAAAATCAGCATGCATGGAACTGAACGGACTCCCGTGGGAGATCAACACTTCACTTTCGAACCGGAAGTGAAAGCGGGCCTGGCACGCGAGTTTACTGAGTTGATGAAGGCTACCCTGCCAGATTTGCTGGCAGAGGCAATGAAGAAGGCTAAAAAGGCGGCAGGGTCCAACACGGTAATTGATGCCCCGATCATTGAGGCAGTTAACGCACCGCCTGCTCGCGGTTGCGACTATAAGTCCTTCAAGGCATGTGATCCGCCGGTTCTCACTGGAAAGAAAGACGCGGTGGCTACGTTTGATTGGGTGATTCGTATGGAGGCTGCCATTCGTCAGGGAGGAAGCATCCCATTGGTGGGAAGGTGTACGTCAGGCTAAGGGGGATGAGGTTGTTGACTCGATGATGTGGAATGACTTGAAAACTATGTAATCAAGAACTTATGTCCAAGGAACGAGATTGAGAAGGTAGAAAGGGAATTTCTGGGTTTGAAGGCCGGGAGCATGACGCACCGGCAGTACACAACCCGATTCAATGAACTGGCACGTCTGGTGCCACATCTTGTCACTACTGAATAGAGAAAGATCGCCTGTTACATTCAAGGGTTGTCGGACAAGGTCCGCACCTATTTTAAAGCAAACGCCCCTACTACATATGATTCGGTAGTAGAACTGAGCGGCGTGGTATTTGATGATCTGGCGTTGAATGTCGTTGCCATTGAAGAGCCTTAGAAGAAGCTGAGTTTACCCGCTAAGCGATCGGGTGGGAAGTTGTTTGGGGCTCGGGACAAACAGGCAAGGGTAAGCGAGACGACAGTCTGTGGAAAATGTGGGGTAAGACATGCGGGTGAATGTCGGCTAGGGTCAAATATGTGCTTTAAATGTGGCAAGACCGGACACTACTCCCGTGAATGCCCGCAAGGCTTCAAATGCTACAATTGTGGGGAGAGTGGTCATATGGGTCGGGAATGCACTAAGCCCACGATGGGTGAAGCTGGGAAGGGGAAAGGCCCAGAGAAGAAAGAAGAGAGGCCCTGAGCAAAGACTCGTGCGTATGCACTGACGCAAGAACAGGCCAGGGTGGACCCCGACGTGGCGTCAGGTACGTTCATCCTTGACAACACTTTTGTTTCAGTGTTATTTGATTCGGGTGCCATTAAGAGTTTTATATATACAACTTTTTGTAAACAAGTGAAATACAGTTTCAGTAAGCTAGAAAGGGCCTTTAGCGTAGAAACCGCTGAGGGTAGGGTTGCGAGAGTAACCGATGTAGTTGACAATTCCACGATAAAAATAGAAGGCCATAGATTCCCCATCAGGTTGTTTGTTATGGTTTTGGGTGGGTTCGATGTCGTGTTAGGTATGGATTGGCTAACCACCAATGAAGCGCAAATTATATGCAAACGAAAGATAATCCGACTCAAGGCTCCGAATGGTAGCGAAGTCGAGGTTTTTGGAGATCGTGACGCCCCGATGCCTAACGTCATCTCAATGATCAAGGCAGCAGATTACCTAAGGCGCGGATGCGATGCTTATCTGGTGTACGTGATTGACAAGTGTAAGGAAGTGAAGGAACTAGATGATGTACCCGTGGTACGCGAGTACCCGGAGGTGTTTCCAGAGGACTTGCCTGGGATTCCACCCGATAGAGAAATTGAGTTCCGAATTGACTTAGTACCAGATGTCCAGCCCGTGGCTAAGGCTCCATCTCGACTAGAACCAGTGGAGATGAAAGAGCTAATGGCACAGCTAGACGAGATACTTGAAAAAGGATTTATCCAACCGAGCATCTCGCCGTGGGGTGCTCCGGTGTTGTTTGTGAAAAAGAAAGACGGTTCGATGAGAATGTGTATTGATTATCGCGAGTTGAACAAAAGTATGGTGAAGAACAAGTACCCTTTACCAAGGATCGACGACATGTTCGATCAATTGCAAGGTGCAAGTTGGTTCTCAAAAATAGACCTTCGATCTGGGTACCATCAGTTGAAGGTGAGGGAAGAAGACATACCGAAAACTGCATTCCGTACGCGTTATGGACATTTTGAGTTCCGCGTAATGTCTTTCGGATTGACGAACGCCCCTGCAGCGTTCATGGATTTGATGAATAGGGTGTGTCGACCGATGCTGGACCGATCGGTAATCGTGTTCATCGATGATATCCTCATCTACTCCAAGAATGAGGGTGATCACGCATGTCACTTAAAGGAGGTGTTAGAGGCTCTAAAGAAGGAAAAGTTGTATGCTAAGTTCTCCAAATGCGCGTTCTGGCTTAGGGAAGTCCATTTCCTAGGTCACGTCATTAACCCGAATGGCATTATGGTTGACCTAGCAAAGATAATGATGGTAAGGGAATGGAATATTCCTAAAATAGCTTCGGAGATTCATCCAGGATTTCTCAAAAATCCACAGTTTCTTGGGATTGGCAGGCTACTATCGGAGATTCATCCAGGATTTCTCGAAAATAGCTTCGCCGTTGACAAAGTTGACTCGAAATGAGGTAAAGTACGAATGGGGTTCGACCCAGAATGAGGCGTTTAAGGAATTGAAGGAGAAGCTAACCCAAGCTCCAGTCTTGGACCTTCCCGAGGGCAATGAAGACTTAGTGGTATACTATGACGCTTCGGGTCAGGGATTGGGATGCGTATTGATGCAACGCGGGAGAGTGATCGCGTATGCGTCACGGCAGTTGAAGATTCACGAAGCCAATTACCCGACTCACGATTTGGAACTTGCTGTTGTCGTATTCGCATTGAAAATCTTGAGGCACTACCTTTACGGGGTGAAGTTTACTATTTACTACGACCACAAAAGTTTGAAGTACTTCTTCGAACAAAGTGAACTTAATATGAGGCAGAGACGATGGTTGGAACTATTGAAAGACTATGACTATGAAATCATATACCATCCTGGAAATGCAAACGTGGTGGCTGTCGCTCTAAGCCGAAAGGATATGCCTACTCCTATTAGAGTGAAAGCTTGCAAGTTGGTGGTAACATCAGATGTGATGAGAGAAATTGAAAGAGCTCAAGATGAAGCACTTAAGAAAGAAAACATAAAGAAGGAAAGAATGGTTGGCCAACAGGACAAGTTAGAATATAACACCCTTGGTGTTAGGACACGCTTTGGGCGGGTATGGATACCTATGGGTGGCGATCTTAGGACCAAAATCTTGGATGAGGCTCATAAGTCTCGTTACTCTATCCATCCCGGTACCAACAAAATGCACCAAGATCTGAGGAAGGAATACTGGTGGCCTGGAATGAAACACGAAGTGACAAAGTACGTAAGCAAGTGCTTGACTTGCTCGCAAGTAAAGGCTGAACACCATAAACCTTATGGAAAGATTCAACCTCTTGATATACCGGAATGGAAGTGGGAATACATTACCATGGACTTCATAACCAAGCTACCTCGCACAGCTAAAGGTAATGAAACCATTTGGGTAATTGTGGACCGTTTAACGAAAAGTGCTCATTTCCTACCTATTCGTGAGACGTTCTCGTCGGAGAGGTTAGCGGAGGTATTTATAAACGAAGTAGTAGCACGGCATGGGATGCCTTTGACAATCGTATCTGACCGGGACACACGATTCACATCAAGGTTCTGGAAAAGATTTCACGAGGCGATGGGCACGAGACTCAATGTTAGCACGGCATACCACCCACAAACGGATGGTCAGTCCGAAAGGACCATTCAGACATTGGAGGATATGCTTCGTGCTTGTATTATCGATTTTGGCGACAGTTGGGACAGTCATCTGTCGTTAGCCGAATTCTCCTACAACAACAGTTATCACACGACGATAGGCATGCCGCCTTACGAAATGTTGTATGGGAGGAGATGTAGGACCCCGGTTTGTTGGGGTGAGATTGGACAGAAGGAATTAGGAAGTCTTGAAGTCGTAAGATAAACGTCGGAAAGGTTTGATCAAATCAAAGCACGAATAAAGGCCGCACAAGATCGTCAGAAATCCTATGCGGATAAACGACGAAGGCTTATTGAGTTTGATATTGGGGACAGAGTAATGTTGAAAGTGTCGCCATAGAAGGGAATCATACGATTCAGAAAGAGAGGAAAGTTAAGTACGAGGTTTGTCGGACCATTCAGGATAATGGCACGGGTTGGTGAAGTCGCTTATCAGTTAGAGTTGCCTGATGAGTTAAGTGTGATTCATCCCACCTTCCATGTATCACCGTTGCGAAAGTGTTTGGCGGATGAATCGGCTCACGTACCACTTACTGACATCGAGGTCGACACAGCCTTAACTACATCGAAGAACCCGTGGCCATCCTAGATCGGAAGGAGAAACGTTTACGTAATAAAGTTAACCAAATGGTTAAAGTCCAATGGAAACATAGAAAGGGATCGGAAGCCACTTGGGAAACGGAGACGGAGATGAGGGAGTCTTACCCTCAACTATTTGACTTATGATAGGTTTTGGGGACGAAACCTACTGTAAGGGGGGTAGACTTGTGACATCCCGAAATTAAAACAACGAGTTATAATAACGGGTAAACGCGAGACGAAAAGAATAAATGAACGCGACATGACGGGTCGGGCCGGATGGGCCTGGCGAACATGAGGGTGGCGCATAAGGGGGAGGAGCCTCCCTATAAAAAGCCCAAGTCACCTCCATTTCTCTCATCTGCAAGAATCTAGAGAGAGAAACAGTAGAGAGAGAAAGTAAAGGATCGACTCGAGATTTCAAAGGAAGGATTCTCTAGTGCTCCTGAAGATAACCTCTGAATCAGAAGCTCGATACAGGTAACGGTTTGGCCTAGATCTGAGTTTTTGATTACTTTGGGGTTTTCGGGTTTTGGATGAAAAGGTAACGTTTTTACGAATAAAACTTGAAAATGAACATAGATCTAGCATCTACAAGGAAAAACGAACGTTTTGAACAAAAAATTCGGGATCTTAACGTGATCAGATCTGCGTGCAAAAAGTTAGGGTTTTTGTGGAGAAGAAGGTCCTGCGTACTTATCAAGTACGCAAGAAGAAGGTCTTGCGTACTTATCAAGCACGCAAGAAGAAGGTCCTGCGTACTTATCAAGTACGCATGAAGCAGATGAAGCGAAGTCTTCGCACTTATTAAGTACGCAAGAACAAGTCCCTGCGCACTTGCTAAGTGCGCAGGCATCATGATGGTTAGTAAAGTCAGTTTGTTCGCCTAATTCAGAATGGTTAAACCGTTTGAGTCGGGATTGGTCTGATGTGTATTTAACTAATCAATTCAGATCGGAAGTGACGTTGTTGGACCTTTGTTTAGGTCAACCCAGATTAGCTTATCAGGTGAGTTCTAGAAGCCCTCTTTTAAATGTTTTGAATAATATTTTTGGGCCGGTGTGCATACGTAATGATGTGACTATTTTATAAAACGATGTTTATGAATGTTGTATGTGACGTTTTATAAAATGATGTTTATGAACGATGTTTTGGAAGGAAATGTTACGAAAGAAGTGTTTATGAAATAAATATTTTGCCAAAAGAAGTTTATGAATGAATGAATGATTTTTAATAAAACGTACATATGCTTTAACTGAAGTTTTGAAGTAAAAGAAGTGAATGTTTACGAAAGTCACAAACGAACGAATCTGCCATTATTTCTTAGGGAATGAAGGTTATGGGTATGGGATGTATGTTATGGGCCTTTACCTTTTAGGGGCCTTTGTGGCTGGCCAACTGTTATATAACTAGGGTGATGACGGTCACCAAGGGGATTATCGTGATCCTTGAAGTTAGTAAGATTTACCTTACGGGGTAGTCGTGCTTGAAGTTTGGTACTGATGCCTTACGGGGTACAGTGCTTGAAGTTTGGTACTGATGCCTTACGGGGTACAGTGCTTGAAGTTTGGTACTTGTGCCTTACGGGGTGCGGTACTTGAAGTTTGGTACGTGTCATCCTTGTGGTGCCGTGCTTGAAGTTCGGTGGTAAAGGACTTAAGTATCGGGCCTTAGTATTCCCGCCCGAAGGACAGTACGGTGGAAGGGCCTAGTGGTGGTGATCTTTAGGTCATTCCACCAGTATGCGATATTTGGAATTGACGGTTACGAGAAGGCGCAGATTCGATATGTTCGTTGACTTATGTTTATGATGTTATGTTATTGCATGTTTTCGTACGCTTTTATTAATAAAGTTAAATGATATGTTTTTGGCAAATATTTGAAGTTAAGGTTTCATGAAAAGCTAGAACTCACCAGCGTAGCTGACTTTTTAGTATACACATTCAGGTTAAGGCAGGTTATGATGATGGACGGTGATGCTGGGCAGCTTGATGAGTTACCCGGATGATATGAAGACTGGCATCCCGTTATGATTGTTTATGTTATGTTTATGTATTAGACTATGTTACGCTTTCACATGTTGAACAATGTTATGATTATGTTTCAATGAAATTTTTCGTTGCGTTATTTTGATATTCAAGTTTAAGAGTTGTTTGTGAATGAGTAAATCCAACAAGTGAGGCCTCCCGGGTTTGGGACCTTACAGAGAGGGAGGGGGAGGAAGCGGTGCTGCTGCTGATAGCAGTGCATGAGAACTCACAACCCCTGATGAGTTGACATATTTGAAGGAGGTAAAAGATATGTTCCAACACCAACGAGAGAAATATGACATGTTTCTTGATGTGATGAAAGATTTTAAAGCTCAAAGGTAGATAATTTTCGGTTGGAGGAATGACCGTATTGACATCAATTTGACCTAATTGAGAACTTCTCTGATGCAGAATTGATACTACAGGTGTCATAGCAAGGGTGAAAGAATTGTTTAAAGGTCACAATAATCTAATTTTGGGTTTAACACTTTCTTGCCTAAGTGTTATGAAATAACCGTTATTGAGGATGATGAGGCCCCACCAAAGAAAATTGTGCACTTTGAAGAGGCTATAAGTTTTGTAAACAAAATAAAGGTGGGCATTAAAGTACCCGGCCACCGGACGGGCATACAAGTAGTTTCCAGGGGGATGCAACATAAAAGGATCCAGGGTTGTCACCCAAGCACCTCCATGAATCCAGGTTTTGAGATAGGAACATCTACACAAGAAGATTAGAGCACTGTAGTAGCTCATTGGACTCGAATGAGTCCATTCTAGCCGTTGAACCGGACCTTAACCATCTCGGCCAGCACCATCAGTAGGAATCCTATCACTAAGCAAGCAACCATTAATCTTTTCTCTTCTAACAAAAAAATCCCTATTAAAAAAGCTTTTGCTGTTATAATTGTTACTATCATCACTTCTTTCAAACCAGATCAAGATGTTAAATTACTGTTATTGCCTACCACAGTTGGTTTCTTTAAGGTGATGACGGTTTCTATTAATAAATCTATTCATTTAATCACTTTATATTATTACAAAAAAAATAGTAGTAGGCATGAATTTCATGTTTTAATGCAATGAAATCCCTAAATGGAATACTGGTACAAATATGTGGAGGTGGGTAAAATATAATACATGATTTCAAAATGAGAAATAAACAACTTGCAATTCATGGGTGTAGGTAAATTTAAAGACATTAAACTAATAGCCATTGAATTTTTTTTATAATATTTACTTTTAATAAATAAATAAGCAATTTACGTCCGAAGGATGACACCAACTTTTAAGTCATGGGAGAAGACAGTAAACATTACCTTTCCAAAAGGAACCACCAAAATGAAGCTAATATTCATAAAAATGAATCAAAATTACCACCCAAGAAATTGAATTGGGTTAAATGAACCAAATGTGTACTCTAAGCATATAACTTATGCTTCGACATGTAAAGCAATTTAGGCATGTAAATAAATCTTACCTCTTTCAGTGGAACTTTTCAAGAACTGATATTGCCTCAACAGCAATGCAAGCTACCATATTTGTCAAAAAAATTGTATGTTTTACTCTGGTAACTAGTAATTAGTTAAAGTATTGCGTTAGATGCACGTGGTTTCGAGTTAAAGCCAGATAAAAAGGATTTTGGTTATAGTTTTCCATGCAATGGCCCAGGACGGGGCGGTACTTATGATATTTCGTCTTGGGACGCATTTTCTTTGGCAGTTTTTTTGGATGTTAAATACCATTGGATGGGTTACTTTTTATTGGCATTGGAAGCACATTACATTATGGCAGGGTAATGTTTCACAGTTTAATGAATCTCCCAGTTATTTGATGGGCTGGTTAAGAGATTATTTATGGTTAAACTCTTCACAACTTATTAATAGATATAATCCTTTTGGTATGAATAGTTCATGAGTCTGGGCATGAATGTTTTTATTTGGACATCTTGTTTGGGCTACTGGATTTATGTTTTTAATTTCCTGGTGTGGATATTGGCAGGAATTGATTGAAACTTTAGCATGGGCTCATGAACGCACACCTTTGGCCAATTTGATTCGTTGGAGAGATAAACCGGTGGCACTTTCCATCGTACAAGCAAGATTGGTTGGATTAGCCCACTTTCTATAGGTTATATATTTACTTATGTAGCTTTTTTGATTGCCTCTACATTAGGGAAATTTGGTTAATTTTTTGAAGAATGTTTTGTATCCGCGATAATCTCATTTCTTTCGATGAAGAAGAGATCCACCTTCTTATCTTATATTTCTACATCTAGGATCCGACTTGTATCATGGATACTAATAAGAACTTAACGAGTATGGCAAAAAAAAAGTTTGATTTAAAGGGAAAAGAAGAGGCAAAAATTGGAACAGAAATATCATTTGATTCGTCGATCCTCAAAAAAAGAAATAAGTAAAGTTCGATCGTTGAGTCACAAATGGGAAATTTATGGAAAGTTACAATCCCCACCGCGGAATAGTGCACCTACACGGCTTCATCGACGTTGTTTTTCAACTGGAAGGCCAAGAGCTAACTACCGAGACTTTGGACTATCCGGACACATACTTTGTGAAATGGTTCATGCTTGTTTGTTGCCAGGGGCGACAAGATCGAGTTGGTAAGGATTAAAATATCTCTTTATTTCATTTCTATGATCGATGATCATAGATGGCCTCTTTACCATTCAGTATAAATAGGTTATTCTATTTGTACAGATATGGTAGAGGGGCGCATTCAATCCTTGCTTGTATATTAGTTTTCAGTTCTTCTCTTCGGCGCGGGGTAGAGTAGTTTGGTAGCTCGCAAGGCTCATAACCTCGAGGTCACGGGTTCAAATCATGTGTTCACAATACTTTTTGTCAAAAAAAATTGTATGTTTTACTCTGGTAACTAGTAATTAGTTAACACTTTTTCTTTTGGGGTGGAAGGCAAAGAGGGGAAGGATAGAATCACTACACTATGACGACTAACTATACCAAATCCTTTAGCATTTTAATTTAGAATTTTAGATATTAAATAAATGACTTCATTTTGGGCGGATAGCGGGAATCGAACCCGCGTCTTCTCCTTGGCAAACAGAAATTTTACCATTCGACTATATCCGCCTTTTGTTTCGTTATTGAATATACTCGCCACTCATATGGAGAGCAAACGCTTAAACTTCAATGCTACCTAAAAGGAGTTAGTTAGCATGTTCTTTTAGACAGTGGTTTGACTAACAGAATCACATCTTCTTCGAAATTTCAAAGAACTAAACTATAAAATGAATATGGATAATATACAATTGATAAATAATCAAGAGCAAGAAATTAACACACTTGAATTTGATGAAATAAACATGAAGTCAAAATTAGATTTTTTTTTATCTTTCACCTAAGAATTTCAATCAGAACCGATGCTCGCACAGGAACTTTGACGGGCAAAATGTGTGGTAAATGATAACAAAGCACCACCTGTTTTCAACTCATATTATTAAGTTTACATGGAAGTTTTGATGTATGAGCAAATGATCTATTGTATTTTGTACCACATCAAGCTAACAATGGAACCACCGGATAAAGCAATGGAAAAAAAGTCGAGGTCTTTGACCGATGTCTTGGATAATTTAGCTATACAATCAGCCAAATCCATGCTACGTTCATCCAAATTTTCATGAATTCTCACCTCCCCTCTGTTTTGTTTGATTCCAAAAACATTTCGGATGTGAAATTCATGCAAATCGCTGAAGCAGGGCAAAAAATTCTAATCCAAGTCCCTATAGCGATTTGCATGAATTTCATATGTGAAATGCTTTATTTCGGATTTAGTTATTTGCATGAATTTCACATGTGATATGCTTAAAATATAATATAATTTCTAAAAGAAGTATAGGCAAAGAAATAAATAGATATAAATGCACGGATTTTGCAATTCCACAAAGTCATAAAATTCCATCACATTTAACTTGTGCATGCTAAATACAAGATCATTGCCACAAAAGTATAGAAGTAACTAGGTTAGATTCTCGAGTATTAGACGAGTTCAATAATGAAAACAATACAATAAACAAATATCTTATATGTTGATAAATTATTATTAGATTTTAGAGGGTCACAGTTAGCAGATGACTTAATTTTATTATATTTTATGAAACAAAATATTAATCTAAATCCTATGTTCATTACTGATTTAAAAAAATTTACAAGAAATATCTTGTTTTATTATGCTGATACTAATCAAATATTAAATAATGATAGAATACAAATTTATTATGATACTGAATTATAAGAAATAATTTAGTGTCTAAAATAATGGGCTAAAAAGATTTAGGCAAAAAAATATAAATGGAGGGGCTCTAAAATTATGTCACGTGTCCCCTACGAATTTTAATTATTAAGTAGTATAAATTATAGATAATAGGTTATATAAATATAAATATATGTCTGTGTAGCGTATAGAATGGTTTTAACATAAATAAAACATTTCAAAAAATAAAAAATTAACACATCTAAATCTTATGAATTATAATGAATTAGTTAAATTTAATTATAAATAATGTATTTAAAAAAGGACGTTATTAGTCAACCAAAAGTTATCCTACATTTAATGTTTAAAAGTTAAAATCATAAAAAATATGGAAACGTTTAAATGGTATTTAATGAATTTATGAGTTTTAAAAAATATAAATTAAAACAGATAATTGAAAAATGTTTAGGCGGAAAAACAAAGATCTAGATGCGCTAGAATGATGACACGTGGCACCTATAATTGATAAATGATAGATGATAGATTTCATAATTTAGGTACTGTTTGATATGTATGAATGTATAGTGGAATGTAATGAGTCATTGCGTTTGAATGAAAAAAAACATGTTTGGTAATCACATAGTAATGAAATGGATCATTACATAAGGAATTTGATTCTTTTCTTTCTAATGATTTTCATTGCTTGAGGGATGAGTGTTTTATTTTCATTCTTTCAAATAATGGAATGATTTTGTTTAATTAATGACCCGAAACATGACTCAAACCATGGGTCGAACCATGCCCCTGACTCATGCCCCGAACAATAACCCAACCCATGCCCCGACCCATGATTGGACCCATGACCCGACCATGACCCGAACCATGACCCGAACCATGACTCATCCCATGATCCGAACCATGACCTGAACTGTGACCCGACCGATACCTTGACCCATGACCCGAACCATAGCCTGACCCATGGCTCGTCCCATGACCCGACCCATAATATAAATTTATTAGTTAAAAATATTTTATTTTTCCTAAAATATTTTCCGGTCTGCCAAACAACACGAAATAATGATTCATTTCATTCTCATAGGATAACCAAACAGGAAAATGGAATGGTAATGATTCATTTCATTCCCTTGTTCATTTCATTCCCTTGTTCATTTCATTCTCTCATACCAAACAGACCCTTAGTGTCATTATATTTGGTACCCGCCCATCACAGATGTATTAGGAACGAACATACTCATCACAACAATCTGGTAAAGAATTATAATAAAAAAACAAGATGAATGAAAATGTTATTTGTAATAGTAGTTCATGAAGAATACCACAAATTTGGTCATTCACACGAAAAGAGAATAAGAACCGAGGTGAACTTTCAATAAAACTTTGCAATAGGACAAGCCGATGTTCCTACAGATCATAGGAACAAAGTTACATGCTGTATATATGTCATGATTCACCTTAATTACCAGATTATAAATAGATCGATATACAAAGAACAGAGGTGGCTCAGTAGCATGTGCGGCATGTGCCGTCGCGCGGGACACGTTGAAAGGACCCAAATCGGGAACCTCTCATAGTTGGCAAACAGAGCATAAATATAGTTCTTAAACATTGAATTAAAACATTAACCATCAACAACGGAAGCCTTGTACAGAATTCAGAGTTAAAAAAAACTTATAAAACATAACATTGTTTTCCTTCGTAATCTAAAAATGGGGATGTCGGTCTTGTAAGTTGCAGCCATCCTCTACTCTAAGCCCTCGCAGCTTTATATCTTTTTCTTTCCTTTGCTACCTGATGTGCATACTAAAATAGTCAGCTAACGCTGGTGAGTTCAAGTGTTTCTTTTTCTTTGATTTTATATCAAATGTTTTCTTTGAAAACGTTCTTTAAACATACATATTATATTATATATATAATACAATAAAACCTTTATTTCTTCTTTTATTTACATACGTATTTACTTTGTGTTCTTTTCTTTAAGTCATACATTAAGTTCTATAATCTGTTATGTGCCCCCAAGCGGGCGTCTTCATTCTTATTTCCCGAAGGAACTTTCTCTACAGGTATTGTTCCCTAAGGCTCAACATCCAAAGGTCGATACCCGACTTTCTGTGCCCCCAAGCGGGCTTCTTCATTCTTACATAGCGACCGTCGCCGCTAGAGTAACCGTCGTTACTCATCTTAACCAGTTGTACAACATCCTCGTTACAGTGCCCTGCCGAGCACTGTCCCGATTTTTCTCATTATACGCCGTGGACTTGTCCATGACGCACCATCGGCTTCGAGTAGCACTAGCCTCAAGGACTATACTACTACCTCAAGACTTGCTACTATGCTTAGGGTACCACTAGTCTCGAGAACTATGCTACTACCACAGGTCTTTAACCGTATAAGCATACTCTTACAGATTAGACAATGTATTTGACTTATTATTGTTCTCTTTGTTTATAAAACATATAGTTAAATAAACCATTATTTATTCTATTTTTATTTATAAACATATAGTTAAATAAACCATTACCTTCTTCTTATCTTCTGTTTATAAAAACGTATAGTTGAATAAATCATTCTTTCTTATCCTTCTTGCTTACCAAATGCTTAATAAATAAACCGTTATCTTTCTTTCTTGCAAAACGTTTAAGTAATAAAGTACATTTCTTATAAACGCCTAATTCTTGAGTATGCACATCACCCTAAAACAGTAAAATAGGGATCTTGAACTCACCTGATTTCTCTTAAAGATTAATTCACACAGTAAGGACTCCAAGCTCGATGATCTGTTAAGAGTCACGAACTAGAAAATTTTAATTCACTAAGTCGTTATATCCGAAAACTCTATATCCGAAAACTATTTTGATCGAAATCTTATCTTGATCGAAATCTTTCTCGACCGAAATCTCTTCCCTTGTAAACATTTATTTCTGAAGTTGTTTCGGTCGAAATGTTTTTCGATCGAAAGCTTTTTCGATCAGACGTATCTTTGTCCGAAATCTTACGGTGTCCGAAAATACTTTTCGGACGGCCAGACTTTTCGGACCATTCAACGAGATTTCGAACGAATCAAACGTTCTTGGCCAAATTCATCGTTTTTTATCCAAGTTTGAATCTATTTAAGTCCAAAACACTTGTTTAACTTCCATGAAACTAATTCTATGCTTCTTAAGCCGTTTCTCATGTAAAAATTTCGACTTTTAATTTAAAACCCTAAACTCCACTTTTAACAATAAAACTCAGATTTTGAGTCGTTTGTTACCTGTTTCTACTTGATTCTCCTTCTCCAATCGATGCAAAGCTCCAGCAATGATCTCGAGCCGAGGCAACGATCTTGGTTGCGGGTTATGGAGCTTTCTCTCTCTACTCTCTCTCTAGAACTTGAAGATGAGAAAAATAAATGGAGAAATGATAGGGAATGGGAGGTTTTACCCCTTTTCTTGAGCCACTACAGGCCCGACCCAAGCCTGAGCCCGTGATTCTTTTCTTTTCGTTCCTTCGTTTACTCAATACCCGTCACCTTTTGTTCTATTCTTTTTCTTCACTATTTTCGGGATGTTACAAGTCTACCCCTCTTATTGGAGGTTTCGTCTTCGAAACCTTTTACAGGTCAAATAACTGAGGGTGCAATTCCCTCATTTCGGACTGTGTTTCCCACGTGGCCTCCGATCCTTTCCGGTGTTTCCATTGAACTTTGACCAGTGGAATAACCTTGTTGCGTAGTCGTTTCTCTTTCTTATCTAGAATGGCTATAGGCTCTTCAATGTAGTTGAGGTTGTTGTCTACCTCAATGTCATCGAGCGGCACATGTGCCGATTCGTCAGCTAAGCACTTTCGCAAATGCGATACGTGAAAAGTAGGATGGATTCCACTCAATTCTTCAGGAAGTTCCAGTCGATAAGCCACCCTTCCAACTCGTGCCACAATCTTAAATGGTCCGACAAACCTCGGACTTAGTTTCCCTCTTTTTAGAAATCGAATTATTCCTTTCCAAGGAGACACTTTCAATAGTACTTTATCCCCAACCTGAAATTCAAGGTCTCTCCTCCTCTTATCTGCGTAAGACTTTTGCCTATCCTTAGCGGCTTTCATTCGCGCTTTGATTTGGTCAATCTTTTCAGAAGTTGCTTTGACTACATCAAGGCTTGCGAAGTCTTTCTGCCCGATTTCGCCCCAACAGACGGGCGTTCTACACTTTCTCCCATAAAACATCTCATAAGGCGGCATTCCAATGGTCACATGGTAAATGTTGTTGTAAGAAAACTCCGCCAATGGTAAGTGACTATCCCAACCACCTCCAAAGTCAATGATACATGCCCGTAGCATGTCCTCCAGAGTTTGGATAGTCCTTTCAGATTGACCATCGGTTTGCGGGTGGTAAGCTGTACTGATATTAAGTCTCGTACCCATTGCCTCATGGAATCGTTTCCAGAACCTCGATGTGAACCTTGTGTCCCGGTCCGACACAATTGATAATGGCATTCCGTGTCTGGCCACAATCTCGTTGATGAACAATTCTGTTAGTTTTTTTGACGAGTAACTCTCACGCATAGGCAAGAAGTGAGCACTTTTCGTCAGTGTATCCACAATTACCCATATAGTACCATGTCCCTTAGCTGTACGCGATAGCTTGGTTATGAAATCCATGGTAATGTGTTCCCATTTCCATTCAGGAATGAATAAAGGTTGCATCTTCCCACACGATTTCTGTTGCTCGGCCTTCACCTGTGAGCAAGTTAGGCATTTGCTCACATAATCGGTAACATCGTTCTTCATGTCGGGCCACCGGTACTCCTTCTTCAAATCATGGTACATCTTGTTGGTTCCAGGATGAATAGAGTAGCGAGACTTGTGAGCCTCGTCAAGGATTTTGACTCTAAGTTCGCCACCCTTGGGTATCCACATCCTCTCGAACCGTGTTGTACTCCATAAGCATTAGTTTCCAGTTTTTTCCTGCTGACCCACTATCCTTTCCTTCTTCACATTTTCCTCTTTCAAGGCTTCACCTTGGACACGTTCTATTTCTGTCAGAAGATCTGGAGTCACGACCAGTTTGTATGCTTTCACCTCGATAGGAGTTGTTGTCTCCTTTCGACTCAAAGCGTCGGCCACCACATTCGCCTTTACGGGGTGGTAAAGGATTTCACAGTCATAGTCTTTCAACAGTTCTAACCACCGCCGTTGTCTCATGTTCAACCCTTTTTGCTCAAATAATTACTTCAAGTTTTTGTGGTCGGATTAGTTGGTGCATTTGACTCCATAGAGATAATGTCTCCGAATCTTTAAGGCAAAGACAACTGCCGCGAGCTCAAGATCGTGAGTCAGGTAGTTGACTTCGTGAGTCTTTAGCTGTCGTGACGCGTACGCAATCACCTTTCCTCGTTGCATGAGCACGTCGCCTAACCCCTGACCTGAAGCGTCGGAATACACCACTAAGTCCTTGTTACCATCGGGTAGGGTTAGCACTGGTGCCTGGGTTAACCTCTTCTTTAATTCCTCAAAGGCATTGGTTTGGGCCTGGCCCCATTCATACTTTACGTCCTTACGAGTCAATTTGGTTAAAGGTGAGGCTATCTTAGAGAAGTCTTGTATAAACCTTCGGTAGTAGCCTGTCAAACCTAGAAAGCTTCATACATCCGTTGGTGTTCTCAAAATTTCCCAATTCCACACTGCATCAATCTTTGCTTGGTCTACCATGATGCCTTCTGCGTTAATCACATGACCTAGGAATTGGACTTCCTTTACCTAGAACGCACATTTCGAGAACTTAGCATAAAGCTTCTCTGTCTTCAGTGTGTCCAAAACTTCTCGCTGATGACATGCATGATCACCTTCGCTCTTAGAATGTACGAGTATATCATCGATGAAGACTATTACTGACCGGTCTAACATTAGTCGACATACTATGTTCATCATATCCATGAATGTTGCGGGAGCATTTGTCAACCCAAAGGACATAACATGGAACTCGTAGTGTCCATACCGCGTCCGAAATGCGGTCTTGGGTATGTCTTCCTCTCTTACCTTTAGCTGATGATAACCCGACCGTCGGTCGATCTTTGAGAACCATTTAGCGCCTTGTAGTTGGTCGAATAGATCGTCGATCCTGAGTAGCGGGTACTTATTCTTCATAGTTCTTTTTTTCAATTCTCTGTAGTCAATGCACATTCTCATGGCACCATCTTTCTTCTTGACAAACAGCACCGGAGCACCCAATGGTGAAATGCTCGGTCTGATAAATCCCTTTTTCCAAAAGTTCTTCCAGTTGGCTCATTAGCTCTTTCATCTCAAGTGGCGCTAGTCGGTAAGGTGCTTTGACAATGGGCTGGGCACCTGGCATTAGATCTATTTGGAACTCCGTTTCCCGATCAGGCGGCAATCCAGGCAATTCCTCATGGAACACTTCCGAATAATGGCACACCACGGGTACTTCGCTTAACTCTTTCACTTTCACGTCTTTATCGATCACGTATGCCAAGTAGGCCTCACACCCGCGCCTCATATACTTTTCTACTTTCATCATTGAGATTACATTAGTCAACAGAATGTCTCGTTCCCCATAAATTACGACCTTGCTGCCATCAGGAGCGTTGAGCTGAATCACCTTTCGCTTACACACGATCCGAGCTTCATTGGCAGATAACCAATCCATTCCCAGTACTACATCGAATCCTCCCAAGGCTATAACGAATAATCTAACCAGAAATCTATGGCCCTCTATCTTTATGGTAAGGTCGTCTACCAATTCTACCACTTTAGTGCTCCTACCCACGGCAGTCTCAACGTTAAAGGCTCTTTCTATCTTGAAAGTTTTGTATTTCAATCTTTTACAGAACAAGGAGGATATAAAACTTTTACTAGCACCTGAATCAAACAGAACAGAAACAAAGGTGTGGTTGAGGATGAACGTACCTGACACCACGTTGGGATCTCCCCTTGCTTCCTCTTGTGTCAGGGCATAGGCTCTGGTTCTCGCTCCCCCTTTATCAGCCCCCCTTGTCTTCTCATTATTTGTTGTTCTTGGTTTACGACAATCCTTGGAGAAATGACCTGACTCGCCACAGTTGTGACACTTCCCATAGTTGGCAGAACCCGAGGCACGGTTAAAATCTCGGGACATGTGCCCAGTCTTGCCACAACGGTAACATATGTCCAGCCAATACTTGCACTCCCCAAGGTGTGCCTTACCATATTTGCTACAGTTGACCTTTTCCTCCACTCTTGGCTTCTTACTTTTCGAGGCAGACCAATCCCCACCCGAGCACTTAGTGGCGTTAGACCACTTCTTTTGAGTTTCAGCGAGGGTTGCGCCTTCTGCGGCCACATCATCAAAAAACTTTCCACTCATAGCCACCACCGAGTCAAAGTCTCCAGGAGTGTTGGCATTAATGATCGTGCGAACTCTTGGAGGTAGCTTCTGGATATAGCATTTGATCCTTCTTTCTTCTGTGCTCACCAAATGCGGAACCGGCTGAGCTAATTCATTAAATTTGGAGGTGAACTGTGGGTGCGTCATGCTACCAGCCTTGAGTTCCACGAAGGCTTCTTCCATTTTTTCAATCTCATTTTGGGACAGAACTTTTGAATGACTAGGGTTTTCAGATCTTCCCACTTCATTCTATCAACATCTCTTTCAGACTTAGCTTTCTTCACATTCTCCTACCAGCTCAATGCCTCGAAAGCAAAAGAATGAGCGGCAAACCCTACCGCTTGGTCAGCACGGCATTCACTCATCTTAATGACTGCAGTAATGCGGTCAATCCAGTAGTATGCGGCAATAGCATCTTTCTTTCCGTCAAAAGTTGGTGGATCACAGTTTCGGAAGGACTTGTAGTCACATCCGCGCTTCTCATCATAGTCGGAGTCATCACCTTCAGACTCAGTTTCAATCACATTTCTATTTTCGGCCCGTAGGCCCCTTCCTCTTTCTTCTTCCACAATCTTCAGGGCCTCAGTGAGTGTTGCAGGTAGAGTGTTCTTCAGAACTGCAGCCACTTCGTCGGCTATCGGTTTCCTGACAATTTGCTCCAAGACTAAGCTTTCTTCATTATGTGCTCCAGGGTTACTCGGAGCATTCTCACTAGCAGTATGGATCGACACTGATCCATGAACAGAGGGTTCACTTTCTTCTCTTTCGACCCGGTTAACTCGTGGCCTACCCCTACGTCCCGTATCGGCTCCCCTCTTTGCACCTCTTCTTCCAGCCATGATGTTTTCTTACTACGAACAAGGAAATACTCGTGTCGTCATGATAGGTAATTATTTAGAACACCTTGAGTAATGTAAATTACTAATTACAGAGACCGGTATGAAATTACTAACTTACTTTACTTCCTGGGTTCTAAACATTTCCTATCAGAGTAACATTTGTACTCAAATCCAGAGTTTCTACATCAGGACACCTTCTCTCTACTTTCTATTCTAAGGTATTTGGTGTCTATGTTCTAAACTAGTACATGGACTACCTTCCTATTCTAAGGCCCTTACTGTTTACTGTTTCTACGGTTATCTATTACTAAGGCCTTACTGTTATTCTTTCGTGGCTTGGCTGCCTTGACTGACATCTCATTCTTTTGTCCCATTCTCAGTTTAAGTTCAGACATTTTGGCGAATCTCTGAATCTCTCAAACTATGGCTCTGATACCAACTTGAAAGGACCCCAAACCGGGAACCTCTCATAGTTGGCAAACATAGCATAAACATAGTTCGTAAACATTGAATTAAAACATTAAGCATCAACAGCGGAAGCCTTGTACAGAATTAAGAGTTAACAAAAACTTATAAAACATAACATTATTTTCCTTTGTAATCTAAAAATGGGGATGTCAGTCTTATAAGCTGCAGCCATCCGGCCATCCTCTACTCTAAGCCCTCGCAGCTTCATATATTTTTCTTTCCTTTGCTACCTGATGTGCATACTAAAATAGTCAACGCTGGTGAGTTCAAGTGTTTCTTTTTCTTTGACTTTATATCAAATGTTTTCTTTGAAAACGTTCTTTAAACATACATATTTTATACATAATACAGTAAAACCTTTATTTCTTCTTTTATATACATACGTATTTACTTTGTTTTCTTTTCTTTAAGTCATACATTAAGATCTATAATCTGTTCTGTGCCCCCAAGCGGGCGTCTTCATTCTTATTTCCCAAAAGAACTTTCTTTGCAGGTATTAGTCCCTAAGGCTCAACGTCCAAAGGCCGATACCCGACTTTCTGTGCCCCAAGTGGGCTTCTTCATTCTTACATAGCGACTGTCGCCGCTAGAGTAACCGTCGTTACTCATCTTAACCAGTTGTACAACATCCTCGTTAAAGTGCCCTGCCGAGCACTGTCATGATTTTTCTCATGGTACGTCGTGGACTTGCCCATGACGCAACATCGGCTTCGAGTAGCACCAGCCTCAAGGACTATACTACTACCTCCAGACTTGCTACTATGCTTAGGGTACCACTGGTCTCGAGGACTATGCTACTACCCCAAGTCTTTCATCGTATAAGCATACTCTTATAAATTAGATAATGTATTTGACTTATTATTCTTCTCTTTGTTTATAAAACATATAGTTAAATAAACCATTCTTTCTTCTCTTTTTATTTATAAAACATATAGTTAAATAAACCATTACCTTCTTCTTATCTTATGTTTATAAAAACATATAGTTGAATAAACCATGCTTTCTTATCCTTCTTGCTTAGCAAATGCTTAATAAATAAACCGTTATCTTTCTTTCTTGCAAACCGTTTAAGTAATAAAGTACATTTATTATGAACGCCTAATTCTTGAGTATGCACACCACCCTAAAACAGTAAAATAGGGATCTTGAACTCACCTGATTTCTCTTAAGGATTAATTCACACAGCAAGGACTCCAAGCTCGGTGATCTGTTAAGAGTCACGAACTAGACAATTTTAATTCACTAAGTCGTTATGTCCGAAAACTCTATATCCGAAAACTATTTCGATCGAAATCTTATCTTGATCGAAATCTTTCTTGACCGAAATATCTTCCCTTGTAAACATTTATTTCTGAAGTTGTTTCGGTCGAAATCTTTTTCGATCGAAAGCTTTTTCGATCAGACGTATCTTTGTCTGAAATCTTACGGTGTCCGAAAATACTTTTCGGAAGGCCCGACTTTTCGGACCATTCAACGAGATTTCGGACGATTCAAACGTTCTTGGCCAAATTCGTCGTTTTTTATCCAAGTTTGAATCTTTTTATGTCCAAAACACTTGTTTAACTTCCATGAAGCTATTCTATGCTTCTTAATCCGTTTCTCACGTAAAAATTCCGACTTTTAATTTAAAACCCTAAACTCCACTTTTAACAATAAAACTCAGATTTGGAGTCATTTTTTACCTGTTTCTGCTTGATTCTCCTTCTCCAATCGATGCAAAGCTCCAGCAATGATCTCGAGCTGAGGCGACAGTCTTGGTTACGGGTTGTGGACCTTTCTCTCTCTACTCTCTCTCTCTAGAACTTGAAGATGAGAAAAATAAATGGAGAAATGATGGGGAATGGGGGGGTTTAGCCCTTTTATTGCGCCACTACAGGCCCGGCCCAAGCCGATTCTTTTCTTTTCGTTCCTTCGTTTACTCAATACATGTCACCTTTTGTTCTATTCTTTTTTTTTACTATTTTTGGGATGTTACACACGTAATTACGAAAGGCCTAAAATTTTTAAAATTTATATATATATATGGGAGGGTTATTCTATAAAATAAAAAAAAGTGTAAAAAGCCTAAAAGGTCGTTTAAAAACCCCACCACCACGCCCCAAAAGCCTAAAACCACCACCCCACCCCCCCCCCCCAAAACCTAACCCCACCCCACCCCACCCCACCCCGAAAAACCTAAAACATCTCACCCCCAAAAACCTAAATCCTAACAAAAAACCATAAAAAGCCAAAAAAATTCGTCTAAAAACACCACGACCCCCCCCCCCCCAAAAGCATAAACCTCCACCCCCTCCAAAAAAAAAAACCTAAGCCCCACCCCCTCCCCACCTCACCCCCAAAAGTCATAATCCTAAAAGCTAAACCCTACGGCAAAAACTAAACCCTAAAATCTAAACTCTACAAGCTAAGATCGTAGAGTTCGACGAGACGAGACGGTTCCAACGCCGCGAAATGAGTAAAAATCGGAGTTCGTATGAGCCGGTTATGAGCGTTTTAAACGACTTTTTACACTTTTTGACTTTTTAGCGAAACCTCAATATATATATATAGGGAAGTTTCCACTAAAAAGTGGTTTTTTCCCTAAGAAATCCTAAGAAGTGGGTCAAACGAACTCCGATTGAGCTTATTCCAGCGGCGTTGAAACCATCTCATCAAACCCTAACCAGCCCCAAAACCTAAACCCCCTACACCCGCACCCCAAAAACCTAAACCCCCTTCCAACCCCACCCCAAAAAGCCTAAAACCACCACCCCCACCCACACCCCCCCCCCAAAAACCTAAACCCACCCTCACCCCTAAAAAAACCTAACCCTAAAAGCTAAACCCTCATACTAAAACCATAAAATTCAACGCTAAAATCTAAACCCTAAAAGATAAGATAGTAGAGTTCGATGAGACGGTTCCAACGCCGCTGGAATGAGCTTAATCGGAGTTCGTTTGATATCGTTTATTAAGTTTTTTGTCATTTCTTAGGCTTTTTAGCGAAATATCAGTTCTTATTTGAACCTACTCCTATATATATATATATATATATATATATATATATATATAGTTATATTTTATAAGAAACTATAAAGTTTAAACCCATTAAACTATAATTTTTTTATAAAAAACTATAAGTTTAAACCCAATATTTTTATTTTGTTTATCTTTTAATTACATTTATTTCTATACAAGGACGGTCCTGAGGATTTAAGTGTCCCGGCTGAGCCGGAAAAAAAATGCCCCTACGAACAAAATATTAAAACTAAATTTTTTTAAACGACGATTAACGTTATAGCAATAAACGTAAAAAAAATATAGGGCCCAACCATTACACATCTATATCTATACTATATAATAAATAAAGGTTTTGGTGGACACTTGTCATTCTCATATTCATTCTCAACATTTTTTTCCGCCTCTCTTCTACTAATTATACAAATTTTTTAATTGTTTTTCATAATTTTTGTTTCCCGGCTCTCTCTCCTATTAAATAATAATGATTTCTATAATTATTTTTATAAAAAAAAAAATTTTAAATAGGTTTGTTCATAAAACATTTTTATAATTTGAACATTTTTTTCATTCTTTTTATAAAACACTTTTAAAAAATAACTTTATAACGTTTCTAAATTTTGTATTAAAAAACTATGTAATATGTCATAAATACGTAATATGTCATAAATATGTAATATGTAAATCTTTATTACTAAGTATATATAACACTGCATTTATTCACCCTATGTAATATACCAGGTTTCTAACCTATATTATAATAAATGAATAACTATACTTGATACGTGTTGTCTAGATTTTTGTTTTCCATCTCTCTCCTATTATATAATGATGATGTTAAATAATTAAATATCTAAAATTGATGTTTTATAAAAGTTGTATTTATTCAACCCATGTAATACATGGGTTTTAATCTAGTTTACATTATAAAGATTAAATTGATTATTAGGGCCCAACTAATCAACCATTACATATTTACACAATAATGATTAAACGGATTAGGACCCAATCATTACATTATAAAAATTAAAGAGGGTCCAACCATTACATTATAAAGATTAAAGAGGGTCCAACTATTATAAAGATTAAAAAGGGTTCACACATTATAAAAAGGGCCCAATATATTTTTAAGTTTTTTTTATAAAAAGGTCACAATATACAAAATTGGTATATAAAATTTATAAAAAAAGAATATATATATATATATATATATATATATAACATGTATAAAAATTTTAGGCCCCTAAAAAAATGGGCCCTGGCCGGCGGCCCTGCTCGTCTTACCCCAGGGCCGGCCATGTTTCTATATAATCGGATTTTTTTTTATATGATTACTTTTTTTTAAATATAAGTTCATATTTTATGGTTCTTTCTCTATAGTTGCGCTGAGCATTTGAAATCTCGGAGACACCTGTGACAAAGAGATAAAGAAAACTCTATGGTAAGAGATAAAAAGATAATGTAAGGTACTGCAAACGAACAACTATGATAATCAGTGTTGTATTCTTTGAATATGCAACTCAAATTAATTTGACCTAAAAAGTAACTCAATGAACATTTAATGTACAAGTTCATTTCTAGAGGAATGTGATGATTATAAATATTATAAATGGGCTAGAAGAAGCTAGCAGGCAAACATGAACAAACAAACAGAGGAAATAAACTTAACATACAGAAACAAAAACAACCGAGCAGACCAGCAAACCCCTTAAAAACTAAAAGCCCATCATTTTTCCCAATCTAAAACCCCAATCTCATGTCTGTTTTTCGCCCACAGATAGCTTGAGCATTTGAGGTCATCACAAAGCCCTCTAAAAGATACCCGTTTGCCATCAAATACAACTCCGTTCCTTATTTTCCAAATACTTCAAACTGCCGATAACATGACCACTTGGAATGCTTTTCGCTTATGTGAAGCGACCAAGTCTGAAATAGCAACCTCCAAAATGTTCCTAACAAAGAAAACAAAGATGGGAGGGGTTTTGCACCAAGTGCTAATGAAGCGAATTTATGTACAAACAGAACACAGAGAGAATCTAGAGAACAAAATATAAGCATTAAAATTTTACTTTATTGTGTTTGATATTTTTTTATTTTAAATGATAATAATATGATTTTCATATTATTAAAATACTGATTAAACATTTATCAGAAATAAAGTGTATTCAGTAATCTTAATTATATGGCCATATACAAATTTAAACACGACAACAAGACGTTAATTTTCTTGGAATAACCACAAAACTTTGAATATTTCATTATTTGTAGAAACTTTAACTAATTATTTCATAAATTTTATTAAAGAAATAATTTTATATAAAAAAAAATCACGACTAAACAAAGGATCCAAAACACTTTAAATATATAAGTTTTACGACTTGGCCCATTAGTTTAGCCCAAGCCCACTATCAAAGTTACCCAACCGCACACGCGAGAAGGCCTCCTCCCCTTCCCACATTTTAGAAACAGGTACCTGTGCTTTGGGAACTGTTTATTTTTGGTCCCTTTATGACTTTATGTTAGGAACTTCAAATAATGCATACTTGACCTTTATTGTCAAATTTCCTTCCATTTAAACCGTTCTATAGTTTTATAATTCCTCAAAACACTTTTTTTGTTCTATACTTTTGGGTTGTGATTTGGGGTTTTTGTATTTCGATAAGTTTGTAGTAGTTAATAACTTGTATAAGTGTGATCACTATCAGATTAAAGTATTTTGATAGTGCTCTCAGTGTCTTTGATCAGATAATTTCAATAGAATCGGGAACGGGTAAGTTTGTTTCTATTATGAAAATGTGTACCAAAAGTAAACCAAAGACATTCCTTTTATAGTTTAGGAACCATCACAACATTTAGTCAAAATGACATAATATTTAGTGAAAGAGTGTTTCAGTTGATGTTTAAAAAAGTTGGTTTTTATTTGGTTACATCGGTAGCAACTCTTTGAACACGAATTCCTTCGGCTATAACTAGTTACTGCTCATGATTGTTTTTTGTTAATAGTAACTCGGTAACTATTATTCGTCCAAGTTACTACTGATCGCTAAAGTTGTTGATCGTAGTTTCTAATGAAGATCAGTATGCAATTTTCTATCAACTACGTAGATCCTAAGTAATTTATAGTCTTTCAACCAGGGAAATAGAACTTGGACCCCGTCAAGGGGGCGTCGCCTCCTTGAATCACTGGCTTATTGGTGTAAGAAATTAGAATAGTTTTGAGTACAAGTATGTACTCTACACCTCTTAACTTGTATCAATATTTTTCATATTTTCCATTGGTTTTAAGTAAATCCAACTAATCATAATGGCTTGATAATTCTAAAATCACCAACAAATCTTAATGATATACTTCACCATTAAGAACCACATTAACTACCAATATATCCATAATTTAGAAAATGTATGGTCAAATTATTTATCTGATTCGTGATAAGGGATGTTAATGGGATGAGTTTTGGCGATTCCAATCTCATATTCGATTATATATTCGAGTCTCATATCCAGTCTTATGCTCGTTGAGTACCTGTTACTCCTTAGTTGTTGGGTTGACGGGTTTCTTTAGTTCTAATGTAATTGTGTTCCAACTTCTTTATTGATTTCTTCGTCACTGATTCACCTAGATTAGAAGAAGGTAATTTTCCAAGGCACTTAGATTTTTTTTTGAACGGTGAACATTGAATGTTGTGACGTCGCACCCCCTCCCCCCAGTCACATGGGAGAGCCTCGTCCAACTCCGGCCAATATGTTGTCTTAACTGGGCCACTTGGCGTCAGAGTTGGAGAGCATCCAAGGAAAAATCCCACCCAATACGGCCCCTTCCGGGCTTGAGGGAGAGCCGAGGCTCGAACCCTGGATCGGCGTGGGTAAAACCCAGGTGCATCAGCCTAAGAGCTAGGCCTCATTTGCATGCCGCAGAAACTAATGGGGATGGCAGGGATTAAACCTGGGGAGCGCAGAAACTAACAAAGAACACCAGTTCTCTCCCTTACCACTCCACCAACAACTCATTGGTAAAGCACTTAGATTTAACTCCATTTTTATCATTCCATTTTCCTTTTATATGTCACCTCTTTAACTTTAATAAAACTATCATAATTGTAATCTAAATTTGGACACCATTTCTTGAACATTTACTTGGATGTTCAATCATCTTCTTACTAAGCCTTGCTAAGTTCACATGCTTTCGAAAGTCCACATAATTATAGTAAGAAATTATAGAAATAAGAAATTTGATGAAATGCTAAGAATGAAAATGTAAAACCCTTATTTTTTTTTTCTAAACGGAACTAACTCTTCACTTCGACACATATTTCATTATTTTAAAATTTTTAAAATATTTATTTAGAAGTTCACAATCTTATAAATATATTAATATAAGTTAAAAGAAAAAAAAACTCTTTTACTTTTTCAAATTAATATAATGTCTAAGGATCTTGTTAATTATCCATATAACAATTCCGCAAAAAGAACCGTTTCAAATTTAAAACTGACTAATTTTCAATTAAAAAAACTTATTAGAAGAAAAAAATTCAATAGATTGTGGTGTTCAAATCTTGTCCAAGACAAAAATAAAAAATAAATCGCGGATAAAAAAAAGGTAAAAAGGTAAATAAATTAAAAAAACAATTCATTAAACAATTTGCATGGAATAAATTTTAAAAAAAAACAATTTCATCTAACATATATGTATAGACATATATAAACTAATACAATTTTTTTACCCTGTTAGTTTTTCATACTAACGTTTTTTTATACAAAATGAACGTAATTTAAAATTTCATTTCAAGTCCAGATACAGATTAGTAAGGGTGTTATTTAGGTTGGTTAATCGGTAATCGGGTTATTTGGTTCGGGTTACTCGGTTTTTGGACATTGAAAATCTAACCAAATACCGAACCTTATAAAAATGTGTAATCGGGTTATTTGGTTCGGGTTACTCGGTTTTTGGACATTGAAAATCTAACCAAATGCCGAACCATATAAAAATGTGTAATCGGGTTTCGGGTTATTTGGGTCGGGTGTAATCGGGTTGGTTTTAATCGGTATTCGGGTTTGTTAATCAAATTACAATAAATACATTATCCTATTTATACAGCAATAAAATTGAAACTTTTACTTTTTAAACCATGTAAGTTTATTTTGAAACCTTTTAGAAATTTTATTAAACCATGTAAGAGATCTGGTATACGTAATGGGATTTGAAAGAACTTACAAGAAACTGTATGGAATTGGAACTGGTATTAACAACGGAACATGTTTTAGTATTTGTTTGTCGCGTTTAACATTGTTTTTCATAAATTAAAATTGTGAATAAGTTGTTGAAACATGTAAAGATGCTAGAGCATATGCAGAATCAAATACAAAAATCGTGATCCAGCATAATGGATTGCTAAAAATTAAATTGGAATGCCAAAAACTAAGTCAAATCTCTTGAAACAAGTCATTTATAGTTGAAGGAATTATGTCCCGTAAGAGTTGGGTAAATTTTGGTTTAAATAAAAAAAATTCAATTGAGATTCTTGTAATTAAATCATATAAAATTATAACTCGAAGAATGAAGTCCAAAAATACATTTAACCTATAAAATCACGGGATTTGATTAAAATTTAAAACCCATATTCGGGTTACTCGGGTTGACACGATTATAAATTATCTAATTCGATTACCGAACCATTATAGCAAATCGGATTCGGTTTTGTTTAATAATCGGGTTGAGTTCCTCGAGTTCTTTCTTAATCAAGTTCAAGTTGGTTTGGTTCGAGTTCGGTATTCGGGTTCGGTTAAAAAACAATCCCCTTGATTAGACCAGCCTGGTTCGTAGCAATCTAATAATAGTTGATATTCCTCTCAACCCAATTATTTCAAGAACGATATCAATAATACCTTTTAACCTAGTGACGCCAGGCCCATCTCAGTTCTTAGCTGCTCTTGTAGCCCACATACACATCCACCAACTCTCAATATTTCCAGAATGTACACGTTGCCATCATAATCGGTCTGATAACCGGTCGGATTTTTAAAACTTTGACTTTTTTTTTGCATTACATAGGTCACAAATGTTTAACATGACTAATGTTATATGAGTCTAGTATTTGTACCAAGCTTTTAATATATATATTTTCTTGGCGGGTGCTTTGGGTTGTAACCCGGCACGACCGCCACCACGACCACCAGCTCGTCCACCACCTCTTGCTCTAGCCATTAGCACTACTTACGACAGCAGATAGAACACCAACATTGTCAATCCATGTCATTATTCAGAATGTAGTAAGTAATGTTAACTGCTAATTAAAAAGACCAAGAATAATTAGTTGTTTACTTTATTTACATCCTCTAAACATCCCCTTTCATGCTTCTGATTAGTGACTAACATACTAAGCTGGATATCTAACGATTTAAAGGAAAGGCACGTCACATAACTCAGAGATTAGAACCATTTACCTCTTGGCGTGCAACTACTCGTACTAGCATTCCTAACTTTTGGTCCCATTCTCAGTCGAAGTCTAGGCATTAGTATCCAGATCCTTTAAACTGTAGCTTTAATACCAACTTGTAAGGCCTCAAACCCGGGAAGCCTCACAACCGGTAAACATCTCGCATACAAGTTCAGGTAAAGACTTCAAATGAACAAAGTAAACATCGCAGCGGAAAGTTTCATAAAACCCAAAAGAAACGCGATAAAACAGACATCTAATTCTAGTATGAATAGGGAAGCATCAAATAAAAGAGAGTTCCAGTCTTCGGGCATGGGTAACTTCATCAGGATGCCAAGAGTTCCATGCCAGTCAATCAACTTGAAAATCAATCTAATATACATCAAAAGTCAGCTAGGCTGAGTGAGTTCAGGTTTATAAGAAAGTTTGTGCATAACGAGTCTTTGAGGAAAATCATAAACCGTCATATCCAAATACTTCTAAGGATCTTTATAAAACCTTTATAAAATAACATAATACGTATGTGAAATCTTATATAATATACTTGACATATCAAACGAATGGGTCGTTAATAAACCTTCTTATCATAGTGTAAACATATACAATTCTTTAATAAACATGCTTAACATACGTACTCTATAATAGGTCTGTATGAAAATACATAACATAGCATAGGGCTTATTTGAGCATTCATAAGGCATATGTAACATAGCATAAAACGGGCCAGACCATTGCACTAGACTATGTGGGTCCATCATGTCTCTAACTAATCCAAACACTAAGTAAGGGGTTAAAGAATACATCACATCATTCGTACCTCATAATTTATACCTCATAGTATGTACCTCATGTTTTGAAACATTTCTTTAGCAAAACATTTATTCATTCGTTCATTCATTACACATAAGTCGTCAATGCACAGGGTCATATGGATCTATGGTTGCCCCAAGGACTGACCAAACACTAAGTCATGATGCAGTTAGGGGACTCTATGTTGCCATGATCAGAGACTCTATGATGCCTCAAGAAGAGGACTCTATGATGCCTCAAGAAGAGGACCCATCCAAGATTCTTTAAACACATAGCACATAATAATTCATAACATAAGCTTTATTCATAAAAATCTAGTTTTAAATCATCATGTCATAATCCATACTTTCTTGCTAATAAACATAATCATACGACATCCACCTCTCTCAAATGTAAAATCATATGCATCTGTAATACATAAAATTAAAACATGTAAGTAGATGTTCATATATTTATATATATACATATATCTTTCATATTTGTTTAACATCACATAGTATTAGGTATAAAATCATACTTCATAACATATACCTGAATAACATACGTAAAATCATGAACATCATACTTTAAAATCATGGTTTGATACGTACATAAACATACTGGTTTCAAAATGTTATTCATCATCATTCAAGTCATTTTGATAAGCATGTATATTAGCCCTAAAACTTAAAAGCGTTTAAAAGAGGGCATCCAGAACTCACCTTAACGTGCTTAGCAAGTTCACACAAGCTAGGGCTCCAATACATGAGGAACGGGTCCTAGAATGAGGTTAGGAACATGTTAACATAAGAATACTCCTCAACATCCGATAGGAATCAAGTGGATTAGCCTAATGGGTTAACTGGGTCGGATTATGCATGTCATCCCCTGTCTTGTATAACCGACCCATCCAAACCCTTAACGGGTCACCACCCAATCAAGCCATAATTACTCAATCAAGACCCTTAATGAGTCGTCATCAATTCAGTCCAATACCAGCCCATAATCTATCTCATAACAATCCAAAATTCACCCAAGATAACCTTAACGGGTCATCAACTAATTCCCACTTTAGACGACCCATAATCCACCCAAAACGACTCAATATCCTACCAAAGGGATGGAGAATAGAATGGTTACCTTGGTGGTGTTATAGGATTGTGATAATGGTGCTAGAACTTCACTTGGCTTCCTTGTAAGGCTGCTATAACACAAGACGCGAACCAATCACCAAAAAAAAGGTGTTAGACCCTAAACCGGTTTCACGGGTGCTCCACCAAAGTTTCACTCGATATATAGCATCTTAGGGTGTGTATGTGTTATAAATCTTGGATATGACAGGAATATACATGGTAAAAGAATCTTAGACCTTGTCCTCCCTCCTCCTTTTACACGGCAAGCCACAACAAACCCTAAACCGAGTAATATGAATCTGTTAGGACCTGATCTTAAACCAATTTAAATGCATTAAGGTCAACAACAAACCCTAAACACTAATTTTCTGCATGACGGTTTTCTAATCCGAAAAATGCATCAAGGTCCTAAATTTTACTATTTAAATCGTTTGTTTAACTATGGCTTTTAAGCCATTTCATACGTAAAATCTGTTCTTTTGGATTAAACCCCACTTTTACCCTAAAACCCATAAAAATCTAAAACAGGAGATAAAGAGCCGATTGTTACCTCAAAGCATGCGTAGCTACTGGTCCTCTCCTTCTTGGTCTCTAACGGTTTGGGGGTAAGGTACGTGGAAGCTTGAAATGCTTTTTCCTCTTGCTCTCTCACTCCACCCGATTCTCTCTCTGAAGAAAAATCGTAAGATAATGATGAATGAGGGGGAGAGGGAGGTTAAGGGAGTATTTCCCTCTTTAAATTTTAACCATCTTGCCCCTTAACTTAATTTATTCTACCCCAAGCACAAAAATACATGTCGGGGTTTCAGGATGTCACACCATTACACCTCGACAAGACGACAATATATCAAAGAGTCCTCACTCTTTCATCGTGGATGCATGTATCCACATCTCATTGAACTTAGGTCTTGATCCTTTAGTTTTTAATAAAAAAAATTTATGTCGTAATTAGTGTCAGTTTTAATTAAAATTTTATTTACAAAAAAAATTTGTAACGTAATTAGTGACGGATTTAATTAAATTTTTATTTGCAATTTTTTAGACGGATTTAATTGAACTTTTATTTACAAATTTTTGCATCGGAATTTATAACAGACTTGATTAATTTTTTTCTTTTTAATTTCAACTTTTGCAACGAAATTAGAGATTTATTTTTTAATTTTAATATTTGTGACACGGTGAAGTAGAACAGGAGAAGATTAAATGAGTGTATGAGTTGGTCTAAAAAAACTAGTTTCTCTTTAATTTAGTATAATTTATAGTGAACAAATTAGTGACTGGTTTAGTTAAATTGTTTTTTTTAACGGCAACACCTAGATATTCTAGGATAATTGGGTTTCCCCGGGGCAACACCTAGAACATCCAGAGCAATCCACCCCAGGAGGAACCCCCAAGTGGGTAAACCCCCTGACCTGGCTACAAACCCCTTTTTTGCTGTGGTCCGGATTCGAACCCAAGACCTCCACTATGGAAAGTCTTGGGGCTACCATTGTACCAAATGGCCAAAAGTAGTTAAATTGTTATAAAGTTTTCTTAACATTTCTGGCGACCAATTTAAATAATTTTTTTAATTTAGCGACGGATTTAATTAATTTTTTTTATTTTGTTATTGTGGTGAAAATAGCAATGAATTTCATTACTTTGTTTTCATCTGATGCAAGTGACAATCTCATTTCCTCACATATTCGATCACAATATTAGTGACCTTTTTGTTTCCATCACAAAGTTTGTCGCTAATAACAAGTGTAAAAGAGACAAGCGACTTGGGAGCCATTTAAGAAATCTTCACCAAAATCTTGAAACAATTCGAGGTTAGAGCATTTTCATCAGCTTCTCTATTCTCATCTCTATAGTTACACTAAAAATCACTACATTTTCTCTCTACTTTTCAATTAAATAATACTTTTTTATACATTTTCTTTTTTCTTCACTCACAACCATTTTAAAAAAATATTAAAAAATTAATAGAGGTAAACAATGTTTTCACAAATATACACCCTCTCCTCCACTCATAACCACTTCCTAGAAGTGTTGCTCGAGCTCTAATAAATTTAATGAAGTAAACTCAACACAACTATTTTACTCCCTTTTTTTTTCTTTTGATTATTAATATTAATCGCACATGATTCTAGGTTTGACGCAATTTTTTCCATAAGTGTATGATTCAGGGTTTAACAAGAAAGATTTTAAACATGCAAGCGGCAAGAAAACTATTAAACATGATTAATCACACAATGATCACTACTTAAAAGATGAGTTACATTCTTGTATTTATATTTTTTCATATTCACTATTATTACTTGATAGTAACAGATAACACCAAAGAACATATGAATTTATTTTATAAATTCTATTAATGATTATATTAGTTTATGAATCATATTTAATTCTTTTTTTTTGAAACATCAGACATATTATTAACCATCTAGCAAGGAGCTAGAAAAATAAACTTACAAGTATAAGAATGGATTTTTACGCACTCGGTCCAAGTTAAATTACTTTTACGGTTTCTATTACCATACCAAAAAAACAAAAGGTGCAAAACATCATCAAACATAACCCGAGACTTTTTGAACCTCTTCCGGAAACTACGCCATCACGAAGCCTCTAAATCTCCCACCAAGTCACGAAAATGACCGCTTCAATAACCTCTTTTGATGCTTTTCGGATCCGAACCGTCTCTAGCCACTCAATCTAAGCTCCTGGATTAATACTTATCATCGGCCATGTAATATCCAACCAAGTTGCCGCCTTTGCCTAAAATGACTTTGCCAGATTACAGTCACCAAACAAATGATCCACGGTTTACGAAGCATTTTCACAATTCGGACATAATAAAGAATGAACATCTAAACCTTTTAGATCCAATTTCAACCGAGTAGGAAGTCAATCCATCAAAATTCTCATTTGTATTAAACTCGTCGGAAATAAATAATCCTCAACTACATTTCTAACCCCTTTCACCGAGAATTCATCCGACCCGTTCAACGACCACACCCCCTCTCCCTGATCCAGATAATTAATTCTTATTACCATCTTGTAAAAATAAATACAAGTTAAAATAGGATAGGCCACCGCCAAGGGCAAAAGAAAAAAAAAAGGAGAAAAGGACATGCTACCAACCTCACAATTTATAGAAATTGTCTTTCAACTTTAAAGTAATATTAAAACCGACAAACTCATAAAATATATATTCCTAAAGCAATCAACCCTTGATGCTTTTGCTCCTTATGCGCCTCTTTTGTTCAAAATATGTCTTAATCTCAATATTTTCTTACTTATTTTTTCTGATTATTATTTATTGAATTAAATATTACTTTTAAATAAAATATTGAAGGTGATACTTAATTAAAAGAAGAAAGTTTATGGACAGAATAAAAGTAATCAAGTATAATTGTTGACTAACTTTTTTTTTAACGGCGAACATTGAATGTTGTGACGTCACACCCCCCGTCACATGGGAGAGCCTCGTCTAACTCCAGCCAATATGTTGTCTTAACCGGGCCCACTTGACGTCAGAGTTGGAGAGCATCTAAGGAAAAATCTCACCAAATACGGGCCCTTCCGGGCTTGAGGGAGAGCCGAGGCTCGAACCCTGAATCAGCGTGGGTAAAACCCTGGTGCATCAGCCTAAGAACTAGGCCTCATTTGCATAATTGTTGGCTAATAACCGACAGAAAATTAACCTTTAAGTGAAACTTATGAAAAAAAACTTGTATAATTTTAGCAGAAACTTGAATGTAAAGTTATATCTTTTATTTTTTTTCTTTTGAAGAACAGAACTTTATTAAAATGCCCCAAATAGGACCACAAAATGTACTACATTCAATAAAACCAACAAACTAAAAAGCCCACAAAGTTACCATAGAAATGATTACGTTTTTAAAATATATAATCGCAGGCAATTTGCGATTGTCTCGTTTAAAGTTTAAATCAAGCCGATGAAAATACGCTTGAGTCTGACTGTGATATTAAATTAAAGCTCATTTAATAGACGAGTTCAACATTAACTTTATATATTGAATTTTATTACACTATTAGAAATCTAGGCAGTTTCGACGACCTATCTCGACGACACGTGTCGTCGAGATTGGTTGGACCTGTTACGACGACAGGTCGTCGACGATGACTCCAGATCTCACGAATTTTTTTTGCCACCTTTTCTCGACGACACGTCGTCGGGGATGGTTAACCGGGAAAAGGCGAAAGCTTTTGGCGCTTACCGGGAAAAGGTGAAAACTAGTCTCGACGACATGTCGTCGAGATTGCTATTTTTAATTTTGTTTTCCTTTTTTTTTGCCTGGTAAAATATTAAAAAATTAATTTTTAAAACAAAATACCTAATATCGACGACATGTCGTCGATATTGGTATATAATAAAAAATTATTTTTGTTTAATAAATAAAATAATTAAAATAAAAGGACCCAATCTCGACGACATGTCGTCGAGACTGGTCTAACTGGGCATTAACTCGCAGAAACCCTTCTCTTCCTCATTTCTGCCCTCTTTTTCCTCTCACGATTTCTCTCGGCTACACCCATAAAATCCGGCCATTTTTCTTCAAAATCCAACGTTTTCTACCTCCTTCTTCACCATTACTCTTGTTATTCAAGTGGTTAGACCCGATTTTGACTTTTTTGTAATTTTTCTTTATAATCGTAAATTTCTAATATAAATCTTGTGTATGTGAAGTTTTTGGCTAAGTGAAGGGATTGGAAGCTAGATTGAGAGTTTTCCCGACGACGTGTCGTCGTTTCAAGAAAATTCCGGAGGTAATATGTATATTTTTTGTGTTTATAGGTGTATTTGGGTAGTTTTATATAGATTTATAAATGTTTGTTTAATATTTTGGTAATAGGTTTAGATTTGAGAGATTTAGTTTTGTATAAATGTTTTAATTGTTTTTTATTTGAATAATATAGATGAATATATCTATTATTTTATGAAATTGGTGGTTAAGTTATATAGATGTATAGTATGTAGGGTTCATTTTTTTTTATTGATGGTTAATGTTGTGAAATTGATAGTTAATTTATATAGATGTAAAGTTTGTATGGTTTATATAGATGTATAAGTATATAAATGTATGGATTATTTGTGAAATTGGTGAATTGTAGGTTTGTATAGATTTATTATTGGTGGTGTTATGTATATATTATTTGTATGAATTATATGATGTTATTTATTTTTTGTAATGTATAGTTTGTATGTATTATTTATTTGAGTATTTGTATGTATTTGTGAAATGTATTATTGGTGGTGTTATGTATATATTATTTGTATGAATTGTATGATGTTATTTTATTTAATGTATAGTTTGTATGTATTATTTATTTGGGTATTTGTATGTATTTGTGAAATGTATTATTGGTTATGTATGTATGGTTTGTATGAGTATATATGAATATGTGTATGTATATATGTTAGTAATTATAACACGAAACTTTCACTTGTTTTGACTCAAATACTTGTATGCATTATTTCTTTGGGTATTTGTATAAATTAAAAGAATATATTGTTGTTTTTTAATTTTTGTGAAATGTAATACATTTGTTTTTTATATCTAATACATTTGTAACGAATTTATAGGAATTCTTGTTTAGCTTTCTCTTTTCGCTTGACTTTGGCAGGTAACACTTTTCTACTAAACTAAAAATTGTTTAGATTATGTAACACTTTATTAGTATATCGAACTCGAACACGATCCTTTGTTAACACAAATATCTTGGAAAATTGATTTATTATTTTAGCAAAAGATACGTAATTAGTTTAATTTATTATATAAAGTATATTTTTTGAAAAATCTGATAAAAAACAAACGGTTCGTGTTTGACTTACTAACATAGATAAATTATGGATTGTACCATTTAGAAAATACTCGTCCGAAATTTAACTAATAAAGTTAAATTTTGGATTGTCCCCGTTTGGGACTGCCTTTTGAATGTTCTATCTCATTTAGGATATGTAACGTTTTAACGGAGTGACTATTCAAGAGTAAATTGTTAGCTATTTCTCCTACTCTTCGAGTTTGCGTTTCATACACATACTTGGAGGGTTATGGGGAAATGCTGTCGATTTATTCTTGAATAGTCAACCCGTTAAAACGTATACATATGAGATAGAATTTTTAAAAGGTGGGTTAGGATCCATCACCTGTAGATATTTCATCTGATGTGCTATCAGCTAACAAAAAAACAGTTATGACAATTGATAAGAGTTGGATTGCACTGCGAGATCGTAACCATCCGGATTTCATAAAAGGTCTTCAAAAGTTTATAGATAATGTCAAAAACTATGTTGACGAAGATGGCAAGATTTATTGCCCGTGCAAAAAATGTGCCAACTCTTATCGGCAAAGTCCGTCTTTTGTTTATTCACACGTACGTGTTAATGGGTTTCTACAAGCATACGACACTTGGTTTTATCACGGCGAGGAATATGCTAATGCTTCAGATGTAGACGCACTTTGGGCTACAAATACAAGTGTTGCAGCAACTGATCATGAGATGTTTGATGCACTTGATGATGTTATGGCGGAACAAAATACACATGAAGAAAATACTGATGAAGATGGAAGTGGAGCTGGTTTAGACCCGGAATTTGATGCGTTGTTTGAAGAGCTCCGTACCGAGTTATACCCTGGTTGTAGTTGGATGTCTTCCCTAAACTTTTTAGCAAAATTGATGCATATTAAAGTTATGAACAAGTGGACGGATACTTCGTTTAACCAACTTTTAGAGCTTCTCAGAATTGCATTACCGAAAGAGAATCACATTCCCGAATCTCACTATGAATCTAAAAAGAAGTTGAGAAAGATTGGGTTAGGATATCAATCTATCCATGCTTGCATAAATGACTGTGCTCTGTTTTGGAAGGAGAATGAGTCAAAGGAAAACTGCCCGATTTGTAACGAGAGCAGATGGGTTAACCCAAACACAAGTGGCAAGAAAGTGTCACGTAAAGTGTTGCGTTACTTTCCTTTAACTTCTTGGCTTCGACGAATATATAGTTCCAGATTCATGGCAAAAGACATGACATGGCATAAAGCAGGTCGCTCAAGGGATTCTATAATGCGTCATCCGGTTGATGGGAAGCAATGGCAAGATTTTGATATGAGATATCCTAAATTTGCAGAAGAACCAAGGAATGTCCGCTTGGGTTTGGCTGCCGATGGCTTTAACCCTTTCGGTAAAATGAGTCAGTCTTACAGTATGTGGCCGGTAGTGTTGACAACGTATAACACACCTCCGTGGTTATGTATGAAAGTGACTTCTTTCATGCTAACTTTGCTAATTCCAGGGCCCAAATCACCTGGAAAGGACATTGATGTTTTCTTAAGGCCTTTGGTGGATGAGTTGAAAATGTTGTGGGAGAAAGGATTACAAATGAGAGATGCATCAACCAACACCGTATTCAAGATGCATGCGGCACTATTATGGACTATCAACGATTATCCTGCTCGTAGCAGCTTGTCTGGATGGAGCGGTCAAGGTTATCTAGCATGCCCTACTTGTAACGAAGACACACCCTCCTATCGTGTTATCAATAAGTTATCTTATGTTGGCCATAGACGATTTTTGCCTTCCAATAATCGTATGAGAGATAGTCTATTGTTTAATGGCAAAAAAAAGAAAAGAAAGCCTCCTATGAAATTGACGAACACACGGATATTAGAACAATTAGAAAACCTCCCCGATCGTGTTCCTGGTAAACATCCTAAGCGTGGAGGTGTGAAAAGAAATCGTGCTGAATCAGAGTTGAATTGGACCAAACGTAGTTATCTTCTTCGAGTTGAAATATTGGTCTTCTCTTGAATTAAAACACAATCTTGACGTTATGCACGTTGAGAAAAATGTGTGTGAGAGCGTGTTGGGTACTTTGTTAATGAACGACAAATCAAAAGACACAAACAAAGCAAGAGAAGACTTGGCAATTTTAGGCATTCGACAAAATCTATGGCTAACAATGAAAAACGAAAAGGTCGTCAAACCGCATGCCCCTTACTCTTTCAAGCCAAGTGATCAAGAACGTTTTTGTAAGTTCATTAAAGAAGTGAAACTACCCGATGGCTTTGGATCCAACTTTAAAAATAAAGTGGTTGATTCAAATATAATCGGGTTAAAGTCTCATGATTATCATATTCTCATGCAGCGATTGCTACCAATAGGGATCCAAATAGGTCTGCATGCGGATGTTAAAAATGCAATTAGTGACCTTTGCACATTCTTTAAAAAAATATGTGCACGATCAATAGATAAGATAGACGTGCAAGAAGCACATGATAGTTTGGTAAAGATACTATGCAATTTGGAATTGATATATACGCCAGCGTTTTTTGACATAATGGTTCACGTAGTTCTTCATCTACCCGAAGAAGCTATTCTTGGTGGGCCTGTATATATGAGATGGATGTATCCTTTTGAAAGATATATGAAAAAACTGAAAGCGTATGTCAGAAATAAGGCCAGGCCCGAAGGCTCAATAGCGGAGGGTTATGTTGTAGAAGAAGCATTGACATTTTTCTCTAGGTATCTTGAGGATGTACAAACCAAATTCAATCGTCCTGACAGAAATGAAGATCTTGGCATTCCAAATAGGCAATACTCTGTGTTTTCATCACAATGTAGGCCAATGTCGGCAAAGAAAATGACTCCACTTTGTGAAAATGCCAAAAATTCATTAGGGTGGTTTGTGTTGGACAACTGTGTTGAAATTAAAAGCTACTTATCGTAAGTTTTTTCTCAAACTTTTCTTTTAATTTAGTTTTTAATAAATAAATAACTTGAACTTATTTTCTATCCACCGTACAGGGAGTTTAAAACTGAGTTTCCTGCCAAAAATGTAGAAACTGAGTTTTCACCATGGCTCAATGCTAAGGTAAACATGTCTCCTGACTCTACCGACGAACTCAGGGCATTGGCACATGGTCCATTGAGTGCATATTCTTACACTGCTTGTATCGTTAATGGTGTTAGATTTGTGATACACAGTCGTGATCTCGGACGCACTACCCAAAACAGTGGTGTTGTTTCATTCGGAGAAGATGATACACCATATTATGGTGAACTTGAGTATCATAGAGTTGAATTATTTAAGTAATTATTCGGTTGTAGTCTTTCGTTGTAAATGGTTCAACACGTTGGGTAACGGACGGATAATTAAAAAGGACAATCTGACTATTATCGACGCTAGCCATCAAAGTTATGTTGGTTGTCAATGGTATGATGCTCAACAGTACATTTTAGCCACACAAGCTAAGCAAGTGTTTTATCTCCAAGATCCTTCTCGCGCCGTCGACAAGTGGAAGGTTGTGGAAGACGTTTATCATCGGAAACTTTGGGAGGATACCGGTGTTGTTAACGAGATAGATGTACTTCACGACACTCGATCATCTGATTATAACTTGGTTGTCAACTCAAACCTTGAAAGTAATGTTAACGAGGGTCCAAGTACCAGTGTCATACATGACACTCAATCATGTAGTATGTTTATCGACTTAGGCTACTTGCCCATGGTGTCGACTTTAGGTGAAGGTGCTCACTCGAGTCTTAACCCCCAGATTGTGGCTGATGATGTTGAGGAAGAGGAGGAGGAAGGCACATACACTTTGGATGAGGACGACAACGATGATATTAGTGATGATTTTGATTGACTTGTAATGTATGTGACACTTATTTTTATTGATGTATGTAGACACTGTCATTTTATTGAATTCAATTTTATGTAGGTATATATGGCGACTTATGCTCGATCACATGGTGGTGACGGTGGGGGTTGTGATCCACGGCGGAATTCTAGGAGGCTCCCTACTGATTGCGAGTCTTGTAAGTTACTTGTTTTAGTTTGCTAATACTTCAAATTCATGTAACATCTGCGAGTCTTGTAAGTTACTTATTTTAGTTTGATAATCCTTCAAATTCATGTAACATCTGCGAGTATTAAATTCATGTACCAGCTTCCTCAAAAAAAGTAAGGGGCCGTGGTAGAAATCTTGATATGCTGGAGGCGTTTGCCCAAAATGGAAACAAACCACTCCCACTAGAGCTTGATCCAACACATGAGACCTACAAGTTTATCGGTCCGAATGGTCGATGGTTTGTTCGACAAATAACTATTGCTCTCGAAAAAATCCCATCACACTATATAGGTTGGGAGTCTATTCCTAGGGAGCATCAAAGCACCGTATTTCGCAATCTTCATGTAAGTATAAAATGTAATTTAATAACATTCATAATTATTAAGTGTTTCCTAATTACCTTTTTTTACAGAATTACTTTGATTTAGAAAGCTGGAGTAACACACCGCAGTGGCCACAAATATCTGCGGGCATCCATGATGATTGTGCCCGTAGATTTCGTGACCGCAAATCTACTTTAAAGAGACATTTTGAATCGGTTGGTGGTTACGAGGAGTTGGAAGAAGCAAGGAATAATCCTCATGAGTCCATCAGTTTCGGCAATTGGAATTCCCTCATCGACATATTGTACCTTGATCCCGCATATATTGCACGCTGCAATCAAAATTCTTCAAACCGAGCTAAACAACCATACGCCAATACTAGTGGGAGCAAGTCATTTGCTCAACGGCGATATGAGGAGGTAACAAAAGTTGTTAATATTATTCTAAAAATGAATTCATAAGTTAGTCAAATATTAGAAACATTATTTTTGTTGTTTATAGGTACAACAAGGTGGAACCGTCAGCCTAATTGATGGTTGGAGACGTATGCACACGTCTCACGGCACATGGGTCAACGATCGGGCACAAAACGATTGGGTAAGTATATATATCGATAAGGGAATTCTAAGTTTGAGAAATACACTAGAATATTAATCATATTGGTTATTGTTGGTTTTTATTATAGGTTTTTATTGAGTTTTGTTGAATTATTATGTTTATTGAGTATTTTTAAGTAGGTTGGCTATTGAGTTTTGTTGAATTATTATGTTTATTGATTATTGTTAAGTAGGTTGGCTATCAATTTTGTAGTCGTTATGCTGTCGGGTTTCTGAATTTTTTTTTATATATGTACTTTTTGTTTATTATAGAATACAATTCAAGAAGAATTGACCCGGATGCAACAAGAAGGCGGAGATGTTGATGAGGAAGAGGTCCTAAAACGTGCCCTTGGCGAGAGACGCGGTTGGAGCCGAGGAGTTGGAAGAAAAGTTAGAAACATGCCCACTAATGTTTCGGCTCTCTCCGAGTCTCAATTCAACGAATTAAAAGAACAAATTCGTGAACTGAATGAGACCGTGAAACAGATGCAACAGGACCGCAACCAATCCGGCAACCAAAATGACGACGATCAAGATGAATAAACTTGGTTGTAACTTTTATTTGAACGATTTGTAATAACTTATACAATTTGTATACTTTTTGTTAGATGTTTTAAGTAATATATTGTTGTGAAATGTATTAATATATAACAGGTTTGACAGGTTCTGAATTTTGTGTATTACATTACTGGAAATTTTTAAAATTCTAAAAAATATTTTTTTTTTAAAATAACCCAGTCTCGACGACATGTCGTCGGGATTGAGTTTTCCAGATTTTATAAAAAAAAAGATTAAATAAAATTTAAATTGATCAATCTCGACGACATGTCGTCGGTATTGATCAATTTATATTTTATTTAATCTTTTTTTTTTAATTGAAAAGTTATTACCGACGGGATAAAATCGACGACATGTCGTCGAGAAAAGTGTAATCTATCTCGACGACGTTTTCTCGACGACTTTTCAAGTAGTCTCGACGGAACTTTGCCGACGAGTCAATCTCGACGACATGTCGTCGATATAGGCAATTTCGACGACATGTCGTCGATAAAGGTCGTTGAATCTGCCTTAAATTCTTGTAGTGTTAGACTTACAAGCCTATTATTTATATAGAATATAATAGTTTTTATTTAATTTAGTATAATATCTATATATAATAAATATTATTATATATAATTATGATATGCTGAATAATATAAGTAACTCAAGAACACATCACTTTCATATTGTCCAAAGAAGCACGTAACGTAATGCAAGAAATAGTTTTGCCACCCAATTTCACTGGATGGCGCAAAGGAACTGTAAGCAATTTTATAAGTTTAAGTTATATATAACAATGGTAGTATATGTATGCAAAATACGCTTAGACTATGTGTAATCATTTCACTAAGAAGTGAAAAAACGCCTGCCACGTCAGTAGCAGGGTAATCACGGCCCGAATCACTAAGGTGTGTAATGGTTTTACTATCTACATATATATGCACATATATACATATACAAACACACACACACACACACTTGCCCCCAATGTCTGTGATTTCAATCTAACCCCCCCCCCAACGCCGCACTACCAACCACCACCACTTTTACTTTCATTGCTTCCTTACTGTTTTCCTATTCTTTTTACCTTTTTCCGCCGCCCTACCCACTACCACCCCTTTTACTTTCATGGTTTCCTTTCCGATTTCCTATTCTTTTTACCTTTTTTTCCGGTCGGCTGCCCCTCCTAGGGTTTTCCCGGTTGTTTGAGCTCTCCTAGCTCTGATACCAAATTAAAACCTTGTAATGATATTGTATTGATAGATTGTTAATTAGGGTTACAATTGGTGCTTATATAGACGACATTGTTACATTCTAGTCTCTGACTATGTTCTAATCTAATGGTTTTTTTCTTTTACTTTGTACTAGGCTAAAAAAAATATATATGTATCGGTATTTTCATATAAAATAATTTAATAAAATTATTATTCATAGGTGAAAATAAAAGACAAACATTGTTTTATGTTATCATGAGCACGCCAATATTCATGATAATTACTAACTAAATAATCACCAAGGGGATGAATAATAATAGCCGTTCTTTATTGGAACTTTATTCAAAACAAAACAAAACAATGTTTGTCTTTTATTTTCACTGCTATGAAAACAAAATGGTGAATATATTTCAAGATACATTATATAATAATTTCTGACTTCATTAAATAAACTAAATTTGAAGAAGAGAACAAAATGGTGAATATATTATTTTGACTTCCTATAAAATGTTTAAAATATATTTCATTTTGACTCGTATTATTTAAAAAAAAGTATTCTGGTTTTAACCTATGTAAATTCAATTCAAATGTTCAAACAATCCATAATTTCACAAACAATTATAGAAAGAAAAAAAATCAAAATACACCGTAAATCACCTTGAAAAGTTATTATTCAAAATAAAAAGTCTTCGTATCTTTAATATATGAACAGTTAAAAACGTCTGACTTTAATTGAAATGAAAATAAAAGTTAGTGATTAAAAAAATTAAATTAAAACTATTGAGTTAAAATGTTATTTTACCTAAGTCATATACACGGAAAAACCAAATTAACTCTAAATTTTATAATCATTACCTACTTTATTAAAAATAAACCAATTTGAGTAAAAAAGATTAAAAAAATGGTGAATATATTATCGTGATTACCAATAATATGATTAAAATATGTTTCAATTTGACTCGTATCATACTATCATTTAAAAAAATCAATTTTCTGCATTTACCAATATAATAAATTATCATTATTATTTAAAAACCTTATAAAATAAATAGTAATTTTTTTAAGGCTATAGCGAACGCCGTTACCATTAAGTTATCGTGAGAAATTCGACGATGCCGCAACACGAATAGGGTAAAATTCCTAGTTATATTTAAATGTTTAGTAAAATTTAAAACGTAATTTCACAAACTATATAAACAATGTCAAATTACACCAAATAAAAAATTCAATTACCTTCAAGGTGACGAAGTTTCATAAATGTTTAATATAAAATCAATATTAATTAGAATAATATGATAACTATATATATTTTTATTAGGTTAAAAAAACACGGGTTTTACACGGATTAAGTAAAATAAATATTAAATAGTTAATAATGAATATTTAGCAATTATAAATAAATATAAAATAGTAATAAAGGTTTAGAAATTAATAAACAAAATATTAAATAGTTAGTAATTAATAAAAACTAAGGGGGGGAAATAATCTTGGGGGGACATATTGTAAAATTTGGCGCAACCATTTACTAATTTATTAGATATAAATATGTATTAATTTAAATCTAATATATATATATGTACTAGGTTAGAATCCCGTGTAATACACGAGTTTTTTGAATATAATGTTATATATTTATAAATAAAAATTGTATTTCTTTAAAACTTGTTATCACACGGGTTGAATAAACTCGTTTATTATACGTGTTGAGAAAAATGTAATATGTTAACACATACACTCCCCAAAATATGTTTTTAAAAAATGTACTTTGACGTGACAATTATAAATTACGTTAAGTTCATTTATAAAACATTTTTTTTTCAACCGAGTATTAATTTTTTTTATGTAATTGATAAATGTTAATTTATATTAACTTTATTTGGTTAATATCCATAAATAGATTTATATTATATACTTAAAAAATATAGTAGTTTAATATTATCATTAAAAAGGAGAGAGAGGCGAAAAAACATACAACCAAAACCTTTATTTATTATATAGTATAGATATAGATATGAAAATGATCAAATATGAACTATATTTAAATGTGTAAACAAAAAAATCAAATTTTTGACACATATTTATTGTAATTAATAGAATGTGTAACTTTTGAGAATGAATTAAAATAAGATAAAAATAATTATGTGCTCAAATTTAGTTTATGAGTTCACAAATAATCTTTACCCTATATATATGATCGTTTTTTAACCGTCTCTTCCTCCCTTTTTATTATATTTTTATACGGTTTTTACAACTTATTTATTTAAAACTGACACTAATTTACATGTTCCGGTTAAAATCTCCGTCTCCACCAATCACTATTAGTGACGATTTAGCATTAAAGCATCTTCACTATCAACCACCGTAGGCCCCACCTCCTTTTGTCTTCTTTTGTGACTTTTTTACCCTCGTCGTCCCCACCCGTCTCCTCCATTTCTATTTATCTTCCTCTCCACACTTCACTTCTAACTATTCCATTTCAATTCTAAACCATTTAATCCTTCAATTGCTGGATTATCAATAAATGGGCAGTTACAGGTTCAGATTCTCAACCATCATCCCAAATTCATGGTTTCACAGCTCCACCAAAGTCAAGAACAAAATAACCAAAACCCAACCAATCACAACTTCATCACCGTCGTCATCGTCGTCGTCGTTTCCATCTACGCAACCGGCAGATTACAACAGAAAATCCTACTACTTCACTAGAGATTTAACCCTACCCGACCTGACGACCCGTATTCAAGATCCATCACCACCGGAGACCCGCCAGCCCGACCCGCCAAGAAAGTCAACCAAGAAAAAAAGACCCTATTCCCCAAAGAAACCGATTAGCCAGAAATCGGTCTCCCCGGAACACAATCCCGCAGCACGGTGTAGCTGCGGGATTACTACGAAATCCGTATCGGAGGAGTCAAACCCCTCCGATACGGAAGTCAAACAATCTATTAATTGTTCGTGCAAAACGAACAATTCATACGATGTTTTTGGGAAAGTTGACCTCCCGCCGATTATAACGAAACCCGTCAAACAAGACGAATTCGGGTCGGGTAAATGGGTGATTGACGGCGAAAGCCGGGGATTATCGGTGCGGGTTGTGAAGCAGGGTATTAGCGGGAGTCCCAGTAGAAAAGTGAAAGGGAACGGGTACTCGCCGCGGTTGGGGAACCGGGTACGAGTGAACGGGATAAACGGCCGGAGGAGAAACGGGAGCCGGCGAAGCTTATCGGAGAGTTTGGCAGTTGTGAAAACATCGGTGGATCCTGGAAGGGATTTTAAGGAATCAATGGTTGAGATGATAATGGAGAATAATATTAAGAGTTCAAAAGATTTGGAAGATCTTCTTGCATGTTATTTGTCATTAAATTGTGATGAATATCATGACTTGATCATCAAGGTATTCAAGCAAATTTGGTTTGAGAGTACTGATATTAGACTGTAGATGGTCAGTCAAAATGTCAAATCCTGTTTTCTGATGTAAATTGTAAAGTTTTGTTGGCAATATTATAAATATTAAATAATGAATAATATAATTGCATTAAAATATATCACTACAAATTCTATCCGGGAAAATATAAGTCGTTGATAACCGTCGGTGAAGTTGTGTTATGGTCACCCAGCTATGTACGGCCGTACCGGGTGATGATGTGAATAGCGGCTATGTGTTATGATCACTCCTCTCTGAAAAGCTACACCCAGTAAAAAAACCTAAAATCTAAACCCTCACTCCGACCCTTAAAAAACCTAACCCCCCAAAAAAAACCTAAAACCTCACCCTCACCCTCATCCCAATCTCTCAAAAAAAAACCTAAAATCTAACCCCCCCCCCCCCTAACCCTCTAAAAAACCTAACCCCTCAAAAAAAACCTAAAACCTAACCCTCACCCCAGTCCCTTAAAAAAAATCTAAACTCTAATGCTAAAATCCTAAAATTCAACCTTAAAATCTAAACCTGAAAAGCTACACCCTGTAAGCTAAGATGGTACACTTCGACGAAACGGTTCCAACGCAGCTGAAATGAGCTCAATCAGAGTTCGTTTGATATCGTTTCTTAATGGTTTTGTCATTTCTTATGTTTGTTAGCGAAAAACCACTTATTATTTGAACCTCCCCCTATATATATATAGTATTAGAAATTACAAAAAAAAGTTGATGAAAGATAATTATAACATAGGTTGAAAAATGAGGGTGAAAGATGACCACAACATATGGTCTAATACTCCGTCAAAAAACCTTGACGTTGTAGTGATGTCAGCCAACGATTATCGACGGAATTAAATATATAATTTTGTCTCTAAAAATATATTGCTAATCAGTTTTATTGGAAATATTATAAATAATTAATAATATAATTGCACCAAAATAAATTAAATATGATTTTCATGGTTGTATTTTTATGTGACTCCTTACTGTGTAATTGGCTTTTTCTTTTTGGTTTGAAGCATAAAACTTTACCTATAAAAATGAAAACATGCCAAAAAGATGATTTTGTATTTGTTCGTTGGGGTAGGTTAACCGATCAAATTTTTTCCTTTCTTCTAATTTTTTAATATAAGGATTGATTAAGAAAACACTAGAAAAATAAATAAACAAATTAGGCGACTTATGATTTCTTAAAGAAATGGTTGTAACTTTTTACATATTTTATTCTTATTTAATTTTTGACTTATTTTATGTTTAATTACTTTTTATCACCTGATGTTTTGAACATGCTTAAAATATTATGATTACCAAATCATAGATTAGTACTAAAAATTGGTGTTCAAGTAATTATTCTAAGAAACATTGACCGTAACCACTAGCTTAGCCTAGTGATCAATGTGTATACCCAAGACTTCACAAAAATGATGTGGTCTTGGGTTCAAGTCCCACTTGTGACAAAAAAAATAGGGGTCCAGGTTGGGCCATGTCACACCCCAACCGACGACGGATTATACGTCGGGGCGGACGCGGTTGTTCAATAGCACAAGGTTGACTATTAAAGTTTCAATATTTCATTAATAAATAATTTAAGATTCAATACAAGGAAACATAACAAGAATACAACATTTAATTGATAAGTAGTCTAGGTCCAAAGCATCCTATGTGATCACAGATAAGTCTCATGATGTAGAACCTGAAACATGTGAAAGAATCTGTCAACTACAAAATAGTTAGTGAGATACAAAGGTTTTGACACAGTTTAACAAGTATTTGGAAAGAATTACAATTCACTATGATTTATGCATTCTATAATGTAAGTATGAGAAAACAAGTATCTTAAACATTGTGCACTTCAAACCTCCAACCAAGTTTAGGCATAACCCGCAGGTTACCCTTATAAGTCTCAAGTTTAAAGTTTAGTTTAGTAACAATCACCAAGGGCTCCCCCCGAAGGGGTCAATCAATCAAGGTGGATTGGTCAAATACAATAGATCTATCATTGTTACTATCGGCTTGATCAAAGCTAATGAATGTACTAGTTTTTAGTTTAATCTAAGCATACAAGTCTCAAGTTTAACATAAGAATAAGCATCTAATCATAGTTGTACAAGAATTGTATAAGTTTAAAGTTTTGAACATGTTTCACCCCAAAAGTATAGAAAGGAAAAATGAGCTAAGTATACTCACTTGGATCGATGAAGAGTATCCGACACGGATAAGTATTTGCAAGACTTGGAGAGGGAGAATATCCTCACAATAAGCCTAAGAATATAAGTCTAAAGTTTTAAGTACGATCCTATAAGTCTATGGAAACGATCTAGGATTTCAAGATCGACTAGGGTTTCAAATGAGAGACGGGAATGATTGGTATTTATAAAGTTTATGTAAGTCTCTAAAATAGAGTTTTACAAGATTTGAATATCAAAGGTTAATAAAAGTAATTATTAAAATCTTACCACCATTAATTACACAAGTTAGGTGATTATAATTAGAATAGTCTTCTAAATATCTAGAAGTAAAATGATAATAAAAGATAAACTAGATTTAAGTTTATCAATAGTCATTTAGGAAAACAAATAGCCATTTTAATAATAATTATTTAACGAATAATGATTAGGGTTTTATGATAATCATTTTAATAATGCATAATTATCAAGAATAAATAATCATTCAATTGGAAATAATGAATATAAACCATTTACGATTTATTCAAACATTTAAGTAATTAGTACTTTTTATAATGTTAAAAATGAAAACAAATGAAGTATAGTTATAGTTTAATTAAAGTGTCCAATAGCATTTCTCGTAAAGTTTTATATTTTAATCTATAAGTTTCAAAGTTTATAAGTCTATAATTTTAACGTTAAAGTATTCGAGTAAGGTTTATAAGTTTATAAATATTTAAAGTTATCTATTTAAAATGTTTATAAATTTATAACTTTATGATTTTCTAATATAAAATACGCATGTTTATTTTATTTAAATAAATAAATAAATAAATCTTGAATTTTAAATGTTAAACTAAAGTTTAATGTTTAAACTAAATAATATGTTTATTTTAGAAAGTATAAAATAATTTTATAGTTTCTGATTATTAACATAATTCCTGTTTAAAATATAAGTTTTATAAAGTTTTAAAAGTATTTTTATAGTTTTAAGTGTTTAAAACTATTTTTAAAGAATTATTTATTACAAGTTTTATTTAATTAAAATAATTCCAGATTATAAAACATAAACAAGATTCTGTTTTTAAGTGTATAAAAATGTAACAGATTTTATAAAAATATTAAAAAAGTTTAAAGCTTGTTTTAAAAAGGTTAAAAAAATAAAAAGGGCTAAACTGGTTTACCCAGGCTCGAACCCGGGTCACTGACCGGGTCGAGGCACACACACGCACACTAACCGCCCGACTACGGGTCTCGTTAGTGTAATACACGGAAAAAGAAAAAGATAAACATACTCCCGAATCACCCCCAAATCCGATATGAACCCTAGAATCTGATCGCCCAATTTCGATTCGATTTGCCCTCTGTTAATGAAATTAAACAGAGGGCTTTTGATCTATACACGAATGCGAGTAATATGGTCACAAGAATTACCTTAAACGATGTTGAAACGAGTGAGAACGGGTTGAAGTTGACCGTCGGCTGTCGAGACGAAGAATCGAGCAATGTAGGTGATGAACGACCAAATTGAGGGTGTGTGTAGTTAGAGGGTGATGTTGCTAGTCGATCGCGACGGGTATTTATAGGCGATTTGAGGTTTAAATGTCGAATTGGTTGGGGAGTTCATGGTTGAGTAATGGCGGTTCAAAAACCGAGCCCACGCCGTGTTACAGTTGGAATCGATAATCGAAATGTCTCGGGCTAGGGTCGCACGCCTGCTTCGGTGTTCGAGAAGCATTGAATTCGTCCGGAACACGCGTTTTCGATTTTTCGAGCTCAAAAACGGCTCAAGTGGGATTCGATCTTAGGATCTGTTTCCAAACTGGAAGTTTGGGTTAATTACAGATTCAGTCCCGATAGTTTCGAAGTTTTGTTATTTTATGTTAAAATTTGATTTTAAGTTTAAAATGGGTTTCCAAAATGATAGTTTTGGTCCCTTAAATTTTTAAAACAATATTTTTTTTTTAAATAAACTAAATAAGTTTTGTAAGTTTTATTGCCTTTTATTATTTTATAAATTCATAAAATAATTTCTAAGATTTATGGTTTACGAGTCTAAGTATTTTAGAATAAGTTTATGAATTATTTTTATTTATATAATTATAAGTTTATAAAGTTTTTTAAGAATCAAGCATATTTTACATATATATATATATATATATATATATTTATATATATATTTTAAAATAAGCCTCAATTATAATTACATAAGCATAGTTATATAAATTAGATAAATATAGGTTCTAAATATTTATATTTATAACGGATTTTAGAAAAAAAAATATTTCTTCGGAAATCTTGGATATTACAGTCTCCCCTACTTTAGAAAATTTCGTCCCGAAATTAAGGTAGAAGGGTTTAGTTCAGGATTTAAGTCTTTGATACGCACAAGGATAATGGGAAAAAGTTTGCTTAGGTTTCTAAGTTTCAAAGCATACGGTTGCCAAGAGTTTCCCTAAGAAGTATATAGTTTTATTCAGATACATGAAGATTAGTTTTCAAAAGCATTGGAGAGGGTGACTGTTGAATTTCTATCCAAGATTTAAAGTGAGATGTATCACTCAGGATAGATTCGATGATAGTTCAAGAATTTGAGTTTGTAGACTAATACGTCTAAGGATTGCTACGGTACCTAAGTTCCGTGGCTCCCTTTTACGATAAGTCTTAGATCGTAGCACATGACAGAGTTTACTATGTCTTTCCATACGCTGATTTTCATACTTACGTGTGCACCCGCAAGCATTTAAATCGTCGCATAGTCCGCATAGGTCCTTCCGTTTGTGTGTGGATCAAGAAATAGTACAAGAATTTGTTTAACTCACGACTAGTGTTTCCACGTAAGAGTGATCATTGATTAACGGGTCCCTTAGAGAGAAACGTCATTCAATGAGTAAAGAAAACCATGTGACAAGATTTAGAGTTTCAAAGTTTCCTCGTGATTGATTAAGAATACTTCAATCATTGAGTAGTTTAAAGTCTTTACACTTTCCTCGTGTTTGATCAAGAATACATCAAACCTTGAGTAGTTTAAAAGTCTTATACGTTCATCATGTTTGAATAAGCATACGTCAAACATGGAATAGTTTAAAGTCTTATATGTCCATCGTGTTTGAACAAGCATACGTCAACATGGAGTAGCTTAAAGTCTCGTACATTCATCATGTTTGAACAAGCATACGTCAAACATGGAGTAGTTTAAAGTCTCGTACGTTCATCATGTTTGAATAAGCATACGTCAAACATGGAGTAGTTTAAAGTCTCATACGTTCATCATGTTTGAACAAGAATACGTCAAACATGGGGTAGCTCAAATTGTGTTTGAACAAGAATACGTCAAACATAGAATAGCCTTAAAGTCTCTTAGTTTAGTTTCAGTGTATAGAAGTATACGATTACGTTTCTAGTATATAGCGGTTATCTAAATACTCTAGTGTTTAAGAGAGGTATGGGACAGCGTTTGGGACAGGATAAATCGTTATACGCTTTCTCACAGAAGATTCGGGTTGTCCAGAAGATTAGGTGGAGCCCGATGTTTGGTTTAGATAGGAGTCAGGGGAGGTACTCCGCTAAAGAGAGTAATGTCCTCCTTCCTGCTAGTGTCTAGTATCAAGAGTGAAGTTTTCTCGTATATATGGAATGTACGTTTATCAAGTGTTACCGGGTTTGGTTAAGATGGACACACAAAGTTTTCAAGACTAAGAATCTAAGTATAAGTTTGAAAATAGGATAAGTCAGTTGAGTTTCAAGTTTCGGTATTAATCTTTACATGATCCTTTATTGATCATGTTTAGTTTTAAGAATACGGGATTGAGTATTTGTACAAGTTTTACATGACTCAAAAGTCTCCGACCTTATAGTGGTGTATACGAAGTTTAATGTTTTAGCAACGTGTATTTAAGCTTTTAGTCCCCGTTGTGATTTATAGTAAATCTTTTATGTGACAAGAGTTGAATGAGGAAAGTCTCCAAGCATAGGGTAACGGGAAGAGTTTCGATAAGGTTTATGATAGTGTGTTTACAAATGATTTATCTTGATTCATAACAGAAAGTATAGTTTTCTTTTGTATAGAATGTAATTAAGATGTTCAAAAACGACGAGTTAGGCATCGATAAGTAGTATAAGTAAGACTTATGAAAAGGTATGTATGATTGTCAAACGAAAAGTTGGTTAAGTTTAGAAGCGTTAAGTCTATATAAGGGGTAGGGATCATAGCTGATTACGGCAATGGTTCGTAATTCGTGTTGTTTTAAAAGAGTGTTTACGAATTAGAAGGTTTATTCAAGGTTTATTCTCCAAGTATGCGTGTCACTTAGGGTTTTTATAGTTTAATGCCACGTTGTTAATTATCTCTAGTACTAACATGAGCTACTCTTGACGGAAGTGTTTGGGTAAGAAGTGTTAAGTTTGTAGTGATGAAAAGGAAAGTTAAACTAGTAAATGATGACAAGATGAAATTTCAAAATAACTTTCATTAAAACGTTTCAAAATTGGGACTTCTAGCCCTTACATAAGACATTCGTCTTTAAACGGAAAATTAAAATTAAGGAAAATAGGGGTTTCATGCACGCCTTAGGTAACTTTCCACTAAAAAGCAGACAAGTACTACCACAAGAACTACTAGGGTTACCCGGATGGCAAACCTAGCCTCTGCCCTAGTGGTCTCGGTGCGGTGCTCGAGGATTTCTCTGTCTTCCTCCAAAGTTACGATCTTTTCTTCCTGGATCCAGATTTGATTGGCCAGGTCGTTGATCCTTTGGTTTAACAGGTCGTGCCGTGCCCTATGCTCTATCTCCCGCCTCATAAATTCCGCGGTTTCCACGAACCTAGGAATGTTAGGCACTGGGATTCCCATTGTCACGACAGGTGCCCCGGCATGCCTAGCCCTTAGGGTAGGGGTAGGTGCTAGATATGGGTCCCTTGGTGGTGATGAGAACCGGTGGTGAAGATGAGGTGGTTGATAGGGGTTCCTCGGTGGTGATGTCTTAGGGTTCCTGGTCCAGTTGGTGTTGAGTTCAGCTCTTGCCCGTGCATTAGGATAAGGACTTGGTTGATACACCGGTGACTCGCTACTCTCTTCTCGGTCGGACTCTCCTCCTGGACGATACACTGGTGAAGAGTGTGAGTGGGAGTCCATTACCTAGCAAGAGGGAGAGTAGAAAGAAAGGTTGTAAGTAAGTTGATCAAATATATTCAAAAGTTTTTTTTTAATACATAATACTGAGTTATCACAGTAATATTTTCAAAAATAATTTTAATTGGAAGTTGATGGGCTAACGAAGAGAATTCCGGGAAGAAGAGGTGGGTCACAAGGACTCACTTATGTACCCTATTTTCCTAGCCAGAATTTCCTCATGGGCCTACAACTTCTCTCAGTTGTTGTCACCGATGGTTGGGCTTATGGTACTATGTCAAGGTTCATTGTGGGCTTAGAGTCTTTAAATGTGGAGCTTGTTTGTTCTATAGTAGGCTTCTTCTTCTATAAGGAAATTACTCGGGTTACAAATTTCTTTGTTAATGTACTTTAGATTTTAAAAGACGTTAAGTTTTGTTTACAGGAACGGTGATGCGTAAGTTTTAAGGACGTATGAAGGTTTTGAGTTTTAAAAGTGTAACAAAGTTTTGAGTTAGTCATAAAATGAAGTTTGCTTGAGTGACGAAAAAATGAAATGAGACACAAGGGTTTCCCCTTATGTGCCAAGTTTATAATGAAGTTTGTAAAAAGGACTTGTAGGATAATACATGATTTTAAATGTGCTGGTATTACAAGGATCATGAAGTTTAAAGATGTATGAACACTTTGAGGTGTATAAAAGTGTAGAAAAAGTTTGAGTGAGTTATTTAGAGTAGTTTGATTGAGTGATGGAAATAAGATGAAACACAAGGGTTTCCCTTTAAGTGTTATAAAATAATGAAGTTTATAGGAGAATTTGTAGAGTAATACATAGTTTTAAGGGTTGTATTACAACGATCACGAAATTTATTGGGTAGTATCCATAAATATAAGTTTATGTATGTAGTTTTTAAGTATAAACTCGTAAGAATTTCTCCTTGAAGGTAACTCCTTCAGGTCATGACGAGTAAGCATGCTGTCATGTGACAAGACAGGACTTAAGAATCATAGAATAAAGGTTACAGAGGAAAGTTTTTTAATCATGGATTTATGAAGTGTATAGTATTTGAGATGGTACTCTTTTAGTGCATATCACTAACTAAGTACTTTGACATATCAAGAGAGATCTAAGCTCACTAATGTTTAGAGAAGTCATGCATTCCTATAAGTAGATACTCATCCCAAGAATTCCCAGGAAAGCATACGGGTCCAACGGTTGATTTGGATTTATACGAAATGCTTTCCTTGACAGAATTTCCCAGAATACAGGTATCCACCATTCCGGTCCGCACAAGTTCTCACACATTATCTAGAACTTAAATATTCTTGACGAGAATTTAGTGGTGGCTTAGACTTAAAGCCTAAGAACGTATCCTCGATGTAGTAGACTCTTGTAGCACGTAGATAAGTAGAAGCATAGAATTTCCAAGCGTTCACGTATAAGAATTAAGAATAGAATGAGGAGAAAGTTCCTAGTAAAGGACATGAGATAACTCATGTTTGGGTCTCCTAAGTTATAGTCTAGGTCATGTGTCTAATAACCTAATTCCCTATAACCAAGGCTCTGATACCAATCTGTCACACCCCAACCGACGGCGGATTATACGTCGGGGCGGACGCGGTTGTTTAATAGCACAAGGTTGACTATTAAAGTTTCAATATTTCATTAATAAATAATTTAAGATTCAATACAAGGAAACATAACAAGAATACAACATTTAATTGATAAGTAGTCTAGGTCTAAAGCATCCTATGTGATCACAGATAAGTCTCATGATGTAGAACCTGAAACATATGAAAGAATTTGTCAACTACAAAATAGTTGGTGAGATACAAAGGTTTTGACACAGTTTAACAAGTATTTGGAAAGAATTACAATTCACTATGATTTATGCATTCTATAATGTAAGTATGAGAAAACAGGTATCTTAAACATTGTGCACTTCAAACCTCCAACCAAGTTTAGGCATAACCCGCAGGTTACCCTTATAAGTCTCAAGTTTAAAGTTTAGTTTAGTAACAATCCCCAAGGGCTCCCCCCTAAGGGGTCAATCAATCAAGGTGGATTGGTCAAATACAATAGATCTATCATTGTTACTATCGGCTTGATCAAAGCTAATGAATGTGCTAGTTTTTAGTTTAATCTAAGCATACAAGTCTCAAGTTTAACATAAGAATAAGCATCTAGTCATAGTTGTACAAGAATTGTATAAGTTTAAAGTTTTGAACATGTTTCACCCCAAAAGTATAGAAAGGAAAAAGGGGCTAAGTATACTCACTTGGATCGATGAAGAGTATCCGACACGGATAAGTATTTGCAAGACTTAGAGAGAGAAATATCCTCACAATAAGCCTAAGAATATAAGTCTAAAGTTTTAAGTACGATCCTATAAGTCTATGAAAACGATCTAGGATTTCAAGATCGACTAGGGTTTCAAATGGGAGACGGGAATGATTGGTGTTTATAAAGTTTATGTAAGTCTCTAAAATAGAGTTTTACAAGATTTGAATATCAAAGTTTAATAAAAGTAATTATTAAAATATTACCACCATTAATTACGCAAGTTAGGTGATTACAATTAGAATAGTCTTCTAAATATCTAGAAGTAAAATGATAATAAAAGATAAACTAGATTTAAGTTTATCAATAGTCATTTAGGAAAACAAATAGCCATTTTAATAATAATTATTTAACGAATAATGATTAGGGTTTTATGATAATCATTTTAAGAATACATAATTATCAAGAATAAATAATCATTCAATTGGAAATAATGAATATAAACCATTTACGATTTATTCAAACATTTAAGTAATTAGTACTTTTTATAATGTTAAAAATGAAAACAAATGAAGTATAGTTATAGTTTAATTAAAGTGTCCAATAGCATTTCTCGTAAAGTTTTATATTTTAATCTATAAGTTTCAAAGTTTATAAGTCTATAATTTTAACGTTAAAGTATTCGAGTAAAGTTTATAAGTTTATAAATATTTAAAGTTATCTATTTAAAATGTATATAAATTTATAACTTTATGATTTTCTAATATAAAATACGCATGTTTATTTTATTTAAATAAATAAATAAATAAATCTTGAATTTTAAATGTTAAACTAAAGTTTAATGTTTAAACTAAATAATATGTTTATTTCAGAAAGTATAAAATAATTTTATAGTTTCTGATTATTAACATAATTCCTGTTTAAAATATAAGTTTTATAAAGTTTTAAAAGTATTTTTATAGTTTTAAGTGTTTAAAACTATTTTTAAAGAATTATTTATTACAAGTTTTATTTAATTAAAATAGTTCCAGATTATAAAACATAAACAAGATTCTGTTTTTAAGTGTATAAAAATGTAACAGATTTTATAAAAATAATAAAAAAGTTTAAAGCTTGTTTTAAAAAGGTTAAAAAAATAAAAAGGGCAAAACTGGTTTACCCAGGCTCGAACCCGGGTCACTGACCGGGTCGAGGCACACACACGCACACTAACCGCCCGACTACGGGTCTCGTTAGTGTAATACACGGAAAAAGAAAAAGATAAACATACTCCCGAATCACCCCCAAATCGGATATGAACCCTAGAATCTGATCGCCCAATTTCGATTCGATTTGCCCTTTGTTAATGAAATTAAACAGAGGGCTTTTGATCTATACACGAATGCGAGTAATATGGTCACAAGAATTACCTTAAACGATGTTGAAACGAGTGAGAACGGGTTGAAGGTGACCGTCGGCTGTCAAGACGAAGAATCGAGCAATGTAGGTGATGAACGACCAAATTGAGGGTGTGTGTAGTTAGAGGGTGATGTTGCTAGTCGATCGCGGCTGGTATTTATAGGCGATTTGAGGTTTAAATGTCGAATTGGTTGGGGAGTTCATGGTTGAGTAATGGCGGTTCAAAAACCGAGCCCACGCCGTGTTACAGTTGGAATCGATAATCGAAATGTCTCCGGCTAGGGTCGCACGCCTGCTTCGGTGCTCGAGAAGCATTGAATTCGTCCGGAACACGCGTTTTCGATTTTTCGAGCTCAAAAACGGCTCCAGTGGGATTCGATCTTAGGATCTGTTTCCAAACTGGAAGTTTGGGTTAATTACAGATTCAGTCCCTGTAGTTCCGAAGTTTTGTTATTTTATGTTAAAATTTGATTTTAAGTTTAAAATGGGTTTCTAAAATGACAGTTTTGGTCCCTTAAATTTATAAAACAATAATATGTTTTTTTAAAAAAAAAATAAACTAAATAAGTTTTGTAAGTTTTATTGCCTTTTATTATTTTATAAATTCATAAAATAATTTCTAAGATTTATGGTTTACGAGTCTAAGTATTTTAGAATAAGTTTATGAATTATTTTTATTTATATAATTATAAGTTTATAAAGTTTTTTAAGAATCAAGCATATTTTACATATATATATATATTTTAAAATAAGCCTCAATTATAATTACATAAGCATAGTTATATAAATTAGATAAATATAGGTTCTAAATATTTATATTTATAACGGATTTTAGAAAAAAAATATTTCGTCAAAAATCTTGGATATTACAGGCCAGGGGATTTTCTCGCGAATGGTGGGTTTCCTCTAAGGGAGGTGCAGATGATCGGGTGAGTCAGTTGCCCATCAGTAATCCAAATTACTGTTAAAAAAAAGAAACATTGACCAGCAAAATGGTCTATGTAATAGTATTTGGCTACAAGTCATATAGTTTGGTAAACGTGCTAGAAGTAATATTGGTACTCGAACATTTATTCCAAGAATTACTTTGATAGCTTCAGACAAAAAGATTCCTTTTAAATTTCAAATAAGACAGTTTTCACTATCAGTATGTTTTGCAATGACGATTAATAAAAGCCAAGGACAATCACTATCGAGAGTTGGTTTGTATTTAAAACATCCGGTTTCACCAATGGATAGTTGTATGTAGCGCTATCAAGAGTAAAGAGTAGAGACGGAGTAAAATTATTAATATTAGATTAAGTTGGTAAAGTCAAAAATCAAACATCAAATGTTGTCTACAAGAAAATATTTAAAGATTTATGATTTTTTACATGTTTATGAATTATAAATGTAATTTTACTTTTTCCTTATTTAATAAAAATCTGATATTCCTTTTTTAGTTTTTTTTATATTTTATTATTATAACTTATATAATTTTAATAGTTTAGACACGGTAATATACGGGTACCTAACCTAGTAAATAAATAAATAAATAAATTAGGGGACTTATGTTCTTAAAGAATTGTTATTTAATTTTTGACTTATTTTATGTTTAGTTAATTTATTGTTTTAATCATTGAACTTGATCACTAAATTACAACCAAATTTTTTTCATGTATTTGTATAAATGCGTTAGATAGGTGTCCTTTTAATATTAGATTAGCTATTTCATAAGGTCTAAAACATTATTATAGCCCTGTCACGTTTTGTTATTTCACTTTTAAAATATAACTGATTTCTTTATTTGTTCATATATTTTTTAGTTGGACTTTAGTTTTTATACATTATTTATTTTAATAAACTATTCAGTTTTAATATATTATAATAAACTATATTTAAATTCTACATAGTTTAAAATTAATATAAATAAAAAAACTAAAGCATACCTTAAACTGAATTGTTACTAATACATAAAGTTATAAAGTTTATAAATAACTTATGCTTTATAAACATTTATAAAAATGATCGTACAATATATTTTTTTTCCTATCACTTGATGTGCTTCTTTTTAGTAGTAAAATAAATGTTACGTTTACTTATAAACAACTTTGACCTTTAAAATTAAAAATAAATTTCTTCTTATTTCAAAAGTTGTATAAAAATGTTTAATATAAACCAATTACTAGAAACTAAGGAAATAGTTGGAAAAAAATATGCATTAATTTTGTTAAAAGTAATTGCAATATTTGTTGTGGTATGTAGTCGGGTGTAGGGATGAGAATTTTGTATCGAGTATCAATACCGTACCGAATTGGTAACGTATCGATAGATTCGGTACGGTATTCGGTATCCATTTTTTCAAAAATTAGGATCGGTATTTACGATACCGGCATCGGTACGATTCCGATACCATCTAGAGATAAATATTTTATAACGAGTACCGTACTGATAAATTCAATATGGTATTTGGTAACCAGTTTTTCAAAAATTTGGTATCGGTATTTTCGGTACAGTTACAGGAACCCTGCTGATAGATTCACTACGGTATTCGGTACTCACTTTTTCAAAAATCCGGTATCGGTATTTTCGGTACCAGTATGGTACCGATACCATCTAGAGATGAACATTTTGTAACGAGTACGGTGATGTACCGATACCGTACTGATAAATTCGGTGCCCACTTTTCCAAAAATTCGGTATTGGTATTTTCGATACAGGTACCGGTATGGTACTGATCTCATCCCTAGTCAGGTGGGTGTGGTTTGGGTCCAATGGTAAAGTCATGTGAAGTTAAAGTAGTGAAGCTCCTCTTAAGTTCAAGGGTTCGAGCACTGTCTATGACGGATTAATGTAAAAATTATTAAGAGTAGTTTAGATTGCCTCAAAATAATGTATTGTTGTTAAAAAATATAGTCAGGTGAAAACCTTAATATTTACTACTAATTAGTATAATAATTATAACAATTTTTTTTTATGAAACTAAACAACAACTATTATGTTTAAAAGAATATGAGTAATGATATTTACATCAATTTAAACATTAATTAATTTAATAACACATGACATTAATCAATAAAGCTGTGAGAAAATAAGATTATTGTAAATGTTTATAAGTTTATAGGGTGTAAACGAGTCGAGTAGAGCCTGAGCTTGACTAGACTTGAGTTCGGCTCGTTTCAAACTCTATTTCAAAAATTCGAATTCAGCTCGTGACTAGTTTTTCAACCTCGATCTCATGACATTTATTATTATTACTTTATTTATCGTCCTTTATAATTAGTTTTTGTATATATTTAAAGCATACCTTTATGTATAATATATGTATTATCTAGTTATTTTTATCACAATTTTATATATAATAGTTATTATTATATTAGGTTTTGTTTAATATATTAAATAAAAAATTGTAAAAATAAAAAGTTCCTTTAGGCTCGCAAGTTACCTCGAGCTCGATAAGTAAAGCTCTGGCTTATTCTTGTTTTTTAAACAATTAGCTTATTTTTATGCTCGAGTTCGTTTAAGCTCAACACGAATTCGAGTTATTAGCGAGCCGATCTCGAGAACCTCACAAGACCACGAGCGGCTTAACTCGTTTACACCATTGATGTCATGTGAGTGACTTAGATTCAGTTTCAAGGTGATATAATATTAAAAAACTAAGAAAGTGTATATTTTATCGAAAATACTATATATTTGTAATAATTTATGAGAAAAATCGTATCTACAACCGTTGGCCATTTGGTGCAATGGTAGCCCAAAGACTTCTCATAGTGTAGGTCTTGGGTTCGAATCCTGGCAACAGTAAAAAAAGAGTCTGTGACCAGGTCAGGGAGTTTACCCAGTTGGGGGAGGGGTTCCTCATGTGGTGAGCTGCCTTAGATGTTCTAGATGTTGCCCCTAGAAAACCTAATTATCTTAAAATATCTAGATGTTGCCGTTAAAAAAACCCTAACTTTGTTCGCGTATTATTTCCATTAATACATGCATAAATGAATGACATATCACCCGTAGCCGTATATGTAGGATCAGAAATCGTACCTTATTTAGACTTTAGGGATATTTGGTGATTCTCACTTTATTATTTCTCTTTAAAGATACAAGTACACAAATAATTTATTCACACTCGGTACAGTTCTGACTCTTAAATTTCAGCCTTAATATCCCACGCAAATGATTGTTCGACTTTAATTATAGAGTAAATTACAAGAAAGGTGGTTTGTCATTGTTTTGGATTTGCTTCCTAAATATGAGAAACTATATCTTTGCTTCCTGTGGTATAACAAAGGGTAACATGTTAGATCCCTAGATTGGATATCTGTTAACTTTTATGTCAAACTTTTTAAAAAGGACAAAAATACCCTTAGGTAAAAAAAAACATTAGACATAAATTAATTAAAAAAATTTGAACCCACTAAACCATAACCCAGCTAATCCTCTCCCCCTCCCCTTTTTTGCCAGAATTCCTCTCCGGCCGGCAACCTCTGATCCTCTTATCTGGGTATGACTGGAACCTAAAAATCTTATCCAATTCCATGACTTCCCAAACTCTATTCTCGTCCCACGTCCCAACCCAGTCGTCACCATCCTCTTCCCTACCCAGTCGCTGACCTCATCCATTCCTTCTCATAGAGTTCATAAAACTTCAAAATACACATCAAACAAATCATGTCGGTAATCTTTACGAATAATCAAGAATCATATAACAAAAGTTTCTTAATTCTATCGAGAGAGATGATCAGCTAAATGAAAAAAAAAACATTGGGCGTTAGGATTGTTTAATCTAGATCTGAACTTGATTCATGGTGGACCGAGTTGAGAATGGAGGACCACGGTGACAAGAAAGACCATATTAGATCAGATCTGGTTTGCTTGAGTTTGGAATAACAGAGGATGGTTGGAAACTAGGCGACGATTGATGATGTTTCAGGGGACATTTCTCTTGGCCGGAAACGTGGTTCCGCGGTGGTTTCAGGCGACCATCTCCCTTCACCATTGTTGCCTCTTAATCGATGGTGGAGGTGGTGCGATGGGAGGATTCCGGAGGTGGTGCGGTGTGGTGAAGGTGAACGCAGCAGATGGGGTGGAGATCTGAGCTTGGTGGAGGAAGTGGTTTTAGGGTTTGTTAAGCAAGAAGAAGATGTGTTGGGTCTCACCATTTAATAACTTATTTTATTTTATTTTAAATGTGTTAGGATAAATTCGCATGGGTAATTTGGTCATTTCATATATACTTTACAGAGAAAATAGACGGTCATCCAATCTGGGGACCTATTGTGTTACCCATTGTCAAACGACGGGAAGCAAAGATGTAGTATCTTATACTTGGGAAGACACTTCAAAATGTTGACACACCAGAGGGACCTTTCGTGTAATTTATTCTTAATTATATGATTTTGATAGGTTGGGTTTCTTGGTTAAATTTTATGTTGATTGACGCTGACACTGCAAGCTTTTGGAATATTGGTGAAAAACATTCCAATCACCAAAATTGATTGTATCCGAGTGGAGAATATATATGTACCGACGTAAAAATATGAAAAAATTCTTAAAATGTTTCTTTTACTAAACTTTTATTTAAAAATGTTTCTTTAACTTTCCGATTTCAAAAATGCCCCCTAAATACCGACGTCCAACAATAAAATACCGGCGTCGACGGCCGTGTTATAAAAACGGCGTACTAATTGAGTCCTCCTTTTTCCGACGAAATTATATTTTTTTTGTAAAAAAGGTATTAACAAAATTATGCCGGAAAGAGGAGGACTCAATGTTGGACGTCTGTATTTTTAACACACACACACACACACATATATATATTTATATTAAAAGGTAGGGATGGATTTAAACGATAGTTGATAAAAATGATAAAATTATAAACAAAACAACAAATTACGTGTACAAAGAATTATTTAGATATTTGTGAATTGTAATTGTACTTTCATTTTTTATTGATATACGTAATAAAAATACTTCATTTATATAAATTTTTGTGCAAATCCTAAAATTATATAATTTCTATTTTACACATTATTTTAAATTTTTGTACACATTATTATACTTTCATTTTTCTATTAAACAACCTCCTGTAATACATGGGTATATAACCTAGTAATATAATATTCAAAACAAAATCAAATTCAAAGGGGAACGACTTTTTCAGAAGGCGGCGACTTTGTTTTGAAATCAGACGTTGGCGAACGCCCATGTTTAAATTTAAATTCATTTCTTTTGCCATGTGGCTTCTCCTGGTTAGTTTAAAAGACCAGCGGATCCGACCTTTTTTGATCAAAATATGAGCGGAGACGCCCGTATTAAGGATGACATATTTGGAATCAAAAAGTAAAAGTGACATTTTAAGGTAAAACTTTAGTAAAAAAAGACACTTGAGGTATTTTCCTTAAAATATTTCATTACTCTTAATAGCAAATGTCGGTGTCCTTTGCCAACAACACATTCTACACCTTAACTTTCAAAAAAAATTTAAAACTCACCCCTCAACTTTGTATAATGTCACTTTGACCCTCTCAAGTTTTTAAATTTAAAAGTTTACCCCCTGTAGTATATATAATATGATTTTTCCTTAATAATTTTTGTTTATTTGTTTAGTTTTTTTTTCTTGAAGTCCAATTTTTTGTTAAAAACGTAGTTGTTTTCAAATTTAGGTATCTTGGGTTATAGCGACTGAAGGTAACGTGATAAACGTGTGCCTTGATTTAGCGAAGAAATTAAACGAAAATTAGAAGAAATGTCTAAATTTGTTACAATGTTTGTACATAAAGGATGTCTAGTGTAATTAATGAAGATTAAGGCCTGTAGGTGAAATTATGTATAAACATAAAGGTTGATTTCTAAAATTTAGTCATTACTAATGTCTAGTGAAGGTAAACACCATACCACTAGACTACTATCTCATAGGTACTCATTACTAAATGATTAAAAAATATAATAGTAACAAGATTCTCATTGTTACATTGAAGTAACTCAAAATTCTTTTATTATTTTTAGAGTTAGCTTAACTTTCATAAAATGTTTTCAACTTGTGAAATTTTTTTATAAATATTGAAATACTTATATTTAAGTGATATAAATGGATTATATATGAGCCTTTATTAGTATTTAGTGACTATATTTTTCGATTTCACTTAAATTGAATACTTATTAAATTTGGTTATTATTTAATGTTGTTTCCTTGCTATTACCTAATATAAAAGTAAATGTAAAATATACCGATAAAACATGAAATTAAACGACTTTACATGCCTAAAAATTACAACAATAATTAAAAGAAGTTAAAATAAATAAACAAATTGAAGCCTTATTTTCTCTCAAATCAAAATAAACGAGTTCAATTCGCTATAAGAAAACATCGCTATCATCGATGGCCATTTTCCGATGGAAAATTCCATCGAAAAATTCCTGACCGAATTCCGACCCATGCCCATCGGGAATCCGTCACAAATTTACCGACGATTGCAAATCTGTCCGGTAATCTGTCGGTTACAGATTTCTGGTCATAGTAGCTTTTCTGGTATGATTCGTGGTGATTTGTATGGTAGATATATCCCAGAAATCCACCGGAACCATTTTTCAATAAAAAAGAAATTCATCGTAACTAAACATGCTTTTCAAGAAAACGATTCCTAATTTGTCTGGTAATTTGTGACATATATCTGTCACAAATCTGTTGAAAGTTTTACCTATTTATACAAACTAATGGTGTTTCTAAGAATAACAAAACACACACCGGTGAACATTAACTACAAATAGCTTACGTTGTACCCGTCTGATCTCTCGAACCTTTAAACAACAATGTGTTGGTATTTCAAAGTATGGAAGATCTTTGTTTGAGTGTCGTATGTAAATTATATTCCGAGGACACGTCAACGAGTTGAAGACCTATGTTAATGATGCAACAGGAATTGGTGGCTCCAGTGTGTCTAGCCTGGCGTGCGCGTAGCATATTGGGCGGGAATTGGTGGGCTCCTAATGTGGAGCTAGACCTGTATTTGTCATGTGTACACATATAAAGGGTTACTATATAGATATGTTGTCCACGACAAACCATAGGATCTCGTGGGCCCGCTTGGTATGTCACCTTTATTACGAAGATGAAATCTAGAGGTGGTCTTGGAATGTAAAGCGAGGCCCGGCGTTCTGGTGCACACATGTAAAGGTTATTATTAAGATGTGATACCTAAAACCAATAATAGCCATGGGTATGCATGTGGGCACACGTATAGAATATTGCATGTAATGTAAGCTATCTGAAACACCCTTTTATTCCTTTATTATTTTATCTGAGTTTAATACGGAAAACGGGTCCCAAATTTTTCAAAACCTTATCACTAAAGTGATAAAGGTATATTTTATCAGAAATATTATCTTTACATAAAATGTTACATCACGTATCATAGGGATCTTTCAACTCCGATCGTTCCGTCCTTAGGAAGCTTCATTCCACGTGGTTTTTTCCTGCAGTGTTTGGAAAACAGTTTTGAATTGGCTTACGCTAAGTAAGTACATTGCATCGTTCATTTTATTTTGAACCCTTTAGGTTCTTATTATTGTTCAAGTTTCCAAGGCTCTTGGCGCCCCCGTGACCATCTCCGGACACGTCATTCGTATATTTTATGGGTGTGCTAACCCCCTCGCGACCATCTTCGGACGTACCTTCGGTCCGAGTTTTTAGCAAGGTTTTTATACTCGTCAGTATAGACCCCTTGCATTTGTCACGAAGACTCATTCATTTCCTCAAACCCATAGGCTTGGAATCTTTTCCTCAGCCCCGTAGGCTTGGAATCTTTTTAGTTTTCTTCTTTATTATTGAGATCCATCTTACAGGCCGGGTATCTCATTTCATTTGGGACCTTAAGTATCTTAGACTCACAGCCTCCCAAATATATCAAGCATTTGTTTTCATTTCATGTGTATGCTTGACTTATTTCCCAACCAGTCCTTACCTTAAAACTTTGTAACGGTTTCTCCACGATGCACTAAAGAGGCTTATATATAGGAAGTACCCACGACGTATCCACCACCCCTTTAACATTTCACAGTACTTCGTTATTCCATTTCAAGACTTAGACTCGTTTCCATCACACATTCATATTTACACATATAGCATGATCATCTATCATGCATTCACATATTCTCATTTAACACACATTGCGTATTCGCACATATAGCATGACCTCTTGTCATACTTTCATATTCATCCTTGCTCTAATTCCTTATAAAGGTTTCTCCATGTTACGTTAAAGAGGTTTATATATAGGAAGTATCAGCGGCGTATCCACCACCCCTTTAACGTCCCATAAATACTCTTGTACTTAGAATTAAGCTTTCCCATCTAATTCTCATTTAGTGTCATGATCTCTTTATGATTTTATCTTAACTCTTGCTCTAATCCCTTACAAAGGTTTCGTCATGTTATGTTAAAGACGTTTATAAATAGGAAGTATCAGCGGCGTATCCACCACCCCTTTAATATCTCATGAATACTCATTTGCTTAAGATTAAGCGTTTCTCATCATTTATTTGATAGCATGACTTCCTCATGCTTTTATCCCATCATTGCCCTAATTCCTCGTAAAGTGTCTCTATGATGCATTAAAGAGGTTTATATATAGGGTGTACCAGCGGCGTACCCACCACCCCTACAATACATCACAGATATTCCTTTATTTAGAATATATTGTAAACTGTGGTGATTATCCTTTCAGAGTAGTACCTCAAATAGAGATGTTCCCAGGAAAGAGTAACGGGTCCATGAGGGATTTTTACACCACTCTTTCCTTAGACAAAACATTTTGTTTGTCAGATAACTACATACCGGTTGGAAGTTCTCCCATTCGTTTACTATATTTTAATTTCTATCTTTTAGTATATACCCCTAAACATTCATAATGGTTTCACCATGAAGCACCAAGAGGTTTATATATAGGAAGTACCAGCGGCGTATCCACCACCCCTTGGATACGTCATGGCTACTCAATTATTTCCGTTTAGTGTTTAGATTAATTCACACATAGCACATAACACATAATTACATAATTCACATAAATATTTATCTAAGGTATGGGTCCAGTGTACTTACAATAGTCTCGGGTTGTTTCATACGCTCCTTCCTCGCTTAAACGTCTCTCCGGATCCGAACCGCACTCGCAGCGTACCGCAGTCGCACTTTAACGCTCCTCACCAGCTCCTAATTCTTCTCCAGGTTGTATGTGTGTGATATGGTGTTTGTGTGTGTTGTGTTTGCAAGTGAACGACCAGTTCTAACTATTTACAGGCAAAATTATGATCCCGTAACAGACCGTTACCGCCCACGAGGGTCCGTTACCGTTTTCTTGGCCTCCAAGCACTTTCTGACCACGTAACGGACCGTCACGGCTCATGAGGGTCCGTCATGGCCTTAAGGTTGGATGAGCCAGTGATACGTGGCATAAAACGGTGCGTTTTCATGATTTTGAGGCGTGACGGACCGTGACGGTCCGTTATGGCTTCTGGGGGGTTGTGACGGACCGTTACACCTCGTAACGGTCCATTATGACTCTATTTTCAAATTCTCCTCGCCGAGGCACCCAAGTTTCATATATTATAGCTCTCGTGACTCATTTTCTAGCTTGGTATATGCCTATATGAGGTTTTGGGCTATTTCCGGGAGAATAGTCTTTCCGCTTCGCATCCGGTTAAGTTCTTAGGTCACGTTTCTTAACCGAAAATCATCCCAACTTATTATTTTTCAATCCCATCTCCCCCGTTAAGCTTTAGGTATCGCATTTCGTTACCGATACTATTCGTATCTTTACGTTTGACGTCCCTTTGATCGTTAACCGTTTACGGTTGGATTTTTGGGATGTTACAACTATCCCCTCCTTAAATTAGGTTTCGTCCCCGAAACCTATAAAATTTGGAATAAATGAGGGTAATTCTTTCTCATTTCTTCCTTACTTTTTCAAAGTTATCTCCGATTCTTTTCTATGCCTCCATTGCACTAATAATCGTTTTGTGACGTAACTGCTTCTCTTTATGTCTAGAATCCTTACAGGTTATTCAACATATATTAGTTTCTTATCAACCCCTAGATCTTTTAGAGGTTCATGAGCAATCTTGTTTGCTATATACTTCAGTAGATTAAGTACATGGAACGTGTTTCGGTTCTTCAGGTAGCTTTAGTTGATAAGCCATTCTTCCGACTTGTTTAATGATCCTTAAAAGGACTAATGAATTGCGGACTTATCTTAACGCGATTCTGACGTTGAATTAGTCCTTTTCTAGGAGACATAAAACGTAATCTCCTTCTTGGAATTTTATTGGTCTATGTCTTAACAACTTTCTCAGTTGTGACATTCATTTCTTCATTCTAGTATGTGCTTATTGGTAAGAAGTCTTAATCATTGGCTTAGTTTCCGGAATTAAATTGATTTTGAATTCGATCTCTCTCTCAGGTGGAGCACCTGGGAGATCGTCTGGAAATACTTCTGGGAATTTATGATCTTGCTCCAGTTCTTTCCCGTTCATTTTCATATCATTTATATAAGCTAATAAGGCTTGGTGACCTTGTCTCACATGGCTATTTATCTTAGCCATCGTACACAACGTAATCGGGTTTCGCCGTTCACTAATGAAACTAATTTCCTTTCCTACAGACGTCGTAAATTGCACCATCCTTTAATTGCACATAATAGTCGAAGCATGCGAAGATAACTTGTCTACTCCAATGATTACGTCGAATTTTTACATCGGCATTGGGATTAGGTAGACGAAATATTCTTCTCCTTCTATTAGTAGTCGACACCCTTGGCACACGTTGTTTCTATCACTTGTGATTTCAACTTCTAATGCCCTAGCCAACTTACTTCTATTGAAGTTTCTTGAATTCACAGATCTTAATGAAATAAATAATTGACTAGCCTCTGTATTGAATTAAACACAAGCAGGTAGGTAATTCAAGAGGAAGGTACCTGATACGATGCTAGGGACATCTTTCGCTTCCTCGGTTGTGATCTGGAAAGCCCTACCTCTTGCTTTCGGAGCCTCGATCCTTATAATTTCATTATCTGCCACTCTTGACCCTTCACCGGCCTTCTCAGTCTGAGATCGTAGCTCAGGACATTCTCTGTTGAAATGTCCCGGTTTGTAACAAGTGTAGCATAGTCTAGTTGAACTCATACACTGTATCGTAGTGTGTTCAACTTTCCCGCATTTGCTATAATTTAGAGTCTTGAACCGGCATTCTCCAGGATGCCTCCTTCCACAGATTTCACAGTCGTTTATTTCTTTCTTTTGAGAGGAATCACTTTCAGGTCTTCTAAATTTAAATCTCTTAAGAGACATAGGAGATTGATAATTCTCTCCTCTTCTCTTCCTGTCCCCTTCTTGCTGCCTCTTAAGCTCTGTTTCTCCTTCTCGAGGCCAATCAATCATTTCCTCCAAGTTCGCGCACTTGGACGAATGAATGAACTCTCTAATTTCTGTTTTTAGAATGAGATGGTATCGTGTCATCCACATCTCAGAGGTTGTTAACAAAGCAGAATAGAATATGGCCTTATCGAAGAAAATGCCAGTAATCTCATCCACAGATTCATTTGTTTGAAGAAGTTGAAGGAACTCCTCAGTGATTCTGTCGATTGCCGCTCGCGGGAAATAATGCTTCAAAAAGATATCCTTGAATTCTTTCCACTTCATTTCTTTAATCTTATCTCTACCTTTCTCTCTCTTCACTACGCCCCACCAATCGTCAGCTCTTTCTTTGAATTGGTTGGTGGCGAAGGTTACTTCGTCCTCCTTACTGCAATGACAAGTATCGAATGTTGTTTCCATTGCAGCTATTCATCTTTGACTCTCCAAGGGAATAATGGCTCCCCTGAACTCCATTGGTTTGCATCCGGCATAAAACCTCGGGAGTTGACAATTGACACCTGCATCGTTTCTTGAATAAATGGTAAAAAAGATTACAAGTGTGAGAAAAAATGATCGAGATCTAAGTGTTACAGAGCTGATTGTGAGTAATCGATATTTCTAAGTGTGATTGTGTTGTGAATTGCGAATGAATGTCCTCCCTAATTGATCTTACTGCTAATTAAATACAAAAAAGGAATAACAAACTATCCGAGAATCCCGGAGCTTTACTCGGTCTTCAAATATGACCGTTATAGAGCTTCTCCCGCAAGTTTCACACGTTCTCTTTGACCTCTCGAGCGATTCTTCAGGGATGAATGAGTCAATACGTTTTACCTGCGTATATAAATTAAGATAGGGGAACAAATAACCGTTAGTAACGTTAACATTTAGAATCTCGGATTTCGGATCATACTATACTCGGGATCCTGGATCATAAAATTGACCCCTAACAAGATAGAGTAATTATAGGGTATAATCAATAACTGCCTCGAACGACGACGTTTTGAGACCTAGTTTACCGCACCACGTCGCATCAAATCCTATCGTGGATTAAAGTTTGAATTTTGAAAAATATTACAGCCGCTTATGGATAACAGCTGTAAATATTTTTGGGGACAATTGTTAGGGGTTAATTTTTATATGCAGGATCCTGAGTGTGATATAGTCCGAGATCCAAGATCATGGTAACTTCGGTATCATGACCATTACTAACGATTATTTGTTCTCTATTTTGATTATTATTTGCATGCAAAACGTGTATAACCACTCACTCCTGAAGACTTGGTCAAGAGGTCAAAGAAAACTTGTTGAACATGTGTGGAGAAGCTCTACAACAGTCATATTAAGAGTCTAGCTGGGATCCAAGATTTTCAGATTGTTAGTTAGCTTATTATTTGTATATAATCAGCAGTTGATCGACTTAGGAAACACGTCAATTCACACTCGCAACTCATAGCAACACACAACACATTCACAAGCTCTGTAACACTTAGCATTAGATTACTACTCACATTTGTACTCATTTCTTTTGATTTATATAAGGCTAGGAGGCAAGTGACATCAGTCACTTCCCAAGGTTTTATGTCGGCAATCCTTAGGGATTAAAGGCTTTCCTCGTACATTATCGTGTCACGCTTTACTTTTTCGTTCACAACCTTATATTTTGATCAAGCACACCATCTCACAAACTAAGTTTGGTTACAAAATTAGTCCTTATAATTTTTACCCAAAACAACAGTGAGCAAAAAAGATTTGACACAATGACCTGACATTTGAAAAATATTTGACATTAGACACAATGACGAGCAAATTACACAATAAGCTGGAAAATGTAAACTTTTTTTCGTTTTTTTGTATATAACGACACTATACTCGTTTTAAAGATAAAAAAACGCTCGTCTTCGCCATTGTGTTTTACGTTTTAAATAATTTCGTGTTATTTTTGTCATTGTTTTTTATGTATTATATATAACAAAGTGATGAAAAATATTTGACACAATAAATTGACATTAGGCACAATGACCTGATATTAGAAAAATATTTGACATTAGACACAATGATGAAAAATATTTGACACAATGACTTGACATTAGACACAATGACCTGACATTAGACACAATGACGAGCAAAATACACAATGAGCTGGAAAATGTAAATTTTTTTTCGTTTTTGTATATAACGACACTATACAGTTTTAAAGATAAAAAAACGCTCGTTTTTACGGTGTCTACTGTCACGTCTGGTCATTGTGTCAAATATTTTCCACTATTGTGTTACATGTATTCATCATTGTGTTTTACGTTTTTGATAACTTTATGTTATTTTTGTTACTACTTTTTATGTATTATATATAACAAAGTGACGGAAAATATTTGACACAATGACCTAATATTAGACATAATGATCTGACATTAGAAAAATATTTGACATTAAACATAATGATGAAAAATATTTGACACAATGACTTGACATTAGACACAATGACCTGACATTAAACACAATGACAAGCAAATTACACAATGAGCTGGAAAACGTAATTTTTTTTTCGTTTTTGTATATAACGACACTATACTCGTTTTCAAGATAAAAAAAACGATCGTTTTTAAGATAAAAAAAATGATCGTTTTTATGGTGTAATTTTTTTAAAAAATAATGTCGTATGTAAAAGTTATGAACGTTTAAAAAAAATGGGGGAACTTGATAAAAAGTCAACAAAAGTGGGCATTACTAAAATATCGTTCCAACAATTTTTTCTTCTACAATTTAATTACGACCAATAAATTCTTGTCAATTTGATCTAATGGCTCTAAATCATTCTCACCTAACCTTTTCCTAGATATACACACACACACACACACACTAATAAATAAGGATATGAGGGGACATGTGTCACTCTCTACTGTAATCTCACCCTTATTTTCTTCTTTCTCAATCCTACTAAACGAGGGAACATGTGTCATTCTTTGGAGCCTCCCCGTCCTTATTTTTTCGCTTCTCTCTTCTATTAAATAATTATATTAAATAACAATGATATTAATATATTATATTTTTAAATATTTAATGTAAACGTAAGTATGGATATTTATTATACCATTAATTAAATAAATTTAATATTAAATTAATTATGGATATTTAAAATTTCTGACGTTAGATATCAATTTCAAAAAATAAATTTGTATTATGGATTATTATTATATCATCAAAACTGTTTTTACATTTTAATTAACTCCATTATTTTAGAAAACTATATTAGTAATTCGTTTCAATTTTTATTTACAAGTTTTTTAATTTAAATTTTTTTTTATCGTCAATTATATTGTTCATTTGTTTTATAATTATCATCATTACTAATTAGTATTTAACTTTTTTTAATCAACTTATGTAATACACGAGTTTTCTAAACTACTATACACACATGCACATCGGTACTCTATTGCGACAACCATCCCAAATTGGGATGCATTTTTTGATAAGGGTAGGGGGCGGTGTTCCCGTAGGTACCGACTCGGGAAATACCCTCCCATGACCATTCTCACCACCCTTAGAGGTGATGCTATCACTACTAGAAAATACTAGTATCACCAACGAGCACATACGTCAGAAATATATCGACGGATCACCGATGGAATTCATCAAAGTCCATTTTTTTTTTGAATTTTAGTGGACCCCGTGAGTGATCTTTCAGTAATTACCGACATATTGATTGGTCGTCGGTTACCCAGGGGTAACAAAGAGCTAATAATTCTCACGCGTAGACTTTTTTAGAAAAGAGACCGCCCGTTTGTCTAGAAAGATTTTCTGATGGGCTATCCATAGGAATTTTATGGATTGAATTTTTGATAAGATTCCCGCCGGGATTTTTCAGTCGTTTGTCGGTGTGGGTCCCTTTCCATCGGATTATCCGTTGGTAAAACCTTCTATATATAGCACCAATCGAGTCTGTTCAAATATGGCAACAAAAAACAAACTTGAATATCTAAAATTTCTATAAATAGCCAATATTGTAATCGTTGAGTCTTTCAAGTCTAAAAATGATATTTTAAATTTGGGAGATCATTGTTTGAAGATGGTTTGTGGGAAGAGTTAACATGACATATTGTTATTAGCGGTTTTGCTAAAGTTGGTGGTATCAGAATATAAATACTCCGCCATGGGTGTGTATTTTGTGATTGGCTCAGCTGTTTGGATTGAAATTGTTGTGCTTGAAATGTAGATGCACACTCGTACCAGTAGCAGATTTATTATTTTTATGTTTAGTCTATTATTATATGTGTTGCATACGATGAGCCATCGGGACTTGTGGGCACCCATATGAATATAAGGGAATGTGTTCCCCGTGTTGCCCACGTCGAGCAATTGGCACGCGCGTGAGCGCACGTATAGAAATCAGGAAATGTCTATTATCTGGAAAAGTAATATAGAAATGTAACGTAATTTGTTTGTATACTATGGAAACATATAACTAATGTAACTTGTTTGTAAGAATTTGAAGATAATAATACTTATAATAATAATAGTTATTATATTAAAATCTATTAATAAGCTATAAATGTTAATATGTAAACCAACCAGAACCATTTGTGAAATCTAAACAACTCATTACCACGTTAAAAGGCCTAATGCTAGATAAAAAAACATGTGATATCATTTTCGTCCGTAAATCAATTAGCTGTAAACCATCAATTTTAATATGTAAACCATCCGGAACCATTTAGGTAATCTAAAACAACTAATAAACATGTTAAAAGGCCCATAAATGTCCAACAAAAAAGGATGTCATATCATTTGTGTTGGAAACTGTCGCTAAATCATCAATGTTAATATGTAAACTAACAAAAACCATTTGTGTAATCTAAATAACTCAATATCATGTTACAAGACCCATCAATGCCCCCACAAAAAAGATGTCATATTGACACATGAAAATGGTGTCATCTATTTAGTGTCTTGGTTGGGACATTTATGACGATTACCGTATATGTTGTGAAGAAAAAAAATTGAGTACGGTGTCTTGGTTGGGATATATGACAGTGGCGAATCTAGGAAAAAATCCAGTGGTATCTAAAATTTCGTTTAGGGGTATCTGGATACATAAAACGGTAAAAAAAAAATTCCCGCTGCGCGTCGAAAATTCTCACTACGCGTCGAAAGTTGAGGGGCACCATCAGGTACCCCTCGCCTCTTCATAGATCCGCCCTGATATATGACCTAGTTGGTTGTGTCTACTAGTCATTGAGGAATACTCTGTAACGAGTACGAATTTAAACTGTTATGCACCCTCGGATGATATTGATTAACATGTGTCCAGTCATACATGTGTCCGGTTATACTTAATAACTTCATGATTTTACGACACATATATTTTTATATAAAGGTCAAAATGACAATATACGTTTTTAGTTTTCACTTGATTTAAATATTAGTAACAGTGATTGAAAGACTTTTGACACTTTGTTATTTTCTATTTATGGATGTAAATTATTGAAGATTTTGGGGTGTTGGCTAGAGCAAATTATCAATAATTGCTTGTGTTATAATGATTTGATTTGACCATTTAGTTTCTATTAAAAAATCATTTGTCAGTGAGAAAAATTAAATCTATTCCACTTAATAAATTCACGAAACATGCTGTTTTCATAGAAATGATCGTGACTGGTGTTCATTGTTTTTTAATAAAAATTTCTGAGATGTGATTTTAGAGATACCTCAATCATCATGTACCCTAAAACAAGTGCCATGATCACTATTATTATTTTGTTATATATGTTGTTATACATGAATATAACTGGAACTCTTGATAAGGTAGTTGAATGCTTAAAGGGTGGATTAAATTATGTCTTTAGTTATAATTTAAACATTTTAAAGATGAAATTCGTATGTACCAAAACTCTTAGAAAATAACATGCACATAAGTTATTAGTCAAAGAGAAAGTACATGTCGTACTCTTTTTTTTTCGTAGCTACGATTATGTGGTTTTTTTTTTTGTAAAGTATTTAACGAGAGAACATTTAAATTGTACTAAAAAATATGTTATTTTCTTTAATCACATGGATAGTAAAGAGGTAGTATTATGAATAAATTTTATTATAACGAGTATCCACATTTCTAACCCTCATCTTACATTATTTTATTAAGGCCGAACTCTAAATGATCAAGGTATATTTATACAATACCCAATCTATCATTACCTAACACAGTTTTGTCGTAGGAGCGACATATACTTGAATGGTAGAAGGCTCACAATGAAATAAGAACCGTATAGAGTAAATATGAGGGCATTTTGTTGATGTAGAATGCTCACAATGAAATAAAAACCGTACATATAGTAAATATGATGGTAGTTTGTTGATGTCAATGTACAATAGCTAGCAGAGAAAAGTCAAAATACAACAACGAAGAAAAGAAACACCTGATGGGAAAAACGCAACCGATCACAAACGGTAAACAACAAAATGCGGAAATAATCTTCGTTTGGTAAAAACTTTCCCGACCCGAATGAACCTGTTAGGATGCAAACAAACAGGGTATTCCAAAGTAACCAAAAATAGCCCCAAATCACTATGCAAATAAAATAGAGAGACACCGAAATTTTTAGCGTGAAAAACCCCTCAAACTTGAGAGAGTAAAAACCACGGGACTACTAGAGCCACTTCAAATTCACTATTACCAAATCAAGAGCAATACAAAGTCTTCTCTAGGTAAACTAGAGGCATACAATAATCATCATACACTTGGAATCACTAAACATCAAGTATATGAAATCATAAACAAAGATAAAGGAGAGAGATCACCAAATAGAGTTACTCCAATACTCGATCTTGAGTACACCATTTCTTCTTTCTATCAAACAAACCCACACACAATCGTGTCTCTAAAATGACAGAAAGACAAAGCTCCCCAAAAAAACCTTTTCTTTTTGTCTCTGTTCTTCTTCGAGATCACACACAGAACCAACAAGCAAACTTTTGTTGTTGTTGTCTTCAAAACAAAATGGAAGATGGCACTTTAATGCCACGCATTAAAACACGCCCAACCCCTTTTGACTTTTGGGGAATTTGAACGGGCAGCAGCAACAAGGAAACAACAAATATAATTTTTTTTTTATTTTGGGCTGAATACATTTGAAACCCACATGGGTCAAAAATAAGCCCAACAAATCTCCTCATTTTTGGTCTATGAGGAAGAGTTCGTCATCCTGGCGATCGAGCAACATATCTTCAACTTTTCCCTTGCTAAAGCTTTAGTCAACATATCGGAACATTTATCATCGGTGTGAACTTTATCAAGTTCAAATAACTTGTCTTCAAGTGCATCTCTAATCCAATAATACCTCACATCAATATGTTTTGTTCTTGTATGGAACATAGAATTTTTAGCAAGGTGAATAGCGCTTTGATTATCACAAATAACCACGTAGCGCTGTTGCATAAAGCCAAACTCTTGTAGAAATCTTTTTAACCACAATAGTTCTTTGCAAGCTTTTGTTGCTGCCATATACTCAGCCTTGGTGGTGGACAAAGCAACACATTTTTGAAGTCTTGATTACCATGACACAGCTTTCCCTGCAAAAGTCATCAAATATCCATAAGTAGATTTCATGTTGTCCTTATTTCTTGCCATATCAGAATCCGTATAACCAACAAGCATCGGCTCTCCATTTCCAAATGACATACCCAATTTGAAAGTACCACACAGATATCTAAGAATCCACTTAACTACTTCCCAATGCTTCTTACCTGGATTTGACAGAAACCGACTAACAACACCTACTGCATGGGCAATGTCAGGTCTGGTACACACCATTGCATACATCAAGCTTCCAACTACTGAGGCATATGGAACTCTATCCATTTCTTCAATCTCCTCCTTAGAACAAGGGCAATCTTTATCAGTTACCTTAAAGTGAGGTGAACTGACCTCTTTGGCTTTAGCCATGTTGAATCTACAAAGAACCTTCTCAATGTATTGCTCTTGTGACATGTGTAGCTTCTTTGAAGCTCTATCTCTAGTAATACGAATGCCAAGAATCTGTTTTGCTGGCCCTAAGTCTTTCATAGAAAATGACTTGCTCAATTCTTTTTTCAGCTGAACAATTCTCTTTGCATTCTTGCCAACAATCAACATGTCATCAACATAGAGTAATAAGATGATAAAATCATCATCACCAAACCTCTGGAAGAAAACACAGTGGTCTAAAGTAGTCTTTCGGTAGCCTTGCTCCCCCATGACTGACTCAAATTTCTTATACCACTGTCTTGGTGCTTGCTTCAACCCATAAAGACTTTTCTGAAGTTTACAGACATCGTCTTCTTTACCCTTAACCTGAAAACCTTCAGGTTACTCCATATAGATTTCTTTATCCAAATCACCATGAAGAAATTTTGTCTTGACATCCATTTGCTCAACCTCAATATCAAGACTAGCTGCCAAACCAAGAATAACCCGAATGGAACTCATCTTCACGACTGGAGAGAAAATCTCATCAAAATCAATACCCTTTCTTTGACTGAACCCTTTGACAACCAATCTAGCCTTGTACCTAGGCCGTGAGGTATGTTCTTCAGTCTTCACTTTGTAAACCCACTTGTTTTTCAAAGCTCTCTTGCCCTTAGGCAGTTTCACTAACTCAAAGGTATTGTTATCATACATGGAATTCATCTCATCTTGCATGGCTTCAACCCACTCCTTTTATGCTTATCTTCCATGGCCTACCCATCAGTGAGTAACACATACTCATCAACAGAAAAACGGGTGGAAGGATGACGATCTCTTGTAGACCTCCTGAGTGGGACAAATGCTGGCATATCTGGTACTGGTAGTTCAGGGTGGAAATCCTCACCCGGCTCTAACTGCTTTGGAGTATCAACGTTATCAGTACCATGTTGTTCATCATTTTGAACATCATCTCCATTATGTGTCTTGATTTGATGTGGAGGAATCGGATCCAAATCAGTAAGATCATCAGTTTGTTGAGGAACTATCTTTGTCTTCTCAATATCTTTCAAACCCCGATCTTCCATGAACACCACATCACGACTTCTTACGAGTTTCTTCAGAACCGGATCATATAACCTGTATCCAAACTCATCTTGCCCATAACCAAGGAATATACAAGGCTTGGTTTTCACATCAAGCTTTAATCTTTCATCTTTGGGAATATGCACAAAAGCCTTGCATCCAAAGACCCGCAAATGATGATACGAAACATCTTTGTTACTCCAAACCCTGTTAGGAGCAATAAAATACAAAGGAACACAAGGATTTAGATTAATAACATGTACCGCCGTATTCAAAGCTTCACCCCAAAAGGAATTAACCAACCCTGCATGTGAGAGCAGACATCTAACCCTCTCAACCAATGTTCTATTCATCAGTTCTGCTAAACCATTCAACTGTGGTGTCTTTGGAGGAGTCTTTTGGTGTCGAATACCTTTCTCTCTACAATAAGCATCGAAAGGACCAATGTACTTACCTCCATTATCTGTCCGAATACACTTAAGGTTATTCCCAGTTTGTCTCTCAACTAGGGTATGAAATTGCTTAAACACATCTAATACTTGATCTTTAGATTTCAAAGAATAAGCCCAAACCTTCCTTGAATGATCATCAATGAATGTGATAAAGTATAAACAACCACCAAGTAATCTAGTCTTCATGGGACCACATACATCGGAATGCATCAAATCAAGTGTATTTTCTTTCCTAGAGGGAGGGTGACACTTAAAGGAAACTCTAGTTTGCTTACCTTCCAGACAATGAGAACACTTCTTCATATGAACATCATGCACACCGGACAGACCTTTTTCTTCAATAATAGAGACATCCCTTTTTCACTCATGTGACCAAGTGTCTTATGACACAATTTGTCATATCAGAATTCATCAATGAGTGGACCGAGTCTCTAGAGATCTTCGGATATGTCATGTAAAACTTTGAACTTCTTTTACCTCTTGCCACGATCAAAGAACCACGAGTGAGTTTTCACATTCCATCACCAAGGTTACTATGGTAGCCATCATCATCATCAAGTAAGCCTGTGGATATCAAATTAAGTCTAATATCTGAAACATGTTTTACATTGTGTAAAACTAACTCCATTCCAGTATCAAACTTCAAGCAAACATCCCCAACACCAACAATCTTAGATAGCCCATTATTATCCATCTTAACACTCCCAAAGTCACCAGGAGTATAAGATGAATAAAAATCCCTTTGTGATATCACATGACAGGTAGCACCACTGTCAACAACCCAACTCAAATCATCATGTGCAAGGTTAACCATATCATAATCACAACAAATAAAGAACTCTTCGGTAGCAGTGTTAACTTTAGCGGTGTCATTGTCACACCCCAATCGACGGCGGAAACATCGGGGCGGGACATGTAGACTGTTCATGAGCACAAGGTTGACTAAATTGTAATATATTAAACATCAATTTCATTTCAAATAATCCAAACACAACCAAAATCCAAGAAAGAACATAATTGAAATACATAGAATTTTTTTTATTCAAATTAACTAAGTCCCAAGGCCTATGTGTAGCATATCTTGATCAAATCACACATTAGTACCTGAAACATGAATAAAATAAGGTCAACTAAAAAGTTGGTGAGCATACATAGGTTTGTACATAGATAGTGTATAAACATGCATAAACAAATCCTTACAAGTAATGATAAATAAGGCATTTATGGGGAGCAACTATTGTGTAACTAAAGTACAATCAAACCTTTGTAACTAGCATGTAATTGTGTTGTCGGTAACAATCACCCCAATCTGGGTGGGTTTGTCAGACTCAATAGATCTATCATTGTTAACCGTCGGCTTAAATAGTTAATGATTGCACATAATTTACACACAAAAGTTAACACACCTAGCACTCAAACATAAAGCTCAAATTTACACACATGAATGTAAATAGGATTTGTGTTTGAGTAGTTTGTGTAAATGTAAACTATTGTTTGTATAAAATTCATGAATCACCCCAAAAAGTGTAAAAGAGAAAAGGGGCTATGTAATACTCACTTGTATCAAATATCGATAGCATGAGGATTAGGTAGCAAAAGTGATTCTTGTAAATCACAAAGTTAACCTAGAGAAAAATGTATGAACTTGAATTATGATTAAGTACAAAGTCTAAGGCAAGTCTAGGGTTCAACGGGATTGAGTGTAGGGACTTGTACATAAGGGTTGGTGTTATGTCGTTTAGGGAATGTGTATTTGTTTGTGCTTGTATTTGAATAAGAATTGTAAGTTCAAAGTATAAGATTTTATTGATAATGGTTTAGGGTTTAATTTGTATAACTACATAAATTAAATAAATCCCTTTTATTTATTTATTTAGAAAAGTAGTATGAAATTATATTTATTCAAATATAATTTAAATAAATACATTTATTTTATTTATTTACTTATGAAAATGTGTAAATATATATTAGTATATAAGAAATTACGCTAAATACAATTTAACTCTAAGTGGAATGTAAATGTAAAATATATAAATAATAAATAAATTCATTTATTTATTTATCACTTAAAATGATAAGATCTTTTATGAAATATGAAAAATGTATATATATATATATATATATATATTTATATTTACACAAAGTTTTATTTGTTTAAATATGGTTTAAAACTCTATTATATGAAATTTAATAGAAAGTGATTTATAGAATTTGTTTTGTGACATTATTTAAAATGGTAATGTATTTTATAAAAATTTTGTCATAATTTTTATAAAATAAGTAACATAAAGGCTTTAATTAAAACTAATAATTTTAAATAAAAAAATAGCTTTCTTTTTTAATCTATTTGTATTATAATGAGGCTTTGAAATCATTTAAATTGTAAGAATAATAGTTCTTAATTAAAATCTGCTTATTTTTGCATACATCAGTTCTAAATGATAATGGGTTATATAAAATATTTTTTTTATTTAATTCTGCAGCTAAAAATGATTTTTAAAAAAAAGTACGGTTTTGTGTGTGTACATCAAGTTACCATTGGAACAGGGGGCTGACCCTTGTCAGTAATCTGATTCGAAATCGTTTTGGCCTGTAACTGAGAGAGTGGCCAGTTTTGGTTTAATGCACACGCAAAAAGAGTCGCTAGATGTGGGTTTAGAACCCGCGACTACATGTTTACGGGTCGCACGTTTTAACCGGTGGAACTGGGCGGAGGCCTTGACAGATAACCCACTCGCTATACATAAATAAGCAAACCTAAATCGCCGATTTGCTATCATCATCCCAATCCCAAAACCTGATTCCCTGATCAAAACCCTAATCGATCATCGGTGAGTTTAATTAACGAAAAGGGTTTAGGGTTTCTGATAATCAAATGATTCCGAATTTAATGATGTAACTTAATTGGATTTTCGTGTTCGCTTGATGTGTGTTTGACCGATTCGAAGAAAACAAACCCTAGATTGTTCTTGAGCAAAATCAGATTAACATTCGATTGTAACAAGGCTCGGAATCATGGGGCTTTTGAATTGGGTATTAAAACGAGTTTGAACAATATATGAATTACCTGGGATGATAGTGTATGGAGAACGAACGGCTAATGAACCAAACCTGGTGTTCTTCGATCCTGTCAGCGCTTCAGCGGTGCAATGTGGGTAAATTGAAAGTTAGAATAGTTTGAAACAGGGTATGCGAAAGTGTTGGATGAATCTTTAGTGTTTAATTTCGTCTAAAACGATCAATTTAGTTTTGACTTCCGGGTGACAGTTGTTGGAGGCGAATTACGAGTTAATTCGATTAGATGGGGATGAATTGGGTCGTGTATTAGGGTTAGATGCATGCGAGGTTAATCAGTGCATGATTTGCGGTGTCAACCGTGATTGATTGTTTGATTCAAGACTGAGATTTGCTCGGTTTGACTCTAGGGAGTCAAAGTCACCCCAATCAGTTTGAATTTCGAAATTAGCCGCGTAGGGATTAAATTAACGCGTCCACAGGGTTTAGAACCATCCGATAATTGTCCTAGTATCTAAGGTAAGTCCTTTGATTCTGGGTTTGATCGAATTTCTCAATGAATTGCAAGGGTCCGGTTCGTTTGACTTTTTGAAGTCCACCTATGTTGATTTACAATGAAAGGAGTAAAAATTTAGATGCAAGTGTTTGATTCCAAGGATGGGGGTTCCAAATGAGAGTTCGGAATGATTGAGGGGTTTCAAGACCAATGTTATTTGTTTTAAACTCTTATTTTATTTATTTATATCATTTATATAAAAGTCTAATTTATAAAAGTGATAAGTTTTATTTTTAATAAAATTTCAATTTGTGTAAGTGGTTTATTTAATAAAATCAAGTGTATGAGTATTCATATGTTTATAATAAAAAAAACATATATGATATATATATATATATAGTAGAAACTAAGATGAAAAAGTAGGGATGATAGTTTAAATGATTATATGATTATAATAATAATTAATGTGACCGATTGTTTTTCACATGTACGGGATTGAAATGGAAATATCATTTTTTGTAGAAAAATTTCATACCTAAAAAATCATGGATGTTACAGTCTCACCATGCTAAGGGAATTTCGTCCCGAAATTCAACTAGTGGAGTCTGCTAAACTAGAAAAAGGTGAGGGTTTTGATTCGCAATGAGTTTTGACTGTCGGTTTGGGGAGTATAACAGATGACAGGGTTTCGGTCTGATACTTGAGGTTAGAAGAAAGTTTAGTTTAAGAGGATTAAGGAGAAAACTGTCAAAGATTATTTTGAATTTCAAAGATGAAACACATTATGAGAATGATGAGAACTTGATGATCAAAGCCTATTTAGGATGTAGTAGAACATGTTCAAGAAGGGTCATTGGACAAGAGATTTCACAAACATTGGTCAAGCTCATAAAACTTTACGCGACACGAATAACGCTACTTCTGACAATATGACAGGAACACTTATATATAGGAAGTACCAGCGGCGTATCCACCATGCCCTTATCATCTCATTAGTTTAGTTATTATATATCACGATAGGTTTTATGTCGTAACACACGACAGGATTTACTATGTTTTTCCACACGTTGATTCTTATAATTACGTGTGCACCCGTAGTTACTCAAATCATCGTATGGTTCGTATAGATCCTTCCGTTGTGTGCGGGGAAAGAGGGGTCAAAAATTCACTTGGTTCATGTCTACTGATTTCACGTATGAGTTGCTAATAAGTAACTATGTCCTTAGGTGGGCAGGTCAGTTAGCAACTAAAGAGTAATAAAGTAGTATAACTTAAAGTTCCATAGTTTGCTTGTGTTTGAACAAGAATATGTCAAACACCGAGTTGTTTTAAAGTGTTACAGCTTCCTCATGTTTGAACAAGAATACGTGAAACACCGAGTTGTTTTAAAGTGTTACAGCTTCCTCATGTTTGAACAAGAATACGTCAAACCCCGAGTAGCTTCGATGTGTTATAGCTTACAACTTTGGTGAACAAAGCTTATGACTATTCTTTGTGTATACTGTGATCAATCAATTACAACAATTGTAAGCAACTTAGTTTCGTGTATGATGTAAACACACAAGTCTCATGTATGATATAGTGTGATGTAGTTTGTAATCAAATAGGTGTCATGTGTAACGTGAACAACTTAGCATCATGTATTTTGTAAGTCAAAAAGCTTTCATGTGTATTGTAAACAATGTTGTATCATGTATATAGTAAGTAACGAATTTCTCGTATGATGTTACCAACTTAGTATTGTGTATTTTCTAACCAAATAAACTATTGTATGTATCATGTGATCAATTTAGTATATGTATGTTACAAACAACTACACTTCCTGTATTACATAGTCAATCCAGTAGTTTCATGTATTATGTAGTCAGTGTAGCATTGTGTGCATTGAAAATAACTACGTTTCATGTATCATGTGATCGTGATGTGTATCTTGTAAACGTGCATACGTAAGTTATTGAATTTCGTTTGTGACATATACTAACAAGTTTTGCATGTGATCGAGTGTTGCGGAGAAGCGTGTTGTTTAGCGTTTCTGAAAAATGTGGTGGTTAGGTTCTGGTTCTTTAAGTCTCGTTGAGGTTTGTAGACAAGGTTAATGTTTACGCGAAATGAATCGTCTCTTGAAACGGCAAGTGAAAGGTAACGAGGGGTTTTGAAAAAACTCAGGGAAATATGTTTATGAATGACTTATCTTTGTTTGAAAATAGGGAGTTGTAAATTGTTCTTGGTCGTAGATATATAAAGTAGTGAAACTGTTGAGTCAAATAATCTGAATAAATGGACAATTTATAGGAAAAACTTTTTTATTAAATTATCAATTATTATAAGGAGAATATTTTTAAGAGAAATTTATTGGCTAGACAAGCGGTTGTGTATTAATTTAACCAGGGTTTAGAATTTATTGACTTAACGAGAAAAGTCATAATTAATGTTTTTTTTATCAATTTGAAATACTGCTTTTATAAGACAGGTCGTATTAAGTTTTCATATAGGGTGAAAAGGTTTATGGAAAATTTATATTTTTTGATACTATCTAAAAGTTTGATAAACGTTTTGTTTGAACAAGATAACGAGGTTTGTTTAAATCTAATAGGATGATTTGCTTACGATGAAGATTGCCGGTAGTGTACTAAATCGTATTGAATGAAGAAGGTGATACTTGAGAAATTTTGATGAAAATATGATGGTGTAATTCACACCCAACGGGTCAAATCAATGAATAGAAATTTTAGAGTTGGAATATATAAAATTGATTTAATGCTGAAATGTTAAACATTACTCAAAGCATAGGAAAATGGTTCTCAAACTGAAAATTTAAAGACAATAGAAATGGAAGAATAATTTTGTTAACGTCTCTTGTAGCTTTCCACTAGGAGGAGAATAATTCCCAAGACGAGCACCGCTATGGTTACTCGGGTAGCCGATCTGGCTTCAGCTCTAGCTGTCTCCGTGCGATGCTCCAGTATTCCTTTTTCGAGGATGGAGATTAATTCCTTTTGGTACCCTAATTGGTTTGCTAGGCTATCCATTCTTTGTCCTTGCAAGTCGTGCTTTACTTCATGCTCCATCCTTTGCCTCTCAAATTCTGCGGTCCTCACATATTGGTGAATGTCATTGATTGGAATTCCCATAGCACTAGTGGGTGCCATGGTATGCCTTACCCAAGGGTTAGGATGATACGGGTCGGGAACCAGATACGGGTCTCTTAATGGGGGTGATCTAGGTGTTCGAATTCTTGGGCCGGTGTTCCTAGCCCAATCTGCCTTTACATCAATCCTTGGCCTGGCAGCTGGGGGTGGTGGTGACCGATACACGGGTGACCTGCTGTCTTCTTCCCAATCAGACTCTGCTCCGGGACGGTATACTGGGGAGGAAGGAGAGTAGGAGTCCATGTCTAGCAGAGAAACAATGAAAAGGTTGTAAGTGATAATGAAATAATGAGTGTTAAATATAAGAGTTCTCATAGGTTTAGAGTTGGACTAGTCATAACACCAAGTCTTCACAATAGTATTTTAGAAGTACACTTGACCTATAAGCAATGTATCCCTGAGGAGAATTCCCAGGAAAGAGGGGTGGGTCACTAAGACACACTTAAGTACCCTGTCTTTCCTTAGCCAGAATTCCTAATGGGCCTACACACTCTTCCAGCCATCATGTATTAATAACACTATTGTTGGGCTCATGGTCATGATGAGAATTGTTGTGGACTGGGCTTTGAGGCCCGAAAGTGAGGCTTATATGTTGTAGTAGGCTTCTTCTTCTTGGAGGGTAAGTGGATTCTTAGTTTATTATTAATGGGCATTAGGCCCAATTAGGCATAATAGTCTAGATTTTGATCACAAGGGATGGTGATATTTTGTGTGTGAAGTTAAGGGTGTATGACGAACTAAGTGTGTATGAGTGTGTGTGGAACACTTAGGATAGCACTTTAAATAAACCAAACAGGTGGCAATGAATAGTAGATAAAAGTTGACAGGTAATGTGACACATAGACTATTAAGTACTGTATTATATGATGTAATTATTTAGCATAACATGTAAAATTATTCACATAAGAAATAATCATATAGCATGTAGTAGCATGACATAGTATGGGGGTCCTACGATTATAGTCTAGGTCAAGAGTGTCTAATAACCTAATTCCCTATAACCAAGGCTCTGATACCAATCTGTCACACCCTAACCGACGGAGGAAACGTCGGGGCGAGACATGTAGACTGTTCATGAGCACAAGGTTGACTAAATTGTAATATATTAAACATCAATTTCATTTCAAATAATCCAAACACAACCAAAATCCAAGAAAGAACATAATTGAAATATATAGAATTTTTTTTATTCAAATTAACTAAGTCCCAAGGCCTATGTGTAGCATATCTTGATCAAATCACACATTAGTACCTGAAACATAAATAAAATAAGGTCAACTAAAAAGTTGGTGAGCATACATAGGTTTGTACATAGATAGTGTATAAACATGCATAAACAAATCCTTACAAGTCATGATAAATAAGGCATTTATGGGGAGCAACTATTGTGTAACTAAAGTACAATCAAACCTTTGTAACTAGCATGCAATTGTGTTGTCGGTAACAATCACCCCAATCTGGGTGGGTTTGTCAGACTCAATAGATCTATCATTGTTAACCGTCGGCTTAAATAGTTAATGATTGCACATAATTTGCACACAAAAGTTAACACACCTAGCACTCAAACATAAAGCTCAAATTTGCACACATGAATGTAAATAGGATTTGTGTTTGTGTAGTTTGTGTAAATGTAAACTATTGTTTGTATAAAATTCTTGAATCACCCCAAAAAGTGTAAAAGAGAAAAGGGGCTATGTAATACTCACTTGTGTCAAATGTCGATAGCACGAGGATTAGGTAGCAAAAGTGATTCTTGTAAATCACAAAGTTAACCTAGAGAAAAATGTATGAGCTTGAATTATGATTAAGTACAAAGTCTAAGGCAAGTCTAGGGTTCAACGGGATTGATTGTAGGGACTTGTACATAAGGGTTGGTGTTATGTCGTTTAAGGAATGTGTATTTGTTTGTGCTTGTATTTGAATAAGAATTATAAGTTCAAAGTATAAGATTTTATTGATGATGGTTTAGGGTTTAATTTGTATAACTACATAAATTAAATAAATCCCTTTTATTTATTTATTTAGAAAAGTAGTGTGAAATTATATTTATTCAAATATAATTTAAATAAATACATTTATTTTATTTATTTTCTTATGAAAATGTGTAAATATATATTAGTATATAAGAAATTACGTTAAATACAATTTAACTCTAAGTGGAATGTAAATGTAAAATATATAAATAATAAATAAATTCATTTATTTATTTATCATTTAAAATGATAAGATCTTTTATGAAATATGAAAAATGTATATATATATATATATATATTTACACAAAGTTTTATTTGTTTAAATAGGGTTTAAAACTCTATTATATGAAATTTAATAGAAAGTGATTTATAGAATTTGTTTTGTGACATTATTTAAAATGGTAATGTATTTTATAAAAAAATTTTCATAATTTTTATAAAATAAGTAACATAAAGGCTTTAATTAAAACTAATAATTTTAAATAAAAAAATAGCTTTCTTATTTAATCTATTTGTATTATAATGAGGCTTTGAAATCATTTAAATTGTAAGAATAATAGTTCTTAATTAAAATCTGCTTATTTTTGCAAACATTAGTTCTATATGATAATGGGTTTTATAAAATAATTTTTTTTTATTTAATTCTGCAGCTAAAAACGATTTTTTAAAAAAAGTACACCACCCGGCTCAAACCCGGGTGGGTTTTGTGTGTGTACATCGTGTTACCACTGGAACAGGGGGCTGACCCTTGTCAGTAATCTGATTCGAAATCGTTTTGGCCTGTAACTGAGAGGGTGGTCAGTTTTGGTTTAATGCACACGCAAAAAGGGTCGCTAGATGTAGGTTTAGAACCCGTGACTACACGTTTTAACCGGTGGAACTGGGCGGAGGCCTTGACAGATAACCCACTCGCTATACATAAATAAGCAAACCTAAATCGCCGATTTGCTATCATCATCCCAATCCCAAAACCCGATTCCCTGATCAAAACCCTAATCGATCATCGGTGAGTTTAATTAACGAAAAGGGTTTAGGGTTTCTGATAATCAAATGATTCCGAATTTAATGATGTAACTTAATTGGATTTTCGTGTTCGCTTGATGTGTGTTTGACCGATTCGAAGAAAACAAACCCTAGATTGTTCTTGAGCAAAATCAGATTAACATTCGATTGTAACAAGGCTCGGAATCATGGGGCTTTTGAATTGGGTATTAAAACGAGTTTGAACAATATATGAATTACCTGGGATGATGGTGTATGGAGAACGAACGGCTAATGAACCAAACCTGGTGTTCTTCGATCCTGTCAGCGCTTCAGCGGTGCAATGTGGGTAAATTGAAAGTTAGAATAGTTTGAAACAGGGTATGCGAAAGTGTTGGATGAATCTTTAGTGTTTAATTTCGTCTAAAACGATCAATTTAGTTTTGACTTCCGGGTGACAGTTGTTGGAGGCGAATTACGAGTTAATTCGATTAGATGGGGATGAATTGGGTCGTGTATTAGGGTTAGATGCATGCGAGGTTAATCAGTGCATGATTTGCGGTGTCAACAGTGATTGATTGTTTGATTCAAGACTGAGATTTGCTCGGTTTGACTCTAGGGAGTCAAAGTCACCCCAATCAGTTTGAATTTTGAAATTAGCCGCGTAGGGATTAAATTAACGCGTCCACAGGGTTTAGAACCATCCGATAATTGTCCTAGTATCTAAGGTAAGTCCTTTGATTCTGGGTTTGATCGAATTTCTCAATGAATTGCAAGGGTCCGGTTCGTTTGACTTTTTGAAGTCCACCTATGTCGATTTATAATGAAAGGTGTAAAAATTTAGATGCAAGGGTTTGATTCCAAGGACGGGGGTTCCAAATGAGAGTTCGGAATGATTGAGGGGTTTCAAGACCAATGTTATTTGTTTTAAACTCTTATTTTATTTATTTATATCATTTATATAAAAGTCTAATTTATAAAAGTGATAAGTTTTATTTTTAATAAAATTTCAATTTGTGTAAGTGGTTTATTTAATAAAATCAAGTGTATGAGTATTCATATGTTTATAATAAAAAAACATATATATATATATATATATATATATATATATATATATAGTAGAAACTATGATGAAAAAGTGGGGATGATAGTTTAAATGACTATATGATTATAATAATAATTAATGTGACCTATTGTTTTTCACATGTACGGGATTGAAATGGAAATATCATTTTTTGTAGAAAAATTTCATATCGAAAAAATCATGGATGTTACACTCATTACCACCATCATCTTTCTTATGGTTGTTCTTTTGAATGTTGTAATTAGCCTTCTTGTTTTCCTTTTTCAATTGTCTGCAAAATCTAATTGTGTGTCCTTTCCTACCACAATGATAACACTCAAAGTTAGCAAACTTCCCTTGAGACTTACTACGATGCTTCCCTATGTTACTCGGACCTCTACTCTGACTTCTCCCCCTGTTTTCTGTGACTAAAATATCTGAATGTGAAGAGGAACTTTATGACTTTCTTCTCATCTCTTCATCTAAAATACTGCCTTTTGCCAATTATATAGTGAGAACACCATTTGCTGCAGAGTTGGACAATGATGTCCTAAAAGTCTCCCAAGAATCTGGTAAAGTGCTGAGGAGCCATAAACCTTTTAACTCGTCTTCAAACTTGATACCCATTCCTGCAAGCTGAATAACAATTCCCTGAAAAACATTCAAGTGATCAGTAACAGGAGTACCATCATGGTATTTCAAGTTTATCAACTTCTTAATCAAGAACAATTTATTTTTTCCAGTCTTCCGAGCATACAATTCCTCAAGCTTGTTCCACAAGGTATGAGCATGAGTCTCCCCGCTAATATGGTTCAAAACATTATCATCAACCTACTATCGGATATACCTGCAAATCTTTCTATGCAAAATATTCCATTTGTCACACCCCAATCGACGGCGGAATACATCGGGACGGGACATGTAGACTGTTCAAAAGCACATGGTTCAACTAAAATTCCATATATTAAATTTACCGAATTTCATAACAAATTCAACTAATACAATCAAAGAAAATGAAATACATCAACAAGGTTTAATTATTTATTTAACTAGGTCCTCAATTCCTGTGTGTAGCATCTTGAATATGAACTCAAAGATTAGCACCTGAAACATGTTTAAAATGAGAGGGTCAACTATAAATAGTTGGTGAGCATACATATGTTTTGACACCACAAGTAAAGTTCAAATGTTTTGTGTACAATTCATATAATACATGGTTTATAAAGCATTTATGGAGAATCTAAGTTAAGCTAGTTGCACAAATGTAACCTCGTAACTGAAGGGCATAACAACACATGTTATCCTAAAGTATGGCAAAACAACACATGCTATCCTGATGTAAATGTAGGGCATAACAACACATGTTATCCTGATGTAAATGTATGGCATAACAACACATGTTATCCTGATATAAATGTAGGACATAACAACACATGTTATCCTGATGTAGGGCATAACAACAAAATTATCCTGATGTAATGTGTTAATGATTGCACGAGTATGTCATGTATATGTAGCCTTAACAGTTAGCATTCAAGCACAAAGCACAAATAAACACATATGATCATATTGTAGAATTGTACGTATGTAATTGTAAATAGTGTGTTATTGAGTAATCGTGTTTCACCCAAAAAATGTACAAAAAGGAAAAGGGGCTATGTAAACTCACTTGTATCAAATGGAGTAGTTAACACGAGCTGTAGATAGCACAAGTGATTTGCAAACCACAAGATTAACCTAAAGTGAAAATATATGAACTTGAATTATTACCATGCACAAGGTCTAGGGCAAATCTAGGGTTCAACGGGTTTTGATGTGTGTAGATTTGTACAAAAAGTTGTGTCATCCTATGTAAAGGGATGTATGGAAGTTGATGCTTGTATTTGAATAAGAATGTAAATTTAAAGTACAAAATAATTAGCTGAGGGTTTAAATAAATAAATTCTTTTTATTTATTTACTTTAATATTATAATGGTCGTGTAAATATATATATATATATATACATATATATATATATATATTTACTAAATTCAGCCCTAAACGTACTTTTAGTGTAAAACGGATAATAAAATTAAATAAATAAATTCTATTTATTTATTTATCTATTGTTATGAAAATGCGTTTTGAAAAGGAGAGTATAATAATCTAGATATTTGTAAATATTTTTAAACCCTAATTAGAGATATATATTTTGTAAGGGTAAAAAAAATGATTGGGTAAAACTTTAATAAGTAAGTTTATAAAATCTTACCAATATTTATAAATCAAAAGAGTACTTTAAGGGTTTTGTTTGTTAATTAACAATTTTATTTAGATTAAATTTTAAATAATTTTTTTTTTGTGTTGCAAATGAAGTTTTAAAACAAATTAATTTATAAAATAATTGTTTCTCTTTAAAATTTATTAATTATATTACTAAATCAGTTCCAAAGGGTGTAGGTTTTATAAATATATTTTATAAAACAAAATAGGGTGGTTAAAACCGTTTTTTTAGAGCAGTCCACCCGACTCGAACCCGGGTGGCTGCTGTGAGAGGCAAATGACATAACCGTCGGACCAAGGGATCAACACTGATAAGGACCCGGTTCACAATACTTTTAATGTGAAATTAGTGAGCCACCGGGTCTGGGTTACTAAACACGCAAAAAGGCCTCATTGTATGGGTTTCGAACCCACACCATCTAGTTCAACGGTGTAGTGGCTTACCGGCTGGGCTAGATGGTTTCGTTGGTTTATAATGGATTCCTTTAAACTAAGAAGTAATATGGAAATCAAGCCCCAAAATCGAATTTGTAAGAACAGGTTATGAGCCCTAGATCAAATTGAGTCTGGTGGGTTTTGTTAATACAAATTGATAAGGGGTTATTGACTGGGATCCAAATACGAATCAAACGATGTAAAAACTTACCTGGTTTGGTGAAGAACTGAGGGAGAACGGCTGGAACGACTATTCCGATGTTCTTGATGCTCGACCGTGATCCATAAGTGAAATGCCGAATTTGTAAGTGTTTAGAGAGTTTGTAAAAGGCCTTTCGAAGGTCTGGGAGTGGTTCTACTTGTTCAATTTCATCTAAATGGCTCGATTTGATTTAGTCTTGCAGGCGACAGCTGTCGGGGATGATTACTCGTTAAATTATTTGATTGCCGATGAATTGGGTGGTGTTTTAGGATTGAATACGTGCGAAACCAATCTTCGCGTGATTTACGGCCATTAACGTGTTTCGATTTCATGGATTACCTCCGGATTTAGTTCTGTTTGACTCTGAATAGTCAAAATGTATTCAAATTTTGAATTTGGCCGATATAAGTTAAATTGGCTTGACAAATGGGTGGAAAAACGATCCATAAGCAAATAAGCACATAAGGAAAGTCCATTGAATCCAGGTTTGACTGATTCAAGTGTTAATTTGCAAGAATTTGTCCCTGTTAACTTTAAAAAGTCAAAGGGTACGGGTAAGGGTTCAAAATCCATGATAGGGTTCAAGTTTGAGGTGCAAGGTCCAAATACAAGTGTGGAGGGTTCAAAATTGGAAGTTCAAATGCCCAAAAGGTTCAAGACCAATTTGTTTAAATCATTAATAATTATATATATATATATATATATATAAATTGATTTTTTTTACTTAAAAACTTAATACTTTATAAATATATTTACATTTGTATGTTTATAAAAGATTATATTCGTATACATATGTTTTTATATATAATACCTATATATATAAAAGGGTGGGAAAATACAATATTGAAGTCTTTACATTTTGAATTAATTAACTTAATAAAAATATGTATGTGTATGTGTGTGTAACGAACCAAAATCCGGGTTTCGTCTTCAAATAATTAAATATTTATATTTAATATTATGGTGGAAATAATATTTTATAAATAAGTTGAAACAAGTGGGTTTCAAGTTTGTAATGTGATTATGTTAGTTTTAACTAACTATAGAACGAAATGGGTGAAATGGAAGTTGAAGGACTAAATGTGTAAAATGGCCAAAAAGCTGCCATTTGACTTGGTGAAGTCAAAATTGGCTTCATTTACACATTTTGAGTCATTCTTGAGCAAGAAAGGAAAAAAGGAGAAAAGTGTGTTGAAGTCATTTTCGTGCAATTGAAGCTTGATTAGTGAAGGTTTTGGCTCACACAACACCTTCCTAACATCAAGTAAGTGATTCTCTTCTTCTTGATTTCACCATGTATGTGTTCTTGGTGGGTTTTGGGTGAAATCCGAAATTATGTATGCATGTGATGAAATGGTGTTAGATTATTGATAATCTAGCTAAACTAAAGTTAAAGAATGATGATTAACATCCTAGAACCCTTTGATTTTGATTATGAGAAGTTAGAGTTCATATGGTGAAAATTGGGGGTGTTTGGGTCATAATGCTAGAATGGTGAATTAATGAAGATTAAGTGTTTTTAAGATGTTAGACACTAGAACAAACACCAAATTAACTTAATAATAATTTTTGAAAGAAGAATTAGTGTTAAGATTAAGTTAATGAAACTCAAGTAGGTGAGTTTGTGGTGAAAGAGGGTGTTTGGTTATGAGGATAACCCAAACGGGTCAATTTGGGTTGGAATTGGGAAATTGAGTTGTGAACTCAATTGTAATGAAATTTTGGTATATGTTAGATTACTAAACTAGTCGAATGTGTTTAGGTAATCAAATTGCAAAGCTTGAAAGCGGTGCGGGATCTTCTAACCCGAAAGGTAAGTGCTTTTGCACTTACTTAGTTTTGATGATAAATGAGTTTTATGCAATGTTGTATGTATAATGTGTAAAGTTGCATAATTTGTTATGTGGTATGAATGAGTATAAAATTGTATGCATAATTGAAGGAATGTAGTTATAGTATTTATACTATAATGGATATGTTGATATGGAGTTATGGTCTATGAACCATAATGGATAGAATGGATATGGAGTTATGGACTAAGTACCATAATGGATAGATTAGTTATGGAGTTATGATCTCGTATCCTTTGGGATATGAAGTTATGGCCTACGTGCCATAATGGAAATGGAAAAGTGATAATGAAATGATGAAAGTAACTTGTAGGTGATATACAAGTGTATGAAATCCTTAATTGGCCAAATGGGTGTTAACGGGTCAAATGGGTGAAAGGTGTGAAAACAAGTTGTAATCACTTGTTTGTTATGTTTAACACATTACAATGGTAATATGTTGACGAAATGCTAATGTATGGAACCATAATTGACCAAATAGAGGCAAACGGGTCAAATGGGTGAAAAGGGTGAAAACAAGTTGTAAATACTTGTTGGTTATGTTTATCTCATTACTAATGGTTATAAGTTTATGTGGTTATTCAGGGAAAGCTCCGAAATAGGTCAAGGTCAACGTCCAAGCTTGGAGGGTTCTCGTATGCATTTTTGGTATTTTGAGGATTTTCGTAAAATCCTTGTAAAGTGGTGTAATTTGACACAAAAGTTATGTTTTGGTGTAATCATATGTTGTCATGATGTTTTTGGTCAAAAATCTAAGTGTTGGTAAAGTTTTGATGTTAAGCAAAATGGAAAAAAAGTTGGAAAAATGGCTAAGTATGAAAATCTGCAACTGAAACTTTCTGTGAAAACATGTCCCTCGCGTTACGCGAGAAACGAGGTGGGTTCTTTCGCGGTACGCGAGAGACCGGGTTTCCGGCTGACTTTCTGAGACTCCCTCGCGGTACGCGAGGGAGGTGGTCAATGTTCCTCGCGGTACGTGAGAGGTAAAAAAAAAAAAAAATCTTTCTGGGATTAAGACTTCCGCGCGTTAAAGTATAGTTTTTAAAAGTGGTGTGTTTCAACTTGGTATCAGAGACAAGTTTGAGGGATTTGGTGTGGGTGGCACCAAACTCAAACCGGATGCTCTTGATATGGGGGGGATGATATGAGAATCCAAGAAGGACTTGACTAAGACTCGGAACTTTCGGAAATGAAAGGTTAGTAATGTTATGATTAATGATAATTCCATATGGCGTTTATGTATATGTATGAATGATTGGCAAAGTGTTATGTGTGCCGAAACTTGTCTTGTGATTTGTTATATGAATATGATAATTGCAATTGGGCATAGCGCGTTGTTAATCATGTCTGGTCAATATGATTAATATGACGAGATGTGCAAGGGTCTTTATAATAACCATATGACAATGAACATTTACAAGGATTAGGTGAAGGTGATTATATATGTATGTATGTATATAAGTAGATAAGTATGCATATACTTAATACATATAGGGGTGTAAGTGTGATAAGTATTTAAGGTATTGATAGTATAAGGGTGTTAAGGTGTTTGTTACTAATTCTCAGTTAAGAGATGGCAGAAGAATCGAGCAATCGGGAACCGTTGGATCCACGGATCCAAGAGTTGATAAAAGAGGAGGTGGGCAAGGCCTTTGAGCAAGCCACAAATCTGTTGATGGAAGAAATGAGGGGGACTATTAAACTCTCTCTCGAGGAGATCATGAAAGAGAAAGATAAGGAACCTCGGGGTTGTACACTGAAGGATTTCATGGTGATCAAGCCCAAGGAATATAACGGGCAAGTGGACCCGATTCTGAGCCACAGGTGGGTGGTAGACATGGAGTCAAATTTTGAGACGACAAAGTGTAAGCCCGAGGATAGAGTGATGTTTAGCGTGTCACTTTTGACTGGGCGGGCTAAGGAGTGGCTGTTAAATCTCCGAAAGGAGAGGGGTGAAAGAGGGGTGACCTCCATGTCATGGGAGGAGTTTAAAGCAGCATTCCTAAAGTACCATTGCCCACAGGCCGCTATTGACAGGATGACCGAGGAGTTTCTCCTCATGAGGCAGACGACAGAGACTATTGATGAATTGGCTGGAGCTTTCTTTGATCGCGCCAAGTTCTGTCCGGACGTGGTGTCGACCGAGAAGGCGAAGATTGACAGATTTTATGCTATGTTGACTGTGGAATTCAGAGATAGCATATCTCCATCTTCTTTCACCACGCTTGTGGATTTGATAAACAGGTGTCGGGAAAGGGAAGTGGAGTTGAGGAGGCAAGAAGCTAGAGGATAGAAGAGGAAAAGGGAAATTGTGGATCAAGTGGTGAGAAAGATAAAGGGGGAAGCCCTAGTAAGAAGCCTTTTACCAAGTTCTCTTCTCGAGGATGCAAAGTTTGTGGGAAGGAGCACTATGGGGATTGTAAGAAGGGAACGTCGAATTGTTACAAGTGTGGGAAGCCGGGGCATATGGCAAATCAGTGTCCAAGCCATATTCGTATATGCTATAATTGTTACAAGCCAGGACACCTTAGGGCGGATTGCCCGGATTTGAAGCAAGGTGGAAGCGAGAGAAAAGTTGAGATACCCAGGCCTAAGGGTAGAGCTTTCCACATATCTGCGGAGGAAGCAAAGAACGACTCGGAGGTGGTGACAGGTACATTCAAGATTAACTCTTTACCTGCACTAGTTCTTTTTGACTCGAGGGCTAGTCGTTCGTTTGTGTCTTTGAAATTTGTTAAGCATTCTTCTTTTATAAGTAGCAAGTTAGATGAACCCTTAGAAATTGAGGCGGCAAATGATAAGAGCTTCCTAGTATTTGATGTTTATAGGAATTGCAAATTAAAGGCGGGGGGTGAAACGTTCCATATCGATTTAATTCCTATGTCTATGGGGGAATTTGATGTGATAGTGGGGATGGATTGGTTAACAAGGAACAAAGCGAATATTCTATGTGGGCCTAAAGCGATACGACTCGATTCCCCGTTGGGTGAGTCCATTTACATAGAAGGTGAGAAGAAAGGTAATGTAAGAATGTGCTCTTATGTAAAGGCAACCAAGTTCATGGCGCGTGGGTGCAAGGCGTTCATGGCTTGTGTTGCGGTTGTGAATGAGAAAGTAAAAGACATTCGCGATGTTCCAGTTGTGAATCAGTATGAAGATGTGTTTTCCTGATGAGTTACCGGGGGTTCCTCCGGAGAGGGAAGTAGAGTTCGGGATTGATTTGATACCGGGTGCTAAGCCGGTAGCTAAAGCGCCTTATAGATTGGCACCACCAGAAATGAAAGAACTCATGGAGCAATTACAAGAGTTACTTGACAAGGGTTTCATACGCCCAAGTGTTTCACCTTGGGGTGCGCCCGTTCTCTTCGTCAAAAAGAAGGATGGGAGCATGAGAATGTGTATGGATTACCGGGAGTTGAACAAGTTGACAGTGAAGAATAGGTACCCATTGCCTAGGATTGACGATCTTTTCGACCAATTGCAAGGGGCGTCATGGTTTTCTAAGATTGACTTGAAGTCCGGGTATCATCAGTTGAAAGTGAAGGAAGAGGATGTTCATAAGACAGCTTTTCGCACTCGTTACGGTCACTATGAGTTTACGGTTATGCCTTTCGGTTTGACCAACGCACCTGCGGTTTTCATGGATCTCATGAACCGGGTGTGTAGACCGTTCCTTGATCGTTCGGTCATTGTGTTTATTGACGATCTTCTCATCTATTCAAGGAGCGAGGGTGATCACGCTTGTCATTTGCGTGAGATTCTTGTGGTCTTGCAAAAGGAGAAGCTTTATGCTAAATTCTCCAAGTGCGCATTTTGGTTGCGCGAGATCCAATTCTTGGGTCATGTGATTAATGAAAGAGGAATTACCGTTGACCCATCCAAGATTATGGCTGTTAAAGAATGGTCATCACCGAAGACGCCTTCGGAGATTAGAAGTTTCTTGGGGTTAGCGGGTTATTATCGGAGGTTCATCGAAAACTTCTCTCAGATTGCTTTGCCGATGACGAAGTTGACTCGTAAGGAGACAAAGTTTGTTTGGAGTCCCGAGCAAGAATCTGCCTTTCAACTCTTGAAAGAAAAGTTGACTAAGGCGCCTGTTTTATCCTTGCCGGACGGGACCGAGGATTTTGTTGTTTATTCGGATGCCTCGCATTCGGGGTTAGGGTGTGTTTTGATGCAAAGGGGGAAAGTGATTGCCTATGCATCTAGGCAATTAAAGACTCACGAGGTGAATTACCCAACCCATGATTTAGAGCTTGCAGCCGTGGTCTTCGCGCTCAAGATTTGGAGGCATTATTTGTATGGTGCTAAGTGTACAATCTACACGGATCACAAAAGTCTCAAATATTTCTTTGACCAAAAGGACCTCAATATGAGGCAAAGACGGTGGCTTGAATTGGTTAAGGATTATGATTGTGAGATACTTTATCATCCGGGTAAAGCGAATGTTGTGGCGGATGCGCTTAGTAGAAAGTCAAGTCATTCACCTATCAAGGTGAAGTCATTTAAGATGACAATTTCATCATCTCTTATTGATGAAATCCGGGAGGCCCAAGTGTTAGCACTTGGTGGTGACTTGAAGAAAGAACGGATGATTTCTTATGTTGATAAGCTTGGTGAAAATAGCATGGGTTTGAAGACATGCTTTGATAGAATTTGGATACCTAGGTTGTCAAGTGTCTTGACAACTATTCTTGACGAGGCGCATAAATCCAAATATTCTATCCATCCGGGGGCTACGAAGATGTTTTATGATTTGAGGTGTCATTTTTGGTGGCCGGGTATGAGGCGTGATATTGTTAAGTATGTGGAGAGGTGTCTCACATGCTTAAGGGTTAAGGCGGAGCATCAAAAGCCGTATGGAAAGCTGCAACCGCTCGAAATACCGCTTTGGAAGTGGGAAAATGTAACCATGGATTTGATCACTAAACTACCAAAGACTCGAAAAGGTTATGATGCGATATGGGTAGTAGTGGATCGGTTGACAAAGAGTGCACATTTCCTTCCAATAAAGGAAACGTACTCGTCGGATAGACTAGCGGAAATCTATGTGAAAGAAATTGTGTCACGCCATGGGGTGCCGGTGTCAATTATTTCGGACCGGGATACGAGATTCACTTCTCGTTTTTGGAAGAAATTCCATGAGGATATGGGGACAAGGTTGAACCTTAGCACCGCTTATCATCCGCAAACGGATGGGCAAAGCGAGCGTACGATTCAAACGCTCGAGGATATGTTACGCGCGTGTGCTTTGGATTTTGGGGGTAGTTGGGACGACCATTTACCGTTGGCGGAATTTGCATACAATAATAGTTACCATTCTAGCATTGGTATGCCGCCTTTTGAGGCATTGTATGGGAGGAAATGTAGAACACCCGTATGTTGGGGTGAAATTGGTCAACGGGAACTTGGCAGTAAGGAAGTGGTCATGGAAACGAATGATGGTATTGACCAAATAAAGGCTCGCTTAAAGGCGGCGCAAGATCGCCAAAAATCTTATGCGGATAATAGGAAGCGGGCGATTGAGTTTCAAGTGGGGGACTCTGTGCTATTGAAAGTCTCTCCTTGGAAAGGGGTGATAAGGTTTAGGAAACGGGGGAGGTTAAGCCCACGTTTCATTGGACCGTTTAAAGTGATTGCAAGGGTGGGTGCGGTAGCTTATCGATTGGAGTTACCGGAGGGACTAAGTAGACTTCATAACACGTTCCATGTGTCTCATTTGCGAAAATGTTTAGCGGATGAATCTACTTTTGTTCCATTGGATGATATAGAAATTGATGAAAAGTTGAACTATGTGGAAGAACCGATGGCAATCTTAGATAGGAAAGTGAAGCGGTTGCGTAATAAAGAGATTAGCCAAGTGTTGGTTCGATGGAAGCATAGAAAGGGGGCGGAAATGACTTGGGAAACCGAGGAAGAAATGCTCAAATTCTACCCGAACCTTTTTATGTGAAGTCGGGTTTCGGGGACGAAACCCAAATAAGGGGAGGTGATTTGTAACGAACCAAAATCCGGGTTTCGTCTTCAAATAATTAAATATTTATATTTAATATTATGGTGGAAATAATATTTTATAAATAAGTTGAAACAAGTGGGTTTCAAGTTTGTAATGTGATTATGTTAGTTTTAACTAACTATAGAACGAAATAGGTGAAATGGAAGTTGAAGGACTAAATGTGTAAAATGGCCAAAAAGCTGCCATTTGACTTGGTGAAGTCAAAATTGGCTTCATTTACACATTTTGAGTCATTCTTGAGCAAGAGAGGAAAAAAGGAGAAAAGTGTGTTGAAGCCATTTTCGTGCAATTGAAGCTTGATTAGTGAAGGTTTTGGCTCACACAACACCTTCCTAACATCAAGTAAGTGATTCTCTTCCTCTTGATTTCACCATGTATGTGTTCTTGGTGGGTTTTGGGAGAAATCCAAAATTATGTATGCATGTGATGAAATGGTGTTAGATTATTGATAATCTAGCTAAACTAAAGTTAAAGAATGATGATTAACATCCTAGAACCCTTTGATTTTGATTATGAGAAGTTAGGGTTCATATGGTGAAAATTGGGGGTGTTTGGGTCATAATGCTAGAATGGTGAATTAATGAAGATTAAGTGTTTTTAAGATGTTAGACACTAGAACAAACACCAAATTAACTTAATAATAATTTTTGAAAGAAGAATTAGTGTTAAGATTAAGTTAATGAAACTTAAGTAGGTGAGTTTGTGGTGAAAGAGGGTGTTTGGTTATGAGGATAACCCAAACGGGTCAATTTGGGTTGGAATTGGGAAATTGAGTTGTGAACTCAATTGTAATGAAATTTTGGTATATGTTAGATTACTAAACTAGGCGAATGTGTTTAGGTAATCAAATTGCAAAGCTTGAAAGCGGTGCGGGATCTTCTAACCCGAAAGGTAAGTGCTTTTGCACTTACTTAGTTTTGATGATAAATGAGTTTTATGCAATGTTGTATGTATAATGTGTAAAGTTGCATAATTTGTTATGTGGTATGAATGAGTATAAAATTGTATGCATAATTGAAGGAATGTAGTTATAGTATTTATACTATAATGGATATGTTGATATGGAGTTATGGTCTATGAACCATAATGGATAGAATGGATATGGAGTTATGGACTAAGTACTATAATGGATAGATTAGTTATGGAGTTATGATCTCGTATCCTTTGGGATATGAAGTTATGGCCTACGTGCCATAATGGAAATGAAAAAGTGATAATGAAATGATGAAAGTAACTTGTAGGTGATATACAAGTGTATGAAATCCTTAATTGGCCAAATGGGTGAAAGGTGTGAAAACAAGTTGTAATCACTTGTTTGTTATATTTAACACATTACAATGGTAATATGTTGACGAAATGCTAATGTATGGAACCATAATTGACCAAATAGAGGCAAACGGGTCAAATGGGTGAAAATGGTGAAAAGAAGTTGTAAATACTTGTTGGTTATGTTTATCTCATTACTAATGGTTATAAGTTTATGTGGTTATTCAGGGAAAGCTCCGAAATAGGTCAAGGTCAACGTCCAAGCTTGGAGGGTTCTCGTATGCATTTTTGGTATTTTGAGGATTTTCGTAAAATCCTTGTAAAGTGGTGTAATTTGACACAAAAGTTATGTTTTGGTGTAATCATATGTTGTCATGATGTTTTTGGTCAAAAATCTAAGTGTTGGTAAAGTTTTGATGTTAAGCAAAATGAAAAAAAAGTTGGAAAAATGGCTAAGTATGAAAATCTGCAACTGAAACTTTCTGTGAAACCATGTCCCTCGCGTTACGCGAGAAACCAGGTGGGTTCTCTCGCGGTACGCGAAAGACCGGGTTTCCGGCTGACTTTCTGAGACTCCCTCGCGGTACGCGAGGGAGGTGGTCAATGTTCCTCGCGGTACGCGAGAGGTAAAAAAAAAAAATCTTTCTGGGATTAAGACTTCCGCGCGTTAAAGTATAGTTTTTAAAAGTGGTGTATTTCAGTGTGCTTATTGTAAATCTAAAATTATGAAATTGTGTTAGTGAAACCTAAATTTGAAATGTTTGCAAGTATGGTTTATATGACACAAGGTATTGCACTATAAATGGAATTGAAATACTGTTATTGTACTAAAACAAATACAAGGAAAATCATGGATGTTACACCATTCTTCATCTATTTTATCTTCAGGTTTATCAGTGGTAAACACAGGCAAATAATAATCCTTCACATAAAGAAGGTCTATCTTGCCTTTTCAAACATGATAATTAGAACCATTCAGATTTACAATCCTACTTGTATTAGCTTCCATTGTTCAAATAAGTTTAAACCCAATAACAAGAGTCAATGGCTCTGATACCAGTCTGATGGGAAAAACGCAACCGACCACAAACGGTAATCAACAAGATGCGGAATTAAGCTTTGTTTGGTCAAAACTTTCCCGACCCGAATGAACCTGTTAGGATGCAAACAAATAGGGTATTCCAATGTAACAAAAAACAGCCCCAAATAACTATGCAAATAAAATAAAGAGACACCGAAATTTTTAGCGTGGAAAACCCCTCAAACGAGAGAGTAAAAACCACGGGACTACAAGAGGCGCTTCAAATCCACTATCACAAAATCAAGAGCAATACAAAGTCTTTTCTAGGTGTAATACCCCGAATATTTTTATAACGCTCGACCTCGTAATCATAAACGAGTAAAATGACTACTTGAAATTTGAGGTTTAAACAAGCTTTTAGTGTCATAAGATACCGTTTAATAATAATAATAATAATAATAATAATAATAAATAATAATAATAATAATATTATTTTTGAAACTTGCTCCGTTTTTAACGAAACTTAGGTCGATTCGTAGAGAAAAATAAGCTCGTCCCAACGACATATTGGTAATTTTATAAAACGCCATATTTTAAAGTTATAAGAGAAAAACGAGATAATCAGCTGAATTAATTAGAATAATAAAATAATAATAAATAATTTTAATATTCAAATTGAAATGTGTATGTGTGCAGCACGTCAGAATGACGTGTTGAAAGTCTTATTTCCCACATCGAAGTTTTAACGAAAAGGAGTCGGAATACTTCAACTATAAATACCACTATATATATTCGTTTAAGATATAAGTTTTTTCTTTGGGAACACTCTAATATAAACATAATCTCGAATTCTTAATACCTTTTTAGGTATTGTTAATAGTTATTTTGAAGCAAGAGTAATGAGACTCTACATTAAATTGTCGTAGATAGTTTTCAGGTATATTTTCGTTTAAGTTTATGTCTAGTTAATTATTAGTTATTTTTATTATTATTAGACTTTAGGGTAGATATTGGGTAGCCTATCTTTAGTTAGGCATAGACTGATCATCCATTCTTAACCAATGCAACGTTAGCCAATATCAACCAAAATAATAATTAGTTAGGTGTAATCAAACCTAACATAGGGTTACTAAATCAGGACCCAAAAATATTCGAGATAAGAGACAAAGCGCTGCATTCAATTAGGAACTCAACTTTAAGGTGAATACATTTAATTCCCCACTTTTAAAACAAGTTGAAATATTTTGGGGTTATCATACAGCCATGTCCTGAATATGTTTAATGTTTTTAAACAGATATCACACTTTTAAATTACTATTGAGCATACTGATAAATAAAAGAAAAGTCTCAGGTGCTCTATAAGAAAAACATTAGACGGGTTACCTGCAGCAGGTGTAAAACTGGAATGTAACTCTCAGTAGTCGACTTACTAGAGAAAGAGGCTAGTGTATACATTGGTTATCCTTCAGGTATTCGGTAGGAAACACAAAACAGGGGTTACCCGCATCAGACGTAAAACTGGGACGTAACTCTTAGTGGTCAACCTACTCAGGACAAGAACGTCAAGTGTGTACACAATAAATATAAAAGTGCAATAATGGGGCCGGTTAATTATGATGTGAATACATTTATACTTTTTATCAAACTGTACAAAAGTTTTATGTTTTCAAAATGTCATGAAATTGTTGAATAAATATAAGCGTAAAGGTAACTTACAGGAAGCATCTTGCCATTTTTATACCTATGGTTTTATCAAATTCATATATATGCCATAGCGAAGGTTATGACACAGCTAGCTTTATACAAATTGGGGAGAAATAACATTACCGTAGGGTACCCAGAGTTCTGGGAGTTTTACCCATTTGTATTCCAGTTGTTAGGGTATAAATTGTGGTAGTGTATGCGTATTTTACCGTAAAATATGGTTATATGAGTTGAACGATATCATGCTGCAAAATGTTTTGTGTCTTGTAAATGTTATTCACCAACTTTCATTGACGTATATTTTCAAAATGTTTTCAAGTAATCATGAATAGCCTTGATAATAAGGTAGTGGTTTAGGGATGATATACCCCTAGACTCCAGAATACATTACTCAGTTTTGGACCAGCTGGTGGTGATTATATTACATAGAAGCATGGCTGCCGTGGCTCGGGATATTATTAAACAATATTGTAATACGAAGTATAAAACTTCAAATTTTCAGAATAATGATTGTGAATTATTAGGGGTGTTTAATTCCCCATGTTTTATGAAAATGACAGTTACTCGACTACAAAAGTCGAGAATTTTCATGAAACTCAGAACCATGTAATTTCCTCTGTGGAAATAAAATGATTATTTAAAACAGGTACCAATCTGAGTCGCACGCCCGGGGTGTCATTTCTCGGGGTGTGACACTAGGTAAACTAGAGGCATACAATAATTATCATACACTTGGAATCACTAAATATCAAGTATATGAAATCATAAACAAAGATAAAGGAGAGGGATCACCAAATAGAGTTACTCCAAGGCTCGATCTTGAGTACCTCGTTTCTTCTTTCTGTCAAACGAACCCACAGACAATCGTTTCTCTAAAATGGTAGAAAGGCAAAGTTCCTAAAAAAAAACCTTTTCTTTTTGTCTCTGTTCTTCTTCGAGATCACACACAGAACCAACAAGCAAACTTTTGTTGTCGTCGTCTTCAAAACAAAATGGAAGATGGCACTTTAATGCCATGCAATAAAACACACCCAACCCCTTTTGACTTTTGGGAATTTGAACGGCAGCAGCAACAAGGAAACAACAAATATAATTTTTTTTTTGTTATTTTGGGCTGAATACATTTGAAACCCACATGTGCCAAAAATAAGCCCAACAACACTCAGCGGAAAACTGTGGTCGGGTCAAAGGGTTCGGGGTAAACTAGGGTCAAAGGGTTCGGGCAAACTATTAATCTGGGTCAAGCCATGGCGCTTAAAACACAGTCGGGATCGGAACACCAGTCATGAGTCTAGGAAAAATGTTTGGATGGAGGAGATTGGCCAAATAAGGATGGGTCAGCGTGAACATGCTAAGAACTGGACCGAGAGAAATCCTAAAGACTAATTAATTCACACACATAGGGGCGATGGTTGTACAAAGGCTTATTTCCATATGAAGCGTAGAAAGCTACCTTCGACCATAGATCAGTTTTTGTACTTAATATTTTAAGAAGTTATCCAGACTAGTTAGTACTTGAAGTAACTTCTTCTAGAGTAAAGTTTCTTCAGCCAGAGTATTTACACTCATATGATTTTGGTGAGTATCAACCTTATTTTGACTTTTCTACGACTGATGATCTTAACAAACAATAAGATATTTATGCATAATGATAGATCAAAACTATCACACGGACAAAAGAATAGATGTAGATATAATGTTGAATTTATATTAAATATCGAATAATATGTTAAAATGAAGAACAATTCAGTAACAGAACTCTAACATATATTTAGGACACTTAGGAAACAAATTGAAGTATTTGGATGGGTAGTCCACATAATAGGTTTGTTTATTTTGAGTAAGCTGGCTTAAATAGGCGAACCATCTTCTCAAATTAAGTTTGAGTTGCAATTTTGATTGGCCATTTTTTCTATGTGATTTTGCCCGATGGCCCATATGATCTGACATCTTTATCTTAATAATGTTCTCTATTGTGATCAGTCCATTTTCACAAATATCTTGTCATGATCTTCTTTTACAATGTTGGACGTTATTTAAGCCACATCAACTATCGAACGGTGTAGTCGGTTGAGTTTAGATCCTTTTCTCTTAAGCTGAAGAAGACTATGTTCGGGCAAGTTCATAGACTTACCCGTGGTCTCTGAGTTAAGAACTAAGTGTCCTTAATTCGCATAAGTCTCTGAAGTTGAAGTTTAGAGGGTTCTGAACTTAAACTTTAACCGGAATTGGCTTTTTAGGCGTTCGGTCAGCATAGGATAAAAACTTGTAAAACACCAATGTGCAGTCGGCGTATGGCTACGACCTCTAGCGCAAAATTCTGCAATTTTGTTTTATCAATTTTATGTTTCCCAACCTTTAACCCAAAACTACAATTTGTCAATTTGTCTTCCACTATTCAATTTAGTCATACCTTGTGAATTATCTCCTTCTCTGAGAGTTCTTATTCTTCTATATTTTATAGTTTATACGATAATAATGTTCGTTGAATCTTGACCATCATTAGATTATCCGTAATACCCGGGTGAGGGTGAATGATTTTCTGTGCCACGTAGGCGCTACGTAGACACTGACTTCTCTCACTCTCACCCTCGCCCTTACCCAGGTGTGTAATGGTGGGGTGAAGGTGACCAGCCCCTCTCACGCTTGCAACGGCTCTTTCTTGCCTTCTCCATCCCACGTCCGTGAACACCACCACCCTCCCCCTCTCACGCCCACGCTCACCCGGGTCCGGCGGTGTTTCACGCCCGTGGTGGGTGAGGCGGCACCACGCCCCCACGCTTACAGAGGCATTACGGATAGTCTTAGCAAGAATTACAGTTTGCACGTATTTGACACCATCACCGCCATGTTTTGAAATGGGTTGCTTGTAGTGGTTAATGGCATTCCGCAATGTTGGTCAACGGTGGCTGTAGTGGTGGTTGAAGAACACTAACATCGGAGGAACTTGACGAGTTTAAGAATATGCTCAAAGACACATAATCGCAATTGAAATAAATTAATGATAAATAATTTGTAATTAATATTTATACTCATAAATATCTCAAATTTTGACCTTTTTTAAATGATTTTTTTTATTATAAAAACCTGGCTATTTAATAATAATAAATAAATTATCATAAAAATAAAAAAAAACTCATAACCTTTTATGTTACCTGTGAAGATAATTTTCCTGTAAATAATAAATAATATAAATACTAATTAATAGTTTATCTTATTAAAAATATTATCGAATAATTGATAGTATTAAATTATGTAATTTTTTTAAAGAGTTTGATGCACAAATTGTGGCGTATGTTTTATTACTTCTTTGTTAGACAATATATATTTTTATGCCGGTTAGGAAAATACCTTAAGTTTTATTAAAATAGTTGCACACTTTATGCATCAAACCATCAAAAAGTAGATATTGCCAGAAAAAAATAATAATAAATCTTAGAGTTATTACTAAACTTATCTTCAATTTAAAAAAAATAAAGGAAAAATTTATAAAAATAAAACTATATTTTAATCTCTAAATTTATTAAATATTAAAAAGAAAAATCCTGCACGAAAAAACTTCACGTAATATTAACCAAATTATATTGGATTGAAATATCTACCGAAACTCTTTTTTTAACTGTCCTTAAAAAAAACTTGTTAAAACTGAAATTCACGCACTTTAAAATTGTGAATATGTGAAATCTATTGATGTGACAAGATAGATCCTCAAGTTTGATCCTGTCCCATGTTCGTATTAAAATAAAGTTTCCTTTATATTTTGTAGCTTTGACAAGTATTCTGTCTTTAATACTACCGCATGATGAGAGCCACAAATTCTCTTTCCACTAAAATTAAATTAAATTTAAAAATATAGTCTCCGACATTTAATCCTAAAATATTTCACAAAATCTTAACAAACGCATGGAAAATATTTGCAAGTGAAATTGACAGCAGAGTCACTATTCAGATTTAAAAATAAAAGCTCACCTCTCCAATTCAATAAATTAAGTTAATTATATATCTTTTTTAAAGTGACGTATGTGCAAATAAGTAACGTCAACGAATGGGAAATTGTCACATGGCAATTTAAAATTTTTTCGCGTTTTAACTCCTCATACTATACATAATATACGCTTTAACCCCTCATATCCTCGTAAAGTCGTTCGGTTTGGCGAATGCTCCCCGCGGTCTTCATGGATTTAATGAACTGAGTATGTCGTCCGATGTTGGATCAATCGGTAATAGTATTCATAGACGACATCCTTATCTACCCCAAAAACGAGGGCGATCATGCATGTCATTTGAAAGATGTACTAGAAACACTTAAACAAGAAAAGTCATACGCCAAGTTCATCAAATGCGCGTTCTAGCTTAGGAAAGTTCAATTTCTAGGTCACGTCATTAAAGCGAACGACATTATGGTTGATCCGGTTGATATCATGACGGTAAAGGAATGGGACATCCTGAAGACGCTGGCCGAAATACAGAGTTTTCTGGGATTGGCATGCTACTACCGAAGGTTCATTCAGGATTTCTCCAAAATAGCCTCGCCTTTAACAAAGCTGATCCGCAAAAAAATTAAGTACTAATGGGGTTCGGCCCAAACTACAACGTTTGAGGAATTAAATAAGAGATTGACCCAAGCTCCGGTACTAGCCCTACCTAAGGGTAACGAAGATCTGGTAGTATACTCCGATGCTTCAGGTTAAGGATTGGGTTGCGTATTAATGCAACGGTGAAGAGTGATCGCTTATACGTCATGAAAACTGAAGACTCACGAAGCCAACTACCCGACTCATGACCTCGAGCTCGCGACAGTTGTCTTCGCATTAAAGATCCGGAGGCATTACCTCTACGGGGTCAAATGTACCATTTACTCCAATCATAAGAGTCTAAAGTACTTCGAGCAGCAAAAGGAATTGAATATGAGGCAGAGGCGGTGGTTGGAACTTCTAAAAGACTATGATTGTGAAATCTTATACCACACGGGAAAGGCGAACGTGGTAGCTGACGCCCTAAGCCGAAAGGAGACACCAACTCCAATTAGGGTGAAAGCATATCAACTAGTCATGACACCGGATCTTATGACCGAAATAGAACGTGCCTAGACCGAAGCTCTTAAGGAGGAAAACATCTAAAGGGAGAGAATGGTCGGCCATCAAGAAAAGTTGGAAATAAACACACTGGGTGTGAAGGCATGGCATGGTCGTATCTCGGTGCCAAAGGGTGGTGCTTAGGGCCAAAGTCTCGTTACTTTATCCACCCGGGGTACTACTAAAATGTACCATGATTTAAAGAAAGGGTACCGGTGGCCTAATATGAAGAATGATGTGACGGATTACGTGAGTAAGTGTCTGACTTGCTCGCAGGTCAAACTTGAACACCAGAAACCATACTGTAAGATCCATCCTCTGCAGATACCTGACTGGAAATGGGAATGTATTACCATAGACTTCGTCACCAAGCTACCCCACATAGCTAAGGGTTATGATGCCATTTGGGTAATAGTAGACTGCCTACAAAGAGCGAACACTTCCTACCTATTCGTGAGACCTTCTCATCAGAACGGCTATCCGAAGTGTTTATCAAGGAGATTATGGCAAGACATGGGGTGTTGTTGTCAATTGTATCCGACTGGGACACGCAATTCACATCAGGGTTCTAGAAAAGATTTCATGAGTCAATAGGTACCAGATTAAACATCATTACGTCGTACCACCCGCAAACGGATGGTCAGTCCGAAAGGACCATTCAGATATTGGAGGATATGCTTCGTGTTTGCATCATTGACTTTGGTGGCAGTTGGGACAACCACCTACCTCTAGCAGAATTCTCTTATAACAACAGTTATCACGCTACAATAGGCATACCGCCCTTTGAAATATTGTAAGGTTGAAGATGCAGAACTCCTGTCTGCTGGGGGGAAATATGTCAAAAGGAATTGGGGAGTTTAGAGGTGGTTAATGAAACCTTTGAGAAACTTAACCAAATAAAAGCCCATGTGAAAGCCGCACGAGATCGAAAGAAATCCTACATGGATAAGAGGCGAAGACCAATCGATTAAAATGTCGGTGATAAGATAATGTTGAAAGTATCCCTTGGAAAGGGATCATCCGATTCAGAAAGAGGGGAAAGTTGAGTCCTATGTTTGTCGGACCATTCAGGATTGTAGCATAGGTCAGGGAGGTTGCATACCGACTGGAACTGCCTGATGAGTTGAGTGGAATCCATCCTACCTTCCATGTGTCGCGCTTGCGAAAGTGCTTAGCTGACGAATCAAAACACGTGCCACTCGACGACATCAAGGTAGATAACCTTTTAAACTACATTGAAGAGCACGTGGTAATCTTGGACAGGAAAGAGAGACGCCTAGGAAACAAGGTGGTTCAATTAGTAAAAGTTCAATGGAAACATTGAAAGAGATCAGAAGCCACGTGGGAAACCGAGACATAAATGAAAGAGTCATACCCTTATCTATTTGGCTTATGACAGGTTTCGAGGATGAAACCTTTTATAAGGAGGGTAGACTTGTAACACCCGTAAAACCCGACATTTTTGTTTGGGCCAAAATAAAAGAAAAGAATAAAATAAGGTGGGCTTGTGAAGGATGGGCTTGGCCCATAAGGGACTCCATAAACCCTACACACTCCATTCCAGCCTCCATATGCCATCTTCCACACAAGAAACGTTTAGAGAGAGAGAGAGAAGAGAGAGAGTTTAGAGAGAGAAAGTGGGTTTTTAGAGAGAGGAAGCTCAAGAACTTCGTCATTTTGCTCAACATCTGCTCCACTATCCTTCTCCACTGATCATAAAGCAAGAATCCAGAGAGAAACCAACGTTTTGAGGTAGGAATCGAACTTAAAACCTCTGATTTTCAGTTTTAATGGGTTTTGGGGTAAATTTATGGTTTTGAACTCAAAACATGGATTTTTCGTATTAAATGATGAACAAAGTCCAGATCTAGCTTCATGGAAGTTAAACAAACGATTTTGACGTAAAAAGTTAGAAAATTGGGTTGAAAACTGGCCTATTTGATGAAGATCTTCATCGGACGACACTAACAGTGTCGTCGCATTCATCGGGCGACACCAATCGGGGAAGACGACCAAAAGTGGCGTTGTCCCCAAGGTTTCCAATGATTGGGACACGTGTCATTCCTTGGCGACACTAAGAGTGTTGCCAAATCTAAATGGCGACACTAAGATTAACGACACTAATTGTAACAACACTAAGAACACGACACTTAGTCCAAACGAAAGTTCTAGCAACACTGATCAAACGACACTGTTATCCGGCAATACTAGCTGGCGACACTAGATTAATATTGATAGTTTTCACTCGTTGATTTATGACAAATTTCTAGCATCCTGCCTAGCCCGAACAGCTAAGGAGTTTATTAGTAAGATCAGAACTGGTGAGTTTTTATTGCCCATTTTCCTTTAAAGTTTTGGGATGAATGATTTGAGGTTTAAGAAATATGTATTAATATTTTGTGCCAACAATGAAACTACTCAGGTTCGGGGCGTTTCAATTCGTGGGAGTCGGGAGAGTGGAGATAGAGTTTAGTTTCTTTTGTTAACCTAATTGAAATAAAACATGGGCTACTAGGCCAAATTATGGGTAATTGAGTATTTGCCTATTTCGGTTGAGTATACGGGCTAGAAAAAATTATTTAATATAATTCGATTTTGTCAGTTGGAACCAAATTAGAAATAGTGGAGCCACAATCCGAACCGAAAACCTAATTACATATTCGGTTTCTAACCGAACCGAAAACCAAATATGTAATTCGGTTTGGTTTTAAACGGTTTCGGTTTGATTCAGTTATAGGTTTATTCGGTTTAAACCCGAATATTGAACACCCCTAAGAGATAGAGATACATCCTTGTTATAATAACTTTATAATTTATCCGCCACGTGTCGACTTGTGGTGAAGTATATATTTTTGTTTCCTTCCTCTCCCATATTAAATGATAATGATCTTAAATAATTTAAGTTATAATAATTTTTGTTTCTTCACTCTCTTTTATATTAAATAATAATGATTTTAACTAATTATAAATATAAATATTCTCATTTTAATAATTTATTAAAACTTACGAAATCATAAGAATATTTCAATTATATATTATTTTTAAATATATTTTATAATTCTTAAATATTCATTATTTATATCTCACTATTGACTGATGACATCCAACATATAAATTTTCATAAAAACTAATGGTTTACATCAGGTTTGATTTATTTCAACTCATGTAATACACGAGTTTCTAACCTATTATATATAGTAATAAGATTATGAGAAAACTACTAAGTTATGCAAAAACCATGAAAACGTAGTGCTTTCCGCCAATCATATATAATCTTTCTTTTTTTATTTTTTAATGTTAAAAGGGTATATATTAGTAAAAGTTTACTTCCACTATTTTAGGCAAATATACATTTTTAATATTGAATCTCTTTAATCTCTCATATTCATAATCATTTTTTAAAAACAATTCACACAAAACATGAATATCTCAAATTTAATTATATTCCTACTAAGTTAAAATCTTGTGTGTTACACGAGTTGAATAATATTAATATTATATATTTAGTAATAAAAAAATCATTTCTTTAATAAAATGTGTATTATATGGGTTGAATAAACTCGTGTATTACATGAGTTTAATAAAATAAAATACAATCTATTAACAAATAAACTCGTAAAAAATGTCTTTAAAAAATGTACTTTTACATGACAGTTATAAATTTTGTTAATTTGACATTAATTTTTTTTAACTTCGTATTAATTTTTTATTTAATTGATAAATATTAAATCATATTAAATTTATTTGGTTAATTAAATAAAACTATCCGTAATTAAATAATAAGTATCCACCAAAATTAGAATAATATTAAATATTTAAAAATATTTTCTTTTAATATCATTTTTTAATAGGAGATAGAGGCGGGAAAAGTATGCTGAGAATGCACTCGAAAGTGACCCGTGTCCCCTTAGGATTTTTATTTATTAGTATAAAGATTTGTTTAGATCTTGCTCTATCTAAAACAACAACCAAAAATTTTACCAGAGACTTTAATAACAAGGGTTTCAAGAACAGGTTTGTTAGAGACTTTAAGTGATACTAGAAGTAGTTATTGCCAATGAGAACTTTTTTCTTATGATTTTTTTTTTTTTTTTTTTTCAAGAATTTTTTTTTTTTTTTTTTAATTTCAATCGGAATCCATAAATCGAATACGAGATTACCGCCACAATTACAAACTAATGGCAGGTAAAAATATAGAAATTTGCCCCCATGCAGGATCGAACTACAGACCTCCAGTTTACAAGACTGGGCTTATGATTTTACTTCTCAAAATCCTATAATCTTATCTGGTCAGTTGGGTTTTGTTAAATTTTTGCTCAAAGTTGTATCCAGACTTTGTGATGAAGATTATGTTAATTTGTTGACTATAATCGGTTGATTCAGTCTTAAAAATTGATTCTCTTTTCAATTTTTATCCATATTTTGCGGAGACAATACTTGAATTCATGGTTTCCCGGTAAATATGCATATCACTTTCATAAACTCTGGTAAAATTTGACTTGATTTACATAATCACACACAATTTGCTTCAGAACCGTGTTTGATTTGATTAATTTGGAGATTTAGCTTACACAATATTAACTTTTTTGTTTTTATAGTTTTAGAGATTTCAATAGATCACCATTGAGAGAAAATGAAGAACTTAGATGCAGACCATGCCTTTTACGTTGAAAATGTTGAGGAAGAAGACAGATTCTATTACTTTATATATATATATATATATATATATATATATATATATAAACCTACATTTTTTTCTCTTTTGATTCGTATACGTAACGCACATGAGCTACGTACATGTAAATTGCGTATACGTAAATTGTACGACCTATACCTAAATCGTAACTTCCTAAGAGCCACGTATATGTAATTCAATTCTTATTCCCCAGATTTTTCGTTTCTATTGAGCCAGGTTTACATATATGTAAACTAAAGTTCTTTTTCTCTTTTGATTCGTATACATAACTCTCAAGAGCTACGTATATGTAACTCATGTGAGATACGTATATGTAACTCCGTTCTTCGTTGTATTTTTGTTTGAGTTTTCTTCTCTTTTCATTCCAGATATACTCACAATAAATATAAATCGGTAGCGTAGTTTTGAATGTAAAGAATTGAAAGGGAGATAGGTGATGCTGTGTTTTTGTATAGTTAATAAAATATAATATTTTATTATATATTGAAAAAGGTTTCACGATAACAGGTTTTAAATTTATAAAGTGATAAATACTTAAGCTTTAAAAACACACACAATAGGCAAGTGTACTTATCGAAGCGTAATATAGTTTAGGTAAGAACCAAGTATCGAATCAATGGACACGGTCGAGTTCCATTACTCAACGTTTGTTATCGTTTAGCCGGTTTATTTAGTGAGTGGGTGTTGTGTGCTTGTGAAGCAGAAAAGTAAATGACTAGAAAAGTAAATGACTATAAAAGTAAATGAAGGTTAAAGTAAATAGCAGAAAATGTAAAATGTGCATGAAGTGTGTAACAGAAATGTTAATAACAGAAATATAAATAGCAGAAATGTAAATAGCTCGAGAATAATCAGATCACAACGAGTATTGCTTTGGGCTTCGAATCTGCTTGGTATTTGATAATGTTATGTTAACTAATCCGATGGTATGACTAATACAAATGTGTGAACGATACACTGCTAGAGCGTCATTCTCACAACATTTGGTTCACGAATTATGTTCTTTAGAAATAAAATAGTAGGACTCCCGGTCAGGGAAATCATTACCCTCAAATCTTTAATAGATTCGTACATTCGTATGCTTAAGATCTACCTCCTAGTTGGTTTAAGACATCAAACTTAAATACCTTTATTTTTATTAAAAGATTGATTAGGCTTTGTTCACCGGGATGCGGTGCAACAATGAGACCATGTATAAAGACGTACCGTTCCCAACATGAGTTCACCAACTCTTGGTTTCATGACAAAGTTCGTATAAAGACGTACGAGTTTTACCAATATCAACCAAGTGTTGGCTTATCAAAATCCACTTGCATAAAGACGTACAAGTTTCAAGAGAAATTTAGTTAAAAAAGTTTTATGGTCTTACACTTTAAAATCAAGAAAACTCACAAGTTTAAAGACTAATTTAAATAAAGATAAAAAGTTGACCATGAAGGTGGTTTTAAGAGAGAATGATTAAATAACATAAACATACCATTAGACTAATAAGTTAAACATTAACATACACCAAACTTCATCTTTACCCGAGCAATACAAAGGGTTTAGCAATGGTCATAAGCTTGTATGCAAATCAAGTCTCCACCAACTAACTAAGTAATATGCATGAATCAAGATGGCTTAAAAATAGTTGTAATGTGGATAAGAAGAAAAGGTAAAATAAAGGGTGAAGATGAAAATCTTTTTGGGTTTTTAGAGGTTTAAAGGGGTTGTAGCTAGCGTAGGATAAACGGCTAATGGTTTTTGATAAGCCGCAGAATGGTGGTAATTGTTCTTGCTTGTGCCACCATTTTCTTACATCGAATGTTGCTTCAAACACTTTTTCTTGGAGTTCAGGCGGTAATCTAGGCTTTGCGAAATGAATACAAGAAAGCAAATAAAAATCAAAAGAATGCATTCCAACTCTTTAAGGTTTTACCGATAAAAGACCAACTTCTTCTTTTTTTATTAAATAACACCAAGACTGATTCTTCAATAAATCCACTTCCTCAACTTCCTTGAAATATTTTTCAATATCTTCCTTTCAGACCGTTCGGCTGTTTCTTCCTAATCCACTTTCTTTTGTATACTCCAATTCCTTGAGTGAGTTAGATTCTTTTCGAATTGTCTTAATGGTTGCATAAATAACGAAACAAGATAAACTAATGATTCTCCATCTTAAAGACATTTAGCCAATAACTGGTGTTTATGGAAGCTGGTTTGGGATAAGTGGGTAATAAATAGTAGAAAAGAAAAAGGCTAAGGCTCAGATGGCTATCTAGGCGGATATTTTTAGTATTTGGGCTGAATGAACGACAAATTAAAGGATAGTAAAAAGGGTAATAAAGTCCTAGGTGCCTCAATCATTTCCATACAATTACTAGTTCATGGTCTTGATATGTATAAGTTATACAAGTTCTAATTATGTATAAAATTCTATCAGAAACACTCAATATGTCAAACGAAAGAGTATGCCAAAATATGATATTAATGCTCGTGAAAGGCTCAGATTATTCTCACATGAAAAACGGATGGGATAGGGTTTAGTGATTTGTTATGCGTAATATCAATTTGTTTCTACTTGACATGTTTCCATTTATTAATGTTAGTTTATTTAAGCGCGAACTCAAAGAGGTTTATATTCTTTTTAAGGTTTTCAAAAAAAAAATCATCATTTTTAGGGTTTTTAAAGAAAAAAAGTTTAGGTAAAAATAAAGTTTTAGTCAAATGGGTAGATAATCACAAGTTTAGTTTACTACTTTGAGGAAATGATGTAGTGCAAAGCACACATCTTTATTCCTATTGTTTTCATGCGTTTTACTTAGTTTTATATTCGTTTTGAGTCGTTTAAGTCTGTATTTGAGTCTATTGTATATTTTCAGGAGCTCGTGTGGAATAGGAAGCAATATCGTGAAGAAACCGAGCAAGAGAAAAAAAGCCCAAGAGAAAAGTGAAAAAAAGTTGGAAAATCATTCCCTCGCGGAGGAGAGTGAAGATCTCGTGGTACGCGAGGAAAGTAAAAACCAACCGCGACTATTTTGGCCCTCGCGGTACGCGAGGGGCTTGCTATCTTGTCTCGCGATACACGAGAGATGGAAATTCCGTGAAAACCCCTAATTTCGAATTAAATAGAATTGTAATGCCATTATGTTAAAGAGTTCGATTTCCAGTCGTTTGGAGAGGTGCTTTTGGCGATTTTGGAGCTTAGGAGGGCTATTGAAGTGCAAGATCGAGGCTTTCGATTCCGATTTTGTACAGTTTAACTTATTCGGTTGTAAAGTCCGAATCTTGATCTTTGATTTCTGTGTTTGAAACCATGATTGTGTTTATTTGCTTCTGTTTGGTTGTTTTGAACATGATCTTAGGCTAAAACATTAATATTGCCTAGGTCACATGATGAATATTTATAAAGTTTATTTTTTTATTCGGTTTTGGATTCGTTGAATGGGTTAATGATTTTGTAAAGATCTTTTTGATAATAATTATGATGAATAGTGCATGTTTGAATCTGATCTACGTTTGATTTTAATTCCGTATGTTAATTGTGGATGTCTTCCAGTTTGATTAGCATATCTTGATCATAGACTTACGTTTTGTGGTTGTTTGTGTGGTTTGATAGACATAGTAACCATAGGATTGTGATTAAGTGTTCATTAGATCTGAGTGTGTGTCTTATCTCAATACCCGAGAAGTGAAAGGTAATCGGTTAGTCTTCGGTATTAGGATCCTGAGTGAAATCTGTCTGAAAGGAAGTTTCCCTTAGTTTGTCTTAGTATTTGTTGCTATTCCGTGTCATAGTTGTTATCTTGAGATTACCCCATGCATCTTCGATGTATTGTGGACAGTGAGACTGAAAGGTGACCTGTCTTTTGGGTACTTTATCATTGTTGGAGAGACTGAAAGGTAATCCGACTATCTGGTGAGTTTTGTACACTTTAGGTTTCTTAGTTGGTGACACCCTGAGAGTGATTAGGGATCCAGTGGGTTGTCTAGAGCTGTTATCCTTAGAAACCCAGATCCATCATAGTTTACCGAACCGATAGAAGTTGAGCTTTGCAAGAAGGATTCCGACCTAGGTGGTATTCTTCCATCTCTGATATCTTCCTTAGTACTTTGTCTTGATAGTTAGAATCGTTTTTAGTTTTCTGCATTATTAGTTTAATCAGTAGTGTAGTAAACCCCCTAACCAAATCATCTCTAGTCCTAGTCAGAGTCTAGTTTAGCTGTAGTAGTGTCTCTAGGGTTCGATATTCTGGTTTACCATTAAGCTGTGCTACACTCGATAGGTACACTTGCCTGTCAGTGCGGTCTAGTTCATAGGTTTTCCATTTATTACTTAGGAGTCTAGATTAAGTTTTATTTATTAGTTTTATAGACCGTCTAGGCGACATCAGGAAACAAGTTATCCTGAATCTCAATTTCCCACCCCACACTTAAAACTGTACATTGCCCTCAATGTACATATGCATTTGATGGAGTGCTATGCATGAAGTTTTAAGGGAAAAGAAACTTGTACTGCCCCGGTCAATTCGGTGTATAACCTATGGCCAATGCTTGTGGTTGTCGTCAATGTTACGCCAATACTTGAAGTAATTTGTCGGCGCCCAAGCTTGTAGAGGTGGAAAAGAATAAATAAAAGACGGGGAAAAGAATAAATAAAAGAACGAAGATGGTATTCTACTTGACACACAAAGAAAAACATAAAACGGAAAATAAAACATAGTAGTTAAGATATGTAACATCCCGAAAATGGTAATAAGTAATAAAGACGGGGAAAAGAATAAATAAAAGAACGAAGATGGAAAACGGGCTCGTTGGAATGGGCCTTGGGCCGAGCGTGGAAGGAAAGGAGGAGGGCTACAAGCCCTAGCCACCTCCACCCCTTCCTTCACTTCACTTCAATTTCTTCACCACATTGTTTGGAGAGAGAGAAAAAGAGAGAGAGAGAAGCTAGGGAGAGAAAGTTCCAAAAATGCACCCGAGGCTGTCACTCTTGCTCGAGATCGTTGCTGAACACAATTGCTGATCGGTGAAAGAGGAATCATGCTGAAAACAGGTAACAAACGTCCCTGAATATGAATTTTAGTTTGAAAAGTGGGTTTAGGGTTTTAGAAGCGGGTTTAAATCAAAAGTCGGGATTTTACGTATGAATTGGTCTAAAACGGGTAGATTTAGCTTTATGAATGTCATGCCAAAGTTTTGGACATAAAAAGATTCAAACTTGGATAAAAACAACGATTTTGGCTAAAAGCAGATGAATCGTCCGAAAACATGATAAATGGTCCTAAAACTCTGGCCTGTTCGAAAAGTATTTCGGACATAGTTAGTTTTCTGACCAAATACTTTCAAAATAGTTTTCGGTCGAAAAAGATTTCGACCGAAATAGTTTTTCAGGCAGAATGTTTTCAAATGAAATAGTTTTTGGTCGAAAAATATTTCGACCGAAATAGAATTCGGTCGAATTAGATTTCGGACAGTGTTTTCGGATGAAACGACTTAGTATTAACCTATCTAGTTCAAGACTCTTGGACATATCATTTAGCCTCCGCCCGGCTTGAAGTTTCGTTTTGAGTGAGTTAATCCCGTTAAGAAAATCAGGTGAGTTCAAGACTCCCTATTTTACTGTTTTAGAGTAGTGTGCATACTCGAGAATTACGTGTTTATAATAAATGTATTTTATTACTTAAACGTTTACAAAGAAAAATAAGAAAGAATGCTTTATTCAACTATATGTTTTATAAACAGAAAAATAAGAAAAAAATATTTTATTAAACTCTATGTTTTATAAACAGGAAGATAAGAAAGAATGGTTTATTCAGCTATATGTTTTATAAACATAAAGATAAAGAATGGTTTATTCAACTATATGTTTTATAAACAGAAAGATAAGAAAGAATGGTTTATTCAACTATATGTTTTATAAATAGAAAGATAAGAAAGATTGGTTTATTTAACTATATGTTTTATAAACAGAAAGATAAGAAAGAACGGTTTAGTTAACTATATGTTTATAAACAGACAGAAGGAAGTAAGTCAAATACATTGTCTAATCTGTAAGAGTATGGTTACCACCGAAGTAAGTCTTGAGGTAGTAGTATAGTCCTTAAGACTAGTGCTACCCGAAGCCGATGTTGCGTCATGGATAGAGACCTTGACTTATCATGAGAAAAATCGGGACAGTGCTCGGCAGGGCACTGTAACGAGGATGTTGTACAACTGGAGAGATGAGTAATGACGGTTGCTCCGGTGACGACGGTTACATGAGAAGTCCTTTGTGGACACAAGTTGCGAGTATCGGCCTTTGGACGTTGAGCCTTAGGGAACAATACTCGCTGAGAAAAAAAGAAGTCTTTCATGGACCAAAAGAGAACGATACATATATAGACTAATAATGTATGGCTTAACAGAAAAGAGCACGGAATAAATAAGTATTTATCTACATGTTGTATTGTGATTTATATACTTAGTCGTAGAAAGAATGTTTTTCATTAAAAGAGTTTTATATGATTAACAATTGAAAGAAATGTTATGCTAAATATTTGTAAACTTGAACTCACCAGCGTTAGCTGACTATTTTAGTATGCACATCAGGTAATAAAGGAAAGAAACCAGTATGAAGCTGCGAGGACTTGGTAATGGATGGCTGTTGGCTGCTGCTGACAAGAAGACTAACATCCCTATTTGCTAGTTTTATGAATGTTGAATAATGTTGAATTAAAAGTCTTTAATTGACTCTGAAATATGTAAAGACTTCCAATGTTTCAATTTACGTTTATTCGAAGTTTAAGAACTATGTTTATTCTTGTTTGTGCCAACTATGAGAGGTACCCGGTTTGGGTCCTTTCAAGCTACTAGGGTCCTAGTATCTGGAAGGCCTACCTAGAGGTGGAGGTACAAGAAACTTAAACTTGTAAAACCAAACCTGAGGTCCATGTATTCTACCGTATACACCAACTTCTCCATTTATTCATGATCATTGGGTTACCTCCGGAAAGTGCCACGTTTATTTAAGGGTCGTTGGCCGGACCCGTACGTGCTTTGTGAATTTCCAATTTAGAGCAAGTGGTGGAATAATTTGACAAATGGGTGGCTTGTAATATCGAGATATGAAGAGGTTCATCCAACCCATTTGGCCACCATGAATACGATGTGATGAGAAACTGATCCAAGAATTAGCGGACTACTTCTTGGACCAGCTAGACAGGGGAAAACAAGGTAAAAAGAGTTCAAACTTGAAACAGTCATAACTTGAGCTATGTTTGGAGTTACAGGGCCCATGACTAGTGGATGGAAAGGTCTCGACGAGTCGGATCATGTGGTAAACTGTTAAACCCAATGGTCCGAGCCGAATTCTATCATTAAGTGACCCAATTTCATAAATCAAAGATTTTTTTTCCAATTTTCTATTTTTAATACCTTCAAATCTTTTATGCTAAAACAAGTGAATCATTAATTTATGTAATTTGAAAGTTTATTTTTGGTTTTAATTTTAGTTTGGATGGATTGATTTAAAATTTTGAAAATTTTTGTAAACCTGCCAAATTTAGAATGCCCTATAGAAGGACACTTAAAGAAAACAATGTAATCAAATCACGCAACCGCTACTTGAATTTGTCCGGACCAAACTTTAAAAAACCCATGTAGTGGAGGAGACAGTCACCCGGCCGGTATGATAATATTGTTACGCAATTTTCGTTGGATGAACGCTGTCTCCTCGATGAGAAATGGTCCTTAGAGTGATGTGCCCTATCATATGACATATGTGATTCATGGGATGCTTCACTGATATGCTTGGTCACAGGCCATCTATCAATATTGAAAGAGAGGTCCCACCATTATCACTTCCATATTGAGGATTACCATAAATTCTTCTTTAGAGCTTCGTTTTTCTGACTCCTTTGATTGTTTAGCTTCCAGCCTCTTAGAAAAGTCAAGAAGTGATTGTAAAGCTGTAGTAACCGTCTCCTCTGAATCATTCGGTCTCCCTTTCGACTGATCCATGCTTGTGAAGCTGGGAGGTTCTTGCTTCGTAGAGTCACTTGACCCTACTAGAGATGTTGGAGCTATGACTTCCGATTCTTGGACTTTTAAGGTATCATCTTATTGTTCAGTTGGATAACGCTTTAGGATTTGAACCTTTATTTCTTTCAAATGACGAAACAGATTTCCTGGGTCCATGAGTCGGCTTCTAGAGCTGAGTATTGAATTTCTTAGGGCGGTGTGGTTTCCTCATATGGTTGCTAGTAGGGTTGGTGAAAATCTGTGGAATACCCTTGATAGTGATAACAATCTTGAGTGTAGTGGGGTTCCCCACAGATCTCACACCAAGCCTCCGAATAGTGGTACTCATAGTCGTGTTGGTATCCTCCAAAACAACTCTCGTAGTTGTAGTCCATGAAAGTTGCTGTAAAGAACAATCAAAACAAACATGAATACCATAAAAATAAATGTTAAGGTTAAAAAAGGCAAATCCGTTAACTCGAATCTTTTTGAAATCACCATATCTTCGGCAACGGCGCCAAAAACTTGATGTTGTGTTTTTGTATATTTAATAAAATATAATATTTTATTATATATTGAAAAGGTTTCACGAGATCAGATTTTAAATTTATAAAGTGATATATACTTCAACTTTAAAAACACACATAATAGGCAAGTGTACCTATCGCAACGTAATATAGTTTAGTTATGAACCAAGTATCGAACCAATGGGCACGGTCGAGTTCCAATACTCAACATTTGTTATCGTTTAACCGGTTTAATTAGCGAGTGAGTTTTGTGTGCCCGTGAAGCAGAAAAGTAAATGACAGAAAAGTAAATGACGATAAAGTAAATAATAGAAATTGTAAAATGTAAGTGAAGTGTGTAACAGAAATGTAAATAACAGAAATATAAATAGCAGAAAAGTAAATAGCTCGAGAATAATCAGATCACAACGAGTATTGCAATGGGATGCACGACCGTGCATCCATGTTTTGCTTTCTCCTTTTGTCTTTTGCTGATAGTTGACTTATGTTGACTAGTGTTGACTTCTTGGGGGGTCAAAGCTCGGGTGTTCCTTCCTATCTAAAGAGAAAGCTTGATTTCTTGATGATTTTTTCTCGTTTTCTCTCGTTTTCTCTCGGGATGCTGTTTAACCTGTAATTATAATATATAAGTGATTTAAGTATTAATTGCAATGTTCTTATTCAATTAGTACCATAATATGAGAATTATTATGCATGCAAACCATGTATAATTTAGGACATATCATAATACCCCATATTTAGACTTTGCTTGTGCTAAAGCAAACTCATGCATGATCAGACTCATAACTAAAAGTTTAGGGTAAAGAAAAAAAGTTCCAAGTAAGTGGAGACTTCGGAAAACTTATGAGTTCCTTATTCTAGTTTTGTGTTTTTCTATTTTTAGGATGATGGATTCAATGACAAGCCTACTAGAACTTTAATTATGCATATTCTTTCACTTCTCACAATGTTCACTCTACTCTGAGGTTGTATATATGGATAATGTAAGTCAAGCAGAACACTCAAGTTTGAATCAAATTATGCAATGGTCATAAGCTTGAATGTAAATCAAGTCTCCACCAACTAACTAAGTAATATTCATGAATCAAGAGGGCTTAAAAAGGGTTGTAATGTGGCTAAGAGGAAAAGGGAAAATAAAGGGTGAAGATGAAAATCCGTTTTCAAATAAAAGTATATAGGAACGCTGACATAATAAAAAATGAAAACAGTTGAGCACTTCGTTTTTTGAAAAAAGTTAACGAACGCAAGTTAATAAAGGAAAACGAAATTAATAGAAAATTAAACGGGTTAAAAATGTATATTATATATAATATCGGGGATGAAAATGATAAAAAAAATTAAAAGCATGAGCTGGCCGAAATTACCGGATTTGTTGCTTGTCACAGTACCATAACGACAACAACACTCGATATAGGCTACGATAGCAAACAAAACTCGGTTTTGAATAGAACTCGGCTCCACCACAATAATTTAAAATGAAATGGGCTCCACCAACTAACTAAGTAATATACATGAATCAAGAGGGCTTAAAAAGGGTTGTAATGTGGCTAAAAGGAAAAGGGAAAATAAAGGGTGAAGATGAAAATCCGTTTTCAAATAAAAGTATATAGGAATGTTGACATAATAAAAAATGAAAACAGTTGAGCACTTCGTTTTTTGAAAAAAGTTAACGAACGCAAGTTAATAAAGGAAAACGAAGTTAATAGAAAAATAAACGGGTTAAAAGTGTATATTATATATAATTATATATAATATCGGGGATAAAAACGATAAAAAATTAAAAGCATGAGCTGGCCGAAATTACCGGATTTGTTGCTTGTCACAGTACCACAACGACAACAACACTCGATATAGGCTACGATAGCAAACAAAACTCGGTTTTGAATAGAACTACGGTTTGACAAAAATAATAAATAAAAACAGCCTCACACTCTGGTTTTTGAAAAAAGTTAACGAATGCAAGTTAATAAAGGAAAACAAAATTAATATAAACTTAAACGGTTTAAAAACGTATATTATATATTATACAGGGGTGAAAACAAAAAAAGTTAAAAGCATGAGCTGGCCGAAATATACCGGTGCTTTACTATAAACTCACCTTTCCTATAATCTATTTAGTAATGTATAGTTTGTTTGGAAAATTTCATTATAATCAAATAAATATGAAAGTTATCTAATATGACGAGTATAAATAATAAAGAGTAAACTGTTGTTTTAGTTTCTTTGGTTTAGTCAATTTTTGCAGTTTTATCTAAAAAGTTTATATTTCTCATGTGTATTCTTGTGGTTTACAAAACTTGTCATTTTCATCCAATCAGTTAATTCAATCCACATTTTAATGTTAAATGAGAGGTATTTATGTCTTTTTATATATTTCTTTATTTTATCAATATTCTAAACCCTTAATCATTCCCCTTAAAATGTATTAACCCTAATTACCCTATTATGATCGTCCACGTGACAATCATTTTCTTGAACTACGATCGATCTTCTTGAATTACGATCGTATTTACCCAGTCAACAACCCAACTAAACATGATTTAAGAGGGTTGGGGGAATGATTAAGGGTTTAAAATATTGTTAAAATAAAGAAAAATATAAAAACGATGTATACCCCTCATTTAACGTTAAAATATGGATGAAGCTAACTGAATGTATGACAATGACAAGTTTTGTAAACTACAATAATATACATGAGAAAAATATTCTTTTTGGATGAAACAGAAAAAAAATGATTAAATCATAGGAACAAAAAAGAAAGTTTGGTCAATAATAAATGAAACATTCACATCATCGTCTCTCTCACTCTCTCGTTTATTATTTACAAATAACATTAATTTCCCGATTTATGTCCTCTTATTTCATACAACTCTATACCTATTTCTTAACCCATTACAAACCAAATCACACTAACTTCTAAATTAATGATCTAGAACCAGGTATGCTGGTAGATAACCCGGTTTCTTTGATTCTTTTCTCAAGTGCCGGAACAACATCCACCAATCACAATGATTTGTCACACATTAGTTTACTTGACTAATAGCTAATTTGTCGGAAACTAGCAGGTGATGCAGGGCGGGTCAACTGTAAAAAAAAAAATAAGTTTAAACTTGGGACATCTATATTTTAGGGCCCCAACTTTATGTTTAACTTCTTTAATTTTTAAATTTTGATAAAATAAATAAATAAATAATGAACCCACTTGGCCCACTTTGAAAAGTTTTCATTTTATTAAAAGTCAATCTAACTCTACTATTTGTGATTGTATGTAGAAATCGTATAAAAACAATGTGTGTCATCATATATTCTCATATATTAAAATTTTATCTGGTCACGTACATTATGATTGAATTGTTCACTTATATCTCAAGATTGAAATCATTCAATTCATGTTAAAAATTAAAAAAGAAAATAAGAAATTTCCATGATGTCAGACGTAACAATATAATAGTAGTGGTGAATATTTAACACACAAGTTTTGGTAGGGGCCATGAAGCAAATCTATATAAAATCAAAAGGGGTCCACCGAAAATGGGTCAATGTCGGCAGCCAGGCAGATGGTGTACCGTATAGACCTAATCAAACAAATTAGCAACGCACGAACACAATCACCAACCACCACGTACATGCATGCACCATCAATGCCTCTTCTACTTCTCCTGAAAGATATATAGTATAATAAAAACAACACATTTATAACAATTTGTTTTCATTGGGGATAAAGAGACAATTGATCTCATTAAAAGATGATGTCGACAAAGAAGAATTAATTGTATTTTAAGGTTAAGAGTATTAGGGTTAAGCCCTATTAGAGTTGCCTTTAGGATTAGTATCATTCAAACAAAACCCGGCTCCTCTCAGCAAAACAATTGAAGAAATAAAAATCTTGAGGTTCTTAGGGTGAAAAACCGATCTAAGACACCAACATTAACATGGGAGCATTGTAGATTTTTCACTCTTAATTGTATGGATAGTTAGTAGACGGATTAAACTCTATCTGGTGTAATGTTGCTGCCAATTGGTAGCGTTATAATAAATATATTTGTTGATCGTTCAAAAAAAAGTATCAGTATATAGTTCTATATATTGTTTTTTTGGGGACACAGTACAACCTTCATATCCGGTCACGATATAGCACAAGATCAGGACATGGTCACAAGTTTTCACTTTACTTTCACAAACGAGACTTAAAGTGACCAAAATAGATATTCCCCATTTGATTATTGTGATAGATGTGGTATTCGATCAGTAATTATTAAAAAGGTTGTTCATTTGATATAAAAAAATTGTTGGTTTATTGTTTTGTATTTTATCAAAGGCTAATTTTAAAAAAATGAAATGAGTTTAAATTAAATTATTATATTTTATAAAATCAATAATTTTTATGATGAATTTGGAATAAATAAAGTTATATCAGGTATAATCTTTAAAATTATAAAGTAACAAATTTTAATTTTTCTAAGAACCAATGTTTAATAGTTAATACATAATTTTTCTTTTTGTTTGTTATTTTGAAAATTGTCTTTTTAATTTTAAAAAAGGTAACATGCGGTGAGGTCAAGCATGTTCTTTCTCGATCCCTTGTTCATATAGACGGACACCACTATGGACGAATGCTATCGACATCACCTCTAATCCCCGTCTTTAGCTTTGACTTCATTCAATCCTCTACATCGGTAATAAATAACCACTTTGGACACATTTTGGGTGCATTAAAATCAAATTTTAAACGACAAACAATCTTACAAATTATACTAATGGAAATACAGCTTCCGCTAGTTTTCTTACTATAACTCCTTGAAAGGTACATGCCTAACACAAACTGCGTTTCCTCGATTCCCGTAGATCTAAGGTCCCATGAGTTTCTGGTAACGAGTTTCACAGTTAAATAACATTTATTTATATATTGGGTTAAATAAATATTAGCATTTTGTATTAGAACATTAACATTGTTATACAATGGTTGACATATTGTAGTCAACTGGCCGTGGAAACTTGCTTATTACAGTGGTTGTTTGACAAATTTGCAATCCACTAAATAAGAAATAAAATAAGTTATGCATTGAATAATCTATATCTATATCTATACTACCTAATAAACAAGTAAAAAATATGACACTTGTTAGCTTGTGTTCAATCTCAGCTTTGTTTTCCCGCCTAAACCCAATTACTCTTTTATTTATCACACGCGGATGCTAATACCCGTTTTTCATGTCACGCGGATTTCATTATTAGTATTAACTAGTAGAGTTATACGCGCGTTGCGGCGTTCTGTTTGCGGCTTGTAGTGAAGGATTCAATTGGTAAATATCAAAGCAAAAAACAAGAACAGTTGGTTCAAAAGCTATGAAGTCGGCACAGCTTTGAAATATTATTAGGAAACCAAAAATTGACCACACGTATTGCCTACTACATCATCACCTATTAATAGAAGAGCTGCAACTTGGAAACAAAAGAAAATACCACAAATAGACTCAAAGACTTAAGGAAAGTCAATCAAAAATAACAAACTAAATCATTCAAAAACTTTTGCAGATCTTCAATCTTCAACCCGTGAGAAATATCCATCCAACCCGGGTCAAACAATTAACGGAGCCAACAATCACTCCCCTAATTTTTTACCCGGTTCATCCACCTCCTTTACTCCCAAAAACTTCCTCATTTCCACAAACTTTAACCGAGGCAATGCTTTAGTGAGTATATCCGCAATTTGTTCTTCGCCGCTTACATGCTCCACCATAATTAGCTCCTTTCCAACGCATTCCCGTATAAAATGGTAGCGGGTATCAATATGCTTACTTCTTCCATGGAACACGGGATTCTTCATTAACTCTATGGCTGACTTGTTATCAACTCTTATCATCACTTTGTTCACGTTCCATCCGGTTAGCTCCTTTAGCACACCTTGTAACCAGATAGCTTGACACGCGGTGGCTGTTGCAGCCATAAACTCCGACTCGCATGAGGATAAAGCAACGGTTTGTTGCTTCTGACTAGACCAAGTAACCGGTCCTCCTGCAAAGAAAAATACCATACCAGTTGTTCCTTTTCCATCACTACGATCCACGTCATAGCTACTATCACTATAACCCACCAGTTTTTTTTCGCCACCTTTGTAGTATTGGATTCCAAAATTCAAAGTTCCTTTCACGTACCTGAGTATATGTTTCACTGCCTTCCAATGCTCTTCTCTTGGTGAAGCCATGAATCGACTCACATACCCAACTGCATAATTGAGATCAGGTCTAGTATTGGTAAGATACCTCAAGCATCCGACTACTCTACGGTATTCTGTTTCATCCACAATTGGACCTTCCCCTTCCTTTGCCAAAGTCAACCTGGGCTCCATGGGAAATTTACTTTGATTACAGTCTTGCATTCCGGTTATCGACAGCACCTTCTTTGCATAAGTGCTTTGTTTCAATATTGTTCCTTGTTTGCCTTGTTCAACTTCAATTCCGAGATAATAAGATAGTAATCCAAGATTACTCATTTCGAACTTTGACTCCATTTGCTTCACAAAGGCCTCGATCCCGTTGTTGTTTGAACCGGTCACGATGAGGTCATCAACATAAACTCCAACTATGAGGAGTTCATTTTTGCTTTCACGTTTGTAAACTGCATGCTCCTGTGGACATTTTACAAAGCCAATATCTTTAAGTGTTTGGTCTAGTTTTTGATTCCAAGCCCGTGGGGCTTGCTTGAGTCCATACAACGCCTTGTTCAAACGATACACCCAATCTTCTTTGCCCTTTTTCACGAACCCTTCAGGTTGAGTAACATACACTTCTTCCTTTAAGATTCCATGAAGAAACGCCGATTTAACATCCAAATGTTGGACTTTCCAGCCTTCACTCGCGGCTAGTGCAAGAATAAGACGGACTGTTTCCATTCTCGCCACCGGCGCGAAAACTTCATCATAATCTATCCCATGTTGCTGGATATAACCTTTCGCCACAGGTCGTGCTTTATGCTTTGTTACTTCACCTGCAGCGTCTCGTTTCACTTTATAAACCCATTTCAACCCAATGGGTTTATGACCTGTTGGCAACTTGGTTAAACTCCAAGTCTTATTTTTTTCAATGGAAGCCATCTCTTGTTTCATGGCTTGTTCCCATTCTTGGTTCCCTGCAGCTTCATGGTACCTGGTAGGCTCATCATGAACCATTAGTAGCTCATAATGGGGTGGTTCAACTGGTTCAGTTTGTTCATATAATTCATTAAGCGAACGGTATCCCTTTAGGGGTGTGTGATCGACATCACCTGGACCTCCACCAGGTTGTTTGTGACCTGCTGAATCAAACCCAGGTTCAAATGGGTCAGTGTGAACAACATCTGGTGATTGGGTTGGAATGATTGGCTCGCCATTAGTTGCTACCGCAGAAGTATTCGACCCAAATGGTTCCGACTCATGAGGCTCTTCAACTTGTTCATAATTAGTGGAAATCGAACCACCTTGAACCACAAAATCTGCCCAAAGCTCATCATTCCCATTAGACCGCTCAATGTGATCGTTCCAATCACAGGCTTCTGTCTCATCAAAAATTACATCGCGGCTTACAACAATTTTTCCGGTCGTTACATCATAACATCGATACCCTTTAGTGCCACTTTCAGTTCCCAAATGAACCATCGGTTTACTACGATCTCCAAGCTTCGTCAACTGTTGAGTTGGAACTTTTACATGCGAAAGGCAACCGAATACTCGCACGTGTGACAGGTTGGGCTTCTTTCCTATGAAGGCTTCATACGGTGTCAAGTTTTTGAGCGCTTTGGTGGTCGTTCGGTTCAACAAATAAACCGAGTGCCGGACTGCCTCTCCCCACATATTTTGTGGCATCTTCATTGTCTTTAACAAGCTTCTCGTCATCCCAAGAATAGTTCTGTTCTTCCTCTCTACCACGCCATTTTGTTGTGGCGTGTAGGGAGTAGTCAAGTTCCTATTCACCCCTTCTTGTTCACAAAACTCCTTAAACTGATGAGAGGTGAATTCACCACCTCTATCGGTTCGAAGAGTCTTAATCTTGAATGAACTTTGGTCCTCAACCTGCTTCTTGAACTTTTTAAACAGTGTGAACGCTTCATCCTTTGACTTGATGACGTTCACCCACATATACCTGCTGAAATCATCCACAAACAGAAGAAAATACTTGTTTCCACCAAGTGTGGTCGGTGTAATCGGACCACAAATATCAGCATAAATAAGTTCAAGAGGCTTGGTTGCTCGATAATGTGTTTGTACCGGAAATGGAAGACGATGTTGTTTCCCGGCTACGCATGCTTCACAAACTTTAGTCAAGTTATGTATTATGGGGATTCCATCTACTAGACGATTAGTAGACATTTGATGTAGAGCATGAAAATTGACGTGCCCGAGTCGAGCATGCCATAACCAATCTGGGTTATCCAAATGCACAGTCAAGCAAACAGATGAAAGAATGTTTAGGTTTACCTTATAAAGCCGATTCGCTGATCTTGCCACTTTGATCAACAAATTTCGATCCCTTCCATACAGCCACAAGAACTCGTCTTCCATGACTACTTTGCACCCACGCTCGGTCAATTGCCCAAGACTTAAAATGTTACTACGAAGATCAGGAATGTAGTACACATTGGTGATAATTCTTTGTACTCCTGCTTTACCTTCCAAAGTCATAGACCCCTTTCCTTTTATATCCACCATAGAACCGTCTCCAAACCGTACTTTGCCGGTAACATTCTCATCGAGTTCAGAAAAGAAATCTTTCACACCCGTCATGTGGTTGCTAGCGCCATTATCGAGATACCACATACCGGTTTCGGGTGTGTAATTGCTTGGGACAACCTTTCCTTCATTTAGGAGAACATAGTTCTGATTCTCCCGAACGGTGGCTGCCATCAGGAGTTGAGGCTCATCTTCTTGTGTTTCGGTCAGATGAGTCTCGTCATCTCCTGTTCTCTTCCCTGCACAATCACGAGCATAGTGACCCATTTTATCACACCGGTAACATTTTACATTTGACTTGTCTCGAGTGGCATTGCCTTCCTGTCGGTTATTGTTGGAACTCCCTTGACCACCACGGCCACGGCCATAACTCCTGCCGCGACCCCTTCCACGGCCACGCCCATCGTAGCTGATTGAACCTCGCCCCCTGCCTTGGTTCTTGTGGTCACTACTCCAGTTCCTTCTCTGGCCATCAGCTTGAGTAAACAACAATTTTCCTTGGGTGTCACCGGTCGCAACTCTAAACTTGGCCCTCTCTTCAAACGCCTTTAGGCGTCCGACTACCTCTTCATACTTCATGGTTTCTATCTCTGCAAACTGCTCAATAGCAGCTACAATAGGCAAATATCTATCCGGCATAGAATTTAAAAACTTTCTTACTAGAACCTCGTCTTCAAGGGTAGCCCCAAGGCTTTTGTACCGTGATTGTACACTGCTCAGTTTTGCTGCAAAATCTTCTATTGTTTCGGTTTCTCTCATCTGCAGAGCATCGAGCTCACTCCTCAACGTCTGTAGACGCGCTTTCTGAACACGGCCTGCACCTAAATACCGAACCCGCAGTGCTTCCCACACGTCCTTTGGTTCCGTATACTTGGCCACTTGTAGAATGACATCCTCCGGTATGGACTGAAAGATTAATGCCATTGCTGTGAACTTCTTCTTGTCTTCTACTTCATCCCCCGTCTCGGGATCTATGGTCTCTTGCAAGCCATGAGCGGATAAAACGGTCTTCATGACGATTGACCAGACCGTATAGTTTGAAGCCGTCAGTTTTGGACATTGTAGGGATGGATTGCTCGATTCCCTGGTAACAATCAACTGACCTTGACCTATCGGTTTATCACCCATGTTTTCTTCGAGTCGCCGAGTACACTGATGGATTCAATTGGTCCCTTCCTTTGTGCGAGCGGGTGTTAACCGTTCACACGAGATCTTCCTACTCGAAAATCTCCCAAGCTCTGATACCAATTGAAGGATTCAATTGGTAAATATCAAAGCAAAAAACAAGAACAGTTGGTTCAAAAGCTATGAAGTCGGCACAGCTTTAAAATATTATTAGGAAACCAAAAATTGACCACACGTATTGCCTACTACATCATCACCTATTAATAGAAGAGCTGCAACTTGGAAACAAAAGAAAATACCACAAATAGACTCAAAGACTTAAGGAAAGTCAATCAAAAATAACAAACTAAATCATTCAAAAACTTTTGCAGATCTTCAATCTTCAACCCGTGAGAAATATCCATCCAACCCGGGTCAAACAATTAACGGAGCCAACATGTAGTGGTGTGCAGATTTTCAACTCAAAAAATTTAGCAATCGTCAGTTTCAGGTGAGTTCTGAGGCTGTCGGTTTCATATCTAGCCTACCATTTTTTTCACACAATATACCCACATTGTTTCACAAGTTATAGTGTTCCCATGAAGAGTTTTCAATGGCAACTATCTTTGCTTCTGTTCTATATACGATTCACAAAAACTTTTAATCGGAAATAGGCTCAAATAGGGCATAGTAAAGTGAAATATGATCAATATTGAGTGGCTTCTGCAGACATAATCCCTTGAAAAACAAAAAAAAAACCCTGCATAATCTTTATAAAAACTATGTTACTTTATTGTAAAAAAAAGCCTTCATGGCAAACACCATTAGACCCGGGAGAATTAAAATAAGTAAATAATAAGATGGCTCACCTGGAAGCGCAGAGAACGAACCTAGGAAAACGCCTGCAAATCAACTACTAATAAAATTACCTAAAACAAGCTAAACAACATTAGTGATAGCTTTTCAGAAATAATGTCATGGCAAGACATTGAGGCTCATGTATGTTTTTAACATCATAACAGCATGATTACACGGCCATGGTTGCAACAAAGGATGCAAGTGGAGTACAAAAGATGTAACTCACAATTGCCATCCTAGGAACATGCCACACCAAGATGTGGTAAACATCAAAGCGGAGCAAATAAAATGCAGTCATCACAGCCTCTTAGCAATGAAAGGCAGATTCAAGGGTTTAAAAAAACAAAAAAAAACCTTAGATGTAGCAGCAAAAGGTTTGCAAATAGACCACTAATACAAACCAAAACAGATAGCCCATAAACGAAATAATTAAATAGTAGCTGCCATTATAATTATAAATAAAACCTAATTAAAGAAGAACGCTCATGAACAGTGCTTTACATGTGGCCTCTTAGAAGCCTTCATTAGAAAAAAATGAGGCTTGGAGTTTTTTTTGCCATCATAGGAAAAGGATAACACCACCATGGCTGCAACAAAGGTTGCAACTGGAGTACATAAGGCGTATCTCGCAGTTGCCGTCCTCTGAGTCTGGCGAATCTCAAACCCAATAAGAAGAAATTCAGTCGTCATTGCCTCTTATCAAAGAAAGCCAACGACGTATAAACTTTATCACATCATCCTCATCATCATAAAGTAACAAAATCATACACAGATAGACAAGAATTCACCAAAAACGTCATTATCGGACTTAAAGGAATCTAAATTTGCATACTTTAGAACACCCAAGTTACACCAAAGCAATTATACAAAACAATATCAACGAAAAATTGGTGTAAACTTACAGTAATCAAAACTGAAATTTGGCATATGTAATTTTCACATACTGAGTACATCAACATCGGAACAAAAGGATTAGACAGCCATGGCCGCAACAGAGGTTGCAAGTGGATCAGCCAAGACATATGTCGCACTTGCCATCCTCCGATTTTGCCAAACCAAGCTTAGGTCTGTGTCAGATTATAAAACCGAATCGAAATCAACAGCTGTGACAGGCGCTAACCGGTATTAGAAATTACTGACAAAGACAACAAAGGGGTCGCCGTCAACCCGATTTCAGTCGCTACCAACCGATCTTACCAAACAAAGGCAGATCCGTGTTGGATTAAGAAACTGAATCGAAATAACCAGCGGAGACACCGAAGACCACCCTGTAAAACCGATTTCAATCGACACCATCCCATCTTGCAAAACGAAGGTCATTACCGTGGCGGAAAAATCGACCACCTGCCGTCATACTTTTAGAGACAAATGGGTAGAGAGAGAGAAACAAAGGTTACGTAACATTGCGGTGAACAAAAACGTTGCTGTGCAAGAAAAAGCGTGGCATGCTTTGAAGAATCCAACAAAAACGTGGCTGTGCAAGAAAAAAACGTGGCTTGCTTTCAAGAATCCACGTGAATAACACTGTTCATAAGCCGTTCGTCCTTAAAGAGGTTTTATAATAGAAGGCTATTTAATATTTCTCTTAAAGATTTAAAATGCATTTTTGCTATGGGATTCGATATTATAGATGTCATTTGTTTGTTAAGTTTAGTGCTTTGATGTTGTTGGTGTTGGATTTTATGGACCGACCTGATGGACAACGCGGCTGATCGAGCTATGATCCGTAAGAGTTACACCTAGGGCAACGAACATTAAATCCACTTAACCTGTTTAACTGGTAATTACGAACTATTAGCGAGACGATATATTTTATATATATTTGTTAGACGGGAATTAATTATATATATTGTTTTAATCTTTAATTAAAATAATTAAATGGGTTCGGGCTTTTGCATCTCGTATTGGCCCGAAAACAATTAGTAGAGTTTATTATTTATTATTATATATAATAAACCTAAAATTATGTTTGAGATATAACAAGTAGGGGACAAAATTAGGAATTTGGAAGGGCACAACAAACGAGGTAGGATCCTTCGGCTCTTTGGCGGCTATGACCTCACGGTTAATTCCTTTTGGCGTTTCCGGAACCTCCAAACCAGCCTAAGTCGGATCCTGCCCCGCTGCTGTCCCGTTTCCGGCCAGCCCCGACGTTACTCGTCTCTCGTGTTGTCAGTTCGTGATCTAGCATCGGCTCGTTGTACCTCGGTGTCTCAACCGGTTAATCATTAACCACAAAGGGATAATTAATCTCATCAGTAGATTAATTGTTTTTTTTTCGTGTTTGCGTGTTCATAACCAGATCCTGTTCGGTTTGTCAGTGCTGTTAAATAGGTTATGATTTTATTTTTCCGCTGTGTATTTATTAATTAACTGAATTAATTAATTTCTCTGTCAAAACCCGTTTTTACAAAAGTCAAACTGATCACCACTGAATCGCAACAGTGGTATCAGAGCCTGAGTTATAACACGCAAATCGGAACCTGTCTTGTTTCACCGGTTAGATTAATCACAAACTTTAACTATCTTGAAGTTTCTGATTTTTGGGGCAATTTTTATTTATTAATTTGGTCGATTTTTATTTGACAAAATATATTGCCCGTATGTGATTGTGTTGAATATGTAAATCTGACCCGACCCATATGATTGAGTTGTTTGTGTTTATTATTCGGTTTTTGGTTTTATGGTTTTGGTCCACTTTTGATGGCTCAAAGTTGTAATAGAATAGGCTTTTTATTTTATGTAATGTAATAAAAACCCGAAGACAAATCTGAAGACGCAACAGGAATCATGGAGTCAGTGAGAGTCATCCGAGACGACTAGATGCACGGAAGTCCATCCTTGTGGTTGTTTTAATTTTTTGGACCCCGTGACCCGTTTGGTCTTGCTAACTGGCTCTAGCAAGATCAAACAAACTTGGCATTAAAAGATTTACATATTTATTTGCTTTATGGTTGCCTTTATTTTTTTATAACTTAATTTTATTATAAACCAACCAAACACCAAACGTTTTAAAAGGAGTTTTAAAATGTCACAATCTGTCACTACAAGTTCTATTTTTACAACTTGTAGAATTTTATAAAAATAACAACTGACTTGTTTTTATAAAATAAATAACCGCTAAAGTTTTGCAATTTAAACTAAATTTAATTTCAAAACTTATAACTTAATAGTTTTCAACTATTAACTTTAACTGGTTATTCAAGTCGCGACAAACTTAGTTTTAATAGGTTATTTAAAATTAAGTGTCCTGAGAGATGAAAGGGTTCATCAAATTTGTCATGACTTTAAATAGTAAAACTGACTTTTACAACACACGTATGATTTAATCATTCGTTGTGTTTGACCATATTCGGTAAACACTAAAATTGGAACCCATATTTAAAACCAATGGTCTATGCCATCCTATTATAAGGAACACTTGGAGCATAAAACGAAACATCGGTGTTTGGAGCCACAGAACCGCACTGGATGCGTAGTTTATCCTTCCAAGGCGCAAGGGTTTCGTTGACACATCCGGCCCTTCCGCAAGTACCTGTTTTAGGACGACTATTACTTTTCTCTCTTGTTACATGCTCCCGCTGTCAAGAGATTAAAAGTGGGCATAGATGAGGCTAAACGTATCAATGCATAGACATGTCTTGTCTTAGCGGCCTCATACACGAGAGTTGTGCATCTTTCCACAATTGACACTAATTGTCAGTCTAGTTACCCACGTACTAATGTTGTATACCACAGCTACCATTAGTGACTGATTTAGCTAGATTCTCACTCCTTATTCTAATTTCTGTAATTGGGTCATAAATTAATAAGAATTTTTCACTTTCTTTATACTAATTTATTTTCTTTGCTTATCTAGACAGATGTCTACTGAAAATAATAATACTAATAACTCCTTCGCTCTCAAGTCTATCCTTGAGAATGAAAAGCTGGATAACACCAACTTTCTCTCGTGGCAGTGCAATCTAAGAATAGTTCTCAAGATGGCCAATAAGCTCTATGTTCTCGATGCACCAGTCCCTGAGGCACCCGATGGTAACACGGCTGCCGCTCGTAAGGCCTGGGAAAAACAAAGAGATGATGCCACTGGGGTGCCCTGCCTTATGCTAGCCTGCATGTCCTGTGAGCTCCAAAAGAGCATAGAGGACCTGGATGCCTTTGACATGATTGAGCAACTTAAGGGCATGTTCCTGAAACAAGCCCGACAAGAACGCTATGAAACCATGTCTCAGCTCATTCGTTGCACGATGCAACAGGGCACGCCTGTTAGTACTCATGTACTTAAGATGAAAGGGTACATCGACCAGATGAACAAACTTGAATATCCCATGAAGGATGACATGGCTACTGATTTCATCTTAAACTCTATCCCAAGCTCCTATGCTCAATTCGTAATGAATTTCAACATGAATGGCTTGGAGAAGACAGTGGCCGAGCTACATGGTATGCTCAAAACAGCCGAGATGAATATCCAAGGAAAGAAAAATCAAATTCTGATGGTCAGATCTACTGGTGTTAAAAAACCTAACCCCAAGAAAAGAGGTTATAATAGCAAAGGCAAGAAGAAGGTTAATGTTGTTGCCAAGCCTGCCACCAACAATAACAAGAAAGATTCAAAAGCACCCCCTCCTGAGGAGCGCCAATGCTCTGAATGCAACAAAATGGGACACTGGAAACGTAACTGTCCTGAATATCTAGCCAAGCTGAAGCTGCAGAGGGCCAGTGGTGAGGGCACCTATTCAGGTATTCTCATTTATGTTATTGAAATTTTTACTGTTTCTATCAACACATGGGTATTTGATACCGGATGTGGATACCACATCATTAATGTCTTGCAGGAGCCTAAAAGTTAGAGGAAGCTGAAACAAGGCGACATGGAGCTCATCGTTGGTGATGGGAAAAGAGTACCATTTCTTGCAACTGGAACATATCATCTCTCATGTCCTTCTGGCCTTGTGGTTGTTTTGAACAATTGTTTGTTTGCATCTGGTTTAACCAGAAACATTATTTCAGTTTCTTTATTGTTTGAACAAGGATTTAAGTATGTTTTTAATGGTATTGCTATTTCTGCCTACTTAAATGATATCTTTTATTTTGAGGCTAAACCTCAAAACGGTATTTATGAGATTGACGTTCAAACTGACAATAACATATATAATCTTTCTAAACGTATCAAATCTGGAATTAATGATACTTTTCTATGGCATTGTCGACTTGGCCACATAAGCAAGACACGCATTAAAAGACTCCAATCCGAGGGAATTCTTGAACCTACCGGACATGACTCATTTGATAATTGCAAGTCTTGTTTAGCTGGCAAACTCACAAAGAACCCCTTCACCCATGTTGGTGAACGAGCCAAGGATCTGCTAGGCCTTATACACACTGATGTGTGTGCCCTTTCAGAACCATGTCTAGAAATCATGAAAGATACTTCGTTTCATTTATTGATGATTATAGTCGATATGCTTATGTCTATCTTATGAAACATAAGCATGAAACATTTGAAAAGTTCAAAGAGTTTCAAAACAAAGTAGAGAAATAGCTCGATAAATCTATCAAGACACTTCGATCAGATCGAGGTGGCGAGTATCTCAGCTAAGAATGTCTTAATCATCTGAAGGAGCACGGAATTATTTCTCTGCCCACTCCTCCTGGCACACCCCAACTTAATGGCGTGAGCGAGAGGAGAAATCGAACGCTACTTAATATGGTTCGATCGATGATGTGTATAACTAACTTGCCTCACTCCTTCTAGAGTTATGCTCTTATGACCGTCGCCCGCCTTGTAAATCTGGCACCGACTAAGAAGGTGGACAAAACCCCATATGAGATATGGCACGGGTCTAAACCCAATTTGTCTTACCTTAGAGTATAGGGATGTGATGCATATGTCACCAGCGATTCTGATGACAAGCTTGATCCCAGAGGCGAAAAAGTTGTTTTCGTCGGTTACTACAACAAAAGCGAAAATTATTTGTATCATCCTGATGCAAATATTGTTTCCATCAAAAGGAAAGGACGCTTTCTCGAGGAAGATCTTCTAAATCGAGGAACCGGAAATAATATTATGGATCTTGAAGAAATTCGAGAAACATAAACAACCGCTGAGGAAGTCGGAGCGTCTGATCAACAAGAAGTTGTTGCTGATAAATCAGACATAAACACAAGCGTTCGCAGAAGTAGCAGGTCTTGTAAAGAACCCAATAGATACCTATGGCATCTTGAAACTTCTGAAGTCCTGTTAGTAGCTGAGTCAAATGACGAACCTACAAACTACAAATCTGCTATCTCGGATCCTGAATCTGAGAAATGGCTTGAAGCCATGAACGCCGAGATGCAATCTATGCGTGATAATCAGGTCTGGGACTTGATTGAGCTTCCCCCGGTTCTCGGGCAATAGGGTGCAAATGGATTTTCAAAAGAAAAACTGACATGCATGGTAATGTACAAACCTATAAAGCACGACTAGTTGCAAAGGGTTTCACTCAAACTCAAGGTATTGACTATAATGAAACTTTCTCACCCATTGCTATGATCAAATCGATCAGGATACTGCTTGCCATAGCCGCGTACCATGATTACGAGATATGGCAAATGGATGTCAAAACCGCTTTTCTTAATGGACATCTCTCTGAAGATGTCTATATGGTTGAGCCTGACGGTTTTGTTGATCCAAAGTATCCTAGTAGGGTCTGCAAACTGAATAAGTCCATTTATGGACTTAAACAGGCATCTCGAAGCTGGAATCTTCATTTTGATCAGAAAATCAAAGAATTTGGTTTTGTCAAGAATGAAGATGAGCCTTGTGTTTACAGAAAGCCTAGTGGGAGCACTATATTATTTCTCATCTTGTATGTGGATGATATACTGATCATTGGAAACAACATCCCTGTGCTTGACAAAGTCAAACAATGGTTAGGATCTTGTTTTGCAATGAAAGATCTTGGAGAAGCTGCTTACATTCTAGGAATCAAGATCTACAGGGATAGATCTAAGCGGCTTCTAGGGCTAAGTCAGAGTACTTACATAGACAAAATGATGACACGCTTTAGGATGGAAAACTCCAAGAAAGGAGGTGTTTCGATGACTAAAGGCACTGTGTTGAACAAATCACAATCTCCTTCCACGGACATTGAAATTAAGGAAATGGAAGCAATTCCATATGCCTCAGCGATTGGTTCTATCATGTATGCTATGTTGTGCACTAGACCTGACGTCTCGTATGCTTTAAGCATGACCAGCCGTTTCCAGCAAAGTCCTGACATTGCCCATTGGACTGCAGTCAAGAACATCCTGAGGTACTTGAGAAGGACCAAAGACATGTTCTTAATATTTGGAGGAGTGAAAGAGGAGCTCACTGTACGGTGTTACAATGATGCTAGCTTACAAACTGACCGAGATGACTCTCGCTCACAGTCGGGTTTCGTATTCACTCTTAATGGAGGAGCTGTCTCATGGAAAAGCTCCAAGCAGAGTGTAGTGGCGGATTCAACCACCGAATCTGAGTATATAGCCGCATCAGATGCTGCTAAGGAAGCTGCTTGGATGAAGAAATTCATTACTGACCTCGATGTGGTTCCGAGTATTTGCCAACCAATCGAGATACTTTGTGATAACACAGGTGCTATAGCTCAAGCCAAATAGCCCAGATCTCATCACAAAGCCAAGCACATTCAAAGGAAGTTCCATTATATATGGGAAATTGTGGAACGTGGAGACGTCATGATAAGCAAAGTAGACACAGATCAAAACCTAGCGGACCCGTTTACTAAGCCCATGACTCAGGACAAGCATGATCTTCACAGAGATGCTATTGGTCTTAGATTTGCTAGTGATATGTTTTGATTTAGTATTTTGAATGTGCGAACATTTAAACAGTTGTACTTTTGAATTCTTTTGGTTTACTGATTTAAATGCAATTTTGAATTCTTATAACTGTGTTCGATTTTAATACGTTTAATCCATGAATCTTGTATTCTTAATTATCCGTAGTCGGTCAGACTCGTGGGAATGTCTCTGAATTAAGACTATTCTGAACTTCGGCTCAAGGAGTTGACTCTGAACTTCACATACCTCATTTTGAATGACGTTGGATGTAACTCGCATCAAATCATCTTCATGGATCTTTGTCATAAGATGTTTTGCTATTGGTATACTCATTAGTATCCTCTGACCTGAGATACGTACTAGAACTGCCGTTTACCAAGAACCATTCTTTAAGCACTGTCAAACGCTGTCGCGTAACTGTTAGTCATAAAGGCTTTGATTAGGAATAGTTCTGAAGTTCAGTGGGAGTTGTATGTAGTCAATAAGGGATTCTGTACTCTTGCATTATATGTAACAGATAAGCATCGTGGCGCCCTGTTTGATTCAAACTGGTGAAGTGTAAGGCCTTACCCAAACTTACTGTGTGTTTGATTGGACCACTTTGATTCTTGATCGAGAACAATAATAATTGAACGTCATATGAGAATGAACTAAATCCATGTCTCATTGATTCGATTGATGTTTTATACGGAAAGGATGAATGACAACTATTTCCATAAGTCTATTCTCTTGCTTTAGTTAGCTGTTACTAACACCGAGATATTTGGTTAATGACTTTAAAGCGTCATACCTTGTTAGGGACAACCATGTGCAGCTAGAGCGCCGCTGACTGTTTGCGTTGATTTATCGTGGATCGTCCAAGTGGGAGATTGTTGGATTTTATGGACCGACCCGATGGACAACGCGGCTGACCGAGCTATGACCCGTAAGAGTTACACCTAGGGCAACGAACATTAAATCCACTTAACCTGCTTAACTGGTAATTACGAACTATTAGCGAGACGATATATTTTATATATATTTGTTAGACGGAAATTATTATTTATACTAGTTTATAAATAATAATTATATATATTGTTTTAATCTTTAATTAAAACAATTAAATGGGTTTGGGCTTTTGCATCTCATATTAGACTATGGGACCGGAAACAATTAGTAGGGTTTATTATTTATTATTATATATAATAAACCTAAAATTATGTTTGAGATATAACAAGTCCTCAGCCGCCGCAGGGGACAAAATTAGGAATTTGGAAGGGCATAACAAACGAGGTAGGAGCCTTCGGCTCTTTGGCGGTTGTGACCTCACGGTTAATTCCTTTTGGCGTTTCCGGAACCTCCAAACCAGCCTAAGTTGGATCCTGCTCCGCTGCTGTCCCGTTTCCGGCCAGCCCCGAAGCTACTCGTCTCTCGTGTTGTCAGTTCGTGATCTAGCATCAGCTCGTTGTACCTCGGTGTCTCAACCGGTTAATCATTAACCACAAAGGTATAATTAATCTTATCAGTAGATTAATTGTTTTTTTTTCGTGTTTGCGTGTTCATAACCAGATCCTGTTCGGTTTGTCAGTGCTGTTAAATAGGTTATGATTTTATTTTTCCGCTGCGTATTTATTAATTAACTGAATTAATTAATTTCTCTGTCAAAACCTTGTTTTTACAAAAGTCAAACTGATCACCACTGAATCGCAACAGTTGGATGTTAATAGGATTGTATTTGGGCTTTTGATTGATTGTTTGTCTTTACTGTAATTATCATTTTATTATGGAATAACTGCATAAGAACTGCCATTAGTTGTGAAGCCTCGAGTGAAGAACGGGTAAGCATCAAGCTTGGTTCTTCTCATAGTGCTCATTTATTCAACCCATGAAATTAGGTCTAAATGCAACAAATGAAAATAGATTCTCATAGCAGGTGGTGCTTTATTGTTCCTCTTGGTTACAGGCTCAAACAGGTATTAGAGTCAAAGCAGCCACAAGATAGTAGCAGTGGTTCAAAAGGTATTTTACTATTTTAACGTAGTAAACTGTCAAGTGGTTTCACTCTTGGTCTTTACTCTGTAATATATTAATTTGCCAAGTTGTTTAAATTGTAGAGAATGAGAAACTCACAGCCAAAAAGAGGACATTAAATTGTCCTTCACATTCCCACTTATATTGTTTTGAAAGGGATGATGGTTTCTTTAATTGCGTTTCAGGTATGAAATCTTGTAGGTCCATTTAAGACAGGTGGTGTTTGGATATGCTTTTTAAAAAGGAGTATGTGATGCTCAATTGTAGTCAAATAATCATCCTTATAGTTTGAAGGTGTAATAATCAAATAATAAGATGTTTTGAGTGGTTATAAATTTTGATTTTAGAAGTTGATAGATAAAACTTAAAAGCACCAAAACGTACATTATTGGGAAAAAAGAAGAGAAACGTTTTGTGAAATGAGGGTTTATGTCACTCATATCTGATTAAAAGAAGGGGTAAGTAGCTATTTAATTCTACTATTAGATAATCGGTTTTGTTACAACTGATACGTAATGAGCAATCTAAAACTGATTATTTGATCCTCAAGATAAGATAATCAACTCCAAAATGCATATCAAAGCATTCACTGAATTGCAAAACTCATTCCAATTTATGTTTTTCTTTTTATATACGACTCGACTTATTGTAATCTCTGTTAAATAAAGCATTCACAGTATATTAGTAACCTAAGTTGCAATACTCAATTCTATGTTTTGTTTTCTTACGATATATGACCTGACTTATTGCAATCTTTGGTAGTTGTGTATTGATCAAGTGTTAAAGTGAAATACTGGCTCGTCCATATCTACAAAGCATGAGAATTAGGGCTGTTCAAAAAGCCCGCGGCTCGTGGCTCGCTCGAAAAAAGCTCAGAAAAAGCTCGGCTCGGGAAAAGCTCGGTTTTAAACGAGCCGAGCCGAGCTGGCTCGAATTCTAAACGAGCCGAGCTCGAGCTAGGGTTGGCTCGGCTCGGGCTCGGCTCGTGGGCTCGGCTCGTCTAAATAACTAATATATATATATATATATGTTATATTTGAAATATGATGTTTTAATTTTTTAAGTTAATTTGTTTTCAAGAACTCTGAGTTTTGGACTAAAATTTTACTTTATCTACAATTGTATTTACTCTCTACTTTGTAAGTTTTGGGTTATCTATGTTTTTTTTTGTATTTTATATATTGTCCCTTCCATCTATTTAGTTTTTTGAAAACAATTAACTTCAAACCGAGAATAAAATATTTTTTTTTGTTTATATATATATATATTAATATGTAAAAAAAAAAAAAAAAAAACGAGCTAGCTCGACGAGCCACGAACTGGCTCGAGCTTTTTACGAGCCGAGCTCGAGCTCAACTTTTCAGCTCGGAAAAAAAATCGAGCCGAGCCGAGCCGAGCTGGCTCGTTTAATTTCGAGCTCGAGCCAAGCCTGGCTCGGCTCGGCTCGTTTACAGCCCTAATGAGAATACTTGAGCTATGCTAGAAGCCATTTCACTACTCAAATAGCTCTGACGGGATTTGTAGGCCAGTGTTTTGTTCAAGTTTAACTACATTCTATGTGTTTGCGAAAATGCAAAAGCTAATTTTGAAGTGAAACTAATGGGGTTTGTTCAGATTGAAGGATCAAAATTTTGTTCGAGCCAAATTCCATTATGAAGTTGGAACTTTTGGTGTTATCTTCTCTGAAATGGAAGATGAATCCAAGTTACGGAGTACTAAGGTATACAAAAACTGTTCCACAGATAATTAACGTACTTTAAAACCATCGAATCAACATACTTTTCAATGCATGTAACCTTCAATTAAGCTCTACAGACATTGTATATGGCTACCATGTGACACATCATAAAAATTTAACATATTTTTAGAAGATACACATTTTTATAGTTTTGAATAAAAACTTCTAAATGATATATAATCCTTCACAAAATTGTGAAATCATTAATGTTAGCAGTATCTTATATCTGTTACACATGTGTGCAATTTGAGTTTTAAGAGGAAGTTGGTCTGCCAATGTGGTACTAGCCCTCTTGGTAGAAACTCTTGTCTCTTAGCATGTGAGGTCTTGGATTCAAACCCAGGCATGTGATGAATTATTTGGTGTAATTTAGGAGTAGGAGTAGGGTAGATTTTTCGTTAAAAAAAAGAGAAAGTTGGCCTTTGGGTGTCTAACATAGTCAAATACTTGAATTGGGATTAGTGAAGAATTTATGAGTATGATCTTTGCCAATTTGTGGCTGAAGTGTCACTGACATTAAAACACCACCCAATGAAGTGGGAAAATTCTAACTCTCACTAATTATTTGTCAATGTTTTTAACAAACAGTTTTGTGAATGAAGTAGATGGAAATGTACCAGCCATAGAACAAGAAGGGCATTAACTCTACACTTTTGAAAGAAATATTCTAGCTTGAAATGGCCAGTTTATCACAAAAGTTAAAAGCAGAACATGTAAGTTTCCAGCTTTATTTTTGGATCATCCTTATTAAATGTAACAGATGATGTTAAATTTAGTATATGCAAGTAAATATATTAGTTCCATCTAGCTAATAGTTTCATGTTTGATATGGATAGTCAGTTGAAACTCACTTGGATTTACCCCACTTACCCCACTGCAGTTCACGGACATGTACTACCATGTTTGATTAGTGTATTCTAAATTATAATTTAAAATAGTTATACTGTTAATTGACCTACAATAACTCCACCATTAGTTACACTCTTAATCTAGACAGCAAAACTATAGTGGATGTAAGCTTGTCTCTAGATAGCACTTGGAGTTTGCATAAACCCAAATCGCGTGTTCATTCTCATCATCATAAAGCAAACAAAACGCGTCATTCCAAGATTAGTGGGACAAACACACGAGAAGAATACCATTTAACCGCTAAAAATGGGGATTTACACAGTCAAGTGATGATGTTTAATGGTAAAGAAGTGAGTAAATTCTTATGGGGTATGTGGGTTCTTTAGAGCCCATTAAGTGTTACTCCCTTTTCAATTGTGTTTGCTCATATCCCAAATCTTACTTTGTAAGCATGCAGCAATTAGATGGTATAACATATATATACAGACATACATAGCATGGAAAGGAACTGAGAATCAGCTTCATTCTGTTTATTGATTTGAATGATATTATCATAGGGTTTAGTTTATTTTCTTTTTTATTTTTGAATCTTATTAAGATGAGATGCAATATGATTATTTATTTTGTTAGCTTTTGAGTCCTACATGAAAACATTGAAATTTTTGATGTGAATTATAATTATAACTTTTAATTTTTTATTGTTATTATATGTAACATATAATTTTAGTTATAAGAAGTAATATCAATTATATTTAAACTTTTATAATTATAACATTGTATCGTTTATTCAGCACCCGTGTAATACACGGGTTCTAACACTAGTATCTTAATATTTTGGTAAACATTAATATTCCTTTAAATTTTAAACATGGGAATCTTGTATGGCTGTGATGTGTGAATGTGGGTGCCGCTGCCTGGTAGCCTCAGAAACAAATAAGCCTAAAATATTCACGTTTACATGAACCGATCGCGTCAGACCTTTTTTTTAATTAATTTTTTTTGGTAGTAGTATGATGTGTCGTGTGGGTATATAATTTTTTTTAGTTTTTCACATAAGATCCGGTTTTAGAATTTGTAAAATGATTAATACTTTGACTAAACTACACACAATAGGGAAATGATCTATTGTACAGTAGTATAGTCTTGGTGAAAAGCATGTATTGAACCAATTGAGAAAGTAGTTGTCGTCAATACTCAATTTTTTTTATTATTTAGTCAATTAATAAAAAAATAGTATATGAAAATAAAATGTAAAGATCGAAACAAGCATGCAACTAATTGAAACAAGAGGTCGAGTGATAACTAATTCAAAAGGGATGTCACTTGGGCTCGAATTAACATTACGGTAAATTAATATTTTAGAGATAGGCGAATGGTGTGGTCAAGATTATGTAAAAGTAGAGATGGCTCCTGTTAAGGTTACCAAATCATATGACTTTATAGAAAGCTAAAATAATAAGACATGTTAACCACCTCAAATCATGCAATGAAGATCGAACTGACTAATTTTGTTTTTGTGATAAAATGGAAAAAACCCCAAGCTAAGGTTATCAAATCCTACAATGTATTGGAAAGCTATAATGATAAGACACGCTAGCCACCTTAAGGTCAGAATGAAGACATCACTTCTACGACAAACTTAAAGGGTGAAACTTCAACTTTACGCTTCAACACTTCAAGGCTCAAGTTATGAGTCATTTGATGTTAAAGAAAAGAAGATAGAAGAAACACCAACACAAAACATATGGTTTGCTTAAAAATCAAATGACTTGTATGAATATCTAACCTAAATCACCAAGAGTTAAAACATTTACCCACAATTTCTAGTGTAGCACCAAAGATTTGTATAAAGAGATACAACTTTCAATGAATGGTTGAACAACGTTTTTCAACATGTATTATTCAAAACATATACAAGGTCATAAACTCTAGCAAGCAAACACCAAATACTCACATTCATAAAGAATGATCATAGTCAAGAACATCAAAATCATAAACAAACCATTTTACTAAATTAAAATATTAACTTATACAAAGTTTCATTTTAACAGAAGTGATACAAGGAAACTAGCCATAAGTGGCTATACAAATGAATACACAAACACTTGTTGATACAAGAATCATGGAGCGAAAATAAGTAATCACACCAAAGCCAAATGTATTGATATTAAAGGGCTTCTTGATATTAGGTGAGATGAAAGTAGCTCTCTCTCTCTCCCCCCTCACAAGAAAATAGTAGGATCTTTCTCCTCAAAGTTGCATACCAATCTACTTGAAGAATCTATCATTTACAGGCAAAAAAGGGACGAGCATTTTCATGCATAGTGCACTACAACCGTGCTATTTCCCCGGCAACGACCTTCACTTTCGTACGACTATTATCTTTTTTCTGTAGAGTTCTTTATGTTAGCACAACCTTGCAATAGGACGCACGATCATGCTTTGGCATTGACCAGTGTGTTGATCACACGGGACGTGCTTCAGGACTTAGTCTTGACCATCATTAGGGGGAACATCCCGAAATCTGGATGTTTATTTTATTTTTTGGGTGTTGCGTTTGAAGTTTATAGATCGAGAGACCATTGTTGCCAACCCACGAAAGAGAGGAGTGGAGCCTTAACCCTAGCCGCCACACGTCTCCCTCCTCACTTCTTCACATTCCATGCAAACCTAGAGAGAGAAAGAAAGAGTTCTAGAGAGAGAAAGTTCAGATTTCTTCCATGAGTGTTTCCATCTTCTTATTAGACGATTGAGAGATGTTTATCATGGATTTCTGATCGATTTTAGATTGTTGAACGTTCTACCCTAGCTGGAAGTCTTCAATACCCTTTTCTTTGCAAGTGTCAGGTGAGTTTTTATTGACCATTTCTTCTATGCTTTGGGATGATATGCATGTTTACAAAGAAAACATCCTATAATAGAAAGATATAGTTAAAGTTGATAAAAAGATTGTGTATATGTTCGACGTTATTTTATGTGCGTACATGGTATTTGTGCTAACTGTTTTGTTTGTATTACATTTGTAAAGTTAAATGTAAGTCGGTGTAATAGTAAAGTTGTCGTTGTCATAGTCATAGTTTGGTAAAGGAGTTTTGTTACAAGCAATAGTAGCCTTACAAGCAACAAGAGTCTTGAAACCACCATTTCAAGCAATAGGAGAGTTACAGGAGTGTAAGCACGATATAGAAAGTCTTGCTTAAGTGCGAGTATGATAAAGGAGCCTTGCATAAGTGCAAGTACAGTCATGGAGTCTCGTCTAAGTGTGAGCATGATAAAGGAGACTTGTACGAGTACAAACATGTTTGTTAACGCAAACCTCATAGATGATAAAGATAAAGAACAATTATAATAAAATATAGTTGGGCGATGTCCTAGATAAAGAAAAGTTTTCATAAAGCTCGATAACAAAGTCTCTTTAGTTATTAATGATTTCATAATTAAATAAAGTTTTAACTGTTAAAGTAATATAGAACTAACTTAGATTTAACTGACCTTTAGCATGCATATCAGGTTGATAAAGTTTATTCATAGGAGCCGTCGGGGGCTGGAGTGGCATGGATTCGAAGACTACCTATTCCCGAGATTAACATCCTGGTATGGTATGATTCTTCTTCAGACAAATATGTTTATGTTTTAAATTGTAATGACTTGTGTTGATATTTGAACAAAGTTTTCGCTATGTTTAAATGAAATTTTCAGTTTATGAACTATTATGCGAATGAGTAAATCCAACATACGAAACTCACCGGTTTAGGGTGTTTAGGGGGGGGGGGGGGGAACGGGCATGCTTGGTTCCATTTGGATGATTTTCTGGATTTTTTTCAAATACGTATAAAAGATGGAACATCATAACTTAAACAATAACTTAAATTTCTTATATGAAAATGTTGTTTGTTATTACATGTATAACGTTAATTTTATCATTGATTCCACATGGTAATATTAAATCTTAGTGTATTATTTAAAAATTAATAAAAAATAGTATATGAAATTAAAAAAATATAACAATAAAAAAAGGAAATCCGAAAGATATTTAACTTGGATATTATATATGTGTATAAAATACGAACACCTTCTATTGTAGAAAGACTACAAATGATTTTGGGTCTTTGATCAAGAAAATTAATGGTTGGATGAATGGATACCATATGAGCAAAGTATGACCCGTAGTGGTAAAATTGTAATAGTAGATTTTTTTTTCAAGTTCTCCATATTTTTTAAACGTATATAACTTTTTTATACGACATTAATTTTAAAACAAGTTACACCATAAAATTGAACATTTTATTATATGTAATTTGAGTATAGTTTTATTATATTTTTAGTATAAAAATAATTTTTAAAAAAAAATATGGATGTTCTGTGCGTATAACGTGCGTGATTATAAAATAGATTACGTAATTATAAACATAGGTTACGTAATTATCATCGTACGTAATTATAAAATAGGTTGCATTATTATAAACATAAGCTGCATTGTTATTAAAACGGGTTGCGTTATTATCATATGAGTCGCGCAATTTGTTATGCATAATTATTTGTGCGTAATTTTGGTTCGGACATATTTAGACATCGCCAAAGGACACGTGTCGCGTTCTGGTTCTTTCGTATCCTTCATACGATAACCGCCATATATATATGTGGGTGGGTGTGTGTGTGTTTGTGTATGTGCGAGATAACATATAAAGTGGTTTTCCGTGTGAAACGTATGAAGCCACAAGAACGCGACACGTGTTTTTTATAGATGAGTATTTGTCTAAAAAAAATTTGCGCTATAATCATGCTAAAGATATATGCTAATCAATAAAGCATATATCTAATGTAGTAGCACGTCAAAACAAACACGCTACAGTAGTTACCTATGTAATTAGGTAGCGTATTACATACATATAGCAATAGAATACTCAAACGTTTTTTAGACGTTTTTTCTTTATTAAAGTTATATAGCAATAGAATACTGAAATTAAAGATAAAAAATTCTTAATTTTATGGTGTATTTTTTTTAAATAATGAAATATATAAAAAATGTATTTGAGTTTTAAAATACCGATGAAAGTTGATAAAAATAAATAATCGTGACTCTTCCCATATTACCTCTCCAAACTTTTTTATTCGATTTCTTCTGTACACGTGACACCCTCAATCACCTCAAGCATCGATTATATTGATCAATGGTCAATATTTAATTTGTACACTTCGTACTATTTTTTTATATTTGTACTTTTTTTTTGAACGGCGAACATTGAATGATGTGACGTCGCACCCCCTGTTACATGGGAGGGCCTCGTCCAACTCCGACCAATATGTTGTTTTAACCGGGCCCACTTGGCGTCAGAGTTGGAGAGCATCCAACGAAAATTTCACCCAATACGGCCCCTTCCGGGCTTAAGGGAGAGCCGAGGCTCGAACCCTGGATCGGCGTGGTTAAAACCCTAGCCTAAGAACTAGGCCTCATTTGCATGCCTCAAAATTTAATGGTCGTGGCAGGGATTGAACCCGGGTCCCTTGGGAATTCAGGCCTCATCTCAACCACTACAGCACAACCTCTTTTATATTTGTACTTGATCCTCAATCTATGCGTGTGTGTGTATGATTAAGGGTTCAACCGACTTTGACACACCCCCACCCCACCACCCATCTCTTCCCTCTGCCCTCCCTTTCTGACTCACAAAGCCACTGAAGACCCACTTAGGTGCCATCATGTGAACTCCGACGCCCCAAACCCCATCTTCGTTTGATAACTTGTACTAAATTATCTAAGCACTAAAAAAAACAGAAAAAACCAAACTACGATATATGAATTTTTTTAGGGAATATGAAATAAAAAACGCAATTTTTTTTGAAAGGCAAATTTTTTAATTTATCTGAGAGTAGTACTTGAACCTATCTCTTTAAACGCAATTGATATATACAAATCTCACCTTTGTGCGCATAGAACTCTATGATCTTAAGGTGAAGGTTACAAATATTATTTTGTTGTCTTTTTTATATTTGCGACTTCCAAGGCAAATAGTTGGGCCACTACCTAGTAGGCCTCCTTTCGAGCCCACTCCCAACCTAGTTGCTTCTCTCTTTACCCAACGTAATAACGTATTACTTCGCTTGGCTCGAAACAATTTCATAATCTTGTTTTCATCTAAACTAAATAATTAAATCTTAAATGTTAATTGTTAAATAATATAAGTTATATGTTATATCATCTGAGATTACATAGCCCTAAAGAGGATATTCATGTGTTTTTGATGAATGGATCATGTATATGCCCATACCCCAACACATATTTGATTTTTAAGATTCGTGTTAATTCTTATCGGCTTGATTGGTGTCTTTGCTGTGTTTTATGTTTTGTTATTCTTATATTCTAATATCATTTTTGACGTTTTCATTCTTGACTTCTCATGTTTCAATGTATAATTTTTGATTTCTCATAAGATATGTTCATCGCACGTTTGTTAGATTTAATACCTATTCAACACCTCGTAGAGGTTCTTGTAACATATATGCTTAGCGATTGGTAGAGGTCGTTAAACATGCTCAACATTTTCAATACTTGAGAGCAGTGGCGGACGCAAGAATATTTTTCATGGGGGCCGGAAATCGATTATCATTGCTAAATATTAATTTTTTTTGTACGGTTCAGGTCGGGTCACATAATAAAAGGATAAAACCAAATTAAACTTCATTTTAAGCAACTATTTTTTAATAAAACAAATACAAAATATTCAATTAACAATCTAGCAAATAACCAACGATCTATATTCTAACATAAAAAAAATTAAGCAAGTAATCTATACAATATAATAAAGAAAGGTTTTTGTATGCCACGTGTCGTCACCATATTCAATCTCATTATTGTTTTCCCGCCTCTCTCTCTTATTAAATACATCCATATCTTTTAATAAAGTAATAATATACTAATAAAACACATTTATTTTTAAATTATCCTTTATTATAAAAAAAACTTTGAAATCTAATTACGTAATTTTTATTTTCAATCAAATAGTAAATGAAAGTCAAATTACATTAAATAGTAATTGACGTATTTACGAAACCCAATTATATATTATTTTTTACATATTTTGAATTTTGTTTTATATCCTTAATATAAAGTAATACATTTTTACACCTGTAAAATACATAAATAAAATTTAAGAAATTTATTTATTGATATTTTTCACCCGTGTGTATTACACGGGATCTAAGCTAGTAAAATAATAAAGTAAGATTTAGTGAAAAAGGTTTAAAAAGAAATACTTAAATTGAGGATTTAGGGTTGTTTAGAATGGGGTTTGAGAGAAAGGAGGCTCCGAGACACGCCTGTTTGTAACATCCGTAAAATCCCGACACATATAATTGGGCCAAAAAAATAAACGTGAAAGATGGCGGGCTTAGGTGGTAGATGGGTTTGGGCCGAAAATGGAGGGAGGGAGGAAGGGAGGGGATAAACCCTAGCCTCCTCTTGGATCAGTCTCCATTCCATCAACTTCACTAAAAACGTCTAGAAAGACAGAGGAGAGAGTTCCAGGGAGAGAAAGTCAAGAATCAACATCTTTTGCTCCAAGATTTGCTCCAATCTATGTCTCCATCAATCTAGAAGAAGAAACCACGAGGAACTACAACTTTTAAGATAAAGATCTAACCTAAAATCTCTGATTTAAGTTTAAATAGGTTTTGGGGTAAAGCTAGGGGTTTTGATATCAAAAGTCTGGGGTTTTACATGTTAATGGCCAAGTAAAGTCCAAATCTAGCTTCATGGAAGCTAGATAAACGTTTTGGACATAAAAATTTACAAACATGGATCAAAAACGGACCGGTTAGGGTTTTTGTTATTTTGGTGACACTACCTCCAATCACGACACTAGTCCGGGAAGAAAGGGTGTGGATCCCAAGGTCTACCAATGATTGACAACCCTAATCATTGGGCGACACTCGGCGGCGACACTAGGTGAACGACACTAAGACCAACGACACTAGCATCCAACGATACTAAGTCTAGAACGCAAGTTCTGGTGACACTGATCATGTGCCTGGCGATACTGATAGTCTGCCTGGCGACACTGCCTAGGAGACATTGATCAGGTGTTTGGCGATACTAGCAAAAATTGATAGAATTCGTGTGTTGATTTATATGCAGATCGATTAGCACGCTACCTTTAAAAGACTTCCACTTCAGGTTTACGTATAGTCAATCAGGTGAGTCAAGAATCCATATTTACTTGTTTTAGAGTAATATGCATACTCACACATAATGTTTACGAAATGAAGATTTTTGAAATGAAACGATTACGAGAGATAAAGTATTTAAACTTGACTGTTACGGAACGAAAGGTTTATAAGATGAAAGGTTTATGAAATGAACTGTTTATGAAACAAGTATGATTACGAAAATGAAATGTGGACAAAAGGAATGGTTTATTAAGAATATGAAAGGGTTTGTAAATGAATGTTATGTTTTATGTGTTGTGTTATGTCTAATCTGCTAAGTGAACAAATTGGCAAATGAAGTCTGGGGAACGAATTGATGAATGAAGGTGCCTTATGGGGAAACAAACCGAGCTCAAACTCCTATTTTTAGTTGGAAATGGGTTTTTAGTGTTTTAAGTGGGTTTTAACATAAAGTTGGGATTTTTACACGTGTTTTGGTCTAAAAAGTGGAGATCTAGCTTCATGGAAGCTAGATAGAAGTTTTAGACGTAAAAAGTTGAAAAATTGAATTAAAAACGACGAGTTTTGGCCAAAAACGTATGAATCGTTCGAAAACGACATTTTGACTGAAAAGTAGTTCGGTCGAAATAAGAATAGTATGTTTGGAACGAAAAGCCAATTCGGACGAAAAAGTATTCGGATGAAATAGTTTTCGGATGTATGACATTTCAGACAAGATAGTTTTAGGTCAAAAACGGATTTCGACCGAAAGCGATTTTGGCCAAAAAAGATTTCTACCAAAGGAGATTTCGGTCGAAAAGGATTTCAGACAATGAGGTTTTTCGGTTAGTATGTCTTAAATGTAACCTTGTAATGACGTATCTCGTTCGTAACTGTTCGGACAGATCTATAAGCATTTCACCGAGCCTGAAGTTCGTTGACCGAGTAAGATTAGTTCCTTAAAGTCAGGTGAGTCAAGAATACCTATTTACTTGTTTCTTGGGTGTTGTGAATACTATCAAATGTTTATGGAATATTTACGAATGATGAACAAATGAAATGAAATGATTTGAAATGAACGGTTTATGAAAGAAACGATGTTTGAAACAAGAAACGTTTATGTTATAAAAGTTTTATGAATGGAATGTTTATGAAACGGAATGTTTATAGAGGAATGGTTTCTAAATGAAGGAAAGGGTTTTATAAATGAATGAAATGTTTTATGAAAAGAAAACGAGAAAATGTTTACAAGAAGTCATTACAAATCTAATCTATTGAATGAATGGAATTGACGAATGAAGTCTGGGAATGTAATTCCCATCCTTATCGCACATTTGGGCCATAAATCTAATAGGGGTGGTGCTTATGTGGCCTATCAATGGATATTACTATTATACAAATGGCGAAGGTAGTGATGACTGTCACTCGAGGTTAACGTGACCCGTGAATGGTAAAGGGTATGACCATTTGGATCGACGAGTCCTAAGGGCGATGGTATTACCGTAATAACCTATGAGTCTTAAGGGCGATGGAAAGAACTTGGAGACTTACGACTCCCAAGGGCTATGAATGAATGGAATGGAATGCATGGTAAAACATATTTATATAATATATGTTTCACTTGAATGGAATGTTTGAATATATGAATGGATGAAAAATGAATGTTAAGCCTCGTTTTAAATGATGAATGATAAAACCCTAATGAATGAACGATAAATCATTTTCTTAAAATGACTAAAAGACTTGAACTCACCAGTGTTAGCTGACTTTTAGTATGCATGTCAGGTTAAGGTTAGATGATGGATGAATGGATGCTGCTTGGCTTCTTGAGGAGTTACTCGACTAAGAGAGATTGGCATCCCATATGAATGTTTTAAATGTCCAATGTTTAAAGACAATATTTGAATTTATTGCGATTTTAGAACAATGTAATGACGTTTATTCTGCTTAATTTTATTGAAGTTTAAGAACTGTTTGTGAATGAGTAAATCCAACGTGTGAGGCCTCTCAGGTTCGGGGGCCTTGCAAGTTGGTATCAGAGCAATAGTTTGAGAGATTCAGACATCCCCGTTGTCTATACTTAAACTGAGAATGAGACTAAGAACGGATGCAAGTACGGGTAACTCAAACCAAAGCATCAGACACGAATGTAGTAAGTACAGTTTTCCCTTAGAAAACATTAGGCTTGGACAAGGGTTTGATGGAAAAATAAAGGTGATCAAATATAAGCCAAGAGGTAGTGTAATGGTTAATTGCAGATGGGTAGTGTATATTAACATCTTACAGTACTTGTTGTTTTCTACTTGTAAACTAGCATGATAACATTGATTCCTTGTCCTTATAGTACGAAGTGGCTGGAAGAAGAGGCGAAAGGAATGGTGGGGCTTGTATCGGACGACACGGTAGGCACCCGTTAACTCGAGGCAGAGAGAGGAGGAAAGTGTACATGCGGGCCAAGAGGTTAGCCTGCACGAGACTGAACGGGCCCCAGTGGACGACTAAAAGTTCACCTTTTAACCAGAGGTGAAAGTAGCTCTAGCACGGGAAATTGCCAAAATGATGAAGGCCTCCCTGCCAGAATTACTAGCTGAGGCTATAAGGAATGCCAGCGGGGCGGGCGGGTCTAACCCGACAACTAATGCACCAATCATCGAGGTAGACAATGCACCGCCTACTCGCGACTGTGATTATAAGTCCTTCAAGGCATATGACCCGTCAATACTTACTAGAAAGAAGGACGCGGTTGCCACTTTTGATTGGGTGATTCGCATGGAGGCCACCATCCGTCTCAGTGAATGCCAAACGGATCAGGTCGTGAAGTTTATTGTGAACTCTTTAAGGGAAGAAGCGTCTCAGTGGTGGGAAGGGGTAAGACAGGCCAATGGAGACAGGGCTGTTGATTTGATGATGTGGAATAATTTGAAGGAATTAGTAATAAAAAACTTCTACCCGAAGAACGAGATTGAGAAAGTGGAAAGAGATTTTCTGGGGTTAAAGGCTGGGAATACGACACATCGGTAGTACACCACACGGTACAATGAATTGGCACGTCTAGTGCCACATCTGATCACCACTGAGGAACGAAGGATTGCCTGTTACATCCAGGGGCTACCCGACAAGGTTCGCACGTTTATGAAAGCGAACACCCCTAGTACCTTTGATTTCGTGGTGGAACTAAGTGGCGTGGTGTGTGACTATTTGGCATTGAATGATGCGGTCATTGATGAACCTAAAAAGAAGCTGAACCTACCAGGCAAGCGAGCGAGTGGGAGGTTGTTTGGACCTCATGATAAAAAGGCCAAGGTGGGCGAGTTGACTATTTCCAGGAAGTATGGAAAAGAACATCCAGGTGAATGCACACTGGGGTCAAATATGTGCTTTAAATGTGGGAAGTCGGGTCACTTTGCACATGATTGTCAAGGGCCCTGAAATGTTATAATTATGGGGGGAACAGGGCATGTGAGCCGGGATTGCCGAAAACCAAAATACGTTGGGAAAGGAAAGGAGGCCGAAAAGCCAAGGGTACGGACTAAGACGTATGCTATAACTCAGGAGGAGGCGAGGGGAAATCCGGACGTGGTGCCAGGTACGTTTATTCGTGATCACACTTTAGTTTGTGTATTTTTTTATTACGGTGCAAGCAAGAGTTTTATATCATATTCATTCTGTAGAAATAAAATGCACGACTAACGAAATAGAATGAGCCTTTAGTGTAGAAACCGTCATGGGTAAAACAACAAAAGTAACCGAGGTAGTAGACAATTGCATTATAAAAGTAGAAGGCCAGAGATTCCATGTTAGGTTGTATGTTATAGCCATGGGAGGATTTAACGTGGTATTAGGAATGGATTAGCTAGCTGCGAACGAAGCACGAATTGCGTGTAAACGAAACATTATCCAGCTCAAGGCTCCTGATGGTATCGAAGTCATGGTTTATGGGGATCATGACATCCCGATGATGAACGTAATGTCAATGATTAAGGTGGAAAAGTATATAAGGCGCGGGTGCGAGGCCTACCTGGCTTATGTGATTGATAATGGTGTGAAAGTAACGGAACTGAACGATGTACCTGTGGTGTGTAATTATCTGGAGGTGTTCCTAGAGGACTTGCCTGGATTGTCACCTGATCGGGAAACGAAATTCTAAATTGATTTAGTGCCAGATGCACAGCCCGTTGCCAAGGCGTCGTATCGGCTTCCACCACTGGATATGAAAGAGCTGATGAAATAATTGGAGGAACTACTAGATAAGGACTTTATCAGACCGAGCATTTCACCTTGGGGTGCTTAGGTGCTTTTTGTGAAAAAGAAAGACGGTGCTATGATGATGTGCATCAATTATAGAGAACTGAATAAACATAAAGTGAAGAACAAGAATCCGCTACCCATGATCGATGATCTGTTCGACCAAATGCAAGGAGCAAAATGGTTTTCTAAGATCGACCTGTGGTCGGGATATCACCAGTTAAAGGTAAGAGAATAGGTGATACCGAAAACGGCGTTTCGCATGCGGTATGGACATTATGAATTTTGCGTGATGTCTTTCGGTTTGACGAATGCCCCAGAAGCATTCATGAGCATGATGAACCAAGTGTGCTGACCGATGCTGTATCGATCGATGATAGTCTTCATAGACGATATCCTCGTCTACTCAAAAAGTGAAGGCGATCACGCCTGTCACCTACGAGAAGTACTGGAGGCACTACAGAGAGAAAAGTTGTATGCTAAATATTCTAAATGCGCGTTCTGGCTTAGTGAAGTTCAATTCCTAGGTCATGTAATCAATGAGAACGACATTATGGTAGACCTAGCTAAGATTGTGACAGTGAGGGATTGGGACATCCCGAAACCCCGACTGAGATACGAAGTTTTCTTGAATTTGGCAGTTCATTATCGAAGGCTCATTCAGGACTTCTCAAAGATAGCCTCACCTCTAACCAAACTGAACAGCAAGGAAGTGAAGTATGAATGGTGTCAGGCCCAGACCGAAGCTTTTGAAGAGTTAAAGAAGAGATTGACCAAAGCGCCAATATTGAACCTACCCGAGGGATATGAAGACCTAGTGGTGTATCCCGACACGTGTTAATGCAACGGGGAAAGGTAATCATGTATGCATCACGACAGTTAAAGATACACGAAGTTAACTACCCGACTCATGACCTTGAGTTCACGGCTGTTTTCTTCGCCTTAAAGATTTGGAGGCATTACCTTTATGGAGTCAAATGCACCATATAATCCGATCATAAGAGTTTGAAATACTTTTTCGAGCAAAAAGAACTGAATATCAGACAGAGACGGTGGTTAGAACTATTGATGGATTATGACTGCGGAATCCAATATCAACCAGGGAGGGCAAATGTGGTGGCTGGCGCCTTGAGTCGAAAGGAGACAACAACTCATATTAAGGTGAAGGCCTACCGGTTGGTCGTGACACTAGACCTTATGATAGAAATAGAACGTGCCCGGACCGAAGCTTTGACGGAGGAAAATGTTAAACGGGAAATAATAGTCGACCAACAAGAAAAGTTAGAGACAAACACGTATGGTGTACGAACCCGGTTCGGGAGGATGTGGATACCCAAAAGTGGTGAACTTAAAGTCAATATTCTTGACGAGGCTCATAAGTCTCGCTATTCTATCCACCCCGGTACCAACAAAATGTACTAGGATCTAAAGAAAGAATACTATGAAGAATGATGTGACTAATTATGTGAGCAAGTGCCTAACTTGTTCATAGGTAAAGGCTGAGCACCAGAAACCATGTGAAAAGATGCAACCTTTATTCATTCCTGAATGGAAGTGGGAGCACATTACCATGGATTTCATAACTAAGCTACCACGAATAGCTAAAGGTCATGATACTATATGGGTAATTGTAGATCGGTTGACGAAGAGTGCTCACTTCTTGCCCATACGTGAGACTTACTCGTACGTGAAGCTAGCAGAATTATTCATCAACGAGATTGTGACCAGGCACGGTATGCCATTATCAATTGTATCTAACCGCGACACGCGATTCACATCGAGGTTCTGGAAAAAAATTCACGAGGCAATGGGCACGAGACTTAACAACAGTATAACTTACCACCCACAAACCGATGGTCAGTTCTAAAAAACCATCCAAACTCTTTAAGACATGCTCCGGCCATGCATTATCGATTTTAGGGGTAGTTGGGATAGTCACTTGCCACTAGCGGAACTCTCCTACAACAATAACTATCATGCCATCATCGGCATGCCTCCATTTGAAATGCTGTATGGTAGGAAATGCAGAATGCCCGTCTGTTGGGGTGAGATAGGGCAGAAAGACTTCGCGAGTCTGGATTTGGTCAAAACAACTTTTGAGAAGTTTGACCAAATCAAAGCCCAAATGAAAGTTGCTAAGGATATGCAGACAAGAGAAGAAGAGATCTCAAGTTCCAAGTCGGAGAAGGTACTCTTGAAAGTGTCTCCTTGGAAGGGAATAATCCGATTTCAGAAAAAGGGAAAGTTAAGTCCAAGGTTCATCGGACCATTTGAAATTGAGGCACGGGTTAGAGAAGTGGCGTACCGATTAAACCTACCTGATTAATTGAGTGGAATCCATCCTACCTTTCACGTGTCGCACTTGCGTAAGTGCCTGGCCGACGAATCAGCACACGTACCACTCGGTGACGTCGAGGTAGACAACAACCTCAATTACGTTGAGGAGCCATGGCCATTTTGCACAGAAAAGAGAAACATCTACGTAATAAAGTCATTCCACTTGTCAAAATAATTATTGAGTTCACATGTGAAGGCTACTAGTTTGAGTTGGAGTATGATTCTTGGAGGTCAAGGTTGGCACAAGTTTTGGCTGCAACAATTGAATAGGGTTGTAAAGTTAGATAATCCTAGTGTGAGTTTAATATTTAGTTTATTTAATTAGTAGTTGATATTTATCTTGAGTAGGTTTATTTTAGTGTTTGGTTTATCTTTAAGGTCTTTAAGTAGGTTTAGGTTAGGATTGGGTTCATTATTTATATGGATTCTTGTAATCATAATTTGCATGGAATATTCCAAATTCACGTAAAACTTTCCCACTCCCATCTCAAATTCATGATTGCAATTCTTTTCTTTATTGTTTACGGTTAAGGTGTTTGTTTAAGGATTGCAATATGTCTTCTTTTTTCTTTGGGTAGCGTTTTGGAGTTTTTATTCTGTAACATCCCGAAAATAAATGGGAAATAAATAAAACAGAGTTCGGGTAAATAAAATAGAGATCAAGGGGCGATTGAATCGAGACGTGGTAAGAAAGATAACAGGTTCGTGGGCATGGGCCTTGGGCCGAATAATCGAAGGAAGGGGGAGGGCTAGAACCCTAGCCTCCTTCCCTCATCCTCATATTTTCTCATCTTCGCCACCTTGGATCTAGGGAGAGAGAGACTAGAGAGAAAGCTCGTAAATCACACCCGAGACTTTCTTCTGGACCCGAGATTGTTGCTGGAGTGTTTATGAAGGTTAGAAAAGAAGAATCAAGCGATTTCCAGGTACAAACCGAGCTCAAACTCTTGTTTTTAGTTGGAAATGGTTTTTAGGGTTTTAAGTGGGTTTTAACATAAAGTCAGGATTTTTACACGTGTTTTGGCCTAAAAAGTGGAGATCTAGCTTCATGGAGGCTCGATAGAAGTTTTGGACATAAGAAGTTGGAAAATTGAATTAAACACGACGAGTTTTGGCCAAGAACGTTTGAATCGTCCGAAAAGGGGATGAATGGACCGAAAACGACATTTTGACCGAAAAGTATTTCGGTCGAAATAGGAACAATATGTTTTGAATGAAAAGCAAATTCGGACAAAAAAGTCTTCAGACGAAATAATTTTCGGATGAATGACATTTCAGACGAGATAGTTTTCGGTAGAAAAGGGATTTCGACCGAAGGAGATTTCTGTCGAAAAGGATTTCGGACAATGAGGTTTTTCAGTCAGTATGTCTTATATGTAACCTTGTAATGACGTATCTCGTTTGTAACTGTTCGGACAGATCGATAAGCATTTCACCGAGCCTTAAGTTCGTTGTGCGAGTGAGATTTGTTCCTTAACTTTAGGTGAGTCTAAAATCCCTATCTACCTGTTCTAGGGTGATGTGCATACTATCAAATGTTTATGAAATATTTTCGAATGATGAACGAATGAATGCGTTGAAATGAACGTTTTATGAAAGAAACGGTGTTTGAAACAAGAAACGTTTATGAAATAAAAGTTTTATGAAAGGAGTGTTTATAGAGGAATGTTTTCTAAATGAAGAAAAGGGTTTTATAAATGAATGGATGTTTTATGAAAAGAAAATGAGAAAATGTTTACAAGAAGTCATTACAAATCTAATATGTCGAATGAGTGGAATTGACGAATTTTTTTTTGGGAATGTAATTCCCAGCCGTATCGCACACTTGGGACATAAGTCTAATAGGGGTAGTGCTTATGTGGCCTATCAATGGATATTACTGTTATACAACTGACTAAGGTAGTGATGATTGTCACTCTAGGTTAACGTGACCCGTGAATGGTAAAGGGTATGACCTTATGGATCGACGAGTCCTAAGGGCGATGCTATTACCTTAATGACCTATGAGTCTTAAGGGCGATGGAAAGAACTTGGAGACTTACGACTCCCAAGGGTGATGAATGAATGGAATGGAATGCATGGTAAAACATATTTAGATAATATATGTTTGACTTGAATGGAATGTTGACTGATTTTATGAATGAATGTTTTAATGTATGAATGGATGAAAAATGAATGTTAAGCCTCGTTTTTAATGATGTATGATAAAACCCTAGTGAATGAACGATAAACCATTTTCTTAAAAGGACTGAAAGAATTGAATTCACTAGTGTTAGCTTACTTTTAGTATGCATGTCAGGTTAAGGTTAGATGATGGATGAATGGATGGTGCTTGGCTTCTCGAGGAGTTACCCGACTAAGAGAGACTGGCATCCCATATGAATGTCCAATGTTTAAAGACAATATTTGAATTTTTTGAAATTTAAGAACAATGTAATAACGTTTATTCCGCGGCTTAATGTTATTGAAGCTTAAGAACTGTTTGTGAATGAGTAAATGCAACGCGTGAGACCTCTCGGGTTCGGGGGACCTACATATTCTTGGGTTGGAGTTGTTTGAATGTGATACGATAACCTACAACTAGTATGAGAGCATATGCTGCACTTGGTCGAAGGGTCTGTAGCAACGTTTTGGTGTTCTTGGCTCGTGAATTGAGAGAAGAATAGCAGAAAGTTTCTCTTGATCTAGTAGATTGTTTAGAGGTCGAGATCTGCAAGAAGGAAATAATAAGGTTTTCAAGGTTAAGTAGGTAATCAAGAACACGTTTCTTGATGAATTGAAAAGGGTAAAGAAGAAAGAAGGCAAAGAAAGTAGGAAAGAAGGAAAAGTAGCAGGGAGGAGAAAGATAATAGAAGGAAAGACAAGTAGGAATAGAAGTTAGAAAGAAAGAAAGAATGAGGAAGTCAAACAAGAAAGAAAGAATGGTAGAGAACGCATGTAAGAAAGAAATAGTACGAGTTCTTGAGCAAGGAAACACGAGCAAGTGGAAAGACAAAGAGAAAGAAAAGAATGTGATTCTAAACACAAAGATTATGGGGTGATTGCTGGATTTAATATTTGTTTGTTTAACATGAGAATGTTCAAGGGGTGTTTTGGAGTATTTTGAAAGTTTGAGTTTTAATTTGATTAAAAGGCACTTACAATTCCTTGGATGGTTTGCGCAAGTTGCTGGAGGTTCAAGACTAGGATTGCAAGTTTTAGTACATATATATGTGAGTCTTTCTAGTTTGGTTAGGAGTCTTTTTTTGTTTGTTTGAAAGTTTGTTAGAGTCCTAATTAGTATTGGATTAGTTAAAGTCTCTAGTTAATTATTTTGGTATTTATCTAGTAGGTTTGTGATAATTCCAACGGTGTCTGGATTATCTAATAGGTTATTGAGTCCTAGTAGGATTAGTAATAAGTTAGGGTCTATTTAAAGGGTTTTTGTGTTGCAAGTTAATTATTCAATGAGAATAGAGATTACATAATTTAAAGAATACATCGGTTTCACACATTAGATTAAATTGATTTCTTTATCAACAGATTCTGATAATATAATACAATCGTGTTCCAAGATGGGATTCTGTGGATATAATATGTCAATCATATATGAGTGAAAAAGCATCGTTTATCATATACGTTGTGTCTCACAAAAGAAATGAAACATTAGAAAAGCACACAAACTTTCAACATCATGATCATGGTATCCAATCTTTCATTTTACATAAATAACATATATTGCATCAAAAGTTTGATAATACAAATGCATATAGAATCCAAACCATGTGTAGGTCCGGTCTCATGAGTTACACACCATACATTACAAATACCACACTAATTAATCATACTCACAAATTTTACAGTTCAAACCTTTATTTCTATGTACAAATTTCTCTTTCAGTGAATACTACATGCAAAAGCCATTGCTACATAAACATGTAGTCTGAATTTCACCAAGCTGGCTCATGGTATCCAATGTTCTCAATAGCAGCAACAGTCTTGAACAAACGTCGCTTGTGAATCTCCTCAACCAAAGAGCGGTGTAACAATTGGCTACGGATATCAACAACTGATCCTACCCTTTTTATAACTTTCGGTTGGGTCTTATCTGGCCGCACATTACATCTTGTGGTCGCTCTCTCTTTACCACAAAACCTTGTAAAATGGTTTGTCTTCTCAGGATGTTGTGGATCTTGACTTACAAATGAACTCGAATGATATTCATCTTCATTCTCTGAGCAGTAAGTGAAGTTGGAGCAATTATATGAACTTAGTGAGCTTTGAGAACTTCCATCATCATCATTAAAGATATTACCTACACAATGTTTGTAAAATCATATATTGACAAAATACATTAGAAGTGAGGTCTATTTCATCTTGAAGTTTTTGATTTTATAGGGGCCTTAGGAAAAATGGTTTTGGTTTCTTTTGTTGAAATTTGAATTCAACATGATTTTTAGGTAATCCGTTTGTTCACGTAGCGAATTTAAGAACTTTTGACAGGAACCGCTGAATTTGCTGGTCAAGTGGTTGATGAGACTGATCACTGAATCTGCTGGTCAAAGGAGTATATTCATTTTTTTTATAGAGATATCCATGTGATGGTGGAGGTAGTAAAGATTCCCACCTATTCCGCTCGCCACCTTAGCGGGCTCTGTAAAAAATTCTTGAATCTGCTATCTCAACTAGTGGATTACCTAGAAACAATTTTGAATTCAAATTTCACCCAGAAACCCAAACCATTTTCCTAAGTCCGCTATAAAAGCAAAAAAATCATCGCATCTCGTAAAGGTTTCTAAAACAAGAGTTCACCTCGAGTCCAGTCACGGCCTAAGGAGGCCATCATACCGTCTGATTGATACTCTAAAGAATCAAAATGGGCATGAAGGCTTCGTGGTGATGCTTGAGCTGATGACTGTGATGAGGATGAGTGGAAAGGGTGGGGGTTATAGTCGTCATCATCTTCATCATAACAAAAACTATGATTATCAAGGTTTTGTAGCAAATCCAAGGACCCTTTCTTCCAAGTAGGAATTAAATTCGCAATCTCCTTATCGATCATCTCCGCGATATCAACCGGCTCCCAATCGTTAATCTCCAATTCCTTCACCATTTCAGTAGCAACATCATGTGCTGTGTCACTCTCAACATCAAAGGGAAAGTATATGTTCCTTGCTTTACCTACCCAATGTAATCATCTTAGTGACTAGCTTAACAAACTTAAACAAGATTAATGTATAGTTTTAGTGGTACAATTACTTACTAGTTTTATCAGAGATGAATACTTTGAGGAATATTGAACCATCTTCCTGGTTCATGGTGCCTGTGATCTTCATATCGGTAGTCCTTTTTGGATCATCAACTAACGAAGAAGGGTCCTTTTCAAGTATCTTTTGAATAGAAGTAGTCTTCTGGGAAGGCATAGTTGGGATGGCTGGTAATTGATCATTATCTTCAACAAGAAAGGGTTCCATCAACAGCTCTTTAGCAGAAGGCCTGCTTGAAACATCTTCAAGGCATTTTCCAATAAACCGTTTTGCTTCAGCACATTCGATTTGGTCAAGTGCTTTCGGCAACTTACCCTAACAGTTATATGCATATTTTGATGTTATGATAGAAGAATTATACACTATATTATAATACATATGAGGATGATAAAAATGTAATTTTATACAATTTTAATAGTTTAAGTAATAAAACTATTAAAACATATGGTACAGTCGTTTAAAACATAAAGTTGACTTTTAAACCTGTTTCTCTCATGATTTTTAAACGGCTGATTTTAAAATCCGTTTTAAACCCTAAAAAAAAATCAAATTTCAAAATAATAAACTTTCTAACTAAAACCAATATCAAAACCATCAAGTTAAACATACCGAAGTGACTTTCTTGTAAATTTGAGCTGGGTTGGAGCATTCACTATATGGATATTCGGATGTAAGCATTTCCAACATACACATGCCAAAGGAATAAATGTCCACAAGCTCGTTGTAATTTTCTTCGTACATTTCTGGTGCCATAAATTCAGGTGTGCCTGTTTCATGTATGCAAGTGTCAAGAAATAATAAAAACCTTATGTCTATAAAAGAGTAAAAATTAATAATACTGTGACAATAAGCAATTCGTTGAGATCTAACAAATTTCTTACACTCCAAAGTATGAAAATTTAAACAATTTGTTCATAATTTTTAGTGTGGCGATTCCAATTTTATGTATGAAGATTTATTAGTAGTTATTGATCATAATCTGTTGGCTTTAATTGTTAATCATGTTTGATAGAAAAGTTCGTGGGGCAATTATGTAATTTGTCTATAGTTAGTTTGGTGTCAAAGTTGTATTATTTAGGAGTTTAAGGGGCCTTTGTGTATGGTTTGTAATTAGAAAACTGTATAGGACGAATGTTTGTGTTGATACCCCCAATCGACGCGTTGGTCAATATCATCGCTATATATGCGATGCTTGTAAACGATCAATGTGTGACGAACCCTATTCGATCTATGTAATAAACAAAGTTTTGGAAGTCTATGTTCGATTCGATCCCGTGGAGATGTAAAACCTATGTGTTCACGGTTTTAAACACTGTTAAGCTTGTGATTATGCCCAAAAAGTTGTGTAAAGTTAGATCAACTGAAAGAAGAATAGAAAGTAGTTCACATTTAAAACAATATAGATTAATTAAAATTTTGGGAACATGTATCATTATTAAACATTTGTAAGTGTGAATATTTACTTAATTTCATTGCTCGTTAAATATAGAAGTTTAATGAGTTAATATGCTTGTAATAGAAAGGTTAATCGAAGTCATTTTCGTCAACACATTTCTTCAAGCATTTTGTTTATAACTACATACTTTTAGTGTAAAAATTAACATAGAAATGTGCATAAGTTATTTATTTGATGACGTGAAAACCTTTTTGGTTTCTGGGTGTTTTTTAAACTTTCTGAATTTGAATCCGCTAATGAGAGCAAGCGGACTCGAGCATTCCACTGAGGTGGCAAAAGACTTTCTAAACTTTATAAAAAATTTCTAAAGGAATGTTTGAGTCCGCTTGTTCCATCACCGAATTCAAATTCAAAATGTATAAGTTTGCTTGTTGTGTGAGCAGGACTACCATAAACCACTTCAAGTTCATAAAACACCCCCGAAACCAAAATGGTTTTCATTAGAGCACCACTTCTAAAAAAAAAAATTCAAATATAATAAGACTATAAGAGAAACATATATAATATGATATGATTTCCTAGGAGAGGTAAAGAGTAGAGAAACATTGCCTATGACACTATGAGCATGGTGTGAATCGTAGAGAGTGGCAGCTAACCCAAGATCACCAATCTTTACTTGGCCAAGATGTCCGTTGATGAAGATGTTATCGCACTTCAGATCGCGATGGATCACTGGAGGATTGTGGCTGTGCAAATAAGCTAGGCCTTCCAGGATCTGTCGAGCCCAGTCTTTAACCGCTCGGATGTGCACTCGCTTGTATTTCTGTCTATACCTACATAATCATATACAAATTCGGATCTTGGTTTATATATTTTGTTCTAGGCAATATTGAAACATGTTGATATAAGTGTGATAATAAGGAAATGTGTGATTACTCTCTAAGGCTTCCGGAGGTGAACATCTCGGTTATGAAGTTAAAAGTCCGTTTATCGACATCAATCCAAGAAGTGTAGAATCGCATTATGCAGGTGTGATTGAGGTTCTTGAGGAGATGGACCTCGGAATATAGGCGTTGGATTTCCTCCGGTGACCGGAAAACACAGTTGAGTTTCACTTGGTTCCATGCCACTTCTATTGCTAAAACTTCATCAAATGATTTGTAAACTGTCTTCATTGCTCCTTTTCCCAGTATTTCCTTGAACTACAAGTATTATTAATGTCTCCTTGTGTTACTCATTGTGGAGTGAAGTAACAATATGAATTTAATGTAAAAAGTGCCAACATTTATCATTAGTTTGTCTATAGTTATAAAAGAGGACCAAAATGTGTTCTAATTCATATAGTTAATTATGAAAGTTTGTCATTAGGCTTCATAAATCTATTTTTTCTAAGAAGATGCTATCATAATTGATATTTAATTGATAATTTGCAAACTAAAACATGTTATAAACACCAAATTTTGCAGTTAAAATGTGGATAATAGAGAAGGGGTAACTTTGTAGAATAGTAACCAAGTTTCAAAAGTGTTCTAATTTGGTCACTCAATACGCATTTTACACGGTATACACCCTCGGGTATACTATAGTGAGTGACCTAATTATAACAATTTTGAAACTTGATTACTATTATGTGGTGTTTTCACTAATAGAGAAAAGTAAAGTTTTAGCAACATTTTACGGTAATTATAGAACAAAATAAACATTTAAATATATTTTAAAATTTGTATCTAATACATTATATTTTAAATATATTTATTGTTGCTGGTACATTAAGAACATATATTTTAAATATATATTCAAATTTATGTATATAACATTAAAGTTATATTTTAAATATATGTGATAGCTTGTGAACTAGGGAGGATATATATGAAATTCGTCATCATGGTCACTTTCTTTGATAAAGTAAACAAATACAAATTATTTAAAAAAGAATAATAATAACAATACATGCACCTTTACTAATTATTATAACAAATTACTGTGAATATATACTTAAAATACAAGTCAACTTTCCTAATGACAAAAGCAAGCTTTTTTAAAAGAGAAAGAAAATAATAAATTATAGTGACTAATCCGTCTTTGCCGAAACCAGCAACTTACTGCATATGACCTAAGAAATTGGAAGAACACCTATTTATAATTAATCATATTAAAAACATAAACTAAAATATATAAAACTTTAAGTTATTTATCATAATGTAAATCCTAGGGTTAAGTTAATTTAGGGGTTTGTAAATTGTGTAGTGTGGCGTGGGTTTTGGGTTGACGAGTTGAATTGTTCAAACCGAACATAACCCATATATTTATTCTTGTCAAAAATATTATCCCTACCCAAGACATACTTAAAATTGTGAAACATGAACACGACTAATTTAATCTATTAATATATCTAAACATGTCAAAAATGTTGGTAGGTGGTAATCAACTTGTAAACGTATTAATCGGGTTTGTGGGTTGCAATATATGGGTTAAACGGGTCATAAAGGGGTTTGCGGGTCGGTCCGTTTAATTAAACTGGTTAAAACAGGTTAACCTAAACACGACTTGTTTAATTAAGCATGTCAACCTGACCAAGACCCGTTCATAAAAAGGGTTAAATATAACAACCTAAAAGCTGATTATTTCCGTGTGTTGTTTCTAGTCATGTTAGAAATCCACCGCTAACTTAATCCTTTTGTTTTAAAAAGATACAAACAATTATTACCAAGAGTTTTTCATGAAACTTTAAAAACCATCAAATCCCACAAAATATAAAAGCAAAGAGATCAAAGAAAACATACTCGTCCATATCGACCGGATGGATCGATTTCTGCGTATCCAAGTTGCGTCTTTGCTCCAAGGATGGCATCATTTGATCGAGATTTATACATGGTATCTTGTGAACGTGATACCAAAAGCTATATACGTATAACGTATCGCGTACTAGTAAGTAACCGCGGTCTAGAAACTATGATCTAATTATCGTGAACAAGCAAACACAAGACAAAAAATAGAAATTGCTACAAATAGTATATAGTAGATAACTAAAGAAAGATGGATGATGATGTGCTAAATAATAGGAGGCCTTCCTTCATGGTTTTCATAAGGAAAAACACCGAAAACGAGCCAGAACATCATAGAGTAATCGATCCTAAGCATTATCCAAGCCATCACTGCAACATCGGTGCTAGAAACACATCCTTTGGTAGCCATTGAATTAACTTATGAACCAAAACAAAAGACTTAAAAAATATGTAGTTTGTAAAGAAAAAGTTAACAGGTTTTTCTTCTTGATGATTAAAGATCTAAAAAAAGATAAGATCACTTAAAAAATGGCTCCTGAATTTGAAAAATCTGTGTCCTCTTTTTGGTAATTCCATCTGTAATTGTTGAACAAAAAATAGGATTTAGTAAGTTGGAGTCTTGTAGAGAGGATGAGGATTTTGGAGGCTAAAGATTTTAAGAGAGAGAGAGAGAGAGAGAGAGAGAGAGAGAGATGAGTTTTGAGATGGTGGAAACAAAAGGCGTTGATAGGAGTGTATATGCAACGAATTCATATATTTAGATATGATGTCGTTGAAAGGGAGAAGAAACCTACCAAAATTGATATAAAATAAAACTAATAAAAAATAAGCAATTGAAAGGCAATGTGGTTTAGAATATGATGTCAATTTGATATATTCTAGAGAAAAGTTTGATTATTTTAAACAAGTGACGAAATATTTCATTTTTATTAGCAAACTTAAGAATATCATGTAACGGTGAAGGAGTTAATTTATTAATGATATGAAAATATGACATAAATTTAATATGACATTTGTGAATATGAGTTTATTCTGAATGGGTATAAATCGATTATAGGTTAAACCCGCAAATAGGTTTAGTTAAATAGTTTGAGTCAACCGGATTAACCTGATGAGTTTACGGGTTCACCTTTTAACCCGTTTACTTTATATAATTTTTAAAATAATAAGTTTTTATAATAGTTTAAACTTAATTGTTCTATACAAATTTGTGTTTTTTTTTTGTAAATATATTGTTTTAGAGCATTAAGATGTAAAAAGGTAAAACTAAAAAAAGCGAGTTAAATAGGTTATGTTTGGGCTCGTTTGTATAATACGATTTTCAGGTTTGACCTGTTAACCCATCAATACGATCCGTTTACACACCTAAATCCTTAAAAAAAAAAAGAAAACTTTATTATTAAATTTGATAATTGTGTTGTTAGCATGAAATGTCCATTTCTTTAATGTCTAATACTCAATGTTCGTCGTTATTCATAAACCAATATTGCAAGGCCTTAACTTAATTACTAAATTCAACTTTATAATTTTGAAGTTGATTTTTTCTTTTAGAAATGTTAGTAGTTGTTTTTTTTACACCATTTTGTCCATAATACGACTTGAACCCTCAACCTCTTTGAAAAGAGACACCTTTTGTTAACACCTTGATACCACTGAACTAGAAGTCCTTTGGTAATATTAGTAGTCGTGGTGGTGTTTTTTATAACTTACAATATTTCTTATTAAAATGGATCAAAAGTCAAAAATCAAGGCATATTGGTTCAAACAAGAAGGATTTTGTAACACTAGGAGTACCATCACGTTTTGGCAAGATTCATTTGCTAAAGTCGTTAAAGATAAAGACTAAGAGTAATTGATAGGGCAATCCTGCGAGCTGAGGACCACTCTAGGTTTGGACCACTAAGGTAATTAACAACATGAGCTTCAAAGTCATCCCCGAACCGGGTCAAAGTTGATACCAACCTATAGGAGAAGCACGGAAATCATTACACTACAAGAAATACAACCTATTTCGATGACGACTATCGTGAGGACAAGATGTCCTCGTTATAGAGAAGGCTATAGTGAGGACATGTCCTCAGTATAGAGTGAATCTGAAATTAGGGTTTTTTTGTGGGTATTGCGAGGACTTGTCGTCGAAACAAGCTAGTGGCGGGATTGTGAAAAATGGGGCGCTAAAAATGAAAAGTTTTCTTGAGGACAATTCTTCGATATAGCGTTTTTACTTTTTTTTTTAATTTTCTTTTCGTCCTTAATAAGTTTAACAACCAACGACGTCGTTTGCATTAGGGTATCTCGAGTACGTGTCCTCGCAATAGGGTTAGCGGGAGAATGTGAAATACTTGGCGCAAATCTGAAAAATTAAACGAGCCTATGGCGAGGACTTGTCATCGCAATATGTTTAAAAACCAACCTTTAAACGAGATAACACATGTTAAACTGAACACCCATAACTTCATAGAAGATAATAACATAACCACACAAATCATATCTAGAATCAATATAAACGTGCATCCATACACATCATAAGCAATTAAAAACCAACCTTTACTAAAATCATACAATCATACCTAAAAACCAATGTTTATATCAAAGCAGTACAAGAATCATCTTAGCCTAAGTGGGCTGCAGAAGTTTAGCCTAGCATGTTGTAATATAAAGCAAACATAGATCTGGACGAAGACATAGATGTTGTAGAAACTGAAAACGGAAGCAAACCAAGTCGATCTACGCATTTAAACGCAAACTGAATGGCTGGGTCTTCAATCTTCAAGCCTCTGAACCTCCGGATATTCTCTTCTGACTCCAAATGGTTGTTATAAGCCTCTAAATTGTGATCACCTCCAAGATGGCCATCACATTGCTTAAATAGCCTCAAATTAGGGTTTATGTTTTTACTGGCATACGAGTCGTACCTAAATTGTACGGTCCGTACTCACTTAAGTTTGAAAAGCGGCTAAATCTTCAGAGGTAGTAATCCCTATGATGAGTATGGGCTTCTTTACCTTCTACATACGGATCGTACCCTACCTAGTACGGTCCGTATTCTCTTCCATTGACTTGACTTTTCTGCTGCTCTAATTCTGAATTTTCTTCTATCATCTCTAGCAGCTCCAACACTTCAATAATCTTCCAATTCAGCATCAATTCTTGCAAATCCAAAATAAACTCAATTAATTATCTTTTCTTATCGAATTTGCTACTAAAACAGCTCAAAATACAGGATAATGTGTGTAAATCACAGGTATAAATTGGAACACATCAAATATCTCACACTTGAACTTTGCTTGTCCCTAAGTAAACTCCTTTACAACACTGCAACAAAAACTAGTTAACTATGCAGTGTCAACCTCAACTAATTGCAAGCCCAGCTCCCAATTCATATCCGGCGCCCAAGATTTACAACATTCAAAAGACTTACATCCTTAACAAGTAGGTTGTACTCGGGTTTTGAATATAAGGAATCTTCTAATCGAGCTCAATTCACCTTAAGATTCAAACTAGTGTAACTAATACATCTAACAATGGTTCTCTTCACTCGGATTGTTTCTTTAACTAGCAAAAGGTGTGCTAGTGTATATCTATACTCTAAAAACCTAGTAATGAAGCATTAATAATATATGCTTGTACAGAAATTAAATTTCCACTAACTACATAAAACATTCACAAAAATTAAGAGGTCTTTAAAAAAGGGTTGTAATGTAAAAGGCTGGGATTAAGGGTATGGAATATGAAATTTAAAAGCGGCTAAAGTGGTTAAAATCCGGGTTAGTTAGGCTAGGGACAACTAAATATCCATAAACACTTTGCATCTTTTTTATTCGAACACAAATGCTACTATTATTTCTTTTCTTTCTTTTTTTTTCTTTTTTTCATTTCATTCTTTTTAACTTTTCCACATTTCATTTTTTCTAACTTTTCCATCATTTTTTTTCATATACTTTTCTTTTTTCTTTCTATATTCAGTTAATATTTTTACTGCTAACACAAACACAATACTACTAATACCATATATCTTTTAGACACTACCTTGAACTAGATTGTTAACACATTGGGTTAAAAATAAAAGGCTTAACAAGCTTACTCGTATGTAATGTAGGTTAAACAAATAAAAGGAATAGGCTCAAATTGGATTATCTAAAGGAAATCAAAGGAAAAGGCTAAAAATGGGGTTTGTTCCTAGTGCCTCTATCACTTTGATGTAAAGGTTCAGTCTTGATCTCAAAACTTATAATGTGCACAAGTTCTAAAATGAATTCAATCATGCTGGTAAAACACTCAATCAAATGAAAAGTGAAATAAAATAATGCTCTAAAAGGCTGATCGAAACTCACTGGAAACGGTGGCTTAGGGTTATGGATGAGAATCAGATATAATTAAAATGTGTCTAGTTTATTTTACTCTTATAGGGATTCCAATGACATTTATTTTTCTGAAAATACACTACCTTTGGGAAAGCTTTTTCATGCAACTTAAAATGCTAGTTGTTCCTCCGGTCATGAAACATCACATAGGCGAGAATCTATACTACGATTTATGTCAAAACGTTGTGCATTCATGAGTAAATAGAGTCTTTTAAGATGCTGGGGAGTTAATTTTTTCAAAACTTTTCTTATTTTGTTCAGTTTTGCACAATTTCTCTGACTCAATTCCCCATCCCTACACTTAAAGTATACTTTGTCCTTGTTGATTAAAACACAAAGGAATTCGACTCCTCAAACGATTACTTCATTCAATTCCAATCGATTTGAGATTACAAACCAGAAATTGAATGAATTACAATGCACGAACATGAAAATCAAGAACAGAACTATGAAAACAGAAAAGCTTATTTTCCCCCAATTTACCTAATCGGCTATTAACAAACCATTAACAACTAATTTGCAACAAAACCCTCTCAACTATTAGTTGATACAGAAAACCCCCCTGAACTTTAGAGAACTTGCTAAAATAATGAAATAAGAACCATGTTGACCCACAATACAATTGACTAATTGCATTGACTATTGTTGACTTTTACTTAAACTTCAACAATCTCCACCTTTTAAGCAAAATCAACAAGCAAATCAATCAATCAACACCCAAAACCTTCAAGCACCTTTCAAATGAAGATCCAGGCAATGAAAGGTTTAAGAACTATGTTTATACTTGTTTGTGCCAACTATGAGAGGTACCCGGTTTAGGGTCCTTTCAAGTTGGTATCAAAGCCATAGTTTGAGAGATTCGGACATTCGAAAAAATGTCTGGACTTAAACTAAGAATGGGACAGATGAAGGGGATGTCAGTCAGAACAACCAAGCTATCAAAGAAGAACGGTAAGGCCTTAATAGTAGAAAACAGTAGAAACAGTAAACAATAGAGGCCCTAGAATAGAAAGGTAGTCCATGTCCAAGCATATAGACGAAAAATGCCTTGGAATAGAAAATAGACAGAGTGTACCTTAATGTAGGAACTATGAACTTGAGTACGAATGTTACCCTGCCAGGAAATGTTCAGTACCCGAGTAGTAAAGTAAAATAGTAATTGCATACCGGTGTTTGTAATTAGTAATTTACATTACTTTAGGTGTTTTAAATAATTACCTATCATGATGACATGAGTATTTCTTGATCGCAGTTAGAAAACGATAATGGCTAGGAAGAAAGGTGAAAAGAGAGGAGCAGGTACTTGACGTAGGGGTAGACTCGTGTCAACCGAGTTGAAAGGGAAGAAAGTGAACCCTCTGTTCGTGGATCGGTGTCGATCCATACTGCAAATGAGAATGTTCTGAGCGACCATGGAGCGCACGATGAAGAAGGCTTAGTCTTGGAGCCAATTGTCAAAAAAGCAATAGCAGATGAAGTACTGCAGTTCTGAAGAGCACTCTATTGGCAGCACTTACCGAGGCTCTGAAGACTGTGCAGGAAGAAAGAGGAAGGGGCCTACGGGCCGAGAACTGGAACACGATTGGAACTGAGTCAGAAAGTGATGACTCCGACTATGACGAGAAACACGGATGTGACTATAAGTCCTTCCGGAACTGTGATCCCCCAACTTTTGACAGCAAGAAAGATGTTATTGCCACCTATTACTGGATTGACCGCATGACCGCGGTGATCAAGATGAGCGAGTGTCATGCTGACTAAGCGGTAAAACTTGCAGCACATTCGTTCGCTTTTGAAGCCCTGAGCTGGTGGGAGAATGTGAAGAAAGCCAAGTCTGAGAGAGATATCGACAGAATGAAATGGGATTACTTGAAAGCACTTATTATTCAAAAGTTCTATCTCTAGAATGAGATTGACAAAATGGAAGAAGCTTTTGTGGAACTCAAATCCAGTAGCATGATGCACCGACAATTCACCTCCAAATTCAACGAGCTAACCCAGTTGGTTCCACATTTGGTGAACACTAAAGAGAGGAGGATCAAATGTTACATTTTGAAGCTACCTCCGAGAGTTCGCACGATCATCTATGCCAACACTCCTAGAGATTTTCACTCTATGGTGGCGATGAGTGGAAAGATCTTTGATGATGTGGCCGCTGAAGGCACAATGCCCGCTGAAACTCAAAAGAAGTGGTCTAACACCATTAATCTCCCGAGCGGAAATTGATCTGCATCAAAGAACAAGAAGCCTAGGAATGAGGGGTCAAGAGAATGTGGGAATTGTGGGAAAAGGCACCCAGGGGAGTGCAAGTATGGATTGAACCAATGCTACCATTGTGGTAAGATGGGGCACATATCCCGTGATTGTACTAGTGCCCTAGGTTCTTCCAGTTATGCGAAATGTCACAACTATGGCGAATATGGGCATTTCTCCAAGGATTTTCATGAGCCAAGGAAAGCCAACACTGGATCGGGAAATCGAATTCCAAATAGATTTGATGCCGGGAGCTCAACCCATCGCTAAAACTCCCTACCGATTAGCTCCGAGTGAAATGAAGGAGCTGTTATTCCAGTTGGACGAGTTAAGTGGCAAGGGTTTCATCTAACCTAGCATCTCACCTTGGGGTGCTCCAGTATTGTTTGTAAAGAAAAGGGACGGCTTAATGCGGATGTGTGTCGAGTATAGAGAATTGAACAAGAGAACGATAAAGAACCGGTACCCGTTACCACATATTGACGACTTGTTTGACCAACTACAAGGCGCAGGTTGGTTCTCGAAAATCGACCTTCGGTCGGGATATCACCAACTGAAAGTAAGGAAAGAGGACGTACCAAAGACCGCCTTTCGAACACGATACGGACACTACGAATTCCTCGTAATGTCATTCGGTTTGACGAACGCCCTATGCTCGATCGATCTGTGATCGCCTTTAGCGAAAACATTCTTATCTACTCCAAAAATGAAAATGATCATGCTTGTCACCTTAAGGAAGTACTGAAATCTTTACAGAAGGGGAAATTATATGCCAAGTTCTCAAAATGCGCATTCTGGCTAAGAAAGGTTCAGTTCCTTGGACATGTCATTGGCCCACGGTATCATGGTTGACCTACACAAGATAACGACAGTGAAGGAATGGGAAATCCCGAAAACCCCGGCTGAGATTCGGAGCTTCTTAGGATTGGCCGGCTATTATTGAAGGTTCATTCAGGACTTCTCAAGAATAGCCTCACTATTAACTAAATTGGCTAGGAAAGAGATAAAGTATGAATAGGGACCAACTCAAAATAAAGCCTTTGAAGAATTAAAAGAAAGACTCACCCAAGCCCCTGTCTTGGCTGCCAGAGGGCAACGAATTCGTAATGTACTATGACGCTTCGGGTCAGGGATTGGGTTGTATCCTAATGCAAAGAGGAAGGGTTTTCGCCTACACGTCATGACAGTTAAAAGTTCATGAGGTCAACTACCCCGCCCACGACTTAGAATAGGTAGCCGTAGTGTTCGCGCTGAAGATCTGGAGACATTATCTCTATGGAGTTAAGTTCACTATATACTCCGACCATAAGAGTCTAAAATATTTATTTGAACAAAGGGAATTGAACATGAGACAGAGACGATAGTTGGAGCTATTAAAATATTATGATTGTGAGATCGTGTATCATCTTAGGAAGGATAACGTGGTGGCAGATGCCCTAGGCCGAAAGGGGACGCCGACTCCTATTAAGGTGAAGGCACATAAGTTGATTGTGACACCAGACATTATGATAAGGATAGAGCGTGCTCAGACTGAAGCATTAAAAGAGGGAAACATTAAACGAGAAAGAATAGCGGGTCAGCAAGAAAAGTTAGAAACGAATGTTTATGGGGTATAGACTCGATTCGGGAGAATGTGGATACCCTAGAGTGGTGAGCTTAGAGTTAAGATTCTTGATGAGGCTCACAAGTCTCGCTACTCTATCCACTCCGGAACCAACAAGATGTACCACAATCAGAAGAAAGAATACTGGTGGCCCGACATGAAGAACGATGCAACTGACTATGTAAGCAAGTGCCTAACTTACTCTCAAGTGAAGGCCGAGCACCAGAAACCCTGTGAGAATATGCAACCTTTGTTCATTTCTGAGTGGAAGTGGGAATACATTATCATGGATTTCATAACCAAGCTACCGCGTACAGCTAAAGGTCATGATACCATGTGGGTAATTGTGGATCGACTGACGAAAAGTGCTAACTTCCTACCAATACGCGAGACTTTTTTGTCGAAGAAGCTAGCAGAGTTATTCATCAATGAGATATTGACTAGACACGGAATACCCTTATTGATTGTGTCAGACTAGGACATGCGATTCACATCGAGGTTCTGGAAAAGATTCCATGAGACAATGGGTACGAGACTTAATATCAGCAAAGCTTACCACCCGCAGACCAATTGTCAGTCCGAAAGGACCATCCAAACCCTTGAGGACATGCTCCGGGCATGCATTATCGATTTTGGTGGTAGCTGGGATAGTCACTTACCACTAGCGGAGTTCTCTTACAACAACAGCTATCATGTAACCGTCGGCATGCCGCCATACGAGAAGTTATATGCTAGGAAATGCAGAACGCCTGTCTGTTGGGGTGAAATTGGGCAAAAAGAATTTGCAAATCTTGATGTTGTTAAAGCAACTTCCGAGAAGTTTGATCAAATCAAAGCCAGGATGAAAGTCGCTAAGGATAGATAGAAATCCTACGCAGAAAAGAGACAAAGAGATCTTGAATTCCATGTTGGGGATCAAGTACTGCTGAAAGTGTCCCTATGGAAAGAGATAATTCGATTTTGAAAGAGATTAAAGCTAAGTTCGAGGTTTGTTGGACCGTTTAAAATTTTAGCACGGGTGGAAAAAGTGGCATATCGATTAGAGCTGCAAGAGGAATTGATTGGGATCCATTCTACTTTCCATGTGTCGCACCTACGAAAGTGTTTATCTGACGAGTCAGCGCACGTGCCACTCGATGACATCGAAGTAGAAAACAACCTTAACTACATTGAGGAGCCCATAGTGATTTTTGATAAAATGGATAAACGACTATGCAATAAAGTTATTCCACTGGTAAGGATTCAATGGAAACATCGAAATGGATCAGAAGCTGATGTGTTGCAAAGCACACCTCTTATTCCGTCCTGTTTTGTGTCGTTTTTGTATAGTTTCAAGTCTTATTGAGTCGTTTATAGTAAGTATTGATTTGTGTCATGTTTGTTGGGAATCGGGTGAGTTTGGAGCTTAAACGAGTAAGTATGGTGAAGGAACAAGCGAACGAGGAAAAACGGATAAAAGATCAAAACTTTCTGTCAACGAGGGTGCCTCGCGGTACGCGAGGGGTGTGATTTCTAACGCGACTATCTTGTCTCTCGCGGTACGTGAGAGACTGGACTCCCGGGCCTCGCGGTACGCGGGAAACCCCAGTTACGCAGATTTTTAGGTATTTTCATGTTATAAAAGGTATAGTTCGTTTCTAGGGTTGAGAGGTGGATTCCAGACGTAAAGTTCAGAGCTATTTGGTGATTCTAAGTGGGAGAAAGCAACTAGGATCAATTGGAGACTTGGATTGAAGTTGGAGATTGAAGATCAGATCGTTTTCGTCTTCCGGTTTACGCTATCTTTCTTTGTTCTACTTTTCCAGAATTGATACCATGATTTATGTGTTTGATTCTTCTGTTTTGAAGTTATTGACCATGATGATTGGCAAGAATTTCATAGCTACCTAGATTTTGATGATTATGTTTTGTTAATTGGATTGATTTCAGATTTCGGTTTCTTTTTGATGGATTAACGTTAAAGTAAAGAACTTGGTTTTGTTTGATTGGATGTAATTGCGTATTTAGTCTTGATTTATGATCTATTGATTGTTCCATATGCATCTTTGTGAATGTCTTTCATGTATGGTTGTGTATTAGGTCACTAGCTGTGTGCATGTGGTTGGTTTATGGTTTACTGATTGTATCCTGTAACGAACCAAAATCCGGGTCTCGTTATAAATGAATAAATATTTCTAAATAAATATTATGGGAAAATAATATTTTAGAAATAAGTTGAAACAAGCGGGTTTCAAGTTAGTAACGGGGTTATACTAGTTTTTAACTAGTTTTGGAAAGATATGGGTGAAATTGAAAGTTGAGGGACTAAAGGTGTAAAGTGGCCAAAATCTGCTATTTGACTTGGTGAAAGTCAAAATTGAGTCTCATTTGGTGTTTAGGTCGTTCAAGAGCAAAGGAGAAAAAGAGGAAACGGGTTTGGAGCTTGAATCTTGCATTTGAAGCTCGGAATGAGGAGGTTTTGGCTCACACAACACTTTCCTAACATCAAGTAAGTGTTAATCATCCTTTTGATCTCACTTTAGATGTGTTCTTGATGGGTTTTGAAAGAAAACCGAAATTTTGTATGCATGTGATGAAATGGTGTTAGATTATTGATAATCTAGCTAAACTAAAGGTAAAGAGTAGTGATTAACATCCTAGAACCCTTTGATTATGATTTTGAAAAGTTAGGGTTCATATGGTGGAAATTGGGGGTGTTTGGATCATGATGATAAATGGCGAATTAATGAAGATTAAGTGTTTTTAAAATGTTAGACACTTGAGCAAACACCAAATTAACTTAATAATAATTTTTGAAAGAAGAATTAGTGTTAAGATTAAGTTAATGAAACTCAAGTAGGTGAGTTTGTGGTGAAAGAGGGTGTTTGGCTATGAGGATAACCCAAACGGGTCAATTTGGGTTGGAATTGGGAAATTGGGTTGTGAACTCAATTGTAATGAAATGTTGGTATATGTTAGATTACTAAACTAGGCGAATGTGTTTAGGTAATCAAATTGCAAGCTTGAGAACGGTGCGGGATCTTCTAACCCGAAAGGTAAGTGCCTATGCACTTACTTAGTATTGATGATAAATGGTGAATTTTGTGAATTATGTGTTATGTGATTGTGTACATACTTGTGATATGATAAATTGTGAATGATTTAGTATGTACAATGAATGAATGTAATTATAGTGTTAAGCTATAATGGAAATGGATCATGTGTTGATCATAAATGAAACGGGGATAAATGAGTTTTATGCAAGATTGTATGCATAATGTGTAAAGTTGCATAATTTGTTATGTGGTATGAATGAGCATGAAATTGTATGCAAAATTGAAGGAATGTAGTTATAGTATTTATACTATAATGGATATGTCGATATGGAGTTATGGTCTATGAACCATAATGGATAGAATGGATATGGAGTTATGGTCTATGAACCATAATGGATAGAATGGATACGGAGTTATGGTCTATGAACCATAATGGATAGAATGGATACGGAGTTATGGTCTATGAACCATAATGGATAGAATGAATATGGAGTTATGGTCCAAGTACCATAATGGATAGAATGGTTATGGAGTATAATCTCGTATCCTAAATGGATATGAAGTTATGGCCTACGTGCCATAATGGAAATGGAAATGTGGTAATGAAATGATGAAAGAAACTTGTATGTGAAAAGTATGTGTATGAAAACCTTAATTGACCAAATGGGTGCAAACGGGTCAAATGGGTCAAATGGGTGAATTATGATCTAGTGTTATGATGGAAATGAGATTGTGGCCAATGTGCCATAATGGAAAAGGAAATGTGTTAATATGAATGATAAATGAAAAGAATGAAACTTGTAGGTGAAATACAAGTGTTATGTAGCCAAATGTTAAAATTTGGTGGAAACGGGTCAAATGGGGGAATGGGTGGAAACAAGTAGAATTTACTTGTTTGTTATGTTTTATCTTCATTACTAATGGTGTTATGTTTTGTGGTTATGTAGGAAAAGCTCCGATGTAGTCCAAGTCAAGTCCAAGGCTCTGGCGGGTTCTCGTATGTGCAAATGATTGGTTTTTGGGCTATGTATTGAAATCCTCGAAAGGGGTGTGCGTTTGGGTCAAGAATTTATGTTTTGGTGATTTTGTGGTGTAGGTAAACTTTTGGTCAAAACCCAGGTGTCGGGTATTTTTAGTTCGTGTTTTGGATGCAAAAAGTTGGAAAAATGGCAAAGTTTGAAATCTGCAGCTGAAGGGAAACTCACTGGAAATCTGGTGCCTCGCGGTACGCGAAGAACCTGGTATGGTTCTTTCGCGGTACGCGAGGGACAAGTTATCCGGATTGCCTTCCTTTGGCTCTCTCGCGGTACGCGAAGATCATAGTGGTATCCTCTCGCGGTACGCGAGAGGTTTGAATTCCGGGTAAGAATTTTGGGACTCCCTCGCGGTACGCGAGGGAGGTGGCCAAAACGCCTCGCGGTACGCGAGGAATAAAAAAAAAAAAAAAAAAAAAAAAATCTTGGGATAAAAGTCTTCCGCGCGTTTTTCGTATTTTAAAAGTGGTGTGTTACAACTTGGTATCAGAGCAATGGTTTGAGGGATTTGGTGTGGTGGCACCAAACTCAAACCGGATGCTCTTGATATGGGGGAAAATGATACGAGAATCCATGAAGGACTTGACTAAGACTCGGAGCTTGCGGAAATGAAAGGTTAGTAATGATTTGATAAAATGATAATATATATATATGGTGTATGTATATATGTATGATGAATGTTGTTAAGGTGTTATGTGTGCCGAAACTTGTTTTGTGACTTGTTATATGGAGATGGTAATTACAATTGGGCATGGCGTACTATTAAACATGTCTGGCCAATATGTTTAATAAGACGGGATGTGCAAGGGTCTTTATGATAACCATATGACAATGAACATTTGCAAGGATTAGGTGAAGGTGATTATATGTGTATGTATGTTTATGGATGATTATATGGGGATAATACATATGCACAAAGATAAGATATAGTGCCTTAACAAGTGGGTAGATTAAAGACCTATAAGCAGGTAGAACATCTACAACTTGGTTAAAATTTCTCGGGAAGACTAAGGGGCACATGTGTAAGTAGAAGAAATGGTGGACGCAAGTCATCTTAAGGACTCGAGTACGTTAGAGTCTAGACGTGTATCACCTCGTGGGTGGTGAGGAACATGGAATGTGTTGGGAGAAATAGAATGCATCAACCTAGCGGAGGATGGCTAGAGCTTTCTATCATGTGGTATTGATCTTCCTTCGAGGAAGATAGGGATATTTGAGGCAATCCTTGAGAGGAACAGAATGAAGCCTTGAGAGCGGAAAGTATATCGTTTGGCGAACCGAAGTGGAAGGAAAACCTTGTTTTCACAAGGGGATTCGTGGTGTGCAAACCAAAAGAGTTGAAAGGTGAGAGAATTAATCTTTGATTAATTAGCAGTTGATCACTATAATGGTATTGGCTTTGAAGCAATCCATGGTGATTGAAAGAAGGTGCATCACTCGCGATGAGTTGACTTCAGGTCGTGGCGGAAATTTGGTAGATTTTGATCCGATGATTGTAGAAGAGGTGATGGGTTACTTAGTAACCATATCATAGTCAAGTATGATAAAGGGGTGACGTGTTAATCTGTTCTCATTAGAGACAGTGAAACACGAGGCATACGAATTGGTGTGTATACATGGCTTGTGCCATTGACATCAACCGGGGATATAAAGGGATACTTAGTATTCCAGTTGAGAAAAGGGGATTTGATAAGGGTCATTGCACCCATGTGATTGTTCTATAGTACATAAACTTTTCGGTGGAAAAGGAAAATGGAAGAGTGCGTTTTGGCACTGACAGTCGGTGATAGGATAAAAACTGACTAAAGGTCTCACGGTTTGTGGACTTTATGGTCAAGGGGTAAATGATAAAATGTACATAGGTGGAATGTGTACATAAATGGTGGATGAAGTCTTAGAACTTCATAAATGATGTTGGAAGTCTTTTGGACTTCACAAACGGTGTTTGAAAGCGAAGTCTTCGAACTTCAAAAGGTGGATTCGGTGATTTAGATCCTTAAATCTCAAAGGATGACTTACGTTTAAGTCAATGGAAATTCTTAGGATGTTTGGGTCGCAGATAGGAATCTTCCTCCCAGTGTTGTAAAAGAGGATTCAAGTAAGGAAGTTATCGTATCCTTACTTGAGGAGGTTGCATGCTTTATCGATTAAGAATTGATGAGCTGAAGACTCGAGCTTCAAGGGGTATTATGTTTGGGTGTTGGGATCCTCGAATCCCAAGAGGTATGAACTTGAGACCTTGAGTCTCAATGGGTGGATTGGTGAGATAGCTTTGAAATTTTCATTTAAGAGGTGAATGACGTGGGATTAGAACTTGGATTTCCTTAGTTGTCAAACGTGTTGACTACTCGTATAAGGTGGTTCAAAAATCCAAGTATCCCATGGTTAGGAGTGTTGAAATTCAAGTGGAAACTTGACGTCATAAAAGTTTTCCTTTGAAATGTGGTGTTTCGGGTTTGAGATCATAGGAGGATAGGTTCACGTATCGTTGGGTTGTCCAACATGGGGACTTTATTGGTGGATAGATTAATGTTTGGGAACTTCTCAGATGAAACGAGTGGGCTCCATAATACATTATGCGTGACCAAACACGAAATCGTTAGGAGGTTGGAACTGTTGTTATTTCATTATGGTGAAGATAAGATAAATGATAAACGTTTCGCCTAATTGAAACAGAGACCATCTTAGATAGTGGGCGATCTAATTGGTGCAAAAAGTAGACAAAATGCGTTTTCGTCGTCGAAGGAACCATTAAAGACGGAGTTAACACTTGGTGGGGATTTGAAGATGGAACGGGTGGTTCTTATGTTGACAAGCTTTGGGAAAATAATTCGGGGTTAAAGACATGCTTTGATAGGATTTGGATTCCTAGGTTGTCAAGTGTTTTGACAACTATTTTAGATGAGGCGCATAAATCCAAATATTCTATCCATCCGGGGGCCACAAAGATATTTTATGATTTAAGGTATCATTTTTGGTGGCCGGGTACGAGGCGTGAAGTTGTTAAGTATGTTGAAGGGTGTCTCACATGCTTAAGAGTAATGGCGGAACACCAAAAGCCGTATGGAAAGCTTCAACCGCTTGAAATACCGCTTTGGAAATGGGAGAATATAGCTATGGATTTGATCACTAAACTACCAAAGACCCGAAAGGGTTATGATGCGATATGGGTAGTAGTGGATCGGTTGACGAATAGTGCATAATTCCTTCCTATAAAGGAAACGTACTCATCGAATAGATTGACAGAGTTATATGTACAAGAGATTGTGTCACGCCATGGGGTGCCGGTGTCGATTATATCGGACCGGGATACGAGATTCACTTCTCGTTTTTGGAAGAAATTCCATGAGGACATGGGAACGAGGTTGAACCTTAGCATCGCCTATCATCCACTAATGGATGGGCAAAGCGAGCGAACGATTCAAACGCTCGAGGATTATGATGCGAGCGTGTGCTCTGGATTTTTGGGGAAAGTTGGGACGATCATTTACCGTTGGCAGGAATTTTCTTATAACAATAGCTACCGTTCTAGTTTTGGTATGCCGCCTTTCGAGGCGTTGTATGGGAGAAAGTGTCGAACACTCGTGTGTTGGGGTGAAATTGGTCAACGGGAACTTGGTAATGTCGAGGCGGTCAAGGAAACTAATGATAGTATTGACCAAATTAGAGCACGCTTGAAAACGGCTCAAGATCGCCAAAAGTCCTATGCGGATAATAGGAGGCGGGCGATTGAGTTCCAAGTGGGGGACGTTGTGCTTTTGAAAGTCTCTTCTTGGAAATGGGTGATACGGTTTAGGAAACGGGGAAGTTAAGCCCACGTTTCGTCGGACCGTTTAAGATGATAGTAAGGGTGGGTGCGGTAGCTTATGTTTGGAGCTACCGGAGGGACTAAGCAGACTTTATAGCACGTTTCATGTGTCTCATTTGCGAAAATGTTTGACGGATGAATCTACTTTTGTCCCATTGGAGGATATTGAATTGGATGATAAGTTGATTTATGTTGGGGAAACGGTGGCAATCTTGGATAGAAAGGTGATGCGTGTACGCATTAAAGAGATTAGCCAAGTTTTGGCAAGGTGGAAACGTAAGAAGGGAGCGGAAATGACTTGGGAAACCGAGGAGGAAATGCCCAAATATTATCCGAACCTTTTTATGTGAAGTCGGGTTTCGGGGACGAAACCCAAATAAGGGGAGGTGATTTGTAACGAACCAAAATCCGGGTCTCGTTATAAATGAATAAATATTTCTAAATAAATATTATGGGAAAATAATATTTTAGAAATAAGTTGAAACAAGCGGGTTTCAAGTTAGTAACGGGGTTATACTAGTTTTTAACTAGTTTTGGAAAGATATGGGTGAAATTGAAAGTTGAGGGACTAAAGGTGTAAAGTGGCCAAAATCTGCTATTTGACTTGGTGAAAGTCAAAATTGAGTCTCATTTGGTGTTTAGGTCGTTCAAGAGCAAAGGAGAAAAAGAGGAAACGGGTTTGGAGCTTGAATCTTGCATTTGAAGCTCGGAATGAGGAGGTTTTGGCTCACACAACACTTTCCTAACATCAAGTAAGTGTTAATCATCCTTTTGATCTCACTTTAGATGTGTTCTTGATGGGTTTTGAAAGAAAACCGAAATTTTGTATGCATGTGATGAAATGGTGTTAGATTATTGATAATCTAGCTAAACTAAAGGTAAAGAGTAGTGATTAACATCCTAGAACCCTTTGATTATGATTTTGAAAAGTTAGGGTTCATATGGTGGAAATTGGGGGTGTTTGGATCATGATGATAAATGGCGAATTAATGAAGATTAAGTGTTTTTAAAATGTTAGACACTTGAGCAAACACCAAATTAACTTAATAATAATTTTTGAAAGAAGAATTAGTGTTAAGATTAAGTTAATGAAACTCAAGTAGGTGAGTTTGTGGTGAAAGAGGGTGTTTGGCTATGAGGATAACCCAAACGGGTCAATTTGGGTTGGAATTGGGAAATTGGGTTGTGAACTCAATTGTAATGAAATGTTGGTATATGTTAGATTACTAAACTAGGCGAATGTGTTTAGGTAATCAAATTGCAAGCTTGAGAACGGTGCGGGATCTTCTAACCCGAAAGGTAAGTGCCTATGCACTTACTTAGTATTGATGATAAATGGTGAATTTTGTGAATTATGTGTTATGTGATTGTGTACATACTTGTGATATGATAAATTGTGAATGATTTAGTATGTACAATGAATGAATGTAATTATAGTGTTAAGCTATAATGGAAATGGATCATGTGTTGATCATAAATGAAACGGGGATAAATGAGTTTTATGCAAGATTGTATGCATAATGTGTAAAGTTGCATAATTTGTTATGTGGTATGAATGAGCATGAAATTGTATGCAAAATTGAAGGAATGTAGTTATAGTATTTATACTATAATGGATATGTCGATATGGAGTTATGGTCTATGAACCATAATGGATAGAATGGATATGGAGTTATGGTCTATGAACCATAATGGATAGAATGGATACGGAGTTATGGTCTATGAACCATAATGGATAGAATGGATACGGAGTTATGGTCTATGAACCATAATGGATAGAATGAATATGGAGTTATGGTCCAAGTACCATAATGGATAGAATGGTTATGGAGTATAATCTCGTATCCTAAATGGATATGAAGTTATGGCCTACGTGCCATAATGGAAATGGAAATGTGGTAATGAAATGATGAAAGAAACTTGTATGTGAAAAGTATGTGTATGAAAACCTTAATTGACCAAATGGGTGCAAACGGGTCAAATGGGTCAAATGGGTGAATTATGATCTAGTGTTATGATGGAAATGAGATTGTGGCCAATGTGCCATAATGGAAAAGGAAATGTGTTAATATGAATGATAAATGAAAAGAATGAAACTTGTAGGTGAAATACAAGTGTTATGTAGCCAAATGTTAAAATTTGGTGGAAACGGGTCAAATGGGGGAATGGGTGGAAACAAGTAGAATTTACTTGTTTGTTATGTTTTATCTTCATTACTAATGGTGTTATGTTTTGTGGTTATGTAGGAAAAGCTCCGATGTAGTCCAAGTCAAGTCCAAGGCTCTGGCGGGTTCTCGTATGTGCAAATGATTGGTTTTTGGGCTATGTATTGAAATCCTCGAAAGGGGTGTGCGTTTGGGTCAAGAATTTATGTTTTGGTGATTTTGTGGTGTAGGTAAACTTTTGGTCAAAACCCAGGTGTCGGGTATTTTTAGTTCGTGTTTTGGATGCAAAAAGTTGGAAAAATGGCAAAGTTTGAAATCTGCAGCTGAAGGGAAACTCACTGGAAATCTGGTGCCTCGCGGTACGCGAAGAACCTGGTATGGTTCTTTCGCGGTACGCGAGGGACAAGTTATCCGGATTGCCTTCCTTTGGCTCTCTCGCGGTACGCGAAGATCATAGTGGTATCCTCTCGCGGTACGCGAGAGGTTTGAATTCCGGGTAAGAATTTTGGGACTCCCTCGCGGTACGCGAGGGAGGTGGCCAAAACGCCTCGCGGTACGCGAGGAATAAAAAAAAAAAAAAAAATCTTGGGATAAAAGTCTTCCGCGCGTTTTTCGTATTTTAAAAGTGGTGTGTTACATATCCATAGGAACATCGATTGAGAGTTTATTAGGATTAAGTATGCTGCCTGTTTCAATAGCTGAGAGGTGAGAAGTTGTCGGGTAATTTGTGGTGTTAGGGTTTTTAGGTTAACTACTCTGAAAGGAGGGTTCCTAGGGTTTCTTAGCATTCACTATTATTCCGTGTCTTGTCAAGTGAATTCAAGTTACTCCTTGCACTGAAAGGTGTATTGAGATAGTGAGACTGAGAGGTAAAGCGAGTACTTTAGTGTTGTTGGAAATAGCTGAGAGGTGATCCGACTAACTGGTGAGTTTCACACGTCCCTTAGGTTTCCTATTATGTCACACCCGGAGAATGATCTAGGATCCACTAGGTTGTTTAAGTGTGTCGTATTCTAAGAGCCCGGTTCCATCATAGTTTCCGTATCCGAGAGATTTTCAAGGTACATGCATAGGATTCAAGGTCTAGGTAGTGCTTTCCCCATTTGTGAGTTGTCTAAAGTCTTTTGCTTTATATTTGGTATCGATAGTTAGGAGTTCATTAGTTATAGTTCATAACATAAATCCCCCCAAATACATTTTAGTTTAGTTAGTTGAGTCAGAGTCTAGATAGAGTTGTCGCTAGTGTCTCGTGGTTCGATATCCGGACTTCATTTGACTTTGCTACATTAATCGGTACACTTGTTGGTTGTGTGGTCTAGTATTAGGTTGAGTCTAGATTTATAAATTTAAAGCTAGAGTGTCTAGGTTAGGTTTTATATTAGTTTTTATAGACCGTCCGACACACATCAAGTTTTTGGCGCCGTTGCCGGGGACACTTAGGCGATAGCGTATCTAACTTTGATTGAACTTAATTGATTATTTGGTCTTATTGTGTTTTGAGTGTTTTCCATTTTGTTGATTCTAGCTTGTTTTATATTTTTTGTGAGTCTAGCTTGTATCTTGAGTCTGTCTAATTAATTTTTATTATTTTCTGCCATTATGTGTGAAATCTGTGGAGGACCCCATTTTACTCGTCATTGCCTATATCTATCGGGGGATTCTGCAAACTACTATGATCATGCTTATCCGTAGGTACAGCCATATGCGGAATACAGAACTAAAGAAGAGTCAAATGCCTGGTGCAAGGAAGCAAATGAGCAGTATGAGAAAGATATCCAAGCATTAATTGCTCGCATTGGATCACAGCGGCCTAAGAATCTGGAGCGTGTGGTTTATGATCATGAAGGGAACGAAATTCGGATTGAAACTGCATCGGGGGAGTTAATTCTGACAACCCCATCTCTGGAGACTATAATGGACGATGTGCAAATCACAGTGAAAGAAGGAGAAGCACAAGTCCCACCTCCAGGTAAGTCTTCTGCTCTTAATCTAAATAGTGATGAAGTTTGTACTGATTCCATGCAAGATCACAATGTTCCATTCGATTCTTTACACTTGTCTTGTGAGGATGATTTTTCACAGGAATCGTAGATAAAACCGAAGACAAAAATGAACGTCTTAGTCCCACCCTCGGACCTGCAGGGTGTTAAGCAACTTCGGCCGGGTGTTTATGAATTTTCTTGGGATGACACAATGCAGGAGTCACAGGAAACTCTAGAGCTGGAGACGATAATGGACATCAAAGTCCCACCTCCAGTTCAACAAGACACCGAGCAAACATTTTGGTGTCCCACACCATGGAATATTGATGATGGCTTTTGGAGTGATGAGGAAGATGTTATTGAAGAAGTAGAGCTGATAGAGATCCCTAAAACCCCGACTGACGATGAGTGCTTTGAAGAGGGATTAGTCGGGTTGTTCGAGACAGAGGATGATAGTGAGGACGAGTTCTTGGTTGAGATGATAGAAGATGAGCAGGTCCCATCCTAGGAGGATGAGTTCGGTGATGAGTTGGTAGACCTGCCGACTCCTAGTGAAGGAAGTTTCGACCCACTTGGTGATCTGAAACTCCTTGAAGATCTTTTATATCAAGGGCCAAGTGTGGAGATAGAAGAGGAGGTGCACGTGATAGAGCTGGTGTCGGACCCCCCACAGTGCACCCGCGAGAGAGAGAGAGAACCACAACGAGCCCGTGGAGGAAGTAAATGGTGGATCGCCACCCAGATCAGCATAACCACGGGACATGGCAAAAAGACATATGGACCGGCATGTTGTGAAGGTCCTGGGATGGTCATACAAGGATCATAGGATGCAAAATACTGCAGATGATCATGTACCACATTACATGCCACGTATCAGGTTTGGTCCAGGTAAGTTTAAGTATTGGTGGACCGACCCGTTTAGATTTTTCAAAACCCATTTAAGGTCTACCACTAGAGTTTGTCAAATCGGTGGTAGACCAATTACACTAAACGGGCCGGACGGGGGCGGCATAAAGCAGAAGCCTCCTGATTAGGTTTGTTTCTCGGGTTAGAACCCGAGTGTATAGTTTGTATAAGTTTTGGTTTATTTTGAGTCTATTTGATACTGTTTGGGTTTGCTGTGAGATTTATTTTGCAGGTATAGATCACAACGTCCGTACTCAATCTCCATTCGGGCGGAGTCGATTCAAATCTTATAATCATGTAAAGGGGACCTAGCAGAGTGTATGTGCAAGCCGCGAATGAAATGCTATATGGTTGCACAAGTGGAAGAACGAAGCTGCATAGAATCATGCTATCATTACCAGCTAAGTCGTTTCCACTTTACTATTTTTGTTTATTTTTGAGTTTTTATTTTTATTTTCCGTTGTTTCTCGTTTCACATTGAGGACAATGTGTTGTTCAAGTGCGGGGATAGGAAACAGTCGTCTAGGTTTCGTAATTTGAGTCTATTTTTGTATTTTTAGGTAAAAATTAAAAAAACAATTTAAAAATGTCCTTTGAATTAGAGTTTTTGTAAGCAAAATCGAAGATGATAGGTATAACTGGAAATGCTTGTAGAATTTAAATGAGAATAAATGATAGAAAACGCGTCTAATCTATGATGTTTTGGTAGACCCAGCCAATTTGAAAGCTCAAATATCCTGTGCGTGTTGCTTAGGATTAATAAAATGAATTAAATCATGAAATCTTGTGGGTAATCATCTTAGGGTGTCGATAATACTGAAACTGTCAACATAGGGTGATAGGTACCACGTTAAGCTAGAATTTAGAGTATTTTTCTTTGAAAATTCTTGGCACACCACTCTGTTTTTATGAAAATAAATCCGAGTTTGGTGGCGCCCACATCCATATAATTCCATATTCATGAGTAATTGATTATAAGCTGAGTTTTGCTTATGTGTTACCCTCCGAGAAGGCCACTTGGAGAAAACACCCCTAAGTGATTCTTATGTGCTTAAATTGATATGACTTGGTATATGTGTTACCTTCCGGGATAGCGACTTGGTTGAAACGCCTCTAGACGAAAGTTCATTTGCTTGAATTAATGATCATTATCATTCCATTCATACATGATTTCATCTAATTTCTAAAAAACTGTAAATCTTAGTTTAATGTGGTGGGAGAAATATATACGGTTTAACCCGTGCCTAAACATGACCGTGAGACGGGATTAGGTGAAACTGTAGCTCGTAAGTGTGGGACCAATAGATTGATTGATATGCTTGGTAATAAGGAATTACAACATTATCGGGGGCTTGATAGTTGGTGTTTGGGTTTAGTCGGAACGAAATACCAGTTGTTGCATTTTAACGCGTGATTATATTTGTGCTAATGAATTTACAATAATGTTAAAGCTTGTGTTCCAGTTGTGATTCCATTGCAGAGATCTTTTTCGAGGACGAAAAAAGGTTAACTGTGGGGATGTTTGATGTGTTGCAAAGCACACCTCTTATTCTGTCCTGTTTCGTGTCGATCAAATAAAAACTTTATGTGTGCTAGACAGTCTATAAAAACTAATATAAAACCTAATCTAGACACTCTAGCTTTAAATTTATAAATCTAGACTCAACCTAATACTAGACCACACAACCGGCAAGTGTACTGATCAATGTAGCAAAGTCAAATGAAGTCCGGATATCAAACCCACGAGACACTAGCGACAACTCTATTTAGACTCTGACTCAACTAACTAAACTGAAATGTATTTGGGGGGATTTGTGTTGTGAACTATAACTAATGAACTCCTAACTATCGATACCAAATATAAAGCAAAAGACTTTAGACAACTCAAAAATGGGGAAAGCACTACCTAGACCTTGAATCCTATGCATGTACGTTGGAAATCTATCGGATATGGAAACTATGATGGAACCGAGCTCTTAGAATACGACACACTTAAACAACCTAGTGGATCCCAGATCATTCTCCGGGTGTGACCTAATAGGAAACCTAAGGGACGTGTGAAACTCACCAGTTAGTCGGATCACCTCTCAGCTATTTCCAACAACACTAAAGTACTCGCTTTACCTCTCAGTCTCACTATCTCAATACACCTTTCAGTGCAAGGAGTAACTTGAATTCACTTGACAATACACTGAATAGCAGTGAATGCTAAGAAACCCTAGGAACCCTCCTTTCAGAGTAGTTAATCTAAAAACCCTAACACCACAGATTACCCGACAACTTCTCACCTCTTAGCTATTGAAGCAGGCAGAATACTTAATCCTAATAAACTCTCAATCGATGTTCCTATGGATACAATCAGTAAACCATAAACCAACCACATGCACACAACTAGTGACCTAATATGCAACCATACATTAAAGACATCCAGAAAGCAGCATATGGAACAATCAATAGATCATAAATCAAGATTAAATACGCAATTAAATCCAATCAAACAAAACCAAGTTCTTTACTGTAACGTTAATCCATCAAAAGGAAACCGAAATCCGAAATCAATCCAATTAACAAAACATAATCATCAAAATCTAGGTAGCTATGAAATTCTAGCCAATCATCATGGTCAATAACATCAAAACAGAAGAATCAAACATATAAATCATGGTATCAATTCTGGAAAAGTAGAACAAAGAAAGATAGCATAAACCGGAAGACGAAAACGACCCGATCTTCAATCTCCAACTTCAATCCAAGTCTCCGATTGATCCTAGAAGCTTTCTCCCACTTAGAATCACCAAAAAGCTCTAAACTTTACGTCTGGAATCCACCTCTCAACCCTAGAATCGAACTTAACCTTTTATACCATGAAAATACCTAAAAATCTACGTAACTTGGGTCTCTCGCGTACCGCGAGGCCCAGGAGTCCAGTCTCTCGCGTACCGCGAGAGAAAAGATAGTCACGTCAGAAATCACACCCCTCACGTATCGTGAGGGGGAAGCCCCTACTGGCTCGCGTAACGCGAGGCGTCCTCATTGACAGAAAGTTTTGATCTTTTATTCGTTTTTCCTCGTTCGCTTGTTCCTTCACCATACTTGCTCGTTTAAGCTCCAAACTCACCTGATTCCCTACAAACATGACACAAATCAATACTTACTATAAACGACTCAATAAGACTCGAAACTATACAAAAACGACACGAAACATGACAGAATAAGAGGTGTGCTTTGCAACACATCAGAAGCCACGTGGGAGATTGAGTCGGAAATGAAAGAGTTGTACCCTCGGTTATTTGACCTGTAAAAGGTTTCTGGAACGTAACCTCTAATAAGAGGGGTAGACTTGTTACATCCCAAAAATAATAATAAAAGACGACGAGTAACGAGATGGGCGAATAAAGAAAAGAGTAAAATGGATCGCGGGCTCATGGATTTCAGGTCGTGGAGGTGCATGAGAGGAGGGTAAAACCCTTGCATTCCTCTCACCCTCCCCACTTCATCACATTCACTAACTAGTTCTAGAGAGAGAGATTAGAGAGAGAAAGCTTCAAACCCGCACCTAAGGCTGTCTCCGTGACCCGAGATCGTTTCTGAAGCTTGCTATAGATCAAAGGAGGAGAAATCACGCGAAAACCAGGTAACAAACATTTAGAATTCGATCTTTAGATTGAAAAATGGGTTTTTAGGGTTTTATGTGGGTTTCTTAAGAAGTCGGAATTTTTACGTGTGAATCGGTTTAAAAGGGGTTGATCTAGCTTCACGGATGTCATACCAAACTTTTGCACGTAAAAAGATTCAAAATTAGATAAAAAAACGACGAATTTGGCCAAGAACAGTTGAATCGTCCGAAAACGTGATGAATGGTCCGAAAACGATGACTCGTCCGAAAAGTATTTCGGACACAAGTAGTTTTTGGACAAAATACTTTCAAACGAAATAGTTTTAGGTCGAAAAAGTTTTCGATCGAAATAGTTTTCAGATAGAATGTTTTCGAATAAAATAGTTTTCGGTCGAAAAAGATTTCAACCGGAATAGTTTTAGGGCATGATGTTTTCAAATGAAATAATTATGGAAAGTGAAACATTTCGAACGGTTAGTTTTTGGTCAAAAAAGATTTCGACCAAATTAGATTTCGGTCGAAAAGAATTTCGGACAGAAGTTTTCGGATGAAATAACTTGTATTAATTGTCTAGTTCATGACTCTTGAACATATCAGTTAGCCTTCACCTAAATCGAAGTTTCGTTGCCGAGCGTGTTATTCCCCATAGAATTAGGTGAGTTCAAGAATCCCTGTTTTACTGTTTTAGGGTGGTGAGCATACTCAAGAATTATACGTTTATAATAAATGTATTTTATTACTTAAACGTTTGCAAAGAAAGATATGAAAGAAATGTTTATTCAACTATATGTTTTATAATGAGAAACATTAGAAAGAATGGTTTATTCAACTATATGTTTTATAAACAGAAATATACGAAAGAAAGGTTTTTTCGACTATATGTTTTAAAAACAAAAAGATAAGAAAGAATGGTTTATTCAACTATTTGTTTTATAAATAGAAAGATAAGAAAGAAAAGTTTTTAATTAACTATATGTTTTATAAATAAAGAGAAGAAGAATAAGTCAAATACATTGTCTAATATGTCAGGGTATGAGACCCAGATAAGAAAAGACTTGTGATAGTAGCATAGTCCTAGAGGCTAGTGCTACCCTAAGCATAGTAACAAGTCTTGAGTTAGTAGTAAAGTCCTTGAGACTAGTGCTGCCCGAAGCTGATGTTGCGTCATGGACCGAGACCATGACGTACCATGAGAAAAACCGGGACAGTGCTCGGTAAGGAACTGTAAGGAGGATGTTGTACAACTGGATAAATGAGTATCGACGGTTACTCCGGTGAAGACGGTTACCTAAGAAGTCCCTAGTGGACACAAGTTGTGAGTATCGGCCTTTGGACGTTCAACCTTAGGGAACAATACTTGCTGAGAAAGAAAGAAGTCATTTGAGGACACGAGAAGTCCTTCGCGGACAGAAAGAGAAAGATAACGATTGTAGACTAATAATGTATGACTTAACAGAAAAGAGCACAGAATAACTAAGTATTTATCTTTATGTGGCAATGTGATTTATATGCTTAGTGGTACGAAGAATGTTTTTCATCAAATGCATTTATATGATTAACATGAGAAAGAAATGTTTTATGCTGAAAGTTTTGTAAACTTGAACTCACCGGCGTTAGCTGACTATTTTAGTATGCACGTCAGGTAGAACAGGTAAGGAGAAGATATGAATCCTCAAGGGCTTAGCTGATGATTGTTGGATTGGTGCTGTTGATTGAAGACTAACATCCCCATTATCTAGATTTCGAATATGAACAATGCTATGTTTAAAGTTTTAAATTGACTCAGAATTTGTAATAGATTTACGCTATTTTCTTTTAATGTTTAATTCAAGGTTTAGGAACAATGTTTATGTTTGTTTGTGCCAACTATGAGAGGTACCCGGTTTAGGGTCCTTTCAAAGGAGGAGGTCGAAGGTAGGGGTGAGCAAAAAACTGAATTAACCGAACCGAAACCGAATTAACTGAACCACACCGAATATATACATATAAACTTTTATAATATATTGCGTGCATGCATATATTCGTTGGTTAAGTATTTTATAAGAAATAAATAAATTGCGTAGCCTAAAAATTTTAGATCCTAATGTGTAATAATTAATTAATCATTAGTTAACAAAAGCCATTTTATTCCAAAAAGTTCACGTCTAATCGGAAAAACCGAAATTGAACCGAACCTATTATAAAAACGAAAAACCGAAAAGACCATAACCAAACAGCTTTCAAAAATACCAAAACTGAACTTTCCGTTTTGGGTTCGGTTTTACCCCAAAACCTAAGCAAACTAACCCGTACACATCACTAATCGAAGGAAGCACACTAGACTTGGAAACCGAGTTCCCCGAAGATATCTCAGAATACGAAGAACTCCTTAGTGAACACAAGTAAGAGGAGTGATGAACCGGCTAATACATGAATTGTATATACTATGTCATGGCGAGTGACTTTAAGATGGACCAAACTCCCCACAATACTGCGGTATAGACTCATATCCAATAAAGGAACACCATTTGTAAGAGAATGCCTTGCATTGGTTTCAAGGGGCGTGTCAACCGTCTTATTATGAGAGAGTCATGGACATTTAAACTAGTCAGATATGTATTTTACCTAGGATAGAAGATAACCCTTTTGAGATTGAGCAACCTCAACACCCAAAAAATAACACAACAAACCCAAGTCTTTCATATCAAAACGGTTACTCAATGCCATCATAGTCGTCGCTAATAAAAATCATGTCATCAACATAATGGATAAGAGAATCCATCAAACATTGTGCTTCTAATAAACAATGTTGAATCGTGATTACTTGGAAGAAATTCAAGAGAAGTAATCATCGTAGAGAATTTTTTAAACCAATGTAACTGCTACAAGAGAAAGAATGGCCGTCATTTTTGTAGGCGAAGTAAAAGTATCCTCATAATCCATACTTTTACGAGTAACCTTTTGCAACAAGTCTGGCCTTGTATTGCTCGGATAACCCATCAGATTTGGTTTTTATTTTATTTACCCACTAACAACCGATTGCATGGTTTCTAGGTGGGGGGAAACCAAATCCCACATATGTGTCTTGTATAGAGCGGTAAGCTCCTCAGCCATAGCATCTTGCCTAAGTGGATCAGAAGTAGCCTCTCTATAGGACTCGTGTTCTGACAAATGATGGATATTAGTAATAAAGGAAACAAACAAAGTGGAGTAAGAAGATTATGAAAAATCTAGTAGTGTGGATGGTTTATGAGTATAAGTAGACTTTCGAATCGATGAAGGATTCGTAGTCTCATCATGTGAGGTCTCAAGCATAAGTGGGACAGGAGAAGTATATGATACCTGTTTTGGGTAAAAATTAATAAGACTAATTTTGTAACCAAACTTAGTATGTGAGGTAGTGTGCTTGATCAAAATATGAGAATATGAACGTAAATGTAAAGATTTGACACGATGATGTACGAGGAAAGCCCTTGATCGTTGGGGATTGCCGGCATAAAACCTCGGGAAGTGACCAAAAGTCATCTGCCTCATGTTCTTGTATAATTCGATGAAATCAGTACAACTTTGGCAGTGAATGATCGAGAGCTAAGTGTTACAATGTAGTTTGCGAGTGTCGTGTGTGTGTTTTGTATCGATCTCTCTGCTATAAATACAAAGATAAATATAACAAACAATCTGAGAATCCCGGCTAGACCAAGTCTTCAAATATGACCGTTGTAGACCCTTCATATCTTTCACACATTTTTCATAACGTCTTGAGCGATTATTTAGGACAGACTAAGTCCACACGTTTTACCTGCGCATAAAAATAAAGATAGGAGGACAATACAACGGTTAGTAATGTAAATGTTAAGGATACCGAAACATGTCAGGTTACTGAAGATTGTCAGGAGTTTAGGATCCCAAGTCATAAAACTGACCCCTAACAATTATCCCCAAATTTAACAGCTGTTATGACAATTGACAGCTGTAAAATTTAAAACTCAAATTGTTAATTAGTGATAATGTTTTGATAAGATGTGTCCCGGGTATCAATGCGATATGATCATTGCCTCTTATGCAGGTTATAATCCACATTATATTCAATTGTCTCTCTCGTTCGGATCCTCCTTCATAGAGCAAAAGGTGAAGCTTTTCACTCCTATCTACGTTTCTTTCTTTACAAACTTCCTAGATTTTTTAACAATGGGCAAGAAAATGACCCGATCATCCTCCTCCATCGTAGCGTAGAGGATTGAAGATTTTGTCGATCAAGGGATTCTCGATCACTCTGATCAGGAGGTCTGCTCATTCACTGATCAAGATATCAAACCCTTGAAAATGAGTGGTGCTTTTCCCAAAAAAGCTGAGTTTAGAGTCTTCGATTCTAGGGTTAAGGTTGATTTCATTTCTGCTACTTGGGCTTGTTTCCTCGCTTACCCCTTTACTTTGAGTCCTACTTACCCGTTTCCACCGCTTATTACCGACTTTTTCAAGCTCACTAGTTTGTGCTACTCCCAAGCCATGCCTATGGTTTGGAGGATCTTGCACACTCTAGAAAACTTGAACCATCTCCATTCTTTGACCATCGGTATCCCTGAACTGGCCCATGTTTACAATTTGAGAACCCACAGATCTTCTCGATTCGTTCTTCAACTTAAATCTGGGCAAACTCCTTTGGTTCCAAAAGCCACCCAAAATGACACTGATTGGAAGGGGAAAATTTTCTTTGTGAAGAGAGATTCTATCCCTGGTAGGGATCTTTTGCCACTCCAGTGGGTTAAGAAGGGTAGGAAATAGTCAGGATCCCTGTATTTTTTAGTGTTTCTAACCTGTTTATGAGGGGTTCTTGTTTTTTGTGCAGCCCCCAAGTTTGGTGAGTTGGTTCCTGTAAGAAGTGATACAGATAAAGGAATTGCAGCTTTGTTAGAGATACATGCCGCAAATAGATCTTTTCGTTTTGATTCAACCATTAGTGAAGCCAATTTCAATACGCAATACTCCGAATCCAACATGTCCTAAGGTAAAGAAAAACTCATATTTGTATTATTGTATATTATGATCCTGACTCGCTTTAACTTTTGTAGGAATCCCAAAGTCAAGCTCCTAATTCGCCCTATCTGATCTTGACAGTCTTCTGTCTGGGGCCACTGTCATCAAGATGGAGGATCCTATGCCTTTGAACACCAAAGCCCGTGTTCTGGTGCTTCTTTCCCAAGCCTCAGGGAGCAAAAAGAGAAAGACAGCGGACATGGTGGATCTTGTAAGGCCTCTTATCCCGGGTAACCTCACTTGTTGGGTTTACTCATAAACAAAGTCATTAATACTGAACTTTAAATTTAACACATTCAATTAACAACAAAAGCATTCACGTTTGAGTACATTACAGCGGAAGTCTCAACATTTAAAACATACATCATTGTTTAACAAAAGAAAACATAAATCGGAATGTCAGTCTATAGCCGGGCAGCCTTCACGCCTTCGCACGACCCTTTTCTTTGTTACCTGAAATGTATACTAAAAGTCAGCTAACGCTGGTAAGTTCTAGTTTAAAAGATTAGATATAAACATTATTTCTTTAAAAGCATACATAAGTTTATATATAAAGAACATAAATACGTATTCTTAACTTTTACTTTTCTTTCATCATTCTTGAGTGACTATATTGATATGCATTCACCTTTAGTTTTTTTTTCCTTAACATTCATTTGGTCGTACACATAAGGGTGATCAACCCGTCTTTTACTACGTATGTCACAAAGACATACGCCATGAAGCTACCGTCGTAGCCCTTTGACTCGTCCGGTCCTAGAAACCGTCCGCCTTAAAACCGTCCGGCCAACCTTCGGCCGTCCGTCGTAAACCGTCCTACCGTCGTAGTCCATCCTTTTCGCCCGTCTACCCGAAGGTATCCGTTTCCCACGTGCTACCATGTTTGTAACCGTTCTACATATGATTTGGCATTTGCTTCGACCGTCCATTAATGCCCCTTTTTATTTCCTAGCTGATGAAGGAATATTTTTGTCCCGGTTGCAAGATAGACACGTGGTCATCCGTCTACCGTAGTAGCCGTTAGCATCGAAGCGTCCATAACATTCACGTATATTCATAACATGCAGTATATATATTATAATTAGCAAGATTTAATTCATTCATATTTTGTCATTCTTTCATTCATACTTTATAAACATACGTTTCATTCTTTGTTCATAATTCATTTTCATATATATATATATATAAATATATATATATTTGTATATCACGTATGATCACATTGGCATTCATAGTATTTATTCATTTAGTGTATACATTTCAGCCCCAAAACATTTAATAAGGTTTGCACATAACATAGAAAGGGGCACATAGAACTCACCTGATGAGCTAGTCTGGGTTGTCCTAAACAAAGTCCAACAACGTCACTTCTGATCTGAATTGAGTAGTTAAATACACATCAGACCTAATCTCGACTCTAACGGTTTAATCATTCTAAACATACTGACTTTACTTAACCATTCTGATGCCTGCGCACTTAGCAAGTGCGCAGGGCCTTGGTCATGCGTACTTGACAAGTACGCAGACTTTACTTCATGCGCACTTGGTAAGTACGCAGACTTTACTTCATGCGTACTTGATAAGTACGCAGAACCCTTCTTCATGCGTACTTGATAAGTACGCAGGATCTGATTCAGGCGTAAGAACCCTAACTTTTTGCATGTGGGTCTGATCATGTCAATATCTAAATTTTCTTTGATCAGAACGTTCGGTTTTTATTCTAGATGCTAGATCTTTGTTCATTTTCAAGTTTCATCCATAAAAACTTCACCTATTTAGCTAAAACCGAAAATCCTAAAATCGAAAATCCTAAAATAATCATACAAACTCAGATTATGATCGAACGCTTATTCAGAGAAGATGATCACGAGCACAGTAGCAACGTTCTCCTGAATTCCCGAGTCGATCCGTCACTTTCTCTCTCTAGAACCGAGCTCTCTTCTCTCTCTCTAGAACTTGAGATTGGTGGAAAATGAGAAGTTTGGGCAGCCCTTGCCCTTATATACTTGGGATTCCTTCGGCCCGTTGGAGGCGAGCCCAAGCCCATCTATTTTTCTTTCGTCATTTGAAAATTATAATTTCGATCGTGCCATTATTTATTTATTACCAGTTTTGGGATGTTACAAGTCTACCCCCCTTAAAAAGGTTTCGTCCTCGAAACCAGTTACACGTTAAACAACTGAGGGTATAGTTCCCGTATCTCGTCTTCTTTCTCCCAGGTAGCTTCCGATCCCTTTCTGTGCTTCCATTGAACTTTGACCAATGGAATTGACATAATGCGTAGTTGTTTCTCAGATCGGTCAAGGATGGCTATTGGTTCCTCGACATAATTCAGACTGTTATCCACCTCGATCTCATCGTAAGGTATGTGAGCAGTGTCGTCAGCTAGACACTTGCGTAAGTGCGACACGTGGAACGTAGGGTGTATTTCGCTAAGCGCATCGGGTAGGTCGAGTCTGTAAGCAACTTGACCCATTCTCGCTAAGATCTTAAAAGGTCCGACAAACCTTGACTTAGTTTGCCACGTTTTCTGAATCGGATGATTCCTATCCATGGTGATACCTTTAACAGTACCATGTCCCCGACTTGAAACTCTAACTCCCTTCATCTCTTATCTGCATATGATTTCTGCCTGTCTTTTGCGGCTTTCATTCGAGCCTTGATTTGATCAAATTTCTCAGAAGTAGCCTTGACCACTTCGAGGCTTGCAAAATCCTTCTGTCCAATTTCCCCCCAAACAAACCGGGGTCCTACATTTCCTCCCATACATCATTTCAAATGGCGGCATGCCAATAGTCGAGTGATAGCTGTTGTTATATGAAAATTCTGCCATTGGTAGATGGCTGTTCCAGCTCCCATCGAAGTCAATGATACAGGCCCGGAGCATGTCCTCCAAGGTCTGAATGGTCCTTTCAGATTGACCATCGGTTTGAGGGTGGTAAGCGGTGCTGATGTTCAATCTAGTGCCCATCGCTTCATTGAATTTCTTCCAAAACCTTGATGTAAATCTAGTATCCCTGTCGGACACAATCGACAGTGACATACCATGTCTGCTTACAATTTCCTTGATAAATACTTCTGCTAGTCTTTCTGACGAAGAAGTCTCACGTATTGGCAAGAAGTGAGCACTTTTCGTCAAACGGTCGATGATCACCCAAATGGTATCATTGCCTTTAGCTGTTCGCGGTAGCTTGGTAATGAAGTCCATCGTGATCTCCTCCCACTTCCATTCCGGTATTGGTAAAGGTTGCATTTTACCGCATGGTTTCTGGTGCTCGGCCTTAACTAGAGAACACGTTAGGCACTTGCTCACGTACTCTGTCACATCATTCTTCATGCCAGGCCACCAGTACTCCTTCTTCAAGTCTTGATACATTTTGTTTGTCCCAGGGTGGATAGAATAGCGAGACTTATGGGCCTTATCAAGTATTTTGGTTCTAAGCTCGCCAATCTTAGGTATCCACATTCGGCCAAACCTAGTTCGTACATCGTATGCATTTGCATCCAAATTCCCTTTTTGTCCTACTATTCTTTCCTGTTTTATATTTCCTTCTAATAGCGCTTCGTCTTGTGCCTTTGATATTTCACTCATCAAATCTGGTGTTATAATCAGCTGACACGCTTTGATCTGTATAGGTTCCGATTCTTCCTTTCTACTTAAAGTGTCAGCCACCACGATTGCTTTGCCTGGATGGTACAATATCTCACAGTCATAGTCCTTCAGTAGCTCTAACCACCTCCTTTGCCTCATGTTTAACTCCTTTTGCCTGAAAAAGTACTTTAGGCTTTTGTGATCGGAGTAAATGGTGCATTTAACTCCATACAGATAGTGCCTCCATATTTTCAATGCGAAAACTACTACCGCTAACTCTAGATCATGTGTTGGGTAGTTAACCTCGTGAATCTTTAGTTGTCGCGAGGCGTAGGCAATTACCTTTCCTCGTTGCATAAGTACGCAACCTAAACCCTGACCCGAAGCGTCAGAGTAGACTACTAAGTCTTCATTTCCCTCAGGTAGTGCCAAGACTGGAGCTTGGGTTAATCGTGCCTTAAGTTCCTCAAACGCGTTGTTTTGGGTTGGACCCCATTCATATTTCACTTCCTTCCGTGTCAACTTAGTTAGTGGCAAGGCTATTCTTGAAAAATCTTGAATGAACCTTCGATAGTAGCATGCCAATCCCAGAAAGCTTCGTATCTCTGTTGGTGTCTTTGGGATGTTCCATTCCTTTACTGTCTCGATCTTTGCAGGATCCACCATAATGCCGTTTGGGTTTATTACATGACCTAGGAATTGGACTTCCCTAAGTCAGAACGCGCATTTGGAGAATTTTACGTACAACTTTTCCTGCTTTAGCACCTCCAGAACCTCTCTTAGGTGACAGTGGTGATCACCCTCGCTTTTCGAATATACCAGTATGTCGTCTAAAAAAACTATCACCGATCGATCCAACATTGGTCGACATACTCTATTCATCAAATCCATGAACGCTGCTGGTGCGTTTGTCAATCCGAAGGACATCACGAGAAACTCATAATGCCCATAACACGTGCGAAACGCGGTTTTTGGTACGTCTTTCTCTCTTACTTTCAACTGATGGTAACCCGACCTAAGATCGATCTTTGAGAATCAACTCGCACCTTGCAGTTGATAAAAAAGGTCATCTATTCTAGGCAGTGGGTATTTGTTCCTTACTGTCCTCTTGTTCAGTTCACGGTAGTCAATGCACATGCGCATGCTGCCGTCTTTCTTCTTTACAAATAGTACCGGAGCGCCCCATGGTGAAATGCTCGGTCTAATAAATCCTTTTTCTGTTAATTCCTGTAGTTGAGACATCAATTCTTTCATTTCTGACGAAGCCAATCGGTAGGGGGCTTTGGCAACGGGCTCAACTCCTGGCAGTAAGTCAATCTAAAATTCTATTTCCCGATTGGGTGGCAATCCAGGTAGATCCTCAGGGAATACTTCCGGAAAGTTGCACACCACGGGTACATTCTTGAGTGCTTTCGTTTTCATTCTATCGTCAATAACATACGCCAGATAAGCTTCGTAACCGCGCCTCATGTAACTTTCGGCCTTGATCATCAAAATGACATTTGGCATTGTGCAATTCCAATCCCCATAAACCGTAATTGGACTTCCGCTAGAAGCCTTGAGGTGTATCCTCTTATGTTTACATATGATTTGAGCTTCGTTGGCAGCTAACCAATCCATACCCAGTACTACATCGAATCCTCCTAAGGTAAGAAGGAATAATCTAGAGGGGAACTTATGGCCCTCTATTTCTATGACACAATCATCGATTACTTGGAATACTACCGAATTTTTACCAACGGCAGTTTGTACGCTAAAGGCTTTTACTATGGTGTTGACAGTGTAATCTAGTTTTTGGCTAAAGGCATTTGATATAAAACTTTTACTAGCACCAGAGTCAAATAAGATAGTAGCATGTTCATCATTTACTAGAAACGTACCTGATACAACATCAGGGTTTCCCCTTGCTTCCTCCTCAGTCAGGGCATAGGCTCGAGTCCTAGCCCTTGGCTGTTCCTTTTCAGCTTCCTTTTCCTTTCCCGAACCGGATTGTCTGGTTTTCCTGCAATCCCTAGTCAGGTGTCCATATTTTCCACAACTCTGGCACTTGACATCCTTTAAACACTCTCGGGAGAAGTGCCCCGGCTTCCCGCACTTATAACACATGATGGTGCCGATTCGGCACTCGCCAAGATGGTGCTTTCCACACTTCTTGCAAGTTTCATATTCATCTGACCTTGGTCTCTTAACTTAAGCTGCTGCATCACTTTTCCCGGTGCCCTTAGACGGGTTCTCTCACTTTCTCTTTTGTGTCTCAGGTGCCGGGTCCTCATTGGCGTAGTCGTCGTAGACGATTCCGCTTAGATTCACTACCGACTCGAAGGTCGAGGGTAGGTTAGTTTTGACATGGACACAGACCCTTTGCGGAAAACCCTTGACATAGTACTTAATCAAACGGTCTTCAGTCTCCACTAAGTGTGGTACTAGTTGGGCCAGCTCATTGAATCTCGAAGTATACCGGCGATGAGTCTTGTTGCCAGCCTTGAAGTTCAGGAACTCGTTCTCCACACGATCAATCTCGTTCTGTGGGCAGAACTTTTGGATTATCAGCTTCTTCAAGTCTTCCCATGTCATTCTGGCAATAGCGTTTGGCGAATTTATTCTCTGAATGTTTCTCCACCAACCTAGTGCTTCATTGGTGAAAGAATGTGCAACATACTTAACGGCCTGGTCCGGTCGACACTCGCTTATGTTGATTACAACGTTCATCCTCTCAATCCATTCGAACGTAGCCACTGAATCCTTGTTCCCATCAAACTTGGGTGGGTCTCCGTCCTTGAAACCTTATAGGTGCACCCCCAGTTACTTGATCCCACCTTTATTTCTTCCCCATCGTTGTCATATACCTTTTCCTCATTGTTCCCTTCATCATCTTCCTTGATTTTCTTTAATGCCTCTGTTAGTAAGTCAGGCAATACATTCTTCAAAGTGAGCACGACCTCACGGGCAATAGCATCTCTGACCTCGGGTTCCAACTGTAGAGACCCTTGATGGTCGCCCCCGGTTGGGGTGACATTAGTTTGGTGCACGCTCTCTGTGCTTTCCATGTGCACATCCTCTTCTTCTTGATGTCTTGGATTCATTGGAGGCCTGCCGACTCGGCCCGTGCGACCGCCTCGGCGTCCTGTTCTCCCTCCACCTGCCATTGTCTTTAAATTTCCTGATAGTCATAAAGGGTATACATCAATGTCATTCTCTCAGATCATAGTCTTAGAACAGTACGAACAAGGTAAATTTTTAATTACAGTGACCGGTTTGTGATTAGAAATTTACATTGCTTTTCGGGTTCCAAACTCTTCAAATTGGTCGTGACATTGACATCTATTGGTTCTAGGTTAGAGTATCTATTCTTATCCAAGTTTATTAACCATAGTACTTACTTACCTTGTTGGCGTTGGCTACCCAGACGGACATCCGTGCGTTGGTCCCATAATCAGCTTGAGTCCAGACATTTAGGGATGTCTGAATCTCTCAAACTATTGCTCTGATACCAACTTGTAAGGCCCCTTATCCCGGGTAACCTCACTTGTTGGCTTTACTCATAAACAAAGTCATTAATACTGAACTTTAAATTTAACACATTCAATTAACAACAAAAGCATTCACGTTTGAGTACATTACAGCGGAAGTCTCAACATTTAAAACATACATCATTGTTTAACAAAAGAAAACATAAATCGGAATGTCAGTCTATAGCCGGGCAGCCTTCACGCCTTCGCACGACCCTTTTCTTTGTTACCTGAAATGTATACTAAAAGTCAGCTAACGCTGGTGAGTTCTAGTTTAAAAGATTAGATATAAACATTATTTCTTCAAAAGTATACATAAGTTTATATATAAAGAACATAAATACGTATTCTTAACTTTTACTTTTCTTTCATCATTCTTGAGTGACTACATTGATATGCATTCACCTTTAGTTTTTTTTTCCTTAACATTCATTTGGTCGTACACATAAGGGTGATCAACCCGTCTTTTACTACGTATGTCACAAAGACATACGCCATGAAGCTACCGTCGTAGCCCTTTGACTCGTCCGGTCCTAGAAACCGTCCGCCTTAAAACCGTCGGCCGTCCGTCGTAAACCGTCCTACCGTCGTAGTCCATCCTTTTCGCCCGTCTACCCGAAGGTATCCGTTTCCCACGTGCTACCATGTTTGCAACCGTTCTACATATGATTTGGCATTTGCTTCGACCGTCCATTAATGCCCCTTTTTATTTCCTAGCTGATGAAGGAATATTTTTGTCCCGGTTGCAAGATAGACACGTGGTTGTCCGTCTACCGTAGTAGCCGTTAACATTCACGTATATTCATAACATGCAGTATATATATTATAATTAGCAAGATTTCATTCATTCATATTTTGTCATTCTTTCATTCATACTTTATAAACATACGTTTCATTCTTTGTTCATAATTCATTTTCATATATATATATATATAAATATATATATATATATATATATATATTTGTATATCACGTATGATCACATTGGCATTCATAGTATTTATTCATTTAGTGTATACATTTCAGCCCCAAAACATTTAATAAGGTTTGCACATAACATAGAAAGGGGCACATAGAACTCACCTGATGAGCTAGTCTGGGTTGTCCTAAACAAAGTCCAACAACGTCAGTTCTGATCTGAATTGAGTAGTTAAATACACATCAGACCTAATCTTGACTCTAACGGTTTAATCATTCTAAACATACTGACTTTACTTACCATTCTGATGCCTGCGCACTTATCAAGTGCGCAGGGCCTTGGTTATGCGTACTTGACAAGTACGCAGACTTTACTTCATGCGCAGTTGGTAAGTACGCAGACTTTACTTCATGCGTACTTGATAAGTACGCAGAACCCTTCTTCCTGCGTACTTGATAAGTACGCAGGATTTGATTCAGGCGTAAGAACCCTAACTTTTTGCATGCGGGTCTGATCATGTCAATATCTAAATTTTCTTTGATCAGAACGTTTCATTTTTATTCTAGATGCTAGATCTTTGTTCATTTTCAAGTTTCATCCATAAAAACTTCACCTATTTAGCTAAAACCGAAAATCCTAAAATAATCATAAAAACTCAGATTATGATCGAACGCTTACCTGGATTGGGGTTATGATTCAGAGAAGATGATCACGAGCACAGTAGCAACGTTCTCCTGAATTCCCGAGTCGATCCGTCACTTTCTCTATCTAGAACCGAGCTCTCTTCTCTCTCTCTAGAACGTGAGATTGGTGGAAAATGAGAAGTTTGGGCAGCCCTTGCCCTTATATACTTGGGCTTCCTTCGGCCCGTTGGAGCCGAGCCCAAGCCCATCTATTTTTCTTTCGTCATTTGAAAATTATAATTTCGATCGTGCCATTATTTATTTATTACCAGTTTTGGGATGTTACAGATCTTCAGATTTTCGAAGGCATGGACTCCTGTAGGTCCTGAGCAGATCCAAAAACACAGATCTGCGGAGAAATCCGTCAAACGATCCAAATCAAGAGGCGGAATCCCTTGTCCGGTATCACTCTTGAATCAGAAAAGGGGTAGAGACGGGTGCGGGAATCACATACACGAACAGAAATATATAAAAGTGTAAAAAGAACAGATAATTGAAAGCGTAAAACGTATGATTCTTTCATTGATATGAAAATGATAAAGCTCCTTATACACTCACAATTAGTCTCACCCCAGGGTGAGCTCCCCCTGGGGTGGTGATTCCCTCCACAGACACACATTCCTCCTATGAGATAATCTGCTATTTATAGGAGGCCAAGCACATATGCCTTGTTTTCCAAGCCACCGCCAAATGGGTCTGAAAACAGGTATCGAAACTAGATAGCTTCGATTGAACAATTGTTCAACCGAAACTAGTAGTTTCGATTGAACAAATGTTCAACCGAAACTAGAAGTTTTGATACTGTAGTTTCTATTGACACCATCAGTCTCAATTGTATACCCAACAACTCCACTAAGACTACGAAGAAACTGCAATCCCTGCTAGACTTGGTAAGTGTTCTGGTATTCCTAATTTGATGTCAGGATCCTGAACTTCTTAATACATTTGATTGTTGTAGGGTCTGGAGAAGCTGAGCACCGACTTGGGAGTGGCGGAGAAGAAGGCTGAGGAGGCCCAACAGAAGATTGAAGATATGAAGAAGATCGCGATTGCCAAGTCCAAGTTCATGGAGAATGAGATCCAGGACTTGAAGGAGAAGGTTCAAGAGACCACGGCCCACTGCGAGCAGAAAGTGCAGGACACTATGTATAATGCTGAAAGATACGCCGCCATGGATGTCCTCCAGTCTAGGATCCAGATGGAGGAGCATGCTGCTGTGGAGGGTTTCGACCTTGTAATTTGGGATTTTCAAGGATGGCGCACTTCTCTGTCTAATCTTGGTGGCGAAACAGTGGAGACAAGCAAGGCTGCTGGGGATACCGGAGCTGGGGACGACGAGAAGGAGGTTGACTAGGGCAATGATGGTAATGATGCCTAGGCCTGAGCCCTGGATTTTTTAGGTTGTTTAATTTGATAGTGGTGGTTGATGTCTAAAAACAATTTATTTTTCTGTTTGGGGATCCCAAGTTTTGGGATAGACAATCTTAACTACTGACCGATGGTTTATGGTTCGGGTAGATGGGTCCAAGTTTTGGATGAAACCCGAATCATTGATTTTACTGCACTTTAATATTAGTAGAAAACCCTTCGACTCTATGCCATGGTATGTTTTGTTATGTTGTGATGAATTTTCTTTAAAAAGTAAGGATCCCTGGGCACTAAGGCCTTAGAAAATTGACTTAGGGATCCTACTAGGATATAAATCATAATTTACATTTAAACTAATTTTTAGAAAAAAAACATACTTTGTTTTAAATAATTTTTGAGAAATATAAGTTATTAACATATCATGACTTAGTAATTAAGTTTATCTGACAATTAAGATAAATCGGCAACATATATTCAGGATAAGAAAAAGTAACTTCATACCAGATAATAGTGAACGAGTCTTAATCTTTTGATGGCTTTGATTGTCCCCTGTGTATTGTTTATAAATGAATCAACCTTTCAGTAAATGTACATGGGGATTCTTAGAATTGGCCTCACTTTGCTTGAATAAAGAACTTGTAGGATTCTCGGGGTATTCCTCATTTATTTGAGTATTTCAGACTTAAGACTAGCCAAAAAATTTTGTTCATATTCGTGGGTTATACTCGATGATCTTAGTGACATTAAAATGCCAATACCTTAGTTTAACATGTAAGTGTTAAATGCTTGGGACAGGCCCGGAGTATAACATGTCCATGTTATTCCATTGAATATATTCATAACGTCCAATATATAGCCAACAATAGTGAAATTATCAGCCACTGTTACATGAACTGGTCCCACTATCTTGAACTATACTTGGATATCGTGCGCCCAGGCGGAGTGTTTAAACCCAATCTCGTAGAAAGGGGAAAACCTTTAAACCTTTGAAGGGATTTAGAATACCTTAGACTTAGAGAGATGGCCAGTCTCTATCTTTTGATCAGGATCCTTGGGAGTTTAATCTGCAAAACACTTAAACATTGGTGAAGGTGGGTGTTAGCCCCTCCGATGCCTAAGTCAGTAATTTGTAGAGAAAAATAAAGCTGAAACAAATATGGGATAGGAAGTATACTAGAGATTGGAATAAGTAGGGATAATGAACATACCAGCTTGAGTCAAAATTTGAATTTTGACTTATATAAACTATGCTTTAAAATGAATGGCGTTCCAGGATCTTGGTAGGACTTCTCCTTCCATAGTGGCTAGCCAATAGGCACCCTTGCCTGCTTCTGAATCTATTAAGTACGAGCCTTCCCACTTACGAGTTTTCCATCATTTGTATTGATAGTGTTTTGAAATGTTTTACTTAATACTAAGTCACCCACTTGAAATATTCAGATCCTTATATTTTTATTATAGGATCTTGCTATCTTTTGCTGATACGTTGCGATCCGAACCTTAGCAAGATCCCTAAGTTCATTAATTGTGTCAAGATCCTGAGTAAGAACATCGTTGTTGGTTTCTGGAGTTTGGAGATTGGTTCTGGCAGTAGGGATAACCATCTCCGTAGGGATCATAGCTTCAGTACCAAATACCAACGAGAATGAAGTTTGGCCTGTTGCATTCTTTGCGGTTGTCTTATATGCCCAAAGCACAAATGATAGTTCTTCTGCCCAACTTCCTTTCTTAGCACACAATCTATTCTTGAGGTTGTTTATAATGATCTTGTTAATGGATTCCTCCGGTCCATTAGCTTGAGGATGTACAGGGGTGGAGGTTACCATCTTTAACCCCCAACTAGCACAGAAGTTTGTTGTTCTTTTGCCAATAAACTGGGATCCATTGTCGCATATTATTTCTGCCGGGATCCTGAACCATGTCAGGATATTACACTTTATAAAGGACACAACTTCTTTTTCTCCGACTTGGACAAATGCTTCTACTTCTATCCACTTGGAGAAATATTCAGTCATTGCCAATATGAATACCTTTCCACCTGGTGCTTTGGCTAGTTTGCCGACTATATCCATTTCCTATTTCATAAATGGCCATGGGGAGATAATTGGATACAAGGGTTCCTCTGGTTGATGAAGTATGTTGATGTGTCTTTGGCAAGCATCACATTTCTGAGCATAAGTCATATCATCTTTCCTCATAGAGGCCAGTAGTACCCTGTTCTCAGGATCCTCGAGAATAATGCTCTGCCTGTAACATCCGGCCCCTCATACCAACAATATTGTCCGCTTTGCCCACCTAAGAGCTCACGGATTTGTTTTTGGTTGCCCGGGTGAAAACTTCCCAGGGGGTCACCCATCCCTGGATTACTCCCACCCGAGCACGCTTAACTGTGGAGTTCTCTTCTCATCCTCTACATTAAGCCCCAAAACGCGTTATTGATTTAAGAGGCAGGGCATTCCTTATGAACCAAGGATCTCTCTTGTGCACGGCCGATGTGGGATTCGCCTAGGGTGTTACAATCACCCCCCCTTTTGGACTCATCGTCCTCGATGAGGTTTGCCCCACCATCCAATTCAGGGATGTGGGATTCGCCTAAGGTGTCCTTCTGAACACTCCCGGGGACTCAACCGTGATCGGTGAGGTTTGCCCCACCATCCCGAACGACACAAGAGTGGCTCTGATACCATTTGTAACATCCGGCCCCTCATACCAACAATATTGTCCGCTTTGCCCCCCTAAGAGCTCACGGATTTGTTTTTGGTTGCCCGGGTGAAAACTTCCCAGGGGGTCACCCATCCCTGGATTACTCCCACCCGAGCACGCTTAACTGTGGAGTTCTACTCTCATCCTCTACATTAAGCCCCAAAATGCGTTGTTGATTTAAGAGGCAGGGCATTCCTTATGAACCAAGGATCTCTCTTGTGCACGGCCGATGTGGGATTCGCCTAGGGTGTTACACTACCCCTAGTGTGATTAACACAATCTCCCTCATGTATGTCTTTCAAGACTTCTTATACTTTAGGACCCTTTAAGCATCTTAAGTATGGACCTGCAATAGATTTTCTATACAAAATATCATGCAAAATTTTAAAATAAGAAACCTTCATGTGAAAAGCCCTATGATTCTTTTCGTCTTTCGGGATCTCACCCTCTTGTAAATATTTTTTGATTGGTAAGGTCCAGGATACTTGATCTGTTTCAGGATCTTGAGTCTTTAGGTCTTCTGTGTTTGACACTTCATATCTTTTGAGTTCTACTTTCTCAATTGCTAGGCTCATTACATGTATGATTGGTATTTTAATACCTTTTGGTTTTTTAAGAGCCGAAGCAAGATTTGCTAAGCCTTAGGATTATCTTCCTAGGTACCTGTGTGATACTAAGTATTTTGAATTCTACAGATAAATTTTTAACTATTTCAAGATATTGGGCTAATTTCTCACCTTTCACCTCATACGAACCATTAAAGTCATTAGCATGTAACAACGAATCTACGTGTACCTGGAGTTATCTGATTTTCATATACCTGGCTAGCTATAGTCATACTATTAATGCTTCATATTCCACCTCATTATTTGTTGTAGAAATAAAGACTGATGGCTACAAAGTTCTCTAAGTACAAACTGCTGCGGATAAGCTTATCTGCAGCGGATACTTGTTCTTCTGCTGAAGAACAAATCTGCTGCGGATAGCCTTATCTGCTGAATACCAAAGTTGCTGCTGATAGGCAAATCATCAGCAGCTGTGGACAGTTGTGTCTTGCTACTGATCAACAACATTGCTATTGATAGACATTCCTTCTGAAGATCAAACTTTGCAGCTGACTGGCTTCGATAAAGCAACCATTACCACTGACAACTTTCTGCTACAACACTGACACACTCCACGCAGAAAGAATGTCACTGGTGCAAGACAATAAAAGACAACGACGCTCTTCTTCCAAAGACTCAAGCAATGATTCCTAAGAACACGTTTGAGTAAAGATAACTTTTGTAGTATTTATTGTCGTTACATGTAGAATAGCTTCAAGACAAGATCATCAGCTTGTGTTAGATCTGATACTTAGAATCAAGGGTCTGGCTTGATTCTAACTTACTATATTAGTAGTACTTAGAGTCATTGTATACAAGTGCTTTTGGCATAAGAGTTTTCTCTGTAATCTTGTAATCTTTGAAGCTTAATACAAATTGCATTTATCAGTATTGTTCTTGTTTACTTGTTTACATTGCTTAGTTGTGACTGTTTCCGCCAATCTCAACTAGAATAGAACCATCTTGTATTCACCGATCCTACAAGAGAGATCTTGTGCTAGTGATCAAACATCACTTCAACCCTAGTAAAGATGTAATCATTCATGCCAAACCTCTTCAAACCCATTCTCCATTCACCAGTTGGTCCTTCAAGGCTGATACTAATGAGTTTATCTTGATTGATGTTAAAGGACAGAAGATGATATGTTCAAGCAAGGCCATCTTCAAAATGCCAAGAAAAGACATAAAGACTCTATCTGAGCTTCCTCTAAACAATCCCAGCCAGGACCCAAGAGGCTATGAGGTAGAAAGGATAGTCTGCAACATGAAAAAGCTTCAGCAGCAAAAGCAGTAACAGAGTTTTGGTAGCATCAGTCTAGGCGGAGTTTGTAGAAATAAAGACTAATGGCTACAAAGTTCTGTAAGTACAAACTACTGCGGATAAGCTTATCTGCAGCGGATACTTGTTCTTCTACTGAAGAACAAATCTGCTGCAGATAGCCTTATCTGCTGAAGACCAAAGTTGCTGCTGATAGGCAAATCATCAGCAGCTGTGGACAGTTGTGTCTTGCTACTGATCAACAACATTGCTGCTGATAGAAATTCCCTCTGAAGATCAAACGTTGCAACTGACTGGCTTCGATAAAGCAACCATTACCACTGACAACTTTCTGCTGCAACACTGACACACTCCACGCAGAAAGAATGTTACTGGTGCAAAACAATAAAAGACAACGGCGCTCTTCTTCCAAGGACTCAAGCAATGATGCCTAAGAAGACGTTTGAGTAAAGATAACTTTTGTAGTATTTATTGTCGTTACATGTAGAATAGCTTCAATACAAGATCAACGGCTTGTGTTATATCTGATCCTTAGAATCAAGGGTCTGTCTTGATTCTAAGTTACTATATAAGTAGTACTTAGAGTCATTGTATACAAGAGCTTTTCCTTAAGAGTTTTCTCTATAATCTTGTAATCTGTGAAGCTAAATACAAATTGCATTTGTCTGTATTCTTCTTGTTTACTTGTTTACATTGCTTAGTTGTGAATGTTTCCGCCAATCTCAACTAAAATAGAACCATCTTGTATTCACCGATCCTACAAGTGGTATCAGAGCTTTGGCTCACAGATTAAACAAACTCACACTTGCTTAATCATTCTCTAGTTCTATTCAAAACTATCTCTTTACTAAAGTCACCCATTATCACAAATAAAAAATGGCACAAAACAATGGAGTTGAAGACACTGGAAGCATCAGCAGACCACCAAGACTGGTGTCTGGAGAAGACTATGAAATGTGGAAGAACAGAATGGAAAGCGTCTTCTACTATCAAGAATATGGGATGTGGAAATCCATATAATATGGACCATACATACCCATGGTGGCCTCCGCTGATTCCGGAGGTACACTGGTTCCCAAAGAATCCTCCAAATACTCTGATGAAGACATCAAGAATATGGAGATTTCAAGGCCTTGGGAGCCATCCAGATGTGCTTACCAAATGAAGTTTTTCACAACTTCAGAGGATACAAAACTGCAAAGGAGCTATGGGAAGCTCTTGAGAAAATGTTTGCTGGTTCAAAAGAAGTAAAAGAAAACAGAAGAGACATCCTGAAGTAGCAATATGAAAACTTCGTCTAGAAGGAAGGTGAGTCTCTAACTGTTTTATTTAACAGATATACTTATCTTGTAGGTGAGCTGCAGTACTCAAAAGTGAAGCTGGAGAATGAAGATATTCTCAAGAAGTTCATCAGGTCTCTTCCCAGTTGCTGGACACTCTACACAGTGTCCATCAGAAGAACTGAAAATCTGAAGACTCTACAGATGACTGAGCTTTTTGGTATGCTAAAGACCTATGAATGAGAGATGATTCAGGCCAAGGAAAGAAGCTCAAGCTATCAAACAGCCTCAACATCCACCACCACCTCCTCTGCCCTCCACTCTGACCACTCTGGTCCTAGTTCAAGCAACTATTATCCTCCTGCACAAACTGCAGTTTGTGCAGCTGTTGGAACTACTGACTTTGACTGGAGCTTCAAGTATGGGGATATTCCTGCCAACAATCAAGCTCTCATGACAGACACATCAGAGGTACTACCTCAGGTATATGAAAATCTGTGTACTCAAGCTTGTATTGATAAGGTCCTTGGATACAGGAATATGAAAACTTTGTCTGGAAGGAAGGTGAGTCTCTAACTGTTTTATTTAGCAGATATACTTATATTGTAGGTGAGCTGCAGTACTCAAAAGTAAAGCTGGAGAATGAAGATATTCTCAAGAAGTTCATCAGGTATCTACCCAGTGGCAGGACACTCTACACAGTGTCCATCAGAAGAACTGAGAATCTGAAAACTCTACAGATGACTGAGCTTTTTGGTTTGCTTAAGACCTATGAATTAGAGATGATTCAGGCCAAGGAAAGAAGCTCAAGCTATCAAACAGCCTCAACATCCACCCCTACCTCGTCTGCCCTCCACTCTGACCACTCAGGTCCTACTTCAAGCAACTATTATCCTCCTGCACAAACTGTAGTTTGTGCAGCTGTTGGAACTACTGACTTTGATTGGAGCTTCCAGTATGAGGATATTCCTACCAACAATCAAGCTCTCATGGCAGACACATCAGTGGTACCACCTCAGGTATATGAAAATCTGTGTACTCAAGCTTGTATTGATAAGGTCCTTGGATACAGGAAACATAACCAGAATCTCATAGATCAAAATGAAGAATTTCACCAAATGAAATCTGAATTTAAAAAGGTTGAAAACAGTTACAAGGAAAAGATTGATTGTTTAAAGAAAGAAATTTCAGCATTAAAACATGAATAAACAAACCTTGAAACTCAAATTGATGACCTTCTGGTTAAGTTAAAAGCTACAAGAGCCGAATTAGCAAACCAAAAGGTACATGTGGAAAAATATGAATTTGCATCCAAAAAGCTGCAAAGACTTTTGGATGCTCAAATTCATGAAAAGGTAAATGCTGGTCTTGGATTCTAAGCTGAACAACCCTACAATGATGTTCCTCCACCGGCTGATTATGTATCCATTCATGAACCAAGTTTCAATCTTTCCAACCTTGACCTGACCAACCGAAATCTTGACCCTATTGTCTAAGAAACCCCTATGCAAGAATGCACTACTTCGTCCGAGTCTGAGTCAACATGCTCAGAATCCACTGAAACCAATAAAGTTTCATCACCACCTACCTGTGAAGTTATTAAAGCCAACAATCCAATCCCTTTCATCCCTTCAAAAACAGTACCAGTATCTCAACCAACCAAACAAATCAGAATCAGCTATCCTCCAGAAGGAAGAAAGCTAACGGTTGAAAAGGGACAGTCTTCAACCTCCACCAACTCAAAGCCTCAATCCAAATTAATCCAACAAAGGAAGGTGTTTGACATATGTCATGCGCCTGGAGAGAGAGCTCCATATGTTCAAAAGACATTGGAAGAAGCCACCTTTGAGCATAACAAAGCTCACCCCTGGAACTTCAAAGACTTGTTCAAAAGAAAGGACTATGTGTACTTTCAAAGGGACAAACTGGCGAAATCATGCTTTGTGTGTGGGAAATACAATCATACTGCCAGCACCTGCTTCTATTACCTTCAACAACAAAGAAACCTAAAGCAACACGCTTTTGAGAAAACAAACAAGAACAAAAAGGTATGAAGCTTTGAAACCAAAGCAACTCAGTTCAGAAACTCTCTATCCCCACCAAGAAAGCATATGCCAAGACCTCAACAATCCTGCATCATCTGTGGTGAATCAGACCACTTTGTTGCAAATTGTAAGTTTAATCCTCTCAAACAGGTTCTTCATCAAATTCCTCTTCAACAAAAGCCTATCAGTAAGATGAAGAAGGGTAGGCATACTTCGGAAGTTAAACCATCAGCAGTAAACAAAACTGCTGTTGATCAAGTAAGACTCAAGCAACCAAAGAAAAAGCCTTTATCAGCAATCAAGATTGCTGCTGCCCAAGTTAAACCATCAGTAACCAACAAAAATGTTGCTGATCAATTAAAGCCCAAGCGACCCGAAGACAAGTCTTCAGCAGCAACCAAGATTGCTGCTGCTCAAGTAAAACCATTAGTAGCAACAAAATCTGCTGCTAATAAGCCAAAGTCCTCAGTTGCAACATCTGCTGCTGACAAAGAAAAGAGAGATGGAAAACCACCAATTCAACATTGGAAAGCCAAAATTCCTCCAAGAATCATCATTGGTTCCGTTGAATGCACACATGCTGATACTGATAATCCGAAAACCCTTTTTTACAAGGATGCAAGCTCTTGGATTCCTCCCACTAACTAGATCTCTCTCAAGTGAAGGGATAGCCAGGTCACAAGAATAACATGGGTGGTAGACAGTGGCTGTTCCAGGCACATGACAGGCAACAGATCCATCATCTCCAACTTCAGACATTTCAATGGAGGATATGTTACCTTTGGAGGATATCTACTAAGGAACAACTTCAGAAGAGGTGTCATTGACCAGACCTTGTTTATCAAAGATGAAGGGGGAGAAATCTTACTGCTACAAATCTATGTAGATGATATCATCTTTGGATCAACAAGGAAGAAGTTGTGTAAAGACTTTGAGATCCTGATGCACTCAAAGTTTGAAATGAGTTCAATGGGTGAACAAAATTTCTTTCTGGGTTTTCAAGTCAAACAAGTTCCAAATGGAATCTTCATCTGCCAATCCAAATATGTCAAGAGCATTTTGGAAAGATTCAAGATGGCTGACTGCTCTGCTGTAAGAACCCCTATGCAAGTGCACCATCAACTGACTCCAGACAAAGATGGTCAAGACACTGATCAATATCAGTACCGTGCAATGATAGGGTCTCTCATGTATCTCACTGCCTCAAGGCCAGATATCATGTTTGAAGTATGTCCCTATGCAATATTCCAAGCAGCTCCAAAGAATTCACATCTTCAAGCTGTCAAGAGAATTTTTAGATACCTAAAGGGAGCCCCAAGACTTGGGCTTTGGTACTCTAAAAATGATAAGTTCAATCTGTATGCATACACTAACAGTGATTATGGGGGATGCAACTTGGACAAAAAGTCCACATCAGGAGGATGTCAGTTTCTGGGAGGGAGACTGATTTCATGGCAGTGCAAGAAGCAAACATGTGTTTCAACTTCTACAGCAGAAGCAAAATACATTGCAGCTTCAAGTTCCTGTACACAAGTCATCTAGATACAAAATCAAATGTTGGATTATGGGATGACTTTCATGGCAACTCCCATTAACATTGACAACATGAGTGCTATATCAATCACAAACAATCCGATGCAGCACTCCAAGACAAAGCACATCGACATCAGGTATCACTTCATAAGAGATCAAGCTGAGAAAACGAGAATTATTTTAACCAAAGTTCATACCAATGAGGAATATGCTGATTTGTTTACAAAACCTTTTTGATGAAGCTAGATTTAGATATTTAGTTGAATCTATTGGTATGATGAACTTTGATTAAAATCTGTCTCTAAAATTTTGTTTTGTAAATGTGTTTGTCTTTTGTTATAAATAAAAGTTATAAGTCAGCAGCATCCATTTTTGCTACTGACAGGTTTAATAATCAGCAGCAATGTTTTTGCCACTGACCGCTTTAAGTTATCAGCTGGAACAAGTTTCCTGTGGATAGCTTTAAGGCAGTCAGCAGCAACACCCTTGCTGCGGATCATTGCATCCATCAACAGCAGTTGAGTTTGCTGCTGACTGACTTAACTATCCGCCGCAACCAAGCTTGCAGTGGATAGGCTTAACCAACCACAGTAACCAAGTTTGCTGCTGATGGGTAAAAAAATAAGTCTAAATTAACTGTTACCCGCTGTAAAAATTCCTTTCAGTCTTTACCATGACTGCTTTAGTGTATTACAACTGTAACAGTAAAACGTGAATAAAGTTGTAATGTACAAGTCATTTTGCTTTTTCCCTCCTCTGCCGTTATAACACTAATCAAATTTCTTCACCACCTTTTCACATTCAATTTAACCCTAACTCCCATCTCTTTCTCTTAAGCCTCCACAACATTCAAAGCTTTCCATCCTTAACCACCCTTCAAAAACCTTCCTCTTTCCATCCAAACCCAACAAAATGGCAGAGGTCGACATAAACCATCCTAATGACAAGTTTTCTACCTACCACAATCTCACTGCAAACCTGGTTAAAGGAAAGAAGTCCGAAGGGTTCGATAATATGATCGATTTTCTTTGTCGATCAAAGATATATTTTGCACTAACCGTCAACCCTACCATATACATCCCTCATATGGAGGATTTTTGGAACACCGCCGTCTACTCTACCGAAAAAGGGATTCCCCAAATCCAAGCCACGGTAGACGGCAAAGATATCATCGTCACTGAAGCTACTCTCGGAAAACACCTCAAGCTTCAAGACGAGGGGGCCGTCATTTCATACTCAAAAGAAGTCTATATGAGGACCTTTGTATCCATAGGGTACACTGGAAATCAGAATGAGTACACAATAGAGAAGGCACTAATGGGCCCCCAATGGAAGTATCTATGCCACACTCTTCTACAATGCATATCTCAGAAGAGAAGTGAATGGCATCAAGTGAGCTCTGCACTTGCCTCTGCTGTTCACGGTATGGTTACTGCCAAGGATTCAACTTTGCACATCTCATTTTTGAAGGTCTAAGATACAACCTTCAAGAGGGTGCAAAGCAGCAATTTTATATGTACCCAAGGTTCTTGCGGGAGGTTTTTAACAATGAATTAAAAGAGCTTTCAAAACCTGAAAAAATCTATCTTATGATGGGTCATAAAAGTAACATTTTCCAAAGTATGAGAACTGTTTCCAAAAAGTACTCAGGAGTCAATGTTCCATTGTTATCTACAATGATGAACATACAAAGTACCCAGGGTAACAGTTCAGCAATCCCAGCTGATACTGATCCGACACCCTCCTCTTCACATCATGAACAACAATTTGCTTCCACTGTTCGAACCCCTGTGCATACTACTAAGGATGCACAGACACAGAAATTACTTACACCTGTTTTGGATGTTATCGTTCAACTGGAACAAAGGGCCCTAGTTGCGCAAATTATACTAGAAAAAGGAGCAAGAAGACTCCTTCTCTTCTTGTCTCAAAGGCCCAATCCTAACCTAAAAGCCCTCATTCAGAATCTCAAAATTCTGATGAGAATATCAAAAGGGATAGCCACATCATTAGAGAGACTTCCTTGGAAGCTTCTCTATTAGGATCAGGATCACATCCCAGATCCATAGAACAACCCACTGAGCCATTCCATTATTTTTCTTCTCTGAACTTAAGTGCAGAGGCACCTTGTCAAGATGATATACCTTCTCCAACAACCACTATCTCGGAGGTACTGATTGACTTGGTTGCTAGTGCACCTATCCTAAGTTCACTCTGGGAGTACTGATAGAGTGAATGTGGAAAGGGTTGTCACTACTCCTGGTACATCAACTGACCAGGAGGACAGTGAAAACATCATTAAGACCCTAACCACGACAACTCACAATGAGGATGTTTCCTTTGAAACACTCTTCACTGAGAGGAATCCCAGGTGCCAAGAAAACCAGGGTGATGGGGATGCAGAGGCTAGGCCTAAGGCCCCATCCAGCTCCAAGGATTCCACAATTGTGGATGAGGACAGTATGAAACTCAAAATATGGAATTGATGGCCAGGGTAGCTATGCTAGAGGCTGAAGTGTCCAAACTAAGGCACCAAGTCTCTATGCATGAAGCCCATCAATGCCCTCCAGTGACTACTCCCTCCCTTGTCTCAGTGGACACTCAAACTAACCAGACTCTGTGCACTGATGCAACCAAAAAGGGGGAGATAGTTGATGTGGAAGACGATGCTGACGGCCTCGACGAATGGATACAAGAGCAGACAACCTTTCAAAGTTCTCTATTCAGACCTGCTTTCGTTCAAGTTCATGACTTGCCAGACTCAGTAGATGAAGAAGAAGAAATCACTGAGGATTGCAAGTTAGTTGTCCGAGCTATTGATGAGGAGTTACAGAATGAAAGTCACCATGAAGACACGCCTTGATCATTCAGCATGCTTCCTGAAGCCGCAGCCATAATAAGTCAAACCACTGCCCCCCAATTCACACTGTCTTCAAATAAGCTAGAATTTGACTCCATACTAGCTTGGGGGTATGATGGTTCAACTGAGAGATTCTGGATCGGAAAGGAGTTCGGTGGGGTTGAAGAGCTGAACTGGAATGCACTAAATCCACTCCAAGTGCTTGAACTGTACCTATCCAGCTGCACCAACACCTCTACATATCTCTCAGCAAAACTTGCAATCAGCAGGTTCCAAGACTTAATAGAGGAAAATCTGCCTTGGTTTGAAACAATATTTGAAGAAGCAAACATGGTGGCCTATCCTAAAGACCATGCAGAATCTTCAACAGAGTAGAACAAAAACTGGCTCCAAGAAGACTTGACCTGATCAGAAGCAGTACTTTAACAAAAGAAGAAGCTGTTTGCTGGAGAAGATTTTTGTACAACACAGTGGTCAGAGACTTGGAAGTGCTAGGATGGTCAAACACTGGGTCTTCTGACTTCACATTCTTCCTAAGTAATGGATCATCTCTCTCAATCAACATCAATGAGATCCTACTCTTAAATTCAGACTTCCTGCACAAGGTCTTCGAGCTCAGAACACACATATGCAATGTAAATTCCTTAGAGAGTCAAGCAATGATAAAAACCATCAAAGCTAAGCTTGAAAAGGAAGGACGAATTGAAATGGATGACTCCAACTCTGACTCGGACCTATCCTTTCTTTCCTCTCCAACTGTCAGATTAAACACAGTAGAAGACTCCAGAAGAAGAGAAAAGGAAAAGATGAAGAAAGAATGGAAAGCAGTGACATGTCTTGAATGGGAAGAAGATGAAGAAAGTGTCCTTCCCTTGTCCATTCCACAAAATGCCAATGAAGCTGAAGCTGAGATCCCAACAGCATCTCTTACATCTGTTGTTGTGGTCCATGAAGCTGAAGCAGAGGCATCCAACAAAGACAAGGGAAAGAGACCTATGACAGAAGAAGATGAAGAAAGGTTATTGAAAGAGAAGAAGGAAAGGGAGGAAAGAAGAAGAAGAAGAGGAGATGGCTGAATTAAGAAAAGCACAAGAAAGAAAAACTACCATACTCCTTAGAGAATAACAAATCCAGCTCTATGCTAAGCAGCTAGATGATCTGAAAGTCAAGATACTTGCAGCTTCTCAAATTCAAGAAGATGAAGCTCTAGCCTTTCAACTGCAGGAATAATTCAATAAAGAAGAAGAAGAAAAAGAGAAGAAGAAAAAGGAAGAGGCTAAGTTCATAATAACTGATTCTGAACTAGCCAAAGAAATGAAGAGGAGTGGATAGAGGCTCTGATTTCTCAAGGTGAGGATGCAGACTACCTTGAGAAATGTAACATCCGGCCCCTCATACCAACAATATTGTCCGCTTTGCCCACTAAGAGCTCACAGATTTGTTTTTGGTTGCCCGGGTGAAAACTTCTCAGGGGTCACCCATCCCTGGATTACTCCCACCTGAGCACGCTTAACCGTGGAGTTCTCCTCTCATCCACTACATTAAGCCCCAAAAGGCATTGTTGATTTAAGAGGCAGGGCATTTCTTATGAACCAAGGATCTCTCTTGTGCACGGCAGATGTGGGATTCGCCTCGGGTGTTACAATCCCCCCCCCCCTTTTGGACTCATCGTCCTCGATGAGGTTTGCCCCACCATCTAATTCAGGGATGTGGGATTCGCCTAAGGTGCCTTCTGAACATCCCCGGGGACTCAACCGTGATCGGTGAGGTTTGCCCCACCTTCCCGAACGACACAAGAGTGGCTCTGATACCATTTGTAACATCCGGCCCCTCATACCAACAATATTGTCCGCTTTGCCCACTAAGAGCTCACGGATTTGTTTTTGGTTGCCCGGGTGAAAATTTCACAGGGGGGGTCACCCATCCCTGGATTACTCCTACCTGAGCACGCTTAACTGTGGAGTTCTCCTCTCATCCACTACATTAAGCCCCAAAACGCGTTGTTGATTTAAGAGGCAAGGCATTTCTTATGAACCAAGGATCTCTCTTGTGCACGGCCGATGTGGGATTCGCCTAGGGTGTTACAAGAAACTATCAAAAAAAGAAATCTACAGAGCCTTCATGGGTCAGCAAGGTCAATTGGAAAATAAGAAAATGATTGAAGAAGAAGAAAAAGCCAAACATAAATCCAAGAAGACCATTGCCTTTAACAGAAGAACCCATGAAGAAAGGAAGGTTATGATTGACTTCCTAAAGGCTAGAGAAGAGAGTGGAAAAAGGCTGGGTCCCATGAGTTTCATGTACCTGCAAGCCCTTTACTTTAAAGTCAAGAAGGAAGAGGAAGAAAGACTGGGGAAGAAAGGCTCAAAGAAGAGGGTGATTAATCAAGAAGATGAAAGGAAAAAAAAGAAACACAAGCCTTCTCCCTCATCCACCACTTTCGCTATTCAACAACCTTCCACTCTCAATCCTAGACCTCCCTCCTCTTCATCCACAAAGTCCAAATCCTTCCACCCAGCTCCTCCTCACCAGCAGCCTTCTAAGAAGAAAACAAAACCTACCATCACACCAGAAGACTCAAGAGAAATAATTGACTGGTTCTATAACAGTCAAGATAAAGGGTTTGAAGTTTTCAGGGGAAAGAAAGAACTGAAAAGATCTATCTATAAATCTCTTGATGTGGTACTGCAACTCCCAGACTCAGAACTAAGAAGAATGATGGAGTTGGGTGAAGCCCATGAGCCAGAGAATGAAGGTGGGAGACATCTTTTGCTAGTGATCAAACATCACTTCAACCCTAGTAAAGATGTAATCATTGATGCCAAACCTCTTCAAACCCGTTCTCCAATCACCAGTTGGTCCTTCAAGGCTAATACAAACGAGTTTATCTTGATTGATATTAAAGGACAGAAGATGATATGTTCAAGAAAGTCCATCTTCAAAATGCCAAGCAAAGACATAAAGACTCTATCTGAGCTTCCTCTAAACAATCACAGCCAGGACCCAAGAGGCTATGAGGTAGAAAGGATAGTCTACAACATGAAAAAGCTTCAGCAGCAAAAGCAGTAAGAGAGTTTGGGTAGCATTAGTCTAGGGGGGGTTTGTAGAAATAAAGACTGATAGCTACAAAGTTCTATAAGTACAAACTACTACGGATAAGCTTATCTGCAGCGGATACTTGTTCTTCTGCTGAAGAACAAATTTGCTGCGGATAGCCTTATCTGCTGAAGACCAAAGTTGCTGCTGATAGGCAAATCATCAGCAGTTGTGGACAGTTGTGTCTTGCTACTGATCAACAACATTGCTGCTGATAGACATTCCCTCTGAAGATCAAACGTTGCAACTGACTGGCTTCGATAAAGCAACCATTACCACTGACAACTTTCTGCTGCAACACTGACACACTCCACGCAGAAAGAATGTTACTGGTTTAAAACAATAAAAGACAACGGCGCTCTTCTTCCAAGGACTCAAGCAATGATGCCTAAGAAGACGTTTGAGTAAAGATAACTTTTGTAGTATTTATTGTCGTTACATGTAGAATAGCTTCAATACAAGATCAACGGCTTGTGTTAGATCTGATCCTTAGAATCAAGGGTCTGTCTTGATTCTAAGTTACTATATAAGTAGTACTTAGAGTCATTGTATACAAGAGCTTTTCCTTAAGAGTTTTCTCTGTAATCTTGTAATCTGTGAAGCTAATTACAAATTGCATTTATCTGTATTTTTCTTGTTTACTTGTTTACATTGCTTAGTTGTGATTGTTTCCGCCAATCTCAACTAGAATAGAACCATCTTGTATTCACCGATCCTACAAGTGGTATCAGAGCTTTGGCTCACAGATTAAACAAACTCACACTTGTTTAATCATTCTCTGGTTCTATTCAAAACTATCTCTTTGCTAAAGTTACCCATTATCACAAATAAAAAATGGCACAAAACAATGGAGTTGAAGACACTGGAAGCATCAGCAGACCACCAAGACTGGTGTCTGGAGAAGACTATGAAATGTGGAAGAACAGAATGGAAAACGTCTTCTACTATCAAGAATATGGGATGTGGAAATCCATATAATATGGACCATACATACCCATGGTGGCCTCCGCTGATTCCGGAGGTACACTGGTTCCCAAAGAATCCTCCAAATACTCTGATGAAGACATCAAGAATATGGAGGTAGATTTCAGACCTTGGGAGCCATCCAGATGTGCTTACCAAATGAAGTTTATCACAACATCAGAGGATACAAAATTGCAAAGGAGCTATGGGAAGCTCTTAAGAAGATGTTTGTTGGTTCAGAAGAAGTAAAAGAAAACATAAGAGACATCCTGAAGTAGCAATATGAAACCTTCATCTGGAAGGAAGATGAGTCTCTAACTGTTTTGTTTAACAGATATACTTATCTTGTAGGTGAGCTGCAGTACTCAAAAGTGAAGCTGGAGAATGAAGATATTCTCAAGAAGTTTATCAGGTCTCTACCCAGTTGATGGACACTCTACATAGTGTCCATCAGAATAACTGAGAATCTAAAGACTCTACAGATGACTGAGCTTTTTGGTATGCTAAAGACCTATGAATTAAAGATGATCCAGGCCAAGGAAAGAAGCTCAAGCTACCAAACAACCTCAACATCCACCACCACCTCGTCTGCCCTCCACTCTGACCACTCAGGTCCTACTTCAAGCAACTATTATCCTCCTGCACAAACTGTAGTTGGTGCAGCTGTTGGAACTACTGACTTTGACTGGAGCTTCCAGTATGAGGATATTCCTACCAACAATCAAGCTCTCATGGCAGACACATCAGAGGTACCACCTCAGGTATATGAAAATCTATGTACTCAAGCTTGTGTTGATAAAGTCCTTGGATACAGGAAACATAACCGGAATCTCATAGATTAAAATGAAGAATTTCACCAAATGAAATCTGAATTTAAAAAGGTTGAAAACGGTTACAAGGAAAAGATTGATTGTTTAAAGAAAGAAATTTCATCATTAAAACATGAATAAACAAACCTTGAAACTCAAATTGATGACCTTCTGGTTAAGTTAAAAGCTACAAGGGCCGAATTAGCAGACCAAAAGGTCCATGTGGAAAAATATGAATTTGCATCAAAAAAGCTGCAAAGACTTTTGGATGCTCAAATTCATGAAAAGGTAAATGCTGGTCTTGGATTCTAAGCTGAACAACCCTACAATGATGTTCCTCCACCTGCTAGTATGTATCCATTCATGAACCAAGTTTCAATCTTTCCAACCTTGACCTGACCAACCGAAATCTTGACCCTATTGTCTAAGAAACCCCTGTGCAAGAATGCACTACTTCGTCCGACTCTGAGTCAACATGCTCAGAATCCACTGAAACCAATAAAGTTTCATCACCACCTACCTGTGAAGTTATTAAAGCCAACAATCCAATCCCTTTCATCCCTTCAAAAACAGTACCAGTATCTCAACCAACCAAACAAATCAGAATCAGCTATCCTCCAGAAGGAAGAAAGCTAACGGTTGAAAAGGGACAGTCTTCAACCTCCACCAACTCAAAGCCTCAATCCAAATTAATCCAACAAAGGAAGGTGTTTGACATATGTCATGCGCCTGGAGAGAGAGCTCCATATGTTCAAAAGACATTGGAAGAAGCCACCTTTGAGCATAACAAAGCTCACCCCTGGAACTTCAAAGACTTGTTCAAAAGAAAGGACTATGTGTACTTTCAAAGGGACAAACTGGCGAAATCATGCTTTGTGTGTGGCAAATACAATCATACTGCCAGCACATGCTTCTATTACCTTCAACAACAAAGAAACCTAAAGCAACATGCTTTTGAGAAAACCAACAAGAACAAAAAGGTAAGAAGCTTTGACGCCAAAGCAACTCAGTTCAGAAACTCTCTATCCCCACCAAGAAAGCATATGCCAAGACCTCAACAATCCTGCATCATCTGTGGTGAATCATTTGCAGCTGACTGGCTTTGATAAAGCAACCATTACCACTGACAACTTTCTGCTGCAACACTGACACACTCCACACAGAAAGAATGTTACTGGTGCAAGACAATAAAAGACAACGACGTTCTTCTTACAAGTACACACACAATGATGCCTAAGAAGACGTTACATGTAGAATAGCTTCAATACAAGATCAAAGGCTTGTGTTAGATCTGATCCTTAGAATTAAGGGTCTGTCTTGATTCTAAGTTACTATATAAGTAGTACTTAGAGTCATTGTATACAAGAGCTTTTCCTTAAGAGTTTTCTCTGTAATCTTGTAATCTCTGAAGCTTAATAGAAATTGCATTTATCAGTATTCTTCTTGTTTACTTGTTTACATTGCTTAGTTGTGATTGTTTCCGCCAATCTCAACTAGAATAGAACCATCTTGTATTCACCAATCCTACATTTGTTGCTCGGGACTCACAACTAATCTATTGGGGTACTATGTCCCCCTGTGGAGATTTCAGTATGATTCCTAGTCATGTTCCTCTTATGTTGGATGCACCATTAGTGAATAGCGTCCATTGCTCTTTAGTTTCATATAATTGTTGGACTTATAAGTCTGCTTCATGGTGAGTATCACTACTGAAATCTGCCACAAAGTTTGATAATGCCTGGGACTTTATTGTTGTTCTAGGTTCATATACTAGATCATATGCACTAAGTTTAACAGACCATTTAGCCATTCTACCTGACATTTCTGGTTTTCTTAACACTCATTTTATAAGATATTTAGTTTTAATGTGAATAGTATGTGTTTCAAAGCAATGCCTAATTTTAGTAGATGCCATAACTAATGTTAAAATTAACTTTTCAAGAAGAGAATACCTAGTCTCCGCATCTAGTAGACTTTTACTTACAGCACTTACTGCATTCCCGGATACTGCCAAGTATAGGGATAGTGGTTCACAATCCTCCCGCTTCATTAGTATAGGTGTTGATGATAAGTGCTTCATCAAGGCTTGAAGTGCTTCTTCATGCTTTTTATCCCACTCAAACCTTTTATTCTTATATAGGATATCGTAAAATTTTTTACATCTCTCTGAGAATCTTGAGATAAACCTGTTAAGGGCTGCTAACCTTCCTATGAGTCTTTGGATGTCTTTAGTGCTTATTGGGGATTTCAGGTTTAGGATCGCCTTGATCTGTTCTGGGCTTGCTTCTATTCCTCTCTTACTTACCATATATCCCAGAACATTTCCTTCCCCCACTCCAAAGTGGCACTTTGAAGGATTAAGCTTCATATTATACTGGTCCAGGATATCAAAGGCAACTTTGAGATCCCTAAAATGATCCTTAGCCTTCTTTGACTTGACCACCATGTCATCTATCTAGACCTCCATGGTTTCCCCCAGTTTGTCTTTAAACATCATGTTCACCAGCCTTTGATAAGTAACGCCTGCATTTTTAAACCAAAGGGCATAGCTATATAACAATAAATACATGTTGGAGTCATGAATGCAGTATCCTCCTGATCTGAGGGTTCCATTTGACTTTGTTGGAATCCTGAGGAAGCATCCATGAATGTTAACATTCTATGGCATGTCATAGCATCAACCATATAATCAATGTGTGGCAATGGCATGCTTTATTGAGGTCAGTGAAGTCTACATAGACTCTCTATTTCCCATTCTTTTTTTGGACCACCACCACATTAGCTAGCCATCTTGGGAATTTTACTTCCCTTATCATTCCTGTTTTTAGTAGCCTCTCAACCTCTTCCTGGATAATTACATTCCTTTCCGGCCCAAATTTTCTTCTTTTTTGGTGTATTGGCCTGAAACTATTATTAATACCCAATTTATGTGTAATAATATCCTTGGAAATTCCTGTCATGTCTTCCTGTTTCCAAGCGAAGGTTGAAATTCTACTTTTCAGCAATTCTAAGAGTTCCTGTTCAATATCTCTAGGGATATTGGTTTCTACAAGCACCTTGACGTTAGGATCCTTCGTACTTAGGGATATTTCTTTGACATCTTGTTCCCTGGCTTCCAGGATGTCTCGGGCTTGTTTCTTTAGTTGCTATGCATGCCTTGTTTTAGGAGAGGCTTTCATTGATGAAGTGTAGCAATCCTTAGCTTTCTGTTGATCGCTGTCAATTTTTACCACTCCCCAAGGGGTTGGTAATTTGACACATTGATGGTATGTTGAAGGTACTGCCTTCATGTCTTGGATCCAAGGTCTCCATAAAATAATATTATAGCAAGAGAGTGAATCAATAATACAAAATCTTTGAATTGAATTTACCCCCTCAATGTAGACATGTAACTTGATTTCTCCTATTGTATTCTTCACTTCTCCACTGAATCCTACTAATACTGAGGATTTTGATATGATCTCAGTTTCAGGAATATTCATTTTCTTCAATGCTTCCAGCTGCATAATGTTAACTGAACTTCCTCCATCTATTAGGATCCTATGTACGAAATGATTAACGACATATAAAGTAATCACCAAACCGTCATGATGAGGATCCTGCACATTATCCCTATCCACTTCATTGAACGATATCACCTTCTGGTCAGACAAGGTTAATGTTCGGGTAGGCCTATCTTCTTTCACCGTCTTGGCTTCCTTTGCGTGTCTTTTGGCTGCGAAATAAGAAGTACCACATATATCAGAACCACCATAAATAAAATTTATTACTTTGGAATCATGAGGTGGGGATGCCGCTCGTCTTGGGGTAGTATCAGATTTCTGATTATTTTCTTTCTTTCTGCCCAAGAGTTCTTTCAGGTGGCCCTTGCTAAGGAGATAGCTTATTTCCTTTCTAAGGGCAATTCAATCCTTAGTTATGTGCCCAAAATCCTCATGATAGGCACACCATTTGGATTTTTCCTTCCATCCTGATCCCTTGTCAGTTTTCATGGGCCATCTGGCTTTGTCCCCAAGATCCTGCATAGCGTATATGATTCCTGAAACATCAATAGAAAAGCAATAATCGGTTAGTTTAGGATAATCTTCTTCTTCCTCATCATCCTCCACAACGTTGACCCTATGATTGTCAGATCACGAATAAGGCTTTGATCTATGGGGTTTGAAAGATGATGATTCAGTTTTCCTGTTGGGATGATCATAGCTGGAAGGTGCATTAATCATTTTCTTGATCTTCTTGTCATCTTCAAGCCTTATGAACCTCAGAGCCCGATTCCTGACTTCGTCCAAGTTCCTGCAAGGATTCATTACAAGATCTTCATAGAACGGGGAGTCCTTTTGCAATCCCATTTTAAAGTCTTGAACTGTTGTAGCAATGTCAAGATTCAGGATAACCAAGGATTCCCGGCCCAACTTGCTCACATAATCCCTAAGGAATTCGTCAGCATTTTGGGTTACCCTATACAAATCACTAGTTAGTCTCTCAAAGGTTCTGCTAAGAGAAAACTAGTTATTGAATAAATTAACTAAATGAGCAAATGAAGTAATAGAATAAAGAGGAACGTTTAATAGCCATTTTAAGGCAGATCCTGTTAAAGTTGATCCGAAGCCTTTGCACAGACAGGCCTCTTTCAGATCCAGAGGGATAGGATTGATCTCCATTCTCTCTCTATATTGAGCAACATGCTCTTCGGGATCAGTAGTTCCATCGTATAATTTCATGTTGGGAGTTTGGAAGCGTTTCGGGATCTCTGCCTCGCATATTGGAGGAGCAAATCTTAAGATCCTGTGACTGGCTGCGGATACTTCCGATATTGGTTGGACCACACCCGGTACGCTGGAGATCATATCCTTCAGTTTCTTTAGCTCCTTGGCCATGACTGGACTGATCCCTGCATCCTGCATAAGTTCGTTATGGTTAGCGTTCAAAAACTGATTGAAGGTGCTACCAATGTGTATCATCCATGATTTTTCGACCTTATTTTTTATATTTTTATGTAATAATAACACTAAATTTAAACCCCGTGCTTGTCCAACATATTATGCCACATCAATTATCATTTTTTTAACATGTATCAATTCAGAACTTCAATCTTGCACTATATATTATTTCTCTATTATATAAACACATGTAAGTATATTTTTATATATAAGTAGACATTTTGTAATAATAAATACCTATCAAGGTAAACATGTGAGTTTTTAACCATGTATCTACATCTTTTATTTTGATCATATATATGTATACATACTCACAAATATTGACCCACAATCCATTATATATATATATTTGTTTTACTTTATAACAAAAACATATACAAATAAATATTATTCACTTGTGACGCATTATTTTATAAATTCATCATAGTTTTGGATAAACTTACATACTTGGTTTTAAACAAAAACCATTATAAACTAATCTCTTTTATAAATGATCAAAGGGATTTATATTTAACAATAAGGCATGTTCGTAACTATATGATCGATTATTTTAGAGTTAAAACCTAATAAAACTTTGGTTAAAATTAACGTATTTTTACGCTAGACAGATATTTATTCAAAACCTTAAGATTATAACATTTTGGTGCATAAACTTAACGATTTTATAAACTTTTTTTTTTCTCTTGTAAAGAAATTTAACAATCCTTTGTACAATCCATTTTTATAAAACACTAAAACTTATTTCAAGCTTTTAATTAATAGTTAATTATGACTTAATTAATTATTTAATTAGAACTTTATATTTCAAAATTTTGGCTTTACTTATTTATGTCGTTAAACTATTTATTTACTTAGAACATTATTTGTATATTTCAAAATCTTGGTTTAAATTACTAAATAAGTAGATTATCATTTCTTTTAAAATACTTATTGTTCATAAAAAGTCAAGTTAAATAAATAAAAAGTTTTATTTATTTATGTATCTATTTAACTATTTATTCAACTAATTTTTACTCATTCACTTACTTAATTACTGATTAACAAGAGTAAATTACTTATTCATTTATTTGGTTAATTATAAACAAAAGCGCACTAATTAGTTATTCATATATATATTATTCTAAATGTTTGCAAAACAAATGAAACCATATATTCATACACTTAAACAAGAAATTTCTTAAGTATCATTTGAAACTCAAAACAAACATTTTCTTACACAATCAAGGACACGTCCATCACTCTACACTAGGATTTCCTTTAATCACTTGAACACACTATTGATACAATTATAACATCAAATCATAGGTTAACTTTGGGTTAGCTAGACACTTGTGTAACAACTTGTTTGTGTGATTTCCAGGCTACATATTACAATGTGAGTTTACATAGCCCCTTTTACCTTTTTATACTTTTGGGGTGGAACATGATTTCATTTGAAACTATTTGCAATTTATACAATTCTACATTATAATTATGTGTGCAATTTGTGTCTTATGCTTGAATACTATGAGCTAAACTACATACATGACAAGTACATTCATTAACTCTATACAAGCCGACGGTAACAATGAAAGATCCATTGTGGCTGACAAACCCACCCAGGTAGGGTGATTATTGTCAGCATTACATTTGGATAACATTTATTGTTATGCCCTACATTAGATAACATTTAGTGTTATCCCCTACATTGGATAACATTTATTGTTACGCCCTGCATTTGGATAACATTGAGTGTAATGCCCTACATTTGGATAACATAAAGTGTTATGCCCTACAGTCATAAGGTTTGATGATGCGCCCGGTTTACTATAGTGGATCTCTATAATTGCCTTATTAAACAATGTTTCATATGAATTGTACATAAACTCTTGGAAACTATTTGTCATGTCAAAACCTATGTATGCTCACCAACTATTTTTAGTTGACCTTGTTTTCATCATGTTTCAGGTGCAAATCTTTGAGTTCATGTTCAAGTTGTTACACATAGGAAATGAGGACCTAGTTGAATCAAACAATTGAACTTGTTGATGTATTTTGCTTTCTTTGTATGTTTGATGGTGCTTGTTTGAACAATGTTATGAAATTTGGATTAATTTAATATATGAAACTTTAGTTCGATCATGTGCTTATGAACAATCTACATGTCCCGCCCCGACGTATTCTACCGTCGGTTGGGGTGTGACACAATGTTAGGATTCTGTGATGACAATCCTTGGGTGATTACAAGATCCCGGTTTGCAGCGACTCTAACAGCTGGAATAGGGCCAACTTTCGTGGTTCGAGCCTGTATGGGGATGAAGTCTCCCAGATGATTTCATGAGGATCTTGCAGAGTCAAAGTTCAGGATCCTTGGTTGTAGTGGAGTTGTTGTCTCCATTGGTTTCTTCAATCATTTTATCTTTTCAAGCTCCCTAAATAGCATCTGGTTGGTCTTTTGTTGTTGTTCCATCAGCTACTTCACCCCTGAGAACATAGTAAGGATGTCGTTGTTCTAAACATGTATGGGTGTTCCAGCAGGTAATCCAGATCCCCAAAAACCAGCTGAAGTTGTTTTCTTACGTGGATTGTCATTCTTTTTCTAGAATGACGGAGGAGGAAGAGGGTTGCTCAACCCAGATCTTGAAGACGGAATAGAAGAAGAAACTGATTTAGATTGGGACGACATTTTTGCAATGAATTTGAAAAACTAGTGATTGAATGCAAATTTTAACAAGGATTTCAAGATAAAAAGCACCGCTTGCCCCACGATGGACGCCAAATTGTTTTGGGTAAAAATTAACCAGACTAATTTTGTAACCAAATTTAGTATGTGAGGTAGTGTGCTTGATCAAAATATGAGCATATGAACATAAATGCAAATATTTGACACGATGATGTACGAGGAAAGCCCTTGATCGTTGGGGATCGCCGGCATAAAACCTCGGGAAGTGACCAAAAGTCACTTGCCTCCTGTTCTTGTATAATTCGATTAAATAAGTACAACTTTGGCAGTGAATGATCGAGAGCTAAGTGTTACAATGTAGTTTGCGAGTGTCGTGTGTGTGTTCTATATCGATCGCACTGCTATAAATACAAAGATAAATGTAACAAACAATCCGAGAATCCCGGCTAGACCAAGTCTTCAAATGGGACCGTTGTAGACCCTTCATCGCATCTTTCACACGCTTTTCATAACGTCTCTAGCGCTTCTTTAGGAGAGACTAAGTCCACATGTTTTACCTGTGAATAAAAATAAAGATAGGAGGACAATACAACAGTTAGTAATGTAAATGTTAAGGATACCGAAACCTGTCAGGATACTGAATACTGTCGGGAGTTTAGGATCCCAAGTCATAAAAATAACCCCTAACAATACCGTTGATGTATAAGATACTGGTTCATTAGATGCAGTGTTATCAATATCAATTTGAAAATGATCAATATCCTAGCATTATGTGAAGTATGGATTCGATTTATCTCATGAACAGCTATTAGGAGTGGTTCTCCTAAAACAAACACTAGGAACCTCTCAAGATAGTAACAAAGACCTTGTAGTTTCAACAAGATGTCTATGTTGCCTTTTTGCAATCCCATTTTGGTGAAGAGTATCTGTACAAGACGATTGGTTTATGAAACACCCTACTTATTTCTTATTTTATCAGAATAAATAATTGTGGAAAATGGTCCCAGTTTAACAAAACTTTGTCATTAAATGACCAAGGTATATTTTTCATTTATAAATATTGTTATATGCAATATTCTTTTACAAAATCTAGGGATTCTTCATTCCGTCCGCCCTCAACCACAGGAAGCTCTATTCCACGTGCTTCTTTACTGCAGTGTTTGGAAAACGTTTTTGAATTAGCTTTCGCTAAGTAAGCACACTGCATCGTTCATTTTATTATGAACCCTTTAGGTTCTGATTATTATTATTCAAGTTTCCTAGGCTCTCGGCGCCCCCGTGACCATCTCCGGACGTACCTCCGGTCACGTCATTCGTATATTTTATTGGGTGTGCTAACCCCCTCTCGACCATCTTCGGACGTAGCTCCGGTCAGAGTTTTCATTTCATTCATGGGTGTGCTGATCCCCTCTCGACCGTCTTCAGGCGTACCTCCGATCAGAGTACTGGAAAGGTCCTTATACTAGTCAGTATAGACCCCTTGCATTTGTCACGAAGACTCATTTGCCATGAAGGATCATTCATTCATTAGCCCAGTAGGCTTTATTCTTTTGTTTTCTTCTTTATTATTGATATCCACCTTACAGGCCGGGTATCATTTTTCATTTGGGACCTTGAGTATCTTAGACTCACAGCCTCCCAAATGTATCAAGCAAATGTTTTCATTTCACGTATATGCTTGATTTATTTCCCAACCAGTCCTCACTTTAAAACTTCGTAACAGTTTCTCCACGATGCACTTAAAATGGTTTATATATAGCAAGTACCAGCGGCGTATCCACAACCCTTTTAACACTTCGTGAGTACTCCGTTATTCCATTTTAGGGTTTAGACTCGTTCCATCATACTCATTCACATTTGCACGTATCATCAGCTGCAGATGCTTTCAAACCCGGACCACCCTTGCGCTGTCGTCTTCCTTCCCTCCCGTCGCCGGTTCTCTTTCCCTATTCTCTATTCTAGGCCAATGCACACCCTAGGTCAGCAAAGACCTAGGGTTTTCCTATAAAGGGATATTTACACCCTTAAAAGTTACATCCGAGACCCTCCATTTCCGTCTCGCGCGTTTTGATCTCGAGTTACTTCCTAAACGACTAATCGTGTCCTTTATTGTCGTTAAAATACACTTCATGTGACAAATCTTGCTAATAATTTTATTAAATGGAGACTCTGGTCACTCATTAACCTGAACCATTATCTTTCGGATTTCCGGGATGTTACAATCCACCAAGGTGAGAAAGATTCAGTGTATCTGATTAGAGCAGTTACATACCATTGTGTGAAGAAGAATGAATATAGTCATCATCTTAAGACGTCTTGGGGAGAATAGTTTAGGGATGAGTTAAAAGAACTACATTGTGAGATAGGTGATCGACAAAGACCATTTAAACCGTTGGAAGATACAGTAGAGTTGGAATTCCAACTATATGGAAAGAAAGACGAGGAAGTTAAGAATGAAAAGGAGGCGAAACAATTGAACGAGTTCACAAAGGCCAAAGGGCCACTCGTACCACAACAACCCGTTCGAGGTACTAAGTGTGAGGATAACTGCACCAAAACGACAACAATCAAACCAATGCCTACAATTCACAAGGAAATGTATGACAAAAAAATTGAAAAGGACAATGCATCCCGGTCAAGGAAAAATTCCATACAACAGAAAAGCATGTCAATTATAAACTAAGCAGGCCTGACCCGTTCATAAGTTCAAATGCTAAAGCACTTTGTACTATCCAAATTCTAATCGAGGTATGCGCACGAGTCGTTTTGAAGGGGCAAAGCGAAAAAAGGGATAAAAGAGAAACCGCCCGATAGTGAGACTACACTCACTAACCACACTTCGTGATATGAAATGGGGACGAGTGTGGCAGAGGACCCATAAATAAACCATGCGCTTCCAGGAGGCAACCCAAGGTTTTGAATTCTCTTCTATTCCTCTGGGTTTCCATCCAATTCTGATTAAGTCGGTAAGCATTAGTCTGTAAGTGATAAATAGGGGAATCTGATTCACAAGAAATACAACCCGTACACACCTTCGTACGACCCGTATACACATACTATTCCTACTACTGCGGGTACTCAATTCAAATTGCATAATAAGAACGGGGAAGTATGCCCATTCAAGTTCACCCCCGCAAATAAAAAATTCACTTTATAACACACACACATTCGCTTTCGAGTTTCCGATCCTTTTTCATAATTTTTGAATCTAATCACATCTCATAGTCAAGGTACAATCACAAACTATAGTTCAAACTCGATTACACTCTCAAGATCATCAAATCAGGAATTAAATGTCACACCCCGCCTCAAGCACCCCCTGGACGTGTGCAAGCATGATTGGTACCTGCTTTGATTTCAGAGTTTTTTTTATAAAATACAGCGGAAGTCTTTTCATAAGGATCGTTCATTATTTGCATTAACCTCGAAGGTTGTATTTGTAAATATAAAGACCCATTTGGAAAACAAAAGTCTCGTATTTATTTCATAAACATAGGGATTTAAATACCCTTTTTCATTTGATTACAAAACAGAGTTTGAAACCAAATAAATCTCTTGTCTTATAGACAAGTTCAAGCCAAGGGAAATAGTACTATCCAAGGTTGATCAATTCCTTGGTCCTATCTCCTATTTTTCTTTCTTTTAGGATTTCCTATGCACGAGGCCTGAGAATCCAGCGTGCAAGTTATCCTTTTTCAACATTCATTCGTGGGTCAGATATTATGTCTACCCGTATCCCCTTTTTCCTTTTCATTTTATTCATTACCTGAAAACATTTTGAAAATGAAACGTCAGCGTGAACGCCGGTGAATACAATTATCTTGAAAGTAAAATCATTTGGCACAAACAAGTATTAATTTCAAAATCACAACTTTTTATTCAATCCACACATTCAGCAGGCCCATGTCCTGACTGTATGCACCGCTGTATACACTGGCGTCAGGCCTTATAACAACTGACAGGTCCAAGCCTCCGAATTTTTTATAAGATAAGCACCGGCCGTAATCCGGGACTCTCACCCGAGACCCGTGTATCCCTTTCAAGTTTTACGTATACATATTGACCGAATGCTTTGTTCGTAGAAGAACGTTGAGCATTATTCCCTTAACCTATATTTAGCCATTTTTGTAAACGTAAATATTTGACACAAATTTTGAAAGAGATAAAGTATTCACCTTGATTATAGGAATGAGCCTCTAAGTTGGAAAGTATAGAATCAAGCTCCTAACTTTGATTTCTCTAGCTTATTGGTACCTCTACGAGCGTTTCTTCTTAGACCGAGCACTACAACGAGCGGGAATCGAACCGAAAGGTTCGTATTGAGCTAAGGAACTTCTGGAATGATTTTTGTGTGTGAATAACGTTTGAGTTATGAAGAAAACTGATGAACTCGTCCAGCTATTTATAGGGCTGGTCCAGGAGTCGTGACGGACCGTTATGGGTGGTGACGATCCGTCACCAGATTATGGTTTGCGAGTCATCAGACACGCGTCACCTCCTGGAAAAATGCGGCGTGACGGACAATTACTAGGCGTGATGGTCCGTTACGGAGTGATACGTGGCACACCCAGGGCCTTTTGCTGCTGTGATGGACTGTTACTAGGCGTGATGGTCCGTTATAGGGTTTCCACGCGTCAGATTGTGACCATGAGTCACTGGACACATGGCGCGTCACTATTGCTCGCGTGCTCAGCCCGTAACGGACCGTTACCGTCCGTGACGGTCCGTTACAGTTGGATTTTCATGTTTTTCTCTTTTTGAACCTTGATCTATAGGTTAATTACATTTATAGTCCTTGTGGTTTATACCTTAGTCAAATCTTGGACGTTTTTGTGGCATGTGTTACATCCTCTCCACCTTGTTTTAATCTCTTCCCCGAGATTATTCGAACAAGTGAGGATATTTCTTTTTCATTTTGGACTCCAATTCCCATGTGTACTCAGGGCCACGTCTGGAGTTCCATTTCACTTTCACAATCATCAATTTCTTTCTTTTCAAATTCTTTTCCTGCCTGTCCTCGATTTGTAAAGGTTGTTCCATAAATTTCAACTTTTCATTTACCTCTACATCGTGTAGGGGTATTACCAGAGATTCATCTGCTAAACATTTGTGCAGATTTGACACATGGAATAAATCATGTACTCAATTCATTTCTTCTAGTAATTTGAGTTGATAGGCCACAGGCCCAACTTTTTTCAAGATTTTGAATGATCCAACGAGACTAGGACTTAATTTTCCTTTCTTTCCAAATCTTACAACGCATTTCCAGGGTGAAACTTTCAATAGAATGTTATCACCGACGTTTGAATTCTAACGGCTTTCGTCTTCTATCAGCATAACTCTTTTGGCGATCACGAGCCGCTTTTAATCTATATTTTATTTGAATGATTTTCTCAGTTGTTTCCAGGACTATTTTAGGTCCAGACAACTAATTTTCTCCTGTTTATGACCAACAAATTGGAGCAGCCTGTATACTCGTATGATAGCTATTGTTATAGGAGAATTCCATTAGAGGTAAGTGGTCGTCCCAACTTCCTCCAAGATCAATAACACAAGAATTTGACCTATTTTCTAGAGTTTGAATAGTTCTTTCGCTCTGCCGTCCGTTTGAGGATGGTAGGCAGTGCTAAGATTTAATTTTATTCGCAGGGCTTTTTGAAAGCTTTGGCATAATCGAGAAATAAATCTACTATCTCTATCTGACACAATAGATAGTGGCACACCATGTAAAGATACAATCTCATTCACTTATAGATGTGCCAGCTTATCCATGCTGAACGTTTCTTTCATGGTAAGAAAATGAGCAGACTTAGTAAGACCGTCAATGATAACCCAGATAGTATCATTTACTCGACTAGTTCGGGGAAGTTTAGTAATGAAATCCATGGTTATCATCTCCCATTTCCAGACAGGAATTTCAAGTTGTTGTAACAAGCCAGACGGCTTTTGATGTTTAGCTTTAACTTGAGAGCAGGTTAAGCACTTTGCAACATAGATAACGATATGTTTCTTCATTCCTATCCACCAGTAATTGGTTTTTAGGTTTTTGTACATTTTATCGCTTCAAGGATGCATCTTATACTTAGATTTATGAGCTTCTTTGAGAATTTCTTCACGCACATTTCCATAGATAGAAACCCAGATTCTCTTATTCATTCTAAAAATATCATCGTCATTTTTAACCAGTTGTTCAATAATGCCTCCCAAACTTTCTTTCTCGAGGTTTGGTTCTTGTAAGGCAAATTTTTTAGATTCCTTAATACGAGTAATAAGATCGATTTGGAGATCGAGTCTTAAAGCACGAACTCGTTTAGTTTTCTCATGTTCTTTTCTACTCAAGGCGTCAGCTACAACATTAGCTTTGCCTTCATGATAACAGATTTCACAATCGTAATCATTTAGGACTTCTATCCAACGCCTTTGCCTCATATTCAGTTCTTTCTAACTGAATATATACTTTAGGCTTTTTTATCAGTGAATATGGTGAATTTGATTCCATATAGATAGCGCCTCCATAATTTCAGTGCGAAGATTATGGCGCCCAACTCTAAATTGTGAGTTGTGTAATTCTTTTCATGAGTTTTCAATTGTTCGGAAGCATAAGTAATGACTTTGCTTCCTTGCATTAATAGACAACCAAAGTCGGTGTGTGAAGCATCACAGTATACTGAAAAGCCTTCGTTTCCATCTGGTAAAGCCATTATAGGTGCTTGTGTCAGTTTCTGTTTCAGAGTTTCAAAGGCTTCTGATTGCTTAGATTCCCATTCATATTTAACTGACTTACGAGTCAGAGAAGTTAATGGAACAGTAATTCAAGAGAAATCTTGGATAAATCTCCGATAGTAACTAGCCAAACCGAGAAAACTATGAACTTCAGTTGGTGACTTCGGGATTTCCCATTTGGATATCGCTTTGATTTTGGCATGATCAACTTGGATGCCATCGGTATTAATGACATGTCTAAGAAATTGAACTTCTGACAGCCAGAATTCATATTTTGAAAATTTAGCATATAGCTTTTCGTTTCTCAAAAGTTCAAACAAGATTTTCAAATGGTTCACATGCTCTTCCTTACTTTCGGAGTAAATAAGGATATCGTCAATGAATATGATAATAAATTTATCCAAGTAAGGCTTGCAAATCGATTCATCATGTCCATGAAAGCAGCTGGTGCATTAGTAAGTCCAAACGGCATTACCATGAACTCATAATGACCATATCGAGTTCTAAAAGATGTTTTAGGAATATCTTCTTCCTCGACTTTCAATTGATGATAGCCAGAATGAAGATCGATTTTTGAGAAACATCGGGCTCCCTGAAGTTGATCAAAGAGATCATCAATTCTCGAGAGACGATAATGGTTCTTTATCATGACTATATTCAATTCACGATAGTCAATGCACATACGCATTGAACCGTCTTTCTTTTTAACGAATAAGACTGGAGCTCCCCAAGGCGATAAGCTTGGTCTGATGAATCCATTCTCTAGCAATTCATCTAACTACTTCTTTAATTCTGCCATTTCATTTGGAGCTAACCTGTACGGGGCTTTAGAAATTGGTGCCATATCGGGTACTAGAATAATTCTGAACTCCACTTCTCTCTCAGGTGGAATTCCAGGCAGCTCGTCAGGAAAAACATCAGGGAATTCAGCCACAACCGGCACATCTTCAATCTTCTTTTTAATGTCGGTGGTTACAAATACGAGGTATGCTAAGCACCTTTTGCGTAAATATTGTGTGGCTTTCATCATGGAAATTATTCCAACAGAGTTGGATAATTTATCACCATTTATAGTTAGGATATCGCCTTCCGACGAACGAAGCTCTAGTGTGATATTACAATCATTTAAGATTTCTAAAATTTGGACTAGGTCACCGTTGGTAGTTTCTACCATGAATTTCTTGTCTAATTTAGCTAGAGTTTTATTTAACAGTTTACAAAATTTATGGTCTATAAAACTTTGGTTTGCACCAGAGTCAAAAAAAACTCTAGCATAAATATCATTGACAAGAAATGTACCCGTAATGACGTCGGGCATACATGTTGTTTCATGATTATTGAGAACGAATGCTCGTGCATTCTTCTTTACTCCTTCAGTGGGTTTAGGACCTGTCCCTTTAGGCTTCTTTAGCTTGGGATAATAGCTCTTGATGTGGTCAGCCTCACCGCATTCATAACAGGTGATGGGTTTCTTTTTATAACAATCTTCTGTTTTGTGTCCAGACATCTTGCAAAAGCTACAATAAGGTCCAGATCGACATTGTCTCAAGTGCCTTTTTCTTGCACTTTGGACAATCAGGGATAGAAGAACTGTTTTTCGAGAATGGAAGCCTGATCCTGGCTTTTTAGAACCACTTGGGCCTTGCCTAGTTGTTTCCTTCTTCTTTCTTCCCTCCTCTTGACTTCTGATCAGACTACTGGTCAAGGAGGCTCCCAGATCCATAGCATCGTCAAGGTTTTCACAATTGGCAACCTTAACCATGTCACGGATTTCTCCAATTGGTCCCTAAATATATCACTTTATTAGATTAGATTTCGGGGTAGCAAGATGAGGAACTATTCGAGCATACTTAAGGAGTTTAGTCGAATACTCCTGATGATTGGCTCCAATCATCTTCAGACTAAGAAATTTTTCTTCTATCTGTTCCCTTTCGTTCTGGGGAACATACTTCTTTTCAACTCTTGCCTTGAAGGTACTCCAGCCCATAGCACAGGCTGCTTCTCTACCTTTGGCAGCAATAATGTTATTCCACCATTCTAAAGCTGGGTCTTTAAATAGATTGAAAGCATAAAGAACTTTATCTTCCTCAGCACACTTGCTGATCGCAAGCACAGATTCAGTTTTCTCAATCCACCTTAGTGTGGCTATTCCTCCTTCTCTTCCAGCAAAGTTATAGGGTTTGCAATCCTGAAACATTTTATAGGTACAGCCAGAAATCTTCCTCTTCTTTTCTAGATGGCCATAATTATTACCCGTACCCTCATCTTCAGAAGAATTATGGTAATACTTCTCCCTTTCAATCTTCCTGGTTGGATGAGTAGCAGAACCCTCCGGTTTGAGAGTAACGGGTTTAGACTGAGTTATAGTTCGAGAATGTTGGGTCAAAGGTTGTGAATGGACAAATTTTGGAATTGAAAGCTGAACAGATAGTTTATCTACCTGTCTCTTTTCCATTTCAGTAAAGATCATTGGAAGAGAATCCTTGATTCCTTCTATAATCATCTTTTGAAGTTCTCTACGAGAATCAGTAATTTCGACAGCATTTTCAATCACTGTCTATTTTCTCTTTCCTCTCGTATTATAAGAAGGTCCAGTTTGTTTAGACATACTATATAAGAAACAAGATTGGAATTGAAAACAAAACTTTTTATTAATAAAATACATACAAAAAATAATATATGTAGAAATCATTGTTTCTAAAAATTCCTAAAATTCTTCTCTTCAAGAGCTTGGACTAACAAAGCATTCTGAGCTTCAACTTTAACTTTTTCTTGTTCCTCTCTTTCACTTCCCCATGTATTCTTATTTATATGGGGAGCAGGGAAAGGAACAGTCTCATAGTTGGGAATGTAGAGTTTATTAGAATCAGATCGTTCTTCTTCTTCTTCTTCAGGATCACATCTATTTTCATAAGGCATTTCAGTGTATCCCTCGTTAAAGTTATGCGAATATATTGGAGTGATATTATAGTTTCCAGCAGCAGGAGCAAAATGAAAACTTATAGAAGGATAATAAGGAACATTGTGGTTTCCTATTTCTCCGAGGCTTCTGAAAGTTAAACTTTCAATTTTCTCATTATTTTCAATAGTGGTTTTATTTGTTTTGCGTTCATGATAATTAGCTGGAGCGAATTTACGAAGAAAGCTAGGACCTTTGCCTTTTCCAACCATATCTGTACACAAAGTAAAATAAAACGAGACTTATTTTATTAGAAAATATATTACAAAGAAAAATACAATATAAAGTTCTAGTGCTTCATTAACTATTTTCCAAGAGTCATCAAATCCTCTCCGTGTTCATATACTTGTGGCCCATAGAATTTGGTTCTTGCTTTGTCCATGATTTTCTCCCATGTCACTTCGTTCGTTTGGCGCAACGAATGATCTAAGCACTTAATAGGAGAAGAAGGAATACTTTCTTCATAACCATATTTGGGTGGAGGCTCACGGAGTCCAACCATAATATCATTATGAGCATTTTGGTATTTTGGAGGAGCTTGAAAATAGGTTTCAAATGGACCATGATAAACTGGTTCATGAAACATATAAGGATCATACAAACTGGAGTTTCAGATTGTTCAGATACAGAATTATTATGATAAGATTCTTCTTCGGTCGACATGTTCTGATGGGCTTGACTAGACTCAGCCTCATCATTTCCTTGCTGTAATGGGACTTCATTATTCCAATTGCTGAAATCAGATCCAGCTTCCATCCATTGGTTTGAAGTTTCGTATGATTGGGTATGGTATTCACGAGTAACGTTATCCGGAATGATAGCAAATGGATCATCGTTGTAGTAAGGCGAAGAAATGGGATTCATTTGTGAACCCAATGGGTGATATTAAGGTGATTCTTGTTTTATTGGACGGTTAGGATCATAATAAACAGGTACAGAGTTATCTCCAAACATCTGCAATCTTAAAGTATTAATGCTTATCTTATTCTTTTGGTCAAGACTTAGATACTAAGGTCAGTATCATTATCTTAACTAAAGTTCTACAAGGATGGTTATCTTTCCAGAGTAGTACCTCCTACAGAGATGTTCTTAGGAAAGAATGACGGGTCTAGGAGAGATTTATACACCACTCTTTCCTTAGACAGAACATTTCGTTTGTCAGATAACTACATACCGGTCAGAAGGTTACCTTGTTTCCTTATCTTAAAGTAAGCAAATTCATTGTTAAAGCTTAGACACTAATTCCAAGTATCTAATTCGCTAAAACCTATGGCTCTAATACCAACCTGTCACACCCCGCCTCAGGCGCCCCCTGGACTTGGGCGAGCATGATTGGTGCCTGCTTTGATTTCAGGGTTCTTATAAAATACAGCGGAAGTCTTTTCACAAGGATCGTTCATTATTTGCAATAACCTCGAGGGTTGTATTTGTAAACATGAAGACCCAGTTGGAAAACAAAAGTCTCGTATTTATTTTATAAACATAGGGATTTAAATACCCTTTTTTCATTTGATTACAAAACAGAGTTTGAAACCAAATACATCTCTTGTCTTATAGACAAGTTCAAGCCACGGGAAATAGTACTATCCAAGGTTGATCAATCCCTTGGTCCTATCTCCTCTTTTTCTTTCTTTTAGGATTTCCTATGCACGAGGCCTGAGAATCCAACGTGCAAGTTATTCTTTTTTAACATTCATTCTTGGGTTAGATCTTATGTTTGCCCGTATCCCCTTTTTCCTTTTCATTTTATTCATTGCCTGAAAATATTTTGAAAATGAAACGTCGGCGTGAACGCCGTTGAATACAATTATCCTGACAGTAAAATCATTTGGCACAAACAAGTATAAATTTCATAATCACAACTTTTTGTTCAATCCACACATTCAGCAGGCCCATATCCTGACTGTATGCACCACTGTATAGACTGCCGTCATGCCTTATAACAAAGGACATGTCCAAGCCTCCGAATTTGTTATAAGATAAGCACCGGCTGCAATCCGAGACTCTCACCCGAGACCCGTGTATCCCTTTCAAGTTTTACGTATACCTATGGCCCGAATGCTTTGTTCATAGAAGAACGTTGAGCATTATTCTGTTAACCTTTATTTGGCCATTTTCGTAAACGTAAATGTTTGACATAAATTTTGAAAGATATAAAGTATTCACCTTGATTATATGAATGAGCCTCTAAGAGAAAGCTTCGGTATTGAGCTAAGGAACTTCTGGAATGATTTTTGTGTGTGAAGAACGTTTGAGTTGTGAAGAAAACTAATGAACTCGTCCAGCTATTTATAGGGATGGTCCATGAGTCGTGACGGACCGTTACAGGTGGTGACGGTCCGTCACAAGATTAGGGTTTGCGAGTCATCAGACACGCGTCACCCCTTGGTCAAATTGCGGCGTGACGGACCGTTACCAGGCGCGAAGGTCTGTTACGGAGTGATACGTGGCGCACCCAGGGCCTTTTGCGGCTGTGATGAACCGTTATCAGGAGTGACTGCCCGTTATAGGGTTTCCACGCGTCATATTACGACCATGAGTCACTGGACACATGGCGCGTCACCATTGCTCATGTGCTCAACCCGTAACGGACCGTTACCGTCCGTGACAGTCGTTACCGTTGGATTTTCATGTTTTTCACTTTTTGAACCTTAATCAATAGGTTAATTACACTTATAGTCCTTATGGTTTGTACCTTACTCAAATCTTGGACATTTTTGTGGCAGGTGTTACATTAAACCTCGATTCGAACCTTTAAAATGCAATTAATGATTTAATTTGTTAATAGAAGGATTATTCTATTGTCACGAGGTGTTTTAGTTGTTAGGATAATCCAAACACATGCCTCCTAGACATTTAATAGATGAACAAGCCCTAGTATAGACCATACTCGTCAGACCATATGACCCGTATTGGAAGATCAGTAACCAATTTAGCATGAAACTTGTACGGCCCATACCCACTTTTGGACAGCCCATACTGCAACACCTTTTTACGGACCGTACTCTCAAAAATACGGCAAGTACCTTCTTTGAAAACAGAACTCAGAATTTAAATATTTGAAATGATCGATTTTTTAGATGTCATCCTCATCCCACAACCATGTAATGCTAGGAGGCACACAATGCAAAGGTGTAATGTGGCCCACACTTTTGCGTACTGACCGCACGACCATGTAATGTGGCCCACGCTTTTACGTCATACTTTGCGGCACACAATGCAAAGGTGTGACTACCTATGTTGGAGGTAGTTCATTTATCACCCACATTTCAGAAAGTCTGAGGGTGATGCCTCAGGCTGAGAAGGAGCATTTGATGGTAGCGGAGCCCACTATGAGACTTGACTGGCCGTCCATCCGTTAGATAGACATTGTCAAGGACACCCTAGACGGGGTGAGGCTGGTGGCTACATGGGAGCCACAGGTGGCGGTTGAGACCGTAGTGTAGAAGCCGACATGACAAGCTGAGCCAAGAGGCGTCGAGGGGGTCGAGCACATCTTATCGATTCCACTCCTCCACGAGGGAGAAGTAGAGAGAGCCGCACCGAGGGCCGATGTTAGGGAGCCCTAGAAGCAGACTAGGAATGAGGATTTATTGAGGATGAATTTGGGATAGTTGATAGAGGTTAAAGTGAGAGTGGACTGCACGATGGGGACATTCAGAGCTGTGGCGATAGCTAGTGAGGTGGAGTTACCTATTTTTCGGTTACCACCATAGCAACCGCTACATGGCAATAAACAATAGTAGTTTGTGTTAGACGCCTAGTAATTTGTGACTTTGACTTTTGATTAGAGTTGCACATTTTTTTGGAGGTATATGATCATGATGTACAAAATCTCTGATAATATGATATGATGTGTTTGACAGGGTTTGCTAAACCATTTGTTAGGGTACATAACTGGGGAAGACTGAGAGGTGGTCGTTGTAGTATACGATTCTGATTTGAGCAACAATGTATGGAAACATTATAATGAGGGGAGTCACTCAGTTCCATTCCTTTAAATCTTTTCGTTATTTATGTACATTAGGGACTGTTGAAGTTTAAGTAAAAGTCAACAATAGTCAATGCAATTAGTCAATTGTATTATGGGTCAACATGGTTCTTATTTCATTATTTTAGCTAGTTCTCTAAAGTTCAGGGGGTTTTCTGTATCAACTAATAGTTGAGAGGGTTTAGTTGCAAATTAGTTGTTAATGGTTTGTTAATAGCCGATTAGGTAAATTGGGGGAAAATAAGATTTTCTGTTTTCATAGTTCAGTTCTTGATTTTCATGTTCGTGCATTGTAATTCATTCAATTTCTTGTTTGTAATCTCAAATCGATTGGAATTTAATGAAGTAATCATTTGAGGAGTCAAATTCCTTTGTGTTTTAATCAACAATTGGTATCAGGGCCTCGTGCTCGTGAATCAAAAGGAATCGATCGATATAGAAGTTGAAGTTGAATTGAACGGTGGAAGAGATGGTCTCTACGAAGTTTGATCTTGAGAAAATTGACAGGAAGAATGATTTTGGCTTGTGGCGATTGAAGATGCATGCACTATTTGTGCATCAGGGCATAGTGGATGCACTTGCAGGTGAGGCAAATTTGTCGGTCACGATGATTGACAAAGAAAAGAAAGATGTCATGGAGAAAGCACACAGTGCTTTGATTCTTTGCCTTGGAGTCATGTTTTGCGAGAAATGTCTAAAGAATCCACTGCGGCTGGGATATGGTCAAAGCTTGAAAGTCTCTATATGACCAAATCTTTGGAAAATAGACTGTATTTGAAGAAACGGTTATACACTTTCCATATGGTGGCTGGTAAGACTCTTGACGATCACACAGATGATTTTAATAAATTGGTCCTAGATTTAGAGAACATTGATGTATCTCTTGATGATGAGAATCATGCAATTATTTTTCTTACATCATTGCCTCCATCATATGAGCATTATACTCTTATGTATGGTAGAGAGTCATTATCTATGGAGGAAGTGTTGGCTGCCATGAACTCTAAAGAGTTAAAGAAGAGAGTGAATGTGGGAGATGATACTGTTGATGGTCTGTTTGTTAGGGGTAGGTCAGAACAAAGAGGTTTTAAGTAGAAAGAAAGGCCCAGTCATTCAAGGTCCAAATCCAAGTTCAAAAGAAGGTGTTTCTTGTGTAATTCTGAGAAACATTTTAAGAGAGATAGTCCAGAAAACAAGAAGAAGAGATTCAAATGCTTCAAAGAGTCAAGGTAACTATCAAACTGATGGGTCAACAGATGGTTATGAATCTGCTGATGTATTGATGATTGCAAAGGGGCTGAAATGTGGGGATTGGGTCATGGACTCTGGGTGTTCTTACCACATGACACCCCATAAAGAATTCTTTAAAGAATTGGTTATTGAAGATTTGGGAATAGTCAAGTTGGGAGATGATAGAGACTGCAGGATACAAGGATATGGAACTGTAATTCTAAAGCTAGAAAGTGGGTCAGAAACAACTCTAGATAAGGTGAGGTACATTCCTGATTTGACTAGAAACTTGATTTCTTTGGGGACTTATGAAAGGGATGGATATGTGGTTAGCTTGAAGAATGGTAAAGCTAAAGTAATAAAGGGTTCAATGGTGATGTTATCTGGTACTAGAAGGGACAACAATGTTTATATATTGAATGGCCAAGTAGTACTTGGTACTGCTATGATAGCTCAAGATAATGGATCAAATAGAGATGAGATTTGGCATAAAAGGCTAGGTCATATAAGTGACCAGGGTTTATGTGAATTAAAGAAGCAGGGTTTGATTAAAGACATCACAGATTGCAAGTTGGGCCTGTGTGAACATTGTGTAATGGGAAAGGCTCACAAGGTAAAATTTGAAAGAAGTATACATAGGTCTAAGGAGATTTTAGACTATGTTCATTCAGACATGTGGGGGCCTACTAGAACACAGTCACTAGGTGGAGCTCTTTATTACTTATCATTACTTGATGACTACTCAAGAAAGGTATGGTTGTATGTGGTTAACCATAAGAGTGGGGCTTTTGAGAAGTTCAAAGAATGGACGGTTCTAGTAGAAAATCAAACAGGAAAGAAATTGAAAAAGTTGAGGACTGATAATGGTCTGAAGTTCTGTAGTAGGCAGTTCAATGAATTTTGTAAGAAAGAAGGTATAGCTATATATTTGACAATTCCTGGAACACCACAGCAAAATGGCTTGGTGGAGAGGATGAATAGGACTATACTTGAGAAAGTTAGGTCCATGTTGAGTGAATCAGGGCTACCTAAGAAGTTCTGGGCAGAGGCTGCCACTACAGCTGTATACTTGATTAACAGATCCCCTTCTTCTGTTATTGATATGTTAACTCCTATGGAGAAATGGTCTGGGCATAAGACTGATTACAGAAATTTGAAGGTGTTTGGGGCCTTGGCTTATGCACATATAAGTCAAAGAAATCTAGAACCTAGGTCTCAAAAGTGTGTAATGCTTGGATATCCTGAAGGAGTTAAAGGATACAGACTGTGGATAATGGATAAAGTCAGTCCCAAGGTGATACTAAGCAGGGATGTGGTTTTTAAAGAATACATTATGTATAGAGATTTAGTTTGTGAAAAGACTGATCATAAATCAATTAATGAAGATCATGATGGTATTCATCTTGAGGTGGAGCCTATTGTAAGTGAATGTCCAACTGAATCTAATGATCAAGGTTCAGGAATAGATAACAGAAATTACAGTTTGGAAAAAGAGATACCAAGGAGAAACATTCAAATACCAGCAAGATATAGAGATAATGAAGACATTTCAGCTTTTGTCTTCATAACAGCTAAGGAAGAGTGCACACAAGAACCTCTTACTTATACTGAAGCAGTTAACTCAGTGCATAAAGAAAAGTGGTTCTCTGCAATGGAAGAAGAAATGGATTCTCTTTACAAGAATGAAACTTGGATACTTGTAGATAAACCTGTGAATCAGAAGCTTGTAGACTGCAAGTGGATATTCAAATTGAAGGAGGGAATACAGTTAGGAGATTTCCTAGGCAGTGGTATAGGAGATTTGATGATCATATGATTGGGAATGGTTTTAAAAGAAGCAGTTATGACAGCTGTGTGTATTACATGGAGTATACAAAGGGTGAATTTGTCTATTTGTTACTTTATGTTGATGATATGCTCATTGCTTGCAAAGATAAATGTCAGGTTCAAGCTACTAAAGATATTTTAATGAGGGAATTTGAAATGAAAGAGTTAGGAGATGCAAGGAAAATACTTGGGATGGAGATTACAAGGAACAGAGAACAAGGGCTGTTAAGATTAACTCAGAGTTCCTACATACTAAAGGTATTAAATAACTTTGGTATGGCTGAGTGTAAACCTGTTGTAACTCCATTAGCTCAACATTTCAAACTGTCCATGAAGAACTGTCCTAATTCAGAAGCAGAAAAGCCAGAATGGAGAATGTTCCTTATGTAAGTGCAGTGGGAAGTCTGATGTACCTACTCGTGTGTACTAGGCCTGATCTAGGGTATGCAGTGAGTTTAGTTAGTAGGTACTTATCAAATCCAGGTAAAAATCACTGGGCTGCAGTGAAATGGATTTTAAGATACCTAAGTGGTTCTAAAGAACTAGGTTTTAGCCTTTGGTGAAAGTGAAGATGACCTTGGGTTAGTGCTGGGATTTGTGGATGCATACTATGCCAAAGATTTGGATAGGGGCAGGTCCTTAACTGGTTATGTGTTTAAGGTTTTGGGCAGTTTGGTGAGCTGGAAGCCTTATCTACCATAGAAGCTGAGTACATAGCTCTAACTGAGGCTGTAAAAGAGGCTTTATGGATCAAAGGGTTCATCACAGAACTGGGAGTTGAGGTTCTGGATACCTTGGTGATGTGTGACAATCAAGGGGCACTGAAGTTGTCTAAAAATAGTGTATTCCATGAGAGGACCAAGCATATCAATGTGAAATTGCATTTCATTAGGGATGTAATAAGTTCTAAGGAGGTCAAAGGGGAAGAAATTAATTAGAAAAACAATCCTGCAGATATGTTAACAAAGAAGTTTATTACAAATTTTGATTCAATTTAAAACTTTAAACATAGCATTGTTCATATTCGAAATCTAGATAATGGGCATGTCAGTCTTCAATCAACAGTAGCCATCCAACCATCATCAGCTAAGCCCTTGCGGCTTCATATCTTCTCTGTACACTAAAATAGTCAGCTAACGCTGGTGAGTTCAAGTTTACAAAACTTTCAGCATAAAACATTTCTTTCTCATGTTAATCATATAAACGCATTAGATGAAAAATATTCTTTGTACCACTAAGCATATAAATCACATTACAACATATGGATAAATACTTAGTTATTCTGTGCTCTTTTCTGTTAAGTCATACATTATTAGTCTACAATCGGTATCTTTCTCTTTCTGTCCATGAATGACTTCTCGTGTCCTCAAAGGACTTCTTTCTTTCTCAGCAAGTATTGTTCCCTGAGGCTCAACGTCCAAAGGCAGATACTCACAACTTGTGTCAACTAGGGACTTCTCACGTAACCGTCGTCACTAGAGAAACCGTCGTTACCCATTTCTCCAGTTGTACAACATCCTCGTTACAATGCCATGCCGAGCACTGTCCTGATTTTTCTCATGGTACGTCATGGGCTCAGTCCATGACGCAACATCGGCTTTGGGTAGCACTAGTCTCAAGGACTATACTACTACATCAAGACTTGCTACTATGCTTAGGGTAGCACTAGCCTCTAGGACAATGCTACTACCCCAAGTCTTTTCTTTTCTCGGTCTCATACTCTGACAGATTAGGCAATGTATTTGACTTATTCTTCTTCTCTTTGTTATAAAACATATAGTTAAATAAACTGTTCTTTCTTATCTTTCTGTTTATAAAACAAATAGTTGAATAACCATTCATTCTTATCATTCTGTTTATAAAACATATAGTTGAATAAACCATTCTTTCTTATCTTTCTGTTTATAAACATATAGTTGAATAAACCTTTCTTTCGTATCTTTCTGTTTTTAAAACATATAGTTGAATAAACCATTCTTTCTAATTTTTTTGTTTATAAAACATATAGTTGAATAAACCTTTCTTTCGTATATTTCTTTGCAAACGTTTGAGTAATAAAATGCATTTATTATAAACGTATAATTCTTGAGTATGCACACCACCCTAAAACAGTAAAATATGGATTCTTGAACTCACCTGATTCTATAGGGAATAACATGCTTGGCAACGAAACTTCGAGTTAGGTGAAGGCTAACTGATATGTTCAAGAGTCACGAACTAGACAATTAATACTATGTCATTTCATCCAAAAACTTCTGTCCGAAATTCTTTTCGACCGAAATCTATTTCGGTCGAAATCTTTTTCGACCGAAAACTAACCGTTCGAAATGTCTCATTTCCCATAATTATTTCGTTTGAAAACATTATGTCCAAAAACTATTTCGGTTGAAATCCTTTTCGACCGAAACCTATTTCATTCGAAAACATTCTATTTGAAAATTATTTCGATCGAAATCTTTTTCGACCAAAAACTCTTTCGTTTGAAAGTATTCTATCCGAAAACTACTTGTGTCTGAAATAATTTTTGGACGGGTCATCCTTTTTGGATCATTCATCACGTTTTCAGGCGATTCAACTGTTCTTGGCGAAATTCGTCGTTTTCTATCCAAGTTTGAATCTTTTTACGTCCAAAACGTTGGTATGACATCCATAAAGCTAGATCCACTCGTAAAAATCATGAATTTTTAAGAAACCCACATAAAACCCTAAAAACCCAATTTTCAATCTAAAGCTCAAACGTGGAAGGTTTGTTAACTGGTTTTCGTGTGCTTTCTCCTCCTTCGATAACGATTTCGGGTCATGGTGACAACCTTGGGTGCGGGTTTGAATCTTTCTCTTTCTACTCTCTGTGTAGAACTTGGTAATGAAGGTGATGAAGTGGAGAGGGTGAGAGGAATGCAAGGGTTTTAACTTCTTCTCATGCGCCTCCAGGCCCGGTCCATGAGCCCACGATCCATTTTATTATTTTCTTTATTCGCCCCTCTCATGACTCGTCAGCTTTTGTTATTATTTTCGGGATGTTACATCCTTAGAACTATCGGCCTATAGTGATGCTGATTGTGATAGTGATCCAAATGATTGCAAATCCGCTACTGGGTTTTGTATTTTGCTTAGAGATTTCCTTAACTCAAGGAAAAGTAAAAAACAAGTAGTTGTTTCTTGATCTTCTAGAGAGGCTGAGTATCATGCTATGTTTGTGGCTACTTGTGAGATTGTGTGGTTATGTGTTCTTTCTTGCAAATATGAGTGTTGATATTTCTCAAGCCACGCCCTTAAACAGTGACAACAAAACTGCGATGAGAATGTTAAGAATTTTGTTTTTCATCATCTACAACATGGAATCATCTTGTTGTCGTATGTTCCATCAGACTTGCATATCGGTTTCTCGGATTCATTTCATGTGTGACAAACTCTCAATGTTTATTGCCATATCATTGTGAGGGGGGGAGGTTAGCATAGTGAGGTATTGGGATCTTTTTGTATTATGCTTTTATTTAATTAGTCCATTTAGTTAGGTTAATATAGAAAGCTTCTTTATTTAGTGTCTTGTTTTCTGTTGTTTAATTGTAATTTCTCATTCCTCTAATATTAAACCATAGTCGTATTCTCAGTATATCATTGACAATTTACATAGAAAATAGTAAGAAACTAAACCACGAGACTCTCAGTATTGGCATACTGAATTAGAAACCATAAAGAAGTGCACTTCAGATCTTCTAAAATGGATTGCTCTTTCAAGCTTAAAGTTTATTCCCTCCCATGACTAGTGTAGCCCACTATCTCTAGTGAAAATACTACATATCCATTTAGATATAGATAAGTGGTTTGTGATATTCAATAAATTACTCATTTTCATCATGATTTTATATCTAATTACGTACACATAGAAACCATATAAGGTTAAACGAATTTTAGGCTATCTTTTGGAAATGTTGAATACGGTATGCCTATTTAACAAGTGTGTCGACCAACGCTTTAGGGCTTCACAAATACCAATTGGTTCAACACATCCCACATCTTCTTTAACAACCTTCTCATATGTTAGATTGGATTGGTTATCAAGAGGATCGTCAGTCCACAAGGGTACTCACTAGTCACTATGTATCTAGGTTCTAACCTTATCTCATGGACTAATCGCAAACAAGGCACAATTTTTCATTACTCTACAAGTCTTTATACAAAGCTCTTGCTAATATACTTGTTGAACTACTAGCCTCGACGCAAGCTCTTCTTCATGAACTTTGTGTCTGTGAGCTTTAGCCTTCTATAATATGGTGCGACAATCTATGTGCAAAATTATCTCTCAACTTATCTTGTTTTTAATGTTCAAACAAAATATGTGAAATTTGATTTTTATTTTCTTTTTCTTTTCTTTTTTTGTTAGAGAAAAGGTTTATCAAAGATATCTTTACATCTTATATCCCCATATGATCATATTGCTCTCTACAAAGTCTTTGCCGACTCCAAGATTTAACTTTTTACGAGATTTAAGCAACAAATGGTCTTCGGTCCATAATTGTCCTTGGCTTGCACATATGCATTAAACTATATGCATATTTTTTTTAAACGGCTAATTTTATTCTACTCCACTCCAAATTTACTCCATGTCTCAAATAAGACTGTAACCCAACACCACTTAAATGTATCTATCTCTATATGTAAACTCCCATCATAACCCATTTCCCCAAACAATCAATATACAAAAAACATTATTAATCAAGTATTGACTATTGGGTGGGGGGATTGGAGGCTAGTGTTAAGAGTAAGTGTAGTGTGATCGTGAAAGGGGGTCGTGATCCACCTCAGTCTTTCACGTCGGTGAACACCACACCGCAAGGACGTGAAAGAGTGTGAGTCCCTGGAGGTGTGATTTCATTCACGGGGAGGGGCACCTTTGCAAATCAAAAATGGACACTTCTTAATTTTATTTTTCTACTTTTTAATTCAATGTTTTATTTTGATTATTTTTTGTTTTTCTTAGATAACTCATATTTGATAATTATTAAAAAAAATGAAATATACGAGCTTGTTTATTTTATTTTTCTGAACATTCAGATATAAATTTTAACGAAAACGGAGGTGTTTTAAAAAACTATTTTTCATCACGTAAGTGGTTTTTTTAGTATGTTTGACCAGAAATGCTCGTAAACGCAAATTTCTCGTAGTTTTTTTTTAATTTATTTAAGAATGTATTTATTTAGTTTATAATTTAGTTTCTTTCTTATATACCAAAAATAAAACTTTTAAATTTTGTTAATTATTAGTTAATTATTAAAATCTAAATGCTGGGCGTAAAACCACTAGGCAGCTTAGTGATTCTGGACATTGATTGCCCCTCTACTGATGTGGCAATGATGTGGCGGCGTGAAATAGGGCGGCGTGAAAGCACTACAGATGTCATAAGAGGGAGGACTCACAACCAAAGTTTATGGGTTCTAACATTGTCCGGGACAAAAATAAACGAAAAGAATATATAAAAATCAACCATTCCAAAAAAAAAATTCAAGTATTCACTATTCGCATAGAAATGAGAAGAGCACAAATCCCTTTATTCTCTTGCATAATATTTAAATTCATCCAATTTGTTGACGAGCGTGCGCAATCAGTAGAAAGTTTTGTTAGCAACAACCGATCATGAGATGCTTTGAATGATGCCATTTATTATGGAATTCGTCTTTTTACGTTGTTAATGCATATATATTTATTCATCATTTTTTATCTTTTTAAGTTACTAAAGTTCTTTAAGGGGTGCACAACAAAAGTTTTCTACATTTCAAATCAGTTGATTCGTTACAAAACAGTATCAAACTATTTTTATGTTTTAAATCATATATTTGGGTTTCTTCGTATAATATTCTTTATATATAAATCAAACCAATTTCATAATAAATTATAAACATCATAGATAATGTGCTGGCTAATTTGAGAATACAATAAGAGTTGACATGATGTAAGCTCCAACTATTCTATAAAGTTTATTTCAATAGGTACAGGAGAACCACTAATGATTTTGACCCATTAAAGCCTATCACGTTTGAACCAATTGATTTTAAATTATAAATTGAATACAGATAAAAAAAATTCAAAAATTACATAAAAAATGAATAAATATGGTATTAATTACCATGTTAAAATCATATCAAATTTATAATTATTTATTAATTTGAAAAGATCAAATATTATAAAGTACTATAATTGATGTTCCATGCGTTTCAGAAGTTTTTATATCTAAAATGAATATTTGGTATTGTTTGTTGATCAAAATATATATGATTTATGATGATGATGGAATGAATCATAAAATGAATTTAAAAACACAATCATTGTAATAAAGAAAGTAAGTAAATATCTTCACATTGTGGCTAACCTATATAAGGTATTCTATTATGGAAGTCGGGTATATAAACAAGAGAGAAGAAGTTTAATATGGGCATGTAAGAGTCTTAAACATACTACTTGGATAGGTTTATTTTTTTGACGATCTGATAATTTAAGAATAATAAATTTACAAATAACGTATTCATTGATAAATATTACACAAAATGGTTAATAATTGCAAAGGAAGTAGTTGGTAAGATCTTAATTGTTATTCATAATTGGCGGTTTATAATTATTTAATAATATGAAAAGTGTTTATGTCCACTAATTAAATAGATGTTGTAATTGAATTTAATAAATATATCCACTAAAAGTGTTTATGTCCACTAAGTAGGTATTATATCCACCAAGTGATGGCACATGATTAATTCATTTTAACGATGTGTTCCTAAGTTTAATAAACGAAAGGAAAAAAAAAGAAATGGAATTAAGGAGAGAAGAGAAATAGAGGGGAAGCGAAATATATAATTTAATTTCGTATTCAAAAGTTTTGAAGGAAAGGAAAAGAAATTAAAAATTTAATGTGTTTCCGAGTTAAAAGGAAATGATAGATATGGGGTAATTTCATTTATTTGATTCATTTCTCTTCAAATCCGTCAATTTTGGAATGAAAGTCAGGAGGGAATGTTATTAAAAATCTTCTTTTCTCTTCTTTCCATTTCATTCCATTAAAAAACTCAGAAACATAAATATTTTCAATTTATTTCTACTTCATTTCACTTCTCTCTTTAAAAAGGACTCAGTAACATCGCGTAAGTGTAATTTAAATGTAAGTACTCCCTTTGATTTGGAAGGAACTTAGGGTGAAGGGAGTCGTGGCACGGGTTGCTCACGGGCTCCCCGGGTTGTTAGGGCTACACCGTCGCAATGCCTGCGGGCTTGACGCGGGTTTAGGGGCACGATTTGTAAAGCCCGTTCAAACCAGTGCAAGGTGACCGTTGGGATTTGAACGTTGGGGGCCATTTCAATAAAAAAAAATCTCCTATAAATAAAACATCAAAAATATACTTTATACCCAAACAATATTTTCCACATACAATAACCTCTTCTTAAAACATCAAATATATCTCAAATCCCACAAAATCAAAATGTTTAGGCGTGCTATTTACATCCTGGAATCATCGAATAGTACTCGAGTAGTTTTGAATTTTTAAACCTCGTTGTTCAAGCAGTCGAAGTTGAAGACACTGCAAGATCGACTCGACGACATGTGGAACGTGATCGTGTCCAAGCACATGAAATTCTAATGGAAGATTACTTTGTTTAGAATTCGAAATTCAGCGAGCACGCCTTTAAAAATAGATTTCGCATGTCAAAGATACTATTTTTAAAAATAGTTGACGAAATTAACGCAAATTTCGAATAGTTTCAAGTTAGTCAAGACGCACGGAACAAACAAAGTTTCACTCCACTTCAAAAATGCACATCGGCCATAAAACAACTCGCAACAGGTAATAATCCCGATTCATACGACTAATATATATATGTATGTCCGCAAGAACCTCTATGGAATATGTTGAGTATTTTTGCAATGCTATTGTTATTCTATGTGGTAATGAATACTTACGTGCACCGACTAGTCACGATATTGCACTTTTATACCAAGCACACGGTGATAAGCACATGATGCTTGGTAGCATCGATTGTACTCATTGGGTTTGGAGAAATTGTCCCACTAGTTTACGGGGTCAATATCACCGATGTCACACCCCGGCCAGCGGCGGATTATACGTCGGGGCTAACGCGGTTGTTCATAAGCACATGACCATCTATTAATAAGTGATAATATGATTTCATCATAATTAAAGCACCCGTTACAAATAGAAATGGAAAACAATGAGTTCAAACACAACACAAAGTTAAATTCAGTCTTTATTAAAGCTAGGTCCATAGTCCTATGTGATCTTGTAGTGTCCTCAAACTGGTGCACCTGAAACATGTGAGTAAATGTCAACTACAAGTAGTTGGTGAGTAACATAGGTTTTGACTTTAAACAAAAGTTGTAAAAAGGATTTGAAATTTAATATGTTCAAAGCATAACTAAGGCATGAATGTGAAAACATACAAGGTTCCAAAGCGTACAATCAAACCGTAGTAAATGGAAAACTGGTAAGCACAATCCAACTGATTGAGTAAAATGGTACACACAAAAACCCGCCAAGGTCTGTGTTAACTGGAATCGGATTCCCCTATAAATGATCATGTTAGGTACTACCTTAGGTCTGCCTCGCAAGTTAATGATTGTACTAAACATGTACACACGTATGGTCGTCAAGTAGTTTAAGACATAAAGCACATAGTAAGTAGCATATGAACAATCATATTGAATTTGTTAAGTAGTGTATGTAAACATGTTCCACCCCGAGTATTTGTAAACAATAGTAAAGAGATAGAGGGCTATGAAACTCACCTGTAATGAAACTAGTAATGATATGATTTGTTAAAGACGGATGGGCCTCGTGAGGTTTCCTCATAATTAGCCTATACGGATAAATTTGTATTCTAGACTCAATGAGAATAAACAATTCTAGGGATTTGGAGTTTGGGATCGGATGTGGGATCTGTATAAGTTTTGTAGGAAAAATATATAAAATAGTGATAAGGTAATTAGAACTTATTCGAACCTCTGATTAATGAATTGAATTTAATTATATAATCATCCTAAAATAATTAAATAAATAAATTATGCAACATGAAAAGTTTAAATAATAATATATTTAGATTTATTTAAATAATTATTCTAAAATGATTTAATAGATAAATTATGAAATAGATAAAGGTTTATATAATAATGTATATATAGTTATTCTAAAAATAATTTATACATAAATTATTGAATGGGAAGCGGTAAAAAAAATCTCATGGGAAGAAAATAATTAATTAAACTATTTAATAATCTCTCTTACCTAAATTATTTATAAAAGAGGTACTAAATAAATGTAAGTTTTGAATGAAATTAAATTGAATCTTATATAATTATTTATCTAAAACAATTATGTAAGTATTTCTATAGATTAAAAAAATATGTTTTAAATAATTATTCTTGCAGAAATAATTATTCATGTGTTTAAAATGAATTTAATAATGCTTTAACAATTAATTATAATTATAAATAAAATATCATAGTTAAATTTGTCTAAAAAAATCATTTATATTGTTTATTTGAGAATTTATAATGTTTTATAATATGTCCTTAATAAAATAAAATAGATAAAACATTAATTTATATTTTCTATTTTTATAAAAATTACATAATATATTTATTAGATTTATAAAAATTAAACTAGAATTTTAAACATTAGATAATGTATTAAAATAACAAAAGAAGTTAAATTCCACAAAAAGAAGGAAAGGGGCAGGGGCCGGGTTTCGAACCCGTGACCTCCTGCTTGGAAGTGATCGTTATTACTGGTAGACTTGGGCTCAAGGCCATGATAAAGAAAAGATCGTTTTGGTTTTGACAAGAAGATCCCGTGAGCCTTTCTCCCCAAATCGTCCTAACCCAAACCCTTATCCCCAAATTCCAAACGCATTGCCCACAAATAATCGGCAATATGACGGGGCTTTTGACCAGAAAAGGAAATCTAGTAAAGGGGTAAGCGTTCTACCTGAGATTCGACTCGAATTCGCGAGAAAAATGGGTGTTCTTGCTCCTGCGGCTGGTCGCGATCGGATGAGGTAAAGGAGAGGTAAAAACGTATTTTTCAAGTGGGATTCGATTGTCGAATGGCTTGGGAACTTTGAGACATGAAAGCTACACACGTTACAGACCTCAATCGTTCAAATTTATGAGGTTTCAGTTAGTGATAATGGTTTGTATTCCATAACCGAAAACGAAAATTAAATTGGGTTTAAACCGTTGATTATGATGAAATTGAATTGTCATAAGTGTTTTAAATCAATCAAGTAATGATTATGCACGATTTGCAGGCATTAACTCTCACAAATCGATCGATTTTGAAGCTGGATTGGAAGGGGGTTGACTTTCGGAGTCAAATTTCGGATAAAGTCTCAATTGGAGTGTAAGGGTTCAATTTTGAGGATTCATTGGCTTGTAGGGGTTCAAATGCAATAAATGGGGGGTTTTCAAAGGGCTCAAAGTTATATGGAAGGTTTTCTTGTTATGGAGGGGTTCAAACTCACTTTATTTTCTTTAATTTCAATTCCTTTTTTATTCAATTCCATTAGTTTATATAAAGGAAATATACATTTTATAACTTTTATAAAAATTACAATTTTCTTGATTATTATTACATATAAAGGAGTAGATTTCACTTTTATAAATGTACAAAATATTTTATTTAATACAATCAAGTATATGTATAATTTCATATTTATTTTAACAATAACTACATGTATATATTTATTAAGGAATTGTAATGTATGCTTTAAACTCAAAGGTTTTATATTATATATATTTTTTATATATAAAACTAAAAGTTACAGGATTTATTTATATAATAAAACCCAATATATACTTATATATATATATATATATATATATATAAAATTTAATATGTATACATATATGAAAAATATGATTGTTTGGTTAAATCTAACATGCTCTATTTTGATATATATATTTTTACTATAATAAGGTGTATATATATCTCTATAAACATGCATACATATGCTATGTATAATAAGGAAGCACTAGGTAAGATTAAGGTTAAAAATTTGGATTAATACACATTAAAATAATAATTGGTGTGACATAATATGTGGGACTAGCAGAGGGTTTGAATGTAGTGTTAGTATTGTATAGAATAAATAAACAATAAAAAAAATATATGCCCGGGAATTCATGGATGTTACAACCGAGGTGATCACGAGTACCCAACGGTCATACTCGAAGCAGTTGAGTCAAATGATTTGTGGTTTTGACAAGCGTATTTTGGGATTGCCATGTCGAACAATGACATAAACGTTCTCAATCAATCTCCATTGTTCGCAAATGAGTTGCATGGAACCGCTCCTAGGTACCCATTTTATGTTAATGGCCATCAATACAAGGGTGGTTACTATCTTGTCGATGACATATACCCTTCTTGGTCCACGTTTGTGAAATCATATTCTTATCCAACCAACGTGAACCAAAAAAAGTTCAAAAAAACGCAAAATAGGGCAAGGAAAGACGTTGAACGAGCATTCGGCGTATTGAAAGCTAAATGAGCCATAATTGCAAGACCGACACGTCAAATGAAGGTAGAAAAGTTGACGAACATGATGTATGCATGTATCATATTACACAATATGATATTAAAAGATGACGGAAATGTAATCTCACCGATTCACATTGCGGATCCGCCTACCAATCCAGTTGTTTCTGATAATATCATAATGGAATTGCGGAACGAAACCACACATTTTCATTTGAAGTTTGATCTTACGACACATGTTGTCACAAACTTGGACATCCATCTTACGGACGACGAAGACGAGTAGTATTTTTTTTATTAATTGTAATTTTTTTTATTAATGGTATTTTTTTATTAATTGTATTTTTTATTTTATTTTATTTAATGAGATGTGATTTTTTTATTTTTTTTAATGAAGTATTATTTTAATAAAAAAATTCAAGGGCTCACTGGTTCCACACCTTCCCCTTAGGGTTGGAGAGGGTTCAAGAGGATAAATATAACATGACAAAATTTAATTGGGTGAAATGAGAGGGTTCCATGGGTTCTATGGGTACCACTCCCTCCACCCTAACAACAGCCCATACCTAAAGGCCACAACCGTGACTATCTAGATCAACACCATCAAAGCCCATAGACTCATCACTTCTTCCCCTCCCATTCATTCACAATCAATTACCCATCATCGTTCTCCCACAATCGTTAGGGTGTGAATTTTCAGACACGACATGAATGCAACAAGGAATTCATAGGCTCACGTTTAGTCTAAAGGGGCTAAGGTTAGTTTCAAGTCAAATCTCAAACACATTAAGCTAAAGATGTCGTGTTCGCTTAACTTAGCGGGTTCACGGGTTGTCTCACTTTATCCATTTAGTTATGTATTTATTTTTTTTAAATGTGTTTTTTGTTTCATGAATTAAACAAATTCACTATTTTATACTAAAATTTAAGATATAAAAAAGAAATAAAAATCAAGCTTTATAGTTTAAACGTAAATATTTTATTTACATTTGTATTTTTTTTTAATTTATACCGATATAAAATTAAATAAAATAAAGTTTCGAGTTAAACGGGTAGTGTATATGTTAACCTGAGAAAACTTATCTTTTATTCATGTTTTATTCATGTTTATATGTCAAACCCAATTTTCAAGTATATATGTCATGTTTGATTTTGCATTATTGTTTTATGTTTGTGCAAGGTTCAACCTACAAAGAGCGGGCACGACTCATTTAACATCTTCACCCACTATTCACTTAATCACGCCTCCTCACCCCACCGTCAAGAGAAAGCCCATCATATCTACTTGCAAACGACAAGTACCACTTCCTCAATCACGTCCATGGAAATCAAAAGAGAAGTCTGACATTTGTTATTTTGAAAAATATTTAAATGAGTACAAAACCTTAAAGGAACTATAATCATTTTAATAACATGTAATAATCTGAAGAATTTTTGCTTATGATTGAATTTCTGTCGTCCCAACTAACTCGTCTCAGTTCTCAACTTCATCGGGTTAGAGGTAAATCGTGCCTACTAAGCGACCCACTCAGACGATGGTACAAACAAACTGATCCATTCGTGCATGAAGAATTTTTTAATAGATTAGGTTTCTCTTTGATGGTGTTGATGATAAAACCACATGTTAGAATGTTTATATGATAAATAATTAATAGCTTGCTAATTTGAGTTTTTCCCTAAATTTGATTTGTTAATATCATTTCAATATTGATTGGACAATGTATAATTGAAACTTTAAAACTTTTCTTTTCAAAAGACAACTTAAAAGGAAAAGCGATGCAATCTTCTCCACTCTTTCAAGCTAAAGTTACCTGCCTAATTTTGCTTGTTATCATCACAACATATTGATATTGTTTATTGACCTCTAGAAATGCTTTTAATAGAAGTTGATATCATATTTTAGACCTTAAAATAACAAACGCCTTTCGGTTCACAAATTGCGGTCGTTCAAGCCCTTTATGGGACGAATGCACATGATCGTTTATATACTAAATCCTATACTTTCTCATTTGCATATTAAACAAGATACAATTATATTATCGGATACACAATGAAAACCATACAAGCCAAGGACGACAAAGTTATATTTGACTTCATAAAGTGACAAACAATCAGAAAATCAGGGTCATTGCTTCTTTCACTACTAGAAAAAAAATTAATTTCCTATGCATCTGTGACAAAAAACTTTTACCGGAAAAAACCTCATAGGAAACCAATTGTAACATATTTCTGACGCGATTTGCAACATATTTGTGGCATAAAGTTTGCGTATAAATATCCTACACATTTCCTACACACCCTCTTAATTATTATTAGGATTAACTTCAGTTTTAATATTATTACAATCATTAACATAATTATTTTTTTCTTTTTGTGTTACTTATATTTTTATTTAATATTTAATTTTTAGTTTATTTATTTAATAATATTAAATAATTAAACCATATTTTTTTTGTCGCAAATGTATTTATGATGGAATTTTTATTATTTTCTACTTGTATTTTAATTTTTTTAAATTTGAGACGAATTTCCAACAAAAACAAATTTTTAATAATTATTTTTTTATTGGCGTTCCTAGGACCTCTCACCTCACATGCGGTACCCCTCACACGCAATGGATATAAGACCTCTAACCCGGGAGGCCTCACGTATTGGATTTACTCATTTACAAACAGTTTTTAAACTTCAAATATCCTTAAAACAACAGAAATAAACATCATTACATTGTCTCGAATTAACAACCAATTAAAACATTGTTTAATACATTCATCATTCTCAAAAATCCTCATACAAGATCTTTAATGCCGGGTAACTCTTCAGAATAGCCAAGTAGCATCCACTCATCATCTATCTAATCCATAACCTGACATGCATACTAAAATTCAGCTAATACTGGTGAGTTCAAGTTTTTCATTCGTTTTAGGAAATGGTTTTATCATTCGTTCATTCATTAGGGTTTAAAACATTCATTAGAAAATAGGCCTTATCATTCACATTCAACATTTAACCATCGTTAAAGCATAATTTAACAGAAAATTCATTCAATATTTATCCTTCATTTAAGTCATACATTTATTGTCTAAACTTGTGTCATCTTTCCTTTCATTCATTTCACTACATTTCCAGTTCTTTCGTCACCCTTATGACTCATAGGTCCACAAGGTAATTTCCTCGCCTTTACGACTCGTAAATCCATAAGCTAATTTCATTGTCCTTACGACTCATAGGTCCATAATGTAATAGTATTTATCGTTTACGGGTCACGTTAACCCCGAGTGACCGTCGCCACTACCATCGCCCGTCGTACAACCATAATTACCATTGATATGCCACATAGGCACTACCCCTGTTATACTTATGGCACTATGGCTTTCCCAAATGCTGCCATAAAGCTGGGAAGTACATTCCCAGACTTCTTTCGTCAATTCGTTCATTCGACATATTAGACATGTAACGACTTCTTTAAATATTTGCCATTTTTCTTTTCATAAAACATTTCATTCATTCGTAAACTCTTTCTATCATTTACTAACCATTTCTTTATAAACATTTTGTTTCGTAACATTCCTTTCATAAACCTTTCATTTCATAAACATTCTTGTTTCGTAAATCATTTCTTTCATAAACCTTTCATTCATACCGTTCCATTTCGTAAACATTCTTATTTCGTAAGGCATTCTCTTCATCAACGTTCATTAATAATCATTCCATTTCATACCTTCGTCATTTCATAAATATTCATTTGAGTATCCCTAGAAACAAGTAAACAAGGATTCTTAACGCACCTGATCGACTGTACGTAAGTTTGAACCGGGCGTATATTAATGATAGCGCGCTAAACGATCTGCATATAAGTCAATACGCGAAATCTATCAATTCTAGGCTAGTGTTGCCTACCCTAGTGTCGCCGACACTAATGTTGTGACAGTGTCGTTGAACATTGTCGCCACATTCAGTGTTGCCTTAACTTTCTTAAGGACTTAGTGTCGCCACACGTTAGTGTCGCCATTTGACTTAGGCAACACTGTCAGTGTTGCTAGGGAATGACATGTGTCCCAATCATTGGAAATGTCACACCCGTAACACAATACAGTTATCTAACCAGAGTAGTACCTCCAACAAAGATGTTCCTAGGAAAGAACGACGGGTCTAGGAGAGATTTATACACCGCTTTTTCCTTAGACAAAACATTCTACTTGAAAGATAGCTACATACCGGTCAGAAGGTCCCCTTCTAGTTATTGTGAAGTTGATACCAAAAACACACAGCGGAAGCTAAGCCATAAATCTCTTTCATTAATAACGAAACTATTTTACATCATGAACCAAACTTCTATTACAAACTAACAAATATTAGTTCCTGTTAAGGAACTCAAAACATCCACATGGCTTATAGCTCTACCAAACATGCCTTCATCCATTCTCACAATCCTTTGTTCGTCTACACAACCATCCATATCTACAGTGTAACTGGAATGCCACTAAAGGACCCACCTACACAATCTTTTAAAAGTAACTGGGTCAACATAAGCTGGTGAGTTCATGAATCTTTACCACATGGTTGTTATTCAATCACTAGCAATCCAATGTCCCACCCATTAGTACGCAAACTAATCATGTTTTTGTAATATATATATATAACTAGTAAACCTCTTCCCGCCACTGGCGCACACCACTAGTATAAAATGGACAAATTATCCCACATTACTGGTCCTCCCACACCGGTAATATGAGATAATCGTTCCACCCGTAGGTCCCAGCCTCGCTCGAAACGTAATAACTACTTAATACGCCTTATATATACTTGGAATAAGGCATTACATCAGTAATATTTCAAATAACAATTGTGTAACAATACATATTTTAATCCAGAGGAACTCACCTGGACAATATTTCAACTTATTGTATCAATAGTATGTCAAATACTTCGACCAGCATATCGACGTATATTTAACTACTAATATTTCTTAATTAAGATCTATAATAAACTTAACAATATATAATCAAAGCTTAATGGTAAGTAACCAAATTATCAGAACTACCTCGGAACTATCTACGGATATTTTGAAGGAGTAAGGCTAGAAACTGGACTTCTAAATGCGTACCGGGGCTCGGGTTGGAACACTAGAGTGTGTGCGTGTATTTTATGGTGAAATGGATGTGTGTTTGTGTCTCAAAAGCTCCAAGATTCGATTTCTATTTATAGGCAAGATTTGAGGTCGTGACGGACCGTTACAAGGCGTGACGGTCCGTCATGGCTTTGCTTGGTGGCTACGTACTTTCGGATCACGTAACGGACCGTTATGGTCTCATGACACTTCGTCATGGATGCTGAGTCTGAGGACGCGTTTCAGAAACCCTAAACCGCCTCCGGTATTACGGCACAGACCGTTACCAAACCATGACGGTCCGTTATGGTTGTAACGGACCGTTATCCTGGGTAACGGTCCGTTATGGAACAATTTCTCCAATTTTTCAAATTTTGTCCTTAAAGTTTGAGTATATTTATTTTAAGCCTCGAACTTATGATATTTGGCAAGTTAAATCCTTTATTTTCTTAGGGGGTTTTCGAGGTTTTAAAGGAAACCTTAAGGACGACGCCACTCCTGGTCGTCTTCCCCGATTAGTGTCGCCCGATGAAGATGGCGACACTATTAGTGTCGTCCGATGAAGATCTTCATCAAACAGGCCCGTTTTCAACCCAAGTTTCCAACTTTGTACATCCAAATCGTTTGTTTAACTTCCATGAAGCTAGATCTTGGCTTTATACCCCAAATTATATGTAAAAATTCATGCTTTGAGTTCAAAACCTTAACTTTACCCCAAAACCCATTTAAACTAAAAATCGAAGGTTTTAGTTTCGATTCTTACCTCAAATGCAGTGGTTCTTCGTCGATTCTTGCTCTAGAGTGATGGAGAAACATGTTTGAAGCGATCTTGGAGCAAAACGTCTTGAATCTTGACTTTCTCTCTTTAGAATTCTCCTTTCTCTATCTAGACGAATTTGTGAGTTTAGGTCGTAATGGTGGCTAGTCTAAGGGTACTAGGGTATATCCCCCATCCATCCTCATGCACCTTGGGCCTAAGCCTGATTCCCTGTAGCCTATTATCCTTTCCTTTTCTCCATTTGGCCCAAATATAAATGTCGGGTTTTTCGTATGTTACAAGTCTACCCACCTTATAAGAGGTTTCGTCCTCGAAACCTGTCACAAGTCTACTCCATTTCATCCTCACTTTCGCAAATAGCCTCGGAACCCCTTCAGTGCTTCCACTGTACCTTTACCAACTGAATCACCTTATTCAGCAAACGCTTTTCTTTTATATCCAGAATGGCCAAGGGCTCTTCAATATAGTTTAGACGATTATCAACCTTGATGTTTGATAATGGCATATGGGCTATGTCATCAGCCAAAAACTTTCACAAGTGTGACATGTGAAAAGTAGGATGAATCCCACTCAGCTCATCAGGTAGATCTAGTATATAAGCCACCTCACCCACCCATGACAAAATTTTAAACGACCCGACGAACCTCGGACTCAACTTCCTTCTTTTATGAAAACGGATTATCCCCTTCCAGGGGGATACTTTTAGTAGCACAAAGTCCCCTTCCTGGAATTCAAGGGATCTCCGTCTCCAGTCGGCGTAAGACTTTTGCCTGTCTTGCGTGGCCTTCATTCTTGCCTTAATCTGATCGAACTTATCGGATGTAGCTTTGACAACATCCAGAGTTCCAAATTCCTTCTGACTAATTTCCCCCCAACATAGCGGCGTTCTACATCGCTTTCCGTACAACATCTCGAAGGGCGGCATGTGTATCGTCGAGTGGTAATAGTTGTGGTAAGAAAACTCTGCTAGTGGTAGCTGGTTGTCCCAACTTCCACCGAAGTCGATGGTACAGGCATGAAGCATGTCCTCCAGGGTCTGAATGGTCCTTTCGATCTGACTATTCGTTTGAGGATGATATGTTATGCTTATGTTCAGTTTAGTACCCATCGCCACGTGAAACGTCTTCTAAAACTTCAAAGTGAACCGCATGTCCCTATCCGAAACAATTGACAATGGTACTCCATGACGTGTTACAGCGTCTGGTGCTTAGCCTTTACTTGCAAACACATTCTTACATAGGTGGTTACATCATTCTTCAGGCCCTGTCACACCCCCAAATCCCACTAACGGAGTTTTACCGTTTTGGAAGGTGACACATCAGGATCTCAGTCATTAGTTACACGGAACGACTCTATATGAATTTAAATAAACCACTAATGCTGCTCATAGTCACGAGACAACAAAAGTTCAAATTTGAAAACGTTGCGGAAGCGTAAACATAAACCAATGTAAGTAAAAGTAAGTTGCGCAAAACAAAGCGCCCAAAACCATGCAGTTTAAGTAAATAACGTAAATTTAATGTTCGATAGTGATAAGACTCCATGCATGCCCTATGCTCGTGCTTGGATACCTTAGTGACCTGAGAAAGACATGTTAAAAAGTGTCAACACAATGGTTGGTGAGTTCATAAAGTAATGTAAGTAAATCCAATTGTTTAACGCAAGCATCCCATGCTCAATGTTTGTCAGATAAAGTAATTATTGTTTACCGATAGATAGCTAGTCTAATGCATTGCTACTTTAAGTGTTCGCAACCGAAGCTGACTGTTTGTATGTTTGAATGCCTCCAGCCATGTCTACCGAACGCTGGCTAATGTTTAGGCAAATTTTACACCCGTTGACCTCCAATCATAGTTAGTGCGACTAACTCGGGTGGGGCTTTGTCAAAACCCAGTAGTACTACTCAAAATCCCCTCGCTACTCCCCAATACTAACGGTTCGAAATGTAAGGACTTGTTTGGTATGTTTGTGCACTTTCAGTACGCAAGCGGTAAAACAGTAATACAAAAATCCAAAATGTTTGAAATGTTTGAAAGCATGTTTTCTCCCCCAAAAAGGAAAACAAGTAAAAGTAGGGGTTATGAAACTCACCTGAGTGCGTATGCAAGTATGAAAGCTAAGAAGCAACTGCTGGACTTCTAACTGCCACCTATAACCGTAGTCTATAAGTGCGTGTTCGTGATGTTCGATATAGACCCATATATCCAAACAATGTTGTTGTTAAAGGTTTTAGAAAATAGTTTGCAAGTGCGACTCAAGTTTGACACGACGACCCGTTGGTGACACGTTTGTGTTTTAATGTTTGAGTTGCATACTAACACATAGCACACAATTGATCATACGATGGCACGTAGCAACAAATCCTATTTGTTCTAGAAAGATAGCATGTTTCCATTAATGGCAGGTTTCCATAATTAGTAAGTTTCTATAAATAGTAACCATGTTCGGGTTTCACATCATTGTTATCATATGCTTGCAGGTTTCAATTCAAGTAGCACATAGCAATCATCATATCCTACAACAATTCTATTCTACTTAGCATGTTTGACTTGGTTCCGATAAAGTTTCTATTTTTAGCAACCTATGATGAGCATGCGCGTTATATAATCATCAATCAAGTTTACACACATTATCATGTCATGTCAAGTACAAAACCATCATCAAGAAGCAATAGAATTCAAAACGAGTGAAAGATTGAAAAACTGAAAAACTAAATTATCTTTCTGTTAACAACGATCCCTCGCGGTACGCGATAGATGAGAGGGTTCTCCCTCGCGGTACGCGAGAAGATTAGGAACTCGCCCAGGTTAGCTTGTCTCCCGCGGTACGCGAGAGATGTGACCTTGGTGCTTCGCGGTACGCGAGAGAACCAAAAACCAGTCCCGACTATTTTGTCTCTCGCGGTACGCGAGAGAATGTTCCGAAGGCACTCGCGGTACGCGAGAGGGTTAAAATTCAGCAAATTGTTTTAAACATTAGGGTTTAGCCGTTTCTCATGCAATACAACGATTTCATCAGTAAAGTTCTCGACTTTAATCATGTTCTACACTATTCTAACATTACTAGTTTCAATAATCAACAACTAATCAGTCATACATCGCTAGAGTTTAGCAAAACATCATAAATCAACAATATTCAACAAAAACACATCAAACTTGCAACTACATTAAGAAAATCATCATGTTTGGATGGATTTAGGGTCTGATCTAACTGCAATAATCTACAGGAAATCAAATCGGATGAAACGACTTACGTGTGGATGTTAGAAACGCAAAGAGGATTCCGAATACGCGTTTAGTTCCAAGATTGAAGCTTGAATGAGCGATCCTTGCTTGGTTGCAGGTTCAATTTCGTGAGAGGGGGTGAGAGAGAGAGAGAGACGGCGAGATTGAGAGAGAGAGTGATTTAGGTTAGAAACTTTTATAAAAATCTTTTTATAATCTTGTACGGGCTTTTACTAACGGGTTTGGGTAATTACGGGCTTTTAATTTAACTTTAACTAATTAATAATTAAAACCCTTTAACTAATTTATTTTATAAAAATACAATCTTTATAAAATAGCAGATAAATAAGCAGTCCGGTAAATCTACGCGATTTAACGAAAGTTCACGTAATTCACAGATAATTCACGTAGCACGTAAAAACACATAATTTATATTCATTATAAATTATTTATTGCTTGAATTATTATTTATTGCTTATCACCAACGTTCCGGGTTCGACTCGTGTGTGATCCGGTAATTCTACGATTTACCGATACGTGAGTGTTAGTGCAAAACCGACACATCTAATTAATCTTAATTAAATGTGATGCATGCATGACTGTTTGAGGTAACTGAGTTTGAATCAATAACTGTTCGTGGTATCGTGTTTGAATGAAATAACTGTTTGAGATAACGTGTTTGAGTTAACGGAGTTAACCTGAAATTGCCGGATGTCACAGGCCCGACCACCAATAATCCTTCCTCGGGTCTTGATACATTTTTGTGGTCCCTGGATATATAGAATAACGAGACTTATGGGCTTCGTCAAGGATCTTAGCCCTAAGCTCGTCTTTCTTGGGTATCCAGATTCGGCCAAACCTAGTCCGCACACCAACGGTGTTAACCTACAGTGACTCTTGTTAACCTACCATTCTATCCTTCTTCACATTCTCTAGTTTAAGTATTTCATCTTGTGCCTTTTCAATTTTGGTCATGAGCTCGGGTTTTACCACTAGCTAGCATGCTTTCACTTTGATAGGAGTTGGTCTCTCCTTTTGGCTCAGAGTGTCAGCCACCACGTTTTCCTTCCCCGGGTGGTACAAGATCTTGCAATCATAATCCTTCAACAACTCCAACCATCGCTTTTGTCTCATGTTCAACTCCTTATGTTTGAAGAAATACTTCACACTCTTGTGATCATTGTAGATAGTGCACTTGACCCTGTAGAGGTAGTGCCTCCAGATCTTTAGTGCGAACACAACCACCGCAAGCTCTACGTCGTGAGTCGGGTAGTTAACTTCGGGAGTCTTCAGTTGCCGTGACGCATACGTGATCACCTTTCGTCGTTGCATCAACACACAACCCAACCCCAGATTCAAAGCATCAAAATAAACCACTAACTCTTCATTGCCCTCGGGAAGGGCCAAGACCAGTGCTTGTGCCAACTTTTCCTTCAATTCCCCAAATGCCTTTGCCTGAACCGGACCCCATTCATACTTAACTTCTTTTCTTGTCAACTTTGTCAGAGACAAGGTTATTCTCGAGAAATCCTGTAAAAATATCTGATAGTAGCCTGCCAACCCCAAAAAACCCCGTATTTCGGTGGGCGTTTTCAGGATGTCCCATTCCTTCACCGTCAAAATCTTTGCCGGATGAAACATTATGTCGTTCTTGTTGATAACGTGACCTAGGAATTGAACTTTCCTAAGCTAGAACACGCATTAGGAGAATTTGGCATACAGTCTTTCCTTATTCAGAGTTTCTAGCACTTCTCGCAGGTGACAAGCATGATCGCCTTCACTCCTTGAGTAGATGAGAATATCATCTATGAATACTATTACCGACCGATCCAGCATCAGGCACCACACTCTGTTCATCAAATCCATAAATGTTGTCGGGGCGTTTGTTAACCCGAAGGGCATCATGAGAAACTCGTTATATCTATACCATGGGCGAAACACGGTCTTCAATATATCCTCTTCCCTTACCTTCAACTACTGATACCCTGACCGTAGATCAATCTTCGAGAACCAACTCGCGCCTTGCAGTTGATCAAACAGATCAGTAATCCACGGTAGCGGGTATCTATTCTTTACCGTTCACTTATTCAGTTCCCGGTAATTGATGCACATTCTCATAGAACCGTCTTTCTTCTTCACTAATAGAACCAGAGCACACCAAGGTGAAATGATCGGCCTTATGAAACCCTTTACTAGAAGTTCTTCCAATTGCGCCATAAACTCTTTCATCTCCAATGGTGCTAGTTAGTATGGTGTATTTGCAATGGGCTGGAACCTAGCATCAAGTCAATTTGGAACTCTATCTCCTAATCAAGCATCACTCAGGGCAAGTCCTCTAGGAACACCTCCGGATAGTTACACATCATTCAGTTCTGTCACTTCCTTACTTTTGTCAATCACATAAGCCAGGTAGGCCTCGCATCCGCACCTTATAAAACTTTCCGCCTTGATCATCAAAATGACGTTCGGCATCGAGACATCTCTATCCCCATAATTCATAGTTGAATTGTATTTTGCTTTCAAAAAATTTGCGCTTCGTTGGCAGCTAGACAATCCATTCCCAATACCACGTCAAACCCTCCCAACGCTATGACATATAATCTAGCAGTGAATCTATGATCATCTATCTTTATCAGGCAATTACCTACAAATTCTATTACTTTCGTGGTTCTACCCACAACAGTTTCTATGCTAAAGGCCCGTTCTACCTTATCAATTGTGCACTTTAAATGATTACAGAACCTGGAGGATATAAAACTTTTACTGGCTTCAAAATCAAACAATATAGAAGCAAAGGTGTTGTTAAGGACAAATGTACCTGACACTGTGTTAGGATTTCCCCTTGCCTCCTCTTGAGTTAGGGCATACGCCCTCGTTCGAGCCCTTGGCTTTTCCGCCTCTTTTCCCTTTCCAACATCCTTTGGCTTCCGACAATCCCGGCTCATGTGCCCCGTTCCCCCACAGTTATCGCATCTATGGGCGCCTTGGAAGTTACGGGCATAGTGATTCGACATGCCACATTTTAAACAAAGGTTTGACCCCTGCTTACATCCACCCATATGCTCCTTCCCACATTTCTCACAAGTCACAACCTCCACCTTTTTAGCTTTCTTATCTCGGGACCCATACAAGCTCCCGCCAGTTCTCCTTCCAGGCAACATTAGCTTCTTCTTGGGCTCTTCAATGACCGCATCATCCAGTGACAGGTCATCATACACCACCCCACTTAGCTCTACCACCGATTCGAATTTTCAAGGTCATGAGTCGGGTAGTAACGTCGTGAGTCTTCACCTGTTGTGATGCATACGTGATCACTTTTCCTCGTTGCATGAATACACAACCCAATCCGTGACCCAAAGCATTAGAATAGACTATAAGGTCTTCGTTGCCCTCAGGCAGGGCTAATAACGGAGCTTGGGTCAACCTTCTCTTTAACTCTTCAAACGCTTCAGTTTGGGCCTGAACCCATTCGTACTTAACTTCCTTGTGAGTCAGCTTTGTTAAAGGCGACACTATTTTCGAGAAGTCCTTAATGAACCTTCGGTATTAGCCTGCCAACCCTAGAAAACTTCGTATCTCGTTCGGCATCTTCGAGTTTTCCCATTCCTTCACTATCAATATCTTTGCCGGTTCAACCATAATGTCGTTCGCGTTAATGACGTGGCCTAGAAATTGGAATTCCCTGAGCCAGAACGCGCATTTGGTGAACTTGGCATACAACTTTTCTTTCTTCAATTTATCCAATACTTTTTTTAGATGACATGCGTGATCACCGTCGGTTTTGGAGTAGATAAGGATGTCATCTATGAATATGATTACTGACCAGTCCTACATCCGTAAGGCCTCTTTCCTGGGAGACCTCACTCATTGGATTTACTTATAAACATAGTCATAAAACACTAAACTTTAATTAAACAATTAAAACATAGCGAAAGCGTACAATCAATCAATTACATAACAGCGAAAGTCTTAACATAAAAAGTGTAAGGTCCGGATTCCTAAGGATCTTCAATCAACGGATTCAACGACGTATTGGAAACAGACTCGACACGTGACTTGTAGGTATAAACAATAAGGATGAGACACAATCAAATATCAAACAATTCATATATTGATTAAACGTTGATTACACAGTACAATATCGTTTAACAACTCGTCTAACTCTCTGACTGTCTCAGACGTCCAACTTGTCTAACCTGAATACTGTTACAAGATAAGCTATTTATAACCAAGACAAAAGTATTCGATGGGCCTGGGCCTGGACCGCATACTTCAAGTATGCTACCGGGAACTGCATACTTCAAGTATGTTGCTGGCTCTGAAGTATGCTGCAGCATGAAGTATGTTGCTGGACGAAGTATGTTGCTGCATGAAGTATGTTGCTGCATGAAGTATGCTACTTCCAATCTTTGCCTTTCAAACTTTTGAACAACTAGGTGATTCTTTGATGCGCCAGCCTATTATATTTTTGGTCCTTACAATCTCCCCCTAGACTGATGCATTCAAAGCAGTCTTCAAATTTCAAAATTGACTGAATGATTACCACCTCTTGCAATAACTTCTTTGCCAGAGCAATTCCCAAAACCTTCACGAATGACTTTGCGGTTGTTGAGGCTGTTGTTTTATTCACTTGCTTTAATTCTTTTCTTTGGAGTTCGATCCGCAAAAAGATCATAATCAACATCATTAAAATCGTCATTATGTTGAGAATAGTTGTTAGGAGGAGGATTCCCAATAGTCTTTCTCTTTTGTAATATTGTTTTATGATGTTTGTTGATCGGTACTTTCTCTCTGTCACTTTCGGTTTCTAAAGAGTCAACATGTTCGTCTTCATTTTCTTCTTAGAAATATTGTGTTTTTCGGAAGTGATGACACTTGATGCAGCAGTGTTGATCTGTTCTTCATCATCCCTTGGATAAGGAATGTTAGCTTGTTGCTCCTGAAAGTTCACTTAAATACAAATATGTGCAAAAAGCAATTATGCTCAAACTTATAAAAACCTTGAAACTTTCCTCCATTTTATAAAACCTCATTTTTCACGATTATTGAATCAAACAAGAACAGTCATTTTAACAAACAAAAGACACAGATAAAAATAAAATAACTTAAAGTAAGCTAAAAACACAAAATCTTTTTGTTCTTTTCACAACATACGACACTTACTGAAAAACATTATTTTTTAGAGAAACTCTGTTGTGGGATCATATCATTCTAGTGTAGACCAAAGCATACTTATTAGTCGTTCATTTTCTTAGATAGGTCTCGGTGATTGCCAACATATAGTATCCTTCTAAACTCAAGCCTTTATACCTTAATTGACAAACAAGCAGTGAATAGATTTATCATGTTTTTCGGGTAATAATTATTCATGACTTAGTGGATCCCACACTCACATCTCAAAAACCTGCAACTATTTTAATGTGAATTAGATGAGTTTTTGATGAACTGAATGGACCCCACAACTTATCGGATAAACCTTCCCTTCCTTATGATCTTTTGAGCAACTAAATAATAACTAAAAGAGCATAACTAGCACGGGTCAATGAACTGTTCAGGAGATCTCTGATAAATGTGATAAAAAAACATAGCATGACGGACTTACATGCCTTGAAAAGAGATTCCTTCTCAGTCACATATTCCCAAAGAGAAAAATATTTACAGGTATACTTATATGTACGTCTTTAGACATATATTTTTAAAATTTTCCTATAGCACGACATTAACATTGCGTGTATTTTTGCTCAGAATTCATCTTTGCATAGTAGCTTTGCACTATCATTAAGTGTCTTTTCACCTATTTCATGGCAATGCATGTCTTTTATCTATATATATATATATATATATATATATATATATATATATATATATATATATATATATATATATATATGTACAGACTTGTATCAAGTCAGCTCACAACCCCTTTGTGAAGGGTCTCGGTTTGTGCAATCCATATATATTATGTTCATCCATAGTTCACCAATCTTTATGTTTAAGTGCTCGATTATTAATAGGAAATAATTATTCTACCAATCTATGAGATGTTCCCCACTTCGACAATGACCTTTATGTTTAAGTAAAACACTATCATGTTTTCTTTCCTGTTTTAGAAGAGCCTATCAGCGTATCACCCTAAGATCCTAATCTTTTCAACTACAGGCATTACATATGATGATCCAACCTCTAAAATGATGTACTATCATTTCCCATTTGACAGAGTTCTCAATTATCATAGTAATAAAATAAGACACAAACATGAAATCTTTTTGTATTTTTTTGGACTTAAAAATAAAAAGACTCAAAGATAAAATCTTTTTGGTAATTTTATTTTTGAATTTTCTCCGCCAAAACTTTTGATTTTGTACAACTAATAAACAAAACAAAATTATATCCTAAGAAAGACAAAATAAACAAAAATTATTTTTGGTAACCGAACTTATGACTCGTTAATCGAAGCAGAACATTTTGAAACACTAAACTAGAAAAATGAATCTGGTCAGATCAAAAGATTTTGTAAAAACATCTTAAACATAAATGTCATCCTCAAAACAAAGAGTACCATTAGTGACCGTACCTTTTATGCTGATCTTACCTCATTTATCTCATGTAAAGGAAACATACCCTCCATCAAAGTGTTTGATGTCATGTAGTAGAGAGATGTCCCGCATTATGTACCTAGAACAACCGCTATCAACGTACCATAGGTTGTTGACAGTCCTCCTTGGCTGTTCCTGCATGATTCAAGCAAGTTAGTTAGACAGAGGTACCCAATCCATAGTGGTCCTGGGTACGCCCAAAGCATCAATGTAAGATACTTCATGTAAACACATATCCTTATCGTTCTCTAACACTGGTGATTCAACTACTTTTGATTTAGTTTTCCAAATTGGTGCAGGTTTAACAAACTTTTTAGTTTCTATAGGAGTACCAACTTTAGGATTTTCTTCCTGTTTGAGTTTTTTTACATTGCTTGTTTTCATAAAAACCTTTTTGTTTATTCTTAGCATCATTCCAATCACCGTCAGAAGGCTTAACTTTGGGATGCTTATTCTTCATTGTCTTAGGTTTTTCAACCTTCATTGGCTTAGAATAACACTTTTACCTTGGTGTAGCCCTCTGATTTTGCAAATAATAGGGCTCATGAGGACGATGTCTGCAATTTCGTACAATGTGACCAGTTTGGCACATGTGTAGCATGTCCGTTTCCTAGCATAAGGAGCATATCCCAATCGGTCGAACCATGATGATGACTGAGGAGGTGCCCTTTTCAAGTAACCTGTATTCTCAGTGTGCCTGTGATCTCTTCAATCATCTCTCCTAACAAACTCTCTATCATATTGTCTATGATTTCTCCTGATACAATCTCTCTCTTCTCTTCTAAATTTTTGTTCAAAAACTCTATGATGATTATCAAATTTTGAATAAAATTCATTCTTTGTAAACTTTTGAGGAGATTGTTCATGGTTCAATTGACTGACAGATGGTTTTGAGTTTCTTTGATTAACCCTTCTAGAATTTGTAACCTTGTTTTTGACAAAATCTTGATTATTTTCTTTAAATATATTTTCTTCCTTTTCAAACTCACCACCCTTCACAAACTTAATTTAATTCCCTTTTCCAAAAGTATCATCAGTTTTTCTAGGGACAAACTTCCTAACGCTCTTAGGCTCTTTTTCCTTACTCTCTTCCTCATCATCGGTATCCCAATCTTCTATTAAACATTCTTCTGCACAAGGCTTAGAAACATTAGAAATATTCACACAGGGGGTAACGCGACTAACAGTCGCATAAGTTAACTGCTTTGATGATGAAGGCTCACATCCCAGACCGTAAGCCATCTCTACATTTTTAGGGTAGTCATTTGGTAAAGATGAAAAATTTACATTAAATGGATGTGATGTAGTGCAAAGCACACATCTTTATTCCCGTTGTATTCGTGCGTTTTTATTAGTTTTATCTTTGTTTTGAGTCATTTTTGTTTCGTATTGATTCTATGTTATGTTTACAGGTGCTCGTAACGAATACAAGTGAATACGTGAAGAAATCGAGCAAGAGAATGAAAGCCCAAGGATCAAAAGTGAAAAATGTGAAAAATCAGTATCTCGCGGTACGCGAGAAGCCCAGGAGAAAAGTCTCATGGTACGCGAGGAAACTCAGAGTGGATCCCGACTATTTTGGCCCTCGCGGTACGCGAAGGGCTGGACCATGTTCTCTCGCGGTACGTGAGAGACCTAATTTCCGCAAAACCCTAGAATTTGAAATTAAATAGAATTCTTATGCTATTATTCAAGGAGTTCGTATCTTAGCCGTCCAGAGAGAGTTCTAGGATATTTTGGGAGAGAAGAAGCTAATTGGAGTCAAAGCTTGGAGCTTTAGGATCCGAGGTGGTTAAAGATAGCTTTTCGGGTTCCAATTCTCTTTCGTTTGATCTTGATTTGAATGTTTGATACCGTGTTCTTGCTTAATACTTCTGTTTTAGTTGTTTTGAGTATGATCTTTGGCTAAAACATTGATATTGCCTAGGTCACATGATGAATACTTGTTAAAGTATTGATTTTTATCGGTTTTAGATTCTAATTAATGGTCTAATGATTTTGTAAGCAATCTTTGAGTTAATAATTTTGATGAATCTGTATGCTCGCGTATGATTATGTGGTTGATTATAACTCCCTACGTTGATTGTGGTTGTCTGCAAGTTTGATATGCGTGTCTATGTCATAGATCTTAGGGTTTGTGATTGTGAGTGGTTTGCTAGACATAGTGACCATAGGGATTGTGATTGATTGCTGATTAGAAGTGAATGTGCATCCTAGTTCAATACTCGAGAGGTAAGAATTAGTCGTTTAGTCTTCGTCATTAGGAATCCGAGTGTCAGCTGTCTGAGAGGAAGTCGGTATTAGGTGTCTAGTGATTGTTGCTATTCGTGTCATAGTTATTATCTTGGGATTACCCTTGCATTCTTTGAGTGTATTGGTGGACGGAGAGACTGAGAGGTAATCTGTCTATTAGGGTACTTTATCATAGTTGGAAATACCTGAGAAGTGATCCAACAATCTGGTGAGTTAGTACATCTTTAGGTTCCTTAGTTGGTGACACCCTGAGAGTGATTAGGGATTCACTAGGTAGTCTTTAGTTGTCATCTTTAGAAACCCATATCCATCACAGTTTCCATAACCAATAGAAGTTGTGCTTTGCAAATAGGATTCCGACCTAGGTGGTATTCTTCCCATCTTCTGATTTCATCTTATTACTTTGTCTTGATAGTTGAGTCGATCTTTGCTTTTGGCATTCATTAGTTTAAATAGTAGTGTAGTAAATCCCCCAAACTAAATCAATCTTTAGTCCGAGTCAGAGTCTAGTATTAGTATTCAGTGTCTCTAGGGTTCGATAACTCGGTTTACCGTTAAGCTGTGCTACACTCGATAGGTACACTTGCCTGTCAGTTCGGTTTAGTTGAAGGTACTCCTTTTATTACTTAGGAGTCTAGGTTAGGTTTTGTTATTATTTTAATAGACCATCTAGGCGACATCAGGATGTTCCACAGCATGATAACCCACCCCTTGATTCCCTTTCTTTCTAACTTAGGAATCTAACATGTCATAAACAACTGATCGAGAATGGTCAATTTTCTCGATTGTTAGTTTAGTATTTTCCAATTGTGTCACAACATCATTTAATTTTAAGCTAAGTTCGTCTATCCGTTTTAATGCATCACGATAAAGACATTCCTTATTGCTAAAGTCCAATTCAAGTTTAGAAAAATCATTTTTGCTTGCTTCAATTTTATCTTTGAAAATCTTTTCTGATCGTTTGTCTTCTGAGTTGGAATATCTAAGCTTTGTTATTTCTTGATATAAGATATCGTTATCATGTTTGTAACAATTGACTTTCTCAATACAAACAGCAGAGCAAAGATCTTTGGTTACCTCGGTGTCGGTGACCTCAACCACGCAGGCATGATGTTGTTTCACTTCCAAATCTTGAACTTTATCACTCCTGTCCTGTTGGCTCACAAGTGCCTTTGATTCACTTGAAGTAGATGTACTAGCTTCAACAATTTTAGAAACATCCATTGAACTGATATGATTAAGGTGACACTGTTTATCATCCATATCATAAGAGTACATAATAGAGATCAACTCACTCAAGGATGTCTGATACATATCCTTGGTTCTTTTGATGGTGGTGCAATTGAAGTTCCAGGTTATTGGTAAAGAGTTGAGTAGCCTTTTATTGATTTCTCCCTTTGTCAACTCTATTTCAGCACTCTTCATCTCTGTCATCAATTGCGTGAATCTATTGATTTGAGCTTCCAAATTTTCACCCCGAACATGATTGAACATATTAAACTTTTACTTCAGTATATCCTTTCTACTTTCTCCATTGTCTTAAGTTCATGTAACTAAAAGTATTCGCACCCAATAACAAGTACTTTGAAAAACCACAAACTTTGAAAAACCACAAACTTTCAAGACCGTATACTTCAATACCGTAAACTTTCAAGACCGTATACTTCAATACCGCAAACTTCAAATACCGTATACTTCAATTACCGCAAACTTGAGTGACCACAAACTTTAGTGACCGCAAACTTGAGTAACCGCAAACTTCCAGATGAAGAAATTGACCGAAAACTTTGATTTTCAAGCCGAAAATTCAACTAATCAACCGTAAACTTCAACAAACGTGACAGAAACAAGGACCAATACCTACCAATCTGTCCAGAAACTCTTCCAAACACAAGTCAGTTTAAATAAAAGAAAAATCAGTAACTTTGATAGCTCACGGGTCAAAGAAATCCGTTGCAAGCTTCACCGAATGAGCGCTAAGGCTCTGATACCAATTGTAAGGTACGGATTACTAAGGATCTTCAATCAACGGATTCAACGATGTGTTGAACCTGGCGGAAACAGACTCGACATGTGACTTGTAGGTATAAACAATAAGGACGAGACACAATCAAATATCGAACGATTCGTATATTGATTAAACACTGATTACACAGTACAATATCGTTTAATAACTCGTCTAACTCTCTGACTGTCTCAGACGTCCAACTTGTCTAACCTGAATACTGTTACAAGATAAGCTATTTATAACCAAGACAAAAGTATTCGGTAGGCCTGAGACTAGATCGCATACTTCAAGTATACGGCCGCATACTTCAAGTATGTTGCCGGGACCGCATACTTCAAGTATGTTGCTGGCTCTGAAGTATGCTGCTGCATGAATTATGCTGCTGGATGAAGTATGTTGTTGCATGAAGTATGCTGCTGGATGAAGTATGCTTCTTCCAATCTTCGCCTTTCGAACTTTTGAACAACTCGATGATTCTTTGATGGATCAACCTATTATATTTTTGGTCCTTACAAAAAGAAACATTATTTTAACACATAAGCAATTGAACAGGATGTCAGTCTTGGGTCAGGTAGCCTTCATGCCTTTTTCCCGTCCTTTCTTCTTGTTACTAATCACTCCATCCATTCAAATGTGTCTACAGAGTCCTTATTCCCATCAAACATGGGCGGGTCACAGTCCTTGAAGCCCTTGTAGGTGCATACCCTAGTGGACAGTGCCACATTCACCTCATCCCCGTCACTGTCATAAATTTTCTCCTTAGGGTGTTCTTCCTCCTCTAGCTTACTCTTCTTTAAGGCTTCAATTAACATGTCAGTCAGTATGCCTTTCCGAATGAGTACGACCTCCCAGGCAATAGCATCCCTAACCTCAGGTTGCAGTTGAAGAGGTCCATCATTGCCATCTTCCAATTGAGTCACATTGGTCTCGTGCACACTATCCTCACGATCCATGTGAACACTTTCTTCCTCGTTACGTGTTTGGTTCAATGGTGGCCTACCGCGTCGTCCAAAGTGACCGCCACAGCGTCCAGTTCCTCCTCTACTAGCCATAATTTTCTAAAATTCCGAATAAGTAAGGGGAAACATCAATGTCATTCCTTCATATCATAGTTTAGAAGAGTACGAGCAAGCTAAATTTTTAAGTACAATGACCGGTTTGTGATTAATAATTTGTTTTGCTTTTCACATCAGTAGTGACATTGACAACTATATATTCTAAGTTAAGGCATCTACCCAAATCTACAGGCATTAACCTTGTTACATACTTACTGTGCTAAAGTTGGCGTTGACTACCCGTGCAAACATCCTTACATTGGTCCCATTATCAACTTGAGTTCAGACATTTAGAGATGTCTGAATCTCTCAAAATATTGCTCTGATACCAACTTGTAAGGCCTCTTTCCTTGGAGACCTCCCTCATTGGATTTACTCATAAACATAGTCATCAAACACTGAACTTTAATTAAAACATTCAAAACATAGCGGAAGAACAATCAATCAGTTACATAACAGCGGAAGTCTTTACATAAAAAGAAATATTGTCTTAACACATAAGCAATTGAACAGGATGTCAGTCTTTGGTCAGTTAGCCTTCATGGCTTTGCTCGTCCTTTCTTCTTGTTACCTAAAGTGCATACCAAAAGTCAGCTAACGTTGGTGAGTTCTAGTTTAAAACAATTAGGTTTAACATCAGTCAATCATTTGTACCATTTGTGTGTGTGTGTGTATATATATATCATTGTTTCCATTGAACATACATTGACTATACACATTAGTATGAGCATATGTATATATCATTACTTTCATTGAACATTCATTGGTCATACACATAAGGGTGATCAGCCCGCCATTGATTGCGTAAGTCACAAAGGCGGACGTTTCGTCCTACCGTGGTAGGCAGTAATTCATACCGTGTCTATCGAAGTAGTCCGTCCTTCATTACCGTCTGGTAAACCTTTTGTTGTCCATCATACCGTGTCTACCGTCATAGTCCGTCCGTTCGCCCGTCTGCCCTAAGGCATCCGTTTCCCATACGAACTATTTATGCAGCCGTGCTTCGAATAAGGGCCTCCGTCCTACCGTAGTAGTCCGTTTGTAGTCTGTCTTTCTAGACTTTAACATACCGTCTGCATACTAGTCGCAGGTTCGACCGTCTACCGTAGTAGCCGTCATCATCGTTCCGTCCTAACGAAGTAGTCCGTATTTCTGTCCATAACGTATACATACAATCATAAAATGCAATATATATAAATATAAAGCAATATTTCATTCATTTACGTTATGTCATTCATTTGTTTCATTATTTGTAAACATTAGTTTCATTATTTGTTCATTATTACTTTCATATAACACGTATGGTCATATTAGCATTCATAACAATCATTCATTTGCATGTATACACTCCTGCCCCAAAACATTGGAAAACATTTACACATAGCGCATAAGGGGCACATAGAACTCACCTGATGAACGGTTTCCCGGAGTATACTAGCTAGTCAGTGAGCGTCACTAAGGTCACACACAATCTGTATAATCAAGTCATACAAGATAAGATAATGAACCTAAACGACACTAGACATTGTTTTTGCGAACTTAGGTAAGTTCGCTACTTTTAGCTTAAGCGAACTTTATAAGTTTGCTTCATTGGACTAGGCGAAGATGTGATAAGTTCGCCATCTTTGAGGTTAAGCGATCATGATAAGTTCGCTACTTGGACATTAGGCGAATGTATGGTAAGTTCGCTATCTTTGGCTTAGGCGAAGATACAGTACGTTCACTAACTTTGGCTTAGGAGAAGATACAGTATGAAATTAAATGAAATAGAAGTTGAGGGTTTGTTTTAAGTGGTGGAATTACCTAGTTTTGGAAGGAGGAGCCAAAATTCAAAGTGAAGGGACTAAAGGTAAAAAATCTAAAAACTCGGATTTGTTTAATGGGGATAGCACATACACACACTCATTTGAGTGTGTGTGTGTGTGTCCTGGTTTTCCAAAAGAAACAAAGAGGGAGAGAAGAGCCATGGAAAAATCTGATGTTGCATGCTTGAAATTGAAGGATTTAATGAGCATATCTTTTTCAAATCATCAAGTAAGTAGCCTTCTCATCTCTTGATTCACCATGGATTGTTTTCTTGGTGGCTTTTTATATAAAATCAAGTTAGGGGCTGAATTGGTGGTTGATTATGGTTAATAACTTGTTTAAAGTTATAATCTAGCTTGATTAAAGGTTAAGGGTGGAAGATAACATCATGATAACATCCAATTTGATGATTCAAGAATTAGAATTCTTAAGGGAATTTGGGGGTTTTCTAATTGGAGAAGATTAAATGATGAATTGACGATTGGTAAGTTTTTATGGTGGTAATAGACACTTTAATTGTTAAGAAACCTCATTCAATTTGATAATTTGGAAATTAGGGTTCTTGAGACCGTAATTTGGGGGTTTTATAATTGGAAGTGTTTAAATGGTGAATTGAGTATGGATAAGTGTTTATGGTGTAATATAAACACATTTTCAAGTATAAAATTCAATTAATTTGGTGAATTATGAATTGGATGAAATTATGGAAATTTGATGAAATTATAGAAATTTGGTGAAAAGCTTAACGGGTCAAAATGGGTAGAATTGGATTATAATGGTTAAAAGCATGTATGAAGCTTAATAAACCAAGATTAGATGTTAGTGAAGATCGTAAGATCTTGGGTGGCAGTTAAACTTCAATTCATGAATGTATGGGACTAATTAGATTACTAAAACATGTGGAATGTTTAGGTGATCAAGGCGTTAAACATGATAGCTTTGAGGAACGTTTGGAATCTTCATTGGCAAAGGTAAGTGCTTTGCTCTTACTTAGTAGTAGATAATTAGTGGTTACATGTAAATAGATGTATTGTTAATTCTATTTATGTGTTGTATATTGATTTTGACTTATGTAGTAAATGATCAAAGTAAGGTGTGAATATGGTAGGATTGTTGTAGTTGACATAATGAAGAAATTAGTAAAACTAATGATTGACACTTGGTAAAAGTGGTGTAGTTGAACTATGTGGAATATAGTCAAACTAAACGTGGTAAAACTAGTGTAATTGACTAATGTGGTAAATAGTCAAACATAAAGTGGTAAAAGTGGTGTAAATTGACTTAATGTGTAATAAGTCAAACCATTGTGGATAATGGTGAAATTGATATTATATTGACTTAATATGGTATAAGTAAAACCATTGTGGACAATGGTGAAATTGGTGTAATTTGACCTTAGTGGTATAGGGTCAAACTATTATGTTGAAATTGGTGTAATTAGACTATGTGGTTAATAGTCAAACTGGAATGTGAAAATGTGGTAAATAGGTGTAATTAGACTATGTGGTTAATAGTCAAACTTGAATGTGCAAATGTGGTAAATAGGTGTAATTAGATTATGTGGTTAATAGTCAAACTAGAATGTGCAAACGTGGTAAATATGTGTAATTAGACTATGTGGTTAGTATTCAAACTTGATTGTGCAAATGTGGTAAATAGATGTAAATTGACTTATGTGGTTATTGGTCAAACTAATGGGTGATATGTGCTTAAATAATGTAAATGACTCAATGTGGTCAAGAGTCAACTAAAATGTATAATGTGGTAACATTAGACTAAAATTGACTTAATGTGGTGAAAGTCAATCGTTGGTAGTAAAACGGTAAATTGTTTTATTACATGAAGTGTGGATACTTCATGGAGGTGTAACGTGAAGTGTGGATACTTCACGAGTGGTAGTGAGGACAAGTACTTCACGGGTGAAAGTGAAGTCAAGTACTTCACGGGTGACATGAAGTGTGGATACTTCATGGGTCGGCATGGAGACAAATACTCCATGTGAGAAAGCGAGAGGTGGATCTCTCGTTAGACATGTGGATATGTCAAGTTGAAAGAATGATAAAACATACAATGTGTATGGATCGTTACATGTTTAAAGTTGTAGGTTATTATGTACTTAAACTAACGAATTGATAGAACTTGTGTTAAACTCTTAATGAGTGAGAAATGAGTAGTGATACTCGGGTTTGGGGATGAAAAACTAACAAATATATGTTAGTACATGAGGGTAGGCTTATATGGAGTATAAATATAAGTTTGTGTTCAATAACGGCTTAAAAATGCAAACGGGTCGAGTCGGGAGGGTTGAAAATGCCAGAACTGCAAATTTGGGTTTTTTGAACTGGGCTGGAGTCTAGGATGACAAAAGTGGCATCTTGACGCTGGCCAAACGCCAACCTGGGCTGTAGGATGCCAGGTTGGATGCAAGTTGGCTGAATTTTGGGGTTTTGGCCTGTTGTTGTTGTAGGGACTTGTGGGAGGCCCCTAAGACTTCTTATCTCTACTAACCATGTTCAAATTAATGTTTTGAATGTAGGGAAAGCTCCAGAGTGATTCCTGGGCCTCGCATCATATCGATGGATTCTCATGGATCGTGTTAAATTAGTTTTTGTTTTAACTTTTCGTGGGGAATGTGTACAAACTTAATGGGTTGTTAAATGTTGTGGATAACATTGTAGACGTTAATGTTATGTCAAAACTATTTTGTGGTTTCACGGGTAGTCAAATCCATAATTGTAAACTTAAAACGTGTGGATACATTAATGTTGTAATTGGGACCGCTTTTGCGTCATTTTTTAAAAGTTTAAATTGGTTTGATTTTTTGGGTGTTACAACTTGGTATCAGAGCAATGGTTTTAGGGACACACCAGACACCGAACACAAACCTATAATGCTCTTAATATGGTCGGATAAATGAGAATCCAGTGATTGTGTGACCGAGACATGGAGCTTAAGGGACGAGGTTAGTATTGATTATGATGTTGTATGTTTTAATTGGTGTCCAATGTGAACTAATTGTGCCGAAAGTTATTAAGGGATTCGTTATATAGAGATAGTGAATGTAATTGGGCATATTACATTACCAATCATGCCTTGCCAGTATGATTCATATTGTAACATGTACGAATACCTTCATGATAACCATATGATGATGAACACCGACAATGAGTAAGTGAAGGTGGTTATATGTGTATATGTATATGTTATGTGTATGTACATAGATGTTTATACAGAGGAAATATATATACACATAGGTAGAAGTAAAGCCTTATATAGTAAGACTAGAGGCCTATAAGTAGGCATAATACCTACAAACTTATTACTACACGGTCGGGGATGACTGGGGGAAACATAACTTAGTGGGCGGATTTTGTAGATGGAAGTTTATTTAAAGACTCACATATGATAGAGTCTATGTGGATATCACCTCGAGGATGGGGATGAGCTTGGGATTAGTCGGTGGAAATGGAAAGCAACATTCTAGTGGAGGATGGCTAAAACTTTCTATGATGTCATGTCAATTTTCCTTCAAGGAAGATAGGTGCTCATTGAGGCGGTATTTTGAAGAAACGCATGAAGCCTTAAGGGCGGGAGGATCGAATTTAGTCGATTACGTGAAGGAAGGAAACCTTGTCTTCACAAGGGATTTGTGGTGTGCGAAGTAAAATGGTGGGAGTTTATTCGTTGTTTAGCAGACGATACAACACTAATGGTATTGGGTTTGAAGCAATCCATTGTAATGGACGGATGGAGTACTATTCACGAAGAGTCGTATCCGGATTATGTCGGATAATAGGTTGGGAGTTCTTCATAGGGAGAAAGGCTTAAAGGTGTGAAGATAATGCAACGGGGTGAATTCAAGAGACGTTCTTGAACTAGTTATGACCACAAGCCGTTGTGGATCGTACAATTGGGAGTTTTTCTTCACGTACGATAGACCGGTGGATTAAACAAAGGATTATAGGCATGTTGTATGACTAAGTGTGGTCTTACCTAAGTTCTATGAGTACCTGGATGAATGAAGATAGATTGAATTTCTCGATGCTATCGGTTGAATTTTTAGAGTGGTTTCTCCTTCGTGGTGTACAAATCGGGTGGAGTTGATTATTATTTGATGCAAGGAGATCAAACTCGAGAAACTAGTGGGGCGCAAGGAGGAAATTGTGGTGGCTTCAAGGAAGCCACATATTCTAGCTGAGCTAGAAACCCCTTTGGGGAGGCAATACTTGTTGTTGCCATAAATGTGGGAAAATATACAAGTGGGAACGATGGGACACACTATGCTATAGTGTTCTAGTCCCAATGATATGTGCTTCGGTGTTTACAAATCAGGACGCATTCGAAGTGAATGTCTCGAGTTTAAAGCACACGAATGAAAGGGGGAGAAATAGAAACTTTAAGGTTGTCGAGCCGAACATTTCTAACTACCAAAGACGGGACTGAAGTCTTTTGGTACTTTCGTCGGATTATATTTTATGTGAATCGGTGGATTCGGAGGTGATCAACATTAAGGGATTCATAATGTTGACAATTGTATGAATTATTAATTGAAGGATGTGGGCGAAACAATCCCATGAATTGGAGTCCTATGATTGTAGTGTAAATTGTGTGGTTACTTAGTAACCTTATCAATGTTGTGTATGACTAAAGGGTGATGTGTCGACCCGTTCTCGCCTAGAGACAGTGAAACATGTGGCGCATGAATTGGTGTATGCCTGGCCCATGCCATTGACACCAACCAGAGTAATGGAATACTTGATGTTCCAGTTGTGAAGAAGTTCATAAGGGTTCTATACCCGAATGCCAATTCTTAGGGTGTAACCGTTCTCTTGAGGAGAAGAAGAATGGAAGAATGTATACGTACATTTGTCGGGTTTGAACAGGTGTCTAAGTCCTAGTTCAGCAATGAAGGTAGAGGAGGACGTTATCCCATGAATGGTATCATTTCCGTTATGTATACTATGGGATTGTGGAGGTAACTTTCTAGCTCATTAGAAGTTACGCAGTTTATATTGATCATTGTGAAATGTGTGTAGACCCATGTATTCTAATACGGTGGTCGTTTATTCGATAATAGTCGTTTTTATCTTGGAAGCAAAGTCGTTCAAGCTCATTATCTTTGTGAGTTTCTTGAAATTCCTTGAAGGGAGAGGCCTTTCTTCGGAATGATTTGGTGTGCCATTTTGGCTTTTGTGGGAATCCATTTGGATGATGCGATGAATTCTGAAGACATATATGTTGACCCAGCAATGATTGATGTAATCACGGGGTATATGGTGTTGGAGTCATAGAACATCATAGGTTGCATTTGAAGTCTTAGAATTTCATGACCGGTGAATGAAAATGAAGTCTTCGAACTTCAAAGGGGGATTGTAAGATTGAGATTCTTGAATCTCAAATGATGACATACGCTGAAGTCGTTGGGACAAATCAGGGTGTTGGATTTATGAAAGAGGATTTGGCTATGGCATTAGGAAGACCATATGCCTTGTCGGTTGCCTTGGTGCCTCGTGCATTAAACTCGGTGATGTCTTTATTCAACTAGGTAGGAGTATCGCATATTCTCCTAGTCAGCTGTGAGCTTGATTGTAGTAACTAAGGAGAGAATTTGGGGAGGGAGTTGATGATTCTATTTGCTGGCTAGCGTTCGAAGATTGTGTTGAAGTCCCCGAACTTCAACAGTTTTCTAGAACTCTTTGAACTTCATGGGTGATTATGAGACTTAAAAGTCCCGTGGGTTATTGTATGTTGTTTTGGAGTTTAACTTTTGGTGGCTGGGAATGAAAAGAGGCACAATTTAGTGTGTGGTTATAAGTGTCTCACTTGCCTACGGGTTAAGGCCGAATACCAAAAGAGAAACTAATCTTCCGAGTGGTCGGAGAACTCTGGTTCAATAAAGGTGTGATACGACATGGTGCATTTATACATGTTGTGTTGGATTGAGGTGCTAGTTTCTTCTTCGATTCGGAGGAAACTAGGTGACTAATTACCATTAGTTGAAAGATGGTTTCATCTTATCTACCATTTGAGTATTCATTTTCGATTGAATGAAATACTAAATGGTGAACGGTGTCGAATACCGTTTAGTTGGGTGCTATTGGTTGTCGTGAACTAATACTCGTGGTGTGATTCGAGACAGCGTGAAAGATCTTATATATCGAGTTTGACTAAAAAATCCACTCAAGGTGGATAGAAAACCCTAAGTGGATTTAGGGAGGAGCTGTATTGAAATTCAAATAGGGAACTTTGGCGATATAAAAGTTTCCCTTATAAAGGGGGTGTATCGAGTTCGAAAACGTGGGAGGCCAAGTCCCCGTTTTGTTGGACCGTTCAGACTTCACTTTAGTTTGTTAAGTGTTATGTCATTAGGAGTTACTCGGGGGATAGTCTAGACTCCATGTTACATTCCTCGTGGTTCATACACGGGAATGTGTGGCTAGAGAAGTGGATGTTGCTTCTCTTAGTGGTGTTGAGGTGGATGATGAATGTTCATCTAGAGGAACAGGTGGCTACCTTAGGTAGCTAGGTGAAACGCTTGTGGTATAAGTGTACTAACCAAGTGTTGATTCAACAGGGATCTTTAGATAGGGACGGAAACTACTAAGGAATCTGAGGATAGATACTTGAGTATTACCCTAATCTATTGGTGGATCGGGTTTCGAGGACGAAACCCAAAATTAGGGGGTGTGATTTGTAACGGACCAACTTTCGAAATCATTATATAATATGGTACTCATATTAGGGGTGAAATTAAATGAAATGGAAGTTGAGGGTTTGTTTTAAGTGATGGAATTACCTAGTTTTGGAAGGAGAAGCCAAAACTGAAAGTGCAGGGACTAAAGGTGAAAAATCTAAAAACTCATATTTGTTTAATGGGGATAGCACATACACACACTCATTTGAATGTGTGTGTGTGTCGTGGTTTTCCAAAGGAAAAAGAGGGAGAGAAGAGCCATGGCAAAATCTTATGTTACATGCTTGAAATTGAAAGATTTAATGAGCATATATTCTTCAAATCATCAAGTAAGTAGCCTTCTCATCTCTTGATTCACCATGGATTGTGTTCTTGGTGGGTTTGTATAAAAAATCAAGTTAGGGGCTGAATTTGTGGTTGATTATGGTTAATAACTTGTTTAAAGTTATAATCTAGCTTGATTAAAGGTTAAGGGTAGAAGATAACATCCAATTTGATGATTCAAGAATTAGGGTTCTAGAGGGAAATTGGGGGTTTTCTAATTGGAGATGATTAAATGATGAATTGAGGATTTGTAAGTGTTTATGGTGATAATAGACACTTTAATTATTAAGAAACCTCATTCAATTTGATAATTTTGAAATTAGGGTTCTTGAGATCCTAATTTGGGGGTTTTATAATTGGAAGTGTTTAAATGGTGAATTGAGTATGGATAAGTGTTTATGGTGTAATATAAACACATTTTCAAGTATAAAACTCAATTAATTTGGGGAATTATGAATTGGATGAAATTATGGAAATTTGGTGAAAAGCTTAACGGGTCAAAATGGGTAGAGTTGGATTATAATGGTTGGTTAATAAACCAATATTAGATGTTAGTGAAGATCGTAAGATCTTGGATGGGAGTTAAACTTCAATTGGTGAATGTATGGGAGTAATTAGATTACTAAAACATGTGGAATGTTTAGGTGATCAAGGCGTTAAACATGATAGCTTTGAGAAACGTTTGGAATCTTCATTGGAAAATGTAAGTGCTTTGCTCTTACTTAGTAGTAGATAAGTAGTGGTTCCATGTAAATAGATGTATTGTTAAATCTATTTATGTGTTATATATTAATTTTGACTTATGTGGTAAATGGTCAAAGTAAGGTGTGAATATGGTAGGATTGTTGTAGTTGACATAATGAGGAAATTAGTCAAACTAATGAATGACACTTGGTAAAAGTGGTGTAGTTGAAATATGTGGAATATAGTCAAACAAAACATGGTAAAACTAGTGTAATTGACTAATGTGGTAAATAGTCAAACATAAAGTGGTGTAAATTGACTTAACGTGTATTAAGTCAAACCATTATGGATAATGGTAAAATTGATATAAAATTGACTTAATATGGTATAAGTCAAACCATGGTGGATAATGGTGAAATTGGTGTAATTTGACCTTAGTGGTATAGGGTCAAACTATTATGTTGAAATTGGTGTAATTAGACTATGTGGTTAATAGTCAAACTTGAATGTGCAAATGCGGTAAATAGGTGTAATTAGACTATGTGGTTAATAGTCAAACTAGAATGTGCAAACGTGGTAAATATGTGTAATTAGACTAAATTTGATTGTGCAAATATGGTAAATAGATGTAAATTGACTTATGTGGTTATTGGTCAAACTAATGGGTGATATATGCTTAAATGGTGTAAATGACTCAACGTGGTCAAGAGTCAACTAAAATGTATAATGTGGTAACATTAGACTAAAATTGACTTAATGTGTTGAAAGCCAATCATTGGTAGTAAAACGGTAAATTGTTTGATTACTTGAAGTGTAGATACTTCATGGAGGTGTAACGTGAAGTGTGGATACTTCACGTGTGGTAGTGAGGTCAAGTACTTAACGGGTGAAAGTGAAGTCAAGTACTTCACGGGTGACATGAAGTGTGGATACTTCATAGGTCGGCATGGAGTCAAATACTCCATGTGAGAAATTGAGAGGTGGATCTCTCGTTATACATGTGGATATGTCAAGTTGAAAGAATGGTAAAACATACATTGTGTATGGATCGTTATGTGTTTAAAGTTGTAGGTTATTATGTACCTAAACTAACGAATTGATAGAACTTGTGTTAAACTCTTAATGAGTGAGAAACGAGTAGTGATACTCGGGTTTGGGGATGAAAAACTAACAAATATATGTTAGTACATGAGGGTAGGCTTATCTATACTATATAATAAATAAAGGTTTTAATAGGACACTTGTCACTCTCTCATGCATCCTCAATGTTTTTTTCCCGCTTCTCTCTCCTATTAATTATACAAATTTTTTAATTGTTTTTATAATTTTTTGTTTCCCGCCTCTCTCTCCTATTAAATAATAATGCTTTCTATATTCTTTTTATAAAACGTTTTTCATAAATATGTAATATCTAAATCTTTATTACTAAGTATATATAACATTGCATTTATGCAACCCGTGTAATACGTCGGGTTTCTAAAGTGTAATATGAATTAACATGTATCAGTTACATAAAAAAAATTAATACTCAGATAAAAAAAATATTTTAAAAATTTACTTAACAAAATTTACAACTGTCACATAATATTTTATTAAACCCGTGTAAATACACGGGTTTTTAAAGACATAAATTTTTATTACTAATTACATTTATTCAACCCGTGTAATACACGGGATTCTAACCTAGTATGGAGTATAAATATTAGTTTATGTTCAATAACGGCTTAAAAATGAAAACGGGTCGAGTCGGGAGGGTTGAAAATGCCAAAACTGCAAATTTGGGTTTGTTGAACTAGGTTGGAGTCTAGGACGACAAAAGTGGTGTCTTGGACGCTGGTCAGACGCCAACCTGGGCTGTAGGACGCCAAGTTGGATGCCAGTTGGCTGAAATTTAGGGTTTTGGCCTGTTGTTGTTGTAGGGACTTGTGGGAGGTCCCTAAGACTTCTTATCTATACTAACCATGTTCAAATTAATGTTTTGAATGTAGGGAAAGCTCCAGATAAATTTCTCGGGCCTCGCATCATTAGGATGGATTCTCATGGATCGTTTTGAATTAGTTTTTGTTTTAACTTCTCGTGGGGAATGTTTACAAACTTAATGGGTTGTTAAATGTTGTGGATAACATTGTGGACGTTAATGTTATGTCAAAACTATTTTGTGGTTTCATGGGTAGTCAAATCCATATTTGTAAACTTAAAGCGTGTGGATATGTTAATGTTGTAACTAGGACCGCTTCCACGTCGTTTTTAAAAAGTTAAAATTGGTTTGAATTTTTGGGTGTTACAAGGAGGAACGCGTTGTGCCCATATCGTGTACGATAAGCGGTCTTTGGTACATCCTCCACCCTTACTTTCATTTGATGGTACCCCGACCTAAGATCGATCTTCAGAACCGGCTTGCGCATTGTAATTGGTCAAAAAGATGATCTATCCTTGGTAGCGGATACCTGTTTTTTATCATTCTTTTATTCAAGTCTCTTTAGTCTATGCACATCCGTATTGAGCCATCCTTCTTCTTTACAAACGGTACTGGAGCACCCCAAGGCGAAATGCTCGGCCTGATGAAACCTTTTGTGAGGAGTTCCTCCAGTTGGTTTATCAACTCTTTCATCTCCGATGGAGCTAGTCAGTAAGGTGGCTTGGCAACGGGCTGGACTCTTGGCATTAAATCAATTTTGAATTCTATCTCTCGATCGTGCGGCACCCCAGGTAAGTCCTCAGGGAACACCTCTGGAAAGTTGCACACCATGGGCACATCTTTCATCTTTGTAGTTTTCTTTCCATTAGCTATAACATAGGCGAGGTAAGCCTCGCATCCGTGCCTCATGTTACTTTTCGATTTAATCATCGAAATGATGTTCGACATCGAGATATCTTTATCTCCATAAACTTTGACTTCACTTCAATCAGGAGCTCTGAGAATCCTCTTTCGTTTGCATACAATATGGGCTTCATTAGTAGCGAGCCAATCCATCCCCAATACCACATCAAATCCTCCTACGGCTATCACAAATAACCTAGCAGGGAATCTATGATCGTAAATGCCTATGGTGTAGTTTTCTACAGCTTCTATCACCTTTGTGTTTCTACCAACAACAGTTTCTATGTTAAAGGCCCGTTCTATCTTTGAAATGGGGCATTTCAGTTTAGTACAAAATGTAGAAGCTATGAAACTCTTCCTAGCGCCAGAATCAAATAATACCGATGCATAATTGTTATTGATGAGAAATGTACCTGACACCATGTAAGGATTTCCGCGGGCTTCCTCTTCGGTAATAGCGTAAGCTCTAGTTCTGGACCTTAGCGTGTCATTCTCTTTAGCCCTTTTATCTCTTCTTTTACCCGGCCCAATCTATGCCGGTCTCCTACAGTCTTTGGCTGGGTAGGGTTGCACAAAAACAGTCACGAGAGAAGTGCCATGTTTTGCCACATCGGAAACATAGGTTTGTGCCTACACGACACTCCCCTTGACTGCTTCACCCACATTTGTTACACTGCTTTGGTGTTTCAACTCGTGCTTTCTTCCCTTTCTGTTCAGACCACCCATCACTCTGTCGTTTGTTTGAACTAGGCCATTTCTGTGGATTCTCATAATGGAAAGGCCTTTCGGCAGATACATCATCGAACACCCTACCACTTAGAGCTACAACCGCCTCATAAGTGTCGGGAGTGTTGGCCTTCACGATTGTGCGGACTCTTAGGGGTAGTTTCTGAACATAGCACTTAATCCTCCTCTCTTCAGTGCTTACCATATGGGGAACAGTTGAGTCAGTTCATGTAACACCCAAAAATAAAAAGAAAAGAAAATTTTAAAATTTCACTCCCTCGCGGTACGCGAGGGAGATTTTGACAAAGCCCCGCGATACGCGAAGAAGCTGCTTATACGCCTGATTTATATCTTCTCGCGGTACGCGAGAAGATTCCCAACCAAGCCTCGCGGTACGCGAGGGGATAGTACACGCGTCAGGGCCAGAAAACACGTGTCATTCACCCTTGCCACCAGCCGCCACGTGTCATGCTGACTCAGCACCGTTCGTGACACCTCATCCTCTCGCGGTACGCGAGAGATTTCTTTGGCCAGTCTCGCGGTACGCGAGAGACTGGAAAATCAGCCTATAAAAGGCCTTCAACGGGATTGAAATTCTGTACAGTTTCCAAACATTCCTTATACACAAACCCGATCTCTCAAGCTCCACGACATCCCGAAGTGCTATCCAAGAGTCCAACGAAACCCTGCTCAAGCCGTAGTTCTGTCCAAATCCCGCAAAGAAGGTATCGTTAAAACTATTCATATATATATAGCCGCAATTATATATATATTCTCTCATATATATTCTCGTTAATCGTGTCTTCCCTAGGAAGAAATGTGTCGAGGTTCTGCTCAAATTCCGAAGCCTACAACCCTACCAGCCATCAAAATCAAGGTGAACACATTTAACGCTTTTCAAACGATAAAACCATTTTATTTACGAAAACGGCATGAAACAAATTAAATGCTTTAATCATAAGGGTAATCTACGTGATAGCATTCAGGCCATAAGCATACGTAGATTTGATCAAATGGTATACATGTGACGGGTGAAAGTCCGGTCCGTGGCTGGGTACAGATCATGAAAGGGGGTATCATAAGACTGAGGATATGGTTCCTTAGCAGATTATACGAGGGACGAGTTCCTGAGTATCATATAAGACTAAGAACAAGGTTCTTAGCATCACGACCCTGGGAATAGGCTATCAGTCTGAGACATAGAGCTCAGCCAGTTGACCCCATGGCAGTTAACCCAGTGTATGTAGGTGGTATATATTTCAGGTGAAAAAGACTGCTGAATGTGTAGATTTACCATACAGAAACGTGCTTAAAGGCTTTAATTTGGTTTATGTTAGAAATCATTTTCGTGTCAGTTAAATGTGATTCACCGGCTTTATGCTGATGTTCATTTTCAAAACGTTTTTCACAGGTAGTGAAAGAAATCATTAAATTCAGGGTGGTGCAGTAAAGACAAGATCTTTAGGCATATTTAAATCCCTGTGGCAGACTAATACAAGACCAAATGTTGGAACGGACGTAGATCCTAGACATTTTAAATGGCTTGTATTATGTAAATTAATTCAGCAGATGTACATTATATAATAGACTTTTGAATGTCTATTATCATGAAATGAAAAGGGACGTGGATCCCAAGTTTTGACAAAAAGTACAGAATTAACCCTTGAGGTTATTTACATGACATTTCATTACAAAAATGCATCAAGTAAAAACAAAGACTTCCGCTGTCCAAATTTATGGGACCTCATTCAGATACCAGCGTTGTCTCGCGACGCCCGGGCAGGGGTAGCCCGGGGTTGTGACAGGTTGGTATCAGAGCCACATTCAAGGGTTTTAGCAAAATTAGATACTTGTATGATAGTATCTTAGCTTTAACCAATAGTTGTGCCTACTAAACGAACGGTAGGAAGATGCCTTTAACATAACCAATAAATTACAGGATGTCAGATCCATACTATTATCCTTATAATTACCCAAACTACTTCCCTGGAGAATCATCTAATCAAGTAGTACCAAGCTATGATGATTATGTCCACTATCTACCGACCCCGGAGAATTGGAACAGAATGGTCGCAGAACAAGTGGAGCAGACTCAAGCAAGGCTTGAACCTCTGAGGGAAGAATCAGAGTATTCAGTGGAAATGGAAGATTCAAGAGAATCTTTACGTCCTGTTATGACATCTATGCCACTACCTCAATCGTTAGACATAGTATACCCTACCGGAACAATTCAAGAACATCCACCCAGTCCAAGTGAAGAAACTCCACATTCGATTTCTGAATCCGACAAGGCTGCCGTTTGTGAAGGCAGTGGTGGAAAGTATTTCTTTGATCCTATTCCAGAACATCCCGTTTTCAAGGAACCTTTCTTCTATGTAGATCCCTCCGATGGACGTCAGTATGCAACCGACGGAAAATTCGTGTGGTCTGTTAACTCAGCATATCACGATCTTAGGATGGGACACAGGGAACCACCTCCTTGTTATGGATACCATGATGAACTGCCAAAATCAATTGATGAACACCTCGATCGTGCTCTTAGAGAGGCTGACGATCTACGTGCTGAACTGTACTTCACCAGACAAGTCGTAGTTAAAAACGAACAAACTATATTTGACTACGAACTAGCCCAGGAAGACAGGAAGTACGCAGAACAATGGGTGGCAGATCAGTTGATCCAGAAGGGTGCTATGACCGAGACCCTGGGGAGATTCTATCAAGATTTGGGAGATGTGCTTCTCGATTAAAGTTAATGATAGTATTTGTATAATTAGCTAACTTTAAATGATATAGATGCATATCTATATTTCTGTATTTGTAACAAATAGATGAAGTTTAAGCGATAATAAACTTCAAATTTTGACCCAAATTCTTGTCTTGTATTCTTAGATGTCTCAACAAAATGACAATAGCGGTCCATCTACCTACATTATCAAGGAAAAAGGAAAAGAAGTTAATAATAATCCTGAAATAGCTACTCAACAACCAGAATTGCAACAACTGGTCAAACAAAGCATTAAAGAAATGCTTCCTGCCATAATAAAGGAAGTACAAGAAAACATCAAAACTCCAAGCCACGTAACTCTTCCTTCAAAAAGAATGGAAAACCCTTCGAAAACCCACACAGAGCAAGTAGCAAGCTCTCGTAAACCTCAAACCTCGAAAAGATCCAGAACATCAAGCAATAAGTATTCTGAATCTGAAGAATCCTTAAATCTAAGCAGTGAGAGCTCAGAAGAAGAGAATGAAACAAAAAGGTATAGACACAAAGGGTGTTCTTATAAAACCTTTCAGGACTGTAAACCTTATGAATTTAAGGGCACCGAAGGCGGTATTGCTACTCTTCACTGGCTAGAGAAGATGGAGTCAGTAATAGCAATTAGCAAGTGTGCTAAGAAAGATCAAGTACTGTATGCTTCAAACTCCTTCAAAAATGAAGCGTTGGAATGGTGGAATTCAATCATTTCTGCCAAAGGGAGGAGAAAGACCAATGCCATGGATTGGAAAGAATTTCAGGCAAAGGTGAAAAAGAAATTTTGCCCCAAGACTGAAAAAGAACAAGCTGAAAGAAAATTTCTGGAGCACCGAATGGTGGGTACCAATGATCGAGAGTATACTACCAAATTCTTTGAATATGCTCGATTGGCACCTCACCTGGCTAAACCTGAATCAGTTCTCATAACTCGATATATTTATGGCTTAGTTCCAGAGATCCGTGATTTGGTGAAGGTTGTCTCACCAAAAACCATTGAGTCTACCGTAGAATTGACCGGTACCATGACGGCTGGACTAATCAGAAATATAGAGGAAAAGAAGAAAGTCGAATCCTCTATAAAATCAAAACCCGAGGCCAAAAGATTTAGCAAGAACTTTGGGCAAAAGGGGTTACCATTTAACAATCCACCATGCAAAACGTGCGGGCGCAGGCATAGTGGAAAGTGTGTTTTTGAAACTCCATTCTGTAATTATTGCAAGGTCTCAGGTCACTCTACTGAGAATTGCTTCAAGAAAAAGGGAATAACTTGTTTCAATTGTGGAGAGCTGGGGCACATCAGCACTAATTGCCCTAAGTTTGCAAGGACCGGAAGAGCTGGAGGATCAGGAGCCAAGATCACTCCAGAAAACAAAAAGACCGTACGAGCTTTTGTCATGAATGCTAACCAAGCTGAGAGAACGCCGGACGTAATTACCGGTACGTTTCATCTTGATAATGTTTATGCTAAGGTCTTATTTGACTCAGGTGCGAACCGGAGTTTTATAGATTATAATTTTTGTAATCTATTAAATAAACCTTTAAGTCCCTTAGCTGAAACATACGAAGTAGAAACAGCGAACGGTGATTTGATAAAAATATCCCAATCACTGAACAATTGTTACATTACATTGGCTGGTTTCACTATCCCAGTACAATTGTTACCAATGTCAATAACTGGCTTTGACATTGTTTTGGGGATGGATTGGTTATCCAATAACCAAGCCGAAATCCTTTGTAATCAACAAGTTGTAAAACTCGTTACACCAACAAACAAAACTCTAACTATCCAAGGTGATAAACCCACAAAACCTATCCAGATAATCTCCATACTTAAAGCAACCAAGTGCTTAAGAAAAGGATATCTGGCATGTTTGGTATCAATTACTGCCTTGGAAAAGGAGAAGAAGATAGAATCAGTACATGTAGTATCTGAATTTCCAGACGTTTTTCCTGAAGAACTGCCTGGATTACCACCAGAACGAGAGGTAGAATTTCGAATCAACCTTGTACCTGGTGCAATTCCAATTGCCAAATCCCCGTACAGACTGGCACCCACAGAAATGGCAGAACTCAAGAAACAATTGGATGAACTTCTTGAGAAAGGTTTTATACAACCAAGTTCTTCACCCTGGGGAGCTCCAATTCTTTTTGTTAAGAAGAAAGACGGATCAATGCGCATGTGTATTGATTATCGGGAACTGAATAAAGTTACCATCAAAAACCGATACCCGCTTCCACGGATTGACGATTTATTCGATCAACTCCAAGGAGTTTGTCATTTTTCAAAGATCGATCTTCGTTCAGGTTATCATCAGTTGAAAGTGCATGATAACGATATCTCGAAAACTGCATTTCGAACACGGTATGGACATTTCGAGTTCACGGTTATGCCATTTGGACTTACAAATGCTCCTGCCGCATTCATGGACATGATGAATCGTGTCTGCAAACCTTACTTGGATAAGTTTGTCATAGTTTTTATTGATGACATACTTATTTATTCCAAAACCCAAGTTGAACACGAAACTCATCTTCGAACCATACTTGAACTTCTTCGAAAAGAGAAATTATATGCTAAGTTTTCCAAATGCGGATTTTGGTTAACAGAAGTACAATTTCTTGGTCATGTCATCAACGTGAACGGAATTCAAGTAGATCCTTCCAAAATCGAAGCTATATCCAAATGGGAAATTCCCAAGTCACCCACCGAAATTCGTAGTTTTCTGGGATTAGCGGGATATTACCGCCGGTTCATTCAAAATTTTTCTCGTATAGCAATCCCACTCACATCCTTAACTCGGAAATCTGTAAAATACGAATGGGGACCCAAACAATCTGAATCTTTTGAAACCTTGAAACAAAAACTGACAAACGCACCTATCTTATCCTTACCAGATGGTATTGAAGATTTCGTAGTTTACTGCGACGCCTCACATACTTGTTTAGGTTGCGTATTAATGCAACGCAAGAAAGTCATTGCTTATGCATCTCGTCAGTTGAAAATTCATGAGAAAAACTACTCAACCCACGATCTAGAATTGGGCGCTATAATCTTTGCTTTAAAGTTATGGCGACACTATCTCTATGGGGTTAAGTTCACAATCTACACTGATCATAAAAGTCTCAAGTACATATTTAGCCAGAAGGAGTTAAATATGAGACAAAGAAGATGGATGGAAATCCTGAATGATTATGATTGTGAAATTTGTTATCATGAAGGAAAGGCAAATGTAGTAGCAGATGCCTTGAGCCGAAAAGAAAACGTCAAGCCAAAGAGAGTACGTTCTCTCAGACTTGAACTACAAATTGATCTTGTAAGTCAGTTAAAAGAGGCACAAGAGTTAGCTTTGAAGGAAGGTAACTTTGAAAAAGAAGGAATGAAAGGAATGCTTGATTTACTGATCAAAGGAGAAGATAATATCCTTCGCATGAATAAACGTATTTGGGTACCAGTTACAGGTGATCTTCGAGAGCGAATCCTCGAAGAAGCACACAAGTCCAAATACACCATGCACCCAGGAAGTGATAAAATGTACAAAAACCTCAAAGAAAGTTACTGGTGGATTGGTATGAAAAAGAACATTGCTATCTACGTAGCAAAATGTTTGACTTGTTCCAAAGTCAAAGCCGAACACCAAAAGCCAGCTGGATTATTGCAACAATTAGAATTACCAGTTTGGAAATGGGAATTGATAACTATGGACTTTATTACCAAACTTCCTCGAACCACTCGTGGAAATAATGCAATCTGGGTTATCATTGACCGTTTAACCAAATCAGCTCACTTTCTATCTATCAAGGACACCATGAGTATGGACAAAATGGCGCAAATTTATGTTAATGAAATTGTAACATTACATGGTGTGCCTCTATCCATAGTGTCAGATAGAGATAGTCGCTTCACATCTCGATTCTGGCAAAGTTTTCAAACAGCTCTAGGAACTCGATTGAACCTTAGTACTGCTTACCATCCACAAACTGATGGGCAGAGCGAAAGAACCATACAAACCCTAGAAGATATGCTCCGAGCCTGTGTGATAGACTTTGGAGGTAATTGGGATGATCATTTACCTCTAATGGAATTCTCATACAACAATAGTTATCACACAAGTATTCAGGCCGCACCATTTGAAGCATTGTACGGACGAAAATGTCGAACGCCTGTATGTTGGTCAGATATCGGAGAAAATCAGTTATCAGGACCAGAGATAGTCCAAGAAACCACTGATAAAGTATTACAAATACGTGAACGTTTAAAAGCGGCTCGAGATCGACAGAAAAGTTATGCAGATAAACGAAGAAAGCCGTTAGAATTCCAAATCGGTGACAAGGTGTTATTAAAAGTTTCACCTTGGAAAGGTGTTATTCGTTTCGGAAAGAAAGGAAAGTTAAGTCCACGATTTGTTGGACCTTTCAAAATCATTAAACGAATCGGATCTGTTGCCTATCAGCTTGAACTACCAGTAGAGATGGGTGGAGTACACGATGTATTCCATGTATCAAACCTACGTAAGTGTTTAGCTGATGAATCCTTGCTTATGCCTTTACAAGATGTGGAAGTAAATGAAAAGCTCAAATTCATTGAACGACCATTACAAATTGAAGACCGACAAATCAAAAAGCTTAAACGGAAACAATTGGTGTTGGTCAAAATAAGATGGGACTCCAGGCGTGGCCCAGAATATACTTGGGAACTTGAGTCAGAAATGCGCAAAAAGTATCCACATCTCTTTCAATGAATCTCGAGGACGAGATTATTCTAAAGGAGGGGAGGATGTAACACCCAAAAATAAAAAGAAAAGAAAATTTTAAAATTTCACTCCCTCGCGGTACGCGAGGGAGATTTTGACAAAGCCCCGCGATACGCGAAGAAGCTGCTTATACGCCTGATTTATATCTTCTCGCGGTACGCGAGAAGATTCCCAACCAAGCCTCGCGGTACGCGAGGGGATAGTACACGCGTCAGGGCCAGAAAACATGTGTCATTCACCCTTGCCACCAGCCGCCACGTGTCATGCTGACTCAGCACCGTTCGTGACACCTCATCCTCTCGCGGTACGCGAGAGATTTCTTTGGCCAGTCTCGCGGTACGCGAGAGACTGGAAAATCAGCCTATAAAAGGCCTTCAACGGGATTGAAATTCTGTACAGTTTCCAAACATTCCTTATACACAAACCCGATCTCTCAAGCTCCACGACATCCCGAAGTGCTATCCAAGAGTCCAACGAAACCCTGCTCAAGCCGTAGTTCTGTCCAAATCCCGCAAAGAAGGTATCGTTAAAACTATTCATATATATATAGCCGCAATTATATATATATTCTCTCATATATATTCTCGTTAATCGTGTCTTCCCTAGGAAGAAACGTGTCGAGGTTCTGCTCAAATTCCGAAGCCTACAACCCTACCAGCCATCAAAATCAAGGTGAACACATTTAACGCTTTTCAAACGATAAAACCATTTTATTTACGAAAACGGCATGAAACAAATTAAATGCTTTAATCATAAGGGTAATCTACGTGATAGCATTCAGGCCATAAGCATACGTAGATTTGATCAAATGGTATACATGTGACGGGTGAAAGTCCGGTCCGTGGCTGGGTACAGATCATGAAAGGGGGTATCATAAGACTGAGGATATGGTTCCTTAGCAGATTATACGAGGGACGAGTTCCTGAGTATCATATAAGACTAAGAACAAGGTTCTTAGCATCACGACCCTGGGAATAGGCTATCAGTCTGAGACATAGAGCTCAGCCAGTTGACCCCATGGCAGTTAACCCAGTGTATGTAGGTGGTATATATTTCAGGTGAAAAAGACTGCTGAATGTGTAGATTTACCATACAGAAACGTGCTTAAAGGCTTTAATTTGGTTTATGTTAGAAATCATTTTCGTGTCAGTTAAATGTGATTCACCGGCTTTATGCTGATGTTCATTTTCAAAACGTTTTTCACAGGTAGTGAAAGAAATCATTAAATTCAGGGTGGTGCAGTAAAGACAAGATCTTTAGGCATATTTAAATCCCTGTGGCAGACTAATACAAGACCAAATGTTGGAACGGACGTAGATCCTAGACATTTTAAATGGCTTGTATTATGTAAATTAATTCAGCAGATGTACATTATATAATAGACTTTTGAATGTCTATTATCATGAAATGAAAAGGGACGTGGATCCCAAGTTTTGACAAAAAGTACAGAATTAACCCTTGAGGTTATTTACATGACATTTCATTACAAAAAGGCATCAAGTAAAAACAAAGACTTCCGCTGTCCAAATTTATGGGACCTCATTCAGATACCAGCGTTGTCTCGCGACGCCCGGGCAGGGGTAGCCCGGGGTTGTGACAGTTCATTGAACTTTGAAGTGAATTGTCTATGGGTCATGGCACCAGCTTGAAACTCCATAAATTCAAACTCTACTTTGTCGATCTCATTCTGAGTACAAAATTTTTGAATCACCAGTAGTTTTAAATCTTTCCAATTCATCTTTTGGATATCACTCTCAGTTCTAGCTTTCTTGACATCCTCCCACCAGCTTAGTGCCTCAAATGAAAATGAGTGAGCAGCAAATTTCACAGCTTAGTCCTCTCCGCATTCGTTGATCTTAATAACCACACTCATTCGGTCAATCCAGTAATAAGTCGTTATGGCATCCTTCCTGCCATTCAAAGTTGGGGGATCACATCCTCTGAAGGATTTGTAGCTACAATCATTCATTGGTTCATCGTCAGAGTCATTGTTCTGATTCCTTCTGACCCTTCTATCTGTTAGGACATAGATTTGTAATGATAAAAGCTTGTAATAGTTAGATTTTATGTCTTTATGTTTTGTTATGAAATTGTAAAGTTGCTAAGTGTTTTTACTAGTGAGCCTAGAGGCGAACTTGTTAAGTTCGCCTGGTCTATCAGAGACGAACTTAATAAGTTCGCTTAGGCATAACTGAGGCGAACTTGTTAAGTTTGCTTAGACTGTTTCAGGCGAACTTAACTAAGTTCGCTTACAGCAGGTTTGGTTCTATATATATGTGTTACAGAGTCATTAGACAGCAGTGAACAGAGATCGATCTGTAAGAGAAACAATTGTCTGATTGAGTCTGTAACCATTGTTATTTGGAATATAATCGAGAAGTTTATTTACGCGTGTTGTTTGAATTGTCAATTAGTATACAAACGTTAATACGAAGGATTCCACACTTCGTGTTATAGAAACGTCATATCACGAGTTCGATCAGTAGTTGAGTTACCTGGACCTACAAGTGGTATCAGAGCAAAGTGCTCGTGAATTAAGTACGATTCTTGGTGATAATTGACGGTTTTTGTGTACAATTCGATAAGATATACAACTTTTTGAAGTTTCTGCAACAATGGAGTTTTTCAAGTTCTTGAAGATCGTTTCTTTGCTGAATTCGTGATTTTGGAAGGGTTTTTGACGAAATTAGTCCGATAGAACTGTTCCATTTGTTAAAATTCATAATCCTACGGATCAATTTTCTTAAATTCCATCAATTCGCTGAGAAATCATGAATTTTGAAGGTTTCGGTTCGTGTTTGGACGAAGACTCTGTTGATTCTGTTACAGCAGTTTAAGCGAACTTGCTGAGTTCCTATTCAAGCGAACTTAGCAAGCGAACTTATTAAGTTCGCTTCTCACATTTCAAGCGAACTTAGCTGTTAAGCGAACTTATCGGATTTCCTCCTTAAGCGAACTTGTCTTGTTCGCCTGATATTAAGTTCGCTTAGTACTCCCTAAAGCGAACTTATTAAGTTCGCCTGAGGGTAAAATCAGTTCAGTACTTAGAAATTTTTCAGAATTTTTTTTTAGCATGGCAAATATGGTTCAAGTCACAAACATGTTCAATTATGACAATGAGATAGGTACATCTCAAAAACCTCCGAAGTTGCTGAATCTAGCTGATTATTCAAATTGGAAAGATCGGTTTGACCAATTCGTATCTTTTACCGATACTAGTTTGTGGATTCCAATTTTGGAAGGATATACACACCCTACTTATTCATGGATGGGAAAAGATGATGTTCCAAAACCAGTGTCTGCTTTATCTACTGAAGAGAAGCTGTTATTTGATCGAGAAAAGAAAGCAATGGCTAGCATTTCGATGTCTCTACCAAAGGAAATTTATCACAGTTTTAAACAGTTCAAGTCTTCTCAACAACTGTGGAAAGCTCTACAGAAAAGGTGTGAAGGGAGTTTAGATGTGAAGAAAAGTAGAAAAGAGTTACTAAAGAAGCAGTTCCTAGTTTTTAAACATTTTCAGAATGAATCTTTGGATGATCTTGCTACAAGATTCTATCATCTTCTTAGTGAACTGGATAGTGCATCTGTGGTATATGAGACTGAGGAAATCAATGATAAATTCTTGGAGGCTTTACCATCAAAGTTTGATGTGTATACGGGTTTGATCAAAGAAAATGTTAAGTACAAAACCATGTCTCTTGAAGAAGTCCTAGGGAAGATCCAGTCACATGACATGAATTTGAAAAAGAAAGAGACTAATTTGGAGCATATCCAGGATCCCTCGATGTATTTTGCCAAATCTGTTGGTAAATCTGGTGCTGGAGTAGCATTCTTTTCTGGTGATGCTCAAGAGTCTTCAAATGACCAGTGTCCAATCTATTCTGGTCATACAAGCCATTCTGGATTTTCTGCTACTACTGCTTCAACATCATCTGGATCTCATGTGAATCAGAAAGTTGCTGATGATTATTTGGCTATGTTTTCTTCATTTATGGCATCATATGAGAATTTCATTGGAGGAAAAATACATGATCCTGAGGTAATAGAAGATGATTTCAGACAGATTGACCCTGTTGATCTGGAAGAAATGAATATCCAATGGAATATGGCCATGTTAATGAGACAAGCTAAAGATTTCTTGAAGAGAACTGGGAGAAAATATATTGGTTCAAATAGTCGATCGCGTATGGGTTTTGATAAGAGCAAAGTTAGGTGTTACAACTGCCAAGAGTATGGTCACTTTGCTAAGGAGTGTGTGAAACCAAAGGTAGAATTTGATTCTCAAAAGAAGCAATCTAACTTTTAGCATAATAGAAATCAGCCTCATGGTTCATCTGGTAATCAAAATCATGGTCCTTCTGGTAATATAAATCATGCATCTGCATCATCAGCTCTAGTTGCTCAAAACGATGAAAACTATGATTGGGGCATTCATCTGGAAGATTTGGTGGGTGCTGTGAGTCAGGCTTTTGTTGCAGAAATTCATTCAGAAAAACCAGAAGAGTCTACTGATGATGAAAGTTCTAGTGATGATAAATGTGATGGTGATAGTGTTCCAAGCATGGATGATGAGGAAGAAAAAGGGCAAAGTAGTGATTCTGATGCTATGACAGGGGTTGTTGAGGAAGAAATTGTTCTTACAGAAAATGCGTCAGTTGGTGAAGATTCAGAAAACATTCCGATTGCCAAAGTATTCATGGCATACATGTCTGACCCGACTAAGGTAAAAGACTCTGTTTGTCATATATTTTGTTCTAATTGCATTTCTGTTAAAGATAAACTACAAAAAGTCATGGATGATAACACTAATTTGATTTGTGACATGAAATCAATGCATTCAGTAAATCAGAAACTGAAAGATAATGATAAACTATGCATTGATAGAATTGAGTCTTTAAAAAGAGACTTAAATTCTCTTGGGTTAAAATACAAAGAGCAGGGTTATCATCTTGATATGGCTTATGCTGAAATTGAAAAACGAAATGAAGTGGTTGCCCAAAAGAACAAGGAGATTTCTAAAAAAGGATCTGAGGTGATAAAGTTACATAGAAAGTTGGAACAGTTTGAGAATTCATCTGTAGTGTTGGATTATTTTACTGCTAATGATGATCCCATAAAAAGGGTTGCTGGTATTGGGTTTGTTCCTCCTCCATTCAATGGGAATTATGTAGTTGAGCCTGAAATAATTCATGAAGAGGAGATTGATCCCAAGACAGTATTAAAAGTGAATCTAGTAACGGGTGAAGACATGGTGTATGATTCTGATACAGAGGATGAAGTATTTGATGATTCAAAGGTTGAAGGCATTCCGAGAGAGGTGAAAATTGAGGAACCAAAGATTGTGAAGAATGTTACTCGGGATAGGTGCATCTTGACAGAACCTGAAGAGGTGAAAGTGGTTCAAACTAAACTTTCTCCAATCCTACAGTCAAGTGGGTTTGTGGTGGCTGGTTTTCAAAAGGTTAATTCTTCAAAGGTGCCAAAATAGACTTATGTTCCTAAGAAGCCGATAAATTGTTCAGGGCATTCCTCTGAAGCTTATTCTTCTGACGGTTCTTCAAATTCAAAGAAATCATCTTATTTCAGAAGTTATCAAGAAAGAAGAGTGTGCTTTCATTGCAATGAGCCTGGTCATATTTTGATTAATTGTCCATACAAGAACAAGGGCAAACTGAAGACTGTTCCTTCACAACCGAAAGTGGTGAAGATTCTGAAAAGGAAAGATGAGGGAAAATCGTCTTCTAGTTTGGGAAAAGATATGACTGGACGATCTTTTGTTAATTCTCCTGGAATTAAACAACAGAATACATTGCATGCTAAATCTTTTGTATGCAGAGAAAATATTGAGATTCCGAAAGTTGGGATTTCAAAAGATACTTTTCAGGAGGTTAAATTGTCCAGACCTCAAAGACGAAGAAGAAACAGAAAATTAAAGAAAATTTTGGAAACATCTGAATCTGACAATAATATATTTCATAATGTTTTTCAAAATAATAAAAATGGTTCTTCTTTGAAAAGGTCTGATTGTCACACTTCTGTTCCAAAATTGAATGATAAAATTGATTGTTCATTACAAGAAGTGGTTTATTTTGATCAATCCGGACGACCCAAGACCACGATGGCTTGGGTTCCACTTTCTAACTGATTCTCGTTGTTTATGTAGGGACAACCAAGGAGGACTATCAACAATACATGGTATGTGGATAGTGGTTGCTCTCGACATATGACAGGGAATGTGAAATTACTTGAGGATGTGATTAAAATTGATGGTGGTTATGTCGCTTTTGCGGGTAATAAAGGCGGGTACATAACAGGCCAGGGAACGTTAAAGAACGACAAAGTAAAATTTAAAAAGGTGAATTATGTTGAGCAGCTGGAACACAATCTTTTAAGCGTATCACAAGTCTGTGACAAGAAGTTTTCGTTCCATTTCAACGATCATGAATGTTATATTCTGAAACCGGGTTTTGTGATTCCTGATGAATGGATTCTTATGAAGGCTCCAAGGAGAAATGACACGTATGTCCTTGACATGAGTGTCGCCACTACAACGGATTCAATTCCAACATGTTTACTCTCCAAGGCGTCGGAATCTGATTCAATATTGTGGCACAGGAAGCTAGCTCACATAAACTACAGGAAGATGAACTACATTGTTAGGAATGATCTTGTGCTTGGAGTTCCGAAAATGAAATTTTCAGTTCCTGATGATTGTATTCCGTGCAAGAAGGGGAAGCAAAGAAAGAAATCTCACAAATCGAAGTCGACAAATTCTATCGTAACTCCTTTGGAATTGCTGCATATGGATTTGTTCGGTCCTATTAGTATTAGGAGCATTGGTGGGAAATCGTATTGTTTGGTCGTAACTAATGATTACTCCAGATTTTCGTGGGTTAAGTTTCTTTCCTCTAAAGCTGAGACTACTGAGTTAGTACAGTACTTAATCCTGGGTTTGGAGAACTTATTCAATCTGAAAGTCAAAAGAATCAGGAGTGACAATGGCAGCGAATTTAAGAATAGAAAAATGGGCTTATTCTGTTTACAAAAAGGAATTCATCATGAATTCAGTGCGCCATATGTTCCTCAACAAAACGGTGTCGCTGAACGAAAGAACAGGACGTTGGTCGAAACAGCTCGCACGATGCTTGCAGATTCTAAGCTTCCAGTCACTTTTTGGGCTGAAGCTGTGAATACTGCGTGTCATGTTTTGAACCGGGTTTTGACCGTCAAGCGACATAACAAGACTTGCTATGAATTGCTAAACAATCGAAAGCCGAATCTGGAATACTTATTACCTTTTGGTAATCCGTGTACCCTACTGAAGGTTAGAGATGTCCCAACAAAATTCAGTGCAAAGGCTATTGAAGAGATTTTTCTGGGGTATGTGGCTAATTCGACTACCAAGAGGGTTTATAACAAAGAGACACGCCAAGTTGAAGAATGGTTCCATATTGACTGTTCAAATCGGTCTTTACCACAAATGGCGATTGGTCCGGATTGGGCATTTGATTATGAAAACTTATTCAAGTCTTTTCATTTACCTTCTGACATTTCTGATGAAGATGCTGCTGTTCTTTAGGATTCTTATCAAGATGCACAGCATAATGGATTTCTACCAAATGCAGTTCCCAATTCATCGATTCCATCTACTTCTGCTCCCGATCCTAATGTTGCTTCTTGTTCCAGTCCGCAAGACTCAGAGAGTGAGGAGGATAATGCTATTTTTCAAGATTCTTCTGCTGATCCGTTGTTGAGTGATGATCATTACCTTCGACACAGGATCAGGGGGAGATTCCAACAAATTTAGACTCGGAAATTCCAATTCCTCAAGATTATTCTTATCAATCTGACTCTACTCAAGTTGATGTGTTGCCAGTTCCTGAGGTCGCATCCATCAAGGAACACAAAGATCATCCAGTAACAAATATAATTGGAAATTTACAGGATGGAGTGAAAACTCGTTCTCTTGTTGACAATACTTGTTTGTATACTTGCATTAAAGATTCTGGTGTTCTTGATGATTGCTCACATTCTTGCTTTATTTCACAGGTTGAACCCAAGAATGTCGAGATGGCTTTAAATGACAATAACTGGATAGAAGCTATGCAGGAAGAACTAGCTCAATTTGACAAACTGAAGGTTTGGAATCTGGTTGATTTACCGAATGGTGCATATCCGATCGGAACAAAATGGGTGTTTAAATGTAAAAAGGACGATCGAGGTGTCGTGGTACGCAATAAGGCAAGATTAGTTGTCCAGGGCTTCAATCAGCAAGAAGGAATTGATTACACCGAAGTTTATGCGTCGGTTGCAAGGCTTGAAGCTATAAGGCTGTTTCTAGCTTTTGCTTCCTTTAAAGGTTTTAAGGTGTTTCAATTAGATGTCAAGAGTGCATTTTTATATGGAAAGGTCAAGGAGGAAGTCTATGTGTGTCAGCCGCCGGGGTTTGAAGATCCACTGAATCCGAACATGGTTTTCAAGCTAGATAAGGCCCTCTATGGTCTTCATCAGGCTCCTCGTGCATGGTATGAGACTTTATCAACACATCTTTTGGCGAATGACTTTGTTCGTGGAAAGATAGACTCGACCTTATTCATAAAGAAATCAGGGGGAGATTACCTACTGGTACAGATTTATGTGGATGATATTATATTTGGTTCGACAAATGAAGGGTTGTGCAAAGAATTTGAGGGTGTTATGAAGTCGAAATTTGAAATGTCTGCTATGGGAGAGTTATCGTTTTTCTTAGGTTTACAAGTAAATCAAAAGGAAGATGGTTTCTTTATTCATCAGTCCAAGTATGTCAAAGACATCTTGAGCCGGTTCAAGATGGAGGACTGTACTTCATACGATACTCCAATTCCGGTCAATCATAAGTTAAATTCTGACCCGGAAGGAAAAGATGTGGACTGTCGACTTTACAGAGCTATGATTGGATCCCTCATGTACTTAACCGCTTCAAGGCCGGATATAATGTTCGCCGTGTGTATTTGTTCCAGATTTCAGGCAAAGCCAAAAGAATCTCACTTAATTGCTGTGAAAAGAATCTTTCGGTATCTAAAAGGAAAACAACGTTTAGGGCTATGGTATCCTCATGGTTCTAACTTTGATTTCAATGCTTATACTGATTCTGATTTTGGTGGTTGTTGTCTGGACAGGAAATCTACAACAGGTGGTTGCCAGTTCTTAGGTAATCGACTTGTATCCTGGCAATGCAAAAAGCAAACCACAGTCTCGATTTCAACATGCGAAGCAGAATACATCGCTGCTGCAAGTTGCTGTTCACAGATCCTGTGGATACAACAACAATTAAGAGATTACGGTTTGAATTTCATAGGAACCCCTATGTTTATTGATAACAATGCTACTATGTCAATAACGAATAATCCTGTTAAACATAGTAAAACTAAGCACATCGAAATTCGATATCATTTTATACGTGATTGTGCAGAGAAAAGGTTGATTGAGCTGGTCAAGGTACATACTGAAGATAATTTTGCTGATTTGTTTACTAAGGCATTTGATCGTACCAGGTTTGAGTTCCTAATTAAAATGATTGGTATGATCAATCCCGAATAAATTTTTTTTTTCAGAATTTCATGGAAAAATTTTCTTTTAGGTTCTTTTATTGCTTTATTACATTTCTGCAGTTACATTTTCAGTCAAAAAGTCTAAATTATAAAAAGTCAAAACAAATTGAAAAATATAAAATTTGACATCATTTGAGGTTAGAGAAGAAATGATAGTACATCAGTGATTAGTTCATTTCACACGACCTTAGTAGACCTTGATATATGAATGATTAAAATAAGTTGATCTGATCTAAATTTCAAAGTCTGCATAAATAAGAAATGATAGTGTTATGAATGTTCTATTCTTAATAATTTGTGTATAAAATTTGAAACTTGAATTGTCAATAGGCTAAAAGCGTTTTAAAACTAATAGTAGTGTGAAAATTAAATATAATATGATTACATCTGTGATTTAAACCCATTTTATGCCAGGGTGTGTGTGTTAAAAGATCACTATCAGATAAAGAATATTAGCTTTTAATAAGGATTTTCCTATGAGATCAGTTTCGGGTTATGTCCTTAGCACTATTCATTCGATTTGCTTCAGTGCCCATGTCCCGAAAAGCATGCAATTTGAAGTATAATCAAGATATGTACTTGACAACATCTGTCAATCATATACTAGCCCTTGGATCATATTGATACATTATCTTTACTGATTCCATTGAATTCATAATCCAGATAACAGTTGGATCCTCGTACCTGAATCTTATAATTCCACAAATATAAGCCAAAACATTGAATCATTCGATTCTGAATCTCATTGATTCCTATACAATCCAATTTGGATTCTGCTATTCATGTGCTAAGTGATGTCTCCTCATTCTGAATATTCGGAAAATTTTTAGTAAAATCTTATATGTGTCTTGAAGATAGTGCATTTATTTTCTAATTGGCATATATGTGGGGTACACGATGTTTATCATCTAAATGGTACTAAATCACATGAATTTGGAGAATAAACGCTTATAGTTTCAAATAATATAATATTGACAATTTTAAGAATTCAGGCTTTATATTTCAAATTCGGTATAAATAAAAGAACATTTTATAACCTGATCTTATTTACTTTGAAATTTATCGCGTATCATTTCAAATATTATTCAAATTGAATGAGTTTCAAAATGAAAAAGATGCAATATGCACAAAATTGAGTTGAATGGTCTCTTACTACAGGTTACCCTTTGTTATTGAGAATATGTGTGATGAATTAATTGAATACTGATATGATCTTCTTGCTCATGATGTTCAAACCAAAAATATGTCATTTCAGTTTATTAAAAGAAAAAAACAAAAATATGTGATTCTGTTTGTATAGAGAAAAATAAAAAATATGTGATTTTGTTTGTATAGAGAAAAATCAAAAATATGTGATTCTGTTTGTACAGAGAAAAATCAAAAATATGTGATTCTGTTTGTATAGCTAAAAACCAAAAATATGTGTTTCCGTCTGTATAGATAAAATTCAAAAAGATTTTATTTTTACTTTCCATGAAAATTCTAAACTTTTATTAAAATTGTTCGAGATTGGATCAAATATGTGTGTTGACGGAAGTTCAAGATTTGAAAGGTTGAAGTTGAGAAAGTTTGAGTTCAAGGCAAAAAGGTTTAAAAAGTAATTAAGTTCGCCTGTGAACAGTGAAGCGAACTTAATATGTTCGCTTAAATCGGTGAAGCGAACTTAATTTTCAGTCTCGGGTGAAGCGAACTTAAGGGTGAAGCGAACTTATCTTGTTCGCCGAAGGATTGTTAAGCGAACTTAACAAGTTCGCTTAACCAAGCGAACTTAATCTGAATAAGTTTTGAATCAGGCGAACTTGACTCTCATCGTCTTCATCAGAAAATTAGGCGAACTTGGTCAAATTTCTCAAAATTTTAAATCTGTGTTGTGGGTGTTAATTTTTTATTGCCTCTTGATCGGAATCACGTTGCGAATCTAGCAAAGGTATTTTCGTTGGATTTCATCCGATAAATTGAGCGTATTCGATGCTTTTTAGTTTCGGTTTTTAGTCGGACTGTTTCCAGACCGTTTTTGACCTAAATTTTGACCTAACTATGAAATTGATCATCATTGTTGGTTATATTGTGTTATTCGATTGATTGTTCATGGTTATTTCATGATAATGATCGATTTGCCGGAGTTTGAAAATTTCCGTGTTTGAATTTGAAACGTCTCAAGTTCAGGCGAACTTGTTCCAAGCGAACTTATTCGAAGCGAACTTGTCAGGCGAACTTAATAAGTTCGCCTCTTGCACTACTAAGCGAACTTATTAAGTTCGCCTAGGGGTCAGAAGTGAAAAAGAGTTGTGATTTTTTTTTTTGTGTTTGAAATTTTTTTTAAATTTTTGTTTGAAATTTTTTTCTTTTTCATTTTTGTTGTTGTTTTGTGTGTGTGTTTTATTAAATGTGTATTCTATATGTGTACATGTTCTAATGTTTGTTAAGTTGTCCTATATTTTCACAGATGGCTCGTCGTGTCGAATACAAGCATAATCAAGTGGCGTTGTTAGATCCAAATTTACCTGAAGCAGTTCACTATCAAGGCATTATCAATTTTCTGAATAGATCAAGACTACATGTTGCATTATCTGCGGATCCTTATATTAGCTTGGTGTACATCCAACAATTCTGGGATACTGTACATCAAGATATTGATGTGGAACCACATGTCCTTCGCGCAACAGTTAATAATATCGAGATTGCTATTTCAGAAGAGACAATTTGGGCTGCTCTAGTTTTGGGAGGCAATGCTGAAGATCCAATATCTTATCCCAATACTCTGATTATGGGCTGTTTTCAAAGGATGGGATATCGTGGAAGACAAAATGATACACAAGCTAGGAAAGGTGGATTAGTTGGAGAATGGAGGTACTTTATGCATGTGATTATTCAATGCATCTCTCCGCGAAAGGCTGGTACTGATGGCTTGAAGATGGCTCTTCAAACAGCGATGGTGGCCTTAACTTTGAATAAAAGATTCAATTTTCCTCTTTATTTTTACCGAGAGATGGTAATGCAGATCAATCCAGCTGAAGGTCAAGGTTTCTTGATGTATCCACGATTCATTCAAATGATACTCAATCATCTTATTCCGGATCTTCCACAACATGCCATACGATTGACTTTGACTCCGATGTCAAAACGTATCTTTACAGATTGTACAAAAGTGAAACAGCAAAATGCTGCGTTGATTCCAGTTAATACTCCACTGTTTGGGCACTTAATCAATCCTGATTATGTTGCACCACCTAATGACAATTGGTTTCATCCCAATGAACTTGCTCAAGTTCAAGGAGTTAATGTTCAACCACAACCACAGCAACCACAGCAACAACCACAACAACAACCTGCACAACAACAACAGATACAAGTTCCACAAATTCAAGTTCAACAACCACAAATACATGTTCCTGTACAACCTCAAATTCCTATTCCTGAACAAGTTCCTATTCCACAGGCTGCAGTTAATATTCCGATTCAGGAACCAGTTCTAGAAGAGGTCGTTCATGATCCTAATCAAGATATGGGTATGAACATGGATGATTTTGTTGATGAAGCTGTGAACTCGCCCATTCATGAACAAGAAGGGAATGTGGTGACAGACGCTGAGTCTAGTTCCAGTTCAAGTGATTCAACTTCATCTGATGATGACAGCACTGATTCTGATGAATCTAGAGATTTTTCTCCAGGTCATTATGAACGGTTGGCTGCTATTCCACTGGTTAATGCTGGAAAACGCATTAAATCTCAAGCCAGACGACCACGACGCAAGTCTGTTCGGGATCCTCCTTCCAGATCGGTACTTGGAAAAAGATCGTTGGTAGATGAAAGTTCTGACACTGACAGTGACTTTAATCCAGATCCTTCACGTCAAAAGTTAATGTCTGCGTCAATTGCTGCTGCACAATCTTCTCAAGGAGTTGAAGATGCTAATTTTGTTGCTTCTTTGATAGTTACTCCTCCAAGATCTAAAGATCCATATCCAGTTCCATCTCCTATTCCTCAAGAGAGTCCTACTACTACGAATCCTTCTATTCCACAATCAACAGCTGGTCCATCTAAGCCTTCTGATTCTGACAGGATAACTTTCCTTGAATCTCAAGTGCTATCTCTCTAAACACAAGTTAACTCTCTTGTGTCTATTGATTCTCAACGACAGCTGGTGATTCAGACTCAAGCTCAACAGATTGCTGATATGCAAGCTTTAGTGTCCAAACACGTTCAGCGTCTTGACGCTCAGGGGGAGTTGAGGATACCTGATACTTGTCACACTGAGTCAATACAAAGACGTGATGATGAAGACAATGATCCTGCTAGAAATATTGAGGGTGATCGTCAATACACTGACGTTAATCCTATATCTAGAGTTCAGGGGGAGTCGACATCACAATCTCTTGAAGGAAACAAAGACAAAGATACTTCGGGTATTAATGAAGAAGAAATTTTGTTATTAGAATTCTTTCAAGATTCAGAAGAAGAGGAAGCTGAAAAGATTGAATGTCTTGATGACATTGATGATTTATTCAATGACATGGAAGATGATATGTCAGACACTGAGATAAAAGAAGGAGAAATAGTGGAGATAGAAATAGAGAAAGATAAAGACAGTGTTACATATGAAGGCTGTGACGGTCTTAAGGTGCCGTATAACTTCATCCAAGAGGATGTTGTTCCTGAGTTCTCGTATGACGGAATAACTGACTCTATGGACTCTATTGAAGACGTCACATTGCCTGATGAAACAGCTGACTCAAAGATGGATACTGATGATGAGAATCTTCAATTCAATAAGGGTACTGAAACTGAAACTACTCACACTGAGTCCCCGAAGATTAATGAAGAACCTGTGATGTTCAGAGATACAGGTATGACACGAGAACAGTGGAGAGAAGTTGTAAACAGTTGGATGAAGGTGCTACCCAAGTCTCCAATACAACCTGCTCAGAAAGAGAAATATGTGAATAAAGAGCAGTGTATATGAAGGATCATTAGTTGGTTCTATGATGGTGAATCAAAATTGTTTGTAATCAAACGATCTGATGGTGTTCAATACTTAAAGCCAAGGATCAAATATTTCAATACCTTGCCGAGGTGTGAAATAAATGGTCTAGCTTCAAAGCCACTCATAAATAGATCGAAGAATGGTTTGGCTGATGTGATAGCAAACCTGATAAAGAAAGAAGGTAGTTCGGGTAAGTATGAACGGCTGAAACCACAGAAGGGAAAAAGAGTGAAGATTACAGATCCTAAGACTGGGAAAGTAACTTGGAGATACAAGTATAGACCAGTGCGTGCTATTCACAAGATACCATTAAAGAATATTCCTCAAGACTTTCTTGAGAATATGAAATGGTGGTATGTTGATGTTAATACTGGTGAAGCAAGGGTTGAAGATAAAGATAATAAGGTCATTGTGTGTTTCTATGACGCAATGAATCTTATAAATTTTTCAAAGAAAGATCAGAGGATATTGCGAAAGAATGAAATAATGTATACTGATGAATGGAGATAACAAGGTCTACAGTATAAAAGGGTTTTGGAGATATGCAGAAGATACGGTGTGCATGCTGGCAGCAGACTACCAGACAACTGGAAGAGTTCAAGATAAAGACTGAAGACAGAAGATCAAGCTATTGTCAAGGGGGAGTCTGTTAGGACATAGATTTGTAATAACAAAAGCTTGTAATAGTTAGATTTTATGTCTTTATGTTTTGTTATGAAATTGTAAAGTTGCTAAGTGTTTTTACTAGTGAGCCTAGAGGCGAACTTGTTAAGTTCGTCTGGTCTATCAGAGGCGAACTTAATAAGTTCGCTTAGGCATAACTGAGGCGAACTTGTTAAGTTCGCTTAGACTGTTTCAGGCGAACTTAACTAAGTTCGCTTACAGCAGGTTTGGTTCTATATATATGTGTTACAGAGTCATTAGACAGCAGTGAACAGAGATCGATCTGAGAGAGAAACAATTGTCTGATTGAGTCTGTAACCATTGTTATTTGGAATATAATCGAGAAGTTTATTTACGCGTGTTGTTTGAATTGTCAATTAGTATACAGACGTTAATACGAAGGATTCCGCACTTTGTGTTATAGAAACGTCATATCACGAGTTCGATCAGTAGTTGAGTTACCTGGACCTACACTATCTCTTCCTATGGCCTTTCCTCCCGGAGCCTCATTATTTCCCAATCCAACTTCTTTAAGTGCTTCAGTTAGAGCAACAGGCAAGGTGGCTTTCAGAATGGTTACTACTTCCTCAGTTATAGCATCCCGGACTTCTTGTTCCAAAGTCGGTTTTTTCATAGTACTCAGCATTTGGGTTGGTCACGTTGTTCGCATTTCTGTCCCCTTCGGCTCTGTGGGAATCATGTGCTTTAATAGAGGGTTCGATTTTTACGGACGGTGCACGTTCAGCTGGGCGTCTGCCACTTAGACCAGTACGTTCAATTTGCTTTCCTCTAGCAATGTCTATTGTTATCTGCAAAGAGGGAGAATGCTCGTGTTATCTTGACAGGAAATTATTTAGAACACCTCGAGTACTGTAAATTACTAATTACAGAAACCGGTATGAAATTACTAATTTACTTTATAACTCGGGTTCTGAACATTTCCCATTAGGAGTAACATTCGCATTTCACCTTCTTACACCTCATCTTAAAGGCATATAATGACTACGATCTATGTGTACTACTTGTACTAAGACCATTATCATTTACTCTCATTATTTACCATTGTGGCTTGGCTGGCGTAGTGGCTACCCGAATTGACATTCCCGCTTGGTCCCATTCACAGTTTAAGTCTAGACACTTTGGATGTCTGAATCTCTCAAATTATTGTTCTGATACCAACATGTAAGGCCTCGATACCGGGAAGCCTCGCTCATTGGATTTACACAATAACATATAGTCAATCACCGGAATATTTTTAAATTAACATCATGCAGCGGAATTACAAGTCATTGTTCATACATCATAAAATTGTCAACCAAATAAAACTTTCACATCATTGTCTAAAAAAATTAAACATAACATGTACCGGGAAAGTCAGTTCTTGTGTCAAGCAGCCATTCGCCTATTCCAGCCAGCCTAAGGAGCATCATATCTTGTCTTTTCCTTTACCTGAGTTGCATACTAAAAGCCTACCGAAGTAGTCGTTTAACATTCGTCTACCATCGTAGCCGTTTCATCAGTCTTCCATAGTAGCCGTTTTACATCAGTTTACCGAAGTAACAGTTTCATTCCTCCTACCGCTGTAGTCTGTTTAATATACCGTCTACCGTCGTAGCCATCTAACATCCGTCTGTTATCCACGGTATAGCAGCCGTTTCATCCGTCTACCATCGTAGCCGTTTCATCTGTCTACCGAATTAGCCGTTTTACATCTGTTTACCAAAGTAACCCTTTCATCCGTCCTACCATCGTATTCTGTTTAACCCGTCTACGAAAGTAGCCGTTTCTTCCGTCTACCAAAGTAATCGTTTCATCTGTCTACCGAAGTAGCTATCACATTATCACATTATTCACATATTCCTCTTTGTTACATTAACATCTGTTTGCCACATGGACAACCATTTCATCATTCATTGAATTAACATATTAATGTGTTTAACTCCTTTGTTCTTTACATCCGTTTACCACATGAGTACCCGTTTCATCATTTACTATGTTGGCACGTTTACACGTATAGCCCTTTGTACTTTAATTTTGGTGGCATGTTTACACATAAGCCCTTTATACTTTATCTTATATGTTGGCACATTCACACATTTTAGCCACATAATACATCATCATTCATATAGGCACATAATTACACTTAGCCTATTTCATACTTTACTATTTAGCACGTTTAGCCATAAAAACATCCATCATCATACGAGTATGCACCCCAGCCCAAAAGTTACAGACAAAATGGGGGACTTAGAACTCACTTGGTGTACAGTTTATTGTGTGAAACTAATAAGCTTCGGGGTAGACAAGTGCTACGTGATCTGTACGAATTCAATACGTGAAATCTGTAAAACTTTGCTAGTGTCGCCTATACTGTCGCCACATGCAGTGTCACCTAGGCTTAGTGTCACCAACACTCAGTGTCGTCTGATAGTGTCGCGAGGGAGCAATGTCGTCAGACCAGTGTCGCCCTAACTTTCGTTAAGGACTTAGTGTCATTCGTTAGTGTCGTGTACTTAAAGCGCCAGATAACTGGAGACACTATTAGTGTCGCCCAAGAACACAAAACCTTAACAGCTTCGTTTTTTAATCCAAAATCGCATCTTTTTATGTCCAAATCGTTTATCTAGCTTCCATGAAACTAGGTCAATGCTTTGTTTATCTTTAACACGTAAAAATCTAGTCTTTAAGGTGAAAACCCTAGTTTTATCCCAAAAACCCATTTTAAGCAAAACAGAAATTTAGGTTGTATCCATACCTCAAAAGATTGCAGTTTCTTTATGAATGTTTTTTCCAAATCGATGGAGAAACATATTGGAACCGATTTTTGAGCCAACTAATGGATTTCTTGAAGCTCCCTCTCTATCTAAAACCCACTTTCTCTCTCTAACATTTTTAGAGTGTTAGTTGCAAATGGAAGCTGAATTGGGAAAAGTAGGGTTATGCACCCCTTATGGGCCAAACCCACTCTCCCTAAGCCTATTTCCTTTCATTATTTTTTTTTCTTTAGACCCAAATGTAAGTTTTAGGTTTTCAGGTGTTAAAGATAATAGTTGTATCTGTACTTTCTTTTACATTGTACATAAGACAAGTTTTGAAATAAAATAAAGGTGTTAAGATTCCACTGCAAACAATCTCTGTATTACTATATGTTCATGGGTAAATTTAGAATGTGACCAGCATCCCGTGACAAGCCGGGATGTGGGCGTCACAGGTTGGTATCAGATCATTACTTAGAGATTTAGAAACTTGGCCAAATATCTACACTTAAACTAGACCCAAGGGACAGTAGTAATGCTAGTAAAGATAGCCTAATGCCAAAAGAAAGAGAAGATGTATGAGTATTTGGTAGGAAACATGATGGAAAATGACTAGAACACCAAAAGTGGCGTAAATAATAAATTTCGTTTTGGCCACAGTTATTAACGATTTACAATACATGTGTGTTCTGAGTTATGAAAATCCATCAAGCGAATACTAAAACACTTCATATCTTTTGTAGATAAGGTTGGTAGAGGTAGAAGAAAGAGGTGGAGGAGGAAAGACTAATCCAACTACCCCTAAGAGGCAAACGCGGTCTACCGCAAATGCCGAACCAGAAGTAGAACATATCAAACGTCACGTCGCGACAGTATACTTGGAATTTAAGAAAACATTATTGTTTAAAAATTATAAAAAAACAAAACTTAGCTAAAACTAATTATAAACATTATATAAATTTTTTTAAAAAAAAAAGAAAATTTCAAGTTTGAAATTTGTAAGACTCAATTTCAATGACTTGTACATTATAATTCAACCCGCGGTTCGAATAAAATGTACATCGACACATAGGTTTTGAAAAAAATTCACATCGAAACATTGATAAAATTAATCATATCGCAACAGAAAATTCGGATTTTATAAAACATTATATTTTATAAGTTATAAGAGGAAAACAAAAAAACCCGTAAAAAATCGAAACCTTAAAGCAGTTTTGATAGCTTGTACGATTGTTCTTCGATGAATTTCACATTATTATGCACAACTCCGTTTTGCATGAAATTTACACCGTAACGTAGATCAAAATAAGCTCGTCGCAAAAATATTCAAAATTTTATAAAACATCATATTTTAAAAGTTATAAAAGAAAAACAAAAAAAACAAAAAAATTATAGTGAGCCATGTGTCAAAAAGTGGTTGGGGAAAAAAAAGGAAAACATAAATGCAAAAATATAGGTATAGAGTGTAAGTATAGTTAAATATGAGGGGGTCATATTGTAAATTTAATAACTCATGCTCAAATGGATTGTATCAAATATTTTCAACCACTTAATACACTTCGATGTGACTTGATGAACAATATTTGTTGACATTCTAAATTTTATATATTAAGGGATTGGTTATTATGACACCCAAAGAATTTATTTCAACACCCGTCGCCACTTATACGCATCGTATAGCCCTATACGAGACGTATAGGCACAACCCTTAAAAGTCAGAGTTGCAGGTGTCAGTTATTATTGACGGCTGGTCTATACACAGTGTATAGCGTCATACACCACACATAGGCAACCTATGAGAGTTTTTTTTTCGAACTTGGCAGATTTTTACTTACATATGCTTATACGTGGAGTATAGAACTATACGACACGTACAGGTTTTTTTTTTAATATTACCAACATTTTTATACAATATTTATCGTTTTAGCTATAGTTTTGTTAACTAATTTTGTTAACATCAAATAAATAAATATTTTTTAAAATTAATAACTTTATTAATTAATCGAAACTAAACTATCGTATGATACATTACCAACCAAACAAACTTGACATTGTAAACAAACATTACAGATATAAACAACCGAAACATTATATATATAACATTAGTTTGTAAACACAGCAAAAATACAACTGAATGTGAAAAACAAAAAAAAACAGCAAATGACCACAACAAATAAGTGAGTAAATGTTATACCGGTGTTTTCCCATAACTCGTTAGAATATTCGCCAAAAACATAGTGGTCGTCCCAAAACAACATCGCTAGTTGGGGAGATCTCGGTTTGAAACGATCGATTCATCAGAAATCAGGAGAGATTTATAGAAGCTGTGAGGGAACCTATACACCTCGTTTAGCTCTATACGTGGCGTATAGGGTACGAGGTACTCTGTAATTTCTACAAGACCATCAATCACATTACTATACATAATAACGTATAGAGCTATACAAGGTGTATAGGATACGAGGTACCTTATGCCACACCCGTCAATCACATCAATATCCGTCACGTATAGCGATATAGGTGGCGTATAGGGCATGTGATTGACCGATCTTGCAGAGGTTGTCTGTCTTTGGAAATTATGAGAGTTATAAGCCCCGTATAGAGCTATACGAGGGGTATGAAGGGTGTCAAAATATGGATTTGGGTGTTCGGTTATTAGGACATTATATTAATACACATACACACACAGAGGATAGAGATCTTTTAATAACCCACTGTTATAGTGTTAACCTAATTAACTTCGCCAAAATTAATCAAAATCAGTATTTTTTTTTTGAATAACATTATTACACCAATATAACATTTTCTTTTTTGCATTTTTGTAAATTCGCAAGTGTAAGGTGAGTTTACACAAGTGTAATTTTTTGCTGAAAGATATATTTTTTATGTTTTCAGCAAATCTTTACAGTGGTGTAAACTCCCCTTACCCTTGCGAATTTACAAAAATGCAAAAAATAACATGACGTTGTATTGGTGTAATAATGTTATTCAAAAAAAATAATGATTTGGATTGATTTGGCGGAGTTATTGGGTTAACACAATAACAGTGGGTTAACAATGGATCCTTACCCTACACACACACACACACATATATATATAGGGGACGTATCATTTGTAAACCCTTAGTTGTTGTGAAAACCCTTAAACTCAATCTAGGCTACATATTAGTTTTCTTATATTTTTGTTTTATTTTTTATATACAGGGGTATTTGTGTCCTTTTACCCGTCCCCTTTTTAAAACCCCAAATCTTCCTCATACTCCTTTGTCCCGCTCTCTCTATAAAAAGTGATCTGCCCTATCCTCTTTCTCTAAAAAAAACCCTCTTCCCTCTTCCCTTCTCTCTCGTTTGAAGATTGAAGAACCAGATTCGGATGCTAAGAAAGCTACCCTACCCAAACTCTTTCACACTTCTGTCGTTCCGGTTTTGTTTGATGTTCAAAGGTTCAGATATAGTGTTAGTACCTGGATGTCACTGAAGATCTACACATTGTAGTCGCTAATCCAAACAGAGAATGAGGAGACGATGATCGTTGAACCCGCGATGTTCAACTCACTTTTGATTTCAGACCTCATTTGATTTCAGATCTCGTTTCTTAGGCAAGTGATGTTCAACTCACTTTTTTCAGATATCGTACCACGCTTTTGTAAATTCTCCTTTTTTGATACATTTGATAAATTCCCCTTTTTTTGGTTTTCAATTTTTTTGTTAATGAGGTCACTAGAGATGACGAAAACAAAGATCTGAAAGTTTTACTAAATCTTGTGTCGGTTTACAACGCGAATATTCAAAGGAGATTGGGAATCGTGACTGAAATATGTATTCTGACAGGAACATGCCGGGGACAACGATGCTATTTACAACCACCAGTCCATCGCCCCGTTATGTTCTCGTTGATTTGGGTGTTTACAACTTCTCTTTTTCTATAATTGAAGATAATTGAGTTTGTTAACGAATTGATACTTAATGTGGTACTTACTTTTCATACTCTCTACTTTTCATTTTCTGAAAAAAAAAAACTTGTAGTTGTAATAACAAACCTGAGACAAGCAATAGTGGATCCGGGAACAACAATTCTGGAGATGGTAATCAGGGGAGTGGTGGTCATGCTAGACAAGAAGATCTTGATTTAGGGCAGGTCAGTGTGAATTTAATCATCTTATATTTTAAATGCTTGTTTTTCTTTTATCTATTATATATTCTATCTGATATTTTGGTTGTGTAAGAAAGAAAATTCTAATTCAAGTTGTCTTTTTATTTTCGGATTTGTCATTTGCTCAAGTATTAACCGAATTTCTATAGAATTAGAAGGCATTTAGATAGTTATCTTATAATTGAAAGCCTCTTTAAACCTATAGTTTTAATTTCATTTTTGAAATCCATTTTTTTCTTTTTAATTTCATTTTGAAATCCCTTTTTTTCTATTTCTCGTTGATTCAACTATTTGGCTCAAATAATAGCCCAGGTATATTTTTTGCACATGTGTAAAATAAATTTACACATGTGTAATTTCAGTTTACACATGTGTAAATTCATTATACACATGTGTAAACCAGATTTTTTGGGTTAATTTTTTTCAGTTGATTGTGTATTTGTAATAATCCCCTTGATTTTGAAAATCTACGGTTTAGGGTTTTGTTTTGGGCATCAATTTGTTGAAACGTTAGAAAGCCCTAATTCGGATTTTTTTTCATGAACTGTAATCCATTTGAATTTACAAGTTCAGATCTGTAAAAACCATATCAGTTTTGTAAAAAATAGTAGCCCAGGTCTGAGTTTTGCACACGTGTAAACTGAATTTACACATGTGTAATTTCAGTTTACACATGTGTAAATCCAGTATACACATGTGTAAACTAGGTTTCTTTTGGGTTGTTTTTTTTTTTCAGTTGATTGTGTATTCATAATAATCCCCTTGATTTAAAAAATATATGGTTTAGGGTTTTGTTTTGGGCATCAATTTGTTGAAACTATAGAAAGCCCTAATTTAGATTTTTTTTTCATGATTTGTAATCCATTTGAATTTACAAATTCAGATCTGTAAAAACCATATCAGTTTTGTAAAAAATAATACCCTAGGTATGATTTTTGCACACATGTAAACTGAATCTTTTCATTTTAGTAAATTCAGTTTTCACATGTGTAAACCAGTTTAAATCTTCACTTCTTCTACTTCATATTGCTAATTCACAGTTAAATCTTCGTTTTCTCTCTCGTTTGAAGATTGGAGAACCAGATCCGGTTTCTAAGAAAGCTACCCTACCCAAACTCTTTCACGCTTCTGTCGTTCTGGTTTTGTTTGATGTTCGAAGGTTCAGATATGGTGTTAGTACCCGAATGTCACCGAAGATCTACACATTGTAGTCGCTAATCTAAACAGAGAATGAGGAGACGACGATCGATGAACCCGCGATGATCAACTCATTTTTGACTTCAGATGTCGTTTGATTTCAGATCTCGTTTCTTAGACAAGTGATGTTCAACTCTCTTTGATTTCAGATCTCATTTCTAATTTGTAAAGATATTTGTGTATTTTGGATGTATAATTTTTTTTTGCTGATTTGTGTATATGTGTTCTTGAATTGTTGAGGGAGAGGGAGAGGGAGAGGGAGAGGGAGAGGGAGTGAGGGATTTTTTATTACTAGATTTAAACAAAAAAGATGAAAATAAAGTGAAATTACCTTTTTACCCCCTATTTAATCTAGACCACAAGTTTTTTAAATATATTAAAAATACAGAATTAATTATAGCCATATATTAAAATACTAAGAAATGAATGTATGGTCCATATTGAGTTTAAAGGTTTTCACAACAACTCAGGGTTTACAACTAATATATACATATGTATGTACGTATGTATGTATGTATGTATGTATGTATGTATGTGGTACAAAACTTGGATTCGGTTAAAAAAGTATGAAGCAATGAGGAGGCGTTATGTGTATGAGCGTGTGTTTTATGGGTGAGGGTATTTGCGTCCAATTACCCACGCGGGTTTATGGCACACATAACTACAACCATGTAAAATGGAATAACCGCAACATGATTTTCGTAATCACGGTACCGTATCAGACCTCAACACTCATCCGCAATGTGTAAATTCATTAGCACATACTCACACAGTGTAAATGGTGTAACTACATAGTTATATTGCACGATTAAATTAAATCTTTTCAAAAAAGTATAACAATATTAAAGATAATAAAATTCTTGATTTATGACCTAAGTTTTTAGAAACAAGGAAGAATAGAAAAGTTATTTGAGTTAAAAAAAATTATGAAAATAGTTTTGATGAAAAAAGTCATGACAATGCGCAAATTCCCTTTTTAATCACTTTTGATCGATAGTAACTTTCAAATAATTAGAAAATTACTAAAGTGTTAATTTTAACAATTAAAAGGAGTTTCATCAAACCCTTAGATTGATTCGTACACTCAAAAAACGATTTTATATTTGATCCGGCCTCTATACATGTGTACGCATAAAATATATGTGAACAAATTTTTGGTTTGGGTTTTTTTAACTCTAAAAGGTCAACTAAATACAATCTTCCTTCCGTGTTAAATTTACAAGATAGGATCATAAAAGAACATGAAGTGTAGCCACCTCTTGGCCATTGGGAATCACCAAAAGCTAAAGACAATTTAGAATCGGTACGAAAATATAACTTAGTATTAGACGTACCGGTCTATTAAAATAATTATTAGATTAATTTAGTATTTATTGAAAGCTATAATTCAATATTAATATAGTAAATAATAATCTTCTTAGTAGCTTTTATCTAATATTGAGAAAACTAGAAAACTCCTCTCCTAAATTTTTAAATATTACTAACTTTTTCATACATTTTTATTTAAAAACAATACACCAATAAATTAAACATTTTTAATCTTTAATTTGATTATAATATTGCTTTATAAAAAATAAAAAATTAACGTGTATGAACTTCTTTGATAATTCATATATGCAGTATCATCATACTACATGATGATACTGCATATACGCAGTATATACGTATATGCAGTATGATGATTGCATGATGATACGACAGTATCGTTATACTGCATATATGTAGTATACGTAGTATGATCATACTACATATATGCAGTATTATCATATTGCATATAAATAGTATCGAATAAATCTGACACGTTACATTTTTTTTAATATATCAACATTATACTCAAATTAAAGATAAAAAATACTCGGTTTTATGGTGTGTTTTTAAAAAAAATGATAACGTATGAAAAAGTTATTAATGTTTAAAAGTTGAAGGGAAGATAGTTTTCTAGTTTTCTCACCAACAATGAGTTTTCTTTTGATTTTTTTTCATATATATATAGTATAGGGTTCCACTAGGAAGGGAAAAAAGTGTAGAAAGTGTAGGAAGGATTTTGAGCCCTTGATCTTGGAGATTGAGGGTTTATAAGAAGGCCACGTAAATAGGAAGTGATTTTAATCCTTGAAGGGTAAAATAGTAATTGCTTTCAAGAGAGAGAAATAACATACGCATGCAAGTTACATGCATTTTCCACCCTCATTTTTTAAACGTTTATATCTTTTTTATACGTCATTATTTTTTTTTAAAATATACCATAAAATCAAGCGTTTTTTATCTTTAAAACGAGTATGGTCTTGCTATATTTAAAAAAATTAAAAAATCGCTAAACTGGGTTTGTACGTTTTTAACAGCGTTTTCATGGCATTTTTTCAAGACGTTTTTCAAAACTTTTTTCACTGTGTTTTTTTATGGCGTTTTTTCATGGCGTTTTTTCTAGATTTTTTCATAACGTTTTTTTATGATGTTTTTTCACTGCGTTTTTTTATGACTTTTTCACTGCGTTTTTCATGGACGTTTTTCACTGCTTTTTTTCATGATGTTTTTTTCATAGTGTCTTTTTCATGGCGTTTTTTCAAAACTTTTTTATGTTGTTTTTTTTACTGCGTTTTTTATGGCGTTTTTTTATGACTTTTTTCACAGCGTTTTTCATAGACGTTTTTCACTGCGTTTTTTCATGACGTTTTTTTCATGATGTCTTTTTCGTAGAGTTTTCTGGTGTTTTTGATAACCGATCGTGTGAAAAACAGAAAAACGCATGTGAAACTGGGCGTGTTATGGTGTTTTTAAACTGGGCAACGTTATGGTGTGTTTTGAAATGTGATTGTGCAGAAAACAGAAAATGCATTTTATGGTGTTTTTAAACTGGCAACTTTATGGTATGTTTTGAACTGTGCAAGATCTTTTTCATGGAGTTTTCTGGTGTTTTTTTATCACCGATCGTGCGGAAAAACAGAAAAACGTATGTGAAACTGGGCGTGTTATGGTGTTTATAAACTGGGCAACTTTAGGATGTGTTTGAACTATGATTGTGTAGAAAACAGAAAATGCGTTTTATGGTTTTTTTTATGCAATTACCATTATGGTTTTAGGTGTCTTCTTTTATAGTGTTTTTGAACTAGGTGTATTATGGTGTTTTTAAACTGGGCAACTTCATGGTGTGTTTTGAACTGTGATTGTGTAGAAAACAGAAAATGCATTTTTCAGATTCTCCAACACCTCCGAGGAATCGTTATCTTTGGTGCTCGGGTCTATGAATGCGAGAGTTGCAGGAGCTCGTACGCGATCAAGCAGAAAACAGAAAATGCATTTTTGGACGCCATTACCATAATGGTTTTAGGTGTTTTATTTATAGTGTTTTTCTTTTCCAGATGAAACAAACTCTTTTAAAAATATCATAAATTCCTCCGGTTCAAAAACACCAAAAACTTACCAGTTCTAAAAACACCATAACACGTTCACTTCAAAATCACTATAAAATGTCCAGTTTAAATGTTTTTTTATGATTTTTTTTTAATTTATGACGTTTTTATGGTATTTGTACGTCGTTTTTTTATGATGTTTTTATAGAGTTTGTACAATCTACTGCAAAAACACCATAAATAAAAAACCTCACTTAACACGTAATTTTTTTTTAAAATTTTATATAACAATAGTTTACTCATATTAAAGATAAAAAACGCTCGTTATTATGGTGTAAGTTTTTTTTTAAAATAACAACGTATTAAAAAGTTATGAACGTTTAAAAAATATGAGGGAATATGCATGTGCATATTTTGTGCATTTGAAAAATCAATCGCATGTTTAGAAAACAGAAAATGCATTTTTGGACGCCATTACCATAATGGTTTTAGGTGTTTTATTTATAGTGTTTTTCTTTTCCAGATGAAACAAACCCTTTTAAAAATATCATAAATTCCTCCGGTTCAAAAACACCAAAAACTTACCAGTTCTAAAAACACCATAACACGTTCACTTCAAAATCACTATAAAATGTCCAGTTTAAATGTTTTTTTATGATTTTTTTTTTAATTTATGACGTTTTTGTGGTATTTGTACGTCGTTTTTATGATGTTTTTATAGAGTTTGTACAATCTACTGCAAAAACACCATGAATAAAAAACCTCACTTAATACATAATTTTTTTTTTAAATTTTATATAACAATAGTTTACTCATATTAAAGATAAAAAACGCTCGTTATTATGGTGTAAGTTTTTTTTAAAAATAACAACGCATTAAAAAGTTATGAACGTTTAAAAAATATGGGGGAATATGCATGTGCATATTTTGTGCATTTGAAAAATCAATCGCATGTTTTCTCACGATTTTGCCCTTCCCCATTGCTTCCTACACTTTTTTCACTTCTTAGAATATCCTTATATATATATATATATATATAGGGGATCAATTAAGAAGTAGTTTTTCGCCAAAAAATATAATAAATGACAAAAACCTTAAGAAACAATATCAAACTAACTCCGATTGACCTAATTTCAGCGGCATTGGAACCGTCTCGTCGAACTCTACCGTCTTAACTTTTAGGGTTTAGCTTTTAAGGTTTAGATTTTACGTTTGAATTTTAGGGTTTTAGCCTTATGGTTAAGCCTTAGGGTTTAGATATTTTATGGTTTAGGTTTTTTTTTTCGTGGGGGTGGGAGGTTTAGGTTTTTGGAGGTGGGTTTAGGTTTTTGGGAGGGTTTAGGTTTTTGGGTGGTGGTTTTAGGCTTTTCGGGGTAGGGTTGGAGTGGGGTTTAGGTTTTTGGGGGTGCGGGTGGAGGGGGGTTTAGGTTTTTGGGTCCGGATTAGAGTTCGATGAGATGGTTCCAACGCCGCTGGAATAAGCTCAATCGGAGTTCGTTTGACCCACTTCTTAGTATTTCTTAGCGAAAAACCACTTCTTAGTGGAACCGTCCTCTATATATATGTAAAAATATATATATTTACAAATTTTTAAGTCTTATTTTGGTATTATATATAAGAACATTCACAATAGGGTCTCTATAACCATCTGTCCATCTCTATCTCTATTATTCAGAGATTTCTTTTATTTAACACATCTATCAGGATCTCTATTTTTATCTCGATCTTTAAATTTTAGACTTTAGTAAATAAAGATTCTCTAAATATAGAGATCAATTTTCATCAATCTCTATATTTTTTGTGAGTGTTTAGAAAAAAGAAAAAATAATAATATAAGTGTTTGTGAGTGAGATAGAGATAGAGATCGAGATAGAGAATGAGATATGAGAGATTAAACCAAATTTTTAGAAAAATTTAAAAAATATGATATTTAATTAAATTATAGAGATGAAGATGTTGCTGCGAATGCTCTAACTATACTATATTATATATTATATAGCATATATTTTACCAAACAAAAAGTAAGTAAACCATACAAAGCCACCAAACAAAAGGCAAACTAGATTTTAGGCAATATCGACCACCCAAATTGTAGTCTTTTTACTTTGGACTGTTAGCCATTATTCATGAAAGCTCCACGAGTGTTTATTAATGGAAGGGAGCATGGTGGACCAATATGTTAGGAGTACTTTTAACTTTTTAACAAGAATTTATTTAAAACAAAAAGAAATTGTAGTAAGGAAAATTCGATTTTAATAATCTAAATTATGATTCATTGATTGATAATAATAATCCATAATGACAATTTGATCGATGACAGTCTTAACTTTCACTTTTGTTGTTAAAGGCAGTCCCAGTAGCATAATCATTATAGATTTGCATTCGATTTACACTTGATTCCCAATCAAAATGATGATTTTGCACGAAATGAGGAAATGTACAAGCAAAATCGACAATTATGCTACTGAAACTGTCCTTGGAAACAAAGATGAAAGTTAGGATGTCACCGGTCAAATTATTAGTATGGATTACTATCAGCCAATGGGTAATAGTTTGGATTATAAAATTGTAACATCCCGAAATAATAAAACGATTAAATGATAACGATAAACGAAAAATAAAAGAAAAAGGGGATGGGCTTGGGCTCGGCTCCAATGGGTCGAGGGGAGCCTAAGTATATAAAGACCAAGACAGCCCTTCTCCCTCATTTCCACCCTTGCACAAGTTTCTAGAGAGAGAGATAGTGGAGATCGAGGCTAGAGAGAGAAAGCTCGAGGACCGATCCAAAAAACTCGGGAATCGTTACTCAATAGCCCAGGAACGTATTGCAATAGAAATCGGAGCCCAAGAGGTAAGCATCACCTCTGAATCTGAGATTTATGCATTTTTGGGGTTTCGGGTTAAGTTTACAAAAAGGTTAAGTTTTTACGAATGAAACTTGAAACAAACCATAGATTTGAGTTCATGGATGAAAATGAACGTTTTGAACGTAAAAAGTTTAGGGTTTGAATGATTGGAAAACATGGATCAGATCTAGGGTTTTCTGATGAGGAAGAAGCTCGTGCAAGGCAAATGTTTTCCAATATTTTGGGGCTGGAGTGTATACATGCAAATAAATGAATGATATGAATGCTGATATGACGTACGTGTTATATGAAAGTAATGATGAACAAAGAATGAAACCAATGTTTACACAGAATGAAATGAATGAATGACATAACGTAAAATGAATAAAGTCTTGCTTTATATTTATACACATATTGCATGTTATGAATGCATGTATACGTTATGGACGAAAATACGGACTACTTCGGTAGGACGATTCAATGGTGACGGCTACTACGGTAGACAGACGACCGTGCAACTATTATGCAGACGGTATGTTAACGTCTAGAAAGGTAGACTAAATACGGACTACTACGATAGGACGGAGGCCCTTATTCGGCTACATAAATAGTTCGCATGGGAAACAGATGCCTTAGGGTAGACGGGCGAAAGGACGGACTACGACGGTAAACACGGTAGACAGACGGCTAAAGGTTGTTGGACGGTAATGAAGGGCGGACTACTTCGGTAGACATGGTATGAATTACGGCCTACAACGGTAGGACGAAACGTCTGTCTTTGTGACTTACGTAATCAATAGCGGGCTGATCACCCTTATGTGTATGACCAATGAATGTTCAATGTATGCATATGCACATACTAATGTATATAGTCAATGTATGTTCAATGAAAACAATGATATATATATATACACACACTAATGGTGCACATGAATGACTGATGTTATACCTAATTGCTTTAAACTAGAACACATCAGCGTTAGCTGACTTTTAATATGCACTTCAGGTAACAAGAGGAAGGGACGGGCTAAGGCATGACGGTTACCTAGCTCAAGATTGACATCCTTTTAATTGAATTTATGTTAAGACAATGTTTTCATGATTATATGTTAAGACTTTCGCTGTCTATGTAATTGAATGATGAAGGCTTCCGTTGTGTTTGAGTGTTTTTAATTAAAGTTCAGTGATTGATGATTATGTTTATGAGTAAATCCAACGAGTGATGTCTCCAGGGAAAGAGGCTTTACAAAAATCTAGTTAGCCTTATATTAATTATGTTGTGAAATAGATATAACAATTTTGAAAAAGAGAGGGTAGAATAAGAATGGTATAATCTTTTTAAATATAATTAATGGAGTAAATTACAAAAATCGTCCCTAAGGTTTGGTTCAAAAATCACTTTTCGTCAAATTAGAAACTTTTTAACACTTTGAGCCACCCACATTACTGATTTTAACAGTTTTCGTCCAATTCACTAACGCCTGTTAAAGAGTCTGTTAAGTCGCCCTCACGTGCCCTTCACGTGAGGGGTATTCCAATCATTTCATCTGAGTAAATTACATAAATCGTCCTTGGGGTTTGGGCCAAAAATCATTTTTCGTCCAATTAGAAAAGTTTGTACCAAATTGACCTTGCCTTAATTTCTTACCCAAACTGTAAATCTCATTCTAATTCTCTATTTTACTATGCAATACCGAATCCTTAAGTCCCAAACTTTGCACACGTTTGAAAGTGCTTGGCGGCTTCTCCTCGTGTGGGGTGCTTTGTGTATCATATCCCTGAGATCTCGAATCATCTGGTTTATTATCACTAGCGTTGTTTTTATTGGCATTGTCCTTGCCTTTGGTGGATTCTTCGGTGGAATCCAGCAGGGGATGAGGGTTCTCCGGTGGTCGTTTTATCTAGATCGCGGTTGTAACAGATTGTATGAAGCCATTACATTCGACATTGGGAGCGGTACTCTTATTTCCCATTCAAAATTTGCATTGAATCCGAAACCCTAATTCTCTCGGATTTAAACGTCCAGATCGCATTTGCCACAATAGAGTTTGCAGCTGTGTAATCTGATCATAGACCTTAAACACGATATTATATGATTTTACGTTTCCAAAGTTGAAATTCTGATGAGACAAATTAGCATTTACATTTGCGAAGGAAGTTTGAAACTCTCAAATTTAGAAATGAAATTGATGGAAGACGTGAAGTAATTATGTGAAGAATTGCACATTATTACCGATCAGAAACCCTAATTTCACATGAAGAAGAATGGGAAGTTTGGGGGTATGGCCGAAGGTAGGCTTGGGATTGGAGGAGGAAGAGACCTACTTGTTTTCAGGCATGGCGGGATCGACAAAGTATGAGAGGGAGGGACGTTGAAGAAATAATTAGGGTTTTTAGGGTTTTGCAGAACCGTAGTTCTGATACCATAAAAGTGGTTTATGATATAAAATTGTGAATGATTTTGTTGATACCCAACATCCCTATATATAGGGAGTAAATACAAATAACAACCCTATCACTATTTTAGGAATAGATGTATACAGAATAAATACAATATCTAAATAATAATAACAATAGTGCTAATAGTATGTATATATCATTCATCAAAGTCAAAAGTAAATTTTGCGTTATCATATGAAATTTCTTATGAAATTTGTGTCTACAATGCAGCTCGTACAAGGCCATTAATTTTTTAACAGGTTGGTAGTATGCAATCTACAAGATGATCGTCTTTTGGATTACATAATGGCTATATCCAAACAATTCTCTTGTGGGTTATGTGTTTTGTATCATGGACAATGTAATGACAATAAGTGTATGGTTCTCCACCAAGTTATGTAATGTTTGCAACCTTGATATTGATCAATTCTTGTAACATGATAATGGAAAACACTAATGTAAAACATACCTGTTAAGCTAACCGATGAAAGGGAAGACGTCATAATCTCGGATATGGATCGGGTTCCCGTTTAGGGTGTACGGTTAGGATGACTAAGGTGAGTTCGTAAGAACTCACGGTCATGGGAGAGAGAGGGACGATTCTTGAGTGGTGATAGATTTCTTGATTTGATAATTAGTCTATTCCCTCTAGTTATCTCTCTATAAATATATACAACCAATTGGAAACTTATTAATGGTAATTAGTCCAATCAACTAATTACTAGCTATAGGTTAATAAATAAATAAATAATTCAATTGATCATTTAATAATTAGATAAATGATTATAAGAGACACATAATAATAAAACCGTGCCTTACACTTGAATGTCGTTATAAATAGTAGCACTTCTAAACTTTATCATTTCCAAATTTTGATTGATTGTCCGTCGGGAAGCACGGTCCCAACATCTAGTCATATTAAAAGGTTTATGGACCGTTTAGATTGAAAATTTCTTTCAATAAAATTTGATGAGATTGAAATCAAAACTTTATTTCACATCTATTTGGTTTGAAAATTTCGTTAGAACCGAGATTCGAATTCACGTACGGTGTTAAACGGGTTGTGTCCGTGGGTTAACAGGTCTAACCCGACATGAAGAACCCTAAATGTAACAAATACTACTAAATTGGCACGAACATGACCCTTTTTACCTCATTTTCATATTTTTTTTCATATGGATACTTTAAGCTTATAAATTTATAACTTAAAATACAAAGGTGTCTAAAACAAATTATCTTCAAATTATAAAACTCAATGTCAATTTCTTTTTTAACCTTTTAAAGTTTGACGTAAAATAACATAAAACACAATTTAAAAATCAAAAATAAAACACAAACATGCTAAACACGTCAATCCATAAACTGGCTAGGTTGACCCGAACACGAATCGTTTAGTTAAACACGTTCGCCAGTCCGACTCAAAACTAACCGAAAATCGTTAAAACTAAACCTAAACCTGCAAATACAGAAAAAAAAAACGAATCAGAACTAAAAGAAAAGAAAATAAAAATTCAACACTAATGAAACAACTCATCATATAAGCTTATAAATTTATAACTTAAAATACAAAGGTGTCTAAAACAATTATCTTCAAATTATAAAACTCAATGTCAATTTCTCTTTTAACCTTTTAAAGTTTGACGTAAAATAACATAAAACACAATTTAAAAATCAAAAATAAAACACAAACATGCTAAACACGTCAATCCATAAACTGGCTAGGTTGACCCGAACACGAATCGTTTAGCTAAACACGTTCGCCAGTCCGACTCAAAACTAACCGAAAATCGTTAAAACTAAACCTAAACCTGCAAATACAGAAAAAAAAAGAATCAGAACTAAAAGAAAAGAAAATAAAAATTCAACACTAATGAAACAACTCATCATATAAGATTTCACAAAAAGATTAAAAGAGAAATAATTGTGGCTGCTGGGATTCGAGCCCAGGTCTCCACGGCCACAACGTGGAATTCTTACCACTAAACTACAGCCACATTATTATTACAATTACATAACTTTAAAATATATAATGTTAGTAAAAGGTTTATACACTGCAAATATCATCCATCATATATGCTTCGAAGCACATTTCTAGGGTTTGTTTTTGTGCGAACATGAAGATAGCAAGACATTGCAGATTCAACACAACAATCACCACTGCTAACATCTCGTTAGCATTATTATTATCGATGATTTCAATTTCTGCAGCTTATAGGCCCGGAGACATCGTTCCGATGAGCAAAATGGGGCAATATCACTCTGTATGTACTCTATTATGATCCACACACACTGAAAATCACGGATATTATTTGTTTCTGTTGTTGTGTACGTTTAATTTTACAGTCAAGGACGGTTTGGCATGATATGATTGGTCGCCACTGCCCGATCTTTGGTGTGAATCGTGAGGTGATTCCGTTTAGTTTTAAAAACCGTTGAATTTGTGGTGTTATAGTTGATGTTATTATTGAATGATGTTATAGGTATTGGTTCCTCTATCTAAACCAACTGGTTTCACCGGAGCTGATCCTTACAAAATGTGAGAATCCGTGATATAGATTGTTTGAATGTCATGTTCTTTTAATCCTGTGGTTATTAATATCAATACTTTTAGCAAAAAACCCGAATCCAATGGGAAAACGCGATGTTGGAAACATTTGGGACGGGTATTCGGGTGTTTTTCGGGTTTGGGGCATGTGATAGGTCTGTAAACGAACATGAACGAGGCGTGTTTATGTTCGTTTGTCTAACTTTAACTGAACAAATGATCGAACACAAACATTTAAACGAATGGGGTTTTCTTGTTCGTGTTCGTTCATTAAGAAAATAAGCGTATTCGTTTTCGTTCGTTAATAGTATAAATGAACGGTCCACGAACGTAAACTAACACAAACGGACATAAACGATCGAACACAAACATTTAAATGAACAGGGTTTTGAATGTTGTATTAATGAAAATAAACGAATGGAAATAAAAGTTTCAACATAAATGAATGAACATTCACGAACGAGACATGCGTTCATGTTCGTTTGTTTGATTAAATGAAATTTTGTTCATGTTCGTTCGCTTATTAAATAAGAGAACATAAACGAACTTCCTGCCGAAGGTTCACTGAAGGCTCGGTTCGTTTACAGGCCTAGACGTGTATAATATATTAGGTGATACCGCCGATTACCTAAACCCATTTACCTACATTGAAATTTAGAATCTAAACTGGATATGTTAATATTTATATGATCTTAGAAAATATAATAAATAATGTTGAACTTATGGGAAACTTGAAATTGTTGAGATTATAGAATTTTAGACTTGTAGTTGAGTATTTGATATTTCAAGTCGGTTTTTGAGATGAGTTTGATTGGGTTTCAGGTAATGGGTATTCCAATGGGTAATTTTTAATAAAATAAAATCATAAACGGGTACACCTGCAAACCCGATGTGTAATAACGGGTACCTGATTCGTATGTGACAGTTTATAATCTAACATCTGGAATGGATAATGCAGATCATTTCAAGTTGGAAAAGAGAAGTATTATATTCCATGGCTGCTTGTGATAAATCGTAAGAGCTCTGAGGTCCCGATGATCGATGTGCATTTGGTAAGGTTCTTCTCGAACGAAAAATATTCTTTGCACTTTAACCATTTCAAACATGTGATTAACAATACTATAAATGATAGATTGAGTATTTGCTTGATGTTTGCTCTTGTGTGACAATGGAGCCTTTCTTTGCATTTTCGCAGAGGTACTCAGGAAGTGATTTTCTTGGTGTCACTGCAAAGGTTGTAGACATGCCACATCATTGTATGTCTCCTTCTCTTTTACTTAACATTGTTATCAATTAATATTGTTTGATTGTTAAGAATTGATAGGCAGTGCTGTAAAAATCGCTAGGTGCTAGTCGGGCGGTGGGTATGAGTGTATGACTAGGGATTAGTAGGGATTAATCGGATTGGAATTTTATATGTAGTTTTTCAAACTTATATATATATACACAATATTTTTCAGAATTTTATATATAACTTTTCGAACTTATTTATTGGATTGGATTAATAAGTATAAAATTTCAAATACTTCAAAGATTTTGACCGATTTTGGCCAACTTTGGGCAAATTTGACCGATTTTGACTGATTATCTCCGATTTTTGACTGATTTTGACCTTCGACCGATTAATGGTCCGATTAGATGAAATTGCAGCGGTGGAACTCTGACTAGCGATTAATCCCTATTTTTACAACACTGAATGATAAGTTGCATTGGCCCATGTTTAAAAGAACGGAAACGCGCCTCGAGGCGTTTTCCCTTCTCCTCACGAGGCGTAAGCCTCGAGGCGAACCGAGGCGTAAGCCCGAGGCGGAATTAAAAAATAAATATAAAAATTATATATCTTACAAAAAATAAAATACTAAACATCAAACAATGTTTGTATCTTGTTTGTTGACTACATCAACCCCTTAAACATTTTTTTCTTTATTTTTTACTCTTTTTTTTAAATAAACTACTGATTGAATCTAAGAAAATAAAGAGATGGTTGATGCTTGAGGAGACAAATTTTGGTCATATCCTTAATTAGTGGGGGTGTTTTTTAAATGGTGAAAGGCTAATATAGTAATATCATGCTATTCTTTTAGGTGGTTAACCCTTTTATGTATATGTAGTGTTTCAATCCATTTACTTATGGATTGATTCGGGCTATGTTTTATGCCTAATGGGTTAACCGGGTAAACTCAAAGTATTTGTCTTGAAAGGAAACTGGTCAATTGGTCTTCAAAACAGGTGGAAAGTTGCTCGAAGTGTTTTATTAATGCATACACCCTACCAGTTTATTTTATTTATAGTATTATAATATTATAGAAAGAGTATAATTTGTGTGATTGTATTTAACATTATAAACCTTTTAAAAGGTAAGTGTTTGGATGCAGGCTGCTGAATTTTTTCTTTTTCACCCTGTACTATATATAATTTACGCTTTTTACCCGTTTAAGTATGCATTAATTTCTTTTTCTTTAATAACTTTTGTTCGTTAACTTTTTAAATAAAACGGAATGCACGGCTGTTTTTAATTTTTTTTGTCAACGTTCCGATATTAATTTTTTTTAAAACGGACTTGTATTCAAAATCGAGTATTTTTTTGGTATCGTAGCACATGGCGAGTGTCGTTATTGTTACGGTACCGCGACGACCCGAACCTATTATGCCGCGTAACACGGGAATTCGAGTTAGGGTGCGTTTTGAAGCCGTCGCAGCGAGCGGCGGATAAAACTACTAGTTGTAATTAATTACAAAACAATTAATATTTTAGACAAAAAGTTTTTCCAGTCAACCCAACCTTATCCACCTAGAAGGTCACCTGTTTTGATTCTAACCCATTTTGACCCGTTACGCACAAAGCAAGAAACTCCATCTAAATGGTATAATTGGCTTGAACATATGATTCCAGTGGCCAATAATCATCATGGATTTACCAAAATACATTTACACCATGCAAAAGGACTCCACTTTGACAAAAAATAAAAATAGTTAATCAAAATATAGAAGTTAAGTAAAAATTTATGAACATGTTAAAGTGTTGAACATTTTATGTATCTTGAAATTTCATGAATTTTTACTGATCAGATGTGGAGCTTCATCCTGACATTCGCACCCAATTTTGGGATGCACAAACATGGCCAAAACATGTGCTTGTTAGATACACATGGTTAGTTATAACTTTTATTTGTCATTTACTTATCCCCATTTATAGTTTCCGTTTCTCGTCCATAAAACAGGTCAAATAAAATAAATTTAACCACGGAATGGGTCAAAACGGTTTTAAAATCCGTCCAAAGTTTAGTTTTAAGGCATACAATCTCCTAACCTCTTTTATTAAAAGATTTCTTATTAATTTTTTAAGAAGTGTGATAAATGTTGGGTTCTGTGGAGGCTTTGGCCGCAATCCACAAGGGAGCCGGTCCTAGTAGGGTTAAATGGCAAGTTGCCATATTTGTGTTTTCTTAATCCCCAAGTTATTTACCCTAATCTAGTGATTATATATAGATGGGGGGCCTTTGTAATTCCTTGTACTTGAGCACAAAATAATAATAGTTGCAACCTGTGGACGTAGGTCACACCGACTGAACCACGTTAAATCCTCATGTCCTTATTCTCGTTTATTGTGTGTGTGTGATCAGACCTAACAATAAACTGTTTGCGGGCCAGCCTGACGAACCTGTCCTGGCCCGTCTTCCTTGTTTCTTGTACTAATGAATGAGTCTTTCTAGGGAGGAACAATCAGAAATAGATGTTACTTCTGGATTCTATGTTCTATTTGGATCAGGTAATTATACTTTCAGATCACATGAGTGAAAGTAGGGGTGTAAATGAGCCGAGCCTGAGCTCGACTGGGTTCGAGCTCCGCTCGTTTAAGTGTTTAACTTACAGAGATCTTGAGCTCGGCTTGTGAATAGTTTTTCAAGCTCGAGCTCGGCTCATTTATTATTTATTAATTAATTTATATATATTTTTATTATAATTTTTTTGTATAATATAATATATATTGTTGAGTTATTTTTATCATAATTTTATATATACTACTTATTATTATATAAATATATGTTTAATACATTAAATAAATTTTTTATAAATAATACGCTCATTTAGGCCCGCGAGCCAGCTTGAGCTCAATAAGCTCGGCTCGGGCTTGTTTATTACAAACAAGCTTATTTTTAGGCTCAAGCTCGAGCTCGTTTAAGCTCGGCTCAATTCGAGCTTTTAGCGAGGCGATCTCGAATAACTCATGAGTCGGCTTGGCTCGTTTTCACCCCTAAGTAAAACGAGAGCTTTTCGGCTTTAGAAAAAAATTCAACCTTTTTTATTTTATTTTTAACAATCATTAATTTATATTAGTTCTCTTACTAATGAACAGGGCTTCTCATGTCATTTGTCCTTTCTATATACGTTCTGCAATCATCTCGAGATAAAATAGAAAGGTAAAACTTCAAAACAAAATTTCATCTTCACAGTTGATTTTATTAGCATGCTGCATTTCTTCATTCAATAGTAAATGGAATCGTTTAGTTTTCATTATGTGCCAAAAATAGGTTGTTTTCATTCTTAATTTTTGAATCTTATTAATAACTAATGTATAAAATAAGGTTTAAAAAACCATATTATTTAAGAAAGTAATTTAGTTGTTTTAATAACTTTTAATAAGGGAAAACTTCACGGAATAATAACCAAGTTTTTCAAGTGTTCCACTTAAGTCACAAAAAGTTTTTTTACCTCTAAAGTTACTTAATTTTCATCAAGTGTTTTGATCTTTGTTATATAAGGAGGTTCTAGGTGTTCCAATCTTGTAAATGTTTTCCATAAATGTTCATTTTTTTTTTAAGTTAAGTGACTTAATGGATCATATATGAATCTTAGTTGCTATTTAGTTTTTTCCAATTTGATTTAAATTAAACACTTATTAAACTTGCTTATTATTTAGTGAATTTTATTCTTCACAATTACTCCTTCAAGTCAACTTAAAGAAAATAATACTAAACAGTAACTGCTATTCATATATATTAAGTCACTTAATTTTAAAAAATTTCACACAACTGGAACACATGAAAGTCGAGTGACTTTAGAGGTATAAAATAACTTTGATTGACTTTAGTAGAACATTTGGAAATTTGGTTTATATTGTGTGAAGTTTTCTCACATCGGCAGTTGATAAATTATTCAAACTAACTTTATTCACGCGGTTCTTTTTCCAGATTTGTTAGAGAGACGGTAGCCGAAAGCAGCATGCCTGGGGGAGTGGCAAAAGTTGAATGATTAATAGTAAAACTACAAGTTTGATCTGATCCTTGGGCCATTGGAAGTCATGTTTATACTTGTGCAAGTGGTCTAGTTAGAATCTACCAACACTTGCAGTCAAAACTAACTGATGTATTATATTCTTGGGTTAGGGAGTAAGCACATAAAGTGAGGTTATTTTATAAAAAAAATGGATGATGACATTTAAGAGCAATTTTTCTTTATAAGAGTATGGGATATAGGGATATACTCTCACTTGGCACTCTCAAGTAAGAATAACTTTTCTGCCACGTAGGTGTCACGTAAGCTTGGTTGGTTTCTCATTTGGGTTTCACTTAACAAGGGAAATACCCAAGTGGGTGAGATATTACATATTTGCTTCACTTTGACCGTAGGGGGCCAACCCAATTTGCTTCACTTGCAGATCGGTGGGCATTATAACCGGATCCGGATCCGATCCGATGGATTATCCGAAATCGGATTTTTTTTGGAACCGGGTAGGATATTTTTCGAACCACCAGATCTGGAACCTGTTGTATGGTTTTCCAAGGGACCGGATAAAAACCGGACAAATTTGGAACCGGACAAAAAATGGACACAAAAAATCCGGATAAAACTGGATAAAAGGTTCTAAATCTCCTCCAAAACCGGATCCGATCCGGAACAGGTTCCACTGGATCCGGTCCTTGACCACCGTTGACTTATCCGATCCGGATCCGGTTCCAAAAAAAATCCGATTTGTGCATCTCTAGGTCTCACGCCCCCTCACTTGGGCAAGGGGGCGGTGTGCGTAGCTCCTTCACGCCGTGAAACCCCCACGGGTATACATACTTCAGATCCTGCTTGTACAAAACGGAAGATATTGTCAACAAATAAAAGAACGTCTTGTTCATTAACATCTCGGAAATATTCCGCCATAGTTAGGGCAGTCAAACCAACTCTCATACGAGCTCTCGGCGGTTCATTCATTTGACCGTAAACTACTGCCACTTTTGATTCTGCAATATTTTGTTCATTAATTACTCCAGATTCTTTCATTTCCATGTAAAGATCATTTCCTTCACGAGTCCGATCACCTACTCTGCCAAATACAGATACACCTTCGTGAGCTTTGGCAATATTGTTAATAAATTCCATAATGAGTATTGTTTTACCCATGCCAGCTCCCCCGAATAGTCCGATTTTTCCTCCACGGCGATAAGGGGCTAAAAGATCTACTATATTAATTCCGGTTTCAAAAATAGATAATTTTGTATCTAACTGTATAAAGGCAGGCGCCGATCTAGGGTACCCGTGAGGGTATACCACATACCCTTAAGTGTTACGTTTTTTAGAAAATATTTTTACAAGAAGGTTTGTTTTCAGGTCGAGTTAGCTTATGGTTAAATGGATTGGCTTGTTTTTAATTTTTATTTATTTTTTATTATTTTGGATTTCTAGTACATATATATAGAAATACTTGGATCCCTATACATTGATTCTGTTTTTTTTTTGACAAATTAGATTTTAAAATTTAAGTTATAATTCATTGTCCGATAATAATATATGCTGAAGATTTGAGTATGACACTCATAAGTTTCACTATAATCGCAAAAGGCAATCATACTCGTATAATCATCAATCATCATACATTTACACTTTGATTTTACTTGATTTCGCTCGCAAGAATTATTACGAGCAAAATGTGGAAACACACCTTGCTTGTAAGCGAAATCAAGTGAGTGTAACTTTATGATAATTATGTATTGTTTTTTACAACAAAAGTGAAAGTTAGAAGTCCTATTGACTAAATTAAGAGTATTACTTATTATCGACTAACGAGTCATAGTTTAATTATTATAATCCAATTTATCTTATTTCTTTATTTTTTTGGTTTTGTGTGCCTTTATAGAGTCCTATGTTTCATTAGCTACGGAGTTGATATAGAATAAGTTGAAGCTAAAATACTTATAATACTTTTTTTTTATTTAAGTGTATAAATTATGTTACATATATAAGTGTTAAAACGAGAGGCAGACTTTGGAGCAACTTGTAAGGTTGCTACTTTGTGACCTTGATGAGATCATGGGTTCAAGTCGTGGGAAACAGTCTCATACACAAAGTATAGGGTAAGACTGCGTACATGAGATCGCGATGTGATCTGGCCCCTCCCCGGCCTCTGCATAAATGCAAGAGCTAAGTCAACCAACATGTATGCTTTTTATATAAGTGATAAATCGATTCTCGAAGATTACAAACCTGGAAAAATATGTTATATACTTGTATTTCAGAGTAACTCTAAGTCTAAATTTAGGAAAACTTTCTTTTTTTTTTGGCGCCTCCGTCATTGCCAAACTCAACTCTACCAAACAGTTCTTTATGTCGGTTCTTTTACTGGAACATGTTATGATAAATAAAGTAGAGGGGGTTAATTATCAATTATAATAGTAGAAGGACTAATCATGACAATTTAACTAGAATAAACAAATGTTAGTTAGGTCCGTTGGTAGCGATTGTTAGCTACATAACGGTAGGAAGAGGTTGTAGGCGGGTTATGCAATGAATGAGAACTCTCCTTCTTTTGAATTCATGTCTCTCTATCATTGTTATTTTACCATAAAAATTGGTGTCGGAGCTGTTAATTATCGAAAAATGGGTTAGAGATTTGTTTACATTGAAGAAGAAGGTGTGATTAATTGATCATTGCAACTCTAAATCAAGAAACGGAGAAGGAAACTAAGGACCACGAGAGAACGTTGTTACAACTAGACACGTGCGCTGATAAGACATATCGTGCATTGAGATTAGGGCAACATTGGCGGTGATGGACCTATTATGCCTAAGTAACGACATACGACAGTACTGCTAACGAAGTTGGTTCTAAATGGTCACATGACAGTACAGCAAAATACGCACTACCATCTCAAGGAGTTGTCTTTAGTGTCTATTTCAAAAGAGGACATGTGCATGATGGATTTTCATCGGCCAGTTCCACAGAAATTTTAATACAAATAATAGGTCTATGATAGGTTCACTCTAAACTTCGTTAGCAGTATTGTCATATGTCGTTACCTAGGCATAATAGTTCCATCACCATCAACGTTGGTTCTAGATATGGCGGTGATGGACCTATTAAGCCATATCTGGCTCTGATAGTACCGATTCTTGATAATATATCTAGAACGGTTCACTCTAAACTCCAAAGAAATACATATGAATAAACTTGAATTAATTAGAAATTGCTCACCAACGACTAACGATTTCTTATTAAATTGAATCAAACGATTACAAAGAAATTACAATGTAATCACATTTTATCTTAAAAAGAAAAGAAAATCTTTTTAACACATGTCCAAACGATTTCTAACATAAAAGGAAAAGAAAATCTTTTTAAACTAATTAGTAGTAACTCCCATCAGTATTAGCTTTACTTCTAACACATGGATTCTAACCTCATCCAACACACAAAAAGAAAAAAATAGAATAAAAATTTATCGTTAAAAAAAAAATTAGCTTTACTTCTACTAACACTAACTTCCCATCAGTACTAACATACTATGAGCACTAAATCTCCATCAGCAGTGACTTTTCTTCTGATCATAGGTACTTATATGTTACATCCTACCGATCATAAAGTTTCTACCAGCCAAACAAGTTACTAATGATGGACAATTTTTTCCTATAAAACATTGCAACCGATACTCGTTGGTACAAACCCTAATTTTTTTTTCAGTCGACTTCGTATCTAATTTAGCCATATATTCCAACACCTTGTTTGGAATTACAATCACCGGTGGTGAACAAATAATTAGTAATCGTGGTAATCGGTGAAGAGTAACTTTGTTCCAATAATTTTAACACAAACAAATTAAAATCTTTTGGAGCATTAGCTTTCGCATTCTAAAAGATTCTTAAAACCTTTTTCCGAACCTAAAAGTTTAAGATGCAAATTTGAAAAATATTATAAGATGCAAATCTACCATTTTTAAATTGCTTTTGTTGGGTTTGTACTTTTGAAGTTGTGTTTTATATTCCTGTAACTAATAAAGTATGCTTTTGATTTTTCTAAAATAGTAATTGCCTTCGATAAATTGTTTTGGTTGTACATCTTTATTAGACAAAGAATATTTAAATTTTAAACCAATGCAATTAGACTCACATGATTCTTACCTTTCCTAATTTAGTTTCTTAAAAGTAATGCCTGCTTTTGAATTGTCATACGTATTAAGAGCATGTTGGCAAGTAAGTTTTTAGGTTGATACTAATTAATTATAAGTTTATCCAACTTTTATTTTGATTATTTTAATGCTCAAGGAATGAGGAAGTATATCACTGAAGAATATATATTTGACTTTTTATGATCTGTCGGTAATTAATGAGAGATTCTCGTGAAATTTTCCGACGACAATATAAATTTTGTTGGGAATCCATGGGAATCTTCGGTAAATTTTTTGACAAAAAATATTTTTCTTCTTTTTCCATTTCGTCGTTTTTTCTTTTTCGATTTTGTCGGTAATCTGCCGGTAAGTTATTCGTCGGTAAGTTATCATTTGTTTAGTATGATTAAAAAGAACCTAAAATTAGATTTATTGAATTGATTTTTTAATAACGATCTTTGTAAAAGAATGTAAATCCATTTTAGAATTTTGTTAGTATTATTTTCTAGCAAGTTAGTTATAAATGGCATTATCCTTTTCTTTAAATTAGTCATTAATAAATTAGGTATTATCCAATAAAATTAGGGTGAGAAACATCAAAATTTTCAAATAACACTATTTTGGTAAATAATTTTTCAAGAAACACCACCATTTTTAGAAACCGGGACCCTTTTCATATAAAAAAAAATATTTTTTTCTAAGAATACTAACAAACAGGAATGTGATTATGCATATCTTTTATATGTAATTTCTTAAAGTCACACAATCACACTAATTTAAGAAGTTTGACTGGGGAGAAAAACAAAATGCAGCCTTTGAGACGCTAAAACAGAAAATTTGTACCACACCCATTTTATCCTTGCAAGAAGGAAATGATGACTTCGTAGTATATTGTGATGCATCACACCAAGGATTATGATGTGTTCTAATGCAAAGGAACAAAGTTATTGCATACGCACCCAGACAACTTTAAGTGCATAAGAAAAACTACAATACTCATGACCTAGAGTTAGGAGCAGTAGTATTTGCACTCAAAATTTAGAGACATTATTTGTACGGTACTAAATGCATTATTTATACCGATCACAAGAGTCTTCAATGTATCTTTGATCAAAAGATGCTGAACATGCGACAAAGAAGATGGATTGAATTACTAAGACTATGACTGTAAAATCCGTTATCACCCAGGAAAAGCAAGTGTAGTTACTGATGCTTTAAGTCACAAAGAAAGAGTCAAACCAATTCGAGTACGTGCATTGAGAATGAACGTACAAACAAATCTTATGACTCAAATATAAGAATCTCAACAAGAAGCTTTGAAAACCGAGAATCTTAAGCATGAATCTCAAAGTGGATTAGAGAAAGAATTTGAATCCACAGACAACAAGATTCTGAAATACAAAAATAGAATATGGATTCCAAACTCTGAAAAGTTGAGAGAATTGATTTTGAGTGTAGCTCATAAATCCAAATACTCTATACATCCGGGCAGTGATAAAATGTACAAAGATTTAAAATCACATTATTGGTGGCCTGGCATTAAGGCATCAATTGCTTATGTAAGTAAATGTCTTATATGTACTAAAGTCAAAGCAGAACACCAAAATCCCTCGGGATATTTTACAACAACCAGAAATCCCCGAATGAAAATGGGATCAAATTTAAATGGATTTCATAACTAAATTACCGAAAACATCTCATGGTCATGACACTATATGGGTTATAGTAGACAGATTGACCAAGTCAGCACATTTCCTACCTATCCGGAAAGACTACAAAATGGATAAACTAGCACGGATATACATGAATAAAATCATTGTTATACATGGAATACCCCTCTCCATAATATCTGGCAGAGATAACAGATTTACTTCAAGATTCAAGCAGTCACTCCAAAAAGATTCAGGAACCAGAATAGACTTGAGTACAACTTATCATCCGCAGATAGAAGGACAAACGGAGAGAGCGATATAAACTTTAGAAGACATGATGAGAGCATGTGTAATTGAATTGGGTAAAAATTGGGACACTCACTTACCATTAGTCGAGTTCTCCTATAACAATAGTTACCATACTAGCATATAAGCAGCACCATATGAAGCCTTGTATGGGAGAAAGTGTAGATCTCCACTTTGTTGGTTTCAAATTAGAGACAGTCAGTTATCCTGAAATTGTGCAAGAAATAACTGTAAAAATCTTTAAGATAAAAGATAAACTGAAAGCAGCAAGGGATCGTCAAAAGAGCTATAAAGACAAATGATGAAAGCCCTTAGAATTTCAAGTTGGAGACAATGTATTACTCAAATTAGCACCTTGGAAATGTATATACCGATTTGGCAAAAGGGGAATGTTCAACCCCCAGATACATAGGCCCATTTGAAATATTAGCCAAAATTGGTACGGTGGCCTACAAGCTCAAATTACCACAAGAACTAAGTGGTATACATGACACATTCCACGTGTTAAATACGTGTCAAATATAAAGAAATGTTTTTCGGATGAAACATTGATAATACCACTAGAAGACATACAAATTGATGACAAACTACATTTTGTGGAAAGACCAGTCGACATTGTTGAAAGATACGTCAAAAAGCTAAACGAACTCATATTCCTTTAGTCAAAGTAAAATGGGACTCCAAGAGAGGACCCGAGTATACATGGGAGCATGAAGCTCGATTCAAATAGAAACATCCACAACTGTTCACCTAAGACAACACCAGAGTATGAATTTTGGGACGAAATTCCTTTAACTAGGAGAGAATGTAACATCCATGAAAAACAAGGTCAACAATCTTTAACATTCTATTGTGTTCATACATAGACAAAACATATTACAGACATGATTATAAACATTGCTTATAAACTAAGTAAACTTGACTTAGTTATACGTCTATACACTGTATGTAGAGCCATACTGATTATGTATATATTAATTCATTAGACATATATACATACATGAAGCTATGCAATAAATTAAGGCTTTCATGATATCATACATGCTTACAACTGTCAAGAGTTACACCATTGCACTAAGTACGGATTCACATAAAAATACATAAAGACTTTATTTTATAAAGTCTTAAGACATTAACAATTTATAAAAAAAACCTTGAACATTTGAAACATTTAATGTTGAGAACATTGTTATATTCAAAATATAGTGAATGACATACATACATATAAATCGGTTTCTATGAACCTAGAACCAACAAACTCATTATTTTTATAAACCTAGACCTACTAACTCAACATTTATATAAAAACCTAACTAGTATATAAACCCTCATCTAAATTAAAAATGGGTGACACACACATATATAACCGATTTTTATACCCAAATCTTTCACCATTTTATAAATTTGGATAAAATATATGTAAACTATATGAAAATTTTTATAAAATTTTGCATTACTCATCAAAATGATGACAAACCTCCTTGGGACTTTGTCACACATCTTGAGCACTTAACACATATCCCTCATTCATCATTACACCTTTCTCTCCCTCCCTTTTCTTTGTTACGGCCGAGAGACACCCAAACCCACCACTCAAAACTTGCATGCAAACTTTCTCTCTCTCTCTAACCTCTCAAATTCTCTCAAGTTTCTCTTAATCATTCTTGTGTTCTTGAGCTCATTCGGATCCCTCATAGCAGAATACGAAGATGCTAAGGCTGTCAGTGTAAGGTATGTATACAAAGCATCATCTTCTCCATCCATATCTCCCAAACCCGAAAATACATCCATACAAACCCTAAAATCAGGTTTAACCCCTTTCTACTCACTCTCATGGGTCTAAACCCAAACCTTTGATACAAAACTTTTTTAAACATCCTAATATATGGTTTGTACAAGATAACAAGGGTCAAAAAGCTTGAAATCTGGTTTTATAACTAATACACCCACACACATATACTAATGGTGTACTAATCTCTTGACCTCTATTTGTACAAGCATATGGTTTGATCAGGACATAGGATACTAGACTCGTGGATTTTATGCAGAGCCAAGTCTTCTAGCTCGAAAACTTAACAAAAACACCGAAGGTATGAGTTTAAACTTGTTAAAAGCTTGATTATGGCATACTAAGACTTGATTATGTGATTTTTACATGTTATTATGTTTTTAATTTTTAAATTTCATTTGAAACGGTAGGTAATTGACTAAAATGAGTAAATTTGAGATTGAATTCATAAAACTTCGATTATTGATTTAAATATTAACTTATATTTGTTTAATGAAATAAATTCAAAAAGTACAGTTGCGGGACTAAAAAATTCATCAAAGTTTTTCTTGAAGTTTAAAACAAATAGAAAAGCTTATAAACAAAAAATGACTATTTTAGAGAATTTATTTGATTTTATAAAAATAAAACAAATTAAACGCGTTTTCCCGCACCCAACTTTTCAGTTGAATTAAGGTCTAAAAGTCAATATATATAGGGACTCATATGGACAATATAAGACTACGGATGAAATTTTATAATTTTTGAACATGTAAATTAATTATTATAAATATTTTGCTTAAATAGATTGATAAATGGATAAAATATTATTTAGATATTCAAAATTATGGGAAAAATAATATTTGACTTCATATCAGTAGTATAAACATATAAAAATTAATAGATGATGATTTAACTTAAATTTAGTAAGACTTTAAAAATTAATTAGAAATAATAAGGAAGGCGGATGGAAAAAGAACGAAAATTGGATTGAACATATATAATATTTTGTTTCTAAATCTAAATATATAAACATATATGCATGAAATCTGATTTAATAGTGTATATGAATGATAAAAGTTAATAGTCATTTAAAATGGCAACTTGTGAAACTATAAGGACTAAAAGTGACAACTTTGAAACTAGAAGGACTAAAAGTGTCAATTAGCCAAACTTGATAAAATTCACTTTTTAAATCAGAATATATAGAGGACATATATAATAACTTGTGAACACCATTTTGTGAATTATATAAAATTCTTGTTAACATACGTGTGTACGTTTAATTTAGGACCTAAGCTTCATAATGTGCAATTTACTTTTATCGAACATCAGGTGAGTTCACGACCCCTACTTTTACAATTTTGCAAACCTTTTGGGGGAAAGTATACATAAACTTGTTTTACAATCAATAAACGTTTACGGTGATTTAATAAACGTTTTGACAACTAAAAAAACGTTGTTTATCATCTTGTGATAGGGAATACAAACTTTATTTTTATGAAAAATATGAAACAACTTCCTTTTTATGGAAAGACATGAAACAAAATCCTTTTTATGGAAAGACATGAAACACACGTCTCATTCGATGAAACTTGACTCGTATCACATAAGTAATACATGTATATTCATTACGCTCACTTTGTCACTGCATAACCATTAACTCTAGTTTGAACCAACGGGTAATTGGGTAGTACTACATGGATGATTCTCGCACACAGTTGAGAGGCCCCACTGAAATTATTTAATCTTGATTGATTGTAAATTACACGTCAGATTACGTCTCCATGTACATTCCATTCACCGTGTATGAACATTTAATAAGTGTGGCTTATTTCATCATTGCCTAGTTCTCAATCCAATATGCAGGGTTGAGTTTAGACACAAGGTTTGGTTATGGATACACTTATGATACGAGTACATGATACAATACAGTTCATACATACAATAAACATACAGGGCCTTTAGGGCAAGTCATGAAACATTTCTTTGGTCAATATATAGTGGACCAAAACTTTATGAGCATAATTGGGTTATTTCCATGAACCTCAATTATATACATTTTCATAAGAACAAGCTTTCTCAAAAACCATATTTGTTGATCCATCTTTCTGTGTATGCTTTTAGGTTGAAATATGTTGATTAGCTTGTCCTACTCATGCTATGTCTATGACGGTTTTGCGTATCGTGAAGTGCATGCATATGTGTTGTTTAAGCATGATGGTGTTGAAGTTGCTGTTATGATTTACTATTGTAATCGCCAAGCATGTAGACATTTAACTTTTTGGAACATTATGATGTAAACTTTAAAATCATATAATCCTCTACCTATAAAGAGGATAAATTTTGGTTGGTATTTAATCTACTACGTTGTCTTTTTTATTTCCGCTGCAGTATCAATATGTTTCGATCCCAACGTCTCGCCCTAATTCCGCACGAACATGACGGATGAGACAAGTCCCTATCTGGTTTTGTATATAAATGTATTGTATTTAATTTAATTTAATTTAATTTTAATTATAATTTTATATGATTCACGGTAGATATTTTATTTTTTTGTTAATTTTAATTTACATAATTTATAATTTATTATTATTTTTTAGGAAATTTGATAAAGTTAAGTGTTATATCTTTTAAAAATGAATTAAAATTACCGACAAACGGCCAACATGTAACTTTTAAAACAATCTATCGGTAAAAGTGTCCGTCGATGATCTGTCAGTAGTTATCCTTCGTTAACTGCACATTGAACGACCAAACATAATTTGTCGTAATTTAAATTACCCACTCCATTTATTTGATGAATGGTTAGCGGACGAATTTCGTCAATAACTGCCTTTACCGACGGAGTCTAGATGGATGCCGCCGTCAGGGATACACGTTTATTTTTTATTTTTGCTTTTTAGAGTACATATAACTACACATTTTTAAGTCCTTGACTAACACAAATTATGCGGGTAGATCGAGTTGACAATTATTAGAATTACCGTTCTTTAGTTTGTTTACATATTTAAGATAGACTTATACTTTATGTTATTTCTTTACCTACGGACTAATCTGAATATTGGAGAGCACTCATAACATGTAATATTGGTTTTAAACCAAACTTAGGGGTTATTGTGTGATTAGTTTAAAGTATTTTTTAATATCAAAGTGTCATATTGTATTATGTAAGGGGTTAAATGTGATTAGGTCAAATAAGGTTTAGACGCTTTCTCTGAAGCGTTGTAACATTAGGTCACACCGATTGGATTTGTATATAAAGGGTCGATGTATCAGAACAAAGAAGAAGAATTCAATTAATCAAAAATTCGTTTGGTGTCTATTGATCTTGTTCTTCATATTCAATTGTGAATAGCTTATGAGTCGGCTTGGCTCGTTTTCACCCCTAAGTAAAACGAGAGCTTTTCGGCTTTAGAAAAAAATTCAACCTTTTTTATTTTATTTTTAACAATCATTAATTTATATTAGTTCTCTTACTAATGAACAGGGCTTCTCATGTCATTTGTCCTTTCTATATACGTTCTGCAATCATCTCGAGATAAAATAGAAAGGTAAAACTTCAAAACAAAATTTCATCTTCACAGTTGATTTTATTAGCATGCTGCATTTCTTCATTCAATAGTAAATGGAATCGTTTAGTTTTCATTATGTGCCAAAAATAGGTTGTTTTCATTCTTAATTTTTGAATCTTATTAATAACTAATGTATAAAATAAGGTTTAAAAAACCATATTATTTAAGAAAGTAATTTAGTTGTTTTAATAACTTTTAATAAGGGAAAACTTCACGGAATAATAACCAAGTTTTTCAAGTGTTCCACTTAAGTCACAAAAAGTTTTTTTACCTCTAAAGTTACTTAATTTTCATCAAGTGTTTGATCTTTGTTATATAAGGAGGTTCTAGGTGTTCCAATCTTGTAAATGTTTTCTATAAATGTTCATTTTTTTAAAATTAAGTGACTTAATGGATCATATATGAATCTTAGTTGCTATTTAGTGATTATTTTTTTCAATTTGATTTAAATTAAACACTTATTAAACTTGCTTATTATTTATTGAATTTTATTCTTCACAATTACTCCATCAAGTCAACTTAAAGAAAATAATACTAAACAGTAACTACTATTCATATATATTAAGTCACTTAATTTTAAAAAATTTCAGACAACTGGAACACAATAAAGTCGAGTGACTTTAGAGGTATAATATAACTTTGAGTGACTTTAGTAGAACATTTTGAAATTTGGTTTCTATTGTGTGAAGTTTTCTCACATCGGCAGTTGATAAATTATTCAAATTAACTCTATTCACGCGGTTCTTTTTCCAGATTTGTTAGAGAGACGGTAGCCGAAAGCAGCATGCCTGGGGGAGTGGCAAAAGTTGAATGATTAATAGTAAAACTACAAGTTTGATCTGATCCTTGGGCCATTGGAAGTCATGTTTATACTTGTGCAAGTGGTCTAGTTAGAATCTACCAACACTTGCAGTCAAAACTAACTGATGTATTATATTCTTGGGTTAGGGAGTAAGCACATAAAGTGAGGTTATTTTATAAAAAAAATGGATGATGACATTTAAGAGCAATGTTTCTTCATAAGAATATGGGATATACTTTCACTTGGCACTCTCAAGTAAGAATAACTTTTCTGCCACGTGGGTGCCACGTAAGCTTGGTTGGTTTCTCATTTGGGTTTCACTTGAAAAGGGAAATACCCAAGTGAGTGAGATACTACATATTTGCTTCACTTTGACCGTAGGGGCCCAACCCAATTTGCTTCACTTGCAGGTCGGTGGGCATTTTAACCGGATCCGGATCCGATCTGATGGATTATCCGAAATCGGATTTTTTTTGGAACCGGGTAGGATATTTTTCGAACCACCGGATCTGGAACCGGTTGTATGGTTTTCCAAGGGACCGGATAAAAACCGGACAAATTTGGAACCGGACAAAAATCGGACACAAAAAATCGGGATAAAAGCGGATAAAAGGTTCCAAATCTCATACCCCAAAACTGGATCCGAGCCGGAACCGGTTCCACAGGATCCGGTCCTTGACCACCGTTGACTTATCCGATCCGGATCCGGTTCCAAAAAAAAATCCGATTTGTGTATCTCTAGGTCTCACGCCCCCCCTTTCTCCCGTGAGCTGCTTCACTTGGAGGTCTCACGCCCCCCTCACTTGGGCAAGGGGGCGGTGTGCGTAGCTCCTTCACGCCTTGAAATCCCCACGGTTATACATACTTCAGATCCTGCTTGGACAAAACGGAAGATATTGTCAACAAATAAAAGAACGTCTTGTTCATTAACATCTCGGAAATATTCCGCCATAGTTAGGGCAGTCAAACCAACTCTCATACGAGCTCCCGACGGTTCATTCATTTGACCGTAAACTAGAGCCACTTTTGATTCTGTAATTTTTTGTTCATTAATTACTTCAGATTCTTTCATTTCCATGTAAAGATCATTTCCTTCACGAGTCTGATCACCTACTCCGCCAAATAAAGATACGCCTCCATGAGCTTTGGCAATATTGTTAATCAATTCCATAATGAGTATTGTTTTACCCACGTCAGCTCCCCCGAATAGTCCGATTTTTCCTCCACGGCGATAAGCGGCTAAAAGATCTACTACTTTAATTCCGGTTTCAAAAATAGATATTTTTGTATCTAACTGTATAAAGGCATGCGCCGATCAAGGGTACCCGTGAGGGTATATCACATACCCTTAAGTGTTACGTTTTTTGGAAAATATTTTTACAAGAAGGTTTGTTTTTAGGTCGAGTTAGCTTATGGTTAAATGGATTGGCTTGTTTTTAATTTTTATTTATTTTTTATTATTTTGGATTTCTAGTACATATATATAGACATACTTGGATCCCTATACATTGATTCTGTTTTTTTTTTGACAATTTAGATTTTAAAATTTAAATTATGAATCACTGTCCGATAATAATATATGCTGAAGATTTGAGTATGACACTCCTAGGTTTCACTATAGTCGCAAAAGGCAATCATACTCGTATAATCATCAATCATCATACATTTACACTTTCATTTCACTTGATTTCGCTCGCAAGAATTATTACGAGCGAAATGTGGAAACACACCTTCCATGTAAGCGAAATCAAGTGAGTGTAACTTTATGATAATTATGTGAGTTAGATTGTTTTTTACAATAAAAGTGAAAGTTAGAAGTGCTATTGACTAAATTAAGAGTATTACTTATTATCGACTAACGAGTCATAGTTTAATTATTAAAATCCAATTTATCTTATTTCTTTATTTGTTGGTTTTGTGTGCCTTTATAGAGTCCTATGTTTCATTAGCTACGGAGTTGATATATAATAAGTTGAAGCTAAAAAACTTATAATACTTTTTTTTATTTAAGTGTATAAATTATGTTACATATATAAGTGTTAAAACGAGGGGCAGGCTTTGGAGCAACTTGTAAGGTTGCTACTTTGTGACCTTGATGAGATCATGGGTTTAAGCCGTGAGAAACAGTCTCCTGCACAAAGTATAGGATAAGACTGCGTACATCAGATCGCGATGTGATCCGGCCCCTCCCCGGCCTCTGCATAAATGCAAGAGCTAAGTCAACCAACATGTATGCTCTTTATATAAGTGATAAATCGATTCTCGAAGATTACAAACCTGGAAAAATATGTTATATACTTGTATTTCAGAGTAACTTAAGTCTAAATTTAGGAAAACTTTCTTTTTTTTTTGGCGCCTCCGTCATTGCCAAATTCAACTCTACCAAACAGTTTTTATGTCGGTTCTTTTACTGGAACATGTTATGATAAATAAAGTAGAGGGGGTTAATTATCAATTATAATAGTAGAAGGACTAATCATGACAATTTAACTAGAATAAACAAATGTTAGTTAGGTCCGTTGGTAGCGATTGTTAGCTACATAACGGTAGGAAGAGGTTGTAGGCGGGTTATGCAATGGATGAGAACTCTCCTTCCTTTGAATTCATGTCTCTCTATCATTGTTATTTTACGATAAAAAATGGTGTCGGAGCTGTTAAGTATCGACAAATGGGTTAGAGATTTGTTTACATTGAAGAAGAAGGTGCGATTAATTGATCATTGCAACTCTAAATCAAGAAATGGAGAAGGAAATTAAGGACCATGAGAGAACGTTGTTACAACTAGACACGTGCACTGATAAGACATATCGTGCATTGAGATTAGGGCAACGTTGGCGGTGATAGACCTATTATGCCCAAGTAACAACATACTACAGTACTGCTAACGAAGTTGGTTCTAAATGGTCACACGACAGTACAGCAAAATACGCACTACCATCTCAAGGAGTTGTCTTTAGCGTCTATTTCAAAAGAGGACATGTGCATGATGGATTTTCATCGGCCAGTTCCAAGGAAATTTTAATACAAATAATAGGTCTATAATAGGTTCACTCTAAACTTCCTTAGCAGTATTGTCACATGTCGTTACTTGGGCATAACAGTTCCATCACCGCCCACATTGATTCTAGGAAAGGCGGTGATGTACCTATTAAGCCATATCTGGCTCTGACAGTACCGATTCTTGATAATATATCTAGAACGGTTCACTCTAAACTCCAAAGAAATACATATGAATAAACTTGAATTAATCAGAAATTGCTCACCAACGACTAACGATTTCTTATTAAATTGAATCAAACGATTACAAAGAAATTACAATGTAATCACATTTTATCTTAAAAAGAAAAGAAAATCTTTTTAACACATGTCCAAACGATTTCTAACATAAAAGGAAAAGAAAATCTTTTTAAACTAATTAGTAGTAACTCCCATCAGTATTAGCTTTACTTCTAACACATGGATTCTAACCTCATCCAACACACAAAAAGAAAAAAATAGAATAAAAATTTATCGTTAAAAAAAAAATTAGCTTTACTTCTACTAACACTAACTTCCCATCAGTACTAACATACTATGAGCACTAAATCTCCATCAGCAGTGACTTTTCTTCTGATCATAGGTACTTATATGTTACATCCTACCGATCATAAAGTTTCTACCAGCCAAACAAGTTACTAATGATGGACAATTTTTTCCTATAAAACATTGCAACCGATACTCGTTGGTACAAACCCTAATTTTTTTTTCAGTCGACTTCGTATCTAATTTAGCCATATATTCCAACACCTTGTTTGGAATTACAATCACCGGTGGTGAACAAATAATTAGTAATCGTGGTAATCGGTGAAGAGTAACTTTGTTCCAATAATTTTAACACAAACAAATTAAAATCTTTTGGAGCATTAGCTTTCGCATTCTAAAAGATTCTTAAAACCTTTTTCCGAACCTAAAAGTTTAAGATGCAAATTTGAAAAATATTATAAGATGCAAATCTACCATTTTTAAATTGCTTTTGTTGGGTTTGTACTTTTGAAGTTGTGTTTTATATTCCTGTAACTAATAAAGTATGCTTTTGATTTTTCTAAAATAGTAATTGCCTTCGATAAATTGTTTTGGTTGTACATCTTTATTAGACAAAGAATATTTAAATTTTAAACCAATGCAATTAGACTCACATGATTCTTACCTTTCCTAATTTAGTTTCTTAAAAGTAATGCCTGCTTTTGAATTGTCATACGTATTAAGAGCATGTTGGCAAGTAAGTTTTTAGGTTGATACTAATTAATTATAAGTTTATCCAACTTTTATTTTGATTATTTTAATGCTCAAGGAATGAGGAAGTATATCACTGAAGAATATATATTTGACTTTTTATGATCTGTCGGTAATTAATGAGAGATTCTCGTGAAATTTTCCGACGACAATATAAATTTTGTTGGGAATCCATGGGAATCTTCGGTAAATTTTTTGACAAAAAATATTTTTCTTCTTTTTCCATTTCGTCGTTTTTTCTTTTTCGATTTTGTCGGTAATCTGCCGGTAAGTTATTCGTCGGTAAGTTATCATTTGTTTAGTATGATTAAAAAGAACCTAAAATTAGATTTATTGAATTGATTTTTTAATAATGATCTTTGTAAAAGAATGTAAATCCATTTTAGAATTTTGTTAGTATTATTTTCTTGCAAGTTAGTTATAAATGGCATTATCCTTTTCTTTAAATTAGTCATTAATAAATTAGGTATTATCCAATAAAATTAGGGTGAGAAACATCAAAATTTTCAAATAACACTATTTTGGTAAATAATTTTTCAAAAAACACCACCATTTTTATAAATAAATTTTCCACCAACACTCTTTTGGAAAAAAAAACTTGAGATATTGTGTATACGTATTTAGAGACTTTGTGGTTCTTTCATGTCGAGTATTGCGTTAAATTAATGTGTACTCTTGCATGTGCACGAATGACAACTTTAAATTTAGTTTATATGTTAATTCACATATGAATATATATGAATCTGTAGATAAGAAAAAAAATAATATTAATAAAATCACCTTTTAATTCACATCTTAATTTATATATTAACATAAAATTGAAAACAATAAAATTGCCTTTTAGTTCACATCTTATTTTATAGAAAAAAGATGTGAATAATCATATTGCTCACGTAGAAGAATTGAAACACATTTGAACTCACACATAACGTTTTGATTTTGAACCTTTTTCTTTCTTATTCGAACCTTGTAGGTTTTGTAAAAAATCATATAGACTTGTATATCTCTCTAAATCAGGTTGAATATTTTCAGAGTGAAACATGATAATTCAATAAGCTAATTTAAAGAGAAGACAAGAAGAAATATGCAAGTTCAGTTATGGAAATTTGTACCGAAATTAGATTAATGACCTTCCTTATGTTAGGTTTCGTAAACTAGTTTTTAAAATTCAGAGTTAAGTTTTATTTTAGTCCATTTGGTTTGACCCAAACTGCCACTTTAATCCAACTTTGTATTACTTGTGAGACATCGTACTTTTTACTTTTTGTCATTTCAATCCAAGCCATTAATTCCGTCCGACTACTCCGTTAACCACTGCCCATGTGCAACCCACATGCAGGGTAATTTTTTCTTTTTGCCTAGAAACCTTCTCTCTCTATTATCTCTTTGTCGTTTGTTATGATCAATAGACTCTCTCCGACTCGCGTCCGTGAGGGCTGCACGTGGTGAGGTGGCACCAACACGTGGGAGGGGCAACATTGAGGCACCCTCTGCACTTGGCTTCCGCCCTTGGTTACGTGCGACATCCTTACACTTTAATTTTTTTTCTTACACAGTTAGTATTTAATGTGGAGTGTATGCGGTAAGGATGCATGGTAATGGTAGTGTTGAGGGTAAAAAGAGTTTGTGGGAAGAATGAGTGAAAGTCGGATGTGACATGCTGACAAATTGTTTTTGGGGGTTAGGGTTTATTTACAATAAAATCTCAACAAGATTGTATGATGATGGTGATTATTTGATTTGCATGTGTGGGGAGAAGGTGGAAGGGCAGATTTGAGGCCCAAAGCGATTTTTAGAAACCGGGTCCTTTTTCATATAAAAAAATATATTTTTTTCTAAGAATACTAACAAACAGGAATGTGATTATGCATATCTTTTATATGTAATTTCTTAAAGTCACACAATCACACAAATTTAAGAAGTTTGACTGGGGAGAAAAGCAAAATGCAGCCTTTGAGACGCTAAAACAGAAAATTTGTACCACACCCATTTTATCCTTGCAAGAAGGAAATGATGACTTCGTGGTATATTGTGATACATCACACCAAGGATTATGATGTGTTCTAATGCAAAGGAACAAAGTTATTGCATACGCACCCAGATAACTTTAAGTGCACAAGAAAAACTACAATACTCATGACCTAGAGTTAGGAGCAGTAGTATTTGCACTCAAAATTTAGAGACATTATTTGTACGGTACTAAATGCATTATTTATACCGATCACAAGAGTCTTCAATGTATCTTTGATCAAAAGATGCTGAACATGCGACAAAGAAGATGGATTGAATTACTAAGACTATGACTGTAAAATCCGTTATCACCTAGGAAAAGCAAGTGTAGTTACAGATGCTTTAAGTCGCAAAGAAAGAGTCAAACCAATTCGAGTACGTGCATTGAGAATGAACGTACAAACAAATCTTATGACTCAAATATAAGAATCTCAACAAGAAGCTTTGAAAACCGAGAATCTTAAGCATGAATCTCAAAGTGGATTAGAGAAAGAATTTGAATCCACAGACAACAAGATTCTGAAATACAAAAATAGAATATGGATTCCAAACTCTGAAAAGTTGAGAGAATTGATTTTGAGTGTAGCTCATAAATCCAAATATTCTATACATCCGGGCAGTGATAAAATGTACAAAGATTTAAAATCACATTATTGGTGGCCTGGCATTAAGGCATCAATTGCTTATGTAAGTAAATGTCTTATATGTACTAAAGTCAAAGCAGAACACCAAAAACCCTCGGGATATTTTACAACAACCAGAAATCCCCGAATGAAAATGGGATCAAATTTAAATGGATTTCATAACTAAATTACCGAAAACATCTCATGGTCATGACACTATATGGGTTATAGTAGACAGATTGACCAAGTCAGCACATTTCCTACCTATCCGGAAAGACTACAAAATGGATAAACTAGCACGGATATACATGAATAAAATCATTGTTATACATGGAATACCCCTCTCCATAATATCTGGCAGAGATAGCAGATTTACTTCAAGTTTCTAGCAGTCACTCCAAAAAGATTCAGGAACCAGAATAGACTTAAGAACAACTTATCATCCGCAGATAGAAGGACAAACGGAGAGAGCGACATAAACTTTAGAAGACATGCTAAGAGCATGTGTAATTGAATTCGGTAAAAATTGGGACACTCACTAACTATTAGTCGAGTTCTCCTATAACAATAGTTACCATACTAGCATATAAACAGCACCATATGAAGCCTTGTATGGGAGAAAGTGTAGATCTCCACTTTGTTGGTTTCAAATTAGAGACAGTCTGTTATCCGGACCTGAAATTGTGCAAGAAATAACTGTCAAAATCTTTAAGATAAAAGATAAACTGAAAGCAGCAAGGGATCGTCAAAAGAGCTATACAGACAAATGATGAAAGCCCTTAGAATTTCAAGTTGGAGACAATGTATTACTCAAATTAGCACCTTGTAAATGTATATACCGATTTGGAAAAAGGGGAAAGTTCAACCCCCAGATACATAGGCCCATTTGAAATATTAGCCAAAATTGGTACGGTGGCCTACATGCTCAAATTACCACAAGAACTAAGTGGTATACATGACACATTCCACGTGTCAAATACGTGTCAAATATAAAGAAATGTTTTTCGGATGAAACATTGATAATACCACTAGAAGAGATACAAATTGATGACAAACTACATTTTGTGGAAAGACCGGTCGACATTGTTGAAAGATACGTCAAAAAGCTAAACGAACTCATATTCCTTTAGTCAAAGTAAAATGGGACTCCAAGAGAGGACCCGAGTATACATGGGAGCATGAAGCTCGATTCAAATAGAAACATCCACAACTGTTCACCTAAGACAACACCAGAGTATGAATTTTGGGACGAAATTCCTTTAACTAGGAGAGAATGTAACATCCATGAAAAACAAGGTCAACAATCTTTAACATTCTATTGTGTTCATACATAGACAAAACATATTACAGACATGATTAGAAACATTGCTTATAAACTAAGTAAACTTGACTTAGTTATACGTCTATACACTGTATGTAGAGCCATACTGATTATGTATATATTAATTCATTAGACATATATACATACATGAAGCTATGCAATAAATTAAAGCTTTCATGATATCATACATGTTTACAACTGTCAAGAGTTACATCATTGCACTAAGTACGGATTCACATAAAAATACATAAAGACTTTATTTTATAAAGTCTTAAGACATTAACAATTTATAAAAAAAACCTTGAACATTTGAAACATTTAATGTTGAGAACATTGTTATATTCAAAATATAGTGAATGACATACATACATATAAATCGGTTTCTATGAACCTAGAACCAACAAACTCATTATTTTTATAAACCTAGACCTACTAACTCAACATTTATATAAAAACCTAACTAGTATATAAACCCTCATCTAAATTAAAAATGGGTGACACACACATATATAACCGATTTTTATACCCAAATCTTTCACCATTTTATAAATTTGGATAAAATATATGTAAACTATATGAAAATTTTTATAAAATTTTGCATTACTCATCAAAATGATGACAAACCTCCTTGGGACTTTGCCACACATCTTGAGCACTTAACACATATCCCTCATTCATCATTACACCTTTCTCTCCCTCCCTTTTCTTTGTTACGGCCGAGAGACACCCAAACCCACCACTCAAAACTTGCATGCAAACTTTCTCTCTCTCTCTAACCTCTCAAATTCTCTCAAGTTTCTCTTAATCATTCTTGTGTTCTTGAGCTCATTCGGATCCCTCATAGCAGAATACGAAGATGCTAAGGCTGTCAGTGTAAGGTATGTATACAAAGCATCATCTTCTCCATCCATATCTCCCAAACCCGAAAATACATCCATACAAACCCTAAAATCAGGTTTAACCCCTTTCTACTCACCATCATGGGTCTAAACCCAAACCTTTGATACAAAACTTTTTTAAACATCCTAATATATAGTTTGTACAAGATAACAAGGGTCAAAAAGCTTGAAATCTGGTTTTATAACTAATACACCCTCACACATATACTAATGGTGTACTAATCTCTTGACCTCTATTTGTACAAGCATATGGTTTGATCAGGACATAGGATACAAGACTCGTGGATTTTATGCAGAGCCAAGTCTTCTAGCTCGAAAACTTAACAAAAACACCGAAGGTATGAGTTTAAACTTGTTAAAAGCTTGATTATGGCATACTAAGACTTGATTATGTGATTTTTACATGTTATTATGTTTTTAATTTTTGAATTTCATTTGAAACGGTAGGTAATTGACTAAAATGAGTAAATTTGAGATTGAATTCATAAAACTTCGATTATTGATTTAAATATTAACTTATATTTGTTTAATGAAATAAATTCAAAAAGTACAGTTGCGGGACTAAAAAATTCATCAAAGTTTTTCTGGAAGTTTAAAACAAATAGAAAAGCTTATAAACAAAAATTGACTATTTTAGAGAATTTATTTGATTTTATAAAAATAAAACAAATTAAACGAACCCGTTTTCCCGCACCCAACTTTTCAGTTGAATTAAGTCTAAAAGTCAATATATAGGGACTCATATGGACAATATAAGACTACGGATGAAATTTTATATTTTTTGAACATGTAAATTAATTATTATAAATATTTTGCTTAAATAGATTGATAAATGGATAAAATATTATTTAGATATTCAAAATTATGGGAAAAATAATATTTGACTTCATATCAGTAGTATAAACATATAAAAATTAATAGATGATGATTTAACTTAAATTTAATAAGACTTTAAAAATTAATTAGAAATAATAAGGAAGGCGGATGGAAAAAGAACGAAAATTGGATTGAACATATATAATATTTTGTTTTTAAATCTAAATATATAAACATATATGCATGAAATCTGATTTAATAGTGTATATGAATGATAAAAGACAATAGTCATTTAAAATGGCAACTTGTGAAACTATAAGGACTAAAAGTGACAACTTTGAAACTAGAAGGACTAAAAGCGTCAATTAGCCAAACTTGATAAAATTCACTTTTTAAATCAGAATATATAGAGGACATATATAATAACTTGTGAACACTATTTTGTGAATTATATAAAATTCTTGTTAACATACGTGTGTACGTTTAATTTAGGACCTAAGCTTCATAATGTGCAATTTACTTTTACCGAACATCAGGTGAGTTCGCGACCCCTACTTTTACAATTTTGCAAACCTTTTGGGGGAAAGTATACATAAACTTGTTTTACAATCAATAAACGTTTACGGTGATTTAATAAACGTTTTGACAACTACAAAAACGTTGTTTATCATCTTGTGATAGGGAATACAAACTTCATTTTTATGAAAGATATGAAACAACTTCCTTTTTATGGAAAGACATGAAACAAAATCCTTTTTATGGAAAGACATGAAACACAAGTCTCATTCGATGAAACTTGACTCGTATCACATAAGTAATACATGTATATTCATTACGCTCACTTTGTCAATGCATAACCATTAACTCTAGTTTGAACTAACGGGTAATTGGGTAGTACTACATGGGTGATTCTCGCACACAGTTGAGAGGCCCCACTGAAATTATTTAATCTTGATTGATTGTAAATTACACGTCAGATTACGTCTCCATGTACATTCCATTCACCGTGTATGAACATTTAACAAGTGTGGCTTATTTCATCATTGCCTAGTTCTCAATCCAATATGCAGGGTTGAGTTTAGACACAAGGTTTGGTTATGGATACACTTATGATACGAGTACATGATACAATACAGTTCATACATACAATAAACATACAGGGCCTTTAGGGCAAGTCATGAAACATTTCTTTGGTCAATATATAGTGGACCAAAACTTTATGAGCATAATTGGGTTATTTCCATGAACCTCAATTATATACATTTTCATAAGAACAAGCTTTCTCAAAAACCATATTTGTTGATCCATCTTTCTGTGTATGCTTTTAGGTTGAAATATGTTGATTAGCTTGTCCTACTCATGCTATGTCTATGGCGGTTTTGCGTATCGTGAAGTGCATGCGTATGTGTTGTTTAAGCATGATGGTGTTGAAGTTGCTGTTATGATTTACTAATGTAATCGCCAAGCATGTAGACATTTAACTTTTTGGAACGTTATGATGTTAACTTTAAAATCATATAATCCTCTATCTATAAAGAGGATAAATTTTGGTTGGTATTCAATCTACTACGTTGTCTTTTTTATTTCCGCTGCAATATCAATATGTTTCGATCCCAACGCTCTCGCCCTGATTCCGCACGAACATGACGGATGAGACAAGTCCCTATCTGGTTTTGTATATAAATATATTGTATTTAATTTAATTTAATTTTAATTATAATTTTATATGATTCACGGTAGATATTTTATTTTTTTGTTAATTTTAATTTACATAATTTATAATTTATTATTATTTTTTAGGAAATTTGATAAAGTTAAGTGTTATATCTTTTAAAAATGAATTAAAATTACCGACAAACGGCCAACATGTAACTTTTAAAACAATCTATCGGTAAAAGTGTCCGTCGATGATCTGTCAGTAGTTATCCTTCGTTAACTGCACATTGAACGACCAAACATAATTTGTCATAATTTAAATTACCCACTCCATTTATTTGATGAATGGTTAGCGGACGAATTTCGTCAATAACTGCCTTTACCGACGGAGTCTAGATGGATGCCGCCGTCAGGGATACACGTTTGTTTTTTATTTTTGCTTTTTAGAGTACATATAACTACACATTTTTAAGTCCTTGACTAACACAAATTATGCGGGTAGATCGAGTTGACAATTATTAGAATTACCGTTCATTAGTTTGTTTACATATTTAAGATAGACTTATACTTTATGTTATTTCTTTACCTACGGACTAATCTGAATATTGGAGAGCACTCATAACATGTAATATTGGTTTTAAACCAAACTTAGGGGTTATTGTATCATTAGTTTAAAGTATTTTTTTAATATCAAAGTGTCATATTGTATTATGTAAGGGGTTAAATGTAATTAGGTCAAATAAGGTTTAGACGCTTTCTCTGAAGCGTTGCCACATTAGGTCACACCGATTGGATTTGTATATAAAGGGTCGATGTATCAGAACAAAGAAGAAGAATTCAATTAATCAAAAATTCGTTTGGTGTCTATTGATCTTGTTCTTCATATTCAATTGTGATTTGCTCTTGGATTACCAACAATTGGTATCAGAGCGGTGTTACAAGAAATTGATCAAGGGAAGAAAAAAAAACGAAATCACGGTTCTTTGTAATCATCAATCCAAAATTGGCGTTGTTTGCAATCATCTATAGGGGATCGTTTGCAATCGGGGAGTGAGATTAATTGTTTTTGGGTTCCGTACATCGCTGATTAAAGGCAGTCTTCATCATCGATTGCCAAACTTCAAAATTTCAATTTGAAGGCTATAAGACTCTTGATTTTGGATATCAATTGAGAATTGAAATTGCCTGTACTGCTGGTTGTTGCAGTCTATCAGAAACAGAAAGGAACGAAAGGCAAAATTAGAAGCAATAGAGTTCCAGAAAGAACAATTGCAAAAATCAATTACATAGAAGGGGTTGTGACTAAGAAGCCGTTCAGAAATAAAAGATAAAGAAGGTGTGTTTAATCAAGAACAAACTGATCTAGGAGGAATCATCGATCAGATAAGTCTTATCCTATCTCTTTTGTTCTTGATGTTTATTTCTTGGTTCGTTGGATTGATTCAAGTGAGAAAAGTTAAAGTATAGAATAGTTGGTTTTTAGGCAAAAGAAATAAACTCGTATACTATTATCGGTAGAAACAGTTGGTTAGCCCGGGTACTGATAGAAACAGTTGGTTTGCCAGTGTACTGTTAAAAGCAGTTGGTGAACCCGTGCACTGTTAGGATCAGTTGGTTAACCCGCGTACTGTTGTCATTTGAAACAGTTGGTTTAAATAATATTGCCTTGTGAAAACCCGTGTACTATTCTCGGAAATTAACGGTTGGTTTTGTCTCACGTTGTGACCGAAAAAAAACCCGTGTACCGTTGTGTTTAGAGTAGTTGGTTTGATTTGTTTGGGCAATCAAAAAACCTGTGTATTGTTGTCGGTGGAGATAAACAATTGGTTTTGATTTGCCTTGCAACCGAAAACCCGTGTACTATTCTTGGTTAAAACGGTTGGCTTTGATTCACTTTGAAACCGAAGAAACCCGTGTACCGTTGTTGTTAGTAACAGTTGATTTTTAAAGCAACCCGTGTACTATTAAAGTCGGTTGGTTTTGACACGCTTTACTAGCGGAAAGTACGTGTACCGTTATTATTGAAACAGTTGGTTTTGAAGAAACCCGTGTATTGTTAAGTCAGTTGTTTTTTGATAAAAACTGTGTACTGCCTTGGTAAATAAAAGTGGGTTTTATAACCTGTAAACAGTTTCTAGAATTAACATTAACATTAACAGTTGGTTCTTATAACCCGTGAACTGTTTATAGAATTAAACAGTTGGTTTTTGATTCGTCCTAAGTTCATAGGCAGTCGAAAAAACCTGTGCACTGTTCTTGTAAATAGATTAATTAGGGTCAATCTGAAACCTATGGTAATCAATCTGTTAAGATTGGGAAAAAGAAGACACTTTCAATGGGAGAAGACTCTTCCAGGAACAAAGAAATCGTGATAATAAAGGAAGAAGGGTTGTCGATGAATTTCCAATGTCCGATTGTCAACTCTACAAATTACACTATTTGGGCTGTAAAGATTAGAGCAGTCTTTAATGTTCATGGAATCTGGGAAACAGTTGAACCAACACAAGGAACTGAAGTCAGTTAAAAGAAGAACAACCAAGCAATTGCATTACTATACCAAGCAATTCCAGAAAATATGGTCTTGCAAATTGCTAATCTTACTTCAGCCAAAGAAATTTGGGACGCTTTAAAGATTCGACATGTTGGATATGATAGGGTTAAAGAGGCTCGATTAGAAACACTTGAGTTAGAATTTGAATCTTTGAAAATGGGTGTTAACGAGTCACTTGATGTTTATGCCGGGAAAATTAGTAAGATTGCATCACAAGCAAGCAATCTTGGACATACAATGACTAACAAGAGAATGGTTCGGAAACTACTCGGTTCAGTAGCAGCAAAATTCAGTAAGATTATTGCTGCGATTGAGCAGTTTGTTGATCTTAACACGATGCCATTTCAAAAATCCATCGGAAGATAAAAGGCATTCGAACACACCAAGATTCAAATCAAGGAGGAAGAAATGCATGACAAACTCTTATTCACTAGGAAATGGAAGGGAAAAAGTCAAAGAACATAGATGTGAACATTGCGGTCATGAAAATTCGAATCAAGACAACAAAGGACGTTGTCGAGGCAAAAATTGGAAGTCATGGAGGAATAAAAATGGAAATCAAGTCCATAAGAACAAAGATCACATAAAATGTTTCAAGTGTAATGAACTTGGACATTTCAAGCATGAATGTCCAAAATGGAAGACAAATGAGGAGGCAAACTTGATCCGGGAAGAGGATGACGAACCAACACTATTGTGATGGCAAACAAGATCTCGAAAAATGAAGACCTTTTTAAACTAAGTTTAGTTTAAGGGGGAGTATTGGTTTTAAACTCAACTTAGGGGTTATTGTGTCATTAGTTTAAAGTATGTTTTAATATCAAAGTGTCATATTGTATTATGTAAGGGGTTAAATGTAATTAGGTCAAATAAGGTTTAGACGCTTTCTCTGAAGCGTTGCAACATTAGGTCACACGTATTAGATTTGTATATAAAGGGTCGATGTATCAGAACAAAGAAGAATTCAATTAATCAAAAATTCATTTGGTGTCTATTGATCTTGTTCTTCATATTCAATTGTGATTTGCTCTTGGATTACCAACATATAATATATGTAGGGTTAATACTATAAAAAAACTAATATACCTTTTATTTTATATAAAAAAAATCAAATAACTTAATTTTGGTAAAGACTATACACTTTTTCAATTTTTCAAAATGCATTGTCGAGTTTCTTTTGTGTGCTTGCTATATTTATTTTAGGTATTATTATGAACATTAGCACTTATTAACTCATAAGCCAACGACTTGAAATTAGTAATATATTAATCAATAACAAAAAATATTAATTTAAAAAAAAAACAGACATTTTGTATTAATGCGTTTAGTTTTTTTTAAAGCATAATCTCATATAAATCCCCATTATTTTAAACGTTAGACGGTAGTACTATAGATATTATAGGTTTATATTAAATACTTCTTTCCTTGCCTTCTCGGTGTGCAAAGAAATGGAAAGCTGGGATGCATTCAAGCATGTGTTGGTGACATGGAGTTGAGTTGTAACATATGCATATGTCCCTCACCTTCTTGTCTTGTAACACTTCCAATGCCATGGTTGACGAACATGTTCAAGGCCAAGCACTAAACGACGAACCTGCAGAACCTGCTTTGAGGATTTTAAGGTTTGCATATTCTTCAAAATATCATTTTCATTTTTCATAAAAGACCATATTATTTTATGTTAAGAGGATATTATAATTTATTACAGTACACCCATGTAACCAGCCCATCATTATGTGGGAATACTTTTTTCTTTGAATTCAATTATATGATAGTTCTTTCTAATGCTCATTATCATTCCTCTCTCTAACCATACACCAATTCCTTCCTCTATGGTTTTTTTCTCTTATTTGTGTGTATTTCAAAAGAGGGTATGTGCATGATGGATGCAAATCAAGGTGCACCTCAAAATGAGGGTGATAGGGTCGTCGTTGTAATCAACAATGATAATATTAAACGTATCCGAGAACCATCAAAGATTCAAGATAATCGTGTTCACTTAGCAGCAGAAGTTAACTTCCTTAATGGACTTCTCCGACGAGCACTCGTAAATAAGGTTCTCTCTCTCCCACTTTGATTTTGCATTTTCGAGTTTGTGTCAATTAAGTGGTTTAATTGAAGGTTGATTTATAGTTATCATAACACATTCTAGAGTTGCATTTTCATCAAATTGTTGCATAGGTTTTTTTTAGGGAAAATTTCAAAAATAAACATATGAAAAGTAAGTTTCACAGAATAAACATTGACTTTTCAACTTTTAAACAATAAAAATGACATTTACGTCGGAACATCAAATTCAGAATGTGAAACCACCAGCAAGTGCATCATGCGGTTGCAGTTGGTTTCTCACTGCTCTTCAGGAAATAAAAGATTATGTGGAGTTATAGTACACTTTAGTAATATTGTTAATCGGTGAACAATAAATTAGAATCTTTTGGACCATCAACTTTCGCATTCTGAGAGATTCTCAAAACGTTTTTCTGAACCTCAAAAGGTTAAATAAGATTATGGAAGGAGACATCAATTTGCAAATATTATATAATTTACAACAAATTATAAGATGCAAATCTACCATTTTTAAATTGCTTGAGTTGGATTTGTACTTTTCAAGTTGAGTTTTATATTCGTGTACTATAAAGTCTGCTTTTGATTTTTCTAAAATAGTAATTGCCTTTGATAAATTGTTTTCTTTGTGTATCTTTATTAGACAAAGAATATTTAACCCAATGCAATTAGAGTCACATGAATCTTACCTTTCCTTATTTAGTTTATGAAAAGTAATGCATGCTTGTGAAAGGGCACACACATTAAAAGTACGCAGTTAAGTAAGTATTATAGGTTGATATATACTAATTAATTATAAGTTTATTCCAATTCTACTTTGATTATCTTAATGTTCAAGGCATGAGGATGAACAATCATGGGATATTGTGTTTAGAGACTCTGTTGTGGTTTCTTTTTCATATTGAATGTTGCATTAAACTAACTACTCTTTCGAGTGCACAATATAATAATATATGCCATAAAATGAAGATTGAGAATTATAAGAACTAGGACAAAGTTGAATTCATATCAATTGCATAATATTTGATATGCTCATTTGTGAATAACCATAGGGTTCACTAAAGTGATTGAAAAACTTGTGAATTCTCATATATACATAGTTATAAAATGGTAAACTAATACAGTTTTTTCTTAGTGCATTATACTCTTTTTTTAATAGTTTTCATTTTTAATATATATATATATATATTATACTCATATTAAATATAATAAAAATCTTGATTTTATGATATATAATCTTTTTAAAAAATAATAAAGTTTATTAAAGTTATTTAGTTTTAAAAAAAGTTGATGCAACTAGTATATAATAACCAAAAAGTCAACACAAGGGCAAATTTCTTGTTTACTCCTTAAGCCATTAACAACTTGAAAATCAATCTTAGTCATTAAATTATTTTGATTAAAAACACACAATGCTTCCTATATTTTTTTAATAGGAAAACCTTATTTTATACACTTTAATAAACTTATAAATTATCATAGTTTCTGTTTTAAAGTGTGTGCCTTTGATTAGAACAAAACAATTGTGTTCTTGTAGAAATGTTTAAGCTATATATTAGTACTTCCTTACCATAACTTCCAACATAACACCTTTTAGAAATTGATATTTCTTACTAGCTACATTGATATGATCTTTGTACTGACTTCTCCTTGCTATTAGGGTCAGGGTATCATTCTCACTTATTGCTAAGCTCTCCTCCACCTCAATGTCATATGACTTTTTATCCCTTTTCAATCCATTTTTAAGAGTATCTCCAACGCTAAACCCAACAAACAACCATAAGGCGCCAAGTTAGTAGCCACATACATTTGTATTCATTTTTCAAAAACACTTATTTTTACACAAACACTACACCCTTTTCTAACGCCCTTATATTCCCATCTCATCACCTATTTTTACATTTCTTTTATATAAACCAAATTAGTTTTTATAATCTAATTTTTTTATATTATGTATGTACTAAAATAATAGAATATAATTAAAAATTAAAAATCACATAAATTAAAATTGAAAGTTACATAGATTAAAATTCAAAGTTACATAAAGTAAAATTCAAAGTTACGTGACCTACAAACAAACTAATGTACCCGGTAAAATCTCACTCGTTTCAAAAAGCTATTTGTAAAAGTTACATGATCTAAACATACATAAAATAAAAGTTTAATTAGATAAACTAAAGATTAAAAATTACATAAATTTAATATAACTTTCTATAAACGGAAGCACCTTCTCGTATCGGTTTTTGCCACTCCTACCATTCAATTTTTTTTTCTGGTATCAATATTTAACTCCTCTTTTACAGCATACAAGGTAATCTTCGAAACCCATTAACTCCAAAGTTAATCTAGCGGTATATTCCTCACTCAGTAAAAGTAACCTCGTATCTAGATAATCGAACGTTGTTTTAAAGTAATACCATAGACATGTAGGAGTAACACAGTATCCAAAACTTATAAGGTCTAGATTAGAAACCTTAAACTCATATATTTTCAAAAGGTTCACGTAAGTTATGACACATTTGTCATATGTTTTGTCTGGCGTCGCTGTAACATGACCACAATGGTAAACACTGAGGTTAAAACATTGTGGTATGTCCTCATATAGATCCTCGATAACCAATTGTTTTTCATACTCATTAAACAACCTAAGCATTCATGAAGCATGATAAACAACATATGCAAACCTAAATCCGTTGTTATTGGTGTTCATGTGTATGTATGAAACAAAATCTTGTATTTATAGTGTTTCTGTAAGGCCCCAAACCGGGCACCCTACAGTTGGGTCACATCATAATGTATTATTTTAAAAACACTTAACTCTTTATAAAAACATACAACAGAAGTCTTAACTCAAAATGGTATTTGTATTTTAAAATCGTTATTATGCATTCACACCGACCCGAGTAGCCCCACTCCCAAAGCCAAGATACATTGTCACACGAACTCACCTGCAAGATAGTCTAACATACATACAAAGTCAGCTACGCTGAGTGAGTTCTAACAGTTTATGGAAATCTTCTCGTCCCAAATGTCTTTTATTAAAACTCACGACCTTCACATCAGTTATAAAATAATTCGCCATCCATGTTGGTAATCCATATTACCTAAAAACATTTCAACACCCGTGAAGTTCCAACAGACCCCGACTCAACCCATAACCGTAACCCGTAAGTCTCACCGATTTGGATCGAACTTACCAAACTACCAACCGGTGACCTACCATATCTATCAATATGAAGATCGGCTAACATAACTGTCTCCTAGACATAGACCTCACAAGCCCTAGATAAGACTCTCACAAGGTCTACTAACACATCCATCATAAACACGACATCATGTCCATCAATATTAAGCACACAAGCTAACAATATTATCACCTTATTGCCTCATCACTAAGGCTACTCAAAATTTAACATGAAATACATCAAACCCATGAGATAAACCTTCGAAGGATTTCTCCTGTCTCATCATCATCACCCTCGTCAGGGTTATCCCCGACTGGATATTCATAACATATTAGAGCACCCTACTGGGTCTCAATTCTACCCCCATAGGGCCTCGTCACATCACACAGTAACCATGACCATGTCATCCACACGATGACTGCCACGTCATCTACATGATGACAACATCCGAAGGACCAACTCCTTCACATAACCGTTGACCGTATTACGCAGACAACGATGCTAGAACATAAAATAACAAGTTATACACACATGACATTACGTAAATATGTACTACGACTCTCGGTCCTTATACGGAATACTTCCGTGCATAACCCAAACACATACCCTAGACGTACCCACATAACGTCTAGACGCAACATCTGACTTATCCCAGAAGAGTCAATATACGACACACCAGTGTCGCGCCGACAACTTATCCACACAACCTAGGGAAACCACACTGACCCTTAGATTCGTTTAAAAAGATATAGTTAACTCGTCAAACTCGACAGGTTTAACAAATTCTCGTAACACATTAATTTATATGATAAAACATGTAAGCTTGTACGATAGCCCCAAAACAAGTAAAAATGGATTAGAAACTCACTTGTTATGAATATCCAACTCCCGTGCTGCAACCTGACCCTTCCCGCACGAACCTAAACCTGTCAAACGTATGATCACATGATCAGAATATGTTCTAATCGTGCCTCGGATAACATATAATATATACCCCACACTCCGTCTCAACAACTAGTCATTCCAAATCACTGAACCCAAGCTCCACAGATACAAGGGTACCCAAGCCGAGTTCCCATGCATGCACGTATGCAATCCAAAACTCTAGCCGGGCACCATTGTCGTCCTCCGTCTCCTCCATCGTGCATCACTACGCACATCGTCTTCGTCTTCCTCATCGCGACCAAACCCTAACACCAGCACTACCAACACCGATGGCCTCTACCCGAGCCACCCTACACGCCAGAACTATCATCCTCCTCGTCCTCCGCTGTTCACCACCGTAGTGAACCATCACAGCAACCGATCACCACGCCAACCGGGTCACCACCGTGTCCCCTCTTTTCATTTGTCACCGTCACGCACCGCCGCTTAGCCATCATCGACCACCTGTTACTACCCGTGGCCACCATCGTAATCATCACAGCCGTTATCGGTTGCTACACCTCCACCGATAACCATTTATGCAAAACGAAAATAAGAACAAGATAAAAAGGTAAAACGGGATTACCTTAATGTTTTCCGGAAGTCACACTTGCCAGACCACCCTTACGTCGTCGTCTTCCTTCCCTCCCGTCACCGGCTCTCTTTCCCTTTTCTCTCTTCTCGGCCGTCGCATATCCTAGGTCAACAAAGACCTAGGGTTTTCCCATAAAGGGATATTTAAACCCTTTAAAGTTTCATCCGGTCCCTCCATTTCTATCTCGTGCGTTTTGATCTCAAGTTACTCTTTAAACGACTAACCGTGTCTTTTATTATCGTTAAAATGCATTTTATGTGACAAACCTTGCTCATCATTTGATTTAATAAAGATACGGGCCGCTCACTAACCCGAACCATTAACTTTCGGATTTTCGAGATGTTACAGTTTCGAAATATTGTCGTTGCAAATTTTAAATTTAAATTATATATATATTAAAGAATATATACTATTATTATATATTTAAGAATATAAATATATATTGTAATGAAAACGTAATGTATATGTTGTGTGTATCATAATGCATGTATATATGTATACTACAAATACTCGTTTGCAATCATCCAAATTTTTGGACGGTGCCCACGGCGGGCAAGATCGGACATCGCCTCCAAGGTGTTCGTCTATTCACCACGGCATCTGGAGGTGCTCTAAAGCCATTGTATCCTTCCCTCCCGTTCGTAAACTATTTTTTAATTAAAATTAATAAAAAATAAAAAATTAAATTAAAATTACATGAAATAAAAAAAAAGATAGAAAAACCACATTTCATATCTACCATGCCCAAGGTTGTGCCAAGTTACGTTTTCAAGATATCACCGATCACTCCAGTCAAATGATCACTAGTCTTTAGGATGAACTCCACATCTTTTCCCTTTTGTTGTTCTTCCAACATGCGAATTCTAATCGTTGTTCTCCCTGATTGAGGCGTAACATCTCTGTTTGAACCCGCTTTGTGTCTCCCACATCTTCTTTGCTGAAATTGTTAAAATCAAAAACCATCCTTATAAGCTCTTGTTGGTCTATTGATGATGATGATGTATGTTTCTTCCTTTTTCATTGTGGTCTTGGCGGCTCTTCATATTTACGGAAATCCTCATCATCGGAGTTGAGGTCGGTATGTGGGAAACATGGCTTCAGAAGACGTTATGTATGTGTTTGATTCGGATGTGTTCGTCTTGTTATTGATTGTTCAAACTCGGCACCCATGGGAGGAACGACATCCCATTTCAAGTGATTACTAACAACTTCCCATACTTCTAGGTGAGTAAAGACTTTAGGTCCACAGTGGCTTTTGTATTATCTCGTCGTCGCCTTCATTACATCGGCGTCTGATTCCCATGAATCAGGTGTTTTGAACAATTGAACCAAGCCTTTGCCTACAACATCTCTTCTTTATCGGTCAATAGCTTTGCGTTCGACCTAGTTGAAGTATGCTTTGTGTGTGTGTGGGGGGGGGGGGGGGCACTTGTTCGTTGGATTCTTGGAGATCGTCACTCGACTCATCAGCTTGATGGATTTAAGGTTGGCGGTAGGAATACAATGAATCCAAGTTAGGTTGATCTTGTTGGAGATGAAACTCATTGTACGATAGTTGTGTCGAGAAGATAGATTTGTTGAATTGAGGTTGTGGGCTGAATTGAAGTTGATTTTGTGAAAAATGATGGAATTACAGAAAAACGGGTGGGTGCTGGGATTGAGTTTACGAGTGTTGGGGTTGAGATTGAGAGTGTTGGGGTTGAGTTTGCGAGTCTAAGGGTTGAGTTTGCGAGTCTCGGGGTTGAGTTGACTAGTGTTAGAGTTGATTTTTGCAAGTTTTTCGTTTGAACCGCATTTGCTGGGATTGCGAAATTTTGATTGGTGTGAATAATACTAGAGATTTTAATTTTTTATATAGGGTTTCTTTTTTAAAATTTCTTTTTAATTGCCTAACAACCGGTTAACCGTTTGGGTTGCTAGAGTGATTCGGGAAACACATACCAATTAGGAACGAAAATTGTCGGTATCAAGAGGCAGTGTTCCCGCGATCCCTCTCGACGCCGTTACCCTTCCCGCATCCATACCCTCCAACCTTATATTGGGATCGTTGTGAAGATATGGTGATAACTCCACGTTACCTTTGACGTTTAGGTCGAAAAAGGGTTTAATGGATAGTAAATTTAGGACTATTTCCAACTAGGTGTTTTTAAAAATTTTGCAAATAAAATCTATAATCAACATCTTAATAAAAGTCAAGAAAATTAAGAAGAATAATTAATTAAAGTTAGATAAGAACAATGATATATTTTAAAACACTAATTGTGTTAATGCTTAAAAAGTGTCACATGCACTCTTCATATGACGTGTTAAGAACATTTGCGCAACCTTTTGTGAGGCAGAGTCAATGTAACCATCTTAAAGTGATGGCATCCAAGTAATCAAAACTCCACGTGCTTGTTTTTGTATCCTCTTCAACCAATTTGTTGGCAAATATACAATACAAGACATGTGTACCTAATATTTTTTATGTCCGTTAGTGATAGCTACTTTTTAACAGAGAAAAATAAATACCGTTTGTCAATTTCCTGTAAATAGAAATCACACGTTCTAGCTGATAAAAAATACTGTAAATTAAAATTTTCCTCATCAGAATCAAAATCCGCGATAATAGATAAAATATGTTTATTCTATAAAGAAAATATCTAGCTAAGTAGGTGGAAGGGGGGGGGGGGGGGGGTTGTGGGGTGCGAGTCTTGACAGTTTTTGGTGCATATGACCGTTGAATTACTGAATTACCTGGTCTTTGGCACGGTTCTGTTCAGCATCCAGGCTCGGTTGGAGCCCTGATTAAAATACCTCCGCTCAGCGTCCAATTTCATTTGCATCATGTTCCTCTTGATCCATCTACACAGCACTGTGTCCCATGTCTTCTAATCACTCTACATCGCTACTAGTTTTTCCTCTAAGGCGGTAATCTATAAACATAAGAAAAACTGATTAGTAGTTTAGTGATGATAAATAATTACATTATATCTTGATACGAAGTTGATCTAAGAGTTAGCAGACTTGTACTTGGACTAACTAGACACAAGAAATGGGGTCAAAAAGGGACAACATAAAAAAGCCATAACTTGTGATACATTTGGAGTTATGCTCATAAGAAGTGGATGGAAAGGTCTCGACGAGTTCGATCATGTGACAAACAACCATAGGTGGTTTCGCCTAGGTGGCATATCAGGATTTCAACATTTGGGGCTTTGATTTTGTCACACCCCAGTCCCAAGTACTGGTTAGAGGTGACGCATGGTACAAAACACACAACGAAAACTAAAAACCTCATTTTATTATTAAATAACTTGTAACATTGTTTACATCATGAAATTAAAAGTTACATCATTTCATCATTATTCCTAACAAGTAACATATCATTTCAGGACTTACAGTTCCTGACATGCCCATCATTTGGTTCATTTCATCTTCATTTTCAAGCCCTAGAATGCCTACTCTATTGACTACTTGTGATGTGCTAAAAAACATTTTTTAAAAAATGGGTCAACATAAAGTTGGTGAATTCATAAACAAATCAGTTTATAAAATGCCACACCAAAGTTTCTTGAATACAGTCATAGGGTTCCACACCCTCTCATAGAAAACTATGAGTAATCAAGTCAATATATATATATATATATATATATATATATATATATATATAACCAAAGGCCGTTTCACGGGTCCCATCCAACATGCCGTTCCACGGGTCATGTGAAACACAATAAGCGTTATATATAAACAATCGCTATAATCGTTTCAAGATACCCAAAATGTTTTCATAAATTAACCATTCTTAAAAATGTAGTATAACAGAGCCATGGTTATTTTAAATTCATTACAGTTTAAGAATTCACCTCAGCAGCACTTCGACTTAGTATATCTGAAATATGGCAAACACTTCCGACAAAGCTCCAAGATATATAATTACATTACTTAATTACACAAACCTAGCTTAATGGTAATTAACCAAAGCTTAATAGTAGGTTGAAACCTTACCTCAGTCACTATCTATTACAATTTGGGGCGAAACGCTAGAAACCGAACTTTCGTATGCGAACTGGGGCTCGGAATCGGATCTTCACATGTGTTGTGTGTGTTTTTGAGATGTGGAACTGATGCTTAAACACTGAGCTCTACGTTTCTATTTATAGGCGTAGTGAACCGCTACACAGGGTGGTGGAGGTCGCCATCGCCTCCGGCCACAATTTTGCCTTCGAGTGATTCCTTAACGGTCTGCTAAGGACACCTGTAGCTTAGTGAAACGTTAGGGCGTGGGTGACGGTTCGCCACCGGGTCACACACGTCATTTTTCGTCCGTTAGTCATCATACACATGGCGTGTCCGGATTGAAGCCTTCCTCCCTAGGTAGTGGACCGTTAAGCCTTGTGGTAGCGGTATGCCACTGTCCACTTCTCTATAGTGGACCATCAAGACTCTTGGTAGCGGTCCGCTACTAGCCAATTTTTAGAATTTTCACTTTTGGTCCTTGAACTTTGGATTATTTCCTTGATGTATCCATATACTCATTCGACAATATATCATTTTATCACAAGAGATCTCTCTTTCATTTTCATGCTTCCACTCTGCGTTAGTTGGTATAAGAGCTCATTAGCATCCTGATGGAAAATGTCTAAGATGTTCAACAATTTCGGAACAATTGTGTGCGAGTGGTGCCATTAACGAGATGTGGGGAGTAATTGAAGATCTAACTTCAAAGTTCGAAAGAACACTCGCAACAATTGAAGAACTACATACTATGATCGCACGCCATCGTATTCATCATGAAAATCCTAAGTGTGATAACTACAATGTCAATCAACGATGCCCAAACAATGGTTGCGCCGGTGACGGGAGGGATCACCGACCTCCTATCAACCGATGAGTTCCAATATATATCAACGACTTATGAAGACTAGGAGGAATAGTTTGATAACTATATGAACTTTGGCCATCGAAACAATCGTTATGATGGCCAAAAAAATTGTTATAAGGTGAACAACAAAGTGGTTACTATCAGGGTTACCATGTCAACACTGATATTCCTAATTTCCATGGCAACCTAGACCTTGAAGCGGTTCATGAATAAATCTATGAGGTTGACAGGTTTTTTGACATCTTGGATGTACAAGCAAAAAACCAAGTGAAGATTGTAGCTTACAAACTCCGCCATGGAGTAGGTTCTTGGTGGGAAAACGAACAAGACATCCATTAATGTCAAGGAAGGATACATGTTCTAAAATGGCCACAAACGAAATGAATGATAAAAGGCAGGTTTTTACCTTAGACTTTGAACAAGTTTTATATCATCAATATCATAATTGTGTGCACAGGGCTTAATCCATTTTCAAATGCACCAGCGAATTCTTGTGACTTCAAGAAAGATGTAACGTTAGTGACTCAGAGGAGCATACTATGGCTAGGCATATTAGTCAGGTGAAATACGCTATCCAGGAGTATATGTCCGTTGAACAAGCCCACAATCTAGCCTTGTAGGCGGACAACTACAAGCTCGATTTAGTTTCCCTATTAGACGTAGTACAACATATTCAACATATTATGGAAGTCACATGGATATTCGGGCCACTACAAGCTAGAAGGTCCTTGTAGCAGCTGGAAGTAATAGTGTTTCAAGACGCTTGGCATACATTTTTCTGATGTGGAGAACCGGGTCACATATCAAAGGAGTGCCTAAAAAAGCGACAAGCGTTTGTAGGTGATTTTGGTGGTTATGTTGAAGAAGAGTCTAAAGCGGATGGCGTTGAAGTCATTGACGAGTATGATAAGGTAGAAGGGGATCTTGTTACATTTGCAGTAAAGACCTTTATTTGCATTCCAAGCTGCGTAAAAGCTCGAAAAGAAACAATATCTTCATGTGTAAATGTTTCATCAACAATAAGGTTTGCTTTATAATCATGGATTGTGGGAGCTGTGAAAAGTTGTTCTAAAAGGCCCTTATCAATGGGCTGAAACTATTATCTGAACCCCACATAGGGCCTTATCAAACTGGGAGGATAAAAAATGGATCGACCATCAAAGTAAATAAGGTTTGTAGCTTTTTACCTTCGTTGGGAAGACCTACAATCAAGATGTCGTGTGTGATGTGGCCAATATGGATGTATCTCAAGTAGTTTTGGGCCAACCCTGGTAACACGATGTGGATGCAACACATATTAAAAACAAAACATGTTTTTATTCACTTAGGAAGAAAACCTAATCGCTATCACTCCCACGGGAACAGAACCACCAACTTCAATGACATAAGGTAAGACCCTTTCTATAGTTATAAGCTCTCATCATCCATTTTGCACATATGCAAAGAAAACAAGAACTACATTTGCCCTAATAGCCAAAGGAGGTGAAGAAAAGTCAAAGGATGCCATTCTGGATGTTGTGAAGTTGTTGCTACATGAGTTCGAGAAGGTAATATCTCAAGGCACACGTGAACAACTACCCCCTTTGAATAAGACATCTAGAACTAAATTGACTTGATCATTGGCGCAAGTCTTCCTTACCTTCTCCACTACCAAATAAGCCCTAAAGAATTTGATGTTATAGCAAAAAAATAGACGAACTGCTATAGAAGGGGTACATCTAGGAAAGCATTACTCCATGTGCTGCTCTTGCTCTCCTAACGCCCAAGAAAGATAGAAGCAGGAGGATGTGTTTGGATAGTCGAGTTATCAACAAAATCACTCGAAGGGTTCTACAAAGCTAATCAAAAAGTTAGCAGACTCATACTTGGGCTTCTTTTGGAGTTAAAAAAATACATAACTTAGGCTACATTTTGAGTTACGGGCCCATAAGCAATGAACGAAAAGGTCTCAATGAGCCGGAGCATGTGGCATACAACCATAGGCGGTTTGGCTCAGCTGTCAAACCCAACTTCAAACGTATACATCTTTGTTTTCAACATTGAAGACTTGCCTATGATTTTAGATTTTTAGCATTTCCCAATCATTCTATTTTTAGTGTAAAAATGTGTAAATCATTGATTGCCTAAAGTTATGCATTTATTTATGTTTTTAATTTCAGTAATCAGCTTTCAATTTTCAATTTCAAATATTTGGAAATACCTACCAAATTTAGAATTCACTATAAATGTGATATTGATGTATTTACTCATTCAATAATATATCATTTTCTTTCAAGAGTTCTCTCTTTTATTTTCATACTCCCGCTTTGTCTAAGGTCTTAAAGTGCTTGAAATACCGGGATCACCTGATAATGACATAGTAGGAAACTTGAGTGGTCCTAAAGCTGAAGAGGTAACCCTTCCTCCACCCTCCAACTCACCCCTCTCGTTCAAGACGTGGGAACCATGTGCCACATGAATTATTTCATTTCACTCGGGAAACTTGTCAATAAAGGATTACTTATAGAGCGATAAAATTATTGTTTATCAGTTATGTACACCATAGGTTTTCAGGTCACATGTTCTGAGTATACAAGTGGAAACGGTTTTAAGGCACTCATAGGCTGAAATATTCCAAGACCACCAATTTCAGCATTAGTACACCACTTATTTCCAAATGCTCACATCTTCTGAACACATGGGAGACCATACAAACCCATTTTTGATAAATTTAATTTCTGAATCCACCCATTCCATCATATGCATGCTAGTTTCCATTCCACCCCAATGTAATTTAGAAGATGTGGAAATCGAGTGATTTTATCAAGTATTATCCTAGTTCTATATTACTTGAAGAACTTGTAAACAAAATGATCACGTTCAGAGCTATATTAAGTGTATGCCAATAGATTATATGTTGAAAGAGAGTTACCATGTAAAAAAATGTCATATATTAATCACAAATTCCAACAAACTAGTTAGAACTGTATTAACTCACAATTCCAATATGGCAATATGTATTGTGTCAAAACCCTAAGTGGGCCTCAACGGGCTGGGACCGGTAAAATAAGGGTATCCTTTACAGTGATGCATTAGTTAGAGAGGATAGACAGATAAGGTGTGTGTTTTTGATATATGAGATAAAGTGTGGGTAGTTTCGAATCTGAATGGTATGCACTTTTTATAATAAACATAAGTTCCACAAATTATTAATGGCCATGATCATCACTCGTCTTCTAATAAAAAAATGAAGATTTGTTGGTATTCAAGAACGAAATTGAAAGAACAATATGAATGATTGACACAAACTAGAATTGAATTTCTAAATATTCGATATGTTCTTCGACACCATCCCCTAGGGTTTTTATACATATGAACCGGTGTATTCCCATACGATGCAACGTTTGGGTAAAACATATGGTTATAGCCTTTGATACTTTACAAACTAATCCTACATATTTACAACTTGAAACTTTAACTAAAAACATAGTTTATAATAATGACATAATGACCCATGTAGTAATATGTTTAGTTTAAATCCAATAGTCCCTCTTAAACTAACTTCGTTTAAGTAAGGTATTCAACTTTTCTTCATTTATTGATCACATCAATGTTGGTTCATCGTCTTCATGCTGAACCAACTTTGCTTCGTCTTTCTTTTCCCAATTTGGACATTCATTCCTATAATGTCCATGTTCACGACACTTGTGACACATTATGTGGCTCTTGTTCTGTTGTACTCAACCATCGGCTTGACCATTCCTGGACCACTGTCCTTTTCCCAGACCTCGTCCAAAGTCCTCCTGATTTGAGTTTTCACAACCACAATGCTCACACTTGTGTTTTTTAACCTTCTCTTTTTCATCTGCTCTGGTGAATAGCAGTTTACTAGACACGTCTTTGCCTTCGTTTGCTTCTTAGTGCATTCTTTGAAAACCTTCAATCTTCTCACGGTTTCTTGGAACGGAATTGTGTTACATTTAGCAAACTGCTCAATTGTAGCAACTATCTGTATGACCTTTTCTGGTACAGAGACAAGTAGTTTCCAAACGAGTCTTTTGTCATCCATTGTATGTCCAAGATTCCTTGATTCTAACGCAATCTCAATAATTTTCCCCGCATAGACATCAAATGACTCGTTGATGCTCATTTTAGAAATTTTAAGTCTGACTCGTGTGTCTGTAACCGTGCTTCTTTAACCCTATCAACTCCTACGTGTCAAAAACGTATGCCAAATTTACTTGGCTGAAGTAAGATTCGCAATTTGCAAGGCCATATTTTATAGGAATCGCTTGGTATAGTAATGAAATTGTCTAGTTTGTTCTTCTTTTGATTGACTTCATTTCCTTTGGTTGGTTCTACTACCTCCCATATTCCATGGACATTAATAATTGCTCTAATACTTACAACCCAGATGGTGTAATTTGTAGAGTTACGAATCAGGTAATAGATTGTCATTGACGTCCCTCCTTCATTTGTTGCCACGGTCTCTTTATTCATGTGCTTGGATGAATCCTCAACCATTGAACATGTCTAATCATTCCTACTTTTATTTGTACCTCTATCCCAAAAAATAAAAGTAATCCAACTGATAATACGTGTACAAGATTTCTAGAAAACAAGTCTGGTTTCTTTGATCCCCTATTTCTGATCAAAGTTGCCTCACTGTTGAAAGTCAAAACCTGCCTCGCTAATGATAGTCAATCCAGCCTTCTGCTAATGACAATCAATCCCGCTTCTTAGTTATTGACAATCAAACCTGCTTCTCCGTTGTTGATCTCGATCAATCCCGCTTCGCTGTTGATAATCAATCATACCCTTTGGCAAATGATAACCAAACCCGCTTTACTGCTGATGATGTTAATCCCTTAACTAAATTTCTATACCGTTGTTTTTCCTTCTCTAACTATCAAATTCCTACTTGTTTTGTATGTTTCTAAAACATACACCCTTTTTCCCATTTAATAGAAAAACCCGTACAAAACAAAACTTATTTTTTCTACTTCTTTCTCCTAACCTTTTCGATCCAAATCTAAGTATATCTAATCAATTTTCATGCAACAGAGATAGAAAATACCTATATGTAATCGATGATTTCTTCTTTAAACAACATGTTCTTGACTCAATCTTGATTTAAATTGTTGCTTCTTGATCCTTAATCCTTTTGATCGCTGCCTTTTACTTCTTGATTCGGATTTAACCAAATAACCCTACTGTTAATAATTTTTCTTTCTTCGATGGAGTAGCCAACAACAAATAGACCTTTGATCGATTTCTGATTCAATTGATGATGGTTCTGCAGATTTTCAAATCGTGTTGCTTATGTGCCTTTGATCAGACGTTGATCATAGAACCTTCCCAAATCGATTGAATAGTCTTAATCGCTGATTAAATTATGGTATTATCCTCTTATTGTTCTTGATCGCCACTTCAGTGAACAAACTTCAACAAAACGAATTGAATCGTTTGTAACTTTCTGCCGCCTCTGACTTCTAATAAATTGATTTGTGTCGATGATAACAGCCCCTTCCCAAATTGATTCTTAATAACTTGGCTCTGATACTATTGTTGGTATTCAAGAACGAAACTGAAAGAACAAGATAAATGAATGACACAAACTAGAATTGAATTTCTGAATATTCGATATGTTATTTGACATCATTCCCTAGGGTTTTTATACGTATGAACCGGTGTATACCCATACGATGCAACATTTGGGTAAAACATACGGTTATAGCCTTTGATACTTTACAAACTTATCCTACATATTTACAACTTAACACTTTGACCTTAAACATAGTTTACAATAATGACATAACCACTCTTATAGTAATAAGTTTAGATTAAATTCAATAAGATTTACTATAATTCCTTAAACTTAGAGTCAACCTCAAAGAAACTCGTATTCAATATTTAACCATGTATTATTGTCTATATGTGTGTGAAGAATTAATTTTGGCGACTCCTAAACCAGCATCGCCTATTTTCTTATTTTTTATTCATTCATTTATTTATTTATTATTATTATTATTATTATTATTTTAAATCATTTAACCTTTCTTCCTTGAGCTGGGATAATATTTTCTTAATCTTATTCCAAAAAAAAAATTCCTTTTAAATTATTCAAAAAAAAGAAAACTAATGTTTGTTCCTTCACGTGACTTGCGACGCAATAAACAAAAATCGTTTGACTTTTTTGGTTCCTTTGTCAAAACAAACAAAATTGGTTTGACTTTTTTTTTGGTTCCTTTGTTTTCTTGGTCCGAGAACAGCAAACAAAAACAAAAAAACCGGTGTCTAGGATGACGGATAATAAAACCCACGATTCCGACTTCTCGGACACGACATGGCTCCAAGGACTTCTTTGATCGACCACAACCGCCAACCAAATCCAACCCTAACCGACTTCCGCACAGTAATTGAACCTCCTCCAGCGATCTTCAGTGCGTTCTGTGTGTGCAACGACCCAAAGCTCTGATACCAATTCAAGGATTGAATCGATTATAACTCAACCAAAACAAACAATAATTGAAATAACTCTTCAAAAACTTTATTATAACTGGAAAATATAAATCAAAAAATCAATTACAATAACTCTCACACTCTCATGATGAAACCCTAACCCGGGTAACATCTATTTATAATGATAAAACATAATAACCCTAACTTATTCATTACGTTACCTATTAAAACCCCTAACACATGGGTTGGGCCCGTTTCATAGGCCAAACAACAATTGAGCCAACAAAATCTTCTGTATATCATTATTATACAATTAATTAATAACTCTATACTATATAAGAAATAAAGGTTTTTGTGGGAAACTTGTCACTCTTCTATGCATCCTTAGCTTTTTTTTCCGCCTCTCTCTCCTATTAATTATACAAATTTATTTAATTGTTTTTATAATTTTTTTACCGTCTCTCTCTCCTATTAAATAATAATGATTTATATAATTATTTTTATAAAACGGTTTTAATTTTTAAAAAAATAGATTTGTTCATAAAACATTTTTATAAATTGAATATTTCTTTCATTCTTTTTATAAAACATTTAAAAAAAAATAAATATATAACGTTTCTAAAATGTGTATTAAAAAACTATGTAATATGTCATAAATATGTAATATATAAAATCTTTATTACTAAGTATGTATAGCATTGTATTTATTCAACCCGTGTAATACACGAGGATTCTAAAGTTTAATATCAGTTACATAAAAAAAAATTTACTTAGCTAAAAAAATGTGTTAAAAATTAACTTAATAGAATTTATAACTGTCATGTAATATTTTATTTAACCCGTATAATACACGGGTTTTTAAAGACATAAATTTTTATTACTAAGTATATAGCATTACATTTATTAAACCCGTGTAATACACAAGTTTTTAAATACATAAATATTTTATTACTAAGTGTATAACATTATATTTATTCAACACGTGTAATACACGAGATTCTAACCTATTAACTATATGTTTGTACATATATACGCACCTATCGGTGTATTTTTATATGTATTTGTCTTCTCTAAATAATTTAAAAGTCCAGATATATTTATTGTTTCTTATTTAACAAAAACTTCAAGAACTTACTTATGTTTCATAATATTATAATCTTTTAATTTCACAATTGGTCATACTGGATAATTCATCTCAACTAATTGTTATATAAGAAACGTATATGTTGCAAAATGAGAGAATAATTGATTCTGATTTTGTTTATCAATTCAGGTGGTTGAAGAGCTAGTACTGCTAGGATCATCAGCATGTCCAGTAGCAACAACCACCTTCCTAGTGTTCTCAAAGTCCATAATCTCAATGCTCTTCTTAAGCCACATTGGAAAATCTGAACTAGCAGGAGTTGTTCTAGCCATTGGTCTTGCAAATATCACATGCATCTCAATCATGAAAGGACTATGCATGGGAATGGATCCCATTTGTTTTCAAGCCTTTGGAGCCAAGCGATTCGCGGTTCTAAGCCAAACATACCTCAAAACCTTCTTTCTACTCTTGTTCATTTGCATTCCTATCACATTCCTATGGCTAAACATCGAACCGCTTTTACATGGGCTTGGTCAAGACCATAGTATCACAAAGGTTGCATCCACCTACTTAATCTTTTCTCTCCCAGAACTCCCTGCCCTGGCTCACCTCTCCCCATTGCGCTCTTTTTTGAGGACGCAAGGATTAAACTCGCCGACTACCATAGTTGCCACTTGTGCCACAATCCTACACCTCCCTATTAACTACTTTCTTGTTAGTTATCTAAAACTAGGAACGAAGGGCATTGCATTGGCATCAACATTATTTACATACAACATGAATATTGGGTTGCTACTCTATGTTTACATGTCAAATGTTGCAATCAAACCTTCAATTACCAAAACCAACATGGCCTCAGTTTTAAAAGGTTGGTGGCCATTGTTGAGCTTATCAATCCCTAGTGTATGTTCTGTCTGTTTGGAATGGTGGTTGTATGAAATCATTCTTTTTCTTAGCGGATTGTTTGAGAATCCTCAATCCTGTGTGGCTGCAACTGGTATCATAATGCAACTAACTGGCATAGTCTATGTGTTGCCATTCTCTCTGAGTTTAAGCATTTCACAACGCGTAGGACACGAATTGGGAGGAGGGCAACCAGCGCGTGCACAATGGGCTGCCGCGATTGGGATATCCACCGCGTTTATATATGGACTTGTAATTTTTGCGCTATATATCGCTTTAAGAAATGTTCTTGGAATGTTATACACTAATGAAACCGAAATCCTTATCATGCTTTCATCCGCGCTTCCAATCATAGGGCTCGCTGAAGTTGGAAACGCGCTTCAAACGGCTGCGTGTGGGGTCTTGACCGGTTCAGCCAGACCCAAAGTGGGGGTTAAGATAAACATTGCTGCATTTTACCTTGTAGGGCTTCCTATGTCAATTGTGTTGGCTTTTATGTTCAAGCTTGGTTATCAAGGATTGTGGCTCGGGATGGTTGCATCACAGGGTGCTTGTGCATTGCTGATGGTGTATACTATGATCAAAACAGATTGGAGGGATCAAGCTAAGAGAGCCGAGGAGCTAACTTTGACTGTGAATAAGGATAATATGGAGTTGATAGAACTTGTTTCTTGATGTTTTATATATAGTGGTTTTACTCCTTCCTTTATGGTTATCTTTTAGATTTCTTTTGGGAGTTTATTTTATTTGTTAGAAATATCAACTTTGAATATTTTATTGATTTATTGATTCTTGCTAGCTGTGAAAATAGGGAGGAAAACAAATCTTTTATTAGTTTTTCTTTTACTTCAAAAAGTCATTTTGTTATTAATGTATGCTTTCGACATCTTAATGTTAATGTAGATGCTATGTGCTCGTCTTTTTCTTGTTTAGGAAAAACGCCCAAAATTCTTTCTTTTTTACTTCATATTCATTTTCTTTTTTTTGTAAAAGTTCAAATCAAACAAGCATATAAAACACTATTCATCAAAGGGGTTGTAACTTAGCGGTATCATGATATGTAATAAAGTGTTCATCTCCACATGGTTTATGTTTCGATATTGGGGGTAATAAGAGATGAAATGATATAACAATTAAGAACAGAATGAATGATTGAATATACAAACTAGAATTTTTATTACCAATTTGTACATACATCGATGCCCTATTTATGTATCTTGAACTGGTTGAAAATGTCGCAACCTTTGAAACACCGACACAAACTAATACTAACTACATTTGATCCCTTACATAATACAATATGACTCTTTTGACAATAAAACATACTTTAGACTAATGACACTTTGACCCCTAAGTTTAGTTTAGACTTTCATTCCCCCCCTTAAACTAAACTTAGTTTAAGAGAGGTCTTCTACTTTCTTCAAGATTCGGTTTGCGATCACAGTAATGTAGGTTTATCATTCTCGTATTAGATTTGGTTTGCCTCCCATGTTTTCCCATTTTAGACATTCATGTTTGAAGTGTCCAAGTTCGTTGTACATGTAGCATCTTATGTGATCTTTTCATTGTTGCAAATGATTACCATCTTTATTTCTCCAAGACTTCCAATTTCTACCTCGGCCACGTCCTTTCTTCTCTTAAATTTGTATTCCCATGACCACAACGTTCATATCTATGTTCTCTGTCTTTCTCCTTTACATCATATTTGGTGAATAGGAGTTTATCATGCATTTCTCCCTCCTTGATCTGTGTCTTGATGAGTTCTTCATAAGATTCTAGTCTCCCAGTGGCTTTTTAAAACGACATGGTATTAAGATCAACAAACTATACAATTGCAGCAACAATTTGGATAAACTTTGTCGGTATAGATCCTACAAGTTTTCGAACTACTCTCTTCAATTGTGGATTTATTGTTACACAAGTTGACTAATCTTTTCGGTGAATTCATAAAAAGAATCAGAGCCTTTCATCTTTAAACTTAGATTCGAGTGTTTGTTGTAATGCTTCTTTGACACTGTCAGCCCGCACGAATTGAGCCTTTAAGTCTTCCCATGTATCTTTGGCATTCTTATGATGAGCAACTTGGAGGACAAGTTCTTCAGGCATGACTTGATAGAGATAAACGATAGCCATTGTATTTTTGTGTGCATCAGTTATTCATGTTGGTTCGAGCACTTCCTAGATCCCATAAACATCGAGAAGTGTTTTGATCTTCACCGCCCAAATAGTATAGTTTGTGAACTGAGAATTGGGCATTGGAGAGTCATTTACATTCCTATTTCCATTATACTACACTTTCATTACTCTTGGACGATTTCTCAGACATCTTTTGCGTCTTCTTTCTCCCAATCTTAACAGATACTTTCTCGTACACCCGTTTTGAATCAAATTTGATTTTAACTTACTTGTATGACAGATACTTTCTCGTACACCCAAATAGTGCACAGTTTTTTCGGAACGAATCAAAACCAATTGCTTCTAATGATAACGGTACACGGATTTTCCTGTCAAAGAGTGAATCAAAACCAACCGTTATTACGGAGAATGGTACACGGGCTTTTCAGCTGCATGGCAAATAAAAAACCAATTGGTTATAATGACAACGCTACACGGGTTTTCAGTCGCAAAGCGAATCAAAACCAACCGTTTCTTACTATCAACAATACAAGGGTTTTTTCGGTTGCTTAGCAAATCAAAACCACCTATTCTAAAACTTTTCTACTGGTTTTTCCTTTTCTAAAACATACGTGTTTTGAACCTTTTAATAAAAAGTATACAAACAATTTTTTTTTAATCTTTCCTACTCCCTTAATTGATTTTTGGTTTCAAAAAATGACATTTTCTTATCAAATTAAAAAACAAAAAGAAAAGAAAATAAGAGAGTGCTTATCTAGACAATTGATGAATACTACTTTGAAACCCAAGTTCTTGATTCAATCTTGAATCGTTTTCTTTCTTTATTTCACTTGCCGCACCCCCGTGATGATGTTCTTGATTAGAGTAATTGAACTTCTTTGTGAATGGCAGGGAAACTAGAAGATGATAGAATTTGTGACACAGAATTGGGAACGATGACTGTTGATGATAACATGCCTTGATTGCGGTTTATAAACCCAAAACAATAAATCGAATCACCTTTTTCTGATTTCAATTGATGATGGCTTCAAATTGAAATGATCTATTGTGAAGTTCCGATCTGATTTTATTCTTTGAGCGCTGCTTCTGTTTAATCGTTTATGTAGAATGATCTAATTTCTATTTCTTTCAATTGTAGTATTCATGGTTCCTGATTGATAATATTAACAGGTGTTGATTGATTACATATATAATCGTCGTTCTTGATTGTTTGAATAACCAGATTCTCCTTCTTGATCGATGACAACATAGCGTGATTTTCTTCTTACTTGGATGGATTAAACGAACCGCTCCAATTGTTGAGGTAATCAGTGATGAATTGATACAACAACTAAGAACAAGATGAATCATTGAATATACAAACTAGAACTTTTGATTACCAATTTGTACATACATCGATGCCCTATTTTTGTATCTTGAACCGATGCTTTCAAAACATCGCAACCTTTGAAACACTGATACAAACTAATACTAATTACATTTGTACCTTTACATAATACAATATGATTATATGACACTTTTGACACTAAAACATACTTTAGACTAATGACACTGTGACCCCTAAGTTTAGTTTAGACTTTCATTTTAGTCTCATGGTGGATATTGGAGTAGATTTATGAGTAGGTTTAGATATTGTGTGAGTTAGCCAATCAAAAAAATATAAATAAATAAAATAAAAATAAAACCTAACACACTAGATGGCAACACTTTTTTTTTAATTTCAGACCATACTTTCATAACTAATCGGCTAATTTCTCCTTCTTCTGACTACATCAACTCAACGATTCCACAATCGGTTATATATGGTTAGTCATGGTTGATGTCAGTGAAAATGATGAAGAAGATAGAGTTCTTAAAGGGTTGTTTGACCTGACCTATTCCCGAGAACTTAAATATGAAGTACCCTGGTGTGGATCTTGTCACAAAAGCAGATCTAACATCTCACAAATCCAAAAGACAAAGAACTCCAGACAAACTTCAACTCAAATGAATACGAGTAACAGAAACGAATACAAATTTGTAAAAACAAGATTCAGATCATCAAAATGATGATCTGATACAAACAACTTTCTAAGTAATCTTGAGCACAAAGAAATCTCTCAACACTCGTATTTAGAAAAAACCCTATAATGAACTCCAAAGAACAAGAGCAGAAATGAGATGAAGATGATGATTGAGAGGTCCAAATGAGATGAAGAATCCTTGTTTGGTTCATTGCCGTCTTGATGATAGGATTGAAAACAAACGAGAAGATGAAAACCATGTGGGCTATGGCTGTATTTCTTCTTTTATTATAGAAACAAGGCCCAAACCAATCTGCACCCAGCAAGTTGTATCTTCAGCCCAAGTGCCCAATAAGCAATCCATTCCAGCCCAAGGACATTTTTAACATGCAACAATATAACAATATCGCACGTTAGAAATAATACCAAACAATATGTTTGTTATTGAACTGAAATATCCTTATATTTTAACAGATCTTCAACCTATTTTTTCCAGCCCATTCAACATCTGTGAACGGCCAAACATCAAGATGCCCATTTCGACCAAATAGGATGCCCTTTCAAGAAATGGTTTCAAGTATCTTACTATGCGTAAGGTTGCGTGCATGTGATCTTTGCTAGGGTTTTGCATGAACTGGATTACGATTCACACTACATGAATAATGTATGGTGTCATATGTGCAAGGTTTCCCTACTATAACCTCTGATATTGTTCTATGTCAGTCGGATTTTCTGCGATGTTGCTACGAAGGTCAAGATTCATCATCATTAGGGTTTCTGCCAGTTTGCAATTCATAATGATATCAAGAGAGAATTGAAAATAAATTGTATTGCTGAAATTGTACTTTACAAAGAGACCCATAACCTCTACTTATACAATGATTCTAAATAAAGAAACAAAGCTATCAAAGGCTATAGATATTTGAACTATGGAACCGTACATTCTGACCCTATAACTATGGGATATGATGTGAAGAGAGCCAATCTTGCTGATCCCTTGAATATATTTTCTTTATTTTAACACGCCCCCTCAAGTTGAATAGTGGGATTTCCAAAATTCAACTTGCCCAAACACTTGTGAAGAACTCTTTCGTTAACAGCTTTTGTTAAAACATCAGCAAGTTGGTCTTTTGACCGAACAAACGGTAGAGTAATGATCTTTGCCTCCAACTTCTCTTTGATGAAGTGTCGATCAACCTCTATGTGTTTCGTCCGGTCATGTTGAACTGGATTTTCTGAAATCTGTATGGCCGCTTCATTATCACTTATAATTTCACTAGATTTTTGTGGAGGATATCCTTTCTCAGTTAGGAGTCTTCGTACCCACAGAACTTCGGTTAACCCCCTTGCAATTCCTCTGAATTCAGCTTCAGCACTTGAAAAAGCCACTACTTTTTGTTTTTTGCTTCTCCAAGTAACAAGATTTCCACCAACTAAGGTAAAGTATCCGGAAGTGGATCTCCGATTGCCTTTATCTCCTGTCCGGTCTGCATCGGTGTACAATCGGGTTTCTAGATGCCCATTAGAATTGAATAAGACTCCATGACCAACCGTTCCTTTGAGATATCTTAAAATTCTTAAGACTGCATCCATATAAGCACTCTGGGGTTGATGCATAAACTGACTGACCACCCCTACAGCATATGCTATATCGGGTCGGGTGTGTGAGAGATATATTAGCTTCCCGACCATTCTTTGGTATCTCTCTTTATCAGCTAGCTCTGCTTTTTCCTCCATATAAAGCTTTTGATTCACAACCATAGAGCTGGTTTGCACTCAATCATACCAACCTCTACAAGTAAATCAAGAACATACTTCTTTTGGCACATGAAGATTCCCTGCTTTGATCTTAGAACTTCAATCCCAAGAAAATATTTAAGTCTCCCCAGATCTTTCATTTCAAATTCTTCAAATAGGCTCTTCTTTAGTCTGGCTATTTCTTCATGGTCATCTCCTGTAATAATCATGTCATCAACGTAGATTATTAAACAGGTTATGAGATTGTTTCTCTGTTTGAGAAACAGTGTATGATCAGAGTTACTTTGTGTGAATCCATAGTTTTTCATAGCTATGGTGAATCGGCCGAACCATGCTCTAGGAGACTGTTTTAATCCGTAAAGGGATTTCTTCAGACGACATACTTCTCGCCCTCCAAAACCATCTGTAAATCCAAGTGGGGCTTCCATATAAACTTCTTCTTTGAGCTCTCCGTGTAGGAAAGCATTTTTTACATCAAACCGATGAAGTGACCATTCTTTATTTGCTATTATGGAGAAGAGAACTCTGATCGTGTTAATCTTTGCAACTGGAGAAAAAAGCTTCAGAGTAATCAATCCCGTATGTTTGAGTGTAGCCTTTAGTTACCAATCTAGCTTTATATCTATCAATCGCACCGTCGGGCTTGTATTTAATTGTGAAGACCCAACGACACCCAACCGTTTTCTTACCTGATGGCAAGACACATTTCTCCCATGTTTTGTTTTTCCTCAAGGCTCTCATCTCATCTTCCATTGCATCCTTCCAGTGCTTCGATTCCATGGCATGTTCGTATTAGTAGGGATTTCTTAAGCATACAGGGATGAGGAGAAAGCCTTTGCTTCCCTGGACATATTTCCTTTAGCTATGTTAGCCATAGGATACCTACACCCCTGAGGCTCCTTTTCTGGAGAATATCTTTTGGGTGGTACTCCCCGATTTGTTCTTGGTGGCAGCACATATCTTCCCGGTGTGTTTTCTTGTGTGGGAGAGTTTTCCTGTTCCTGTACATTATCACCTTGCTCTGTTGTTTCATTAGTAATATTTTTAGGGAATTCAACAGGATCAGGTTGAGTATTACTTACCTCATATATCAGGTTGGGAGCAGTTTCTTGGGTGACACTGACATTTGGGTCTTCTATTTGTGTGGAGGGAGGAGACTCATTTTGGGTATTGTGGCTTCTCCCTTCTTCGTATGTCACATATCTCAACCAACTCAATGTGTCAAGACATTCTCTCTCCCCCTGACCATTTTTTTGGGAGGTATAATAATACTCTGTTTCAAGAAAATCACAGTTCATAGTAGTGAACATGTGTCGAGTATTTGGATTGTAGCATCGGTATCCTTTTTGATTTATTCCATACCTAACAAAGACACATTTTTAAGCACATGGATCGAGTTTATTTTTGTTGGACTTGGGTATGTGGACGAAGACAGTGCACCCCAAAAATTCGAGGTTCAAGTGTAAGAATGGAGGGAGGTTTAGTGATTTCTGAAAGAACTTGTAATGGGGTTTTTGTTTTTAGAATTTGAGTGGGGAGATGGTTAATAAGATAAGTGGCAATAGCAAGGGCTTCTAGCCAGTAAAACTTTGGAACATGTGATTCTATTAGGAGGGCCCGAGTTATTTCTAACAGTATGCAGTTCTTTCGTTCCGCGACACCATTTTGCTCTGGAGTATGGGTGCAAGTGGTTTGGTGAATTATGCCTTTGGTTTGGAAAAACTGTTTCATATTGGTGTTAACAAATTCCCCTCCATTATCTGATCTGAAAATTTGAATGTTTTTTCTGAAATTGGGTTTGAATCATGGTGTAAAAACTTGTGAATTTGTCAAAGACTTCAGATTTATTTTTCAATAGGTACACCCAGGTCATCTGTGTACAATCATCTACAAATATCACGAAAAACCAAAAGTTTTGTCCCCCAATGATTGGAGCTGGACCCCATACATCCGAGTGGATTAATGAAAAAGGTAAATCAACCCTTGTGTTATTTGGTTTAAAGGTTTTTCGGTGACTTTTAGCCAACACAAAAGTCTCACAGTGTGTCTTACAATTGGAAGGAAATAAATCAGGAAATAAAACATGCAAATAACCGGTAGATGGATGTCCCAATCTTCTATGTCATAGCCAGGCTTCACGTTCTGCTGTTCCATGGGAAAGCATTGAAGTACCACTTTGAGTCACCTCATCTACGTAATATAACCCTTGTCTTTCAGTGCCACGTCCAATGATCGCTCCCTTCCTGATATCCTGTAAAATTCAAAAGGTGGGTTGCATGATAACTGAGCAATTTAACTCCTTTGTTACATGACTAATTGATAGGAGTTTATGAGACAGGGAAGGAACATAGAGACAATTAGAAATTTAAGTGTTGGAGAAATTTCAATTGTTCCCTCATTTTTCACATTCATTGTTTCTCCATTTGCTGCCCGTATATATGATTTTGTAGGCTTAGTTGGTGTGGAAAAATCTGATAATTCGTAACTCATAGTGTCGGTGGCACCGCAATCAAATATCCATGATGATTCATGTCTTCTATTATAGTTTTGAGCCATAAAAGACAAGCCACTAAACTCTGGGTGTTTTTTGCAATTCATAAAACTTTCCTTTAAAAAGGTATTAAAGTTTGTGGTCTTTGGCACTTCTGAATCTTCACGTGGTAAAATGAAATTAAATTGAGAATTAGGATAGGTTTTTGAGAAGCATCTCTCAAATCCAATACCTGTGAATAGCCCCTGTTCTTCATCGTGTGCCGCCGCCACTCCCCCAAATCCGATAGGGTCCGATCGTTGCTGGTGTTGGCGGCTTCATTGTTGCCCACGACAACGGAAGCTTTACCCGTCTCTTGTGCGGTGGCCTTGACCCCCTTTTTGTGACCATCAGACCACCACTCGGGATAACCGACAAGCTTGAAACATTGTTCTTTGGTATGTTTTAACATACCACATTGAGTACATTTAAGGTGAGACTTGTATTCTTTAGTCGATGATCCAATTTTTCTCCCGTCGAATCGACGATGACTATTGTGGAGACCGTCGAATCGAAACGGTTGGGAATTCATCCCCTGTTTGAGGATATTGACAAGTTGTAAGGATAAATCATTCTGGTTACCGTCTTCGGACATGGTGAGCGGTTGTGGATTATCCTTGGTTGGGAACTTGGTAGACGATGAGCAGGTCAGTTTTTGAGACTAAAACCATGCTCTGATACCATGATATCAAGAGAGAATTGAAAAGAATTGGTATTGTTGAAATTGTAAGTTGAAATTGTACTTTACAAAGAGACCCATAACCTCTACTTATACAATGATTCTAAATAAAGAAACACAGCTATCAAAGGTTGTAGATATTTGAACTATGGAAACCGTATATTCTGACCCTATAACCATGGGATATGATGTGAAGAGAGCCAATCTTGCTGATCCTTTGAATATATTTTCTTTATTTTAACACATAAGCCTTGGTTTTGCTAGGAGACACTCTATTTCTTCTATATCATTCCCTTTAATGATCATGTCTACTTTATTTTGACTCCCATCCTTTTTAGGATGAGTGTGTGATTAGAGTTGCTTTGTGTGTACCCATGTATTTTCATAGCCATAGTGAACCTATCAAACCACGCTCTAGGTGATTGTTTGAGACATATAACGTTTTCTTTAGTCTGCATACTTCCCCCTTCTTGAAACTTTCTGTAAACACAGGCAATGTCTCCATATAGACTTCTTCCATTAATTCCCATGTAAGAATGCATTCTTCACATCATATTGGTGAAGAGGCCAATCTTGATTTTCCGCTATAGATAATAGGACAAGAATCGTATCAAGTTTTGCTATGTGTAAGAAGGTTTCTCAATAGTCTATCCCATATGCAGTATATATCCTTTAGCTACCAAATCAACCTTTATACCTTACAATATCTCCATTTGGATTGTATTTAATAAAGAACACCCATTTACATCCAACTAGTTTTTTTTCTTTAAGAACTGTATATTTTTCCCATGTCTCGTTTCTTTATAGAGCTAACATTTCAACTTCAATAGCTTCTTTCCATTCTTTTTCCTTTTCTGCTTCCTCTGTTGTATTTGGTACTCTCTATGAGTACATAATTTATTTCTAGACGATTGCACTTGCTTATAATGTTTTTCACCTTGCACCATATTAGCAACTAGGTAGTTTATCCTTTTGAGTTCATGTTCCTTGCTGTATCTTTTGGGTGGTACACCCTGATTAGTTCTTAATTGGTGGTAGAGTATAACTATCTGGAGTACCTTTACTTTCATTTTCATGTATATTATAGGGTATGAGTCTGATAAAGAGGGGGAAGAAGTACTTACCTCTAGGATAGACTCACATGTGATAGTGTGTTGTTTTAGGTTACATAGACTCACATTAGGTTATAACAAGTCATATCGGTGTTAAATACATTTCTATGATGACTAGTACACTAATAGGACTTAATCGGTCTTGTCATGTGTTAGTGAGTTGTTTTAGGTTACATTGAGTTATATTAGATGATAAAAGATCATTTTGGCTCCCATGAAAAAAAATTCCGGACCCGCCACTCGAAGTACGTTTATTTGATAGTTAACCATTTGCTAAGTAAGATTATTTAACAGTCTTTGTTTTAGGTATTTCAAAAAAAAACTTAATGAGTTACACGTGAACAATTTTAGGCCATAGTTTGATTATAACAATGAAATTTGGAAATTGACTTGAGTTTTACTTCATGTGGTGTCCAAAATGGTTGAGCCATCCCTGAAATGTCTTAAAAACTGTGAAGGTGGTTCACACACATTTTTTTTAAGAAAACCCTTTTTGTTACTCTTTGTGGTTAAGGATATGAATGGGAAACAATTCTTGTTTCATGTATGTCTTACAATGTAATCTTAAAAACATGTACTTAACATGTGCATTTGAATGTGTTGTAGCTTGTTGGAGGAAGAGATCAAGTGAGAGAGATAGAAAGAGAGAACAACTTCATTATTTATAGCCTTGGACATTACAAATCAAAGACATAATCAAATATGTCTTCTCCTAGTGCTCTCCTTATTTATTATCATATGCGTCTAATATTTTTAGCCCAACTAGAGGTGGGCAAAAAAACCGGTTTCAAACCGGGTCCCCGGTACCCGACCCGAACCGGGTTCGCAAACAAACCGGTTTCACCCAACCCGATCCGAAACCCGATCCAAACCCGTAGGTGTGTAACCAGTTTTTAAAAAAATTTTGGATACCGGTTCTTAACCCGACCCGAACCGGTTTCACCCTCAAACCGGTTTCGGGCCCGACCCGGTTCTCAAACCGGTTTCAAACCGGTTCGAACCGTTGTAAACTTCGATTTTAACGGTTTTATAGCCGTTGGAACGGCTATATGACCGTTTTTTTTGGTTTTTTTTTGTATTTTGGAGCCCCTACAACTTGTATAAATAGGTGTGGGTTGTATTGGTTCAACCACACAATTCCAAAACGCTCTCATTTCTCAAAAACGCTCTTATTTATCAAAAACGCTCACGCTCGAAAGTCGAAACTCCCAAAATGGCAAACGAATCTCAACAATCTAATATTGTTGGTGCTTCTCAAAGTGTTAGTGCTCCCACGGTTGTGCGGGTTATTCCTACAACAAGGAATCCCAATGTTTGGCAACATTTCGATTTATGCGAAATGTCGAATGGTGGTCATAAGGCTCGATGCAAGTTGTGCGGGCATTTTTTTGGAAAAGACGCAAACACAACTTTGAAGAATCACATTGAAAAAAACTATTGTTCGGTTATAAAGTCTCAAGCTTCGCAAGGTCAACCAAGTATGACAAACGAAGGTAATATTTTTGCGTATAATGTTGACTTGGTTCGGGAAAGGATGGCGCATTTTGTGATTCAAGAGAGTCTACCTTTCAAACACTTTGACAACGAGCGTTTGACTCGGCTTATTCAACAAACGCTCCAACCTCGCTACACTCATGTAAGTCGTGCTACTCTTAGAAGAGATTGTATAAATATGTGGAAAAAAGCTAAAGTAGAAATAATAAATGAATTTGAAAATTTAAAAACCGGTATTAGTTTAACTTGTGATGTTTGGTCGGTTCCCCACAATTTGCCGGATTCTTACATTTGCGTTACCGCTCATTGGATAAATCCGGAAAATTGGCAAATGATGAAACGTACTATTGCGTTCGATATTTTTGCATACCCCCACACCGGTGACAATTTATTTTATATTTTAGACAAAGTTATAAGAACTTTTAAAATAGAAACAAAAGTTTTTTCAATATCGTTTGATAACGCCTCGAATAATACCGTCGTGGTAAACCAACTTATTTTAAAATATAACCCGATTTGTAATGGTATTTTTTTCCATAGCCGATGTGTTGCACATATTATTAATTTAGTTGTGCAAGGTGGTCTTAAACACATTGACGATGTTAGAAATAAATTTAAACAAATGTTGCGTGACATTTTTCATACAAGTCAAAGAAGATATCATCGATATATAAAATTTTGTAAAGACGGTGAAACCGAATGTTTAGGTCCAAATTGGGACGTTTCAACACGTTGGAACTCAACGTGTAACATGTTCGAAAAAGCCATTCAACAAAAACGAAGTTTGCAAATGTTTCATGCCCAACTAGCAAGGCAAAATAAAGTAACAAAATTTCCGACAGCGGGTTGGGGTATCATTGAAGGTGTAGCCGATATGCTCCATATTTTTAAAACCGCTACAACCTATTTATCTGGAGTTTACTATCCCACAAGTCCTTTGGTTTTAAATCAACTTTTTTTAATGGTGGAAAAATTAAACGAATATTCCATGCGAGGCGGCGTATTTAAAGAAATGATACCGCCAATGAAAGAGAAATTTAGAAAATATTTTAAAGAAATGCCTCCGATTATTACTTGCGCCGCCGCCTTAAACCCGTGCTTAAATGTTTCGGGTGTTGAAACTTTAATTGAAAAAATAATTTACGGTTTGGATTTATACGAAGAAGACGTATTTTTAACGGATAGAGCAAAAACTATTTTTACACAAAATTTGTCTACTTTATTTACTGTTTATGTTGAAAAATATGGTACAACATCTACCGTTCATGAGCAATTTAGAAACGCTCCATCAAGTGCAAGTACTAGTCGGAGTTCAATGTTAAACTTATTTAATAATATACTTAATGAAAATAGTAAACGTCAACGGGGTAATACCCCAAGTAGCGAATTAGGTAGATATATCGGTTCGGATTTTTTAACCGGTATGAATGCTCATGATTTTGAGACATTTGATATCTTGGCTTGGTGGAAAGGGAAGGAAAACCAATTTCCCGTCCTATCCGCTATGGCCCGTGATCTACTAACCGTCCAAGCTTCTACGGTAGCTTCGAAATCTGCTTTTTCTGTTAGTGGCAGGGTTGTTTCTTTACGAAGAACAAGACTAACTCCGCCATCGGTGGAAACGTGCATTTGCTTAAAAGATTACTTGGACGCGGCGGAAAGAATACAACATATATCTTCCCTTGAAGGCGAACTCGAAGTCGAGGGAGAGATATACGAGGACGAGGTGGAAGGAGGATTGATTGAAGCAATCGGCGAAGACCTCCTACGAGGGAGTTCGGGATCCGACTAGTACCGACTACCCGGATTTTCAATATATCCACGAAGAAGACTTTTATATTTAATGTATTTTTAATTTGTAAACTTTTAATTATTTGTTTTGTAATTTCTAAACTTTATTTTGTATGTTTTGTAATTTTTAAGTTAAGTTAATATCTTTAACGGTTAATTTTTTAAAAAATTAACGGTTTTTTTTTTTAAAAAAAATCCGGGTAAACCGGTTTTGGACCCGAACCGGTTTAGTAGCCAACCCGGTTTCAACCCGGTCCGATCCGGTTTGGTAGGGTTGGGTTCGATGATCCTTGAACCCGGTTCGTGACCCGAACCGGTTCGTACGTCGACCCGGTCCAAGCGGGTTTTGCCCAACCCGACCCGGTTTTAAACCCGAACCGGTTTCGTTAAAAAACCCGATTTGTACACCTCTAAGCCCAACCACACATCTTTCCTCCATGCATAAATTCCACCTTTAATGTATCCTGCACAAATCATCATATTCCACCACAATTAATACTATTTTTGTGCAACATATCTACGAATAAAAGTAAGTATTTGGGTATTTAACAATTGACAATATCATATACATGTGTATATTTGTACATACTTGGAGCAGTCGGTGCTGGGGCTAATCGTATAATGGATGTTGAGACCGCACTTTCCCGGAAGGCTGTTTGCATTACTAAGATTGATCCCAGAGTTGGATGTTAAAATACCCTTCAAGCAACCACAGACAGTCTGGCGGTCAGGGGTCGATTTTGCAGCATTATTGAGTCCCGTAATAGCGCCACAACAAGCAGGTGGCACAGGAACACCTCTTGTTAGGTACCCAATGCATGGTGCCAAGCTACTCGCCACCTGACCACAGGTAACAGCATCGGCATAGGGTGCTGCGACAGCCATGCAAGCCACCACGACGCATAAAACCCTCATTACTGTCCTCGCCATTTGTTGTAAGAAACTGATCCTATCTCAAGTACTATGTTGGTGTATTAAACAGTGTGTATTGGCACATATTTATATTGGTGTGTTTGCATGCCCATGTGGTGGAAAGGAAAGAATTGATTGGTAGGACTTCGGGTTCGACAATATTAATGAAACCTTCAACGCTTCTGATGTTTGTTCTTGCCTAACTATATGCATAAAGTTAATTGGATTTGTCACTTGTGTTAGCAACCCATTTCAATTGGTAATAATGATTGAATCCAAATATGGATGGCTGTCAACCTAACCTTTCCGGAAATTTTAGAGTCTATAGATAAGATGGACTAAACGGCAAATTTCTTTTAATCATGTCACTAGTGACAGCCGTAACCTCCAAAACTTAGCTGCTCCTAGAGGCTTTGCCTATGTCATTGGGCCACCAACCCCAATGGACTAACTAATCAAAGGAATAATTAATCACTACATAATACTTTGACCACTCGTCCCAAGAAAAAATCACTTTACTGTCCCTATGAATATACCATAAGTACGAATAGTGTAAAATAGAATCAAAAAGCACTATGTTCCTTAGTTTGTGTGGTTTAAAAATAGACATGTTCCTGTATCTCCAAAGCACCCACCGAGTCGAGAAGCAAACCGCCTCAGTAAGCTTTTTCTTCTTAACATGAATCTTCGCACCATCAAGCAAGTCCATCAATGTTTTAGGCTGAACCGCAACCAAAAAATCAATGTCCAACCAGGTCGCAACCAAGCTCAATGCCCCAGACGCATGTAACACTTTGAAAATTCCCAAGGAAATAAGGACTAAACTTGCCAATAAATCAAAGTTGAAAGGCCAACAGAAGTATAGTTCAAAGTACAAGGACTGAAAATGAAATTTTTGAAATTCGGGCGGTAGCGGACCGCTACCCAAAGGCCTAACGGTCCGCTACGTGGGGAGGAAGGCAGCAATGATGGCATGACACGCGTCTGCTGACTAGCGGACGAATTCTGATGCGTGTAAACCCTATGGCGGACCGCTATCCAGACCTTAACATTCCGCTATGGAAGAAAGAGGCTGGCGGACCGCTAGCCCTTGGCTTAACGGTCCGTTACTTGCTCCCGAAGGAAACTGAATTGCGGCGGGAGGCGGTGGCGGACCGCCACCACCTTGTGTAGCGGTCCGCTACGGTGTCAAATTTTGCCTATAAATAGAAACATTGAGCTCAGTCATTTGGCATCGCTCTCACATCTCAAAACACGCACACAATCTCTGAACTCTCGATTCCGAGCCCCGATTCACATACGATAGTCCGGTTTCTACCATAATGCCTTCAAATTGTCGTAGATAGTGCTGAGGTAAGTTCCGACCTACGGTTAAGCTTTGGTTAATTACCATTAAGCTAGGTTTGTGTAATTAAGTAATTTTATTATAAATATAGGGCTTTGTCCGAGGTGTTTGCCATATTTCAGATACGATAAGCTAAAGACTGTTAAGGTGAATTCTTAAACTGTGATGTATTTAAAATAACCATGGCTCTGTTATACTCCATTTTTAAGCATGGTTAAATCATAAAAACATTTTGGGTATCTTGAAACGATTACACCGATTGTTTATATATAACGCATTCTAAGCGCTTATTGTGTTTCACGTGACCCGTGGACGGCACGTTGGAGAGGACCCGTGGAACGGTCTTTGGTTATATATACTGATTTGATTCCTCATAGTTGTCTATGAGAGGGGCACTCGATGGCTGTGTTCAGGATACCTTGGCGGGTCATTTTATAAACTGATTTGTTTATGAATTCACCAACTTTATATTGACCCATTTACTTTAAAATGTTTTTGAGGACATCATAGGTAGTCAATAGATGAGGTATTCCAGGACTAGAACATGATTATGAAAGAAACCTGATGATGGGCATGTCAGGAAACTATAAGTCCTGAAATGTTATATTCCTTGTTAGGAACGATGATGAAACATTGTGACAACTGATAATTTTACCAAACAATTATTTAAATATAATTACACGAGACTGTGCATATTAGACTGATTATTAATTAATTAGGTCTAGTAGAGTCCACCTACTATGAAACTCATGAAGGAAATTTTAGAGATTTCCAAGACACAGCGATACTCGTACGCATTGGTGATAAACTTTAAATAAAATGAACCCCTCGAGAACGTTCTCTTTATTTTTAATATTAGAGAATACCTATATGGAGATTAATTCTAAACATGTTACGCGATCATATATTATGTCCAAACTACTAAACTTATACATTTTTTATACAACACCCGACTCGTCCAGACACATAACGACAAATGAAAAATCGACAACACGTAGGTATTATACCGGACTTGGACTAGCGGGTAACACCCAACAACACACTACCTACCCTACCCTACCCCATCCCACCAGTGCGCTTCACTTCTCGGCCGAACACCACCATGAGGGGAGACACCCTCTTGGTACTTCTTCTCCTTGTTGCTTGAGCCACCAACATTATTGTCCCTAAGAGACAAGATGGTCTCCAAGGGAACACATGGTCTAAGGGTTATTACCCCTTTGTGTAGTATATATATACATGCATGCAATCCCAACTCCAAACCACACCCACAACACATTCTTGCTCTATCCCTCTCGGCTATACTCACCCGACCACCTCCCTCCCTCTTTGGCTCTCGGCAAACAGCAACAAGACCACAACCACCCACCGTACACCCCCCTCCTCCACCGCCATAGTCGATAACCACCTTCATACACCTCTCCTCCTTCTCTCGGCAAAAGCCGATAACCATCACCCTCCCTCTCCCTCACCCGAGTTACTATCACAGCAGCATCCCAACACCACCGTCCACCACCACACACCACATCCCCTCCTCCCTATCGTTCACGGCAGTCCCAAGCCCTCCCACCTTTAAGGTTTTCGGAACAAAGCCAAACACCACCACCTTGTGTGGGTTCTTCGATTTGAGCTTGTGGACTCCGGGTCTCGAGTATTTAAGACTTTCTAGCGATCTCGGGTGATAACCATGCGTTTCGGGACGTCAAACGATGAATCCGGGTCTCACGTCACCTCCACCACTTCTCTCTCGACTTTTTACGTAAGCACACTCGACCTATTTTATTGTCGTTAACCTAGTTGGGGATATTGTTTTGATACGGTTATACCGGGTTCGTATTTTAAATAATGTATAAAAGAATGGTTCTTTTAATATAAAAAAAATGACGGTTAGAAACCGTAAAACCCAAAAAACTATTATGGTTATAATGGTTAGTCATTATAAATATATTAGTATGACTATTATTTTTAGTTTATTAATAACATAAATATTAATTATAATTTTGTTATAATTATTATTAAATGTAAAAAGAATTTGACATGCAATATTAGTTAACATGCAAAAAGGATTTTTATAAATTATCTTTATAAAACATACATATGATGGTTTGTAAAAAGTGATAACTACTACATTGTAACAACAAGTCGTATCACCAACGACGGTCGAGTCGGACCCTTATAGATTATTGCAAGGCAAGGGTCAAGACTTCGAGATATTGGACTTGTGACCAACCCACACAATGACAACTACGTAGACCTTAAGGTGTCTTAATTATTTTAGGGCACGGGTATGTCGGAACTTATTCGGACTGCTACTTACATCACCACTCACTACTTTGTTAGCTACGGTGAGTCTTCATGACCCCACTTTTACTATAATTTAAATGATTTTTAAACACACGGGGGAGAAACTTGCTCAACTTGAAACTGAACACAAGTACCTACATTGTTACATGAGTAAACTCGTTTAACGCTCAAAGTCCCCTCTTATTCTGTAACCGTTAGTTATGATACAAACGTGGATATTGTGAATATCTCTATTTGGGTTGACACCCCATCCGTGGTTAGTCGCTCTAACCTTTATTAGAGGTTAAAACGGGTGCAAAAAATTCATCAACTATTACAATGTTTAGCGTTAAGAACATTAGGTTAGGGGCACAACTAAACGTCGAGTTTCATTTACGGGAGGTCATGGTAATGATAACAGACTTATACTATTGTTTTAATTAATAATAGTAAAACAGACATTGTTCGAGTGAACAATACTCAACTTGAAAATAGACATTGTTTGGGTGAACAATACTTAACTTGAAATCTTGTGGTCTAACGGAAACTATTCAACTAAACCTGTGAACTCACCAACTTTATGTTGACTTTTTAAGCTTGTTTTCTCAGGTAACTAGAATCACGGAACATGGACATGCATGCACGTAGAGAACCTTTTGGAGTTTTCCCGTTATAACATAGGGACATCTAGGTCATAGTTGACAAACTTATTGTATAAAAATTCGTACACTTTGGATTTTAAGTAAGGTACTCTTGGCATGTAATGGCTTGGAAATAATTTGTGTTTTTCTTGTAACAAATTAGAACCATTTATTATAAATACAATTAGAAGTCGTTCGGTGTAATCAAAGGCTGTGAACACCATGAAATCGTTACACCCCGTGTTTCCGCCCTAGGCGGGGTGTGACAGATTGGTATCAGAGTCATTGGTTATAGCGAACTAGGTTCCCTGTAGTGAGGCCTAGACTATAACATTAAGCTCGAATCCTTGGAACTTTGGGAAACACATTATAGGAAAAGCTATAATGATTATGTAAGCAAATTTACACTTACGGGTGCGCAACGTAATGGTAAATTTTAATACACATGATTTCTGGATGATCCTGTGGTGTGAGCTACATCTAAGATATGGAAGTCGGTACAGTATTAAGTTCAAGTCAGTGAATCATAGGAAGTTGAGTGCATTACATATCATACCATGCATTTAGACTTGACTTACAGGAACTATGGAAATATATAGTATACCTATATACTTATATACTTAACGTATCTACCTATGCTATGTCATCGTCAACTTCACAATTGATCCTCTTCTCAAGACACAACGAGGAAGAACTATCAGAACACTTAGGTAACAGTTGCTTTCCCAATAGTAGTAGGAATCAAACTCTGACTTCTAACCCTCCATACCTGAAAGGAGAATACATTTGGAAGTCATACTAGTGAAGTAGACAAGGTTTATATAGTAAACCAATATACTATCCAAACGTGTCTTTGATAAAACAACACTATCCCCATAGTTTCATACGTGGAGTAGAAATGGTGACACGGTTGGAAATACATACAAGTTGGATCACGCATACATAGTACTCACCTCTACTATCAACGGGAAATGATGGAACGCACGACCGAAAAAAAGGACATGATCGACCATGAGTTATTGGTAACTCGAGAGATGGTCGTTAGACAGGAAAACGAGATACATAATAGAGTAAGGACTTGGTCCTGCATAACCTAGTGGCCCGAAGCAATGCTATATGCTATTTGTATTAGCATGGACACTTGATGAATGAAGTCCATATTCTTTCTATTCTAGCCTATCTACAGGCCAGACACACATCCTTAGGCTTGTGCCTATCCTATTACACAATACTGAGTCTAGTATAATAGATTTAAATCTATTACTACGTCATCCCTATACCGAGTATGATATTTAGGCATTGACATTAGTACGTTGACGTAAACAGAGAATATGGCATCCCAAGGAGCAAGTCGACGTAAAACAAATGACTCGGAGGGTGAATTATCATCCGTAGGTCCACTCGTCATACGAGGAATGATAGATGAACTTACTACCCTTAGTACACAAATCGTGGAGGCCATCCGAAGTATCAGAACGACAGCAAATGGTGGCAGTAAACCCAATACTCATACGTATGGGAAAGGATGTTCCTATGGAGCCTTTCTATCCTACAAACCAAAGGACTTTCATAGAACAAAAGGAGTCACTGAAACCCTTGAATAGATATAAAGGATGGAAATGGTTATCAACATCAATGGGTGTTCTAACAACCAACAAGTGATGAACACTACCCGTTCATTTCAAGTTGAAGCATTAGCATGGAAAAATGCTCAAGCATAAACTCGAGGTAGCAATATTATAAATTTGATGTCTTGGGATGAGTTCGATACTTTACTCATTGAAGAATACTACCCTGAGAATGAAATGTAGGAACTAGGGCTAGAGTTATGGAATCTAACCATGATTCGTGAAAAACACCAAGCATGCACAAACCCATTCCACGAACTATCGAGTCTACTACCACCCATGGTGACCTCGAAAGCCAGGGAGGTCAATCAGTATATCATGGACTTGAATCCTTAGATTCGCAGTAGAGTCAAGACTGCTGAATCCACTCTGGAAGACGCCATTCTAATGGCATGAGCCCTAACAAATGAGTTGTTGAAAGCTGGAGCGTTTGTTGATAATGGAGAAAAAGGAAAGAAAAAAAGGCTTTTCAATGAGAAGACTCGGAATGACAAGAAGCAAAAGACAACACAAAACTAAGGGACTGCAATACACAAGAAGAAATAGTACGCGAGACCATGGTCAAAGTGCAACAAATGCAACTACCGTCACTATAATAACTGCACTAACTATTCCATAAGGCAAATCACATGAAAGAACAGTGCAAGAGAGCATGCTTCGAGTGTGGCAGCACCATTCATCTCAAGCACATGTTCCCCAAGCTAAACCAAGAACAATAGATTACCAACTAAACTACGAACAAAAACCGTTGGTAAACATGAAGACTTTTGTTATATCTTATGAATGTGAACTGTATCTTATGTTGGAGGTTATGTATTAGGATTATGAACCTTAAGTACTTGATGATGGAATGAATGAGATATTTAGTACTCTCAGTTTGCACCGAAATTGTTTGACCGGTCAAGAATCTAGTAGCCTAAAGGATACCTACTATTGTCAAACTAATTAAAAGTAAGGATTGACAAACCCGGGAGACAAATCAAAGTCGCGCATCATGAAAAGATCGTTCGGACTCTTCTATCGAACGATGAGACACTTGTGATTAAACGAAAGGATTCAGAGCAAGTTTGAAGAATCACTTTGTGTAAAGACTCTGAAATGATTGAGGAAACAGAGTCAAGTTTTATAAACTTTTATGACTAAGAAGTAACTCAAGGAGAAACACGTACACGACATTTCTGTTACGCAAAATTAACTAGAGGTGTTCTTAAATAATTGTCAAAACTTTCTCGTAGCACTTAGCAACCACTAAAATGCAAGGATTATCCAACCAGTTACAAGAACTACTGGACTAGGGATACATGTATTAAGAAAGATTATTTGTCTAGACTTTAGAGTAAGTATTAGTTACCGAGGACGACACAAGTTAACAAGAAAAGAACCAGCACCCTCTCCTAAGGGTCGACAATCGGTAAATCAACTTTAAGGATCGAATTAGATCGACCTTAATCCAAGATGCCATCAATTGAGAATTCAGTAGAGTGACATAATAAAGACAGTCCTTAGGACTCGGAATGGAAACTACGAATTCCTAGTAGAGACGTTTGATTTAATCAACGCACTTGTAGTGTTTACATATTTTAGGAATCAAGTTGTGAACCTTATTTAGATAAATCGATGACGTTATTCATCAATGATGTATTAAACAATTCACAAGAAAAGAAAATCATGAACACCTTTGTGAAATAGTCTTGGAAGTTTTCGCAAAAGAGAAATTTTGTGCCAAATTCTCTAAACGCGAATATCGACTTCAGGAAATGCATTTTCTTAGTATGTGAACGAGAGACATTCATGTAAATCCATGGTAATGATGGAGAACATTTAAGACACACACGGAGAATGAAAAATTTCTTGATTTTGTTGGCTTTACCGACAATACATGGGAAATTTTCAGAGTTTAGGCATCACTGATAATGATTAAGTAGTAAGAAAATCAAGAGATAGCATTGCAGCTTACTAAAACGGAAGTAATCCCATGCACAAGATTCACCTCTTCCTAATGGAAAATGACTGACTGCATCACGTTAAGGCATCGATTATGTGTTAAGACAAATGAACAATGACATTGCGATTGTGCTTCGTCAAGTCATAGTAGAAGAAGAAAACAACACTACCTATAGTTTGAAAATTTTGGAACCATAACTTTATACACTTGAGATTTAAAGACGTTGTTGAATGTCTTATTATCACCGACCATGAGGGTCTCCAATATAGCTCCAAGTAGGAAGTACTCATTACGCGTTAGAGTAGAAAAGGAAAATCATTTTGTGAATATGAATGGGAAATTCATTATCACCCGGAATAAAACCGATATAGTACCTAACGCATTAAGCGGTTAGGAAATAGTCAAACACCATTTAAGGGCATGCGTTAGGAATATCAGTCCCCAAAGGTTGAATGCACAAAAGAAGCAACAAAGAATACTGACTTAAATAATGGATTCTTGGTGGAGAAGAACCAAAATGGGAACCTAAGTACTGAAGTTCTCTAATTCAAGATCAGGACATGGATTCATGACACAAGCATTATAGAAAAAAAAAATCAAGTTTGGATATAGTTCGAGTCTAAGTCCTCCGTATCTGTAGGAACAGACGAAATGTACAAAGACTTTAAGAAAATTCTACTAAGTATAAAGAAAGGGAATGCTTTATACGTCGAGATTTGCATAAACTGGTGCTGAAGGCACATCAAAACATCAGAAACCATGTGGGTTGTCATAACCATTGGAAGTCCCACCATAGGTATGGGGGCGAACCTCTATAGATTATTGATAGATTGCCTAGAATCGGTTATGGATCATGACTAAATATGGGTTATCATGAATCGATTAATCAAAAATCGGTATATTGTTGTCTTACATGGAAGATTTCAAGCTAGAGGAGTCGACTAGACTGTATGTTAAAGTATCAGCCAGACCTAAAGTACATGTCCATTATCTCTGATAAAGATAGACATCTTACTTCCAAGAGATGGAAGAAAGTCATAAGAACACGCTTGTAAGTAAACATCTCTAAATATTCTCCGACAAATGGTCAAAGAGAAAGAACGATTCAAACCGTTGAGGATACACACAGGACTAATGAGGTTGATTCTAATAAGAGCTTGAATGCTCGGCTACCACGAAATTAAATCTCATGCATTAACGAGTTGCACACTATACAAAGTTATATTGACGAAAACGTCAATTCTCGCATATTGGACTAAACTAGAAATAGCCAACTTAACATTTCGGAAACCATTTAAGGGTTGAGAAGTGAACTCCTGGAGTAGGAGACACGATTTAAACAACCAAAGTAGTCAGGGAGATCATAATGACTACTATAAGGAAACCTCTGTAACTTCAAGTTGATGACAAGGTTCTGTCGTAAGATATCATCAAAAAGAGTATAGTTCTTTTTGGCAAGAACAAGAAACCACCCTAGGATACGTTGGAACAACTAATATTCTGGATAGGATCGGTTCCGTGGCGTATAAACTCAATTTGCCTCAGGACCTTGGCAGCTTGCATGACATAATTTATGCATAGTGCAAGGAACGATTGTCTAAAGACTCGTTACTTATACTACCAAAGAAAATTCATTTTGATGAGAAGTTTCACATTAGCAATGAAGTCAATAATAGTTCTTGAGACAAGACATTAATGGAATTAATGTGTAATAGAAATGTGAACTTCAAAAGTAAGAACGCAAACCCTTGGAATTCCAAGTTGGGGACAACGCGCTACTAAAGTCTCGCCTTGGAAAGGAGTCGTTAGATTTGGGAAATGAGGTAAGCTCAATCCCCGATACATCGGACCTTTTGAAATGTTAGCAAGAATAGGTGTTGTGGCTTACCGACTTAAGCTACCCCAAAAACTTAGTGGTGTACACGACACATTCCACGTGTCAAATCTAAAGAAGTGCTTATCAGATGAAACGCTTATTATACCACTTGAGGAGATTCAAATCGACGACAAACTCCACTTTGTGGAACAACCGGTAGGAATCATGGATCGGGAAATTAAGAAACGGAAACGAAGTCGCATCCTCATAGTGAAAGTCAGATGGAACTCTAAACGAGGACCAGAGTTCACTTGGAAAAGCGAAGACCAAATTAGACTTAAGTATCATAGGTTGTTCAACGAGACATCAACTGCAGATGACACCAACTGAATTTCGGGACGAAATTCTTCTAACTTGGAGAGAATGGGACAACTGGTAATTTTACCAAACAGTTATTTAAATATAATTACACGAGACTGTGCATATTAGACTCATTATTAATTAATTAGGTCTAACCGGGTCTAGTAGAGTCCACCTACTATATAACTCATGAAGGAAATTTTAGAGATTTCCGAGACACAGCGATACGCGTACGCGTTTGTGATAAACTTTAAATAAAATGAACCCTTCGAGAACATTCTCTTTATTTTTAATATTATAGAATACCTATATGGAAATTAATTCTAAACATGTTACGCGATCATGTATTATGTCCGAACTACTAAATTTATACATTTTTTTATATAATACCCGACTCGTCTCGACACGTAACGGCAAATGAAAACCGACAACACGCGGGTATTATACCGGACTTGAACTAGCGGGTAACACCCAACACCACACTACCTACCCTACCCTACCCCCTCCCACCCGTGCCCATCTCTTTTCAGCCGAACACCTCCATGAGGGGAGACGTCCTCTTGGTACTTCTTCTCCTTTTTGCTTGAGCCACCAACATTATTGTCCCTAAGATACAGGATGGTCTCCAAGGGAACACAAGGTCTAAGGGTTATTACTTGTCACACCCCGCTAGGGCGGAAACACGGGGCGTAATGATTCATGGTGTTCATAGCCTTTGATTACAATAAACGACGTCTAGATGCATTTATAATCAAAGGTTTAAGACATTACAGAAAATAACAAATTGTTTTAAGACATTACATGCAAAAGTACCGCACTCAAAACCAAAGTGTACGGCTTTTTAACATCAAGTTTGTCGGCTATGACCTAGATGCTCCTAGGTTATAACAGGAAAACTCCCAAAAGATAATCTACGTGCATGCATGTCCTCTGTCCCATGTTTCTAGTTACCTGAGAAAACAAGCTTAGAAAGTCAACATAAAGTTTGTGAGTTCACAGGTTTAGTTGAATAGTTTGGCGTTAGACCACAAGATTTCGAGTTGTGTATTGTTCACCCGAACAATGTTGTACTACTATCATTAACTAAAACAATAGTGTAAGTATTTTATTATTACCATGAGCTCCCGTAACCGAAACTCGACGTTGTAGTTGTGCCCCTAACCCAAAGTCCTTAACGCCAAGGCATTATAATAGTTGATGAAAATTATGCACCCGATTTGACCTCCAATCAAGGTTAGAGCGACTAACCATGGGTGGGGGTATCAACCCAAATAGATCTATTCATGCTTTCCACGTTTATATCATAACTAACGGTTACAGAATAAGAGAGGACTTTGATGCGTTAATCGACTTGACTCATGTAACAATGTAGGTACTTGTGTCCAGTTTTAAGTTGAGCAAGTTTTCTCCCCCGTATGTTTAAAAATCAATTTAAAACAAGCAAAAGTGGGGCCGTGAAGACTCACATGATTAGTGAGCAACTGTCAAGATGTGGTAAATAGCTTATCAAGCTGTGAGCAAGTCCGTCTAATACTCCGACCTACTTGTGTCCTAGAACATTTAAGGCACTATGAGGTCTATGTAGTTGTCTAGGTGTGGGTTGGTGACATGACCAATATCCCGTAAGTCTTGACTCTTGCCTTGCAATGATCTACAAGGGTCCGACTCGACCGTCGTTGGTGATATAACTTGTTTGTCCAAAATAAATAGTTATATTTATTAAAATTCCTTTTAACAAATATTATGAGGTAACACTTTATTCGTCTAGTCTTCGTTTCACTTCCGGATTATGTTTTGACACGTATGGTTAATAAATACATTTAATATATATTTACTAAAGTATGAGGTTTCTAGTCATAAAAATAATAATTATAATATTTTATAGTTTAGAACATTTTTATGTTGTATCAAAATATATGTGTATTCATATATCAACATACATAAGTGCTTCAAATAAGTCTTCTTTTTTACTATGGTAAAACCCTGATCATGAGACAGTATTTTATAAAGAGTTTATAAATACTAAACACGTTGTTTATATGAATAATTATTGATAAATAGGTTTAAAATAAACTCTTTTTACCTGTTGTCTTTCGGTTCTTGACCAAAAACAACCGGTACATGTGTGTGTGTGTATATATAAAGGATTATGTGTAATGTCTAATTAAAATTATAATTATTTTTAATATGATAAACAAAATAATATTTATATCTAATAACATATCATCAAATCTATAATGATAACAATCCCTTTTTATATTATCGATTCTTTCATTTAAGTGTCACTCCTAGCTACGAACGGGAACTCGTGTTTTATAAGAAAGATAGTAAATACCACCAACGGTTTTTATACTAAGTTAACAATAAAAATAAGGTGAATGTGCTCAGGTATATAGTCGAGAGAGACGGTGGTGGAGGTGAAGTGAGGCCCGAAATCAACGGATGACAACCCGTAACACTTGATTAGCGCCCGAGAACACTTAGTAAACTTCGTGTGCTTGAGACCCGCAACCAAAATAGTGGTATTCGGGTCTTCTTGTTGAGACGAGAATCAAAAGAAAAGAGGGTGGTGTGCGGTGGTGGTCGTTACCGTAGTAGGAGGGGAGGGTGGTGTTGGCGGTGGACGGTGGTGTTCTTGTTGCCGCCGTGAAAACGAGGAGGGGAGGGGGTGTTGGAGCCAAGAGAAGTGAGGGAGGGGAGTGAGTGTATTAGTTTGTTTGAGGGTGTTGTGGGAGTTTGCATGGTTCATCCATGCTATTTATAGAGTTTTTACTTGAGTATTACCCCATAGTCCATGTGTTTCGAGGAGACAAACTTGTCTCTAATGAGACATGTTGGTGTTAGGGGAACAACTTGTTTGGTGATGTCAAGGGGGACAAGGCCAAAGGGGGAGACCATTTGGGGCTTCGGCCGTGAAGGAGAAAGGATGAGGGGGAGGGGGTATGGTAGGTAGGGTAGGGGTAGGGTGAGTGGTAGGTTGAGGTGTTACACGCTAGTTCAAATCCGGTATAAGACCCGCGAGATACTCGGTTTTTAAATAGTCGTTACGTGTCAGTAGGGTACGGGTCAGGTATATATAAAAAATAAGTTTAATAGTTTTGACATAATACGAGTACGTGTAAAACACTTAGAATTAGTTTATATATAGTTGGGTATTCTAAAAAAAATAAAGAGAATGTTTTCGAGCGGTTTGTTTTATTAAAATTTATCAGCAACGCGTACGAGTATCGATGTGTTTCGGAAATTCCTAAAATTTCCTCCATAAGTTGTATGCTGAGTGGACTTTGCTACACCCGGTAAGACCTAATTAATTAATATTAAGTCTAATATGCAATGTCTCGTGTAATTATATTTAAATAATCATTCCATAAATTACCGGTCGTCACATTACCCCTTTGTGTAGTATATATATACATGCATGCAATCCCAACTCCAAACCACACCCACAACACACTCTTACTCTTTCCCTCTCGGCTACACTCACCTGACCACCTCCCTCCCTCTTTGGCTCTCGGTAAACAGCAAAAAGACCACCACCACCCACCGTACACCACCCTCCTCCACCGCCATCGTCGATAACCACCTTCACACACCTCTCCTCCTTCTCTTGGCAACACCCGACAACCATCACCCTCCCTCTCCCTCACCCGAGTTACTATCACAGCAGCAGCCCGACACCACCCTCCACCACCATACATCACCTCCCCTCCTCCCTATCGTTCATGGCAGTCCAAAGCCCTCCCACCTTTACGGTTTTCGGAACAAAGCCAAACACCACCACCTTGTGCGGGTTCTTTGATTCGAGCTTGTGGACTCCGGGTCTCGAGTATTAAAGACTTTCTAGCAATCTCGGGTGATAACCACGTGTTGCGGGACGTCAAATGGTGAATCTGGGTCTCACGTCACCTCCACCACCTTCTCTCTCGACTTTTTACGTGAGCACACTCGACCTATTTTATTGTCGTTAACCTAGTTGGTGATATTGTTATGATACGGTTATACCCGTTTCATATTTTAAATAATGTATAAAAGGCGGGTTTTTTAACATAAAAAAATGACGGTTAGAAACCGTAAAACCCTAAAAACTATTATGGTTATAATGGTTAGTCATTATAAATATATTAGTATGACTATTATTTTTAGTTTAATAATAACATAAATATTAATTATAATTTTATTAGAATTATGATTAAATGTAAAAAGAATTTGACATACAATATTAGTTAACATGCAAAAAGGATTTTTATAAATTATCTTTATAAAACATACATATGTTGGTTTGTAAAAAGTGATAATCATATACATGTATATATAAGTATGTATATTGATGAGACAAAAAGAAACAATTTTGGATAATAAAATAATATGATTATTATTTTATAACACTTTAATTACACTTTATTTTTAATAAATATATATTAAATATATTTATTTATCATGAGGGACGACTTAAACCGAAAACGAGAATTTGGATAAATAAAGTCTACCATATAATATTTATTAAAGGAATTTTAAAAAAAATATAACTACTACATTGTAAAAACAAGTCTTATCACCAACGGCGGTCGAGTCGGACCCTTGTGGATTATTGCAAGGCAATGGTCAAGACTTCGTGATATTGGTCTTGTTACAAACCCACACATTGACAACTACGTAGACCTTAAGGTGTTTTAATTATTTTAGGGCACGGGTAGGTCGGAACTTATTCGGACTACTACTTACATCACCACTCACTACCTTGTTAGCTACAGTGAGTCTTCACGGTCCCACTTTACTATGATTTAAATAATTTTTAAACATACGGGGGAGAAACTAGCTCAACCTGAAACTGGACACAAGTACCTACATTGTTACATGAGTAAACTCGTTTAACGCTCAAAGTCCCCTCTTATTCTGTAACCGTTAGTTATGATACAAATGTGGATATTGTGAATAGATCTATTTGGGTTAACACCCCCACCCGTGGTTAGTCACTCTAACCTTGATTGGAGGTCAAAGAAGGTGCATAATTTTCATCAACTATTACAATGTTTAGCGTTAAAAACATTGGGTTAGGGGAACAACTAAACGTCAAGTTTCGGTTACGGGAGCTCATGGTAATGATAACAGACTTATACTATTGTTTTAATTAATAATAGTAAAACAGACATTGTTCGGGTGAACAATACTCAACTTGAAATCTTGTGGTCCAACAGAAACTATTCAACTAAACCTGTAAACTCACCAACTTTATGTTGACTTTTTAAGCTTGTTTTCGTAAGTAACTAGAATCATGGAACATGGACATGTATGCACATAGAGAACCTTTTGGAGTTCTCCTGTTATAACCTAGGGACATCTAGGTCATAGCTGACAAACTTGTTGTATAAAAATCCGTACACTTTGGATTTTAAGTATGGTACTTTTGGCATGTAAAGTCTTGGAAACAATTTGTGTTTTTCTTGTAAAAACTTAGGACCTTTGATTATAAATACAATTAGAAGTCGTTCGATGTAATCAAAGGCTGTGAACACCATGAAACTGTTACACCACGTGTTTGCGCCCTTGGCGGGGTGTGACAAACCTGATGTAACTTTTGATTCCATGATGTTAACAAATGTTTCAAATTATGTAATAAAGAATAAAGTTTTTAGTTTACGTTGTGTGTTCTATACCGTGTGTCACCTCTAACCAATACTAGGGATTGGGGTGTGACAACGCAATATCACACGAACCAAAAATATGTTCATTGTCTTCAACATGTGATCTACATGTAGGACAAGAGATAGACTGAATATCAAATGCACGCCGATTAAAATTCCATCTAGTTGGAAAACGATCCAGAAGCACCCTCCGGGCCTAAATGTTAACTTTTTTTGGAACGTAAGAATTCCATCTAGTTGGAATCGAAATTGAAGTGGGTGAGGTTCTATCAATATGTAATCTTAGATCCTTAACCGAGAATTCCACGTTTCCATTAAGTGGCCATAACCAAGCATCATCTTCGTCCGAAATAGATACCTCAGTGAGGAAGTTCAAGAGATCACAAGGTTGGGATTATTCGACACCTCCTCTCGGATCCCTTGCCAATCCTAGGTCCATCTATCTGACATGAGACACGACTTATTCTTCTCTAGAGCAAACAACCGGTTGAAACGGGAAGCCAAATTAACCTCACCTAGCCAATTATCTATCCAGAACCGAATAGATCTACCATTTCCATCCTTTTTTAATGTAACCGAAGAAGGCAGAATATTAGCATAATGTAACCGAGATGTGGCTAGGCAAATATGGTTCCAAACCGAACCTTTACCATGCCTATCCAAACCGAGAGAACATCCATGAATAGCCATAATAAACTTGGACCAAAGAGCCTCCGGATTAACAATAATTCTCCACCTCCATTTATAAAGCAAAGCCAAGTTCATAGCATTGAGGCTACCAAATCGCAAACCTCCACTTTGTTTATCATATAACAATGTATCCCATTTGACCTATGACATCTTCATCGAACTATCATCCCCTCCAAAGAAAACTTCGATCGAATGCCTTCAAGTTCTTTAATAACTTTAGCAGGTGCCGGAATAAAGAGAAATAATAGGTTTCAATAGTTCCGAAAACATAAGTCATCAAAGTGGTTCGACCACCGATATAAATAAGTTTTTCTTTCCACGTAGATAACCTTTTTTTTTTACCTTTTTAATAATCGGATCCCACCCATTGATACGAGCCATATTCTCCTCCACTGGAATACCCAAATAGGTGACAAGCAAGGAACCGATTTTACATCCCGAATAGTTAGCGATTCTAGAAATCTCCAACCGGTCCACCCCAATACCCAACAATGAAGATTTCTGCAAATTAATTTTTAGCCCACTAACTAAAAAAAGCAATGTAATGCGATGAGAATATTTTCTGAAAAATACCTTATGATGCCCTTTTTAAAGAAGTTTTATACGTTTTGGGCTGTGGTGCATACTTAAATACCTTATGATATGTTTATATAACGAAACCAATCGCTATGTTCATATTATGAAAATTTGAATGATAAATGAACGAATGCCCTATGTGCTTAATCGTACGTGTTAACGGTTCCCTATGTGGCAAACGGACGACCAGAAGGATAATTATGCAGATGGTATGTTTACGAAAACTTCGATAGACGGTATGATTTAGGGCTACGTATGTGGATGGTAGGTGCTTATTCAATGCTACGGCTACTTCTGTAGACGGTATGTTTTACGGCCACATACGTAGATGGTAGGTGCTTTTCGATGCACGGTTGCATAATGTAAACGAATGGGAAACGACTACTTCGGTAAGAGTATTTTTACAGCTGCGTCGGTGATCTGTATGATTGCCTCCACTTGGTGTAGACGGTAGGTGCTACTTCGACTACTTCGGTAGACGATGCGACGTGCGGCTACTTATGCAGACGATATGTTTTACGGCTACTATGTGTAGACAGTAGGTGCTAATTCGATGCACGGCTGCATAAAGTAGCAGGTACGATTACGGTTGTCTATGTGACACCATTATGAGACGAGAAGATTTTCCCCATGTGTTTTAAGCTAATATGTATGTTACATGTTTATGAGCTACGATTCATTGTGATGCATAACCACGAGCTACGACTCGGTATGACGTATGTCTGGGAGCTACGACTCCATATGATGTATATTTAGGAGCTACCACTAATACGCAATATATATATATGATTATATATATATATATACACATGCTAAATTAATGATGTAAATGTCTGATTACTTAAACTAAAACTAATCAGCGTTAGATGACTTTTAGTATGCACTTCAGATAATTGATAAATAACGAAAGAATGCTTACGGATGAACTGGACCAGGATTGATGGATATCAAGCCCAAGACTAGCACCCTGTTTCTATGTTTATTTGCAGAAAATGTTATTAATGTTTTTATGAGTTATGTGTTATGGCAATGTTTCCGCTGCCTAATGAATGAATTTCAGTTATTAAATTATGTTGTGAATGAGTAAATCCAACGCGTGATGTTACCCGGGAACGGGGACTTACATTTTCCATATTAGTTTCTGACCACTCACTAAGCAAAATAACATAATCTGCATAAAAGATATGCGATAAAGATAAATTACCAATATTAGCTCCTCTAAGAAAACCCGCAAAATGAATGTCCTTAAGAGCCACATGCAAGCCCTCCACATAGCCAATATACATATAAGAAAGGTGCCATAGGGTCTCCTTACCTCAAACCTCTCTCCACATTAAATTCCAGAGTAGGAATCATGTTTATTAAGATAGAAGTTCGAGATGAACTAAGACAAGCGGAAATACATCCAATCCCTTTACCACCAAATCCCATCAACGACAGAATCGGTAATAAACAATCTCAACTCAAAGAATCGTATGATTTGGCAAAATCAATCTTAAAAAGAAAAAAATGTTTTTTTATTAGAATACCAGTTAATGATCTCATTCAAATTCAAAGGCCCATCCAAAACTTGGCAACCTTTGATAAAAGTGAATTGTTCTGGACTATCTAGGTAGTCAAACCATTAGCCAAGGATAAATGAGGAATTACAACCCACCGAGATACTTATGTGAATCCACCAAATCTCTAGTAGTAAAGGCAAAAATAGACGGGATGTTACACCATTGAGATACAATATGCTAAATGGATTGAGCCAAATTGCAGGAGACGAACAGATGGTCTGTAGTTTCCATATAATCACCACACACCTAACAAAGAGTGGAATTCACAACAATATTTTCGACGGCTAAAGAAGGCAAAGTTGGGATTCTGTCAAACCCGACCCGCCAAGCTAAAATACTAACCTTCTTCGGGATCATATTATTTCAGAAAAAGGCATCCGGTGATGCCCATGTACCAAATCCTGCATCAATATTTTAATCCCTTTAGCCAAGAATTACCTAGCCTCGTCAAAGGTACAATCCCAGACATCAGATCCAACTGATAGGAGAACATGTCGAAGGATGTACATCATCTGATGAAGCTCCAAACATTCAGTGGTAGAGCCAGGAGGGTGTGTTTCTAGATGCCCTTTTTAAAGAAGTTTTATACGTTTTGGGCTGTGGTGCATACTTAAATACCTTATGATATTTTTATATAACAATGTCCATATTATGAAAAGTTGAATGATAAATGAACGAATGCCCTATGTGTTTAATCGTACGTGTTAACGGTTGCCTATGTGGCAAACGGACGACCAGAAGGATAATTATGCAGACGGTATGTTTACGGAAACTTCGGTAGACGGTATGATTTAGGGCTACGTATGTGGATGGTAGGTGCTTATTCAATGCTACATCTACTTCTGTAGACGGTATGTTTTACGGCCATATACGTTGATGGTAGGTGCTTTTCGATGCACGGTTGCATAATGTAAACGAATGGGAAACGACTACTTCGGTAGACGGTTTTACGGCTACTTCGGTAAAGGGTATTTTTACAGCTGCATCAGTGAGCGGTAAGATTGCCTCCACTTGGTGTAGACGGTAGGTGCTACTTTGACTACTTCGGTAGACGATGCGACGTGTGGCTACTTATGCAGACGGTATGTTTCATGACTACTATGTGTAGACAGTAGGTGCTTATTCGATGCACGGCTGCATAAAGTAGTAGGTACGATTATGGTTGTCTGTGTGACACCATTATGAGACGAGAAGATTTTCCCCATGTGTTTTAAGCTAATATGTATGTTACATGTTTATGAGCTACGATTCATTGTGATGCATAACCACGAGCTACGACTCGGTATGACGTATGTCTGGGAGTTACGACTCCATGTGATGTATATTTAGGAGCTACCACTCCATACGCAATATATATATATATATGATTATATATATACACATGCTAAATGAATGATGTAAATGCCTGGTTACTTAAACTAGAACTAATCAGCGTTAGGTGACTTTTAGTATGCACTTCAGGTAATTGATAAATAACGAAAGAATGCTTACGGATGAACTGGACTAGGATTGATGGATATCAAGCCCAAGACTGTTTCTATGTTTATTTGCAGAAAATGTTATTAATGTTTTTATGAGTTATGTGTTATGGCAATGTTTCCGCCGCCTAATGAATGAATTTCAGTTATTAAACTATGTTGTGAATGAGTAAATCCAACGCGTGATGTTACCCGGGAACGAGGACTTACATTTTCCATATTAGTTTCTGACCACTCACTAAGAAAAATAACATCATCTGCATAAAAGATATGCGATAAAGATAAATTACCAATATTAGCTCCTCTAAGAAAACCTGCAAAATGAATGTCCTTAAGAGCCACATACAAGCCCTCCATAGCCAATATATATAAGAAAGGTGCCATAAGGTCTCCTTACCTCAAACCTCTCTCCACAATAAATTCCAGAGTAGGAATCATGTTTATTAAGATAGAAGTCTGAGATGAACTAGGACAAGCGAAAATACATCCAATCCCTTTACCACCAAATCGCATCAACGACAGAATTGATAATAAACAATCCCAACTCAAAGAATCGTATGATTTGGCAAAATCAATCTTAAAAAGAAGAAGCTTTTTTTTCTTAGAATACCGGTTTTTGATCTCATTCAAAATCAAAGGCCCATCCAAAACTTTGCGACCTTTGATAAAAGCGGATTATTCTGGACTATCTAGGTAGTCAACCATAGAAGTCAAACCATTAGCCAAGTCTAAATGAGGAATTACAACCCACCGAGATACTTATGTGAATCCACCAAATCTCTAGTAGTAAAGGCAAAAATAGACGGGATGTTACACCATTGAGATACAATATGCTAGATGGATTGAGCCAAATTGCAGGAGACAAACAGATGGTCTGTAGTTTCCATATAATCACCACACACCTGACAAAGAGTGGAATTCCCAACAATATTTTCGGCGGCTAAAGAAGGCAAAGTTGGGATTCTGTTAAACCCGACCCGCTAAGCTAAAATACTAACCTTCTTCGGGATCCAATTATTGCAGAAAAAGGCATCCGATGATGGCCCATGTACCAAATCCTGCATCAATATTTTAATCCCTTTAACCGAGAAGTACCCAGCCTCGTCATAGGTCCAATCCCAGAAATCTGATCTAACTGATAGGAGAACATGCCGAAGGATGTACATCATCTGATGAAGCTCCAAACATTCAGCGGTAGAGCCAGGAGGGTGGGACCAATTCCATCTCCAATGTTGCCCCCAAACTAGCTATGGTAAGTCTATCCGCAATCGCACATGTTTTAACAGCTTCAAGAGATAACAGAGAGGGGAACCTGAATGCAAGCGGTTTAGGATCGACCCAACAGTTCAACCAGAACTGATTAGATTTGTCATTCTTGAGAAGACCTTTAATAACCGTATCAAGATTAATATTACGATTCGTGAAGAAGGGCGAGATCGACGTAATCTGCTTCTAAGGACCTGAGATTGACATATTTCTAGGAGTGGGTCTCCATGACCTTGAGTTGTGATGAATAGACCAAATAACGTTCCTCCATAGACCCTGCTTTTCTTTCTTAAACCTCCACCACCATTTTGCAAGCATGGTTAGATTAGCATCTCTGAGGTAGTCGAGACCTAGCCCTCCAGATTCTTTAGGAGACATAACATTTTTTCCACGAGACCCAACTGATTTTAGATTTGTCTTGATTTCCGCCCCAAAAGAACCCTCTCCTCATCCGCTCCAAGCCGTTTATAACACTCACCGGGGCCCTGTACGAAGAGAGTTAAGCACATATTTAATTAAAGTTACACGACCACCAAAAGATAAATGCTTTGCCTTCCAAATAGACAAACGTTTTTGAAAACATCAAGGACCGGTTTCCAATGTTTCATGAAAAACATGAACTAAGTGCTTAAATGGAAACAAGTCGGCTTTGTAATTAAGAGAACGAGCCATAACTTGTAGCTCATTGTCATTCACACGTACACCAAATAAGAAACTTTTAGACAAGTTAATTTTGAGGCCAGAAACTTGAAAAAAAAACATCTTAGTATTCTGCGAAGATTCACTACATTAGATTGTGTCCAATCTCCCAAAAAACTACGTCATCAGCATACATAAAATTGGATAATGAAGGTCCTCCAACCCCACAATAAATTCCATGGAAGATGCCAAGAAAACATGCCCGCTTGAGAATCCCTGAGAGGGCCTCCATGGCCATGATGAAAAGGAAAAGGGACAAAGGATCTCCTTGTCTTAGGCCTCTAAAATACGAAAACTCCTGAGTTGGAAACTCATTAACTAGTACTGAAGCCTGAGCCGAAGTCAAAGAAACCAAGACCAGTTCCTCCATTTAACCGGGAAATTCATTTGCTCATGGATGGAATCAAGGAATTTACAATTTAAGGAGTCAAACGCTTTGTCAATGTCAACTTTGAATAGCATCCCTTTCGACTTAGACTTGCGCAACTTGGAAATAACCTCATTTAGGATAAGGGGACCGTCAAGAATTCTTCGCTTAGCTAAGAAAGTCGTATGTTCTTTCGAAATTAGTTTATTTATCACAGCTTTCAAGCGATTAACCAATACCATAGATAAGACTTTATTTAGGCACCCAATGAGGCTAATAGGTCGGAAGTCCTCTGGTTTGGAAGGATCCTGGATTTTGGGAATGAGTTCAAGGAGGGACGATGAACAACCACTGTGCAATGTGGCATTAGAGTGGAAATCATTGAAAAAATTAAGAAAATCCTATTGCAACCAGCCCCAACATCTTTTAAGGAAAGAAAAATTGAATCTGTCCGGCCTAGGGCCCGGTCACCATCACAATCCCAAATGGCGTCCTTTATTTCCTTTAGGGAGAACGATCGTATAATAGACTCCACTTCCAAGTCAGAAAAGCTTCGACAAGTTAGGGCAGATAATAGACGGCCTAACTACCATTGGTTCTTTAAACCTGCAAGAGAAAGACTCAAAGAATATATCATTAATCAAAATTGGGTTAGAAATCCACCTAATTTCCGAGCATTAAGCCATTAATCCGGTTATAGCTGATGTTAGCGTTAATGATGGCATGAAAAAAGCTTGAATTCTCATTCCCATGCATAGCCCACCTGACCCTAGGTTTCTGTTGAAGGTCCTTGCTTCTAACCAAATCCATCTCAAGAATAGATTTTTTACTATCAGCCCGAAGAATCAATTCATTTGGCAATAAAGTTTTGACCTCGGCTAGTTTCTCCAGAGAATCCACTTGGACCTTCAAAGCTCGATATTCTCCATCCTTATTTTGTTTGTGAACCCCCACTCACTTTTTAATCCAATTTTTAATCCATTTAAGTTTAGTGACAAGAGCAAGGTCGCCCGAGCCATGGAATGAAAAGGAACTACATAGACACTCCATACCGTTGGCCATTTGGTGCAATGGTAGCCCCAAGACTTCTCATAGTGAAGGTCTTGGCTTCGAATCCTAGCCACAGCAAAAAAGGGGTCTGTGGCCAGTTCATGGGGTTACCCAGTTGGGGGTTCCTCCTGGGGTGGGCTGCCTTGGATATTATAGGTGTTGCCCCGGGGAAACCCAATTATCTTATAATATCTAGGTGTTGTCATTCTAAAAAAACATAGACATTCCACATTACCCATAAAACCCTCCGAATCCAACCAAGTGTTATAAATTCTAAATGGAACGGGACCAAAATCCACGAGAACAGTGTATAGTTGGGCTAGTTATTCTAGTAAGAGTTAATTGCATAAATGGTCCATTAGGTTTGATCAAACTACATGTTTGGCCCCTAGTTTTTAAAAATTTCAAATGTAACAAACCAAAATCCGGGTGTTGTTATTAAATAAATTAATGTTCTAAATAAATATTATGGTGAAAATAATATTTTAGAAATAAGTTAAAACAAGTGGGTTTCAAGTTAGTAATGAGGTTATATTAGTTTTTTAACTAATTATGGAATGAAATAGGTGAAATGGAAGGTGAGGGGCTAAAAGTGTAAAATGGAAAAATCTGTCATACTGACTAGTGAAAGTCAAAATTAGTCTCATTTGGTGTTGGGTCGTTCTTGAGCAAAGGATAAAAAGAGAGAAAAGAGTGTTGAAGTAAGATTCGTGCAATTGAAGCATAAATTGTGAAGGTTTTGGCTTGCACATCACCTTCCTAACATCAAGTAAGTGGTTATCTTCCTTTTGATTTCACCATTGATGTGTTAGTTGGTGGGTTTTGTAGAAATCCAAAATTTATGATGCATGTTGATAATTAGTGCTAGATTGTTGATAATCTAGCTAAACTAAAGGTAAAGAATGGTGATTAACATCCTAGAACCCTTTGATTTTGATTATGAGAAGTTAGGGTTCATGTGGAGAAAATTGGGGGTTTTTGGATTATGATGATAAGATGGTGAATTAATGATGATTAAGTGTTAATATGATGTTAGACACTTAAACAAACACCAAATTAACCTAATGAAAAAAATTTGTGTTAAGGTAAGGATAATTAAACTCAAGTAGGTGAGTTTGGGGTAGGTGAGTTTGGGGTGAAAGATGGTGTTTAGATATGAGTATAACTCAAACGGGTCAGTTTGGGTTAGAAATGGGAAATGGGTTGTGAACCCAATTATAATGTGATTTTGATGTATGTTAGATTACTAAACTAGGTGTATATGTTTAGGTAATCAAATTGCAAAACTTCAAGGTGGTACGGGACCTCCAAATTTACAAGGTAAGTGTTTTTGCACTTACTTAGTAATTGATTGATAAAAGGTGCTATATGCAATGTTGTATGCATAATGTGTTATGTGGTTTGTATGTGCATAAGGTGTATGAATAAGTGAATGAAATGTAGTTATAGTATTTATACTGTAATGGATATGTAGTTATGAAGTTATGGTCTAAGTACCATAATGGATATGTGGATATGAAGTTATGATCTAAGAATCATAATGGAAATGAGATGATGAAGTTATGGCCTATGTGCCATAATGGAAATGGAAAATGTGTTGATCATGAATGTAAAATGAAAAGAGTGAAACTTGTAGGTGATTATGCAAGTGATATGTAGCCTAATGTCAAATTGGGTGGAAACAGGTCAAATGGGTGAAACAAGTAGAATTTTACTTATTTATTATGTTTTACATTCATTACTAATGGTGATATATGTAGGAAAAGCTCTGATGTAGTCAAAGTCAAGTCAAAGGCATTTGGCGGGATTCTCGTATGCGTATATGTATTTTGGTGATTTATTAGAAATCCCTTAAATGGATGTAAATTGGATTCACAATTATGTTTTGGTGTATGTATTTGATGTTGAAATGCTTTTGGTCAAAACACAAGTGTTGGGAGGTTTTGGTGTCTAATTGAAATGAAAAAGTTAGAAAAATGGCTAAGTGTTGAAACCTGCTGAAGCCTGGAAACTCTCTGTGAAAACAGGTCCCTTGCGGTACGCGAGAAACCAGGATGGGTTCTCTCGCGGTACGCGAGAGACCTGGTTTCCGGCTGGCTTTCTGAGGCTCCCTCGCGGTACGCGAGGGGAGGGGTCTGGTCTTTCGCGGTACGCGAGGGACTTAAAAAAAATTCTTGGGATAAATGCTTCCGCGTGTTTAATCAGTGTTTTAAAGGTATGGTGTTATAGCAAATTTATCCGAAATTTAGCCTTTAGCCCCTAATGTTAACACTAGTTATTTTTAACGCAAAGTTAGCCCATATGTCATCTATGTGACTTACGATTGCAAAATTAAACATAAAAATGAGGTAAAATCAATAAAAATTATTAAAAAATAATAAAAATATATGTAAAAATCAGTAAAAATTCCTAAATAATTAATAAAAATACTATTTTTTTTTACTGATTTTAACTCATTTTTAAGATAAAGTTTACAATCGTAAGTCACGTGAATGGTACATGGGCTAACTTTCCGTTAAAAAGTAACTGGTGTTAACATCATGGGCTAAATGCACAACTAGGTCTTAAAAGATTGGGCTAAAATTTGAAAATTTTAAAACATGGGGGCCAAACATGTAATTTGATCAAACCATAGGAGTCATTTATGCAATTAACTCTTCTATTAATTAGTTATTTGGTAGTGAATGTTCATGGCATTTCGGTATCGTGAAATTGGTAATTGCTCTTAACAAAAGTTAAGGTTATGTGGGTTCAAGTCGTGCAAGTGTAGGTTTAGGTGATATTTAAAAGAAAAAATAAAAAAAATTTGGTAGTGAGTAGTTTATTAGTCTTTTTTACTTGTGGATAGTTCGTAAGTCTTTTATCAACTTTCTATATAATAAATATTTTGAGTAAATTACACAGATTATCATTTATTTATACTATAAATTAAATTCTATGTTATTTGACTTTAATAAGTACACCACAAGTCCTTTTTTAGATACTTTTGTACATCCTATGTCTTTTACACTAACCTCCATCCATTTCCAGCGTTAACTCTCATCATGTGCCTCTCACATGAGGGTATAATGATATTTTTACCCATTAAAAGACAATTTATGTAATTTCTCAAAACATTTCCGCCATCCCCTTTTTCCCCAAACTTTCCCCCACACCATGTAATTACCTAAACACCACAGTCGATCCATAGATTCCAGCCCTGGTCTTTGATGATTATAACTGATTAATTTCCATATATATATATATATATATACTTTTTAAGCAAAGTGGTCTTGAACCTCCTCCTCAAAGTGTTTGAACCCTAAACATGAATCCTCAACCCTTGCAATTGAACCTTTGGACTAGGTTTGACCCCATGAGAGCCCAAATTGACCCTCATTCGTCAATTTTGACTTTAAAAGTCAAACCGACCAAAATCCATAAAATCCAAATTGTGAAATCAATGAATCGGGTTGTTATGGACTTCCATTACGCACGAAATCATGAATCAGCCTTACCCTGACCCAAGTAGCAGCCCAATTCCATCTATCCCGTGGTTGAATTCAAATTTCAAACCCATTTGACTTTGTGGAGTCAAAGCCGAATCAATCCGATCCAATTCGATTAATAAAACGCGTTTCAATCCCGGAAATCACGCTTAAGCTGATCGTGCAATTAATTTCAATTAAAATTTAATACTAAATGGGACAAAAATTCCATTTGGTGGGGACAAAACTGTAATTATACATACCTTGTGCTATTATGAGGTTCTCAAAACAAAAGCCCACCTCTGAACTCGTTTGTATATTGCAAATAAACCAGTGACAATATTATTATTACGAACCATGTATTACACATGTGGTGAAAAATATTAATACATAAAATTTCTTAAATCTTTATGTATATATTTTACTGGTGTAAAGATGTATTACATATACCAAGGATAGAAAACAAAATTCAAAATATATAAAAATTAATATATAATTGGGTTTCGAAAATACGTTAATTACTATTTAATGTAACTTGATTTTCATTTACTATTTGATTGAAAATAAAAGCTACATAATTAGATTTTAAAATTTTTTATAATAAGTAATAATTTAAAATAAATATGTTTTATTAGTATAACTAATATTTTTTTGTTAAATTTATTATTATTAAAAAATAAAGATTTATTTAATAAGAAAGAGAAGTGAAAAAAAATGATAAGAATGAATATGAAGGTGACACATGACATAAAAAAAACTTTTATTTATTATATAATATAAATTAGGGAATCATTTGTGCTTAATAAGCAATCAGAGTTGTTGCTACTGTGTAAGCAAAAATATTAGAACTCACAGTTACTCCTACACTATCTTGATCCTAGGCAGTTGCTTCTTCAACCTCGGTGAATTGGTGAACCACCAGTTGCAGTTGCAGGTGACTTCCTTCCGCCGTATTTCTGTTAAATCGATTAATCGGTTCCGGTGAAAGATCGCAGAATTAGGAACCGCAAAACGAGCCGAAAACGATCTCGATAAATCATCAGAATCGTACGACATCAATCCGTGATCAAATACTCACAAGCCTCGTAGCTAAATCGCGTCGGATCTGAAAATCTGTGCATCTTCTTCTTCGCGTCGGAACCGCAAAAAGAGGCCAAGATAGCAACCTTACGTCTTGGAGCAGAGTCAGATAAGTAACTCCTTCGGAGTGTAGCGTAGGGGGATGATTTCTGAATGGAAGAACGAATCGATTTCATCATAGTTGTCCTCATTGTTGTTCACTACGATTAAACCCAAAAACTTGCAATTGACTACCTTTGATGGAAGCCAGGAACCTTTGTGAGTACCAGATGAAGCTCTACGATCGAAAAGAAGATGGAGCAGTCATGGGGATGGAGAGTATGAAAGGTTAGTGTTGTATTTTAAAAATTAATTACATAAAATGTCCTTTAATATGTTAAAAGACTATTATACTCTCGTGTGTCTTACACATGTCAAAATTTAATAGAAAAACTTAACACCAGTTAGTGTAAAGAACATATATTATGTAAAAGTATCTAAAAAGAAACTTATGATGTACTTATTAAAGTCAAATGACAAACTGTAATTTCTAGTATAATTAGAGGAGATTCGTATATTTTACTCAAATATTTTAGAAGGGGAGAACGTCAATTTCACTATCTCAAAGATTCTCTCTCTAGATTGATGGTGTCTAGAGTAATGCAGACTTATGTACATTCAATGTTCTTGTCTTGTAGCAAAATTATTTTAGTTTGTTTTACAAATTAGACACCGACCATGAGTTTTAAAATGTAAAGTAAAAATTGCAGCAAAGATTCGTAAAAAGAGAAGAATGAAGATGATGAAGAAGGCGTAAAGGAAGAAGAATGAAGAATGTGCAAAAGAAGAACGAAGATAGCGCAAATTAAAAAAAAATAAGATTAAATGAAGATGTAGAAAAGAACAAGATCAAGTGAAAGCATCAACAAAGACTATAACACAATCCTGTGGAACTAAGTTTTTTTTTTTAACGGCAACACGTAAATATTCTAGGATAATTGGGTTTCCTCGAGACAACACCTAGAACATCCAGGGCAGCCCTCCACAGGAGGAGCCTCCCAACTGGGTGAACCCACTGACCTGGCCATAGACCCCTTTTTTACTGTTGTCAGGATTCGAACCCAAGACCTCCACTATGGGAAGTCTTGGACTCTTTGGACTATTATTGCACCATATGACCAACGGTACGTGAAACTAAGTGATGATTTCTTTCTTGCCGTTCAAGTGGACACTTGGTTCTTTGTGAATCCCATACAAAGACGTAACCTAACAAGACAATTAGGAATGCCTGTTCATCATTACCTTCAATCTTTTTAGGAAAAATAGAACTAGTATAGCTTAATTACTATAAAATTTACGTTTTACGTTTTTCACATTTAAATTTGACCAATTGTCATAATCAATCAAAAGAAATCATATATGTGGAATTAATAATCATTTCTTTTTGTCTTTAATTAAATATATTACATTAATGCAAAGGCTAGGGGAGTTTTTTTTAGAATGGTGTTGATGGAAAAAATATTTATCAAAATGGTGTTCTTTAAAAAGTATTTATGAAAGTAGTTTTCTTTAAAAAGTATTTACTAAAATGGTGTTTGGTCTGTTTATTTTTATTTTTTAACCAACATATTAGACTTCTTTTTTCTTTTTTATTTATTATATCAATCTATTATCTATTTTTTATTCTTTTATTATAATTTTAATGTTTTTATTCTGTTAAGCCAATATCGTTTTCTATTTTTTCTTTGATATCCCATTATAATACTTTTCTAATTTTTACCATCTCATTATAATTTCTTTTTCTTAAAATAAGAATCATCCCAAATAAATTTAAACATTGAAATAAAAAACATTAATAAAAACTAATCAAACATTAAAACCGGTCTTAATATGTTTATGTGCCCTGATATTGTAGAGCTTTATAGCTCTAATAAGTTCTTCCTTATCATTGAAAGAATCTTTTCCCAACTCATGAGTTGAATCATTTTTACTCTCAGGATGTGATACCATCCAATTGTCATCAATAGCCACGTTAGTTTCCTCAAGATTAGTGTAAGTCGAAGGTACTTGAATGTTATCATATGGTGTTTTATCTCTATCTACTTGAATTTCGTCTTCAATTCCTTCTTCTCCTAACATATCATCAGCTTTAGTTTCATCCACATCAGCATTGATTACTACAGCAGTTTCAGACATTATGTTGAAATCCTCATTTTGAACCATATGTAACTTGGTCCATTCTGCATTAAGAGCATGTTTTATGAATAAAATATATACAGATAATGGGCATTATAAGTCTGCTACTTACATGAAGGAAACTGGTTATATATATATCGAAGACGACAAAGAATTCATTGTACTTTATGTGAAATATATGCAGCGCGTTCCTTGTAGGGTCTTTGAAGTAACTGGCTCATCAATTCTTGGATAAATGAGACAGAAGTCAGGACCCAACCCCTAACTACACTTACTCACCTCCCATACCTCCCATACATCACTTCTGACATTTTCACACTAGTGTTTGGTGTTTTCATATAGCGGTAAAATTATATTATATTAAAAATAAGAATTTTTTGTTTTTATAAGTGATTTTCATGATTTAAAATGGTTTTAATGTTTGTACATGTAATTTAGGTGATCCGATACTACTAGTAGCAGATATACTTTTGACCTGTAAAAGCAACATCCAGCGGATCTCAAAGTTAGCAAACAAATAACAAACAGATCTCAAAATGACCTGCAAAAGCAAAAATTATGGTATATCCTCTCGTACCACTATCGGAGCTGAAGCCATGTTTGACTACATCCGCTACTAGGGGTAGCAGATCAACTAAATTCCATGCATAAACTGAAACAAACATAGAAATCATTTCAAATCATGAAAATCACCTATAAAAACAAAAAAAAATCTTAAAAATAAACATATTTTAGCAAGGAGTTAGAAGCATGCTACACTCGATACATTTAGCGTGACTATTGAAATTAAAATTACACCAAAGACGTTTGTTTCATGGGAGATTAACATTTAAAAGCATGGTAATTGATTTTTCGTTTATATATTATCATTTATATAAAAATAATTATAATCTACTTTCCGCTAAAAGAAGCAATTATGAACAAATATATCTCAAAATGGAGTTGGTGGCCTAATGGTAGAGGCAAAGCCTCTAGCAACACCTAAGGGGTTTGGAGATCACGAGTTTAAGTCACATTAGTGACAGGACTAAAAGAAATTCGTCTTAAATATATCTATATACGGTCCATAATATTTTCCATTCATTTATAGCACATCATTGTTCAAATATTCTGCTTTTCCCAAATCAAAAATAAGTTTGTTTATAATAATTAAAATAGCAAGTAGTGGTGGTCGAGATTGGTAACTTTTGGCTCTATATAAACACCATATGCTCCACACCTTTCTCTTCACCCAAACACAACTCCAATCCCTCAAGTACCTTAACCAAAACAAAGAACAATGGCTAGTATGTTGACCAAGATAGCATGTGTGGTTGTGGCTTGCATGGTGGTATTGGCACCCCATGCAGAAGCAGCCATCACATGTGGTCAGGTAGTCTCCAACTTGGTTCCTTGCCTGACTTACCTAAGGGCCGGTGGGAAGCCATCTACAGGCTGTTGTAACGGTGTTAAATCACTTAACAAGGCTGCTAGCACTAGCGCTGACCGGAAGATCGCTTGTGGCTGCCTCAAGAGTTCCTACAATGCCAGCCCCGGGATCAAACCTACCAATGCTGCAAATCTCCCATCTTCATGTGGTGTCAATATTCCATACAAGATCAGCCCCAATACAGACTGTTCCAAGTATGTCTACTTTTATAATACATCTCTCATATAAAACCATGCATTAGTTATCTAACTACAATTGTACATAAAACAAGAATTTATCAAGTTCTTGATAATTTATAACTTATATTATTATTATTATTTATGTATTAACAGTATTAAAATACATGATTAAAACTTTGCGTTGCAAATTCCGACTCACTTTGTAAGACTTTAGGGTTTTACTTTTCATCGCAACTGTGTCGCAAATTGCGACGCAAAATTTTGGTCACAAATTTCCATAGCAAACCCACCCATTTTCTAATAGTTGTATTGAGCACCCTTTTAAATTGCAGGGTTCAGTAATTTATGAAGAAATAAGAGTAAGAAGATTAAATAATGAAGTGAGGTGAGTCCTGTTGTGTTGTATTTTTCGTTTCATCAATAAAAGATGGGGCACCATAATGTCTCCATTTTGTATTTGGGTTCAAGGGTTATTCCTCTTTCTATGTCACGTATGACTCTAGTTGTTATCTATAGTTATATATCTTCATGTTGCAAAATCTCTCCGTCTATATATAGATATATATCTCATGAGAAAAACCTTTTTAATGAGGAAACCAAACTCAACTATTGATCATAATTGATTTAGGTGATATTAGTTAGTGCTATATTTGTAAAAAGATGAAAATTTATGTATTTATTTAATGTGTAGCGGTAAATTGGTGAAATCACAACTATTGATTTTAAAAACTTTTAATTTAATTAACAAAATCTACAAAGATCTTTGGTACACTTTCTCCTATCTCACATACCCTCTTTCATGTTTCATGTATCATGGTTTTTAACAAAATCAAACACCATGTGTTTATTCCAGGAATCAATAAGAAAAAAAGAACATAAAAAATACAACATGATGAACACGAAGAACACACTAATTATGTATACAATTCATCTACAAAAATGAAATTTAGTAAAGTTACATATATATAACCATTACATATTTTTATTGCATATTCGTAACCAACTATAAAACCAATTACATATACGTAATTTAGTAAATTGCATATATATAATTTACATATATGAAATGAGCGAATGCAAATCACTAATTCATTGGAGGGATTTTATAGTGTGAATCAAATTGAAAAGATGGCGCATAGGCTTGAGATGTGTTAGTTTAGCTTCATCAGGTGTTAAGTGTAACACCCCAAAAAGGAAAATAAGCTCGGGAAACAAGAACGGCAAATAAACCCAAGGATCAAGGACTAAAAGTTAAAAATTGTGATCATGTTGGCCGTAATGAATCGTCACCAGGCGATAACGGTGCCGCAAAAACCACTAGGCGATTTAGGGTTGGCCGGCCGGAAAGAATGACGCATGGCTGATGACTCAGACCCGTGATGGACCGTCACGGGGCGTAACGGCCCGTTACGTAGTCAGGAAATGTGTAGCAGCCAAACAAAATGGTGACGGACCGTCACCAGTGGTAACGGTCTGTCACGACCCCAGAACTCAACCTATAAAAAGATGAACTAAACTCTCATTTTGGATATCATAAACACACAAACACTACTACACTTCTGATTTCGAATAAGCAAGACCTAGTGTGGTACGTTTCAAGTACCGGTCAAATCCGGTGAAGAGTTTAAGTGACAGAACGATCTTAGTAAAGCCCCGAGGTTATAGTAAGTACACTAGACCTGTAATTAGCCTTGTTTGTCAATGTGATTATGTGCTTAGGGCATGCTAATATACGGGTAATAGTAGGTTATATATTTTTATAATATTTCACTTTTAGTGTGGTATTATAATATGCATTTAACCTATATGATAAGTTACATAACACATTCAGAAACAAAGTGGTACTTTAAATAACTAATCTAACAAAAGTTTGCTGGCAATTAAGTGTGGTAGACATTGCAAGCATGTATAAATATTGTCAATGGTGGATTTTTTATAAATTTTAAAAAACCTAATGACAAAAATTATTTTAAAACACACTATAGATAGGATATTCAATTATCCAAGTATTCCATAAAACACTGCTTCAAGCACAAACCTCAATTGTTGCAATTAAAAGATCAAGATTCAGATTCAGATACAACATGGCTGCATCAAAAGAAAAGGTTGAAATGTTGTAAAAAAATTTACAAAGCTGTCAGGATATGATCTGCACTGGAAACAGTGAAGTCGCCGCCTGATTCAATGTTAGCAACAACCACTTTGAGGTTATCAACCAACAGAGCAAACCGCCTTGACCTGACCCCGAGCCCTTTCTCAGTGAGGTCAAGCTCCAGCCCAAGTGCATGGTATAGGTTGAATAAAGATGTTCCTAGCTACTTCACACAAACTTATAAAAAACTAAAAAGGGCGGAAAATAAAATAAAAAGATTGCTGACAGGCCGGGCTTAAATGTTTAATCATTGCAATATGATTATGGCTTAAAATAAAAACCGCCTTGACCTGACCCCGAGCCCCAATACCTCGAGTAGAGCCGGGTAAACATGGCCGAGTACCATGAACGAGTATATTTACTCGGAGATTGGCCTTCACCCAACTTCCAACCACCCAATATCCACTTGTACCACATGTATTAAAAGTTGTACATATAAAAAATAAAGTTAGTGAGTAAATGAGTAAGGTGTTTCCAATAAATGAGTAAATGAGTAGTTTTGAGGTGACAAAATTCTATTGGACACTTTTGGTGAGTAAATGGGTATCCCACCCCTAACACCCTTAATGACAGCTAAAATAATCTGATTTGGAGAAGCACGTGAGAACCTTTTCTTTAAGAAAACTGAATATTGAAAAGAATGAAAAATTATCTACCCAATCTTAGGTTCTTTAGCATCAGTAAACTGATAATCTACTTTTGTTATTTCAAGTCATTATCAGCCTGGGGTTTTAATTTCGCTTCTTCTTCACCCACGAAATCAAAACGATCCATCGATGGAGTTTTTTATAAAGACTTCCTTTTTCCAGATGAGTTTCTTCTGGATCTTTCAAATCCTTCCTCTTATCCTTCTCCGAGAGGATGTGAGCCCTAATACCTCCATCTTTGTCAACAGAAAAGACGCGTAAAAGCAGAAAAGATATGGGTATCCAGTTCAACTTCAACTTCAACTTCATATGGGGGGAGCGAAGAAAGGGAAAATCAAATTAAGGAATCAACAATAAAATCATTGAAACTGATTCTTTCAATTTTTTAAGACTTTCCTTCTTAACCAAGTGTAATGAGCTGAAACCATGGAAGCAGGAAACATAGATTGTGGCAATTGTTTTTGGCGGGAAAATGAAGAATTGGAGGGCCCTAGAGAACGCCATGTGGCACCTCAGTTATTGATTTATTAGGTTAGATCCGTAGCATCGGCGTGAGAGGGGGTGGCGTGAGCCATATAGGCTTTTCACGCCCAGGGTATACCGCCCCCCTAGGCGTGAAAATGGCGTGAAAGGGGGAGGGGGCGTGGGGCATTTCACCGGCGCAAGCTCACTCTCACCAACACAGAACCCCTCCAACGGTAATATTACAGTTTAAAAAATATTTTCTGTTTAAAAATATATAAATATATTTTAATCCAAAATCTAATATAAATACCAACCATTTTTTACTCACTAAATCATCAAACCAACTTCTCAATTTTTACTCACTAAATCATCAAACATCACAATGAATCATTGGTACCCAAATAATCCATTTTTTTCAAACCTTCGTAACAACAACTCTTTCAACCCGAACAACGACCCGAGCAACCTTTTCAATCCAAATGTTCAAGATGTTTACGTTCCGAGTACGTCACAGGAACCAAACATTTTACGTCCAATATTCATTCTCTAATAAACATCTGTGAATATGGTTTCCAACTCTTTGGACTTTCATTCCAAATGAACCAACCATCTGATTCATAATAGTCTTACATTCAGATTGATTCTCATGAATCTGATCGACTACGGACATTTAGAATACAATATTCAAGGATTCTAAAACGTATAAAATATCGAACATAGAAACATCTATTTATAATACACTTAATCATTAAATCAAAATAAAATATCAATGTAACTATATTGTTCGAAAACATCAAATACTAAATTATAGATCAAACTCTGTGTCTAGCAAATCTAAGACATATCATATCGTAGAAAGAATATTATTCCAATATACAAAAAGTTGCAGTACAATATAAGATAGAAAGAATAAAAAAACACTTTTTTTTTTGTTTTGAATAAATGTTAATCACAAAACAAATAATAAATTCAGTCAAATTTAATGTGCTTTGTTCTTAACTAAATACATAATAAATTTGAAAGACATTCCTAACCTTAATTTGATTTAATTGTTGAATGCAGTAATGGTGGATAAATACATTAAGAAGATGATAACGGTTGATTAGATGTTCAATTTTAGGGTTTTGGCAAATCGTTTGTGTATATTATAACGTATTTAGACGTGGTTTTGGTTAAAACGTCTTATAAACCTTTTGACGCGATTAGCTTCTTTAGACGCGGTTTATTTGTTTTTTTAGAATGATTGGATTGAAGATATGCATTTTTAGACACGGTTTAGACAAAATCACTTTGGTTATTTCACTTTTCTAACCGCATCTAAAAAACCACTTTTCTATCTCTTAACGAGATTTTTACAAGTAAGGGTTAGACTAATTAATCAACATTATATATAGAACTCTATTCATTATAATTTATTAATTACTCAAATATTTGTTTATTTCATATCAGATGGTACAACATTTCAAAGATTCAAATCATGTCTAATAAGTAATTAAGTTACAAACACCAAAACATAGAGACTAGTTTTTGGTCTTAGTTCATAAGTGGAGAACTATGACTTTATTGACGTGGCATAACATGCATCATGGCTAAACATTTGTTTTTATCAACATCTCCTCCTCACTGCATCCTATTGAAGAAAAATAATAAGAATTAATTAGAAAATTATACAGGGAGATATGAAAAATAATAACAAATATTACAAAAATAAAAAAAAAACTAATTTGTTAAAAGAAATGGTATAAAAACCAAGTTATTTCTGAAAATTGATTTATATAAACTTTCTTGTCTAAAAAGTACAACAAAAAAAATATATATATTTTTTAACCTTTATATAAAAATATCAACATCATCGCCACTACATAAAAAACTCGCATTAATTAGCATATTTTAGTAAATATTAAAAAGGTGTTACTTTTGTAAAATTTTAAATATATGAATGTATTTATTTTCCATCTTCACTACAGCATAAATAATGTTACGCTATACTTGTTGCAGTCCGTGGAGGGGCTGATCTTGTACGGCAAGTTAAAACCACATTTTCCGGGGAGACTAGCGGCGTAAACCCCGTTAACACCGCGGTAAGACGAAGAAGCACTCTTCAAACAGTTACACATGGCCTTACGGTCAGCCGCGGTTCTCACCTTAGTCCTAAGCCCTGTTTAAATCCCATTACAACAAACCGTGGCGGGTTCCCACCGTTCCGTAGGTACCCAAGGCATGGTGCCACAGCGGACACAACCTCACCACATGTCACCGCCTCCACCACCGTTAGCAATGCCACCAGGAACACCACAATGCACGGCACCTTAACAAACATCTTTGTCGTCATTGCTAGCTAGAAGTGAGAATTGATGTAAAAGTATTAATGCTTTGAATATGGGATGAGAAGCATGTGAAGGTGGGGTTTATTTATATTGGAGACTACGCAGAGATGGGTGGCCATGAAAGAAAGAAAGAAAGAAAGAAAGAAAATACTATAAATACATATTTCATTTTTATATTATCATTATTAAAGTAATGTATTATTCAAATTATTTTATGGTGCGAGTGGTATGAATTGACTTGGAGTCAACCAAATTTTGTAATTTAAAAGTTCTTTTTAAATATTATTGTTTTTAGACTGAATTACAAATTTTATCATTTATATTTGTTTAAATTATAAAAAGAGTCCTTTAAAGTTTTCACGTTTATTGTCCTTTATTTAAAAATTTAACGGCCATTAGTGGAAAAGACAAGAAACGAGGGAACTTTTCAAATCAAGGACAATGAGTGAAAGTCAAAATTTTAAAGAACTCATTCCATAATTTGGGTAAACATAAAGAACAAAAATTGTAATTTAGTCTTGTTTTTATTAAGTGATTTCATATACTATGAGTGAGCAAAAAGGGTATTACCCAGTTTGTACGGGTTTACTCGACTCTTACCTGTACCCGTTTGTTAATTTTATGAAACTCGTGCCCTTTATTGCTTAAACGGCTAATCATGGGTCGGGTAAGGTTTATTTTAAGGGTATACGGTTTTAAACCCGTTTTTTGTTCACCCCTAATTTTGATTCATTCTCACTTTAATATTATTTTACAGGAAAATGTACCCGACCCGTACCTGCTTGTTGATTTTTATGAAACCCGTAACCCGTACCATTCATTGCTTAAACGGGTAATCACGGGTCAGGTAGGTATTCTCTTACGATATTTGTTTCTAAACTCGTTTCTTGCTCACCCTACCTATTTTATGTTCACAACAGCGAAGTTACATGAAATTGTGGGTTTGTGTTATCACTAATTGGATAGGACACTCCACTACGTTTGGAGAAGTAAAAGCTATACACATTTTAGGTTGATCGTCAAAGATATAAAACTCTAACAACTTATGGTTGGTTATATTTATTTTCTATTCGTTGTGTAATCGGATAACTGTCGGAATAAAGTTTAGAACTTTATAAATCGTGTGCATTAAACTGCTTTCGTTTCGCAAATCTGATTTTGTAAACTAATTGTTTTAAATGTTAAAACTAGTGCACGATTCCAACATTCTTTTCATGTAACTCTTGTTGAGTTCTCGTTGTCGGCCTGGCCTTGGTCATCAACTATGATCACCTCGTCTAACGTCCTTCAAACTTCTTCTGCTTTTCTCCGAGGTGGCTTTTTCTTTAGAAGGAATTTCAAAACTCAGCTTGGTACGTACCCCACTCAGCATATCCATCTGATCTAATTCCTCTAGCTGAGCTTTCCATTTTTCACGATTTCTCTTGACAAACTCTAGAGTTAAGGAAAGGGGTTTCCCTATCTTGAGCTAAGTTTTTATTTTAAATATTGACATGTGCCTTGCACATAAAGATATAATGATCTTTTCAACGACTAAAGGACTATTTATGTAATTTTCCACTTATTCATAACCACTAAAGGACTTTATATGGATTAATTAGATAATTTTAATTTCTTGTTTTTAATAGCAAGAGTATTTGTTAAAACATGTTTATTAAATAATTCATGTTATATAATATTTTACCACTCATTAAAGTCCTACATCTATCACTGGTTGTTCATGTGTTTTTGTTTTGATTTTGATTAACTGAAACAATGCTACCTAATTTGGGTTTCAAATTCAATGCATGTGTATGAGTTTGAAAAAGAAAATAACGGTAACAATAGTAATAAACAGAAAGCTAAAATAAAAAATTAAGTGTCACTTTAACAAAAGGAAATGTGAAACCGATTACTAGTCAACAAAAGACGCTTGGATGCTTTAATAAAGAGTAAATTACACATATTTTCCATTATTTCTCCTATAAATTATAGTATGTGTCCTTTAACTTTAATAAGTGCATCACAGGTCCTTCTCTTACATACTTTTATACACCTTATGTCTTTTACACTAACTGGTGTTAAGTTTTTCTGTTAAGTCTAGACATGTGCATTGCACATGAGAGTATAATAGTCATTTTCCCACAAAAGAACAATTTATGTAATTAATTTAACAAAATCATTTCTCTCTCTCCACACTCTTACAGATCATAACACCATTTTTATCCCCAAATCATCATCACTCCAAACAACCCTTCACACTACATGACACCTTCAGTTCATGTTGATTTCACTCAAGAACTCAAAAATTCTTTGATTTTGAGTACACTAGGTCATCTATTTCACATTTAAACACAAAATTACCATAAATCCATTTCATTTGCAACTGATTTTGATAAATCCTTGAGCCACAAACCCATTTCAATTTGAGATAAAAAAAAACAACATATACTGATTTTGTCTATAACTACCGGAACAGAGAGGTCGTCGGCGGTGAGAGAGGCGAGGTCGTTGGCACGTGAAAATTTGCTAGAATTCATCGAACTGCTATCATTATCCAGCGAAGAAACCGAAGCAAAATCCTCCCGGAGGATTCTTCAAAATTTCCATCACCGGAATTACTGAAATCCTTGTCGGAGAGGTCTAACAGATTCATCGGAGGAGACGTTAACAACGATGTTAATTCCAGCGACACACCAAAAATCATCGACCGAAGCTTGCTGAGTTAATTTCATTCCAATTATTTCCGAGAGGAAACTTGATTTCATTCTAATCAAGTGATTGTTGTTGTACGGAGGTGAGGTCTGCATCTAAATCACAACCTAAAAGGTTGCACGTTGTTGGATGTTGCAGATCCATTGCTGATTCGTCGGAGAAGGCAAATGGGGGGAGGGGGCTGGTGGATGAACGTTGTTGGGGCTAGGGTTTAAAGTGGTGAAATGTTTTTATTAAAATAATTATTTTTAATATATATTAATTGTGAGAGATAAAATATGAAATGACTATTTTGCCCATCATGTGAGGGGCACATGATGGGATTTAACGGTGGAAATGGATGGGGTTAGTATAAAGGACATATGATATATAAAAGTATGTAATAAAAGAACATGTGATGTACTTATTGAAGTCAAATGATACAGAGTGTAATTTGTAGTATAAATAAAGGACAATAAGCGTAATTTACTCTTTAATAAATAATAGCATTTATTTATGATAAAAATAAAATATTAAAACATATGTTTAAAATTCTTAGAACTACAAAACAAAATAGTGATCTAGATGGTTGTGTCTTCCTAGTTAAGTCATTGATTCTTTCCCTGTCTTTGCAAAACACGACTTTGCTTCTAAATTGGTGAAGACTTTGTGGCCGTAAGGACTCGACCTTAAGTTGCAAAGAGTATACAATGGAGCCGAGCGTAAAGCATCATCAAAAAGCCCTACAAGTTGTCATATTAACTGCAGTTTGGAGCCTCTGAAAATTAAGAAATGGAGTCGTTTTCGGGGGTAAAAAGGCTTCACTTAGATGGTTGTTTGAAGATCTTAAAAGTTCAAGTTTTATGTGGGCAAAGAATCGGAAGAATATTGGGGTAGTTGATTAGGAAAAATGATGTGGGTTCAATTTTTAATTTTTCTCTCTTTTGTACCATGTATGTTTTGTTTCCTGTTTGTTTCTGCTAACCTCTGTTAACTTCTTAATACAATCTGCCTTTCAAAAAAAAAAAGTAGGAACAACTTGTATTTATCAATCAATAAAAAAATCTTTATACTAATAAATAAAAATCTTAGAAGGACACGTGTCAGTTTCTGGTGTAAGCTCAACATGTTTTTTTTCGCACCTCTCTCCTATTAAATGATAATATTAAAAGAATATTTTTTTTTAATTATTTAATTATCGATAGTTATTATATCATTAACCAAATGAATTTATTTATCAATTACCCAGTTGAAAAAAAAATGTTTTAAAATTTAACTTAACAAAATTTATAATTGTCATGTCAAAATACATTTTTTAAAAACATATTTTGACGAGTGTATGTATTAACATATTACAATATATTTTATTCAACCCGTGTTATACACTTGTTTTTTAAGACAATTTTTTTTATTACTATATATATATTTATTTAACCCGTGTATTACACAGGATTATAAACTAGTGTATAACAAACACAAAAGAAATTGTTATAGGCCTTTGCAATTCATGTTATTTAAATTATATTCCTTACTGGTTTGATTTATATAATTTATTAAAAATGGAATATTAAATTCAATAGATAATATGTTTGGTTGGACAAATAAGTGAATTGGAATTAGAATGAAATCCCTATAAATAATGCAAGTAACGACTCGAGAGAACCTTTGTAATAAAGGTTTTAATATCTCATTCATAATGTGCCCGTTTTACGCCAATGAGATTGACCCTGTGCAACATCTATTTGGAACTTGCCATATAGGAACTAGTGTGTGGAGGTCTATAATGATTTGGTTAAACATTGATGGTCCTAGAGTTGTGAAGCTGACTGACTTGGATAGATTAATTAAATATTTCCAAGTCTAAAAAACATGTGGTGAAAGTTATTATTTTCACGTATTAGTGGATGATCCAGAAGGCTCGGAATGAAGCTATATTCAAGATGAATGATTTGAAGATGAAGCTTATATTCGATTTGATTTCCCATTTTTCTTTTTTTTTTGGATAAGAAGTCGGAATAGTAAAATTAAACTTTCATGAACCAAGTGGTTGAAAAATCATTTACTTATAATGTAATTTTGTTGATGTTTGGTTAGCTCTTTCTATCCATCATTCTTTTTATAAAAGTTTTTGCTGTTAAAAAAACATATAATGAAGGAATTCAAATTTAGGATAGCAACCTCTGACACCTTCAATACCTCCTCCCTTTGTTTTCGTCAGCATCGCCCGCACATCAACATCCACTATCTCGATCGCCACCGTCACTACGGCCTCCACGTACCGTTCCAACCCCACGAACACTACCACCACCGAGCAGACATGCCTACATCTTCAAAAAGTGTGTTTGTTATGTCGGTTGTCACTTTAGCATATGCATAGTTCCTCATTTCCTACCACGCAGGGCGACTCAACCATTTTAGGGGGCCAAGGCGAAGTAGAACTTCGAGGCATTTTTTCAATTGTCATGGTAATAAATAGTGGCAAATCTAAGATTTTTTTTAGTGAGGCAAAAAACGGTTTGTTAAAGTAGGATTGGACTATACATATATGAAAACAAATTGGGCTCAAAATCTTTTTGTTAAAGTAGAATTGGATATTTTTAGACTCAAAATAAAAAACCTAGATTAAACTATATATATAAATTTTATTTTATTTTTAATTTAGGGGCCCCTGTAATTCGAAGGCCCCAGACACAAACCTAAAAATCCACAACATATAGTCACTCGTTACCACGAACAATAACCAAACTTCACCTTTTCACATTCCTTTGTTGATCTCCAAAGCCATCATGGTGACCTTTATTATCTAAACGTCCCATTGAGATAAAATTTTTATTGATATCTAGAATAACCATGACACTCTTTGATACCATATGGTATTAACATATGTTTTGAGGGCCTTTGAGGGCCATTGGGTTGGTCGCCCAATGACATAGATAAATCTGAGATGGGTTTTTTTTTTGAACGAAAAATTTCTTTTTAATCATGTCATTGATGGGACTTGAACCCGTGGCCTCTAAACCTTAGGTGCTTTTAGAGGCTTTACCTCTGTCATTAGGCCACCAACCCCAATATCTGAGATAGGTAGATGTAAGAATAAATTAAAAATTGTAGATGTTAATAAATGATATGAGATTCAAACTATATATATGATATTATATTTAGTACAATTTCATATATAACATATAATATATATATAGGGTTGAGTTAATAAGAGAACTAACTTTAATGAGAGAACTAAAGAACTTCTCATTAAAGAGAAAAAATAATAAATAAAATCATAACTCAAAATATAAATCAAAAACTAAAAAGTGGTTCGGAAACCATATTTCCCACGTCGTTCTTGTTCAAAAAAAAAAACCTATCCCCACTCCACACGTAATACTGCATATGTGTAGTACCACCCAAAAAAACTAACACACCCCCAAAAACCTAAACACCACACCCCACCCCCACCCAAAAACCTAACCCCCCCACCCCACCCCCACCCAAAAACCTAACCCCCCCACCCCACCCCCACCCAAAAACCTAACCCTCCCCCCACCCAACCCCTACCCCTACCCAAAAACCTAACCCCCCCCCCCCACCCCACCCCCACCCAAAAACCTAACCCCACCCCACCATCAAAAAACCTAAACCCCCACACTCACCCCCAAAAACCTAAACCCACCCCCACCCAAAACCCTAAACCCACCCACCCCACACACAAAAACCTAACCCTAAAAGCTAAAATAAACCAAAAAACTAAACCCTAAAGCTAAACCGGGCATTTTTGCGAGGGGTTTTTTTTTTTTAAGCCAGAACGACTTGGGAAACATGGTCTCCGAACCACTTTTTTAGTTTTTTATTTATATTTTGAGTTATGATTTTTTTTATTTTTTTTGCCTTTAATAAGGAGTTCTTTAGTTCTCTGCATAAATGTTAGTTTTCTTATGAAATTCACCATACATATATATATATATATATATATATATATATATATAATTCAGTTTGAAAAATATATTAAATAAATATTTAGTTATTTAAGTGAGCATAAATTAAGTTTCTTAGGCCCACTTGGGTTGAAAAGGGCCTACGGTTCGCCCCGTCGTCCATTGTCATATTCCTATATCAGAGAAATCACAAACAGACCTGAAAAGTTCACACACAGTACTCACACACACACTCATTGACAATGTCAATGTGAAAGGCCGTAGCTAGAAAAGCATTTCCGACCGTGTCACACTATAGGCGGCGGTTTCAGGGCGCCTTATGTCCTTTGCGATGACAACCACTGTGGAGTATTATTTTTTTCCTAGTTTGAGTTCTATTAGGTGGAGTAGACTAAGTTTAAATTTGACCAAGTTCAAATTTCATTACAACCTTGGTTCTTCTTTTTCATTTTGTCTGTACTTCGCTTGAAGAAACTTGGCGAGATCGCCCTTTACTTGCTTAAATGATTAACATCTATTTTAATCATTCTTTATAACTTATCAAGTAACCCTCTTAATATCTTCCCCAATATCTTAATCGTTAAAGCTTTCTTCATCCCATTCTCCGTCTGAGCATCTCTCATGGCCTTCAACGCAACTCTCTTATCCTCTTCAATAATAGGCTCAACTCCCATACTTTCCTTTCACTTTTCCTTTTCTTCAAACGTATTTGCTAGCTCTTTAACGAATAGTTTTATGTCCATAACTTTGTTTTCAGTACGACTCGTTAGGTAGCAACTCGTTTTGGAACTTGGTAAGAGTAACTTATTTTGGCCCTTTTGACACTTGGTCGGCAACAACTTGTTTAGTAGAAATAGTTGCTGCTAATGGTGTTGACGCAGTTGCTGACTTTGAGATTGATTTTGAGTTAGATCTATTGAAGTAGCCTCTTTTGTTAGTGTCGATGTTGATGAAATTGTTGCCTCTAGCTTCTTAATCGATTGGGAATTCTCTTGCTTCAATTATTTAGTCTAGGCTTGTAAATGAACCGAACGTTCAGTGAACCGTTCGACAGGAAGTTCGTTTGTGTTCATTCATTTAATAAACGAATGAACATATTGTGTATTATAATGCATACGTGTGCGTGTGAAACCGTGATTAACTAATCTTCATAACTAGTTCATTTAAATCATAAAAACAAAATAATAAACTACTCGAAAAAATTAACTAATTCATTTAATTCATAAAAATAAAATAAACTAAAAATAAAAATACATAAATAACCAAAAAAATTAAAATAATAAACTACTCGTCGTCGTCTGAAACCGTGATGTACAAATTTGTTTCAACGTGTTCCACAAGATCAAATCTAAGCCTAAAATGTGTGGCCTCATCGCACAACTCTGAAATGATATTTTCGCCAACAACTAGATCGGTCAGAGGATCCCGAATGTGCACCGGTGAAATGATGTTTCTGTCATCTTTTATAATCATATTGTGCATTATAATGCATGCGTACATCTGATTTCGTATTTTTTTCTTTCTTCATCGCCTTGGCCGATCGTGCAAGTATTTGCCATTTTGATTTTAAAACACCAAAAGCTCGTTCGACATCTTTTCTTGCCGACTCTTGCACTTTTTTATTTTTTTTTTCCTTTATTTCTATTGGATAAGTATAAGATTTCATAAAAGTTGACCAAAAAAGATATATCCCATTGGCGAGGTAATAACTACGCTTATATTGTCGACTGTTAACCTGAAATGGACACCTTGGAGCGGTTCCATTCATCTCGGTAGTGAACAGTGGAGATTGATTGAGAACAGTGATGTTGTTGTTAGAACCGGCAACACCAAAGTACGCATGCCAAAACCATAATTCTTGTGACGCCACCGCTTCGAGAATGACCGTTGGGTATTCGTGATCACCTCGATGATATTGACCTCGCAAACGCATAGGACAATTTCTCCAAGCCTAATGCGTGCAGTCGATACTACCGAGCATCCCTGGAATACCATGTCTATATTCATGTGTATCGTACAATAGAGCAATGTCGTGGCTAGTGGGCCTTTATCACCATATAAAATAACAATAGCGTTGCAAAAATATTCAAGGCATTCACGTGAGGTCCTAGCGGACATTGCTAAATATTCATCGTATGCGTCGGGAGACAAACCTCTATCGTGTTGACGAATTGATGATCTGCATTTTTGTAGTGTCGTGAAACTTTCTTTCATCCTCCCATCAAACCCTTTTTGAAACCATTCAAAATTATTGCGTATATATTCAACAATCCATAAAATTAAATCACGAGACATCCGAAACCTATTTCAAAAAATGAGACTTTTGTATTTTGGGCTCTCGAAAAAATAATCATTCATAAGAACCCTTTGAGCCTCTACACGATTACGTAGCACAATCCTTTTTGATGAACTTTCCGTATCTTCAATCTCGTCTTCGGCTTGCTCGACGAGGGTAAGAAATTCTAGCACGTCAGATTCAGAACTACTCGAAAAGGAGGAGGGAATAATGAGATTGCATCTCATTTTTTTTTAAATAAAAGTGTTTTTAAGAAGTAGAATGAGAGTGTATTAGAGTAGAGTTTGTGATTATAATTTTGGTTGTGTGAAAATTGTTTGTTAAATGGTTGTATTTATAGTTTTTTTTATTTTTAAAAACCCCCAAAATAGCCGTGGGGCTCCCAACGGTAAAAAAAACGTTCACCTTTGGCCACGAATCATGGCGCTAGAAAGCCGCAAACAGAAGCCGTTAGAGGACGTAGTGGTGGTGTCGGCGGTGTTGTTGGGGGCGCCGGCGCCGCAGAGGCAAGCTGTGGGCGCCCCCACCACCCTTGTTGATCAAAGCAAACTATTTTACCATCTTTATCTTTTTTTTTCTCCCCATCGTTTCACCTTTTTTAAAAAACACCAATAACTTTCTTAAAATATAATTGTTTTATATAAGTTATACAATTAAAAAATTATACCAAAACCCCAACGTTTTAAAAACCGGTTTTTAAATCGTACCGGGTTGGGCTCATAAATGGTTTAACCGGTTGTACCGGACGGTTCGACTGAGTTGACTAGTTAACTCTATAATTTAATAAAAATACAACTTCAACTCAAAAAATAATCCAAAAGTACATGATTTCATAATAAAAAATAATCCAAAATTTAATCCATAATAAAAAAATAATCCAAAAACACTCATTTTTTCAATAAAGTTTTTTTTAAATAAAAATATACAATTGTTTTATGCTATTGGAGTGTTGAACTGATCAATCGATGGAACTGATTAATGAACTATTTTTGAAGTGGAACTGATCAATCGATGTCTAGGTTACACAAATTTTAACGACAAGCAGAAGGGTAATGGTTACACAATTTTTTTTTCTAAACTGGGCCGCTAACTTTTTTGAAAAGGAACTGAACAGTTTTTTTTTTGTTTTAAAGTTCAAACCTAAAATCGGTATAACGGTCTAACCCGGTATTACCGGTAATACCGGCGGTACAACTAACACACCGTTCTTCCAATTTACCGGGCTCAAACTTAACGGACTAGTGACCGAAACCCGATTCAACCGGTATTAACGGCTGATTTGAACCGGTATTTAAAACTTTGCAAAACCCCCAATATACATACCTTCTCGTTTTGACGTGCAATCAACAATAATCTACTCATTGTAATATAAAATAAATGAAAAAATTAACATTTGTAATCAAATCTTGATTTGATTAATTTCTATATAGTCAAATCTTATTATAAAATAAATAAAAAAAGTTACATATATGTAATATACGCTGGTACCGGAGTATCATACGTTGGTAGTCCTCTGAACTACATCGGTCCATACGCTGGATGCATTTTTCGAACGAGTTTTGTCCTACGCAAACTTAGTTTTGTCATGTCTTGTTGGGTCTTAATTACTCACTTAGCATGCCTAATAGTTTTGTTATGTATGTCTTCATGTTCGGACCGAGAAAACAAAATGGATAATGATGTACGTACAAGATGTTCAATGATTGAAACAACATTTATAAAGTTAACGTATCATAATGTATAAATGTAGTTGTCATGTAGCCACCTTAAATATGAAGTGAACTATTATTAGTATGTTTAAGTATACGGTTGAGTTTTGTAAACTAATCATTATGTCATTCGAAAAGTAAAAAAATAAGTCTGGACTTATTCCGCTGCAACGTTTTTAAGCTCTATTGATCCATTTCAATGTAGATTGTTACAACACCTACATATCTCTAGAATCACCAATCTCTTGCCCAAAGCTAAGAATCCCTAACCCTAGATCACTAGATTTTGTCCCACCATCTCTCCTTCCCCTCCATTGTGCTCCATTGTTCGATTATGAAATTGTGTGTGGACCTAAATAGAGTCGTGCTCCATTGTTCGATTTTGAAATTGTGTGTGGACCTAAATAAAGTCAAAGATCCGTGGATCTTCTACCCTGCATCAAAGGTTTCAAATTGAGGTGAATATTCTAAAAAAACCTATGTATAGATGTTCTTATTTAAATTTATAAGTTTATGTGAACTCTTCATACTCCGACATGAACGAGTTGAGTGCAAAGAACGACAACGATCCGATAATTGCACTCTAAGGCCAAAGTCAACCTTAGTTTAAACTATATTTTCATCTAGATCTTTTTATTTGGTTATCTTGTGTTACCTAATAGTTTTTTTTACAGCAGAGATGGTCTAGCGGCTGGGGGACTTTGTTATCTTAATCGGGCCCAGAATCCCCACCCCGGTTCAACCTCTGATACGTTTATTTTTATTACTAAGCCATTAATAAGTTTAGTTATTAATTCAAGGGTCATTATGTTTCATTATGCTATCTAAAGGGGGGGTTATTGTAATTGCTTCTTCTATATCTATTGTTACGTATTGAATGAATGGAATTAGAAAAGATTTTGAGATATCTCCTTCCTAAATTCTAGTTCTTCTTTGTTTATCGGCTGTAACCCTATCAAGGGTATCAGAGTCGTTCCGATTCCCCATCGGAATTCTATCACGCTATCATGACGAACACTCGTAATCAAGAGGTCGAAAAGTCTCTAAAGAAGCACGACAAGGTGATCTCTGAACTGCAGGCAACCCTAGCCGCCTTGATGAAACAACAAGAACAGATCTTGCAAGCGGTCAAGGAACAATCGAGCATAGGCAGTTCCAACGGTCTTTCATTCGGTACTCTTGCGGTCGGCGAAACAGAATCCCGAAACAGAATTTTTGAGGTTTTCGGGGGAGGATGTTGAAGCATGGATCTACCGTTGTGAGCACTTTTTCACCATTGATGAAACACCCAACAACATGAAATTAAGGTATGCTGTTATTCACTTGGACGGGGAAGCCATTCAATGGCATCAAGCCTTCATGAAGACTCGAGGTGTAACTGTGGCAGAGATTTCTTGGGAGGATTATGCCCGATCTATTTCTGCCCGTTTTTCTAATGCCATGTTCGAAGATGCCATGGAAGAAATTGCCTCTCTCGTGCAAACAACCTCATTGAAGGATTATAACAACGCCCTCAATAAGCTATTGAACAAGGTCACAATTAGTGAACCCTATGCCGTGAGCTTGTATCTCAAGGGATTGAAACCCGAGGTTTGTGGGCCGGTAAAGATGTTTAAGCCTAAAACCTTGCACGAGGCGTATGGGTTGGCTAAAATCCAAGACATCAACTATGCCAATTTGGTCAACAAACTCAAGGAGATTGAAGGCAGGTCCACAAATAATGAAGGTGGGAATGATACTTCTAAGATAACTCCTCCGGTTAATGCTTCAAAACTTCCTTTGCTGCCAAGTCCAACAACCGAGCCACTGGCTTCTAAACTGGGTATTCTTAGCTCGAGGCGTTTGACGGAAGATGAACTCGAGTTGAAAAGGGCAAAAGGGGAATGTTTCTGGTGTACAGAAAAGTTCTTTTCGGGGCACAAGTGTAAGAAAAAACAACTTTACATACTCGAGGTGGTGGAGGATGAAAAACAAGCAACAGAAGAGGATGAAGACAAGGTTCCTTAAATCACTTTTTGAGGGCAAAAAGTGGGTTAGGGGGGAGTATCGATACGTTTATTTTTATTATTAAGCCATTAATAAGTTTAATTATTAATTCAAGGGTCATTATGTTTCATTATGATATCTAAAGGGGGTTTATTGTAATTGCTTCTTCTATATCTATTGTTACGTATTGAATGAATGGAATTAGGAAAGATTTTGAGATATCTCCTTCCTAAATTCTAGTTCTTCTCTGTTTATCGGTTGTAACCCTATCAACCTCACCCCACACCCAGGGCCGGCCCATTGTAAAAATTTTAAGCTACAGCATTGGGGGCCCCCAAAGTTTTGAAAAAAGTTTTATATAGAGATGTATTATGGACTGGCAGTTAGTTTATTATCGCATAGGCCCACCACAACTGAGTTCACAGGCCTGCTTGGCCGATTGATTGTTGTTGTCTTAAGTGGTAAAACAAAAAAGATATTCAGACGGTCACTGTAAGAAACTAAGAGGCGATCTTGGAACTAGAAATCAATCATGATTTCGGAACCAGAGCTCGTAAAGAATATCGATTCTGGAATCTTGAACCTCATCAGTCGGTGTTAGGTCAATAATCGAGCGTCGATTTTAGCATTGGAGCGGAGCAGTCATGAGTCTACTTGTCCAACAATCGAGCGTTTCAAGTAACTCAGCAGGACAACAATTGACCATCAATGTGCTTCCGTCAACTGTTCTACAACTCGACAAAGACGATTTGCAGCCAAGGTGCAGGGTAAATTGATGGAGAATGCAATTTGTTCCAATTCCAATCAGGTATAGGTTTTATTATGTACTTGTATTCTAGTTTAATTTCTACAAATTGTTTTCATAAACCTATATTACTCTTGCACTTTAAGTTTAATTCAATAATCATCACTCACAACGTGGATTTATCAAAAGACAAGAAGAAACCCAAGTGTATAGATATTCTTAAAGATAAACTAGCTCTTCGATATTATGTTACACTAAACACGACAAAATTCGATTACTTTAATTTGCTTTAGGATCTTAAGTAAAATAAATTCCTTTTAGGAAAAGTCCCCAGTTTTAGAACTCCTTTTAAACCCCCACAAAGGAAAAGGTTTATAACATGAAATTTGATAAAGGGCCCCATATTTCTACATCGCTTTGGGCCCTCAAAATGGTTGAGCCGCCCCTGCCCACACCATCCAGGAGAAACTGGTGTCCCAAGCGAGACTCGAACCCATGACCTACCATTTGGAAAGTCATATAATTACCACTCAACGAGAAGTTTCGATGGTGTTACCTAATAGTTAATGTAAAAGAAAATCCAAAAAGGATTGGTATTCCCGTTTATTTCCTTTCGATATAGGCCTCAACTACCCCTTCATCTTGACTCATCTCCTCAATTTTGTCGCCAATTTTTTTAAAGGAAAGTTAAAGAAACAAAAAATTCTAAGAAACAACATAAAATCCTAGCAACGTGTAACCTTATTTTAATAAGCTTTCGCGACATCTTACTTTTTGGTCGCTAAAAACTTATTTGAACATATATTTGGCTTTATAATAATAGCCAGACAAAATATAGTTAGCAAATTTCTTGAAACGATAGGAATGTTTCAAACAATGTTTTAAAAACCGGTTTTTAAACCTTACCGGGTTAGGCTTAGAAATTGTTCAACCGGTTGTACCGGGTTGTACCGGGCGTTTCAACCGGGTTGACTAGTTAACTATATAATTCCATTAAAATACAACTTCAACTCAAAAAATAATCTAAAAGTACATGGTTCCATAATAAAAAATAATCTACGCTAATAAAAAATAATCCAAAATCACTCAATTTCCAACAAAGTTTTTTAAAAAAAAGTGTGCAATTTTTTTTTTCTAAAATGAGCCTTAGGTAACCGAGCAATTATTTAACCGCAAGCCAAATGATGATGGTTACACAAATTTTTTTTTCTAAAGTGGGTCGTTAACTTTTTTTAAAAGGAACTGAACAATTTTTTTTTGTTTTAAAGTTCAAACTTAAAACCGGTACAACGGTATAACCCCCGGTATTACCGGTAATACCGGCAGTGCAACTTACAAACCGTTTTTTCTAATTTACCGAGCTCAAACTTGCCAGGCTAGTGAATGAAACCCGATTCAACAGGTATTAGCGGCCGGTTTGAACCGTTATTTAAAACATTGGTTTCAATGTCCATTTGACGTTATTATGAACAACTCTTTCTATTGGACCTTTAAGTAATATTAATTTAATTCCTTAACCATGGGTGAACGGTCAACTGAATTTATAGATTAGTGTAACCAGTTAGCGGGCTGAAGGATGTGGTCATCAAAGATTGGGTTGACTGCGTTTTCACAGTCAAAAGTCTTGCAAGTTCCATGGCTCAAAACTTTGTGACGAGTATTGGTAATTTGAATCTTATTTTATTTTTATATTCGATTATAAAACCGTGTTTCATATTCGTCAGATATAGGGTATACCCGTTAATTTGTTAAAAATTACTTGTTGGGATTTTCGAATACATTTCATAATATTTTAATCTTTATATAATTTTATTCCTCAAAGAAATTAGAAACATACAAACTAAAAACTAGTGGATTAGTAGAATACTCTCTTACCTAAGGACAAGAAAAATAAAAGAAAATGTTTACGGTTCAAGTAAATGTGTATCTATGTTTTGAGTAATCGGACTGAGTATCACCTAATACCATATTCGTCTCATACCTGTGAAAAATTTTAAAACTAATGATACCCGGATTATACACCAATACCGTTCAATTAACTATCCTGAATGTTTCAGATTTCGGGGTTTACCTGTCGGCTTGGATTTGTTTGTCATCCCTACTTGTTACGAGTGATCACAGACCATAGAAATCCCTAAATCTAACGATAAAACCTGAAATATTTGCGATGGATGTTCGAGTATTGGTCTGGTATGGGATTTCATAAGTTTTTTATCGTCTATGACGAGTATGGTGTTAGGTGATACCTACGTATGGTTACCCAAAACCGGACCATACCATTTACTAGTATCGAAACTAAATATATTATTATGTTATATAATCTTAAAACATATAATAAATAGTACTTTTAGTGTTTTAGAAACCTGAAAGTGTTAACAAATATAGAATTATAAGGACTGCAATTAAGTATATAAATTTTAAATCAGTTTTTTTAGAATAGTTAAGATTGAGTTTTGGGTAATCAGAATCCCACGTGTCAACTCGCAACTATTAACAAGTACCTGACCGTTGAGGCTACTTCATAATAAAGTATTGACTTTACGATTATTAAAACTAATATAATACATTCATACCTGACCCATTATCATCTATATTTGTTTTCATTAGGGTGTTCAAAAAGATCCGAATATCCGAATGAAAAACCTGAAATTCGAAACCCGAATTATCCGAAAATTCGGTCATCCAAACTTCAGATATCCGTATATTCGGATTCAGATAGTGATTTAAAAAAAATCGGATATTTCGGATATCCGAAATATTATATTTATATATATTTTTTATTGTTTTTATAATTTAAAATCAAGAAAAACTGAATCCAAACCAGATATATTATATTTATATATATATATATACATATGTTTAATTGTTTTTTAAGCTTTTTAATTGTTTTTATAATTTAAATATATATATATATATATATATATTTAACTGTTTCAGATATCCGTTTTATTATCCGAATCCGTATCTGAAGTTTTGGATACGGATTCGGATAGTGAATTCAACCATTCGAAAATTTGGATATCTAAAATTCAGATATCGAAATTTAACATTTCTACTTTTGAAATTGTTATCAAAAGTTTGGCTTGTGGGTTTTAATGCTTTCTACTTTTGTCGAACGAAAAATCTGGCCATCGTATATTTTCTATAAATGTAAACAACCATGTTTTGGAAACTAAACTAAACTTTTTTTCCTTTTTGGTTTATTTACAATGATGTTATCCCAACCATGTTAACTATCGTTCGCCTCTTCACGATCATTAATCTCTTTATAAACATCTACCTTTAGTCAAATCTATATGAAATTTTACCCAACTCATTATATTAAATTGACTTAAACGTAATAGTTATAAAATTTAATTAATATATGATTATATTTTTCTAAAAAACTTATTAAAAATAGTTTCTAACTTGAAAAAAAATCACTAAATAGTTATTAAGTTTTCTAACGATTTTTTTACCTAGAGTGATAGTTTTCGGTATATAATTATGTATGTTTTTCTTGAAAATAAACAAAAGTTATAATTTATATGAATTTTAATTAAAAATGTCATTAGTCTTTGGAAGTGAACCCAAACCACTAAATGTAAAAATTTGATTGCCTAACCCTAACAACTTCAACAATCATTAGGAAAGCCTCACACTCTTTACCTAACCTCCCTCTGCAAACCCTAACCTTTGACTTTGTTGCATTACTTGTTACTCGTGATATATTAAAAAGATTTTTTTTAAAGGAATTGTAATATTCATGCATGCTTATTAATCAAAATGTTTAAAAGAATTTTAAATATTAAGACAAGTTTTTTATTTATTTTTCTATAAAGTTCAAAAAGTGTGATGAAGGCATGGAGAGTTGGATTTGGTAGTGGTTATTAGGTAACCAGAACAATTATCATCCTATGTTATATACATAGAAACCAACATCTTAATTCACAACGAAATCCATCTCTCTTTCTCTCTCCCACTACATTCGAAAATGATTAAGAAAACCATGGTTGGGTTAAATCGTCGTCATCTTTTGACATCTTACGGCATAAACGGGGACTACAAAGACGATTCCTCCCCGTCCGACGAGACCAAATTCGATGCGGACATGGTGGTGATGTTGGCTGCTTTGTTATGCGCATTAGTAGCTGCACTTTTATTAAATTCAGTCATACACATAATTTTAAAACGTAGACGCGAGTCCATGGAGGGACCTGCGAATGTGCAAGCCGCTGGCCTCGAGAAACGTGCACTACGAAAGATTCCGGTAGCGGTGTTCCGGTTGCGTACCGGTGGTTCGGCTACTGAATGTTCTATATGTCTTGGAGATTTTGTGGATGGGGAGAAGGTGAGAGTGTTGCCGGAATGTAACCATGAGTTTCATGTCAAGTGTGTGGATAAGTGGCTAAAGGAACATACCTCGTGCCCGAATTGTAGGCGGTCTTTGGTCCCGCCTAAGGTTTGTGATGGTGGAGACCGAGCCACGGTTAGGGTTGATCGCGATGGTATAGCCATGGTTTAACATTTAACTCAAGATGTTTGGTTAGGTGTTAGGTGTATTCCTAGTGAAACCATTTGTAAATATGCTAGTTTGCAAAACTAAATTTATAGTTATATTTGAACTATGGCCGGTTTGATAGCTTCTGAAAGAATGCAATTATTTTTTTATAGATTCAAAAGATGTATGAAGTTTAAGTAAACATGGACGATTAAGAGATTTAGTGCAAATTAAGTAATCTTTTTGTTCAATGGTGTTTTAACTTTTACAGGGATGAAATGTTTATATATTACAGTCAAAACATTTATTATTTGAAGTTACAAAAGCTTTGTTAAAATAGCCAAAGCCCATAGTTAGCCCAATAATATAATATGTTTTAGGAAAGAATTGTAAAACCACACATTAACTATCTCCTTTTAACGATTTCTTTATTTGGAGAAATCATTAAAAGATACTTATTATATTAATATTAAAATTATATTGTTCATCATTTTTACTCGTGTATTAGACTCTTCTCTTATCAAAACTGACTTAAAATCTAATTGATATGTGACACTATATCACGTATTAGTTTTGTTTGCGTAACATCATCAATCATCATTTTTTATGACGTAACAATGTAAATCTCGACTACGATTTGTCTAACAACTACGACTTCGTGTATGTACTTAGTATTCTAAGTCTTTCTTCATTAAAATTTCTATAACTTATTGTTCAAACGGGAAAAAATGGTTAGTCGGCTTCAAAAAAATTTAAGATGTCTTTTATATCTCTACCATAAAAAAGATTATTGATCATTTATGTATCACATTTTAGTAGATAATTTTGGTCATCAAACCGAAAATTTGAGACCTACAATAGCGAATTTAGGTTATTCGAGAGAAGGAGGACGAAGATTATCATCTAGAGTTTTCGGTATTAACAACTAGCAAGATTGCGCATCCTAAAAGGCCACATACGAGACACACACTACCTAATACACCCAATTAGGAGATGATGGCTTCATCTTCCACCATTAGGGTGAGAAAAAAACCGAATTAACTGAAAAACCCGCGCTGAAAAAACAGACCCAAACTAATAATCGACGGTTCGATTTTTTAGTTTTAGAAAACCTAAAATTACGGTTCGGTTTTGGTTTTGTATTTTTTTAAAACTGAAAAAAAAACCGAACTGAGCCGAACATATACATTTAAACTTTTGTAATATATTGTGTGTATAAATGTTTTATAATATATATTATATTATGTTGTTTGCTTGTATGTTTCCAATATTGTACATGTAAACTTTTAAGTAGTATGCATATTTGTATCAAATGTGGGTTAACATTTATGTCTGTTATTGAATTTTTATATTATAATTTTTATTTTTGAATGTTATGTATTTTATAAGAAATGAATAATTGGTGAAACAAAAAAATTTTATGCCCAATTGTTTAATAATTAATTTATCATTAATTAATAAAAAAATTAAGACCCAAAGTTTTAGATACAAATCCACTATTTTGGGAACTTTTTTTTCAACTCAAAAATTTCAATCTCAAATGACAAACCGAAAAACCGAAACCAAACTAAGCCCATCGTGAACCTTAAAACTGAAAATCCTGAAACCAAACGGTTTTCAAAAACCGAATTTTAGATTTTTGGTTTGGTTTAAGCCCAGAACCGACCCAAACCAACCCATGCACATCCCTATGTCCACCATCTCGAGGGACCCAACGCCGGTCATGAAAGTTCATGCGAGTGAGAAAGGGTGGCCACGATGCATAAAAACTTCTACTGTTGTGGGGGCCTCGGTGGAGATGCTACATTCTTTCATATTGCATAGTTATACCATTTTGTGTGCTTGCATGAATTCTTGGGTGTACAATCGTTGGGTTGTATTCGTATGGAAGAGATACATCGGATACTCAGAAGATACATGGTTTTATTCCGCAAGTTTTTACATACTATACATACTTGGAAAAGATTTGGATACTATTGCTACAACGATTATGCGATAAGGATAAATATGCTTTATTAATATAACGATTCACTTATCATTGAGAGTTCCAAGGTTAAGTGGTATAATCACTAGAACAAATACAGGTGTGTATAACAAAAGATTACAGGAAAGATAACTAATTACAAGGAGATGTAAGTGAATACTAGGAGGAGCAAGTAGGAGAGGATAAAGTTACGAGATATGTTGAAGCCTATAATCCAGTGTGTGCATGAATGAAGCCCAAGTCTTGTATTTATAATGTCTTCAACGAGTTGCTCTTTCCCCTAGCTTGACCCGTGACTTCTCTAGAAGAGGAAGTTCCTCAGGGGACTTTCTTCTTCTCAGAATTCTTTCTTCTGAACATTCCTCTTTCAGGTAATAAGTTGACTTCTTCTCCTGCAGATAGCTACCATTTCTTTTTGTCTTTCTCACCGAGTCAACATCTCTTTTGCTTAAACCTTCAGGACTCGGTTTGCGTGAACAAGATGTTTCTCGGTTATTGTGTTGTCGTATTATTTATTTACCAGGAGTAGAGGTCTTCTCCTTTTGTTACTGTGGGATGCTGAGGATCCCTTTGTTCTGGGGAAGCCTTCTCCTAATCTTTGAGTCTTTAACTCTTTATTAATTAGTGGGTGATAATTGAAAATGTATCCTCCTACGTCATCAGATACAATAAGAGTCTCCCTATTGAACTTGTTAAAAGAGAAGGGCCGATTAAGAGATTTTGGTGTATGTTTGTAAGGTTAGCTTTAGATAAACCAATAAAGTTAGACATATATGTTTCTTTTCTAATTAAAGCCAGTTAGAAAGATTATGCTAACTAGTTGTAAATTAACTAAAATACCCTTTATTTTTATTTTAAATACAAATAAAAGTATTAAGAAAATATAAAAGCCTATCATCCTCTTGTCTCTCTCATCTGATTTCATCATCCTCCGGCAGCCACCACCGTAAAATCTAAAATAACATACATCCTGAGCAGAGATCTTCAACCAGGTTGGAGGAGTCCTCTTGTAGGGCTTAGATGATGCTGAAATACCCTTTCTGTTCATCAAACAATAATCACATACATTATAAATCAAATTAAAAAAAACATACATTCATGTTTCAACCACATCTGTATAAGCTAATTCTCAATAAAGGATAACAATTATCTCAACGTTTTTAGCCTAATTAGCAATCAACTTCAATAAAAACTACAAATTATTCAAACTTTTTCGTTAAACCTAACTACATCAAATTCAATTACAAACGAATAAACTGATTCGCATCCAGAAATCAAAACCGTATGCCTTTATCTCCGTACCTCGCATGAATCCCACCCCCTCACCTGAAACCTGCAATTTCCGACCACTTGGACGAGTTTCTCCGGCATTTGAAGGAGCAAATGACCGAGACCAGATCCGTGCACCACCACCCCTTATCCTGGACGACAACTATTATCGCTCAAATGGTAAGATTCGGTTCGAATATGGGTTCAAATTCACTTACCTAATTGACGCCGGTACCTCCTTCACCGCCACACCTCAACACCGCCACCGCTTCCGCCACCCGCTCCATCATACAATCAGAGTCATTGCCTCTCTAATTTTCGGAGCAGTCCGCCGGTGCTTCCGGCTAAGATGAGAGATGGGATGTTGGGGTCAAGTTCTTGTGGGGTGAATCCGACTGGGGCCTCTTTATGGGGAGCCAGTCCGGAGCTCCCTCGGTGACGTTTAGGTTGCTCCGATGGTGTGGTGGCTTACACTTTGTGTTTCATTTCTTAGAAAAGCTAACAGAAAAAGTTTATCTTTTTATTTATTATTATTTTTTTTATCAAGGGTTTTTTTTGTCTTTTTAGAAAAGCTAACGGAAAAAATCAAACGATGTTAATGACATGTAGTTGATTAGGACAATTGACTAACCACAATGAATCAAAAAATCCAATTGAAACTATTATACTCAAAGCGATTTTTTAAGCAAATCACAGAGACTTAAAGAAATTTACTCTAATTATTGGTTTGAATTACAATATCTAGTAAGTTAAATCCAATAACTTTCGGAACAATAAAGTAAAGTCAAATAAATTAGTAGTAATATTACCCAATGTTTTGAAACACGGACCGGACCGGCCGGTCGGACCGGTCGGACCGGGAACCGGTGGTCTGACCGGTCCGGTTACATGTGTTGAACCGTTTCTGCAGCGAACCGGTGGTCGGACCGGTTGAACCGGCGGTCGGACCGGAAACCGGGTGGTCGGACCGGTTGAACCGCTTGACTATTTTTTTTTTATTATTATTATTTTTAATCTTTTTTAAGTCTCTTGGCTTCTTATTTCGTAGGTAATTGTTAGTTTAAAATTATTGGAATTGACTTGTTGGTGGTTTTTGAAAGGATTAAAAGCTATTTAGACTGATATATTTTTATAATATTTATGACGTCGTCCGGTTCTTAAATCCGGTCCGACCAGTGGACCGGTAAGGAGACCGGTTCGACGTCCGATCCGGTTCTGAAAACATTGATATTACCATATAGTAATTACAAATAGAGTTAAATGATGATTATCGATTACTACGTTAGTCATCGTTCTCAAACACCGACGATAAAATGAAATTAATGTCGATAAAAAGTATTATACTAACTCTATAATTATTGTTAGTGGATGTGGGGTTGTGATGAGTTCCTCATGGTTGTCAACAACAAATAAACATAACATCTTTTCTCTTCATAAGCAAGGGCGGCCCTTGTGGGGTGCTGGATAGGCGATTGCACATGGCCCAGTTTTTCGAGGGACCCAAACTTCAAAAAAAAAATTATATATTATATTTTTTTAATTTATTTTAAAACAAATACATATAAAGTATAAAAACCCAATTACATTTTAAACCTAATAACTTTTAAAAAAAACCAACTTAACGTTTTTTTTTTAGTTTTAGCCCATCTAAACATATTCAAACTTTGTTTTTTTTTTAATTTTAGCTCATCTAAACCAATTACATTTTACCTATTAAAAAGGTTAAACAATTTTAAAACCTAAATAAAAAAAACCAAACGTCAATCACGAGGATGGAATCGTGATTCGTGAACGTCGTTAGCCAAAGGAGAAAATCGATCAAGTCATTGCAACAAAAAAAAACTATCGGCAATCGAGATTCAAGGGCTCGGAGATAATGATTTTTTGTTATAACAATTATCGTCGTACTTTTGAATTTATATATATATATATATATATATATATATATATTAGAAGACTATTTTTTACTCGCACAAGACACTCGAAATATCAAAAACGGTCATGCTCATAAGCTAGCGTAGTTATTAAACCTACGGGTTCCCACTATTTTATATATGTAAAGATTCCATCTTTTTATATACCACTATACTTTATATAAATAGTAGTTTCTTTTAAAAGACAAGATGATGTAAATAAAAACTATCAAAATTATGATCGTATTATTATAGATATGTGATATCTCAAATATACTAAAATATTAAATGTAACTTTATATAATAGTAACCAAGTTTTAAAAGTATTTCAATTAGGTCATGTAATACGTATTTTACACAATATACACACTCGGGTATACTATGGTGAGTGACCTAATTGAAACACTTTTAAAACTTGGTTACTATTCTGTGGTGTTTTCCCAAAATATTAATACTAATAATGCATCATACATTTTTGTATCAATCGGTAGATATTCTAATTCGGAAAGCACGTCGTGATGATATATTCAGGAAGTATCATACTAGTATTAAAATCATGTGTTGCGGATTGGTTCGAAACGTAGATAAAAAAACACGTCGTGATGATATATTCGGAAAGCATGAAAAAGTTACGTCATTGTAAAGACGAGCGTTAAAAAATACGAAAGTGATATACCGTGCGTTATTGAAAAAAAATATATTATAGAAAAGAAAAAATATATATGTATACATATTATGCCTTGTAAACGTTCTCATTCAGGTGCTCGACCCGATACCTAGCCCAAGGATTGGCCTCAGTTTCTAGATCTATATCCGCATCTTCGGTTCCCTAAGGGGACCGATGATCAGAAACGGCTCTGGAAGTTACTGGGGAAGGAGATTATGGCTCCCCGGAAAATCGATTGTGAGCTATTGTAGAAGATAGGGGACCTAGAGCAGGCAGTGGCCATCGTCGGGGAGGCGTAACATGCCCCATGGAGGCGTCTCTTTGATCTGGGTTACGAGAAGGCGTACCGGGAGTTGGTATTGGAGTTTATTTCCACATTCCGTTTCACTCGACTCGATGGATCAACATGAAAGGGATCTTCGCACGACGGAGGTGGAGAGAGACAACAACCCGTCACTCAGTGGGCGGTGACGTTTAGATTAAACGGGGAGAGTTATTATATGACGCTCTCCAATTGGGCGACCCACCTGGGGTTTTACACTCGGCAGGAGGTCCAGGACGCCTATTTTTATTTGGATGAGACGGGGTCGGAGGCACAACCGCTTGTGGCGTGGTGGCCGACCATTAGCGATATTCCCTTAGGGAGCACCGCCATCTGGGCGAGACATATCAGAGACCCTTTGCACCGATATATGCATCGGTGCATTGCGTAGAAGATTTTCGAGCATGTCGCTAGCTAGGAGCAGGTGACTTTTACCGACCTTTTCTCTTTGAGAGCTCTGCTTACGCCACGATGGGCCAACCAGGCAAATTGTATGGCGTCTTACTTCGCTGGCCTTCAACAGGCGAAGGCATGACATTTACTTACTTATTTTCTTATTAATTGTTGCTTATTTCTCTACTAATGAGCTCGTTTTTCAACTTGACAGCCCCATCACCTGCAGCACTTACGTGATCGTCCTTGCTCGTAGTCTGGGTGTTTATACGGATGAGGTTCTAGGGACGCAGACTTAGGAGGTCCCGTTGAGCCGTCTGGGTCGACAGACGGTGATATACATGGGGATTGCCTATAATGTTGGCGGCAGTCTTGTAACACCCCAATTTTTAAAAGAAATTAAGTGGAGGGACTAAAGTTTTCATTTTATAAAACCCTAGGAGGTTAAAAGACATTATATTAAAGTACAAGGGGTTAAAGTGCTATTGAATCAAAGTTCAGGGACTAAAAGTGAAAATTTATGTAGAGGATAAGGAATCAACCGGGAAGTGGCACCTGGCGGGTGACTAATAACTGAAGACTGACACGTGGAGGATCGATATCAGACCGACATAGAATCCGTTGCGGTCCGCTAGCCACAATTCATTCATTTCGGGCCGACATGAGAAGTATAACGGTTCGTTATGTGCCCACTAAGCAAAATACACTGCCACACTAGATAGCGGACCGACGTGGGTAGGGATAGCGGTCCGCTATGGACCCGTCGGGCAGCCTATAAATAGTTGGACATGTTGGTCGATTTTAGAACATCTCACACAGTCCCAACACCTCACAAAACACCCACTAAACCTAGGGAAGCGTGCCTCGAGCCCTGGTTCGCGTAGGAAAGTCCGGTTTCCAGCTTTTCAACCCCAATACGCAAGAGATAGTGCTGAGGTAAGGTTCTGACTAGTTCCTAATGACTTGGTTATTTCCATTAAGCTAGGAACTTATGATTAAGTAATGTTATAATGACTTAGGACCTGATCCAAAGTCGTTGTGTTGCTCATATTAGCACGTAAAGGTTATTTAAACAAGCACGAAGTTAGAGGTGAGTTCTATGATGCCATTTTTAAATGTTTTTAATGTTTTGGGCATGATGCACGTGGTATAAATGTTTTAGATACTGTATTCCATGGATTTAAATCTTTGAGCCAGTATCCATGATGTTGCAAGGAATGTTTTATGTTGTAAAATGAAAGGTAACCTTCCGAACGGTATGTAGTTATCTGACAAACGAAATATTATGTCTAAGGAAAAAATGGTGTATAAATCCCTCCTGGACCCGTCATTCTTTCCTATGAACATATCTGTTGGAGGTACTACTCTGGGAAGATAACCACCTTGTTTTGAAATGAATGAAATGTTAAAAGTTTTAAAGACTTGTCTTAGTTTACCAAGATGAGTGATGATGAAAGGATGTCATGTAACGAACCAAAATCCGGGTTTCGTTTTCAAATAAATAAATAAATATTTAATAAATATTATGGTGAAAATAATATTTATGAAATAAGTTGAAACAAGTGGGTTTCAAGTTAGTAATGGGGTTATACTAGTTTTTAACTAGTTTTGGAAAGAAGTGGGTGAAATGAAAGTTGAGGGGCTAAACTTGTAAATATGGCAAATCTGCCATATTTGACATTTAGAAGTCAAATTTGAGCTATTTTGTTGGTGTGGGTCGTTCATCTCAAGAGAGCAAAAAGAGAAATCAAGTTTGAAGCATAAATCGTGCAATTGAGGCTTGTTTTGTGAATGTTTTGGCTCACACAACACCTTCATAACATCAAGTAAGTGATTCTCTTCCTCTTGATTCCACCATGTATGTGTTCTTGGTGGGTTTTAGGTGAAACCTGAAATTTTGTATGCATGTGATGAAATGGTGTTAGATTATTGATAATCTAGCTAAGCTAAAGTTAAAGAATGATGGTTAACATCCTAGAACCCTTTAATTTTGATTATGAGAAGTTAGGGTTCATATGGTGAAAATTGGGGGTGTTTGGATCATAATGCTAGAATGTTGAATTATTGATGATTAGGTGTTTTTATGATGTTAGACACATAAACAAACCCCAAATTAACTTAAAGAACTAATTTGATAAAAAATTAGTGTCAAGGTATTGGAAGGAGAATTCAAGAGGTTGAGTTCTTGGTTTTAAGGGGGGTGTTTGGATGTGGGAATAACCCAAACGGGTCATTTTGGGTGGAAATGGAAATTGGGTTGTGAACTCAGTTTTAAAGTGATTTTTATGTATGTTTAGATTACTAAACTAGGTGTATATGTTTAGGTAATCAAATTGCTAAACTAGAAGGGGGTGCGGGATCTTCAAATCCGCAAGGTAAGTGCCTTTGCACTTACTTAGTAATGTGATATGTGATGTATGTGTTATGTTGTGCATAGTATGAATGATACATGAATTGATTATGCATAAGTGTATGTATGAATGTGATATGGTTATAATACTATATCTAATATGCGAAGGTTATGATCAAAGAATCATAATGGAAAAGGGGAGGTTATGATCAAAGAATCATAATGGAAAAGTGGAGGTTATGATCAAAGAATCATAATGGAAAAGGGGAGGTTATGGTCAAAGAACCATAATGGAAATGTGGTAAGATCTTGGTCTATGTACCAAGATGAAGAATGGAAAGAAAGTTATGACCTTTGTGTCATAAATGAAATGATAATGTAAAGAGTAAATAAAACTTGTAGGTGAAATACAAGTGGTATGCAATCAAATATCAATTTGAATGTTAACGGGTCAAAAGGTTTAAATGGGTGAAAATGACCGTAGTCGCTAATTCGATAAGATGATATGCACTATTAAATGTTGTGAAGATGTTATGTTAAGTAAAGAATGGAACTTGCAAGGTGTAATGCAAGTGTTTGCACCCAAATGCATCTTTGGGCGCAAACGGGTCAAAATGGGTGAATGAGTGAAATAAGTAGAAATTACTTATTGTTATGATATATATCTCATTACTAATGGTGATATGTTTATGTAGTTGTAGGAAAAGCTCCGAAGTAGTCCAAGTCAAGTCCAAGGTGATCGCGGGTTCTCGTATATGTTTTAGGTGCAAATGTTTGAAGTAATTTGACTTTCCCGTAAAGGATGTAAATTTTGAATCTAGGAATCATGTTTTTGGTGTTAAATTGGTGGTATAAGTGTGTGTTTAAATGCCCAAGTGTTTGGGATTTTATGTATAGATGTTTTGGTGAAAAATGTTGGAAAAATGGTTAAGTGTGAAAACTGCAAAAATGGAAACTTTCTGGAAATTTGACTCCCTCGCGTATCGCGAGGGAGGGAGGGATTTTTCTCGCGCTACGCTAGAGTGTAAAAAAAAAAAAAATTCCTGGGTTAAGACTTCCGCGCGTTAAAGTTTCGTTCTTTTAAAAAGTGGTGTGTTTCAACTTGGTATCAGAGCCAGGTTTGAGGGATTTGGTGTGGGTGGCACCAAACTCAAACCGGATGCTCTTGATATGGGGGGGAATGATACGAGAATCCAAGAAGGACTTGACTAAGACTCGGAGCTTTCGGAAATGAAAGGTTAGTAATGTTATGATTAATGATAATTCCATATGGCGGTTATGTATATGTACGAATGATTGGCAAAGTGTTATGTGTGCCGAAACTTGTCTTGTGATTTGTTATATGAATATGATAATTGCAATTGGGCATAGCGCGTTATTAATCATGTCTGTCCAATATGATTAATATGACGAGATGTGCAAGGGTCTTTATAATAACCATATGACAATGAACATTTACAAGGATTAGGTGAAGGTGATTATATAAGTATGTATGTATATAAGTAGATAAGTATACATATACTTAATACATATAGGGGTGTAAGTGTGATAAGTATTTAAGGTATTGATAGTATAAGGGTGTTAAGGTGTTTGTTTCTAATTCCCAGTTAAGAGATGGCAGAAGAATCGAGCAATCGGGAACCGTTGGATCCACGGATCCAAGAGTTGATAAAAGAGGAGGTGGCCAAGGCCTTTGAGCAAGCCACAAATCTGTTGATGGAAGAAATGAGGGGGACTATTAAACTCTCTCTCGAGGAGATCATGAAAGAGAAAGATAAGGAACCTCGGGGTTGTACACTGAAGGATTTCATGGTGATCAAGCCCAAGGAATATAACGGGCAAGTGGACCCGATTCTGAGCCACGGGTGGGTGGTAGACATGGAGTCAAATTTTGAAACGACAAGGTGTAAGCCCGAGGATAGAGTGATGTTTAGCGTGCCACTTTTGACTGGGCGGGGTAAGGAGTGGCTGCTAAATCTCCGAAAGGAGAAGGGTGAAAGAGGGGTGACCTCCATGTCATGGGAGGAGTTTAAAGCGGCATTCCTAAAGTACCATTGCCCACAGGCCGCTATTGACAGGATGACCGAGGAGTTTCTCCTCATGAGGCAGACGACAGAGACTATTGATGAATTAGCTGGGACTTTCTTCGATCGGGCCAAGTTCTGTCCAGATGTGGTGTCGACCGAGAAAGCTAAGATTGACAGGTTCTATGCTATGCTGACGGTGGAGTTCAGGGATAGCATATCTCCATCCTCATTTACCACACTTGTAGACTTAATAAACAGGTGTCGGGAAAGAGAAGTGGAGTTGAGGAGGCAAGAAGCTAGGGGAGAAAAGAGGAAACGTGAAATAGTGGATCAAGTGGTGAGTAAGATAAAGGGCGGGAGCCCTAGTAAGAAGCAGTTCATCAAGCCTTCGTGGTGGGGGTGCAAAATTTGTGGAAAGGAGCACATTGGGGAGTGCCGGAAGGGATCTCAAAACTGCTATAAATGTGGAAAATCGAGGCATTTTGCTCATCAGTGTTCAAGCCAAGTGCATATATGCTACAATTGTTATAAACCCGGGCACAATAGGGCGGAATGTCCCGAGTTAAAGCAAGGTGGAAGCGGAAAGAAAGTGGAGACGCCAAAGCCAAAAGGAAGAGCCTTCCACATTTCTGCGGAAGAGGCAAAGAACAACTCGGAGGTGGTGTCAGGTACATTCAAGATTAACTCATTACCTGCACTAGTTCTATTTGATTCGGGGGCTAGCCGTTCTTTTGTTTCCTTGAAAATTGTTAAGCATTCCTCTTTTGTAAGTAGCAAGTTAGATGAACCCTTAGAAATCGAAGCGGCTAATGATAAGAGTTTCCTTGTCTTTGACATTTTTAGAGATTGTAAGTTGAGAGCGGGGGGCGAAACTTTCTTTATTGATTTGATTCCTATGGCTATGGGAGATTTTGATGTTATTGTGGGGATGGATTGGTTGTCAAAGAATAAGGCGAGTATTTTATGTGGACCAAAGGCGATCCAACTTGTTTCCCCATCGGGAGAGTCCATCTACATAGAAGGTGATAAAAAGGGTAAAGTAAAGTTGTGCACTTATGTGAAGGCGACCAAGTACATGGCGCGTGGGTGCAAGGCGTTCATGGCTTGTGTCGCGGATGTGAATGAAAGAGTAAAGGAGATTCACGATGTACCGGTCGTGAACCAATTCGTAGATGTGTTTCCTGACGAGTTACCGGGGATTCCGCCGGATAGGGAGATAGAGTTTGGAATTGACTTGATGCCGGGTGCTAAACCGGTAGCTAAAGCGCCTTATAGATTGGCACCGCCAGAAATGAAAGAACTCATGGAGCAATTACAAGAGTTACTTGACAAGGGTTTCATACGCCCAAGTGTTTCACCTTGGGGTGCGCCCGTTCTCTTCGTCAAAAGAAGGATGGGAGCATGAGAATGTGCATGGATTACCGGGAGTTGAAAAGGTTGACAGTGAAGAATAGGTACCCATTGCCTAGGATTGACGATCTTTTCGACCAATTGCAAGGGGCGTCATGGTTTTCTAAGATTGACTTGAAGTCCGGGTATCATCAGTTGAAAGTGAAGGAAGAGGATGTTCATAAGACAGCTTTTCGCACTCGTTACGGTCACTATGAGTTTACGGTTATGCCTTTCGGTTTGACCAGCGCACCTGCAGTTTTCATGGATCTCATGAACCGGGTGTGTAGACCGTTCCTTGATCGTTCGGTCATTGTGTTTATTGACGATCTTCTCATCTATTCAAGGAGCGAGGGTGATCACGCTTGTCATTTGCGTGAGATTCTTGAAGGCTTGCAAAAGGAGAAGCTTTATGCTAAATTCTCCAAGTGCGCATTTTGGTTGCGCGAGATCCAATTCTTGGGTCATGTGATTAATGGAAGAGGAATTACCGTTGACCCATCCAAGATTATGGCGGTTAAAGAATGGTCATCACCGAAGACGCCTTCAGAAATTAGAAGTTTCTTGGGGTTAGCGGGTTATTATCGGAGGTTCATCGAAAACTTCTCTCAAATTGCTTTGCCGATGACGAAGTTGACTCGTAAGGAGACAAAGTTTGTTTGGAGTCCCGAGCAAGAATCTACCTTTCAACTCTTGAAAGAAAAGTTGACTAAGGCGCCTGTTTTATCCTTGCCGGACGGGACCGAGGATTTTGTTGTTTATTCGGATGCCTCGCATTCGGGGTTGGGGTGTGTTTTGATGCAAAGGGGGAAAGTGATTGCCTATGCATCTAGGCAATTAAAGACTCACGAGGTGAATTACCCAACCCATGATTTAGAGCTTGCAGCCGTGGTTTTCGCGCTCAAAATTTGGAGGCATTACTTGTATGGTGCTAAGTGTACGATCTACACGGATCACAAAAGTCTCAAATATTTCTTTGACCAAAAGGACCTCAATATGAGGCAAAGACGGTGGCTTGAATTGGTTAAGGATTATGATTGTGAGATACTTTATCATCCAGGTAAAGCGAATGTTGTGGCGGATGCGCTTAGTAGAAAGTCAAGTCATTCACCTATCAAGGTGAAGTCATTTAAGATGACAATTTCATCATCTCTTATTGATGAAATCCGGGAGGCCCAAGTGTTAGCACTTGGTGGTGACTTGAAGAAAGAACGGATGATTGCTTATGTTGATAAGCTTGGTGAAAATAGCATGGGTTTGAAGACATGCTTTGATAGAATTTGGATACCTAGGTTGTCAAGTGTCTTGACAACTATTCTTGACGAGGCGCATAAATCCAAATATTCTATCCATCCGGGGGCCACGAAGATGTTTTATGATTTGAGGTGTCATTTTTGGTGGCCGGGTATGAGGCGTGATATTGTTAAGTATGTGGAGAGGTGTCTCACATGCTTAAGGGTTAAGACGGAGCATCAAAAGCCGTATGGAAAGCTGCAACCGCTCGAAATACCGCTTTGGAAGTGGGAAAATGTAACCATGGATTTGATCACTAAACTACCAAAGACTCGAAAAGGTTATGATGCGATATGGGTAGTAGTGGATCGGTTGACAAAGAGTGCACATTTCCTCCCAATAAAGGAAACGTACTCGTCGGATAGACTAGCGGAAATCTATGTGAAAGAAATTGTGTCACGCCATGGGGTGCCGGTGTCAATTATTTCGGACCGGGATACGAGATTCACTTCTCGTTTTTGGAAGAAATTCCATGAGGATATGGGGACAAGGTTGAACCTTAGCACCGCTTATCATCCGCAAACGGGTGGGCAAAGCGAGCGTACGATTCAAACGCTCGAGGATATGTTACGCGCGTGTGCTTTGGATTTTGGGGGTAGTTGGGACGACCATTTACCGTTGGCGGAATTTGCATACAATAATAGTTACCATTCTAGCATTGGTATGCCGCCTTTTGAGGCATTGTATGGAAGGAAATGTAGAACACCCGTATGTTGGGGTGAAATTGGTCAACGGGAACTTGGCAGCAAGGAAGTGGTCATGGAAACGAATGATAGTATTGACCAAATAAAGGCTCGCTTAAAGGCGACGCAAGATCGCCAAAAATCTTATGCGGATAATAGGAAGCGGGCGATTGAGTTTCAAGTGGGGGACTTTGTACTACTGAAAGTCTCTCCTTGGAAAGGGGTGATAAGGTTTAGGAAACGGGGGAAGTTAAGCCCACGTTTCATTGGACCGTTTAAAGTGATGGCAAGGGTGGGTGCGGTAGCTTATCGATTGGAGTTACCGGAGGGACTAAGTAGACGTCATAACATGTTCCATGTGTCTCATTTGCGAAAATGTTTAGCGGATGAATCTACTTTTGTTCCATTGGATGATATAGAAATTGATGAAAAGTTGAACTATGTGGAAGAACCGATGGCAATCTTAGATAGGAAAGTGAAGCGGTTGCGAAATAAAGAGATTAGCCAAGTGTTGGTTCGATGGAAGCATAGAAAGGGGGCGGAAATGACTTGGGAAACCGAGGAAGAAATGCTCAAATTCTACCCGAACCTTTTTATGTGAAGTCGGGTTTCGGGGACGAAACCCAAATAAGGGGAGGTGATTTGTAACGAACCAAAATCCGGGTTTCGTTTTCAAATAAATAAATAAATATTTAATAAATATTATCGTGAAAATAATATTTATGAAATAAGTTGAAACAAGTGGGTTTCAAGTTAGTAATGGGGTTATACTAGTTTTTAACTAGTTTTGGAATTAAGTGGGTGAAATGAAAGTTGAGGGGCTAAACTTGTAAATATGGCAAATCTGCCATATTTGACATTTAGAAGTCAAAATTGAGCTATTTTGTTGGTGTGGGTCGTTCATCTCAAGAGAGCAAAAAGAGAAATCGAGTTTGAAGCATAAATCGTGCAATTGAGGCTTGTTTTGTGAAGGTTTTGGCTCACACAACACCTTCATAACATCAAGTAAGTGATTCTCTTCCTCTTGATTCCACCATGTATGTGTTCTTGGTGGGTTTTAGGTGAAACCCAAAATTTTGTATGCATGTGATGAAATGGTGTTAGATTATTGATAATCTAGCTAAACTAAAGTTAAAGAATGATGGTTAACATCCTAGAACCCTTTAATTTTGATTATGAGAAGTTAGGGTTCATATGGTGAAAATTGGGGGTGTTTGGATCATAATGCTAGAATGTTGAATTATTGATGATTAGGTGTTTTTATGATGTTAGACACATAAACAAACCCCAAATTAACTTAAAGAACTAATTTGATGAAAAATTAGTGTCAAGGTATTGGAAGGAGAATTCAAGAGGTTGAGTTCTTGGTTTTAAGGGGGGTGTTTGGATGTGGGAATAACCCAAACGGGTCATTTTGGGTGGAAATGGAAATTGGGTTGTGAACTCAGTTTTAAAGTGATTTTTATGTATGTTTAGATTACTAAACTAGGTGTATATGTTTAGGTAATCAAATTGCTAAACTAGAAGGGGGTGCGGGATCTTCAAATCCGCAAGGTAAGTGCCTTTGCACTTACTTAGTAATGTGATATGTGATGTATGTGTTATGTTGTGCATAGTATGAATGATACATGAATTGATTATGCATAAGTGTATGTATGAATGTGATATGGTTATAATACTATATCTAATATGCGAAGGTTATGATCAAAGAATCATAATGGAAAAGGGGAGGTTATGATCAAAGAATCATAATGGAAAAGTGGAGGTTATGATCAAAGAATCATAATGGAAAAGGGGAGGTTATGGTCAAAGAACCATAATGGAAATGTGGTAAGATCTTGGTCTATGTACCAAGATGAAGAATGGAAAGAAAGTTATGACCTTTGTTTCATAAATGAAATGATAATGTAAAGAGTAAATAAAACTTGTAGGTGAAATACAAGTGGTATGCAATCAAATATCAATTTGAATGTTAACGGGTCAAAAGGTTTAAATGGGTGAAAATGACCGTAGTCGCTAATTCGATAAGATGATATGCACTATTAAATGTTGTGAAGATGTTATGTTAAGTAAAGAATGGAACTTGCAAGGTGTAATGCAAGTGTTTGCACCCAAATGCATCTTTCGGCGCAAACGGGTCAAAATGGGTGAATGGGTGAAATAAGTAGAAATTACTTATTGTTATGATATATATCTCATTACTAATGGTGATATGTTTATGTGGTTGTAGGAAAAGCTCCGAAGTAGTCCAAGTCAAGTCCAAGGTGATCGCTGGTTCTCGTATATGTTTTAGGTGCAAATGTTTGAAGTAATTTGACTTTCCCGTAAAGGATGTAAATTTTGAATCTAGGAATCATGTTTTTGGTGTTAAATTGGTGGCATAAGTGTGTGTTTAAATGCCCAAGTGTTTGGAATTTTATGTATATATGTTTTGGTGAAAAAGGTTGGAAAAATGGTTAAGTGTGAAAACTGCAAAAATGAAAACTTTCTGGAAATTTGACTCCCTCGCGTATCGCGAGGGAGGGAGGGAGTTTTCTCGCGCTACGCGAGAGTGTAAAAAAAAATAAAAAATAAAAATAAAAATTTCGTGGGTTAAGACTTCCGCGTGTTAAAGTTTCGTTCTTTTAAAAAGTGGTGTGTTTCATGTCATTGGCAGTGATTGCATTGACATGAAATGATTTGACCATTTTGGTCTGAAAAGGAATGTTTTGCCATGTATGGTCAATTCCCACATAATATCTTGCAACTTATGGAATAGAATGCGGACCGTTACATTCCTTCGTGGTATGTAATGGGGGAATGGCCTTTATATAAAAGGGGATGGTAAGTGGTGACGACCACTTGAGAGATTTACGAACCTCGATAAGATATAAGTTGTACAAGATAAATGTTATGTTTGGATAAAGCCTACGTGGAATGGAAAGATAATATATCAAAGATATTTTGATTAAAATCTAGAACTCACCAGCGTAAGCTGACCCATGTTCAAGCATGTGTGTCAGGTAAGAATATGGCCTCAAGCAGTAAGGATAAGGAGGCATCATGAGCAGGTTATCTAGCATCAAAAGCTAAAGACTGGCATTAGGATCATGTTGTACTTTCTTTAAGAATGTACTAAGACAAGTTTATAAATAAAAGATGTTTTAAACTCTTTCGCTGTGTATGTTTCTCTGATTTCTATATGTTCATGGGTAAATCCGACAAGTGACCGGCATTCCGGGGGATCCGGGATGTGGGTGTCACAAGTCTCCATTGGTCTTTAGATAGCGGACAAACCACCTGTCGGCTGTTGGTACCGGGAGAGGCTGCGGTGCAGCAGCGGCGGCATGAGGACGCATAGCCCCCACGCCTACCGCCGCCACAGCAGGCCTCAGACTCATCTTAGACCAGTCCCGACGTCCGCTGACTTCATGCGGGAGTCACTTCATCTTATTAGAGAGATGCATGCCATGATGCGGTTGATGGCCAGTTCGTTCAGGATTGGGAGAGGACACAGGGGATTCCCTTCCCTGATCTGACCCCTATACGGTCATACGACGCTGCAGACGAGCCTCTGCCAGACCAGCATCCGCCACTATAGTTATATTTTGTTTACCTTTTGATGTAAAAACTGAACATTTTGATGTATATATCTATCTTTTTGTTTATCGTTTTGATGTTGGATGATTGGTTTAATGTTTGATTAGTTGTTTATCGTATATAGTCATGATCAACGATCAGTAAAATTCACTATTGTTAAAGCAGATAATATAGATTTATCTCAAACTGATTTGTTTGACGGTTCAATTTCAAACAGTGTCTTTAACTAATAACCAAATATCAAATGACACGCCAGTCAAGACGAAAGAAAAGAAAAGCAACAAGCAAGCAGTATAAAGCAATATCAAATCCTCTATCCACTATTGTTAAAGCAGAGAATATAAGGTTTTTATCAAACACGAAAGTTTTACTTCAAGATTTAGAAAAAAACTCATAAAGAATAAGTATTGATTTGACTTTATGTGTTAACTTTTGCAATGTATAAGGTCAAACAATTCAAACCATGTTGGATTCTGTTAATTCCATGTGTATTTCATAAAACCATGATCAATCATCTATAAAATACACTATTGCTAACTGTCAATTTGTAAAATACACAGAAGCCCACTATAATCATGACCAGTTTGATGGCATTGAAGTTGCCGTCTGTCTCATCCGGTGTTCCACCAACTCCTGCACATTCTTCAATCTCATTTTCTTCAAAGAAATTCTTTCTTCCGGTGAAGTTTTCTCCCCGCCGGTCTACATTTCCAAATACAATTTCCTTGTTTCTATCAATATCTTTAAATTAGGGATGCAAGTACACAATTGGGGATGTCCTTGTGAATGGTGTTTTTGGATGTTGCAGGGATTTATGCATATTCTAGTAATGATATCAAGGTGGGTTCCAACATTGAGGTGGATGGAGCTCTTTGGAAAGTTCTAGGTACTTCCCAATTGATGATTTTAAATTGTGGTGAAATTTTGTTTAGTTTTGATTTATGTGAATAAGTTTGTTGATGCCTTGTTGAATTCTTTAGATGTTTAATGTGTTTAGATTTGGAACTTGGATGTTGTGGAAATCAAATTTAAATGTGTTTGGACTTGATTCTTAGCTATATGGATGGTTTTATAGTGGCTACCACAATAATCAAGCCGAAATCTTTAAGAAGCCTCCTTAACCATGTCATCTCTCTTGACATGTATGGCATAGCTCTATATTTTGACGTAGGGTGTTGCTACAATGAATCTGTGGGGTGGGGTGGGGTGGGGTCGGGCCGGGTCTTGTTGTAGGTTTGAATACCGTGTTATATTCCCGAATCTGGATCTGAGCAGCAACTTGTAGAGAACTCATTAGAAGCCTTGAGAACCCTTTGATGATCAAGTCAGTAATGTATATCAAGATCAACATATTGTGTATGTAAAGTCTATAGACATGTATATAAGCATAATGAGGAGGTAGAGAGTTGTTGTTGTGGGAGAGCGGGGAGAGAGAGGCATTCTCGAGAGAAAGCCAGGAGAGGAGCCCCCTCACCAATTTTTTGCCCTAAAGGAGGGGATGTGGGGTGGATGAGGCCCATTGCGCCTACCATTCCTGGGCCATACCCGGATTCTAAACCCTATACATGGCTCACGTTGTGTGTTAGCTTCTTTCTTTTCTAGGAAATTATCCCCTAGTTGATACACTAGAAATACAACCACCAACCCAACTTGTATCTAAGAATAGTGGTGCACAAAAAAACCGGTTTTTTTGTTTAACCCGGTCCAAACCGGCAAACCGGTTTGGCTTAAACCGGTTTGGGCCAAACCGGTTCGGGTTGCCCAAAAACCGTCGGTTTGAAACCAGTTTGAAGCTTCCTGGATGAGATCGGGTTAGGGACCGGTTCATCCTAACCGGTTTGATAAACCGGTTTAAACCGGTTTTCGAGTTGGGCAAAAAATAGCCGTTGAGGTCGATTTTGGCCGTTTTTTTGGAGTTTTTTTGCACCCTTAAAACACTATAAATAGGTGGGGGGTGTTTAGGGTTGATCACACCTCTCTTTACACTCTCTAATCTCTAAAACCGCTCAAAAACGCTCTCTAAACTCAAAAAAAAATCATGGCAAGTTTTGGTGTTGGCGGTTCCTCAAACGAAGTTACCGTTGTGGAAATTCGAGCAACAACGAGAAATCCGGCAATTTGGTGCAATTACGATCTATGTTTGTTGTCAAACGGGAAGGAACGTGCTCGGTGCAAGATGTGTGGTGCGTTTTTGGGGAAAGATTCAAACACTAGTTTGAAAATGCATATGGAAAAATCTTGCCCGTCATTGAAGGGAATTCCAAGTGAAGGTCAAGCCTCGATGACAAGCGAAGGAGGAATTTGGAACTTTGATCCAAATATTGTTCGAGATCGAATGGCGAGGTTAGTGATTCAAGAAGGATTGCCGTTCAACCACTTTGACAATCCGCGCTTGACAAGGATGATTCAAGAGACACTCCAACCTCGTTATCACCAAGTAAGTCGCACAACCCTTAGACGAGATTGTATAAAAATGTGGAAAAAAGCAAAAAAAGAATTAATTTTGGGTTTTGAAAATTTGCAAACCGGTGTAAACTTAACCACCGATGTTTGGTCGGCTCCACATGGTATACCCGATTCGTACCTTTGCGTTACCGCGCATTGGGTTGATCCCAATACGTGGCAAATGATGAAGCGTACAATCGCTTTTGACTTGTTTGAATATCCACACACCGGCGAAAATTTATTTTATATATTGGATGGTGTTATTAACGAATTTAAATTACAAAATAAACTTTTTTCAATGTCTTTTGATAATGCATCTAATAATACAAATGCGGTTCAAAAACTAAAAATTAAATATAAACCCGTTTGCAACGGCGTTTTTTTTCATAGTCGATGTGTCGCAGACATCATTAACTTGGCGGTGCAAGTCGGGCTTGCAATTGAAGAGGTTTCAAACTTAACATATACTTTTCGACAAATGCTTAAAGATATTTTTAGTAACAGAAAAAGATACCATGATTATATTAAATTTTGTCGTGATACGAATAATCTTTGCTTAGGCCCGAATTGGGACGTCGAGACAAGATGGAACTCGACTTATATTATGTTTTATAGCGCTTTACGACAAATAGAAACTTTAGAACTATTTCATGATATGCTTGCCTCAAAACCTCGTAAAATTCAAAAGTTTCCGTCTCCAAATTGGGATATTTTAAAAGACGTAACCGAATTGCTTGAAGTTTTTAAAACCGCCACCACTTTTTTATCCGGTGTTTATTATCCCACAAGTCCATTAACACTAAAACAAATATATTTAATGGCTAACAAGTTGTTTGAGCTTGAAAATAAAAGCGATCTTTTTACAAAAATGATAGAACCGATGAAAGAAAAATTAGTGAAATATTTTAAAGAAATGCCTCATGTTATAACTTGCGCCGCTGCGTTAAACCCTACCATAAATGTTTACGGGGTTGAAACCTTGATTGATAGAATTACTTACGCTTTGAATTTGGATAGTGAAGACATCCATTTTGCACAAGGCACAAAAACATATTTTAACAAATGTTTACAAGATTTATTTGATGTTTATTTACATAAATATGGTACAACTCCGACTCCACATGATACAATGGGTACATCATCAAGTGGTACCTCGAGAGATGTTAATTTGAATTTATATAACGAAATGTTAAATGAATTTAGTAAACGGGCTCGAGGTACCACCCCGAGTAGCGAACTCGGAAGGTATATTGGCACAAACTTTTTAGCGTTTATGCCTCCTACCGTTTTTGAGGAGTTTGATATTTTGGCATGGTGGAAAACAAACGAAGCTTCGTTTCCGATTCTTTCCGCCATGGCCCGTGATGTACTAACCGTCCAAGCTTCCACAGTAGCTTCGGAATCTACGTTTTCTTTTAGTGGCATGGTATTATCGATACGAAGGACTAGACTCACACCCCTAGCGATGGAAATGTGCATTTGCTTGAAGGACCATTTGGATGCGATGGATAGGATACAAGACCAAACTTCTCTCGAAGATGAAATTCAAGCCGAAGAAGTCATACACAACAACGAGGTTGATCTTGGAATATCCGAACCCGTCACGGATGAAGAACTAGCCGAAGATGCAAGGCTACGAAGCTCTAGTTCCGAAGACAACGCACAAGAATAATCAATCAATATTCCAAAAAATAAAACGTTGAACTTATTGTTTTATATTTGTTATATTTTTTGTAATTTTTTACAATTTTATCTTGTCATGTTTTTTAATTTCCGAACTTTCCAAATATTAATAAACGTTGAACTTTATGTTTTAATTTTGTTATATTTTATTATGGATTTTATATTAAAAATATAAAATTTATTTGTTTTTTTTTTTTTATAAAAACCGGTTTAAAGGACAAACCGGTTTAAAACCTACCCGAACCGGTTTGACCGGTTTACATATTTTCATTACTCGAACCGGTTTAACCCGAACCGGTTTGGGCCCAAACCGGTTTTGACTTTTCGTTGACCAAACCGGTTCGGGTCGGGTTGAACCGGTTTGGGTTAAAAACCGATTTGTGCACCACTATCTAAGAAGTCATCTATCCTACCATTTTTGTTTTCAAGAAATACACCTACTCGACATTGGTCTTGATCTAAATGGCCATGGTGTGGCGTTGAGGTACTTCAAAACACAGAGCGCTACATATTTACTCACATGTCAGAATTTTAAAAGGGTATATAGGGCGTGGCATATTTGCCAAAGGAAACCTAGGCGCTCAGGCGAGGCGCAGGAAAAACTCCTCGTGGCAATCAAGGAGCTCAGGCGAGCTTCCTACCAGATCCTGGCAAAATTTTGCAAATTCTGGCCAGACTGATCGGAAACATCCAAAAATGTCCCGGAACCAGCTTAAACTTGCCCTATACAAGCCTTAAACATATCTAAAACCCCTAAAAATGGTGTGTTTATGCTATATGCCTTGCTTGCGCCTAGGCCCAAGGCTACTTTTGCGCTTTGAGTGCGCCTTCGACAACTATGGGGCGTGGTAAGTGTCGCATAGTTTAATAACTTCCCAACTAGTCTTTTGTATCACTCTGCATCGTCATAAGTCTCCCATGGGAAAATTTCCAGTAGTGAGCATTTGGTTGTTCATTGTTTGCACCTAATTGGCTACACTCAAATAACATATTAAGAACATGCTTCTGTTGAGAGAGAAAAAATTCATTCCTTGTGGAGATTAGGACCCTTCTATCCCAAGGATGTAACTAAGGCATCATTAATCTATGATATGAAGCTGTGATCGTAGGAAGTGGTTTTAACTCTGAGATAAATATAATTATTATATTCGATTGTCATTTTAATAATGTCAAATATTATTAAATTACTCGATAACTCCTTGTAGAAATGAAAAATCCTAAATAAATCATCCCTTGACAAAAATGATTATCATTGCATGATAAATGTATATCCGGTGCAGGCCGTTTGTGTGACGCCCTTTGGAGTCCCTATGACATAGGAAATGTCACATATTTGTCGGTCTACATGATTTCTAATGAACACAAAATAGTCCTAGGTCGTGCAAATCATACCAAACTCCCAAAGAACATCGAAAAATCACCCAAACAATGCTATATGAGATTCCTTGAGATCATATAATGAACATCACAAGTAATATACTTTACATACCGTGTCCTTAACAATAAAATGAGGTAGTTGCTCAGTGTGTACCTCCTCCTCAAGAGTTTTTAAAGATTTCTATGGCCTAAACTTTTTAGGGTTATTATTGTCAGTTTTATAGTAGTGCCCAATATGAGACACTTCAATTTTTGTAACCAATTTAGGGCATTTATAAAAGTTGGTTTCTATTTAATGGTACCTCGGTTTAAAAAGGCGTGCTCAGTGTTGTAAAAATCGCTAGGCGCTAGTCGGGCGGTGGGGTAGGGCCTAGGCCTAGGCGGGATTAATCGGGGCCTATGCGGGATTAATCAGATTGGAATTTTTATATGTAATTTTCATTTTTTTATATATATACACACATTTTTATATGTAATTTTTATAAAAATGTTCATTTTTAAACAACGCCAAAGGTTTTCGCCGGAAATTGGCCGGAAATTTCAGGTTTTCGCCGGAATGTTCGCCGGAATCTGGCCGCCTAGGACCGCCTAGGCGCGATTTGGACCGTCTAGCGATTTTTGGACCGACTAGGTCAAAATTCCTCCTTTGCCGAGCGCCTAGCGATTAATCGGCGCCCAGGCACGATTTTTACAACACTGGGCGTGCTAGGCGCTTAGGAAAAAGGCATCAGAGGCAAAAGGTGCAACCTCTAGTTGTAAATAAAGCTTATTTGGTTGGACATAGACGCGCGCCTCGGCTTCTGGGACCCAAACGCCTTGGAGTGCTCGCGCTTTTTTAAACCAAGAATGGTACCCTTTTTAAAATTGCCTCAAAATGCACACATTGCTCTCTAGTGGTTTCTTAGATTGCAAATAGCATCATGTTGGCTCATTCCATTTTTTATTTTTTGTGTTTCTTATTTGATGATCAGAGTTTCTTCATGTGAAGCCTGGTAAAGGGGCTGCTTATGTGAGGACTACACTAAAGAGTTATATAACAGGAAACTCTGTTGAGAAAACTTTCCGAGCTGGAAGCAAGGTATATATAAATGTTTGACTCTTTGAAGTCAAAGTTCCATATTCTTATTTCCAAAACTGATGTAGTATCGTTAAAAATTCGACAAGAAACAAAATTTCATTGTGCAATATACTTTATAAGGGTTGTTTCATGTTTGACTTATTTAAATTTTAATCCAGAACTCAAAAGAATCTTTTATTTTGAGGTCAAAATTTGGTTTGCTTGACCTCAAAAGTCAAAACATACATTCTTACCCTAATTTATCTTTAATGATCTTCTCAGATTGAACAAGCTGAGATCTCTAAGGAGGCGAAACAATTCACATACAAGGACGGTTCACAGTTCGTTTTCATGGATCTGGTATCTATAAGTTTTTTTATTTATGAATTTCTTACCATTATCCATTTCCTATTTGTCATCTTTAAAAAAACACAGATTCTATTAATTTAGGCCAACAAGATTCTTTATATAATAAGAAATTTATTGTTTACTTTTTATTAATATTGTCATATTACATTGTAGTCTTCATACGAGGAAGTTCGTCTTAACGAGTCAGATATGGGAGACGACGAAATGGCTAAAAGAAGGCATGGATTGCAACTTCCTATTTCGGAATGGGAAGGTTATCGATTTCGAGCTTCCATTACAGGTTAAAATGAAAATAGTTGATGTTAATCCTGGTACCAAAGGCGAGGCGGCTCAAGGTAATATAAATAATTGAATATTAATAATTACTATCCTTTAATCCTATTAATCAAATGTCTAAAATACCCTTCACGTGAAGACATAAGGGGAGATTTGTAGATCAGAAACGGTCGTTTGGTGGTTTTAATCGATTGTTGTTTTTGGCAGGTGGATCAAAACCAGCCACTGTGGAAACTGGTGCTGTTGTTTATGTTCCTTTGTTTGTAGACAGATCAAGAAATTATTGTGGATACAAGAACAGGGCAGTATGTGAGTCGCGTATGACTTGCAGGAACGTGTTCCTCAACGGTTTTTTGTGCAGAAGAGTTTTGCTAAATCATGTCTGCAGGGGTTTGTATTACAGCTTTAGATTCTAGAATGGCATGTTAGTAAATTTGCTGTTGAGAGATTTCTGCTATAGATGTTGTATGAACCTTTAATGTACTCTTTAAAGTGATTATTGAAGGGTAAATAATATCATTTACCTACCTCGAATTTAAAACTTTACTTGAGATACTTAGAGCGTTCATGTAACACCCTACGCAAATCTCAAATCAAGTATGGACAGGAGAGCCTTCGGGTTTATAAGGAATGTTCGACCTCAAATACCACCAATGCGCTCTGGACGTATTGGCTGTGGATGAAGTATGCTTTGGTGGACCAATCCAGGACGGGCTACCTACTGGTAAGTTCACTTGGGTAAGCAAAAACATATATGTGAGCTCTGGTATAAGGAACTAGATATTATAATAAGACGTTTGTAAACGTGTAGCATCATATCATTTCATCATCCCATAAACAAACGTGTAGCATCATATCATTTCATCATCCCATAAACCTTTTTACACGAGATACTTAGAGCGACGACTCATTATTCAACATCATACACACATTTAATACCCCCGTCAAAACGCCTCTTAGTAGCTTCACTATAAAAAATCGTATATACTTACTCTCAAAATGATCGGTAAAGCAACTTCTATTATAAAAAAAAACTCTCATGCTACATCTGAATTTGACAACGGTCGGATTTTTAAAGATACAAATTATATAACAATTCATCGTCTAGGCTTCCTAAGCGGGATCACTCCATTTTTCAAGGCAACACAATATACACAACTAGCATTCGCAACCATGCCTCGTCGATTCATCTCATTAATCAAAACATCAAAGGTGACTCTTTCAAGCATTTCACTTCTTCCCCTGCACACCAAAACCAAAATCGACATCGCTTTTTCAATCTTCCCCTCAACACAAAGTCCTTTAACTACAATATCCAATGTGAATGTTCTTGGAGACAATCCCATCTTCACCATCTCACACAAATTCACAAAAGCCTTGTCCACCTCATTCCCATTACAAAAGGCTTCAATCATGAGCTCATAAGCACACGGGTCAACACCACAACCTCTCTCAGACATTTCATCAAACACCTTATACGCATACTTCAACAACTCCTTTTCCTTTCTCGATTTCCTACACACCCCTCTCAACAAAGTGTTCATCATCCTCCCATCAACCTCAAATCCCAAACTTAACATCTCATCATAAACCCTAATCCCCGCCCTAATCTCTCCCCATTGTAACAACCCATGTAACAATGTACTATAACTAACACAATCCGGACTACAACCCCTCTCCTTCATCCGCTCCAACAAACCAAACCCCTCCAACGGTCTACCTTCCTTAAAGTACCCATTAAAGATAGTATTATAACTCACTATACTCGGATCCAATCCCATCTCAATCGCGTCATCAAGCAACTCCAACGCCTCATCCGACCTACCCACTTTGCAAAATCCATCCATAACCACGGTAAAACTATAAATATCCGGCTTCAAGCTCCCCTCTTTCCCCTCTTTCCAAGATTTCTTGATTTTTGACAATAGAGCATATGCTTCTTCAATTCTTCCCACATAACACAACCCTTTCAACAAACAATTGTAAGTATTAATACTTGGATCACATCCAACATGACCCATCATTTCAAACACCTCAAATGCCTCTCTCAATCTGCCCTTCTTGCAAAATGAATTGATCACTTGAGTGAAGGTTTTGACTTTTGGGGAGTCAAACCCTTGACTGATTATATGTTGTAAAACCTTTTTAGCCTCCGTTGGTTCAGTTCTCTTGCAGTAACAGTTTACAAGTATGGATAAAGTCAAACTGTCTGCGGATAAGTCAAAATTGGATAAACTGGAGTAGAATTTGTAAGCAAGATCCACTTCGTCTGCTAAAACCATACCCATGAAGAGATGATTGAACTCTGTTAGGGTTTCAATTCTTCCGTCTTTGATTCTGTCGGCCAATTGTTGGGTGATTTTGCTTCGGGTTAAGCTTTTGTTTGGCGGATGGTAATTGGGTTTTGGATATTGTGTTGGAATTGTTGCTGGTTTTGGAGGGGTGAAGAACAGGGGAAAATGGGATGGAAGGTGAAGTGGGGAAGACGATGGAGAATTCATGTCGGCCGGAGTGTAGTGGATTGAGCCTTGAAGATCATGTGAAGTGAAACTTTTTTTGAAGTTAAAAAATAATTTGAAATTATAAACATTTTTTTATGTTGGAAACAATTATAGTTTCTTTAAAACTAAATGGTTATACCCGTGCTCCGTGGCGGGTATCAGACCCATCGTTAATAAAATTTAAATGAAAACGTAGGCGTAAAGGTAAAAATAATGTTAATAACAAAGAAACATAAAACTAAATAATAAAAAGGAAGAAAACAAAATAAAAAAAATTACCAGGTCGGGTCGTCGAAAACCATAAAAGCGAATACCGATACGGGTTCCGATAATACCAATACCGACAATGATGTTGTCTGCTTATAATAGGTTCGGCTCGTCACGGTAGCACAACGGTAACGGCACTCGCTATAGGCAACGATAAAAAAGAACTCGATTTTGAATACAACTCCGTTTTAAAAAAAAATTATATCGGAACGTTGACAAAAAAAAAACTAAAAACAGCCGCGCATTCCGTATTTTGAAAAAAGTTAACGAATGAAAATTATTAAACGAAAACGAAATTAATACAAAATGAAACAGGCTAAAAGTGTATATTATATATAGTATAAGAATTGAAAATGAAAAAAAAACTACATGTAAAAATTTGTATGGAACCGACACTATTCAAGGAAGATTTCTTTTAATCTAATTTGTAATGTACTTAATTAAAAAAATATTTTTATCCGCGGAGTTTTATTAAAACGCCTAGCAAGATGTAGCGAACCAAAATTCAAATAGAATAGGGTGAAACTGGATTACATAAAAGTGGAGGGTGCCTTTTGTTCTTAAGCATTCTAGACTTTTGGCAAAAAGGGTCAAAAATGGAGGTGTAAGGGGTCATTTTGTAACATGGCAAAATCAGATTTTGTGTGTGTAGTAGCGTGTGTGTGTGTGTTCGTGAATATCAAAGAGAGAAGAGATAGAGGAGAGCCAAATTCAATCTCTAGATTTTGAGCATGAAAGATTGAAGATTGAAGGTGTATGTGGCTAAATCAAACATAAAGTAAGCTTCCATTCTCCATCTTCATCTCTTGAACCTACATTAATGGAGTTTTATGGGTTTTGATAGAAAACCAATATTGGGTTAATTGGTGTAGTGATTTGGGTTATATGTTGATTACAAACCTTAATCTAGTATTAATTAAGTTGTAGAATCATGATTTACATGAATTAAACACCCAATTTGATGATTTAAAAATTAGGGTTCTTGAAGTGAAAAAATTAAGGGTTTTCAAATTGATGAAGTTAAATGTTGAATTAGTGGTTGGTAAGTGTTTATGGTGTTAATAAACACAATTTTTAGTAGAACCCTTCAATTAATTTGGTAAATCTAGAACCTTGGGGAATTGGATGAACTTGGATAAACCTTAACGGGTCAAAATGGGTTGAAAGGTTGTTCTTGGGTGTTAGAGGTTTGGTTAAGATTGTGTTAACCAAATTAAGTTAGGGTGGTGATCTTCATAGGCGTGACTTGAATCTCAATTTGGTGTATGGATTAAGATCATAAGATTACTAAATGCAAGTAGATTGCTAGGTAATCAAGGTGTTAAGGGAGCTAGCTATGAAGACCAAATGGAATCGTCTTTAAATAAAGGTAAGTGCTTTGCACTTACTTAGTATTGATAGGTGGTGGTAATTGCACATATTTGATTTACATGTTGGTTGTTCAAATATCTTATATGTGTTTAATTGTATGTTGAAAATTAAGAAAATTGCATATGGTGAAAATATGCAAGGGTGGGTGTGTGGTGTTTGAGGTCTAAGAACCTCACCTTATTGTTTGATGAATTAAGTTAATAAACTTATATGGTGTATTGGTGTAAATTTGACTTGTGTGATAAAAGTCAAACTTGTATGCATAATATAGTTTGAAATTGGTGTAGTTGACTATGTGGTATATAGTCAAACTAAAATATAGAATATGATAAATTGGTGTAGTTGACTATGTGGTATATAATTAAACTAAAACGTAGAATGTGGTAATTTGGTGTAATTGACTTATATGGTGTATAGTCAAACTAGATGTGGTATATTGGTGTAATTTGACTTAGTGTGGTATGAGTCAAACTAATATGTAAAATGTGGTGATTTTATGTAATTTGACTAATATGTGGTAAGAGTCAAAGTAAAATGCAATCGGTGGAATTGAGTCATGAACCCCATTTATGTCAATGTAGCTTGAAGTCTTTGAACTTCACTAATGTCGTTGTTGCTTGAAGTCTAAGAACCTCACACAAAAGGAATTTGAGGTCATGAACTTCACGAGTTTGTGTTGTGGCGTTTGAGGTTTTTAGAACCTCATATAGAGGAGTTTGAAGTCTAAGAACCTCACATGGTAGTTATTTGAGGTCATTAACTTCACAAGTCGTTTTGTGGTATTTGAAGTCTAAGAACCTCACACGGAATTTAATTGAGGTCGTGAACTTCACATAGTCGCTTGTGATGTTTTGAGGTCTTTGGAACCTCACAAGGAAGTATGGTAGGGTTGTTAGGTGTTCAAAACATTCATGAAATGTTGTTGGTTGCTTAAAACGACTGGGGGTCAGGTCGGGAGGGTCGAAAAGGCTAAATATTTGCAATACAATTTGGCTGATTTTGGACCGGAGTAATTTACGGCGGGCCAGAGTAATTTACTCCGCCCCGGAGTATTTTACGCCCAAAGTGGTCTGTTTACGGTCCTATTTATGCCCAAAGTGAAAAATTGTCGTTTGGGGTCGTTGTTGTTGTAAGAGCTTGGGGGGCTCATCTAAGGGTTGTATATCATTACTAATGGTTTATTTGTGGTGTATACTTGTAGGTAATGCTCCGGTTTGAAGTCTTGGGTCATGTTTCGTGTCGGATGGATTCTCATTCGTTTTGGTAGATGTTAACGGTTGGAGTTAGAACTCAGGTTGGGAGTATTTAAACTTGTTTTAAGTTGTCACTTTAATGCTAAAACTTGTTTTTATCTTTAAGTTGTCGGTTGGTTACTTTGAAACAAAATCATGTCGTTGTCGTTTGTTGTTTTCAAAATATGTTGTTTGTCAAGAGTGTTTTTATGGGACCTATTTTTCGTGTGATTTTAAAAGTTAAAATCGAGTGTAAATTTTAGGTGTTACACAAGATGCTAGAACGGAGAATACACGAGCCAAGTGAATGAATTTATGGTTTTTCGCTTTATCATTAAAGAGTTTCTTATTCTTTACTGACCAAACAAATCATAATGTTGTCATCAGTTATATTTGATATTAAGCTATTAGCTATATATTAGAGTCGATTCCACGAGGAGAATGTTGGTTATTGATAGTTTTAGATTTCACAATGTGTTAGAAAAAGATTACGACTTAGGAAAGTTATTTTGTAAGAAATCAGATTTGGTTTAGAAAACAATGGAAATGGAATGTAATTGCTTTTTGATTTCATATGTTACTACATTTATGTATATTAACTTGTAAAAGTCATGTTTGGCTTAAAGTAAAATAAGCAGAACTTAATATTATTTTCAACCTCTTATGTTCATTCGAGAAATCTTGCTTCGCATGTTATAAATTAACGTTCAAAATTACATATTTAAAGTTACAAGATACATAAATAAAGAAATCATACCCTTCTCTAGTCAGCGATCATACGAGAATCTAGCTTTGCATATGTGGCATCAATTTCATTATCTGTTGTAAACCTTGAATTTTTAATATAACTGGTAGGTTTCCACCTACGCGATCACCGCGAGATAACGTATGTTACAAAATAAAAAAATTTACAGTTTTAGTTACATATAAGGCATCATCGTATAACAAAAATGTCTTTAGAAAACTAGAAGGGGGTGAGTAGATTTTCTTAAAAATTTCTTATTTAGTTTGTTGTTTAGAAGTTTTTTGGAAGAATACTTGTTACGTGTTAATAATAAATAGACAAGTAAAGAGTTTACGGAAAGAGATACACAACCGATTTATAGAGGTTCAAGTGGATGTTAACAAATCCACTCTACGTCCACTCCTTAATCCTCTAATCGAGAGTTGTCTTCACTAATCGTTTCTCTAAAATGGCAGTGATCACTAGAACACCAAACGTCTCACTAATCGAAGGTAGTGATCACCTTGTCCAAACGTCTCACTAAACAAAGGTAGTAATCACCTTCTTCGACTCACTTTGTCAAGATAGTGATGATTTCAACTAACTCACACACCAAGTGTAGTGAGTGAAGTGGTAGCACACTACCACAAAGTTACAACATAAGAATAATGATGAAGATAATGAAAGTTATAGCACAACTCTTCCTTTTTTTTTAAATCTTCACTTGATCATTAATCTTTGATCTTCTCAAATGATATGATAATATGATAGGAATGAGAGAAAATTATATTTGTTAAGTATATGAAGGTGTTTTGATCAAAAAGGGTGAGTGTAAAGGTGGAACAAGTCCTCAATTTATAGGCAAATGACTAAGACAAAAAGTCACCTGGACTGCCTAGTTGGCGGTCAACCGTGAAGCTAGTGCGCGCACCCAGGTCAATCAACTTTTTGTTGTACCATTTGAACATTGTGGGTTGCCCAATTTTACACTCTGAAGTCATTTCTACTTATGTATACCCGATTTTAACTTTACCAAAAACATCTTTTGACCTTATGCCACTTTAGTAAGATTTTATATTAAAATGGTAAGATTTACTTTTGTATTTTCTAAAATGGCAAAGATAGTTACCACGATTGTTTTTTTACTTTAAACCAAATCTAGTGTGTTTATAACAAACCAACTTTCGGGTTATTATATACTATGTTAAACATATTATAAGGGTGTAAAAAAACATAAAAGAAAGCTAGAGGTTGTTGTAAATGTGGAGTTTTGACTAATTTGGTTAAAAGGGGTCATTATGGAAGTGCAGGAGCTGATTTGTAATTAAACAAATCTAATTTGTTTAGATGGGGAGGAGGTCACGCATACACACACATATTTGTGTGTGTATCGTGAGATAGAGAGGAAGATAGGAGGAGATGATGGATTAAGAAACGAAAATCTAGAGTTTGCATGTGAGATTAGAAGGATTTGTTGGACTTATCTTCTTCTAATCATCAGGTAAGCATCTATTTCATTTCTTAATTCTCCATTGTTGATGTTCTTGGTGGGTTTTGGGAGAATTTCGAATTAGGGCTGTTGTGGGTGGTTAGAATGGTTAAAAACTTGAAATAAGTAATAACCTAACTTGTTTGAAGGTAATAGGAGGTAGATAACGTCATCTAAACATCCTATTTGATGATTCAAGAATTAGGGTTCTTGAGGTGAAAATTGGTGGTTTTTGATTGGGATGGTTTAAATGGTGAATTGGTGGTTGGTAAGTGTTTATGGTGTTAATAAACACATTACTTAGTAGAAACCTCAATCTAATTGTTGAATCAAGAACCTTGGGGAATTGGGTGATATTGGATGAAACCCAAACGGGTCAACTTGGGTTGAAAGGTTGTTAATGGGTGTTGAAGGTTTGGTTGAGGTTGTGTTAACCAAACTAAGTTAGGGTGATGGTCATTAGATCATAAGGGTGTGTTGGAATGTTAATTGGTGATCAATTGGTTTCTAATTGCGAAAGTGTTAAGTAGGTGATCAAAGTGCTAAAGGAGCTAACTTGGAGGAGAAAGTGGGTTGATCTCTAACTTAAGGTAAGTGCCGTGCACTTACTTAGTAATGATATGGTGTAATAATAATACATAAGTAGATTATATGCGGTTAATATATGCTTATGTGTTGGTGAATGTTGAATGGTGTTTAATTGTCGTTTATGTCGAATAAATAGGCATAATGTTGATATGGGTGTATTGGTGTTGCATAAGTAGATAGTATGTCGAGGGAATACTTACTTATGTGTTGTTGAATGTGGTTTTGTTGAAAATGTTGAATTGTATGCATATTGGTGCTTATGCAAACGGGTCGGAGTGGGTCAAAACAGGTAAAACGAGTTGTGGTTATCGTACCGGGGTGTTGGTTGATTGTAGTTGTTGCTGTTTGAAGTCTTTGAACTTCACACATAGAAAGGGGGAATTTGGGATCTTTGAATCCCACGTATCGGTAATTAATGCATGGCTTATAATGATTGATTGGCGTCATGTCTGTACACATATTTGTATGTTAAAGAGTCTGTGTTGAAGTCTAAGAACCTCACGCGGTAGTAATTGAGGTCATGAACTTCAGTATTTGTCGTTGTTGTTTGAGGTCTTTGAACCTCACATGGGAGTAAATATGATCATATAAAGGAGTTTGAACACGATAGTTATTTGAGGTCATGAACTTCACAAGTCGTTTGTGGTATTTGAAGTCTAAGAACCTCACACGGTAGTTATTTGAGGTCATGAACTTCACATAGGTGTTTTACGGTGTTTTGAGGTCTTTAGAACCTCACAAAGAAGTATGGTCGTGTTATTAGGTGCTTAAAACATTTATAAAATGTTGTTGGTTGCTTAAAACTAATGGGGGTCGAGTCGGGAGGGTCGAAAAGGTCGAAAACTAAAAAAATGGGTGTGCAGTCCTGAGACCGGAGTATGGGACACTGGTGGGTGTCTGTGGAACGCCGACCCATACGCCGGTGGGTGATTTTGGGGGGTTTTGGCGATTTGGGGAGTTAAGAACTTGGGGGTTATTGTGCAATGTTGTATCATTACTAATGGTGTTATATGTGGTGTTTTGATGTAGGTAAAGCTCCGATTTAGCCTCGGGTCTCGCTCGGAGTGTTGGATTCTCATCAAAGGCGTTTTTGGTGTGTCGGTTGGGTGAATTAGCCTCTTTACGAGTGCTTAAACTTTTTGGTGTTTGTAATAGATTAGTATATCTAATGGTTGGTTGTTAAAAGTCCTTGGGCTTATTTTGATTAAGAACTCAAATGTTTTCAATGGTTGTGGATTAAACTTTAATGTTGCTTTTGGTGATTACAAATGGGACCTAATTTCGCACGTTTTAAAGGTTTAAATTTGTAGTGAAAATTTGGGTGTTACAATGTTTTTAAAATGAAAGAATGTTAGGACAACTCTTCTTATAGAAGATTCTTTCCAATTAAAATTCAAATTAATTCCAGACATCAACTTACAAAAAATTATTTTTTATAAAAACCTAGCCAAGTTTCATAAAATATTTTTAGGAAATGACTTTTGTTTTATGAAAATAATATTTTTATAAATCTTAGACTTATTTTAGAAAACGGTTTTTGTTCTCATTTACTATCATATTACCGTTGTCGTTGATTGTGCGTGTCAGGTTCTTTTTAACTTCGTCATCAAACCTTCATTGTCATCATTTACTTGTGATGTGTTGACTTTATGTCAGTCTTCGTACCGGTCTTTAATTAACTTTGATCATTTGTAGCACGTGTCAGTTTTGTATTGTCTTGTCATAATTGAATATTTCATCTTGTAGTCTTGATGACCTAGCATGATTGAGAACTTGATGACATAATCTTTTAGTATGTGTATATTTAATTACTTGTTTGATCTTGAACTTGTCTATTGACTTAGGTGTTATTAGGAACTTGTATGTGACATTTAATCTACTACTATTAAACAAATAATACCAAACGTTAAATATTTTTATCATAATCAAAACTAGCGTTTGATGATTTTCAATTAACAAACTATTGTTTTCCCAACTACATCAAATATGTAATTCCACGGTTTGAATTTTATATCCATACACATATAAAAATCAGCACATCGTAACGGTATATTAGGAATTTCATAAAAATTTATAAATCAAAAATGATAAAAGGAAAACAAGATTGTATTTAAAAAAAAGTTTAAAATATCTTATATATGAATGAGCTCGGTTTTAAAAAAAAATTATATCAAAACGTAGATGAAAATAACGATGTTGCAATGATACATTAGAAATTTTACAAAACATTATATTTTAAAAGTGATTAGGGAAAAACAAAATATAATGAAAAGTAATTATAATATAAAAATAGTAAAATAATAATAATAATAATAATAATAATAATAAATAGTAGGAAAGGGGTATAATTAAAAAGGAAAAAAAGGAAGAAGGGTGGAGAGGTGGAGATGAGTGGGAATCGAACCCAGTACGTCCTTGTGAGAGACAAAGAAACTTAACCAATACGTCAAAGTGGGTTATTATTAATGTGATTTGCTTCTTCATTTTTATATTGTTCTGCTTTAATACAAAACTGAAAACTGATTGGGGAAGATTGTAAAACAGGAAGAACGGAAAAGGGAAGAAAATGCACTGAGACGGAATTGAACTTGCGCCCCGAGGGATGGAGGGGCGCATGCCTCACCACCTATGTAACATCCCGAAAATCCGTAAGCTAATGGCTCGGGTTAGGGGACGACCTGAATCTTTATTAAATGTAATGAGGAGCAAGGTTTGTCACGAAAGGTGCGTTTTAACGACGGAAAAGAGACGGTTAGCCGTTTAATGCATAGTTCGAGATTGAAACGCACGTTAGAGGAAACTGAGGGACCCGAATGTATTATCTAGTGGTATAAGAACCACTTTAGCGCATACCCTAGGTGTGCGACGGCTAGGAAGAGTCACGAGGAGAGGAGAAGCCAGCGACGAGGGTGGTCGGACGAGGAAATGGAGACGGTCACGCTGCGGCCTTCGATCGGGATTCTTCGAAACACATTAAGTTAATCCCCGTTATGTTTAGTTACGCTTGTCTATTCGTTTCTCGCATGGTTTGTTAGGGTTCGGGTTCGTTGATGGCGTGATGGTCGGAGGAGGTGGCCATGGTTGAGGTGGAGTTCGACGAGGATGATGATGATTATGGTTTCGATGTGAGTGGTTGGAATTGGTTCGGTGGTAGGGTAGCGGCCAGTGAAGGCTGTGGTGTTCACGCTAGGAGCTACGGGTTGTAGCAGGTGGCAGCGTTGGTTTGGTAGTGGTGCGTGACAGTGGTATACGGCAGGAGGGGGTTACGATGGTGCCCGATTTGTGTGACGGTTGGCTACCGGGGAAAGGAGAGAGAGAGAGGAGACGAGTATGGAGGAACAACGGGGAGGAGGTGACTGCCGGCGACAGTGGTGATGGTGCATTATTGCTGCGAGCGGCGGAGGACGTTGATGGTGATATATCCGGCGCAGAATGGCTCGGGTGGAGTCCATCGGGGATAGTAATGGTGACGTTAGCCGATTAGGGTTGATGTGTGACGAAGAAGATGTTGGTGACGTGCGTGGTGGTGCACGGTGGTGGAGATGGAGGACGGCAAGGGGGCCGGTTAGGTTTTTCCCGGCGAGGGTTGCATGGCTTGCATGCATGTAGGGAAACCTGGCTCCAGCACACGTGCTTCATGGGGCTAGGGTTTTGCATGGTCACATGTACGTGCATGCATGAGACGGAACCCGATTCGGGTATTCGGGTTCTAAACGGGTCAAGGACGACTCGATTCATGTGAACTTGTGAAAATAGGGTTTTGTGGAGGAGGATGACAAGCTGATGAGACGAGTGTCAGGGTTTTATTATATTTATGTGTTATTCGAGGTATGTTTTGAACATGCCTGATCACGTGATTGACGTTTAACAAGTTCGGATTTCGAAAGCGAGGTACGGGTTGCAGAGCAGGGGTTTGATATTTGCAACCGGTGAGTTTCTAATCCCCTTTTTACTTGTTTTTGGGGCTATCGTACATACCTACATCTTTTATCGTTTAAATGCATGTGTTATGAGAAACGAGTTAAACATGTCGAGTTTTATGAGTCAACTATATTATTTTATAATAAATCTAAGGGTCAATTTGGTATCCCTAGGTTGAGTGGGTTGGATGTCGGTATGCATCGGTAGGTCGTTGATATGATGTAAATTATACATATTTTGCATGCCTAATTATCCCCTAAATAATCATAATATGATAATAATTGATGCCTAATCCACTCATTTGTGTTCCGATAGGATAATTGACCCGGATATGCAAAAACATGAAAAAAACACTCAAATTCAAGGTGGAATCATCATTCGGGGGCCAATTGAACGAAACCGGACGCATAAGGTCAAACTTGGAAGTCAAAAAGTCAACAGGAAGCAAACATGGTCAATGCACGGTCGTGCAAAGCCATGCACGACCATGCAAATGCCAAATTTTCCTCCTGTACTCTCCTGTACTGCCAGATTCCGCACGTGAAAGAAAAGGGTACTTTGCACGCCCGTGCATTGCCAAAATCTTAGCCTATAAATAGCAAGCTCATTCTATTGTTTTAGGTGTCTATTACCAAGAGGTGTGAAGGCCTTAGTGCTCTACTAAGAGCCGGAACTCTCTCGATTTTGGTCTGTTTAGCTTTTCTTTGTTTATTTCCTTTTTAAAGTCTTGTAATATGAAGCGATTCTTCTTGTTCGAGTAAAACAAGAGGCGTTCTATACCCGCTCTCCCTTGGTGTTGGAACACTTCCACACATTATCTAAGGGTTAGTGGAGTCACTTGTATGGTAATTCATGGCTAGCCCTCTTGTGTTGCTCGAGTTGGTTGAACTTTAATTAATTAATGAAGTATTTTTAGTATGTTATGTTTTTAAAGTCTTTACTATGATTTATCTTAAAAAGACAAGAATAAGTGATCTTTAAACCAATCTAATAATCTTAAATGTTGTGAGTTACTTAAGCAAGACTTCTTGTTTGGTAAGCTTATTCGATGTTTGTACGGGCTATATACAAATCTTGGTGCTATCACGACCAGTTAGTATAGATTTAATATTATGGGTTGATTGGAGGTTTGGGTATTCAGCAATCCGTTTGAGTCCTAACCAGACCGGGAGGTTTGTGTCGGTATTTCTTTACTTCTCTCGTGTCGGCTTGCAGAGGACTTCTAGCGGGAGCCATGGGGTTTGATCTTGAGAATGAAAGTCTAATTTATTTAAAATAATATTATAAGTAAAGACAACTATTTAAGAATATAATTTGTTAGGTCCGAGCGTTCATAAAGTAGCTTTGGAGGAAGTCGTGCATTCCGACTTACCGGAAGAAGTTACAAGACCGGACGTACGTCAGTCACATTGATAATATTAGTCCGAATAATGAATTGTGAGATACCGACGGACTTGAGACCCCGTTTAGGGTCCGTTATATTCATTAAGGAACAATTAGCCGACTGTATCCACTGTTCCGTTACGAAATACTAACTCCCCTATCGAAAGGGTTAGTACTAGTAACTATGGCCAACCTTACTTTAAATATAACATTAATTAACAAGGAATAAAAACTAGAGTAACACCTTAAACGGGACAATATTTCTAATTACATTTCTTATCCTTTTATTTTCCTTTTAAACAAAACCCATTTTCCAACTTATTATCCTAGTTAGACAATAGCAAGGGTTGAGTACGGGATCTGTGTCCATGGTTTGATACTTGGTTCTTACCCATACTATACTACACTGCGAAAGGTACACTTGCCTATTGTGTGTGTATGTAGTTGAAGTAATTATCATTTTAATTTATAAATTTAAAACTTGATTTTGTGTAGCTCTAAATAGAATATATTTATTACTACTAAAAACACGTCATCATGTCTTTGGTGTCGTTGCGAGGGTTATATATATATTTACATTTTTATCTACATATAAAACACACCATTAAGTTTTTGGCGCCGTTGCCGGGGACACGGTAATTCTGTGAAAAATCTAAGCCGTTGGACTGACTATTTCTATTTTCTATTTGTTTTCTTTCTGCTTATTTTTCCTTTTCATCTTTATTTTTTTTTTGTTTTATTTCAACTTTATTTTCCCTTTTATTTTTCTTTTTATTCTTCTACTTTTATTTTTATCTTTACTTTGGTAGTTGTGTTAGTTGATCTATCTTTGCAGGAACTTACACGGATCGTGACCGTGAAATTATTGTTGAGAGAAATGAATGGATATAAGTGTTGAAGTTGTTTGTTTGAGTGGAGACACTATGGTTTTTTACCGGTTACAAGGGTAACCGTTATGGTGGCATAGCCACCAACTTTGTTCGGCCGCCATTCATTGGCGAATATTAGTTTAACTTTTCTTTTCAGTACTTACTTTATGTGTTGAGCATTGCATAGCATTACAGGTGATGCAAATTTTGGTTCGTGCCTGGAAATACGATCTTGGCATTAATGAGGATTGGTCACACACATGACAATTACATCTCATCAGGGGAGTATTAGTTTCACTACACTCTTATTATTCATGACACATATTATATTGCATACATTCATATTGTCAAAAATTAAGTGTAGGGTGGAACCCCGTTGATAATTTGGCTACCTAATTTTGTCCTAAGTATTACAAGTGCATGATTAAATTACCTAATCCATTGGATTAAATATAAAGTAATTAAATCATTTTCAAAAATAATCTGTAAGCATGACAGCTTCTGAAATAATTTAAAAGCAAAAGTCTTAAAAATCATTTGGCATGAATGAGCTTATAAAAACAGCAATTTGAAATACCGTTGAAGTGAATCAAGAAAACAAATAGGGAAGATTAGGGAGCACAACATAAAGAAAGAAATAAGTTTATGCACATTTTTACTTTATTACCCTTTACCTTCCGTTTCCATGTGAGAGATTTGAACCTAGCCGAGCATTATCACGAACATATCAAGTTTTTGACGCCGTTGATTATCACATGCTCATTTTGTTTGTTAGAGTAATTGCTAATTATTACTTTGCATGTTAGAACTTGTGTAAAATATACATTTCAAGATCATGGACTAAAAGAATGCATAAAAATGATTGAGACATTTGGATTAACCCATTTTCTTTAGCCTTTTCTTTTCCTTTACCTGCCCTAAACATTATCCCCTAGTTAGCCCCTTTGAGCCTAAATCTTTTCGTTCTAAACCCATATCTCAAAACCATTAAACCCGACAAATTACCCTTTTTATCTTTTAACCCTTTTAGTTGAAAACTGGCTTGGCTATGAATTAAGAAATGATTATCCTCCAAAAGTTTATAGATCCATCTTATATTCGAAGAAAGAAACTCATTTAATATGAAAAAGAAGAATTATTGTGAAAAGAAAAAGGGGGAAACCAAAAAGAAATTAATAAATCGCCCAAGCTAGTGAAGAAATCTCATCAAAAGAGAATCAGATTTACTCGAAAAATTGGAGTATGCATAGCTAATCAAAGTGGATGTATTTGGAAGAAACAGCCGAACGATTCATGAAGAATTTATAGCAATGAATATTTCAACAATAAGAAGAAGTTGACATTCTTGAAAGAAGTGATTTGGTCTTGACGATTTGACCTTAAATGAGTCCTTAGATTAGTCACAATGTCTAATCTAAGTTGAATAAAGGAATCATTTACATATTTATCATTAAGCCAAGTCAGATTGTCAACATTTAGCTACTTTTCCCAAATACTTCCTACCCTAACCCTAAGACAAACATTACAACCCTTTACAAAGCCCTCTTGATTTATGCACATATTTTATGTCAATTGATGGAGATTTGATTTCTATACAAGCCTATGATTATGCAAGCATTAATTATAGCATTGGGTGTTCTCCTTAGCATACTATATCCATATATTTAACCCGAGTGTTGAGTGAACATTTGTGAGACTGTAATTTTGTGCATAGTCATAGTTCCATCAAGTATGTTGAGCTTACTACCCTCTTGTGGAGAAACACTCGAAAGGTATAACCACCAAATAATTGTTTTTAAGAAGGCCATTTAGCCATTTGGGACAAAAGCTTTGGATTAACATTTAATCAATATCTTACTTCTACGGGTATAATCATGCATGAGTTTGCTTGAGGACAAGCAAAGTTTAAGTGTGGTGTCACACCCCAACCGACGGTGAATTATACGTCGGGGTGGACGCGGTTGTTCAATAGCACAAGGTTGACTATTAAAGTTTCAATATTTCATTAATAATAGATTCAAAGGTTCAATACAAAGGAAATAACAAGTATACAACATTTATTTAATAAGTAGTCTAGGTCCAAAGCGTCCTATGTGATCACAAACAAGTCTCATGATGTAGAACCTGAAACATGTGAAAGAATCTGTCAACTACAAAATAGTTGGTGAGATACAAAGGTTTTGACACAGTTTAACAAGTATTTGGAAAGAATTACAATTCACTATGATATATGCATTCTATAATGTAAGTATGAGAACAAGTATCTTAAACATTGTGCACATCAACCCTCCAACCAAGTTTAGGCATAACCCGCAGGTTACCCTTATAAGTCTCAAGTTTAAAGTTTAATTCAGTAACAATCACCAAGGGCTCCCCCCCCCCCCCCCCGAATGGGTCAATCAATCAAGGTGGATTCGTCAAATACAATAGATCTATCATTGTTACTATAGGCTTGATCAAAGTTAATGAATGTGCTAGTTTTAAGTTTAATCTAAGCATACAAGTCTCAAGTTTAACATAAGAATAAGCATCTAGTCATAGTTGTACAAGAATTGTATAAGTTTAAAGTTTTGAACATGTTTCACCCCAAAAGTATAGAAAGGAAAAAAGGGCTAAGTATACTCACTTGGATTGATGAAAGAGTATCCGACAAGAGTTAATGTAGCAAGACTTTGAGGGAGAATATCCTCACAACGAGCCTAAGAATACAAGTCTGAAGTTTAAAGTGTGATCTATAAGTCTATAACAAGGATCTAGGATTTCCAAGATTGACTAGAATTGTTTAGGGTTCCAAATGGGAGACGGGATTGATTGTGTTTAAGAAGTTTGAATCAAAGTTCTAAATAAAGGTTTTGAATAAATGACACTAGGCTTGGATACCAAGGTTTAATAAGTTTATAGTTTAGAATAACTAAAGAAGTTTTACAACTATATTTTACATATGTTAGGTGATAATAATCAGAATAGTTTTCTAAGTGTTCGTAAATGAAGTTGAAGTAATAGTTAAACGAAAGGCTAAATAGTTTTAAAATTTTATGATAATTATTTAAAGTATACCAATAATTATTGTAAGGATAATGACAAGTATTAAAGAATAAATAGTTATTAAGAATTCATAATAGCATTTATAGAATAAATATTTGTTAAGGGTTACTAGTATTTATTTAAAAATAATCATTAAGGTTAAATAATTATTTAAAAGGCTAATTATCTTACTTAGGATAGTCGTCATAAATCTTTTAAGATTTATTAAAGTATCAAGTGTTTATTTTACAAATTCACTTGTAATTAAATATTGCTTAACATATGATTATAAGTTTAAATAACTAACATGGAAATATAAGTTTATAGAATGTTAAATAGAATTTATATTTTGATTTATGAGTTTATAAATGTTAACAATGTTTAAATGAAAGTGTAAGTTTATAAAAGTCTTATATAAGGTTGTTTAAATAACATTTACAAATCTATAAAAGTTTCTATTTAATTAAAATGTTCCCGAACGTAAAAGTGTGGATAAAAATCGTTTTTTTAGGTTTATATAAGTTTAACATAATTTATAAAAATTATTACAAGTTTTTAAAATTTGTAAAAAGGTTAAAAAAAATGAAATGGCAAAAATTGGGGTTGGCCGGATCGAACCCGCGCCGCCCCCGGGTCGCACATACACACACCAGACTAACCATCCTGACTACGGGTTCGTTAGCTTATAACACGAAAAAGTAAATTAATAAACAAGATCCCCAATCGCCCCTGAATTGCTTATGAACCCTAGATTTGACATTCGTTAAATACAGATCGATTAACCCTCTGTCATGGCAAATTGACAGAGGGCTTTCGTTCCTTGTACGAAGACGACGACTTTAGCTTTTGGAATTACCTGAAACGATGCCGGAAGGAGGGAGAACGGGTCTGAGTTTCGAAGTCGGCCGCCCACGGATCGATTAAACAGTTGCAGGTGTGAAACGGTGAAATTGGGAGTTAGAGGAGCTTGAGTGTGATGTCGTTGAGCTGCAGCAACGGGTATTTATACCCAATTTCATCATTAAATGATGGATTAGGTGGGAGGATTTCGGTTGAGTTTAAACGGGTTGAATCCGTCATTACGCGTGTTTACGGTTGAGTTTTTGCATTGATACATCTCGAGGCAAGGTCGCATGCGCGAAAGGAAGCCCGAGGTTCATGGAACTTGGCCGATTACTCGTTTTTGGAAAATCGCGATTGAAAACCGGCTTTGGTGAGGTTCGAACTCGTGACTGATCTCAGGATCAGGAGTTTGAGTTAAGGGCACAACAGGCCCCTGAAGTTTGAAAGTTTTATCATTTGAGTTTTTAGTTTAAAATGAGTTTCGATAATGGGCAGTTTCAGTCCCTGGACTTCATAAACAATTAAATATGTTTTATTTTTATAAAACTAAATAAGTTTGATAGGTTTCATTATTTTATAATTTTTATGAAGTTCAAGTTTATAGGTTTTAGTATATAAATATAAGTTTATTAATTATAATATCTATATAATTATAAACGAACGAATTTTTTTTTGGGATTTAACACGCGCAAAAAGGTCGGAAAAATTCGGGATATTATATGTGGGGTATTATGATATGATGTAAATTATACATATTTTGCATGCATAATTATCCCCGAAATCTTCACAATAAGAGATAATATGATAATAATTGATGCCTAATCCACTCATTTGTGTTCTGATAGGATAATTGACCCGGATATGCAAAAACATGAAGAAAACACTCAAAATCAAGGTGAAATCCGCATTCATTGAACGAAACCGAACGCAGAAGGTCAAACTTAGAAGTCAAAAAGTTAACAGGAAGCAAACATGGTCAATGCACGGTCGTGCAAATGCCAAATTTGCCTCTTGTACTCTCCTGTACTACCAGATTCCGCACGTGAAAGAAAAGGGTACTTTGCACGCCCGTGCAATCCAATGCACGGTCGTGCATTGCCAAAATCTTAGCCTATAAATAGCAAACTCATTCTAGTGTTTTAGGTGTCCATTACCAAGAGGTGTATATCAGTCACAGGGATAATATTAGTCCGAATAATGAATTGTGAGATACCGATGGACTTGAGACCCTGTTTAGGGTCCGTTATATTCATTAATGAACAGTTGGCCGACCGTATCCACTGTTTCGTTACGAAATACTAACTCCCCTATCGAAAGGGTTAGTACTAGTAACTATGACCAACATTACTTTAAATATAACATTAATTAACAAGGAATAACAACTAGAGTAACACCATAAACGGGACAATATTTCTAATTACATTTCTTATCTTTTTATTTTCCTTTTAAACAAAACCCATTTTCCAACTTATTATCCTAGTTAGACAATAGCGAGGGTTGAGTACGGGATCTGTGTCCATGGTTTGATACTTGGTTCTTACCCATACTATACTACACTGCGATAGGTACACTTGCCTATTGTGTGTGTATGTAGTTGAAGTAATTATCATTTTAATTTATAAATTTAAAACTTGATTTTGTGTAGCTCTAAATAGAATATATTTATTACTACTAAAAACACGTCATCATGTCTTTGGTGTCGTTGCAAGGGTTATATATATATATATTTACATTTTTATCTACATATAAAACACAACATCAGTCATATAATGACTTTCGAGATAAGTCAGAGGTTGAGTCTAGACTTTACGAGGATATGTTTAGGATATGTGTTTGGTTTCATACATAATTGATCCTTGTAATGAAGGTGAGTCGTAGTACATGTCCAGGTAGTGTTATTTGTGTATATTTGTTGCTTTGTGTGCTTGCATTGTTGTCCGTGTATACGGTCAACGATGGTGTGGAGTACGAGGTCCTTCGGGGTCGTCACTATGCGGGTGATCTGGCAGTCATCGTGTGGGTGGCGTGTCAGTCACCGTGTGGATGATGATGTGGTCATTGTGTGAAGTGACGGGATTCAATGCCGGCGAACTCGGAAAGGAGTGTCGTGCATGCATTGATGGCCCCTGTAGGGGAAGGATTGAGACCCGGAGGGGGGTACTCTGAGGTGATGAATATCCTGACGGGGATAACCCTGACGAGGGTGATGTTTAGAGACAGGTGAAACCCTTCAAAGGTATGTCTCATGTATGTGATTTATTGTGTGTTAAATCTTGTTTGGCCTTAGTGATAAGGTAATTATGTGATGGTTATATTAGCTTGTGTGCTTAATATTGATGGACGTGATGTTGTGTTTACGATGGAGGTGTTAGTAGACCTTGGGAGAGTCTTGTTTAGGACTTGTCAGGTCTATGTCTAGGAGTCGGTTATGTTAACCAGTCTTCGGGTTGTTATGGGTTGTAGGTCACAGGTTGTGTGCGGTAAGTTCAATCCAAATCGGTGAGACTTACGGGTTATAATTATGGGTTGAGTTAGGGTTTGTTGAACTCTTATGGGAGTTGGAATGTCTTAGGTAACATGGGTTGCCGCTATGGATGATAATTATTTTACAACTGAAGTGAATGGCCTGAGTTTTAATATAAAGATGTTTGCACGAGAAGGTTTCTTTTTAAGATAAACTGTTAGAACTTACTCAGCGTAGCTGACTTTGTATGTACGTTAGATTGTTTTACATGTAGTTCTTGTGACGATGTATCTTAGCTTGGGAGCTGTGCTACTCGGGTCGGTGTGTATGCATTTGTACGGTAAGGTAATGAAACATAATGATTTTAAAATACGAATACTATTTTGAGTTAAGACTTCCGCTGTATGTTTTTATAAAGAGATATGTGTTTTTAAGAGAATACACTGCGATGTTAACCAACTGTAGGGTGCCCGGTTTGAGGCTTTACAACCAGCGATGCTGACCTTTTTGGTAAGTCTTTCCAAAGGCTATTAGCTATATATTAGTGTCGATTCCACAAGGAGAATGTTGGTTATTGATAGTTGTAGATTTCACAATGTGTCAGGAAAAGATTACAACTTAGGAAGGTTATTTTTAAGAATTCAAATTTAGTTTAGAAAACAATGGAAATGGAATGTAGTCGCTTTTTATTTTATTTCAAATGTGACTACATTTATGTGAAGCTTATAAAAGTCGTGTTTGGCTTAAAGTAAAAAAGGGAGAACTTAATATTATTTTCAACCTCTTATATTCATTCGATAAATCTTGCTCGAATATTATAAACTAACGTTCAAAATTACATATTTGAAGTTCATAACGAGATACAAAAACAAAGAAATCAAACCCTTCTCTCGTAAGTGATCATACGAGAATCTAGCTTTGCATGCTGGAGAAGGTAGCAAAGACCATCATTTGTGGCATCAATTTCATTATCTGTTGTAAACCTTGAATTTTTAATATATTGAATTTTTAATATAAGTAGTAGGTTTTCACCTGTGCGATCGCCGCCGGGGATAAAGTATGCTACAAAATAAAAAAAGTTTATAGGTTTAATTACATATAAGGCCCCATCATGTAACAAAAAATGTCAAATATGTAATTGCACGGTTTGAATTTTATATCCACACGTAGATAAAAATAAGAAAGTCGTAACGGTATATTAGGAATTTCATTAAACATTATAAATCAAAAATGATAAAAGGAAAACAAAATTGTATTTAAAAAAAATTAAAATATCTTATATATATATATATATATTTTGAACGGCAAACAAATTTTATATTAAAATATAGATAAAAATAAGGGTGTCACAACGGCACATTAAAAACTTTACAAAACATTATATTTTAATAGTGATAAGAGAAAAACAAAACATATTGAAAACTAATTATAATATTAAAATAGTATAAAAATAATAATAATAAAAAAAAGAAGAGGAAATGAGCCAAATTAAAAAGGAAGAGAGGTGCGTTGAGATGGGATCGAACTTGCAGCCTGAGGGATGGAGGGCGCATGCCTCACCACATCCGATCGAACTTGTGGCCTGAGGGATGAAGTGTGCATGCCTCCTACCTCCGATGCTGACCTTTTTAGTTATTCTTTCCGAAAATAATTATATAACTACTATCTACACGTGACAAAATTCTATTTGTAGAGCTACTATTCATCATCGGTTTCTTTTTAATACAAATTATAATATAATATTTGAGAATTTTATTCTCATTAATACAAGAAAATTTCTCATCCAAGTTGTGTTTAGGTGGTTTTATTTAAATTATAGTTAATTATTTTACTAAAAAGTCAACGAAAGTCAATATTGGTGTTATAATTGAAATAACCCAACCCTTGTGCCTAATATCCAAATAAATGATACTTGAGGGACTAAATTTGACCCAATTTCATCGAGTAAATTCCATGGATGAGAAGAATGCTATTGGGCCAGTATGCAAAGAGAGAAAATCAGACATATAACATTATTTGTGCTCAAAGGTGACCCAAGAAGAAGCAACAAAAATCCATGGAGTATAAACTCAATACGTGATTTTTTAGAAATCATACACAAGTATAGGTGCACAAACCGGTTTTTTTTTTCGGAGCCGGACCGGATTCGTCAAACGTGGTCAACAACCGGACACATTAGAATCGGATCCGGTTATGGGAGTGGAGAGTTGGAACCTATTGGGACCGGGCCGGATAATTGGAACCGGACCGGACAAAAGGAACCGGTTCCACCGGATTTAAAAAAAAACTTTTTTAAAAAAATTAACAAAGATACACTATTAAATACATGTTTTATTTATTTTTTATATTTTTTTAAGTGATTTAACAATAGTTCGTACAAAAAAATTACAAAAAACATAATTGAATCACAAAATATATATTATTTATTATGACTCGTTATTCGTCGTCTACTCGTCTTAGTCTTCGTAACATCGGTTTTCAATCTTCTTCGCTTGAGATACGTTGGGCTTCATCATAAGCTTGTTCATCGTCAGAAAGTGTATTCGCCGCCCCATGTTCTACTTCGAATTCGTGTATTTCTTGTTCAATGTCAAGCTCGCCTTCTAGTTTTACAACATGTTGTACACGTTCGGCGGCATCCAAATGGTCCTTCAAGCAAATACACATCTCCATAGATTCCGGTGTAAGCCTCGTTTTTTGAATAGATAAAACCCTGCCACTAAGAGAAAAAACAAATTCTGAAACTACCGTGGAAGCTTGTACGGTTAGTAGGTCACGGGCCATTGCGGCTAGAACGGGATATTGGGATTCTCTTTCTTACCACCAACTCAAGATATCAAAGTTTTCAAACTCTTCAGATCTTAGAGTTGAAATAAAGTCGGTTGCTTGATATCTACTTGGTGTGCTTCTACGAGCTCGTTTAGTATTTTTGTTTCTTAAAGTGTTAAATAAATTTAGCATCAGGTTCCTTGAACTACTAGAACTTGAACCCGAAGCCATTGATTCACGTATGTTTGATGGATCACCATTTCCACCATATTTGCGTAAATTATAATCAAACATATTATTAAAAGCCGAATTGAAATCCCTTATTGCCTTTGATTCAAAATTTGGGTCTTCCTCGAACATACTTAAATCGTCCGATATTGATCCAATTAATGTTTCAATACCGGTTACATTAATCGTTGGGTTTTAGGCGGCCGAACATGTAACAACGGCCGGCATTTCCGAAAAATATTTTTTTAAATTTAGTTTTCATAGGTGTTACCATTTTTTCAAAAATAGTGCCGTGATATATCAAACTCTTTTAATTTATTGCATATTAAATATAATTGTTGAAGTATTAGCGAAAACGTGGGATAATAAACTTCCGATAAACATGTAGTTGCATTTTTAAAAACCTTAAGCAAATTAGTTAGTTTCTCGATCGTATCCCAACTTATATTATCAAATTTTTGTGAACGTTTCTTTTGAACAAGTTCATCATGGAAATGTTTTAAAGTAACTATTTGTCTTAAGGTCGATTCAAACATTTTCCATGTCGAGTTCCATCTAGTAGGTACGTCCCAATTCGGACCTAAAAAGATGGAATCCGTTTGTTGGCACAAGTTTCTATAGTTTATATATCTTTTTTTGCTTGTGATAAAAACTTCCCGTAACATCACTTTAAAATTTTCTTTCACGTCTTTTATTTCTTGGACGTTTAGACTGTCTTGCACAACCAAGTTCATGATGTGTGCAACACATCGACTATGAAAGAAAATACCGTTACAAGACGGTTCATATTTTATTTTTAGATTTTCCACCACATTTGTGTTATTTGAAGCGTTATCAAAAGATATTGACTGTTGGCCATTTGGTGCAATGGTAGCCCCAAGACTTCCCATAGTAGAGGTCTTGGGTTCGAATCCTGGCAACAGCAAAAAAGGGGTCTGTGGCCAGATAGGGGGTTTACCCGGTTGGGGGTTTCCTACTGTGGTGGGTTATCCTGGATGTTCTAGGTGTTGCCCCGGGGAAACCCAATTAACCTAGAATATCTAGGTGTTGCCGTTCAAAAAAAAATCAAAAGATATTGAAAATATTTTTGGTTGAATTTTATAAGTTTGAATTACCGAGTCTAAAATATAAAATAAGTTTTCACCGGTATGTGGATATCCAAAATAATCAAACGCAATCGTATGATTCATCATTTGCCACGACTCGGGTTGAACCCAGTGTGCGGTAACGCAAAGGTACGATTCAGGTAAACCATGTGGAGCGGACCAAACGTCTGTGGTTAAGTTAATGCCGGTATTTAATTTTTAAAACCAAAAATTAATTCTTTTTTAGCTCTTTTTCACATTTTTAAACAATCTCTTCTCAAAGTAGAATGACTTACATTTGTGTAACTCGGTTAAAGCGTCTCTTGTATCATCCTCGTCAAGCGCGGGTTATTAAAGTGATCAAACGGCAATCCTTCTTGAATGACGAAATGTGTCATTCTCTCACGAACCTTCTTGACATTGTATTGCCAAACTCCTCCATCCCTACCAATTTGAGTTTGATCTTCACCTTGAGTGTGTTTTGCGTGACTACCAATATGTTTCCTCAAAGTGATATTTCCCGCAGCACCCAAAATTTTACCACAACGTTTGCAACGTGCCTTTTGCGAACCGTTCGACATTTCGCATAAATCGAAATAAGCACACATCTCTTGGTTTCGGGAGCAAGGAAATACTCTCACCACCGTGGCATCGCTAGTAGAACCACCAACCGAATTTTGAGTGCTTGCGGAAGCCATGAGAGCGGTTTTTTTTGCGTATAAGTGGGCGTTTTTTTTGCGTTTTGAGAGTGTTTTTTAGTTTTGAGAGCTAGAATGTTGTTGTGAACTAACCCCCAAATACCTATTTATACTTAGTTTCAAGCCTCAAACACCAAAAAAATGCAAAAAAACGGCCATATAACGGCTATATAGCCGGTTTTTTTTGGCCCCAACGGCTAGAACCGGTTCTAACCGGTTCCAAAATGTCCGAAAAAAACCGGTTCCAAAATGTCCGATTTTTATCTGGTTCGTAAAAAAGCCCCTATCCGGTTCTGGATCCGCCGGTTCTAAAAATGTCCGGACCGGTTCCAAAATGTCCGGTTCTAGCCGGATCCGGTTTCGGATAATCCATCGGATCGGATTTGGTTCGGTTCCTTTGTGCACCTCTATACACAAGTAAGAAATTTAATAGGCTGAGAAATATCTCATATCATGATTAACACATGTTGATTAGTTTCACATTTTCATAATTTAGCCTAACCAACAATTTTGGTATCGGTGTCCTTATTGGTTTTAACCAATTATATATACTATACAATTTGAGATTGCGTCTACAGTAGTTTCTTTTGATTGGCCCACAGTGTCACGTGGTATCGCCTGAGTGGACAATGTTTTTCGTTTTTTTTTCTAATTTTTTATTTCCAACCCGTACACTATATAGAATATACGATTTCAACCCGGTTGATTTTTTTAATAATTTTGTTTTTTCTGTAACAACATTCTTACGGTAGTTTAAAAAGAAAAACAAGAAAGAGCGGTTGTTTTTTTTATCGTTCCGGTGTTTTTTTAAACGGAGTAATATTCAAAATCAAGTATTTTTTTGGATATTACGCTATAACGAGCTATGTTACTGTCAACCGTTTATGAGTGATCAACATCGTTGCCGCCATTTTGGTTTTATCGTAACCGGTATCGATATTCGCTTTTGATGGTTTTCGATGAGCCGAACCGATATCGACCAAACTCCTGCCGACCACGCTACCGTCGTAAAGCGCGGGGCCTTTCTTATTTTTAACCCCTTGTTTTAATTTTTTTCGGTTTTTTTTTTGTTTCCATTCGTATGTTCTAACGTTTTAATTTAGTATACAATACGTCACCGCCGCGTAGCGCGGGTTTTAATTTCTAGTTTCAAAACAAAGTATAATTTTATAATAAATTGTTTTATAAGCATCAATTATTGATTCGATTTGATTATAAATCATCATTTGAAATGATTGGGATAAAAATCCAAGTTTTAATTGCAAAAATGTAATATTTAATAACAAAATAGTGATTTTGGATGATACTTGCTTGATGATTTTGTGAGATCTTAAACAAAACCGGACAACAAATGGCCTTAATTATTTATAATACTTCCATAATTGTTTTACACCTATTAAATTCATATAAAATGTGATCAAGCTCATTTTGGTGATTTTTATAATAAATAGGTTGATTCAAATGAAAATTTTATAAATTAAACAATTGAAACTTAAATCCACTCTTTAGTGTTGAGTAAACAACTACAACAACAAGCATACCCAGTAAAATCTCATCAATAGTAAAGCTATTGATAGGGTCTGAGAAAGGTGAGATGTATGTAAACCATACCTTTATTCCGAAAGATACAAAAGTTGCTTCCAGGGAGATCCCAGCTTCATGTTGAGTAAGAAACGTTAGTAAATTCAATCAATAAGGTATGTAATTAAGTAGTTCTATACATTCCAATGAAAAGAACCATCTCATTACCTCTCTCTTTGCATTAATCAAACGTTAAAGGCTTTTGGCCAGCTTATCATTTCGCTCTTTATAAATCGACTAGACGGTTTGGGATTATTTAGAAAGTCGAATTACAAATTGGATTGTCGGTTTGGGATTATTTAGAAAATCGTATACAATTCAATTTACGAGTGGATGATTAGACCAAACACCTATTGATAAAGGAATTGTATTGTTTTCCACTTGGTAGTTGCAATTAAATGGAAAATTGAATGAAATGATTAATATTGTATCGGGGAACAAACTTTATACATGGATAGTTGGTGGAGCCATTGATTGTTGTAAGGGACATAAAGGCATTTCAAGCAAGATTGAATAATAACCATCATTATCATCTTAAGAATTTCAAGTAGTGATTATGATGTTTGAACAAATGTTTTCATTAGAAGTAAACACAAAGATTTAGGCACTTTTAACATAACATGGTAAGAGTTATAACCAATGTTTTAAAACCGGACCGGACAGCGAACCGGATACCTTACCGGTCCACTGGTCAGACCGGATTACGAACCGGATGGCATCTTAAAAAATATTAAAAATACACATAATAATCATAGTATCCAACAAACATAATTCAATCTTAAAAATCAAACAAATATAATTCAAAGTGGGGACTTTTGGAACGTGAAAAACCAAAAAAAAAATTACAAAAAACCGGTCCACCGGTTCAACCGAAAATCACGCATAACCGGCCGGTTATTTTGCAACCCGTTTTAACCTATGTGACCGGACCGCTAAACCCACCGAATCCCGGTCGGACCGCCCGGTTCGGTCCGGGTTTTAAAACATTGGTTATAACTATTTTACGTTTTTTAAAACTTTTTAAACTGTTTAATTTATATAAATTTATCTATAAATTGTTTAATTTATACATATATATAAATTTAACATCTTTTATTAGAAAAATATTCTCTGAAATCATATTTATTGCTAAAAAGATGGTGTATTGTTAGGATTATCAATAATATTAAAGAGAAGTGTGCGGACCACTTCTCCCCCAAATAAATTGTTAAAACTCATTTCAAACTTTCAGTTTAACTATTTTAACTTTCTAAAGTTTCGAATTTATCACATATAGTATATATAATATGATTTTTCCTTAATAACTTTCACGTTTGTTTGTTTGTTTTTTTTCTTGACGTCCCGGTATAATTTTTTTTTAAACGTAGTCGTATTCAAGATAGCGTATATTTAGGTATCGTGGGTTATATCGACTGACAGTGACGTGCTGGTACCATGAAGAATGAGACCGATACTAACCGAAAAACATCAGTACCGTTTTTTTTCAACTGTCTTTTATCTATGTTTCGATCTCCATAACCGACTCGTCATAACTTCATACGTTTCTTTTATGTATTTAACTACAATTATTTTTGTGCTTAGTCACGCTAATGTCACCGCCTCAACCGTTTAATGTGGGGCAAAATTTATTTAACCACATTTCTTTTTGTGCTTAGACACGTTAATGTCACCGTCTCAACCGTTTAAGGTCCGCTTCCTGCCTTTGAGCGCGGGGCAAAACTTCTAGTTATATATAATGAAGCATCTTTTAATATTATATTTAGATAAAATTGTTACATTTTTATTAAAAAAAAACTTTAGATTTATTATGTATAATAATAGTAATAAAATAACTAATTTAAAAACTTTTTAATGATAGAAATGATATATGAAATCATTTTTAAAGGACCCGATATGTATAGAAAACATGACGTACATTATATGATTCTCAACGTTTTTTACTTAAAAGTGATTTTTTTTTGACGTGTACGTATTTATAAATATTATATGAGTATTAAAAAATACAAATTTTAAATGACAGAAACAAATTTAGAAGATCCCTACCCTTTGGTGTTTGAATTATAATAAACATATACATCATATCTCGTGGTCTTGTGCTCGTTTATTCATTAGGCCCCCACTCCTTTTTAAGCTTCCAATACCATTTGATTGTACCAATGACTTCAAATTTAAGCATCAATTATTCCACCAATTCTAAGATTAAAATACTCCCAAAATTTACAAATATCAAAATATGATAAGTTTAACTTCTTTTTATTTATGTATGTAAACCATATTCAAAAATATCATATATATATATATATATATATAGAGGGAGGGTCTCTTAAGAAATGATTTTGCCTAAGTAGTTTAAAAAAGATTATGGAGATAACATGTTACCCTTCTCATAAATAGGATTAAAGGGCATTTAATTCCTACAACTCAAACTTTCACCCACTTGTTTTCTCAAAGTATAACACAAAAAATTCAGTACAAAAAATCCAGCACCAAAAAATCTAGTATAAAAAATCCAGCACAAAAAAGTTCAATACAAAAATTTCAGCATAAAAAATCTAGAACATAAATTTCAACATAAAAAATTAGTACAAAAATTTCAGCCCAAAAAATCTAGTACAAAAATGTTCATACAACATAAAAAACAACTTTTTTGAATTTTTGTAGTTGTTATTTTTTATATAGCAATATGATACTCAAATTAAACATAAAAAAATTCTCACTTTTATGGTGCAACTTTTTTTAAAAAATAATTTCGTATGAAAAAGTTATGACCGTTTAAAAAAAGTGAGAAATTCAAAAAAAGTCAATAAAAGTGGCTATCTATAAAATACCCCACTTCCCTCTTTTTTCCTACACTTTGATCACAACCATTGATTACAAAAATAAAAAGCCAAGATTACTTCTTAGGCTACATAGGAAAAATGCACTTCTTATTTGATCCTCCATATATATATATATATATATATATATATATATATATATATATATATATGTATATATATATACTAGGTTAGAATCTCGTGTATTACACAGTTTGAATAAATGTAATTTTATATACTTAGTAATAAAAAAATTATTTCTTTAAAAACCCGTGTATTACACGGATTGAATAAAATATTACATGACAGTTATAGATTCTGTTAAGTTAATTTTTAAATTATTTTTTTAGCTGAGTATTAATTTTGTTTTATGTAACTGATAAATGTTAATTAATATTAAACTTTAGAAATCCGGTGTATTACACGGGGATGAATAAATGCAATGTTAGTAATAAAGATGTGCATATTACATATTTATGAAAAACGTTTTTTAAAAATAATTATAGAAATCATTATTATTAACAAGAGAGAGACGGTAAACAAAAAATTATAAAAACATATGAAAAAATTTGTATAATTAATAGGAGAGAGGCGGGAAAAAAAAGTTAAGGATGCATGAGAGAGTGACAAGTGTTCTATTAAAACCTTTATTTATTATATAGTATAGATATATATATATATATATATATACATATATACACACACACATATATATAGGGGAAGTTTCCACTAAAAAGTGGTTTTCGCTAAAAAAACGCTAAGAAATAGGTCAAACAAACTCCGATTGAGCTAATTCCAGCGGCGTTGGAACCGTTTCATCAAACCTTAACCCGACCCCAAAAACCTAAACCCCTCTCCACCCGCACCCCCTCTAACCCCACCCCGAAAAGCCTAAACCCACCACCCCCATAAACCTAAACCCCCCCACCCCACCCCTATAAAAACCTAAACACATCCCCACCCACCCCCAAAAACCTAAACCCCCCACCCCCCATAAAAAACCTAAAAACTAAACCTTAAGGCTAAAACAATAAAATTTAACCCTAAAATCTGCACCTTAAAAGCTAAACCTTAAAAGCTAAGATGGTAGAGTTCGACGAGACGGTTCCAACGCCGCTGAAATGAGCTGAATCGGAGTTCGTTTGATATCGTTTCTTAAGGTTTTTGTCATTTCTTAGGTTTTTTACCGAAAACCCACTTCTTATTTGAAGCTCCTCTATATATATACATACACATATATATATATATACATACATACATATATATAGGGAGACATTATTTTAAGAACCAACAATATGTTAAGAACCGTGAGAACCACATTAACTCTTACACTATTTATAATATAATTTGACTAGAATTCAAGTAGATTTCAATATGTTTAAGATTTGGTTTTAAAAGGCCTGGAATTTGTAGTTGTTTTTCTAAATGCATATATGCACTCACACTATATGCACAACTGAATGCATATATGCATATTTTTATACTTTAATAAAAAAAATCAGGAGAGATTAGATAAACTCAAACTAAGAGTGAGAAAAGATAAATGAAACATAATTGTTTGATTTTACTTTTTTCACCGAAGCGATATGTACACGTTTTGTACGATTCTTTCGGTTCTCAACATATGTTTGGTTCTCAAAAGAACATACCCTTATATATATATATGTGGAAGGGTTAAAACGATAATCAACTTTTTATGTGATAACCGTGTTAAACAATCACATAATTTATAAATTATTTTTTATTTTAATTGTTAAAATAGTATTTAAGTATCCTGAATAAATATTTTGAACGTAAATACGGAAATTATCAGTCTTACATATACGTACCAAATAATGTTACATATACGTGACACATAGTGTTTACGTATATATATATATATATATATATATATATATATATATATATATATATATATATATATATATATATATATATATATATATATATATATATATATGGTGAGGTTCAAATCCTAACTAATATTTATGTGATAACCATGATAACCACTCTCAAACATAGTGTTACTGGTGTATAACAATTATCATTATTTTAATGTTACATATGTGTAAAAAAATAATTTATAAATTATGTGATTGTTTTATAGTGGTTAGCACGGTTATCACATAAATAGTTGGTAAGTATTTGGACCCTTCCCTATATATATAAATATAGACATGTTCAAGTACAAAGTGTGTTTTGCCTAAAAAGTGTAGAAAATAATTTAGACCTTTGATCAAACTAATCTAAAGGCTAAAATTGATTTAGAAGTCAATTAATGACTAGAGGGTAAAATAGAGATTTTGTCCTTGGGTTGACTTTCATTTTAAATTAAATATTAGTTCCACCATCTTTTTTAAACTCAAATAACTTTTTTATATATTATTATTTTTTTTTTAAATTACACCATAAAATCGAGCATTTTTTTCTCTTTAATTTGAGTATGGTATTGTTATATTTTTTTATATAAAAAATGAGAATTTTTTTAAAAAATATAATGATGCTCGAAATCAGTACCGGTTACAATTATCAATACAGTTATATCGTATAACAACATAGTTATAAATATTAAAGTAGCACAACATATATCATACAAACGTGCTATTTTTCTATGAGCATGAATGACACTAATACCCTTCACCCATGGAATCAGTATCGTACACGTGGCGCATTCTCCTAACTTCCTACACTTTTTAGGCAAAACTCACTTTGTAGGGGAACCTTTCTCATATATATATATTGGGGGTGGTTTTTTGGGTTTAGTTTAACTTTTAGGTTAGGTTTTTTGGGGGGTGAGGGTTTAGGTTTTTGGGGGGTGGGTGGGGGGGGGTTTAGGTTTTTGGGTAGGGGTGGGGTGGGGGGTTTAGGTTTTTGGGTGGGGGTTAGGCTTTTGGGTGTAGTACACATATGCAGCACCTTTAATGAGAAGTTTTTTTAGTTTTCTCATGAAAATGAGTTTTCTAGTGAACTCACCCCTATATATATATATATATATATATATATATAATATATATATATATGGGGTGAGGTTCAAATGCTAACCAATATTTATGAGATAACCATGATAACCACTCTCAAACATAGTGTTGCATATATGTAACAATTATCATTATGTTAATGTTACATATATGTAAACACTATGTGTCACGTAAATGTAACATTATTTGGTACGTATATGATGTATTGCAAAACACATCTCGTTTTCCCTTGTATTTCGTAGCGTTTTCGTATAATTTTAGAGTCGTTTCGAGTCATTTATAGCTTGTACTTAGTTATATTATGTTTTTAGGTATTTGGGAAGAATTGGAGCTTAAACGATCAAGAAGTGTGAAGGAAACGAGCACACGAGAACCCGGAATGAGAATGGCAAAAGTCGGAAAAGAGTCCAACCTTAAAAAAGGCATATCTCGGGCTAGAAAATTAGTTACAGGGCCCATAATATATCGATTTGGGGTAGCTCGACGAGAAGAATACAAAAAACCAGTAATCTCTTGCGGTACGCGAGAGATGGAGGCCATTCCCTTGCAGTACGCGAGGGACCGGAAAACCCGCGCGACTATTTTGTCTCTCGCGGTATGCGAGAGACTTGCAAGAACCTCCCGGAGTACGCAAGTGACCCCAGATACGGATATTTTTGCCTATTTTCATGGTATAAAAGGTTGGGACTCATTCTAGGGTTTAAGAATCGAGTTTTAGCCGTCAGAGGACGATCATAGGGCGATTTTGGAGCTTAGGATGTCGATTGAAGAGAAAAGATTGAGACTTTGCTTCTGGGTTCGTTAGTATTAGCGTTTTCGATTGCAAGATTTGATTTTATCTTTGTTGCTTGTGTTTGAAACCATGATGATTGCGCATTCTTCTGTTTTGATGTGTTTGAGTATGATTCTAGGCTAAAACCTTGATCCTGCCTAGGTTTATGATGAATAATGTGTTAAAGTTATGGTTTTTATCGGTTTTGGATTCTAATTGACGGTTTATGATTTTGTAAAGTATCTTGATTTGATTATTATGATGTATATGCATGTTTAGATTTGATTTGTGTTTGATTATTGATTCCGTACGTTGATTGTGGATGTCTTCCGGCTTGATTTACGTATCTAGGTCATAGACTTTAGGGTTTGTGAACGTTTGTGTGGTTTGCTAGAGATAGTGATCCATAGGAGTTGTGATTGAATGTTATTTAGATCTGAGTGTTCATCCTGTCTCAATACCCGAGAAGTGAGAGACTGTCGTTTAGTCTTCGTCATTAGGAATCCGAGTGTCAGCTATCTGAGAGAAAGTTTGTATTAGGTGTCTAGTGATTGTTGCTATTCTGAGTCATAGTTCTTATCTTGAGATTACACCGTGCATCTTCGATGTATGATGGACAGTGAGACTGAAAGGTGATCTGTCTTTCGGGTACTTTATCATTATTGGAGAGACTTAAAGGTAATCCACTATCTGGTGAGTTATTACATCTTTAGGTTCCTTAATTGGTGACACCCTGAGAGTGATTAGAGATCCACTAGGTAGTCTAGAGTTGTTTCCTTAGAAACCCAGATCCATCATAGTTTCCAGAACCGGTATAAGTGGTGCTTTGCAAGAAGGATTCCGACCTAGGTAGTATTCTTCCCATCTCTGATTTCTTCCTTAGTTCTTCATCTTGATAGCTTGAGTCGACTTTGTTTGCTGCATTAGTAGTTAATATTTAGTGTAGTCAACCCCCCAATCATCAATATTTAGTCCGATTCAGAGTCTAGTATAGTTCTAGTAGTGTCTCTAGGGTTCGATATTCCGGTTTACCAATAAGTTGTGCTACACTCGATAGGTACACTTGCCTGTCAGTGCGGTTTAGTCGAAGGTACTCCATTTATTGCTTAGGAGTCCAGGTTAGGTTTTATTAGTTTTTATATAGACCGATAATGACTCCAGTCCATCATCCGTTTGTATAGTCTAAGGACGTTATCTACTTGCGTCTCTTCCCATTCTCACTTTATGGGCGCGCATCTACTTGGCTTGACACCCTCCCTGACAACTCTATTACTACATGGGAGGATCTTCAAGCCAAATTATTCAAGAAGTACTATCCACCTTCCAGGGCCGCTCTCCTTCGGGATCAAATCCATTCGTTCTGGATGGATCCTGACGAGCCTTATCACATGGCCTGGGAGCGATTCAACACGCTGTTGAGCCGATGTCCCCAGCATGGTCTTTCTGACTGGGCGATAGTGGAGAAGTTCTACAATGGTCTCACCTTTGAGAAGCAGCAAATGTTCAACACAGCAGCGGGAGGCCATATCATGGATAAGCTCGAGCCAGACGAGTGTGAGGAGATGTTCGAGATCTTTGCTCTGGCGGAACAACAGCAGCCATCCACTAGGACTTCCATTCCTAGTGCTAGAGCACCAGCCTCTTCTCCTAGAGGTGTGCATCAGGTCACTCCTGATACTAGCGTGGCTGCTGCACTTGTAGCAATGGCTAACGAGATCAAGGAGCTTAAACTCAGTGCTCTTAGGTGTGAGGTGTGCAGGGGAGGACACGACACCAAAGGTTGCCCCGTCAATCAACAGGAGTAGGTGAGATTTGTTGGAAACCAGAACCAGAACCGAGGGTATACCAATTACAACAATACTTATGGCTCGGGATGGAGATCTGGAAACAACCCGCCTGGGTTTAATGGTCGCCAGCATCAATATGGAGGAGGAGAAGCTGGAGCGAGCGCGGGAAGCAGTGTCAACACGAGGAAGATAGAGAAGATGATAGAGAATCAAACACAGAAGCTCGCCCATTTAGTTCAGCAAGACAGGGATGCTAAGCAGAGACTGGATGCCCACGACACTTTACTGAAGAATCAGCAGTCGACATTCCAGGATTTGCAGCGCACGGTATGAGACATCGCGAAGAGCTTGAAGGACAGACACGGAGGTCCATCTTCGGGCCCCAACGCTTCAGTGATGGCCGTGTCAGTCATTAGTCATAGAGAGGAGGAGAAAGTAGAAGATGAAGCTTCCCACGATGCTGACTATGGTATTCCTTCGGTAGAGGAGGTGAAGAAGATTGATTAGAGAGCTCGATTTGCTGAGATCGACGCTAGGATGCTAGAGGAGCCCGAGTTGAATGTTGTTTCGACTAGGAGTATGAGGGCAGAAGAGAAGGAGAGCCCACCGGTAGTAGAAGAAGAAGAGCCGGTGGATGAAAAGATAGAGATGGAGAAGCCCGCTGAGAAGGCAGAGGAGAATAAGAAAGGGGTGGAGATGAAGTCCCCCGAGATTGACTTGAGTCGTGTTCCCTATCCAGCTCGCTTGTTTGCCACATAAACACGTTAGGGAATACAGGCACTTCCTTGTTATGTTCAAAAATCTCAAGGTTAATCTCCCATTTATAGAGGTCCTCCAGCATATGCCAAAGTATGGCAAGTACCTCAAAGATCTTCTTTCCAACAAGAAGAAGCTAGAGGGGATCTCTGAAGTCTCACTTAGCGAGCAATGTTCAGCTGTGGTTGAGAACAAACTGCCGGAGAAGATGGCGGATTCGGGTCGTTTCACGATCCCGTGTCTGCTTGGCGGTTTGCCTCTAAACCACGCGTTGGTTGACTTGGGTGCTAGCGTCAATCTGATGCCTTATTCCATTTATAAGCAGCTAGACCTGGGAGAACCGCAGCCGACGAGCATGAGCATTTCCTTAGCTGACCTCTCAGTCAAGTATCCACGGGGAATTGTGGAGAATCTGTTAGTAAAAGTAGGTAAATTTGTCTTCCCCGTGGATTTTGTTATTCTGGACATGGAAGTGGATGATAGAGTCCCACTCTCCTAGGACGCCCTTTTCTTACGTACCGCCAAGGCAATGATCGATGTCTTTGAAGGGAAACTCACACTTCGTGTGGGGGATGAGTCGATCACATTCGATACTATGAAGTCCATGAAGGATGTTGGCGAGCATAGCCACTCCGTATGCATGCTTGATACCTTCATGGACGAATTTCGGGACTCTAATCCAGTAGAGGATGTTGTTGATGGAGATGGAGGAGGAAGGATGGAGGACCCGCCGGATTGGTTAGCTGAATTTGAAAGGAATTTAATAGGGTCCGCGTTTTTAGGTGCTGACGATGGTGATTGCAGTTTGAGTGAGATATTAACACAAGTCGGGTCATTAATCTGTGAGACACTCGTGGTTGAAAGTGTAGAGGATCATGAGGATCCGAGCTAGAGGTTAGAGGCTACACCTTTATTGATATCGCATATTGAGCCTTTGACCTTTACTTGTATCCATGCTGAGGGGATAGAAGTCGAGTCATCCCCTAAATCTTGGCCGCCCCGTAAGAAACTCCGAGAGTTAATTGAATCTTGTGATGTGAGGATAGAGCAAACCCCAAGTGTGGGGATGTTTAGGTGTGATAGCCTGTTGAAGTATTTGAACCAGGTTATCTTTGGACCTGGTAGGTTTAAGCTGTGGTGGAAGGACTTGATTGCTAAATATAAGAGAGATTTAGAGTTTGATAAAGGTATGAATATGCTGATGAATTGGAGGATCGGTAGACCACGTAGGATGAAGGCGGTACCGGTTAGGATCAAGGAGAAGCCTCCTGATAGGCTTGTTTGTCTCGGGCAAGTTCTCGGGATGTAGAGTTTGTTTGCACTACTTGGTTTGAGTCCATGTCCATTTTTGTGTTTTTCGGTGTGTGTTTTGTTTGTGTCATGTTTTGCAAGGATTTGTGCTTGATTCGGTGAGGAAAATCGTCGAGAATGAAGTTCCAGGTATTTTTACATATGTTTTTATGCTTGGAATAGGTTTTTAAAGAATTTGGGAAGAAAAAAATTCTAAATGATCAAAAATTTTCTAAGTATAAAAGTTGGAAAAATCTCAAAACTTTCTTTTACCAACAAGTCCCCGCGGTACGTGACACATTTGGCACGTCCTCTCGCGGTACGTGGACAAAATGAATGGTCGGCTTAATTTTTGCCTCCTCGCGGTACGCGAGGAGTGCTGTCGGTTCTCTCGCGGTACGCGGGGGCAATGCTGCTTTCACCCTTCTTCCTTATTTTCCCTTGGTTTCGTTCACCGTTCACCCGCTTATACCACCACTATCATTCACACCTCTATCCTCTATCCATCATATCAACATATCATTCATAATCCATCCGACCACCGACCATGGGGAAATTGAAACTGTTCGTGACCGATGAACGACCTTGCTGTGGCATGCATGTCTATGTGTTTGCCACCCATTGAGTATGTTTTTCTGCATCTATATATCTTGAGTCTTTTAATTCTTAGTGAGTCATTCGAGTCTTTATTTTAATTTGAGTCAATTTAATGCTGCGGGTTTGTGGTGAGGTTTATTTTGCAGGTTTTATCATTCACTGCTACATTACCAGCTAAGTCACTTTCTGTTTTTGTTTTTATTTTTGCATTTTTATTTTTTAGTTGTGTCTTACTTCACATTGAGGACAATGTGTCTTTCAAGTGTGAAGATGTGAGTGTCTAGTTTAGTTTGTTTGTCTTGTTTATAAAAATTCAAAAATACAAAAAAATTTGAAAAATGTCCTTGGAAATAACTGCTTATACTTGGAAAATGATAGTACAACTGGATCTATTTGTGATTTTAAATAGAATAAATAATAGAAAACACGTCTAATTAGTGATGTTTTGGTAGACCCAGCCAGTTTGAATAGCTTAAATAGCATGTGAGTGTTACTTAAGATTAATCACTGTAATTAAATCATGAAATCATGTGGGTACTCATCTTAGGGTGTCAGTAATACTGAAACTGTCAACATAGGGTGATAGGTACCACGTTAAGTTAATATCTATTTGTTTTTGAAATTTCTTGGGACACCACTCTCTTTTTATGAGAATAAATCCGAGTTTCGGTGGCGCCCGTATCCATATTCCATATACTTGAGCTTATTTGATTGAAATCTAAGTTTCGCCTACGTATCACACGTAGGGTTCCAGCGTGATTGAAACACCACTGGGTTGATTCTTATATGCTTCATTGTTTAGACTGTAGTCTATGTGTTACCTTCCGAGATAGTGACTTAGTTGAAACGCCTCTAGATGAAGTTAATTTGCTTATTAATGCTCATTATCATTCCATTCATTCATTATTTCATCTAATTTCTTAAACAAATAAATCTTAGTTTAACGTGGTAGGGTAAATATTTATGGTTTAATCTGTGCCTAAACATGACCATAAGACGGGATTAGGTAGAGATGTAACTTCTGAGTGTGAGTCACATAGGTTGATTGATAACTGTATAAATTGGAATTAGAACACATCATGGGGGCTAGATAACCGGTGCTTGGGTTTAATCAGCCAGAAATACTAATTGTTGCTTTTTAACGTGTGAGTATATTTTGCTAATTGGTAATTGATGTTTGTTAAGTATGTCCAGTTATGATTCCATTGCAGACTTTTTCGAGAACAAGAAAAAGGTTAAGTGTAGGGATGTTTGATATGTTGCAAAACACACCTCGTTTTCCCTTGTATTTCGTAGCGTTTTCGTATAATTTTAGAGTCGTTTCGAGTCATTTATAGCTTGTACTTAGTTATGTTATGTTTTGTAGGTATTCGGCAAGAATTGGAGCTTAAACGATCAAGAAGTGTGAAGGAAACGAGCACACGAGAACCCGGGATGAGAATGACAAAAGTCGGAAAGGAGTCCAACCTTAAAAGTGGAATATCTTGGGCTAGAAAATTAGTTACGGGGCCCATAATATATCGATTTGGGGTAGCTCGACGAGAAGAACCTCCCGTGGTACACGAGAGATCCCAGATACGGGTATTTTTGCCTATTTTTATGGTGTAAAAGGTTGGGACTCATTCTATGGTTTAAGAATCGAATTTTAGCCGTTAGGGAACGATATTAGGGCGATTTTGGAGCTTAGGAGGTCGATTGAAGAGAAAAGATTGAGACTTTGCTTCCGGGTTCGTTAGTATTAGCGTTTTCGATTACAAGATTTGATTTTTATCTTTGTTGCTTGTGTTTTAAACGATGATGATTGCTCACTCTTCTGTTTTGATGTGTTTGAGTATGATTCTAGGCTAAAACCTTGATACTGCCTAGGTTTATGATGAATACTGTGTTAAAGTTATGATTTTTATCGGTTTTGGATTCTAATGGATGGTTTATGATTTTGTAAAGGATCTTGATTTGATTATTATGATGTATATACATGTTTAGATTTGATTTGTGTTTGATTATTGATTCCGTACGTTGATTGTGGATGTCTACCATCTCGATTTGCGTATCTAGGACATATACTTTAGGGTTTGTGAACGTTTGTGTGGTTTGCTAGAGATAGTGATCCATAGGAGTTGTGATTGAATGTTATTTAGATCTGAGTGTTCATCCTGTCTCAATACCCGAGAAGTGAGAGACTGTCGTTTAGTCTTCGTCATTAGGAATCCGAGTGCGAGCTGTCTGAGAGGAAGTTGGTATTAGGTGTCTAGTGATTGTTGCTATTCTGAGTCATAGTTCTTATCTTGAGATTACCCCGTGCATCTTCGATGTATGGTGGACAGTGAGAACGAAAGGTGATTTGTCTTTCAGGTACTTTATCATTATTGAAGAGATTGAAAGGTAATCCACTATCTGGTGAGTTATTACATTTTTAGGTTCCTTAATTGGTGACACCCTGAAAGTGCTTATGGATCCATTAGGTAGTCTAGAGTTGTTTCCTTAGAAACCCAGATCCATCATAGTTTCCAGAACCGGTATAAGTGGTGCTTTGCAAGTAGGATTTCGACCTAGGTAGTATTCTTCCCATCTCTGATTTCTTCCTTAGTTCTTCATCTTGATAGCTTGAGTCGACTTTGTTTGCTGAATTAGTAGTTAATCTTTAGTGTGGTCAAGCCCCCAATCATCAGTCTTTAGTCCGAGTCAGAGTCTAGTATAGTTATAGTAGTGTCTCTAGGGTTCGATATTCCGGTTTACCATTAAGTTGTGCTACACTCGATAGGTACACTCGTCTGTCAGTGCAGTTTAGTCGAAGGTACTTCATTTATTAGTTAGGAGTCCAGGTTAGGTTTTATTAGTTTTTATATAGACCGTTTGAACGACATCAAGTTTTTGGCACCATTGCTTGGGACACTTGGCAATAGCAATATTAGCTTTGAATAGTTCTTTGTTTGATTTTTGATTTATTTTCTTTTCTTTTCTTTTGATTCTTGTGTGTGTGTTTGTATTCTGTGTTATTTGCGTGTCATATCTGAGTGTCTAACATAGGATTGAGTCTTTCTGTTTTGATTCTTTGTTTATTTCTTTTTGTTCTTGTGTCAGTTTTTGCACAATACTCGTTCGCAGGGATGCACTAAGAAGTGATTTTTCGCTATATGTTGAACGTACGTACGGGAATGCATGGTGTTAAATATATGTAACACATGGTGCTACTACGTATATGTAACACTATGTTAACAGAAAATTGAATGATAAATTGTTACATGAGTGGTTTTAATTTGATCACTATATATGAGGGATCAAGAGAAAAACCATAAAGTTAAGCGAAAATCAAGAAAACCAATCTCAGGCAATCAGAAATTTAGATTTTAATTATAATTTTTTTATATAAAAGGGTAAATGTAATTGTACAGTAATGTTGATTTGATAATTAATTTTTTTCAAATCAATTGCCTATTCTTTCTCATGTATTTATGAATTCCAAATTCCAATAACTTTTAATATCTTTTAATATTCATATGAAATTCTTTACTTTAATATTCATTCCAAATATTTACGATATCATATTTGCACTTAACCCTAATCTTTGTCGTGAAAGGTTTCTGAAGTGCGCACCCGCTTCCATCGACGGCATTCAAACAAGCAAGCAACCAAGTTCGATCCAAACCTCTCATCCATTCCAAAGCAAGGTAATGACTCCAGTCCATCATCCGTTTGTATAGTCTAAGAAACAGGTAGGGATAGTGTTGATTTCCAATTTGTAATAAGATTTGAGGAAGACGGAGTCGGCAACCCAAACATGGACCCAGCAACCCAAAGAGGGAAGAGATGATCTGCTAACTCGACCCTAACCCCTCGAGTACTCAGGTGAGAATACGATCTTGTTCACTGGCAGTGGCGAAGCTTGAAGAAAAGCGCAAGGGGGCCGCGATGTGGGGGGGACTTAATAGCTATAAAATTTCCAGCGGGACCGGAACTTAATACCTATAAAATTTTCGGCTGAATACGTATAAATTAACACTTCTGAGCGAAAATCAGGGGGGTCTAATGAAGCTTCGCTCCTGTTCACTGGAATAGGTGTAGTCATGTTCTTGCGTTGGTTGGGACGTGGACGCGATATGTTGCACATCACCCGCTTAGGGTTCATCCGACTAAAATGTGGTATTGCTTATGTTTTGTAGGGATGGAAATGGGAGCAATTTTGTGACTAGCAAAGAGGTGAGGTGCAAGGGATGGAAATGGGAGCTATTTTGTGACTAACAAAGAGGTGAGGTGCAGCCCACAGACCAGAAACAGAAACAATCCACCATCCTCCTTGAGCCTTCGAATAATGGATTTTTTTGCGAATCCGGTTTAGGGTTTTATTGAGCGATTCCGGGTGTTATTGAATCCAGACGTGAAGAACTTTGCCATGGTGAAGTGAACTCGAATTCCCACACTACTTCCAAAGAAAGTACGCATGGGGAAGGGATATTTCAATTCTGCTTCTCAAGAGTTTTAGGCAGCATGTTACTCTACAAAGCAAATACATTGAAGACAATTCTTGAAGGAAGTTCGTATGAGCTACGTATACGTAACTCGTTTGAGCTACGTAAGTGTAACTGTTTTCTTCCCATTTTTTATGTTCTGTTGACGCATATGTAAATATGTAAACCTGGGTTTTTTTCTCTGGGCTACGTATATGTAACTTGGTTACTCTTTTTCCATTTTATTATTTATGTTGACACATGTTTACATATGTGTAAACATGTTTACATATACGTAAGCATATATGTGTAAATGTTTACATATACGTAATCATATATGTAATTATTGAAAAAATAAAGAAAAAAAATGCAGTCATTCAACTGTTCTTCAATAATTTGTGTAAATCCTGAATTTTGATTTTGAATGGAACTAATTTTAGGTGGAGAGAGAGAGAGTTTTAAGGGATTTTGATTGTTTTAAAAATATAAAAATTGCAATCTACTCAGTATACCTCTATAGCATTTAATTAAATTCATTATCTATTATATATTAACATATTTTCCACTGATTAATCTATATATAGAAATATGTATATAAAAATATATATAGAAATATATTCCTGGTAACGACACCAAAAACTTGATGCGTTGTGTTTAGTGATATATTAATATATAATTTTTAATGTTCGGTTTAGAGTTACACAAAATCGGGTTTTAAATTTATAAATTAAAATGATAATTACTTCAGCTTAAAACACACACAATATGCAAGTGTACCTATCGTAGCGTAATATAGTCTGGGTAAAAACCAAGTATCGAACCATGGACACGGATTCCTTACTCAATCCTTGCTATTGTCTGACTAGGATAATAAGTTGAAAAAATGGGTTTTGTTTTAAAAGAAAAAGGATAAGAACAGTAATTATGAATGTCATCTTATTTCAAGGTGTGACTCGGGTTGTTATCAGTTGTTAATTAATGTCGTATTCTAATAAGGTTGGTCAAAGTTACTAATACTAACCCTTTCGATAAGGGAGTTAGCATTTCGTAACGTAACAGTGGATACGGTCAGCCAATTGTTCCTAATAATTCACGGGATCCTAACGGGATCTCAAGTCCGTCGGCTGTCCCGTGAATTATTATCCGGACTAAGATTATCCTGTCGACTGACGTACGTCAAATCGTGTAACTTATTTTGGAAAGTCGGAATACGCAACCCCCTCCAAAGCTACTTTATGAACGCTTGGACCTAACAATTTATATTTTTAAAATAGTTGTCTTTACTTATAATAATATTTTAAATAAATATAAATATCGTTCTCAAGATCAAGACTCATGGCTCCCGCTAGAAGTCCTCTACAAGCTAACACAAGAGAAGTAAAGAAATACCGACACGAACCATAAGTTCCAGCTAAAACTCGAACGACTCGTTGAATACCCAAACCTCCAATCAACCCATAAGATTAAAACTACACTAACTCGGTCGTTGCTAGCACCAAGATTTGTATATAGACCGTACAAACTCGAATAAGCCTCCAAAACAAGAGGTATTGTCCAAGAAACTCACAACATTTAAGATTATTAAGTTGGTTTAAAGATTACTTATTCTTTTCTTTTTAAGATAGATTACAGGAAAGACTTCAAGAACATAACTACTAAAAATACTTCATTAATTAATTAAAGTTCAACCAACCCGAGCAACGCAAGAGGACTAGCCACGAATGACCATACAAGTGACTCCACTAACCCTTAGATAATGTATGGAAGTGTTCCAACACCAAGGAAGAGTAGGTATAGGTTGCTTCTTGTTTACTCGAACGGAAAGAATCATTTCATATTACAAGACTTAGAAAAAGAAAATAAACAAAGAAGAGCTAAAAACGGACCAAGATCGAGAGAGTTTTGGCCCTAGCAGAGCACTAGGGCCTTCACACCCCTCAAATCTGGAAACATAAAACACTAGAATGAGCTTTCTATTTATAGGCAAATATTTTGGCAATGCAAGGTCGTGCATTGGATTGCACGGGCGTGCAAAATCCCTTTTCTTGCACGTGAAGGAATCTGGCAGCTTTGGGGAGTACATGGAGGCAAAGTGGCCTTTGCACGGCCGTGCATTGGAATGCACGCCCATGCATTGGCCAACTTCTGCTCCCTGTTGACTTTTGACTTCCTGCTTTGACTTACTGGGTCCAGATTCACTCAATTGACTTCCGGATGCTGATTTCTCCTTGATTTTGAGTGATTTCTTCATGTTTTTGCAAACTAAGATCAATTATCCTGTTGTAATACAATTGAATAGATTAAGTATCAATTCTCATCATATTATTTATAACTGTGATGAATATGGGGATAATTGTGTATGTAAAATATGTATAATTTATGACATATCAGTGAGGTCCTTAGGTCGTGGGGGCTAGAAGCTAGTATGATGTTTGTGTGTCGAGTAATGACTCATGCGGGATTAGTCGGGTAATGAAATTTAACAGGTGGAGGGTATATCTAGGATGTGTTAGCATGAGAACATGTATGTGGTCCGTGCTTAGTTAACAAATTGGGATAAACGCTGGTGTGTTGTTATGTGTTGCGTGCTTGATGTTGTGTGTGTGCTTTCGTCGTTGTCCTTGCGACACGACAGATTTTGATGTGGAGGACGAGGTCCTTCGGGAAATATTTAAGGGTGACGATGCCCTTTGGGGGCGGTGAAGAGCTCGGAGTATGATGAAAACCCTGACGAGGGCAGTTGTGACGAGACAGGTAAAATCCTTCGAAGGTAAGTGTTGTGAGTATATATATATATGTTTGGCTTACAGTTATTGCTTCTGTATTGAGCATTTGATTGACTTGTGTGTTGGAACGATGTCGTGTTTATGGCTGGGGGTGATAGACCTTGTGAGAGTCTTAGGTAGGGCTTGTCAGGTCTATGTCTAAGGGTTAGTCGAGTTGACTAGACGCTGTGTTGACATGTACAGTAGAGTACAATTTGGTTGAGTAGTAAGCTCGATCCAAGACGGTGAGACTTACGGGGTTATGGCATGTGGGTTGAGTATGGGAAATGGTAGGTAATACGGGTGACTAGTACTATAATAAAGGACAAATTGTTTAATAAAGGACCGAATTGTCCTGCGTACAATTAAATGATATTCATGACGGGAAATACTTTCTGTTAATATAAAATGTTAGAACTCACTCAACGTAGCTGACTTTGTATGTACATTAAATTGTTTTGCAGGTGGGTTCACATGATGAGGTATCTTGGCTTGGGAGCGGTGCTACTCGGATTGGTGTCCGTAAGGTAAGGTTAAGAACGATAATGAGTCAAAAGAGATAAAACTATTTTAATTAAGACTTTCGCTGGTTGTTTTTATAATAAGACTAGTGTTTTAAAGAGATTATCCAATGATGAGACCCAACTGTGGGATGCCCGGTTTAGGGTCTTACACGATTGGAAATAGATAAAAATGAGGTTTCGATTGAACATTTAAGTAAACTCATTCAGAATATTTTTCACGACTATTCTTATTTCATCTATAAAATTAGTCTTTTAACCTTATAAGAAATACGACTATTCTTATTTTATCGATACCAACCCTAGAGGTGCACAAACCGGATTTTTTTCGGATCTGGATCCGGACCGGATCCGACAAACTTGGTCAACAACCGGACACATTGGAACCGGTTCCGGATCGGATCCGGTTAAGGGAGTGGAGAGTTGGAACCTATTGGGACCGGACCGGACAAAAAAAAACCGGTTCCACCGGATTTTTTTTTTTTAAAACAAATCTTCTTTTAAAAAATTAAAAAAGATACACTATAAAATACATGTTTTATTTATTTTTTATATTTTTTTAAGTGATTTAACAATAGTTCGTACAAAAAAATTTATAAAAAACATAATTGAATCACAAAATATATATTATTAATTATGACTCGTTATTCGTCGTCTACTAGTCTTAGTCTTCGTAACATCGGTTTTCAATCTTCTTCGCTTGAGATACGTTGGGCTTCATCATAAGCTTGTTCTTCGTCAGAAAGTGGATTCGCCGCCCCTTGTTCTACTTCGAATTCGTGTATTTCTTGTTCAATGTCAAGATCGCCTTCAAGTTTTGCAACATGTTGTACACGTTCGGCGGCATCCAAATGGTCCTTCAAGCAAATACACATCTCCATAGATTTCGATGTAAGCCTTGTTCTTCGAATAGATAAAACCCTGCCACTAAGAGAAAAGGCAGATTCCGAAGCTACCGTGGAAGCTTGGACGGTTAGTAGGTCACGTGCCACTACGACTAGAACGGGATATTCGGATTCCCTTCCTTGCCACCAACTCAAGATATCAAAGTTTTCAAACTCTTCGGATCTTAGAGTTGAAATAAAGTCGGTTGCTTGATATCTCCCAAGCTCGCTACTTGGTGTGCTTCCAGGAGCTCGTTTAGTATTTTCATTTCTTAAAGTGTTAAATAAATTTAGCATCGGGTTCCTTGAACTACTAGAACTTGAACCCGAAGCCATTGATTCACGTATGTTTGATGGATCACCACTTCTACCATATTTGCGTAAATAATAATCAAACATATTATTAAAAGCCGAATTGAAGTCCCTTATTGCCTTTGATTCAAAATTTGGGTCTTACTCGAACATATTTAAATCGTCTGATATTGATCCAATTAATGTTTCAACACCGGTTACATTAATCGTAGGGTTTAAGACGGCCAAACATGTAACAACGTCCGGCATTTCCAAAAAATATTTTATAATTTAATTTTCATAGGTGTTACCATTTTTTCAAAAATAGTGCCGTGATATTCAAACTCTTTTAATTTATTACATATTAAGTATAATTGTTGAAATATTAGCGAAGACGTGGGATAATAAACTCTCGATAAACATGTAGTTGCATTTTTAAAAACCTCAAGCAAATTAGTTAGTTTCTCGATCATATCCCAACTTATATTATCAAAATTTTGTGAACAACGTTTCTTTTGGACAAGTTCATCATGGAAATGTTTTAAAGTAACTCTTTGCCTTAAGACCGATTCAAACATTTTCCATGTCGAGTTTCATGTAGTAGGTACGTCCCAATTTGGACCTAAAAAGATGGAATCCGTTTGTTGGCACAAGTTTCTATAGTTTATATATCTTTTTTTGCTTGTGCTAAAAACTTCCTGTAACATCACTTTAAAATTTTCTTTCACTTCTCTTATTTCTTGGACGTTTAGACTGTTTTGCACAACCAAGTTAATGATGTGTGCAACACATCGACTATGAAAGAAAACAGAGTTATAAGGCGGTTCATATTTTATTTTTAATTTTTCCACCGCGTTTGTGTTATTTGAAGCGTTATCAAAAGATATTGAAAATATTTTTTGTTGAATTTTATAAGTTTGAATTACCGAGTCTAAAATATAAAATAAGTTTTCACCGGTATGTGGATATCCAAAATAATCAAACGCAATCGTACGCTTCATCATTTGCCACGACTCGAGTTGAACCCAATGTGCGGTAACGCAAAGGTATGATTCGGGTAAACCATGTGGAGCGGACCAAACGTCCGTTGTTAAGTTAATGCCGGTATTTAAATTTTTAAAACCTAAAATTAATTCTTTTTTAGCTATTTTCCACATTTTTAAACAATCTCTTCTCAAGGTAGAACGACTTACATTTGTGTAACTCGATTGAAGCGTCTCTTGTATCATCCTCTTCAAGCGCGGATTATCAAAGTAATCAAAAGGCAATCCTTCTTGAATGACGAAATGTGTCATTCTCTCACGAACCCTCTCGACATTGTATTGCCAAACTCCTCCATCCCTACCAATTTGAGTTTGATCTTCACATTGAGTGTGTTTTGCGTGACTACCACTATGTTTCCTCAAACTGCTATTTCCCGCAGCACCCAAAATTTTACCACAACGTTTGCAACGAGCCTTTTGCGAACCGTTCGACATTTCGCATAAATCGAAATAAGCCCATATCTCTTGGTTTCGGGAGCAAGGAAGTACTCTCACCACCGTGGCATCGCTAGTAGAACCACCAACCGAATTTTGAATGCTTACGGAAGCGGAAGCAGAAGCGGAATCCATGAGAGCGTTTTTTTTGCGTATAAGTGGACGTTTTGAGAGCGTTTTTGAGTTTTGAGAGCTAGAATGTTGTTGTGAACTAACCCATACCCAATACCTATTTATACTTAGTTTCAAGCCTCAAACACCAAAAAAATACAAAAAGGGCCATATAACGGCTATATAGCCTTTTTTTTGCCCCAACGGCTAGAACCGGTTATAACCGGTTCCAAAATGTCCGATTTTTGTCCGATTTTTATCCGGTGCGCAAAAAACCCACTAACCGGTTCTGGATCCGCCAGTTCTAAAAATGCCCGGACCGGTTCCAAAATGTCCGGTTCTAGCCGGATCCGGTTTCAGATAATCCTTCGGATCGGATTCGGATCCGGATCCTTTGTGCACCTCTAACCAACCCTAACATTCTGATTCCCGCTTCCGATCGATTCAACATCCAGCGTCGCTTCTGATCGATTCCGTAATCCAGCTAGGTATATATGTAATTAATGAAGGGGATATATGTAAATAAAATTTTGAGTTAGGTATATATGTAATTAATGAAGTTTTCAAGAGAATATATGTAATTGCCCCAAATTTAAAAACGACCAAGGATCAACCGGTCGAACCATTAATGATATACTTGCACTCGTTTGGTTCACATACGACTGACTAATGCTTTGATTTACAGTAAAAACCCGGACTGGACCGTCAAAAAAAGACAGGATAGCAAAAGACGAATTTGCCCTTAAGTTTATAACGTAGACAAATATCCACAAAAGAGTAAAATAGGAACCCTTGTAACTCAACAAAGATTTTAACCAATACATATCCCAGAAAACATCAAAACCAAAAAAACAACCTTAAACAACCACAAGTATGGATCCTAAGCCTATATCAAACAAAATCTAACACCTTGCCTTCAAACACAAGGCAAAATGCTCTCACCAAAGACCCCATGTCATGTTTCCCCTTCTTTAAGATCAGTTAACATCATCTCGTGCTTTGATCGCTTGTACTCTCTGCTTAAACGATCAAACACGAGACCGTTAGTCTTTGCCAACAGCATTTTGCCTCCTTCATTCTATCTCTTCATGACCTTCAGAGGGACATTGAATCAACTCCAGAATCTTGGTCACTTCTTCCATGTCGGGACGGTTTGACGGGACCTGTGATGCACACACCAACCCAAGCTTGATCACCGAAATACACTCCTCGACCGGGAAATCACCTTTCAACTTTCTATCGATGCATTCATGGCCCTGACCGTTATCCAATGCTCCCCTAACCATATCGCACAGAATGACCACGTCGTCCTCCATGTATTCCACGGGTTTCTTCCCCGTAACGATCTCTAGTATCAAAATCCCAAACCCGTAAATGTCACATTTCTCGGTTATTTTGACCGTTTGACACGCGAATTCAGGAGCCATGTACCCGAGAGCGCTCTGAATCTTGCCACTTAACACGTGGCGGTCTAACGACGGCAGAAGTGCCGCCAACCCGAAGTCTCCGACTTTTGCTTCACCGGAGCAATCGATCAAAACATTTGAAGACTTCATGTTGTAGTGAATCACCTTCATCTGATGCAAATGAGCCAAGCCTTTTGCTGTACCGAGTATGATCTCGAACCGTTCTCTCCACGAGAGGGTATTTTCGTCATTTCCTTCGTGAAGATGCTTATACAAGCTTCCACTCGAGACATATTCGTTTATCAATAGTTGTAGTGAAGGAGTCCAGTAAAACCCTTCGAGTAACACGAGATTCGAATGCCGAATCATCCCGAGTTTCTTAACCTCCCGGTCAAAATCTTCTTGAGATTTTGACATGCTTGGGACGTGTAACTTTTTTATGGCAACAGACCGCCCATTTCTAAGGGCGGTCCAGTACACCACACCAAATCCACCACGCCCGAGCTCACAATCTTTATTAAGCAACGCGTGGGTCCCCGAGACAAACTCGGCATCACCCGTAAACATCACAAGTTTTCCATAATCAGTGCTTGGTGACCGCGTATGACTGAAGTCATCCCCACCGGAAAACGTGAGGGCTACCGCAGCAGATCGGGAAATCGAGTTCCGAACATGGAGGTTAAGAATAGTAACCACAATCACACCCAAAGCTATGAACACAGCAGCACCAATGGCTATAATGGCAGAGATACTAAGTATGATTCTTTTGTGACTCATGTTCAATGATGTTGACCCATGATCTGAATGAGACGGGTTCGGGTTCAAAACTATTGGCTTCGGGTGAGCCCCTGGGCACGATTGGTTGACTATTGACCCGCATAGAGACGGGTTATCAGAAACCGAAGAAAGCGGTATGGTATTGAAGAAACCACCAAGTGGAAGCTCGCCTTCAAGTTCATTATGCGATACATTAAACGTAACGAGGTTTGAAAGGTTTGTGAGCTCTTTCGGTAAACTTCCCGAGAGGTGGTTCAATGACAAATCAACATATTCTAGCTCGGTTAACTTCGCGATATCAACCGGGATCATACCAGTAATGTTGTTTCCAGACAAAATCCTGCACAAGCGCGATCAAATAACAATCAGATTTTTATAAATTTCGTAACGGACATTCAAACACAAGATCAAACACGAGATCAAGACTTACAGAGTGGTTAGATCCGAGCAGTTTTGGATCTGGTTTGGGATCGAGCCAGTCAATAAGTTACTCTCGAGCCGTAGCTCTTCCAACACGCGTGCACCACAGATCTCATTCGGGATGCTGCCATTGAGCCGATTATGGCTCAAATCAATCACATTTGCAGCTTTTAACCGACCCAAAATCGAGGGAACCGAACCAACCAAACTGTTTCTTGACATGTTCAAAAACACCAACCTACTAAAATTCCCAATCGATGACGCGATCGCCCCAGAAAACAAATTCGAAGACAAATCCAAGATTTCAAGACTGTCAAAACCAGCAGCAGACTCACCAAACTCAACATTCCCAGTAAACCCATTACCAGAAAGATAAACACCCTTTAATCCCAAACCAAACACCCAACCCGGAATCTCTCCGGTGAACAAATTCCGGCTAAAATCAATAACCGAAAGGTTCACACATTTTGCCAGTGACTCAGGTACCTCCCCAGTGAACTGATTCAACGAAAGATTCAAACTTTTTAAAGACTCAACATCACCCAAACCAGTTGGAACCAAACCCGTAAAATTATTAACCGAAACATCCAAAATCTCGAGACTTTTCATCCCCCGTATCCACTCGGGGAGCTCTCCGGTGAAGTAATTCCCTCTCAAACTAACCACATTGCACAAACTAAGCTTCTGTAGAGACACAGGGAGTCTCCCCACCAAATAATTATCACTAAAATCAACCAATTTCAACAACAAACACTCCCCAATTTTATCAGGCAACTCACCACTAAAACTATTACTACTCAAATTAACCACCCTCAAATCAAACAAAGTCTCAATCTTTTCATGTGGGATTTCCCCATCAAGAAAGTTATTAGACAAATCAATTGATCTTAATCCAGTTAATCCCCATATGTCTTTAGGCAATCCACCTGATAACTGGTTGGAAGAAAAGTCAACGTTTTGCAAAGTCAAACATGAGGAAATTGAATCAGGGATTTGACCGGTTAGCTTATTGTTGGCTAATGAGATGGACCTGATTGACCCGCATTGGGTGAATATCGGGTCGGGTATGGACCCGGAGAACCCGTTTTGACTCAAATTAATGGTTTCTAAACTTTTGATGAGTTGAGTGAGAATGGGGTTTGTTATAAGACCGGTGAAGTTGTTTCTAGAGAGAGAAAGTGTGTGAAGAAACTGTAACCTTAACAAACCCTTGCTGATGTGGCCCGAGAGGGAGGACCCGTCGAGATGGAGCTCCGTGACCCGGTTGGAATACGGGTCGCACGTGACTGCGGTCCAGTTGCACGGACTGTCGTCTTCTTCCTTCCATGTGGAGAGTTTTAACAACGGGTCGGAAATATCTGCTTTGAACACCATAAGCCCCAAAACGTCGTCGTTCAGCGCTACATTCAAAGCCGTCGTCTCCGGTGATAATAAAAATAAAAACAGAACGGCAGTGATTAATTGAAACGTCGTCGTATTCATCCGCATTTTCTTGTTTCTGTTTCGTTTTTGAAACGACGTCGTCTCCGGAGTATTGAATATTTGACTACTGTGGATCTAATTGGGCACGGAAGGTGTTCGACGAAAGTCCTGAACGAAAGTTGGATGCATCGTAAGGTTGAAATTGAGGGAAAGAGGTAGGAATTTGGAATGAGAAGCTGAGAATCAGATCAGAAGCTGTCTGTGTGACCTTTTTTGAGCCGGAAATGAGGAGTTTTTGGTCGGAATTTGGGGGGAGAGAAGAAGAGAAGGTGTGTGAAATTGGGGATTGTTGTGAAGAGTATAAGAGGGGGTGAGAAGAGAGGAGAAGACGGCGAAAGAAAAGGTGTGTGAGAGTGTGCCGTCTTTATGGGTGGTGGAGTTATTGGTGATGATGGTGCCGGAGAGAGAGGAGAGAGGAGACAACGCTTTTGCTTTTTCTATTTATAATTCTTCTGATACGGTCTACTTTATTTTTTATTTTTCAAAGTATAGTTTCTGAAAACATTATAAATTATAATGTATTACTATTGACACGTAAATGAAACAGGAAAAGAATCCCTGTATTTGTTAAGTTATATATTTATAGTTTTTCTAAAGTGGATAAATAATTAGTGAAATATAAAATATTTTTTTAGTATTTGGACATGTAAATCAGCTTGGTTAAATTTCTTAATCTCGAACTCGACTCTTTTTAAACTAGAGTTGAATCGTAAACAATTTTTCAAATCTGAGTTTGACGCGTTTATTATTTATTTATATATGTATAGTGTGTGTGTATATATATATATATATAAATATACTTTTATATATACTATATTATTCAATTATTTTTATTGTACCTCTATATAATAGTTTCTAATATATAATATATTTATTAAATTAAATCAAAATTGTTATATTTATATAAGCATCATGCTCGTTTATGTTTACGTTTCTAGCCAAGCTCGACATATGAAGCTCTTGTCCAGGCTTATTTTCAGTAACTCAGCTTCATTTATTAAATAACCTTGCTTTTAGTAAGTAGGCAAATAACAGCTCGATTTATTTATTTTCCATGACAAATAACAAATATTAAAAAGTAATTTATTTGATTTACAATTATTTAGCAATTCTCATTTGTTTTTATATCAATCAGATAAAATATAAAACTAATAATTTGAAAAACTTACATTATGTTGCTTTTTTTAATTTTCTCTTTTATCAATCTTATTATTTAAAAGAGAAAAGGGTGAATATTATTTAAAATAAAGTTAGAATTTGATTTTGAATTCATTTAAGAAAAAGGGTTGGAAAAAGTGAGGAGGTGTAATGAGTAATGAGCGTGTCTGGTGGGACTGCATTAACTCTATCCCCATTAAACTTTACTCAACCTCGTTATCCTTTTTAAATTATTTAATTTTTTTATTACTTTAATAAACCAAAGAAATACAACATGATTATATATTTGGTTCTTTACACCCTCACGCTCATGCCTACTTCATGATGTTGTCAAAATATTCGACATAACATGCTCTCTGTTCTATAATCCAAAAGTTCTATTTTGTTTATATTTTCAATTTTATTAAAAATGTTTATAAAACCATGAAACTAATATTATCTTAAAAAATATGTGTAATGGCTTTACTAAAAAGTAAAAAATGCCCTGTTAAGTCACTGCTACGTCAGTAGGAGGGCAATCACGTCTGAATCACTAAGGTGTGTATTTGTTTTACTATCTACATATATACACACAAACTTGTCAACGCCCGTGATTTCAATCTCTGGTTGAACTAATCGAACCGGTTGGATCGGTTGGATCGGATTTAAGAACCGGATGACATCATAAATAATATAAAAATTAAAACTATGTATATAAATACAAAATATAAAACATTTTTTTGTTTTCGTGTGAGTTTGCAATTTTAATGACACACGAAGGCTTAAATAAATAAAATAAGCAACTTGGAATACTAAATTAATTAGAAAATGAGATTTTGAAAGAAAAAAAAAACAAAACAAAATCGAATCCGGTCCGACCGGTAACCAGCCGGTTCAAATAAAAGCGGTTCAACTACACACAACCGGACCGGTTATGTCTCCGGTTCCCGATCCGACTGACCGGTCCGGTCCGGTTCTAAAAATAGTGGTTTGAACCATAGATTTGCCCATGCATACATGTTAAATACCTTGTCAAAATTAATTTCTTACGTATTTGATAAATTAAATGCTATTTCAGAAAACTTTACAATTCAAATGAATTTGATAAGATTTCAAATTTCATTCCAAAGTGTATAAAGTTTAGGATACATTTTATTAGTTGGACTTTATATTTTTTATATGTTCTATATTTAAATATCTGACAAATTAAATATAATATATAACTCTTTGTTAAAAGATCTATAATACTTAACTCAAACCCACTCATTTAATATTACATCTACATTAAAGTGGTGTTTTATTGATTATATTCACTTAAATTAATATTGTTTTTAGTTATTATTTTTTTTATTTTTAACGGATAACACAGACTTTTTAGTCAACACATATTCTACTCCTAAGGTCGTCCGGTATACTTACGTTTATCACGTCGTCGTCCAACGTGTACACGTCCTTCACGGCGTGATTCGATACCCACACCGCCCCCTTGATAAATAAATCACGCCGCCCTTTTTTGTAATGATTTTTCTCATGCGAGTGATGTTTGAAATCAAACAAAATAATACCGTTCAACGGTATTATTTCTAACCGTTTGAACAAAATAAATTTAATAATTAATAATATTATTTTTACTCAATATAAATAACTCATTTTACTCCATAATATTTACACTCATTTCTAATTTTCTACTCTTATATTCACTATTCTAAAATGTCTTCATCATCCAAGCGAGGAAGCCCAGGTAATAGCGTTCGGAGCTATGGCATCGGCGGCGGTTAGGTGGTGGCAAGAGGCGGAATCGACCTCAAGACCATTAAAACGAAGCGCACGTCTCAACCGTGACCGAGCGGTTGCTAACACACTTTTACTCAAAGATTACTTCGACGAAGGTTGTTTGAACGGGGAGGAGCAAATTTAATACACGGTTTCGAATGAGTCACTTACAGAAACTGTCAAGAAATACGCAATCGAGAAATTTAGAACGAACTAAAGGCGGACTTGATTGAGTATGTTTACGAAAAATCAAATCATTAGTAATGTAATTTTTTTTATTATTAATGTAATTTTTTTTTATTATTAATGTAATTTTTTTTAATTATTAATGTAATTTTTTTATTATTAATGAATATTATTTATTATGTTTTATTTTATTTAAATAAAAATTAAAAAATAATCATTTAATTATCACACCAGCACAATCACATGGATATACCCCTTGCCTAGTGATAGGTGATGTGATTTTGCAGATAGTGACGTGGCGCCACGTGGCGTGCACTTTATTATCATATCACACCATAATTACATGGGTATACCCCATGCTCTAAAATCATCATATCTGCACTCCGTAAGATTTGAACTTACAACCATTTGGTTGGGAAGTACACCATCTTACCCACAGGATGTCCCATTGGGTACAATTGTTTTTGCGATGTGGATTAACATTTTATATTGTTAATTATTACTACTAAGTTACAAGCCCATATATTACACAAGTTGAATAAATTAAACTTGTTGTATACCAGTATGTTGGATGTCATTAGTTATTGATAAAATAAGAAATAATTAAGATTTAAGAATTATAAATAACAAATAATGGAGATTTAAGAATTATAATTAACAAATAATGAAGATTTAAGAATTATAAAATTATATTTTAAGATAAGATATACTTGAAATTTTCTTATGATTTAGTAAGTTTTAATAAAATATTAGAATAAATTTTAGATATTTAATTATTTAAAATCATTATTATTTAATAGGAGAGAGACGGGAAACAAAAATCTAAACTTCATTAAAAATCAACACGTGACATATAAAGTTATTTATTTATGAAGAGGTTCAACAACAAGGTTGTCTATATTAAGGACATCCTCATCAATATCAAAGCCCTCGATTTACTTTGGTTTTCGAATAGATTTAAGTTGAAGTCCTTAAGCTGGGACGATTGGTGTAATTTTTCTTTTATGTAATTTTTACGTTGTTGATGGTTTCCTGTCCGTGTGTTTGCGGGTTGGTTTGTAATAAAGTTTGCCTTTCAAAAAAATTTATTATAACAATGATTAGTTATTAAACTATTTTCTAAATAAAAAGTTGTATTTAATCTGTGATGAATTTACTACAACCTTTGACTTCTTATATAATTCACTTGAATATTTCATTATTTGTCTTAAATAATTTTAATTTATTTTTTATAAACTGCTTGCTAAATAAAAGATGTTATTTTATAAAACTTTGTAATTTTATAATAAAAATTGTTGGGAAATGTGTGGAAAATAAAACAAGAAATCACTTTGTTCAACATGATTCCAAAGGGGTAAAAGACAGTAAAATGACAAACACAGTAACGAAATTACCAAAGCTAAAGTCAAATAAAATCTCACTGCACCTCTTTTTGGTTGTTTCCTAAACTACAATATATTTGTAAATGTAGTTTTTGTTTTTATTTGCCATTTTTTTCTTTGTGGTGGTTGTACTTGTATGTATCTTCTTTCTATAAACAAATAACACTATTTTGACTTTTTTATCTTGTCAAGTCACTCTTTGTCTCCGTTTCTTTTATATTTTAGAGTTAATTATACATTGATATGTTTATAGTTTATACTACATGTTTTATTTTTCTATAAAACTAAAGATATAAAGTTCATTCTTTACTCATTAGTTACACATTTGATCTCTTTTACTAATTAAATTTAAAAAATTTATTATGTTTTTTTTTAAATGAACATTTTACACGCAGGGTCGTATATGTATGTTTTGGACGTCCAATTTTTAGGATTCAAAACTTTATGTCAAGACTCGTCCAATATTTTTTTAAATTAGTATTTAGGGTTCCTAAACGTCATTTCCTTCTATTTGTGTATAGAAATCGTCTATGCTCATTCATTTCTCGCAACTTCATTAATTTTTTTTCAAGTTTAATATGCAACTCGATTCCATGTTTCAATCTGCAGTCTCCTCCACAACCGAATCGTCTAACTTTCTTATGTTCTTCATAGACTCATCGTCATCAATGATCAAACATCATCATCAGTTCATCGGCGCTTAAGATTTGATTGACGCTCAGAAATTACTTAAACATGACGGTCAATTACAAGAAGATGATGAGAATTTGTATCAGCTTTCATTAATGAATTTATTCGTGTTATGGTATTATTTTATGGTGCAAATTGTTTTATTGCTATCATTATTGCATTATCTTTGTTCCCAAGATTAAATGCCTAAATTCTAATATCAGAAGTAACTAGGTATGCATCATTGTTGATTTTATATTATTGTTTAATTTTTAAATTTTTGATTCTTGGATTGAATATAGATCTTGATTCCGGATGTTGTTGATTTTGTGTTGTCATTATACACATATATGTTGCATAATCTTCTTCAGTATATATTTTAAACATCTTAGAGTCATATCTCATACCTTTTTTTTCTAAATTTTGAGTCACAATCACACCCACTTTATATAGGTTTTCTTAGTTTTCAAAGATTATTAATTACTTTATATAGATTTTCTTAGTTTTCAAGGATTATTAATTTGTTGTTGGTATTGGGTGTGGAATCTATTTATGGAGAGTACATTTTTTTCTTGACAACCCGAATGGACTCCAATCTTATTAGGGTGGTGGGAGTGGTACCCTCCAACCCAAAGTATCCTCCCAAATTAAACTAATTAGAAGATGACATCTCACTTAGTCAAACTACCATTTCAAAGTACCCTCCATGGTGGGAGTGGTACCCTCCAAGTAACCTCCAACCCTCCTATTTTTTTTAATTTCCAACAGCTCTTTTAGCTGTTCAACGGTCAAATTTGTTCTCCTTTCAGCTGCTTTAGATACCCGCTACCTCTACCCGTGCTCCTCTACCCGCCGGCTACCCGCCATCCACTCCCAACACCCTTAGGTATGTAATGATTTTAAGGTGAAACCGATTCAATTTAGCAAGAAATGCATCATTCATAAAAATAGAATCAAAATGATTTGACACCGATTTTAAAGTTTGTTTTATGCCTTCAAAAACATTGAGCTAGTCTTGCTTACACCTATTACTAAAAAAAATAAAAAGTTATAAGATATAAATTACGACCCCTCCATCTTCTCCTCTCAGTTCACCCTCTATGTTGCCCTTATGTTAGTTGATATGCATCCTCAATCTTGAAGTTGCTCCACTAAGACTATATGTAGTGGGTTCACGTCCGGTGACACCTTAGCCCCAAAAAGGCGTGATATACGCCCCAAAAGGGCGTTAAGGGGGGGGGGGGGGGGCATGGGGCGTTGGCGTGAAACCACTCACGGGCGCAAGGCAGGAGAATGTGTGTGTTATGTACGTATATGTGTATATGTATAAATGGATTGTGAACCACTATAGACTTTAGTGATCGTGTTTATTGATTACCCTTCTGCTGACGTGGCGAGCCATGAATCACTTTTTAGTTATTCCACTACACATAGTCTAATACCTACTTATGTTGCATCTCTGACATAATATTCATAGTTGTAGATCCAATAACCTTGACATTGTGAGACTGCAAGTGTGGTCAATTCTGAAACAAACTGAAACACGACACGAAAATAATCATATTTTAAGTTGGCTAATATAACATGTTTATTAAACGAGTCAACCCAGACATGACCTTTTGATAAATCGGTTAGACCGGACACGAAATGTTTAATAAACTACAGTCGACGTGTTTAAGTTTAACAACTTTTAAAAGTTTATATTTAGATTTCACTGGGAGTTAATCAAAATGTGTTATTATTTAGAGTTTACTTTTATTTTTAGCTTTCCTTTTCACTATTTATTTTTATAAGTGAAATTTAATTTTCTTCTTGAGCTTTTCTTCAAATATTCATTTTCAGAAACTTTATTCATTACTCCCAACTATCGATTTTTACTTCCGTATTCTCCAATTATTTTCATATGATTCTCTAATCTAGAGCTAAATATATAAACCCAAGTTTGTTAATCAATAACGTGATATACGCAATAAAAACAATTAAAAGAACACCAATTACAAAAAAAAATCATTTAATCTAGCGCCAGTGATTGTTTAAATTGTTACTAAGTCACGAGGCATTACTCATACTAGCAAATGAACTTTTAATGGGTATGACACGAACATGACACAATATTAAGTTTGTCAGAGTTAGATTTGATATCTTTGACACAAATACATATATAGGACATGTTCGGGTTCACATATTCAACCTGTCAACCCGAAATCCTTCAACCTATCAATGCGACATTATTGATACCCCTAGACTCTTATCAAGTGTAGTGGCCAACAAGGTGGAAACAAGTGACCTATGAAATAAAGTCGAGTTCACTTGGGTGTTTCATGGAGTGGAGACGTTGACGGGATGAGACGAAAATCACATCTTATGGGGGGAAACAATGATTCTTTACAAAGTGACACGAAAATCACAGCGAATGATGGTGACGTTGGCGGGGAGGGGAGAGGGTATCCAAACAACATTGTTGAGTTGTACACTTTCTAGGACCTAATAACCAACGGTGACAACTTTACGAGATTGGAAACAGACGGAGATGAAGGTTAGTGTAGAGTATTGGGTGTTTAGTGGTCGAAAGGGATGTCACTGGGCAATGAAGAAGGGGAAGCAAAGGGGAAGGCAGGGACGTGAGGGTTTTTTCTAAGTAAAGGGTATAATAGTTATTTTATATTGACTTAACAGATTTTTAATGTCGTCGGTTACTGAAAATGGCTAAACGTATTACTCATCGTAAATAGTGTAAACATATATGTAACTTTTATAAAATAAACAAACATGTAATATAAATATACTACAAGTACCATTCGTTTAATTAACTCTATATTTTTATTTAAACTTAATATATTACTAAACCTTAAAAAGCAAGGTTGGTGGTGCCCCACCGACCTGCTTCTTTTTTCGTCTAAGGCCGAGGGGAGTACCCCCATGAAAGAGGGCGTGGAGCTGAGGTGGCTCCGTGGGTGCAGTGGAACACCAGGCCTGCATGCCGTGGACCACGACCGTGGAGAGCCATCGTGCGTTTTGCACGGCGTGAAAGAAGGGAGTGGATGGCATTGTGCCGTTACCCAACGGGTATTTTCATTTAATATGTATATTTTTTTTTTCAAATTTAACCACCTCTATATATATACATTTTAGAAACCATTTAATTTATAAAAATCAAACAACAATTCTCTCCAAACCATTCCAACCAAACTCTCAAATGGATTCTCTCAATTCACCATCTTCTGAATTTTTTCAAACGGTTGCCGCAACTCTCGTTGAAATAATTAGAGACACTTGGATTAGAGGAAGTTAGCGAGGCCCAACAAAGTGTAAACGAACAATATAAACGCAACAGTGAGATACACAACAATCTTCGTCAAGATTTGGTGCTCCATCTCGACTCGGGCAACAATTAAAGTCTATTTTTATTATTAAGTTTTTAATGTATTTTTCTTTTTTTTATTAATGTTATTTTCTTTTTTTATTATTAATGTTGTTTTCTTTTTTTTTTATTATTATTTTCTTTTTAAAATATTAAAACAAATTAATATTAAATTAAATTTGAAAAAGAAACTGATGTGTCAGTATAAAAATATGGAACCATTTCTCTTTATTATGAATGATGTAGAAAAGCTGTAAAATATGATTTGGAGAGATGAAAATATGGAATTGGTGGGTACACCCCTTGCCTTAATATGTTTGTATGCAGATTAAGTACACTAAGTTCTCCCTTCGTTTGACTCTCCTGTTTTTTGACTCTCCTCAAAGGGTCTTTTGACTCTCCTCAAAGGTCATGGTTTCGAAACTTTGGGCACCCTGTTTTTTTATGGAACTTGGAGATGACGAAGGATTTGAAATTAATTTTCATGTACACATTTTGCATCGTGCATTAGTGAAAAAAAGAATAACGTTTAAGATTTTGAAATTTTGATAGTTTCATGTAAATATAAATCTCATAAAGATTTACATAATCAAATGTCTTTACTCGGTATGTTTTAATGGACATAAAATTAATACTAACTATGTTTTCATTATTTTTTTAGTTCTCATATTAATGATTAGTGTTCTATAATTTAAAGTATTAAAAAAATCAAATATTTAAATTATGTTTAAAATAACTTTTAAAGGTTTTGTTAAATTAACATACGCAAACACGTAAATAGTTACCACGTGTTGCGACGGGTCGATATCGAAACGTAGATAAAAGAATACGTCATGACAATATTCGAAAATCACGAAAAAGTTAAGTAATTGTAAAAATGAATGTTAAGAAAAACGAAATTGATTGTTTAACAAAAAGATAGAACGGTGTTCAGAAAAATAAAAGCAAACTTTCAAAAACTGTTTAACGAAATTAAAAAATTGTCTAAATTAGTAATATATATAATTAGTGTTATCTTAACGTTAGTATTTTTGCGACATACAAGTTTTATTCAAAATCAAGTTTTCGTGAATATTGATATACAGGTCATTGAAACATTGCCTTATAGATTTTAATAACTCGCTGCAGCGCGCGGGTACACGTCCACTTGTTAATAATATTGAGTTGGAACTATCATATAAAATATAATAATTTAATAAATAAATGAAAATTGACTTTTTTTTTTTTTTTTGAAAGGCGACTTTCATTTTTAAGTGGCAGCCGCATCTCCGAATCGGAGACCCGTTACCCCTCAACCTGACCACTACGTTGTCTGAACCGGGCCCGTGGGTTCAGAACGAGAGGCTTAGGCTTTCACCGGGAAACTTATTTGAACCCAATTTTTAACCAATATAACATACACAAATGTCAAACTACACCTACGAAGTTCTTTACTTCACTCATTTAAAAATATATATTTAATTCTAGAATAAACTATAAAAGTATAAAACTACAAAAGTAACCTTTTTTTCAAATGCTGTGTATTCTTTGTTAGAGCAAATTTTATTTGTGAATTGTGATTTAACTTTATAACTATTTTTTTCATCTAACTGAAATTTATATGCATAATTTTGTTACATGAATGATTTATATACTCATCAAGTATCTTTTAAATGTTTAAAATAGAAAATTATGAAATTAAACTAAAATGTAATAAAAGTTATTATTTTATACTTAAAAGATTTGCTTATAATAAAATATTATTAGTTTATGTGATTCTATTTTCACGTTAACGAAGTACATCAGTTCACTCAGATTGTCGTTTGATTAGGTGTTGATGTTCATTGCTTTACCTTTGAAAATGGTTTGACCACCCCTAGATCTCAAGGCCTTTATACAACATGACATGCACACCTTATTACAAAGGGCCTTCAACTTTAAGTCAAAAGGTTAAATGAACCGACCCAGTAAGCACGTATCTTCTCTGACCTTGTGTTACTGTAAACTCTTAATATTTTTGCTTTTATTTTCACTATCTGATAATGGAAGTGGTATGTAATTGAAATTCGTTCTGCGGATTTTATACTTCGCTTCTGCATTGCCTGCACTTGGTTCTTAATTATAAATGCAAAAGGATCCCTTCAATGTAATTTATTACGTGGACTTTGTTTTGATGTAATTATTATTTCTGCCTACTATCTTTTTACAAGTTTATGGATGTTTACATGTTGCTGGTTTTGTAGCTGCACTAAGGATGTTCTTTGGTTATGGGCTTAGTAGTAAGTCACAGATTGTCTACAAGAAGGATTTTAGGACCACAAACCTTAATTCGCAGCCAGCTGAATCGAATAGTGGTCCTTAAAAAGTTGGTTCTTCAATAGGTGAAATGATTTTTTGAAAGAAAGAAAAAGCTAGCTAATTTGATCCCAAAGTTGGTTCTTTTCAGGGGGCCTCAAAATTGCTCTTGATAGAATACATTTTTGTTGCAATATACAGCTGGAGCTCAGAACCCGTTGTCTTTGTATGGTCAAAGAAAGCTGACTGAAAAATCTGGTCTTTTTGGTAGGTTATTGGCAGGAGAGTAACAAAGATGCATGTTTTGGTTCATTACAGGTGTAAGTTTGCTTCATATTCTTCATTTTGAATGTGTTTTTGAAGTTTTGTTTGAACTGTCCATGGGGCTTTTTAGCTGGGTAGCCCCGACCCACTAGAGAGTGGCCCTGACCCACTGGAGGGTGGCCCTGACCCACTGGAGGGTCAGCTGGGTAGCCCCGACCCACTGAAGGGTGGCCCTGACCCAGTGGATACGTATCACATGCCCTGACCCAGTGAATAGTTTTTATTGTTGCAGATCCACACTAGTGTATTGGAATCGGTTATTTGATTAGTTAGGTAATCTGTTATTTGTTGAAGATCCACACTAGTGTATTTGATTTGTAGCAGATCCACCTAGTGAATAGTTTTTATTTGTTGCTTAACTTGTTGCGGATCCACACTAGTGTTTTGAAGTCTATAGGATATATATAGATATATACTTGCTGAAAGTATCTAACGCTCACTAAATGCTCAAGTCTTGCTGAAAGTTGTGTCCTTGTACTCTTTGTTTTCATTACTTTGGGGTGCACTTGCGTGTGAACTACATGTGAAATTTGGGTCATATATAGGATATATATGTGTATATATATATATATATATATATAGATACTTGGGTCATATGCTTGGGCTGCACTTGTGTGTGAACTACATACTATAGGAGATATATATATATATATATATATATATATATATATATAGATACCGCGGTTATTTACAAATTTATGAATCTTTGCTTAACTTGTTTACAAATTTTTTCTTAAGTTGGGGAAAGGAAAAATGAATACACGGATGCTGATATTGATGGAATTCGTAAAGAATGGTCAACTTTTGTATCAAACTTCATTTTTCGGTGAAATTTTGTATCGACATTAATGAAACGTTGAATTTGGAATCGACTTTTGTTACATTGAAATGTTTGTTACTATTTTATGAAATGGATTGTTTTGCTATATGTGTATTTTATTTTGCATTATGAAATGTTTGTTATTATTTTAGGACATTAATGTGAAAATTAGTAATTCTATAAAAAAATATTTCTTTTTAAATAGCTAAAACCATGACACACATTTATGACACACAAATGCACATCATCTTCTTTATGACAGGCTTTCCTTGACGGGCATTGAATGTCGTAAAGGCATGTCATAAATCCGCATCATAAACAGATGACACACAAATGAACGTCATCTTCGTTCTTGACAGGGCATTCCTTGACACGGTCCGACGTGTCATCTACTAGTTTGATTTGATTGTTGTATGGTCGCGCGTATTAGACTAGTTATATAAGGCTATCTATTATGGCATTGCCGCACCATCGGTGAGTGTGAAGACGTGGAGCAGCGGTGGGTACGGCAACACCGCCCCCTATTCACCTCGCTTCAGTTATGCAAAACAGCGGTAACATTCCGCCGCACTATAGCCTATTTTTGAGAAAAATCGAAGAAGTGCGGTGGGTTGAGGGTGAGGTGGAGCAGCGATGGGCGCGACAACACCGCCCCCCTGTTGTGGCGATGTGTGGCGAGCACATCTTCACTACACCTGTAGTGAGGGTATAACACATGGCCTAATTATCATAGACCAGAGGGTATGTATATGTAATGTTATTATCTATATATTGAGACCCCATGTAAATGTGATGTCATAAATGTTTATGATAAAATCATGAGCTTGCATTCAATGTACTGATGACATCCCATCGCCTATAAATGATAATCGTTTTCATCTCATACTGGATCGTCTTTCAATTCTATTTTCAGTGTTTAAATTGTGTGTGAGAATTTCTTTGTAATTGAGTGAGTTTTAGTTAGATGATATGATATTTGTAATTAATCTCAGAGTGTGGTCTCTGTGATTGTTAATTTGTATAATCCCAACAAACCATTTGCAAAAATCTATTTGTGTATTTATTTTTAGTAGTCAACCCCCTGCTCCGATGATCTCTTCTCATCTGGGACCAACACCATTCCACTGAGCATGTTGTTGGTCAAACATAATCATCATATATATATAGGGGAGGTTCAAATAAGAAGGGAATTTTCGTTAACAAACCTAAGAAATGATTTCTTTTTTAACCGAAACCGGGTCAAACGAACTCTAATTGAGCTCATTCCGGCGGCGTTGAAACCGGCTCGTCAAGGTTTTTGGGGGGTGGGGGGTTTAGGTTTTGGGGGTGGGTGTGGGGGGGGGGGGTTAGGTTTTTGGGGGTGGGTGTGGGAGGATTTAGGTTTTTGGGGGTGGGGGTAGGGTGGTTAGATTTTTGGGTTTAGCTTTATGGTTTAGCTTTAATGGTTTAGTTTTTAGGGTTTATCTTTAGGTTTTATTTCTACGAGCCGGTTCCAACGCCGCTGGAATGAGTTCCATCGAAGTTTGTTTGACCCAGTTTCTTAGGTTTCTTAGCGAAAATTCACTTATTAGTTGAACTTTCCCATGTATATATATATGTCCTTCTAGAGCTTCTACTTCAAGAGTTAGGAAAACTTTCCCTACTACAGAAATATTTAATAGATTAAGAATAAATCCTGACAATATAGTTACGGGAGTCCAAGTAGATTCGGAATCAACCGAATCAGAAGTCGATTTTGTTTAATGAATTTTAAAGAAAAAATAAACTTTAATCCGGGATCTCCGGTATGAAAAGAAATTAGTAAAGATTTTGAATTACCCAAATGAGAATTGTTTAGAAATTGGTTTTTTGATAATTTTAAAGAAACTGATATAATTTTTTTTAAAGATGAATATTATAAAGATTTAATCATAAAAAATGAGATTATACCTTTTATTCCCTGGTTTATAGAAAGACATATGGAAAATATCATCTCAGTTATTGAAAGAAAGTTTAATGTTAAAGGAGAAATAATCTCTAAGGTTTTTCCTCATACACAACATTTTAAAATAAAAAAAGATAATGAAATAAGGTATTATCAAACATTTCAAAAATTATTAGAAGGAAATTCCTTACCTATTACAATTTCTCATATAAATGAGTTAATTAAACAGCAAAATTACACAAATTTATATTTAGTAATTCTAAGAGAACAGTTACAAGACTTGTCTACCAAGATGGATAGGATTGTATCCCATTTTAAAGATAAGAGCGTTACTAAAAAAAATTCTCTAAGAGAAAAAATTGCTACTCCTAGTATACAACTTCCTCCAGAAGTAACAGATTTTAAATTAAAATCTCAAGATAGTCTAATAGCAACTTTAAATGATACTATTAATGCCCTTAAGAATCTTAAGATTAATACTATAACAAAATTTTTTGAAGAAAACTATCAAGAGAAAATAAATTATCAAATTTCCAAACTCTCTAAATGAACAGATAAGCCAACTCAGAGAAAATACTATTATCCTAGACCTACTCTTCAAGATGTTCTTATAGAAGAACAAGAGTATATTGTTAATAACTCTTATAGTGAAAAAATAATCTATGAATGAAACATAGACGGTCAGTCAGAAGGACAGATTTATAATACTGTCCACATGATACTTATGTACAACACAATTTGTAAAAATAATAGTAACTCCGTTCAAAGCATAGCAAACATGATTATATCAGGGTTTACAGGCCAATTAAAAGGATGGTGGGATAATTATTTATCTCAAGAAGATAAAAACAAGATCTTAAATAGTGTCAAATAAGAAGAAGGCACTAGTAGTACTGAAAATAATGCAGTTTACATGCTAATTGTTAACATCATAGAATACTTTACAGGCAGATGGTCTGAAGATTCTGAAAATATTAGAACTCTTCTGCAAAATCTAAGATGTAGAACTCTCACATCTTTTAGATGGTATAAAGATACTTTCTTATGTAGAGTCATGGAACTCCCTGAGGCTAATAGTTCTCATTGGAAGTCAAAATTTATAGATGACCTTCCTCATTTATTTGCTGAAAGAATAAGAAATAAATTAAGAATAGATGGAGTCATAAATTATGACAGTTACACTTATGGTAAACTTATGCCGACCTTTGTTCAGGAAGGAATAAGTCTATGTAATGAGATAAAACTTAATCAACAGATTAAGAAACATTCTCTAAATGAGAAAAAAACAATTAGAAGATTTCTGTGGCCAATTTGAAACTAGGAAAAAAAATACTTCTCCTAAAAAACATTATAAAAGAAAGAAGTTTAAGAAAGAAGAAAACTTTTATAATAAAAGAAAAAAATTTAAAAAAAGGAAAGAATTTCCTGATGAATTTAAAAAAATTAATAAAATGTAGAAAATGTGGTAAATTAGGTCACAAAGCAAAAACTTGTTGGGTTAGAAAAAAACTTAACAAAATAGAAGACAAAGATTTAAAAGACAAAATAAATGAAGTCTTATTAAATGAAAGCTTTGAAACTGATTCTGAACAATCTTTTTCAGAAGAAGAAAATCTAAATATTTTAGAATATGAAAGTTTTGATTCCTCAGAAACAAAGGAAGATCTTTGTCCAGCAAATTGTAAAAAAGATTGCTGCAAAAACCCTTCTGACATATCAGAAGAAGGTCTTTATCAAATAATTTATCAATTCTAAAATATGGAAATTATTGTTTTAAGCCATGAGATTTTAGATCTCTTAAAAGTTAAAAGTGATCCCCAAGTCAAAGAAAAACTAATTTCTGAATATTTAAACCATCAAAAATCTGAGGGAGCATCTTCTTCTAGTAATCCTCAGTATAATTTAAAACCCTTTTCTCTAGCAGAATTAAAAAGACAGCTAGGTGAAAGAAATAAAATTTCTAGACCTGTTAATATACAAGAGAGAATTAATAGTATAAAAATTGATATCAAAATTCTTCAAAAAGATAATAGAAATCTAGAAGAGAGAATTATGAGACTTGAGATCCCCCATAATAAAAATGATGAGGAAATTTCTCAAAACAATACGGGAATATTTTTAGAAAGTATTATAGATATTGTAACCACACAAAAGTGGAATATCAAAGTAAAACTTCTTATTGAAAACAACTTCTTTATAACTGTTACAGCACTAGTTGATAGTGGTGCTGATCTAAACTGTATTCAGGAGAGAATTATTCCTACTAGATATTTTCATAAAACCTCCCATAATTTGAGTTTCGCGGAAGAAGAAAAATTAAAAATTGAATACAAGTTGCCTCAGGTTCATGTCTGTCATGATAAAACATGTATCCCAACTAGTTTTCTTCTAGTTAAAAATCTAACTAGCCAAGCCATTCTTGGAACCCCTTTCTTAAATAAAATATTTTCTTTAAGGCATATTGATAATAAAGGGATAACTAAATCTTTCCAAAATAAAGAAATATAATTTTCATTTATTACAAATCTTTTTTTCAGGACTTTAAATAATGTAAAAGAATCTCTTTTACAAGCAAAAATAAATCAAATTGAATTTTTATAAAAAGAAATATTTTCTTTAAATATCCAAGATAGGATAAATAATCCAAAATTACAGGACAAGATAAAAATGATTAATAATCAATTTACCCCGCAAATATGCAATGATCATCCAAATGCTTTTTGGGATAGGAAGAAACATATTGTTTCTCTTCCTTATGAAAATGATTTTAATGATAGTAAAATTACTACTAAGGCTAGACCTTGTCAGATGAATTCTGAATATATGGAATTATGTAAACAAGAGATCAAATCTCTTCTTGACAAAAACTTAATTAGAAGATCAAAATCTCCTTGGTCTTGTACTGCTTTTTATGTTAATAAACATTCTGAGAAGGAAAGAGGTATTCCTAAATTAGTTATAAATTACAAACCTCTTAATAAAGTTTTAAAATGGATTAGGTATCCTATACCTAATAAAAAAGATTTACTAGATAAATTATACAACGCTATAATATTTTCAAAATTTGACTTAAAATCTGGATACTGGCAAATTCAGATTGATGAAAAAGATAGATATAAAATTGTTTTTGCGGTTCCTACTGGCCTTTATGAATGGAACGTAATGCCCTTTGGGTTAAAGAATGCCCCATCAGAATTTCAAAACATTATGAATGATATTTTCATTCCTTATAGTGATTTTATAATAGTCTATATCGATGATATCCTTGTATTTTCTAAAGATATTGAAACTCATTTTAAACATCTTGATATGTTCAAAAATATAATAATAAAAAGCGGTTTAGTCATATCTAGACCAAAAATGACACTTTTCTAAACTAAGATAAGATTCTTAGGCCATAATATTGAGACATGAAATATTATTCCTATCAACAGAAGCATTGAATTCGGGTCAAAATTTCCAGATGAGATTTATAATAAAACCCAGCTTCAAAGGTTTTTAGGTAGTCTTAATTATATCCTCCTTTATTATAAAAATTTAGCCGAGGATACTGCCATTTTATATGACAGGCTAAAAAAGAATCCTCAGCCATGATCTGAAAAACATACTAAGACTATCCAGAAGATTAAGCAGAAAGTTCAACATCTTCCCTGCTTAATGATAGCTAACCCAAATTGAAAAAAAAATTATTGAAACAGATGCCTCTGATATAGGCTATGGTGGAATTCTCAAACAAATTTCACCAATTACTAAACAAGAGAATTTGGTAAGATTCCATTCGGGAAAATGGAATAAAAGCCAAAGAAATTATGCTACTATTGCAAAAGAGATTTTAGCAATAGTAAAATGTGTTTTAAAATTTCATGATGATTTATATAATCAAAAGTTTATTATAAAAACTGATTGCCAAGCAGCTAAGTTTATATTCGCTAAAGACTTCAAACATGATGTTTCAAAACAAATGTTTGCAAGATGGCAATAACATTTAGCCCCATTTGATTTTGATATTATCTATAAAAAGGGTAGTGACAATAGTTTCACTAATTTTCTTACCAGAGAATATTTAAATTAATGGCTCATTCAAAAGGACCAGTTAATAAGGCTCTCCTAGAGATTCGGGAGAAACTTGATTACCGCACTCTTCAAATAAGACTTGAAGAAGTGAACAAAGAAGAGATCCAGGAAAATAGATTTCTGAGATAATAAACAAAAAGAAATATGATTAATAATATTAATATTAGAATTTCTTTTTACAAAGAAAAGAGACGTTTATTACGTCAAAAAGAAATAATTATTTCATATGAATAATTTCATAAATGATTCCTTGGGAGCAAGGAAGAGAAGACAGAGGAAGATCTTCCTCTTATAGAGGAAGAGGTCAGAATCCAAGGGTTATATCCCAAATTGGAAATCGAAAGCTTATAGCTGAGAATATTGCTTTATCATCTGGTTCATCTTCACAACTAGATATTATCCTTTATAAGGAATTTTTGGCATATAAAGCCTCAAAAGAGAAGTCTAATAAAGACTCTGAATCATCAGCATCATATGCTAAAACTGTTTCTAATGAAGCAGAAGATGATATTACTAATTAGGCTCAAAGTCCACATAAAGAAGTTATACTTCTTTTAGAAAACAAAGACATTAAGTGGGGAGATAATCCATGGCTGTTAATAAATAGATATATGGACACATGATTCTATCCTGCAGAGGCTTATAAGCCTAGACAGTATTATGAACAAATTCCGAAAAAAGAGAATTGTGAGATTGAACACTATCATGCTGGTCAGCCTGATGTTTATAACTTCAGCAAGATAGTAGTGAAACAGATTATATCTGTAGAAACATAGGGAACTTCTCCATTAAAATAAAGGGAGCTTATACATCCCCAAACTAAAATCCTGATCAAATATAATTATTGGGATTACATGAATGCTTTTTATAAAACATTCTTATATAAGAACCCAAAACAAAAACATTCTTGGTTTATAAAGATTTGTTCTCATATTTACGGACAGAAAATTCCATTCTGGTTTTATAACCGGTGGCAATCTTTTGGCCCCTCAGTGAATATTCTCCCTGAGTTATATACCCAATGGGTAGAAGTTTCTCCAGCCTTAATAGAGGCCCAGCAAAATGAAAATTTTATTAAGAACATGCCTGTTTCGCATTTCTATATTCAATTCAGTATCCCATGGATATGGAAATGGTCTCCAGAAGTTGATTATAATAGTCCAAATATTCTTTGCATCCAAAGAACATTCTTTACAAAATTTTGGAAGAAGATGACTCTTCTAAATATAGATGGTCTCATAGAAATCCATGATACTATTGAAAAGATTAAAAAGACGATTCAGGATTATATTAATCAGACTAATAGCCACCCACAAAAAGAAGCTCCAAGCCCTTTCAGACATATTGTCAGAAAGATCCAGACACTTAAAGGGACTGATCAAATCAGTAATAAAGAGATCATGGATTTCTATCTCACAGAGATGAAGAAATACATGATGAAAAACTTAAGAAGAGAAGGAGCATTTTCTTCAATAATGTCTACATCTTCCCAAACTGAAGAAGATGAAGACTCAGAAAGAATTTTTTAGGAAGGCCAGGACAATGTTACTGATCCTGTAGATGAAGATTATATCAACAACGTTCTTGCAGAATACATGCAAGATTTCATCCCAGAAGAATCTTCAGGAAAGCTAAAAGACAAGAAGCCACAATAGGTCCCACAGAAGCTTTATAGGTGTCAACTCCAATAATACGTGGAGTGGAAGACAACATTATGCACTCTGGCATAATAATGGCTAGACACTATTTTCTTTTTAAAAGATAGCAAAATAATTGCTACTTTACTATTTTCTTTTTGACAAATTTGTTTAGATAGGTCCTATGAAGGGACTCTACTTACTTTTCTCCGCCTATATAAGGGGACTCTTATTGCTTGTAAAAACCACCATCGGAGAACAACTCCACTACTACTACTCTTGTACACATCTCTCTATATAATATTTGAAGCTTGAAGTTTAAAGCTAGTTGTTCATAATAAAGTGAAAGTCTGGTAATATTTATGTTTTTCTTAATATTTTTTATTTAATAATTGGCTCTTCCAGAGGCTAAAAACTATAAGTGTTGATATGCCATGATAACTTGAACAAATATGTTAAAAAAAATTATAAAAAAGTATAAAATTGAAAATATTTGAGGAATAGAATATAGGCAGGTTAAGGACGGAATAGAGTAGTAAGGTGATGGTTGAATTCTTGGGGACCTTGTAGTCGCTAATGCCAAAATGGGCGCAAAAGCTTTTTATGGTCTGACATTTACTAACCTCATCTTAGAATGCTATAATGTCTTTGTAAAAATCATATGGTCTATAATTCCGCAGATGTTTACCAAAATAAGTTTATTTTAAGTCTAAATCTATATATATATATGATAAGTTAATAATGTATGTATTATGTTACATACTTAATAAGTTAGTGATTGTGTAACAAACCAACTTTCGTGTTATTATTATAATATGTTTTCATATTATAAGGGGTGTAATTAAATAAAATGGAAGTTGAGGGTTGGTTGCTAAAGTTGGATTATACCTAGTTTTGGAAGATGACTAACGTGCTTCTTGTGTGTGGGTTACGCAGAACACACACATTTGTGTGTGTTCTTGCGATTTTGACTAAGGGAGAACAAGGAGGAGGAGCTAAGGACTGAAATTGAGAACTTGCATGTGTAATCAGTTGGATTTGGTGCATTCCTCTCCTTCCAAACATCAAAGTAAGCATCCATTCTTCTCTAAATCACCATTTAAAGTGTTCTTTGTGGGTTTTGGTAGAAAACCCGAATTGGGTCAATGGGTGTGGAGATTTTGGCTTATTGTTGGTTATAAACCTTAATCTAGTGTTGTAAATGGTGAAGAATCATGATTAACATGATTCTAACATCCAATTTAATGATTTCAAAATTAGGGTTCTTGAGGTGAAAATTGAGGGTTTTCAATTTGATGAAGTTAACTGATGAATTGGTGGTTGATAAGTGTTTGTGGTGTTAATAAACACAATTCTTAGTAAAAGTCCTCAATCAATTTGATGAATCAAGAACCTATGAGAATTGGATGAAATTGGAGAAAACCGTAACGGGTAAATATGGGTTGATTTTAATTAGGAAGGATAAAAGCTTGTGTAAAGCTAAATAAACCAGATTAGATGATAGTGAAGATCATAAGATCTTGGGTGGGTGTTAAACTCCAATTAATGTATGTATTGGGGTAATTTGGATTACTAAACTATGTGAAATGTTTAGGTGATTAAGGCGTTAAAGATGTTAGCTTTGAAGACCATTTGGAATCTTTATTGGCAAAGGTAAGTGCTTTGCACTTACTTAGTAGTGGATAAGTAGTTTATATGTAAGTAGATAATGTGGTAAATTCTATTTACATGTTGTATGTTGATTTTGGCTAATGTGGTAAGTAGTCAAACATAATGTGGTAAAAGTGGTGTAGTTGACTAATGTGGTAAATAGTCAAACATAATGTGGTGAAAGTACTGTAGTTGACTAATGTGGTAAATAGTCAAACATAATGTGGTAAAAGTGGTGTAGTTGACTAATGTGGTAAGTAGTCAAACATAATATGGTGAAAGTAGTGTAGTTGACTAATGTGGTAAATAGTCAAACATAATGTGGTAAAAGTAGTGTAGTTGACTTATGTGATAAATAGTCAAACATAATGTGGTAAAAGTAGTGTAGTTGACTAATGTGGTAAGTAATCAAACATAATGTGGTAAAAGTGGTGTAGTTGACTAATATGGTAATTAAATAGTCAAACATAATGTGGTAAAAGTGGTGTAGTTGACTAATGTGATAAATAATCAAACATAAGGTGGGAAATAGGTGTAGTTGACTAATGTGGTATATAGTTAAAGTAAAGTATAGAATGTGGTGTTTGATGTAAATTGACTTAATGTGTGTGGATAATGGTGAAATTGATATAAATTGACTTAATGTGTAATAAGTCAAACCATTTGTGGATAATGGTGAAATTGATATAAAATTGACTTAATGTGGTATAAATAAAACCATTGTGGATAATGGTGAAATTGGTATAATTTGACCTTAGTGGTATAGGGTCAAGCTATTATGTTGAAATAGGTGTAATTAGACTATGTGATTAATAGTCAAACTCAAATGCGCAAATGTGGTAGATATGTGTAACTAGACTATGTGGTTAATAGTCAAACTTGATTGTGCATATGTGGTTAAATGGTGTAAATGACTCAATGTGGTCAAGAGTCAACTAAAATGTAGAATGTGGTAATAATAGACTAAAATGGACTTAATATGGTAAAAGTCGTTGGTGGTAAAACAGTAAATTGATTGATTACATGAAGTGTGGATACTTCATGAAGGTGTCTACGCGAAATGTGGATACTTCACGGGTGGTAGTGAGGTCAAGTACTTAACGGGCGAAAGTGAAGTTAAGTACTTCACGGGTGACATGAAGTGTGGATACTTCATGGGTCGGCATGGAGTCAAATACTCCATGTGAGAAAGCAAGAGGTGGATCTCTCGTTAGACATGTGGATATGTCAAGTTGAAAGAATGGTAAAACATAAAATGTGTATGGGTCGTTATGTATCTAAAGTTATAGGTTATTAGGTACCTAAACTAACGAATTGATAGAATTTGTTGTTAAACTCTTAACGAGTGAGAAACGAGTAGTGGTACTTGGGTTTGGAATAAAAAATTAACAAATATATATGTTAGTACACGTGGGTGATTTATAGATGTTATTGGGTGACTTTTGTGGCTTAAAGACCAAAGGGGATTGAGGTTGTCGGTCGGAAAGGCCAAAAATGGCAAAAATCATGTTTGTGCATTGGAGGGAGTAACCTTAAGCCCTAACCTACTGTCTTACGCCCTACCTTATGCCAATAACATTGAATGGAGTAACCTTACGCCAATAAAATCTAATTTGATTTTGGATTTGGTTTTTGGTGTTTTGACTTGGGACTTGTCCCAAGGGTTGTATTTTATTACTAATGGTGTATTTTGGGGTGATTCCATTATAGGTAAAGCTCCGATGTGATCTCGGGTCTCGCATCATGTGCATTGGATTCTCGTGGACATGTTTAGTAATTGGTTTTTGTTAATCTTCTCGTATAGAGTTTTTACAAACTATTTGGGGTTGTTACAAGTAGAGGATGACTTGTAGTAACTTTTGTTAAACTAATTTTGCGGAAATTATGTTAGTTAATTCGTGTTTATAAAACTTAACGTGTGGATACGTTAAATGTCATTTTGGGACCTAACTTTCGCGTGTTTTAAAATGTTTAAATTGGGTTGAATTTTTGGGTGTTACAGATTGATATGTTAATAAATAAGCATTTTCTAGTGGTGTGAATTTCCGACACGAATTTCGCGAGTTAGGGTTTAGTCTAAACGAGTTCGGGTCAGTTTCAGGTTTAACCCGCAAACCCGTTGAGCTAACCAGTTTGGGTCAACCCGTCAGGTTAGCGGTTAACCTGTTTATTTTATAAAAAAAACACTTTAGGGTAGATTGTGCCAATACATATAATTCAAGGGGTATTTCTTAATATTGGCAAATTGCAATCTTGACCGAAGCTATTTAGGGCGGCCGATTTTATTGGCTATTTGTGTTCTCATGAGTGGAAATATATCTAACATTATTTTTTTGACATAAAGTTTGATTAAATGCTAGATTTAGTTTGTTTACGACTTTAGTAAGACATTTGTTAATTGTTAGATTTTATTTGTGAATACTTTTTGTTATATATTTTGATTAAAATATTTGTTGTTATATTTTCTTAGGTGTGAAGTATAAATTTAGAGCAGAATTAAAAAATTCCGGGTCAAACGGGTCGTGTTCGTTTCAACCCGTGAAAGTTCATCTCGTGTTCGAGTTCATATGTTTGACGCGATTTTCAGGTGGGCGTTTTGTTCGGGTTCGTGAGAAAATATTCGGGTTTGTGCCTGGTTGACTTGTTAAACCGCTAATCCGACATGTTTAACACCCCTAGCATTTTCTAGGTATTTGTACAAGTCTAAATTAACAAGGTATAAATCCCTAATAAAGTTAATATTTTCGGTTTTCCCTCCGATTGCTTCCTCTACTGAGAAAACATGTAGAATAAAACACTGAAGCTTCGAATGTTGCATGATGTTGTTAACATCAACCATCAGGTATGGAATACGTGCATACATTCTTGACTTATCATATGATAAGAACGTGTAAATATCAACAAGGTCAACATAAAGACGGACTATATTCACAAGGTCAAAACTCCTAGGAAGGTATTCTAGTTGGATTGGATGGTTACGTGTGTCAAAACATGTGAGCAATCCATCATGACGTTAGTATTTAAGTCCCACCATTCAAATTCTCGTCATTTGGTAAGTCAAGTACGTCATCATAGGTGGGCAACCCTCCTAACGCTAAAACAGATATGTCAATTCGTTGTGCATAATCATTAGTGTATATGTATCGTATTCATATTCAACCAATTTACTAACCTACATTACATTTTTGTATGTTTCAAAAATACAATGTATCTAGTAGAATATGAAGTTCTATATAAGCCATTGGACATCTTCGTAATTTTCCCAATATAAATACTATAAACTAAAATAAGTTTTATAAATAATATAAGGGGCTGTTTGATAGTCTCTTAATGGTCCAAAGCCTCTTAATGGTTAAGAGGTAACCTTAAGTCTGAATGGTTAAGAGGTAACATCTTAATGGTAGGTTCTCACAAGTTACATGGCCCCTTACCTTTTAACCATTAAAAGGCTTTGAACCATTAAGAGGCTACCAAACAGCTCCTAAGTTTTATTCTAAGCCGTTTAAAAAAAGTTTTATTAATATCTTCTTATAACAAAAATATCATAAAAAATCAGTTAAAGTAAAAGTGAAAGTTATACTTCCATATTTGTTAGAAAACTATACATTTTTATTTTTCTTATAGAAAAAAAGTGTAACATGTATTTTGAAAGTTGGATTAGGTTTAAATAAAAAGGCTTTTAAATATAAAAATGGTGAAAATGATTTAGGGTCATTAAATATATATTTAATGGTTGATATCAAATTGTAGGAGAAAAAGTTATTGAAATAGTATTTTAGTCATGATCACTTTTGTTGACTTTTTATTAAGTTCTCACATTTTCTAAACGTTCGTAACTTTTACATACGACATTATTATTTTTTAAAAATTACCCCATAAAACGAGCGTACTTTTATCTTTAAAACGAGTATATTGTCGTTATATATAAAAAACGAGAAAAAAATTACGTTTTTCAGCTCATTGTGATTATTGCTCGTCATTGTGTCTAATGTCAGGTCATTGTGTCTAATGTCAGGTCATTGTGTCAAATATTTTTCATCAGTGTGTCTAATGTCAAATATTTTTCTAATGTCAGGTCATTATGTTTAATGTCAGGTCATTGTGTCAAATATTTTTCATCACTGTGTTATATATAATACATAAAAAACAGTGACAAAAATAACACGAAATTATCTAAAACGTAAAACACAATGATTAATACATATAACACAATGATAAAAAATATTTGACACAATGACCTGACATTAGACACAATGACCAGACATGACAATAGACACAATGACCTGACGTATTTTACACAATAACCAATATACCCTCACTTTTAAAACAATAAAAGGACACATGTTAAGCCTAAAATCGTTTCTTATTCTTTTTAGATTAAATATCATTTTTACTATAACTCAACTCTTTGAAAGTATTAGAATGTGAAAGTGTTTAGTTTTATAAACTTTTTAATATTATCCTATAGAGAATAAATTTTTTGTATATATATTCTTAATGGGAGGAAGGATATTTTATTATTTTATTGATATTGGTAAAATACTAAAATGTTAGGGTCTCGATAAGTACATGAGGTTTGGGCGTAAAAGGCGGTGACAAACATCACAACAAAAACAAACAAATTAATTGCGTCGTGACGTTGCAGTTAGTTTGGTTTTTTAATGACACCCACCTAAACACGCAGTCAACTTCCTTGATAGATTATTAGGGTGAAGGGCACATGCGGGTAAGGGCTTCGGGTTCACGGGCTGATACGGGTACACCGCTGCCGTTAATGCGGGTAAGGGATCGGGTAGGCTAATGCGGGTATATGTACCCGAGTGATTATGTTTGAAGCCGTCAGCGAAAGATCTGATACGAAGGTCGGTGAGCTGGATTGTTTTTGATTTGGAGAAACAGAACACAGTGGGGTGGAGATGAGGGTTTATTTGAAACTTTGCAATATGATATAAAAATAATATAAATTTAATCAATTAAATAGAAAACATTACGATGAATAATAAAGAATATTTTATTTGTTTTAGTTTTATCAATTAAATATAAATTATATCTATAGTTTTATCAATTAAATATAAATTATAACAATTAAATATAAATTATATCTATAGTTTTTTATTAATTTTATTTGTTTTAGTTTTAATAAAGAATATTTTAAAAGAAAAAATAAATTCTTTAGGGTATTAGGGTTGTGCCCTCAACACTTTAGGGTATTAGGGTTGGATTTGGGTAAAAGTGAGGTGACACACCCTAATTGGGTATTTTTGTTAGGGTAGTTTTTGGATGAGGGCTGTGTCCCCTTCACCCTTAGGTCATTCGTAGTGGTTTTACGCTCCCTTATTTAACACCTCGTCACGTCACTGTCATATCAGCAGAGGGACAATCATTGTCCAGAATCACTAAGGTGCGTAGTGATTTCACGCCCGCATTTATTTTTTAATAATTAACTAAATTTTTATTTTTAATAAATAAAAAACTAAATTATAAAGTAAAAAAATACATTTTTAAATAAATAAAAAACTACTACTCATTAAAAAACCATTTACGTGAGGAAAAATAGTTTTTTTTTAAAACAACTCCGTTTTCGTTAAAATTTATACCAGGATGTTCAAAAAATAAAATAAACAAGCCCGTGTATTTCGTTTTTTAAAATAATTACCGAGCATGAATTATTTAAGAAAAACCAAAATAAATCTTAAAGTAAATATTTAATTAAAAAAAGAAAAATGAATAATGAGGCGGAAGGATTTGATTGAATGGATGGATGAATTGTGGTGGAAGCCCCTTTGCACCGTGAATGCCCCCCCCCCCCCCCCCCCGCCGCCAATTCACCCCCATTCACCCATAGGGGGCGGTGTTCACCGACGTGAAAATGGAGAGGTGGATCACGCCCACCCATTAACGCCATCACTACGGATGGTTTTAGATTAATTGATAAGGGTGGTATTTGCTTAATGAACATGGTTATCACTTTTGTTTTCTTAAACTTTATCATCCCAAGCAAAAATCGTTTTACACCAAAAAAATCAAAAAAAAAAAAAACGAAGAATATAAATCGGTTTTTTACAAGAATAACATAAACAAAATCAAACCTTAGAATATCAACATAAAGATCTGATACAAAGAAATATGATTAGAACTCAGGAACAGACTGGTATCAACATTGTGATGATAAACCCTAATTCATAGATAAAGAGCTGGTTACAAGAAGAATTGAGAGACTGTTTGTGTGTTGATGATCCGATGATGAGCAACCAGTGTGTTGTGTGGGATAAAACCCTAGACAATAAGACTAGGATGATAACCTGATTATGAGTTGTATTGCACACTTTCCCCTCATTTTCTTTTTTACATAAGATAGTAGCCAACCCAAGAGAAGAGGCCGAAGCACACTAACCTAATGACTCGCATAAGCCCAAGAAGTCTTTAACTCAGCTGCACTCTTCTGCTAAAAGCCCAGCAATACTCCAACAGTCCACAATAGCTCAACATCAAATATAATGAGCCAACATGAAACAAATATAACCAACCTAATTTAAAAATATTTATGTAACCACATTAAATTAAAACCACACATATATCAACATAAAGAGTAGGGTTTTTTTACAAGAATAACATATCGGTTTTTTACAAAAAATCTTCTCCAGTTACTCTTAACTAAAATTGAATGGGATGTACAGTAGCTCATTTTTAGTGGCCCACGTGTAACTTTTTTTTTCAATTCTGTTTTCAAATTTTTTTTTCAATTTTCATTTTAACCCCTTCTATTATATATAAATTATGCTTTTAACCCGTTTAATTTTCTATTAATATCGTTTTTCTATAATAGCTTTCGTTCATTACCTTAAAAAACATGGATTGCGTGGCTAATATTTTTTTTTAATGTTTTGGTATAATTTTTTTAAAAACATATTTTTTATTAAAAATCGAGTTTAATTTTTTTATCCTACGATATGGCGAGCGACATCATCGTTACGTAGATGTGACAAACTCAACCGCCTATGAGCGAAAAAAATAGTTGCTGGTGTTTTGTTATTATCATAACCGATATCGGTTGTCGTTTTTATGATATTCTACGAGTGAGCCCGATAACGACAACCTCCTGCCTCGTAAGTCGAAACATGGCGAAAAAACAACCTTGCTTACGTCGCGAAGCGCGGGCACAATTCTATAACCTAAACATTTTCAAAAAGTGTTAATAGTATATTGCACTTAGTTATCCATGTGTCAGTCTTTGAGTGGCCTGTTTTTTTTACTTAAAAAGCTTGTACTGTATATAATATACGCTCAACTCGTTTCATTTTCTAATAATTTCGTTTTCCTTTAATAACTTTCGTTCGTTAACTTTTTTTCAAAATACGGAGTGCGCGGTTGTTTTTAGTTTTTTTTTCTCAACGTTCCGATATAATTTTTTTTGAAAACGGAGTTGTATTCAAAATCGAGTTTTTTATCGTTGCCTATAGCGAGTGCCGTTACCGTTGTGGTACCGGGACGAGCCGAACCTATTATGAGTGAACAAAATCATTGTCGGTATTCGTATTATTGTAACCCGTATCGGTATTCACTTTTACGGTTTTCGACGACTCGAACCGGTAGTTTTTTTTGTTTTCTTCCTTTTTTTTATTATTTAGTTTTATGTTTATTTTTATTAACATTATTTTTATCGATGTATCTACGTTTTTATTTAAATTTTATTAGCGATGAGCCCGAAGCCCGCCGCAGTGACCATCTAGTTATTTTAATTCACCAGTGGCCTACTAATTATTGCTCCTCTTGTGACATCCAACCAACAAGCCCACTAACTGAGTCTGAATCGGCCCAATCTCCATCTATATGACTATATCTACTAGGCCGCCACCACCATTTTTTTAAATGGTAATTTGGATCAGTGACGGATTACTGACTCACCCAATAATGTCCACTTTTCACTATATCTGCTACGCCGCCACCACCACCATTGACCTCTACATCTGGGCTGCCACTAACTGATTCTCATTTGCCCCCTCATCGGTCTTTGGTCCACATTGAGCAACCGGCCCCACATGAAAATCCAAACAATTTTGTTTTGTGGCCACATGAAGATCAAAACAATTCATGTCTCGATTTTATTCCACCTTCTACTTCACTTCATCAGATGACCACTCAATAGAAAGCAGGAATTTTTAAACCAAAACACAAAACGGATCTAGCTCATGTCGGTACGCATCCATTTTATATGCTTTGTTTGACTCGCATGAACCGAATGGTTTTAAATCCGCTGCCAAAAACCCATGTTGGATGGCTGCCGTGGTGGATGAAATGACTGCGTCACGTCTAATAGTGTTGGCTCGAAATGGGTTTTTCGAACCAAATATAATTCAGATGCACTATTGAACGTTTTAAAGCTCATCTTGTCGCTCAAGGTTTTAAAGCTTCCACAATTTGTATCGTTTTATCTCTTGCTGTAATTCATCGGTGGAAGCTTCATCAACTTGATGTTAAAAATGCTTTCGTGCATGGTCATCTAAGGGAAACAGTTTATATAGAACAACCCCAGGCTTCGTTGATTCACGGTTTCCTAATCATGTGTGTCGCCTTAAAAAGGATTTATACGGACTTAAACAAGCACCGCAAGCGTGATTCCAAAGACTGAGCAAATTTCTTTTTGCTAATGGTTTCATTTGTAGTCAGTCGGACACCTCGCTATTTGTGTTCAAACGTGACTTGTGCATCATGTATCTCTTGGTCTATGCGGATGATCTCATCTTAACAAGTAATCAGGAACACATTGTTTGGTCCTTTATTTGTCGCCTCAATAGTGAGTTTGCTATCAATGATTTAGGTGACTTGAATTATTTTCTTGGTCTTGAGGTTGCATATACTGATAATGGTCTTTTCCTGAGGCAATAAAAATATGCACGTGATATTTTGGAACGGGCTACTTTACTTGATTCGAAACCGGTTCACACTCCTCTAGCACCTCATGAATCGTTTATCTCTACGGGTGAACTATTTGATGATCCCACTCTTTACAGGTCTCTTGTTGGGGCTATACAGTATCTAACAATTACTAGACTTGATATCTCTTACACTGTGAATCAGATGAGCCAGTTTCTTTAGGCACCGACTGTTGCTCATTTTCAATGTGTCAAGCGCATCTTGTGCTATGTGAAAGGTACCATTGCTTTCGGCCTAATTTTTCAGAAACCAATGACTACTTCCATTCTCGATTATTCGGATGCCGACTAGGCTCTTTGCTTAGAAACACGACGTTCCACTTATGGGTACTCCATTTTCTTGGATGGTAATTTAGTCTCTTGTAGTGCTAAGAAGCAATACGTTAGATTTACACATCATCACAATAGTTCTTAAACTAAAAATTTCATTCAAACACAGCGGAAACTTTGTTCAAACAGATATCAAGTCTTTACATCTAAGATAAAAATATAGTTTGCTAGAAACAAAAACAACTTTAAGGAATGTCGGTCTTCAAGCCAAGTAACCCTTCCTACCAAAGCATCCAAAATCTCCATGAGCTTTACACAACCAACCTATAAATCAACCTGATGCACACATTAAAAGTCCACTACGTTGAGTGAGTTCTATCTATGAACATAACTTTAAACTTTAACATAAACCAATCGTTCTCTTTAACTTTAATCAAAACTTTAACTTTATAAATCAGAAAGCTGTATCGTTATCGTTATCTTCATCAAACAAACATGCACATGTGCATGTCTTTCATCGTATGTTTGTACTCGTACCAGGCTCCTTTTGCACTAGTGCAAGACTCATGTTGCTTATACTCGTACAAGGCTCCTTTATGTGTTTGGGGTTGAATCCTATTACTAGCTTGCAAGGCTCCTTTTGCTTGTATCAAGGCTCATTTAACTCCCTATGACTATAACATACTGTAACTGTACACTGTCTATCATTTAACTGTCACATTAGCATATTAAGACGAACAATCAAGTAAACACACTTTATCAATCAACAACACATAACATACTGTAACTGTACACTGTCTATCATTTAACTGTCACATTAGCATATTAAGACGAACAATCAAGTAAACACACTTTATCAATCAACAACACATAACATAACTTATCTTTCTTTAACGCTATTCTTTAGCTTTATACTTTATCTTTAAACTTTACCATTTTATTCAAGAAATAATGCTTTATAAGTGAGTGTGTGTACATCAGCCCAAAACGTGTAAAAAAGGCACTTAGAACTCACCTGACGGCTTAACTATTCCAAATAGAAGGGTTTAGCTAGGTGGATTGCTTTACATTATGCACGAAGATTCACATGTGAACTACGTCAATTTGGGGAAACTTTCGTCTAAACTTTCGCCAGAAACTTAAATGTTTCGTCCCACAAAGTTTCGTCCGAAACTTAAATGTTTCGTCCCTCAAGTTTCGTCCGAAAATTAAATGTTTCGTCCCTCAAGTTTCGTCCGAAAATTAAATGTTTCGTTCTTCAAGTTTCGTCTGAAAATTAAATGTTTGGTCCCAAAATTCCACCCGAAACTTTAGCATGGCCAGCGAAAGTTTCCCCCAAAACTTTCGCCATCTTTAAAACTGGGTTATACTCAGTTTTGATCTAGGGTTTCAACTTTTTACGTTCACACTTTTTGTTTAACCCATACAAAGCCAGATCTAGCGTTTGTTTACCATTTCATACGTAAAAACTCAATCTTTGAACAAAACCCTAGGTTTTTACACGCTTTAACAAAACATAAGATGCAAGGGTCGAATCATACCTCAAATCATCCAGAATCTTGAATACTAAAATATTTTAAAACAGACATACAAATCCTAGCTACTTCATAACTATAACGAGATGATACATGTTAACGTTGGAGGGCCAAGAAACATTCTTGTCTTCGCAGAATACACACTGATGTAAACAATGTTTAACCAATCAAGAATTTTGTCAATAGGGAATTCTTGTGATTAAAATAAACTCTCTTAATTATTAGAATCTAGTCATATTTAATATGTATGATCAATAAATCATCTAGGGGAGTTTTAGAAATTAATCCTCAAATGACCTTACTAGTCATAACTAGTCAACCTTTGTTTTTGACTCACAACTGAACCGAACCCACACACAAGTCTCCATGGCTGGCCCGGCCCGGCCCAATCCACATGTTGCTGCTTAGATGTCTCCATGTGACCTGGTAACAGGAACCTCGGCTTCATTATCCAACGGCATGTATTGTGCCATAATAGCCCGGATCTCTGAATCCATGTATCTCTGCATGAAAAGTTCACAAGTCAAAGCGACAAAAAACTCCAGGCGGCTCAATCATTTTGGGGTCCGGAGCGATAAAAAAGCCCGGGGCATGGGGTTGTCAACTAATAAGGTAATCAACTAAACAACTAATAAGATAATCAACTAATCAACCAAGCTTTAAATACACAAATATTTCTTTGAAATCTCAAACTACGTCGGAAATTTCTTTCATACGATAAAAGTTATCTGAGATTAAAAGTAAATAACAAATATTTATCTATCTTTAAAATATAATATTTGTACATTTTTTTTCACACTTTATTTAATTTTTAAATTTGTTAATTTAAATAAAAAATGATTTATAACTTCTCTATAATAACTCAAGTAATTAAACATATATTAGTTTAAAAAATAATTCAATTAAAATGAATTTTTGGTAAAAACGTGTAATATTACATTGATACTCTTATAAATAAAAAAAATAAAAAATTATTATTATATGATCGGTTAATTTTGTTTTCTTAGTGGTTTCGTGGTTTTCGCATAATTATGTGGTTTTCCCATTAACGGGCCGGCCCTGCAGGCACACACATAGATATATGTAAAGGGAAATAATTTAAAGCATACCCGAACTCTATACTTGTAGAATATGTATCCAACAATTCCAATAGCAGTCAAACCAATAAATACCCACGCCAAACCCCAGCCATCACGTGTATTAACATCTTTAGTACCTACCCAAAATTCATAAATCAAATCAACAATTGTTATACAAACTTTATGAATCATAGAAGTGCAGATCTGCTACAATGTTCTTTAAGATAAAACAATAATTCTTTGATTTTGGAAACTATTAGGTTTAAATTCCTAAAATCATAGTACTTACTTATACATGCATCATGTTCTTTAAGGTAGAGCAAGCCGGCTGCACAGCTACACTCGTAACTTCCCCATGTATTCTTGCACTTGCACTTAGAACATTGACATGCCCTTTTCTCTTTGCATTCATCAATATCTAAGATAAAGATTATAAAACAAATAACAAGTTTGACTTTTGACCAGAAAAAAAGCATGACCCAAGATCCAAAACTGATTCATTTCATCTGTAAATGGATCAAAATTTGAGACTTTGTCATCTTGGTTTAAAAAAGCGTGAGGCGCTTAAAGGCATTTTGATCTCAAAAGTTGAGGCGCGAGCCTCAAGTTGCGCGCATCTCATACATGAGGGACACGTCTATGTATAACTAAATAAACTTTACTTACAGCTAGAAGTTGTGTCTCTCTCATCTGTTTAACATATTAATCTATTTATCAAGTAAACTTTTCATAACTTCTTTATTTTTTTGGTTGTTTTTCAAAAAAACCTCCTAGAGACCCTAATTTTGACCCAGAACTAAATGAAGTGCGCCTTTTTGACCCTGATGCGTTTTCCTAAGCACTGAGCGCCTCAGGCACGCCTTTTTAAACCAAGCTTGGTGTTGCAGAGTTAACTTTTTAAAAGAATCATAACTTGAGGATGCAGAATAGTACCTTCACAACTATTAACTCCATCTCCCTTGAATCCATGTGGACACTCGCAACCCTTTGTATGGCCATCCTTAATGATAAAATGAACAATATACATTCATACATATACATAAATACACAGACAAACAGAGAGAACTAGAGGAGTGAGAGAACTAACGATACACGCGGTGTAGTTCCTGCCCTCTTTGCTGCTTTCCCAACAGCCTCCATTGTTAACTTGACATCGTAGGGCTGTCGAAGCAACAACCAAAATGAGGGGCATTTTAGACATTTCGTTACACCTACATGCTTAACCAATTACTACATTTATTCTTAGATGGAAGCAAGTTACCTTCACAGTGTGTATAACCATCACCAACAAATTTCACACCATTCACAATCGGGCACTCGCACACTTTCCCGCGGAAAGTATCCTACATCATATGAAAGGAGAAACATGTTGATACAGAGCTGATCCAAGTGTTAGTAGTCTCCTAATTGGACTAGCTAGATAGGGAAAACTAGACTATTAAAGGCCCAAACATAAACAGAACATTACTTGGGCAACAAATGGAGTTACATGGCCCATAAGTAATGAACAGAAAGGTTTCGTCGAGCCGGATCATATGGTAAACAGCAATAGGTGGTTTGGCCCAACTGACGGCCCCGAATTCCATAAATTTAGGGCTCCGATTTCAGCAATGAAGACATTTCCTAGATTTTAGCTATTTTAAAATCTTTCCATTTTAGGGTAAACATGTGAATGACTGTTAATTTAAGCGTTTATTTTTGTCTTTAATTTCAGTATTTAATTACTAGTTGCCGACTTCAGAATTTGGCAATACCTGCCAAGTTTAGAATTCCCTGCGTAAAGGGGGGCTTGATGCAATGTTTTATTCATTCAATATTATACTACTTTATTTTAGAACTGTTATACTTTCGTGCTTCCGCTCTGTGTCACATGTTTGACGGATATGATAATCTACATCCGAAAAAAATAAATTATCCTCGTACCTTGCAAGCCGTAATGTTAGCAACTTTGTCCATCCAGCAGCCACCGTTGTTGATCAGACACTCGTTTGTTTCTATTTCTGCAAGCAATATATATACAAAATCAACGGGTCAAAACGGGCTGGGTTGACCATTCAACCCATCTTTTATCTGTTATTTCAAAATGATTACATAAACGGGTCAAAATGTGCACTAACCGTTGCTTAAACAGAGAGCTGGCTCTGTGGTCTCCTTATATCCTGAGCAAATGGCTTTCAGAACTGCTTTTTTATCAAGCCTACCTGCATCATATAACTGTTATTAGACCATAACTTTCACATAAGAAAAATTACGGTCTTAGTTGTAGACAACTGACCTCTATATTGTCTGTTATTTATTACAAGAGTCGGTTGTATTGTCACATCCCCACGGGTACCTTTCCCTATCTAGAGATTTACAAGGACATGGAAGAACATATATATATATTTAGTATAATATGCAAGTTAGAGTTGGTAACTTCGATTCGGGTGCAAACGGGTCGGGCCTGAGACTGGTCTTAGGCCAGGCCCGAAAATCTCTCAAAAGGCCCAGCCCCCAAAAGCCAGATCCTAGACCCAATTAAGATTGTCAAAACCCAACCCAGTCCCTATATATTTCTTGGAAGCCCATCCAGACCGAGATTGAGGCCTACCTCAAGGCTGGCTCGATTAGGCCTAAAAAGGCTAGTCCCAAAAAACCCTATAATGTGTATAACTTTTAGTGTATTATTTGTACAACTTATTTGAGGTGTTTTTGTACAAAAAGGTCTATATTATTTATTAATTTTGAGGTATTGTTATAATTTATGTTAGGAGAAGTTTATGTTAAACTTTAAATCAATGTAAGAATTTATGTTATAATTTATAATCAATTTTAGATTTTAGATGATATAATCATCCTCGATAGAAAAAAATCACACCAACCTTGGGCCCATATAAGATCGGTTAGGCCTGATGGCCCAAAATCAGGCCCAGTATTGGTAGATGATACCAGGTTTTTGTAAGATAATGAAATACTGGATTGAATCTTATTGAATGAGTGGGTTACAATATATAGACATCATAACAGAACCCTAACTAACCTAATGGCCCGTGGGCTCTTACTAATAAACTCTAATCTAATAATACTATCTAGTACTCCCCCGCAGTCGGAACGAAAGGAAACCAGAAGCTCAGACTGGGAAAAAAAAACATAAAAACATAAAACAGTAATAATAAGATAAACGTGCTTCGATCGACTCAGAAGTCTAAACTTTTGCCAACAAATCCGTAGTTTGCCTGATTTCACCATCCATAGTCTTCAATGACAGATCCCGTAATCCTGCAAGAGGCATGCAATGCGGCGGCGCTCGCGGCGGGGTAGAAATCTAACTAACTAGCAGACCGTAGTCCTGCAGGCGGCGCGTCGAAGGACGGAAGTTCAATCAACGGCGGACCGAAGTCAGTGGTAATAGGAATGAACCGTGGTTCAATGAGCGGCGGACCAAAGTGGGCGGCAATAGTAGGGACCGTAGTCCAATAAGCGGCGGACCGAAGTCGGCGGCAATAAAAAAAAAAGAAAGAGAGCGGCGGCGGGTTTCGCTTTAGGTGCATTGTCAGCTGCGTCTACCATGACCGTAGTCAAGAGGATCGAAGGGATTGCAATTAATACCAATCATTTAATTGGTGAAGGTGACGGAATCGGAAAAAGTTGTAGCAAACATCTAATATCAATCAAGTAATCGGTGACGGTGAATGAATCTTCTTAATTGGTCAGAGTATCAATTAATTGGTGATGGTAGTGGAGATTTCTCGATTCCAGCAAACACATGTATAACAAATATATATATATATTTTTGCTGATGGTGGAGGCAAAAATTGTCGGCAACATAAATCAATCGGCCATGCCTACTGAGACAATCAATTAAATAAAAAAGATTTTGTTGAGAGCAGCAGAAGAAATCTTGAATCGAAAACGAAGCGAACGGGAAATTGGAAAGTAGGAGAAACTAAACATAGAGCGGTGACCGAACAGGGCGGCGGCGCCCTGTCTAGGGTTTTCTCGAGCGGTGACGGCTAGGGTTTGGTTATTTGTGTGTGGTGGAGCGGAGGTGGTAGGTGGCTCTGATACCATGTAAGATAATGAAATACTAGATTGAATCTTATTGAAGGAGTGAGTTACAATATATAGACATCATAGCAGAACCCTAACTAACCTACTGGCCCGTGGGCTCTTACTAATAAACTCTAATCTGATAATACTATCTAATAGTTTTAGTATGCCAGGGCCAGGGTCTTTTGCATCTCTAATTTCGATCCATTTATTTATGAATCGGGGTGAGTTTGGGATATGTTTTTTCGATTGGTATAACAATTATGATTAATAGAAAATGTGTCAACCGGTCGAATGCGGCCCAAAGTGTATTTCCAATGTCCCAAGTCCTTTTATTTACAGAATCAAATTTTCAATGAAATAAAACAAATGTGTGTGTGTGTGTTGGGGTTTCGGGTCAACCCAACACGAACCATATTAAGTTACCTATTTTGACCTATTAACCAGCCCACTCGACATACCCATTTTTCCATGCGAATGAAAATTACAAACCTGCGCATCCTGCTCAGCCTTGAGCACTGCATTTTCGGTTTCTTTTTCTATATCACCCACACATTCATCTATTTTCTTGATATCAACTCCTGAGAGTTACACATAAAGCCAATATTAGCCAAAGAATCAAGAACAAACCAAATAGAGAAATGACATGTTTCTTATTTTGTTAAATTTGTTAGCCTAACTCATTTGAACCGTTAGAGATAAAACATAACACAACTCTGTCAAAATTTCCAAATTAACATAACCTTCACTTGTACATTCAAACTTGTTGAAATGTATGCACAACTCACCGAGCGACGTGATAACTTCACCCGCACAGTCTCTGGTGTAGTTCTTATCTTTCATCCGGCATTGGGCAGAAAAATCAGTCACATAGTCCCACCAAAGCCACGGTTTTCCACTTTCATTCGCCACCTTGTAAAAACACGCTTGAATCAAATTTTGAACCACAACTTGCTTCCCTGTATACCCTTTACTGAAATCTTCCTCAGGATCCGGAGCACAATATTTTCCATGATTAATACACTGAGACTTGCATTTTGTGCTTGAAGCATACTCCACTGGGCAATACCAAGTTATATAATGTGGTGTGAATCGAGTGTGCCCGCTTTGTTCAAGTATTTGAGCAACCCCTTTAAAGGTTTTAACAAAATTTAACTGGTTTTCACACTTGAGCCCGCATTCATCATTGCTGTCAGTCCAAAACTCGTATTCAACACGCTGATCTGGATGAGGGAGAGCTTCGGTCCAATCAAGAGTTACAAGAACTAGATCTTTGTTTTCTAAGGCTGTTTTTATTGAAGACCCAAGTGAGTGGGTGATGAACAAAGATGAGATTGTTAAGTTCTGCAAGTAAGTGATGTTTGGATCATCTTTTGGCAAATCCATGGTGAGTAATCTATCTTCGTTGTCTGCGACGAGAATAGCTGCAGCCCCTGCATTTTGTGCATTCCATGCCTTTTGTGTGAAGTAACAATCTGTCAAATAGATAAACACAGATGATTAATGCCTTGTATGTGCAGAAACAATTGGACAAATAGATAAAGATCTATGTTGTCAAAGGCGTGCGCCTGCGAGGCGAGGGCTAGGCCCCTCAACCACACGCAAGGCGAGCAGCTTAATAAAGCACAGTTGAGGCGAATGCCTTGGTGCACGCGCAAAAATGGACTGGCCCGACCAAAAACCGGTCTAAACTAGCGAAACGGGTTTAGCCATCCTAAATAGTATTAAATTATTAAAATTCTATGCCTATTATATAATTTTCAGTTTCTTATTACTACGCTTTTCTTTTCTCGGAGTTTTTTTTCTTTTTGCGTCTTACGCCTAGACGACAAGCGAGACCTTTAAGGCTTGGGCGCACCTTGCGCCATTAACTACCTAGATAAGACATCCGGTTAAATATGTTGTTTCAACCTCAAACTTAAATTTCAACTATGTCACTAATATATTTAGAAATGATTGCATTATGGGGTAACTTTACATAATAGTAACCAAGTTTCTCATCTGTTTCATTTTAGTCACTCAACTTTTTTGTCTCATTTTAGTTACTCAAGTTTCTCATCTGTTCTATTTTAGTCACTCAAACCTTTTTTATCTTATTTTAGTCACTCAAGTTTCACATGTTGTTCCAATCTTGCGAAATTACCATGTTACGAGTTACTTTTTTTTGGATTTCATTTTATGGATATGGTGAAAATGAAATCCAAAAAGAGTAAACTAACATTTTCACCATATTCAAAAAACAAAATCCAAAGAAAAAGTAATTTGTTAACCTCGTTATTGCGCAAGATTAGAACAACATGTGAAACTTGAGTGACTAAAATGAGACAAAAAAAGTTTGATTGACTAAAATTGAACAGATGAGAAACTTGACTAAAATGAGACAAAAAAAAGTTTGAATAACTTAAATGAAACATATGAGAAACTTAAATACTATTCTGTGAAGTTTTCCCTTATATTTATTTATGTACTTCTATATAATTATCGTATGAGTTATTCTATACACAGAAAATATTATTCACCAATACAATTTTTCAGTTCTTTTGAATTCTTTCAAAAATCATTACAACCAACAATCCCGCCAAAAATAGTATATTATATATACATCATAATAAACCAGAAATAAGGAGGCAAAGTGTTGTTACCGCCACGATCTGCAAGAAGAAAGACCGGAAGGCCACCAGCATTTTCGGGTTTGAAAGATACACCATCAGAGAAACTGTTGCAAGCTTCATGATTCTCCTTGTGATATTTAACCAAACCCCTTAAAGTTCCTCCGTATCTAGGAATACCAAAATTAGCAAGTGCACATGCATAACCGTTTGTTAAATTCTCAGGTGACGTCACTTTCAAACTGATATTTTCTACCACAAATCTACCCAAACAAGATTCAACTGTGAACAGAAACCAAACACAAATCACAAAACCCAACTTCCATGTTCTCATAATTTTCAGTTTTTTTTTATCAAATGAAGTTTTCCTTCCACCTTGGTAATGTCAAATTCATAAGGGTATCTAGCTAAATTTTGAGGAATAGATGAAGACAGATTAAAAGACTAACAAATGATTCTTGAAGTGTCGTTTGTGGTGTTTGATATGTACAATGATGTTTTGTCTAGGAAATGGAGTAATTTGCGAGGGAGTCGAGGAGATAACGACACCGGAAAATAGACGATTACTTAATTAATTAATTACGTGATTAACCCTTAACAGTTAACATCCATGGGCGGCAACCTGACCCGCCACGTCGGCATGCCTGGAAGTATTTCAACGGGCTCCTCACTCTTTCATCACTAGGCTCTTCCAACTAAAAGTACAATTTTTGACACCTAGGTGTCACATCATATTGCTGTATCACTCACTACTCTCACATGATAAGGGTTATAATCATGTGATGGATACCCAAGTAAGTATTAAATACATCAATTTATAATAAAATCAAATTAAAATAATAAATAAAAAAAGAATAAAATAAAAAAACATTAAATAAAAAAAACTTAAAATAAAAAAACATTAAATAAAAAGTACATAAATTTTAAAAAACTAGTCTTCAATCCCATATTTTGCCTTTATCGCGTTTTGTTTTCTCTCGAAAAAGGCTCGTCTAGCCCCGTGAAAGCGATCAAGGTCGAGTGCGAGAATATCTATCTCATCTTTTTCTTTTTTCCAATCATTTCTCTCTTTTTGAGTCACGTTAAATTGACGCATTTCCTCGATCATTTGTTGACCGCTCTCGATGTGTGTCGGAACGGAGTGGGAGCCCGATGCTTGGGCTTTAGCTTTTTTCTTCCCGATCGGCCGTACTATTACGTCCTCCTCATCCGTTGCCTCTAAGTTGATATTATACCTAGATCTCCCATCGGATGCGGCGGGACTACCGGTCATGTCGTTTGAGGATCATTTCTTTGACGAACCGAGTCCGCTCTTTTTGATGTAAATTTGTTGTCATTTCGGGGAATTCCTTAAAAGCTCCCAAATTCTAATTGGAGTCATGCCTCCAACATCGTCTTGAAAACGTGCAATTGCTTGCGTCAAAATATCTGTATCACTAGACCCGCTCTTTCGGGTCCGCTCACATTCTTCGTATATACCGTTGAAAATTACGACATTTTTGTTAATATGAGTACATTTAGAACTCAACCGGTCGGTTGTGCGGTAATCAGGCCCGACTTCCATCAAGATAAAATATTTTTCTGCAATACGCTCCTATAAATCGCTCTTGTTTTGAGCGTTCCCTAAAAAAATAAAAGTATTAATTTTGTAAAAAAATAAAAGTATTAAAAAGGTAACATAAAAGTATTAATTTTAAATTAATATTTATAGTTAATTACATGGATGGTTTTTGTGGTTTGCACAAATTGTAAGAGTGGTGGGAGTGGTACCCTTCAACCCAAAGTACCCTTCCAAATTAAACCAATTAGGGTATGAGGTATACTCTCACTTAGCTCTTCCAACTAAAAGTACCCTTTTTGACACCTAGGCGCCACATCATATTGATGTATCACTCACTTGACTCTCACATGGCAAGAGTTATACTCATGTGAGGGATACCCAAGTGAATATTAAATGCATCAATTTAAATTAAAATCAAATTTTATTAAAATAATAAATAAAAAAACATTAAATAAAAAAAAACTTAAAATAAAAAAACATTAAATAAAAAGTACATAAATTTAAAAAAACTAGTCTTCAATCCCATATTTTGCCTTGATCGCGTTTTGTTTTCTCTCGAAAAAGACTAGTCTAACCCCGTGAAAGCGATCAAGGTCAAGTGCGAGAATATCCATCTCATCTTTTTATTTTTTCCAATCATTTCTCTCTTTTTGAGTCACATTAAATTGACGCATTTCCTCGATCATTTGTTGACCGCTCTCGATGTGTGTCGGAGCGGAGTGGGAGCCCGATGCTTGGGCTTAGGCTTTAGCTTTTTTCTTCCCGATCGGCCGTACTATTACGTCCTCCTCATCCGTTGCCTCTAAGTTGATATTATACCTAGATCTCCCATCGGATGCTGCGGGACTACCGGTCATGTCGTTTGAGGATCGTTTCTTTGACGAACCGGGTCCGCTCTTTTTGATGTAAATTTGTTGTCATTTCGGGGAATTCCTTAAAATCTCCCAAATTCTAATTGGAGCCATGCCTCCAACATCGTCTTGAAAACGTGCAGTTGCTTACGTCAAAATATCCGTATCACTAGACCCGCTCTTTCGGGTCCCCTCACATTCTTCGTATATACCGTTGAAAATTACGACCTTTTGTTAATATGAGTACATTTAGAACTCAACCGGTCGATTGTGCAGTAATCAGGCCCGACTTTCATCAAGATAAAATATTTTTCTGCAATACGCTCCCATAAAGCGGTCTTGCTTTGAGCGTTCCCTAAAAAAATAAAAGTATTAATTTTGTAAAAAAAATAAAGGTATTAAAAGGTAACATAAAAGTATTAATTTTATCAATGATGGGATCCTCGGATAAGTCGATAAACGCTTTAGCCAACTTCAACTCCTCCTCTGTATCCCACTTTTTAGTGGCTCGTGTAGAAGTCGATTCTTTAACGACCTTTTTCTTTCGGCTTTTTCGAGAAGGTCCGGGTTGCGTTTCGTCAACATTTTCTTCGGATTGTGGTGCAGGTTGAGTTTCAGGAACAACGCCCTGCTCGGACAAGTTTATTGGCTGGCCTTGTGGTTGTGGAACATTACCCGCCGAACCAAACGGGTTGGGGTTGAAGGGAAGGGCTTGGCCACGGATTTGGAAGGCGTTTTGTTGATTGACGTATTGTTGATACCACCACATCGGGTCATTATGATTCATGGCTTTTTTTTTATAAAAGTATGAGAGTGAAGATTATTTTAGAAATGGTTGTGTATAAAAAGTTGGTTTAAATGAGTTATTTATAGGGTAAAAAAAATAAATTAAAGGTTTTTTTTTAAATTTACAACGGTAACAATTTTAATGGAAAAAAAAGCCGTTCAACGGTCGAAAGTGGGAATTCGCCCCGTGAAAAACTTCACGCAGACACACTCATGGCCCTTCACGTCAAAGGGGGTGGTGTGCTATGTTGCCTCACGCCGTGAGGGCCCTCACGCAAGCCCTCGCGTGAGGGTATACCTCTTACTCTTAGAAGAGGTCACCTCACTTAGCTAAACTACCCTCTTAAAGTACCCTCTATGGTGGGAATGTTACCCTCCAACCCTCATATTCTTTTTTTTAAATTAATAACCAAATTTAAAAATTAAAAATTTAATTAGTTAATGAAAAATACATAACAATAAATAAAAAAGACAAGAGATAAAAACAACTTAAAAAAACCCCTAAAAATTTAAAAATCACATGACCAATAATACTTTACGGCTATTTCACGTTTTCGTTATAGGATTAGTTCCAACATCATTCCGGTTAGATGGTCGTACGGATCCGTAAATAGTTTCAAATCCCGGTCCATACGTTCCTGCCGGATAGCCGCTCGTTGCTCCTCCACCAAAACCCGTATGTTGTCGTCTTTTTTGCTTTCTTGAATCAAGGAATTTATTCATCATATCCTCCCGAACATTTGCGTAGCGTGCAATTTGTTCGGCCAAACTTCCTTTGCTTGACGTCGACTCGGACAACTTCTTTGGTTTCCATGTTGGTCTAGATGGTGTCGCGTCTTCGTTTAGGTCGGGTGCCCGAGCAGTGAAAGGGTCGTTTGAACCCGTGTACTTGCCGGAGTTCGATGACTTTCTTTTATGATCAGATTGAGTAGAAAAATCCTCACCCATCAACGGTTGACGGAGCCATTTATCATGAACCCGTACAATCTCCCAACACTTGACGTGGATAAAAGCTTGTTTTTGTTTTTTTTAGTCACCTAACACTTTCTTCATTACGTCCAAATCGTTGGCTCCACTAGCACGTAGACGATTGTACAAATTAATACATTAACAATATATGAATAATAAAAAAACATTAACAATAAATAAACGTAAAAAAAATACATACCGCTTGAATCCAACATCCGTTGAAGTGACACATACTTGTATTCAAAGAATTCCACTTTGAATTTAGTTGGTGTCTAGTTCGGGTGCTTCCTCCAAGTTGAGAATTGTAATGCTCAAGTATCCGAGCCAAAAAATTATCTCTCTTTTGTTGATTTCCGATCGTCGGGTCTTGGTGAATTTTCCTTTTTTGACGGTTTCTTCGTCAAGTTCAACCGCCTCATCTTCTCCTTCTTCGTCAACTTCTAACGTTATCTCCTCCTCTTCTTTTTTCAACTTCAACTTCTTCCTCGTCTTCGATACATAGATATATATTGTCTTCGATTATGTTCTCCGCTAGGATCCTCGTCAACATGGTAATCGGCACCGTCATCATATATGGGAAGTGGACGTTCTTTTTGACGGGTGGGTTTACGGAACGGTCGGTTGTGGTATCGAGGTGCAAAAGGATCAAAAGTTGCTTGATTTTGTAGGGGATAGGTGTATTGACCCGGTGCAACTTGCATAGGCATGACCGGTATTTGAGGATACGGAAAAAATGGGTATGGAGTATACGGTTGTTGGGGAGTTTCTTGGCTTGATGGTTGTTTACTAGAACCGCCTCTCGGTTTGGACACTTTTTTGCGGCTAGAACCCGCACTTGGTTTAGAAACTTTTTTGGAATCTATTGTATTTTTCATGTAATGAGGGGGTGTTTGGGATTACTTTTTAAAGCTACTTTTTACTTTTCTAAAAGTCATTTTCAAAAGTAAGAATTTCTTACTTTTGGATTTTAACTTCCCATCTCACATTTTTCATCTTATTTTGAATTGTCCAAACAAACTTATAACTTATTACCTTATTCCAAAAGGTAATAAGTTAATAAGTTGTTTTGAAAAGTAATCCCAAACACCCCCTGAATAGAGGAGAAATAATGTATTTTTTGTGTATTGATTAAAATAATTGGGTATGTGTTTATAGGGGTTAAATTTATATATTTATTTTTTTAACGGCTATATAGCCGTTCAACGACTCTATATTGTTCGAATTCCAAAACTTTCAACGGGTTCTGGTACCCGCCCACTTCTACCCGCCCACTTCTACCCACCTCCGTCAAGTCTCGTCCCCATACTCCACCAAGTATCGCCGGCCACCACCAACCTTTGCCGGCCAGAAATTGGAAGACCATCATCGCCTGAAACTCATAATAATCATCGCTGGTCAACATCCCTCTCTCTCTCTCTCTGTTCGATTTTCAGAAACCCCCACCCCCCTGTTAACGGCTTTCCGGCGAGTAAAGGATCGGCAACTGGTAAAATAGCCTATGTCAGATCCCAACGTGGTCTACTCATCTGCTCTTTCTGCCATTTTTGGGACACTCATTCAACAATCTTCAAAGTCCAAGTTCTTCAAGACCACAAGCGGCAATGGCCAATCATCCGTTTCATGCCTTTTTCAGTGTAGAGGAGATCTCAGCAATGTGGACTGATACACCTGTGTCAGCATATTACGAATCTTATGGACAAGCTCTGCGGCAAGACCGTCGCTACAAGAGTCCAGCTTTTGGGATGCTATATGAAGTCTACGGGTTCGCTCAAATCTAGGGAATGGAATTACTGTACAAGACTTGTGGGAATGGGTTTCAGGAGAGAAGGGATTCCGCCTTTTCGTCTGTGTAAAGTGTTGTTTGAAGTGGAAATGGTGGGTTTTACACCACCAGTTATGAATATGTGTATGTATTAGGGCAATGCGTTACACCACCACCGGGTTTAATTGGCTTTTTATCACAACCTCATCTTCAAACATTGGCGACGATAAATTGGGTTTAATTGACTTTTTATTGATCAAAATCACATTATTAATTTAGTGAGAACTCATGGGTGGATTGAAGAGGGTGACCAATGAAACGAGAATTGGTTGGAGAAATGAAATTGGCCGGAGAAGAAAGGTGGTGGTGTTGAGGTAGGGAGAAGAGAGAGGGTAGAGGGGGGTAAAGGGGGTATTTATATATATAATTTTTTTTAATTATTTTTTAACTTAAGAGTATTTTGGTCATTTTATAAAAATTTAATAGAAAAATTAATGTTCATCCACTCCAGGCACCATCGGTGTTACTTTTTGACAAACTTGTAGATCATCGGTGTAGTTTTTCAACTTGGGGACCATACTTGCAATTTTTGCAAACCACTGGGACCATCCGTGTAATTAACTCTTAATATATTTAAAAGAATATATTCCTTATTTGTCACAAAATTAGATCAATGTTAGTTTTATTTTTTTTTAACAGCAAATTCACACACACTCTAAATCTACTCATAATTTACACCACTTATCTATGATTGAACTAAAACCCACAACTTTTTAGAACAGGACACCATACGACAAATTTGGATACCTTTGAGTCAAATGCTCTTTGGTCAATGTTGGTGTTAATGGACGTTAGTTAAGTTGATGGTTCAAAGTGTTACCTGAGATACAACAGGTGTTAATCATTTAGTCTTAGGAGGGTGTAAAGTCTCAATTGGTGAAAGTATTGAGACATCAAGTTACTAAATAAGGTGATTTGCTTAGGTGATCAAGGTGTCAAGGGAGCTAAAATTGAAGATCAGGTGGGATCCTTTCTAACTAAAGGTAAGTGCTTTGCACTTACTTAGTAATGATAGGTGGTAGTAAATGCACATACTTGTTATACATGTTTTGTTGAATATCATATATGTAATTGTGTGTATGTTGATTCGGTGAATTTGCATATGGTGAATGTATGCAAAGGGTGGGCGTTTGAGGTCTATGAACCTCACAATGTCGTATGGTAATTGTATTCATTGAATTACTTATGAGTTTAATGGTGTTACTTGTATGTCTATTATATATAAAGGGTGGGGATGAATATGATGTAATTGAAGTTATTGAACATCACAAGTATAAACGGTGAAATTGGAATATTTGAATCTTACATGTTGATAAATAACGTAAGGGTTGTCTAAGACGAATTGAGTCGTGTGTGTACACTTGTATGTATGTTAAGATTCGGTGCTTGAAGTCCTTGAACTTCACTTGTGTCGTTGGTGTTTGAAGTCTTTGAACTTCACTTGTGTCGTTGGCGTTTGAAGTCTTTGAACTTCACTTGTGTTGTTTGGTGTTTAAAGTCTTGAACTTCACATATGAGTTATGGTGGATAATTAAAGTCATTGAACTTCACCTTGGAGTTAATATGATCACATGTTGGAGTTTGAAGTCTAAGAACCTCACCCGGGAGTTAATTGAGGTCATGAACTTCATAATGTTTAATTGGAGTATTTCAGGTCTTTAGAACCTCACAAAGGGTAAAGTCGGGTTAATAAGAGGAAAACCAAACTAATGATTATATACATAGGTGTTAATGTATGTAATAGAGGGTATTCGGGGGGTAAAACAAGCCGGGGTTGCAAACTAACGACTTTGCAAAGCCAAAATACAGCAAAGTGGTGTGTTGATGCAGGGGGCGTACCATATGCCCACCCCGGCGTTCCATACGTTGACCGCCGTATGGTACGCCCAAATATTTCTACCAACGCTGCTCCATACGCCCAATCTTGTCAGTTTATCGTTTGGGCTTGCCTGGTGTTGTATGTGCTTGGGGTTTCATTGGGTAGTTGTATATCATTACTAATGGTGTTATTTATGGTGTTTTTAATGTAGGTAAAGCTCCGGCGTGAGTCTCGGGTCGTGTTTCGCTTTGGATTGGATTCTTACTTTCCTTTTGGCGGTTGTCGTATGTTGGGGTTGAACCTCTTTAAGAGGAGTTGTTAAAACTTATTTTGAGTTGACATTAGATGTTAAACATGTTGTCTTTTGGAAATGTTGGTTTATTTCTTAAACAAAAGCTTTGTCGTTGATGCATTGTTTTTAAATAACTTGGTGTTAATGGGACCTATAATCCACATGATTTTTAAAATTTAAAATCGGGTGTAAGTTTTTGGGTGTTACAACAACTTGAGGTTAAGAGCCTGACATGGGTGTAAGGGTGTTTAAAGTCTTTAACTTCACATGTTGTGACCACTGAAGTCTTTGAACTTCACAAAGGTGATGTGGTGAATCGAGATCAGTAAATCTCACGAAATTTGTATGATTTGAATAGATGAACCTAAGTTAGTCAAAGGGGGATACTTATGGGTGTTAAATGAATGTGTTTGGGGACAACTGGTGGCTTAAAACTCAAAGGGGTGTGAGTTGTAGGGGCAGGAGAGCTACAAAACAAAGAAAAATCCATTGCAGCTCGGGGGCGTATGCTATGCTGACCTCCCTTGAGTTACGCCATCCCTTACGCCGGTAGGTGTTGGTTTGACGTTTGGGTTGGCTCTTGGGGTTGTTCTAATACTTCTATATCATTGCTAAGGGTGTCTTGTTGGGTGTTTTAGGTGTAGGCAAAACTCCGGTCTAGCCTTGGATGTAAGTCAAGTGGGATTGGATTGTCATGAAGACTAAGTCGTGTTTTTGGGTGGTGTTTAAACCTAACCTCTTAGTGAGGCCTTTAAAACAAATGTTTTTGTTCATAAACAATGTTGGTGATTTCTTGTTGGTAATTTATCCCTTTAGTTGGGTTTTGGTGATGTAAAATTTATTAGTGGTGTCGTTTTGATGTTAAACTTTATGTTCTTTTGAGAATTTGACAAATGGGAAAAGCTTTCGTGTATTTGTAAAAGTTTTTATTGGTTTGAAATTCCGGGTGTTACAAATATTCAAAAAGTGGGTTAGGGTCCGCCGCCTTAGAGCATTGTTTTACATCATATACACACATTTATGTCATTTATTTGTTTATTTTAATTTTTAGATGGATCGTAAATATTGTATGATACTGCATGTACTAGCTCAACATATATGAACGGCGTTCAAAGTTTTTTAAGGTTGCCGAAGCTAATCGAGTGAATGTTGGAGGTCAAAAGATTTGGTATCCTTGTATGAGTTGTAAAAATTTCAAAAGATTTGATAATGGAAAATAAATAGAGTTCATTTGATGAGACATGGTTTTATGCCTAGAGACGCTTATTGGTCAATAAATAGGGAATCGCTTGTTGGTCGTGGCACGTCGTCGATCAATTTAGGAAATAACGATAATGACAATTTAAATGACGCCAATGACAATTTAAATGACTTCAATGACGATTTAAATGATGCCAATGACAATTCAAATAATATGTTTAATGATTTAGAGACTAATGTTGGTGATAATGTTCAAGAAAAATTAAAACAACTATTTGATGATTTAGAAAAAACATCATATATCGGTTGTGAGAAGTTTTCAAAACTTAATGCTGTGTTGAAGTTGTTTAACTTAATGTCAAATTACAGATGAAGTGATAAAAGTTTCACAGATCTATTAGTGATTTTACATGACATGCTTCCGGAAGGTAATGGGTTACTTGTTTCATTAAAACAAGCAAAAAAATTGATTTGTCCGATGGGATTGAAAGTTAAACGAATACATGCATGTCCAAATGATTGTATGTTGTATATAAAAAAGTTCAAAAAACATCATGAATGTTTTAACTGTGGCGCATCGAGGTATAAGCGTAAAACCGAAACGAATGAAGTTGCCGATGATGTGACGAAAAATGGACCATCGGATAAATTGTTGTGGTATTTCCCAATTAAACCGAGACTGAAATGATTATTTTCAAACGAGAAAGAAGCAAAATTATTTCCTTGGCATTCAGATGACCGTATAAATGATGGAAAATTAAGACATGTGGCGGATTCACCTAAGTGGAGAAATATTGATAATATGTATCAAGAATTTAGTAACGAGAATAAAAACATACGATTTGGACTTAGTTCAGACGGAAACAACCTTTTCGGAAACATGAGTAGTCGTTATAGTACGTTGCCGGTTCTTGTATGCATCTACAATCTTCCACCATGGTTATGCATAAAACGAAAATACATAACGATGTAATTGTTAATTCAGGATCCGAAACAACATGGCAAAAGAGTTGCGTATATATATATATAGAACAAGTTTTAAATACAAAGCGATCTTATCGTGTGAAGGTATGAAGGAATATGGATCATTGATCTAGGAAATCAAGGGTTAAGATCAAACGTGTTTGGTTTTAAGCGTGAAAATACTCTTAAAAGATAAAATTTGAATAGCCTACATTTATTGACTTTTTTCAAGTTCCCCATTTTTTTTAAAACATGTATAACTTTTTTATACGACATTATTTAAAAAAAAATTATACCATAAAATCGAGCATTTTATTATCTTTAATTTGAGTATACTTTAACTTTAAAAAAAATCGACTTTTTCTAAAAAAAAATGTCGTCGTGCTATGCGTATAGCATGCGTGATTATGTTCATGCGTTATTATAAAGCATGCGTGATTATGGTCATGTGTTATTATAACACATACGTGATCATACTTTTATTTTTTTTTAAATCGACTTTTTAGAAAACATTAAGGTTTTTTAAGCAGACACCTTCAAAAATACTTGGGAGGCACCTATGGCATCCGATGATTGAGAGAGAAAGAAGGAAACCGGAGATGTTGGTGATTACTTGCTATGAAGAAATGTCTCTGTGAAAATGTGAAAGTTTAATGGTTGACATTGTTTTGGTGAAGAAGATGAAATTTAGAGAGATAAAAGTAGAGAGAAGATGATGTTTATTGAAACAATTAAATGTAGAGAGATGTAACTTTGTCTAGGAAAATACATTATTTAATTTCAACATTTAAAGGTGAACTTTAACACCATTTTTTTTAATGACAACATTAACCCAATTTAATTGGCTTAAGTTACAATTTAAGTTTTATTTAAATTTTAAGTAATCATAAAATTAACATCTCATATTATTATATTACGTATTAATCATAATTAATTAAATTAAATAAGATGAGTAATGTGTGTTTTCTTTAACAACGGTTTTTTTTACTCTTAAAAATAGCATATAAACCTACACTTGTGAAATTTAAGCATCACACCACTTTTGTGGAGTAATTATTTTTTTGTTTTCTATATAGGTTTGAGTTTCATCGGAAGATGTTAAACTTATTATATCACTAAGTAAATAAGTATGTGTAGTTACAATATCAGTAAGTTAATAAGCATTAAATGCTTTTTATCCGACCCATTTTAACCAAGCTTGTTTCCTTATAGTCGACCCGGTTTTTACATGACTTTTTTAGCCGACTCAATTTTGACCCACTTATTGAGCCGACCCTTTTTTGTGCACCCGCTCAAGAAAAACTCTGGATCCGTCACTGATTATAAAGCATGCGTGATTATGCGTATAATATGCGTGATTATGATCATGCGTTATTATAAAGCATGCGTGATTATGCATATAACATGCGTTATTATAACACATACGTGATTATGGTCATGCGTTATTATAACACATACGTGATTATGGTCATGCGTTATTATAAAACATACGTAATTATCATTTTAAACATGCGTTATTATCATTTTAAACACGCATTATTAATTATAAAACATGCATTATTATTATAACGTGGACGGATATACCCCTCGTCCACTGAACACGTGTCGTATGCTAGGGCCTTAGTACGCTTCGTACGCTAAAAACCTTTTGTACAATAACCGGCCTCTATGTGTGTGTGTGTGTGTGTTTTCCTTAGTGTTGTTGCTTTGTTTAGTAGTGTGAAACTTTTAAACATACAAAAGAGTTGCTTATATTTAGGACATACTATTTTTTTTTGTATGTTCTCCCCAATAAATGACATCAAAACTACCTAAAATAACTTGAATTCACCTCTTGAGATAAAAACTTTCACAACACTTGGAAGTAATACATATAAAAATAAAAAGTTGCAAATTCGAAAGAAATTTGGTTTTGAATCATCTGATGATCAATTTCATGGCACACTAAAAGTTATACCCGTTCAAAGTTTATACATTTTCCAGACATTTTCTATGATCCCATCATCCCATAAAAACATTGCCCAACTCTTGACGTACAGCATCAGAAATCCCCAAAATCGGGTGGATTTGGTCGTGAAACGCAACATATAATCGAAGGGCAAATCAACATCCCATTCATATTCTTCAATTTGATCATCACAATTGGACTGACACTCATCAATATTCTTGTTCATATCAACCTGCTCATTGCGATGAGCGAAAGCTTCTTCTGTCCATTCAAGATTCACGCGTACAAACTCATCGTTATATAACGCTTTCTTTATCGAATAGCCAAGTGATCTGCTAATGAGTGCCGAAGGGATGGTCAGGTTTTCCATATCATAGGCATCTACTTCTTCAGCTAAAGAATACATGGTTGTCAAGAACTCATCATTTGCAATAAGAATACCTGCAGCTCCTGCATTTTGTGCATTCCTTGCCTTCAAAGTAAAGTAGCAATCTGGCAATTCAAGAAATCAATATAAATGATAATATCTCAAACTAAAAATTAAAAAAAAATGTTGGTAATCCTATTGGGGACGTAAATGAGTCGAGCCGCTAGTAAGCTACTTGAGATCGGCTCTTTGAAAGCTGGAATAGAGCGAGCTCGAGCCTATATTAGAGCTTATTTAATAAACGAGTTTGAGCCCGAGTTTCAAGTATCGAGCTTAACTAGGCTCGCGAACCTAAACGAGCTTATTATTTATATAATTTTATTTACTATATTAAATATATATGTACATAATTATTAATAATTAGTATATATAAAATTTTGATAAAATTAACTAAATAAAATATATTTTTATATATAAAATTATAATTTTAAATATTTAAAAAATAATTGTACATATTTATAAATAAAACAATCAAATAACTAATAAATAATAAACGAACCCAGCCCGAGTCAAACTCGAGCTTGAAAAACTACTCCCTAGTAGAGCTTGAGCTTTAGAAATAAAACTCGAAACCAGCCAAGCTCAAACTCTCTTAATTTAAACGGGCAGCTCGTGCCTACATCCTTAGTCACAAGCACATAATATAATATTATTACCACTGCCATCAACAAGAAGAAAAACTGGAAGGCTGCCTGCATGAGTCTTGGTTTTGAACGAGTATTCATGATCAGTGAAACTGTTGCAACCGTTTTGGTTAACTTTTGGATAAACAACAACACCTGTCAATGTTCCTCCATGTTTAGGAACACCAAAATTACTAACCGCACATTCATATGTACCTTTTAGATTCTCAGGCGAAGATACCTTCAAACTGTTATTTTCCACTACAAATCTACACAAACAAGATTCACACATGAACAGAAACCAAACACAAATCGCAAACCTTAACTTCCCAACCGTCATTCTTTTGGTTTTAACTCAAAACTGAGCAAGAGAATTTGACCCAGATAAGATTACGAATATCAAAACTAGGGTTGAACTTTAAAAACCAGACATTATTGAAATCATGATCTTAAAATATTGTCCCTCGGTTGTATCAAATTGACAGGGAATTTAGCCGGTTTTGTACAAAGCATTGGAATTCTCGAAGTGTTTGTTTGTTGATTATAATATCGGAGATCGACTACGTACGTTGATGCATTGATGTCACTGTCTACGAATGAAAACCGTTATCCAACACCCACTCCAAGCGTAGTGTTTTAGTGGATCAATGTTTTTTAAAATGGTGGAGAATTTTATTCATTATAAAAGAGAGAATACAATGAGATTTTTGAAGGTCGAATAACTATAGCTAAACATTAAATTTTTTCGATCCGGGTCGGGTTGTGTCATATAATAAAACAGTTAAACCAAATAAAATTTCTAATAAACAATAAAAGTACGTAGTCAAACTAATATGCTTGACTAAAACATCATAATCACACTAGAGGGAATATCCAATCTTTGTAAATTTGTAAGCCACCAAAAAAAATAAGAATGACCGTCCCTTAAATCGTCCCGGTCGAAGGAATAGTGATTCATAAACTATAAATGTTGCTACATAAATCCACCGAAAGGGCTATGTGGATCGTTACAGCAATTTAGGAGGTTGATCTGCCACACGTTGTCTTCTCCGTCTTGATCCAGATTTGAAAAACCATAAACTCGTTAGAAGGGGTCAGAGACCAGAGTCTCAGGACCACCCTCCGACGCTAAGTCAATATTGGATTCCACCATTTATGTATATACATATGAGTACCAGGAAGTATGGGTATATGAGGTCTTAGAGAGGAGGGGGAAGAAAAAAGATATTTACCTTGAACATGTATTACATGCCCGTTATATAGGGAAGTAGATGGGTTAAGGTTTTGATGGCCAAAACTTGTTGTGTGGGCCAAACTTAGTACTATACTCAACAATAAACTATCTTTAAAAGGTTTATGGCACATACCCCAACTCGGAGGAAGAAGAGCGTGTTTTTCACAGACCAACTCGAAAGATCGTCCGTGAAATAGCCCTTGTAATCGCGACCCTTCGGCCTTCGACCTTTGTGCCTTCGCTATCTCGTTAGTCGTTGTTTGTTAATTGTAATTTCCGACCAAAAATGAAAGTGTTAACTTATGGGCTTAATTTTATTAATTATTATGCGCCTAGTTTATAAAATAGGTAATGGTTAAATTGTTTATTTGATTTTGTTGATTATTGGGTTTAAATGTTTTTTTAGTTTACGATAATTTTATATTTGTAAAATTTTAAAATCTTAAACTATTTTTTTAGGGTCGGTGTCAAAATTTCGTAGGGCCGGTTTCAAAATTTCTTGAGGGTCGGTTCCAAAATTACATGGGGTAAGTGTCAAAATTTTCTGGGGTCACTTGGGTTAAATTACTAAAAAAGGTACGCCAATAATTACAAGGATAGTTGCTCTGATTTTGGTCCTAAATTTTCGCAAATTATACTTAAAAGTTTTCATTATTCACTCAATCGTAACACTTTTGATCCTTCAAATGAATGTCGTTTCTTTTTTGAGTTAAATTATTTAAAATGGTAACTATAGCACATACTTATATATATATATATATATATATATATATATATATATATATATATTACTCAACCCCCACCTTCATCACCGTCTTAACCCCATCTCAGTCGTCATCTCCAATCACTGTCTCCGGTCACCATCACAAACGATTATATTTTTACGATAGGAATGCTATGTTAAGAAAAGAAAACACAGTAACTTGTACTGAAAATGTAGCCGCTACTAAACAAATGAGTATCACAGACGGCATTGTACCGACAGATAGAATCCGTTGGTGATTACTGATGGAATTCCGAAGGAAATCGGTTTCCTTTAAAAAAAATGTGAACTAACTAATACGGTTGGCAATCCGTCCGAAAGTACCGACGGAATAGCTAGTCATGGTCAAACCAACATATACCGACGAAAAGGCTTTGAGGGAACTTTACAATTTCGTCATTTTTTAAGGAACCGATTGAAGACGGCATATCTATCACTATTTTTTAGGATAAGATTTTGGATTGGATTCCTTCCCATGTTTTTCAGTCCTTTGTCGGTGTGGCCCGTTTGCGATGGAACTTCCGTCGGTAAGTCTTTCTATAAATAGAAACCTTAGTCTTACTTTAAATGGAAACACAATCGTCATGTTAACCTCGAGTATTTCAACCCAAGCCTAAAAATGGTAACCTACCTATATTTCAAATATGGTAAATCATTTTTAGGTGTGGTTAGTGAGAAGAGTCAATATGGTTGATCGTTATTAGCGGTTTTGTTGGAATTGCTTAGAATTTAAACAATGTCATCAATGTATATTCTTCCGTGCTCATAGCATAAAGGTAGGCCCGTACCAGGAGTCGGTTTCTCATTTGTGCATGTTCTCTAATGTGCACACATGTAAAGTTATTTTACTTGTATGTGTTGTCCCTTTTGGGCAAATGAGACTTGCGGGTTTACATACAAATATAGTTTATTTTATGTACCGCCCATGTCTAGTCATCGCGTTTCGTGGCCACATATAAAGATAAGGGAGTGTGTTCCCTCAGTGTCCGCATCTAGCCATAAGCACATGCGTGCACACATATATAGAGATCAGGGAATGTGTAATATCTGGAAATGTAATGTAATTTGTTTTAATATCTGAAAATATATAAAAGAATTTGTTTGTATTCACACACAAGTATCAGTAGGCCCAAATTGACTTGTTATGATCCGGTGTAGGTTTGTGTAACTAAAACAACCCACCAACACATAGCAAGACCCAACGATGTATAGTATTCACATATAAGGATCAGTATGCCCAAATTGATTTTTTATGACATGATGTAGGTTTGTGTAACCAAAACAACTCACCACCACATTGCAAGACCCAACGGTGTATAGTTTTCACCCCAAGGATTAGAGGCCCAAGTTGACTTTTTACGACCTAGTGTAGGTTTGTGTAACCAAAACAGCCCACCAACACATGGCAAGGCCCAAAAATGTATAGTATTCACACATAAGGATCAATAGTCCCAAATTGACTTGTTATAACCCAATGTAAGTTTGTGTAGCCAAAACAACCTACTAACACATGGCAAGATCCATTAAGGCCTAACAATTTATAATGTTCTCACATAAGAATCAATAGGCCCAAATTAACTTGTTATGACTAGGTATAGGTTTGTGTAGCCAAAAGTAACGTATTAAGGTCGATTAAGGTCAAAAAAACCAAAAAGTTAAAGCTAGTACTTGGTATTCCATCGCCAATCAAAACTTTAACACTGATGGATTATCGAAGAAATAAAGTAAACTTTAACACTGATGGATTATCAAACTGGACTCTAATTATCACTTTCCCCTTTTTATTTCTCTCCACCCTAATCGGCGATTCCTCCCTATAGCCGCCTCCAATCGACAATCCACCAACACAACCACCACCATCATCGGAGAACCTTCCCGTGAACCTCCATCCTCCCTCTCTCTCTCTCTATCTCTATCTATCTCTATCGGTTTCCACCATCGGAGACCCTCCACCAATTGTCACCTTTCGACCCTCTACTACCACCATCCACCAACATAGCCGGCACCAACCAACAAATACCACCGCCACCCTATATATATATATATATATATATATATATATATATATATATATATATGGAAGGGTTCAAATGATAACCAGTTTTTTATGTAATAACCACTCTCAAACAACCATATAATTTATAAATTATTTTTTCATTTAATTGTAAAAAGAGTATTTGTAACATCCCAAAAATAATAAGCGACAATAATATGAAACGGGTTTTGGTGTACGAAAGACGCAACGAACAAGGCACGTTGGGCCGGGCCGGGAAGGTGGGCCCAACGAACTTAAAGGGGGCGAACTTGGGGGAGCCTCCTCTCTTAAATAGCCCTAAACCCTATTATTCTCTCATTTCACCCAAATCTAGAGAGAGAAAGTGGCTCGCGTCTCCATTGCTTGTGAGAAGAACCTCCGAAATAGAAGCTCGATATAGGTAACGATACATCCCAGATCTGAGTTTTTGTTCGTTTTGGGTTTTCAAGTATTTTTATAAAAAGGTCGAGTTTTTATGAACCAAATGAGAAAAATATTATAGATCTGTAATCAGGGAAGAAAACTACAAGTTTTAAACGTAAAAAGTTTGCATCTTGAACGTAATCAGATCGAGCCATCATTAACATGCAAATTTAGGGTTTTGGGGAAGATGACAGCCCCGTAGGCGAACTTGTCAAGTTCGCCAAGGGTGTTGAGCGAACTTGGCCGGCAGCCAATGGCAGGCAAACTTGATAAGTTCGCTGGGCAGATTTTGCTTGGTATGATCACTAAGTTTTGGGTTGTAGCGAACCTGTTAAGTTCGCTATGCGCATGTTCGCCAAATGTCAAGGGTAAGTGAACTTGGCATGTTCGCTTGTTTATAAGGGGCGAACTTGGCCTTAAGTTCGCCCAAGTCAGAATAGGTAAACCGTTAGAGTCGGGATTGGTCTGATGTGTATTTAACTAATCAATTCAGATCGTGCATGACGTTTGTAGGACATTTATTAGGACAACCCGAGGCTAGTTTATTAGGTAAGTTCTAGAGACCTCCTTTAAATGTTTTAAATAATATTTTGGGCTGGTGTGCATACGTAACGATGTGATGTTTTATGAACGATGTTTTGGATGGAAAAGTTATGAAAATGTGTTTACGAAATGTTTTGCCAAATGAATTTTACGAAGTGTTTATGAATGAATGATTTTAATAAAACATACGAATGCTTTAACTGAAATTTTGAGGTAAAGAAGTGAATGTTTATGAAAGTCACAAACGAACGAATCTACCATGATTCCTTCGAGAATTGAGGTTATGGGTATGAAATGTATGTTATGGGCATTACCTTTATAGGGGCCTTTGTGGCTGGTCAACTGTTGTACAACTGGGGTGATGACGGTCACCATGAGGATTACCGTGATCCTTGAAGTTTGGTACGCTTACCCCACGGGGGTGCTTGAAGTTTGGTACGTGTCATCCTTGTGATGCCATGCTTGAAGTTTGGTGTTGAATGGCCTAAGGTATCGGGCCCTAGGTTTCTCCGCCTACATGTAATATATGGTATTGAAGGGCCTAGTGGTGGTGATCCTCGGGTTTCTCCGCCAATATGTGATATTTGGAATTGACGATTGCGAGAAGGCGCAGATTCGATATGTTTGTTGACTTATGTGTTATGTTATGTTATGTTATTGCATGTTTACGTACGCTTTTATTAAGGAAGTTAAATGTTATGTTTTTGGCAAAATATCTGAAGTTAAGGTTTTATAATAAAGTTAGAACTCACCGGCGTAGCTGACTTTTAGTATGCACATTCAGGTTAAGTGCAGGTACGAATGTGGAACGGTGATGCTTGGCTAGCGAGGAAGAGTTACCCGGTTGATTTACAAAGACTGGCATCCCGTTAAGTTTTATGTTTTGATTATGGTTATGTTAAGACAATGTTATGTTTTCGAATGATGAACATGTTCACGTTATGTTTGAATGAAATTTTCCGTTGCGTGATTTGATATTCAAGTTTAAGAACTATATGTTTATGAGTAAATCCAACAAGTGAGGCCTCTCGGGTTTGGGGCCTTACAGTATTTAAATATCTTGAACATATATCTTGAACATAAATATGGAAATTATGAGTCTTACATATACGTACCAAATAATGTTACATATACGTGACACATAGTGTTTACGTATATATAACACTAACATAATTATAATTCTTACATATACGTAACACTATGTTTGAGAGTGGTTATCATGGTTATCACATAAATATTAGTTATCATTTAAACCTCACCCTATATATGTATGTGTGTGTGTATGTATGAATTCACCACCAACACATCCGCCTCCAATCGACCGTCCACAACCACCATCACAGCCGCCAACCACCATCCATTGGGTATAAAACCCCTCTTTTGTTCTAATTTAAGGAAGAAAAAAGTATTTGTATATGAATTTATCATTGTTTTGATTGATTATATATGTGTACATTGTATGTATGTAACTTATGTGTATATGTGTATATAAATTGGTATGCTGACTTTGAAGAATCAAGTGTTGAATTGCTATGTAAAATGGTGATGTATGTTGAGGGATTGGGTTTGATTATGTGAATATGTACAAGTTCTCTTGAGAGGTCTAGTATGAAAATAACAGAGCCTACACCAATAAGAAGGTCAACCAGAAACACAACATATCCAAAAAAATTGCAAGATTATATTGTAGATGGAAATGTTAAATATGGGATTGAAAAGTGGTTAACCATTCAAATCCATCCTTTGAAAATTTTTGTTTTGTTTCTGTGTTAAATAAAAGTGTCGAACCTAGATATTTTAGTGAAGCTGTTAAAAGACCCAAATTGGGTTACAGCTATGAATGAAGAGATAGATGCTTTGCAAAGCAACAATACTTGGGAACTTGTAGATTTACCAATAGATAGAAAACCATAGGATGTAAATGGGTGTATAAAATAAAATACAAGTCAAATGATGAGATAGAGAGATATAATATAAGACTAGACTTGTAGCAAAATGATATAGTCAAAGAGATGGTATAGACTTTGACGAGACTTTTGCTCCTGTAGTCAAAATGGTTACTGTTAGGTATATAAAAAGTCTAGTTGTGAAAAATTGGCCATTGTATCAACTTGATATTAATAATGCGTTTTATATGGTAAATTAAATGAAGATGTTTATATGTCATTACCTGAGGGTTACTATTCTAAAACTGAAACCAAAGTGTGTAAATTGGTAAGGTCATTATATGGTTTAAAACAAGCTCTGAGAATGTGGAATGAAAAACTTGTGAGTGTTTTATTTGAATTAGGATTTAAACAAAGTAATTATGATTATTCAATGTTTGTTAAAACAAATGATTCTCTATTTATCGCGGTGTTTGTGTATGTTGATGATATTGTTATAAGAGGAAGTTGTGAATTTGAAATTAAAAACATTAAGAGATTACTTTAGTCTAAATTTTTAATTAAAGATATAGGTCATTTAAAATAGGGGTGTTCATCGGTTCGGTTAATGGTTTGTTCGATTTATTCGATTCGGTTTATTCGGTTTTGATTTTTTTAACCCTTATCCGTTAACCTAACCGAATTGGAAATTTTTCTAACCGAACCGAATTCAACCGAATAAACCGATTTCAAAAGGAAAGTATATACGAATAAACCAAATAAATCGAATTCAACCGAATAAATCGAATAAACCGAACTGAATTGGAAATATGTCTAACCAAACAAACCGAATTAAAAAAAAGGTATATCCGTTAATTGAACCGAAAACCGAATTCGCAATTCAGATACGGTTAATAAACGAACCAAAAACCGAATTCACAATTCGGTTCGGTTTTTTCCGGTTACGGATACGATTCGGATATCGGTTTTCTTTGGTTTTCGGTTTTTTTGCACACCCCTAATTTAAAATACTTTCTTGAAATAGAAGTAATAAAAACTGATGATGGAATTTGTTTAACTCAACGACAGTACTGTTTAGAGCTTATTGTTGAATATGGGTTAACATGTTGTAAACCTGTCAGCACGCCTATAGAACAAAATTGTGTCTTGATGTCTATGTGTAAAAAGGATAACTCGTATTTGTCCAATATTACTGGATACCAAAAACTAATATGAAAACTGATTTATTTGTCTCATACTAGACTTGACCTTTCCTATTTTGTTCATTTTCTTAGTCAATATATGCACAAACCTACCAATACACATTTTCATATTGCTTTGAGGCTGTTAAGATACTTAAAAAAAACCTTCAGGAAAAGGAATTTTATTTAGTAAAAGTGAGTCATTTAATTTGAAAGCATTTACAGATCCTGATTGGGGTAAGTGTAATGAGTCTAGGAAATATATTACTGGTTTTTGAAATTCTTTAGTATCCTGGAAAGGTAAAAAAACAATCCATTGTTTCTAGATCAACTGCCGAAGTTAAATATAGGGCTATGTGTGCAACAGCTTGTGTGATTATTTGGCTCGTGAATATGTTGAGTGAACCGCAGATTTCAATTAAATTACCAGTTCAGTTGTTTTGTGATAATTCTGCGGCAATGTCTATTGTTGCTAATCCTGTTTTTCATAACAGGACTAAGCATTTTGTAATTGATTTTTTTTCTTAGAGAGAAATTTCAACTAGTTTTCTTATAAATGTCACCGAGAGAAATTTTTTCTTACAAAACCGGTTCGGGTGAGTTCTAAAGAAAACTAGTTTCTTATAATTTTTCTTAGAGAGAAAAATTTTTTCTTACGAAACCGGTTTGGGACCCGAACCGGTTTAGTAGCCAACCCGGTTTGGTAGAGGTGTACAAATCGGGTTTTTTAACGAAACCGGTTCGGGTTTAAAACCGGTTCGGGTTGAGCAAAACCCGGTTGGACCGGGTCGACGTACAAACCGGTTCGGGTCACGAACCGGGTTCCAGGATCATCGAACCCAACCCTACCAAACCGGATCGGACCGGGTTGAAACCGGGTTGGCTACTAAACCGGTTCGGGTCCCAAACCGGTTTACCCGGATTTTAAAAAAAAAAAAACCGTTAATTTTTAAAAAAATTAACCGTTAAAGATATTAAATTAACTTAAAAATTACAAAACATACAAGATAAAGTTTAGAAATTACAAAACAAATAATTAAAAGTTTACAAATTAAAAATACATTAAATATAAAAGTCTTCTTCGTGGATATATTGAAAATCCGGGTAGTCGGTACTAGTCGGATCCCGAACTCCCTCGTAGGAGGTCTTCGCCAATTGCTTCAATCAATCCTCCTTCCACCTCGTCCTCGTATATCTCTCCCTCGACTTCGAGTTCGCCTTCAAGGGAAGATATATGTTGTATTCTTTCCGCCGCGTCCAAGTAATCTTTTAAGCAAATGCACGTTTCCACCGATGGCGGAGTTAGTCTTGTTCTTCGTAAAGAAACAACCCTGCCACTAACAGAAAAAGCAGATTCCGAAGCTACCGTAGAAGCTTGGACGGTTAGTAGATCACGGGCCATAGCGGATAGGACGGGAAATTGGTTTTCCTTCCCTTTCCACCAAGCCAAGATATCAAATGTCTCAAAATCATGAGCATTCATACCGGTTAAAAAATCCGAACCGATATATCTACCTAATTCGCTACTTGGGGTATTACCCCGTTGACGTTTACTATTTTCATTAAGTATAGTATTAAATAAGTTTAACATTGAACTCCGACTAGTACTTGCACTTGATGGAGCGTTTCTAAATTGCTCATGAACGGTAGATGTTGTACCATATTTTTCAACATAAACAGTAAATAAAGTAGACAAATTTTGTGTAAAAATAGTTTTTGCTCTATCCGTTAAAAATATGTCTTCTTCGTATAAATTCAAACCGTAAATTATTTTTTCAATTAAAGTTTCAACACCCGAAACATTTAAGCACGGGTTTAAGGCGGCGGCGCAAGTAATAATCGGAGGCATTTCTTTAAAATATTTTTTAAATTTCTCTTTCATTGGCGGTATCATTTCTTTAAATATGCCGCCTCGCATGGAATATTCGTTTAATTTTTCGACCATTAAAAAAAGTTGATTTAAAACCAAAGGACTTGTGGGATAGTAAACTCCCGATAAATAGGTTGTAGCGGTTTTAAAAATATGGAGCATATCGGCTACACCTTCAATGATACCCCAACCCGATGTCGGAAATTTTGTTACTTTATTTTGCCTTGCTAGTTGGGAATGAAACATTTGCAAACTTCGTTTTTGTTGAATGGCTTTTTCGAACATGTTACACGTTGAGTTCCAACGTGTTGAAACGTCTCAATTTGGACCTAAACATTCGGTTTGCCCGTCTTTACAAAATTTTATATATCGATGATATCTTCTTTGACTTGTATGAAAAATGTCACGCAACATTTGTTTAAATTGATTTCTAACATCGTCAATGTGTTTAAGACCATCTTGCACAACTAAATTAATAATATGTGCAACACATCGGCTATGAAAAAAAATACCATTACAAATCGGGTTATATTTTAAAATAAGTTGGTTTACCGCGACGGTATTATTCGAGGCGTTATCAAACGATATTGAAAAAACTTTAGTTTCTATTTTAAAAGTTCTTATAACTTTGTCTAAAATATAAAATAAATTGTCACCCGTGTGGGGGTATGCAAAAATATCGAACGCAATAGTACGTTTCATCATTTGCCAATTTTCCGGATTTATCCAATGAGCGGTAACACAAATGTAAGAATCCGGCAAATTGTGGGGAGCCGACCAAACATCACAAGTTAAACTAATACCGGTTTTTAAATTTTCAAATTCATTTATTATTTCTACTTTAGCTTTTTTCCACATATTTATACAATCTCGTCTAAGAGTAGCACGACTTACATGAGTGTAGCGAGGTTGGAGCGTTTGTTGAATAAGCCGAGTCAAACGCTCGTTGTCAAAGTGTTTGAAAGGTAGACTCTCTTGAATCACAAAATGCGCCATCCTCTCCCGAACCAAGTCAACATTATACGCAAAAATATTACCTTCGTTTGTCATACTTGTTTGACCTTGCGAAGCTTGAGACTTTTTAACCGAACAATAATTTTTTTCAATGTGATTCTTCAAAGTTGTTTTTGCGTCTTTTTCAAAAAAATGCCCGCACAACTTGCATCGAGCCTTATGACCACCATTCGACATTTCGCATAAATCGAAATGTTGTCAAACATTGGGATTCCTTGTTGTAGGAATAACCCGCACAACCGTGGGAGCACTAACACTTTGAGAAGCACCAAGAATATTAGATTGTTGAGATTCGTTTGCTATTTTGAGAGTTTCGACTTTCGAGCGTGAGCGTTTTTGAGAAATAAGAGCGTTTTTTAGAAATGAGAGCGTTTTGGAATTGTGTGGTTGAACCAATACAACCCACACCTATTTATTCAAGTTATATGGGCTCCAAAATACAAAAAAAACCAAAAAAAACGGTCAAATAGCCGTTGGAACGGCTATAAAGCCGTTAAAATCGAAAATTCCAACGGTTCGAACCGGTTCGGGCCCGAAAACCGGTTTGAGGGTGAAACCGGACCGGGTTAAGAACCGGTATCCAAAAAAAATTTAAAAACTGGTAAAACACCTACGGTTTGGATCGGGTTTCGGATCGGGTTGGGTGAAACCGGTTTGGTTGTGAACCCGGTTCGGGTCGGGTTCCGGGGACCCGGTTTGAAACCGGTTTTTTTGCCCACCTCTAGTCTCGGTCTTATTTTTCTGATTAAATTTGTTGTGTGTTTCTATGAGCTATGGGCTGGAAGTTTGGGCTGGAAATCTTGGGCTGAGCTGCTAGCTGTATTCTATGGAGCTAATGAGGATGATGGGCTGGATGGATTAGGGAGCTAGTGGATTGATAGCTGGAAGTCAAATCTTTTATACATTTCTAATCTTAGATTAACTAATGTTCTAACTACTTTGTGTATAAGAATTTGAAGATTAACTTGACATGTGCAAGTAGTTTGGTAGGAAGTACCATTTACATTATTTACTGAAACTTAATCTCCTAATTTTGGATTTGATTAATATAAATATATAATAAGTTGAATTTCATCAAAATTGTTAGAATATGCAAAATTAATTAAAGAACTTGTATTATCCTGACCTACCCGGTTCCGGTTAACATGATACGTTCACTAAATCGATAACGGGTTGAAAAACGATTGCAGGCATGTGTTAGTTGGAAATATCGTTCAGAGAACATAACCGAAATAAAATCAAACTGAGAACTCAAAACACCTAGGTTCCACGGATGATTTATTTCGGGTATGTTTTGTGAATGATATTTCCATCTAACACACGTCTGCAATCCGATTTAGTGACCGTATCATGTCAATCCGAAATAAATCCAAACCAAGAACTCAAAACACCTAGGTTCAATGGATGATTTATTTCTAGACCAACCGATAGAACTGGCTTATAAGACGCTAAAATGTAGCCATATCTCGACTCATACTGATTTCCACCACCATACCGAAAACCAGGGTCGATCTTCTCATTCAGGTTCAATCTTACAGAAAATATCACTCGCCCCTGGTAACCTATGACTTGCTCACAGTCGAAAAGCTTTCTCTCCATGTTTCAAAGTGTCGTCTAACGATCTATTACAACCAGAGGTCCAAAAAACTACTTTACATAACAGTTATATACCTCGTTTCTTGTCCTTTCTACCTTGATCGCTGCCCCGACATATGTCACATTGTGCCTATTTCTGAAAACCGAGCTGCACGCCCTTTTCTTGTAATAAAGGTTTTCCATGTTCTCCTTGAGCAGGTTGGATAGTAGGCTGGAATGAGTTCTCCATACCTTTGAAACACACCAAAAATTGTGGGTTTCATTACTAATTTTGAAGGCACACCTATCAACCAAACACCCCATATAAGGAATCATACACATTCCCATACCCTTAAACCAAACACCACACGTTATATGAAAACAAAGAAGTGAACTTACTATTATCCTCTAGATATGAAAATCAATGGAACCCACAAACGGATGAACCTTGGATCTTTCATAAGAACGGAAACAGTTATGCTAGCTCGATTTCCACGGCCCATAAAATAAGCGTCTTTTTCTTAATACCTCAGCTTCTCTGGCTATCTGGATATCTGAAGCCCAAAACATTCTGTGTATAGCTTTAATTATAAATCGAGGAAGCAACGCCGCCACTATTATAAGCCAAATCGAGAGCCAATATGCAGGTTGCTTTCCCATTTCATATATCGTCCTGGCAAAATTTGTATATAACATTAGTTACTTGTTAATAGGGGTGCTCATAAACTGTTGAGATTATGTGGTTCAGTTCACGGCTTGGTTTTGACAGATTAACGGTCAGGCCTACGGTTTGGAACGGCCCGTTTAACCTTATTGTTTTCATTTTTGTAATAAATATTTATGTATATATATTATATTCACAAACATATTTATCATTTTAAAAATTTTAATAAACTAAAGATTTTGAAAAAGATAATAAAAGAATCAGTTCACGCCACCAATCGCCAAAACCGAACTGTTGAACTGCTAAAACCGTCCGACCCACCTACCCAACCTGGCCGGTTTGGTTTGTAGTTTTCCGAAACCGTAGTTAGCGGTTCGGCCTAGAATTCTCGTCACTGTGAACACCCCTACTTACTAATATCATTAAGTTCAATATCTAACAAAAAATCTAACAAAGTTAAAGAAAACTAACCCGTAATTTGGGAAAACGGGTATCGAGTCCAAAACCACTACACAAGCAAACGTCATTGCTACTGAACCCCAAATTGAGATATGAGTATAATAAACCCATCTTTGAATGTCCATTGCCAAGTGTATGTTCACTAATATCACTACAGCAACAGTCCACAAGCTACCCATGCTCCAAATATCAATCGCGGTTTCCTTAAAGACGAATCTCGGTACACAGAAAAGAACGAGACTTTGCCATATTGTGTCGGCCATCATAACCCAAAAAAGGAAACTGTTGTAGCTTTCATGCCTATGCCCAGCTTCGTATAACTTAGGGTACTGGAGAAGTGTTTTATGACTTAGGTCTTTATCCAGAATTCCAACGATAACCGTAGGGACAGAAGTGTAAATTACTGAGTAAAATACACTACTCCAGTCTGTAAGCGAAGATGTTGTTGAAAAAGCTGCACATAATATGTACCTGAAGACGATGCAATAAGCCCAGATTATACATATGTTAATTGTACACATGGCAATCATGACCCGTTCTTCAAGAAACAGGTTGGTTTGGATCACTTTTGTTTGCTAAATGGGTTGATTTGGGTCACTAAAATTATACAATGGTCAAAACGGGTCACTCCTATGAAAGTTAACAGAACGGGTCCAAAGGTCCAAACTGATGTGTTTAAAACGACCCGTTTTGACCCGGACGGGTTTTGACGGAATGGGTTGATTTGGGTCACTCAAATTATAAAATGAGTCGCTCCTATGGAACTTGTTAACTTAGAAGTTACGGGTCCAAAGTCCAAATTGATACTTTTTTTCAAAACGACCCGTTTGGCTCCAACCCATTTTGACCCGTAAGATTACCCGACCCGCCCATTTTTCAAGTCTTAGTTAATTGTAAAGAAGGATGTATAATTATTTACGGGTGTTTACCAGAAAAGCATGAAGACAAATACAGCATTGCGGTAAAAGTTGTAGAGAACTAAATAACCCATGCGTTGATAATTCCAATGACCATGCACCAAAAGTAGTCTTTTTAAAAATCTGAACTGTCCCATTGCAAAATCTGAAGCCATGACAGCTTGGCGCCCTTCCTGTCCACATATGCCAACACCAACATCCGCCATTTGGATCATTGACACGTCATTAGCACCTGAAAGGGTTCTTGTTGTTAACTAGACATTAACTAATCTTCAAACATACCAAACTATTGTCTCGTGACCGGTTATCTAAAATCATGCCAACACTATAGAGGTAACCAAGTAACCAACTTTGTTTACACAAATTTGATTTAGGTTAGCATGTCAAAATAGCTGATGTGGCAGATGGCATGTCAGAACATTTCAAACTGTTGACTTAATCTTTGATGTGACCGGTTACCTGCTACCAAGGTTAAATTTTACTATGAATTGAAATCTTTAGAGAGGGGTTTTGTTGTGGTGAATGCAAAATTAATTACATGATATAATTGGACCGGAGCTGGTTACCAATTTATGCAATTAACCTTTTATAAAAAAGTGATGTTCTTGACATCTTTTGCCCTTATAGCAAATAATTTATTAAATAAACGAACTTACCATCGCCTATAGCTAGTGTCATATCATCAGTGCGACTCTTTATCAAATCAACAATTCCGGCCTTTTGTAAGGGAGCAACACGACAGCATAAAACCACCCTACATGAAGTTGCAAGATCGAACAGCTGTCCAAAAAAACACAAATGTCATAATCAAAGAATAAACCCCGAGCTATCTTATAAATAAACAAATGTAGCAGAAATATTAAAATTTACTTTTAAATGGGTCAATCAGGTAAAAGAGAAAAATAGTCTAAATAGAAACAGGTCAAACGCCACACAAAGTGTATTCTTAATGCATAAAGCTCTTAACTTATTATTAAAAAATTTGGAATATTATTGAAATAATGTAAATGTTGTAATCATATCAAGCACACTAATTATTTATCTATTTTCATTTACATTTTCAGTGTAAAACATGTTTTGTCAACCCAACCCATTTCAACGCATACAAAAAAAATTACCCGTTTTGACCCATTATCCAGCCTGTCCATTTTGCCTCGTCTAAGAAACACCACAAATTTATTAAGTCTGAAACTAATATTCAAAATAGAAAGACTAGATTTTGTAAACACTAGATTTTTGTAATCATATCAAGCACACTAATTATTTATTTATTTTCAGGACACAACGTGTTTTGTCAACACGACCCGTTTCAACACGTACAAAAAAATTTACCCCACCCAACCTGCCCATTTTGCCTCATCTAAGAAACACCACAAATTTATTAAGTACGAAACTGATTCAAAATAGAAAGACTAGATTTTGTAATCATATCAACCACACTAACTATTTATTTATTTTCAGTTACATTTTTAGGATAAAAGGTGTTTTGTCAACTCAACCCATTTCAAATCATACAAAAAATTACCCGTTTTGATCTATTACCCAACCTACCCATTTTGCATCGTCTAAGAACGCCACAAATTTATTAAATAAGAAACCAATATTCAAAATAAAAAGACTAGAAAAGGGTACATGCCTCTGATTCCAGATCTCTCTCCAAGATATAAACCAGACTATTCCCATCAATTATAAGTGCTAATGGCCCATCCATCGTTAATCTCTGGGCTTTTGCCTCAGATAGAAGCATTTTGCATTCACGCTCTGAATTTCCATTTACAATAATCTGATGCATATCGGGGGTCAATAATTTGCAGGAAAGAGCAATTGAGATTGCAGTTTCCTGCTTATCTCCAGTCAAAACCCAGACCTTAATTCCCGCCTGTCGGAGACACTCAATGGTTTCCGGCACACCCTCTTGAAGTTTATCTTCAATTCCCGTTGCTCCAAGCAACCGCAAATTAGATTCAACAAATAACGCGGTTTCCCTTAATTTCAAAGATCTATCAGCCAATGAAGTTGTTGCATCTTCATACATTAACTGCCATTTTTCAACTTCTTCAGTTGTAAGATCTTTAGCAGCAAGTACAAGTGTGCGTAGACCAAGTGAGGAGTATTCGGTCAAATGGCGTTGTGTTATGAGGGTAATATCGTCACTTTCGTGATCGGTTCTCAAAATGGTGAGAATTGATGTATCTGCGCCTTTTGCCAACACTTTCACATTATTGTCGGGGAATCTGATAACAACCGACATTCTTTTCCGTACACTATCAAACTCATGCAGACCTAAAACATCCAACCTATATTTCATAGCAAAAACAGATGTTTAACTTTTAAATTTTTTTAATATTTAAAAGTCAATCACATTAGTGGATGAAATTTTTGTACTTAAACAGTAATTAAGAGATTTTTCTACCTTAGTTTCTCGCCATTGACATCAAGTGCAATATGACCAGATGTCCTCTCGAAAAGAATGTAACCATAAGCACAAGCAGCAGCTACAAGAGCTTGTTCATCAGGAGATTCTCCCTGATAATCAAGATCTTGATGACTTTCAATCCCAATGGAAGTAGTTTGATTATGAATGGGAATCACAGTGTTACATGCTGCTAGTGTAAGAAAAAATTCATGAGCAGAAATCTTTTCATTTCCATCAATTCCTTTATGAAGCAATCCCATGAGCCCGGGATCAACAATAATATCAGACTTTGAATTCTTTCCTTTTGTGGACAATGGAGCCGGTTTGATTGCTTCTGCAGATAAATAATGTTATAAACTGGAAACAGATTCATATGATGAAGGGAAAATGGCATTGGTAAATAATGGATATGCATATTTGTATGTCTATATCTATAGATAGTACATATATGTATGTGCGTATGCATATTTATACCTATTTGTATAAGGACATACTAGGTTATTGCATAATCGATGACCGGCAACATCAATAAAACCTTTCATTTCTTAAATAAATAATATATTTACTTATATAGTGTATACAAAATTATTATTAAACTTAAAAGTATGTACCATACTTCAAAATGAGTTAAGGATCTTTCTGATGGTGTATTTTTTGAAAATATACTAATATGTGTTATGTAGTTGATAAATTAATATAATACATAGAAACTGATTAATAATACAACGCGAAGTGAAGAAAGCATATCATAGTAAATGGAAATTTTTAATCACTTTATCATGAAAGGGTAGCATATAAAAGTTATTGTAACTGATTTACAATTGATATGAAAAATAAATTAATCTCGTGATGAGATTAAAAATAATGCAAGTGTTATCAGATCTTAGTATTGATTTTTTTCAATTATATAAATTTTAGTAAGTATTGCTTTTATATTTCATAGATTATGATAATATAAAATCACAATTTTTTTAGAAACTCAAATTTTAAAATAGATATGGACGTAAACGGTAATTTTAATGTTATTAATAAATAAGTGAAATGGGTCAATATGAAAAATTCTTTGACTAAATAAGTGGAATGGGTCAATATGAAAATTTCACAACCGAATCTTTTAAATTAATTGTGTTACTATATATGAAAACTAGGAGAAAAAAGATGTTGGAAAATCAGGCCCCAAACACGAACACAAAAAACACTTTTATTATTATGAACCGCCGAACCGGAAATAAAAAAATAAAAAAAACCACACCATTTACAACAACCTTAATCATCTATTTATACTAGACCAACATCTTGGAAAACAAGAAACCTAAACCACTCAAATAGGAAACTAAATAAAGACTCGATATCTTAACCTAAAATACGACTCCATAAATAGAACTTACTAATCAACCCCTCAACTATAAAACTATGACAAGATTAGTCCAACAAAAGATCCATAGGATGTGGCTTAGGTAGCAGCATGAATGAATGCCAAGTGGCAGTTCAATATCTTGTTTTGGTTATACATACAGATGCATGTATCTATATTTCCACATGTATATGTACGTCTAATTGTCTATGACTTCGATGTAATTGTGTCTGTGTGACGTGTGTTTAGATAAGAACACACACATGTGTGTGTGTAAATATATACATATATGCATATACAATTAGACATAGACATGTTCTTTCCTTTCATATCTTATACATGGTAAAGTAGAAATGCATTAAAAAAAGTAGCATTGTAAATCAAGTAAAGAACCAAACCTGTTGTCTCTGTATCCTGTGTAGCACCATCCACCATAGAGGAATTACAATAATTCTTCCCAAACACAGAAGCTTTTCTAAATTCCATTTTATTTTCAGTAAGTGTACCAGTCTTGTCAGAAAATACATACCGTATTTGACCCAAATCTTCATTGATGTTTAAAGATCTGCACTGAAACCTTGAGTTGGTGCTGCTATCATACATATGTTTATCTTCAATCATGAAATAAGATTGTCCTAATCTCACCAACTCCATAGTAATATACAAAGAAATTGGTATCATTATCTGAAACACAATAATGGAACTCAAAAATGCAAAGAACGTCTCCATAGGGATCCCATAATATTTATATGGTTTTCCTGGGAATTTTCCTTTTACTAAATAACTTTTTCTGTAATAAGGCAATGTATCAATTTGCTCCTGATGGCGAATTAACCACAAACACATCCCAATTGCTACAACGAGACATAATACAAAAAGAAAAACAGATAACCAAATGGTTTCTTTGTTCATTGCTTGTTCCAATTTGCTTCTTTTAGATGGGGAAATCGCGCTATTTAGCATTGCTTTTGTTTCTTGACCTGCATATACCACCACACCCACCACCCATTCAGTGTTTTTCACCTGACACCCGCGCAAAATAATATTGGATTGGCTAAGTGAAACCATTTGTGAATTTATTTCCATATTGGCGGTGAATTCATATATGTTTCTGTTGGGCTGTTCACATCTAATAACCCCTGATATTAAATCTCCATCAAATGACATAAAAGATGTTTCTTGTCTAGCATACCGTGTCTTTAAATTCGATTCACCGTCTAAATTCATGGTTTGAATATAAGCAACACCGCTAGGATCACTAGTCCCGAGCAGCACCATGTCACACGGTATCGCCTCGTCAGCACAGATCTTGACCACCTCACCAACCTGGATATCTTTCCATCTTTTTGATTTAAACTTACCAATTTGAAGCACGAGCGACTCTTTATTATTCTCATTCCTGTCAGATCTGTGTCTTCGCCAATCCTCATAACCATCTTTTATGGCGGTTACAGTGAGAACAAAAAGTAGAGGGAAAAGAGACACGGTTCTTCCAAAGACTGCAAGCGGTGGAAGTTGATTGAGGGCGGCGATAACTAAAAAATACAAGTATGCCACCCGATGAAACTGAATGAACAGATTCTTGGGTAAGAAATTGATAACCGTATACTTGCTGGTGGTGATCTCGTTCCCTGTGAATTCATATTCCTCATTGGTTCTTTGAGGGTTATTGATGTAAATAAGCCGAGAATTATCGCGTACTAGATTATCATCCAACTTCATGCTTTTATAACGAATCTCAGATTGATTGAACTTATCTGGGATTCAAGCAAAGCATATTTCTTGAACTTCTTCCCCCTTTTACTCATAAAGATGACTACAACTTCAATTGATCATACTTCATTTCCCCCAACAAGAAATACTCATTGGGCAGCTAACAAAGTTATTATTCAATGCATTAAATCTGTGTGAGAACAGCTTTATCCCCAAAACAAATATTAGGGTTCTTATTCTGTGACTGTTCAGATATCTGCAGGGTCTCAAACCCTAAAACTCACTTTCCTAACACTTGCAATGGAAGACCATAGACTAATAAGAATCAGATATGAAACCCTAGATGCCACCGTTGCAGTGTCTTCACCTGTCATACAAGAGCATAATTTCATTGTGGCATTTATGCAAACACCTTGTGTGCAAAATGTAGAATCACACAATTAACCTAACAATTTGACATAAACTGCATTCGTATACACAAAAAAAGGAAAATTGATGAGTTATGAAACTAACCCAGATCAGATTGATCCTTCGACGCACTGACGAACAGATCTGGAACGTCAAAAACACAGAAATTGGTTCTTTTGCTGCAATTGTCCGGCGATTTTGAAGGTGAAAATTAGGTGAAAAGGAAGGCGGTGCACGGAGATCGAGGGGAAAGAGAAACTGGTGCGTGAGTAATGTGAGTGGATGAGCATAAATGTTTGGTTCTTTACTTCAAAGTCATGACTCACTCGTTGCAAATGGAAGCAATTTGCCTTTAATTCACGGTTTTTATTGATTGATTGGCTTCCGTTCGGCAACAGTTTTCCCCTTCTCGTCATCTTCATGGTCTTTTTTTTTCTTTAATTTAAAGAAATGGGTACTTTGGTTCTCATCCTAATCATTATCTCTCTAATTTTAAAAAAAAATTATCATTATTTAAATTTATCTTTAATTTTGTTTTATCTTTAATTTTTTACATATCCTAGAGCATGCGTATCAAGATTGTTATATATACCATATGTTTAAATTATAACAAAAAAAAATAAGATTTAAGTTAAAAAAGTCTTACATCAGGTTTTTTAAACCTTATCTTTATCCTTAAAATTATAAGGAAATAAACATTAGAATATTAAATATACTAATTCCTTAACCATTTCTTTAAATTTATAAGGATAAGAAATGAGATGTGAAAGGTTTTTAAAAAATGAACAATTTTTTTATGAAATAATAATTTTTAGTTAAATTATAAAAATAAGGATAAAAAACCTGATGCAAATGCTCTTATTCCTCATCTATGTCCTTATAATCTTTTTTTATTATTTATTTCTTTTTATTTCATTTACAATCTTTAACAATAATTATTTTGACTTATTATTTTTTCTCTAATATTGATTTCTAATAATGATTATCTAAAATAGAGATTTTTTTTTCTTTCCTTCTCTAAGCCTTAAATATTCGAGATTTAGGTTAATTTGATAGGTTAATGGGTTAACTTGTTTATTTTTATAATTTTTCTTTTTAAAACGTGTTTTATGTTATAATTTAAACTAGCAGGGCAAGAGAAATATGATATTTTATAGTTTGAAAGGTAAGTATACACATTTGTAACTTTTTTTTGTGTGTGAATTAAGGTTTGTATGTTTCTCTTATGTATCTCAATTAACCAATGTATATGAGTATATATAGAGGACAAGGGCTAACTCTAATGTTTACGCTAATGAGCTGAACCCTACCTTACATATAATATTTATTACATCCCCGCAATTTGAATGGGTAGAAGATGAATATTCAAACTAGGGTGAAAATCAACATGTCTTGACAACAACATTAGTAACTCTGTAATATTCATGTTCAGCATTGGAGCAAGAAACAATAGCCTGCAGCTTGGAAGACCAAGATAATAAGTTATCACCCAAAAACATACAATACCTAGAAAGTAATCTACGAGTATCCGGACAACCATCCTAATCAGCATCAAATTATACTCCGAGACGAGTTGTGGATGATACATATAGTTGTAGCCGTAATCTAAAGTGTCTTTAATGTAAAGGGGTCCTCGACTGGGGTTCTCATGGATCATGCATATATAGACAAAACCATTGAACTGCATATAAGATGTATGGTCTAGTGAATCTTGAGTATTGTAGAGCACCAACAGGTCTACGATATAACAAAAGGGTCCTCAATTGGGGCCGTAAGACCAACTTTAGAGTTACTATCAATAGGATTAGTGGTCGGCTTATAGTTAGACATCTTTGCTCGATCCAAAACGTCTCGAGCGTAGTGTGTTTGAGATAGAAACATTCTTTATTTGTTGCAAGTAGCATTAATCCCTAAACGATAGTGTAGAGAGTCCAAGTCGCTAATGGAAAACTTGAAACTCACAGAAGTGATAATACAACATACCAGCTCATTAGAAGAGCCAATAAGATTAATATCATGCATGTAAAGCAAGAGAAATAGTTGTATCATGACCAGGTTTATAAATAAACAATGAAGAATCGGAGAGGCTGTTTTGAAAGCCTATAATATCCATATAGGCGACGAACTGTTGGTACCAAACATGAGGAGATGTTTAAGGTTAAATAAAATGTTTCTAAAAGAGTCATATATAATCTTGATGATGAGAGTCCACAAACCCTACAGTTTTGTGCATACATACAGTCTCGTTTAAGTGAGCCATGAAAGGAAGCATTCTTGGCACCAGTTGATGAATAGGCCACGAGTGCTATGCTACTAAGCTTAGAACTATACGGATGGTGACCAAATTGACAGTCGGGCGAAATGACCCATTAGCATGAAGCTTGCATTTATAAAACTGCATTGATCTAACCAACTTAATATTTATTGGTCAAGGGACGAAAATCCAAGTCTCATTTTTAATAAGAGCATTGTATTCATCATGCATGGCGACGTACCAATGTGGATCCTGTAAGCCCTAGGTAAGGGACCAAGGAGTATATGATGTTGTGACATGAATATTAATCTTATAGATTAGTTTGGTAATACCATGTTAGGCTCTAGCGCCATAAGATGAGTGCAGGTGGTTGGCATGGTTGAGGGTGGTGATATGGGATCTATTACGGGATGATTTGTTACACCATATTGGGATGGTGAACTAGATGTCTGATGTGAGGGAGGGTGGGTGGGTAAGGTATCCGATCATTGCACCCTGTAGCGGATGTGCTGGTGATGTAGTGCAAAGCACACATCTTTATTTCTAGTGTTTTGTGCGTTTTTTGATTAGTTTTGTGTTTGTTTTTATTCGTTTAAGTCTGTATTTGAGTCTATTGTATATTTGTAGGTGCTCGTGAAGATTACAAGTGAATACGTGAAGAAATCGAGTCAGAGAATGAAAGTCGGAAGAACAAAAGAAGAAAATGGGAAATTTATGTCTCTCGCGGTACGCGAGAGAGGAGAAGGAAAGTTCTCGCGGTACGCGAGGGAAAGGAAAACCGGCCACGACTATTTTGCTCCTCGCGGAACGCGAGGAACCCAACCCAAATGTCTCGCGGTACGCGAGAGACCTGATTTCCGCAAACCCTAGAATTTGAAATTAAAGGAATTCTTATGCCATTATTCAAGGAGTTCGATCTTTTGCCGTCCAGAGAAGGGTTTATAGGCTGGAGAAGCCAATTGAAGAGGAAAGCTTGCATCTTTGTATTCCGGGTTTGTAGTTTTACGTATTCGGTTTGCAAGATTGGATTTTTACCTTTGATTTGGATGTTTGATACCATGGTTTTGTGTTTTTACTTCTGTTTTGGTTGTTTAAGCATGATCCTAGGCTAAAACCTGTATATTGTCTAGGTCACATGATTAATACTTAGTAAAGTTTCGATTTTTATTGGTTTTTGGATTCAATTAATGGGTTGATGATTTTGTAAGCAATCTTTGAGTTAATAATTGTGATGTTCTTGCATGTTTAGATTTGATCTTGTGTTTGATTTCAATTCCTTGCGTTGATTGTGGTTGTCTGTCAGTTTGATTAGCGTGTCTATGTCATAGATCTTAGGGTTTGTGATTGTGAGTGGTTTGCTAGATGTAGTGACAATAGGGATTGTGATTGATTGCTGATTTGAATTGAGTGTGCATCCTAGTTCAATACCCAAAAGGTGAGAATTAGTCGTTTGGTCTTCGTCATTAGGAATCCGAGTGTCAGATGTCTGAGAGGAAGCCGGTATCAGGTGTCTAGTGATTGTTGCTATTCGTGTCATAGTTGTTATCTTGGGATTACCCCGTGCATTCTTCGAGTGTATTGGTGGACAGAGAGACTGAGAGGTAATCTGTCTATTAGGGTACTTTATCATAGTTGGAAATACCTGAGAAGTGATCCAACCATCTGGTGAGTTATTACATCTTTAGGTAACTTAGTTGGTGACACCCTGAGAGTGATTAGGGATCCACTAGGTAGTCTTTAGTTGTCATCCTTAGAAACCCAGATCCATCTTAGTTTCCAGAACCGGTAGAAGTTGTACTTTGCAAGTAGGATTCCGACCTAGGTGATATTCTTCCCATTCTTGATTTCACCTTATTCTTGATCTCGATAGTTGAGTCGATCTTTGCTTCCTGCATTCATTAGTTTAAATAGTAGTGTAGTAAACCCCCCAAACCAAATCAATCTTTAGTCAGAGTCTAGTTTTGTTACATAGTGTCTCTAGGGTTCGATAATCCGGTTTACCGTTAAGCTGTGCTACACTCGATAGGTACACTTGCCTGTCAGTGCGGTTTAGTTCATAGGTATTCCTATTATTATTTAGGAGTCTAGGTTAGGTTTTTATTATAGTTTATATAGACCGTCTGGACGACATCAGCTGGGAAGACAAGTCTCGAGAAGGTGCAGAGAGATAGGGTAGGGATCAAAAGAGGAATCTTGAAAGTTATATGAGGAGAGTGTGTAGGGGAAAAGAAGGCAAAGGGAAACAAATACTAGTAAAAAAATAATATGACGAGAAACATCAATCTTTTTAGTGTGAGGATCTAGCCATTGATTGTCACGGTCATGAGAGAGATAACCAAGGATGGTGGTTTTCGAGGGCAAAACAGTAATTTGAGAGAAACCAAGCATTATACCTCCAAGATTTAGCACTGTTCGTGCGGATCATCGTTCTTCAAGTTACCAACAGATTCTTCAGGTGTTCCCAAAATTGGGGATTTTAGATCAAACAAACACATAGAAATTAACCCAAAATCAAAGCAAATTGCAAACGGTTTATTTTTTTAGTAGTTTTAAAGTTTCATCAAATTTCTAATAATTGCAAAATAAAACTTAGAAGGTATACAATTTACCTGTTGCGATCAACTAAAGACTTATCAAGAACATTATCTCGTTATCTTCCAATTTCTAATGAGAGACCTTTATTATAAAACCATTAAATAAACGTGGCAACTTTGATCCATTCACCTGTCAATGGATTGTTTTAGGTTACTTTTATCCTAGTTCCCAAACGGTTCAAATAAATAAATATATAAAATTATAAATGAAAGAAAAGTGAGTGTTAAAGCGAAAAAGATGAAGGTTAAAAAATTGATAAAACTGTAAGAGTTAAAAAAAAATAATTTTAGCTAGAGATGGTATTCATCTGTAAAATTCTGTTTATCCTGCTTTTTAACTTGAATGAACTGAATTGAAGGTAGTGGGCTAAAGTATGACTTTGAGATTATTATGTCATCTTTAACCAGCTAAACAAAAAATACACATATGCAACTAACAGTCATATACATGGTGTGCTAAAGTTTAAACCCAATACCACAAACCTTTGAACCCAAATCCATTTTGATCCAAGTAAAATCTGGTTCAGAAAATCAATATATATATATATATATATATAATAAAAAGTTATATAAACAAATAAAAAACCACATTTGCAAAGCCTAAACCCAAAACTACAAACCTGAAACTTGTCGCTACTTTTTTGATCAGAGATGGATAAGAAAAAAAATTCCAAATCACAAAATAACTAATCTAGGGTTTGAATTTGGGGAAAAACAAACCTCTTCGACTTTAGAGAGATTGAGATGAAAGCGACTGAAATTTGCGCTGCCGATAGCAGAGAAAGGGGCAGTGGGTTCATGGTTGTTACGGTTGTGGCAGCAACAAGTGAGGAAAGTGAGTAATAAGAAGTTAAGAACCTACCTTTGTTTGAAGAGGAGAAAACGGAAGCTACAGAAAAGAACACGTAGCCCTAAACCCTAAACCCATACTCTCATCGCCAAACTCAACGAATGCAAAGCGGAGGCGTGAATGTGGATCGCCACAAACTCGACAATCCAAAACCTAAAACAGTTAACCATGTTTCAAACTTTAAATATAACAAACGATTAAAACAACTAAGTAATCGGTTAACTGAAGATAAAGATTTTGGCTTACATGCCCATAGCCACTAAACAAAGCAACAAGTTGTTCTTTAGTGAGCTATTACAAAAACCATTTTAAATGGAATGAAGAACATTAATCCAAAAATGGAATGTCTATAATTTAAAGAAATATGAGTCAAGCAAACACAAATGTGGATTATTCATCTTTCAATAAGCTACAAAAGCGAAAACATAAACAAATTATCGAGCGTGTAAACGACAAAACATAATCCAAATGATTCAAGGCTCTGTAGTCCTACATGATACATACAGAAAAGAAAAACACTATATACACATCAACAACGTTTATTTGTTACACAACCGGGAAAATGAAGAACATTAATCCAAAAATATGATCTTTTCATAAAAAATCGGCATATCGGGTTGCACACGAATTCAAGAGATTAAAAAAATCTATCAATAAAAAACATGAACTCTAATGAACAAACAATCAAACATGGTAACAAAATTCATAAACCAATAGCCAGAAACTTAAATTCAGATTCAAATAAAAAAAATATAAACAAATTCTAGTAAATTCGTAAATTGAGATAAAGAAATGATACTGATGACGTAGAAGGATTCATCTCCCATTACCATCCACTAATTAAGAGAAATCTAAAGACATGAAGACTGAGTCAAAGGAGGACTCCCCCAGAACAAAGGGATCATCAACATCCCGAAGTAACAAAAGGGGAAGACCTCTCCTTCCGGTAAACAAATAATACGACAACACAATAACCGAGAAGCATCTTGTTCAAGCAAACCAAGTCCTGAAGAATTAGGCAAAAGAGATGTTGACTCAGTGAGAAAGACAAAAAGGAAAGGTAGCTATCTGTAGAGGAAGAAGTCAACTTATTACCTGAAAGAGGGATGTTCAGAAGAAAGAGAATTCTGAGAGGGAGAAAGTCCCCTAAAGAACTTCCTCTTCCGGAGAGGTCACGAGATTAACTAGGAGAAAGAGGAACTCGTTGAAGACATTATAAATACAAACCTTGTGCTTCATTCAAGCACACACCAGATTCAAGACTTCAACCTATTCCATAACTTTATCCTCTCCTACTTACTTCTCATAGTATTCGTTTACCTCTCCTTGTAATCAACTACCTTTCCTGTAGTCTTTTGTTATTTACACGTGTACACTTAACCTTGGAACTCCTAAGGATAAGTGAGTCACTATATTAATAAAGCATACTTAATCCCTATCGCATAATCGTTGTAGCAACAAGTGGTGCCCACTGTGGGCCACGCTTCGATCTAGTCACTTGGAGAGTGCTTCACTTTCAAATCTACTCATTGTTTTTGTTGTTTTTTATTTCAAGCGAAGGGAAATGCCTGGTAAAGATGAGCCGGTTTTGGAAGAACTACCTCCCACGAACTCTCCAGAGGATGTGGTGGAGATATCAGACATGATGGAACTTACATCCGAGGAGGTCAGGGAACACTTCCCCAAGCTGCAACAGCTGCTGAATGATCATGTCCGGAGAGAAAGAATGAAGGGTGTGGCAGTAAGACTCTCTTATGAGGAAGAAGCAGGTGGTGCCTCTGGTAGCACCCCATCCCAGCAAATAGGACAACAAATCCAACAACTGAATATCTCCACACCCAACACGACTGCCTCTAGACAGCCAGGAGCGACCCCTGGGTCCGTATCTACACCAATCATGGGAATAATGTCGCAAGGTCCGACCCAGAAAACGCTTTTGTCCCGGCCCGGCAAGGACCGATCTAGACAGTGTCCCAACTCTCGATGAGTCAACTTCTCGCTGCACAGAACATCCCATATCTCTCGTATACTCCGTACTATCCCTGGCAAAACATAGGGATGACAACGACTCCCCTTTACCAGGCTGGACCATCCGTCCCCTCCAACCCTACACCACATAATGTAGGAAGAGACATGCTGTAAGCAGAAAACGGTGGGGTGATCCTACAGACCGAAAGCGATGACCTCCTAGACGAACTCTTGAAGCCATACAAGCCTAGAGACTGAGACAAATTCACAAAGAGGATTGCCGAATTCAAATTCCCCGCCAAGACTAAGATCCCGTCCAATGTAAAAATGTATGACGGAACCGGAGATCCAGATGACCATCTACAACTTTTCTCCAGAGCAGCCAAGGTGGAGCAATGGTCCATGCCGGTGTGGTGCCAAATGTTCGTCTAAACCCTCACAGAAGCGGCACGCGTCCGGTATAATTACATCCCCGAAGGAAGCGTCGACACATTTGAGGACCTCAGCAAAAGCTTCCTAACCAATTTTATGTAGCAAAGAAAATGTGTTAAAGATCCTATCTCCCTTCACTACATCAGACAGAAGGATGATGAACCCCTGGATGATTTGATGGAAAGATACAAGAAGGAGAGTCTCCGTGTAGGAAACGCCACAAAGAGGATGAGGGTCTTAGTTTTTGTCCATGGGTTCGCCTAAAATAGTTGTGTGAGGGAATGGGTAAACACGCTCCTTAGTCAATGGAGGAAGCCGTGGAGATGGCTGAAGCTTTCCTACGAGGAAAAGAAGCCCTACAGGCCCGAAAGGCCGCTTAAAAACCGAGCCATCAAGATACCTGTCACGCCCCCAGGATCCCAGTCATTAGACATATCAAACGACACTATATGAATTTATTAAAAGCCATTAAATGCTCAAAGTAAATGCGGAAGCGTAAAGTAAAATATTTAATGAGCAAAACAAACGCGCCCAAAACCAAGTTGTTTAAAAGCAAGTAAATAGTTTAAATGTTTGCAATAATAAAGGACTCCCATGCATGTCCTAATCGTGTGCTTGTGTCTTAGCGACCTGAGAAAACATGTTAACAAAATGTGTCAACGCTAGGTTGGTGAGATCACAGGTTTCAGTTATAAATGGTGTTTGCTAGATAATGTACATTCTAGATATATCAATAGGTAGCTAACCTATATTCAAGTTACTAAGTGCTCGCAACCGAAGCTGACTGTTTTGTGTTTGATGCCTTCCACCATGTCTATCAACAGTGGTGACGTGTTAGGTCAATTTTACACTCGTTCGACCTCGAGTCGAGTTAGCACGACTAACACGAGTGGGGTTTGTCAAACCCAGTAGTACTACTCAAGATTACCTCGCTAATTCCATATTAAACGGTTCGATGTGTAAGGACTTTCACGTAGAATGTTACGCTTAGTTTAACTGGTGATATATAAGAGCTACAAAAATCAAATGTTTGCGTCATGTTTTCTCCCCCTAGTTTAAAACAGAAAAACAGGCTGTGAAACTCACCTGAGATGTGTAGAATGTAGTAAATAGCACCACAACAAGGAATGCAACAAAACCACAAATAAATTGCAAATGAACTGCTTACGGATGCCCTAGAATATGATTGTGATAGTTAGGCACACGTTAGAATATGTGACGACAACACGGGAAGATCGGGCCTCCAAAATACGCTTATGATTAACGAAAAGGAACCTTGTCATCGGGACTAGGACATCTCTAAATTGGTATCTAGTAAGGGCGTGCTACGCGTGAAACACAACTAGATACGAGGTGGACCATAATAAATAGTAACTAAGGCATTTTCGTGAGGGAAATAATTGTTTAAACGATAATATAGATAAATGTATTAATTTTTATAAATAAAATGATAGTTAATTTAAATTAGAAGTTTAATCCCGAGCACCCGAACGTTTTCTAGTAACAACTTGAACTAATATGATATTAGAATAAAATAGGGATGAGTTTTGTACAAAATTATTGCTTAAAATTCGCTTAAAAAAATAAAACAGTTGGTGGGGTTCGAACTCGGGTCTCACCCACACCAACACAACACACTAACCACTCTAGCTCGCTAGGGTATTGCATCCAATGACCGGTTCTATTTGTTTTTAACATCTAAAACCCCTGAGTTTCACCTCCCTATGGAACCTGATCCAATCCACCCCAAATTCCATAGATTTTGATCGCTATTGAATACGGGAGCTTGGGGGTTTTGTTAATCGGTGCTTTGCGAGTCTGGTGGTAAGGTTAATTGCAAAAAAATCGAGTTTAATTCGATTAATTCTTTGTTCAAACGACCGAAACCCTAAGTTTGAACTCAAAATCAAATTGGTTAAATTCGATAAAACTAGGAGTTGGATTCATAGGGCTTTCAATGAGTGGAGGATTGCGAAGCTATCTGTATAATTTAATTGGACTGAAACAAGGTGTAGGTTAAGATTCAATTACTCAGTTCATGCTATGAACCCTAGAATCAGTTCGTGTTCAATTCGGTGTTGTAAGCCCCAATTGAGTTAGGGCTTTCATTCTAGAGATGAAAACGAAACTATAGGTGTGTTCAATTACCTGAATTGACGTCGAATTGATGGGATTCGACTAGACTACAGTTCCGAATTCGACGGGTTGATCTCCGGCGTCTCCGGCTGCTTCTCCGGCCAAATTGGAACTTGCAGAATGTTCAGAGAGGTTCGACTAGTGTGTGTGAAGTGATAATTTGAGAGTTGGTAATCGGATTTGATCGAATTGAGTGGTCTTTGTAACGAGTTTGACGGTTTTCTTGATTCATGATTAATGTGATTAAATTCCAATCATAGGAGATGTTAAAACGTCCTAAAAAGGTTCAAATATGGTCGTGATCATCATTACATTGCATCACCATCACGAATTCGAACGGTTTTGGAGTTATGGGTTTGAATTTAGACCAAGAACATCACTGTTTGACTTTTAAAAGTCAACAAATCAGGTTTTGGAATTTGACAGAATCAGTCCCTGTGATTTTTATTTATATGTTTGAGACTATGGCAGTTCTAGTCCTTGAAGTTTGTAACTGAGTTAACTAGGTTTGTGAGATAACGGAGTTTAGGTTAACGGGGTTAACCTGAAATTGCCAGGTTTCACAATATCGCTCCGGATCATCCTACGTAGATCGGAGAATAGGAGGATACTGATCCGACAGTCAGCGAAGGTATGAGAAAACTCCCTACTCCCGACCTGAAAAACGGGAGAGGACCCCAGAAAGGTCCCGAGGAATCCAGTTCACAGAACTGGCCAAGACCCCTAGAGAAATCCTAGCCATTGAAGAAGCTTGCTTCACTTTTAAGCCTCCAAGACCAATGGCCTGACTAGGAAAGGATCAGTCCAAATACTGTGAGTTCCACGGGGACAAGGGCCACCAAACAAATGATTGTTTGCACCTGAAGAAGCAAATTGAGGACGCTATCAAATCAGGAGAGCTGGCTCACCACCTTAAGAACATCCATGATTAAAAGAAGCATGGAAGAGGTAGAGAAGACAACCAGCCAGGGAAAAAACAATATACATGATCTGCAGCTCGAAGACACGTCCCTAGAGAGAGCCAATAGATTGGTGGACCCGACAAAGAATTGACTTCCCTCCTCTCCAAAGGGGAGAACATTCTTCTTCTCCGATGGTCATACGAACCCAAGTCGAGGAACAAGAGGTTAGGAGAGTTTACATTGACGGAGGCAACGATTTAGAAATCATCTATGAACATTGTTTCTTGCAGCTAGGAGAAGAGGTGAAGAAAAGGTTAAGGGGCTCAGATATCCCTCTAGTCGGCTTCTCAGGAGAAAAGGTCTTACCCGTTGGGGAAGTAGACCAAAAGGTAACATTGGGCAAAGGACAAGGATCCCGAACCAAATAACTAACATTCTTGGTGGTACGATACCCTTCCAACTACAACATCTTAATCGGACGCTGAGGCATCAGTGCCTTTGGAGCAGTCGCCTCCACTAATCATTCCATGATGAAATTCCCCACCATAGAGGGAGTCACAACGATAATGTCAGCCACCAGGGAAGGTATGGTCTACTCCATAGAAAACCACGCCAGATCAGCAGGAAAAATCTGCGTTAATGACAAATACGCGGATCAATTGATACAAATCGGGCCAACTTTGTGGCCAAAGGGAAGACAGGCGTTAGAAACTCTCCTCCGATGAAACAAAGATGTTTTCGCATGGTGTCATGACGATATGACAGGAGTCCCCCGATACATTATGGAGCACTCACTCAACATCTCCAAAGGGATTCCCCTGTCATGCAAAAGAAGAGAGGTTTAGCCCCGGACAGGGCAAAGGCGGTCAAAGTGGAGGTGACAAACTTAGTACGTGACATCCTCAAGGAGGTTAAATATCAAACATGGATTGCCATTCTCGTTATGGTGAAAAAACTGGATGGATCCCGGAAGAAGTGCATCGACTTCAAAGATTTCAACAAGGCATGTCTAAAGGACAATTATCCCCTACCAAAAATTGATTTTAAAGTAGATTCCTTGGCAGGCTACAAGTCGAAATGCTTCCTGGATGCCTATAAAGGCTACCATCAAATACAAATGAGCCAAGAGGATGAGGAGAAGACGACCTTCCACACAAACGAAGGAATTTTCTGTTACAAAAAGATACCTTTCAGTTTGAAAAACACAGGAGCAACATACCAACGACTAATAGATCAAGCCTTCAAAGATCAAATCGGGAAGAACTTGGAAGCTTATGTGGATGATCTAGTGATAAAAATCCTAGACATCGAAAGAACATTCAAGAACTTAAGAAAGATCAACATGAAGCTGAATCCCGTCAAATGCTCCTTCGGCATGAAGGAGGGTAAGTTCTTAGGACACCTAGTATCGAAGCAAATGATCAAAGCTAACCCCAACAAGGTCAAAGCCATATGAGAGATGACCTCCCCAAAATCGAAAAGAGAGGTGCAAAGTCTAAACGGTAAGCTAGGAGCGCTACACCGATTCCTCTCCAAGTTAGCAGAAAGATCACTCCCTTTCTTCAAAACATTGAAGGGGAGCCTCAAGAAGTCAAAATTCAAATGGACCGAAGAAGTAGAAAGGGTTTTTCAAGAAATGAAATCGTACATCGCTTCGATCCCCGAAGTAACCGCTCCTATGAAAGATGAGGAACTCCAGTTATACTTAGCAGCAGGACGATAAGTAGTCAGTGCCGTCCTAATGATAGAACACGATGGCATGCAAATGCCTGTGTACTTTGTCAGTCGAGCCCTACGAGAAGCGGAGGTTCGGTATCCTCCTCTATCAGCACTCAACTTAGTCCATGCCTCAAGAAGGCTCCGAAGATATTTTCAAGGGCACCAAGTAAAGGTAATCATTGATCAGCCAATAAAAGAAGTGATGATGAAACCAGATAAGTCAGGACAACTTACGAAATGGGCAGTTAAATTAGGAGAACATGGCCTCCTCTACTCTCCACGAACAACCATCAAAGGTCAGATATTGGCAAACTTCATGGTTGAAAATCCAAAAGAAGACACGAAGGCAATTATGAGTATTGGAGAAAAGGAATCCCCCTGAGGTGATGAAAAAACATGGAAGCTCTACACGGACGGAGCCTCCAATGCTAAAGGTTCTGGAGTAGGCCTGATCCTAATTGACCCAAAGGGGGTAGAGCTCACATACGCCTTGAGGCTAAACTTCCCCAGTACAAATAATGAAGCAAAGTATGAAGCCCTGATCGCAGGGCTGCAAGTGGCAGGAAGGTTGAAGGTACAGAAGCTGACGACACGCGTCGACTCACTCATGTTGCTAACCAAGTCAATGGGAAATACGAAGCAAAGGAACCAACCATGAAGGAGTATCGAGAAAGGGTAAGACAGCTCCTCCAACATTTTGAAGTTTCCCAACTAATATAAGTGTCAAGAACACAAAATGTAACACCTGCCATGAAAATGTCCAAGATTTGACAAAGGTACAAACCACAAGGACTATAAGTGTAAATAACCTATAGATCAAGGTTCAAAAAGTGAAAACCATGAAAATTCAACGGTAACGGTCCGTTACGGGCTCGGCATGCGAACACTGATGACGCGCCACGTGTCTGGTGACTAAGGATCGAATTCTGACACGTGGAAACCCTATAACGGACCGTCATACCTGGTAACGATCCTTCACAGCCCCAGATTCACCCTGGTGCGCCACGTATCACTCCGTAACAGACCGTCATGCCTGGTAACGGTCCGTCATGCCACAATTTGACCAGATGGTGACATGTGTATGATCACTCGCAAACCCTAAACTGGTGACGGACCGTCACCACCCGTAACGATCCATCACGACCCCAGAAATAGCCCTATAAGTAGCTGATCGAATTCAGTTGTTTTCTCATCCCAAACTCACTCCTCTCTTCTCAAGCCTATTCTAAAGCATCCCTAGGTGACTCCCGACGATCCCGGTTTGATTTTCGCTCGTTGTAGTGCCCGGTGTAGGAAGAAACTCTCGAAGAAGTGTTGATACGCCAGAAAGATCAAGTTAGAAGGCTAGCTTTATAATCTTAGAGGCTCATTCCTATAAACCAAGGTGAATACTTTATCTCTCTGAAAAATTGTGTCAAAAATTTTATTTACGAAAATGGCCAAATAAAGGTTAAGGTAATAATGCTCAACGTTCTTCTACAAACAAAGCATTCAGGCCATAGGTATACATAAAACTTGCAAGGGATACACGGGTCTCGGGTGAAATTCCTGGATTGTGGCTGGTGCTTGTCTTATAACAACTTCGTAGGAAAACCTGTCCATTGTTATAAGACATGACGCCAGTGTATACTATGGTGTGATTGAACATGACGGGCATGCTGAATGTGTGGATTGAACATAAAGTTGTGATTATGAAATTAATACTTGTTTGTGCCAAATGATTTTAATGTCAAGAAAATTGTATTCACCGGCGTTCGTGCTGACGTTTTATTTTTAAAATGTTTTCACGAAATGAATAAACTGAAATAAGAATGGGGTATGGGCAGACATCAGATCTGACCCAAGAAAAGAAAATGTGAGAGGCATACATCAGATCTGACCTATGAAAAGGATAAACTTGCACGTTGGATTCTCAGGCCTCGTGTATTGAAAATCCTAAAGAAAAGAAAAAGGAGATAGGACCAGGGGATTGATCAACCCTAGATAGTACTATTTCTGGTGGTTGTAGATGTATTTGATTTCAAACACTGTTTTGTAATCAAAATGAAAAAGGTATTTAAATCCCTATGTTTATAAAGTAAATATAAAACTTTTTTCTTCCAACTGAGTTTTGATATTTACAAATACAACCCTTGAGGTTGAAAGAATGTTGAAACGATCATTTTGAAAAAGACTTTCTTTGCATTTATAAAAACTCTGAAATCAAAGTTCAAAGGTGATACCAATCGGGCTCGCACACGTACATGGGGTGCCTGGGGCGGGGTGTGACACAAAACAAGAAGGTTGGTGCCCTCTACAAGCTAGCATCATTAACATTTGCACACCTAACCAAAAAGGTGTTAGTCGAGGTGCTAGAAAAAAAATCAAACGAAGAGAAGGAAATCTGTGATGTGGTGTATGAAGAAGGAAACGCTTGGAGGACTCCCCTAAAAGCCTACCTCTCCAAAGGGGAACCACCGAACGATGAAGCAGAAGCAACAAAGGTAAAGCTAAAGGCAAAGCAATTCACCATCAATGAAGGAGTACTATACAGAAAGTATTACCTTTCCCCACTCCTCCGGTGTGTTGGTCCACTACAGAGTAATTATCTGATCCGAGAAGTCCACATGGGAATCTGTGGAGGGAATATGGCCCCCAATCGGTAGTAGCAAAAATCATGAAAATGGGTTATTATTGGCCCACCATGCATGGTGACGCAGTAGCAGAAATCAAGAAATGCGAGGGATGCCAGCTCCACGCCCCAGTACAACCAACACCCAAGCATGACTTGATCCCAATCATGTCGGCATGGCCTTTCCATAAGTGGGGCATGGACATAGTCAGTCCTTTCTAAGAAATCCGGGGAAAAGTAAAATTCCTTTAGTAGCCATAGACTACTTCACAAAATGGCCGGGTCAAGCCTCTCGCTACAATCAGTGGAAATCAGATCATAACGTTTGTATGGGAGAACATTATTTGCAGGTTCAGTCTCCCCGAAGTAATAATCACTAACAATGGGAAACAGTTCGTACAAAATCCTTTCAAAAGATGGTGCGAAGGTTTAAAGATCCGGCAATGTTTCACCTTGATAACTCATCTGCAAGCCAATGGGCAAGTAGAAAGAATGAATAGAAGCGTGGTCGAAGGATTAAAAACAAGGCTGGGGAGGTATGGAACAGATTGGGTAGAGGAACTCCCCAGCGTGCTTTGGGCAATACGAACAATGGAAAAGACAAGTCATGGCCGGACCCCGTATAGTCTCACTTTCGGGTCCGAAGCAGTCATACCCGCTGAGGTAGGAATCCCCTAAATCGAAGGATCCTGAACATCGAAAAAAAGAGGCGAATGGGAAGGAACTCCTCCTAAATCTAGATCTGCTTGAAGAAAGACGACTAAATGTTGGAATTCAAGAAGCAAAGTACAAATCCAAAATGGAGAAGTACTACAACTCAAAAGTCAGAAGAGATGCATTCCAGCCCGGAGATTTGGTACTCCGTAAAAACGAAGCAAGCCACAAGGAAGATTCTGGAAAAATGGGACCAAAATGGGAAGGCCCCTACACAGTCACACAAAAGGGTCATCCCTCGACATCGAAAACTATGGAAGGAAGGGTCGTCCCTCGACATTGGAACGCGGTGAACTTGCGCCGCTTCCACGTTTGAAAATTCAAGAAGCAAACATCACCTGGGCACCCCAGGAAAAGCATGCAGGAAGAATAGGACAGGTCCCTTACTGCTAATCTACGTTTTCTTTTGTTTGAAGGCTCAGAGCCAAAAAAGTGCATAGCATGTAATAGTCTTTTGATGGCTTCACAATAAGAAATGAAAAACACTTTCAGTTATGTTCCTAGCATACAAACATGGCATTCATAAATAGAAAACAAACACCCTAATAACAGTTTTCACCAAATGTGGATGCAAGGGAAACTCAAATCCCAGATGGAAAAGTAAAAGCTTGTCTAAACGGTTGGTTCGAACTGTCAAGTTCATCACACCAAGGGCTGATCACCCTATAAGACAAAAAGCACATTCCATCATAAATAAAAGCCATATAGATAAACCACCAATCATGTTGAGTGGCAAACGTCACCATAGGAAAAAAAACACAAATTATCTAACGTCAGCGAAACACATCGCCGGCCAAATAGTTAGTACAAACCATATCCCACAAAGGGGCCAAAATAAGCACATTAATTGTTCAAATATACATCAAGCAAGAAGGGCATACCCCTCCCTTCAACTTTTCTTCTGAGTAACGACATAAGCTTCCCTGCCCGCCTCCGAAATCGCCTCCTGATCAGCAACTGGACCTCATGTTCCTTTCTCCTCCACCAAAGGACCTGCCTTGGCTACCTCAAGAGAAGGGGAAGGAGGTGGCATCTTGAACGCCACAGATGAAGGAGTCTCAACGCTGGCACTAGCTTGGCTATTCTGACAGCTCCCACTCTTGCACATGGCAATCCAGCCCAAAGCCTTCTACTTGTTCAGTCCTTAAGGCTCCAGCTCATGAATCCCCACCACAGATTTATCAGCACAAGAGTCTAAGGAAGATAGATAAGGATAAGAGGTCTTCTCATATGAGTGTAGAACCTCAATCAAATCCCCTCGTGCATTCCCATCCACTGTAGATAAAAGACCAACGAACTCTGCGCTTCGAAGCAAATAACCAACGACATGAGCGAAACCATCCTCCACGAGCCAACGTTTCTCTTTCACAAGCTCAGCCACTCGCTCCTCCAACACCTTCTTCTCTCCCTTCAACAGCTCCTTCTCCACATCCATAGAGGCAACGACCCCCTCCAAATTCGTAACTTTCCCTTTCAACACATTCACCTCCTCTGACTTCACCTTCATCTCCTCCAAAGGCATTCACATCGTCCAAATGATGGGCATCCAAGAGGTCAACCTTGTCTTTCATCGATTTCACCAACGCAGCCTCAGTGGCATGACGACTTTGCCAAACAGCAATACAGGAAGCATGCCTATCCTGATTGCTCTTGCAGGAAGCCGTCATGTCACAGATTATCGAAAGAAGGAAATTCATCTTTGCCTTGTGATGATAAATCTTTCCTATAAGAGTGTCCAACAATAGGCCCCCAAGGGCCAGCTTCTCATCAGGAGGAGCAAAATGGCGAATCAATTATCGGCAAACAAAAGGATCCGATAAGGTATCCTTGTTAGTAATAGACCAGGTAGGGACAAACTTTGAACCATCAAAAGCATCACCAACCTCCTGCTCCAAGCTGGCAGCAGAACCACGATCATGTCCATTAGGGGACTCCCCCTCACCCTCCTTAGAATCAAGAGCCTTCAAGTCAGAGTCTGGAAAATCAGTTGCACTAGCTGGCTTAGCAGAAGCTCGTGTCCTCTTCAAAGGACCTATTGTAGCAACTTGTTTCTTTTTGTAGAACCAGTAGAAGGAACCTTCACCGTGGCAAGAGTTTTAGGAACAGAACCACTAGGGGCAGAGGCATCCCCGACATAAACAACTTAGTAGGGGCATCAGTAGCAGGGCGACTCTGGAGATCCTCTACACCCAACCTAACAAGGATACTAGAAAATTCCCCGCTGCTAAAGAAGGCATCATCATAAACATCAAGCATTGGCTTCTCCCCCTCAGCTAAAGGACGAGAAGAATACTCCACTCCATCCAAACTCTTATCAAACAAAGTCTCTAGCAAACTCATCTCTGAAAAAAATCAAAAAACACAAAATAAGTACAAGAAACAGGAAATATCAAATGATACCAAATCTTCCACGCTCACCTACACCTCCCCTCATAATCACTAGATCCTCGTTCGAAACAGACGAGAGGCGACTAACGCCAGCCTTGACAAGAACATGCTCCTCATAAGACCGAGCATAGGTAAGCGGATCTTGAAGCTTAGTGAAAATAACATCATCATAGGAAGAATCCAGAAGAACAGGTAGGTCAGGAGGAACTAACGAATCACGAGCAGACATCTCGAATGGCACAACGGACTTTTTCACCCAGAAGAAGTTCCCCTTCCAATGTTTTAGAGAGGGTTTCATACGATATATACAGCGAGGACTCCCATCTTTCAGCATCTCAATGGTAAGTCAACCGCCGTAGTGTGCAAGACGAAAAAACTGGTGAAACATGGGAACAGAAGGCACAACGCCATGGGAACGACACAATATTTCAAATTGGGTGATTTTGCTAATGCCATAAGGCGCTAACTGATACACTTGGAGCCCTAAGGACTCGATCACTTGTAGAAAAAACAGAATAAATGGCAATCGAAGGTTGGAAAACTCAAAATAGGCGGTGTACATGCCAATATACCCGACAGGCGGACTACTAACCACTTCATCGTCCGACGGAAGTACCGGATCAAACTCACTGAAGAACTTCCTCTTCCGGAGAGGTCACGGGATTAACTAGGAGAAAGAGGAACTCGTTGAAGACATTATAAATACAAACCTTGGGCTTCATTCAAGCACACACCAGATTCAAGGCTTCAACCTATTCCATAACTTTATCCTCTCCCACTTACTTCTCATAGTATTCGTTTACCTCTCCTTGTAATCAACTACCTTTCCTGTTGTCCTTTGTTATTTACACTTGTATTCATTCTTGTAACCATACCACTTAACCTTGGAACTCCCAACGATAAGTGAGTCATTATATTAATAAAGCATACTTAATCCCTATCACATAATCGTTGTAGCAACAGATACCCTTCAACTATTGGGGTAGGCTTCAATCCCATTTTCAGGATAGTTCTTGAAATAAGCAGGCTGCAAAAAGTAATTGGGGGCGAACTCATATTGATCACGGTTGCGATCAATAGATGAGTAAGAACCTTAATTTGACATTATTGTTGATTGTGTCTACACAACACAACCTGTGATTAAAAAAACCAAATTGAGGAAGAGTACTTGATATTACCACTTATAATACCCGTAAACATCATCAACTGAAAGAAATGGAGTTGAAGAAAGAAGTGTAAGAGCCGATGGTGGAGACGCACCGTAATAAAGAAGTTGAAGTAAAGGATCAAACCCAAAGAATCATCGTCTCTCAAATCCTTGGAATGATTCAACCACCGCCGTTCCCTCGTTAAACTATCGTGAAGCTCAACAACCACCACAAACCCTAGAGTTTTTCTTCGTTTATGATAGTGCAATGGGTAGAGGAAAAGACTGTTCTTCGTTCATGAGAGGGGAGAGAGAAATTGAAATATTGAGAGAATAACGTGAAAGAGCAGAGAGAGATGGAAAGAACAAGAGAACAAAAGCGTACGCGTGGACTGAGAAACTGTGCACGTGTTAGAAAAGAAAAGGCAATAAAAACAAAAGTTGTTGCATAGCTACTTGTACAATGTGCATCAGAAATGGTAATTAACTATTTATGACATTTTGTTTTTATATAGTGTAACTACTAGATTATTTAAATATACACACGTAGCTTTACCAATAAAACAAAATATAAATTTAAATGAAACACATGTTATTTAGGGCATTTACAATAGGTCGGTTTTGTGCGTTTTTAAGGTGAGAGGGGAAGAGTTGAAAGAGAGGGGAAATGATGCGAATGTGAAAGGGAGCATGGACGTTATTGTGTAAAAACACCCAAAAACCGGTTAGAGGGAGGAGGAGAGAGATGACACGTTTTGAGGGCGTTTTTAAAGCTAGTTTTGGTTGAATGAGGGGTAAACCTATATATGATGGATATATGCTTACGTGGTCACATTTTATATATACCCACTTTTACGGGTGCTCTTATCTATCAATTATAATAAATAAAAGTTTTGAGCTGACACGTGTCATCATTATAGAGCCTCTAAATCTTTGTTTTCCCGCCTAAACATTTCCCAATTATCTATTTTAATTTATTTGTTTTAAACTCCTAATTAGATTAAATATCATTTAAACGTTTCCATAGTTCTTATGTTTTTAAATTTTAAACATTAAATATAGAATAACTTTTGGTTGACCAATAATTTTCTTTTTTAAATATTATTTATAATTAAATTTAACTAATTTATTATAATTCATAAAATTTAGATATGTGAATTTTTTATTTTTTGAAATATTATGAATTGTCTCAATATAAGTGTTTTATTTATGTAATTATGTAAAAACAATTTCATACGCCACACACACACATATATAATCTTTTATCTATTATTTATATTACTTAATAAATAAAAATCATACGGGACACGTGGCATAATTCTTGAGCCACTCTATTTTTATTTTTTCACCTAAACCATTCTAGTATATTATTTTAGGCAACTAAATTATTTCTTATATATCAGTATCATAAAAAATTTATATTCTATCATTATTTAATATTTTATTAATCTCAACATAATAAAACAAAATATTTCTTATATTTTTTTAAATCAGTAATGAACATAGGATTTAGATTGCATTTTCTTTCATAAAATCTAATAAAATTAAATCATCTGCTAACCATGGCCCTCAAAATTCTAATAATAATTTATCAACATATAATATTTTTATTTATTGTATTATTTTCATTATTCAACCCGTGTAATATACGGGTATCTAACCTAGTATATACATAAAAGAAAAAAAATCATTGAAGTTCTTAGAGATTTTGAATTTCATGATATGTTACTTATTAAGATGAAACAGAATATTGAATCGAAAAATAAGATAAACATGGAGAAACTGGAAGGAGATAAATAAGGAACATTTAAAATCAATACTCATACAATTATTATAATGCACATTTTCATAAAAAAATTAATAATCAATATTAATATTAACGAGGGAATATGATTCATTATAATTAGTGATGATGTACTGAACACCAATGTTATTAAAACCGGATCAAAGTGTATGGTACAGCCGGTTGGCTCACCTGTTACTAAAAAGACGGTTCAGTTCACATAGTGTAGGCCACCGTTGGGTGGACTGAACCTTTTTTCGTGTTAATGGCAAATAAGTTTGTTGTTGAATCTGGTTTTTTACGTGTTCCTCTCCTCTCTCGTGTTCCTCTCCTCCAACTTAGTTGACCTACCTCAACCCTCATCCATCTCTCGGTATTCACTAATAATTAAACCTTTTGGAATTATTTTTGAGGAATTATGTAGCTTATAAGGGTGAACATAGTGCATCCTGCTCCTACTGTCTCGTTCCTTCAATCTCAACTAAATGGAATGGTGTTCCCGCCTTCCCGCATCCCCTCCTCCCGTCCTTTGTGTTCGGTCCAATTCGGGATAATACTCCCCTGTTGCTTCCTTTCAGGATGGTGCTCCTTGCCACATGAACTTCCACCTCAACCTTATCAAACTGTCACTTTCATTTTATTAATGTAACTTAAAAAAAGGTTAATACATTAATACTGTCACACATGTCTCGACCAATATCATTATGATAAGGTCCGTTTGATGCTCGCACAAAACAAGACTTATTTCACTGTCGGTGCTTGCACTAAGCAAGACTTTCTATCGCTGCTTGGAACAAATCAAATACTCCTGTCATGCTTGGATGAATCCAAGACGAGTCAATGCTTGGCGAGGCCAAGACTCTTGTCAATGCTTGGGCAAACCCAAGACTTCTGTCAATGCTTGGGCGAACCAAGACTCCTGTCGATGCTCGGACAAAATCAAGGCTTCTGTCAATGCTTAGACGAATCCAAGACTCCCATCGGTGCTTGCAAGGCTTTCGTCGGTGCTCGCACGAAGCAAGACTTCTATCATTATCACTATCAGTAACAACCACCACAAACCATGCGGTTGTTCTTTGTTTATGAGAGAGCAATGGGTAGAGGAAGGGACTGTTCTTTGTTCATGAGAGAGGAGGGAGAAATCAAAGGATTGAGATAATAACGTGAGAGAGCAGAGAGAGATGAAAAAATCGAGAGAATAAACGCGAACGTGTGGACTGAGAAACCATGTCGCGTCGAAAAAGAAAATCAATAAAAAAATAAAAGTTGTTGCATAGCTACTTGTACTATGTGCACCAGAAATGATAACTAACTATTCATAACGTTTTTATATAGTGTATGATGTATTTAATAGATTATTTAAATATACACACTTGTCTTTACCAATAAAACAAAATATAAAGTTGAATGAAACACATGTTATTTAGGGCATTTACAATAAGTCAGTTTTACGTGTTTTTAAGGTGAGAGGGGAAGAGTTGAAAGAGAAAGAAAATGATGTAAACGTGAAAGGGAGCATGGACGTTATTGTGTAAAAACACCCAAAACTTGGTTATGTGATAAAGAGAGGAGGAGAGAGATGACACGTTTAAGGGCGTTTTTAAAGCTAGTTTTGGTTGTGTGAGGGGTAAAACATAAATATGATGGATAGATGCTTACATGATCACATTTTATATATACCCACTATTACGGGTGCTCTTATATATACATAAAAGAAAAAAAGACAGAAGTTCTTAGAGATTTTGATTTTCATGATATATTACTCATCGAGATGAAACAAAATATTGAATAGAAAAATAAGATAAACATGAAGAAACGGGAAGGAGATAAATTACTAAACCTTAAAACAGAGTATCGGTGGCTACTGGGGTGAGGCCACCAACACTTCTTTGTTTTCTATATTATTTGACACATATTAACCAACTAACTGAGTTGGTGTAGTGGTTTGTAGGCGTTTGTAAGTATTTCACACTTCGTTGTAGGTCATAGGTAGGTTCGACCCTTATGGCTAGCAAGTTTTTTTTTCTTTTTTTGTTGAGTAAACTGCCATTTTCGTCCCTGTGGTTTGGTCAAAATTGCCACTTTCATCCAATAGTTTGTTTTTTTGTATCTGGGTCCTCATGGTTTTAAAATATTGCCATTTTCATCCTCGTGGTTTTAAAATATTGCCACTTTCATCCAGTCAGCTAACACCGTCCGTTTTTCTCAGTTAAATGAGGGGTATTTCAGTCCTTTTACTTATTTGTTTTATTTTTTCATCTTTTTTACTCTCACTTTTTAATCATCCCCAATTTAACCTCTAATTTAATCATCCACCTGCTGGCCTTCTTCCTCTTTTCCTGACCAGTTTCCGACGAGCACCACTGGAACACCTCCGTCGCTTGTTTCTATGATTAAAAAGTGAGAGTAAAAAAGATGAAGAAATAAAACAAATATGTAAAAGGACTGAAATACCCCTCATTTAATTGAGAAAAACGGACGGTGTTAGCTGACTGGATGAAAGTGGCAATATTTTAAAACCACGAGGATGAAAATGGCAATATTTTAAAACCACGAGGACCCAGATACAAAAAAACAAACTATTGGATGAAAGTGGCAATTTTGACCAAACCACAGGGACGAAAATGGCAGTTTACTCTTTTTTGTTTTTCCTTTTTTTTCTTTTTCTTTGTTCCTTTTTTATTTCTTTTTCTTTGTTTTTTTTTATTTCTTTTGATTGTTTTTTTAATTATTATGTGCAGTGTGAGAGACATAATATATTTTTGAGTAAACTTTGTTTTTGGCCCTTGTGGTTTGGTCAAAATAACGGTTTTAGTCCATTAGTTTCAATTTGACTTTTTTGCTCCCTGTGGTTACCTAATTGTCTTAATCAGACCCCTGACACTAACTTCGTTAATTTTTTCTGATAAAGATAAGGGCATTTTAGTTTTTTCACACATTGTGTAATCTACTCAAAATAAAATAGGGACCGTTTTTGTAATTTAATCACCCCTATCCCTACCATCACTTTATCCCCCTTCATCTCTCTTTGTTGTTACTGAGAATGCTTTAGCCACCATAGAAGCACCACCACCACCATAGAAGCAGTCATCTCCAGCCACCATTACCCCCCTCCAGACCAATCTCACCACCACCACCATAAACAAATTTTGTAGCTTGTTCATGTACAAATCAACCAGCGGAATCGTACCAACACCTCCGATTCTTCACTGAAGGGAATAGGGAAGATAAAAAAAAGGAAAGAGGAGAGTGCTAATGGTATGTTTCTTCATTAATTTATGGTGATTTGGTATGTTTCTTCATTAATTTATGGGAAAATCACCAAAATGTGTATATTGAATATTAGTCCGAAATCACCACCGCATAGAAGCAGCCATCTCGGGCCACCGCCACCCCCTCCAAACCAATCTCCGACCATCTCTCCCTATAAGAACACCACCAAATGCTCTAGCCACCACAATCACCTTCCCGGCCCTCTCCTCGGTGGCACAGCCCCATCCCGAAATCGCCGGATTTTCCTGTAAAAATCAGAACGCGGCGGCAGTAAGCCTCTTTCCAAAAGTTCAGATTTTCCGACGAGTCTGGGGTGGGGGTGGGGGTGGCGGCAGAGGCGGAGGACGACGGTGTTGTGGTCTCTGTTGTTAGATCCATGCCTCTTTCCAAAAGTTCATATAGCTCGAGCTTGTTTTTTATGCCTTAAGGATTGAAGATGTTAGATCTTAACGTTGATGTCGTGGTCTCTGTTGTTGGTACAAATGATAGATGTGATCGTCAATCAGAGATTCATTCCTGTGCTTCAGTGTCCTCCGGCGTATTCTACGGCGGCGACTGAGGTGGCGGTGGTGGCGGCGGCGGAGGAAGTGGAGATGGAGGCGGAGGTGGCGGTGGCAGGGGAAAGGGAGGGGGATTTGAAGTTGTAGGGTTTTTGTTTTGGGGAAGTTTTTGTATTTTAATTTACATAAATGGTCCCTGCATTAATTTAAAAAATGACACAATTAGTTTTTATCAGTGAAAAAGACTAAAATGCCCTTATTTTTAACCGAAAAAATTAACAGAGTTAGTGTAAGGGGCCTGATTGAGACAATTAGGTAACCACAGGGAGCAAAAAAGTTAAATTGAAACTAATGTACTAAAACCGTTATTTTGACCAAACCACAAAGACCAAAAACGAAGTTCGTACGATACTTTTATGTACTTAGATTCAAAAAGTCATTCAAATTGAAACTAATGGACTAAAACCGTTATATCTATGGTTCAATCTCCAAAACCGATCCACTTCAAGTTCGTACGTTACTTTTATGTACTTAGTTACGTTACTGTCAGCGCCAAAACATTTTTTTTCTATGGTTTTTTTATTTTGTTTTTATTCAATTTTTCCTGGGTTAAACGAGTCGTCATAACCTCATATGTTTCTTTGTTTATTTTTATGTACGTTTCCAGCTGTCCACGTTTCGATGTAAATTTTGTTCTTAAACGAGTCGGGTTACGTTTCCCTTTGGTCTGCGTTTCAACGTACATTTTGTTCGAGTCGGGTCAAATATAATATGTTTTCATCGACGTTATAAATTCGAGTCAGTCTACGTTTCGACGCCGCCGCAACACGCAGCGGGTAAAATTCCTAGTAAGGAACATTTAAAATCAATACTCATACAATTATTATAATGTTCATTTTCATAAAAAAAAATAATATCAATATTAAGGAGGGAATATAATTGATTATCTTAATATTAGTGATTATGTATTGAACACCAATGGTCCACTCTTATTAAAACCGGATCATAGTGTATGGTACGACCGGTTGGATCACCTGTTTCTCAAAAGACGGTTCGGTTCACATAGTGTAGGCCACCGTTGGATGGACCGAACCGTTTTTCATGTTTATGGCAAACAAGTTTGTCGTTGAATCTGGTTTTTTTACGCGTTCCTCTCTCCTCTCGATGTTCCTCTCCTCTAACTTGGTCGACATATATCAACCCTCATCCATCTCTCAGTATTCACTAATAAATAAACATTTTGGATATATTTTTGAGGAATTATGTAGCTTATAAGAGCATTCCTAGCCCGTTCTTTATATTCCATATCCTTATCCTTATAATTACACTAAAAACACTATTTTTTCTACCCTTTATCTTTACTTTTCTCTCTCTTTATCCTTATAATTATACTAAAAACCACTACTTTTATCCTTATATTTACAAAAACCTTATATCTTTTATCTCTCTTCCACTTACAACCACTTTAAACCACTCCATAAAATATACAAAACTCACTCACATAATTATAAATAACGGGTTGTGAATGCTCTAAGGGTGAACAGAGTGCATCCCGCTCCTACCGCCTCGCTCCTCCAGTCTCAATAGAGTGGAATGGTGTTCCCGCCGTCCCTTTTGGTGTTCATCCCAAATAGATTTGATCTTAGTGAAGTAAGTGGCAATATCTTCATTTCCCTGAGAAATATCAGAAAGACTCTTCTGCAACTGATAATATTTCGTCCCATACCGGTCGATTAACTCGTCCCAAAGTTGACGAGCAGTCTCAATATATAAAACACTCTCACTAATATCTCGAGAAAGAGTGTTCAGAATCTAAGAAATAATCATGTCATTACACCTCTTCTATAAGCCAAGATCGGGAGAGGTAAGAGGCCTGACAACAGTGCCATCAACAAACCCAATTTTGTTCTTGGCAGATAAAGCAATAGACATAGCACGTTTTCAAGAGTCGAAAGCAGAACCGTTAAAAGTTTTGGAAACAATAGAGTGGAATGGTGTTCCCGCCTTCCCTATTGGTGTTCATCCCAAATAGATTTGATCTTAGTGAAGTAAGTGGCAATATCTTCATTTCCCTGAGAAATATCAGAAAGACTATTCTGCAACTGATAATATTTCACCCCATACCGGTCAATTAACTCGTCCCAAAGTTGACGAACAGTCTCAACATATAAAACACTCTCACTAATATCTCGAGAAAGAGTGTTCAGAATCAAAGAAATAACCATGTCATTACACATCTTCCATAAGCCAAGATCGAGAGAACTTGCACTAAACCCCGCACCCCCCTCCACTTAGAGGATCAAAATCAAGCCTGGGAGACCGTACCCCTTGCCTTCCGGCTCTCAGCATCCCCACCTCGTGTTGGTAGTCTCGCGCTAACTTCAGATCGTGGGCATAAGGGAAGGCCGATGCTTAAACATGTCCCCACCGATGACATCAAAGCCATCAAGCAGCCTTCCCTATTGGTGTTCATCCCAAATAGATTTGATCTTAGTGAAGTAAGTGACAATATCTTCATTTCCCTGAGAAATATCAGAAAGACTATTCTGCAACTGATAATATTTCGCCCCATGCCGGTCAATTAACTCGTCCCAAAGTTGACGAACAGTCTCAACATATAAAACACTCTCACTAATATCTCGAGAAAGAGTGTTCAGAATCAAAGAAATAACCATGTCATTACACATCTTCCATAAGCCAAGATCGGGAGAGGTAAGAGGCCTGACAACAGTGCCATCAACAAAAAAAAACCCAATTTTGTTCTTGGCAAATAAAGCAATAGACATAGCACGTTTCCAAAAGCCGAAAGCAGAACCGTCAAAACTTTTGGAAACAAGTAAAAGACCTGCAGAGGAATGTAAGAACAAAGGATTAGATGAATCCATAGCCAATATGACAGGAGGATCAAAAGTATTCGGCATGAACATGAATAGTTTCGCTTACAGAAGCGAAACTAACACAAAATGAAAGCGAAACAAAACAAACTAATAGATTCGCCGGAACTGGCTTAGCTGGAACAGTTTCGCCGGGAATGAACACCATCAGAACAGTTTCGCCAGGGATGAACACCAACATTCCCGCATCCCATCCTCCGGTCCTTTGTGTCCAATCCAATTCGGGAGAATACTCCTCTTTTGCTTCCTTTCGGGATGGTGCTCCTCACCACATCAACTTCCACCTCAACCTATACCCCTCTCATCCCGCTCCATACCTAAGTTTGACTCTTATTACCTGCCGTCACGTCATCAATCATCACTTGACCCGATTGCCCTCTTTCACAGCCAAAAATCTCACAAATGAACACCCAAAAAACGCAAAAAAAAAGCTAAAAACGTCCAAGAACGTCACATGAGCTATAAACGCCCTCCAAAAACGCAATCAGTGTGCCCTTAGTCCATGTTCTTGGGATTGCAACAAAACACCAAACTCTAAGAAAATGATTATTTCTAATTTTCACACAACACAAATGCCACTATTCTTTTACTCTATAATTTTACTCTATAATTTCTATTCATGAATACAACAAGACATTATACCCACACCACTTCCTTTTCAGTTTTCACCCAAACAACAAATCAATAATTCAAAAATTTTCAAACTCATCACTCACAACGAATCTTGACCCTTCTTTTCCTCTCCTTCTTCTACCTTTAATTTATCCGGTTTAATCTTCTCTTGCTCCTTCTCTCTCAACGACCTAATCGGCAATATCCTCTGAAAACACACACAATTGTAAAAACACACAGTTATGAATCTGAAATTTCTGTTTGATTCTTGAACAACTCTTTGTTTTACACTTACATTGCATAACGATCGGAGCTCGTTCAACCGATAAAGCCGATCAACTTCAATCTCGAGCACCTTCTGGATCTCACCTCTCCGATCGAGCTCCTTCATCTCCATCATTATTTCCCTCTCTCTCAGCATCTTCTCCGTTCTCTCTTTATCCGCCCTCAACCGCTCCATCTTTTTTCGGATCGCGCTCAGCTCATCCGCCAACGAGACTTCAAATTGCTCGATCTGCACAGGAGCAGCGGCAACATCGGAGATTAAAATAGAAGTATGATTTACTTTATCATTCTGAATCGGATTTGGATTTGGATTTGGATTCTCCTTGTTGGAATCTTCGGAGATCTCGATGGATCCGTGCTTTAGATGTGGCTTTTGGAAGCTGTTGTTGATCGGTGGAGGTGGTAGATTGGTTGGGGATCTGATAGGTTGGAGAGGCCGGCGGCCGGTTTTTGGCCGAGCGAGGTGGTTTCCGGTGGCCGGAGATTGAACCGTTAGCATTGTTGATGGGGGTTTTGAGATGTGAATGAATGTGTGTGTAAGTAAATAGGAATAAAAAAGGTGTTGATTTTGAATTTGAAAGCACCGAAGCGGGACTAACGGCAATCTTGTCTTATATTATTACCTTATCTTTTTCTCTTTCGAATGAGCCCACTAAATTCCTGAAAATTAACGATATTAAATAAATTTCTATATCATAATATAAGTTGATTTTGTATTTTATGTGAAAATTTAAAAGATAAAAAATGAAATTAACATAAGGTTTATTAGTAAAAAAGTTTAGGTTAAATAAATCGTGAACATGAGACATTTATGACGCATTTAACACCCCTCTCTAATGAGTTTTCTAGTAATCGATAATACAAGTTTAATATACTAAAATTAGGTAAAAAAAATACTTTTTCGTTTCTTTTTGTCACGTAAGGTGTTTATTAGAGAAGACAAAAAAGGAGGTAAACGTACACCACCCCCTCACATCATATGACATGTATTGCCCCATACGGATCATATTTCGCATCAGTCACACTCGAACATAATACATGTCGTATTGTGTCGCTATAGCCCAATATGGCTTGTATTGTGTCCTGTATAGCCCAATACGAATCGTATTATGTCTCGTATAGCCCAATAAGGATCATGTAGTGGGTGGTGTGTGGATATCCTCACCCAACAAATAGGGCAAACTGAATGTCCTACATCCCATTAAACCCCAATTCTTTTTGCATGTTTAACACCCCCCCTTTCTTCGGCATTTCGTCTTCTGTTTCGTAGATATCCTACGATTAAGGTTGTAAATATCAAATATATTTTGAAACGCCGTAAACCGGGTTCGTCTAATAGTTGACACAAAACATGAAATACATAGTTTTTAAACTGGAAATCAGAATCTATTACAGTGAAAGACTTGTTTAAAACATTCAAAATTCACAAGGAATTAAAACTTTAAACATCATTGTTCATAAATTATCATAACAGGGGAATGTCAGTCTTCATAGTAGAGCAGCCCATCGGTCCATGCTATCCTACAAGTTCAAAACATGAGACTTAAGTCTAAAGATAAGTACTCGCACCAGTATACGCTTGGATATTCAAGTACTCGCTTACAGTATACAATAGAATACTCAAGGTATTCACTTATGAGTATACGATGGAACACCCAAGTATTCTCTCATTGGTATCCCTGCGAATACCCAATTTCTCGCACAAGGGTAATCGTGCGAATATTCCTAGAATTTGCTTAAGGTATCCATGCGAATACTCAATTAGTCTCTTTCCTTTGAAACCTTAACTTCTTCATGGCGGCTTTTGATCCGAAACATGTATTAAGTTTCCAACTTTATTCGTCCAAAAGATTTGTTTGACCCCCATGTTACTAGATCTAGGGTTTTTATGCCATATGATACGTAAAAATCAGAACTTTGAGGATTAAAGCTCCATTTTCCCCCAAAAACCTATTTTGAAATAAAACAAGAGTTTTAGATAGATTCTTACCGTGAAAGGCTCTGAATCTTCATGCTCTTCCTTCTGTGAACGGTTAGGAACATGATCTGTCAAAATGGAAGCTCGAATGATGGTATCTCCAACTTTCTCTCTCTAGCTGAGACCTCTCTCTCTCTAAGGTGGTGTGCGCAAACTCAAAGATGGAAAATGAGGGGAGGGGTGGCAGCTAGGTCTTAAAAAGGGAGGTGTATTTCCTTTTTAAACTTTCAACCAAATAGCCCCTTTAACTTCATTTATTTTATTCCAAGCTCAAAACTTACATGTCGGGATTTTTAGGATGTTACATATTTCATGTCAATTTCAGATTTCAAGCGCCCGATTTGTGTTTCAGTTGACTCCATTAGCTATTTGTTTCCACAATCAATTGAAAATGTTTTTCAATCGAGAAACGGTTATCCAATGTTGAGAAACTCAAAGCGCCATGGACTCAAGTGGTCAACTGCATCTATTTATTTTCACAAGTTGGTTACTGATTCTTCATCTACCTTGTATTTTATGTATTATGACGCCGATGCGAACTCATATTCTTGTGTAGGTCCAACAGGATAGATGTTTTTTCATCCCTGGATGATGTTTTTCATCCATGGATAATGTTTTGTCAATGACGTTATCGCATTCGATGGGTCTGATCTACATCCCTCTTGGGTTAAGGAAAGTTTCAAGTATTAATTTAATTTTTATGTGTGTCCACTGAATTTAACTTTCATCTTATGTTTTTAACTTAATTTGAATGTATGAGATCGAATCGAAAGTAGTTGAATCGTATTGCATGTGTGTTTGTGTTGAAATACATCCATTAGGGTTGGTAAAAGTTTACCATTGTGAAAGAAGCATCCTGGAGAGATTTATGCTCTGCTTCGTATACTCGAAACTAGATGGGTCGTTCGATGCGAAAGCGTCCTTCACATTAAATTATAATGTGATAAACAGTTTAGATCAATGAGGCATCAAACTTCATCATAATTACAACTTGCAAGTACTTAACCATTTATAAGGAGATGAGAATTGGCATTAAATTATGACTTTACCCTCGTGTGCGACTCGCTCAATGTGATTTGATGTTACAAACAAACGGAAATCAACATCGGGACCAATTGCATTACAATGTGATAAACAGTTTAGATCAAATCCGTAATTTCTGAAAAGAAATTAATGAATCGTTAATTTGAATTTACCACATAGGACCATTTGTGTGTGTATATATAACTCCATCTAAGAAATTAACAAGTCAAACTAAAAGTAAAATAACACATATAGACACAATTAACTAGACAAATAGACACATATTACATTTTTAATGGTCATTCATCACCACAATGACTATGATAGAATGCAATTTAAAGATCTAATGATCATATATGCAATAAAATAGTAAAATAACACACCATTTTAAACAAAAATTATATGCTGCTATTGTATAGGCAAACGTAATATAAAATTCTTGGTTAGCATTAGATTGAAAAGAGTAAAAACTTATGGTGTTTATAGACTACACCGGCTAACCAGTAACATGGGCGGCTCTGTGTAGATTTTTAGGCTTGAGTCTAGGGTCATAAAATTATTGGGGCCTTTAAAATTTTTTTATAATTTTTTTATCCATATAGTTTAATACTTCAATTTAGGTTTTTTGTTTTAGGTCTAAAAATATCCGATCCAACTTTAACAAAAAGATTTTGAGCGTAGTTCTTTTTTTTTATATATACATGGTCTAATCCCACTTTAATAATCCCGTTTTTATTTCCCACTCACAAATTATCTTAGATCTGCCACCGTTTATAATGATGACATTTGAAAAAGACACCAGATTTTTAATTCGTCACCTTCAAAATGGTTGAGCCGGTCCTGATAGGAAGAGTTTGCTACACGTGTTGATGTGACACATTAAACTTGCGACTACGTGGGCGAAACCATGATACAACCATATTAAGTTTAATTGTTATGTATTTTGTTAGAGAATCTGGTAAAGGTTTTGTAGCTCGTAAAAGCCATGTGGAAGTAATATTCTTTTTTAACGGCAATTTGGATCACTGGACCATCCGATCATCTCCACCACTCTTAGAAGGAAACTCACTATAGATGAGAAAACCCCCTGACCCAACCTGTAACCATTTTTTTGTCACAAGTGGGACTTGAACCCAAGACCAGTGGCGAAGCTTGAAGAAAAACGCAGGGAGGACGGAATTTTTTTTCCTATCGTATAAATTAACACTAGTGAGCGAAAAATCGGCCGAATACGTATAAATTAACACTACTGAGCGAAAAATCGGGCCCTAACTATACTTCGCCCATGCCCAAGACCTCCTCATTTTAATAAAGTCTTGGGTACCTCACCTTAACCACTTATGAAAGTAATATTCTTCGTAGGTATATGATAAGCCTCCATTGCAAGTATATTTTAGAAGAAGAAATAAAAGGAAAGTTGAAAATAAAGAATTTAAAGCTATCTTTGGAAATAAACTTGATCCTCTCGGATGGGATCAATTACCTCCTTTTATTCAGCAATCAGCAGATTTCAAGGAAGAAGATTGATCTTATTGGCAGGAATTATTAGTATAAATGATAGGCTAGGATTGCTAGTAGGTATGCTAAATTTTCTTATTGTCTTGTTTGTTTTATGGAGACCTTGCCCCTCTCGAATCGGGCCACTATCTTTTATCGTTTTGAATAAAACTAGCCTATTATTCTTGCCTTCATTCTCGGTTCCTATCATTTTGGTTCCATTGCCGGGAATAATTCGAAGATGGTGCAGACCCGGGCTAATTCAGGTGATGGCAGCAACCCTTCTGATCAGATCGCAGCACAGTTGGCTGCTATAGCAGCAAAACTGGAGTCAATGGAATCCATGAAAGAAGACATTGCAGCCTTAAAAGTAGGAGAACGTTCTAAAGGGAACAGAAATGATGAAGGTGAAAGTTCGTGGAGGAACCGACAGCACCACAAGCCTTACTATAACAAGATTGATTTCCCTACTTTTAGCGGGGGAGATCCACGAGGTTGGATGTTAAAAGCTGAAAAATATTTTCGGTATTATAACATACCGGACGAAAAGAAAGTTGAAGTAGCTGCAATGCACCTAGAGGGAGACGCTCTAGACTTGTATTCCTGGTTTTCAAATGACCAACCGATTACTTTTTGGGAAGAATTATCACAAATCTTTTCCAAAAATTTCGGTCCGGCCGAATTTCAAAACCCGGATGAATTTCTTTGTGGCATCAAACAAACGGGATCTGTCCAAGATTACCGACAAGAATTTGCCAAAAGATCATCCCGTGTTTCGAACTGGCCTGATCATTGTTTATTGGGAGTTTTTTTAAACGGTCTCAAAGATGAATTGAAGTCAGATGTAAGAATACACAAACCTCGAACGGTGTATAACGCCATGAGCCTTGCCTTAGAGTTTGAATCTAAACTCTCGGGTCAAAAAACAGGTCGGAATACATCATGGACACCCGGTGCTAAACCTTCACAAGCTAACTCCAAAACAGCGCACTCAAATTCCAGCCCACTTCGTAGTACCAGCCGCATTTCGGAGACTGAAAAACAAAACCGATTTCTTAAAGGTGAATGTTTTAGGTGTGGTGACAAGTACGGTCCTGGTCATAGATGTAAAACAAGCACTCTTAAAGTCTTAGAAGTGGAAGAAGAAGTAGACGAAGCAATTGGGGCAGATCTGGAACCTGGGGAAACATATCAAGAAGAGACAGCGGAGATAAGTTTACATGCTATTTTGGGAAAAACTCATCCTACTACTATGAAGATACAATGTACGTTGCATTCTACCGAGGTTTTAATCCTGGTTGATGGAGGATCCACCCATAATTTCATATCCGATGTCTTGGTTAATGAACTTAAGTTGACTACTCAAGCTGTGGCCCCTTTTGGGGTACAAATCGGTAATGGGGATATTATTAGGTGTGGCAATATTTGCAAGAATCTAACCGTGCAGGTCAATGACCTTACTATTACCCAGGATTTTCATCCTTTTTCTTTGGGAGGAGCTGATCTGGTTTTGGGTATTCAATGGTTAGCTACTCTCAATACAGTGCAGGCCAATTGGAATGACATGTTCATGATATTCTCGATAGATGGGAAAAAGTATAAATTGCAGGGGATATTATCGGGACCCCAGAAATCATCAAGTTTTCAACATCTTGCTGTTGAATCAGAATTGGTGCAAGCTGTACCAGTGCAGTTACAGCCCATTGTTCAAAGATATGGAGCCATCTTTGACGAACCAGAACAACTCCCTCCTAACCGTTCACAAACTCATGCCATCCCGTTAATCCCAAATGCTCAGCCACCTAATATACGACCTTACCGGTACCTATATTCCCAAAAAACAGAAATTGAAACCCAAATTACGAAGTTGTTGGCTGATGGTTTTATACAGCCAAGTAACAGCCCGTTTTCCAGCCCGTTTTCCAGCCCAGTATTACTTGTACGAAAGAAGGACAAGTCTTGGCGAATGTGTGTCGATTATCGGGCACTCAACAAATTGACTATAGCCGATAAATACCCAATTCCAAATGCTGACAAGCTGTTGGATGAATTGTACGGGGCAACAGTGTTCTCTAAACTTGACCTGAGATCAGGGTACTATCAAATTCGTATGGCAACTCAAGATATCGAAAAGACAGCTTTTCGTACCCACTCGGGGCACTACGAATTCAAAGTAATGCCATTCGGGTTAATGAATGCTCCTTCCACTTTTCAAGCCATTATGAATGATTTGTTTCAGCCTTACTTACGTCGTTTTATACTTGTGTTTTTTGATGATATATTAATTTTCAGCCCAAGTATGGAACAGCACCAAATACATTTGGAGCAGGCCTTAAAACTACTCCATGACAACAAATTTTTTGCTAAGAGTTCGAAATGCTGTTTTGGCCAAGATCAAGTCATGTTTCTTGGGCATGTGGTTACTTCACAGGGCGTTAGTGTGGACCAGGAAAAAATTGAAGCAATCAAGTCGTGGCCGATTCCAACAAACGTCAAAGAGGTAAGAGGATTCTTGGGGTTAACGGGGTACTATAGACGTTTTGTGAGAAATTATGGCATCATTGCCCGTCCCCTCACAGCGTTAACTAAAAAAGATGGGTTCGTTTGGTCTACAACAGCCCTCAAGGCGTTTCAGACCTTGAAACAAGCATTGCTTTCTACACCCGTGCTCAAGTTGCCTGATTTTTCGAAACCTTTTATTATTGAATGTGACGCATCATCGGATGGTATAGGTGCAATCTTGTCCCAAGAAGAGCATCCTGTGGCTTATTTTAGTAAGGGCTTCTCACCTTCCAACAGATTTAAATCAGCTTATGACAGGAAATTGTTGGCTCTAGTGATGGCTGTGCAAAAATGGAATCACTACCTATTAGGTACACATTTCATTATTCGCACCGATCACTATACTTTGAAATACCTGCTGGAACAACGCGTCACTACCCCTGAACAACAAAGGTTGCTTTTGAAACTTCTGCCTTATGATTTCTCAATTATACATAAAGCTGGTAAGGAAAATCGGGGTGCTGATGCACTCTCCCGACGACCACACTTTGGGGAATTACTAACGATAATGATTCCTTATTGTGGCGAACTCGTAGATATAAAAGAAAAGCTATTGTCTGATCCATATACCAGCAATATCATCCAGCTGTTGCAAGAAGATCCAAGAGCAATTGCTGATTTTTCTTTCGTTGACCAGCTCTTGTTCCACCTGGGAAGAATAGTGATACCCGAAGGAGCAGCCATCAGACCTAAGCTGCTACAAGAAGCTCATGATACGCCAGTTGGGGGTCACGGAGGTTTCTTGAAAACCTACAAGCGGCTGTCAACCCAATATTTTTGGCCAAAAATGAAACAGGATGTTCGACAATATGTTCAGCAATGTGTTACTTGCCAACAGCAAAAGTATCAAACGTTGTCTCCGGCTGGTCTACTCCAACCCCTGCCCATTCCACACCAAATTTGGAAGGACGTTTCTATGGATTTCATCGTGGGATTACCTCCGTCAAACCGATTTGACACCATCCTAGTTGTGGTCGATCGGTTAAGTAAATACTCTCACTTTATTTGCTTGGCTCATCCGTTCACAGCAAAAGGAGTTGCAGCAGCTTTTTGTAAGGAAATTGTTAGGTTGCATGGCTTTCCACGATCAATCGTTTCTGACCGTGACGTGGTTTTTCTTAGCAACTTTTGGCAAGAGTTATTTCGGTTAAGCCAAACCAAGCTCAAGCTAAGCACAAGCTACCATCCGTAAACGGATGGCCAAACCGAAGTTTTGAACCGATGCCTTGAAGCATACATCTGCTGTTTTGCAAGCGAACAACCACATAAATGGAGTATGTTTTTACCATGGGCTGAATATTCCTACAACACCGGATACCACACGTCAGCAGGCACAACCCCGTTTTCTATTGTCTACGGTCGAGAACCACCTGCCCTACTGCCATATGTTGCTGGAGAGACAAAAAACGCAGACCTGGAACAGCAACTTATTGACCGGGATGACATGCTCAAACTCCTACGTCAAAATCTTCAAAAGGCTCAAGATCAAATGCGTAGCCAAGCCAATAAAAAACGTCGCGATATCAAATTTCAAGTGGGGGATTATGTGTTTCTGAAAATCCAGCCTTACCGCCAAAAAACTCTAGCTAAGCGACGCTACGAGAAATTATCTCCTAGGTTTTTTGGGCCTTACCGCGTGAAACAAGTCATCAGCTCTGTTTCTTATGAGCTGGAATTACCTCCTGAAGCCAAGATTCATCAAGTCTTCCACATTTCTATGCTTAAACCTGCGCAGGGCTCCTTCCCAACAGCGCCAACTACAACACTACCAATTACAAAGGATTGGGAAATCAGGCTGCAACCTAAATCTGTTATTTCCCACCGTTGGGTTAAAGAGGCAGGTCAACAGGTTCTGGAAATTTTAATGTGGTGGAAGGATCGTCCGATTGAAGAATCTACTTGGGAAGTTTATGACCTCGTTGCTGAACAATTTCCAGATTTCAGCCTTGAGGACAAGGCATTTTTCCGGGAGGGTTGTAATGATAAGCCTCCATTGCAAGTATATTTTAGAAGAAGAAATAAAAGGAAAGTTGAAAATAAAGAATTTAAAGCTATCTTTGGAAATAAACTTGATCCTCTCGGATGGGATCAATTACCTCCTTTTATTCAGCAATCAGCAGATTTCAAGGAAGAAGATTGATCTTATTGGCAGGAATTATTAGTATAAATGATAGGCTAGGATTGCTAGTAGGTATGCTAAATTTTCTTATTGTCTTGTTTGTTTTACGGAGACCTTGCCCCTCTCGAATCGGGCCACTATCTTTTATCGTTTTGAATAAAACTAGCCTATTATTCTTGCCTTCATTCTCGGTTCCTATCAGTATAGTTGCATTGTATTTAATGCTTTTAACTTTTAAAAACCTGGAAAGTATACATATCGTGCAATAATATAATATAGCCGGTTATTAAAAACTTGAGGAATGGTTTAGAAAAAATATTTATCCATGTTAATTAATTATTCTAGAGAGGGGACGTGATTTACTAATACTAATTACTAAAGTAAGGTAATAACAAATAAATGACCAAGAGAACATTCATTTAGATTCAACTTTCATATCTACCATGTAGTTAGGTAGGTAGGGACAATCAATCCGGGAATCTCGTGATCCCGCAATTGCCACAGCCTCTACTCTCTGATGAAGCGAGGAGTTTTCTCCTTTATCATATTTGACTCGAAACTGATCGATCAAGCCATGAGCAGGTAGCTAATTAGGAGTTACCAGAGGTTGTTAAACTAACTCATTTGGACCATTATAAACATCAAACTTGATTATTATTCCAACAACTTAATAGCTAGTTTTAGTTCTTTACTTCAAAAATCACTTAAGATTCAAAACATAGTTCTTTATATTGATTTTTACCTACTTTTGTCAACAACTATTAAAAATTAAGCAAAGTTCCCTACATTAAACCTTAACAAAAGTCAACAACATCATTGCTAGTCTATGCAATTAATTGATTAAACAAGGTTATTTAAATCAATATATAATAAGAGCGATGAATTATAATAATAAATCATATACCAACACATAATCATCCAAAATAAGTTCAAACAAATCTATACAAATGCACAAAGGCAACCCATTATTGGCAAGAAAACAACTAAAACAAAGAAGCACAAGATGGTCATCATGTAATACTAAGAAAATAAGAGTAGATCAAACTAGGGGTGAGCAAATAACAGAATTAACCGAACCATAGCCAAACTAACCGACTTAACCTAGTTCGGTTAACCCAAAACTGATTAACCGAAATTTTGTTGAAGCAATTCTTGTGAAGACATGCACTCTGAAGCGGTTAAAGACTGAAGACATCTCCAGAGCTGTTGTTAAGGGGGAGTTTGTTGAAGCAATTCTTGTGACAAGCACTCTGAAGATTGTTCTTGGCTATGTAATGTCTTTATGTATTTGTATTTGTATTTCAGCGTCTGTATGTATTGGTTTATCGAGTTGTAATCATGTATGTAGGTACTTGTCGTTGGAGTTGTCTTGTAAAGTGTTTTGCACACTTAACAAGTACGCTACTTAGCAAGTAAGCAAGAACAAGTCTGCGTACTTTCTAAGTACGCAGGAACAATAGTCCTGCGCACTTGCTAAGTACGTATGAAACAGGTCTAGTATAAATAGCAAGTCTTGACAGAATGTAAGTACGCATTCATTTGTAAGAATTTTGTAACCGACTAAGTTTATAATAAACGAAGTTTGAAAGTGTCTTTGTTGTCGGTTTACTTTGTGTTGCTTGATACTTCACCTAGTCACGGGCATTCTGCACCCGGTTCGACTAGGAACACACTTGTATGTGACGATCCGAGACACCCGAGGGACCTACAAGTGGTATCAGAGCATTTGCTCTTGATTTCAAGTGTTGTGAGTGTGTTAGGAGCATTTTCGACACAATCTACAACTTTTTTGCAAGCAAAAGTGACCGATTTTAGTGATTTTTGTGATAAAATAGAGGTAGCTCTTGAGCGCTATTTTAAAAGAAAAAATTAGTCAAAATCTGACCTTTTGTTGACTGTTTGAGTGTTTTGATCATCAAGGATATGTTAGAAACAAGTTTCTAACCTTTTGGCTTGATCAATTTGTTCATATCTTCAAAATTTGAAGATCTGAGGTATTTTCGACGATAAAAAAAAGTTGGTGAGAGCAGGTGAAAAAGTGGACCGGCGTACTTACTATATTTGGCAACAAGTACAGTCTTGATGCGTACTTGCTAAGTACGCAAGACCATTCTTGCTGCGTACTTGACTTCATTCCTGCGTACTTATACTTTACTCCTGCGTACTTAATAAGTACGCAAGACCAATTTCTTAAGTGCGCAAGGCCATTCTTAAGTGCGCAAGTTGTGTTGACTTTCTGAGTTTTTTACTAAGTTTTACACTATGGAAAATTTTCAGAATATTGGTAACCTGCTTAATTATGATAACGAGATAGGTACTCCGCAAAAATTGCCAAAGCTGCTTAGTGTTAATGATTATTCGAATTGGAAAGCACGCTTTGAGCATTATATCTCATACACTGATTCCTCTTTGTGGATACCTATACTTGGGGTTATAAGCATCCGACTTATACATATCTTGATGAGATTGTTCCCAAGCCTATATCTAAGCTAGATGAAGAAGAAAAGAAAGTTTACGATAGAGAAAATAAGGCACATGGATCTATCACAATGGCCCTGACTAGAGAGCTTTTTCACAGCTTCAGAGGATATGATAATTCGAAAGATCTCTGGAAGGCATTGCAGAAAAGATTTGAGGGGAACAGTGACATCAAGAAGAGCAAAAGAGATCTCCTGAGAAAGCAGTATGAGTGCTTCAAATACCTGGAGAATGAATCTACAGATGAACTTATATCTAGATTCTATCATCTGTAAACTGAGTTAAAAGCTTATGAACTAACGTATCCTGATGAGGAATTAGTTGAAAAGTTTCTGGATGCGTTACCACTAAAGTTTGAGATGTATACCACTCTGCTGAGAGAACCCAAAGTTCTATGAGATGATGATTGAAGAAGCAATTGGAAAGGTTCAAGCACACAATATGAACCTGAAAAGAAAAGAAAGCTCAGAGAGACCTCAAATCCAAGACCCTTCTATGTATTATAGGACGTCTTCCACAGCTAAGTCACCGGGTTCAGAAATCGTCTTATTCTGATTGTGGGGGTCATACATGCTTTACAGCATCTGGATCTGGTCCTCACCACCAACATTCCTCAAGGAATCCTACCTCCACATCTTCAGCTAACTAGACTGTTATAGCCAAGATAGTTGAAGATCATGTAGCATTGTTTTCATCATGTATGCTTGCCTATGAGAACTTCATTGGTGGCAAGCTTACGGATCCTGAAACCATTGAAGAAGATTTTAATCAGGTGGATCCAGATGACATGGAGGACATGGATATTCAATGGAATATGGCCATAATCTTGAGAAAGGCCAAGCGTTTCTTGAATAGAACTGGCGGGAAGTTTATTGGTAGGCATTCAAATGCCAAGGTGGGTTTTGATAAATCCAAGGCCAAGTGCTACAAGTGTCAGAACTTTGGACACTTTGCTCGTGAATGTCAGAAGGATAAAGCACCTGCTTCAAGATTCACCAGACCAAGCCAGAGAAACAACCAAGGAAATGGTCAAGGGTACAACAATTCTAACAACCACAATCAAAGTCAAGTTGGAACGTCCAATGCTTTGGTAGCTCAACGGGACGAAAGCTTTGATTGGGGTGTTCATTTGGAGGATGCCCTTATTGCTCAAACACAAGTTGGTCTCGGTGCTGAGATCGTTGAGATGATGGAAGCAGAAGAAAAGGGAAGCCTCTGTAGCTGACCAAAGGGAGTCTACAACTGCATTTGCCCTTATGGCTATTGGGGAGGCATCAAGTTCGCCAACTGAGGTAGACTCTAACTCTTTTGTTGTTATTTCTTGTTCCAAATGTCTTGGCTTGAAAGAAGAAAATTCTAAGCTTCAGGACAAGGTCGAACCCCTTCGTATTGCAGCTTTAAGCTACAAAGAAAATGAAAAACGTTACAAAGATTCAATTGAAACTTTAAGAAAAAAAGAAGTGATTTTTCACTTAAAATTAGTGAACAGCGGTTTCATTTGGATGTTGCATATAAGGGCTTGGAAAAGAGAAATAATGAAATTACCAAGCTGTAGAATGAGGTCTTGCAGTTGAATGGTAAAATTGAGAAGTTGAAAAATTCTCGCTTTGTGGTGGAACATTATGAATCAGTAGGAATAATAGTCTTGCGCACTTGCTAAGTACGCAAGAACAAGTCTGCGTACTTGCTAAGTACGCAGGAACAAGTCTGCATACTTGCTAAGTACGCAGGAACAATAGTCCTGCGCACTTGCTAAGTACGCATGAAACAGGTCTAGTATAAATAGCAGGTCTTGACAGAATGTAAGTACACATTCATTTGTAAGAATTCTGTAACCGACTAAGTTTATAATAGACGAAGTTTGAAAGTGTCTTTGTTCTCGGTTTACTTTGTGTTGCTTGATACTCCACCTAGCCACGGGCATTCACTCGGTTCGACTAAGAACACACTTGCATGTGACGATCCAAGACACCTGAGGGACCTACAAATTTGCGGTTCGGTTTTGGAGTTTTACATAACCAAAATTAACCGAACCGATTATATATACACACACATACACATACACATACACATACACATACACATACACATACACATACACATACACATATATACACACGTATAACTATTAAAATTTTAAGACACGCGATGCACTTCATACATAATTGTTTGCGTTAGATTCCTTTTAATTTTATAAAAAAAGTATATTATTTAGCCATTTTAGTTATAATATGCATTTGAGTTTGATTTCTAGTCAAATTCGTAACAAAAGTTCAAATTTTTTAGCTTATGTCAAAATTTTGGTTTAGCGGTTAACTGAACCGAATGACCACCAATAACCGAAACCAAATTAAGCGAAACAGATCGGTTTTCAAAATCCTTTAACCAAAAATTTTGGTTTCGATTCGGTGGGGACTCAAAACCGAATCAAACCGAGCACACCCCTATATCAAACCAAAGAGAGAAATGAATTTTAAATTACGGGTTGAAGAACACCATTCTTCTTTTCAAATCCAATTTTATAGATTGTTCGTCAAGCATTTTAGAGTCGCTCGAGAGATCTTGGATCTTCAAGAATATTCTTCCCTATCCCTTATAAAATCCGCCAATCGAGTGTTATAAAGGCGATCATCTAGCGTTTAGGTTTTCATCTAAAATTCATCATTTTTATTCATTTTTTTTAGTGGATTCCTCTTCTTTATATTATTTTGAACATGTAAAAACCACATAAGAAGCAATACCGCAGAAAATCTCATAAATTGTTTTATATATAAATTAAAAGTAACAAATATCATTCGAATTACTTAAACGAGGAAATTCCACTTACTCAAGATCGACTTTTTTATTGCTTTGATTCAAATAAATCAAAAAATGCAATTCACTTAAAAGTCTATTATTTTAAATAATATAACAATTATATATACGATTCCAATTCGAGTTTCAAATTGAATCGAATTGAAAATCACAAATTCGAATTAGTTTCGAAATCTAAATTTTAATCGGTTGGTAATTCGATTCAAAAATTCAAAATTCGAATCAAATTTCGAGTTTTTTGAGTCCAGTTCGAATATTCAACGCACTTACTTAAATCACGTCAAGATTAAACGAACTCAAGTCGAGTTTGATTAAGCTAATGAGGTTAAACGAGTTTTTACTTACATAAATATTATATACATAACAATTTACAACTATGAATAATAACCTAGACAGTTAGATTTTGACAAATGTCCAATTGTAGCATTACATAAATAATTTAAGAAACAAAGTTTTACAATATTCTCAGCCGCATGCCAGGGTTCAAAACCTTGGTCCAATCGGGTTTGCCTTTTTCTTGTGATTTGTAACATTAAGACTCATTGGTTCTGAATAATTTGGAAATGTATGGCTTATAAATTAATATGATTTTTTTTTGAACTGCCAACAAAAACCATTTTTTATTATCACCAAGGCAAGCTAGGAGCTAGCCAGGAAACATCTAGAAATACAATACAAGAGCATGAAAACAAATAACAATCAGAGCTATCTCATGTCTCAAAATTAAAAACCTCAAACCCCAAAGCCAAATAGAATCAGGTTACCCCAGTGTGTTTGTATCAAACCGCTTCCATTGATCCCAAGATAAAGACTGCAACCGTGCCCGGTTACGTACCCACAAGAATCCTTGCACTTTTATCTCCTCTATCGTTTTAACTAGTGATACCTCCCCCTCACCGAACCTTATTGAGTTTCGAAGATTCCAAATAGTTATAAGTGTTACAGCATGCACCACTTTTTTGTACCAGCGTGATCCCCTAGAGTATTGCCACGTCTCAAGGAGATCTCTAACATCTGCAGCAAAGAAAGGTAACGTCCTGCACCACGCCGAGATGACCTGCCAAACATCTTGCGCGAAGGCGCAGGATAAGATAACATGCTCTACGACCTCCAAATGATTCCCGCAAAAGGCGCACCATGAATCCGGAATCTGTATGTTTCTTTTGGATAATGTTTCCGCCGTCGGTAGCCGATCCTTTTCGGCCCTCCATGCTACCATCCCAACCTTCTTTGGTACCCAAGAATTCTATTCAAAAACATATGACGGATCACTACTATAGGAGTCAGCTAGCATGGATTTTATGCTAGACACCGAGAAGTTGCCCAACGTCTCTAAATCCCACTTCCATTTATCCGACGATGAAGAACCAGGGACAGAAGCAAGGGAGGACAACAACAAGAGAAATTCATCCTCCTCTGTGCCGGCATAAGGAGGGCGCGTCCAGGCCCAGCTTAACACCACCACTCCATCTGTGTTTCGAATACGATCTGCAACCCTGCACACTTTATTTTTTTCCAGAGCAAATAGCGTAGGGTATAACTCGGATAATGGATCCCGCTCCAACCAGCAGTCACGCCAGAATTAAATGTTCCTGCCATTCCCCATTACCCCCGGATGAGCCTGCTTAGATCCAAACCTTCCAACAACAAGCGAGATGCGATACCATGAATTTGCTTCCAAGGACCCGGTTAGGAGATTTTTATGGGAATATAATTCCAAGATCTTGAGTTATTATGTAGGGCCCAAATCACTTTTCGCCATAATCTATTTTCCTCTGCCTTAAACCGCCACCACCATTTCGCCAACAAAGCCGAGTTAGTATCTTTTAATGAGCTCAGCCCCAAACCTCCAAACTTCACAGGAGAGATTACTTTATCCCAGGCCACCCAGCAAATTGAGACTTCTCCTCAGATCCACCCCATAAAACACACTCTCCTCAATCTGTCCAATTCATGAATAACTTGATCCGGGGCCTTGTATAGGAAAAAAAAATAAGTGGGTAACGTATTCAGGACAAATTTTACCAACGTAATTCTACCCCCAAACGATAAAGTTTTCGATTTCCATAATGACAATCTGCGTCGGAATGAGTCCACCACCGGCGTCCAATGTTTCACCAAGTTCATATTCGCACCTACTCGTAGGCCCAAGTAGGTGAATGGGAAGGATCCAACATTGCAATGTAGAATGCCTGCTAACTGATCCATTTCCTATGAAGCAACTCCAATACCAAATAAATGACATTTTGCTAGATTTACATTTATGCCGGAGGCCAGGTTAAAACACCTCAGAATTCTGCATAGATTTCTAGCATTCGTCTCCGACCAATATCCCAGGAAAACCACATCATCGGCATATAGAAAGTGTGATACAAGTGGGCCTGAAGACGTGCACTTAATGCCTTGCGCATAATGCAAGTAAGTGCCTCCATGGCGATAATGAAGAGAAACGGGGAGAGCGGGTCCTCCTGACGTAGCCCCCGGTAACAAGCAAATTCCGTTGTGGGGGATCCGTTGACGAAGACCGACGGACGGGCAGATGAGACGCATGTCATGATCCATTTCCTCTATTTTACCGGAAAGTTCATATGTGTCATTACCGACTCCAAGAAGCTCCAATTAAGTGAATCAAAAGCTTTGTCCATATCAACTTTAAAAATCATACCCGCCGACTTTGTCCTCTTTAACGAGGCTATCAACTCATTAAGAACAAGAGGGCCATCAAGAATACTCCTCCCCGATAGGAAGCCAGATTGTTCGTCTTATATTAATTTTCCAATGACGCTTTTTAATTTGTTCACCAGAACCTTTGAGATTGCTTTATTTATACACCCCATAAGACTCACCAGACGGAATTCATGAGGCCCCGTGGGGTCGGCCACCTTTGCTATCAAGGCTATGAAGGAAGAGCTACAACCCAGAGAGATATGGGACCCCTCGTAAAATTGGGCAAACATCCTATAAAAATCTTGTTTGAAGCAAGGCCAACATCTTTTTAGGAACCGAAAATTGTATCCATTAGGACCTGGGGCCCTATCATCCCCACATTCCCAAATTACAGCCTTCATCTCAGCCGTGGTGAATCTTCCCACCAAATTTTCTGCCTCCCCATCTTCCAGTTTAGCAATTCTGTGGCAGACAATCGATGGTCTTACCGCTATGGGTTCCAAGAATTTTTTTGCAAAATAATCCCATAGCTTGTCCTTGAGAAGAGCCGGATTGGAAACCCAATCCCCATCAAACTGCAACCCGTTTATCCTGTTGCAACTTATATTAGCATTAAACTTAGAGTGAAAGTAGCTCGAGTTCTCATCACCATCCGTGGCCCATCTAACCCTCGATTTTTGTTGCGCATCTTTCAATTTTGCTCGGTCAAAGGCTGCTACCACCTGCTTATAGCACATTCTCTCCTCCAGTTCTTGTGTGACCAGGGATCTAGACTCCGCCAATGATTCTACCTCCGTAATTCTAGCCTTGCATGAGTGATACGAGTCCTCCCTTGATTGTCTTTCCTTTGTAATCCACCCTTTTATTCGCTTCTTTAGCCACCTAAGCTTTGTCGACAAAGCCAAGTCAGCAGGTCCATTAAAGGCGAATGACCTCGCCGGGCTCTCTACATAGTCCAAGAATCCCGTATATCCAACCATGAATTGAAGAAGAGAAATGGGGTGTGGCCGAAATCATGGAAGACCGACGAGAGGAGTAGGGGGCAGTGATTCGAGTGTTCCCTAGACAAAGAAATTAGTGAAGCCGTCGGCCAGTTATTCATAAACTCCCGACACACCAGAATTCTGTCCAATTTACTTAATGAGATATTTAAAAAATCATAAAGAGGGATGAAATCTTTCGGGATGCAAAATATTTTTACTTAATATTTACTCTTTAGTTTGGGAGGTGGCACAATCTTTTAAGGTGGAGGTTATAACTTGAGTCTTACTTGATGCAATGTGTTTAGCCGAGTCAGAGGTTTTACTACAGTGAGCATTCGGGTGATGAGTTTTCCATGGAATGGTGGGCGAACCGGGTCACCAGTGATGTCTGCGTTCGCGAGGCGTGGGTGGCCTTTCACCAATTGGTTTACCTGGGTGGTTGAGATTATCGTATTAGTTGATCGTTCAAAAAAATATTTATTCTTTAATATCTCGATTAAATATATAGTAGTTTAATATTTATTATTTTATATATTTAATAAAAAACATTTAATATCTTAAATAACATTTAACTAGTTTTTTAACCCGCCGCGCGTTGCGGCGGCGCTAAACGCGACGTGATAAAGTATAGATTACAATCGACCCGACTCGTTTCCAAACTAAATTTACATCGATTGTACCCGTCGAATGAAAACATATTATATTTGACCGACTCGTTTCCAAGTAAATTTACGTCGAAACGTAGACCAACTAGAAACTTACATAAAAATAAGTATAAAAAAACGAAACCGTTCAAAAAATTCATATCGAAACGTCGATAAAAATAAGTACATCGAAACGAAGAAAAACGAAACCGTAAAAAAATTCACGTCGAAACGTAGATAAAAATAAACACGTCGCAACGGTATATTTGAAAAATTATAAAACGTCAAATAATGGGCAATGTTTTTAAAACCGGACCGGGAACCGTGACCTCCACCGGTCCGGTTACATGCTCTGAGACCGTTTGCTGGTTGAACCGGGCGGTCCAAGCGATTCAGCGGTCGAACCGCGAACCGGTGGTCGAACCGGGTAGTTTATTTATTTATTTATTTTTACTATTTTTTTATCTTTTTTATTCTATAGTCCTTTTACTTACTTATATTTACAATTTTAACCCAATTTGGCTTTCTTTTTAACTTATACGCTGTCACAGGTCCTCCAAAACCCTAATCAAAATTAAAATTGAATATTTTAAAGAATTAAAATTCCTACAGACCTACAACCTTCGTCCTTGACTCAAAATTGTTTAAATGGTTGTATATGTAGAATTTGGAATTTTTTATATTTTTCTATATATTTTTATGAATATTTATATTTTTTATTGCATCATCCGGTTCTTGAATCCGGTCCGACAGTGAACCTCTAAGACGTCCGGTTCGTTGTCCGGTCCGGTTCTGAAAACATTGATAACGGGTAAAGAAAACAAATTGATAAGTATATGATATAAATGATAAGTATTGCTAAACTTGAGGGTGTAAAAGTATAAGTTTTAAGGGTTAAAGTGTAAGTTGAATTAAAGTTTAATGTTTTATTAAAATTACAGTGATGTGACTTGATGAATAGTTGTTTCTATGAGTGTGAAAATAAATTGATAAGTATATGATATAAATGATAAATATTGCTAAACTTGAGAGTGTAAACTATAACTTTTAGGGGTTAAAGTGTAAGTTGAATTAAAGTTCAGGGTTTTATTAAAAATACAGTGATGTGACTTGATGGATAGTTGTTTCTGTGAGTGTCACCGTCTTTGCAAATTATTACTTTATCAATATCTAAAGTTAAATACGGTTTTAGTTCCTGTGGTTTGACTCAAATAACCATTTTAGTCCAAAAGTTTAAATTTAACTTTTTTTTGTCCAATTGCTTTATTTTTGTATCAATTAAAGTCCAGCCCACTAACACCGTTTGTATTTTTTGTTAAATTTAAAAAAAGGACCAAAATACCCCTTATTATTAGAAAACTAAAATAAAATAAATTAAAAAATATATTAAAACCCTCACTTTTCTCTTCACCATCATCTTCCCAAACACTATCTTTTACTCTCTCTATCCTAGACAGTGGCGGATCTAGAACATAATTTCAAGGGTAGCACATTTTTTTTTGTACCGTACATTAAAAAAACGATAATAAACACAGTAAAACATGTATCTAATAGATTTCTCCTCACACGCATCTGAAAGCTTGAAATCGAGTCATTACATCGTTTTCTGTTACTTTATCAAATGTTTCTCTTCCGACCGCAAAAACTAGAGCACTGTTCAAATACTCTTAACCCATTCGATTGCGTAAATATGTCTTGATGAGCTTCAATTTAGAAAAACATCTTTCAACGGTTGCGATTGTAACCGGTAAAACCAATGCTAGCTTCAATATCCGATAAACCAAAGGAAAAGAACAATCTTTTCCGGTTTCCACCATTAGCCGAGCAAAGTCACATATTTCATCAACTTTTGCAAATCTATCATCTTCCTTTACAATGTGATAAAAAAATTCAGATCACCCAAAAGACACACTCTTTCATTCGTAATAAAATCATTCAAATACATCTCATGAAATATCACTATCTTAGAGACAGGAGCTGGGAGGCGGGAGCGCTAGGTGAGTGGGTGGGGTTGTTCGTGCTCTGTGGCCTGTGGAGTGAACTGAAAGTCCCGATTTTTTTTTGTTAATTGTTAGATGAGATTATTTTGGGGTTGGGCTTTAGGTTTAAGTTAATTTAAGCTTTTGGGTTTTAAATCTTTTAATTAACTTGGGCTTTTTAGTTTTATAAACTTGAGATTTAGAGTTTTAATCAATAATTAGTTTTAGCCTTTTAAAAAAATATTGAGAGGTAACAAATATATTTTCAGGGGTAACGTAATACATAAAACGTAAAAAAAAATTCCAATTCGCCGATGAAGTTCATAGATCCACCCCTGATCCTAGACACCCTCCACCCTCCCTTCCCAGCCCGTCCACCACCGCCACCGCAGCCAACCAGTTCAACACCACCGCCGGCAGTCCCTCATATGATCTGTGACTCCTCATGCGAGATCTGTGAGTACCACCCGGTCCACCACCACCGTCGGCACTACATTCACAACCAAATTGCCGGCACCACTTTCCCAACCAAATCACAAGTACCAGCCCACACCTTCTTCACCCCCTTTAAAATTTCATCTACGTATTTTTTTGGGGCTCAATTTCATCTCTTTATTTTTTGTGAGAATGTTTAAATCTAGTAATTTTTTTCTCTGTATGGTATGATGGTAAATGTTTTTGGGGAAGATGGTATGATACAAGTTTGGGGCTCAATTTCATCTGTGTATTTTTTTGTGAATGTTTAAATCTAGTAAATTTTTTTGCAACTTTTAAGATCCGATGATGAAGATGGGCTGGCCGACCAGCTGTGGTTGAAGGTATAGCGAGAGGAGAAATGATGTTTTTTTAATATAGTGATCGTCGGACTCGGGAGGCAGCTGATGATGCCGACGATCAGGGAGTGCCGGTAACAAATCCGGCAGAGCATCGTGAATTGAAGTGGTGGTGGTCTTTTTTTTGCCCATTGCCGGCGACGGCGGGTGGTTTAGGTTTGGCCGGTAGTGGCTGTAAGAGAGAGGAGAGGGAGAGAGGAGAGAGAAAGAGGGGGAGTAAAGTCAGGAGATGAGAGAGAGTGGGGTGTTTTATTGCTTTTATTTTTATTAAGAGCTTGTATTATATACATTTATGTTTGTATATCAGATCAAAAGACAAAAAGCCAAAGAGGTTCTGGTGTAGTGGTTGAGGTAAGGCCTGAATTTTCAAGAGGCCCGGGTTCAATTCTTGCCATCACCATTAATTTTCGAGGCATGCAAATGAGGCCTAGTTCGTAGTCTGATGCACCAGGGTTTTACGCACGCCGATCCAGGGTTCGAGCCTCGACTCTCCCTCAAGCCCGGAAGGGGCCGTATTGGGTGGAATTTTTCCTTGGATGCTCTCCAACTCTGACGCCAAGTGGGCCCGGTTAAGACAACATATTGGCCGGAGTTGGACGAGTCTCTCCCATGTGACGGGGGTGCGACGTCACAACATTCAATGATCGAGTTCAAAAAAAAAGATCAAAAGACAAAAATACCCTTTTATTTAATAGAATTATTTAACAGGGTTAATGAGCTGGACTTTAATTGATACAAAAATAAAAATATTAGACTAAAAAAAGTTAAATTTAAACTTTTAGACAAATGATTATTTGAGTAAAACCACATACACTAAAACCGTGTTTAACTCTAATATCTAATATCAACACTAGTTTTTACATCTTTTTAACTAATATTTAATACAACCCTTTGACCAATCCTTTTTTGACACATGTTAATAACGTTTAAAAGTTTTAAAACTTAGACTTTATAGTTTATAAATACAGTGTCTTTGGTTTAGTGGTTAAAACTTAAAACCCACCCCGTGTAAACATGAGGCAATTTCTAAATCAATTTTACTACAGAAATACGTAACTTATTTTTAGTTTAAATCACATGTCGATAACTTTTAAAAATATTACAACTTTTGTATAATAAATCATAACATATAGGTTTACCGTTACATCGTGCAAAGAAAAAAAAATACGTATTATTTTATTTATATAACTTAACCTCTATAAGATAAATATTATTATTATATATACTCGTCAATATTGGTGTGAGGAGGAGGTAGGCTCATCTCTATTCTCTTGGACGATATATTTTAGTTTTAGTAAAAAGATAAAAGGATTTTGATTGCATACAATTTGCATCCTATTAGAAACCAACACGTGGAAAAGAACACATTCTTTGAATTTATTATCGGCCATAGTTTATTAATTTCAAGTGGCGGCCGAAAATTTCGTTTCTTCAACCTCTTATATAACAAACCCCCAAATTTCCCCTCCCAAATCCATCTCCGAAGCACTCCAAAGGTACCCAATTCTTCTTCTTCTTCTTCTTCTTCAATCTGTTTTGTTTATAATATGTTAGGGTTTCGCTACATTACGATCTGATGTTCATACGCACAAATCTGCTCTTGAATTCGTATTATTTGGTGCATGTTTTTAATCAAAATTGACCGCAGAAAATCCGATCTGTTGTTTCTATCGTTTGTTAAAAACAGGATCTAGCGATGAATTTTATCATAGAATTGGAAATTTTGGTTTTCCTTGTGAGATCTAAGATCTTGTTGGTTCTAATTAGGTCATTGTGATAAAAAATTGAGATTGAAAAATTGTGTGATTTTAGGTTAAATGTGGTTTAATTTGTTAACATTTGTGTTTCTTTGAGGCTGGGATTAGGTTCATAGTGGTATTGATTTGTCAAATTTGTCAATTTTGACCGCGAAAGTCAAGATTGGATATCTTGCTTGAAACTAAGTTGGTTTTGATTTTATTGGTGGTAGTCAATGGACTGTTCATCATGTTGTGTGATCTTCTAAATTTCTTGTTAATAACATGTTGAATAAATGGTGAATAGTAACAGAAGTTGTGCATGAAGTAGTTGTGTAATTCTTTGATTATCTGCTTTTAGACATTTTGACCATTTGACTTTTGGGTGATAGATTGAGTTACCTTTCTTATCTTCAAAGGTATAACAAATGCTAATTTTTGGATTAGAGAATAACTGTTTACCTTAAGTAGAACTGTTGAACAAATCTATAAAGATAATAGAACATTCTGAAACAAAAAAAAACAATATTTGACAAAAAAAGTTCGAGGTTTTTATGAGCCGAGGGTCTCCCTAGAAGCAGCCTCTTTATCCCATGAGATAGTGGTAAGGTGTGCCCTCACCCTCCCTAGACCCTACTATGAGTGGGATTTTACTGGGCATGTTTGTTTGTTTGATTGAAACTAAAAAACAACTTAAGTCCATAATAGTTTATATTTTTAGAAAGTACAATTTATATAAACTAGTTAAATCAAAGTTGGACCCTTTTGTGATGTGGAGTCATTTGCTCTGAATTTTGCTAATAGGACTGCACTTTCTCATCAATAGTTGGATAAACCATTCTTTTTTGTTAATTGTCATAAATATGCCTTAATAGCAATTTATTTTTTGATATTTTGTGATGGGAAACTCATGATTAGAGATATTTACTGATTTAGATTGTTGATCTTCTTTCATGTAAACAGAATTGACTACAGATCTTCATGAATTCAAGAACCAGTGTGGCATCCAACGTTTCCTGTAACTCGGGAAACAAGAACAACTCAACTTACTCTACCTTCATTTGCATTTTCCCAAATTTCTTCAAGAATCCAACTGTTTACTTGAACTTTCTTCTAATTAAGGCCATTGGTAGAAGTCTTTCATCAGCCCGAATCTTAGTGTCTTTCCATCCATAATAATATAATTTTGTAGGCAAATAATTAAACAGAACCATCTTGCTATTTTCCAATTTCCATCATGGTTTTTTCTCAATTAACCGCTTTGATGGAAGACAAACCATGCAAATCATCCAAGACTTATTTACACTTCCCTTTGAACCCTCCTGATGCCACATCAGATAACATTGAGCTCGATTTTTCTGATACGTTTGGTCCTCTACCGGCTCATGGACATTCTGAAATTTCAAATGAAACTATATATGATGACCCGGTGGTCATTTGCAACCGATCACATTCTTTAGTGGGCCCCACACCGCGTATTAGCCACTTGCTAAATCTAAAGAAGCTAACCATATGTGAAACAGAGGAATTAGAGGATTTTAATGATGTGGCAGTTGAAGTTGAGGATAAGTGTGTGAAGGTGAAGGGCGTTGGGATTGAAGATTTTGAGGTTATGAAAGTTGTGGGCCAGGGGGCGTTTGGGAAAGTATATCAAGTTAGAAAGAGAGATAATATGGAAATATATGCAATGAAGGTTGTGAGGAAAGATAAGATTGTTGAGAAAAATCATGCTGAATATATGAAAGCTGAGAGGGATATTTTGACAAAGATTGATCATCCTTTTATAGTCCAACTCAGATATTCTTTCCAGGTAGTTATTCTAAACTACCTATTTTTATTTTAACCTATGTTTTAAAAAGCGCGTGGCGCTTCGATGCGTTTTGATCCCAAAAGCTGAGGTTGATGCGCGTGTGAGATGTTTATTATTAAAAAATACTAAAAAGTTATTTATAGATAATATTTTAAATTGTTATATTTTAAACATCAAATTATAAGACATTTTCATCATCTCTAGTCAGACTTGTTAATTCGATGGTCTAATTTGTTGAAATACTCAAACCCCCTGCCCAATTGATGGTCATATTTGTTCAATAAGATTTGGAAAATTCAGACCCATTGCAATCCATGGTCTAGTTTGTTCAAATACTGGTTAACTGCATGACGCGTCGCATCAGAGCGCATCACGCATCAGATCGCATTGAGCGCATCACATGCGCATCATGGAATCACATCACATCAACTGCAGAGATGCGATCTCATCACCGCATCATCGCATTATGTGCTCCTGTTGCGCCATTTTAAAACCAAGATTAACAATCAATTTCTAATGTTTAGATATAGTGATTTTGATTGTGAATGTCAGGTCATTATGGGTTAATAAATGTTAAATGATTAGTTTAGGATTATTAGTTTCAAGCCAACTGTAAACTGACTATTTAAGAGAAAACTGAAGTTACTCTAATTTTAAACTGTTCACCTCCTTTTTTATTTTTGGTTATACTACTAGGAAAAAACATAATTGTTGAAATTACAAAGTACATATGTTTTTATATTTTTTAGTAATAAGAAAATTTAAAAATATAAGTATAGTTGATAATGAGTAAATTGCTATAGACTTTAACCATATATTTTGCTTTTGTGTTTCCAGACTAAATATAGACTTTACCTTATTTTGGACTTTGTGAATGGAGGACATCTCTTTTTCCAGCTCTATCACCATGGGCTGTTTCGGTAAATTATTTATTTATTTATCTATTTTTGTATAATCATTAAAATTTTGAGATGTAAACTAATTATGGTTAACATTAATCATGTTTTCAGAGAGGATCTGGCCCGTATTTATACTGCAGAGATGGTTTCAGCTGTTTCTCACCTTCATGCAAATGGCATAATGCATAGGGATCTTAAGCCTGAAAATATTCTACTTGATGTGGATGGCCATGTATGTACTCTCTCTTTTGTCACAAACATATCCTAATAATATTATGACGTCTAGTCATAGTTATAAAGCGTGCTCCTTTTTTCAGGCTTTGCTTACTGACTTTGGGCTAGCAAAAGAATTTGACGAAAATGCAAGATCGAACTCTTTATGCGGGACAGTAGAATACATGTCACCTGAAATTATTCTTGGCAAGGGCCATGATAAGGCTGCAGATTGGTGGAGTGTTGGAATCTTGTTGTTTGAGATGCTCACAGGACAGGTGAATAATTTTATTTTTATTACTAATGCAATATTTGTGGCCATTCAACTTATAATGGTTATTTCTAACGGGTCAAACAGATAAAATAAAAAAAATATTTTTAAAGAAAATGGGTAGAACGTGTTGAAAGTCACCCAAAGTGTATTTAATGTATAAAATCTCCTGATAGTTTTATTCAAAAAATTAAGATTATTATTGAAATACCAATCAAAAACCTTTTTAATGATTTTTTATTAAATGGTGTTTGCTCTTGAATAGCCACCATTTCATGGAGGTAACCGGGATAAAGTACAGAAGAAGATAGTGAAGGATAAACTAAAGCTACCTGCATTTTTGACAAGCGAAGCACACTGTTTGCTGAAAGGGGTTAGTAAACTGCCTGCAATTTTTTTTTAAAGTATTTCACTAATGACATTCGAGGCTAAATGGTTTTTGCTTTTAAATAGTTTGACCACTAAAGTCCAAATACCTCTCTCTGTAGTTGTTGCAAAAGGATCCAAGCAAGAGGCTTGGAAATGGGCTAAAGGGAAGCGATGAAATAAAGCAGCACAAATGGTTCAAGCCCATCAACTGGAAAAAATTAGATGCTCGAGAAATCCAGCCCAGTTTCCGGCCCGAAGTTGCAGGAATCCAATGCATTGCTAATTTTGATAAACGGTGGACCGATATGCCCCTATTGGACTCCCCTGCATCCAGCCCAGATGCTTCTGCAAACCTCTTTCAAGGCTTTACATATGTCAAGCCCGCAGCCTCTTTTCTCAGGAGAAACAGCCCGGTCTGCTAATCTTCCTTTGTTTTATGGTTTCTTATTGTCAAACTCTGCTCTATTTCATTATCTTGTTGGTACGTTTTTATTTTGTTTTACATTACTTTCTTGACGTATTTTTATTGTGGATGTCGGATTTTAATGTGTTTAATTACTACTTAATTTCTTTTGTGTTTAGGCTTTATAACTATTTCTGGTTAATGACTATGCAAATATGCAATCTAGGGCTGCTAAACGGGTCGTGTTGGCGGGTTGAACCCGACACAATCCTGAAAATTTTACATGAACCCGAACACAACATGTCGACATGTGTATTTGCGGGTTGGTACGAACACGACTTGTTTAACCTGAAAAAGATTTATTTATTTGTTTGTTGCATATTAATACTCTAAAATTGTGAATTTACATGTATTTTTTTTGGAGCAAATATGTTTAAACTATGTGAACTTATTTTTCAACTTTTCAATTTTTGCATAAAGAACACTCAAATAGTTTAAGTTATTACATAAAACACACATTTAAAAAAAAGTAAATAATTGGGTTAAACGGGTCAACCTGCGAGCCAGCCGGGTTGACACAAACACGACCTGTTTAGCTAAGCATGTTCACATGTTCAATCTGAAACTGACCCAAAGCCGTTTAGACTAAACCCAAACTTGCAAATTTCATGTTAGGTCCGTGTAGTGTTAAAACTCACAGCCCTATATGCAACTGCCTTGGAAGAACGGTATCTATTGTGTTTAAAGCTCTATAATCACCCAATTTTGAATCATAATCTATTCAATGAACACCTCATAATAATTTGACAGACATTATTATTATTATTATTTATATGCAAAAACATTCACAAAGTAGCATATATATGCACATATATACTTGTGTGTATATGTATATACATATATGCAAGCTGATTCCTTGGCTTCTTTCTTGAAACTGAGGTTCACTTACAGATATATCTCTGATTTAGTAAAGTGTGAATGCCATTGTTTAAAGCTCATCATGGTAGTGGGACCCATCAAGTTGATGTCTCTTCTTGCAACCCCAGTGGCATTTCCATTTACACAAGGAATTAAAAAGTGAAAGCCTTGTTGAGTGTCGCGATATAATATTTGAAGTTGAAGGTGATTTTGAAAGAATAATCGCATACCCATCATCCATATATTCTGTTCCATCAGGAAATACTTGCCATACAAGGCTCCCACTTCCACTCCCTCCTTTTCTTGCTGAATCCAATAGGGTGTTGTACACTGTGCTTATCAAGTTGTCCCTAAATGATGCATTGTAACCTGGGTCTTTTGCAGATACACCAAACTCACTGAAAATCACTGGCATGCCAAGGTACTTCTCTGCATCATCAATGTGTGATTGCATCCATGACTTGGTGAATGTGATATGAGCATCAGATATTGGTGGTGAAATCCTTCATAAGCGCGTAAAATATATAATATATTATTATATAACTAACATTTTGTTTGTTATCTAGAAATTTTGAAGTTTTGACTTTTGAGTTGACTTACCAAGAGTCAGCATAAATATGAACCGAAGCAAAATCAACACCAAGAACTTGATGGTTCCTGATGAAATCAGTTCCCACTTGTTGACAATAGGTATTTGGATTGGATGGAACCTTGTTAGGTGTTGAAGGACCATAAAATCCTTCAAGACCGATCTCCACCAGATGCTTTGGATCAATGGTTTTCACATAAAACGCCATTTCTTCGATCCATTCCTAAATTATCACATAGCCTTTACTTAAAAATTGCAAATTTTTAAGAAAAAGTGTTTCGGGTCGGGTCAACTTGACCGTCATTACCTGCAGTTCATCTCCTGAAGGATCTGATGGACATCTGGGCTCATTAATCAACTCCCAAGCAAATATAGTTGGATCATCTTTGTATGTCATGTTGGTTATGGTATTCACTCTATTCAGCACAGTCTAAATACCCAAAAAGCCATTTGTACATATTCATGAATATTAAAAAAAAAAGAAAAAAAAAAGAATTGTGATACCAGATTACCATCCATGATCAACTAAATGGCTAAAAGCAGGGATGGTAAGAGAGCTCGAGCTCGTGAGTAGTTTTTCAAGCTCAGGCTTGGCTCGATTATTATTAATTAATTATTTTTATAGTTATTTTTAAATATATATTTTTTATAATTTTAGCTTTTATATATAACATAATAAGTAATTTTATCATAATTTTACCTATAATTATTATTATTATTATTATTATTATATAAATATATATTTAATACATTAAATAAAAATTATATAAATAAAATGCTCATGAGCCTACTTGTGCTCGATATGTGAAACTCGAGCTTGTTTAAGCTCGGATAGATTCAAGTTTTTAGTGAATAGCTTGGCTCGTTTACCCCCTAGCTAAAAAGTTAGAAACTTGCCTTGACATGGGCCTGATAGTAATTTCTAAGAGTTGGATGAGAGAAGAAATCATCATCATTGGTCAAATTTAAGCCAGCTTCATTCCCCCATCTGACATATTGGGGTTTGCCACCATAAGAATCCCAATTATTGGTCAATGATAGTATAAGTCTAATCTTGAATCTCTTTGCTTCACTAACCACAAAATCTAAGGCCTGCAAGTTTTCAATTATCAGTAAAAAAGAAGAAAATAAAGTTAAATATATGATACACACTCATACAAGAATCATAGAAAGAAAGAACCTTGAAAACATCTTCATCATAAACAGATGGTTTTTTCTGAAGCGCGCGCCACTGACCATCATTGAAAGCCCATGTTCGACACACCGTCATTCCCACACCAGACGCTTGTTGAAACAACTCAGTCACTTTCCCTCTAGTCGACGCGTCCACAGCAAACACCATCAACCAATAAGTGTTGAACCCGTTCACATAAAACGGTTGGCCATCCACCACAAACTGGTTCCCATTTTTCTGCACCAGTGTCCATGGTTCATCATCATCCATCTGACCCATATCATCATCATCAAACCTGCAACACTCATGAATGATCACAATGAACCATAAATTTTCACAACATTTTGTTTAATAATACCTATGTGTTGTATAGCGCATTGAGTTAGAAACTTGATCTTCATTGAGACCAAGTATCAAACAGTTGGTGTGCAGATTGTAAATTAAAAGAACACCCAATAACAAGATTGTTGTATGGATATACATTTGATGTTTGGTTTGGATTCTGAATGGTTACTGAACATCAAATGTATATATAACAAGATGGTTTGATGTAATTGGGATGATGGCATCATTGCTGTGACATTCAAGAAAAGTGCTGGAGAGGAAACCATTCTACTACCTTCAAAGCTAAGATGGTGTTATGGGTTTGGTACTCTCTCTCTCACACACACAAACACACACTGGTGATCTTACTGATTCACCTTTTGAAGCAACCTTTGAGATGTAAGTTAACTAAAAAAGATATTGGTTATACATCTTTGTTAACCTTTTTGACTTGTTCAATTAGGAGGTTTTTTTAATTAAACTAGACTGAACGGTTTGATTTACGGTTCGGTCCGGTTAAAAACCAACTGTTAATACCGGACCATGCAGTTAAAGAGTAATAAAACATAACCAATAATATGTTACATTGTTACATAGTATTATAAGTTTTCTCCTTGTGTAAAAATATTGTTTCTCTGAGTTAATTACACAGACAGTCCATATGGTTTGCGAAAAGTAATAGGTTTGGGTACTAAGGGTTTAAAGTAACGGGTTTGGGTTTTATGTTTTCAATTTTGTAACGAGTTTGGATACTAAGGCAAACTTTTGTTAAGTGTTCTGTTAAGTTTGGGTAAAATGACGAAAATAACCTTTGCAGAAAGTAACATGTTTGGTTATTAAGCATTTAAAGTAAAAAGGTATTTTGGTCATTTCACCCCAAGTTAACGAAAGTTGGCATTAATAGCCAAACTCGTTACAAAATTGAAAGCATAAAACCAAAACATGTTACTTTAAACCCTTAGTACCCAAACATGTTACTTTGCGCCAACCAAATGGACTATCTGTGTAATTAACTTTTTTTCTTCTTCTTCAAAAATCAACACAGCAAAAATATGTTAAAATGTTACATATTTCTTAAAGTTTCGGGCCAACACCCCTTTGAAGACTCATTTATCCGAACAATGAAACCAAACCGTTTGATTTGGTTTAGTTTTAATTTTTTTTAACGGTTTGTTTTTTATTTAAATAGATAAAAAAAAGTTACTAACGGTTTGACTCATGATTTGACTTAATAACAATACTGTAAACACCTCTAGCCGGTGCACATCAAAGTGAAAATTCATGATTATGAACTAATGTATCTTTAGGGCTACTTTTTCTTTAACTTCAAAGGCTTATCCATGTTGTTTGAGTGAGAGTGATGAAATAGGTAATCCATTTGGGGGAAAAGGGTAACCGAATCCTCTTAGAAGAAAAACAATAAGATTACCAAATTTAAACACCTATTTCTTGCAAGAATTAAGATCAAATGAAAAGCTTAATATTTAAGAAGCCTAAGACACTATTGGATTCACTAATTTTATAAATCCGCTCATATTTTTCGTAAATATTTAGCTTCTTATTAATTATCATATCATTACGTCAAATTTCTTTAAAACGACGTTTGAGACGATTGATAATACATTTTTGAAAGAAAAAAACAATGAAATAACGTATAAAACAAGAGTAAAACATAACGTTTAATACATAAAATTCAAGTTATTATAATATCAGATAATTTTACCTGACCGTAGTATTATCCAACAAGTTCATCGCTTGCTCTTCCTTTTCTTTCTTCGCTAGAGATCGAATAGACCATTTTGAAATGCATGTATATCTCAATTGTTGTACCATGTCGGCTATGAGATCATCATTTTGTCATGATACGAGAAAACAATTTCCATTTTGAATTTGAAGTTACAACTAAGATGTGGGGCCTACCTTGAGCTATATATAGTTTGGTCTTTATCTATGATAAGTAACAGAATTTAATGTTTGAGTATATAAAGTAGTTTTGAAGACGAAGCACTCTCGAATTAATGTTTGTGTGTTATTATTGTTCATCCGTTTGTTAACATCTTTTGGTATTTTCATCAATAAAAGGTGTAATGGTGGAGGGGTGACCCATGAACCTTAAAAATTAGTCATTCAAAACACGTCATGTCATATCATTTTATCCTAAACTACCGTAAGCATAAGGAGTGGAACCCTAAACTACCATACCATTTTTTTAATTTAAAACATAAATTAACTAAAAAAATAAAATACATTAAAAGATAAAATTAAAATTAACTAAAAAATAAAACATAAAAGTTAAAAATGAAATAACAAAAATCTAAAAATCACAAGGTCATCCATATTTTGCGGTTATGTCCCGTTTGTGTTGTAGGACGATTTGCAAGAACAGTTCGGGATACCGTTATGCGGTTCGAGAAACATCTTAATGTTCCGGTGATATTGTTCTTGTCGGATAGTCTCTCATTGTTCGTCCATCATGGCCAATTTTATTTCGGTCAATTTCTTTCGAATTTGTTTTTTTTTCTTCTTTTTCTTGCTCCTTCATCGTTTTGTAGTCGAAAACAATTTCAATCAAACTTTCCTTGCTCTTGCTTGATGACTCGGCCACTTTCTTCCCTTTACGTGTCGGCCGTATTGGTGTTAAGTGTTCGTTTAGGTCGGGGACCTTGCTTGTGAAAGCGTCATTTGAACTTGTGTAATTGCCCGACTCCGATATTTTTGTTCTCTTTTGAAAATTGAGATTCAAACTCCGCACCCATAACCGGAACGAGTTCCCATTTGTCATGGTTTATTTACAATCTCCCATGCAGTCATGTGGGAGAAACCTTTCTTCTCGTATTGTTTTTTATACTCCTTCAACCGCTTTCTTAATTATATCTGCATCATTGGTCCACTAGCCCATCTGTTTCTGCATATATTTTTAAATGAGTAAAGTGCAATTTGCATCCCTGTGGTTTTTGCCCGCTAACACTTTACAACCCTGTTTTAAAAGAAGTGTAATTTGCCACCCCATGGTATACTTTCTCTTTCTTAATGAGTCCCTCCGTCAACATTCCGTTAGTATCTCCGTGAATGAGAATGACATTATAGAACATTTGCCCCCTAATACCTCTGTATATTTTGTAACCCTAAATCCACCTTTTACAAACGTTTGCGACCTGTGGTTTTGTTAATCGCTTGTTCCTTTATGAAAAAACCATAACGCTCGATTGATACCACCGTTTTCACTAAAAGCAGAAAGAACTAGCGCTAATGTCGCGTTGTCTAACACAAATCCCTTGTCCAACATTGCCGTTAACCACTGATTCACTTGGGAAATTTGATTAATTCTACAGTATGAGGTGATGAAAACCTTGAAAGTGGAAGAATCAGGAAGTGAACCTCTCTCACACATTTCATCGAACACCTTGCGTGCGAGATCAATAGAAGCCGTCTCTGCAGCAACAGTGACAACACAGTTTAGGGTTTGAGTACACGGATCAAGACCTTGGTTTCTCAACTCAATAATCATACTAACAGCCTTCTTCAACATGCCAATCTCACCCAGATTCCTCACCATACACCGGACCACTTCATGGGCCCTTTCAAGATTTGAATTCTCGATCAACGACGTGGCTGCAACGACGTAAAACCGCATGAAATGTCTGAATATGGGGAACCTGATTGCCAAGTAAAGAAACTCAAAGCCACCATTGACCCGGCCTCGTCGGTGAGGGACACAACGACGGTGATTGCTTCTTCAGGCGTTATAAATTGAGAAGCGATTGGAAGGTTAAGGTGAGTGGGTGTGGATTTGAATTGGGTTTGTTGTTGATAGTATGATTGACAGACTAAAGAACACACGGTTCTAACAACAGATTTGAAGGACGATGGAGATGGAGCAGATGAAAATGACGAGGCTTTTACCATATAAATGAAAAAGTTAGGGCTCACATGTCTATGCGAACGAAACAACGCCAAAAATGACTATTACCACATAAATGAACGGAGATACTCATGGAGTGTTGATAGAGGGACTCATTAAGAAAGAGAAAGTATACCATGGGGTGGCAAATTACACTTCTTTTAAAACAGGGTTGCAAAGTGTCAGCGGGCATAAACCACAGGGATGTAAATTGTACTTTACTCCATTTAAATAAAAGTTGTAAGTTAAAATGAAACTAATAAAAATAATAACTTAAAATTAAATTAAAGTAAAGTATACCGCTTGGATGCATAGTTCGTTGAAATGGGACATCTTCGTATTCATCCCGTCCTATTTTGAATTTAGTTGGTCGAATGTTCGCTCGGTTCCACCAATATACTTGTAAAACTGTTTAAGCACTCATCCCCAAAACGATGAGCTTTTTTTTGTTGATCTTTGGTTTTATGGTCTCCGGAGACCCGAATCCAAGCCTTGGCCAAGGCAACTTCCTCATAATCCACCCAAACCTTATGAGCCGCCCGGTTTACGAATTTCCCTTTCCTTCGAACGATGTCATCTTGTTCTTCTTCTTCCTCATAATCTTGTTCTTTCACCTCATAATCTTGTTCTTCCACATCTTCAATACCCTCATCTTGTTCCATCTCATATTTGGTTTATGGAACGAGTTGGGTTGGTTTATGAAATGGTAGATTTTGGTAGAATGGAAACGGGTTGGGTCCTTCGGTTTGTGGAAGAACAAAATGACCCGGTGCAATTTTGGACGGGCATGTATGATTGGGTTGGAGGATTTTGATAGAATTGGAGATATTGAAATGATTGTGGTGGAGTCGGTTTAATTGGACCAAATAGACTTTTAGTTTATAGGTTTTACGGACGGATGATGGTTGTTTTCTTGAATCTATGAGTAGAGTAAAAAAAATAAAAGTAGTAAAGAAGTAGTAGTGGGAGAGTATTTGTTTAGTATAAAAATTATGTATAAAATGTTGGTATTTATATGATTTTTTTTAAATAGCCCGACAGCTACTTTTAGCTCCCAACAGCTAGTTAAACGGTCCAATTCTTCATGAAAGCACACGGCTTCACGAACCCGTAAACCTAACCCGAGCCATAACCCAACCGGGTTGCGGCAGTGTTGCCGTATGCCTGATGGAACCCGAGCTCCACCCCTTCCACCCTAATATATTTTTGTTTCTCTATGTTTTACATAATTGTAAGTTAAAGTTAATCTATTTTGTTTTATGTTAACACTAGTTTAGAACCCGTGTAATACACACGGGGTGAAAATTTCAATACATAAAATTCTTAATTATTTATACATATATTTTACAGTTGTAAAAATGTATTACATGTACTAAGGATAGAAAACAAAACTCAAAATATGTAAAAATTAATATATAATTGAGTTTCAAAAATACCTTAATTACTATTTAATGTAATTTGACTTTCATTTATTATTTGATTGAAAATAAAAGTTATATAATTAGATTTTAAAGTTTCTTATAATAAGGGATAATTTAAAATAAATGTGTTTTATTAGTATAAGAGTAAATTATAGAAATCGTCCTTTATGTTTATACCATTTTTCAGTTTATGTCCTTTAGCTCAAAAAATGTCAGAGATCATCCTTTACGTTTAAATATATTGTGGTTAATGTCCTTTAGCCTAACGGAGGTTAATTTTTTCAGTTAACTCCAGTCATGTGCTTTGCACATGAGGGTGTTTTGGTCTTTTTACCTATTTCATACGAGGGTGTTTTGATCTTTTTACCCACAAAAAGATTTTTCTAAAATTAAAAAATATATATAAAGATAAACCCTCTCTCCACCACCAGCAGCCAAGCATCACCACCATCGGACCACCACCATTACCGCCGCCACTACACACCGTTACCACCACCACCTCCGGCAGCACCAAACAACCACCATCTCCACTTCACCTTTCTAACCTACCCTCTATCTCTATCCCTCTACCCTATCCAGCCCCGCCGGCCCTAAATGCAGACAACGCTCCTTAAAACCCAACCTTTATCACGCCTCCAATCAATTCATTCTATACACACACAACAACTAGTCAGAATCTATGAATTATTTTCTGGTCACTTGGAGAGTCAACGAATTCAACCTCACTTGTCAACCGCCTGGTTTTCAAACCATTTTGTTTCAACTTTGAAGATGTCCAGTACGGCGTCGTATTGGTGTTATAGATGCACACGCGGTGGCAACGATTGGTCAGATCCGCGGTTTCGGCGCGTCGGCAGGAGGAACGCTGGCAACAGGTCTCCGTTTAATCCGGTTATCGTTCTCCAACGTGCCGAGGGCGACAGAGACCTAGGGTTTGAGTTGTACTATGATGACAAAACCGGCTCCGGATTGCAACCTCTGCCGCCGACAATGTCGGAGTTTTTGATCGGGCCAGGGTTTGACCGGCAGCTAGATCAGTTATCGCAGGTCGAGATAAACGGATTAGGTTAGGCGGAACATCCACCGGCATCGAAAGCAGTCGTTGAATCGATGTCATCACATCTACCATTCCGATTGGATATTTTTTATATTTTAGAAAATTATATTTGTGGGAGGGTTTTTCTTTATATATATATTTTTTTATTTTATAAAATTATTTTTGTGGGTAAAAAGACCAAAACACCCTCATGTGCAAGGCACATGACTGGAGTTAACTGAAAAAATTAACCTCTGTTAGGCTTAAGGACGTTAACCGCAACATATTCAAACGTAAAGGATGTTCTCTGACATTTTTTGGGCTAAAGGACATAAACTGAAAAAATAGTATAAATATAAAGGACGATATCTGCAATTTACTCTTAGTATAATTAGTATTTTGTTTAAAAATATATTATTATTAAAAGATAGAGGAGAGGCGGGAAAAAAATGATAAAAATAAATATGGAGGCGACACGTAGCATGGAAAACATTTATTTATTAAATAGTATAGATATAAAAACGTATTAAGGTATTGAACTTGATAAATACCGAGAGGTTTAAGCCTTGGTATTCACTATAAGTTTCAAATTGTTAAGTTCTAACATGTTTTTTCACATTTCATCTATACAAATTTTCATGAATCACAAAGCATTACAAACAATAATCGAAAAGATCTCTTACCTTACAATGGTTTACAAGATTATTTTACCTTAAAGTAAAAATCACAAGTTAATTTCAAATTTTGTTTTAAGCTTTCTTTAAATCGTAAAAGTTGAAAGTGCCATTTAATCTTTTCCTATAACATCAACCACACCAAAAAAATATAACTTTAAATAAGTTGTTTATTTTTATTTTTCCATTTCCTGAATTAGCTATAAATATTTGAGAATTTCTTGATCTTTTAATTTTTGTTTTTGTAAATATTTTTTTTCCCAATAGTTGTTATTGAAGTATGCACTAACAGGTAGCAAAACCAAAAACTATGAAATTGATTTTATATATAAATAATGATTATATTAAATAGTTGTGTTTTTTAATAATCGTTATGAGTTCATATATAAATACTTTTTTTATATATCTAATTACTTTGCATAAATAAAGATTTAATAAAAAAAAACCCAAAACTAAAAATTTACAAAAACATTAAACACGAGTTGTAAATTGAATAAACAAGTCCCCAAAATGAAATTTATAAAGGTCTTAGAGCATTCTCATCATCTTCTTTATTCACATCTTTATAATTACACTAAAAATCACTTTCTTTTCTTTCTCTTTTTCAATTAAATAATACATTTTTATACCTTTATCATTACATTTTCTCTCTCCTCCACTCACAACCACTTTAAAAAAATATTAAAAAATTAATAGAGGTGAATAGTGTTTTCACAAATATACAGATGAACAGTAACGTTTTATCTCTTATCCACTCACACTCACTTTAAACCACTCCCTAAAATATGCAAAACTCACTCACAAACATATACAGAACCTGCTGTGAATGCTCTTAAATAGGCTATCTAATTATAGAAACGTTGAAAAAAGTCCCTCAATTTTTTTATTTGGTATAATTTATGAGAAAGTTAGTATTTTTTTTAGGATTTGATAACCTCTATAGTTATATCGGTAATAAATTACGCCTATAGCTAGGAGTTACGCGATAACATGCTCGTGTATCCACTTTAACTCATGTGTTCCTCTGTGTTTCATCCGCCACTAACAATAATTATATCGTATGCAATAATCCGCTTGCGTACGACTTTTCTTTCACGTATTATCAATAAAATGTATGTTGTTTTAATAAAATTTATTACAAACGCGAGTTTGGTTCGCTTATCCTCTATTTCATTTCTCATAGGGATTTCTATTTATGGCATGAATTAAAATCATAATTCCATAACACATTTTGAAAGAAAAAAAAGAGTGTTCTTCATTATGTATTGTTTTATATATATGATCCTATCCAAACATGTCGAGGGCGCTGAGCACAATGGTGTTACATCACACTATCAACTTATCAGAATGTGAGAGCGAGCACGACTGTATCGCGCCGCTAGTTGCAGGTATATGTAACACAAGGTAATAAAGGGTGGGGTCTTCGTCTAGTTTTGTGCTTATTTACAACGGGTTGACTTTTCTTACATTTTTAATCAATTTAAAACTCCATCATCTCCTTCTTAAAAGAATTATAAAGAGTTAGTTGAGTAAAATTTCACTTAATGCCTTTGACAACTTCATTGAGAGATGAGAGATGAGAGATGGTGGGTAGAGGTGGCAACAACGTTTTCTTATATCGCACTTTGTCACAATGAATGCAAATCGAAAGCACACAAATCCAACCACTGTAAGTATATTTTAAGAAGTTCTACGTTAAACATTTTGTTAAATTCATACGTTATCGCCTTCTGATAGGTTAATAGTGTCTATAAAGTTGCTTTCAGACCTTTTTAATTTGGTGATCGATTTTAATAGTATAATACAATATTGGTAGCATAGAATACTTTTTTGTAATAATTTTTTCCCCAACAAAGAGAAGTGTTACCGGAAATAATCACTTTTTTAGGAGTTTATGCCTAGTCATAAAGTGCTTACTTTGGATTTTTTTTCACCAACAAATCTTTCTTACAGTAAAACACACGATACATGCAAGCCTAACTGCCTAAGTTGCATTATTTTGTTAAAATCGATGCTAAATTAATAAAGTCGAAACAACGTATAGACACTATGACCTAACATAAGGTGAAAATGTTTAACATTAACAACATTTTCAATGTAAAATGTTGTTAACATAGGTGTTAAACCAGGGTGTATTCATGGGTTGGTGGTTTAAACTCAAGATAAATTTGAACATGGCATGAGCCCAAAGATTGTGTGAAATGACAAACTCAAACATGACTCGCACATTCACGAGTTGATACAAACACGACCTGTTTAACATGAAATTTTTTACTCTTTTTCATTTTACATATATATTCTAAAGTTACAAACTTATACCCCAAAAAACATAATTTTCTACAAAGCAACCCTTAAACCACAACTCTCAATTTTCTTTAACCTTTTAAGTTTCGACACAAATACCCGATTAATTTTAGTGTTGAATTAATACTCACAAAAACGGGTCAACACACTAACCTACGTGGTTGAGTGGAGACCGGCCAGTTTAGCTAAACATGTTCACAGGTTCAACTCCAACCATTTAGACTAAACTCAAACACACGAACTAGTGATTAACCGGTGGCTTGTTTCAAACTTGTACAATACAAGTTCTAAATGCATTTTTCTGTTGCGTATCTAATAAATTGCACATAGTAGAATTTCATGGGTGGTCAATGAACGGTAGAGATTTGGTTGGAGATCATTTTAAACGGTCCAGATTAAATTATGAGATTTTCTAGTGCGGATTTTAATTTGTTACAACTTATGCTTTAAACTAATAACATGACATTTTAATATCATCATCCATAGCAAAGCATACAACATTTAATATAGCAAATATGTTTCTAGTGAAATGTATATACCATGAAACACAAGGCATCATAGATAAAAGATTATGGTTGTGTTTACTTGTGAGCAGTGGGGACCTGTGAATCAACAATGGTGGTTATCTTTTTCTGCAGTTCAGGCTTGTTGGCTCCCACAAGCCTGTCAATCTGTTGACCATTTTTAAAGAAGAAGAATGTTGGAGTAGCTTTTACTTCCAATTGTGTGCTAAAATCCTTCATCCAAATTAATTTCATCACTCTCAAAAGTAACACAACATAAACGTGTCTAGAACGAGGTTCACATGTGAACGACCATTAAATAATTGGAAACCAAAAAAGTCACATTTTGACCAATGGATCATATCTGAATGGATGGCTGAGATCTCCCTCTATCATCTACATAGTCAAAGACGAGAGAGGTGCGCGCACTCAGGCGAATGAAAAAAAAAATTCTTTTACTTTTTGGACTTTGATTTAAAAAGAAATCATATTAGGTTTTTCTATGCCTGTTATATATATTTTTCAGAGTAAACTGCCATTTTCGTCCCTGTGGTTTGGTTACTTTTGCCACTTTCATCCAAAAGGTTTATTTTTCTCCTGCGTATCCTCGTGCTTTCCAAAACTTGCCATTTTCATCCCATTGGTTAACCCCCATCCATTTTTAACGTTAAATGAGGGGCATTTGTGTCTTTTTTATGTTAAATTAGGGGAATAATTAAGGGTTTAAAAATGAATAAAATAAACAAATATATAAAAAGACAGAAACACCCCTCATTTAACGTTAAAAAATAGATAGGGTTAACCAATTTGATGAAAATGGCAAGTTTTGGAAAGCACGAGGATAGGCAGGAGAAAAATAAACCTTTTGGATGAAAGTGGCAAAAGTGACCAAACCACAGGGATGAAAATGGCAATTTACTCTATTTTTTATTATTGCACTTTTTATTTGCGCCTTGTGCCTAGGCGACAGCCGAGCCCTTTGCACCTTGAGTGTGTTTTGCTCCTTTTGACTATTAGTCTATTTCACTCCATTGATCACAACCGTCCCCAAAGAGTGATTCTTTTGGTTCCTAATTATTTAGTAGTTCTCATTTAAACTCATCAAATGTATATAACTGGTGTAACTCTTACCGTTAATTCATCAACATCTATGGTCAGAAACATAAGAGAAGGATACTTCTCTGACAGCTCAACGTAGTGCGGTGCAACTGCTTTGCATGGACCACACCAAGATGCACTGAAGTTGGCAATCACCTATTAACCGCACAAAATAAAATATAATTAATACATCATGAAGTAGAAATAAATTTTAATTAATATTTGGTTTAGCGACTTACTACTTTTCCTTGAGTCTTCGCTTCTGACAGCTTTTCGTCCCAAGCATTCTTGGTAGTGATGAGAGTCACATTACCTCCCTCAAACTGAGCATGACTCTCGGACTCATCTTCATCAATTGGAGCCTACAAGCACCGAATTACTGGTCAATTCAAAGACTAAGGGTATATTTGATTATAGCTTATAACATTCCTGCAATCTTCTTTTTGTGGGTCCCCATATTAGTTCTTATTTCACACCGGGTCAATGGGACCAAAAACCACATCTTCCCTTCTCACATCATATAAAATGGACCATAAAATGACCATGTTAATGGCCAAAGTGCTTCAACAAGAATCTCATGGAATTCTTGGATTTTCAAAATGTTCTAAACTAGAATTACCACCCGCACTACACGTCGGGGCACGCAACTTTTTTTTCCATAACAGGAGTGTTAAAACTTATAACGTAAAAATAATAGAAAAAGTTGGAAAAAACCAAACTAAAAAAACTGGATTAAAAAATAACAAAAATAAACTAAAAAATAGGGATAGCAAAAATAGGTTAAAAATATCAGACTAAAACACCCCTCCCCCAGGATCGAACCTGGGTGGATGGGAGAGGCGGCGCGCTATGTTACCACTGGGCTAGCAAGGATTTGGAGTTAGGTCCCCCCACCAAAGTTTTTATACCATAAAAAAATCGTTGAAAATCCAAAAAAAACAAAAAGTGACCAATCATCATGTGACACGTGGTCAAGCCGCCCAAACAAGCCAATAGGGAATTAGAACTATTCACGCTCCTTTTGAAATGTAGTTAGTCATAATTGATGAAATAGAAGAGTTTTCACAACAGACTTGATTGGTCTTCTGATGTATTAGTTTAGGTGCACTTACATCAGAATTAGAGGTGGCAAACTGGTAGATAAGGCAGTGGGTCCTGGTAGGGCTGACCCACAAACACGTTTTTGTCTTCATTTTGTAAATAATTGTGTTACTAAATATGATTAAAAACTATACTATGAAACTAACAATATAACTTCTTTTAGCTAAAACAAAATTTTGGATATTGTAAGCATTTGAATACATGTTAGACGGCTTTGCGTCTAACCATTTTACCAGTTTCATGATTCATCTTTAGCTACTTGTATGTATTTTACCAGTTCGGACTGTTTTCATATAAATGGGTCGAAATTGCTGCGTCTAATATTCAGGATACTCGGATGTTCTTGACAAACTGCGATAACGCAAAGCTATAATGCAGGCATAATTTGCAGAAAATATCTTTGGATTCCTACCTTCAAATCCATGACTTTAATATGAAAATAGTTTGTCAATACCTCAATTTGTATTCACTTGACATAACATATTAATAGAAGATAACAAATGTGTGAAAACTGCTTCAGCAGTACACAATGGTTGAAAGATAACTTACTAATTACTATTATTTAACTTATAACATGGAAATACCAAAAAGATTTCCACAATGACTTCAAAGTGGAAAGGGCTTGCAACCAATATATGTCATGGACTAGAGGTGGCATTTTTTGCCCATTAACTTAAGAACGGGTCGATTTGGGTTAAGTTTTGGCTCAAAAGGGTCAACGAAATATAAGCTGGAAAGGAAATGATTCAAATGGGCCAAGCGGGTAGATAGTCCCCTAAAGTGCATTTTCACTACATAGAACCCCCTGAATCTTTCTATTCAAAAATCTAGGATTATAACTATAATAATATAATTGTGTACTCTAGTCTTTTGATCGGATTATTTCTAAAGAACAAAACACTTCATCTTAGCCCATTAACTTAAGAACGGGTCGATTTGGGTTAAATTTTGACTCAAACGGGTCAATGAAATATAAGCTAGAAAGGAAATGATTCAAATGGGCCAAACGGGTAGATAGTCCCCTAAAGTGCATTTTTAATGCATAGAAACCCCTGAATCTTTCTATTAAAAAATCTAGGATTATAATTATAATAATATAATTTTGTAATCTAGTCTTTTTATCAGATTATTTGTAAAGAACAAAACACTTCATTTTAATTCCATAAAACTGTCTCAGACTAGTTGGGGAGGTCAAGAAGCATAACCAGAGGAAATTGTACACTCTAAAGATGTAGAAAAGATAACCCTACTCTGCAAGTTTCACACTTTCACATTTGATTATTCATGAATCTTTGGGGCCAAAATTTATATGTTCGTTATTCACATATAAGTTTATGTATTTTCAATATTAATAGTATTTGATCTTAGATGACTCTCCTCCTACCATTCAACATAATCATGCCCTCTCTTAATGTTCTTTCATTTAACATAACAACTATTTATTCAGAATTTATATGTTCATCACATTTATTCAGAATTTAAAAACATCTAAGCTCATGATGAAACAAATTCGAACAAACAGTAGAGAAAAGCGTCCAATTCTTTGTTACAAGGAAAACTTACCGACGAGAAGCAAAGTCCCATTTAGATGTTCAAAAAAGTAACTGCAGTGAGTCTACCCTGAAAAACAAAAGAAAACAATTAGCACAACATACTACAATACACTTATCACTGTATCACATAATATAAAGCATAAATGCATAATACAACCTCAATAACAGATATTCATATTTCATAGCACATCAGCAGTCCAAAAAAAACTCAAAATCATAATCATCTACCTCCCCTTCTTGCATCATCTACACATTCTCAATGCAAATGAGTGATCAAGGGGAGATTGTTGATAACAAACTGATATGATGCATTTGTGTGTGTGTGTGTGTCAAGACCTAAGCTAACAAAAATACATGTATAGATGTACGAGTATGATCGTGAACTGTCAAGACCTAATTAACATCAATTGCCAACCAATTAACTTGACATTTAGCCCAAAGCACTCCGATTACACCGAATTCTTCGGAGACGCATGCATTTTGAAGAAAAATAAACCGAAAAAGTGCGATACAATGAGCAACAGCTTAAACGATTGGATCAGCGGCAACATATACCTGAAATTTGAGGTTTCCGGTGACGATTGGAACTAGTTGCTCCTGCTAAATCACAAACTTAACCTAACTAGGGTTCTAAGCTAACCAAAACACACGCATCAGTGTACGAGCATGATCGTGAACTGTCTAGACCTAATGAACATCAATTAGCAGCCAATTAACTTGGAAATTTAGCTCAAAACACTCCGATTACACCAAATTCTTCAGATTCGCGTGCATTTAGAAGAAAATTAAGCCAAAAAAGTTCGATACAACGAGCAACAGCTTAAATGATTGAACCAGCGAACATATACCTGAAATCTGAAGTTTCCGGCGACGATTGGAACTAGTTGCTCCGGCTAAATCACAAACTTAACCTAATTAGGGTTCTAAGCTAACCAAAATACATGTATCGATGTACGAGCACAATCGTGAACCGTCTAGACCTACTGAACATCAATAACCGACTAACTAACTTGAAATTAGATCAAAATACTCCAATTACACCGAATTCTTCAGAAACGCGTGCATTTAGAAGAAAACTACGCCAAAAAATTTCGATACAACGAGCAACAGCTTAAATGATTGGATCAGCGGGAACGTATACCTGAAATCTGAAGTTTCCGGAGACGATTTGAACTAGTTGCTCCGGCTAAATCACAAACTTAACCGAATTAGGGTATATTTGTTCAAAGCGGATGACAGAGAAATGTAGAACCGAACTAGTTTGGAAATTTGGTAGGAGGTAGACGACGTGCTACCTTTTCATATAAGTATTGATTTGGTTTTGAAAAGTCAAAAGCTCGAAAGTGCCAATATAAATTATGTAGGGACCTGTTTTGATAATTCTCGTGATTCATTCTAGAAGTATTGTTTATCTTTGTTTTGTTGTTTTATACTTTTATGCATGTGATACAAAAGGACAGGGACCTCTTTTGACAACTTAATTAGAGCGTTTATACACTGTGCAATAATTCATTCTAGAAGAATTGTTTATTTTTGTTTTGTTGTTTTATGTATGTTGGTTTTCTAATTTAACTCGATTATCTAATTAGATAATTTGAATTGATTAAATGATTTGGATTTTTTTTGGTATTTTTTATTGTTTAGGAATTATCAGACTAATTTTTAGGTTAATTTGGGTTAAATAATACTAATTTTTTTTATAATTAACCAGGTTAGAAACTCATGTTGAATAGATTTAACTTGTTTTATAAACCAACATTTTTTATGAAAATTTGTATGTTAAATGTCATCAGCCATTGGTGAAATAAGAAATAATAAATATTTAAGAATTACAAATAACAAATAATAAAGTTTTAAAAATTATAAAATTATATTTTAAGATAAGATATAATTGAACTATTATTAAGATTTAGTAAGTTCTAATAAAATATTAGAATAAATTTTAAATATTTAATTATTTAAAATCATTATTATTTAACAGGAGAAATAGTTATTTAATAAGAGATAGAGAGGTGGGAAACAAAAATCTAGACTTTACCAGAAGTTAACACGTGACAGATAAAGTTATTCATTTATTATAATAATGATATATATAGCTTATTATTTTTTTTTTCATATACTCTGTTAGGGTGATTATTCATTTTGTTGTGTATTGGGATATTTGTCTTTTTATTTTGTTATGGTTGTTTCTTGTGGTCCCAAATTTATGATCACCGTGTATTTGTTGCACCGGCTTCTTTCATGGCCTTTATTGAAAGCCTTTGTACCATTCAATTTATGTTAATGCAAAATACCATTTGAAAACCCTAAACCATATATATGTATACGTGTGTGTATATATATATATATATATATATATATATATATATATATATATATATATATATGAAAAAAAAAGTAGTAAAGGTTATAATCATATAATCAAACTTTTTTCTGTTAAATAATACTATTTTTACAGTTTTAACAAAAATAAAGAGTTCTATAAAACGAATGTGGGAAGTTCGATTAACTTTATATCAGTAATCACCCAAACTTAAAATTTTCATCTGTCTTGTTTCTGTTTAGATCTTCATTAAGCTTCATTCTAGTCGTCTGGTTCTTTATAAGTTTTATGTCAATCGGATACAACTTTAATATATGGAAAACAATACAGAAGGTATAGTTCGCAATCACAATCAAATAACATTGAAATGGATAATAATATTCAAGAGGACGTTTGTATTAACATTAGGGGCTGTGTGATAGGCTCTTAATGATTTCATTCAAAAGCCTACCTTTGAATCGGTCAGAGGTAGAAGGTGTTTGTTTTAGATTTTGTCACCCTCTTAATAGTTCATTCAGCCTTTTAATGGTTCAACACATAAATCATGCTGAACCATTTAGAGCTCTTAATATTAACTCTTTAACGTTTTTAATGAAATTTATTGTGCGTAATTCATCTTAGACTATTTGAATATCTGAAACCCGTTCACATGGGAATTGAATCTATTTTTTCACTGTTTTAAATCCTTTGAAATTTGAATCAAAGACTTTAAATCACTATGTTAAAACACATGTGAATCAACACAACAATATGTAGATTATCTCATTCCGTGCTAATTCACTTATGAATCTAGAATAGACTGATTCAAATATCTTGGAGTGTCTTAATCCAAAATGTGATTTGAATCGATGAATTCACTTATTCACGATACAATGAAAAAATGTTATATTCTGAAATTAAGAAAAAGTCAAATCGTTACAAAAACATACTTGAAAAAAATATATATGTTATATTGGCTCGGTTTTGAATAAAATTTACATCAAAAAGTATACCAGCTCGGTTCATGATAAAGCGTATACTGAAACATAGATAAAAATAAGTACTTCACAACGATATATCCTGAGTGTATGAAAATATGTGTATAATAATAAATGAACGTGAAAGAGACACACATAGCACGCTCTTATGAAACGTGGGTGAAACCTTCGGATGCTACGTGGTCATGCTTCGAGTAGTTGTACAACTTGCAATACAGATAGTAATTTACTGTTCATGAAGTTAGTAATTGTATGATCTAATAATATATACTCTTGCTACAAAAATTATATATGTTGAAAAAATCATATGTATTAAATTAAATATTAATACTTTTAAATGCTTTTCTTTCTTAAAATTATTTTACTTACATAATAAAAGCATTTAGTAAAAAAATAACAGCCAGAAAAATGTAACACCCAAAATTTTAAATAATTTTTAACTTCAAAATCTATACGAAAAATAGGTACCATTTAAAACTTTTAAAGATTAAAGTCTTGGCAAAACAATTCCCAAATTACATCACCATTCAAAAGTCAATTATAAATATCCAAATACAATTTTAAACCCTCCCGAAGAGGTATAACTCAAAACAAATCTAAGACTGAATGAAAATCTTCAATCTGAGCATCTTAAGGACCTGAGCTTAAACTGGAGTTTTACCTACACTATAGACACTCCCAAATATCAAGTTAGTAAAGGTATAAACATTCCCTAAGACCCCCAAGGGCAAAACCCGAATAATAAGCAAAAATCTCCAAAATCGACGTAGGCAGGGCGTAGCCTACGCCCCACCTGCAGCAATTCAGCCTTTGGCTGATTTCCGGCCAAACCAATCCCCAAACATCCGAATTTTCAAAGTTTTCTGCAATAACTAACATACAACAAGTATTTAAACACCTCATACTTGTTCCCCATCCAAATTACAATCCCAAAGGGAAAGATACAATAGTTCATGAGACTTAAGTCTCGTTTAACACCCATGAAGTCAAATCTTCAAGATTAACACCCATAAAATCAAAGCTTCAAGATTAACACCCATGGAGTTCCCCATTGTTTTATTTCGGCCGCAATCAAGAGGGAGCAAGGGGAGGAGTGACCCAAGCCGTTTTTGCGATTTGAGTTCGGTTAAAGGTATTATTCGTAATCTTGATCCTCCGATACGTGTTTTGGGGTTGACGGATCATGGTTTAACATGTTTATAATCCTAGGGTTTGCAAGAGTGGAGTTTTTGAGGAAGACGAGTTTAATCGTGTATTCGATTGGCATGAGTTCTCCAATTTAGAGGTATAATCATGAAAACCATCTCGTTATTATGTTTAATTATCGTTTGGAACCCACATACGGGTGCATGTGGTTCGCCCGAGACCCAAGGGAGGCCGGATAGTGTGTTGGGTGATCGACGGTGGAACGGGGAAGACCCGAGGGCCACGTCGGGCGGCAGTGGTGGTGTCGGGAGGCCACGGCTGCAGCGAGGAAGGCCGGATGGCGGCCGTGTGGGGCCGACCAAAGGTAGTAGACTCATGGGAAGGGGCTAGCGGTGCACGCCAGGGGCCGGAGGTGGAGCCGGGAATGTTGTGGTCGATGTTTCGTGAATCCGGTTATCCGAGGGGGAAGGGTTAATCGTGTTGGAACCGGAAACTGCATGGGTGTTCACGTAGGGCATGTGGGTCGTGCATGGCAACATGCGAGAGCGGGTTGGCCATGCACGGCGACTAGTTAACCGAGTGAGTGGGGGTTTAAACCTCAAATTCGCGTATTTACGCGTATATTGTGTGTTGTAGGTGTGAAGTCGAAAGACAAGGGTGAGGTAGACGTGAGTTCTGGGAGGCGGGTCGTTTCGCTTAAAGGTGAGTTTCTATCGCCACTCTTTTAAATGTTTTAATATTTTGGGCATGAAATACATGTGACGAAAATGTTTTCATTAACGCAATACATAGGTGAAGAGTTGTGACGAATGTGTTATTTTAATGATTTATATGCTTGCGTGTGCGTGTTATTTATGTGTCACATACGTGAATGACGTGACGGGTTATTGAAGTGAAAACTTATGATTGTGTTTGACGAGGTCAAACGAGTTGTTGGGTCTAACGACGGTTAGACGGGAATATGTGTTTGCTAGTATCAAAGGATAGTAAACGGGAAATAATACCGAGCAGATTTATATTAAATTATTTATTTTGAGATGAGTTGAATGACGAGACGTGTAGTAAACCTTTTTAATTGCGAAACGTGTGGAAAATGATTTTACGAAACGACAATGATTTTGGGATAAACCATCCCTAATAACTCACTTAGCGTAGCTAACTTTTTAGCATGTATTTCAAGTAAAGAGAGAGTAAGCCGGCAGCTCTTGGGATGGCGAGTGGTTACCTGGATCTAGATGGACTATTGGCATTCCCTTGGTTTGATGTTTATTTGAGTTTTAGTATTTGAATATTGTTTATGTTATGACGCTGGAACGTCGAACATGGGTTGACTTTGAATTCCGCTGCAATTGTGAGACTATTTAATATCTAAAAACTATTACGCTTGTCTAATGTGCCAACAAGTAGGGTTTCCGGGTTTTGAGGCCTTACATAATGTTTGCAAACATCACACATAATTTAAAACATCAGACACATAATCAATTCAAAATATCATGTGTGATAAACCAACTACCAAATACTAATTAAATGTGAAACATTTACCTTTAGCTTTAGCTTTAGATGATCCCGGTTGTTCTTAAAACTTGATCACCTAAACATTTACACATTGTTTAGAAATCTATAGATCCTAATACAACCACTAGTTGAGATTCATACACACACATACGACTTAAAGATTTACACCTCTACTAAATTTGGTCAATTCAACTTTAACCAAACCTCAAACTCCCACAATCATCATGAGTATCAATAATCAACCCAATTGACCCGTTATGGTTTGATCCATCTTTCACCCAAATCCTCAAATCCTTAGTTCACCAAATTGTTCAGGGTTTTCATTTGATTTTGTGTCTAATGACAACATAAACTCCCCACAACCCTTAACATCCCATTTTTATATCCAAAATCAAACCCCCACCCCTAATTTATCCACCAAGAACCCTAAATTGGGTCTTAAAATCATGTAAATCTACAACCTTTAGCTTAAAAAAAGCTAGGTTAGCATTCCTAAACAAGAATTAACCATTTAAAGCCCCCAATTTATGAAATTTAAGGCTTCTCACCTAACACCCTTCAAGAACAAAATCAATGGAGGTTTTGGAGAAGAAATGATAATTACTTGAAGCTTGGAAGATGAAGAATACTCCTAAAATAACATATTTAATGGAGGCTTCTCCCCCCCCCCCCCTTTTTTTCTCCTGCTCTTTCACGTCAACACAAAGACACACACATGTGTGTTTGTGTGACCCCCTTCCCTATATCAATCGGACTTAGAAATTTTACAAAACAACCCACGAACTTCCATTTTTGACCCTTTTCGTCCAAAAGTCAAAATGTTCATTTACAAATGGAACCCTCCACTTTTATTTGATTTACTTGCAACTCATAATATGCTTTAACATATTATAGAATAAATCTTTGAAAGTTGGTTTGTTATAAAAAAACTTTAAAAGTAAAACTATTTTAAAAAATTATGCAGTTAAATAATAAAAACTTAAAAAACCTAAAATACAGAAAAAGGAAAGGAAGAAACCGCTAGCGAGGGAGACTTGAACACATGATGGTGCTGTTAAAAACTTAAAATTATAAAGGCCTAACCATTTAGACTGATGTTGTTTATTAGATACTAGGTTAAAATCCTGTGTATTACACAGGTTGAATAAATATAATATTATATATTAAGTAATAAAAATATTATTTTTTAAAAACTTATGTTTTACACAGGTTGAACAAACTCGTGGAATACAATATAATATGTTAACACATACACTCGTCAAAATATGTCAAAAGATTTATTAATATAAAGATTAGTATTTTCTTTATTATTATTAAAAGATAGAGGTGTATTTAATAAGAAAAAGAGGCGGGGAAAAAATAATAAGAATGAATATGGAGGCGACACGTGGCATAAAAAACCTTTATTTATTATATAGTATATATTTATTGCAGTTTTGGATTTTTTATATTAAAAAATAATAAATAAAGCATAGAGCAAATTACAAATTACGTCCTTTAAGTATACCCAAATTTTAGAATACGTCACTTAACTAAGTAAATTACAAAAAAAAACGTCATTTATGTTTAAAAAACATTGCACGTTACGTTCTTTAGACTAACGGGCGTTAAATTTCACCGTTAACTCAGGTCACGTGCCATGCACATGAGTGTATTTTGGGGTTTTCACACATAAAAGAACTATTCTGGTAATAAATCCAATCAGACTCTTTCATCCCCAAATTACAAGAATAGTCATTTTATGTGTGAAAGCCTCAAAATACCCTAATGTGCATGACACGTGACCTGACTTAACGGTGAAATTTAACGCCCGTTAGTCTAAAGGACGTAACGTTCAAGGTTTTTTAAACATAAAAGACGTTTTTTGTAATTTTCTTAGTTAAAAAACGTATTCTGAAATTTGTATAACACTTAAAGTACGTAATTTGTAATTCACTCTAAAACATAAAAGAAAAGTCACCGGCCAGGAGTGGGGTGCTTTGGTTCGAAGAACCTAGGTGGTGCGTGTGAAATTGGGTGGCGCAAACGACCAAGCCAAAGCGCAACTCTTGTATAATTTTGCTTCACAACATATTTATATAACATGTTTAAAAAAAATGATAAAATTACAGTTAATTAAGCAAACAGTAACACATCTCACAAAATTACATAAGAACTCTGACACTTTCATTTGTAGTATATAATATATGGGTTATGTTATAGTAAAAAAGGTTTTAAAAATAAGAAGGGTAAGAAGGATTCTAATCTTGACATGTGTCATTTTATTGTTTTTAAAGGGCGCACATAATGATCAATGTGTAATATATCAGGTCAATGTGTAATACATCAAGTCAATGTGTAATACACCTGGTCAATGTGTAATACAAGGTCTGATATTACACAATGATCAGACCTGATATTACACAATGAGCATATTACACAATGACCTGACATATTTTAGCGAATTACACAATGAGCTGAAAAACATAAAACACAATGATGAAAACATAACACAATGATAAAAAATATTTGACACAATGAACTTGTATTACACAATGACCTGACTAATTACACAATGACCTGACTAATTACACAATGAACTTGTATTACACAATGACTTGACTAATTACACAATGAACTTGTATTACACAATAAACTTGTATTACACAATGACCAGACGTGGTATTACACAATGAACTTGTATTACACAATGAACTTGTATTACATGATGAACTTGTATTACACATTGAACTTGTATTACACAATGAACTTGTATTACACAATGACCTGACTAATTACACAATGACCAGATATTACACAATGACCAGACGTGGTATTACACAATGAACTTGTATTACACAATGAACTTGTATTACACGATGAACTTGTATTACACAATGAGCAGAAAAACGTAAAACACAATGATAAATACATATAACACAATGAACTTGTATTACACATTAAACTTGTATTACACAATAAACTTGTATTACACAATGACCAGACGTGGTATAACACAATGAACTTGTATTACACGATGACCTGACTAATTACACAATGAGCTGAAAAACGTAAAACACAATGATAAATACATATAACATAATGAACTTGTATTACACATTGAACTTGTATTACACAATGACCCGACTAATTACACAATGACCAGATATTACACAATGACCAGACGTGGTATTACACAATGAACTTGTATTACACGATGAACTTGTATTACACAATGACCTGACTAATTACACAATGACCTGAAAAACGTAAAACACAATGATAAATACATATAACACAACGAACTTGTATTACACATTGAACTTGTATTACACATTGAACTTGTATTACACAATGAACTTGTATTACACGATGAACTTGTATTACACAATGACCTGACTAATTACACAATGAGCTGAAAAACGTAAAACATAACAATAAATACATATAACGCAATGAACTTGTATTACACATTGAACTTGTATTACACAATGACCAGACATGGTATTACACAATGAACTTGTATTACACGATGAACTTGTATTACACAATGACCTGACTAATTACACAATGACTTGAAAAACGTAAAACACAATGATAAATACATATAACACAATGAACTTGTATTACACATTGAACTTGTATTACACATTGAACTTGTATTACACAATGAACTTGTATTACACAATGAACTTGTATTACACAATGACCTGACTAATTACACAATGACTTGAAAAACGTAAAACACAATGATAAATACATATAACACAATGAACTTATATTACACATTGAACTTGTATTACACATTGAACTTGTATTACACAATGAACTTGTATTACACGATGAACTTGTATTACACAATGACCTGACTAATTAAACAATGAGCTGAAAAACGTAAAACACAATGATAAATACATATAACTGTAAGGCCCCAAACCCAGGAGGCCTCACTTATTGGATTTACTCATTCACAAGCAGTTCTTAAACATGAATATCAGATAACGCAGCGGAAAATTTCATTTAAACACAACTTAATCGTTGTTCATACATGCGGAAGCGTAAACATTGCTTATAACATAATTACATCATAGACAAAACATAACGGGATGCCAGTCTTCAAAAGCAGTCGGGTAACTCTTCATCTCTAGCCAAGCATCACCGTTCATCCTCATAACCTGCCTTAACCTGAATGTGTACACTTAAAAACGTCAGCTACGCTGGTGAGTTCTAGTTTTCGTTCGATTTAAGAAATGGTTCATCATTCAAACATTCATTAGGGTTTAACATTCATATAAGAAAACAGGGCCTTTCATTCGTAAACCTTCGCATATTTAAACACAATCATTTGTTTAAAACATTAACATTCATTTAAGTCATACATTATTATCTAAAATCTGTCGTTACGCGTCTCTATGTCCCCGGAGGAACCTTTAATGTTGTGGGCAACCGCTACGTATCGCCGTCATTGCCACAACCATACACTACGTGGGGTCAACCGTTACGTATCGCCGTCATTGCCCAACCCTTCAATGCGTGGGGTCAACCGTTACGTATCGCCGTCATTGCCCAACACGCATCTTTCCTTTGGGAATCAACCATTACGTATCGCCGTCATTGATTTCCCATTACCTCGTTCACTTAGGATGATCGTCATCACCCGAGTAACCGTCGTTACTCCCTTTACCAGTTGTACAACATCAAAACCATTGACTTGCCACAGAGACATTGCCCATGTTGTTCTTGTGGTAACTATGGCTCGCTGTCCATAATCTACCGCAAGGCTGGGAATCACATTCCCAGACTTCATTCGTCAATTCCATTCATTCGACAGATTAGATTTGTAATGACTTCTTTAAAACCTTTGCCCCTTTTTGTTTTCTTTTCATAAAACCTTTTCTTCACTTTCAAAACCCTTTACCTTTTCATTTAAACCATTTCTTTATAACATTCGTTCGTAAACATTCCGTTCATAAACTTTCTTTCCATAAACCCTTCGTTCCAAATCATTTCCTTTCGTAAACGTAGTTTCATAAACATCATTTTATAAAACAACATTTCATACGTGTACACACCAGCCCGAAAACATTATATAAAAATATTTAAAAGAGGGCTTCTAGAACTCACTTGATAAGCTAGTCTCGGTTGTCCTAAACGAAGGTCCAACGACTTCACGTACGATCTGAATTGAGTAGTTACATACACATCAGACCATTACCGACTCTAACGGTTTAACCCTTCTAAACATACTAACTTTACTTAACCAGTCTGATGTCTGCGCACTTAGCAAGTGCGCAGACCCTGCCTCCTGTGCACTTAGCAAATGCGCAGACCCTGCCTCCTGCGCACTTAGCAAGTGCGCAGGTCCCCCCTCCTGCGCACTTAGCAAGTGCGCAGGTTCCTCCTCCTGCGCACTTAGCAAGTGCGCACGACCTGTTCTTCGCGAAAAACCCTAACTTTTGCATTCGGTCTGATCATGTCAAGATCCCGAACCTCTTTGCATTCAAAACGTTCGTTTTCCCTTAGGGATCTCAAATCTATGATTATTTATCAGATTCATCCGTTCAAACCTTGCCTTTTCACCCAAAACCCGAAAAACCCAAAAACGAACTAAAAACTCAGATTTAGGTCCGATCGTTACCTGAATCGAGCTTCTGATCCGGAGGTTCTTCTCACGAGTGCAAGAGACACGAGCGGGTGCAATCTTGTGCGATTTCGACACTTTCTCTCTCTACGGTTTTCTCTCTCTAGAATTGCAAATGAGAGAAACATGTGGTGACCTTGGCTATTTATAGGGGAGACCTCCCCAAGCCCGGTTCGCGACTGACCCGGCCCGACTTCGGCCCGCTTGAACTCGTTAACTTTATTTTCTCGACATTTTGGGATGTTACAATAACACAATGGACTTGTATTACACATTGAACTTGTATTACATAATGAACTTGTATTACACAATGAACTTGTATTACACAATGAACTTGTATTACACAATGAGCTGGAAAACGTAATTTTTTTTTCTTTTTTTTTTATAAAGACACTATACTCGTTTTAAAAATAAAAAAACATTCGTTTTTATGGTGTAATTTTTTTTGAAAAAATAATGTCGTATGTAAAAGTTATGAACGTTTAAAAATGAGGGGGGAACTTGATAAGAAGTAAACAAAAGTGACCAAGACTAAAATACCATTCCAACAACTTTTTCTCCTACAATTTAATCTCAACCATTAAATCTTTTCTACAATTTGATCTAATGGCTCTAAATCCTTCTCACCCTTCTTAGAATTATAATTCTTTTTACCTGATCCTAATCCTATAATATATATACTAATTTTAATTTTAATTTTAATTTTGTTTTTCTTTTCTATAATTAATTTAGTTTTTGTTAACTATTTAATTAGTTATGACTTATTATTTCATCTAACTTTTAACACCAAAGAAAAACAAATTCAATAACCGGGCCTCTTTTAAATGATATTATATTTTATGATGTAAACCATGAAACAAAACCCCCATTTTAAAACACGAACCCGTGGTAGGAGCATTTAGAGATCGTTTCCTTTTCGTATTCCTATAATTTAAGTAAAAAACATAATTTTTTAAATTTACCTCTTATTTTCTAAAAATCCCTTCTCCATACCTATCTCTATTCAATTAAATAATATCTTTTTATTCTTTATTCTCTTTTTATCACTCACATCCGCTCACAAAAAATATAAAATAATAAATATGAGGATTAATTATGAATTCTTAAATATAAGACATTACTTTATTTTCCCCCAAAGAATATGGGGATGAGGTATGAGGATGAGAAATGCGTTGGAGTAATTTTTAAGGTGATTTTGTTAAAATTTGAGTATGGGGTTGGGAATGCTCTAAGTAGCATCATTACTAGTGGTATTCATCGGTTCAGTTAACGGTTAATTCAGTTAAAGTTTTTTTAGTCGTAATCGTTAATTGAACCGAAACGAATTAAAATATAGCTTACCCGAACCGAATAACTGAATTAACCATTTGGTTCGGTTTTTGGTTATAACCGAATTAACCGAGCCAAATTGAATTTTTTGTTACGTTTCAGTTTATTATTCAAAACAACAACATCAAATTCAAACAATATAACTTTGATGGATAAATGAATAATGGATTGGGTCAAATGAATTTGAGCTTATAAAGTAAATTGGCTCATATAAACTAAACTAAACATTAAAAATGGTAAAAAAAATATAGGCTTATGATTTAATCAATTATAACTAAATTCATAATTTGTCTAACAGTTAATCGAACCGAATAATCATATTAGTAATTTGATTACGCTTAAAATTAATCGAATAATCAAATTCATATTCGTTTCGGCTTTTTTCGGTTTTAGTCCGGTATGATTAATAGGTTTTTATGCTCATCCCTGCCCATTTACGCATACAAAACCATTAACCATGAACAGGCAAAAGGGTATATCTTCCTTAAAACAATTCCCAATCACCTTCCAAGAACCCTAAAATATAATAAAACTATATATTTTCAAATCGGCTATTCAGATCCGCACGTAGGTATACCTAATTTTCATTCTTCTGTTTCCTTATGCAACTGCGATTCACGCATCGTCTCTTCCGTTGATTGCACGCAGGTGTTCTAATTTCTATACATACATTTTTCCATATCGTGATATCACAATTAGGTAAACGCAATGTATAATGTTTAATTTGCAATGCATCGAAGAAACTGCTATATCAATCTGTTTGGTCGTTAGTCTACGTTTACATGCCTGTCAAGTTAGAAATTTAGGGTTACTCGTTTCAGTTTTATGAATTTGTTTAATTGGCTGTTTGAATTCTCTGCGCAATGAACTGATTAGCTAACTCAGTTTGATTCGAAGTTGTTATGAACATATAGTGCATATATGCCATGAAAATAGGTTTGATTGAATCATATTGACTACAGACAGTAACAAGTTATCCCCTTCTATCATGGATTCCTGTCTATCTAACAAAAATTGGTTTTAAAAAGCGAGAAGCGAGGCGACAGGATCTAAAACCGTGACGCAAAGCGCACCGCTTTTCATACGCGAGGTCGCGCTGCGCCCAGGGGACATCTTGGTGGTAAATCAACCTGCTGTCAATCAATCTGTTTTTGGTATTGTCCTCATGTGGACATCCCGGTGGTAAATGGTGTATTCCCCTCACCAACTGTGCAGGTTTAGCTAATAGGAGTAGATTAGGCGCCGTTCATAAAAAAGAAGCTGTTTTTGTATTTTAAGAATTATACATTTTTATTTTCTAATTTGGGATTGGGATTATTGAATATTCAAACATTTATGTTGGTGGTATTTTCTGTGTCGTCAATTCCTAGTTAGCATATATATGTTCTATGATCTGTTTATATGAAAATTGAAATGAATGTATCATTTACAACTCTTGATTTTGTCTTGTTTGTTGATAAAAGTTGTGATATGTTCGACTATGATGTAATTTATATGGGCTTGATCAAATAGTGGTTTGTGCTGTATGCAGGTAAAGATATAGTTCCATAAATCATAGTACTGCCTATTTGGTTGTGATCTCTGAATTTGAAGTTATGGAGCATGAAAAGAAGAAGAGAGGGAAGAAAAAGAAGAACAAGCAGGGAAAAACAAGTGTATCTGCTGGCGTTGGGGAATTGACTACAGAAAATAACAATCATGCAAATGTGGCAAATCAGAATCATCAGAACGTTAATTCTGATAGTTCGGATGTGCCGAAAAGGGGTCTGCAGCAAGCAGTTGTGGATTCAGATAGAGAGTCCATCAGTGGAGCTGAAACTGTAAGTTTGTTTATAGCCAAACTAGATTTTCTTGTAATATAATCTTTGTATCATATATATACATACATAGAGAGAGGGAGAGAGGGTTGTTCAATATAGAACTAATTTTAAGTAGAGAAATGCGGGAGTTGCATAAATACCTATTGCTTTAACTTTGATACATAAGGCGGTTATGTAACCGCATAACCACATCTCTTTCTCTCTCCCTCTATATCTAACTTGCACAGCGCACAAGTGCTTGCGGTTCTCGTAATTCTTTACTTAAAATTGGTTTTTGCATTGACCGCACCCCCTTGATACATTTGGCTGTACAGTCCCGTTCAGTTGAGGCTGAGAAGTCCTATTGGTTAAACCGAGAGGTAAAAACTTGTTTTAAACTCTATGCATTCATTTACATGTTCCTGAAATATGTGATTAGCAGCAATTAGTAATTTTTATATTTTTCTTCATAATTTCCTGTTTATAGGCTTCCCTAGAACAAAAAATCAAAGAACTACAAGAGCAATTGGACATACATGTACAAAGGGAGGTAATGACTGATTTCCTTTAGAAATTGATCTGATTATTTAAAAGGTTCATATGCTTATTATTATTTTCAACTTGCTCTAAATCATTCTTATGCTTTTTGTCGATACATGTTTACAGGCTGATCTTGAGAGAAATATTTCACAATCACAGAAAGAAAGAAATTCATGGCATCATAAAGAGGTGACTTTAGTAGCTAAAATAACTGTGATCAAGTTTTTAGCTGTAATTCTAGATAATTTTTCAAGTACATTCTTCTGCATTTATTTGATTATTTTTCGTTGATCCATTTTCTGATGGCAAATCAAGCGCTCATGATGAACTTGTGTTTTGATCACCAGACTGAGCTCGAGGCAACAATTTCACAATTACAAACAGAAAAACGCGCTTGGCTTCAAAAAGAGGTGAGTTGAGATTAATAATTGTAAGCATATGCTTTATAAATTATCTTCAAACGACCTCTCATATTAATTATTGTAAGCATACCTTATGTCTTTCTGGATTTTTGACAATTAAAAATATTTCTTAGGATATTTTTGATTGACACGAGTGTTATATTCAGGCTGATTGTGAAGAAAAATTGAATCGGTTGGTTGAAGAAACATCTACTCTGCGATCAATGGAGGTAGTTGTTATTTTGCTTCAGTCTTTAGTTGTTTATGGTTACATTGTTTGAACATGCTTTTTATTTTTAACTTGAAGCTTGAACATCTGAAGTGTCTTTAAGGCACACATGGTTCTTAAACGTGTGTTTTCTTTTAATTTCTTTACAGGCTTGCTTCGAAGAAAAACGTATCCAGATGGAAACAGAAAAGGTTAACTTGGCACAAAGAGAGGTGAGCATCACTAATGTTATCTTGTGTATGCTTTTCTTGATGGTAGTTCACTGTATACATCAATACTCACTTATTTTACTTGTAAAGATGTGGCAGATTGGGCGGGTCGTGTAACATGAAAATAGAAGTCCGGGTCATTAAGGGTAATTATTGTGTGCAGGTTGAATTGGGTTGACCCGCTACACCTTTTGTTCAATTTTTTTTATGGATGATTACTGTGTCAAATATGATTATAAAATTATATTTACTCTGTCCCAAAGTAATTGTCCACAAGGGGAAAAACTCGGTTTAGATTTGTACAATTAAAGTAGTTTTTAGTTATATGAATGCCAATTTTATTCTTTTGAAAAACACATTTTTAGGAATGTACAATTAATGCATTTTTGTGATGCATGATGGGTAGAATGGGAAACTTGGCAAATTATCGCCAAAGTGGACAGTTATATTCAGACAAATGAGAGTAGTGAGGTGGAAAATAAATTTGGAAAGTAAGGACTAGGGAGTATTACTTTAATAATAATCTAATTTTTTGAATAAAAAGATTTAGGACGTCAAATTCTTTTAAAATGCATTTTACTCTGCATTTCTTTTTTGTTGCAGAACTCTGCAGCAGAAACAATTGCATCTTTGATCAAGGACAATGCAAAATTACAAGCACAAGTACATACACATCTGTACATTCTAAAATGCGTGTTTTATTTAATCTGATATGAAAAAAAAACTAAAACAAAGCCATGCAGGTGATCGAGCTGGAAACATCTTCAAATAATATTTCCCACCAAAATCAGCAGCTGAAAGAACATGTTTCTGATCTTCAGTCAAAGATTCAGGATCTTGAAAATTCTGTAGCTACCCATTTATCTTCTGAAAGGACAAAGGTCAGTTTAATTCTTTCCTTTTTATTTTAACACGCGCTGGTTACAAACCCTGACAGTTATATTTTAACACGCTCTTTTTGTTTGTTTGGTTACAAACCCTATCTGCTAACAGTTATATTTTTCTTTTTAATTTCTTTTCTTGGTGTAGAACGTTACTGCATACGAGGACATGAATTTACAGTTGGAATCTGCACAAGCACTTGTTGCAAAATTGCTTTCTGAAAATGATATTTTAGTTGAGAAGGTAATTAATTTTAGTGCGTGCTGGTTAACATGACCCAATAGTCACAAAATTCCAGTGATTATGCTATGTAGTTGCAGGTCAACGTCTTAAAAACCGAGCTTGACCAAAAGACTGCAACAACCCAATCATCTTCACCTATTAAACCCGTTGACCCGTTAGTCAAAAATCCCAAAGCTGCTGACATGGATGAAACTTCAACTACTGAAACTGATTCAATGCCTTCATCAGCTGAAACTGACACAGTCAGCAACGTGGGCCCATCAGATACACTTGTGAATCATATGCATTCAGAGGGTTCTGATTTGAATCAAATTTCTCGCGTAAGCATGGAGTCTGGAGAAATTGTGCAGATTTCATTAAACGAGATAGATGTCGCAGCTGCCACATCAGCAATCTATGTTCCCGAGGATGCCGACCCGGTGCCTCTCACAGACGCTCCGCTCATCGGTGCTCCATTCAGGTTTATATCGTTTGTTGCCAGATATGTGAGTGGGGCCGACTTGGTTCAGAAGTAAGTTATAGTTTCAATCTATAAACCAAGAATAATGATAATGGTTTGTAGCAAACAAGTAGGATAATTGTGAAAACTTTTGATACTAGACGAGAGAGATAGAGTGGAGACTTGTAGCCATATACCAAAGAGATACCATTTTCTTTTAATTGATGGTGTTTTTTTAAGTTACCCATTTGGAATAAAGGACTATATTTGCTTGTTTTCCTTTTGATGTGCAGTTAATTTGTATATTATCAATGGCAACTAATTAAAATCTTCTATAGATTTAGTAGTTTTTTTTTGTGTTTGAACTTGATTGTTTCTTGTTTAGTGCTTTCACAATCCATAATTATGTGCTAAACTAGGATATATTGTTGCTTGTTAATCATAGATAGAGGTGCATAAATCGGTTTTCAAACCGAACCAGTTTGAAACCAAATTGAAACCGGTTTGGTCAAGAAAAGTCAAAACCATTTGGGTTCAAACCGATTTGAGAGGGGGAGTTTGACCGGATTGAAACCAATTTTTGAGGGGGTTTTGATCGGTTTGGTTCGAGTTAAACCGGTTTCAGTTTATAGGTTTTAAACCGGCGGTTTGAACCAGTTTCAAGCTGGTTTCACTCAAACCGGTTTAACCATCGGTTCGGATCGGTTTGAAAACCGGTTTGAGATCCCAAACCGGTTTTTTTGTGCACTTCTGATCATAAAATACAAATTAGATTGGCTTGTGACTATTTTACAAGCTTAAGCATAGCTTAATTTGGCTTGTTTATTATTAATTAATTATTTATGTATTTTGTATATAATAATATTTATTTTATAATTATATATTCTATATATACTCGAAGAATTATCACACGACTAATGATGTGATTTTTTTTAAGTTGCTTTTTTTCTGTTATATTATATAAAATATAATTTATACAAATTTTAATATACTGTTACGACATACTTATTTTTATCTATATTTTATAATATATTTTTATTTTTATCTATATTTCACAATATATTTTTGGTTTTAGAACATACTTTTGTTCATATTGTTTGAAAGTATATTTTTTATACATATTTTTTCTTATGCACTTTTATGACATTCACAGTGATAAAATTTAATACACTGACATATCTATACTATATAATAAATAAAGGTTTTTTAGTGCCACGTGTCGCCTCCATATTCATTCTCATCATTTTTTTCCCGCTTCTCTCTCTTATTTAATGCACTTTCATCTTTTAATAATAATATATTTTTAAATAAAATACTAATTATACTAATAAAAATATTTATTTTTAATTATCCTTTTATTATAAAAAACTTTAATATTTAATTATATAACTTTTATTTCAATCAAATAGTAATGAAAGTTAAATTATATTTTTGAAACCCAATTATATATTAATTTTTATATATTTTAAGTTTGTTTATATACTTAGTATATGTAATATTTTTTTACACATGTAAAATATATATATATATATATATATATATATAAAGATTTAAAAATTTTATATATTGATGTTTGTTACCCCGTGTGTAGACACGGATCTAAACTAGTATTAATATAAAATATAGAGTAAATTATCATTTACGTCTCTAATGTTTACACGATTTAACACAATGCATCCCTAACATGAATTTTTAACGCTTTTAGTACTTGTGGTTTACATTCTGTAACACTCTGAGTTCCTGGAGTTAACACCGATAGATTTTCTGTTTGAAAAAAAGGTGAAAAGTCTATTTTGCCCTTTTTGATTATTGCAGATTGAGTCCCTGTTTCTGTATCCTCACCCACCACCACCACCACCAACTTCTTCACGTCTTCATCTTCTTCATTTGCCACCGTCAGTCCGTCGTCTTCATCCTCATCTTCCTCCTCGTCGGTGAAATCTCCGTTCGAAATGAGGAGGAGAACTGGGTTTGGAACCCTAGCAGCCGCCTCGTTAACCAACAAGGGTTTCGTCGTCTCGGTGGCCAAAAGAACACCACCATCATCGCGGTGGCCGGAGGACAGGTGGATGTCGCCGACCACCCCGCCAGCACCGTCCTTGCCATCGTCTGTATGGACAGAAATACGCGCCATCGGAAGAAGAAACAGGTTAAACCTTGGTCCGTCACCACCCCGCCTCGAAGCACCACCGATCTGGAAAGGAATGGGTCTGAACCGTCACCGTCACACCGTCTGAGAGTAGTAAGTGGGCCCTTCGCCGCCGCTACTAGGGGCGGAACCCTAGATGAGGGTGCTTTGCTGCCGATGATGGTGGTGGTGCGTGCGTCTGGAGGCCGGCCGCCGCCGTGGAGTGACCGCCGGAGATGAGGCTCTCCCCCTCTCCCCCGTAAATCCCTCTCTCTCTAGGTGCACACATAGTGTGTGTGTGTGTTAAAATGAGGAGAAGAAGAACGTTTTCTTTTACCGTTTCAGTCCATGGGCGAGTGAAATTACGGGGTTACCCTAGCTTGGGTGAGTGAAATGACCTAAATATCCTCACTGACTAACGGTTAACTAACAGATGTTAGAGGCAGGGACTCGGAACGTTACAAAATGTAAACCACATGTATTCAAAGCGTTAAAAATTCGTGTTAGGGACGTATTGTGTTAAATCGTGTCAACCAGAGGGACGCAAACGGTAATTTACTCTAAAATATAATATACTAGTTTAGGTCTCGTGTCTACACACGGGGTGAAAAATATTAATATTTAAAATTTTTAAATCTTTATATATATATATATTTCATAGGTGTAAAAATATATTACATATACTACGAATATAAACAAACTCAAAATATGTAAAAATTAATATATAATTAGGTTTCGAAAATACGTTAATTACTATTTAATGTAATTTCACTTTCAATTACTATTTGATTGAAATAAAAGTTACATAATTAAATTTTAAAGTTTTCTTATAATAAAGGATAATTTAAAATAAATATGTTATATTAGTCCAATTAATATTTTCTTTAAATATATATTATTATTTAAAAATATAAGTGCATTAAATAAGAGAGAGAGGCGAAAAAAAAATGGTGAGATTGAATGTGAAGATGACACGTGACACTAAAAAACCTTTATTTATTAGTATGTATAGATTAACTCATAAATTTACATAAAATAATACAAATTTAATGTAATTCTTATAGCACCTTAAATCATTGTAATATTTTGAAGTTAATATGCTACAATCATTCCTAATACACTATCTCTAAAAAAATAACTTTTACGCCAAATTAAATAGCTAACAACTTTAATTTCTCTCGATTTTTTTTTTCTAAACCATTATATTTTGGTGAAACAAGATAGGGTTGGACATCCACACGAAGAGGAGTACGGGTGGAGGGGCGTCCACGGCCTGCCTTCACTGCGCCGTGTGGCTTCCACGGCAACACCGCCGCCACCCCCTCTACGCCGTCCCACGGCTTCATTTCACGGCTTTGGAGCGTAGTGTTTGGTAAGAAAATATGAACGTTAAAATGTTACCGTTTGAGCCTTAACGGCTCTTTGATTAAAAAAAACCCACTATAAATACAACCATTAACAAATAATTTTCACACAACCAAAATTATACTCTCAAACTCTACTTCAATACACTCTCATTCTACTCAAAAACATTTTTATTTTAAAAAATGAAACGCAATCTCATTATTCCCTCCTCCTCATCGAGTAGTTCCGAATCTGACGGGCAAGAATTTTTTACCCTCCTCCAACAAGTCGAAAACGAGATTGAAGATACAGAAAGTTCATCAAAAAGGATTGTGCAACGTGATCGTTTAGAGGCTCAAAGAGTTCTTATGAATGATTATTTTGTTGAGGGCCCAAAATACAAAAGTGAGATTTTTAGAAATAGGTTCCAAATGTCTCGTGATTTATTTCTTAGGATTGTTGAAGATATACGCAACAATTTTGAATGGTTTCAAGAAGGGTTAGATGGGAGGATGAAAGAAAGTTTCACGACACTACAAAAATTCACATACGACGGATATTTAGCTATGTCTGCTAGGACCTCACGTGAATGCCTTGAATATTTTTGCAACGCCATTGTTATTTTATATGGTGATTAATTTTTACGAAGGCCTACTAGCTACGACATTGCTCTATTGTACGATACACATGAATATAGACATGCCATTCCAGAGATACTCGGTCGCATCGATTGTACGCATTGGGCTTGGAGAATTTATCCTACGCGTTTGCGAGGGTATCATCGAGGTGATCACGAATACCCAACGGTCATTCTCAAAGTGGTGGTGTCACAAGATTTATGGTTTTGCCATGCGTACTTTGGTGTTGCCGGTTCTAACGACATCAATGTTCTTAATCAATCTCCACTGTTCACTACGAGATTAATGCAACCGCTCCAAGGTGCCAATTTCAGGTTAATGTTCGACAATATAAGTGTGGTTATTACCTTGCCGATGGGATATATCCTTCTTAGTCAACTTTTATAAAATCTTATACTTATTCCACAGAAATAAAGGGAAAAAAAATTAAAAAAGTGCAAGAGTCGACAAGAAAATATGCCGAACGAGCTTTTGGTGTTTTAAAAATAAAATGGCAAATACTTGCACGACCGACCATGACAATGAAGAAAGAAAAGATGTGAAATCAGATGTACGAATGCATTATAATACACAATATGATTCTAAAAGATGACGGAAACGCCATTTCACCGATGCACATTCGGGATCCTCCGACTGATCCAGTTGTTGACGAAAATATCATTTCAGAGTTGCGCGATGATGCCACACATTTTACGCTTAGATTTTATCTTGTGGAACACGCTGCAACAAATTTGAACATCACGGTTTCAGACGATGACGAGTAGTTTATTATTTTAATTTTTTCGGTTATTTATGTATTTTTATTTTTATGAATTAAATGAATTAGTTAATTAAATTGTGTTTTTTAATTTTTAATTATTTTTTTTGTTTGTGGCTTCATGGCTTGAGTGCCGCCACCTTCGTGGCTTCGTGGGGCTTCATGGGACTTCAAATGACGTGTCAGATTGTCATTGAAGGGTGTGGAGCTTCATGAAGCTTAAGGGCTTGGTCGTTTGAGTGCCCCCTCCACCAAAAAAAATATGGCAATAAATATTAAATAATCACATCAACCTATTTCACTTTTGAGTTTTGACTATAGATTTGCTTTAATTAACACATAAATTAGGTTTGCAATTGTTACATTTTAACATGACAAATTAATGAATGTTTTCCTTGCTTTATTTTTCATAACCCCTATTTTAGAATTCTTACTTTAATTAATACACAAATTAAGTTTGTGTATTTTTAAGTTTTAATATGCTTTTGTGAATGAACTCTACATACAAGATTTATAACTTTTGTTGCTTTATTTTCCATAACCTTATTTTAGGATCTTTGTTTTATTTAACACATAAATTAAGTTGGTGTATTATTAAGTTTCAACATGATTTTGTGAATTAAGGTTGCATCCTAGACTCCTACCTTTTATTGCTTTATTTTTAAACCTCAATTTTGGGATTCTTGATTTAATTAACACATAAATTAACTTTTTGCATTCTTAAGTTTTTAACATTGTTTTGTAAATGAGCGCTACAACCTAGATTCCTAACTTTTGTTGCTTTATTTTTCAAAAACCCCAATTTTAGGATTCTTGCTTTGATTAACACATAAAACAGGTGTGCCTATTGTTAAGTTTTAACATGAAAAATTCATAAACATTTTCTAAAATTTGTTGCTTTATTTTTAGAACCCTCTATTTTGGGATTCTTACTTTAATTTAACACATAAATTAAGGGGCTGTTTGATAACCTTTTTATGGTTATTAATAGGCTACCTCTTAATGGTTAACCATTAAGAGGCTTTGAACCATTAAGAGGTAGCCTCTTAATGACCATTAAAAGGCTACCAAATGACCATTAAGAGGCTACCAAATAACCATTAAAAGGTAGCCTCTTAATGACCATTAAAGTACTGTTTGGTAGCCTCTTAAGTTTGTGCATTGTTAAGTTTTAACATTGTTTTATGAGCTACAACCTAGATTCCTAACTTTTGTTGCTTATTTTTCAGAACCTCCGGTTTTGAGATTCTTGTTTTGATTAACACATAAAATAGGCCAAAAAACAAACAACCCCAATAGAGGTGTTGACTAAAACCGGCCACGTGGCCCTTACGAACGACCAAAACCCCCTCTATTGGGGATGGTCTAATCCTACATTCACTACTATACAACAATTAGTCCGTGTTAGTGATAATTTGAGGAAGTCAAACTATAAGAATTCTCTGTTGGATACCCGTTAATAGAAAATTAGACATGTCGGAGGATGATGTAAGGCCTCAAACCGGACACCCTACAGTTGGGTCACATCGAAGTGTATCCTTTTGAAAACACTAATTCTTTATGAAAACATTTATTGGGAAATCTTAACTCAAAATAGTATTTATCATTTAATAACATTATTACGTATCACCTTACCATACGAATCCATGCACACCAACCCGAGTAGCACCACTCCCAAGCCAAGATACGTCGTCTCCATGAACTCACCTGCAAAATAGTCTAACGTACATACAAAGCCAGCTACGCTGAGTGAGTTCTAACAGATTATTTTAAACAGAAACCTTCTCGTCACAAATATAATTTATTTCAACTTAGGACATTCCAGTCCTTTATAAAACGGTTTATCGTTTATTAACATATCGGTAACCCATAATTCCTATCATTTCCTATCCCACAACCTAAGACTCAACCCAACCCCTATACATAGACCTGGCATTATCTAATCAAGACTCTCACAAGGTCTACTAACACATCAGTCGTAACACGACATCGTTCCAACATAGTGGTCAATCTAATGCTCACACCAAAGCAATAACATCATAACACAATGAATATCAATTAACATGTGCATGCAATTAAATCAACATGACGCACACAACAATTATCTTCGAAAGATTTCACCGGTTTCGTCACAGCTGTTGGATATGGGATGGCCGATTGTCAATTAAGTCAACGTTACTATCGATGTGCTATCCAAAGAGTTACACTTTGGGCAACGAGCAAAATGATAATATTTAATTGTTAAATATTATAGTTCACGAAAGATGGTTTTATCAAACGACAAATAAATATTTAGAGAAATATTTATCGGTGAATGTGTTAATTAATTATTTAGTGAAATAATTATTTACGGGGATTTAATATTTAAGTGTTAAACATTATAAAGGTTATATTTTACTGATTATTTGTGATTAGTAAACTCGAGGGTTTAAAAGTAATTAACAGTTAATCGCTAGTGAATTAACAGTGTTTAATTAATGTATCTAAAAGTACCTACTTAACTTAAACCCTAATCCCTATTCTTGCTACCATCACCATTTGCGCAAGGAGAAGGCCGCCACCCCCTCCCCTTGCATTCCAGAACCACCGCAGGCCACCCTACCGTCGCTGTGCGCCTCCCGATGCCGCCGAGCCCTGCTCCGCCGCTGCCGGGCCTCCGTCACCGCCGTCACCGGTTTTTTACGTAATCCATGAGACGGATTATTTGTTGCGGGTTCGTGAACTATCGCTAGCGAGACTCCCGTTGTACCAAAGTGTTGACCTTTCGGTTAATCGCCAAAGGTATAACTGTTTTACCTGCTATGGTTGGATTTAATTTATTGTTTATACGCGTGTAATCGGATCACTGTTGGGATCCCGGTTTAGAACCTCTAATCATACTAATTGCTTCCGCTGTCTAAATCTGATTTATTTATTTATTTAAAAGGTTTAAATAAATTTTGCTTTAAAAGTTAAAACTGGTATGAGGATTCCTAACAGAAGCTACCCTCGTCAGGGTTATCCCCGTCGGGATATTCATATCACCTCCGAGAACCCCCTTTTCGGTTTCAATATTACCCTCACAGGGCCCCGTCACATGACACAGTGATACACTAATCATCTATAATGACTGCCCAGCCACCCATATGGTGAAAACATCCAAAGGACCGACTCCTTCCTATCATCGTTAAACACACATGACACTACATGAACATGTTCTATCACCCATCGCCCTCACACGGATTACCTACGTGTGTAACCAAACTCATACTCTAAACGTACCCTCATAACGCCTAGACCTATTACCCGACTCATCCGAATAAGTCATTATACGACACACAAACATCATACCGACTTCTAGCCCATACATCCTAAGGACACCACATAGACCTTTAGCCTCGTCATTTCATATTTATCTCATAAAACTCTTCGGGTTTAACCCAAATCTTGTAACATGTTTAACTGGTAAAATAAAGCATACAGGTATGTACGATAGCCCCAAAACGGTAAAAATAGTAAAGAGGGGATTAGAAACTCACCGGTTATGAGGAATCCAAATCCTTGCTTTGTAACCCGTCCGTTCATGCTCAAAACCCAAAACTGTCAAACGTATGATCGCATGATCAGAATACCTCCTAAACATACGTCGGACACGCATAATAGTTGCTCGGTTTGTATGTTTTATTCATTTTTTTGGTTGTGACATTATTTAGGATAATAATTAAACCACAAATATTTTATAAAACTTTTGACACAATCTTAAAACGACGAGAAAATTTAAATTGTTTAAAAGATTTCTCAGAAATGTTATTAAATAAAAGTGTTTTTATTTAAAAGTAAAATATGTTTTAAACTTAATAGTTTTATTTAAAACCATTTTAAATTAATTAAAGAGTTGATTAGTTTAAAATACAGTTCGCGATTAACGACAAATTTAGATTAAATAATGTATTTAAAATTGGATCGTGTTGAATGTTGAAAGGCGTTCTACGAACTAAATAGTAAAATCGGTTTACTAAAATTGCACGACTTTGCTCATGCTCCTAGTCGTCCAAAATGTTTTTGACACTAATCGGTAATTTAAAACATTAAAGCAAATTCCAAGTTAAAATCGATATTTCTGTGTCACTCTAAATTGTAACACTTCAACGGATCTATCCGAACCCCCGGTGTTAGTGAATTACCCTGCATCCGGCCCTACGGTTTTGGTTGAAGGTACAACCGCGATTCCTGAGTTACTTAGGTCAGCTCTACGGTTATGATTGAAGGACTAATATCACTTAAGTCGTTTAAGTGGGAATAGCTGAGGGAAACGTATCCAAGCTTGACAATACTCGTCATGCCCATCAAACTGAGAATTGTGTAATTGACACAATTAGTAATCGTTACCTACCTATCTAGCCGTGCCAGTGGAGAGTGCTCAGCCATTCACTGAGTTATGGTGAACTGGGATCTCACTCCTAATTATATATTTTTTCAATTGGGTCATAAATTTAATTAGGACGTTATGCATGCAAATACTAAAATTTTATTTTGAATTTTGTAGATGTCTAACGAATCCAATCCCAACTCCCCATTTTCTCTAAAGTCAATCCTTGAGAAGAACAAACTTGACAACTCCAACTTCATGAATTGGTACCGAAACCTGAAGATTGTCATCAGGGCTGAGAACAAAATGTATGTTCTTGAGGAACCAATTCCAGAAGAACCTGCTACTGCTACGGGCATTGCTCGTAAGACCTGAGATAAGCATGTAGATGATTCCATTAAGGTCTCTTGTTTGATGTTGGCATCTATGAAGCCAGAACTTTAGAAGAATCTGGTTGATATGCCAGCCTACGACATGATTAGGCAACTGCAAACCCCTCTAATTTTGGAATGTTACAGTCTACGGAACCCCAAACCCCTCTAATTTTGTCCATGTCGAAATGTTTGCTACATATATATTCATAGCATAAACTAAACCTGATGAAAGATTGAAAAGGTAAAAAGTATCTCTTTAATAAACTTGAACATGAAAGACAAGGATTACAATATATAGTATTAGATTGTAACCTATGAAAAATGAAAAGACTTAACTAATTATTAACTATACTAATTAGTACATTTATTGTCATAAAACTAGTAATGAATATGTAAGCTATAGACATGAAGAGACAATAATTTTAATTGTCTTAACACCTGAGGTGATAATTTTAACTCATTTACAACCAAATAAATCGGTTTGGAACCCTTAGATTGTTTAGTTCGTTATTTTATTTATTTATTATCTTATTATTTATAAATTATAATATCGGTACTAAAGTGGATTTATAAAAAAACTGTTAAGTATTGCACTCTAACGAATTTAAAAAAACATATATGTGATGACCCTCTAGTTTTCAAAACATTTCTTGAAATCGGAGTTCCTAAAATCGCTTCAATTTAATGTAATTTGCCCGGCCCTTTGTGACCTAACTTGTTCTAACATGACCTATTTTTGGCACCCGCTGACGAAAAATCCTGGATCCACCTTGGATCAAATTTTGTACTTAATAAATCAGTTGGGTAAAATTAAAATCTTTTTGTCTATAATAAAGGGTCAAAAAGTTGTATATAATAACACAAGAATTTAAATCATATTAACTATTTATAAAAGATGCAACATGAGATATAACATGTGAATAAATGAATATGAAGAAGACATATCACAATGGGGCAAAAGGTTCAGGGAGTGGCTCAAATCCATTGTCAAACAATGGACTTTGATCACTCTTTTCATCTGCACTGTGCAGCCAACTTGAGTTCTTCAAGTCTTCTTTTAGCAAAATCGCGTCGTACCTCAAGCTCTCATATACATCTACTTGTGTTAGTTTAGAAGAATATGGACTATTATGTTCTACAGTTACGGGTTTCACCCTATTCTCTGAATAACCGTTTCTAAAGTTTCCATTTTTAGAGTTCACATTGTTGCTTGCAATTGAACCTCGACTTGATCGAATGCTTTGAGGAAAGAGTGATGACCCGGAAAGTGGACGTGTGCCTCCGGTTCTTATATCCTGCAACAGATAGAGAGGTTCATTGAGATCTATTTACTCCCATTATGGAAGAGTATTAGTCAAATAAAAAAAATAGGTGAAGAAAGCCGGTCGGAAAGAGTCAGTTTTGGTTGACGAAATGCTCTTTTTGGTAACATCAGTACACTGCTAAACAATGGGATCAAGTAAAATGCAGTTTACGTTGAACAGTGGAAGCTGGATTCAAAACTAAGATCTCAGGTAAAAGTTTGAGAATGGTTTTTAGGAAATATGAATAAAAATAACTTAATAAAAATTTCTTTATGAATTGTAGTGTTTTTTTTATATTTATAAAAATATTTATTTATATAATAATTGTACTGGAACAATTAAGAAAAAAGGATTAGAAAAGTTATCAACAATACCATATGTTTTATGGCCATGTCAAGTGATTTCTTTGAGATGCTCCTCCCAAACCCTGTACCACTCTCTGAATTTAACACCTTTATTGGTTTTCTTGTAATTGATTCAACCACATGCCCGTTAGCATGTGACCGCCCCCTTCCAGGCGGTTCTGCAAGTCGTCCCCTAGTGACAACGGGGGACGACTGTCTCTTTGTGTTTGTTATCTCTACATTTCCCTTCACAGTCATGGCTGCACCTGACCTGGACCTACCAGCAGACATAGGCCTTTCTGTCAGACTTGTTCTGAGATTTGGTGGCATTTCATGTGGAAAATCAGGGAGATTGATGGGCTGTGGTGGGGTCCGGACCCGTGAGACAGGAGAGTTTGGCGTGGATGTGGGTCCCACACTACGGTTACTACGAGTTGGAGTTGATGGCCTAGAAGCTGGCCGAGTCATAGGTGATTGGGGATGGGGAGTAGGATTTGATGGTCTAATGGTTCTATCAAAGGAAGAAGTGGTGGAAGGTTTGGCGGCTGATGGTGAACGGTTAGTCGTGGTGGATGGTCTTATGTAAGAAGAGACAGAAGCAGAGCTAGTGTTTAGAATGTTAGAGTTTCTGTTTGTGTTTTGGGTGGTAGAGATCGATGAGCGAGTCACTGAACCGCTTCTTGCTGGTCTTGAAGGATGGTTACTCTCAGATTGAGAAACAGAAAACTACAGTTGAGACAGAATCACAGAACTATGAGTTCCTAAATCAACATTCTAAAGTTAAATTTGGTAGAAAATATGTTGGAAAAAAAGAAAAAAAGCCTACCCTTGAAGTTCTATTTGTTGAGCCTGATCTAACTGAAGAATTTCTTGTTGGGGCAACTGATTTTGGTTGAGATTCTTTTCCACCTGAAGATGGAAGTAGAGGAGTTTCTGGAGGGGTCAAGAGCCTACAACCAGACAAGGGTAAAAGCTTACATCAGTGTTATTATTAGATATAACATATTAATTAAGGTTTATTGTAATAATATTTACCATAATTAGAAGATATGATTTGATTAAGTTTCCTTTTTAATTATCCTTATTGTATTTCTATAAACAGTTGATGAATAATACACAATACTTTAAGTGGTTTTTATTATTCTATAAATGCGATACAATCTTTACGGTGAACCTTATAATAAGGTTCAACTACTACAAGCACAATAATAAAGAAGAACACTCAATTGTACAAAAAAAATAAATTGAAGCTTGAGGTCCCGCATTCAAGGGAGGCCCAATTTTTAAGTTTAACTTCGTTTAGTTTTCAGGTTTAGCAAGGAGATCAAAGAATACGAATACAATTTTTTTAACGGCAAGAATCATAATACTTGGAAGGGTTTTCTTTTCACTAAAACTCACTCCAACTCTGAAATTTGTGATTGTATGTCTTTTAAAATCGTAAACAAAAAATGCGTGTCAACATATTCCCACGTCTTAGAATCCTAAGCAGAAAGATCATTTTTTTTACCAAAAAACCGTCACTTTTAAATCCGCTTTAGGCCTCCAAAAAGGTACTGTTATTCAAAGAGAACTCTCAACAAATTACCAATAAAAATGAAGCAAAAAATAGGTAAAGTAGTGATCAATCAAGATCAAAATCATTTAACCTCTATCAAATACATGTCATTTTGCTAGAAAATAAAATCTAAACTAAAAGCAGAGGTTCTCACATTCAATTAATTTGACAATAAAAAAACATTACCAGTCATAGTCATGCTTTCCCCCTTCATTAGATGAAAGTAGATCATCTAACATGCTTTTTCCAGGTTTTGTTGATCCAGCCAAAAGCCTCTCTAACCTCACCTGCACTGATTACCACTAGAATGAAAAAATGGAGGAAACGACGTCGTCTGGCGTCTAAACATAAATGTGGTGATCAAACGACGTCGTAGAGCAGGCAATTCAAATCTAAATATCTAATTACTAATTCAAGTGATTAACAAATTTCAAAATTAGAGATGAACGAAACGGAAACCGTACGGTCGGATTCATCGGAGGAGGCGACGGAGAGAGTACGGCGATTACGAGAGAAGAGATCTAAGTTGTTGTTGTTGCTATAATCCTCGGCGGCGGTGGTGGTGGTGAAACTCATGGCTCGCCGGTGAGATACTAATCCGGTAACCGGAGCATTATGAATACCGATAAATGAGTAACTAGAAGAATTCCGATTCATGATGATTCAGCAACTTACACAGTATGTATGGTTTCATGTAAATAAAGAATTGAGATTGGTTGCTAGCACTAAGCTTGACGCCATGAGAGAGACAGAGATGTGTAAGTGAAGGAGGAGGTGACTTTATATTTTTCTTTGTTTGGGGACATGTGACCCGTCTTAACTCTCTACATAAAGCCATCTCCGCTCCCGCTCGGTGTGTATAAAAATCTTTGCAATTATATTTAATCAATCTTTTTAAAACCTTACCGGTTTATCTTTGCATACGCCATACAACCGAATACTTTGACATGGCTAATATTCGATTTCTTTTGTTTCAACGTCTTATATGGCGTCATCTCCTTCAATGCACGAGTAAGAATTCGATTCACGATAAATGTTGCGTGTTGTATCGCTTCACCCCACAAGTAATTTGGAACACTCATTTCCTTTAGCATACTCCGTGTCATTTCCAACAAAATCCGGTTATGTTTTTCAACCACCCTATTTTGTTGGGGTGTATACGGCGCTGTTAGATGTCTTTGAATGCCTTCCTTGTCACAGTACTGATTGAGTTCGTGTGATGAAAACTCACCGCCTCGGTCGGTCGAAACGTCTTGATCATGGTTCCAAATTCACTTTCAACCAATTCATTTTCTTGAAAGCGCCTCATCTTTAGCCTTCAACGAATACGTCCAAACAAACCGTGAGTAATCATCGATTAGAACAAAAACGTACCTATTACCCGCTAGTGTTGGTGGGGTTAATCAGCTCGCAAAGATCACCATGTATGAGTTCTACGCCCTAGTTGCCCTAAACACCGCCGATTGAGGGAAGGATTGCCTCGTTTACTTCCCAACCAAACAAGATTCACACAACTTATTTTCATGAGTAATCCGCAACATCTCCTCAACCATCTCCTTCCTCGCCATGAGCTTCATCGACTCAAAGGTCAAGTGGCCAAGTCTCGCGTCCCACAACCAACTTGATTCTTTAATATGACTTTGCAAACAAACCAGTTTACCGAAGTTCAACTTTATATGATAAAAGACGGTTTGAGGTTCAATTCACCTTCATCAAAAATTTCCCCCGACTATCATACATTGTTAAATAATCGTTTTTCATACGGATATCGCACCCATGCTCCGTGGCTTGACCAAGACTAATTATATTGTTTTTGAGACTTAGTATATAATAAATATCCATTAATAATCGTTGTTCCCCGGTTTTACCTTCAAACAAATCGAACCTTTCCCACAAATATCAACGTAAGAACCATCTCTGAATTTAACCTTCCCGGTAACCCAGTTGTTAAGTTCAGAAAAGAGGGACAACTTACTCGTCATGTGATTGCTAGCACTGTTATCCAAGTATCACATGTCTTCTTCCTTTGATTGATAGTTACTAGGTAAACCTTTTCCTTCGTTTAGGACCACCGTCTCTTGCACACATTGCACCAAAAAACAAGGAAGGGTCTCGCATCTCGTCTTCTTCGGCCAAATTTGCTTCGACTTGAATTTTCTGTTCTCTCAAGGCAGTTTGAGAAAAATGCTCAAACTTCACATCGTTAACATCAGACCTTTGAGAGGTCCCGGTTTTTTCCCTTTTGTTCACGATTTCACGAATTCGTGGCGTTTTCTTGTGATCACGGTTTTGAAATGACCTGCGACCACCTAGCCCTCTCCCCCCCTCCACGTTCGCGGCCTCCACGAGTGGAGTCTTAGTTTGTGTACTGACTATTGGAGCTTGAAGATTCAGATTTTTGAAACATATGCTTACCTTGGGTCTCGGTCTGCAAATCTTCTTCCCTAACCCGTTCATCGTATGCTTTCAACTGTCCCACAACGTCTTCAAACCCGATGGTCTTAAGATCCAAAACCTATTCAATAGATACCACAATGTGAATGTATTTGCTCTGTGGAAGACTAAGGAACTTTTTCGCCATATTTGACTCGTCAATTGTCTCACCTAACCCCGCCGATTTGGATGCAATTCCCGAAAGTATTCTCGCAAACTTGTCTATTATTTCCCTCTCTCTCATCCTTAGTCCTTCAAACTCGGAACTTAGGTTTTGCAATCTCTCCTCCTTCACCTTATCGACCCCAGATTATGTGTTTTAATTGTCCGAAATCCCCTTGCCCGTCTCGAGGTTACCAACTTACAAGACTGTAGTTTCCTGGATCGATTGAAACAACAACGCAATAGCCACGTTGTTCTTATCGGCTTCAACCGTACCAGGATCTATGGCTTCCCAAACCTTATGCAAGTTGAAGATCACCTTCATACGTATAGCCCATACCATGTAATTGGTAGAGGTAAGCATGTGACATTGGAACGCATTCGGGTTCCCGCCCCCATCGCTTGTATTTGGAGTTTCCTTATCACACATGTTCATTGGTTTTCTCTAGTATGTAACCGGTGTAGATGGGTTTTGATCAAGCCTCGTCAAACCCTAGCCGTGATACATAGATCGTAATTGATCACAGTCGATCACAACCTAGAACCAACTTCAATGATCACCACCGATAGCTTCTTTTGTCAGACGCCATGCACCGCCACTCGCTGTGATCACACCGCCTCTGAACCTCCTATCACCGCCAATTTACTGCTTGATCGCATAACGCAAGTGAAAGAAGACCATAATTGGTATCGAATACGAAAATATATTTTCATGCGAAGTCGATTGTGACCATATTTTTTACAGTTAAAATAAGGCGATGGAGAGATCTTAAATAATAAAAAGGGAAAATGGCTAAAAAGGTAAAAACCGATGATTTTTTTCAGCTAAAATCTAGTTTCACCATTATTTTTTAAACGTAAATAACTTTTCAATAGTTCATCATTTATTTTTTAATTTGTATGATAAAAATGAGAATTTTATTATCTTTATTTTAGTACAATATTGCTATGTATATATTTGTAAAGAAAGCGACTTTAAAAAAAGTTTAATAGTTGAAAAAACAAATGCGTCATTTTTTGAATGCAATTTCCATCGCGCTATTACATTTTGCGTGAATATCAATGTAAGATGCATGTTCATAGACATATTTGCTAATACTTCGGCGATGAAAGATAACATATTTCATACTATAGTTAACTTTTCGTATCTTTGGTATATTCATAGAAATAAGAACGCTAGTTCAAATTGGGTGGTGTGGTTGCAAAATCCGCTTATGATTTTGTAACAGTTTTTTGCCGACTAGTTTCTTGCTAGTCTTGTCTAATTAAAATTTAGTTGTTCAAAAAAAAAGATGCATACGTTGTGTTATTACAGTTATAAAATCGTGACCTCAGCGTAATTATGAACATATGTTACATAATTTTAATGCGTAATTGTACACAAGCATGACCCTAGCTAATCGTATATAGGTTTGTGTAATTACATCATTTAATTATACTGGCGCACTTACTCCTCAATAAAAATACATGTGACGCATGCTAGCGAATTCTTATGCTTCGCAAGAAAAGAATCCTTTTTTGTCATAGAACCAACCGTTATATGTGTGTGTGTGTGTGTCTATATATAGAGGGAGGTTCAAGTACAAATTCATTTTTCCCTAAAAAGTGTAGAAAGTAATTTAAGCCTTTGATCAAATTAATCGAATGACTAAGATTGATTTACATGTTAAGTAATGGCTACAATGGTAAAATAGAGATTTTATCCTTGTGTTGAATTTCCTTTTACGTTAAATATTAGTTCCGCCATCTTTTTTAATATCGAATAACTTTTTTATACAACATTATTTTTAAAAAACTACACCATTAAATTGGGCATTTTTTTACCTTTAATTTGAGTATAGTATTATTATTATATATATTTTTTTAAAAACAACATTTTTTTAAAAGCGTAATCCACTACGCAAAACTGTGCTGGTAAGTAACCAGTACAGTTATATGATATAACAGCACAGTTATAAATGTTAACTAGCACACTTTATGGTCATATAAATGTGCTGTTTTCTGCACGAATAAATGACCCAAATACCCCTCGATCATGAAATTAGTATCATACACGTGGCGCACTATCTTTGTTTCCTATGTTTTTTAGACAAAAACCGCTTTGTAGGGAAATCTCCCTACTCTATTAAATAAGCGACCCAGATATTTAAAACACTTAACTTAGAGGTTAAAAGTTAAAAAAAATGGTTATTTATTACTTTGGTGATTAAAATTGTATATATGATAGTTGTAACAACCACAACCACAACCACTTTTTCATCATAATAGATGCTTTCTTATTTATTTTATCATTTGGTGGTTGTATTTTCCAACTAATTCTCTCGGAAACTTTATAGTTAAGGCTCTTTTTTTTTTTTCGTTCAAGACAAAGTTAAGGTTCCTTTCTAAACTTTTTCAATCATAATATATGCTTTCTTATTTATTTTGTCACTACTAAAATTTTCTCGTGCGGCGCGGCAAGAGTTAAACTTAAAAATAAAAAAGCGAGAAACATCAAATTAAATTTAAAAGTTGTACAATCACATACACAAAGTTGTGAGCTACAAAATTACGATATTATGAAAATGAGCGTTAAGGAACCAGATTGAATTTAAAAATAACAAACAAATAAACAAGCGTACCAATTAAAATTTCAATCATAGCAAAAGCTAAAGGTGTGGTCGGGGGAAGGTAGGATGGAGACAAACATTTCCTCTAACCCAGAGGATAGAGAGGTTACACCCGTTGAGACCCTTAGCTCCAAAAACCTACATCTGATCTGAAAAAAATAATAACCATCTAATATATAAAGTCGAACAAAGAATCAAAACATTAGCAAGACAAAATACTACAAAACAACAGTAAAGTATTGAAAAACACAGAACTACAGTAGTGACATGTAAATGAACAGTGTGACATGAGTGACATGAATAAGGAAATACAACCGCCACGAAGTACATATACATCTCTTAACACATCTATACGCCAAGGTCGCAGAAAAGCAAGACTAAGGGATAACTAAGGCAAGACACCAATAGTGTAAAACTCCAAGAAAAAGGTGAGACAACTCTATACACTCTCCTACAAGTCCATACCCTTTATCCAACATTTCCAAGAGCTCCTATCACCGTTCATGTCCTCATAAAGGTGCAAGTATAACAAATCTTGTCTAACCCGCTCATCCCAAGTCATTTTGAGTCTGTCTCTGCTCCTCTTCCCCTCCATAGTGATGGATTCCACGATTCTTACTGCCGTCGTCAACTGTCTACTCTTCACATGTCCAAATCATCTCAAGCTCCCCTCCATGATCTTATCTAAGATACACGCCACCCCCAATTTATCCCTAAAACTTTATTTCTTATCTGATTCATCCTCGTGCTCCACACATCCACCTTAACATCCTCATCCACCTTAACATTCTCATCTCCGCTACCTTCAAGATGAATTTATAAATAAAAAAGGAAAATACATGATATTTGACATGGTGTAACATCCGAAAAACCCGACACTTTAGGTTGAGCCAAAAATAAAGGATAGACATGGGCTTGGAGAGGTGGGTTTGGCCCATGATGGCACCTTAACCCTAATCCCTTCGTAATAAGCCTCCATGCACCTGGTTACATTTCATTTCAAATCTTCACCCTAAACCCATAGAGAGAGAAAGTGGAAATCTAGAGAGAGAAAGCTTCAAAGGTTCACCAAATTGTTCAAGATCAGTCCCAAAGGCTTCTCCATCGACTTAGAGCAAGATTAACAAAGCATCAGTGACCTTCTAAGGTATAGATCCGACCTAGATCTTAGTTTTTGTTTAAAAATTGGGTTTTGGGTAAAACTAGGGTTTTCATCTCAAAGTAAGGATTTTTACTTGTTAAAAGGAAATATAAGACTAGATCTGGCTTCATGAAAGTAAAACAAACGATTTGAATGTAAAAAGTTACAAACTTGAATAAAAAACGGGCCTGCTTCAGGCGACACTGACCAGTGTCGCCACCTAGTCGAGCATTTACAGGGGAATGGCGTGTTCTCCAAGAACTCCAACGATTGGACACGTTTCATTCTTCAAGCGAAACTAAGTAGTGTCGCCTATGCCCACGCGACACTTTTGGACAACGACACTTGAACCAACAACACTTAAGTCCAGAACGCAAGTTCTGGCGACACTACGTGCTGGGAGACACTATGCTCGGGCGACATTGCCTGTGGAGACACTAACTGTACTTAACCTATTTCACGTGTTTACATGCATACAGATCCCTTAGTACTTATCTAGCCGAACTTAAGTGAGTACGAACAATATACCGACGATCAGGTGAGTTCTATGTGTCTCTATGTGTTATATGCAAATGTTTTCCAATGTTTTGGGGCTGAAGTGTATACATAAAATGAATGAATGTTATGAATGCTAATATGACCATACGTGTTATATGAAAGTAAATGATGAATAAAGAATGAAACGAATGTTTACAAAGGATACAATGAATGAATGACATAACGTAAATGAATGAAATCTTACTATATATATATATATATTTCATGCTATGAATGTATGTAAACGTTATGGACGGAAATACGGACTACTTCGGTAGGACGGTACAATGATGACGGCTACTACGGTAGACGGACGGCCATGCGACTATTCTGTAGACGGTATGTTAAAGTCTAGAAAGGTAGACTAAATACGGACTACTACGGTAGGACGGAGTCCCTAAATCGAAGCACGGCTGCATATATAGTTTGTATGGGAAACAAATGTCTTATGGCAGACGAGCGAAAGGACGGACTACGACGGTAGAATGGTATGACGGACGGCCAAAGGTTTGCCGGACGGTAATGAAGGACGGACTACTTCGGTAGATACAATATGAATTACGGCCTACGACGGTAGGACGGAGCGTCTGTCTTTGTGACTTACGCAATCAATGGCGGGCTGATCACCCTTATGTGTATGACCAATGAAAGCAATGATATATGCATATACATATATAAATGTGTATAGTCAATGTATGTTCAATGAAAACAATGATATATGTATATATATACACACACAAATGTGTACAAACAAATGAATGATGCTATACCTGATTGATTTAAACTAGAACTCACCAGCGTTAGCTGACTTTTAGTATGCACTTAGGTAGCAAAAGGAAAGGACGGGCAAAGGCATGACGGCTACCTGATCTAAGACTGGCATTCTGTTTAATTGTTTAATGTTGAGACAATGTTTAATGTTTAAGACTTTCGCTGTTTATGTAACTGAATGATTATGTGCTTCCGCTATGAATGAATGTTTTACGTAAAGTTCAGTAATGATAACTATGTTTATAAGTAAATCCAACAAGTGAGACCTCTCGGAAATGAGACCATACACATGGCTTGCTTCTGAAAAAATTTATATAAACACGGCGCAATTGTATGTTAGGAATTTAAGAAAACATTATATTTTAAAAGTTATAAGATAAAAACAAAAATTTTAAAAAAACTTATAAAAGTAAGAAAAATTAAAATAATAATAAAAATAAAAAAAATAAAAAAAATAAAAATAAGTGGCAATGGCATTATTCACCCTCTTTATTTTGTTAATATATATATATATATATATATATATATAGGGGACGTTTCCACTAAAAAATGGTTTTTCGCTAAAAAATACTAAGAAGTGGGTCAAACGAACTCCGATTGAGCTCATTCCAGCGGCGTTAGAACCGTCTCATCGAACCCTAACCCGGACCCAAATACCTAAACCCCCTTTCACCCGCACCCCCAAAAACCTAAACCCCCCTCCAACCCTACCAAGAAAAGCCTAAAACCCCCATCCCCACCCCCCAAAAACCTAAACATCCCCACCCCACCCCCACAAAAACCTAAACCCCCCCTAAAAATCTAAACCCCCCACCCAAAAAAAACCTAAACCGTAAAATCTAAACCCTAAAAGCTAAACCCTAAGGCTAAAACCTTAAAATTCAAATGTAAAATCTAAACCTTAAAAGCTAAACCCTAAAAGCTAAGATGGTAGAGTTCGACGAGACGGTTCCAACGCCGCTGGAATTAGCTCAATCGGAGTTCGTTTGATATCGTTTCTTAAGGTTTTTGTTGTTTCTTAGATTTTTTAGCGAAAAACTACTTCTTATTTGATCCTCCGTATATATATATATATATATATAAGGGATAATTCCGCTAAAAAGTGAATTTTCGCTAAGAAATTGGGTCAAACGAACTCCGATTGAACTAATTCCAGCGGCTTTGGAACCGGTTCGTCGAAATAAAGCCTAGAGCTAAACCCTAAAGCTAATCCCTTAAAACTAAATCCTAAAAGCTAAACCCAAAAACTTAACCACCCCACCCCCACCCCCAAAAAACCTAACCACCCCCACCCCACCCCTAAAAAACCTAAATCCTCCAACCCCCACCCCCCAAAACCTAAACCTACCCCCCCCCCCCCCAAAAAAACCTAAATCACCCACCCCCTAAAAACCTAAACCCCACCCCCATAAACCTAAATCCCCCACCCCACCCCCCAAAAACCTCGACGAGCCGATTTCAACGCCACTGAAATGAGCTTAACCGGAGTTCGTTTGACCCGATTTCGGTTAAAAAATAAATCATTTCTTAGTGAAAATTCACTTTTTATTTGAACCTCCCTTTTATATATATATATATATATATATATGTAAAGTATAATATAATTTGAAAGCTGTAAATTTAGGGGTGTATCAATTTTTATATGTTCTAAAATAAACTATATAATTAAGCCGTTATTTTTTTTACCTTAACCAAAAAATTTTAAGTGACTTGTTATTCTAATACAACTCTTTTCCTTTACCTAGACTTAGGATCCAGGTAAAATAGAGAGTTTACGATTAAAAAACAAATTAGACTAATGTTATTTTTCTATCTTCATGTGATACAAATTGTTTAAAAGAATTTCTATAATCTATTTCTTGTAACAAATCTTCGTGCTAACAAAATAGTGAATCTATATGGTTTTTTTAATTAAAAATCTTAAGTACTTTTAACATAAAAATATGCATTTTAACTATTTTAAAAATTCAAATTGAGAGAACGGTTGAAACCCGAAAAGACTCAAATTGTATACATTAAAAATTATTAAATTATATTTATTAGTATTAACTATAATCTGACACTTTTTTAAATTTTGATGTCCTAAAACTATTTCTTTATTTAAATTACGCTGGAGACCCTGAGTCGTTGTCATAAAAAATAAATTGAACCATTAAATTATTGATACAACTCACAACAAAAATGTTAATATAGTAACCTTCGATTTGTTGTTAATATATATCAAGTAAAGTGGCAATCTCTTATTCCCTTCTTGCGTATTCGAATCATGTTTCCTCTGGTTTCTTATCATAATTTTTTTTATTGACGGTTTTTCGCAAGTTTTCTAGTAACAAATTCTAATAATTAAAAAAACGTTAATTTAACTTTATTTCCTTCACTATATGACAAAATTATATAAGTTGTTTTAGTGATGAAAATCTTAATTTATTTATTTTATATTTATTTTAAAGAGAAGACGGTGAAACATCTTTTACTAATGCTTAACATTGACCTCTAATGATTACCACATCAATTCTTCATCTCTTTGCTTTGGGTCATAATACATATCTTTTCAATTAAGAAAAAGCAAACCAATAAACTCATTATAAGATTGCTTAAGATTTAGGGTTGGAGTAGTTGAATTTTCCTTATACATATGTGTGTACAAATGGGGTGGATCAAATACAAATGGATTTCGTCCTGAAAGTGTAAGATGTAAACAATCTGAGTCTTTGGTCAAACTTATGTAGTCTAAATTATACATAAAAATAATAAATATATCATTTCACTTTAAATAGTTTTTGATTGGATTTGATACTTAATTTGTTTATATTGTGATTTTGTAGATTTTGATAAAGGTTTCAAGGAAAAGGAGAAGATTTGGAAAAAAAACGAAGAAATACGGAACGGGTGCGGAATTTGGAGAAGCTGTGCAAAATTGTGTGTTGATGAAGATCCATAGGACCATGTGATTTTCATATGGCCATATTGATGTTTTCATGCATATGGTCGTATGATTTCATACGGGTCGTATGATTTCATACGGGCCGTATGGCGAGCAACGGGAAAAACCCTAAATTTGCCTATTTAAACACATTGACGACCATTCTTTGGAGATATCGACGGGAGGCGACGATCAAAAGATTTGGGGACATATTTGGGGCATCTTGGAGCTTAAATGCAGATATCTTGAAGCCCGGATCAAGAACACTCATCCGGTTAACATTTATTCGCGTTAATATGCTCGGTTTAGTTACCTTTTCTGTTTCTCTTATGAATTCAGCCATGTATTCAACTGAGTTTTGTATGTTTTTTATTATGATTAGTTAATTTTATTTATCATCTAGGTTTAGATGAATTTTGATCACGAATGATTTTAATTGTTTGACTGAAATTATGAAACTTTATTGAAAATAAATTTCTGATAATTACTCTTATGATGTGCATGTCTTTTGTACTTATTATCTTTGATTTGTGTGGTGATTTTGGTTCCAAAGTGAAGGTCTGCTCTTTAGGATTAACGTTCTTCATTTTTAGGTTGTAGGGTATTATTGGTAAAGTAAATGTGATACATCGTAATGAAATCTGAATAAAAAGGTTTAAGAGTCTATTAGGGTTTTCCTTTACATTCTCAAGTTGATAGTAAAAATCTCTGACGAGTGATACTTCTTCTCAGTGTGTCCTGGAAATTCTAAGTCATAAGAGAGTATTATCAGAAATTGCAAAAGGTGTTAATTGTCTATAGCATTGTCATTCTTTCTAGGATTTCAAGCCCTAGCGGGGTAGTCTTCCTTTTTCAACACAATCAACAAAGTTGTAGTTGTTGCTTCATTGTAATGGGGTACTCAACATTACGTGGTAGTCCTGGGGTACTCAGCGTTACATTTTGGAGCACTGGATAGCCGACTCGTCTAGGTAACTCTGCCTTTTAGGAACAACCATCATGGTCTCAGTAAATCAAAAGAGTCATTCACCATTGATCAAAATGATTTGAAGTGTAGGTGATAAGATTTATCCATCTGATTTCCCCATGTCTTATATTGCTTAGTGCATTCACATCAGTTCTCCGATTCTCATCTCTATCTCTAAAATTGTCACACCCCAACCGGGCGGCGGAACACGTCGGAGTATGACCCGAATTGTGACCAGATTGCTCGTAGCACTTGGAACTATTACAATTTCATAATTTTATTCAATAATATTAAAAGTGCCTCAAAGGCTACAAATAGTTCAAATAAACAAGACAAAACATAGTTCCAAACAAGATAAAATCAGATTTCAAATTTCTAAGTCCAAGCCTAAGTGTTGAACATAAATCAAGCGTTGCTTGAACTTGGTGCACCTGAAACATATTTAAAATAAGAGTTATCAACAAAATGAATTGTTGGTGAGCAATCATGGTAGATATAGATATAGTAGTTTAGATAAAGTACAAATTCCATGCTAAGACAAGTAATACATTATAGTCTTATTGTATATACACACAGTCCAAATTAAACCTTCCTTTTAAGATTTATCCAATTCAGATTGTCCAACATATAGTTAACAGTTTTTCAGTTTCAGAATTCATTACATGCATCCTAGATCAAAGAAATGCATGGGGTAGCTAACCCACATGGTACCACTAATTCCATTCATAGGCTGTCGAAACAGTTAATAATATGAACTAGTGTAATCAACAAATAAGCCACATAATGCAATTAAACAAGTCTAACATAAGGGAATTTGTTTCAAGTTGTGAGATTTGTCAATAGTGTAAGTGTAATTATATAGGAACATGTTTCACCCCAAAAGTGATAAAATGTATAAAGAGGGGCATGAAAACTCACATGGTTTGTAAGTAGTTTCCGAGCTAAGTTTGATCCAAAGATATAATCCAAAGTAGGTCACAATTAACCTATTATAGTTGTAGTTTAGTCATTTAGTTTAAAGGAATAAGCTAAAGGTTTGTTCGTGTTCTCGAATTTGGGAAATTAGGATTTTGGAAAGTTTAAGGTTTTAAAAGTAATTTGGTTATAGTTTAAGGTGTGCAAGTATTTAAATTACTAAATTATTATGTTTAGTAATTTAAATATAATTTCAGATTTTATAAAATATTTTAAGTGATTATTTAATTAATTACTTATTTAGTAATTTAGTTAATAAATGTGTTTAATTAACTAAATATGTCAAAAAGATAGTAAGAATATAAATATAATTTAAATTATAAATTTTATAAATATTTTCTGTTAATAAGTAAATTTTTATAAAATTTACTTATTTTTAGTTTAATTAAATCAATAATTCCATTGATTTAATTACAAAACAAAATTAGTAAAAATTAGTAAAAATGTCTAAAAGTTCCAGAAACTTAATATTTTGTTAAAAATATATAGATTAAGTTTCTATAATTTTTGTATAATTTTTGGAATAGATTTACTAATTTTAAATAAATAGTCCAAGCTTTAAATTTAGACTTTTAAATAATTAATTTTATAAACTCAGAAAGTTTTCTGTTTTTATTTTATAAAACAGTAGAGAATTTTATTACAAAAATTTGGACTATTTATTTGTACATTTTCGAGTTGTAAATAAAAAGTTATGAATTTTTAAAGATTAAAGATTTAATAAAAAGAAAAATCAAAAATAGGAAGATGTTGAAAAGTGGGCGAACCGGCCACAAGGCGGATCGAACCTGGGCTACTTGGCTTAGCAGCAGCGCACCCGGCCATCTCGGCCAAGTGACTAACTCGTAAACAAACGGAGAGAGGTTCCTTTTAACGACGTTTTCGAAATAAAATCCCAAATCCGTTTGAAACACAAGAACCCTAATCTGAGTTTGTTCGAATTCGATGAATCCATATAATAGGAACTCAATTAACCATAGGGCTTTTGTTATACGTTCAATTCCGAGCCTAATGACGTATTGAATTACCTGGAATGATCAACTGATCGAAGTTCTGGACTCGTTGTTCAGTTCGTCTGAACTGAGATTCCGAGAGAGAGAATTAGAGAGTGTTAGGAGTTGTGATTTGTTTCAAATGGACGCATTAGGTGTCGTAGAGGTTTGTACAACCTCAATTCGACAAATAAATTCGCGAATTAACGAGTTTTGATTACGGTTTAAGATGGTTTAAAGTTTTTAGCCGTTTTCTACTGTTACGAGTTAAAATTTCGAATTAAACGAGTTCATCATGCTCGTTTATGAGTTGTAATGGGATTTCAGTTACGAATCTTTGCTCTTATCATCTCAAAACGCGTTTTCGAATATTCAGAACCCAAAACCGGGTTCCCCTTGTTTCGAACCCACGACCCCTTTTGGGTGGGTTTTAAAACAGAAAAATACAACTTTGGTCCCTGAGGTTTGTTAAGTTGACTCCGGTCAACTTAAACTTGAAAATAAGTTTGAGGAAAGGCAGTTTAGCCCTTGTAGTTAAGTTTTAACTAAAAACTAAGTTAGTTAGGTTAAATAGGGTTTTTAGTTAATAAATTTGATATATTTTGACATTTAAATGTATAAATTAAATTTAAATTATAAAAGAATTGTTTATTTCTATAAAAATGATATAAAATGACATATTTTTATAGAACTTTATTTTAAAAATATTTATTTAATTAAACTTTATTTATTTGATTTATTTAGGAATAAATCTTATTATTTCTTAAAAATTCATAAAAATTTATAAAAGTCATTTTAATTTATATAATTTGTGTTTTAATTTAAATAAAACACATTAGGATTTTTTTTTCAAATTAAATAAGTATAATTTTTTTTTTACACTTAGATAATTTATGAGATTTATTTTATATAATTTATGGACTTTATTCAAATACCATGAATATTAGCCCTAAAACATAGTTTGAGTATGGTTTTTAGCCACATAGTTTAAGCAATTCATTTAAGAATTTTCACATATTATTAAATATGGATAATTAGGGTTTACAATAAATGCCAAATGGCCGGAAATTGTAAACGGAAAAGTACAGATATTACAGTCTCCCCTACTTTAGGAAATTTCGTCCCGAAATTAAGTAGTGGAGTTTGTGAACAGGTGTGGGTACTTGGCCTTCATTTGATCTTCACGTTCCCAAGTGAACTCGGGTCCTCGTTTAGATTGCCAACGTACTTTCACAATCGGAATTCGGCTTCTTTTAAGTTGTTTGATCTCTCGATCCATGATTTCAATAGGCTTTTCCACGAAGTGCATCGACTCGTCAATGTGAACTTCGTCAAGAGGAACTTGGAGGTTTCCCTCGGCAAGACACTTCTTGAGGTTAGATACATGAAACGTGGGATGTACATTGCTAAGCTTGTCGGGTAATTCCAACTCGTAAGCAACTTTCCCGATACGTTTGATGATTTTGAAAGGTCCAACGTATCGCGGTGTGAATTTCCCTTTCTTCCCAAACCGGACAACGCCTTTCCAAGGTGATACCTTTAAAAGAACCATGTCACCAACTTGGAATTCAAGAGGTCTTCTACGAATATCAGCATTCTTCTTTTGTCTCTCCCGAGCCAAACGAAGATTGTCGCGAACTTGGATGATTCGATCAGTGGTGTCTTGGACTAGAGCGGGACCAGTGATTTGTGCTTCACCGACCTCATCCCAGCCAAGAGGAGAACGACAATGGCGACCATATAAAGCCTTGAAAGGTGCCATCTCGATACTAGCATGGTAGCTGTTGTTATACGAAAACTCAGCTAGTGGAAGATATTTGTCCCAATTGCCTCCAAAGTCAAGGACGCAAGCACGTAACATATCTTCAAGAGTTTGAATCGTTCTTTCCGTTTGACCATCAGTTTGGGGATGGTAAGCTGTACTCAAATTCAATTGAGTACCCATGAACGATTGTAGAGATCCCCAAAAGCGGGAAGTGAAACGGCTATCACGATCAGATATGATATTAAGAGGAACGCCATGTAGACGAACGATCTCATCCAAATAAACTTGAGCCAACTTCTCAGCTCCCCAATCATCTCGAATTGCGAGAAAATGAGCTGATTTCGTGAGTCGGTCCACGATTACCCAAATGCTATCAAATCCTCGAGGTGTTCTTGGAAGTTTGGTGATAAAATCCATGGAAATACACTCCCATTTCCACATTGGAATCTCGGGTTGTTCAAGCAAACCCGAAGGTCGTTGATGTTCAATCTTGACCTTAGAACAAGTAAGACATTTTGAAACGTACACGGCAACATCTTTCTTCATGCCGGGCCACCAATAGTGTTGGCGAAGGCCTTTGTACATTTTATCGGCTCCTGGGTGTATAGAATAACGAGTTTTGTGAGACTCGTCAAAAATTAAAGTACGAAGATCATCCCGATCAGGAACCCATAAGCGGTTTAAGAAGTGTAGTAACCCATTGGGTCGAGTCTCCAATTGTTTTTCAACTCCACAACCCAATTCTTTTTGCATGTTGTCCTCGGAAAGAACCTTTTGTTGAGCTTTAAGAATTTTGGTCTCGATATCCGATTGAATAAGAGCACAACATATGTTAGGATATTCTTTCCGACTTAACGCATCAGCCACCACGTTAGCTTTCCCTGGATGATATTTGATTTCGCAATCATAATCATTTAACAGTTCCATCCAACGACGTTGTCTCATGTTTAAGTCTTTTTGGTTGAATATATGTTGCAAACTCTTGTGATCGGTAAAGATTTCACATTTGGTTCCATAGAGATAATGCCTCCAAATTTTGAGAGCAAACACGACCGCACCAAGTTCGAGGTCGTGAGTGGTGTAGTTATCTTCATGAACCTTAAGTTGTCTTGAGGCATAAGCAATCACCTTACCCCTTTGCATGAGAACGCATCCAAGTCCTTGCTTTGAAGCATCACAGAAAACAACGAAGTCGTCGCTGCCATCGGGAAGAGATAGGACTGGAGCATGGCACAATTTTTCTTTAAGAGTTTGGAACGCTTCTTCTTGCTCTTGTCCCCATTCAAAGATCCTACCCTTATGAGTTAGGGCAGTGAGAGGAACAGCAATCTTGGAAAAGTTAGAAATAAAGCGTCGATAATATCCTGCTAGTCCAAGAAAAGAACGGATTTCTGTTGGTGTTTTAGGAGCAATCCAATTCTTTACAGCTTCAATTTTAGCAGGATCAACATGAATCCCAGCCTCGTTAATAACATGACCTAGGAATTGGACTTCCTTTAGCCAGAATTCACATTTGGAGAATTTAGCATAAAGTTGTTCCTGTTTAAGAAGATCAAGTACTAAACGAAGATGTTCTTCATGTTCTTGCTTAGATTTTGAGTAGATAAGAATATCGTCAATGAAGACAATGACGAATTTATCCAAATAAGGTCGACAAACACGATTCATCAAATCCATGAACACGGCAGGTGCGTTAGTCAAACCGAATGGCATGACAACAAACTCGTAGTGTCCATAGCGAGTTCTAAAAGCTGTTTTGGGAATGTCTTCCTCCTTAACACGTAGTTGGTGATAACCCGAACGAAGATCGATCTTTGAGAAAATAGAAGCTCCTTGGAGTTGATCAAATAAATCGTCAATCCTTGGAAGTGGGTATCGATTCTTGACAGTCAATTTGTTGAGTTCCCGATAGTCGATACACATCCTAAAAGATCCATCTTTCTTCTTGACGAATAAGACAGGTGCTCCCCATGGTGAGGAACTAGGACGTATGAATCCTTTATCAGAGAGTTCTTGAAGTTGACTAGCAAGTTCTTGCATTTCAGATGGTGCAAGACGATATGGTGCTCTTGCCACAGGAGTTGCACCAGGCACAAGGTCGATACGAAACTCGACTTGTCGTGTAGGGGCAATTCCCGGTAGGTCTTCCGGAAATACTTCAGCAAAGTCCTTAATCACAGGAATATCAGCCATGAGTTTACCCTTGTCCTTCTCTTTCACAACGTGAGCTAGAAAAACTGGATAATTCTTGTTGAGGTACTTCTGAGCTTTTGTTATAGTCATCAGTTTTAAGCCTTTGGGTTGTTTCTCTCCATACACGTGTAGTACTTCACCAGACGGCAGAGGAATCTTTATGAATTTGTCGGCACAAACGATCTCAGCACGATGTTTGGATAACCAATCCATGCCGACGATCACGTCGAAACTCCCAAGTTGCATAGGAGTTAAGTCAATAGAGAAAGTATGTTCGTTAAGTTGTAGTTGATTGTTTGCAATAATTGAGTCAACTTTAACGGATTTCCCGTTAGCTACTTCTACATTATAAGTTTTGTCTAGTTGGGTTCTAGTCTTAGCAAGCATTGGTTCAAAGTCAAAGGACACGAAACTTTTATCCGCACCAGAATCAAACAAAATAGTAGCATATTGATTATTGATCAGATACGTACCATTGACAACATCGTTGTCGGCTTGAGCTTGACTAGCAGTAATGGTGTAGACTCGGCCTTTGGAAGCAGAGATTGAAGCTTTTATTGCATTGGCCAGTAACGGACATTTATCCTTGAAGTGACTTGGATCTCCACATTGGAAACAAGCCTTAACAGTTAAGGATGGTGTGTTTTGTATCACGTTATGGCCTTGCACTTGAGATTGAGTGTTGCTTGGGGTTCGGCAACGATCTTGAGTATGTCCCAATCTTTTGCACTTTGTGCAAACCCAACATGGTGCATTGGGAAGATGGTGAGACTTGCAAATATCACATTGAGGATAACTCCCCGAATAAGCCTTCTTGGTTGGACTGAAGGTAGTAGTAGTAGTAGCAGGTGCTACTTGGCTCACAGGTTGAGCAGGTGTAACAGTCCCATAATTTTGTTTATGGTTGGACTTTCTCTTCCTGTTTCTACCAGTAGGTTCAGGTTTAGAAGTCACAGCAGCAACCACAGCAGGTTTCTTCCCTCCTTTGCGGTGAAGGATTCCCGCATCGACATAAGTGTCGGTAAGTGTGGCTGAAAGACGAACAGCTTCTTCGATAGTAGCAGGTCTACTACTAAGAACAGCACTCCTGATTTGAATTGGGAGTCCCTTGCAGAATTTCTCAATCTTCCTAGCCAAGGTGTCGACTAGGTGAGGAACGAGTAGACAAAGCTCATAAAAACGAGTGACATAAGCAGAATTGTCACCACTATCTTGGGAGAGAGTCCAAAATTCCTCCTCGATCTTCATCATTTCGTTTCGAGGACAGAACTCATTGATCATGAGTTCCTTGAATTCAGCCCAAGGAAGAGCCATAGCAACAAGAACGGTGCGAGTAGTTTTCTCGCCGTTCCACCAAGTTAGTGCACGCTTTTGAAAGACGCTTGAGCCATATTGGACCTTGAGTGCCTCGGGAACACCAGCATTAAGGAAGGTGTTCTCAATGCCCTCAAACCATTGGAGTAGTCCAGTGGCTCCTTCATGACCCGAATACTTTGGTGGTGAACACGAATTAAAGTATTTGAAGTTGCAAGCATTGTTGTTGTTATTAGAAGAGCTTTGATCACGATGTTGAAACAGAGCTGGTAGTATTGCAGCAATCCGATCAACAATTTGTTGTGTGAGTGCCGGATTTGTATCAACGGGATCAGACATTCTATAAGAAAATAAAGTAAAATGCAAGTTTGAGATGAATAATAATATTCAAGAGTTAAGCTTTGAAAGTAAAGATAGGCTTAAGTTTAAACACATAGTTAGTAATTGTGTTGGTTGGGTTTTACCTCACAATTACTTAGGACATATCAAGGTTAATAAGATTTCAACAATATTTGAGAAAGTCATGCTTTAGCCTATAAGTGAACACTCATCCCGAGAATCCCCAGGTAAGCGTAACAGGTCCAGTAATTTGGATTTGTACGAATACGCTTGCCTAGACAGGAAACTCAGAATACAGGCATTCACCCTTCCAGATTGCACGAGTTTCTGAACATTGTCAAAGTCTTAAACCTTAACGAGATTTTGGATAGACTTACAAAGTCTAGGGGGTTTTATAAAATATTTTAAAACATTGAAGAATTTCATATAAAAGAATATTGATGGAAATATAAGGTAAAATCTTAGAATTTTGAGGATTTGTAAGATTTGTGTTAAAGATTTAGAATTTGACAAATAAACACATAAGTTCCTAATCATGCAAGACTAAAAGAGGGTCCTAAAGTTATAGTCTAGGTTAAAGATTTCTAATAACCTAAATCCCTATAACCAAGGCTCTGATACCAATCTGTCACACCCCAACCGGGCGGCGGAACACGTCGGAGTATGACCCGAATTGTGACCAGATTGCTCGTAGCACTTGGAACTATTAAAATTTCATAATTTTATTCAATAATATTAAAAGTGCCTCAAAGGCTACAAATAGTTCAAATAAACAAGACAAAACATAGTTCCAAACAAGATAAAATCAGATTTCAAATTTCTAAGTCCAAGCCTAAGTGTTGAACATAAATCAAGCGTTGCTTGAACTTGGTGCACCTGAAACATGTTTAAAATAAGAGTTATCAACAAAATGAATTGTTGGTGAGCAATCATGGTAGATATAGATATAGTAGTTTAGATAAAGTACAAATTCCATGCTAAGACAAGTAATACATTATAGTCTTATTGTATATACACACAGTCCAAATTAAACCTTCCTTTTAAGATTTATCCAATTCAGATTGTCCAACATATAGTTAACAGTTTTTCAGTTTCAGAATTCATTACATGCATCCAAGATCAAAGAAATGCATGGGGTAGCTAACCCACATGGTACCACTAATTCCATTCATAGGCTGTCGAAACAGTTAATAATATGAACTAGTGTAATCAACAAATAAGCCACATAATGCAATTAAACAAGTCTAACATAAGGGAATTTGTTTCAAGTTGTGAGATTTTTCAATAGTGTAAGTGTAATTATATAGGAACATGTTTCACCCCAAAAGTGATAAAATGTATAAAGAGGGGCATGAAAACTCACATGGTTTGTAAGTAGTTTCCGAGCTAAGTTTGATCCAAAGATATAATCCAAAGTAGGTCACAATTAACCTATTATAGTTGTAGTTTAGTCATTTAGTTTAAAGGAATAAGCTAAGGTTTGTTCGTGTTCTCGAATTTGGGAAATTAGGATTTTGGAAAGTTTAAGGTTTTAAAAGTAATTTGGTTATAGTTTAAGGTGTGCAAGTATTTAAATTACTAAATTATTATGTTTAGTAATTTAAATATAATTTCAGATTTTATAAAATATTTTAAGTGATTATTTAATTAATTACTTATTTAGTAATTTAGTTAATAAATGTGTTTAATTAACTAAATATGTCAAAAAGATAGTAAGAATATAAATATAATTTAAATTATAAATTTTATAAATATTTTCTGTTAATAAGTAAATTTTTATAAAATTTACTTATTTTTAGTTTAATTAAATCAATAATTCCATTGATTTAATTACAAAACAAAATTAGTAAAAATTAGTAAAAATGTCTAAAAGTTCCAGAAACTTAATATTTTGTTAAAAATATATAGATTAAGTTTCTGTAATTTTTGTATAATTTTTGGAATAGATTTACTAATTTTAAATAAATAGTCCAAGCTTTAAATTTAGACTTTTAAATAATTAATTTTATAAACTCAGAAAGTTTTCTGTTTTTATTTTATAAAACAGTAGAGAATTTTATTACAAAAATTTGGACTATTTATTTGTACATTTTCGAGTTGTAAATAAAAAGTTATGAATTTTTAAAGATTAAAGATTTAATAAAAAGAAAAATCAAAAATAGGAAGATGTTGAAAAGTGGGCGAACCGGCCACAAGGCGGATCGAACCTGGGCTACTTGGCTTAGCAGAAGCGCACCCGGCCATCTCGGCCAAGTGACTAACTCGTAAACAAACGGAGAGAGGTTCCTTTTAACGACGTTTTCGAAATAAAATCCCAAATCCGTTTGAAACACAAGAACCCTAATCTGAGTTTGTTCGAATTCGATGAATCCGTATAATAGGAACTCAATTAACCATAGGGCTTTTGTTATACGTTCAATTCCGAGCCTAATGACGTATTGAATTACCTGGAATGATCAACTGATCGAAGTTCTGGACTCGTTGTTCAGTTCGTCTGAACTGAGATTCCGAGAGAGAGAATTAGAGAGTGTTAGGAGTTGTGATTTGTTTCAAATGGACGCATTAGGTGTCGTAGAGGTTTGTACAACCTCAATTCGACAAATAAATTCGCGAATTAACGAGTTTTGATTACGGTTTAAGACGGTTTAAAGTTTTTAGCCGTTTTCTACTGTTACGAGTTAAAATTTCGAATTAAACGAGTTCATCATGCTCGTTTATGAGTTGTAATGGGATTTCAGTTACGAATCTTTGCTCTTATCATCTCAAAACGCGTTTTCGAATATTCAGAACCCAAAACCGGGTTCCCCTTGTTTCGAACCCACGACCCCTTTTGGGTGGGTTTTAAAACAGAAAAATACAACTTTGGTCCCTGAGGTTTGTTAAGTTGACTCCGGTCAACTTAAACTTGAAAATAAGTTTGAGGAAAGGCAGTTTAGCCCTTGTAGTTAAGTTTTAACTAAAAACTAAGTTAGTTAGGTTAAATAGGGTTTTTAGTTAATAAATTTGATATATTTTGACATTTAAATGTATAAATTAAATTTAAATTATAAAAGAATTGTTTATTTCTATAAAAATGATATAAAATGACATATTTTTATAGAACTTTATTTTAAAAATATTTATTTAATTAAACTTTATTTATTTGATTTATTTAGGAATAAATCTTATTATTTCTTAAAAATTCATAAAAATTTATAAAAGTCATTTTAATTTATATAATTTGTGTTTTAATTTAAATAAAACACATTAGGATTTTTTTTTCAAATTAAATAAGTATAATTTTTTTTTTTTACACTTAGATAATTTATGAGATTTATTTTATATAGTTTAGGGACTTTATTCAAATACCATGAATATTAGCCCTAAAACATAGTTTGAGTATGGTTTTTAGCCACATAGTTTAAGCAATTCATTTAAGAATTTTCACATATTATTAAATATGGATAATTAGGGTTTACAATAAATGCCAAATGGCCGGAAATTGTAAACGGAAAAGTACAGATATTACAAAAATTTAGGGAGAATATAAGATATTATTGTTTTTTCACTTCACATCAGGATCCTCATCCCTAAAATTTAAAGAAAAACTTTATGAGCCCCCTAAATATAGGGAGGTACTATTCAATCCTATATTATTTTTTATTTTTATAAGTGGTTGTGAGGGGATGAAAGAGAAAAAATAATAAAAAAAATTAAAAAATTATTATTTAATTGAATATGGATAAATATAGGGAGGTACTATTATTTACCTGATATTGGAAAAATAATTATCAAAATAGTGTTTTAACTACTTGTTAGTTTCTCACTCATAATTTCATTGGATCTTTCAGTTAATTAAATAATCATCGGCCAAAATGGTTGTGGTGTAGTGGCTGAGGTAAGGCCTGAAGTCCCAAGGGAACCGGGTTCGATCCTTGCCACCACCATTAATTTTCGGCATCGCAAATGAGGCCTAGCTCTTAGGCTGATTCACTAGGGTTTTACTCATGCCGATCCAGGGTTCGAGCTTCGGCTCTCCCTCAAGCCCGGAAGGGGCCGTATTGGGTGGGGTTTTTCCTTGAAAGCTCTCTAACTCTGACGTCAAGTGGGCTCGGTTAAAACAACATATTGGCCGGAGTTGGACGAGGCTCTCCCATGTAACGAGAATGAGACGTCACAACATTCAATGTTCGCCTTTCAGAAAAAAAAAACTTAAATAATCATCGAATTATCTATATTATTTACCATACTTATAAGTTTCCAACCATTTTAGTTATTTATAAAATAAATAATAGGTCATATTATTATTTGTAATAATTTTTATTATCATATCTTAGTTAATACTAAAAAGTTTTAAACTGAACCTTATAATTAAAAGTTATTAGTTTTAAACTAAACCTTATAATTATAGTAATACTCAATGTTTTAAATACCGGTTCAAACCGGCCGGTAATACCGGTTGAACCGGGTTTCGGTCACTGGCCCGGTAAGTTTGAGCCCGGTAAACTGAAAAAACGGTTTGTAAGTTGTACCGCCGGTATTACCGGTAATACCGGGTTGTACCGGTTTTAAGTTTGAACTCTAAACAACCCAGTTTAGAAACAAAAATGTGTGTAACCATCATCCTTCTGTTTGCTTTTAAATAATTGCTCGGTTACCAAAGGCCCATTTTAGAAGAAAAATATTGCACATTTTTTTAAAAAAAACTTTGTTGGAAATTGAGTGATTTTGGATTACTTTTTTATTATGGAATCATATACTTTTAGATTATTTTTTGAGTTGAAGATGTATTTTTTTGGAATTATAGGGTTAACTAGTCAACTCGGTTGAACCGTCCGGTACAACCCGATACAACCGGTTGAACCATTTCTGAGCCCAACCCGGTAGGGTTTAAAAACCGGTTTTTAAAACAGTGGTAATACTTAATAGTAAGTATCGGTGGCAAATGCCACCGACAAGTCCACCCCTCCAGCTTTGTTATATGGCAAGTCCACCCTTTAAACTTTATTAAATAGCAAAAGTGGCCCCTTAACTTTTTAAAATTTCACTTTAACCCTCTTAAGTTTTTAAAGTTTCAAGTTTACCCCCTTAGTATATATAATCTGATTTTTCCTTAATAATTTCCGTTTGTTTGTTTATTTTTTTTCTTGACGTCTCGGTATAAATTTTGTTAAAAACGGAGGAGTATTCAAAATAGAGTATTTTTTAGGTATCGTGGGTTATATCAACTGACGGTGACGTGTTGGTACCGTGATGAATGAGACAGACGCCGACTGAAAAACATCGGTGCCGTTATATAACTGGATTTTATCTATGTTTCGATCTCAACAACCTAATCGCCGGAACTTCATACATTTCTTTTATGTATTTAACCGCGTTTCTTTTCGTGCTTAGCCACGTTAATGTAACCGCCTCAACTGTTTAAGGTCCGCCTCCCGTCGCGGATCGAGGGGTAAAACTTATTTAACCACCATTCTTTTTTTGCTTATCCATGTTAGTGTCACCGCCTCAACCGTTTAAAGTCCGCCTCCCGCCATGAAACGTGGGGCAACATTTCTAGTTAGAAATTAAAACTAATACTAAAAAGTTTTAAATTGAACCTCGAAAAAATAAAACAAGTTTATATGTTTCAAAGAAACGTTAAGTATTTAAGTAAAAAATGTCAAATCGAATAAATGTGTTTGTACATTTTTAGTTCATTTTATATTTTGTTTGAAGGTAAAGTAGTTTACATCCTTCACAAAGTTGGGAGTCATGTGAAGGTAGGGAAGGCAGCACATGTAGCTTGTGTCTACTTTCTACTTCAACAAAACCATCACTTTTTTTTATCATTAACCCTTTTACTATTCGATCGCCTTTTGGATATCTCATTCATTAATCTTTTCACAATCCAATAATATCTTACATTTGATAATTGGATGTTGATTTGTTTTGTAAAATACCAACTATGTTGTGCCCAAGGTTGAATGAACAGAAGTTTCGTATTGACTAGACTCAGACAACACTTTAAAAAAGTGTTGGATAACAGCATCGCTTTAGTCTATAAAACGTCGTCTAAGATGACACTTCGTAAAGTGTCCCACTAGCCATAACGCAACATTTCAAGGCTCAAGACTGTAGTAAGCTTTACTTTCTAGCAGTGTACTTTATCGTCTATCTTTTCATCACGCATATAATATATGCTTATTGACGGGATTACCCCAGTCCCATCACGATGACTTAACAAAATAGATGACAGGGACTGATAGTAAGCCCTTCGACACACAAGGCCATAACCATCTGGGGATGGACTCCCATACGGGGCCGGATCTCAGGATTGAAATACAACAAAAGAGTCTAATCAACCACGATGGCCCTGATCCGTGCTTAAGGCATTTAATGCCTAAGATGCCGACAGTTGGTAATCGGATCAACCCCCGGGTAACACCAAGTACCGACATGCTGCAAGATGTCTAAATCTCAAAGAATACTAAGGCTCGATTAAATATTTGTTAAGAGTTCATAAGTAAACATTTATTATAAAGTTTTCATCAATTATTCAAGTACTTACAATTTGCAAAGTTAGAATAGGGAATGCATAGGTTACAAGTTCTCATTCATGATATCATCTACTTAGGTTTTTATGGAATTTTACATTTAGGTCCCTAAAATAAAGCATATTTACTTTTAAGCCCTTAAACTTTTAATTTTTTTTTCTTGATTTATACTATAGCTCATGAACTTTAATAAAGTAATTATTTACACATTGGAAAAAATTTTCTATTTTTTTACCAACCAAGTTACGAGACGTGGCACACGCACAATTGTAACGAGGTTGCATGTGATAGTGTATAATTTATCTAGCCGTTTGCGTGCAACATCGTTATGAATTTTTTTTAACTCTTCATTTTTTTAAACGATTTTGCTTTCTTTTTCTAATTTTTTACAATTTAACTTTTTTTAACAACTTTGTTATGGTTTCATTTTTTTGTATAAAGTTTTTGGAATATTTACTAGCTTTTTCGCTGCAACGCGTGGGTTTGCGTAAAGGTCTTGCTTTTAACAGATTCATTTTTCGGTTGTTTTATTTTATAGGCTTTTGAGGACTTTAATCTCTTTCGCGGTTTAAAGGCGCTGTGCGTGAGCAAATTCTAGTTAGTCTTATAAAAAGAAAGACAATATAAAGTAAAAGCGAATAGTTTTTAAACAAAAAAGTTGTGGAAATAAACCATAACATTTAGTTTGGGCCTGGTGGGTGGGCCTATATGGGCTTAGAACCAAAACCAACGCTTCTACATCTTCGTCCCCAGCAGTCCTCAACTCCCAGAGTTTCAAAATTTGGGGCCCAAATTAGGTCAGGAAACTAAGAAGTCAAGAACTGAACCATCGGCCTCCTTGGCTCTTTTCTGGCATTCTTGAACAATAAAACGGCATCCAATCCAATAGAGAAGATCAAATCATTGATAATCAGTTCGAGATTACGCTTCTGTGATCCACGAATCCACGCTATAGTTCTCGAATTCCCTTTGAATCGTCTGCTTGCGCTTGGAATCAGTTCGAGTTTTGTTGTTCTGAATCCTTCACCTTTAAATCGGTTTGAATTCTGTTGTTATGTTCACTACTTCACTGTTCTAATCTCATTTGGGACGGCCGTTGGAGGCTCGAGCAGATTCATCAGGCCAAGTTACTGTTCTGTAATCACTAATCGACAACCAGCGCCGGCTTCACCTTGATTTCTACTTAAAGGTAACTGTTTTTACTTTCTAGCCTTGGTTCCTTTGATCGTTTGATTTTCCCCTTTTTCTGTCAGTCTGCACTAACTGATTACTGATTATTTATTTATATTAAAACTTAGTTCAATTAGTTCAATTTTGCTTGATTAACTTGATAACTTCTGCTTTAATTTAATTATATCACAACTTCGTTGATTTTACTTGATTAATTTCTGTCCTAATTTGATTATATCACAACTTTGTTGATTTTGTTTGATTATATTCTACCCTAATTGATTATATCAAAACATAGTTGATTTTATTCTACCCTATTTGATTATATTCTACCCTAATTGATTTTGTTTGTCATGTCAAATTGACATTGTCAGTATGAATCCGGTCATTCTAAAAGGGTCCTTACTAAAATTCATAACAACTTACAAAGATGATATTAATCAACCTACAAATCTTGATCATGAACTCATAAATGTTGTTGAAAAAGATTTGTTGGAAGAATTTACGAATATTTTATTAAAATCTTGCATCTTATAAAGCTAGAAAAATAAACTTAATCTAAATATATTCATCCATGCACAAAAAATATAAAAGTTCCTTCTTTTAACTCTGCCAACTATAAACTTGTTAGTTTATTATTGTCGGTCCTAAGTCCGGATAAAGGAGCGGGGTTTTTGTCATCTTCGTTGGAAAAAGGCCTCAGATTCTTAGTTTGCTATAGGCCCCCAAAATGCTTGAGCCCCCTTTTGTGGTCTTTAGCCCATGATTGCAATAGTAAATGAATGCTAGAATTTTGAATATTTGTATTTAAAATTGAGATCCAATATTCCCAATTCAAAAGTTTTGCATGTTGAATTTTTAAAGTTGAAAGTTCCTTAAAGAAGCAGAAGGTTTTTTTCTTATTGTTTGACGTTATCCAACTGGCATTCTCTTTTAAGAGAACTTTATCGGGTTAGATCTATGTGACTGTGGGCTTGAACCCTTATAGGAGATTGCAAGTTGGATTCCAAACGTCGACCTCCACATTATGTACGAGTTCACTCGCATCACGAATTACCAATTAAGCAAACCCCTTATAGGCTAATACGTATTCAAGTGACTTATAAATTAGCTTTAGTAGGTTAATGATTTCAGTAAAAGTTGAACTACATAAATTACATTCACATACAATTATTTCTTATTCAAATATTATATTTTAATTTCATAAAATCTATATTTACACCATTTTATGCTAAAGTCATTATAGTTTAATCACAAAAATCATCCTTAGAAAAATCTAACCTCCTTCGGTTGTATTTGAAGCTTTTAGTATGTTATGAAAAACTAATAATTATCTTTTCCTTTTTACAAAAAGCATTTTAAGGAAATGTTCAATGACTAGACCATGAAGGGATGCATACCTTTGTCTATTCTGATCATGTCTTTATGAGAAGCATTGAAGATAAAGACCTCATAAAGACGAAAGAAACCATTAAAGATGGAATTTGATATATAGTCATATCGAATCGTTCATAACTAATTGGGTCGAAATCCACCCAATAGCAACAATTGAAAAGAAAGAAGAAGAGTTGACAAAAATGGTAATACCAGTATCTGTTAACGCATCCGACCCACCATCTTCGCTACCTAATCATCATCGTTCGTCAATCATCAATTCCAAATCTTCCTTCAGCTGTTTCCTAATCAGCTTTCTTTTTGATTTTTTAGTTAGGGTCATAGTTGTCGATAGCGAATAGCGGTAAATAGCGACAAGCCACCTATACGCTACGTAGCGAATAGCGGTAAATAGCGGGCGCTATTTCACGTTTAGCGATACACTGCTAGAAATTTTTAGAAATATTTTATATTCAACTATTGTAGGATATGTAACAATTATAATCAATAATCATCTAAATCTTCATATATTAGGGTTATTAGCAACCCTATTTATATTAATCAAGTAAAAAACTGGTTAAAAAAAAAAAAAAAAAAAAAATCGCTATCTGGTCGCTATATGGTCGCTATTTGGAAATAGCGGAGCCTAAACGAAACGCTACGTAGCGCGCTATAGCGCCCGCTACGGGCGCTATTGACAACTATGGTTAGGGTTTCTTAGGTTGGGTATTGACCCCTTTGGATTTTAAACATTTTTTTTAAATTCAACCCATTCGACACATTTGGCCTTTTGATCCGTTTCATTTGTTATCAGAGCATTCTGTGTGAAATCTGACCCGTTTTGTTTGTTATCAGTCTACTTATCTTTCTTCTTTTCTGTCAAATTCAGTGCCTGATATATTTTTTGCTGCATGTTTAAAATGGAAAATGTTTAAAAAGTCTTAAAAAAATCTCTTACTTGTTAGGCACGCCTAAAGATGTTGTATTAAGGTCTTATGTCATGCCTGTTTTGTGACATTAGAAGCTCTTGGTGAATATAATATCCAACAAGAACTTTGAGCCCTTTCAAGGTTTTTTTTTTGAACATCAATTCCTAGACTTTCTAGAATAAACACACCACAACCTGCGCCCTACAGGATTTCAACCCACAACCGTTATGTGTCAGTTTTTTTCTAGCATATATTTGGTCGACCCATTTTTTTCCCCCATTGATGAATACTCTTTGATCCACCACACATGGATATGTTCCGGCTATAGACATTTACATAAGGAACACATTAAATACTGATTATAACATTTTTACTTTGTACATTTACTACCTCCATCATAAAAATTAAGTTATTCCTTTGATTTCTCAATACTTAAGTGTTTAGGTTTTGACATTAATACAGCTGTAGATTTGTTTATGCCATGGTTTCTCATAATAGATGCTGTAAGTTGTGGAAGTTCAAAGATGTGTATCTTAATTTGTTAATTTTATACATGACCCAATTTAAAGAAAATGCTGATATCCATATTACTGAAATAGACAAATGAAACTTCAATGATCTTTCGATACAGTGATAGCTGAAAATGATCTTTTCTTTATTACCATGCTGATGTAAGAAATGCATTTTCTTTGGCAGTTGTTGAGGAGACATGAAGGTTAAGCTTTTGCGTATCCTTACCAAGTTACTTGCACCTTTCAATATTGTTAATTCTGTTCTAGAAAATGACAACGTGGTTATATGTTTTCCACCAGAATTCTACTATATCGTATAGTTTTTTCGTTTTGTTGTTTCTGGACTTCACAACTTTAGTGGTGGCATGTCCTATGGATCAACCACGGTCCACGATTCTGTGCTTCCGCACCAGATTTAATCACTTCTTGCTATCAACATATTTAAAGAATATATCTGACAATATCATTTTAAATAGTAATATCCTTTATGTGCTGGATAAAAGTGGACAAATCAATACTAGATGGAGCAAATTCAATGAAATATTTTCTTGCAATTGTTTCTGTTCTTTCTTAACCAATTGCCTACGAAATGCTGGCGAACCTACAAAACAGAGTATGTTTCTTTCCATTCATTTCAGTTTAGATGTGGTTTATCATAGGTAGGAACTCAAATTGTTGTGTGTGATGTATAGATGGCATGCAGTAGCTTCATGGACATGGGATGCTCATGATGAAACATGTGGGATATGTAGGATGGCTTTTGATGGCTGTTGTACCGACTGTAAACTCCCTGGTGATGACTGCCCACTAAGTAAGTCTTTTTTTCTCCTTTTCACTTCATATTTGGATCTTTTCAGTAATACTTCATGTTTTGTTGTTGAACTGTCACAGCTTGTACTTCTTCTTTGCCAACACAATGATGATATACAACAATGATGATATGATGTACTATCAATTTTCTGATTTATCTATTTGAAATATTTGATGCATAAATTACATGACACTTTATGCTTCTTAATGAAAACCAGAAGGTGGCATAATGAGCGGGCTGGGTTGGGTAACTTGCCAAAACAGGTAAAGTTGGGTATGTGTCGAGATGGTTTGGGTTGACCCGAATTTTTTTTTTCTTCAAAATCTTTTGAATTTTCATAAACAATTAGCGTGTTAAATTAAGGTTATAGAACTTGTATAATATCATTAATATTCTACTGTTAATGTTTCTATTATGCTGCATGTGCCGCTTCTATACTTTTGTAAAACAGAATGGGTGAAGTGAATGTTATGTACCATTTGTCATAGAGCTTTTTAATATTGGTACTTTTATCTATTGGATTAAAACCACAAAATAGTTGAGCAATAGTTGTAGTTGAATCATTTGTGTAATAGCAATAGGTGGATATGTGGAAGTAGGTTTCTTGATACCAATAGGCCTTTGACCCCATGGTACTAATTTAAGGTAGCATTGTAGCAAAATGGGCATGTGGGTAATGGGCTAAAATGGGTTCAGGCAGTGTAATTTTTAGTACGGGTTAGAGTTGACCTGCAAACATGTTTTGGCTATTTTACGTTTTTGAAAAATACCTAATCTGTTAAATATAGCTACAAGAACTATATGCCTATATCTATGGAATAACAATCTAAATATATGAATAAAACGATTCAGGACGTTATGCTCAATTGTTCATGAAAAAGAAAAAAACACTTTGGGGGGACTTTTGACTTGACCCATTTTATTAGAAATATATCTCAATTTGGCACATTTCATCTGTCTGAGATAGATCATAACTCTATTCAACCAATTTATAAACCAATGGCTCCAAATTGCCACCTCCAGTACTAATCAAGTCTCTACAACCCCATAGGTTATGAGTTTGAATCTCGAAGACATGTCTGAGTTATTTGGTTATTTGAAAAGAAAAAAGGTGGGTTCTTGCTGTTCATAATAAGGGAGGTTTAAATGATTACTGTATTTAAATTTGGATCAATCCATGCTACTTCTACTATATCAGCACTTATTGAACAGTGGTAATTTTCGTTTGAAGTAGTGCTTAGTTACTTGGCAAAAAATTGGAAATGTTATTAATCTAATATCATCAACCTATTGGTAAAGCTCCCATTTTTTGTGTGGAATTTCACTTATTTGAACCCTGCTTCTTTTGCCCACAAATTAAATTAGAGGTGGCAATATGGGTTGGTGAGGCTGGTTGGGTAACAACTCAAAATAGGTATTTATTGGCCCAAAAAATAAAGTTAGTGTGTGAAATACGACTATAAAAGTTATATTTTCTTGATAAAAATCTGGGGAAAAAAGGTGCAGGAGCCTTTATGCATTAAAAATACGAGTTTTGACCCATTTTCCTTAGTTTTTTAATTTTTTATTTTAAAGATTAAAAAAACCCAGGTTGACCCATTCATAAGTAAACGGTGGATATTGCTGTCTAAGGTTTAAAACTTGAAGTAGCTACACACTTGCTTAAAGCGAGCATTGAGATTACATGCTCTCAGCTCCCATGACATCATCTTTCATGTTCAAATATTAATATTAATCTGTTTCTTTTATCGCCCTTAATTATAAATGTTAACTAATTCGATTTACTTAATTGATGCAGTATGGGGTGCTTGCAATCATGCTTTCCATCTTCACTGCATTCTCAAATGGGTGAATTCACAGACTTCCCAGGCACACTGTCCCATGTGCCGTAGGGAATGGCAGTTTAAAGAATGAAGTCCAGCTTGAGCTTTGTTGCAGTGAGTTTCATGTCATTTTCTGAAGTTATCATATTATGAAATCCTTTCTTAATCAAATGTTGTTATTAAAAGTTTGCTACATGTTCAATATTCGATTTCCTTACTTTTCTTAACATATGTAGTATGGTATTTGTGTGACGTCTTGGTTAGAGCTTCTCCAACGCAGATAACAAACAAATGAGGTTTCCCTTTGGATTTCAAACTCACCATTGGAGATGTTTGAAAGGGCGTTCATTTGTTCATGTTTGGATTTCAAACGCCAACAAATGGTTATTTAATTATATTTGGTGGGCCCTCTCTCTCACACAACATATTTAATTATTTTTTTTAATAAAAAGTGGGTGTTTGAAAAAGGATGTTGTGTTGAAGTAAAAATAGGTGTTTTGAAGGATGAGTGAATATTTGTTGTGACGTATTTGTTGGTGTTTGTAATGTCCAACGTCGGAGATGCACTTAGTTTTAAGGTTAGTCCTATGCACATTACCTTGGCCTTGTCCACAACATACTCTTTACATTGGATTAGAGGGGGTGAGCCAGAAAAACCGAAATCAAACCAATTGATGGTTGTGCTATGGTTATTTTTTATAACCGAGTTTATGGTTCGGTTATATTAATGTCGGACCTTTATATTTTTGTTTTTTTATACATAATTTATTATATGTTAAAAGTATACTCTTGTTTGTTAGATAACTAGGTTAGAAACCCGTGTATTACACGGGTTGTATATTAAAAACTATATAATTCATAAATCTATAAATACTTTCGTATAATTAAAATGAAGCATATTAAATGAGTCAAAGGTTGCTCAAACTGTACTTATAATGCATAAAACTTTCTAAATCATTGAACCCCAATATTATGTACTTGTTGAAATAATATAATGTGATCATATTTCACACTAATTATTTATCTAAAAATTAAATTTTGGACAAAAGGTGCTCAACTCGACCTTACTCGCTTTGACCTGTAAAAATATCGCCCATTAATTTGACATGTTATCCAAATTTAGATACAAGTTGGACGATTGCACTAATGGAACAATTTTTAATGGCTGTATTATATCTCAAACAGCCCATATAAAAATTTAGATACAAATGAAAACGGGTCAAATGGGTTGAAATTCGCTCATATCAACATTCATATTATTATTTTACTAATACCGTTTTTATAGCTACTACATCAAAAAGAAACACACAATGATGGCGGCCCAAATCCATCGTTGTCATGTATCTTTTGATATCTGCCCAACTTTCTTTTCCATGGTCTTTAGACTTCAAACTCAGAACCAAAATCCAGGAAGCATTGAGAATAATATTGTTTGAATTAAAACATATGCATATCCCCGTGATTGTTTAAGAATAATATTCAAATAAACCTGGTTAATGGAACCCATTTTGATCAGGCTGTTGATCCATAGATACAACTTCATGGAGTTTGTCCATGCCTAGTTAAAAAAAGCAAAAAATGTGAAAAAATAAAAAAAATAATATATGTTGAACACAAAAGTGAAAATGTCATGATATGTGAGTTCTATCTAAAATAAGAATATTGGGATATAGAATAACTTACACTCAAACATCTGAAAAGGTCATATCGAGACATAATTGTTTGAAGTGAAATTAGGGATTGTATACGTGAAATCTGTTTGGAACAATAATCACATAAACAATAATATTGCAGGAAAAGGAAACCAACAGTGAACATATGCGAAATGTGGACCAACAATTTTAATGTTGAAATTATGACCTGCAGCTACAACAGTGAAGGAAGGAAGGTGAACGGATGAAGCCAAACTTTGAGATATCATCATCCTGCACAATGAATCGACCTGCAAATAAAGTTAAAAAAGTATCTGTTTGAGTGATCTAAATTATTAAAATTCAAAGTTAACCAAAATGTTCAACTAAAAAGAATATCCTTATTATTTATGTTAGATTTGCTTGTATACTATATATAAATATTTTTATACACAATCCGAAAAATGATGATATGATGTCATATTATACATGGAAAAAAAACACAAAAAGCCTTGAATATATTTTAGTTTGGAAAGAATTCAAAATTTATGTCATAACCATACAAATGGAAAGGCGTATTCCATGCGATTTATAATTAAAATAGACAAAAACGTAAAAATATCATATGCAAGAACAAAATAATAATTTCATGTTAATTGATTAGAAACTTGAGATTTTTGAGTAGGTTGCGATAAAATCACTAACATTTGCAGTTGCTTCCTTCATCCCCATTGATTCCTGGCCAACCCAATTTTCTAAGTTTCTTGCTACTACAGTTTCCACTTCATTAAGCATCTTTTTAATGCTTTATGGACCAACCAAATATAACACCATGTTCTTAAGATACTTGTACATGCACCCATTTAAAGACCCTACATTTTGTCTCCCACACACTTCTGTAAAGCTATCTTGATACCAGCTTTGAAATAACTAACAATCTTATTACAAAAAAAAAATCAATTTGGGTGGGCAGCCTATCATAGTCTCAACTGAGTTCTTGATTTGTCAATGGAAAAGAAAAACTAAAAAACTATTTGAATTCGTTCAGATGTGATGGGCAGGAAATCATGGGCAGGATGTAGTGAGGTATAAATGAGTCCTTGATTTGACAATAAAAAACTATTAATTAGGAATCAGTTGGTCACTTATCCCATTTTTTTTATAAACTCAAATGTGAGTCTAGATATCTTAGTTACCTGTAAATGTAGTTTACCATAATTTCTCCACTTTGACTAAAACCCTTTTCTGATCGATCAGCCATCCAATTTAGTCTTCCAATCATCTGGTAATGGAAATCAGAAAAAAATCTATCATATAATAAAAGCAGCAGCGAAATAGATGCAAAACCGATATTGACAAAATAAAATGAGTGTTACGTGAGTTGATGAAATAGCGTAGAATAATGCAGTAGTTGCTTCACATTCAGGTGTTGGAGGATCATGCCACAAAACTTCCTAGAATGCAGCAAGAACGATTTCAACCAAGCAATACCAATTGATCACTCCTTTGTGATCGATTAACCACCACCGAGGTTCGTATCTTCAGTTAGGCAAACGAAAATCAACCTTCAAGAGCCCCAGGCTCTGATACCAATGTAATCCCACGATCTACCCTCAAGAACACAAGATTATACACACACAAACGAATTTTATTGAATACAAACGATCGCAAGGATCGTCACCCTCTGTTTATAGACACGAACCAATCGACCTATTTAACCGGTCATTCCCTGAAAAATTAAGTATCCCGCTTGAAATGCCCCTAAATTTTATAAAATTTTGTAAGCCCAAATTAAAACACTGAATTCTAAAAACTATTTTGGACCCAAATTTTATAAATTTTTTAGATTTTATAAGTTATTTAAAAAAAAAAAATTTGCCCCTAAATTTTATAAATTTTTTTAGATTTTATAAGTTATTTAAATTTTTTTTATAATATATATATATATATATAAAATTAAAAAATTAGGCCCCACTCGTAAACATGCTCCCGTGCAGCGGTCCAACCGGCACTTCTATGTGGGTCGGCCCTGTTTTTAACCCTAATTGGAACGACGCGTCCCTTTCCCGGATACAGTTTCTAATTTGAGGATTTAACACTTAAACCCCTTGAATTATAATATATACATAATGACTAAAGTTACACTTTAAACAATTACAAAAACGACCCCTAAACTTTAAACCACATGGATTAAGGAATTACAAATCAATAATAGGCAATATTGAAGAAGAAGAGGTCGAGGAAGAGGATCCGGTAGAGGGGAAAGAGGACGTGGAAAAGGCTCGGTGGGTTTAGATGCTATGAGTGTGAAGTATTTAGACACTTTGCTAATGAGTGTACAAAATATAAAGACAAGGAGAAAGAAACCAACTTGATTGAATTGGAGGAACCGACTCTACTTTGATGAATGCACGGGTCAATGTCAAGATTAAGGGGGTGAATGCTGGTCAAATCTTGATGGGTCGATAGATACGTGTCGTGGGGCGTGCTATATGTACCCCCTTTAACTGATTTTTACTTGTTGCACCCCTCCCTATGTTTTCAAATAAATACAATTCAACCTTTTTGTTTTTTTTTACTTTTGTCTTTTTTGTTAATTAGTCATCGTTGGTTAATTAGTTGTTTAAGTTTAACTTTTTGAGTCAAGAATAAACATCAGATCATTAGTTTTAAAGACGTTTTTTAAAAACATTATATGATTATTTTTTTAATGACGTTTTGTAAAAAAAAATATAAACTAGTTAGAAAAAGTGTTTTTAAATATGTTTTAATTTTTTATCGGTTGTGGCGGACTTGCGGTGGTGACACCGGGGGGGGGGGTGTATATGTTATATTTTATAGAAAGTGCTTTTAAAGTTAAAAAACGGTTTTAGAAATAATGATTTTTCGAATGTGGTAAAATAACAAGTTTAAAAGTTATTTTTCGGGGGGAGGGGGTACGACAAATATGAGGGGATAGGAGTATACATTTTATGTTATAGAAAGTACTTTTAATTTTAAAAGAACGTTTTTAGAAATAATGATTTTTCGAATGTGATAAAATGACAAGTTTAAAAGTTATTTTTTCGGTGGGGTGGGGTGGGGGGGGGGGGTACGACAAGTAGGAGAGGGGACGGCTATACGTTTAATGTTATAGAAAGTGCTTTTAATCTTAAAAGAACGGTTTTAGAAATAATGATTTTTCGAATGTGATCAAATTACACGTTTAAAAGTTATTTTTCGGGGGGGGGGGGGGGGGTACGACAAGTAGAAGAGGGGAGGTGTATACTTTTATGTTATACAAAGTGCTTTTAAACTTAAAAGAAACGGTTTTAGAAATAATGATTTTTCGAATGTGATAAAACGAAATGTTTAAAAGTTATTTTTTCGGGGGGTACGACAAATAGGAGAGGGGAGGGGTATACGTTTTATGTTATAGAAAGTGATTTTAAACTTAAAAAAATAGTTTTAGAAATAATAATTTTTCAAATGGAGTAAAATGACGAGTTTAAAGTTATTTTTGTAGGGAAGGGAGTACGACAAGTAGAAAGGGGGTATGTATAGGGTAACCCTAAATTTTTTTGGCATGTGTTTATTGAGTCCTTATTACAGTCCTGGTCTTTATAGTAGTCGCAGGTTTTTAGGATAATTTGGTGTTTACTTTTTTTTTTTTTTTTTTTAATGTGGCCTGTTTTTAAGAAATGTTTCACATGAGGGCCTGGTCAATGTTGTTGATCACTCGAGGGCTTATCACCATTTTTGTTGCGCGAGAAAGTCTAATTCATAGCCTTGTAAGATAGCTGCCAGGTTAAACGGTTAATTTCTCTGAAACTCACCAACGAGCATGGTGTTAAACCCCTTTCTCGCCAACCCGGAAGGAAAGAAAGGTAGCCCCCCACGCGCGGCTTTCTCGCCAACCAGGTAGGTAATTAACTTTGTTTTTTTTTTCGTCGCACCTGAGAGGAAACTCGCCAACATGCAAGTCAATTAACTTGCATTTTTGTCTTGTACCTCATGAGAAACTCGGGATGTTCATTTTCATTCAAATTTTTGTCTTCTTCCTAAGAAGATAATCGCCAGCTTGGATAGCATGTTTCAGTGAAAGTCTGCAAAAGCAAAAGTTTTGAATTCAAGTTGCATGTGAATTCAAGTATGTTGGTTGCAGTGAACCCGTGATGGTATAATATTTTTAAAGAAGCATGCTGTCAAGTTAGGTAAAAAATTAAAAAAATCGATCCTTGGTATTTTTGTTATATAAGGGATTGTTGATTAGTGTAAGAATATGGATAGTTTGAGTGCATGTTAAAAATATTATACCGGATATAAATTGGTGGACCAACACTCATTGTTAATCCTAAAATTTCAGTTTTCACTCTAAAGTTTTTACCTCTCAATTATGGATGAAGGGTATCCATTTCCAGCTAACTCTTCGCCTTCGGTACATCCTTCAAACCCTTCGGTACAATCTTCAAACCCTTCTCGTAAGACACCATTATCGCCAACATTTTGCTTATTGTTGAAATAGTAATCGGCCCTATGACTCCGGCTTAGAAAAAGAAGATCGTCAATAATCAGACCAGATGTAAAACCACCAGCCATTTTTATAAAAATGAAAACTTTATAAAAATATTGAATAACTTTTAGATAGTGAGAGATATTAGGATGTTTGTAAAAAAAAGTGATGGACCACTACATCTATTTATAAACTCGCCACCTCACATGTATGTAAAATTCTATGCACTGTCCACCTCACATGCAAATACAAAACATTATACAATTTTGCACTTAATTGAGTTGGTCTCCTTCACGGTTCCACAAATCAATTCACCGCAACAAATTCAGATTCACATGCAACACTTTTTGCTTTTGCAGACTTTGAAACCATCTAGGCTGGCGAGTTTCTCATGAGGTACAAGACAAAAATGGAAGTTAATCACCTAACTGGTTGGCGAGTTTCTCATTAGATACAAGACAAAAATGGAAGTTAATCATCTACCTGGTTGGCGAGTTTCCTCTCGGGTGAGGACAAAAAAAAATTGAATTAATCACCTACCTGGTTGGCGAGAAAGCCGCGCGGGGGGCTACCTTTCTCTCCTTCTGGGTTGGCGAGAAAGGGGTTTAATGCCATTTATGTTGGCGAGTTTCAGACAATTTAACCGTTTAAACTGACAGCTATCTTACAAGTCTAGGATAAAGAGTTTCTCGCCAACCGGGTTGGCGAGAAACCCTCGTGTGATAACAAATATTGACCAGGCACAATGCTGTTTTTCTTGTTTACGGTAGGTAACCGGCTCATGCAAGTGGTTAGCTATTTAAAAAGTAGGGTGGAATGAAAATAACAACTTTTGAAAGCAGCATATTACGTTCCACCTTTCTTTATTTATTTTCTGGTTTTAATCAATACAATCAGCGAGTTACACCAACATTAAGAACCCATAAACACAAATGAATATTGACATGAATGAACTTCAAACAACCGGCACCAGTTGAATCTTGATCTCGGAAACAGTGGCATCATCAGTCCCTACCCGGGGTACCAAAGTCACCAAAACATACTCATCACCCTCAGCTTCCATGTCCTCCAACAGCTCCGTGATCCCAAACGCCGCCCCACTCGTCATCAACATCTTATCACCATGCTTATGCGGCACCTGCGAGAAAGTACCCGCAAACTCGCTAGAAGTCGCCGTGGTCTCGACACCATCATCTGCATCATTCACCAACACATCCAACTTAAGAAACACCTCACAATTAAATGTAATTCCATTCAAGAACAACATCTCCTTCGCTTTCTCCTTCTCATCCTCGCTCCTGTTTGTCGCAGGCCTCTTCACGAGAACCTTAACCGTTTGGTCTAACTTCACCGGATACTTAACGTCCTTCACCTTCTTCACTGTTCCAACTGACTTAGCTACAACATTAGACCCCTTAACACGTGGAGTACACGGTCCTTTCGAAATCGTATACCATCTTTCCGATGTCTACACAATCTTTGTTGTAGACACGAACAAGCTCTTCATTCTCATCGTAAAACACGTAGGATGCATTCAGCCAGTCTTCAGAAGTGGGTTCTCGGTGTCCTTTCGGATTCAAATCTTTCCATATTTTCCACATCCGGTCTACATTCGAATGATGCGAGTAGAAGAGCGGGTCATACCCGGCAGAATAGAAGTTTCCCATGTCCTCCCTGTTGGGCATCCTAGGGTTACCAACCCATGCATGCATGGAAATGTGAGCCCCACGCTCGATGGTCCCGACGATCGTATTGCCTGCATTGAATTTTTTTTTCTTAAAATGGTATATTTTTTAAAAACAAAGTGGTAAATGGTATGGGTTAACCCAAAAAAGTTGGAATTTTTTGCTAAAATGGACTATGGGGTATTTGGTAATCACATTTAGGGCTTCTCTCGGTGGTGTTACACATTTGGGGTTGTCGCCCTTCCAAAGGGCGACGGGTTTCAAGTTATCTCTCCAATCATTTGAAATTTACTGTTTGAGTCAGAGGTACCAGAACCTGTCGCCATTTCAAAGGGCGACAGCTTCCAGTCAGCCGTCCACCTCAGCTTGGTAGCCTTGTCATTATCCTAGTCAAACCCGTCGCCATTCCAAAGGGCGAGAGGTTCAAACCCGTCGCCATTCCAAAGGGCGAGAGGTTTTACTTTTTTATGACATGTCCCATCAACATGTGAAACCTCTCCCATCCAAGCAAACCCGTCGCCAATGGGATGGGCGAGAGGTTGAATTTATTTTTTCCAATCTGTTTAATTAATACTGAGTGGTCAAATCAAATAATTATTTTTCAAACCCGTCGCCAATGGGAATGGCGACAGGTTTGAATGTCTACCTACCCCAATTAATTCAAACATCCCCATGAACTTGTACCTACCCCATTTTAATTCCAACGAGTAATCCAAAAATATGTATTAAATATTGTATGGTAGTTGGTTTTACATAATCATAAATCCTCAACCATTTCATATTATATATTGTTGTAAATCAACCTATATTTTTCTCAATTTTCTTTCAATCAAAGCATTCCATGTCATCTATTCAACAATTATAATATGGATGTTGGTTTTACATCAGGTCCATTGATCGGTGACTTACTATTTTTAAGTGGTAATCATAGGGCGGATCACTATTTTCAAGATCCTACAAACAACAACGCGGTTCTAAGAATTAGACGCGGCGACGAGAAGTTCTGGACACATATCCAGCAGAATCCCATCCCCGAGAATGTTATGCGTTTCATAAACGAGGCAGGTTTTGCGAGTGTAATACTTTGTGGTAGTCGCCGACTTGACCGTCACCTCATTTCATCGCTTGTTGAAAGGTGGCGTCCTGAAACACACACTTTTCATTTCCCAGTTGGAGAAGTCATGGTAACTCTACAAGACGTACAAGTTTTGTGGAGAAGTCACGGTAACTCTAGTCGCCGACTTGATTGTCACCTCATTTAGCAGTATAATTATACTGCTCGGGAATTTCAACTTGGACTGCATCATCATCGGAGGATTCTTCATTTGATGGAATGGTGGAGGGGTGTCCGGCTCGGAGTCGTCATCAATATTGGTATTAGTAGAGGGACCGGCTTCAAATTGAAGTGAATTAGAATTCTCTTGATTGGAATAATTCGTTTGTTGAGCAGTCTCGTATTTAGAAAAACCACGTAGAATATCCATACAACTTGAATTTTGTAGAAACGTTATTGGCTCAATACCAACATATACGTTAGGACGAAAACATGGATTTGTTGTTGCTAAATAATACAACACGTCAAGGCTAGGATCATTGAAAATATCAGATAATTGAGAAAATCCTTGAAAAGTGTAATATAGTTTCATACTCAACGTATAAAACTCCTTTTGAATTTGAAGATGAATATAAATCATATCAACGAATTCTTCGTATGATATTTTCTGTTGAACAATAATCGTACAACTTTTAGTGGAACTATCACATGAAATAATATCATTTTCGTAGAAAACATTACCCCCCAATACAATTGAATGAATATGGGAGCAAACATTTTTGGAATTGAAATTTGCGTCTTGTAGAGTTAAATGAAGAAACCCCACAAAACTTGTACGTCTTGTAGAGTTACCATGACTTCTCCAACTGGGAAATGAAAAGTGTGTGTTTCAGGACGTCACCTTTCAACAAGCGACAAAATGAGGTGACGGTCAAGTCGGCGACTACCACAAAGTATTACACCCGCAAAACCTGCCTCGTTTATGAAACACATAACATTCTCGGGGATGGGATTCTGCTGGATATGTGTCCAGAACTTCTCGTCGCCGCGTCTAATTCTTAGAACCGCGTTGTTGTTTGTAGGATCTTGAAAATAGTGATCCGCCCTATGATTACCACTTAAAAATAGTAAGTCACCGATCAATGGACCTGATGTAAAACCAACATCCATATTATAATTGTTGAATAGATGACATGGAATGTTTTGATTGAAAGAAAATTGAGAAAAATATAGGTTGGTTTACAACAATATATAATATGAAATGGTTGAGGATTTATGATTATGTAAAACCAACTACCATACAATATTTAATACATATTTTTGGATTACTCGTTGGAATTAAAATGGGGTAGGTATAAGTTCATGGGGATGTTTGAATTAATTGGGGTAGGTAGACATTCAAACCTGTCGCCCTTCCCATTGGCGACGGGTTTGAAAAATAATTATGTGATTTGACCACTCAGTATTAATTAAACAGATTGGAAAAAATAAATTCAACCTGTCGCCCTTCCCATTGGCGACGGGTTTGAATCTTAATTATTTGATTTGACAGCTCTGTTAGATATGAACGGTACTGGTTCGTTTTCAAACCTCTCGCCCTTCCCATTGGCGACGGGTTTGCTTGGATGAGAGAGGTTTCACAGGTTGATGAGACATGTCATAAAAAAGTAAAACCTCTCGCCCTTTGGAATGGCGACGGGTTTGAACCTCTCGTCCTTTGGAATGGCGACGGGTTTGACTAGGATAATGACAGGGCTACCAAGCTGAGGTGGACGGCTGACTGGAAGCTGTCGCCCTTTGAAATGGCGACAGGTTCTGGTACCTCTGACTCAAACAGTAAATTTCAAATGATTGGAGAGATAACTTGAAACCCGTCGCCCTTTGGAAGGGCGACAACCCCAAATGTGTAACACCACCGAGAGAAGCCCTAAATGTGATTACCAAATACCCCATAGTCCATTTTAGCAAAAAATTCAAAAAGTTGTAAATGGTAAAACCGTGATTCCTAATCACGGTTTCAGTTCAAAACGGTATTATCGAGAGACGTGTCTGCAATAAAGTTACTCGTTTTGCAATAAAGTAGCTGAATCCGTTCTTACGAATCGTTTATCTTTTATATGCATATTTTAAATCACGGTTTTACCATTTACCACCTTGTTTTTTAAAAATATACCATTTTAAGAAAAAATTCTTGCCTGCATTTGGGTCGGTCCCGAAGAAGCTATCGGTATCGGTGACGTTGGTCACCAGCTGGCTGAACATGGTGGACAGATTAACGCTTACTTGGTCTATACAAGAAGCACCACTCTCTTGACCTCTGAATTGGAGATCAAGAACAGCCGGAGGCAGGTGGGCGACGTTTCTGTACGGGTCGAACAGCTGGTTCGCTCTCGGGTCGTCGTTTGCACCGGGGGTTTCAAACATGGCTGATATCAGCATTCCAGTGGGATTGTCCCAGTTCCAGTACGGTAGAGCGAAAGTCGTTAATCAACTTCCCTAATATTCTTTCATAGAAATAGAGGTACCATCGGTGGAAAGGATAGAAGAGCCAGTTGTTGTGAACTTGGATTTTAAGCTCCGGATGTTGATTCATTGCTTGGTTGTAAGCTCCGTTGCAGTAAGCGCAATGGACCATGCCTTGTTGCTTCCAGCTGTGCGGGTGGTCGTCCGGGAGAGCTTTCACGGCAGCGATTGCTTCTTGATACTTTGCGATGTATTCCGGGGTGACTCTCTGCGCGGCAGGTCGAACACGAAGGACGGGGAAGTCCGGTAAGAAGTATGGGTTTGGTTTAGTTGAGGTGGATGGAGGGCAGCAAGCTATGCCCCTTAGAGCGTTTTCGGGACCGAGCACGCCGTCAGTTGCGGCGACACAGTCGGATATGTCATCCGGTGCTATGATGGGATATGCCAAGGCCTGCGACGGGATGGTGATCATCCCGTACAGGCCTCCCAGCCCCAACAGCAAGTTTCTCCTATCCACAGATGCTTTCAGATTAGGGGTTTTGATGTTGTCATCTCCCGCGGCATTGCAGGAGACTTTGAAGGTAGGTTTGGGGTGACGAGAGTAGGCGGGAAGAGTAGAAAAGGCCAAAGAAGCCATCATATTTGGTTGCTGGTGGTGGCCTGAGCTCCGATTATATTTATATGTATACTACATCCATGGAAAACAAGGTTAGTGGAAATGATCGAGTAACAGTGGGCTGACCACTTGATATACAATATTACATATAATCAAAAAGTCTGGCTGCTGCTGATCTTTGCTAAATAAATATCAACTAGTGCTATCAAGTTTCTTCTTTGTTGGTGAGGGGGTTCCAAAAAGGGTTTCCCCTTTATGTAAGTTATGTGTTCGAATCTTGTAATGCGTACTTCATAAAAACTAAGAACATCCTATGCAGATTTTGAATTCCTTAGGGTTGTTTGGGTAGACTGAAGTACGAGCCTCTCTTGATGGGACGTGCCAGTTGAGCTCACGTCGTTCAAAAAATATATATATATAGTGGGATGTGAAGCCGCGCTACGACATGAAGTCTTTCACGATACCAAATATCTAAACATGTGTTTGAGAAATTTAGGGCGTAAAATTTCAAAACGCGTTATTAAAAAACATAAGTCATAAAAAGGTAAAAATAAACTAAACTCTTCGCGATCTTAATTAAACTCAAAGTTTTACATTTTTCTTTTCTTTTAAATTTAACTCCTTTTATAAATTTTCTACTTTAAACAAAAATGTCATAAACCTTAATTTAAAATTATTTTAATTTAATAAAACTATCACTTTATTATTATTATTATAATTTAAAATTATTTTTGTTTTGAATAAATAAATTAATAACAAATTACAAACTCATGTAATCATTTAATTTTATGATTATCCATACATTATATTATAGTACAACTTAAAAACAAATGTCACCGATAACTTCACCCCCTTCACTTTGTTAAATGATAAAAATGGCCCCTCAATTTTATAAAATGTCACTTTGATCCCCTAAAGTTTTTAAAATTTCAATTTTATTCGTTGTAGTATATATAATCTGATTTTTCCTTAATAATTTTAGTTTGTTTGTTTAATTTTTTTTCTTGGCGTCCCGGTATAAATATTGTTAAAAACGGAGTCGTATTCAAAATAGATTATTTTTTAGGTATCGTGGGTTATATCGACCGACGGTGACATGCTGCTACCGTGAAGAATGAGAGACTGAAAAACATCGGTACCGTTATATAAAATGTCTTTTATCTATGTTTCGATCTCCACAACCGAGTCGCCGTAACTTCATACGTTTCTTTTATGTATTTAACGTTTCTTTTTGTGCTTAGTCACGTTAATGTCACCACCTCAATCGTTTGAGGTCTGCCTCCCGTTGTGAAGTGCGAAGCAAAATTTATTTAACCACGTTTCTTTTTTTTCTTAGTCACGTTAATGTCACTGTCTCAACCGTTTAAAGTCCGACTTCCGTCTCGAAACACGAGCCAGGCAACATTTCTAGTTTTTATCATGGACTATAAATATAATAATGCATCCATATGAAAAGTCCCGATCCATGTGCCAACTTTAATCCCACTTGGTTTATTTTGAATAAGTAATCTTATTGTGGTGGCTGCTGTTGGTTGGTAACAAGATGACAATTTTATATACAAAATACGAAGAAAGAAAAGGAAAAGGGATTAGGTATAGGGAAAATTACAAAAATGGTCATTCAACTAGTTGGATTTACTAAAATGGTCACACTTTTTTAACCGTCTAAAACATGGTCATGAACACCAATAGCCGGTTAAGCCGGCTAAAAATTCCATGCCCGAAAGGAATCTGTCAGACGCAACATCAATCAGTAACTGACACGTGGCATCACGGAATTTTATACCGGCTATAGCCGTCTATTTAGACGTCTTAGCCGGCGCTTTTTTTTCCGTCTTGGCTAGATTTTAGCCAGCTATTTGACTTTACTTAGCCGGCTATTTGAATGTACATAACCGGCTATTTGTCTTAAAATAAACACAACAAACATATAATAAGTAGTCAAATACAATATAAGTTTAATGTCTTAAAATAAACATAACAATCATATAAAAAGTAGTGATCAAATACAATATTAAACTAATGTCATAAAATAATTGTTGTGTAAGACATTAGTTTAATATTTTATTTGATCACTACTTTTTATATGATTGTTGTGTTTATTTTAATACATTAAACTTATATTGTATTTGACTACTTATTATATGATTGTTGTGTTTATTTTAAGACAAATAGCCGGCTATGAACATTCAAATAGTCGGCTATTTACATTCAAATAGCCGGTTAAAGAAAGTCAAATAGCCGACTAAAATCGAGCCAAGACGGAAAAAAAAGCGTCGGCTGAGCCGTCTAAATAGACGGCTATAGCAGGCATAAAATTCTGTGATGCCATGTGTTAGTTTTTTATTGGTGTTGCGTCTGACAGATTCCTTTCGGGCACGGAATTTTTAGCCGGCTATTGGTCTTCCTGACCATGTTTTAGACGGCTAAAAAACTGTAAGTATTTTGGTAAAGTTAACCGGTCAAATGACCATTTTGGTAATTTTCCCTTAGGTATATCTAGTGGTAAAAAGAATATTATTTCTGTCCGCACAAAAAGTTTTTTTTTCTTTTTCGATTAAACTAGCAAAACATAAACATTCTCAATAATAATAAGAAGGGTAATTACAACAAAGTGACAGGTAAACAGACAACAAACTGCATTACTACTTTTTTTTTATAGCAAAACTGATTTTGGGTCTTAGGGCTGAAAAATTACTTACGACCCGCTAAACTCTGTTCAGAAATTCTATAGCCTCCGGAGCTAAGAAACCAAATGTATCAAAAGTTAAATTTATCTTTTATAATCTATTTCAAGTTTCTATAATCTTATTCCCCTTTTCTTTTCTTACTCAAATCAAATTGTTTGATTTACCCGTATGTTTCGCTTCTAAGATCCATGATCATTGTGGCTAGCATGCGATGGTGCATACCGAAAATGAACCAACTAACCAAGTCACAAAAATGCTTCTTGTAAAAAAGATTCAACAAAGTTAAACGATCAGTCAATCATTCAAATTAAAATCATATTTTATTTTAGTTTTTATAAAACTCTTGCTTTATTCAAGTCTAGTTTTAATGGTGTTTTACAAAAATCCCTTTTATATAAAACTAGTTATGTGATGCTCGTGCTTTGCTGCGAGGTAGTTAATTTTAGTTCGGTTGTTAAGGGCAAGGGGTATACCCTCACGTGCTACCCAAGTGAGCCCCCTCACGCAAGAGGGGGCGGTGTTTCACGCCGTGAGCACCCTCACGCCACCTCTCAGCCTCCTCTCAGCCAATCACAACCACCTCTGAAGCAACCTCCCCCTCACGCTTCCCTTCTTCCATGAACTCCCTCACGCCAACCCTCTCACGCCCCCTCACGGGGTGGGATGTTAACTATTAGGCCCGATTGCGTTTACATTAAACGGCGTGTATATGTGCTACTATTTACATTCCCAAAACTTGAAAGTATTGTTTTTTTAACAGGTTACATCTAAGTTACAGCCATATCAAAAGAACCTTTTCAGCTTATGAAAACTTGTAACCTGCTTAGTCCTGGCTGCACAAAAGACCTAATTTGTTACCGCTGGAGTTCACAAAGGAATATACTTGCTTGTACTGCTGCTGGCCAAAAAACCTTCATTCCACTGCCTCTAATTGTTTTAATATGAGGTGCGACTTCGCTTGGGTGTGGTTTGATCTGATTGCGCAAAAAAACTGTCATTAGTATTTTTTATGTATGCATAAAAATAGCCGGTTGGGTTTGATGTATGTACCTGTGTTGTCGAAAACCAGGTGTTTCTTTCCTGAAACCTTTGTATCGATCTGGGGCTGATCTGCTGCTTCTGATGAGGTTTCTGTTTTTTTTTTAATTAGTGTTCATATTAGTTAATTTTTTTCAACTGGTGTATCTAGTGCATCCAAACTAAGTAGAGAGTAGTTTGTTTTTGTAAAAAAAAATTTGGTAATTAAAATTGAGTATAGTATAGAGTTTACCTGGTTGTTTTTGGAGTTGGTTTCCAGTTGAGCTTAAGACCTCTATTATGTCTTTGTTTGGTGTCTTACTTTCAACTGTGGCTGCTGTTGTGTTGTTTCCACTAAGATCTTCAGTGTCTTCTTCTTGGTCTGATTGTTTGGGTCATTCAGTTGTAATATTAAAAGTGTGAATTTTTTTTTTTTGCAGGGGTTATAAAAAAAGAAGTGGTTGGTTGTTTAGTGTACCTTGGGCTGGTGTTTCCGGAACTGGGGGAGTAAGTTGGTTGTTTTCAGCAGTTTGATTCACAATGGGTAATGCTTGAAGCACTTGAGTAATGACGAACTTTGTAGAACCTATCGGTGCACGGTTATTAAACTGTAATTCGAAAAGGTTTGTGGTTCCTCTTATTGCTAACAGCGGGTCAGGGATGGCGTCTGGGTTAGCTAAGCCTCTGTCTACAACCAGTGTCATGCAGACGGCTTGCAGGAGCGAGTTGGCAGCTGTGTCAAACAGTGTAGCTATTGTTGAACGTGTTTCATCCGCTATGATCGCGTTGACACAGTAGCTGTTGAATGCAGTTCTCGTTAGTGTTTAGCAGATTTAAGTTGCGTATATTTTTTATTATGGTTAGTTGTTAACTTGCATGAATTTGGGTTGTTGCTCATTTGGGTGATTTCCACAAACCCAGCTGGTTGATCTCCTAGCCAGTCTTCGGTTACAGCGTGTGCATCCTCTATAAAACCATTTTCGGCCATCAATGAAACCTGTAACTGATGTTTTCATACCTCATCCTTAACCTATTGAATTTAGCATATGTTACTTGTGATAACAAATTTGTTTGTATGTTTTTAGCGATTTAGTTTTTTTTTTGTAAAAAGGTAGTTTTATACCTTTCTGCTAGGTCATCTGCGTCTGAAATTTCCGGATTAATGTACACATGTGTTGATGCAGTTGACTCAAGCTGTATATGTTGGAATTCTTTGACTTTCACTGAAGTAACAGCTACAATGCATGGAAATGGTTGTTCGGTCAGTCCTTGAATGTCTAGTGTTTCAGAAGCCTTTTCCCATAGTGCTGTGCAATCTCAATGATTTCGCTGGAAATGCAATTGTGTATTCGTTTTTATATACAGCAGGTGTACCTAAGCATGTAATTATTTGGATAAAATTATCTTACTTTGCATCTTCAAGCATAAACTTAAAAAGCCGCTTCCCTGTTAGCGTTGTAGTGTTAGTGGTTACTGAATCAAACCTTCCTATGTAGTCTGCAAATTTGCAACAGTTAATCAATGTGTATTATGTATTAATATAGAGTAATTTTATATATTATGTATTAATCTAGAGTAAAATTTGAATGTATACATACCTGTTAGTAGGAGGTTGGAATTGAGGCGGTCTGGTAGCGATTCAAACGGCATAAAGTTAAAGTAGTGTAGCGGGAAACCGGTGGCATCTATTGGAATAAAGGAAGTGCCTCTTCCAAGTTTCACAATAGTTGGATGGGGTACTACATTGTGACTTTTGCACACCTTATCAGAAAGATAGTTAGATACTCTATAGCAGCTTTGCAGATTCAATTTGGATTCCAAGAACGCCTTGTCACGGTTATATCCAACGGCTTCGATAGCAAACCCCTTAACAATTTTGAAAAATAAGCATAATTATATGTAAATTTAATTTTTATTATTTTGTGGAAAATAGTATATGTTTACCTCTCTGTCTAGAAACAGATACATGCATTCATCTTTGAACATGAAAGATTCTCATTTTCTTATGACCCTGGTTTCAATGGGTTCTGCTCCATCTTCTTTTCTTATCAAAGCAACGCTTCTACATGCCATTTCTGTTATCCTGTTATATAAAATAGCTTGTCATAACTTAACTTTTTAAATTTTTTAATATTTAGCTGCAGATAACTATGAGATCATACGTTGATTGGTTTCCTCAAAAAAAAATTGGGTCAATTGTAGTTACCTGACTACATGCTTTTAGGAAGTTCAAAAAGTTTGTCAAAGCTATATCTTGTCTGAATATAACTCACATAAATACCTAGACAAACTTATTCACTTAGGAAAAAACCCTAGTAAAACAAAAAAGATATCAGACAGAAAAAAACACACAAAAAAGATAATTTATACTCAAATTACTAACTAAAATAATTAAAAAAAAACAAATAATGAATATAATTACCTTCTAGAGCTTAGTTAAAGCAAGCCATAACCACCTGACAAAAAACAAATAAAATTAGACTAAATAATTAGCTTTAAAAGCTTAAAAAACAGTAAAAATGGTTAGGTGACAGCAACCCTAATTTTGTTTGATTTTGTTCCTCATTTCATTTTCTGCATTTTTTTCAACCCAAATTAGGGCATTTGCTGCAAGTTATAATGATATGAAATTTAAGCTGTTATGGAAGTAGTAGAATTGATGATTTAGTATTTTTTATGCTCAACCCTCTCTAACCTGTGCTCAAATTCATGATTTTTGGTGACCAAGAAATTAGTAACACAGATGATATTATATTATTAGGCTATGCTTTTGATCATTAGATTAGTACATTGATAATTTAACATCTTTTGCAGAGATACAACAGAATAAAAAGCCATAACTGCACTCTCATGAATTAGAAAAAAAACAAACCAAACCTAAACCCTAAAAAACCAGAAAAACAAATCATTCTAAGTAATCAACAACTTATTACCCTAATTAAACATATACACAGACAATCGAACAACCCCAGACCCAAAGAAATACAAAAAAAAACACATGCACAAATACGGAGAAAACTTACAGCGGAATCCATACACTTACACCTTCTGCAAAGAAACCAGTGAAGAAGTATCCAAAAAAGAAAGAGAAGCAGATTATATAGCAGTGGCGTCGCAGGGCATAGAACCAGTACGTGGTGCACAATCGCGAGAAGAACAGAACGCATATACACGTGGGGACAAATTAAGCAATGTAAGAGTATATGGTATACTCTCACTTCGCACTTCACTATCCCAAGTGAAAGTAACTTTTATGACACATGGGCGTCACATAAGCTTAGTTGATTTCTCACTTGGTAAGGAAAATAATCAAGTGAGTGAAATACCACATATTTGATAATAAGAGACTCACCCAACACCCATACCCACAATGGAGGACTCACCCAACACTCATAAACTAAGCCATTTCTCCCATGAAGCCACTCACGGCTGCTCCTCATATCCCCTTCACACAAGAGGGGGGTGGTGTTCCACCTTGGCTCACGGCATGAGCATCTTCACTTGGGTTGGGGGTACCCGTGAGGGTATACCCCTTACCCTAAGGGTGAAGGGGCACCTTACCCCTTTATTCATTTACTCACTAAAATTACCCAATAAAATTTTACCACCTAAAAACTACTCAGTTACTCAGATTTTATTGCAAACACCTTACTCATTTACTTATCAACTTTTTAAAAAAAAGAAAACATTTAAAAAGAAATGGTGTGTGTGGTAGTGGTGGGGTCCACTAGAGAGAGATTGGAGTGGCGAGTGTTTCATCCGAGTAAAAAGACTCGGGCAACTATCCCGGACAAACAACTCGAAACATAGGGGGCGGTGTTCTAATTTTACCCGGGTACCATCTTTTTTACTCGGCCCGGCTTGGGCCGAGTAAGCCACCCTTATCACCCTTAAATGAATGATCAAGCTTGGACACATGCTATTGTATTGTTTATAGTGGTTAAATTGTTTTTCATTCACTACTAAAAAATTAAGCGATAAAACTTTTTTTTGTGGGAAAGTCGTATTATTTTTGTTTTTTTATTTATTATTAATATTATATTTTAAAAAATGTTTATGTTGAAAAAAATTGCACTATACGTTCCAAAATGTCTAACTAGCTCTCAAGTTAACACAGAACCCTATAAACCCTCTGGTTTATTGCAACAATTGAAACTACTTATCTGAAAGTAAGAAATGATAACTATGGATTTCAATACTAAAATTCCTTTAACAAGTCGTAGGAATAATACCATAAGAGTTATCATAGACAAATTGACAAAATCTGCGTATTTCCAATCAATGAAATAAACTTTCAATATGGACAAATTGACACAGATTTACATCAACGAGATTGTATCATTACACGGTGTGCCTCTATCCATTGTGTCAAATAGAGACAGTCGCTTTACGTCCGATTATGGAAAAGTTTCCAATAAACTATGAGTACTCGTCTTAAACTTAGCATTATAAACTTATGGGCAGAATGTAAAGATAAATTAAACGTTAGAGGACATGCTCCAATCTCGTGTGATAAATTTAGGAGATAGTTAGGATGATCACCTACCCCTAATGGAATCTTCATAGAAATAGCTATCAAGCAAGCATTTAAGTAGCACCATTTGAAGCTCTAGAAAATGTAGAACGTTTGTCTGCTAATAAGAGGTTGAAGATAATCTACCATCAGGAACGAAAATAATTTGAGAAACAACTAACAAAGTATTACGAATCCGAGAACGGTTGAAGACGGCTCGTGAAAGTAGGAAGTCGTTGGAATTAAATATTGGAGATAAAGTATTATTATCACCTTGAAAAGGTGTAAGTTCAATTTGGAAAGAAAGGGAAACTAGGTCCACGATTTGTTAGACCATTTAAAGGTTTTAGAATGAAACAAACTGGTCGCCTACCGACTAGAATTTTCAGAAGAGAATAATGAAATACACAAAGTATTCCATATGTCAAACTTAACATCTTTGGAAAAGTGTATGAATGCCAATAAGGATAGATAGATGCAAGTCAAGAAATACAGTAAGCATATGATGGAAGTAACCTTTAACACACGAGTAAAGATAGATAATCAATTGCATTTGAGGTTTGTCTTTACAAATAAATTTTGGGGTTTCATGTGTTATATGGTTTGAATACAATGGTATAGACAAGAATGTCTATAAGATTGTAGTAATGCTATAAGATGCCTGAAGAGCCAGTTTAGGGAAGGCTTGAATGCCTGTAATAATGATTAAGAAAGCCTGTTTAGGTAATTGGATACCGGTTTAGATCTTTAGATTGCGGTTAGTGAGAGAAGTTGAGATATCAACAAACGAGTACGAAGCATAATGGAAGATAATAAGAACACAGTTAGTTGATAAATGATTAATAACATTCTAGATCTTGTTATTATCCATTTATTTAAAACTGCTTTCATATTATTAACCATTATACGAATACTAGTATGTTCCATATCTGGATTTTTGCCGATGTAAACAAAAAAGCTGAAATTTGTAGAACAACCCCTACAAATTAAGGACCGACAAATAAAGAAGCTAAAAAGAAAATAATTTATTCTGGTTAAAGTGAAATGGAACTCTCACCGAGGTTCAGAATATACTTGGGAGTTAGAATCGAAAATGAAAAAGAAATACCCACATTTATTTATTTAATCTCGAGGATGAGATTAAAATAAAGGGGGGGAGTGTGTAACACCTGTAAAATTTCGATCTCAATTTGTACAAAAGTGAAACTAGAAGGGCTAGAACTGTAAATATACCAAACCCCAGGGACCAAAAGTAAAAAATTGGGGAAAACAGACGGTAATGGACTGTCACCAAGGATAACGGTCTGTTACGGACCCACGAAGGAAACAATCTGGTGCTGACACATGTCCTATTACGAGTGAGGGGATCTGACGCGTGTCGGGTGACTCGACCCTATAACGGATCGTCACCCATGTCGTAACGATCCATTACGCCGCAAAGTCTTCACACCCACTTAACAGCAAAACATAACGTCCATCCAAGTTAGGGACTAAGCGTGTTACCCGCATGCATAATATGGGGCTGTCAGTGTAGTTTCTCAAATTTAAGAACCAAATCCAAAATTTAAAGATACCACATGGACTAATAAAATTTAATTGTTATTGAACAACATTCTATACCCTTATACATTTTGAATTGGAGTGAACAGTGAAAGTCAACCATTGGTCCACGCTTTTTTTTATTTTCGTTTTCATCTCTTGTACTATATATAATATACACTTTTAACCCCTTTAATTTTATAATAATTTCGTTTTTCTACAATAGCTTTCATCCGTTCACTTTTAAAAAGAAATGGAATGCGCGACTGATTTTACTTTTTTTTTTTGTGAATGTTTCGGTATAAAATTGTTTTAAACGTAGTTGTATTCAAAATCAAGTTTATTTTTTTTTTATTGTAAGCTATAATGAGCGACGTTAACGTTGCGTTGCCGTGGTAAACTCAACCACTTATGAGCGAACAACTTAGTTGCTGGTGTTTTGATATTATCGTAACCGGTATGGGCGTTCGATTTTATGGTTTTTGACGAGGTGAACCGATAACGACCAAACTCCTGACGTGTAATACGTGAAAAAAACTAGCACGCTCCCGTCGCAAAGCGCGGATAGAATCAGTAGTTTATCACATTAATACATTATTGAAAGAGTTGGTCGGGGATGTTGTGTGAATCATGCCCAAATTGCTCCCTCACCTCAACATTCAACGAACCCTGTGATTAAAGCCTCAACAACATTATCTACCAAGATAAGGAGAAATGCAGACTTCATCATCTCCCTCACTGTAAGTACTCCATAGTAAACCCTACAACTCATATCTGTTCAAATTTCATCTTCTCGATTCTTGTTGTTTCAGATGTGCTGTCGTTCCTGTAGACTGCGTCTTCAATTGTTCAAATCAGCTACCATTCCCTTCCAGTTTCAATTTAGGTTTATCGACAGGTTCGTGCTCATATGTGTTAGCTTAATCTCCTAATTAGTTATCGTATTATTCTAATTTCCATACGAATCCATGGAATTAGGGATCTCGGATAAACCCTAGGGTTATTGTATGCTCTAGTTTGCTGTTTATTCAATTGATTTTTGTCTGGAAACTAAAACTCCTCACGTAGTTGACCTAATTCGTGAAATTTAGGTTTTATTTAAGTTGAAACCGTAATTTGGTTTTGGTTAAATAAGTTGGTGATTACAATGTGCACATTCTTACAGGGAGCAGAAAGCTCAAGGTTTCTAGGTTGCAGGCTGGATTTTGGGAATCCATTAGATCTGGGTAAGTGTGCAGTTATCTCTCTTTCTTTTGGCAGGAGTTAGCTGTTATTCAATGAGGTAATTAAGATAAATGAATAATCTAAATTTAATAACAGTAAGACTAATTTGAACCGAAACATATATGTTGAAGCAGAAATGTGATTAAATCTTGCTCGTATTACCGGTCATTTGAGAGTCGAGAAAAGAACTAGTTTAACAACCTAAATCTGATAACCTTGATGAATTCTTATCTTGAGATTTGCCCCATTTGAGAACATAAAGAGTTTCTTACAATGTTCCTACATATGTTGTAGGTTTTATAGGTTTGGATTTCAAATTAAAGTAATTTTGGTGGTATTCCAGACTCTTTAATCGGATAATTCAAAAGTAGACAAGAATGCGTATTATATTCTGTTGTGAAAACTGTACTAGAATTCTAATGTAAAACAGACCAAAGATCGTCGTTTTATAGGGACAAACCATCACAAAGTTTCAGTTGGCGGTCATAACTGTCGACAATTGGACAATTACACACCAAACCAAACCAAACCAAACGTACCCAGTATAATCCCACACATAGCTAACGCTATTAGTAGGGTCTGGGGAGGGTGTGATGAGGGCAAACCTTACCCCTATCCCAAGGGATAGAGAGGCTGCTCCCGTTTAGACCCCCGGCTCCATGGGAAAGAAAAAGATAAAAATATAAATAAAATTAATGAGTAATAAAGTAAAATAAATCTAACAGTAATCTAACAATTAGCAGTGTATGACTAGAGTATATTAGTCACAAGAAACACAACACACCTACAAGAAACAAGACATACGCAAAATCTTTGCTAAACAACTCTACTCTCCCACACAACGGGTCACTCATCCTAAAATCCTAATACGACGTCTCCATGAAATCCTATCATTGATCATGTCCTCTGAGAGGTGTAAATCTAGCAAATCAAGCCTAATCCTCTCATCCCACGTTAATTTCGGTCTCCCCCTGCTCCTTTTCCCCTCTACAACGAGAGTTTCCACCGTTCTCACTGGATCTGTGCTCTGTCTCCTCTTGACATGTCCAAACCATCTCAATCTTCCTTCTCTTATCTTATCTGAGATACATGTGACTCCCAATCTCTTCCGAACAACTTCATTTCTTATTCGGTCCTTTCTTGTGTGTCCACACATCCACCTCAACATCCTCATCTCAGCTACATCCATTTTTCGAGCTTGTGTCTTCTTGATGGCCCAACAATCGGTTCCATGTAGCATCGCCGGGCGAACTGCTACCCTATAAAATTTACCCTTTAACCCTATTGGGAACCTCTTGTCGCACAAAACACCTGAGGCCGCTCTCCATTTACACCAACCAGCCTGCACCCGATGGACTACATCATTGTCGATGTCCCCGTTACTCTGGATGACAGATCCTAGATACTTGAACTTCAGTGTCTTAGGGACAACCCCACCTTCAATAGAAATCTGGGTCTCCTCGTCGACGTTTGCACCACTAAAGTTGCAGTGAAGGTACTCGGTTTTAGATCGGCTTATCTTCAAACCTTTGTGCTCTAAGACTGTTCTCCATTCCTCTAGTCTGTTGTTCAATGTCTCTTTACTTTCTGCAATCAACACGATATCATCAGCAAAAAGCATGCACCATGGAATTACATCAGTGGGAAAACCATCAGTAAAATCTGTTTTACAAACCACAGGTTCTATAGTGTTCTTTAAAAGAGAGAAATATTGTTATAGAGCCTCTCATTCTTTTACATGTTCTTTGCTTCACCTTTTTATGAAATGATCAAGTTTAACTCGGCATGTCTGCATAATTTCTGATTATGCATCCCAACCAACTTCATTGAATCATCACAGGTTAATAAAGAACAACTCTACACAGGTTATAGAGCCATCTTCTAGTCCCCAAGAAGATGAAGAACCTCTTCCCGAGGAATTTGTACTTGTTGAGAAAACGCTACCAGATGGAACAATTGAACAGATTATTTTTTCTTCAGGTGCAGAAGTCGATGTATATGATCTCCAAGCTTTGTGTGATAAGGTAATTATTTTGCTTACATAAATTTATCTTCTTGGGGTTAAACTTGGTATAACCAGAAAATATAAATGGATGTACATTAGTTAATATATAGAGGTGGCAGTTTCAACCCGTTTACTTCTGGATGGGTCGATTTGGGTTATGTTTTCATATAACAGGTAAAACGGGCCAAATCAGAAATATTAGCTAATGAAACGGGTCGAAAGCAACAATTTCCTAAATTCCTTTATTTGAAGATATATATTATTATTGTAACAATGTAGTATTCATAATCATACCTAACACGCTACTTATTTAAAAATATAAAGGTTGGGTGGCCCAGAAGACCACTATCAAAGCTAGCTGCTGCCCTGAGAAATAGCTACATGGTAGCAACGTTGCATTCCATAAAGAAATCAGCTGGAGAAGGTATATTTTCCTTGAAATTTGCTCAAACAAATTGGGTACATAAAATATTTGGTATTTACGCATTTACAGCTGAGTTTTACTTGTTTTTGTTGGTTAATATTAATGACAAATATTAGTGTATTTTGGGAAGTTACTTCCCAGAATTAACAGAAACAGATAATGAAAAGAAGCTCATTGGCATGGCTCGTGCCACATCAGATCATGCATTCCATGCAACGATATGGGATGTCCTTGTAGATCCTAGCTACCAGGTATATAGCTATTTTGGTTGATACATGAAGAACTTACGTGATAAATAAGTTAACTTTATATTCTTGACGACTTTTTAAAAACTTTGTTTGTTAAGTAAGTATATTTGTGAAACTTGTAGATTGAATAATAAATAAAAGTTAAGAGTTGATAGATATCATCACAAAAAAACCAAGGATTTTTAGTAGTTTGGGTGGATGTTAACTAATCCACTTTGTGCCCCTCCTCGAATCCTTCAGTCAAAATTTTCTTCACCATATTCTCTAAATTGATAGCCTCTTCTCTCTAATGTGGTAGAGATAAAAAGTCTTATCTCTAGATTCTCATTGGTGAGGACTAAGGATAACTAAACACTTCTGATTAATCTAGTTAGTGATCGCTTGTACAACTTATTCTTTGTAAGTTGTTAGAGATCATCAAGTACTTCTATCTAATTAAGGTAGAGCCGTAGAGATCACCTTTACAAGTTTTCCCTAATCATGGTAGGGATCTCTACTCATAAATGCATAAGTGTTTAGAAAGATGATACACTGAGAATACTCAAACCCGCTCTTGCTAATCTATGATCTCTCTTCTAATATGGAAAATGTTTAAAAGAGTTAGAGATCACTTAAGATGACTTCAATTTGGGAAGAAAACTTGCTTAAATAGAGTGAAAAATCAACTTTCAAAAAGTGATAAGCCCTCCACGGGTGTTCTCATGGTCCAACCGTGGATTGACCGTGCTCCTTCTCTGGCAGCACTTTGACTTTGAAATTTGGCATTTTTTTAATCTTTTAAGCCATAGTTGTCAAGGCGCATAGGCACACTCAAGGCACAAAGGCCGAGCCCGGAGCCTAGTTGCAAGGCGCAAAAAGGCGAGGGCTTTTTTAAGTTAGGCGCGCATAGCATAAGAATACCAATTTTAAGGGTTTTAAACTTGTTTTAGGCTTGTTTAGGGCTAGTTCAGGTTTTTTTAGGTTAATTCCAGGGGTGATTAGAAGTTTTATACAAGTTCTAGCGAATTTTAGCAAGTTCCTTTTTAGCCGGAATCTGGTCGGAAAACGCGCCTAGGCGCTCGCCTGAGCTCGCCTTTGAAAGAAAAGCCCCAATTTGCGCCTACCTCTCCACCAGGCCCTAACCGTGCACCTTGGTTTTAAAAAGCGAGAGGCGCACAAAAGCGACGGGGTCTAAAACCGAGGCGCAAAGCGCAAAAGTGGTGAGCTTTTCGTACGCGAGGCGCAAAATGATTATATAATTTTTTTTATATATATCATAGGTTTTTAACATCCTCTACCCAAAAATTTAACTATAATAAGCTTTATATATGTTTTAACATATAAATTACCTACATGTACAACCTAAAAAGCACGTTGTACAACATCCTAATGCATATTTGCGCTTTTTGTACATGAGGCTTGCGCCTCACCTGCGCTTTTCGTGCGCTTTTTGTACAGCTCGCGCCTTATGTACACAAAAGCGAAGGGCCTTGCGCCTTAGGTCGCCTTGCGCCTAGGCGCGCTTTTTAAAACCAAGCCGTGCACCTGGTTGCGCTTCTGCGCCTAGGCGCACCAGGCGCGCGCTTTTGATAATATAGATTTAAGCAATTTCCCAAACCGTTTTAACATCTTAGAAATCACCAGTTTTAACATCTTAGAAATCACCAAAGTCGACCACTTCTTTGGGAAGTTATTCAAAACACATAGGGCATGTTTTTAAAGTGAATACGTGTGTTAATTCCGAAATGGTTGAGTCTTATATTAAAATGTATATGTTGAGTTTTCAAGACTTTAATATATGTTTGAAAACTTCTTAATTATGATTCTTCCAACTATTTTTATGTCATAATTTCATTTTTATAAAAGATATAATCTTTTATAAAATCCAACAAGTTTTATAAAGATCTCAACTTGATTTTATTGTATAGAAGTTCCAATTTTATAAAACTTGTTTTAGTAATCATTTATATTACGGCCATTTCTCATCAAACCAATCTTTTATAAACCTGATTGTTTTATGAAACTTTGACTATGTTAATAGAAGATGTGTTTATAAACTTTATAAATTGTGGTGATTTTAATTGATGTTAAACTCAATTTAAACACACATAACTTGTCCTTAAATTAGTGCACCTTCTATATCCAAAGACGTGTAGGTTCATTCATGTCTTGCGAAATCAAATTTCAACTTGTTTGATTTGCACATACATGGTACGGTTGATCTATCCATCCACCGTGGTTCTTCTCTTATCAATTCTTCAAATTTTACCAGGCGTGATCGGACCGTGCATCGATTGTATGTATTATGTTCAGTATTTCTTGATTGATTTATTTTGCTTGTTTGATCTTATGGACATTCTTAGTGATGATTTAAGAATGTAGGGTATGAATATATGCTTAATTATATTTAGCATATATATCACATGTTCGTTGTTATCAAAATAAGGAGTGCATTTCACAATGTGTGACTATATGCACTAACATATACAAATAATTTTGATCAACAAACATTCTTAGTGTTTCAGTGATGATACGATTATTTGAATTCTAGTGAGTATTTTGATTTACTTGATTGAGGGATAGTTAGTTTAGCTTCTGATTGTTTGATCATTCAATAATTCTGGTGGCCTATTCGTTCTTAGATCTTTAAATCTGAGTCTTGCAACAAGATAGACACATTAAGCACTTATGCCTATAAATGGTAGCCAAAAAATCAGATTACCCTCAAAGTTTAAATTAAATAAGTAAAGTATTCGCACACAACAAATTTTAATTAAAATCCATTGTTTTCTAACATTAATCATACACGAACTTATAGTTATACTTGATTTTGTTAATAGTTTAGACATAGTAGCTAAATTGTTAAATTGGCTTATTTTATGATAGGGGCAAGGTCTTGGAAAAGCTCTAATTGAAAAGCTTATAAGAGCTCTACTTCAGAGGGACATAGGCAACATATCACTTTTTGCAGACAGTAAAGGTATGTGGTCTCCTCATTGTTGGTAATTCTTTCCTAGCAGGTCAAAATGTCAAATGGGTAAACTTAGAAAACCTAGCTAAAATGAAAACAGGTTGACAATCTCCGAAGTGTATCCAAAATGTATAAAACGTCATAGTTATTTATAAAATTCAATAAACAAAAGGCAAAAATGTGTTTTTAGGTCTGCCAAACATGATCTTGTTTTGACCATACTAAAAAATATACCCATTGACTTGTCAGAACTTGTTTTGACCTGTTAGCCACCCGCCCTAAGCTTATATCATAGCTCTAATAGGTTTGTGTGTGAGTATCATACTTTTGTCAAACTACAATCCTGTTTGACCCATCAACACTTTTAACAACCCTTTTATGAAGTTCTATTCAACAAATTATGATTTTTATTTTTAGTTTAGAAACATTCAATTACATATTTAGAAACTTTCCTAAACAATAATTAGCCAATTTGACCAACAATTTCCTAGGTTTGACTTTTTAGTCAAACTAGAGCTCAAATCACCAAGTTTCTTTTCTATTGCAGTTAACTTGTGAATTTGAACTAGGTTAGGAGTTACTTACAGTGAAATATGTTTGATCACAAGGAACACTTGCTAGAGGCTTAAACGCTAATCCAAATCAGTGTTTGATCCTCAACTTGTGAAACCTCTTCAAGCGTCACTTCTCTCTCTATAATTCAAATGAGAAGCAAATTTTGACCAAGTCAACAATTTAATTTCCAGCAAATTATCTGCATAAATAGGTGGTTCCTCAATTTAGTTTCCCACCTCTTTTAGCCTGAAACTTGGGTTTAGTAAATTTTGACCCTATAAAATATAAATCGACTTTTTAGTTCTTCGAAGACGTAAATTATATAGGTTATATTAAAATAATATATAAAGAACTTGTTTTGACCTCTTCAGTTGGAAATGAATGTAGGTTAATCTAAAGTCGGTTTGTTATTGCAGTTGTGGAATTTTATAGGAATCTAGGATTTGAACCCGACCCAGAGGGCATCAAAGGTATGTTTTGGTACCCTAGGTTTTAGCACTGGATACACCCACAACATGAAATCCTGTATATGTACTTTTTTTTGTAACATTACATATTTAAACTTATTTCCAATCTATTATTGGCAACAAGTTTCTTGATTACAGTGGTTGTTCTGTTGTTACGGTTCAGCAAGTACCTAGGCGTACTCGGGTATCAGCGACCATATTCTTTGTTTATATAAGTGATCACCTTAATATTTGCATTCAAGGTGCAGAGCTACAAATAGATGGTGAGATGGACTGATTTTGATTCTGGAGATAATAATTGCTGGAAAAATCTTCATTATTTTCATTACTAATTGATGGTCAAAAGAACACTTTTATATATTTCACCAGCCCACTGTATATCCAGGAAACCAAGACCTGCAAGGCTTGCAACCACAATATTTGCAGGATTCACATGGTCTCTTCATTAATTAGAACCCAAAATGGTAGCCCAAGACAAGCAATGTATTACAGTGATTGCGGTGGTCCTCCCGTTTTAGAAAACTACCCATTTCCCTGGTTTTAAAAAGCTTGAGCCGTTCCAAGGCGCTCAAGTACCAAAAGTCGAAGCACAAGGTGAGAGTTTCACATACGTGTGACTAGAGGTGTTAATGAGCCGAGCCACTCGCAAGTAACTGAAGATTGGATCGTTAAAAACTTGAATCGAGTCGAGCTTAAAAAAAACTAGAGTCCGAGCTCATTTAATAAACGTGCTCGAGTTTGAGCTTCATGCATCGAGCTTGACTAGGTTACCGAGCCTGATCGAGCTTATTATTTTACAAGTTCTATTTAATATATTAAATACATATTTACATAATAACTATTATATATAAAAGATTAAAAGTTATGAACAAACTCTATTAAAACAAACTCTATACAAGTAAGAAAAAAAAACAGGAAATAAAAGAAATCATAAAAGTTTAGTTTAATGTTTTCATATTTAAGTATTTTTATTACATATTTATCCAAACCTAAAATTTAATTACATATTTCCCCTTCTTAAAACCTATATATTACATATTTATCCAATTCATTTAAAATAACTTATTTTATTATCATTTTAACTTTAATAAACCAATTAAAGTAATATTTACATATATCTCATTTCTAAATACACCAATTACAATAATATCATATAATCATTTTCAAAATGAACATCCAAACATGAAAAATCTCTACAATTTCTTCGAATTTGATTATCTTTAATCTTATATAATCTTTTAGTTATAATCCTAATCAATTTTACCCAACATCCGATATTAATTCGGTTTAAACACATCCAAATAAAGTTCGATACTGATAAACCATAGAATTCATATGCATGCAAAAAGAATATTTTAATCTGAATAACGAATTGTAGAAATAAATATGCAAAGAAAAACCATAATGCTTTGACATAATTTTTTTTTTCAAATTAAAACAAGGGTAAGTAGGTAATTTTATAAGGGTTGGGTAAATATATAATTGATTTTTAGGGTTGGGTAAATATGTTATTAAGAAGCTTAAGAGGGGGAAATATGTAAAAAAACCTAATATAAAAACTTGGCATACATATCTTTTCCCTACAGAAATACATAAACACACTTTTAAAACACAAAACATTGAGTATGGGTAATGGGATGAATATTAAAATATAAGATCGAGTATGAAATTAGTTTTAAAAACTTTTACGGGTTTGTGACAAGTATAGTTTAGATGGTACCCATCAAATTGCCCGAATGTTTTTACCCGGATCTAAACCCAATACATTAATATATTATATACTCTTAAAAATATAATAAATAGTATATTGAAATTGTTACATACTTGAAATTATAGAAATTGTTAAAAGTGTGGTTAAGTATTTGATATTTCAAGTTAGTTTTTTAAAATAATTTTAAGATCAGGTTTCAACCAGGGGCATTCGACAATTTTTTTTAACCATCTAAGACCGTAAAAAGGTATACCCACAAACTCGACGGGTAATGAGTAATGGATTCCTGATGGGTATGGACACAATTTTATAATCAAGTATGTGACTGAGAGTACCAAAACCCGTCGCATACCCAACCCATTGTTATCTCTGCCCATCTCTTCTCTCTTGTATTTACTTCGAGTCTCGTCCATCTGCAACTCTTGATCATGCCCCTCTAAAACGATACTACTTCATCGAAGGAAGCGTCGGAGAGGCGGAACGCACCGCCCCTGACCCGTTTCAACGTATCACATCACTTTAGGTAGGGTGAAGCGTTTCTACCAATGTATCAGCCTCAAACACCCATGAAGCACGCTATTTTAAACCAAGATTCAAATTATCATTTCTACTCGAACTTGTTTCGACCAATTACCCGACCCTCAAAATCTTACTTTGCTACATCACATAAGACCATAAAAAGCATAACTGTTTAACTCAACATTGGTAGAAATTAGCATTTTGAAACCTCCATGAAAATGAGTAGTATACAAATTGATCTGTTAATAAAGCTTAACATAGGAAAAGGATTATACAGAAATATTCAAACATTCTCTAACTGAATGCAACAAAAAGAAGCAGTTATTGGCTACCAAATTCAGACACATTGGAGCTAAAGTTCATTTGTGTTAATTCTTAACAGTTACAGATGGATGTAACTAGAAATTCTATTTAGGGAAAGTACCATTGGGATCAGCATTCATGATGATCCAAGGATGCTTCAAAATGTTCTCAAGGGAGAGCCTTTTTGCAGAGTCTTTCACTAAAAGCTGCATTTGTTGAAATCATATTATATTATAAAAAATGTAAAAAAAAAATATATTTAACTTCTAAGTTACTACTCATTCGCATAGTTAGATCGATCTTTGGTGAATATAACTTACTTGTGTGATGAGAACTTTAGCTTCAGCAGAAACATGAGGGGTAGAAGGAAACGTGAGGTCAACCTTCATGATCCTGTGCAGATAACAAGTATTTCATCATTAAGTTGAAGGTGGCAATTTTGATCCGTTTACTTATGAATTGGGATTTGGGTTTGGTTTACTTTAAACGGGTCGATTAGGGTTTCTTACCTTCGAAATGTATCTGCTTGGCTGTCTGCCTCAAAAGGAGGGACACCGTAGAGAAATTCATAACATAAAATACCTAAAGTCCAATTATCAACTGCATAATCATGAGCTTTATTTTCCACCATCTCTGGTGCTAGATAGTCTAATGTTCCACACATAGTGTGTCTCTTGTTTTTTGACTGAACGGACCACCCAAAATCAGCTATCTTCAATCGGCCCTGCCATCAGATATAAAAATTCTCTCTCAGATGGTCATTTAAACTAAAGTTCTTTTGCCTTTTTCATGTTTTCATTTATTTGTTTTATAAAATTAGAGAGACAACAGAGCTTGGAAAGAGATAAGTTCCATGTTGTACAACTCATACAAGGTGTAAGAATTTAAATTTTTTTAATCAAGAATGCTAAGAATTATATAAAAGCAGTGTTGTAAAAATCGCGCCTAGGCGCCGATTAGTCGCTAGGCGGCTCGTTAACGACTAATTTTGGCCTAGTCGGTCCAAAAATCGCTAGGCGGTCCAAATCGCGCCTAGGCGGCCAGATTCCGGCGAAAACCTGAAATTTCCGGCCAAATTCTGGCGAAAACCTGAAATATCCGGCGAAAACCTTTGGTGTGGTTTAAAAATGAACATTTTTATAAAAATTACATATAAAAATGTGTGTATATATATAAAAACTGAAAATTACATATAAAAATTCCAATCCGATTAATCCCGCCTGGGCCCCGATTAATCCCACCTAGGCCTAGGCCCTACCTCACCGCCCGACTAGCGCCTAGCGATTTTTACAACCATGTATAAAAGAAAAAAAGCAAATGACAGTATCATAGTCAACAAGTGATGGTTCTCTTAACTTACCTCGTGATCAAGCAACAAGTTCTCTGGCTTGATATCCCGGTGGATAACATGCTTCTCATGACAGTATGCTAATGCATGGGTAAGGCTAGCAATGTACTAAAGATCACCACCAATAAACAGATTTAGAAAAACGGATATAAATTTAGAAAAAAAAAACATTACCCTAGTTGATACTAAAAATTTCCATTTAAATACTAATTATATACATTTGGTCTATCATCTATACATCTACAATGTGATGCTTATAGGGTTTGTAATTTTGTATAGAGATAAGGTTATGAGTCTCTTTTCATCAGCTGCTGCAGGTGTATATATCAAATATGCATCTGTTGATTTGTGGGTTGGTTATTATTTGCTATTACAGGTTTTTAGTACTAGGTTTGTGCACAGATTGGGTATTGGAATGGGCTAGTGACCATTTCAGTTTATTTCTTGGGCTTAGTTACCTACTTCAGACAGATGAAGAGATGCCAATATGCAGTCTTTCTAACTGCTACCATATCTGATTTGATGCTGCAAATGTTGTATCTGAAGCGATGTTGTCAAAAGCGCACCAGGCGTGAGCCTACGCGCTCAGGAGCAGTGCAGCAAAAGAAAAGCGCCCCGTGGCAGTGCAGGCGCAATTCCAGTGAGATTCCCAGGTTCAGGCCAGGCCAAATCCTGTAGATTCCAGCAAAATCTTGGAAATTCCAGCCATACTAGTCTGAAACATCCAAAAATGTTCTGGAACCAGCCTAGACTATCCCTAAACAAGCCTAAAACATGTCTAAAACCCCTAAAAATGACAACTTTATATTGTGCGCCTAGCTTAAAACAACCCTCACTTTTTAAGTGCCTTTTACCTAATGACAACTTTATATTGGATCGCCATCTCTCTCTTCAGCAAGCTGGCTAAATTGATCCTAATGATCATTCAAATTTCGGGGATTGAACGCGACAGGTCTCCTGATTTGCAGTTGCAGATAGGTAAGGCTGCTGAGGTACTATTACATGAATGTTTTATCATAGATCAAAATTCTTTGGAATAAACCTTTTACGCCGAAAATCAAAGCATATTAGAAGCCCTAAACCTAATGAAAGCATATTAAAGGTCCTAAATTGAATGCAAGATGTCTTAAGGTATTCCAGTATAAACCCTAACATAGTGTGTGTGTGTGAGAGAGAGAGAGAGAGATGGATGCATTACAGTGGCAGCTTGTTTCTCGGAGAGATGACCAGATCTACGAAGTTCTCCATACAGCTCACCTCCATGAGCATACTCCAAAATCAGAAAGATCCTTTCTGCATCATGAAACCATCCGTACAGCCTGAGAACATGTGGATGACGAAGACTCGTTTGGATCGCCATCTCTCTCTTCAGCTGGTGTTGCAGCCTGTACTTTTCAATCTGCTCTTTGAATATCACTTTCAATGCCACTATATACTTGCTCTAATTGTAACACACACAAATCAAATTCGTCGGAACTAATTAAACCCCAATTCAAACAAATCATAGTTACAATTGCATAAATCTGGAACGTATGTGTTACCTTTGCTTCCCGGGCGAGGTAGACGCGGCCGAACTTTCCTTTTCCGAGAGGTTTTCCGATCTCAAAATCGCGAATTGACCAGTCTCGTTTCACTGATTCGGAAGCCATTACAGGGGTTTGAGTTTGAAATTGGGGAGGGAAGCTGTTGATTTGAATGGGAGGGTTTCATTTTTTTTCTTTACAAAAGCAGTCCCTCAACTCTTCTCTATCTTCATTTTAAGTCGATTAACTTTTATTTTTACTCCAAAATCTTAAATTTAAATGCTTTTACGAATGTGTAAACAAGTTGACCCGTTTGTGAGTTACTTGAGAGCGAGCGGCTCATTATAAGTTTGAATTGAGTTGAGCTTAAACGAGATCAAACTTGTATTGGGGCTCTTTTAATAAACGAGCACGAGTATGAACTTCACATATCGAGCTCGATAGGCTTAAACAAGTGTAAACGGGCCTTTAGTTATACAATTTTTATTTAATATATTATTATGTAATAATTATTATTACCCATGAAATTATGATAAAAATAATTATAAATATATAAATAAACATTAAATAATTAATTAACAATAAACGAGCCTAGCTTGAGCTTGAAAAATTACTCACGAGCCAAGCTCGAGTTCAAGCTCTCTTAAATTAAACAAGCCAAGCTTAGGCTTAGACGTGCTTAGGCTCGACACATTTACACCCAGATATATTCATTATTTTATCATGATTATTTATGAATAAAAACAAAACATACTTATTATACCCCACTTATAGCAAAGTTATTGGAAGGTTCTGATGAGAGTGGGATGAGGGCAAACCTTTCCCCTATCCTACCGACTCCAAAAACATCTTTTTTTACTTGTAGAGTGTACAACAAACAGCGTAGCAGTCCATATAACATAAAAATGTAGCTCATAGAAACACAGCAGTAACCACATAAATCCTAATGATAATAATATAAACTACCAATATCATAAAATGATGAGTAAACTATAGTAGCAACAAATAATATAAGAGACATATTTATCAAACGGGTTAGACATAACAACCCAAACCCTGATTATTTTTATGTCCTGTTTGTACTAGGTTTCGGGTCGTGTAAAAAATTATCATCCCTAATTAAACATGACACGATGTCATTACCTAGACAAACAAAGAAATTAACATTAACATTAAATAATAAAGACACTTTATGTCGTTAATGCAAATAAATTAGAAGATATAACGCAACAATCTTTATTGATCGCAATTCTCATTATACGTGTATATCACAATGTGAAGGTAAGAAAAATTATTTTTTAGATCATGGTTTATGAAACGTTCTTAAAGAAACCTTTTGAAATTCAAAAACTTTTAACACTTACGGAAGTAAAACTTATTAAAAGTACTTTTAGACTTAGTTAAGTGCCATTTGAGTTTTTAATGGTACAAGAACACACCACTATATTTGATCAAAGGTAAAATTTTATAAAAGGTGTTTATAGCCTGTTTTTATAAAATATTATAGATCGAACTCTAACTTGGAATACGACAAACTACCCGATGACACTTGGGTTGGTCGGCTGAACATGTCGATTTTAGCGGTTTGAATCGATTTTTCTATATTTTTTTTTCAAAATCGGTGTTTTGTATTAAACTTAAATATTTTTTAGAACAACAATGCATCCACCATTTTATCTATTATGAGACTTGAACCCTCAACCTAATTGGGCTACAAGCCCTTTGGTGTTAAACTTTAAATGATAATACATGAATTCCAAATTGGAAAATAAATAAATAATAAAGGTTAGACGATAGGTTTGGTTTACACGACCAGTTTCAATTTCTAAACCGTCGGTCGGGTCACCAAACCATAAACTGAACCGTATAAATCTCAAAGTAGCGAACCATCCAATTTGTTTTGGTTTTAAACAGTTCAGTCGGTTTCAACGTTTTCTAAACACCCTAGGTGGAAGTGAAGGCATCGTTGATTGAAAATATTTTAAAAAATAAAAAATAATAATAATTTAGTTTTTAGAAACCTTAAAAAAGCCAATATGACCTAAACAATATCTTGTTACATTCTAATCAAGTGACTTTATCCTTCTTGACTATTTTTAAAAGTCCTTTATCCTTTAATCTTTAATGATTCCGACACTTTTTAATCTTTAAAATCTAAAGTTTATTGTCTTTTAATAATATAAAAATAAGAGTAAATTACGTATAATGTCTTTTAACTACATTATAAATCATAAATTATGTCATTTGACTTCAATAATTATAGTTTATGTCATTTATTTGAAACATCTACATTTCACTTAACTGTCATTAATTTTAACAGTTAAGTCTAGTCAAAAGCATTGTCTATGAGGGCAATATAATCATTTCACCATGTAGAGTATAAAAAGTGTAACTTACTCTAAAAAAATATTTTATTAAACAATCCAAGTTCATCATCTTCATCCTAGAAACAATCTAATCGATGAATTTTAGTTAAAATCTAGAAACAATCTGGTTGAGAAATATAATCAATACCCAGAAACAATTAAATAGATGAAATATAATCAAAACCTAGATGCAAAAACTCATAAATAAATTAATAAATTGAATTGATACATTTTAATTAAAAGATGATGAAAAAACACAATTTGTGTCCAATGAAAGAAAGTTAAAGAAACCAGAAGAAGTGAAGAAATCTTGAAAGTGTGTTTTAGTGTGTATGTGTGATAGGTTAGCCGCCCCCTTATATTCCGGTGCTGACAAAAAATCCAGTCGGAACTCCGGCGAGCTTCTGATCCCTTCACAAGCCACCAGTAGAATCAAAGAACGCCTTCATGTGCGTTGACATACATCAGTACCACGTTGGAAACCTAAACGACAACCCATCAGCCTCCACCAATTCCTCCGCTGATATGTCCGGAATATCATCACCTTTTGCTGGAACATTATAAAAAATTACCAGTTTCTTGATTTCAAACGGTGGTGTAACTTATTCAATCAGAATCGAATGGTTTTCATTACTTACCGGAATTTGAGCAAGATCTGGATTAGATTCAACAACAGACGGTGCTCTGTTTTTTTGTTTGGGAAACACCCACCTCCTTTACCCATCAAGAACTATTCTAGTCGACATCACGAATGAAAATGGGGGTGGGGATTTGGAAACCCTAAATTGAGTGAGGATATGAAACCCACAAGACAAATAAACAATTAAACACAATCAGACTTTGAAATTTAGCATCTGACCATGGATAAATGCACCGCTAAACAACAGATAAGAAATATGAACTCACTCTTTCTGACTTGAAACCCTAATCGAAACTCACGAATTCAGTGGGGATGTTTGGGTAGACCGATGTACGAGCCTCCTCTGAAGGGACGTGCCAGTTGAGCCCACGTCGTTTAAAAAAAAATACAATGATTTGTAAAAGACTAAATTACAATTTTTGTACTTTATGTTTACCCAAATATAGGTCATTTAAAGTTTTGATTTTCACTTATTATCCTTAATTTTAAAAGGTTCTTACGAATTTCGTCCTTTTCACTAACTAATGTTAAGTTTTTTCAGTTAAGTCACCTCATATGCATTACACATGAGGGTATTTTAGTCTTTTTACCCTTAAACAATTATATTAACCCATTAAACAATTATATTAACATATAATGTGGAACACTTGAAACACCAATTGTCCCTACTCCACCATCATCGTCTCCCTCCTCACCCCACTTGTCTTCTTCATCAACCAACCATTAGCGTTCATTTTTCTGGCTACAATCTCCGGCATCGCACCACCGTCAGACTCTTTATCTGTCTCAGGCATCACTTGAGTTTGTTTTTTTTTTCCGGCTGTAAGCTCAGATCCGAGAGCAAAGAAGAGGTGGCTAACCTTTCCGGCGATCTCGAACTCGACTAAATATTCTCAAATCCCGAACTAGAAACACCATTCTGTATCTCCATCTCTGACATCGGCGCAAGGAACTTCCGCTGATTCCGATCACATTTACGCTGAGGTTTGCTTCATTCTGTCTCTGTTCCTTTTTCCGGTGTAATTTGACCTAAAACTCTTCTGTTACTGTACGGACCCATTCGCCTGTGATGGATGAAATCGAAGGTGGTGCCGGAAACGAGCCATGGATCTGAACTCGATGACGATGGTGTCGTTCGAATTAGGGTTTGGGAGATGAAACGCTCGAAATCTGGGAGGGAAGGGTACGGACCCATTCGCCTGTGATGGATGAAATCGAAGGTGGTGCCGGAAACGAGCCATGGATCTGAACTCGATGACGATGGTGTCGTTCGAATTAGGGTTTGGGAGATGAAACGCTCGAAATCTGGGAGGGAAGGGTTCTCGAATTCGTAAGAACCTCGAAAGAATTTAGGTTTAAGAATTTAAGTTTGGGAGATGAAACGCTCGAAACCTGAGGAAGATGACCGGAGATGAAACGCTCGAAACCTGAGGAATTTAGGTTTAGGTTTAGGTTAGGAGATGAAACGCTCGAAACCTAAGAGCATTCCCAACCCGTTCTTTATATTCCGTATCCTTATCCTTATAATTACACTAAAAAACACTACATTTTCTACATTTTATCTTTACTTTTCTCTCTCCTTATCCTTATCCTTATAATTATACTAAAAACCATTACTTTTATCATATATTTACAAAAACTTTGTCTTTTCTCTCTCCTCCACTCACAACCACTTTAAACCACTTCATAAAATATACAAAACTCACTCACATAATTATAAGGAACGGGCTGTGAATGCTCTAAGGAAGATGAACGGATGGTGGGGGAGTTCTTTTAAGAATTTAGGTTTAATATTTGTGTGTATATATATTACAAGAATTTTAATAAATAAAATAATTTATTAAGTTTATAAAATATAATTAAATTACAAGAATTTTCCTTTAAGAGTAAAAAGACTAAAATGCCCTCATGTGCGCACATGAGGTGACTTAACCGAAAAACTTAACGTCCGTTAGACTAAAGAACAAGAAACGAGGGAACTTTTTAAATAAAGGACAATAAGTGAAAGTCAAAACTTAAAAGAACCTATTATATAATTTGGACAAACATAAAAAACAAAACTTGTAATTTAGTCTTTGTAAAAGCTTTAAAATGGTTATAACCCATATTATTAGATGCGGTTGTTGGTAAGAAGGAATTAGAAAATTAAAAAATAAAATTATTATTAATGTGAATAAAACAATTGTACTTTTTGTATTAAGGAGTGAAATCACTCGTTTTTTTAGAGAATGTAATTTCTTCAACTATTGTTCTATCATAAAACTAAATGAAAGGAATAGTATAAGATAAAGTTTTCATTTTTATAACGTTTTATACATTATGATCATATCAGCCTAGCCTAATGCACACACTAACAATAGTAATACTCAAATCTTTTTGTCTTATGTTAAAGTTAAAAAGCTCCCACGTTGTTTTCACCCTAATAAGTTAGTCGTTGGATTTAACAAAAGGGTCATTTACATATATCATCTTCTTAAGTTTATTTATTACATATTTATCTAACCTCTAATTTTAATTACATATTTCCCTTCCTAAAGCCTATATATTACATATTTACCCAATTTATTTAAAATAACTTATTGAATTACTATTTTACCCTTAATTAATCAATTAAAATACTATTTACATATATCCCCTTCCTATATATATCAATTTACATATATCCCCAATTTCAACCGAAACCAAGTCGATGTTAACACGAACATATCGGACGCTAATAAATCCAACTGGAGTTGAATTTTTTAATCGTTAACACAAGATTCATGAATTAATCGTTAAAAATCACTCTATAAAGTTCTAGAAACAATAGCTTCCAACCAATTATCATCAAAACGACATAAATTATTTACTATTAAATGTATTCGGAGAGAGCTGCATATGGTGAAATGAAACCCTCCCGAGTCCGATTGAAACCCTGATGGTGGCCTACGTGAGTCGTCGTCCAGCCAGAGCTCCTCCAGCGGCGCGTCCAATTAAAACCCTCCTGCCTTCGTCGATGGAGCTTCCTTCGTCGTTCCCTCCTGCCTTCCCTCGTCGTTCCCTCCAGAGTTGTCGTTTAGTTTCTACGTATGTATCTGATGATTAGGTTTCAAAACATAAAAGGGTAAATAGGTAATTGTGTAAGGATTGGGTAAATATGTAATTGATTTTTATGGTTGGGTATATATGTTATTAATAAACTTAGGAGGGGAAAATATGTAAAAAAACTCTTAACAAAATAATACAACTTCAGTAGCACCACAAGACTTGAATGTATTGCATGTTTAACCATAAGAAAAATGTGTTGCAAGTAGAAGAACCGAACATCACACTTTACTAAGTGTCTGTATCATTTTGCTTTGACAAGTTATAAGCTCCTACTAAAATGATTAGTTCTTGTCTTTCCCTAGCGCCTCTCTCTATTAGGAGAACATGTATACAAACAAGAGTGCATATTACTAATGGTGTTTTACATTGTTACTAAGATATTAAAGTGAGAACAATATGTTGACTTTATTAACTTAGCAAAAGACATGAAAATGTGAATACCAACATCTAGATAATGTTGACAAGATACAAACTATTAGAAATGTATGTTATGCGGATCGAAATATTATCTTTATGTCCACAAAGTGCAATATGAGCATAACTTTTGGCCACTACTCACCCCATCTATACTTTCTTTGTATGATGCATTTATTAAGTCACTAATTCTTGTGAGTCGAATTCAAATTGTAGCACTAAACTGGGGTAGGTTCCACGGTTCCACCCTTTTTTAACATGTAGCTACGGTGCGTCACAAGTCGTGCTCTCATCCTTTAATGAGTTAATAACGTTGTATAACACCACTCACGTGATAGTTGGTCCATACATTACGAACCAATCATGAGCAACAATTGATCTTATGATTTTATAGACGTTCGATATGTTCTGATTACCGTCCTTAGTCCTCACTAACAAACCTCGAATGCATTGCAATATATCTATGTAAGTGTTTATGAGTATGTTTTAGTGGTACTTATTGTCAAAACTTTATGTATTAAATAGAAAACTGACATATCATGTTATCATTTTTGTATGCGAAGGAAACATATATTAATAATCCAAGTCGCATGCATAATGAATTTTTTACTACTATCACCGTATATATGTTTGTTGATGATACACGAACTAAAAACTGATATCCATTTATCAGTATCATATGACAAGTGTTTGAGCATGCACTGATAAGATTAAATTCTGATACACAAGAAAGTGGACATGTGACATAAAGTCACACAAGAAAGTGGACACGTGACATAAAGTCACATATGTCATGACTAAAAACGTAATTGTTTTCTAACAGTATATCTTTAGGCTTGAGTTATTCGGACCCTCTGACAGGATCTTTTGACCCCTGACACCCATACAAGTCATATGGGTCAATATGGGTCATATGGGTGTCAGGATGGCAGCTTTTGTCGGCTGTGTAACCCTATACGAGTCATATGGGTTCATACGACTCATATATGGATTTTTTAGTAAAATGGGTTGAATTTGGCCATTTTTTGTTGTGAAACAGTCCATTTACGAGTCATATGGGGCAATACGACCCATATCAACTTCAAATGAGTCATAAAAAGGTCATATGCCCAACTATGCGACCCATATACGGCCATATGACTCGTGTAAACATATATATATTTTTTTTACAAATTAACAATAAAAATTACAAAGTAAGTATAAGATTTACAATTTAACTATAAAAATAACAATTTAACAATAAAAAAATACAATTTAACTACAAAAATTACAAATTAACCATAAAAATTACAATTTAATAATAAAAATCATAAAGTAACTATAAAAATTACAAATTAACTATAAAATTTATAATTTAACTATAAAATTTACAACCCAAAAGGGTAGAATACTTGAGTTTTCGTATTTTATACTGCACGGTTAAACGCTTCTATACGTGACTCGTACATTCTCGCCCAACGTTCTGATTTAGCATTTTTGTAATGTTTCCGGTAAGAACTCGACGTATGCATCATGTATTATTTATCTAACTCAGCATCACAACGTGGTTCCCAAGACAATAAGACCCATATCAACTTCAAATGAGTTATAAAGGGGTCATATGCACAACTATACGACACATATATGGCCATATGACTCGTGTAAGCATAACTTTTTTTTACAAATTAACAATAAAAATTACAAAGTAAGTATAAAATTTAACTATAAAAATAACAGTTTAACAATAAAGAATACAATTTAACTATAAAAATTATAAATTAACTATAAAAATTACAATTTAACTATACAAACTACAAATTAACTATAAAAACTACAAATTAACCAAAAAAATTACAATCTAAAATGGTAGAATATTTGCGTTTTCGTATTTTCTACTGCACGGTTAAACACTTATATATGTGACTCGTACATTCTCGTCCAACGTTCTGATTTAGCATTTTTGTAATATTTGTTTATTTGGACACCATACATACGACTCGTATGTGTGTATATGAGTCATATGGTACATCACGCATATGACTCGTATGTGTGTATACGAGTCGTATATGGCACACCACACATATGACTCGTATGTGTGTATATAAGTCATATGGCACACCACGCATATGACTCGTATGTGTGTATATGAGTCGTATATGTCACACCACACATATGACTCATATGTGTATATGAGTCGTATAGAGAGACATTAATGACTGATTTGACTGATGCATAACTTGTCTTGTATATGAGTGTATATGACCCATATGCTTACATATGACCCGTATATAAAAGGTAAAAATATCAGATGAGGTGTACTAATAACATATCCCTATCTTTAACTATTTTGAACTCTTTTAACATTTGTAGTACTTTAACTAAATATTTATTAGTTTTTAAATATTTATTTGCAGCAATGTATAAGGTACCAATTATGACGTAACTTAAAAAGAAACGTCTATGAACAGTAACTTATTATTTTTATTTTTTTTGTTTTCAACCCTCATACTATATATAATATACACTTTTAATCCATCAACTTTTCTAATAACTTCGTTTCTCTGTTATAACTTTCGTTTTTTACTTTTTCATTAAAAACGAAAAGCGCAACATTCTTTAGGTTTATTTTGTCAACGTTACGATATAAATTTTATTAAAAACGAAGTTTAATTCAAAAGCAAGTATTTTTTTTCCGTACGCTATAGCGAATGTACTCTAGCCCCGCAAACGAGCCAAACCAAATTCGACAATGCCCCCACCGTGTTGCAAGGGGGATCGTTTTAGCCCCTCATAGTTTATAAAATATACACTTTTAACTCGTTTAGTTTTCTATTAATTTCTGTGCTAACTTTCGTTCGTTTATTTTTTTTTAAACGGAATGCTCGGTCTTTTTTATGCCAACGTTCAGGTATAACTTTTTTTTAAAAATGGAGTTATGTTAAAATTCGAGGTTTTTTTTCGTGCGCTATAGCGAGTCTGCATTTCAACATAAGTTTTATCCACCAAAATAAGCCGACCCCGATAACGACCAGACTCCCGCAGCGAAGCGCGGGTGAAAAAAAATCTAGTTTCGTTTAAGCAACAAACTTTTGTTAGACTTGTCCAATTTTCCCACTACAACCAACAATAGCAACCTTAGTTTTCGTATACATCCAAAGGGCCAAAAAACCATTTTAGACACATGCCCTTTGACCACATTCAATTCCAAGCATCAAAAAACTGGTCAAATCAAAACACACAAGAGAACAGATTTATTCTAGTTGTACCAAAATTCATACCATCAACCAACAACAACATAAACCATATCATAAAACCCCTAAATTTTTTTAATTTTTTTATAAATTTCTTCTTGCCCATCAAACATGAAATATAACTTACTTTGAAGCAATTTCATTTCCAAGTAACTTCTTCTCCTCATCTGAACTCTCCCCATCAACAATCTTGTCTTCTTCCCCACCAGCACTTTGTGATCCAGTCAACCTTGCCAGCATCACAAATGTCATCCCACCAAGAACATTGTTCACCAACCTCAACCCCACCACAGAGCTCTTGAACAACAACGGCGACAATCCCTTCGCCAGCATGAACTCAATCCCATTCAAACTCTGGTACCTCAAATTACTACTTAAACCCATATGAATCGCCCATGTGACCGCGTTCAAAACAGTGGGTGGAGCCTTGTTTGGTGACTCAAACCCAGGGTCCATCTTCTTCCTCATCTTGATCAACCCGTTTGACAACGCGGTCCCAACTAAACCAGCTGCGAAACCCACAGCTGCAAACTGGGTTCCCTTGTACACAAATGTCCCTAGACGGTTAGCCAGGGTGTACGCGCCGGACTCAAACATGTGGCTCGATGGAGAATTGGCGAAAATTGAAGGGAGGGCTGCTGATCCGGATGTCATGGTGGGGGCTAACAGATACATAAGGGTGAAATTCAAGATTGAGCCTACGACTAGCGTGGAGAACACGAAATCGAGCTCGTTTAAACCGAAATTCGGACGCGTTGCCATGTCACCAAACACATTTGCACTCACACCAACAACTTCTTCCATCAAAACCTTGAATGGAAATTGGGGATCTGCAGCAACCCTAGATCTCCAACCACTGAGAAAAGCCCCAATTGGGCCAAAACTATCTATAGATGCCGAGTCGTCGGATTTTCCGCCGCTGTTCCACTCACCACCACCACCACCTCCTCCTCTGCCGTGACCGACACTGGAACTACCGCCATCGCCACCAGCACAGGGAATGGCGTGTCGGTTAGATAGTAAATCTAGGTTAACTAGCTTTGATCGGAGGGACAAACCGGTGAAATCGACGAGTTTATTGCAGGTGATGTTTGGTAACTGGAGGCCGGGAATATGTCTAGCCGGAATTAAACAACGGTTGTTTCCGGAGACCGGAGATTGATGAAGCTGAGCAACGGCAGACATATTTTGTTGCGTGTGATCGGTAGCTTGTTCTCCACGCCAAAACGAACCTGAAAATCAAAAAATAATATACATACACATCAAAATCATAAGTTCATATCTGCTTTGTAGATCTAAGAAGCAACTTAATCAAAAGAAGAACATAGAAACTGAAATGCTGAGGCAATCAAGCAAATCATACATCGATCTTCAATTCAAACAGAGGTTTCTTATTAACCACACAAAAAAATAAACAGAAACTAAAATGCAGAGGCAAATCACATAGCAGATACACTAGATTCGTTGGTTCAATGAATCATTCACTTCGCACAAAAAAAAAAAATAAAAAAAAAATCTGACGAATCACACAACAAAACCGAGATCGGATGTACATATACACACATATATCGTATCGCAACTCGGAGGATATAAAAATACACGCATATGATGATCAGAAAGGGGAAAAAAAAGTGAGATCTGAAGGAAGGAATTGAATACCTTTACAGAGTTGGATGGACGGAGAAGAAAGGATGAACGGCTATATAATTGATCGGCCGGCGGCAGTGAATCCGGAGGGTAGAAGGAGGAAATGTGTTATAATAAATAAGTGTAGGGGAAGGGGAGTGGGGAATTGGAAAACCTAAAGAACGCACCGAGACGGGGTTTGGTGAGAAGGGTGATCAATCTGCTTCTGAGTTGCAACATTTGAATATTGTCGGACGGACACGTCGCTATTTAACTCCGTTGTAGCGTTCGAGAGGAGATCTTAATGGTTAAGTGTAGGGGTGTAAAGTGCAAATCAGCTCGGCTCGTTTAACTTACTGTGAGCTCGAGCTCGACTCGATTCGAGCTCTATTTATAAAGCTCGGGCTCGGCTCGAGGCGAGTTTTTTAAGCTCGAGTTCAGCTCGGGGTTAGCTTGTTTATTATTTATTAATTAATTTATATATATTTATAATTAATTTATATAAATTTTATTATATTTTTATATATCACTTAGTTATTTTTATCATAATTTTATATATACTAATTATTATTTTATAACTATATATTTAAAATATTAATTAAAAAACTATATAAATAATAGGCTCATTTAGGCTCGCGAGTCGTCTCGAGCTCAATAAGTGAAACCCGGGCTCGGGCTCGTTTATAAAACAAAAGTAAATTACATTTTTTGTCCTTTAAGTATATACTAAATTTCAAATATCGTCCTTAAACTAAGGAAATAACAGAATTCATCCTTTATATTTTAATTTGTTTGCATGTTTCGTCCTTTACGCTAACCGCCGTTAAATTTTCTGTTAAGTGATGTATTAAATGACCAATTTACCCTTTTACCTTATTTAATAATTGAGGGGCTATTGTGTAATTTACTTAAAAGATATCCCTTTCTTTTCCCCAAATTCTTATCACCTCCAACGTATCTCAGTCTTCTAAATTCATCACTGCTCAATGACCACACCATCACCAGCCTCTTTCGCCGCTTCCGGTAAATATAGGTTTAAGTCTCATAGGTGATTTCACAGGGATTTCAGATGGCGGTTTGATGGTTGTTTGAGATGGCCTTAAGATGGCTGTTTGGACCATTGAAGCTTGCCATGTGGCCCATACGCCACCATAACCTAACCTATTAGTCTTCCGGTGATGTACCGTATCTCATTTTTGTCGTTGCAACTCATAACGTATTAGTCTTCCGGTGATGTACCGGAGCAGAGAATGGGAGAGCGCGAGATTGGGGAAAGGTTTTTTTTTTAGATCAAGTTGGGTCTCGGGATCAATCCGATCAGAATATTGGGATCCCAATTCAATTTTGTTTTTCCATTTGAAAATTTAAATCCAGGGCTTTTCAAGAACACTGATTTGGGTTAGTTTTTTTCCCAATTTATGGTTGATTTTGATTTGATTTTGATTCTAATAAATATAAGGTTTGATTTTGGTTTGGATTTCCAGGTGAGGAAGAGGGAAAGGGAAGAGGTGAGTGGTCCCACATGTTCATGCATTTTTACTTGTTTTTTGTTTTTTTTAAATGTGGGGTAGTTTAGTCATTTTTCAAAAACTTAACAGAAAATCTAACGACAGTTAGTATATTGGACGAAACATGCAAATAAATTTGAACATAAAGGATAAATTATGTTATTTCTTTAGTTTAAGGACGATATCTGAAATTTGGTATATACTTAAAGGACGAAAAGTGTAATTTACTCATAAAAGAATCTTAGTTTTAGGAGCTCGAGCTATTGCTATACGTATGTTTTTATCCATCCTAGCCTCCTAGGCAACATTTTGCATTTAGTATATATGGTAATTGAAATGTAATCAAAGTGAAATTACTCTCTCAACCACCACATCATAGTCATAATATCATTTGCTTTGCGCAAACTAACTCGCAGTTTTTTCTTGCTAGAGGTATAAGAAATTCACAAGAGATCATCCATCCTGATAATACCCTCAACTGAGCATGTTTAACTGTAAAATTTCAATGGAATACACTACATTTTTGGTAAGGGGGTGTGTTTTATTTAACTCATGACCTATTCTGTTCATGACGAGCACATATGGGATTCAAGTAAGGTGTTACAAACACCTCCCTTTAAGGACTCATTCTCTTCTTGCCACCATTACAAACTCCATATTATGTTATTCAGCGGGTTTGGGGATCCAAAGACAGGTTTTGGGTGTAACCGATCCTCGATTTGGGGAAACCTGCAGGTATGTAGCAAAAGCTCATATTCAAGCATTGGAGTTTGATGAAGCCAAGGAAATATGTCAAATGGCTCTGGACATACACAAAGAAAATTTTAGATAACTAGTTTATATCAGCTGCAACAAAATTACATGTTTATCCCTTCTTTGAACCTATAATATCAGAATTTACCAACCATGAACCACCCATCTGATATTTATTCATTATAGCTTCAAAAAACTGAAGCACATTGAAACAATATTTTTTACAACCTGTTTTATTATGATTATCTGATTTTGGTTATTTAATATCACATAATTAGGAACGAGTTGGGGGGTTTGGATGACCACCTTCAAACCGTTACCACTACCGCCACACCTTCAAACCGCCGGAGATGTGGTTGTGGGTTTTGGTTGATAGAGAAAGGGTGTAAGGAGAGATAGAGAGTGGAGAGAGGGAGGGTGTGAATTGAGGAAGAAGATAAAAGTAAGGTTTTTAGAGTGAATTACACAAATTGTCCTTTAATAGGTAAAAAGACCATACTACCATCATGTGTAAGACACATGCCTAGATTTAACAGAAAAAGTTAACTACAGTTAGCCCAAAGGACATAGAGTGTATAAAATTTAGATATAAAGAACAATTTGAATGATTTTTAAAAACAAAGAACAATAAGTAAAATTTTGGGTATAACTAAAGGGCAATCTGTGTAATTCACTCTAGAATTAATGTTGTCTAGTGGTAGAACACTTTCATTATGGGGTGGAGATTTGTGTTCAAAACCCAAAAAACACATTTTTTTTTAATTATTTTCATCTTTTTTTATCTTTTTAAACATTTTTTTTCTTATTTTTTATTTTTTTGGCACACTTTTATATATCATGTTTTTTTCATTCTTTTAACATATTTTTCATTTTTATTATGATTTTTTCTTTAAACACAAACATTTTTATTTTTATTTTAATTCTTTTGGCACACTTTTATCATTATTTTTTTTTGAATGTTTTTATTCTTTTTGAAATAATATTTTATGTTTTACATGTCTTTATTCTTTTGACACATTTTTTTTAATTATTTCATGTTTTTTATTCTTTTAAGACACTTTTTTATTTTTCATGTTTATTATTCTTTTGACTCTTTAACTCAAATTCCTTTAACCAACTTTGGTTTAGTTCATGTTTTAGATATATAACTAACTTTATTTAGCTAGAAAACCACATGGTGTTATAAATTGATTAGATGTTGTATAAGTTTGTTGTTATTAATTTTCATGTCAAATAGAAATTAAAAATACAAATTCAAAAAATAAAAATTTAGAAAAGGGCCTCGAATTTTTATTTCGTTTTGGGCCCTCAAATTGGTTGAGCTGGCCCTGGTCGCATGCTGTTGCCTTCATACGCTTCGTACGTTTTTGAGCATTTGTATAATAACCGACCCCTATATATATATATATATATATATACTAGGTTAGAAATCCCGTGTATTACACGGTATTAATAAATGCGATGTTATATACTTAACAAAAACTATTTACATATTACATATTTAGGACATATTACATGTTTTTTAATACAAATTTTAGAAACGTCATATCGTTACTTTTTAGAAATGTTTTATAAAAAGAATGAAATAAATGTTTAATTTCTAAAAATATTTTATGATCAAACCTATATTTTCCTAAATAAAAAACGTTTATAAAAATAATTATAGAAATCATTATTATTTAATAGGAGAGAGACGGAAATTTTTTTTATTAAAAATAATTAAATAAAGCTTATACAATTAATAGGAGAAAGGGGCGAAAAAATATATTTACCAAACCTTTATTTATTATAGAGTATAGATGTAATATATAATTTTGTTTGCTAGTGCTAGGTAACAAATCAAATAGATTCAAATGAAAACGGGTTGTTCGCTAGTCAAATTAATCATGTGGAATGTATATTTAATATGCTGTCCATGTATACTCTCATAGTCCTTATTACTACACAGTGAAAAATAGGAATTAGATCGGATTTGTTGTGCTTCATTTTTAATACATTGAACATTCTTGAATGTCTATAAAAAGGAGTTCAAAAATCTAAACAACTACAGAGTTTATGCATTTCTAAATTAGAATATATATATACAGGATGTGGTTCATATCAAAACTCTAGTTTCATTTGAAAACCCTAAAACTTCACCATATCTCTTGATCAAATTAAAAGATACTGATCTAATGACTGCTATTATCTTGAATTAAAACTAATCCATTAAAGGCAATTTAAAAGCTCAGAAGGGTAGAATCTTCCAAATACAATTTTCTTTTTCTTTTATGTCAGAATCCTGCTGGATTTATTGGTCCCTGTTGCAAGATCTGAAAATGTTTCTCTTTCTTCTATACCGATGATGCGTAGTGTTTTAATATATAAAAATATAATAAATATATTTTTAGGATGGTTTTACGAGATCAGGTTTTAAATTTATAAAATGATGATTACTTTAACTTAAAAACACACACAATAGGTAAGTGTACCTATCGCAGCGTAATATAGTTTATGTAAAAACCAAGTATCGAACCAATGGACACGGTCGAATTCCAATACTCAACTTTTGTTAACGTTTAGCCGGTTTAATTAGTGAGTGAGTTTTGTGTGCTTGTGTAACAAGAAAGTAAATGACAGAAAAGTAAATGACGGTAAAGTAAATAGCAGAAAATTAAAAACATGCGTGAAGTGTGTAACATAAATGTAACGGACAGAATAGTAAATAACAGTAAAATAAATATGTCGGAAATGATCATGTTACGAATAGTATTGCTTTGGGTTTCGAATCCGCTTGGTATGTGATAATGTTAAGTTGACTAATCCAGTGATATGACTAATACAAATGTGTGACCCGGGTCACCGCTAGAGCCTTGTCCTCACGACATTTGATTTGCAAATTTAAAAGCTTTAACAAGTGGTAGTGCCTCCCGTTAAGGACAACAATTACCCTCAACTCATCGAATGGTCATCTCCGGGTTGGTTTAAGACATCGAACGTAAAATGCTTTGAATTAGAGTTAAATAGATGATTATATTTTGCACACCGGGAGGCGGTGTAACAATGGGACCAAGTATAAAGACGTACCGTTCCCAACATGAGTTCACAAATTATTGGTCGCATAATAAGTTCGTATAAAGACGTACGACCTTAATAGTGTTAACCAAGCCTTGGCTTATCAATCTCTACTTGTATAAAGACGTACAAGCGTCAAGAGAAGTTTGATTAAAAAGGTTTTACACTTTAAAAATAAAAAACACTCACAAATATAAAGACGGATTTAGACAATAATAAAAGCCCACCAAAATGGTGGTTTTAAGGACGAATAGTTAAAGACATAAACACATCACTTGGATTAATACGTTAAACATTAACATGCACCAAACTACATCTTCACCTTAGCAATACAAAGAGTTTAGCCACGAATGGCCATACTAACTAGCATAAAGCTGTGTTTCGTAGGCTCCCTTATTGCGGAACAAGGAGGAAGAGCCCATCCACTCACTACTCTCTACTCTAACTATGAAATACGCTCTCAAATGAGGTTTAGATGGCTGTTCTAAGATGTAAACGGGTGTGTGGAATGAAGAACTCAAGCCATCTATTTTATAGGCCTCAAAATGAGCAAAGCACGGCCGTGCATTGGATTGCACGGGTGTGCAAACACCTCAAGAATCAAACAGGGTACAAAGGACGATGTACCGGAGCCTGGGGAGGCTGGACAGGGGTTGCACGACCGTGCATGGCATTAAGGTTATTAATCAATTAGTACCATAATATTAACGTTTTAAGTATTAAGGTTATTAATCAATTAGTACTATAATATGGGGATTATTATGCATACAAAACATGTATAATTTAGGACATATCACAATACCCCACACTTAGACTTTGCTTGTCCTCAAGCAAACTCATGCATGGTCATACCCATAACTAAAAACTTTACAAGGGAAATGGAACTCCAAGTAGTTGAAAATTCCGGGATAGCTCTTGAGTTGCTTATTATATTTTTGTATTTTTCTATGATGGAATCCATGACAAGCCTACTAGAACTTCAATTATGTATAAACTTTCACTCCTCACAATATTCACTCAACTCTAGGGTTATATATGTATGGATAATGCAAGTTAAGTGGAACACTTAAGTTCGAATTGAATTATGTAATGATCATAAGCTTGTATGCAAATCAAGTCTCCACCAATTAACTAAATAGTATGCATGAATCAAGAGGACTTTAAAAGGGTTGTAATGTGGCTAGAATAAAAATAAAGGGGGTGAAGATGAAAATCTTTTTAGGTTTTTAGGGATTTAAAAGGTTTGAAAGGCTGCAGCTATCGTGAAACACACAACTACGGCTTCATGGTTTAAAATGGAAAATATTATCAGGTCCCTTTACAGTACTCGGATCATGATGGTATAACTAATCTGAGGGCTCGTTTATGGTCATATTGCCAAGACCAAGATCTCTCATTAGTGCCAACTCTTTCCTTACTGCGTAGTACATGTTACTGCCTCTTCGTATGGAACTTTCGACTTGTAGCCTAACAGCTCCTGTCACAACCCCGGGCTACCCCTGCCCGGGCGTCGCGAGACAATGCTGGTATCTGAATGAGGTCCCATAAATTTGGACAGCGGAAGTCTTTGTTTTTACTTGATGCCCTTTTTGTAATGAAATGTCATGTAAATAACCTCAAGGGTTAATTCTGTACTTTTTGTCAAAACTTGGGATCCACGTCCCTTTTCATTTCATGATAATAGACATTCAAAAGTCTATTATATAATGTACATCTGCTGAATTAATTTACATAATACAAGCCATTTAAAATGTCTAGGATCTACGTCCGTTCCAACATTTGGTCTTGTATTAGTCTGCCACAGGGATTTAAATATGCCTAAAGATCTTGTCTTTACTGCACCACCCTGAATTTAATGATTTCTTTCACTACCTGTGAAAAACGTTTTGAAAATGAACATCAGCATAAAGCCGGTGAATCACATTTAACTGACACGAAAATGATTTCTAACATAAACCAAATTAAAGCCTTTAAGCACGTTTCTGTATGGTAAATCTACACATTCAGCAGTCTTTTTCACCTGAAATATATACCACCTACATACACTGGGTTAACTGCCATGGGGTCAACTGGCTGAGCTCTATGTCTCAGACTGATAGCCTATTCCCAGGGTCGTGATGCTAAGAACCTTGTTCTTAGTCTTATATGATACTCAGGAACTCGTCCCTCGTATAATCTGCTAAGGAACCATATCCTCAGTCTTATGATACCCCCTTTCATGATCTGTACCCAGCCACGGACCGGACTTTCACCCGTCACATGTATACCATTTGATCAAATCTACGTATGCTTATGGCCTGAATGCTATCACGTAGATTACCCTTATGATTAAAGCATTTAATTTGTTTCATGCCGTTTTCGTAAATAAAATGGTTTTATCGTTTGAAAAGCGTTAAACGTGTTCACCTTGATTTTGATGGCTGGTAGGGTTGTAGGCTTCGGAATTTGAGCAGAACCTCGACACGTTTCTTCCTAGGGAAGACACGATTAACGAGAATATATATGAGATAATATATATATAATTGCGGCTATATATATATGAATAGTTTTAACGATACCTACTTTGCGGGATTTGGACAGGACTACGGCTTGAGCAGGATTTCGTAGGATTCTTGAACAGCGCTTCGGGACGTTGTGGAGTTTTGAGAGATCGGGTTTGTGTGAAACGAATGTTTGGAAACTGTACAGAATTTCAATCCCGTTGAAGGCCTTTTATAGGCTGATTTTCCAGTCTCTCGCGTACCGCGAGACTGGCCAAGGAAATCTCTCGCGTACCGCGAGAGGATGAGGTGTCACGAACGGTGCTGAGTCAGCATGACACGTGTCGGCTGGTGGCAAGGGTGAATGACACGTGTTTTCTGGTCCTGACGCGTGTACTATTCCCTCGCGTACCGCGAGGCTTGGTTGGAAATCTTCTCGCGTACCGCGAGAAGGTGTAAATCTGGCGTATAAGCAGCTTCTTCGCGTATCGCGGGGCTTTGTCAAAATCTCCCTCGCGTACCGCGAGGGAGTGAAATTTTAAAATTTTCTTTTCTTTTTTATTTTGGGTGTTACATCCTCCCCTCCTTTAGAATAATCTCGTCCTCGAGATTCATTGAAAGAGATGTGGATACTTTTTGCGCATTTCTGACTCAAGTTCCCAAGTATATTCTGGGCCACGCCTGGAGTCCCATCTTACTTTGACCAATACCAATTGTTTCCGTTTAAGCTTTTTGATTTGTCGGTCTTCAATTTGTAACGGGCGTTCGATGAATTTGAGCTTTTCATTTACTTCCACATCTTGTAAAGGCATAAGCAAGGATTCATCAGCTAAACACTTACGTAGGTTTGATACATGGAATACATCGTGTACCCCACCCATCTCTACTGGTAGTTCAAGCTGATAGGCAACAGATCCGATTCGTTTAATGATTTTGAAAGGTCCAACAAAACGTGGACTTAACTTTCCTTTCTTTCCGAAACGAATAACACCTTTCCAAGGTGAAACTTTTAATAACACCTTGTCACCGATTTGAAATTCTAACGGCTTTCTTCGTTTATCTGCATAACTCTTCTGTCGATCTCTAGCCATTTTTAGACGTTCTCGTATTTGCAAGACTTTATCGGTAGTTTCTTGGACTATCTCTGGTCCTGATAGTTGATTTTCTCCGATATCTGACCAACATACAGGCGTTCGACATTTCCGTCCGTACAATGCTTCAAATGGTGCGGCCTGAATACTTGTGTGATAACTATTGTTGTATGAGAATTCCATTAGAGGTAAATGATCATCCCAATTACCTCCAAAGTCTATCACACAGGCTCGGAGCATATCTTCTAGGGTTTGTATAGTTCTTTCGCTCTGCCCATCAGTTTGTGGATGGTAAGCAGTACTAAGGTTCAATCGAGTTCCTAGAGCTGTTTGAAAACTTTGCCAGAATCGAGATGTGAAGCGACTATCTCTATCTGACACTATGGATAGAGGCACACCATGTAACGTTACAATTTCATTAACGTAAATTTGCGCCATTTTGTCCATACTCATGGTGTCCTTGATAGATAGAAAGTGAGCTGATTTGGTTAAACGGTCAATGATAACCCAGATTGCATTATTTCCACGAGTGGTTCGAGGAAGTTTTGTAATAAAGTCCATAGTTATCAATTCCCATTTCCAAACTGGTAATTCTAACTGTTGCAATAATCCAGCTGGTTTTTGGTGTTCGGCTTTGACTTTGGAACAAGTCAAACATTTTGCTACGTAGATAGCAATGTTCTTTTTCATACCAATCCACCAGTAACTTTCTTTAAGGTTCTTGTACATTTTATCGCTTCCTGGGTGCATGGTGTATTTGGACTTGTGTGCTTCTTCGAGGATTCGCTCTCGAAGATCACCTGTAACTGGTACCCAAATACGTTTATTCATGCGAAGGATATTATCTTCTCCTTTGATCAGTAAATCAAGCATTCCTTTCATTCCTTCTTTTTCAAAGTTACCTTCCTTCAAAGCTAACTCTTGTGCCTCTTTTAACTGACTTACAAGATCAATTTGTAGTTCAAGTCTGAGAGAACGTACTCTCTTTGGCTTGATGTTTTCTTTTCGGCTCAAGGCATCTGCTACTACATTTGCCTTTCCTTCATGATAACAAATTTCACAATCATAATCATTCAGGATTTCCATCCATCTTCTTTGTCTCATATTTAACTCCTTCTGGCTAAATATGTACTTGAGACTTTTATGATCAGTGTAGATTGTGAACTTTACCCCATAGAGATAGTGTCGCCATAATTTCAAAGCAAAGATTATAGCGCCCAACTCTAGATCGTGGGTTGAGTAGTTTTTCTCATGAATTTTCAACTGACGAGATGCATAAGCAATGACTTTCTTGCGTTGCATTAATACGCAACCTAAACCAGTATGTGAGGCGTCGCAGTAAACTACGAAATCTTCAATACCATCTGGTAAAGATAGAATAGGTGCGTTTGTCAGTTTTTGTTTCAAAGTTTCAAAAGATTCAGATTGTTTGGGTCCCCATTCGTATTTTACAGATTTCCGAGTTAAGGATGTGAGTGGGATTGCTATACGAGAAAAATTTTGAATGAACCGGCGGTAATATCCCGCTAATCCCAGAAAACTACGAATTTCAGTGGGTGACTTGGGAATTTCCCATTTGGATATAGCTTCAATTTTTGAAGGATCTACTTGAATTCCGTTCACGTTGATGACATGACCAAGAAATTGTACTTCTGTTAACCAAAATCCGCATTTGGAAAACTTAGCATATAGTTTTTCCTTTCGAAGAAGTTCCAGTATGGTTCGAAGATGAGTTTCGTGTTCAACTTGGGTTTTGGAATAAATAAGTATGTCATCAATAAAAACTATGACAAACTTATCCAAGTAAGGTTTGCAGACACGATTCATCATGTCCATAAATGCGGCAGGAGCATTTGTAAGTCCAAATGGCATAACCGTGAACTCGAAATGTCCATACCGTGTTCGAAATGCAGTTTTCGAGATATCGTTATCATGCACTTTCAACTGATGATAACCTGAACGAAGATCGATCTTTGAAAAATGACAAGCTCCTTGGAGTTGATCGAATAAATCGTCAATCCGTGGAAGCGGGTATCGGTTTTTAATGGTAACTTTATTTAATTCCCGATAATCAATACACATGCGCATTGATCCGTCTTTCTTCTTAACAAAGAGAATTGGGGCTCCCCAGGGTGAAGAACTTGGTTGTATAAAACCTTTCTCAAGAAGTTCATCCAATTGTTTCTTGAGTTCTGCCATTTCTGTGGGTGCCAGTCTGTACGGGGATTTGGCAATTGGAGTTGCACCAGGTACAAGGTTGATTCGAAATTCTACCTCTCGTTCTGGTGGTAATCCAGGCAGTTCTTCAGGAAAAACGTCTGGAAATTCAGATACTACATGTACTGATTCTATCTTCTTCTCCTTTTCCAAGGCAGTAATTGATACCAGACATGCCAGATATCCTTTTCTTAAGCACTTGGTTGCTTTAAGTATGGAGATTATCTGGATAGGTTTTGTGGGTTTATCACCTTGGATAGTTAGAGTTTTGTTTGTTGGTGAAATGAGTTTTACAACTTGTTGATTACAAAGGATTTCGGCTTGGTTATTTGATAACCAATCCATCCCCAAAACAATGTCAAAGCCAGTTATTGACATTGGTAACAATTGTACTGGGATAGTGAAACCAGCCAATGTAATGTAACAGTTGTTCAGTGATTGGGATATTTTTATCAAATCACCGTTCGCTGTTTCTACTTCATATGTTTCAGCTAAGGGACTTAAAGGTTCGTTTAATAGATTACAGAAATTATAATCTATAAAACTCCGGTTCGCACCTGAGTCAAATAAGACCTTAGCATAAACATTATTAAGAAGAAATGTACCGGTAATTACGTCCGGCGTTCTCTCAGCTTGGTTAGCATTCATAACAAAAGCTCGTACGGTCTTTTTGTTTTCTGGAGTGATCTTGGCTCCTGATCCTCCAGCTCTTCCGGTCCTTACAAACTTAGGGCAATTAGTGCTGATGTGCCCCAGCTCTCCACAACTAAAACAAGTTATTCCCTTTTTCTTGAAGCAATTCTCAGTAGAGTGACCTGAGACCTTGCAATAATTACAGAATAGAGTTTCAAAAACACACTTTCCACTATGCCTGCGTCCGCACGTTTTGCATGGTGGATTGTTAAATGGTAACCCCTTTTGCCCAAAGTTCTTGCTAAATCTTTTGGCCTCGGGTTTTGATTTTATAGAGGATTCGACTTTCTTCTTTTCCTCTATATTTCTGATTAATCCAGCCGTCATGGTACCGGTCAATTCTACGGTGGACTCAATGGTTTTTGGTGAGACAACCTTCACCAAATCACGGATCTCTGGAACTAAACCGTAAATATATCGAGTTATGAGAACTGATTCAGGTTTAGCCAGGTGAGGTGCCAATCGAGCATATTCAAAGAATTTGGTAGTATACTCTCGATCATTGGTACCCACCATTCGGTGCTCCAGAAATTTTCTTTCAGCTTGTTCTTTTTCAGTCTTGGGGCAAAATTTCTTTTTCACCTTTGCCCGAAATTCTTTCCAATCCATGGCATTTGTCTTTCTCCTCCCTTTGGCAGAAATGATTGAATTCCACCATTCCAACGCTTCATTTTTGAAGGAGTTTGAAGCATACAGTACTTGATCTTTCTTAGCACACTTGCTAATTGCTATTACTGACTCCATCTTCTCTAGCCAGTGAAGAGTAGCAATACCGCCTTCGGTGCCCTTAAATTCATAAGGTTTACAGTCCTGAAAGGTTTTATAAGAACACCCTTTGTGTCTATACCTTTTTGTTTCATTCTCTTCTTCTTCAGAGTCTTCACTGCTTAAATTTAAGGATTCTTCAGATTCAGAATACTTATTGCTTGATGTTCTGGATCTTTTCGAGGTTTGAGTTCTACGAGAGCTTGCTACTTGCTCTGTGTGGGTTTTCGAAGGGTTTTCCATTCTTTTTGAAGGAAGAGTTACGTGGCTTGGAGTTTTGATGTTTTCTTGTACTTCTTTTATTATGGCAGGAAGCATTTCTTTAATGCTTTGTTTGACCAGTTGTTGCAATTCTGGTTGTTGAGTAGCTATTTCAGGATTATTATTAACTTCTTTTCCTTTTTCCTTGATAATGTATGTAGATGGACTGCTATTGTCATTGTTTTGTTGAGACATCTAAGAACACAAGCACGAATTTGGGTCAAAATTTGAAGTTTATTATCGCTTAAACTTCATCTATTTGTTACAAATACAGAAATATAGATATGCATCTATATCACTTAAAGTTAGCTAATTATACAAATACTATCATTAACTTTAATCGAGAAGCACATCTCCCAAATCTTGATAGAATCTCCCCAGGGTCTCGGTCATAGCACCTTTCTGGATCAACTGATCTGCCACCCATTGTTCTGCGTACTTCCTGTCTTCCTGGGCTAGTTCGTAGTCAAATATAGTTTGTTCGTTTTTAACTACGACTTGTCTGGTGAAGAACAGCTCAGCACGTAGATCGTCAGCTTCCCTAAGAGCACGATCAAGGTGTTCATCAATTGAATTTGGCAGTTCATCATGGTATCCATAACAAGGAGGTGGTTCCCTGTGTCCCATCCTAAGATCGTGATATGCTGAGTTAACAGACCACACGACTTTTCCGTCGGTTGCATACTGACGTCCATCGGAGGGATCTACATAGAAGAAAGGTTCCTTGAAAACGGGATGTTCTGGAATAGGATCAAAGAAATACTTTCCACCACTGCCTTCACAAACGGCAGCCTTGTCGGATTCAGAAATCGAATGTAGAGTTTCTTCACTTGGACTGGGTGGATGTTCTTGAATTGTTCCGGTATGATCTACCACGTCTAATGATTGAGGTAGTGGCATAGATGTCATAACAGGACGTAAAGATTCTCTTGAATCTTCCATTTCCACTGAATACTCTGATTCTTCCCTCAGAGGTTCAAGCCTTGCTTGAGTCTGCTCCACTTGTTCTGCGACCATTCTGTTCCAATTCTCCGGGGTAGGTAGGTAGTGGACATAATCATCATAGCTTGGTACTACTTGATTAGATGATTCTCCAGGGAAGTAGTTTGGGTAATTATAAGGATAATAGTATGGATCTGTCATCCTGAAATTTATTGGTTATGTTAAAGGCATCTTCCTACCGTTCGTTCAGTAGGCACAACTATTGGTTAAAGCTAAGATACTATCATACAAGTATCTAATTTTGCTAAAACCCTTAAATGCGGCTCTGATACCAACCTGTCACAACCCCGGGCTACCCCTGCCCGGGCGTCGCGAGACAATGCTGGTATCTGAATGAGGTCCCATAAATTTGGACAGCGGAAGTCTTTGTTTTTACTTGATGCCCTTTTTGTAATGAAATGTCATGTAAATAACCTCAAGGGTTAATTCTGTACTTTTTGTCAAAACTTGGGATCCACGTCCCTTTTCATTTCATGATAATAGACATTCAAAAGTCTATTATATAATGTACATCTGCTGAATTAATTTACATAATACAAGCCATTTAAAATGTCTAGGATCTACGTCCGTTCCAACATTTGGTCTTGTATTAGTCTGCCACAGGGATTTAAATATGCCTAAAGATCTTGTCTTTACTGCACCACCCTGAATTTAATGATTTCTTTCACTACCTGTGAAAAACGTTTTGAAAATGAACATCAGCATAAAGCCGGTGAATCACATTTAACTGACACGAAAATGATTTCTAACATAAACCAAATTAAAGCCTTTAAGCACGTTTCTGTATGGTAAATCTACACATTCAGCAGTCTTTTTCACCTGAAATATATACCACCTACATACACTGGGTTAACTGCCATGGGGTCAACTGGCTGAGCTCTATGTCTCAGACTGATAGCCTATTCCCAGGGTCGTGATGCTAAGAACCTTGTTCTTAGTCTTATATGATACTCAGGAACTCGTCCCTCGTATAATCTGCTAAGGAACCATATCCTCAGTCTTATGATACCCCCTTTCATGATCTGTACCCAGCCACGGACCGGACTTTCACCCGTCACATGTATACCATTTGATCAAATCTACGTATGCTTATGGCCTGAATGCTATCACGTAGATTACCCTTATGATTAAAGCATTTAATTTGTTTCATGCCGTTTTCGTAAATAAAATGGTTTTATCGTTTGAAAAGCGTTAAACGTGTTCACCTTGATTTTGATGGCTGGTAGGGTTGTAGGCTTCGGAATTTGAGCAGAACCTCGACACGTTTCTTCCTAGGGAAGACACGATTAACGAGAATATATATGAGATAATATATATATAATTGCGGCTATATATATATGAATAGTTTTAACGATACCTACTTTGCGGGATTTGGACAGGACTACGGCTTGAGCAGGATTTCGTAGGATTCTTGAACAGCGCTTCGGGACGTTGTGGAGTTTTGAGAGATCGGGTTTGTGTGAAACGAATGTTTGGAAACTGTACAGAATTTCAATCCCGTTGAAGGCCTTTTATAGGCTGATTTTCCAGTCTCTCGCGTACCGCGAGACTGGCCAAGGAAATCTCACGCGTACCGCGAGAGGATGAGGTGTCACGAACGGTGCTGAGTCAGCATGACACGTGTCGGCTGGTGGCAAGGGTGAATGACACGTGTTTTCTGGTCCTGACGCGTGTACTATTCCCTCGCGTACCGCGAGGCTTGGTTGGAAATCTTCTCGCGTACCGCGAGAAGGTGTAAATCTGGCGTATAAGCAGCTTCTTCGCGTATCGCGGGGCTTTGTCAAAATCTCCCTCGCGTACCGCGAGGGAGTGAAATTTTAAAATTTTCTTTTCTTTTTTATTTTGGGTGTTACAGCTCCAACTTTGATCAGATGCGTATATTCACTTTGGGAATGAGTTTGATTCTTGCTACATTTTCCATTGTGGCCCCAGTTGTCACACTTCACATATTTTTCATATCTTTTGACTATTCTTTTGGTGGTACTTTTTGACAAGCCGCAGAATGGTGACAGTTGTTCTTGCTTGCGCCACCGTTTTCTAACATCACTAGTTGCTTTGAAAACTTTCTTATTAGAGTTCGGGCGGTAATTCAGGCTTTGCGAAATGAAGACAGAAAAGCAAATTGAAATCAAAAGAATGCATATCCAGCTCTTTAAGGTCTAACCGGTAAAAGACCAACTTTTTATTTTTATTTTTTATATCAAGACAAATTTTTCAATAATTCTTTTTCCTCAATTTCATTGAAATAATATTTCCATCAATTCCTTGTAGATAGTTTGGCTGTTTCTTCCTAATACATCCACCTTCTTGTATATTCCAATTCATTTTAGTAAAACAGATTCTTTCAAAAGTTGCCTCAATTGTAATAAACTCGAAACAACGACATAAGATAATTTTTCCATTTTGAAGACAGTTAGCCAATAACCGGTGTTTACGAAAATCTGGTTGGGTGATAATTGTAGGTAGTAGAAAAGAAAAGGCTAAGGCTCAAAGGGCAATGTAAGCGGGTTATATTTTTGGGATTTTTAGATTTAAGGATAAGGGTAATAAAGTCCTAGGTGCCTCAATCACTTTCATATTTATACTAGTTCATGGTCTTGATATGTATAAGTCACACGAGTTCTAATTATGCATAAAATTCAATCGAAAAACACTCAGTAATGTCAAACGCAAGATTATGCGAATAATTATATACTGCGCTAAAAATTTGATGCTGTGTAATATGCTTGATTTTCCTTACATGAAAACGGATGGAATAGGGTTTAGCGAATCGTTATGCATAATATTCATTTGCTTCTACTTGCCATGTATTCATTTTATTTAATTAGGTGCGAACTCAAAGAGGTTTTAAAGTTTAAAATTTTGAAAATTTTCCGGGTTTTGCAAAAGGTAGGTTTTTGTAATGTTTTAGTCAAATGGATAGAAAAACACAAGTTGAAATTTTACTGCTTTGAGGTTACAAGTAGTCCTGAATCTCTAATTCCCCATCCCACACTTAAAACCGTGCATTGCCCTCAATGTACAAATGCATGTAATGAAATGCCATGCAGGAATTTAAATGCATGAAGTTTTAAGGGAAAAGAAACCGGTACTCCCCTGGTCAATTCGGTGTATAACCTAAGGCCAAAACTTATTGGTGTTGTCAACACTTTACTTCAAAGACTTCATCGAATTTCACAGAAATTTGATGTGGTTTCCGATTCCTCAGGTTGTAGAGAAGGAGTGTGATTCCTCAAAGAAGTAGATAGACTATCTGGTGATGCTATTCTACCTGACACATAAGGGAAAACATAAAAGCAGATGGGAAAATAGAAGATAGTAGTTATGCTACTAAGGTCCTAGTATCGAGAGGGCATACCTAGGGCTGAAGTATGAGAAATTTAAATTTGAAAGGTTAAACCTGAGATCCATGTTTCTGCCGTATGCACCAACCTCTCAATTTATTCAAGATCATCGGGTTGCCTCCCGGAAGCGCTACGTTTATTTAAGGGTCTTTAGCCCGACCCGTACGTGTTTCATCAGTCTTTCTTTGGGTGGGAGCCATCGACTTCCACCGTATCTCGTGTTCCTTCATTCAAGTCCTTCAGTTTTGGTAGCTTATCAAAGTACTCATCGATCCAGTCAGTGTTAAAATCTTTTCCAAGATTCAGTTTCTTTCCTTTGTTGAATTCCTTAGCTTTCTTTAGTTGGTAGTCCAGATTAGTATCGATGAATTAGGCACTTTCAAATGGGTCATTAGATAGGCATTCATTTCCCCCTATGTTATAGGTCACTGATTGTTTTCCGACACGAAGTGTCAAAATTCCTTCATTCATATCAATAACGGCTAGAACAATGGCTAAAAATGGGCGACCCAAAATCAGAGGTACGGAATAGTCGGGTCCCATTTCTAAAACCATGAAATCGACAGGGAAGACAAACTTGCCGACTTTTACTAGTAAGTTCTTAATGACTCCTATGGGTGATTTGACTGATCCATCTGTGAGTTCGATAGTTGCATTAACAGGTCATGGATTCCCAATATTTAAACTTTTAAACATGACATAAGGCATTACATTCACACTTGCTCCTAGGTCAGCGGGCGCAAAAGTTATTGGTAATGGTTCGATAGAACAAGGTAGAGAGAACTTTCTAAGATCTGAAAGTTTCTTTGGAAGGCATCTTTCAATGAGAGTGACACAATGATTAGTCCTTTTTACTGCTTCCTCCATGTTTCTTTTGTTTGTAAGGAATTCTTTCAAGAAACGTCCGTACTTAGGCATTTGTTGTATGATATCTAGGAAGGGAAGATTGACATGGATCTGGCTTAATAGTTCGATGAATTTCTCATATTGTTCATCAGTCTTTTTCTTTACTAGCCTTCTTGGGTAAGGTATGTGGGAATGGAACGTTCTCTTTGTTGGAACTTTTGGAGGAGTATCTTCTTGAGTAGGAGGTAGAGTTATCTTTGATTGTGGTTCTTGGGTAGTTGTTTCTATGATATGTGGATGAAGCGGTACTCCGGTAAATATCTCTCTCCTTGTTGATTGAACCTCTTCGTCTGGCATTGGTGGCTCTGGATAAACCTTGCTATTCCTCAGAGTGATAGCACTTACATTTGCTTTTGGATTGGTTTCGGTATTACTCGGAAGACATTCTGGTTGTATTTCAGATAGAAGTTTTGCAATTTGCCCTAATTGTGTTTCAATGGACTCTAGAGTTGCTTTCTGTGTCCTAAACTCAGCTTCGTGAAGACCAAACTTCTCCTCATATTGTTTGTGACGAGAATCCGCTAGAAGGGCTTGACTTTCAGTTGTAGAGATTAACTTAGTTACCGCGTCCTCTAAGCTTAACCCGTTGCTTGGTTTGCTAGTTCCTTGAAATTGTTGACGAGGCTGATAGTTTTGAGGTGGTCTTTGTTGAAACTGTTGCTATTGTTGTCCGAAGCCGGATTGTCCCTGATTGTTGTTATCCTTCCAGCTGAAGTTTGGATGGTTCCTCCATCCAGGATGGTAGGTATTAATATAGGGGTTGTTTTGTACGCGATTTGTTCCGATAAAGTCAACCTGCTCGGTATTAGCGGTGATACTCTTCACTTCTTTAGTAGCCTCAACAGCTGTCTTTCCCTTACTAAGTTGATTGAGTCGAGTGGTAAGGGCGTCTACTTGAGTAGAAAGTGATGTAACAGTATCGACGGAATGAACTCCTTGCCTGGCTCCCCTGGTGTTTCTTGGACTGTACCATTGATAGCTGTTCATAACTATTTCCTCAATTAGGTTGTAAGCTTCTTGTGGCCTCTTGTTTCCAAAAATACCACATGCAGTAGTGTCTAGTGTCTGACGAGCTTGATTATGTAACCCATTGTAGAATGACACTTGTAACCAAACTTCTAGCCCATGGTGAGGACATTTCCTTAACATGTCCTTAAAGCGTTCCCATGCGTCATATAGTGATTCACCATCATCCTGAGTGAAAGTGGTGACATCATTTCTTAGTTTAGCAGTTTTAGCTGGCGGGAAGTATTTCGACAGGAATTTCTGAGCTAGATCATCCCACGTAGTGATTGACCCGGTAGGAAGAGAGTTTAGCCATGCCTTAGCTCGTTCCCTTAAGGAAAAGGGAAACATTCATTGGCGAATTGCGTCATTCGACACTCCGTTCAGTTTGAAAGTGTCACAAATTTCAAGAAAATTTGCAATGTGGGCATGTGGATCCTCATCGGGTAATCCATGGAAAGTGCATAATGACTGGATCATGTGGATCACATGATATTTGATCTCAAAGTTGTTAGCGTCAACCGTTGGCCTTGTGATACTAGACCCCAAAGCCTCTAGAGACGGTCTTGCGAAATCGAAAATAGTGCGGTTTTCAACGACCATTCTTCTAGTACGGTTTTCTCGTATTCGGCGGTGAAAGAATCTTTCATGCTCTTCTAAAGGTTGATATAAACCAGTAGTGGAGCTATGGATCATACACTACCTGCAACAAACGTAACAGAAGAGCAGATGGAAATTGATAGGTTAATCCGTTAGCTTGAATTTTTCTTGAAATCACCGTGTCCCCGGCAACGGCGCCAAAAACTTGATGCGTAATGTTTTATGCATCCGAAGTACAATTTAGGCAATCATCGACCAATTTAATTTGCTTCCTTTCAATCATACGAAGTATTCACATATTTATAAATTATATCCTTTTCAATATACAACCCGTGTAATACACAGGTTTCTAGACCTAGTTGTTAGAATAAAGTCACTCATATTTTTTTAACTACAAAAACCCTTCAAGTTTCATTTATTGTTCCAATATTGTTATGAATTTTTTTTATAAATGATCAAATTTTTATAATTAATTGACTTAAAATTAAAGATATATGAAACTTAATTACTATTTAGTGATTATTTTTTTTTCAGTGAAACAATCATGAAACTTGGCTATTTTCTTTACAATAACCTTATACTTTAAATTAAATTTGAAAAATTTAATCACTAAATAGTAAGTAAGTTTTACATATGTTCTATTTAAGTTAAAAAAAGTACCGTTTATAAAAAAAATTCATAGGAATGAACCAATATTGAAACTTGAGTGGTTTTTGTTGTTAGAAAAAAAATGTGAATGACTTTAATGAAACAATAATTTTTTTTATTTATAATTTGATCTAATACTAATACCAATTACTTTATAAATAATAAAAATACTAACAATAATAAAAAATAAAAAAGATAAAACAAATAAAAATAACTTTTAAGTACTTGATTTGACACATTATGAGATAAATTATAGTAAACGAGAAAAGTTACAAGAAGAATATGTTAAGTAAAAAATATTAAAGGAAAATCTTTTTAATTTGACAAGTTTAAGGAAAGAGAACAACAACTAAAGTAGTTTGATGAGAGTTAAAGTAAAAAATATCAAAGGAAAATCTTTTTAATTTGACAAGTTTAAAGAGAGATAACAACAACTAAAGTAGTTTGACGAGAGTTGTTTATAACCACTATGTTTCCATGTGCTTCTTTGATTTTACATAAAGTCTGTTTGGTTATACATAGTACATAGAAATAGGAAATCTCACACATAGAATAGTTCATGTTCTTTAATACTATTCATGTACTTGTTTGATTATCTGACTTTTTAGGTGCTTTTAAGGATTATCAAGGTAGAAAATGCTATCTAGAATGCATTTACTAAAATCATTTCTAGAGTCCTCTATAAATTTAAAAACATCAATAAGTGTGAGCTTATGGAGGGTGCTGTAGACATTTGCCATATGTAAATTATTCTAAGTATTGAATTTGAATATTGAAGGAAATGATATGAACATATTGCATAATCCATAACTCAATATGAACAGTTGTCTGTTAATTGTTGTTTGCCTGACTGTCTATATCAATTGGAGTTGCTGACATGTTTCATTGATGCAGGAAATTTTCTGGTGGGTTTTAACTTTTAAGGAATAAATGTTCATCAAATCTGGAAGTTTGACCTGTATTTCATGTGCTAAAAGGTCATGAATATGTGTTCTACTTCATTAAATGAATTTGGTTGTTCATGTCCAAACAAAAATGATGTTGAAAATATGATTCTTGTGCATTAGGAAGATCAATGACCTCATAGTGACTTGTACTTTCATCACTAAAAGTTGTACATTGCTCCTAGAAAATGTTAGGGTGGAAGGGGTGGTCAATGAGTAAATTAAATTGCATCGTTGAAAACATATCTATAGATTTTAGTAAGGGGTTGGAGTCATTATCAGACTCTTGTCATATGAATGGTGGGGACCATCTCTCATTTAAGGCCACTCTCCATGCAAAAAATCTTTATAAATTTTATATATTATGTCAACAAATAATCCTAGCTACCAACATTTTCTAGCCTTAAAGATTTCTACTTGGATGCCAAAATGTGATCCACTAATTGATATCCAACCCTAAGTAGAGCCTAAATTACCACTTTCAATTTGGTTTTCAAGTATCAAAATGTCATCAATATCATTGTTCTACTTTAAACTATATCTTTATATGATTGTAAGAGCACATGTGCCTGAAAAGATTCATAACCCATGAAAAAAGTTTATTCATTATACCAAAATTCGACACAAATGGGCTAAAACTTACAAGATGCACAAAGCGGATGATGAGCGTATGAAAGGTCAATAACCCTAGAATATGAACACGAGCTACGAGTATTAGTTAAAAGATATAAAAAGGAAATGGAACTGGGTACCTAAAAAAGCTGAAACCCAGAAGAACATCAAGCACCAAATTCGCTTTCAAAATCCGGCATTGTTCTTGTGGCCAATGCAAATGGTGCTCTCATGCTCCCAATTCTGGTCATCCTCAATGCTTCACCAGCATCTGCAGCCCTTTCCAATTCACGCATTCGATTTCTCTTTTTGTACCGCCAAGCCCACAATATCAACAATGCCAACAACACCAACAATGCAGTTCCACCAGTTACCGCGCCAATAATACCCCAAATCCTAGGCTCATTGTTCTTTCTACTACTGTGTGCAGGTTCAGAGGGTGCAGGTTCAGGTGATGCAGGAGGTACTGGAACAGGAGGGACAGCTGATTCAGCCACAATGGAGAAATGCCCCTGTTCAGTGGTTGAACATACATTCCCAGATAACAAGTTTGTGAGATTCACCTGACCATGTAGATCAAACCAAGCACACTTTGCAACCAAACCAACTGGTATGGGGCGTATTCTTCCAAAATTTATCGTAATGACTTCCTCAGAAGCCCAAAAGTCAAGTTCTGGTAGATTAGAAGCTGACAAATCTGAACCATTATAAGCAAGAAGACCTAATATCGGAGCTAGATAAACATAACCAGGTAAAGAGTAATAAGTTGTGGACCAATTTCCTAAATTTTGATACACCAGAACAAGTCGCTCCACATATGGCTGCTCTCTTAAACCAACCGGAATTAAGAACTCTTTAAAGGTTTTAACGCCTCGACGATACAGACTACCGCTTCTGAGCCTCATTGCTGATATCTCAATTCCTGTCAAATATGGCGGGACAATGCCATTAAAGGGAATACCAGTACGTGGATTAATAAACGCACGATATGCATAGTCCTGTAGGGTTGCATCAAGGGCCCTTGCAGGCTTTGGTAGAGGATTAGATATTTGAGATTCAACAATTGGCCACCAGCAGAAGCAAATTAGCAAAACAAGCTTCACTGGACTTCGAAATTGAAGCCTCATATGCATCAAATTATTGAAAATCACCACCAGGAAACAGAGGCAAAGTCGATTCTAAACAGTTAGCACCTTTCTCAAGGATCAATGCACCACCAAAACCAATAATTCTGCAACTTCTGATTTCAGAACAATGTGGATTCAAAATCTCATAAAATGAAACAGATCCAGAGAGAAGAATCAGAAATTTGAAACGAAGTACCTAATTCAGCAGATCTATACTCAACCAAACCCTAGAATTTCATAATTTCATCAAGAACACTCGAGTTCATCAATCGGAAACAGCAACAACTTGCTTTAATCACGTTACAATCATTTTCACATCTTATTTCTCCCAAAACACGCAATCAAAAGCATTACACTATCAAAACCCTAGCAAATAGCAAGGATTACACCTTCAAAACCCTAGCAAACGCATCTGCATAATTTCAGAAAAATTGGAGCCAAAAACCGTAACTACCGTATGAACTTGCATAAACTTACTCACTCCGGAGGTCGTGAAACCGTAACTGCATATGCTTCTCTTCAAACGAACACAAACTTCTTCTCCTGCTTTGAACGATGAATCAAGTTGAAGCGATTGTTAAATCCACATTCAAATTGCGAAATCAACGGTTATCAAACAAAAACGGAAAGAAGTATTGCGATCAAATCGTCTGATAAGTGCTTAAACGAAGAAGGAAGAATGAGGTTCATGAAACCTTGATGAAGAAGATAGAGTGTGGGGAGAGAGAGGGGTATAGATACAGAGACATGTATGTAGATATGGGGATTTGCAGTGTAACAACAGCAAACAATTTGGGGAGGAAGTTGACGTAAATGCCCTTGTCTTATTCATTTATGGACAGATGCGTACAACAAAGGTGACAACTGTTTTGCATGTAAACAGCTTAAGTCGAGCCATTTATTTATTTATTTTTATTTGTTTTCCTTTTCAAAACCTAAAATATGAATTTAGTTTAGACTAAATTACACAAATCGTCCTATATGTTTATACCCTTTTTCAGATAGTGTTCTTTAGCCAAAAAATTGGCAGAGATCATCATTTACGTTTAAAAATCTTGCACATTACGTCCTTTGTCTCTAACCGAGTTAAATTTTTTCGTTAAGTATTCTCATGTGCAAGGCACATGAGGGTACTTTGGTCTTTTTACCCATTTATTTAAAAATATCTTAATAATTATTTTAATTAAAAATTTAATACATATAAACCTAATATATATAAACTATAATCTATATATATATATATATATTTTTTAAGTGTTATGATATATTTATGTTCTTTTAAGGATTAGAACCCGTTATCAGAAAAGCAATGAAGCTTTGTAAATGCTTTGCTAATTAACGAGATAAAAGTATCAGGTTTGAGTAGGTCATGAGTTCATGTCTCACTCTTACATAATTAAAAAAAAATTGTCTTTAAAAAAAAAGTTAACGAGATAAATCATGAAAAGTTTACCAGGTGACCTTCGAAATGTTAAACGTTTATTACTATGTCACCGTATGATATATTTATGTTTATATATTATAATTCTTAATATATTGCTAAAAATGGGAATACTTAATTGTTTTTCAAATATTTATATTATAATTTGTTTATATGTTTTTATATACTAATATAATTTACTTAGTCATGTGGAGATTCCGCGGTTAAATGATGTGACTCACAATTAAAAGGTTGTATGTTCAGATCCTACAAGGTGTAATTATGATGTATTTATAGTAGAAAATCAATAACTTAAGGTCTAATCAGGTGTATGATTTTTTTTCCTTGAAATTCTATTTAAAACATAAAAACAAGGAATTGAGTTTGGTAAACAACAAATTGTCACGGACCAAATATTCAAATATCGTTTTGCTATGTTTGTACTTGAACGTTTGAATTTGCTGGCTAGTCCGGACTTCATCGGGGACGGCCTCAGTGGGATGACGTGAACATGCCTAAGTGTCTTGCACGCCGAACGCATCACTGATCGTGAGCTGTTGCCGCTCGCCTGATGAGTCCAAGGCAGGACGAAACTAGTAGACCCTATCATAAGCGGGATGGATTGGCTGGCCCTGCGAGCAACCCAGGGCGCCACACAGGGCCTCGAGAGATGACCCTGTGACAAATTGGTATCAGAGCAGGTCGACCCTCAGATACTTTGGAACGTGACTTATCCCAGATGCGCGTTTACCGGACGAGTATGATTATGCAATGGTGGTAGGAGAAGACCAAATGGAGAGCACTTCGGAGATGGTCTTTGTAAGCTACGAGTATGGGATCGTGAGCTCTGCCCTAGTCCAGTTAACATTGAAGCCATCCATGATCAAGTTCAGCAACTACGGTCTAGCAGTGCTGTAAAATAAAGATGAAGACTGCTACAACCTTCAGGTCCCCATACTGATACTAGGCGAACATCGACGCCACTTAAATCAATCCGATGTAATTATCTAAATGATCCGAACGAAGATCTCTGTTGCTGAACTATCGGGTGCTCTTCTTAACAAAGTGAATCATGCTCAATCATAAGGGGTGAAGCATTGTCCTACGGCTGCAAGCAAGTATGGGATTGTGGGCATGCACGAGGACGTGCATGAAATGGTGGTGGGAGAGTGTCACAGACCAAATATTCGAGGATCGTTTTGCTATGTTTGTATTTGAATGCTTCGGTTTGCTAGCTAGTCCGGACTTCATCGGGGACGGCCTCAGTGGGATAGACGACGTGAACATGCCTAAGTGTCTTGCACACCGAACGCATCACTAGTCGCGAGCTGTTGCCACTCGTCTGATGAGTCAAATGCAGGACGAAACCAGTAGACCCTATCATAAGCGGGATGGATTGGCTGGCCCTGCGAAGGCTGCGAGCAACCCAGGACGCCACACGGGGCCTCGAGAGATGACCCATTGACAAAATGCTCATGACTTAATGGTAAGGCGCTTCCTCCTATCCAAGCCAACCGAGTTTAAACTTCAAATCCTTGCTCCCCCCTCCCCCTTTGTTTTTTAATATTTTAGTTTTAAGTTTTTTTATTAACGTTACTTTTAACATTGTGTCTACATTTTGATTTAAATTTTATTAATAATCGGCCGCCTATCGTGAAGCGCGGGTGTAACCCGCTAGTTATTATTAAAAGCAATGTACTTTTCAGATTTTTGAAGGTCAAATGTTTATTTTTCGTCTCTTTTCAAAATCTATGTAAATATAAAAATAAAAAGTGAAAATATATAACCATTCAAATTATTTTCATTACATATTTCAACTAAGTTTAGGCATGTAAAATAAACGAATAAAGCTAAGAAAAAGTGAAAAAATTATGAAAGTGACAAATTTTCAGATGTAGTATACCTAAACTTAAAGGTATATATTAGTCTATGTTAGAGGACAATTAACTATAAGTGAAAACATGGTAGTTGCGTACGTACTTTAACTTTGTCTATCTTACTTTATTCCATCAAATGTCAGCTGAAATCTTTCGTATGCTGATAACCACACATGTATCACTTTTTGTTCGCTCGATGTTAGTTTTGCTGATAAATATCAATGCAACGCGAGTTTGTTACGCGTAGGATTAGTTTTTTCTTCTTCTTGTGTATAGTGTATTTAAGTCATAAAGTTAATTCACAACTTAATAACTCATACATTCATGCATGCATACATACATACATACATACATACATACATACATACATACATGTGTGTAAAGATCATCCTTATGTATAAATTATTTTCTATCTATCTATGACACTGATCCAAACATGGTGGTATTTAGTAAAGTGGTGTTACATGATCGTCTCAACTTATTAGAAAGGGAGAGTATGATTGATTCCTCGTCGTAGCTGCATGTGTTTATGACACTTGGTGGTAAAGGTGGGGTCTTCGTCAAGTTTTATGCTCATTTTCAATTGGTCGAGTCTTCTTGTCCTTCTAATGAATTTAAAATGGTTTCGTCTCCGTCTTAAGACGACTACAAATGGTTGGTTAATTCTTCTTGCCCTCTTAATGCATATGGAAACTTTAGAGATAGATGGTTTGGGCTGGTGGCCACAATGTTGTCTAATATTGCATTTTGTCACCATAAATGCAAATTGACAACACACCGATCCAACCGCCTTATATTTCTAACAACTTTACGTTGGACAAGTTGTTAGGGTTCATACATTCTCGCCTTCTAATAGATTAAAATAACTTGTAAGCTGTTTTTGAAATTTATTAATTTAGCGACCGCTATTAACAATATAATGTAAGATTGGTAGCCTGCAATGCTTGTTTGCAATACATTTTTCCTCATAGAGAGGTGTTTTGGGAAAGATCGAAAATAACCACTTTAGTATGAGTTTATACATTATCAAAATAGACTAGTATAAAAACCTATTAAAGCGCTTACTTCGAGTCTTTTTCCACCATCAACTATTTTTTTTTGGTAAAAATGCAACACATTCAAGCCTCTATTACACTACAAGCAGAGGTGAACAAAAAAAACCGGTTTGGAAATCCAAACCGGTTTCGAACCGAAACCCGACCCGGATGCAAACCGGTTTAGTCGAAACCGGTTTCAAACTGGTTTAAACCGGCGGTTTTGAACCGGTTTAATGTTATGTACGAGACACCGGTTTAGAACCGGTTTTTTTTTTTAACCGGTTTGCCGAACCGGTTTAACGGTAATATCCGAAAAATGACCGTTGGGTAACGGCTATATAGCCGTTTTTGACCGTTAAACCCTATTTTTGACCTTTTTTTCACCCATTTTAACCCCCAAACACATTATAAATAGGTAGTGGGTGTTTTGGTTAAATCACACTTCTCAAACGCTCAAAAAACGCTCAAACAACGCCAAAAAACGCTCAAAAAACGCTATGGCAACTTCTTCAAGTTTTGGTGTTTCCTCTTCCGAAGTTAGCGTTGTGAGAATCATACCAACAACGAGGAACCCCGCAATTTGGTCAAACTACGATCTATGTGAGATGTCTAACGGGTTGGAACGTGCTCGTTGCAAAAAATGTGGTGGGTTTTTTAAAAAGGATTCAAACTCTACTTTAAAAACTCATATGGAAAAATCTTGCCCGAGTTTGAAGAAAATTCCGGATGAGGGTCAAGCATCTATGACAAGCGAGGGTGAAATTTGGAACTTCGATCCAAATATTGTTCGAGATAGAATGGCGAAATTAGTTATTCAAAGAGGTTTGCCGTTCAACCACTTCGACAACCCGCTCACGACGAGGATGATTCAAGAAGCCCTTCAACCACGTTATCATCAAGTAAGTCGTAATACTCTTAGACGTGATTGTCTAAAAATGTGGAAAAAAACAAAAAAAGAATTAATTTTAGGTTTTGAAAAATTGGAAACCGGTGTGAACTTAACCACCGACGTTTGGTCGGCTCCACATGGTATTCCCGACTCATATATTTGCGTTACCGCTCATTGGGTTGATCCCAATACGTGGCAAATGATGAAACGTACAATCGCGTTTGATATGTTTGAATATCCTCACACGGGTCAAAATTTATTTCACATTTTAGATGATGTGATAACCGATTTTAAATTACAAAATAAATTATTTTCAATATCTTTTAATAATGCCTCAAATAATACAAATGCGGTTCAAAAATTAATATTAAAATATAATCCGATTTGCAACGGCGCTTTTTTTCATAGTCGATGTATTGCACACATCATCAACTTAGCCGTGCAAGACGGGCTTGCGGTTGAACCCGTTATTGAATTAAGTAATGCATTTCGAGTCATGCTTAAAGACGTTTTTAGTAGTAGTAAAAAAAGATACCATGAATATATTAGATTATGTAACGATACGGGTTTGATTTGCTTAGGTCCCAATTGGGACCTCCCAACAAGATGGAATTCAACTTATAAAATGTTTCATAGTGCTATACGACAAAAAGATACTTTATCAATTTTTCATGATATGCTTTCCTCAAAACCGTGTCGTAAAATTCAAAGTTTTCCGTCTACGAGTTGGGATATTCTTGAAAATATAAACGAATTGCTCGAAGTTTTCAAAACCGCCACTACTTTTTTATCCGGGGTTTATTACCCCACAAGTCCCTTGACTCTTAAACAAATATTTCTAATGTGTAACAAATTAGCCGAACTTGAAAATAAAAATACTTTTTTTACGAGAATGATAAAACCGATGAAAGAAAAATTTGTTAAATATTTTAAAGAAATGCCTCCGGTTATAACTTGTGCCGCCGCATTAAACCCTACAATTAATGTTTACGGTGTTGAAACCTTGATTGATAAAATAACTTACGATTTGGATTTGAATGCCGAAGATATTCATTTTTCAACCGTAACAAAAACTTATTTTAACAAATGTTTGCAAGATTTGTTTGATATTTATTTACATAAATATGGTACAACACAAACCCCACATGATACGATGGGCGCGGGCGCATCAAGTAGCAGCTCGAGGAATGTGAACTTAAATTTGTATAACGAAATGAGAAATGAATTTACTAAACGGGCTAGAGGGTCCACCCCGAGTAGCGAACTCGGAAGGTATACGGGAACAAACTTTTTATCATTTATGAGTCCGGATGTTTTTGAGGACTTTGATATTTTGTCTTGGTGGAAAGGAAACGAATCTACTTTTCCGGTCCTTGCCGCCATGGCCCGTGATTTACTAACCGTCCAAGCTTCCACGGTAGCTTCGGAATCCGTTTTTTCTCTTAGTGGCAGGGTTTTATCTATTCGAAGAACTAAACTCACTCCCGCGGCAATGGAAATGTGCATTTGCTTGAAAGACCATTTGGATGCGGTAGATAGGAGACAAGATAGGGCTTCGCTTGAAGACGAAATTGAAGTTGAAGAACTCATACACGAATCTGAGGTTAACCAAGGATTGGCGAGCCCACTTACAAATGAAGAACTCGCCGAAGATGATAGACTACGAGGATCCACTAGTAACTCCGAGAATGACGGCTAATATTAAACAAAAAAACTCCAAAAAATAAAAATATATTTTTTTTTCTCGTATTGTAATGTTTAATTTTGTAATGTTTTGTGATTTCCGAACCCCTACAATATGAATAAACGTTGAACTTTATGTTTTTCTTTTTCTCGTATTGTAATGTTTTGTAATATTTTTTAATTTATTTTATAATTTAAAAAAAAAAAAACCGGTTTAAACCGGTTTATCAACCCGAACCGGTCCAGAACCGAACTGAACCGGTTCAACAGGTTCGATGTTTTATACTTACTAAACCGGTTTAACCCGAACCGGTTTTGGTCAAAACCGGTTTACTGTTCGCGTTGACCAAACCGGTTCGGGCCTGTTCGAAACCGGTTCGGTTCAAAAACCGGCTTTTGTGCACCTCTAACTTCAAGTGTCTCATTATTTTGTTAAAAACATTCGCTAGGTTAATTAGGTGAAACAATTTATAGACGCTATCATACTAAAATAAGACGAGGATGTTTAGCATTTAATAACATGTTTATTGTAAAATGTTGTTAGTATCTGCTTAGAAAGACAATTAAAATTGAAGGTTTAATTACAACAAATTAAGCTTATAGTAAAAAAGATCTGTTTTTATCCTCCGTCATTTGCATCACTGTTGCCTGTGTTTGTTAAGTTGATCGCTCTCTTGTTTCTAATGTTATATCCTTCGGTGTTACTTATTTGCAATCATTTCTGAATTAATCCATTACACGCCAGCAAGAAATTTGGATGGATTTTATGTTCAAATGCCTTTAATTCAAGTTATTGTGCCTCAAGTTATGAATCTGCAGCCACAACTTAGAGACATGGTAATGAAACATTAATTGAAGCCGAGAGAAATAGACGGGTGCAGGTTTTCCGTTCATCATATGAAACAACTTAGCTGTTGCGGATATTTTAATTGACGCTGCGTTAGTTTTAGGAGGTGAAAAAACACTTCAAATTCTGTACATGAAGCTTGTTGAGGTACAAGATTAACCTAATTTCATAATGTTATAGATTCATGTTATTGTATCTTATATTCTCCTTGAAATATTGAATTTCTAGCTTGTTCATTTATATTAAAGACTGTTTAATTATGTTTTAGTTGGAATCAATGTAGATAAAACTTTTGGGTTGAATCTTCTCTTAATGCATATATCCAGTAGTAGAACCCTCTGTATGGATCATGGGGGCACTTGTAATATCCTGATTCTGTCCAAATGGTTAACAAAATGGATATAATGTTTTTATTTTAGACTGTGTGAAAAAGCTCCGTGGATCTATAGACGGGCTTTTTCAAATATATCAAAAGGCCATGACCGGGGAAAAGTGAAGAATGTGAATGCAGCATGCATTATTCATTTATTCACATGAACCAAATGCAGAATGTGAATTGGTGTTTATTAGTTATTATTTGTTTTGTTGACTGAAACTCTTAATATGGGTTTCCTTTCAGATGTTGACCTAAACCTGACCAAACCAAAACCTCATTTGGATGGCCTCATAATAGCTATGTGTTCAACATGTAAAATCAGGGTAATATTTTTTGATTATTAGTCATTTAATTCTGCAATTATTTGTGCGCATTGAATGCGTGTGCCTTTAAGTGGTTGCAATTTATTTCTCAGTCTATTAACACAAAGTGGGCTCACTAATGGATTTTGGAGAAAGTGTTGGTGTCGTGCAGTTGATTCTTTTGATTACTATCTCCTAACTATTGGTTTAGAGTCTAAACACCAACTTGTTTTCATCAATCTTTTTGACAACATTGCCATTAACTTTGGAACTAATCTTCTTAAATTGGGTCATGATGAGGTACTAAAGTTTCTTTCTTTCGTAGCTTTCATCAATCTCTTAGCATATGACCTTTTCCATTTTATCTTTTTGATTTAATTGATTAAATAAAGCCCTTGTTACTAACTGGCTGGTTCGACTGAAGTAATAATTCCTTGTTTTGGCTGCTGATTTCTTGTTTTAATATTCTTCACATTGTATTATGTAACTTGTTTTGGCTAAATTTGTTTTGTAGTTGTTTGTCTTCAACAAAATTAATAGATATTATTAATGGCTTAATGCCTCTTTCCTGTCAATAATTTTATTTGCTTTATTGTATGATAATATAGATTATAGTTTCCTACTTTCTTATAGAAGAAAAGTTTCATTATTTTTATATATTTTTCTGTCAATACTTGTTCCTCTATTTTTTTGTGTGAGTTACAGATCTCTCAAGTCCAAACAACACCATCAATCGAAGATAATCGGTGTTCATTGCAGAAATCCGAGCGGACTAAACTTTATCAGTTCGCTGTTCATGGAAGGTAATATTTTTTAAGATGTTTAGTCAATTTGGTTATCTATTAATTGCGTAAATCTGTTAATCACTTGCTAATTTGTTAACTTTCTAAATCGTTGATAATTTGCTAATATGTTAATTGCTAAATTTTAAATGCAGAATTGTGTACTAATTTATGCTGGTTATCTCTGGTTAAAGTCCCACTTTGATATATGATTTGATTAAACCTGCAGCTTTCTGAATAATCTTTGTATTTATAACAATCAATTCTTTCATGTAATTGAGACAATTGTCCGTGTATCAATTTCCTTCCATTTAATTGATATATGATTTGATCAAACTTGCACCTTTCTGATTAATCTGCAGAGTGATGCATATCAAGCCATAGGCTGTTACAACCTACTGTATTCAGGATTTATTCAAATTAACAATGAGATGGCATTGTGGGCCAACATTTCTCCTCTTTCTAAATATCATGGTTCCAATATGATATAAGTATACTTAACTGGAAGGTATGAACTTAAATTGCTTTAAATAATTGAACATTATTATCATATTGTGTGCTTACTGCAAAAATACAAGATTTGATTTAAAGACCCAGTATTTAAAGGTGAATACAATTATTTTTCTCTAACGGGTCAATGGGTAATAAGCTAATGCATTTAACAAAGGGAACATGTCATTGAGCCAAATGGGTAATGAACCTGAACTGGTCAGGCAGGTTTGTTAACAAGTCAAAAAAGGTTTGGGTCAGAAAGGTTAATTTTTAAAATGGGTCAAAACAGATAGGGTTGGGTTAGCCTGAAACTATTTTTTCCCCTTTTTCTTGAGTTTTATAAACAGTTGATGCATTAACTATAGTTACATTAATTATATTAATAAAGTACTAATCTAATTTGTTTGAACATGGAATTTTAAGGTTTGTAAGTATTTAACAACACTTTGGATTGATGCGTTAAGAGGCTCACTTTTGTTTTTTTTTAAACTGAAGATGAAAAAAGTTTAAGGTGAGCAAAATCAACTTCAAAAGACAAAAGTAGATGATAACTTATGTCTATTTTTTTTTTTTTTTGTGAAAGGAAAGAAAAATAAAATGAATAGAAAAAGGTAGAATAAGATACTAGAGTCTTTTCTCCTTTGATGTGTGTATTCTTTTCAATTGTCACTATAACACTTCATATTTATATTTGTAACTCCAAGTTACTGAAATGACAAAGTCTTGATACTAAAGGGTCTACTTTTGATTTACAAAACTGCATACAGTATGTTACATATTCAAGATCTACATAAAACATACGTGATTGATTTAATGTAAATAGACTAATCTTTTCCCTCTCTCTCTGTTTTCTTTTTTCCATTTTTTCTTTTTATTGGTTATGGCTTCATATCTTATAACAAAGTATGAAGGACCCTTAAATAGAAAATCAAGAAACAGAGAAAATGGTGATGATGATTATGGTGGAGTGTTGTATGATGATGAAATTTGGAAGCCATGTTTGAAAGGAATACATCTAGCTTGGTTGATGATTTACAGAATATTTGCTTTTTTTGTGCTCTTGATTCTTATTACCCTAAATGCCATTGTTGATGGAGGTGGCATATTTTACTATTACACACAGTAAGTTTTTTCTTCTTCCATGGATTCATTATGAAATTAAAATCTTGGTTTTTCTACTTGATTTTCAAGAACCTTTGTTGGGTGATTAGATTCTTGCTCTATCCAATAAAGTTGCAAGTTACTCTCAATTTACCTATGTCACAGTTACAAGTTTTTGTTTCTTTGTGTAAAAAAGAATCTTTTTAACAGTATTTTATTATATATAGGAATGAAACAAGATTAATTAGAAATTAATTTGCAACCTAAGTTATCATGGTAATATCACAGTTTGTATTATCATATTTAAAATGTTAATTATATATCTTCTTTAAAGGAAACAAAGAAGTCTTTCTGGTTAATCCTGCTACATTGTCCAGCCCGTAATAAAACTTCCCCGTTTTGACTTGAATCCTCAACTCTTTTTTTATTTCATTAAATTTTTTTTCCGCGTAGATTTCATAAAATGGTGTTTTGATAATCACTGAGTGATGAAAACGAACTCAAATGAACATTGGAATGTGTTTAGATAATTAGAACTAACCGAAGTTTGAAAATGGTGTTTTTTGGTTAATTTGTTGTTTATTGCCTAAACTAGACTTAAAAGGCCAAAATGGTGTATTGGCTAGTTTAATTGGCAAAGAACAACTTAGATGATCGTTTGTACATAATATGATGCGGTTAGGGTGTTAAAGGTGCAAATGAAAAGTTAATATGATTTTCTTAAGTATTTTCACAGGTCAACGAGTTGGAATTATGGGTTAAGTGTTTCACACTTATTTCTTGAGGTTAGAATGAGGTTTGATAGATGCCAATAGCTTAATATAAGTAAATGAGGTTAGGTTAGGGGCAAGGGTGATTGAATAGATCAACTAATAAGGTAATAGGATGATAAGCAATTTTGTTTGACTTTTTAATAAGTTAAAGACCACATGAAAGGAATCACAAGTGGAAACCTCTAGACGCCAAGGTGAGTTCATACAACTCCCTAAATCTTACTTTGGCATGCTAAAAGTCATATTATATGATTATTTGCATACATGTGTCTTTATATGGTGTTTAGTTGAAGAATTGGTGAAACGTGTATTACCTTGAACTAAGTGGTGCATTCATACAATATAAGACATGTAATTGGTTTGGTGGCATAATCATAGGTGATACATGGTGGGTGAATAATCAAAGAGTATTCTTGGTGAAAAAGGAACGCAACTTGAGATTTAAATTGGTGACTTTTAATTGAAGTCAATGAATCTAAAGTAAATGAGATCAATGAATCTAAAGTAAATGGTGTAATGAGATCAATGAATCTAGTAGGGTGTGTAATATGGTATTATTAAATGTGGGGAGATTATAAGCATTGATTCTGAATAACATTGGTGTGTTAAAACTTGAAGTATGCAAAAGAAATCAAGTGACCGGTCCATCTACTAGATTAGCTGGCCGTTTACAAGTACAACATGTCTACCGACGAGGCGATAGGTTAAATGTTCAAATTATCTCTCTTATTAAGGGATATGTGTGTTTTGGGAATTCTACTATATTCTGACAGGATTCGTGGTTGGCGGATGAACCGTTAAAAACTGTCTTTCCAGCTTTGTATGAGTTGGAATCAAATAAAATGTGTTATGTTGTGGAGCGGGTAAAAAAACAAGAGTTTGGCCAAATAGACTGCAATTGGAGTTGGAAGCGCCATCCGCCAGGTTTACAGTAGGTAAGTGACTTACAATCATATTCTCAATTGCTGCAATCATTTGCTTAGGATGATAGAGGTGATAAATGGGTTTGGTGCGGTGGGAAAGAGGTCTCCTTTTAGATCCAGTCATTGAGACAATTGATTGAAGAAAAATTGTTTGCAAATGATGAGTATAAATATTCGTGGTCAAGTTGGATTCCAAAAAGAGTTAATTTCTTTGGGCGGAGAGCGGCTCTGAATAAACTCCTTACTATGGAAAATCTCGACAAGCGAGGTATTCATTCATCATCTTTGTTATGCCCGTGTTGTGAAGAGGAGTTTGAGTAAGGAGATCATGTATTGGTTAGATGCATTTTTGCTACTACAGTTTGGGAAGGAAGTAGGAAATGGTGCAACATACCTACAACAACTTGGGTCTCGGTGATGGAGGCATTGCAGGTGCCGAACCAATTAAAATATGAAGAAGGCGTCTCAGAAGGTGTATCAAGCCATTATCATTGCGTCATTATGGTCTATTTGGAGGAAATGCAACATCAACAAAACGGTGGAAGAAATTAAGGTCAACACGTTCATTTGGATAACAAAATAGATCTAAGTCCCACAACTTGGATTGGTCTAGATTGGACAATTGGTGTGAATTTAGATAATATGTAATTTGGTTATTTTATAGTATCATGTGTATTTGTTGGTGTTTGATCTAGCTTCTCGCTAGGTTTTGTTTTTATTTTGCTGCAGTTTAAAAAAGAAAAAAACTTTAAGTTGTGATAATCTTAGAGAGTTTAAATTTGTAATCATTACATTTCGTATGTCATAATCTTAGTAGTTTGAACTTTTTGCTAAAACTTAATGTAATTTTTTAACCCGACCGAGTATGACCTAATTCATTAATTGTTGATCGCTAATAAAAGTAGATACACAATGTTCCCCAAAAATAACTGTAGAATATCACTCGAGACTTTTGGTGACTGTCTAGAAAACGAAGGTAGATAAGACGAAGTTTCTCTTGCACATAAGTTCAATTCTAGCCAGCCAACGAATGAATCCCATCACATGAAACCAGTCAATCGTAATTTCCTGACTTTGGCGGGCGCCAATCCCTAATTTCGCTGTTCTTCACCCACCAGTTTCATTCCAGGTTAGTTATCTTCTGATTCCTTTCAGTTCTTCATCCACTTTCGTATTATGTGAATCATAATTTCAAATTAGGTCAAAATTGGTGTATATTTTCAATTCAGAGATGCAAATTGACGATCTGTGGTGGAGAATCAATTGTTACAATAGCATAGTTTTGTGTCTTCGGCTTGTATTCGATCCGTTCCCTGTTTATTCAAAATAGAATTAGGGCAACTAGAGCTAGGTTGAGATTGAGGCTGGCTGTGGATATTTTTTTAGACTTGTTTCGGCTCGAACCGGCCTTTGTGTTCCGAGATCTTGAATCCATTGAAAGCAAGCAAAAATGATAATAATTTGAGAGAGGATAAGTTGAAATTAGTGTGAGTAAAAATGAAGAGTTGAGTTGGTATTTATAGTGTTAAAATTTAAATTTGTTTTTTTTAAATTGCCGTTGGGTTGGGAAAGATCCGTTAAAATCCGAAGGATGGGATGGAAAAGAGCCGTTGGAATCGGCAAACGATCGGCATGAATAAGCCGAATTGTATGGGTTTTTCACATGGGAAGTGGGATTGGTGTTCCCAGCGGTACCACGTGGTACCGTGCCATTCCCGCGTGCACTCCCACCCACCTTAGGTTAAACTGTTGGCTTGCATAATGAGCTCACAATTGGTTCAAAATCCTGCAATTTGATCAAAATCTAGGTATCATTTGAACTTGAAAATGGACCATATCATTGATTTTAGGTGTTCCCCACGGTACCACGTGGTACCGTGCCATTCCCGCGTGCACTCCCACCCACCTTAGGTTAAACTATTGGCTTGCATAATGAGCATACAATTGGTTCAAAATCCTGCAATTTGATCAAACTCTAGGTATCATTTGAACTTGAAAATGGACCATATCATTGATTTTAGGTGTTCCCGACGGTACCACGTGGTACCGTGCCATTCCCGCGTGCACTCCCACCCACCTTAGGTTAAACTATTGGCTTGCATAATGAGCTCACAATTGGTTCAAAATCCTGCAATTTGCATTTAATTAAAATAGGACGATTACAATAAAGTGGCAGGTAAACGGGCAACAAGTTGCGCTGCAACCCCCTTTTGAATAGCAAAACCGATCCTACTAAAAACAAAGTTTTGGGTCTTAGGGGCCGAAATATTACTATGCACGACTCGTTGAACCCTGTTTAGGAATTCCATTGCCTCCGGTGCTAGAAACCCAAAAGTATCAAAAGCAAAAGGGATAAACACGTGTTGGTTCTCGTGTTTAGCAACTTTGCTTGATTCCGCCTTTAAAGCAGCATGACCCGCCACAACCCCATTGTCCCTAAGCCCCACAAGAGGGGACACTCCTGTAAGGTCCACACAAGCGTGTTTCCCCCCTGCCCAACCAAACACAAGAATATCAGCCGGCCGTAGAGTAGACCTCATTGATCAAAATCTTGGTATCATTTGAACTTGAAAATGGACCATATCATTGATTTTAAGAACATAATTTTTTGTGCAAGTTATCTGTAATTTTTTAAATATTTTGTGTAATTTCTTATGTGCATAACTTGCAGACAGAGGTAATTTCTTGAATCATTTCCTGAAATACTCAAAATGATTGGCTTTAACATGGATTATTAATTTATTATGAATGGTAAGTGAAATGTTACATATTATCCTTGCAGTTGTACCTTATGGACACAGATGACACATCAGCTGTGGATCCCAGAGGCAGGTGTTGCCTGTGTCATAGAATCCTTTCTTCAGAGATCGAGACGCGTGGATCACTTGCATCTACGGGTATATGTGGCAACTGTCACCTTTTGTTTTTAGTGGAACGAACAAGATACAACAACGGTCTAGAATCTGTTGAAAATATGTTGTCACAACAGTTTCAGGATTTGCAGCCTACAACCTCTGACAATGTGAATCAATCAAGACAGTGGACGCGCGTTCTTTCTGAAACCGAAAGTGGTGGTTCTGATTCTGATGAATCTGTTGACGATGATGATGATGATGATGATGATGGTGATGGTGATGATGAAATGGAAGGGGTTGTAAACAGGGTTGGAAGTTTAGTGGGTAGAATTCAACTACATAGATCATTAGCAACTAATGGTAGAAATCGTCCGAATGATTGGCTGAGTGAGATTCTTTCTGATGAGGGTATACAAAATAGTGAAAGGCGACGGCTTTTTGGTATTTTGGAGGACCAAGTGCTGGAAACATCGCGATATGGAGACTATGTTGATGTTGAGACACACGGGTCACGGTTAGGTGCACCACCTGCAGCCGGTTGGTTCGTGAAGAATCTTGAACGTGTGGTTGTAGATGAAACGGGTTCAGTATGTGTGATTTGTAAGGAGAATGTGGGTGTTGGTGGTGTTGTAAACCGGCTTCCTTGTGGTCATGTGTACCATCCTTCATGTATTGTGCCATGGTTGAATGCTCGGAATACTTGTCCGCTTTGTCGATTTGAGCTGCCGACTGATGACAAGGATAGAAGCCATCAGGAATCAGAAGTAGAAGTGCAGGGTGGGTTGGCTGAGAGTGGCGGTGGAAGATGGCGGTTTGTGGTGGCTCCGATAGTGAGTGTGGTGGGGATAGTTGTTGTGTTGTGGTTGGGGGGAGGAGTATTTGGTGGTCAAAGGGATGATAGAAGTACAATATGGCGGTCTCTTTTTGTAAATGAGTAATTACTTTAATGTATGGATTGTGGACAAATTTGAAAAACCTTTCCATGTATTAAATATGATAATAGTAAGTGTTTTGATAAACTAGTAAAATAATCTAAATTTCAACAAGACAGTTAGAATCACGTGAGATAAAAGTACGATTGGAAAGAAATCAATGAAGAGTGAAAGAAAATGTGAATAAGACGATCTTCAACTTCGAGTATGTGTCGCCGTCCCGTAAGAAAGCTGTCTGACGTTGAGGAGAGAGGGAGGAAAAGCTTGTAACGATGGGTGGTGACCCTAAATGCCCGTAAGGAAGCTGTCCGATCTAACCAGCATCGACATCGGTCTCCTCTTCACATACTTAGACTATCTCAATTATATCCTATCTCTTATATTATCTAATATACTACCCACCCCTAACAATTATATCGTCATCGGACCTACCCTAGGGTCAGGGGTAGCCCGCACTACCCCTCAACTTTTTACGCGCAGTGCAATTTTTTTATGGTTTTATGTATCCGGTTATAAATTATGTTACCCCTCAAATTTTTTTACGTTACCTTCAAATTTTTTTAAAAGCTCAACATTTCATAGAAAGTCCAAAATTTTATAAAAAACCCAATACGTTACCCCAAGTCCCCACATTTTATTAAAGGTTTTGAGGTATTGGGTTTTAATAAAACATTTGGGCTTTAGCCGGCCCAAATGTTTTATTAAAACCCAATACCTCAAAGTCTCAATTCTCAAACCCAACTTACCCAAGTGGCCGGCCAAGAAGAAAGACAGAGAGAGTGGGAACTGTGAGACTGTGAGAGCCAGAGACTGACTACTCGACCTAAGCTGAGACCACCGCCCGGCGCCGCCTTTGCCAAACCCCAGTCCTCCGCCTCCGCAGTCCGCCTCGCAAGTCGCATGTTCCCGTCAAAAAAAAATTTGTTTACATGAAAGTACGGTAAAAAAAAAATTTGTTACATGAAAGTACTGCCAATTTTTTTTGTTTCATTTACATGAAAGTACAGTCAAATTTTTTTTTTTCGTTACCGCTGAACTTTTTTCTAGATCCGCCACTGTGAACATCCTCAACTTCATTTACTCCAGTAAAGTCACAATAAAGGTACTAAGTCTTATAACGACTAATCTTTAAACCTTTACCCTTCAATGTTGCTCTCCACTCCTCTAGCCGCCCATTCAGACTCTTTAACTACTCGTCAAGGACTACTGAAAAGAAACGGGCTCAATGTGACCCTTGATGTTGTCCTACCTCCACAGGGAAGAAATCAATATCCCCCCAGCAGCACGAATGCTTGTTTCAGTCCTAGCATACATATCCTTAATCATCTCTATATACTTGCTGAGGACCCCTCCACCCTCAAGACTATCCCAAATCAGTCGACGTGACACACCGTCATACACCTTTTCAAGGTCAATGAACATCGTATGTAGATCTTGCTTCTTCTCTCCATACTTCTCCATCAATCTCCTTAGGATGTGAATCGTCTTTGTTGTAGACCTCCCTGGTGTGAAACTAAATTAGATCACTGTAACTTGAGTCTCCCGTCTAATCCTAGTCTTACTAATTCTTTCCCATAATTTTATAGTATGACTTAGCAGCTTAAATCTACTTCTAAATATAAATCAATAAACTGTTACGGTTTGAAATCGATTCACCTTGAAAATTGTAGGATATCCATTTCGATGATAAGTAAATTAAATTTGCAAAATAGGTATGAGAAGAAAAATATAGTTATTACTAGAAAGTTTTTTAGTCCTATTTCGAATCAATCACAAATTGAATACTATTCAGCCTTATGTTTAAAGGTTGAAATCAGAACCGCATTAACAAACAGTAAAAAGAATCGAAAATCCCGGATGGGTGACAATTCAGAACCCGTGAAGAACGCCAGCATGCCGCCGAGTTCATCACTTCAGTTCCTGATGTTGACCTCTGTAAATAAACGAAGAATTTGAATAACCAAACGATCAAACTACTTTATTAGAGAGAAATCTCTTACACATACAAACAGAAATCAAATGACAAGTATGAAATGATCTTACTCTAAGTCATCACAGATTACAAGTGTTTTATTGTGTATGAGATGATAATCAAAACACACTAAACAAGATCAGAAGCAGCGGAAGGACATCAGCAGTTGTAAACACCAAGAGAGAAGAGGGAGAAGGCGGCTAAGGTCGCTTGTCTCTTTAGCCCTAACCCGATGAGGGTATTTATACCCAGAAGATAAACATGCGAGAATAGCCAAAAGGAAGGCCTGGTCCTCCTTCTTCCAGCAATGTGCAAAACACCCCCTCCAGTTAAGGCCCAGCTCACACATGCCAAAAATAAAAGAAATCTTCATTAAAGAGAAACAATTTTACCAAAAGAAAAAATGACAGAAAAGAAACAAGGAAAGAATATTCATACCAATTGAGTAATTTTAACAACCTCGGTCAATTATACGATCTGGGCAATGCGTATCCGGGCGATCTTCAATGTTCATGACGTATGGGATGCCACTGAACCGGGAATGGAGGTGGATGCCAAGAAAAACAATATGGTGATTGCACTCTTGTTTCAATCCATCCCGATGCAGATTGGTAATCTTGAAACAGCAAAATCCACGTGGGATGCCATTAAATCTCGACACCTAGGAGACGATCGGATGCATGGGCGGAATCAGAGGGGGGTCAAGGGGGTCCCTTGACCCTCTGGCCGGCCAGATCTGTTGTTTACCGGTATCTGAACAGTGAACGGTTTTATAAAGTGGACCCTTCAAATTACCCTGTAGAGTCGTTAAAATAAAGAAAGAAAAGAGGAGTGAAGATAGATAGCATCATCATTAAGTGTTTTTCCGGTTGGCTATCACCTCTCCCTTCAGGTCTCTGGTCTGTTGTTGTGAAGTGAAGAAGAAAAAGAGTGAAGAAGACAGGAGAAACCTTATTACTTATTAGTTACTAGCTTAAAATCTCGTGTATTACACGAGTTGAATAAATATAATATTATATATTAAGTAATAAGAAATATTTTTTTTTAAAACTCGTGTTTTACACGGGTTGAATAAACCCGTGAAATACAATATAATCTGTTAACACATACACTCGTCAAAATATGTTAGGATATTGATTAATATAAAGATTAATATTTTCTTTAAAAATATATTATTATTAAAAGATAGGGTGTATTTAATAAGAGAGATACGCGAGAAAAAAAATGATAAGAATGAATATGGAGGCGACACATGTCATTAAAAATATTTATTTATTATATATTGTAGATTACTCATGAGTCATAATATAACCTTTAAACCACAAAAGTCCAATATAAGAGAGATAGTGACAATATAATAGATACTCCCAGAGGTCATTTCATAGTTAAGAAGGTTAACATTTTTTATTGGTTATTAATAACTCATCTTTTTTCTTAATCTCTTTTAATATTTTTTTTTATTTGTATTTAACAGATGTTATATTTCAAAATGTCTTTTTAAAGGCATCGTGATATAAAATGCTTTCTAGCATATATGTTTTTCTAAAAATGATAGAAAAATATATGTGGAGTAAAAACATTGGTAAATTAGAATGATAATAAAGTACAGAAATATTTTTTTTATATATGCTAGAAAGCATTTTATATCACGATGCCTTTAAAAAGACATTTTGAAAATAATATAAACAAAATATTAATTTTGTATAACATCTGTTAAATACAAATAAAAAAAATATTAAAAGAGATTAAGAAAAAAGTTGAGTTATTACTGTATAAAGTTGTTGGTAAAAGGTAATTGATGTATAACAATAAATATAAAAAAACAATTATGACCCCCCAGTTAAATATTTCTGGTTCTGCCACTGATTGGGTGAGAGAAGCGAGGTTACAAACGTTAATGGCGGAATTTGAGTTGTTGAAGACGAGAGACCCAAGTTCAGTTGATGAATTCGCAAGCAAGTTAACGGGAATTGCTTCAAAAGCAGCTTCACTTGGTTCAATTATTGAAGAAAACCGGTTAGTCAAGAAGTTTCCTTAAGGACTACTGAAACACTTCATACACATGGTGGATTTGTTAGAGCAAGTCGTGGATCCAAAAACCTTTCAGCTTTGATGATGTCATGGGGTCGACTCAAAACTTATGAAGTGCACATCAACTTGACAATCAAGGCAAGTTGATGTTCCATAGAGCCGAATCATTATCCACCACTCGATTCGGGATCCGCAAGACAAGCCAAGGAAGAGGACGAGGCTGTCATTGGGGTCGAGGTCATGGTCGGGACAGCGTTTCAAGCCGTGGACAGCAAGAAACCATGGAAAAAGGCGGTGAAAAACAGAAAGGTAAGGCTTGGGATTATTCAATGATTCAATCCTACCGACGTGACAAGTTTGGTCACTTCGTGTTGAATTGTCCCGAACTAAAACAGAACAAGAAGAAGCAAGGGCGGACCTAGTAAGAGCCGAGGGGGTTCACAGGAACCCCCGAGTTTCGAAATTTTAGTGTAACGGTAGGTAAAAAAACTGGGATGAACCCCCTAAAATATTATAGGGTGAACCCCCTTACGACGCCGCCCACTGCTGCTCGCTTGATCCGGTTGTGAAGCTATAAAACTAAGAACTCTTTCTTGAACTAAATGTGTGTTCTTGAGCATTCATATGATTAGAGGTAAAAAATTGATAGAAACAAATGAGTAGATGACTCTTAAATACAAATTAGTTGATTTTGTGAACATTTAAAGCATAATTTTCATGTTTTTTTCTTCGCTTTAGGCCTCCAAAAATGGTTGAGCCGCCCCTGCCCGACCCGACCCGACCAATCGAACCGAACCGAAAATTTTTATGTCCGGCCCCTTATGAAATTGGATCATCTAAAAACAGTGAACCCCCTGAAAAAAATTCCTGGATCCGCCCCTGGATAAGAAGTAAATGTAGCTGAAACGAACAGGGTTGATCCATCCCTATTCATGATACAGTGTGTTCAAGAAACAATGTTTTTGAACAGATTAAAAAGTAATACCAAAGAACTATGAATCAAGACATGAAGACTTGTGATACTTGGACAACGGGACTAGAAACCATATGACGAGAAATATATCATTTTCTCGAAACTTAACAAACAAGTAGGATGAAAAGTCAAGTTTGGAGACGGTTCGTGTGTGTATATTTCTGGGAAAGGCTCGGTGTTACTAGAAGGCAAGACAGGTGAACAACGCCTACTAACCGACATCTACTACATACTTAGCCTTAAAAGTAACATCATTAATCTCGGTTAATCAACGAAGTGCGGGTGCGATATCCTTATGAAAGATGACTATCTACTAATGCACAATAGTAGATGCAAGTTCTTGATGAGGGTTATAAGGACCAAGAACTGACTTTACACGATACAGTTGAAGATGGGAAAACTGGTGTGTCTTCAAACTAGCATAGAAGACAATAATTGGTTGTGGCACGCAAGACTCGGTCATCTAAACTTTGAGTCAATGAAGTTATGATAAGAAAGGAGATGGCCACGAGTATGCCTAAAATAAATCACGAAAATCAATTGTGCGAGTCTTGCTTAGTGGGAAAGCAATCAAGACAACCTTTTCCGAACGTATCCTCGTTTAGGGCAACACGGGGCCCTAGGACTAATACATGGCGATCTTTACAGGCCGATATCACCACCTACAATAGCCAGAAACATGTACGTGTTTGTCTTAATTGATGACTACTCATGTTTTATGTGGACATAACGTTTGAAGGCTAAAGATGAAGCTTATTTTTTACTTGTATGCCCGAGTAACGACGTTTGACAATACTGCTAACGAGGTAAGATCCAACGAGTTCCACTTTGGTAAACGATTATAATCAATGGATATATATATATATATATTCGATATAATTAAGTTATTAACTAATTGTTAGTTAATTACCAATTTAGATAAAAGAGATCCATAAATGTAATTATGAAATAATTACAAGGATTGAATTGTAATTTGGAAACACTAAAACCCTAACTTGATGACCAACTTAGAGGGTTATAAATAAAGGGTTTTGAGGAGGTGATTAATGACAGAGAATTAACCTAGTTTGAAAAGGTTGCAAACCCTAGCTCTCCTTCCCTCCTTTTCCGCCGCCACCATCCACCGTTAACCTCTCTTCGTCGCCACCAGTCTTGCGTCACTAACCAACACACCTTCGCCGCCGGTTGGAGTTGCCGGCCACCACATCACCGCATGCCGCCACCTACACCGCTGTTGGCCACCGCCTATACCGCCATTCCGACACTGTCAAGCCGCTGTTCTGTTTTCGGTGTTTTGGGTAATTTGTTTCTGTCAGTTTACGTGCAGGTATTCCATGTTACTGTCAGGCTTCAGTTTTATGGGCGTTTTACGAGTGGATCTGAAAGAGTTCAGATTTGCGGGCTCTTTGGTGATTAGATTTGAAGGAGTTCAGATCCGTGTAACCAGATCTAGCGACCGGAATCCTTTTTCTCAAAGTGTTGAGCTTGATCAGTCAGCTAGTTTCACGAAAGGTATAATTGTCTATCCCCTATGGTTGTGTTTGTTTCTTTTTGGTTTGCATCGGGACTCTTGGTGGGCAGTCTAGGGTAATGGTAGCCTGGTTTATATACTTTTCTTTATTTCGCTGCGTTCGTATCAAAGTTGTTTTGAAACCCTGTACGAAACCCCAACAGTGGCATCAGAGCCACTTTTGCAAATATTAAGAAACATTTATTTTTATTTGCAATCAGGTTATAATTTTGTCAAAACTTTTTTTTTGACAAAAGATTGCATCATTTATGTGTCGTTTATATTTGTGTCGTTGTTTGTGGATCAAGCCTAGACCTGTGTTTGTGTTTGTATGATTGGTTTTGGTTTTAATTTATTTGTTTTGAATTTTATGGCTGTTTTGGAAGCCGTATCACAATAGATTAAGTTTTTCATATTTCTGTAAAATTTCATTATAATCTATTCAAGACATGACAAGGGCTAAATTGAAGATCAAAGACCAAGTCAACCCGGAGGCCAAGATGGAGATCCTGAAGCAAGTGGGAGTTATCCAAGACCAAGAGTTGTGTTTTGGTTTAACGACCTTTTCGACCCAGTTAGGTTTTGCTAAATGGCTCTTGCAAACCGAACACTCTTTTTGGCTTGATTCACTCTTTTTGGCTCTAGCAATCAAATGGTTTAAATGGTTTAAACTTAACAACATGAATTGAAACAACGAGATTTTTAAAATAGATATTTGAAGTTATCTCGTGAAAGGTTTGTTAAAATAAATGTGTTTATTTTAAAAGCTAAAACTGGAGTTTTGGTAAAATATAATTAATAGATATTACTTATTCAAAACTAAAATGTTAATAAAAGAGTTTATTAATAGATAAATTGGCTGAAACTATAAAATTTTCGACCGAATACGTATAAATTAACACTGCTGAGGGAAAAATCGGCCGAATACGTATATATTAACACTTCTGAGCGAAAAATCGCCCCTGCATACATATAAAATTGATAATTTTATATAAACCCGTGTATATATTAGCATGCATATATGATACACGGTGTGTTTTTGACCCGTAACTGGTAAAAAAATAAATAAATGTCTAATGAAATAAATATGCCAGGGCCACCTTATTTTCAAAACACTTGAAACGACATATCCGAACCCCTAAGTATATGTGCCTCAGCCTTACATTTGGGCTTACGGATGTCGGGACAAGGTGGTGTTGTGATTCCCGAGAGTCTTGGGTTGGCATCCACATGTTGCTGGACTAGGTCGAGATATTGCTCATCCCTATAAGAAGTGCTTTAGCCAATTACTAGGGAAGAGTGGGCATATATAAGGCTAACCGTACCAACTCAAGACATTTGATGTCTTTGACCGACCTTATAACCATGAGATTTGTATAAGATACAACGGGTATCATTACCTACCTAAATAACTATGTTCTATGGACAGTGGTTACCATTCATAAAACATAGTGATTCATGGATCTCATTCCTTAAGTAAGATATAATGTTTTTCTTAAAAATGGTCATTATTTTAAGGAAATCATTTTCATAAAAAATACTCAAAGGAATTTGTTCTTTGTATATGTCTTCAAATTCGAACTTCTCTCATAATGCTCTCGGCTTCATCTTTGAAAAGGAGAGTCTCAATGGTACTAACTTTGTGGACTGGTTCTGTAGCTTAAGAATTGTTCTTAGGGCTGAGAAGAAGGAATACATTCTTAAAAGTCCCTTACCTGAAAAACCTGCTACTAATTCTAAGGAAGTCATTGATGTTTGGAATAAGCATGCTAATGAGTCATTGGATTTGTCAATGCTAATCTTGGCAACCATTGAACTTGAATTTAAGGGAAACGTTAAAACTAGTAATGCTTTTGAGACGATTAATCTGTTAAAAGAAAAGTTCCAACAACATATAAGGATTGAACGTATGAGATACATGAATATTGATGTTCATGAACTATATATATATATATATATATATATATTTTAATAAAGATTTTCACACAAATATTGGGTTTAAAAAAAATGGTTTTCACCTAAACTAGACTACACACACAAAGGCAAGTGTACCTATCGAGTGGTAATATAGAGTTGATAAGAACCGAGTATCAATCCGTGGACACAGTTTTTACTACTTAATCCTTATAAATAATTACGCCGAGTAAGTTAAAATAGATATTTGTTTTGTTTTTGGGAATTTAACTTGGGTGACAACAATTGATAATTTAAACACGAAAATTAAACTGATTAAAATAACAAGATAAATAAATGATCATCTTGGTTTGGAATCCACTTTACTAATCATGGTGAAACATATGCATGGCAATTTTATAATTATATTAATGTTCGATTAAGAGATTGAATTAGATTCCCGTCAAGGTGACTAACTCCATAGCTATTAAGAAAGATATCAATGAGTATTTTACACAATATGCACTTAAAGCTAGTTTAATTAGATAAAGATTATATATTCTCTTAACTTATAAAATTCTAAGATAAATTCATGCAAATATCAAGCTCGATTCATCAATACTTTAATTAACACAAATTTTGTCAAAGAAGTTTTCATAACATTTATCGTAGTTAGAACTCCTTCTTGATTGTGAATGGTGTGGTGATGTTAGAACTCCTTCTTGATTGTGAATGGATCTTCCAAGGCCTCCAAACAGCCTCAAAAGTCTGGTTCTGAGTGCCAAAAGTGGGTATTTTCTCCAAAAGATCGAACTCTTTCAAGTGGCAAAGTCATGGGCTATTTATAGTGTCTGGGAAGTTGAGAACAGCCCGTGCTTAGTGGAGCACGACCTCGTGCTGGGACCACGTCGTACCCATTAACTTTTGTCACGAACGTACTGCATGGGTACAGGACACGGGGGCGTGCTGAGTTGGGCACGACCCCATGTTACACCTGGTTGGGTGACAATTGTCCTTTTTTTGTCCTTCTTTTGGTTGAGCACGGGGGCGTGCCTGGTTGGGCATGACCTGTTTTTGGCTTCTGGACTTTGTCTTTTCCTGCTGGAGTTGAGCACGGGGGCGTGCCAGGTTGGGCACGGCCCGTGCTTTGCCTACTGAGTTGCCTATTTCTTCACTTTTCTTCATGTTTCCGCTCGTTTGCTCGTTTTAGGCCAACTATTTCCTGAGAATACAATTTAAGCTAAATGAGCAACAAATCTAATCATTATGTAAAGAAATCGACAATAATCGGGACGCAATTGATATGAAATATATGACTAATTTAGTGCACATCAAACCTCCCCACACTTGAACAGTAAAGAAATCGACAATAATCGGGACGCGGTTTATGACTACGAGCTCTTCCTTCATCAACTTTGCTTGTTCAGCAAGCTGCAAAAGATGCCTTTCGTTGAGCCGGTTCATCTCGGTAAGTTCCTTGATAAGCTCCTTCAATTTAAAAACTACTTCGGCGGTTGTCAGCTCCCAAACCTCGGTCCTAGTTTTCTTTGCTGGAATCCATTCAGAGGTACTGCCCTTAGAAGACACCTTCATTTCAGTTGTGGATCAAACTAAGGCCTTGCATGCAATTTATATTGCTGACCGAAAGTTGAGCACGGGGTGTGCTTGACTGAGCACGACCTGTGCTAACATGTTAAATACGTATGATCAGAAATGTAGAAAGTACGGAATTAGCGGATATCATGGCCAAGATTTGGAGCAGGCACGGCCCCGTGCTCGTCTGCTGGACTAAAAAATGAAGAAAATTTAAAGAAAAGATATTTACAAGGTGCCATGTTTAAGTTACGGGTCTTTGGCTAGACCCGACCCCTCATTCATTTGTTCTTGGGGTAGATGTTCAAAACCTCCGAGATTGTTTCGATTGGCTCTTGGATGTAAAGCTTCAATTGATGGCCGTTAACTTTGAAACTCCTACCGTCAGCATGCTCCATCTCAATTGCTCCATATGGAAAAACTTCTTTTACCGTATATGGCCCAGACCATCGAGATTTTAGTTTTCCAGGGAATAGACGAAGGCGAGAATTGTACAGCAGAACACGGACCCCTGTTTGGAAATGCTTTTGCTCTCTCAATGGGAGTCGTGCAACCTCTTCGTTCTATATTTTTAAAGCCTTGAGTTCTCATAAGCTTGGCATTGCAATTCCTCAAGCTCGCTGATTTGAACGAATCTATTTCTTTCGGCATTTGTCAGATCAAGATTAGTGGTCTTTAAAGCCCAGTATGGTTTATATTCGAGTTCCACAGGAAGATGACATGCTTTCCCATACACTAACTTGAATGGAGTGGTACCTATTGGAGTTTTATAGGCTGTACAAAAACCCATAATGCATCATCGAGTTTCTCGGACCAATCCTTTCGATTATGTCTAACTGTTTTCTCGAGGATTCTCTTAATGCCTCGATTTGTAACTTCAACCTGCCCACTTGTTTGTGGGTGGTATAGCGTGGCAAACCAATGGTGAACGCCATAACGAGATAATGCTTTTTCTAGTTGTGCATTACAGAAGTGTGTCCCTCGGTCACTAATGAGTGCTTTCGGGGCACCAAAGCGAGAAAATAGTTTTTCAGGAATTTGACAACTGTCCTAGCGTCGTTGGTGGGTAGAGCTTGGGCTTCGACCCACTTTGAAAGGTAATCGACTACGACTAGGATGTATCGGTTTCCAAAGGACACTTTAAATGGTCCCATGAAATCAATTCCCCAAACATCAAAGACCTCATAGACTTGAATGGGTCTTTGGGGCATCTCATTTGTTGATGAGATGTTACTTGCCCTTTCACAAGCATCATAAGAACGCACCATGTCGTGACCATCCCGAAAGATATTAGGCCAAAAGAATCCGGCATTGAATAATTTCTTAGCGGTTAAAGTTACTCCATGGTGTCCACTGGTCGGGCCATCGTGACAGTGTTTTAAGACCTTGTGTGCTTCCTCTCCATACACACACCTACAAACAAATTGGTAAGCTCTAACCCTAAACAGATAGGGGTCTTCCCAAAAATAGTGCTTGATGTTAGCAAAGAATTTCTTCTTCTGTTGGTGCGTCATCCCTTTCAGAATGATCCCGCTTGTAAGATAGTTTGCAAAATCAACGAACCAAGGATGATCTTCAATTGTCGTCTCTATGTGCAAGAGGAACTCGTGAGGGAAATTGTCATTATTGTCGACCTTCACTTGCTCCGATGAAGGTGGACACTCTAGACGCGAGAGGTGGTCTGATGTATTGCAAAATACATGCATTTTACCATCTATTTTATTCCCACTTTGTGTTTGTTTTGCGTCGGTTTTCTTCTATAACTGCTCGTACTTAATATTTCTATATATTTTGGTTGTTAGGTCACAAAGGAAGCGGATATGATTGAAAACGAAGAAGAACGAGTTTCCGGTTCGTGCGAGAGGGCTGTGGATAAGAAGAAAAAAAAGAAACTTTCTGGATTTTTACCCCTGTCGCGTAGCGCGACAGGTCTTGGAATTTCATCGCGCTACGCGAGGATTGCAAAATGACAGAATTGCCCTTTTAATGATTGTCCGACTGTTTTGTCTTTTCTGGGGCCCTCGCGCTACGCGAGGAGTGTGCAAGATCCCGTCGCGCTACGCGACTGGTGGTTTTTTGCAGAAACCTCTTTTTAAGCCAAAAATTAGAAAACCCTAAGGGAGGAGACCACCTTGTGACGGCAAAAGACGAAAAGGAGGAACATTCTACCCTCAAGAAGGTGATTGTGGACTAAAATCGGAGGAGGAGAAGTGGATATTGATCAAGAACAAGCGTTGGGATCGAAGAATTGAAGCCGGATTCACCTCGGGTTACATATTTTTGATTCGTTCTTGTTTTCTTGTCAATTCTAACATGATGAACAGCCTAGTTACTTATTGTTTTATAATTTTGAACATGTTTCTTGGCTAGATTCTTGTTGTCTACCTAGGTTTAGATGATTGCACATGTTTAACATTGGTTTTTGTTGGTTTTTGGAACTTTTGAATGTGAAGAACTCATGATGTAACAAACTTGGTTTTGATCATTGGATGTGTATGCGTATTTAGTATTATCAATTGAATGATTTTTCAGTCCTCATGTGCTTTGATGAATGTCTTTCATATAATAGGTGCATGCTAGATCAATTGCCGTGTGTTTTTGATTATTGGATGGTTTGCTAGACGTAGTATTCCATAGGAATGAAATTCGTGAATTGGTAAATCTAAATATTCAACCAATCTTAATAGCTGTGAGGTGAGAGATTGTCGGTTTATCTCGTGTGTCTGATCGCTAGTTTAGAATCTTTGTGAGAAGGTCTGTCTAGTTCGCCGTTCACATCTTGTTTACCGAGTCCAATAGGAAATTCTTAGTTATCCCTTGCACTTAGGTGTATTGAGACTTTCGCGCTGTGAGGTAGATTGTCTAGTGGATACTTCTTGAGTAGACTGGATGACCTGTGAGGGGAACCCGTCCGGCCGGTGGTTTAACGGCTTTTAGGTCTCTTAGTTGACAATCCTTGAGAAGGGTCGAGGGTGCTATAGGTTCCCTTTGAGTTTAGTATTTTAAGATCCCGGTATCACATCAGTTCCATTACCGATAGAACCTTCGTCAGACACGTGTAGGATTCGGGCCTAGGTAGTGCTTTCACCCTATCTGTTTTCGTTCCGTAGTTATTCTCACGCTAGTTCGTTTGTCCTCGTCTTTTCCTTTATTTTCTATAGTTTATTTCTCTCTAAAATAAAAGAAACCCCCCTTTTTGTAATTAGTTATCCTGCATCCGAGTCAGTATTTCGCTGTACATACAGTGTCCGTAGGTTCGATACTCGGTCTTATCTATCTATTCTGCAAACGATCGGTACACTTGCCGTATTGTGCGCGTTAGTTTAGGTTTGTCCGTTTTATTATAAATATTAGAACTTGTAGGTTTTTGCGTATAGTTCGTAGCACACCATGGTCCGCTACAACATTCTCTGCTCCCCTTTTGTCACAGATTTCGATATCAAACTCTTGTAGCAAGAGTATCTATCGTATCAACCTAGGCTTCACATCTTGTTTTTTTTAACAAATAGCGAAGGGCCGCGTGATCCGTGTACACGATGGTTTTAGAGAGAACCAGATATGAACGAAATTTATCAAATGCAAAAACCACAGCTAGGAGTTCTTTCTCGGTGGTTGTGTAGTGTTTTTGCGCATCGTTCAATGTCTTGTTTGCATAGTAGATTGGATGAAAGTGCTTTTCCTTTCGCTGGCCCAAGACAACTCCCACTACGAAATCGCTTGCATCACAAATCAATTCGAACAGTAATGTCTAATCGAGGGCTGCCATGATGGGGGCGTTGACCAGTTTTTCTTTCAACAATTCGAATGCTTTAAGGCACTCGTTAGAGAATACAAATTTGGCATCCTTTTCGAGGAGCTGTGTCATTGGTCGAGCTATCTTTGAAAAATATTTGATAAGTTATCGGTAAAAACTGACATGACCAAGGAAACTCCTTATAGACTTCACGGATGTGGGAGGCAGAAGTTTTGATATGGTATCTATCTTAGATCGATCAACTCCAATCCTTGCTTGTGAAATCTTATGCCCTAACACTATTCCTTCTGTCACCATGAAGTGACATTTCTCCCAATTTAGAACAAGGTTGGCGTCTTCACATCTAGCCAACATTTTCTTGAGGTTTCTCAGATAGTGCTCGAAAGAGTTTCCAAAGATGGAAAAGTCATCCATGAATACTTACATAGAGTCTTCGATCATGTCATGAAAAATAGCTACCATGCATCTTTGAAATGTAGCATGAGCATTGCATAGTCCGAAAGGCATAAGTCAGTAAGCAAATGTTCCGTATGGACATGTGAATGTCGTCTTTTCCTGGTCATCAGGAGCGATGGAATCTGAAAGTATCCGGAGAAACCGTCAAGGAAGAAGTAGAACATTATTCTAGATAGCCTCTCAAGCATTTGATCAATAAAAGGCAATGGGAAATGATCCTTCCTTAAGGCATTGTTCAATTTGCGGTAATCAATGCAAACCCTCCATCCGGTCATGGTACGAGTAGCAATTAACTCGTTCTTCTCATTTGTCACCACTTTCATACCTCCTTTCTTTGTTACAACCTGTATGGGGCTTACCCATGGTGAATCAGAGATTGGGTAAATCAACCAGGCATCGAGCAATTTTATAACTTCTATCTTCTTACATGCTGGGGTTCAAACGCCTCTGATGCTGAACAATAGGCCGGAAGTCATCTTCCATCATAATTTTATGGGTGCAAAAGGATGGATTGATTCCTTTTATATCCATTATCTTCCAGGCGATTGCCTTTTTGTGTGTTTTGAGAACCTCAAGTAGCTTGGCTTTCTCGTCATTCGTCAGACTGGATGAGATGATGACGGGATGTTGGGATCCATCTTCTAGGAAAACGTATTCCATATGTGACGAAAGTTCTTTCAGATCCAGAATAGGTGGTGATGGTGATGTTAGAACTTCTTCTTGATTGTGAATGGATCTTCCAAGGCCTACAAACAACCTCAAAAGTCTGGTTCCCGAGTGCGAAAAGTGGGTATTTTCTTTGAAAGATCGAACTCCTTCAAATGGCAAAGGCATGGGCTATTTATAGTGTCTGGGAAGTTGAGCACATCCCGTGCTGGGACTACATCATACCCGTCAATTTTTGTCACGAACGTACTGCATGGGTACCGGACACGGGGGCGTGCTGAGTTGGGCACGGCCCCATGTTACACCTGGTCGGGGGACAATTATCCTTTTTGTCCTTTTCTAGTTGTGCACGGGAGCGTGCCTGGTTGGGCATGGCCCGTGCTTGGCTTCTGTACTTTATTTTTTCTACTGGAATTGAGCACGGGGGAGTGCCAGGTTAGGCACGACCCGTGCTTGGCCTACTGAGTTGCCTATTTCTTCACTTTTCTTCGTGTATCCGCTCGTTTGCTCGTTCTAGGCCAAGTATTTCCTGAGAATACAATTTAAGCTAAATGAGCAACAAATCTAATCATTATCTAAAGAAATCGATAATAATTGGGACACAATTGATGTGAAATATATGACTAATTTAGTGCACATCAAATATCCTTTCACCCAGTAAGATGGACGAAGGTGTCAGTGTTAGCCGACATTTTCAGAAAATGGTTGGCTATGTTGGTTAACTTAAGGAATTGGATTTTGACATGGGACATGGCATGCTTGTTGATTTTATCCTAAGCTCTCTCCCTGACTCATATGATGGTTTCATTAAGAACTATCTATTGAGTGATATGTAATGTTTTCCGACCAAACTGCACATGATGCTAAAATGTGCAGAAATGACTATTCCATATCCAAATCAATTCCTGTTGCTGATCATGGACAAGTTCGATGCTTATGGCAAGGGCACGACGTGTGTCAAAGGCAAAGTTGTTGCTGGAGGATAATCTGCTAGTGATTATAATAAAAATGTCAAGTTCTTTCGTTGTGGTGGCCTTCGTCATTAGATGAGGAATTGCCCGATATACCTGTCAGAGCTGGAGGAGTACACTGCTTAAATAGCAGAAACTCTATGTATGGAAAACCTATCATTTTCCTCAAGTACATATGAATACGGTATTCATACTAACACTTCACAATTGCTGTTGCAGAGTTTGAGGAAGAATAAAGAACTGAAGATTTGGGAAATTTCGAAGATCACGTTGCAGTGAAATAAGTAGATTGATTTACATTCTTTAAAATTTGCCTAGTTTAAAACATTTGAATGTTTTTGAACAATTTTTAGTTTTTGGTTTTGTTTGATGACATTTTTGGATTATGAAATTTTGGTTTGACCTACATTTTAATCTATGTTATCGAACATAAGGTTCTACATACTTGTAACTTAAAGGTAACCTTATCAAATCTCATCTATAATTTTGTCATTAGTTCCTTGACAAACTAAAGATGGTTTTGAATGATGAGTCACTCATTAGTTCTGGAACCATACATCTGAATGGATTATGTTTGAAAGGAATAATATCAATAGATTCTTCTTGATACCTATAGAGCATTTCACGAGATAAGGAAATCCTTTAGTAATAAACTTCAAATTCATGTGGAGAGATGAGATTACTAAAAAACGTTTCAAGTAATTATTGAAGTATAACTAACAAAGGCAAGACGAGAAATAGTTGATTAGATCAAAAGTTTCTCAAAAGGAAAGTAAAGTTATTAGTACTTTCAGATTGATAAAAGGCATTAACGCAAGACTCTAAGATAATTCTAATTGGATCCCGTTGTCACTAAGAAAAAGGATGCATACATAGAGATGTGATGATCCTTAGCAAGTGTTGCTATATTAGTATAAATAATTTTACCATCTATGAGAAGTACGGTATTTCTCAGAAGATATCCAACAGCTTGAGGAAGCTGAAGATTGACTGGAAACGTTCTAGCAACTTGGAATCCTTTTTGACAAAAGAAATTTAGAATCATCATCAAATAAAGACTTATTTGACATATACTTACCAAAACAATATATGTTCACGTTTGGAACGTGAAAATAAGATCCGATCCATCTCTTTAGTTTATGAAACTAATTGAACACCTGAATGTCATAAAAAGCTAAAATACAACAATGAGTTTAATACCTGATTATTATTTCGTCGTTATTTTCGGGATGTTACACACACTCTCTTTCTCTCTCTCTCTCACACACACACACACACTCCTTTGCCTGTGATTTCCCTCACACCAAGCCCCCCGCCCCCATTCACGCCCAAAGGGGACGGTGTTCCGTGCCAGTTGTTGAGCCAGGTGGCTCATGCCACCACTTTCACGCCTCCCCTATAGAGGGATTTATGACCACATACTTTCGGAAGAGGACATATTATCCATGCAAGATTTATTGCACGTTTATTTGCATAAAAACATGAAAAATGAATGGCCAAAATTGAAAGGACCACTACATGGGGGCATTTTGGATTCCAACGAAAAAGTTAAAAGCACACTTACAGGCCATTTTCAATTCGAAACAAAAATAAAAAACGAACACATGTCCAAGTTTTAATGCAGTATTTCACAAAAGTCAGGGCCATCCTTTAAAAACAAATACAAATGTGTGTATGTACATGGAGACGTTATTTTGAGAAGAAACGTGAGAACCGTATTAGCGCTTACATTATTTATTATATAAATTGAATAGAATTCATTCAGATTTTAATACGTTTAAAGTTTGGTTTAAAAAAATACATGGAATTTATAGTCACTTGTCTAAGTGCATATATTTACATACACTATATGCATAAATATGTGCATACATACATACTTTTATAATTTTTTTTAAAGTTCAAGATATAGGAGATAAAATCAAACTACAAGTGGGGATAATATAAAACATTGTTTTTCAATTTTACTTCTTTTACTGAAGCGATATGTACACGTTTTAAACGGTTTTCAACATGAGGTTGGTTCTCTAAGGAACGCGCCCTTGTATATACATGAGAGATTCAATTTAGAACACTAAATATTGCTAGAACACGTGGAATAAAATGAATTATTCATTTTTTTCAATCTTAAAAAATTTTAAAACATAAGAAAATTGTTGAAATGTAATGTTTATCCACCTCTCTTGAAATTCAAAATATACATATATACACACACACATATATATATATATATATGAACAAATTTCATTTAATTTATAGGTTATACCACCTACACATAACATGTGCAAGTATAGTTGAACTTAAAAGTTAAAAAAAATATATAAACACAAATTAGTTTAATAGTTTTTATGTAGATAACATACATATTTGTATGTAAAAAGTAAAAATGTTAAAAAACTTGATCCATTAATAAAAAAAAATAAACGATATAGGTTTGTTCTTTGTGTTCTTGTAATAATTTAGTGTTATGAAATGAATCTATCCTTATATATATATATATGTTATATATATATATAGGGAAACTATAATTTAGAAACCCATGTGAGTTTAAAAAACTCTAAAAACTCAACATGTGACCTTTATCTTGACACATACACCTTTTTCATATTTAAAGAAATATACATATAAGGGTATTTTTGTAAAATTACTCATTTGATCAGTTTTTACCCATTAAATATCATACACATGAGTTGACATTTTCACATCATAATTTTGTACTATGTTTTGACATCATCATTACTTTCGCTAACTATTTTAAAAAAATTTCATATTAAATCTCACCATCTTCAACGAATCTTCACTTCCATATCTACTTTCCCTTATTTTATTTTTTAATTATTTCTTCCCCTTACCTTCATTAAATACTCAACATTTCTCTAAATTAGATCATATCATCGAAATCTTGACTCCAAGATTGCAAGTTTTCATCCATCATTCCCTTCTATTTATTTCTATCACAAATGTTCAAGATCCTCAAGTTTTTCTGTCTCTAAAAATTTCATATTTAAGTTCAATCTTTAGAAAAACAGAGTTCTGTTCCTCTACTCGTTGTATCTCTGCAATCGGAATAATGACGACCGAAAGGTTAGGAGTGATCTGTCGATTACCGTAGTCGTTGTCGCCTCCATGCCTGGAGGGGGGTTGATTGGAGGTTTTTGAAGATCTATGTTTTCTTTTCCCATGTTTCTCTCTCTTAAATATTCAGATCCACAAATTTTCAAATCCAAATAGAAATATGGCCTCCAAGATCTATACGATTGGTTTTTTTGGTTGAGAATTACGGTTGTTTTTTTGGGGTGAATGCTTCTTTTTCTAGCTCTTGAAATGTGAATCTTAATTGGGTCTTAACCCAACGTCTCTAATAATCACAGATCTGGACAACCGCAAGCTGCAATCACAGATCTGGAGGTGTTCTGAAGGAGAGAAAGAGGGAGAAAATACAATTGTGGAAGCGCATTCGACCCTTCTTCTTGCATTTCTATCTACATAAAGGTTGGTTGGCTTTTCAGTTTTATATCATCGGTTGACTTTTGGTCTCATGGGAACACATGTTCTTTGACTTTTTTACATAATTATAAACAATTTTTTTACGTAATTGTAAACAACTAGTTCTAATATGTTTTTTGTCTTTTGTTTTATTTATTTCCTTTGTAGTTTTTATTTAGATTAATTGGTTGTATTTTTTATTCTTCGTGTTTAAGTGATTTTGAATTTTGGTATAACATAAACTCAACCTCATTCAATATCTTATAATTATCTTTGTTTTTTAATTGCAGATAGATAAAACTTTAAACTCTAGGACTTTGTTGTTTAGATTTTGGGTGTTTAGAGAGCATGAAGCCCCTTTACTAGCTACATATGTAACATCGATATGGGCTTTGCCAACAATTAATACATTTATAAATGCAAATCTCTTTTGCCCTATCTTGACATAGAGCTTTTCTTTTGTTAGTTACATATATAACAATACTAGTTACATGTGTTACATCTTGTTAGCTACATATGTAATTTTTTTTAGCTACACATGTAACCAGTGTTAGTTACATAATTTTTCTAAATGAATATTTCTTTTTCTTGCAGAGTTTAACTAATCGCCCTAAATCGGAACCTAATCATCCAAATCGGAACCTAATCATCCAAATCGGAACCTAATCATCTAAATCCGAACCTAATCGCCAAAATCAGAACCCGAGCCGATGAGAGATAAAGAGTGTGGTTGAGAGAAAAAGATAAAATAATGTTTGGTTATACAAGAAACGAAGCCACGGTTGTAATGGATTGTATGCTTGAGTTTTTATGATTCTTGTAAATTGTTACATAGGTAACTACCAAATGTTACATATGTAACATTTTTTCAACTACATACGTAATTTTTTCGCTAGTTACATAATGTAAATATTGTAATATTTAATCAATAAAAAGTTAACATATATAGATTTTTTTTCTTTGTTAAATACATATATAACCCTTTATTATTGAGCATATGGTTACACACATATAGATCTTCTTTTAAACAATCCCATGTTAAAAAAAACCTCATCATAAAAAAAACTAGAATTAAAAAAAATCATAATTTAAAAAAAAATAAACCTTGTTTTTTATCAACATAAATAATTAATAAAATTTAAAAAAGGAGGAAAGAGATTGTTGAATTGATCGTTTGACTTTTTTTCAAAAGTAGAAAAGATGATTGGAGAGTAAATTACAACATTGTCCTTCTTGTTATTTAAATAAATGATAATTGAAAAACAATTTATTTTTTTATTAACTTTTAATCTCAACCACATAAACCAAAACAATTAATGAAACATGTGGTGTACAATGAGTTTCTATGGTTTTCTTAACTAATGGGTTTTCAAAATATCCATACTATATATATATATATATGTATATGTATATATCAAAAATTCATAAGGGGGATAGGAGATTAGGTTTAGAATAAAGGGGGATAGGAAATAACTCAAACAAAACGGTTAAATTTCCCAAACCACTGTAAATATATTAGTAAATTAACACTTTTAAGTTGCTTAAAAACAAATACATCGGGTCAATTTCCCGAACCGCTGTAAATGGGTAAGAAAATTTTATTAAATATTTTTTATGTTAAAAAAAAGCGCTATAAACCCATGGCTTACTAAACCCTAAATTTTTTTGAGACGGTTGATTTAGAAACCGTTTCATAAGGCTAAACAAAAATTGCCAAAACCAGCATAGAAGTTTTAATTAATATATAATCCATAACATATTTAAAACAAAAATCCATAAAAGTCTAAAAGTAAATATAATATATTATTATTTTTTTAATTAAAAAATATAAACATGTACTTAACAGGTTAAGAAGTGTTTAACCTGTTAAGGCACAATTTTTATCGTGTTTTAACTAGGTCGACATGTCTAAGACACGAAACCTATCAAGAGCAAACACGAAACCTGTTAACTCCGTGTCGTTTCGTGTCGTGTTAACAGTTACGTGTCAGAAATTATCAGCCATAATTCGAAGTGGATTGATTCCGCTTAACGAGGAAATATCTTTTTTTTCCCGAAGGGCTAACGTGGAAATATCTTGAGAAACCAAAATTAACCCATAACTCTCATGTAAAGTAAATCCAAAAAACTCAGTCTATAAAACTCTCATGGCCATCTCAACATTGGCACAACAGTACCTCAAAAGAACCTCCATAGCCACAACGATGAGATACTCTCACCAGCCTTCCCCATTTTTCGCCTTCGCCGTCGTTATGGCGCTCACCTTCCCATCCTTACACGCGACCCATTTGAATCCGGATGTCTATGGTCCCCTTGGTCAGCAGCTTTTCGAGACTGCGAACTCGCCCCATTTTTTCAATTGGATGGTACATATCCGCCGGAAAATCCACGAGCACCCAGAGCTAGGGTTTCAAGAATTTAGGACAAGTGAACTGATCAGGGCTGAGCTTGACAAGCTTGGGATTGAGTACACGTGGCCGGTGGCTAAAACCGGCGTTGTTGCCACCATCGGTTCCGGCAAACCACCATTCTTTGCTCTCCGTGCGGATATGGATGCTCTTCCGATCCAAGTCTATTTTTTTACTCATACTTTTAGTTTAATTAAGTTTTTTAAGGGTTTTTGATTAGTTAAATTTGGTACAAATACTTTGTTTCTTTTGCATGGGAATATCAGGAATTAGTTGATTGGGAACACAAAAGCAAGATTGACGGAAAGATGCACGCTTGCGGTCATGATGCTCATGTGACAATGCTACTTGGAGCCGCTAAGTTGCTCCAAGCTAGAAGACATGAACTCAAGGTAACATAAGTACTATACTGAATGGTAATCGTTTATGGGTAGCCCACGCCTTTCAGACCATGAGTCCGCTGCCCAGACTTGATCAATTTGGATGCAAATTCATCAATTTGCCACGGCACTAGACTCAATCAGGGCCTGAAAGAGAAGTCCGTTTGTAGGCGCAAATACGACCAACTTAATTATGCTTTTGTTTTCAAAGGGCACCGTGAAGCTGGTTTTTCAGCCAGCCGAAGAGGGTATGGCTGGAGCTTACCATACATTAAAAGATAGTGCACTAGACAACATCAAAGCCGCCTTCGCCATCCATGTCATGCCGTTATTTCCGGTGGGTATGGTAGGTTCACTGCCAGGTGTGGCGCTAGCTGGTTCCGGGAGGTTTAAAGCCACCATTAAAGGTGTTGGTGGACATGCGGCAACCCCGAATTTGGCTAGAGATCCTGTTGTTGCGGCGTCGATGGCGGTTGTTGCTCTTCAACAGATTGTGTCTAGAGAAACCGATCCACTAGAACCCAGAGTAATTAATGTTCATCTGAATTTCTAGAGTATGCTTTTAAGGTTCCGTTTCATATGCTTTTAGGTTCCGTTTGTTTTCCGGTGTAGGTTGTGACTGTCGGACAGATTCACGGAGGCGTGGCAGATAATGTGATTCCGGAGACTGTTGAAATTGCCGGAACTTACCGGAGTATGTCTGCTGATGGTTTAGAACACACCAAAACTAGAATTAAAGAGGTAAAAATATAAAGAGTAAATTTAATTTTTTGTTAAATTTTTTATTAATTCGTGTTAATTTTTCTGGTTATTTTTCTCTAAATAACCATTTTTCCATCACCCCTTATTTTATTATTTTACTAGGTTAGAATCCCGTGTATTACACGAGATTTTATATTAAAAAGATAAAATTTATAAATTTGTAAATACGTCCTAACTTGTCAGAATATTATGATGGTCTCGATATATATCAAGTGGAAATGTGTGTGTATATAACAAATTAGTATTTTTTTAATTAGTTATATTTTGATTTCCTATTATATATTCTTATTTAATATAATTAGTATTCTTATTTAACAATATATTTATAATATCATTATTATTTAATAAGATAGAGGTGCATTTATTAGGAGAGAGAGGCGGGAAAACCAATGTGAGAAAGCATGAGGAAGTAACAAGTGTTCACCTTAAACCTTTATTTATTAGTATAGATTTTATAAACATATGGATCATTGATATTTCTTTGAATAAATAAAAGCATTAAAAAAGAAAGAAAAATAAGGGAATAAAATAAAAACAAAGGTAAAGAAAAGTAAGTGAATAAAATGAAAACAAAAAAGAAAAAAAATGCGAAAATTACACGTTTCGTCTTTAAGTGTAAGGGCAAAATGGCCATTTAAAAAAACTTAACTTGTATGAAACCGAGAAGGGGGGGGGGGGGGGCTATTCTCAAGTCATTAATCTCAGCCTGCCCTCTAAACTAACGAGACCTCTAAACTATTCTCAAGTCATTAATCTCATCATAAGACCACTGCTAGCTTGGCTCGACTTTTCGGTGATTTGCAGATGTCCACGTCATATAAAATCTAACGGCGTTAAGTTTTTTAACAGGAGGTCCAATGTAAGAAAATAGTTTGAAAGTAGGGACTGGTCGTAAGAATATTCTCAGTTAGTATTATTTTTGGCCAATTGGTAAAAGGTGGGATTATTAAAATAAAATAATCCTAGAAATGAAGGACGTAATATGTTACAACTTTTTAAGTAAATGAATTTTGCAATTAGTTTAGTTTAAGGACACACCTAGCAAGTGTATACCTAAAGAAGGAAGAGTATAATTTACTCTAATAAGTAATTCCAAGCTTCAACCCAAATGATCTCAACCACACATGTATGCCTAATAATTTCAGGTGATCGAGGCTCAGGCCGCCGTTCACCAGTGCCATGCTGAACTAGATTTCATGGAGGACACGCCGCTACCATACCCAGTGACAGTAAACAACATAACGATGTATAAACACGCAAACACAATTGCAGAAATCATGTTAGGAGAAGAGAATGTGATGTTGATGCCGATGGGAATGGTAAGCGAGGATTTTAGTTTTTTCGGACAGAAAATGCAGGCAGCCATTTTTATGATTGGGACGAGGAACCAGAGTCATGTTGTAGTTGAAAATTTACACTCGCCGGAGTTTGTTATTGATGAAGAGGCTCTTAAGGTGGGAGCAGTGTTTCATGCCGGCGTTGCAATTTCTTATTTGGATACCTTTGACAAAGGTGTTCATGATGAGTTGTAAGCTTTTAGTCAGCATGATGTTAGTGTTTATGATTGACTTATGTTGTGTAAAATACTAAAATGTGGTTGAAGTTAAATAAAACAAAAGATAACCAAGTTAGGTTGTCTAAAATGTGGTTTATTGACTAGCTGGATTTTATTTTAGAAAGGAAATGCTTGCAACTTAGAAATAAATAATAAACATAAAACTAAAAAGCAGGGAAAACAAAATTTTGAAATTATAAAAATTTATGTTTAAATTTGCGAATAAGAATTTTTAAATTAATTAAACCTATTTTCTAACGTACAAATAGTTTAGAAGGTAGAAATTGAAATGATAATACCGAACTTGAAAAATGAAATGAATAGTTAAAGATTTCTTTGATTTTAAATAAAAGGTTTATTAATTTTAAAAGAAAAATAAAGATAAACTGAGTAACCTCCCCGTCACTACAATAAAAATGAGTTTCATCATCGACATATCCGACAAGCGACCGATGGATGGATCACCTACGGAACCAAATAAAGACTCAAACAAATTAAAAAAGAAAAATTAAAAAAACTGTAGGTAATCCTCGCTGATTACCCACATATTATCGACACCATATCCTAAGAAAAAAGATTATCATTGGCGGATTACTGGCTAGCACCCGATGTGAGGATATGGAAATGGACGCTGCACATTGTTATACCCCTAAGCCTAAGGTGTGGGAGGTGGTATTCTTGGATGTTGGAATTAGTGATCTTCAAATTAAAAACGACCACAGGTGGTCTTGAAATCCTCATCTTTGTATGTAAGAGCCTCGTGTGTGTTGGTCCAGACTTCCTATGTGCTCGGAAGATGTGCACGCCATTGGCATAGTTTCTTTCTAGCTCTACAAGTGATTCTTCTTACGAAATTCTTTGAGTGGAATCGAGCTCCTTAGAGTACTAGTCATCAAAACAATGTCTTTAACATGAAAATGACTTGTTATGACATAATGTTACTCCATGTGACCAAAAATAAGTCACTAACATATTATAAGGCCCATTAAGACCGATTAGTGTACTAGTTATCACAACTATGTTTTTAACACCAAAATGACTTGCTACACCTAATGTGACTTTGTGTAATCAAAACCAACTTACTAACACATTACAAGGCCCAATAAAGACCATTAGTGTAATAGTCATCATAAGCATGCCTTTAACACCTAGATGACTTGTCATGGCCTAATTTGACTTTGTTCCAACTCACTAGCACATTGCAAAGCCCATTAAGGTCCATTCGTGTATTAGTCATCATAAACATGTCTTTAACACCAATATGACTTGTTTTAGTGAAATGTGACATTGTATAACCAGAGCCAACTTACTAACACGTTACAAGGCTCATTAGTGTACTAGTCATCATAAGCATGTCTATAACACCAAAATGACCACGGCTTAATGTGACTCTAGGAAACCAAAACCAACTCACTAACACATTACAATGTCGATTAGTGTTCTAGATCATAAGTATGTCTCTAATACCAAAATGACTTGTCATGGTCTAATGTGACTCTGTGTAATCTAAACCAACTCACTAATACATTACAAGGCTCATTAGAGTACTAGACACTATAAACATGTCTTTAACACCAAAACGACTTGTTATGGCCTAAATGCATAATGTAACGTTGTGTAACCAAAACCAACTCACTAACACATTACTAGACCCCATTAAGCACAACGGTGTACTAGTCATCATAAGCATGTCTCTAACACTAAAATGACTTGTCATGGTCTAATGTGACTCTGTGTAACCATAACCAACTAACACACGATTACAAGACCCAAGTGTACTAGTCATCATAAACATGTCTCTAACACAAAAATAACTTGTCATGCCTAATGTGTAGGTAAAACCGAAACCAACTCACTAACATGTTGAAAGTCTTATTAGTGAACTAGAAATCATAAGTATGTCTTTAACACCAAAATGACTTGTTATAACTTAATGTGATTTTGTGTAATAAAAAACGACTCACCCACATGTTACAATGCCTATTAAGGCTCAATAGTGTACTATTTATAATAAGTATATCTCTAACACCAAAATGACTTACCGTCGTCATGTTGGGTTTCATACATGGGTTTTAAAATTTTAAAGCAACAGAAAACTTGAGTATGAACCGATCTAGATCTGATTTAGACCGCCATACAGGAGTCTAGATCGAAATACAACAAAACAAAATCACAACCATATATTGAAGTTAGAAACTTTTACCCTTTTGGGTTGTAGAAAGCTATACCAAATCTTAAAACACCAAGAGACAATACATTGGTCGCTAGATCTGTACACAAAAACAAACATCACATGAAAACAAACCCGAAACTTTTTTCTGATTTGTTCTTATGATCGGCCCAAAGCAAAAACCGGCTTTAGTCGGTTTATCTCCTCGCGATGGTGGCTACCGGAATGGCAATGGACTACGGCAGCTTGCAACGCTCACGGTCGGTATCTGCAGGCGACGATGGAGTGAGGTCAGCGACGATGGAAGTGGGTGGTGTAACACCCCGAAAACCCGACACTATGTTCTGAACTTGGAAACGAAAGGAAAGAGAACGAAATGAAGTAAAGGGGGCAAGGGCTAAAACTGCCATTTCGAAAAGGAAGGGTGCACCCCCTTTAAACTCTTGCCCCCCCCCCCCCCACACACACACACCTTGCCATTCATCACCTTCATCCCCAACACATCTAGAGAGAGAGAGAGAGAATCTAGAGAGATAAAGTGCAAGAAACATCATCCTGGCCTCCATTCTAGCTTCCATTACCGTGGTAAATTATTGGGTAAGATAGAGCACGAGATTCAGCGCATTTCCAGGTGAGAATCGAGCCTAAATCTACTATTTTTGTTTGAAATGGTTTTTATGGGTAAAACTAGGGTTGTGCTTTAAAGATCAGATTTCTACATATGTATGGCCTCGAAACTATAGATCTAGCCTCATGGAAGATAAATAATCGATTTGAATGTAAAAAGTTGAAATTTTGGATTAAAGTTGAGGGTTGGTTGATGAATATTCATCTGGAGACACTAGTCGAGGCCTTGGGGATGATGGTGACACTGTCCACGACACTAATCCTACGACACTCTCGGGCGACACTAGCCATAGCGACACTGTCAGACAACACTAAGTGTCTAACGAAACTTGCTGGGCAACACTAGTGTCAGACGACCCTATAGGCGACACTAGCCAAAGTTGATAGATTTCGCGTGTTAATTTCATGCAGATCGTTTAACATGTGACTTAACCTAGACATTCGAGTTCAGATTAATTACCGACAACCAGGTGAGTTCAAGATCCCCTTATGCCTACTTTTGGGGTGGTGTGCATATTGTTTAAAGTGTTTATTATAATTATGTGTTAGTAAACATAAGTGAAGTAAGTTTTAAAGAAATTTAAATCAAGGCAAATGAATGTTTTATGCAAGTAAAGACGTTTATGAAAGTTAACGAAAGGTAAAGAATGTTTTTAATAAAAGGAAGAAGGTAAATGTTTTTATAAGTCATTACATTGTCTATATCTGGGAAAGGGAAGGGAAGGGTTCCTTCAGGAACATAAGTTACTTTATGTTATGTTTGGCAACACCTTTATAGGGGCCTTTGTGGCTAGCCAACGGTTGTACAACTGGTTCTTCGTGATAAGGAGTAACGGCGGTTAATCATGGGTAAACGTAACCCCAGCAATTGCTTCGTGATAAGTTCTTCGTGACAAGTCCTTCGTGATAAATCCTTCGGGTTAAGTCTTCGTGAAGAGTCTTTGTGATGAGTATTTTCGTGTTATGTTCTGGCACAAATTAGACATATAATGTGTGGCTTGAAAGTAATGAATAGTAAAAGTTTTGCCTTTACCGGCACTAAAGTTATGTATGTGTAAATCCTTCTACTTTTATTAAATGTATGTTTTATGTAAAGCTAGAACTCACTCAGCGTACTGACTGTGGAAGATCTTGCATCCCATTATGTTTATGTTTTGAAAGTTTGTTATGTTAAGACAATGTTTTAATTGTTTCGGACAAGTTTACGCATTGTAATGTAGTAGTTTCGCTGCTTGAATGAATTTCTAAGTTTAATGACTATATGTTGATGAGTAAATCTAATGCATGAGGCCTGCCGGGCTTTGTGCCTTACAAGTTGGTATCATAGCAATAGTTTGAGAGATTCGGACATCCCAAAGTCTGAATTTAAACTGAGAATGGGACCAAATAACGGATGCCAATACGGGTAACTCAAGCCAAAGCATCAGAAGCGTGTAGTAAATAAAGTTTTCCTCGTTAGATGAGTAAGTAAATTTAACCGATTCAATAATTGAATTTTACTACCGAAAAGAATCGAACGAGGACAGATGAAATTTTCTATTCGGATTTTTTTTAAAGAAACAGATTAATCGGTGATAGTTGGGTTTGCTTACAAATCATGATCGTGGATCATGAAAAAATTAATTCATTAAAAAAAGGAAATTGTCCCTAGGGGGCCATCATGCTGGTAAAGTGATGTACTTCTCAACCAAATAGTTGTAGGTTTAAATCCTGCGGAGTGCAGATGTGGTGATTTTAGGAATACAACAGGTATAGAGTAGAGTGTGTGTGTGTTCAGCAGTTAAAAAGTTTTTAAAAAAAGTATATATCTTATTGAAAATAGATGGTGATAAATAGTACCACCACCACTATTCCTTGTAAAACGGACGGGTTGGGTCGGGTCGGAACAAGTTCGGGTCAGGACGGGTTTGAGTGAAAATGATTTTGGATCAGAACGGGCCGGTTCAAAAAAAAGTATCACTTTGGTTTGGGTTCAAAATTAGGCAAAATAAAATTAGCTTGTGTTGAAGTGAGTCATTTAAAAAAAATTCAATATAGGTTCACTCGCTATATGTATTTTTAAGGCGGCTAGTGTCGACGTGTGGCGGCGGAGACCCTAGCGTTATCGGGATTGAAATGAGACATTTTAGAAAAAAGAAGTATCCCCCGCTATATTTTTTAAGATGGTGGGCGACATAGACGACAACGATGGTGGCGGCGTTATCACGGTGGTACTGGCAGTCTGGCTGTCTGACGTAGGTTAATAGAAATCATACATGCATGCATGTGTTACGACTTACTGAGCAACTCCTCCAAGTTTTATTTAATCTGGCACCATGCATATATACGTGTTGCTAAATTTTTTTATTCAAAATCAAGTCATCGCACCGTGAAATAACCCGCTACTTATAGCGAAGTCAGTAATTTCAAGAAAAAAAGTTTTTTGTGGCTGTGTCAAGTGTCAACATTGGTTACATTGTTACAATTTGGGATTTGTATTGGGCCAGAAGATATGTCCTGTACATGTCTAGAAGCTATGGATCGCACAGGCACAGGTGGTATAACATATATAATGCAAAGGATATTAGTGGGCCATCAGTGTATTTTTCATTTTTTTAACGGCAACACCTGGATATTCTAAGATAATTGGGTTTCCCCAGGGCAACACCTAGAACATCCGGGTAGGACTGGCATAACATGCCAGACACGACACGACACGATGACCTGTTGTGTTCAACACGAACACGACACGATAACTAATCGTGTCATTTTTTCCAAACACGAACACGACCTGTTTAGAAACAGGTCACCTGTTAAGGGACTTGTTTAGAAACATGTTTAAAGATGAAGAGCGACGATGGAGACCGGAGATGACAAGTGACGATATCGATGGAGACCGGAGATGACTGTGGAGACTGATGAACACCGGAGAATCGGAGATGATGAGGACGATGGAAAAGGGGTGCGGTCGTGCGGACGATGAACTTATGGAGTATCAGAGACTCAGAGTATCAAAAACTAGGTTAAACGCAAGGTCGTTAAAGTCCCTGGACTGGGCAAGTGGGTTGTGCTGGGCCTAGAATCTAGATGCAAATAGCCAAATAGGATGTTAAGTGATCCAGGGCAGCCCACTAAAGGAGGAACCCCGCAACTGGGTAAACCCCCTGACCTAGCCACATACCCCTTTTTTTATGGCTAGGATTCGAACCCAAGACCTCCACTATAGGAAGTTTTGGGGCTACCATTGCACCAAATGACCAACGGTCGATGTATTTTTCATGGATCAACGATGTGCTGAAATCAATGGGTGTTTAAAAAAGTAAATAAAAAATTAATGATTTGGAAGCAAAAAGCAGGAGCAATCACATGCTAACAAATGGTCAATCCCCATTGAGGTTGGTGACCCAATAACAGAGACAAAGCCTCTAGCAGCACCTAAGTTTTAAAGGTCATGGGTTCAAGTGTCATTTGTGACATGATTAAAAGAAATGTGTGGTTCTAAAAAAAACAAATGGTCAATCGTGTGATTATTCATTATGCTTGTTTATTGTTTTTATTGCCGAACAAAGAAGAAAAAGTGTTGCTTGATCGAAAAGATTGAATATACGGAAAGTTGAAGAAACAGAATAATGGGCTTGATTGTTTGCAATTGCATGCAATTGAAAATACAATCATCTATTTTATTTAATAAATTATTAACCATAAGAACACTTGTCATATTTTTATGATTTCTTATTCTTATTTTTTCATCTCTCTGCTATTAATAATCAACTTCACTATTTTAGGCAATTAAATTAATTATTTGTTTCAATTTTTATCTACAAACTTTTGAATTTAAAATTGTGTTTATCATCAATTAAATTGTTTAATCATATTTTTTATGAATTCTACAAATTGAAAACAATTTTATAGACAGGTAGGATCAAAATAAAAAGCCTTTAATCGTATATTTACATATACAAATATTTAATATTTGTTTTGATTTGTTAGATCTCACTTTATATTTTGTCATATCATTCTAGCCGAAAATTTTCAAGTAATATTCTCATTTTGATTGATTTATTAAATTAAGTTTTAGAAAAAATGTTTTAAAATGTAATTAATTTTTTGTCCTAATTCTATTAAAGTGGATGAATATTTTATTCAACAATCGTTGCCCGTGATTTAAGATTTAAAATTTGAAATCATAACAAATATGAAAACTTATAAATTTTAATGAATCAATTTAGGACTTAAAAAAATAAAATAGACAATTGTAAAGTAATCAAAAAAATTTGTTTTAATTTTTTTAGCAATGATGATTATATAGCAAGATTAACCCAACATATGAAATCATACGAGGCTCTAATTCCGGTTTAATCTCTAACAGTTGCTCATTTTTATTATAAGTAGAAATTTTTTATACCATTGCTTAAATTAATAAAAACCACTTTTTAATTTAATTTTTTAGACTGAAGTTAACAGTTTTCAAAATCTGCATTGAATTAAAGAGGGTTGGAAATGGCTTGCTAGGTTTTTAAATATTATGCCGGCGAATATATACACCTTAGTAGCACTTGAGGCTTTCTTTGATGTGAATTTATATCATGATTTATTTTAGCTCTTTGCATATGTTTATACATGTTTTGGTGATGTGACAACTTTGACATGTTTTCTTATGAACGGGTCGATTTTGGTTGTGTTTAACTTTATCAGGTTAAACGATTTAAAGTTAAATAAAAGTAGTCTAAAATGAGAAGGCGTATCGGTTGAAAGTGACCTAATTTTAAATTTCATATAAATAGTTATATTCAGATTATTATATTATAATCAGAATAATATAAATTTTTAGTCAAATTTGACACACTAATTTTGTGAGCCCGAGATTATTTTTCCCTTTTATTTTATCTAAACTATTTAACATTTTCTTTATTAATATTTACTTTATTTAATATTTTCTTTCTCAACTATTTCTTAGTATTACCAAATATTTAATATTTCTTTTATTCAATCCATGTATTACACGAGTTTCTAACCTAGTATCACTAATGTGCATGAAAGTTGGGCCACATGAAGTCATGAAGGTAAATTGTTTTGTTAGTGGAGTATTATACGATAGTTGGTAGTGATTTTTTTTTAACAGCTAGCACTTAGATATTTTCTACGATAAATGTAGCATAACCTGTACCTGACGGGATTTGAATCCCTAACCATGTGGTTGTGAGGCACACCACTTAATCAACAAGATGTCTTTTGAGACCATAGTTGATAGTCGGTACCGCATGAAGCTAGGTAAAAAAATTTAGGCTCGACCTCATTTATTTTGTGAAAAAAAAATTGATCCCATTAGTTATTTTTTTTATATTTAACTTAACTCAATAAAAATAACTGTTTAGTATAATAGTAGTTTTTTTTAATTGAGTAGGCTAAAAATAAATATACATAACTTAATATAAGTAGGCCTAAAATAATTACTCATTTGATAAGTCCTAAAATAAATACTTAATTAAAGAAACTCATATGTTCATAACTCATTTACCAAATTACCCGATTTCTTATTTCTCAAAATCCCGTATTTATTTAACACAAAACTCTGTGATCTTGTTGATTTATTGTGACTTCCTACCCACTCAAATAAGAAGAATCGATCCCTTGGCCCTTTTTCCATCCTAGTCCAGTAGTATCAGTCAAAGTTAGTTTTCTTGTTCTTCAGCCTTTAAACTTGAGATTAGATGAGCTTATGTTAAACTTTAATGATTAGTTATTCAAATTTGTGTATAGACTTTTTTTTTTGAACAGTTGCACTTTAATACTCTCTGGCTAGCAAGAAACTATATAGGAGACGAAAGAATTACATGTAAAGAATTGGAATTCACCCAACCAATTTTAACTTTATTGTTCCTATTTATGAGCCAGAAATAAGAGTAATTAACAATTAAATCTAAGATATTTTCCCGGGATCTATCCCCGTTTTCGAAAACAGCCTCATTCTGGTGCCTCCAAATGGCCACCAAGTAGATAAAATAATGACTTCATGCAATGACCTCTTATATTTCGAACACACGACTATCTTCACCCGGTTCGCCATCGATGAAGGAGTCTGCACAAGAGGCAAAGAGAGATCCACCCATTTTTCTATTGATTTCCAGTCTTTATAGCCAACTCACACAAACTGAAAACATGATCCACCGTTTCTACTTCTATATTACACAAATTACACAAAGAAAAAGGAGCATCAACTCCTCTATCAATCAGATTAGACCTCATTGGAATACGATTAAGACCAATGCTCCATGCCAAAATATTAACTTTTCTCATAACAAACTGACACCGTCTCGTAGGAACTATACCATCCGGAAGTAAAACCATATCGATATGTCTCCGAACATCCTTCACCGAATAAGAATCTCTAGTTTGGAATCGGAAATCAGATCAGAGCAAAACAAGAATGTAAACAGAAACAAGGAACGTCAAATCTGATTTTGGCTAACACCCAATTTATCATTCAAGAAACTACTCAAAACTTGAACCTTTTTCAATCCCCTAATACCCAATCACGGTATATAAGATACGCATATAGCTAAACATACAATTAGACTATATCTAGGATTGATCTGCGTATATATCTAAACAATTCCAAAACCTATCACATTTAGGAAACTAGATAAATACTAAATTAATTAAACCCAACTTTGACCTACACGTCAAGATCGGTCCCTCCATATTCACCTACGCGCGAATACGGTCCGATATTTTCCAACAATCACCCCCGTAATTTCGGACTCGTATCAGATAGGTCTTCAACTCCAAGCTTCTCGATCATCTCCTTGAACTTGTTCCTTCCAAGAGCTTTTGTTAAGATATCAGCACGTTGATTAACGCCACTCACATGCTCGACCATAATATCTTCATTATCAACACATTCTCGAATATAGTGATAACGGGATTTTATATGTTTACTCCGCCCATGAAACACCGGGTTCTTCACGAGAGCTATCGCCGATGTATTATCCACACGTAACACAACCGCTTGAAATTTCTTCCCAACTAGTTCACTTAACAATTCTTTGAGCCAAATCGCCTGACACGCGGCTGCACTAGCCGCCATATACTCCGCTTCACACGATGACAATGCCACGGTATGTTGCTTTTGAGAACACCAAGTGATTGGAGAGGACCCAAAGTAAAACACGTGTCCCGTAGTACTTCTCACATCGTCTTGATCAATGTTATGACTACTATCACTGTAACCGACCAACACATTCTTTCCACGAGTATAAGTAATGCCATAACCACAAGTACCTTTCAAATAACGAAGGATTTGCTTAATGAGAGATGCATGAGATTGCTTCGGGCAATGCATGTACCGACTCACAACCCCAACGGAATATGCCAAGTCGGGACGAGTTTGTAACAAGTACCGAAGACACCCGACAATCTTTCGATATCTAGTAGCATCAAAGTCTTCTTCATCTTCAAATTTAGAGACTTTCACATTCGGATCTATGGGAACTTTTGTTGGATTGCAATTTTCCATACCGGCTTCTGTTAGAATTTTCTTTGCATATGCCTCTTGCTTAATTTTTATCTTGTCTTTGCCTTGATAAACTTCAATTCCAAGATAATAAGTAAGCATTCCCAAATCTGACATCTCAAAGTTTTTAGCCATCCCGCGCTTAAACTCCATGATTAGATTTAACTTGGAACCCGTCACAATTAAGTCGTCTACATAAACACCGACTAACAATACATCCGTTCCAACTGTTTTTTGATATACGGCTTGTTCTTGCGAGCACCTGTTAAACTTCATATCTAACAAAATACCATTTAACTTTGTATTCCACGCCCGCGGAGCTTGCCTCAGCCCGTACAATGCTTTTGACAACTTGTATACCTTGTGCTCTTCACCCCCTTTTACGAAACCATCCGGTTGTACGACGTATACCTCCTCTTTCAAGTCACCATGTAAGAATGCGGATTTAACATCAAGATGATGTAATTCCCAACCTTCATTTGCTGCAAGAGATAATAACAATCGAACCGTTTCAAGTCGAGCCACCGGTGCGAAGACCTCGTCAAAATCAACTCCTGGTTGTTGAACATAACCCTTTGCCACGAGTCTCGCTTTGTGTTTATTTAGTGAGCCATCCGCGTTTCTCTTAACCTTGAAAACCCACTTCAACCCAATTGGTTTTGCACCACGTGGTAACTCGGTCAAATCCCACGTATTATTTTTATTTATCGAGTCGATCTCTGCTCGCATTGCTTTCATCCACCCCGGTTTCAATTTAGCATCATCAAAACGAACCGGTTCATCATCAACAAGTAATAAGAAATCTTTATCAATTATACTTGAATTTAAAACATAATCATTAAATCGTACCGGGGTAATTGTGGAGCGATTGGATCTCCTCAGTTCATGCTCGGGTGTCTCGAACTGGGCTCCTGTGCTGCTGTTAGCCGTCCCTGTTGGGCTGCTCTGAGCTGGGTTTTGGTTTCTTGACCCGGTTACAGCTGGCCTCATGCCTGACGCAGTTGGGCTGCTCATCCGTGAGCTGACTGGGCTGAGTTCATCAGCGGGGCTGCCCTGCCCATCACTATTGTTCCTATTTGAGCCCAAGTTCTCTGAATCATTTTGTGAGCTGCTTGTTTCGGTGTTAACATAACCAACACCAGTGTCAATTACACTATCAAATTCTACCCAAAACATGCCAGGTGCTAGATCTTCCTCATCATTTTTTGCATTGTTGTCAACCCAATTCCAACCATGTTTTTCATCGAATTTAGTATCGCCGTCTCGACTCACGACAATTTTTCGAGTCATGGGGTTGTATAAACGATAAGCCGCCGATCCTTTTTCACTCCCAAGATAAACTAGACGAATCGAGCGATCATCTAATTTTTTAGGAATACCACCAACAATTTTCGAATACGCCAAACATCCGAAAACTTTGAGAAATCTAAGATCCGGCTTCTTTCGTTTCAACATCTCGTACGGTGTTTTATTTTTTAAAGCTCGGGTTGGAGTTTTGTTTATCACATTGGTTGAGTGCCTCATCGCCTCCCCCCACATATAATTCGGAACTTGTCTCGCCTTCATTATGCTTCGAATCATCTCTAATAAGGTGTGATTACGCCTCTCCACTACACCGTTTTGTTGGGGTGTGTATGGAGCGGTTAAGTGCCGGATAATGCCTTCGTCTTCACAGAACCGATTGAATTCATGAGATGTAAATTCTCCCCCTCGATCGGTTCGTAACGTCTTGATTTTATGCTTGGTTTCCACTTCTACCATGACTTTGAATTTTTTGAAAGTGTCAAACGCATCACTTTTTTCCTTCAAAACAAAAGTCCACATAAAACGTGAAAAATCATCAATTAAGACAAAAATATATTTACTTCCCGCTATAGTATTTGGAGAGATTGGACCGCATAAATCTCCATGAATAAGTTCCAAGGCCCGCGTCGCCCTGAATGAAGCCGACTTCGAAAAAGGTTGCCTCGTTTGCTTCCCGACCAAGCAAGATTCGCAGATTTGATTTTCATGATTGATTTTAGGCATCCCTTTTACCATCTCCTTTTCCACCATTTGTTTCATTGTCTCGAAACTCAAGTGTCCAAGTCTCGCGTGTCATAACCAATTTTCATTATCAATTCGAGCTTGCAAACATACGGGTTTTACCATTTTCAGATTAATTGTATAAAGACGATTCTTGGAGCGAGTTACATTCATTAACAACCTTCCTTGACGATCATGCATATGTAGATAATTGTCTTTCATACGAATATCACAACCGCACTCCGTTGCTTGCCCTAGGCTAATAATATTACTTCGAAGACTTGGGATGTAATAAATATCAGTTAATAATCTTTGCTCCCCCAGTTTTCCTTCAAGTAAAATAGACCCTTTCCCGCAAATTTCTACTTGAGACCCATCCCCGAATTTAACTTTGCCACCAACACGCTTGTTTAATTCAGAGAAGAAGGATATGTTACCCGTCATGTGGTTACTTGCACCATTATCCAGGTACCACAAGTCTTGTTCACTCGAACCATTCTTGTAATTTTTTGGAATAACCTTTTCTTCATTCAAAAACACCACTTCTTGAATGCTTTGAACCATAAACAATGACGGGTCTACTTCCTTTGCATCGGCCAAGTTTGCTTGGTTATCTTTCTTTCGCTCCGGACACCTCGAAACAAAGTGGCCAAACTTGTCACACCGATAGCATTGAACTTTCGAATAATCCTTGTTTTTTACTTTTTGCTTATCCCCATCGTTGAACCCTTCTTGTGATCCATGGCTCTGACCAGAATGGTCACGGCTGCGTCCACCACTACGTCCACGATACGAGCCCCTTCCGCGTCCCCTACTCGATTCACGTGAGTTCTGTCTCGAACTCGAAGAGGAATCAGAATTATTAAACAAAAGTTTTCCTTGTGTACCTTGATTATTCGACTGTGATTCTTCGTCTTTAATACGCTCTTCATAAGCTTTCATTCGACCAACAACATCATCGAATGCAATAGACTTCAAATCAACAAGTTGCTCAACCGAAGCTACCATAAGAATGAAACGTTTTGGTAACCCGTTGAGAAACCTTCTTACTAACCTTGTTTCCTCGATTACGGTTCCAAGAGACGCCGCCTTTGAAGCGATCCCCGATAATTTGCTTGCAAATTCATCAATGGTACTTGGATCCTTCATCTTCATCGCCTCAAATTCCGTCATAAGAGTTTGAAGCCTGGCTTCACGTACCCGATCAGCTCCAATGTGGCGAACTTTTACCGCATCCCACATCTCTTTCGCCGTTTTCAAGTTACCAACTTGCAAAAGCAGATCTTCGGGTATGGACTGAAACAACAAGGCGATTGCCATGTTGTTCTTCTTCACATCTGTTCCGGTTCCTGGTTCAATGGCCTCCCACACGCCATGAACGTTAAATATTGCTCGAATCCTCATCGCCCAAATCGTATAATTTACCGAATTCAACATCGGACATTGCAAAGATGTTGTATTCTAATTCGATTTGTCATTAGATCCGCTGCCACCGTCTCCTTCAACCATCTTTTTTTTTTCCGCCGGTTGTAAGTTAACGGTGTATCACGTGCTGGACTTTCCAGCGTAGAAGCTCCTTCCGATTCACCCTTTTTTCTCGATTCAAGTCGACACACCAGCAGGACAATCAGCCACTACAAGAGTTGCTTCCAACTTGCTTTCGTTCAACGATTGACAAGACAATCAGCAACCACAAAGGATCGCTTCCAACCTGTCAATTCTGATTTTTCGAGAACCGTCGGCGTAGTACAGCAGCAAACCGCAGCAACCTTCCTTGTTGCTTGTGATCTGTTACTGTCGATCCCTACCCCTTAATCGCAGGTTACAGAAATCAAAAAAATCCAACCTCGGCTCTAATACCAATTCTAGTTTGGAATCGGAAATCAGATCAGAGCAAAACAAGAATGTAAACAGAAACAAGGAACGTCAAATCTGATTTTGGCTAACACCCAATTTATCATTCAAGAAACTACTCAAAACTTGAACCTTTTTCAATCCCCTAATACCCAATCACGGTATATAAGATACGCATATAGCTAAACATACAATTAGACTATATCTAGGATTGATCTGCGTATATATCTAAACAATTCCAAAACCTATCACATTTAGAAAACTAGATAAATACTAAATTAATTAAACCCAACTTTGACCTACACGTCAAGATCGGTCCCTCCATATTCACCTACGCGCGAATACGGTCCGCTATTTTCCAACAGAATCATCACCACATCTAACTTCCAACCCCAACTATCCATATCATCAGACCACGAAAACCCATCGAGGAGTCGAATCAATTCAAGAAATTGACTCCCTTCAACCCCTCCTCTAATATCCCTCATCCGTCTCTCAAAAATGGTACATTGTTTATCAATTCCAGTGTATAGAGACGAGGTAATTGAACACATCATTTTAGCATGATGTGTTCATCCCATTACCCACTTTTCTAGGCAAAGCCGATAAAGGAATAATATCATTTTCATCAAGTTTCATAATAGTTGAAACTATACGGTTCCACACCCCAAACCTCTTCCCTCGACGAGCACGGTGTTGAAAACCGGGCACGTCCCCATGAATAGCTTTAATGATTTTAGCCCTTAAATATGTTTGATTATTTCAAAATCTCCATCTCCATCTCCATTTTAGCAATAAACCCATGTTGAAACCTTTTAAGACTTCCAATACCCAAGCTCCCCTTTTTTTTAGTCTTACACCACATCCATCTCACCCAAGGAATTTTTTTCTCATTCTCAATGCCTCCCCAAATCTCAAAGATTCTAGAAGTTTACTAATCTGGGTGAAGAAAATAGACGTATAATATATTCCGAGCGCACCTAGAACAGACGAGATAAGCATAGATTAACCTCCTATAGATAACACATTAGCTTTCCATTTTGAAAGTTTAGTTTGGAATCTATTGACAATGGTTTGTCAGCTTTGCACTCTACCCATATTCTTACCCACCGGGATCCCTAGATAGACAAACGGAAGTTTATCCGGTTTTCGTCAGCACAAGGTAGAAATTGACCGAACTTCATGAAATTCCACCCCACACCAAATTACAAGAATAGTCATTTTATATGTGAAAATCTCAAAATACCCTCATGTGCCTTGCACGTGACCTGACTTAACGGTGAAATTTAACGTCCATAAGCGTAAAAGACGTAATTTGCAATGCTTTTTTTTAACATAAAAGGACGTTTTCTGTAATTTCCTTACTTAAATGACGTATTCTGAAAATTGGGTAATACTTAAAGGACGTAATTTATAATTTGCTCTTTTTATTTTTATTTTTTTTACAAAATCTCATTTTCTTATTAATTTAGTATTGTAAGTTGTATATTTTATTTATTTAACTATTCATATGTCATTAAAACAACTAATTTATATGAAAACAAAAAATGTTTTATATTTTGTATCTACTTATACAGTTTTAATTTTTATATTATTTATGACATCATGTGGTTCTTAAATCCGATCCAACCGGTCTGATCGGTTCGACAAGTGGAGCTCTAAGACGGTAGGTTCGTTGTCCGGTCCCGTTCTAAAAACATTAATTATAACAATTGACAATATCGATTCAAGAATGTTTGGATGATGATGGAAATCTAGAATTGTAGAATAAAATTAAATATACAAAATAGTAAATACAAATACCGAAATTCAAAGAACAAAAAGTAAAATATAAAGTTACTATTGCAGGGCCTGCATCATGTCCTTGAACTCAGAAAAATCAACGCGTCCGTCGTGATTCAGGTCAACGGACGAGATCATCATCTTCACTCTCCCCATCTCATTAGCCTCAGTAAACCCTAGCTTTCCGAGCACCTTCTGCAACTCCGCCGCCGATATAAATCCGTCACCGTTCTCATCAAACACCTTAAACGCCTCCGTCAGATCGGCCTCATTATGCTCCTCTTTGCATCCGGCTTCTTCCACCCCCTCCAGGCTGAAGAAAAAATTGTTGATCGATCTGTGTAACGTCACAAAATCGTCGTACGTGAGGCCGGCGTTGCCAGGACGGACGTAGGATTTGATGATGGAGTCCAGATCGGAGGTGTCGGCGTCGAGACCGAGAAGCGTCAAGGCGCGGGTGATCTCGGCGACGGTGATGAAGGAGTCGTGATTGGAGTCGAATAGATCGAAGACGCGGCGGAGGCGGAGGGAGTTGAGGCTCGGAGAACGGAGGTGGAAGGATTTGCTGGAGAAGGATTTGAGGAGATGTGTGGAGTTTGTTATTATGGCGATTGGTGCAGGTGTTTCCATGGCTGCTTAATGGAAGTTGGAATTGAAATGGGGAGGGATGGATGGAAGGTATAAAAAGGAGGGATCTAAAAAGTTGAATATTATAAAAGTGGCCTCATTGCATATGAAACCAAGTCTAAATCTTATATAGACATTAAAGGAGAGAACCAAAGGACCATTGAACTAGTATTTTACTATATTTTTGAAGTGTTACAAAAAAATTTATATTTTGTTATGCGAATTTGATTCGAGTATCTGATTGAATACAAATATCATTTATATGAAGTATAAAGTGTTATAAAAATCGGGATTAATCGTGGATTAACTTGTAAATTTGAGCTAGTCAGACAGTCAATCGGTAATCGGGATTAATCGCCCTAATCGGCGTCAATATATAACTAATTTCGTAATTTTGTTAATATAGAATACCCTCAAAATATAACTAATTTAAAACCCCTTTTTATTTAATTTTTTTCCTAATATAGAATACCCTCAAAATATAACTAATTTCGTAATTTTGTTATTAACTTCACATATTTTTCCTATATGGCGTCAATACTTTAAGAATTAATCGTTTACTATCTTGTAATAATATTCTTTATAAAAGTAACGATTTATAAATATTATCACTCTAAGTTAAATTGTTATTAAATCTATAATAATTAATAGAAGAACTTTAACCAAAAAATGTCTAATCGATAAAAGCTGACCGAATATTTAAATTTCGTTGAATGGAATAATAAATTTAATTATTGAAATATTTAATTAGATATATGGTTGTTGATTCAACACGTAGAGAGTTCTGTCACAAAACATGGATCAAACTTGATATTGTAAAGAACAACAAAAACCTATCACAAAACTGAATAGAAAAAACCTCCAGATACAAGAACAAATAAAAATAACCTCACTCAGATCATCAACGTGATGACCTAGACACTCAACTCAAGTCTAATACAGAAATAAGAACAGGATATCAAAACAAGAAACCCTAGCTTTGAGTCAGAGAGAAAGACAAAGATGAAAAGACTAAGAGATGTGAAAATGAGAGACTATCATCTCTCTACACTCTCTCTCCTGAACTTATTACATCCGGATAAAATTCTGGGTCAGACTCGAAGACCCATAATCTGCGCGCCTAACAGTTACAAACGGGTATTTCTTTTACAACCGGGTCAATCAGCAACAAGCCCGTGTCTATGCATGAATACTTTGAGTATATGGTTGCTAGTTAGCGGGACGTATGTTAAGTATTTCTAGTGGTTTGTTGGAGTCTTTGAACAATGCATAATTGAGTTCCTCATGGGTAATCCTCCAATATTTGTAGTAGCTTAATTCCGGTCGTTAACACAAATGCTACAACACTATCATGATACAAATGTATGATTTTTCCCTCTCTTAGCATATCGGATGAGACAATCGGCAACCTTCGGATTTGGATTGTTGGTCCCAGGGTTTGGGTTTGACGATTAATGATCTCAACAAATGATAAAGTGATTTGTGCGAAATAAGAGATCAATACTATCACACACAGAGATGAAGAATATATAGAGATATAATGTTGAGTTTATTGAATATTGAATGACGTTATAATGAATAAGAATTCAACAATACTCTAACAGTGAAACTTTTGATTTCGTTATTCCATCTTCTTCGTCAAATACGCCAATACCTAGCCCTATTTTCGGCACGAAGGCGGTGGCGCCTGAACCACTTGCCACCGCGGTGAAGCGTTTGAAGAATCCTCAACGATTTTGAAAGAGATGAATACGTCGGAGATTGACTTGGGCCTTCTTGTGAGGATGGTGGAGACGCAGAGGAGAAAATTATGGAGGCTCGATCTCCACCCTCAGTTAGGATGGTGGATATTAACCTGAATTTGTCGGGTATCACACCCTCAGCTCCAATGGCCTGAGCAGGAGTGAACTGGAAGGTAGATAAAAAAAACTCTAATACAAGCTCCCGATAGGCCGGAGCGTGACCCATATCAAACAAGCGCCTCCATGGGGTGTCCACTCCTATAATAGCCTCGGTCCGCTCCCGATGGTCGACCGCGTCTAGAAAGTCCCAATCGATGGTGAGAGGGTCCTTAATCTCTTTCCATATAAACCTCGCAAGTCGCATGCGGCCCTCTGTCTGAGTCAGGAACTCTAAACATCAAGACTTATATGACTCGTATATGCCTATACGAAGGAACTATATGTCTCGTATAGGTTCTATATGACTCGTATAGCACCTAAAGTTCTAAGCTTTACGATCCATATAGTTCTTAAATCCTTTAGATATCAAGAACTATATGACTTGTATATGTGTTATACGAGTCGTATAGTTCATCCTAGAACGTGAAAACCACACTTTAATCACACAAATTTGATATCAAACAAGATTTTAACACAAAAAAAACCTAGTAATCGACAATACAATAGATTAGGAATCGAAAACGTACCAAATCTGGAAAAAAAAACGTCTAAGACAGCTCGGGATTCTTGAATATGAGAGAGAGAATACAAGAGGATTTGGGTGGTGGATGTGGTCAAATGAGGTCAAAATGGTGTCATACTAAGACCTATACGACTCATATAGAGACCTATACGACTCATATAGGTGCTATATGAGTCGTATACTTCTTGATTTTAATTTATTTTCTAATTTTTTAATAAAAAATAAAGCCAAAACTTAAATTCATATAATCTATAGTACGTGTATTTTCTATCATATTACGATACATTTGTATACGTGGCATGTACATGATCTCTAAATCTACTGCAATCTGATTTTTGTAGTGGCTCCAATAAGCATTCGGTGTAGGCATAAGATATTCTCCATCTAACCGAACCATGATAAAAATTTTACCGTTAACATGAGCAAATGAAACGACTCGATGGGGGGTAAATGATCTTCTTGAGATGACCATAACAAGAAATATGTTGAACTGCTATGATTTCTTAAATAGTGTACAATCATACCAAAGTTATTAGCAGTTAAGATTCCCATGTGTGGCATTTGCATCTAATATTGTTCCGGAGCAACTCGGTCCTCACCATCCTAAGGATTGATGTACATTGTGAAATACTACTCCTTCAAAAACATGTATGTACACTGATTCGTTTCGATATGTCTTCCTTAAAAGTTCAGTCCGAATGTAGAGCCACTGATCTTCATGATACCCTAAAGCCAAAGCTACAGCCCGAAAACAACAATTACCATAAGGAGTGACATCTTATACACTTGAGATGTATGGGTGAAATATAGATGGAATATAATTCCTAAACCAGTTAATGTTGTTCCTTTCCTAGTCGTTTATGATTAATGAAAACCAAGAAGTCTCTTGTGATAACCCCATAAAATCATAGCTTCTTATTCTCAAAGATATTGAATGAGTGCGTTGCATTGGGGGCTCTTGCGAGTCCATGAATGAACTATGTTTCGCAGGTCCTGCCTATTTTGTTGCGAGTTCATGAATGAATTATGTCTCGCATGGTCCTGCCTATTTTGTTGCGAGTTCATGAATGTGGTATTTATACTTCCACGTATTATGCTTCGGGTCCCTCTACTTCTTTCTTGCACGTTTTAAATTTCGCATTAGTTCTAAACGACCAACTTAGGTCCTTCGAATCCGTCAAAATAAACTTTACACATTACATATCGCTAACCGGTTTATTTCATAAGGATTCAGCCGCCCATTTACCTGAATCGTTATCTTATGGATTTTCGGGATGTTATAACAGATGAATATTTTTCTACTTCTTTAATGTATTTAAACCAATAAACAAAATATGCTAAAACCAAATAACGAGCATAATGTTTTCTTCAATCAGGATTCAACTTCATGCCTCTCCCTCTCTAAATCGGTTAACCAACCACCCTCTCTACCCACCTAATACAACCTTCGTCCTGTTGGTAAATTCATGAGTTCACATGTGAAATGTGGTATTTGGTAAAAGCATGAAACTTGGAAGGAGTTGGGACTTTGGTCGATTTCTTGGAGGTGAAGGAAGCTTGATTCACAAGTTTTTAGGTTTAGTATTGGTGTGAGTCTAGGAATGTTTTTTTATTTAATTAATGTTTGGTATTTATCTTTAGTAGGTTTATCTCATTTTTTGGATTATCTTTAACACTTTTTAGTAGGATTAGGATAGGTTTGTGGTTTGTTATTTAAAGTGTCTTGTAATCGTGATTTGTAAGGAGTGATATCAAGTTTACGTTTTCCTTTCTTGATTCAAAATCAAAGTTGTAACCTTCCATCTAGTTCTTTTGGGATACGAATTGGGTTCTTGGGTTAGGGTTGGTTGCAAGTGATATCAATCTACAATTTCTATCAGAGCTACAAGCTCTTGGTACTGTGATCGAAGGAAGAAGGAAGAAAGTAAGGATGGTTCTTTGTTCTTGTTGGGTCTAGCTGAGAAGCAAGAAGGAGTAAGAAAGTAGGGAATCAAGAACTTGTTCTTGATAAAGGAGTGAAAGTTTAGGAGGCAAGTAGAAAGAATTAAGGAAAATTTTTTCCTTATTCGGTAGGCAATCCAGAACTCGTTTCTTGATGTATTAAAGGAGTAGGAGAAATAAGGAAACCAAGTAGGAAGAAGGAAACCTAGTAGGGAAAAAGGTAAGCAGGAAAAGAAGGGAAAAAAAGAAGGAAAAGTAGGAAAAAGGAGAAGTAATGGCATATCTAAACTAAGCATTGGTTCACGTATTTGAGCAAGGGAATGTGGCACTTCAATGTCCAAAATTGGCTGAAACAAACTACACCATCTGGTCAATTTTGATGGAGCAGATCTTAAGGGCCTATGGTCTTTGGGAAGTGGTGATTGCAGCAGTAGGTACGCAAGTAGAGGAAAAGAAGGTGGCCACAACTAAGGCAATGATATTTCAAATATTGCCTGAAGACATTCTAATGTAGGTGACTTCTTACTAAAGCGCGAAGGAGGTGTGGGATTCAATCAAAATCCTACATGTAGGAGCAAATATGGTTCAGAAGGCTCGTTTGTAGACTTTGAGGGGTGAATTGGAAGTGAAGATGAAGGAGAATGAGACGGTAGACATGTTTGCACGAAAGCTGAGTGGGGTAAGGGCCTAGTTCAGGTCTCTTGGTTCTGTTTTGAAGGCCATGTTGATAGTGAGGAAGCTGTTAAACTCAGCACCAAAGAAGTTCTTACCATTCATAGCTTCTGTTGAACAGTACTCTAACATTGATAAGATATTATTTGAAGATGCAGTTGGAAGGATGAAGGCTTTTGAGGAACAATTGATGGGTTTTAGTGAGCATGAGGAGAATGATCGAAGAATGGTACTTTTAGCAAGTACAAGTAGTCAGAAGGTGGAAGATCAAGAAGGATGGTCTAATGGTAAGAGTAGGGGTGATCAAGGGGGTCATGGTTCTGGAAGAGGTCGGGGAAGGGGTCGTGGAACTAGAGATAGAACCTCTTTCAGGTGCGACGAATGTGGTGAGTTTGGACACTTCCAATATGAATGTAGCAAGTGGAAGGATAAGGATAAAGCAAAGCAGGATGAGAGTTTACTAATTCAGAAGGATAAGAATGAAGATTTTCTGTGATTGGAAGCATGTGAACTCAAGAATTAAGGGGGGTGGGGGTGATTACTAGTAAATTCATGAGTTCACATGTGAAAGGTGGTATTTAGGTTAATGCATGAAACTTGGAAGGAGTAGGAACTTGGGCCGATTTCTTGGAAGTGAAGGAAGCTTAATTCGCAAGTTTTTAGGTTTAGTATTGGTATGAGTCTAGGAATATTTATTTTATTTAATTATTGGTTTGGTATTTATCTTTACTAGGTTTATCTCATTGTTTGTATTATCTTTAAAGCTTTTTAGTAGCATTAGGATAGGTTTGTGGTTTGTTATCTAAAGGGGTCCTGTAATCGTGATTTGCATAGACTAATATCAAGTTCAAGGTTTTTCTTTATTGATTCAAAATCAAAGCCATAACCTTCCATCTAGTTCTTTTGGGCTACAAATTGGGTTCTTGGATTGGGGTTGTGGCACACCCCGGTTTTCAGGACCCTGGGCGTGTGACATGTTGGCACCCTGTTTCTTTCTTGTGTTTATCAGAGTTTTTATCGCAGCAGACAAATATGTTTGGATCTTTTCTTTATAAATAATCAACTCATTAGTTGAATAAAACATTATGTTATAAATAAGGATTTAAATATCATTTTGTTATAACAATATTTTCCCCCGTCTCCTGACGGGTTTCCAAAATTCTTTGGTAAAATAATCTTTTCAATATGTCTTGCTTCTACACAGGTTTTCAAAATCTTTAGCCACAAGGTAGCTCATTTGCCTAGGGAGTCACAATCCTTTCAGCACTAATCTCGCTAAACATATATATTCTTTCATTGTCTACCTGAAAACATTTAAAAATGCACGTCAGTAAAAAGCTGGTGAATACATTTAATGAACACAAAATACCTTTGGTATGAATTGTATTAAATCATTTCATCAAAAACTTTTGTAGTCAGTCCGTATCTTTGACATGACTATTTCTCATGAAAGTATAACTTTAGTGTATACACTTGGTGTCCTGTCTCTAATAGGTCGACTACTGAGAGTTACGTCCCAGTTTTACGTCTGCTGCGGGTAACCCTTGTCTTACATCTTTCCTACAGAGTACCTAAAGGATAACCAATGCATACACTAGCCTCTTTTCTCTAGTAGATCGACCATAGAGAGTTACGCCCGGTTTTACGTATGTTGTGGGTAACCCCCGTCTTATGTCTTTCTTACAGAGCACCTGAAGCTTTTCTTTGTAACACATATATTAGTTTGGTCAAACTATGAGTATACTCAAGGTCCGGGTGTTTGTCCATGGAAAACCTTTGAAAGTATTTAACACATGCCTTGTCATTTTTTGAAACGTATTCACATAAAAAATTCATAGCATGCTTGTATATCTGTCAAAAACATTTTAAAATAGTTCAAAAGTGGGCTATTATTCACATTTTCATAACCTTGGCTTTAGGAAAAAATTTGAGAATTCCTAACGTCCTTCTCTTATTTGAGCAGCACCTCGATATCAATTTCTAACCTCGAGCTTTCTTGGCGGAGATTCTACATATTTCTTCAAGTCAGGAGATGCTTAATTACTAGTGCGGTACATTAATTTAGTGGTGGGTTCGAGTTTCTGGAAATGGGATACGAAGTGTGAACGGTGGAAGAATGAAATGCTCTTGATTTCTATTTATAGGCTGCATTGGCATTGGTAGCGAACCGCCAGGCAGGGGGTAGCGGTCTGCTACCGCCTTAACCCTAGCGAGTCAGCATTGCCACGTGTCAGCATCTCTGGGCACCGCCTCTTTTTGCGGCGTGACGGAACGCTAAGCAATGGGTAGCGATCCGCTACCCTTGCCACGCGTCAGAAACCCTAGTGACTCATCCGGCCACATGTCACTTCCTCGTTGAAGGCTTTGGGACCACGTAGCAATCCGCTATCGTCTCCTTTTAAAAAATTCACCTTTGGTCTTTGAAATTTAATTTAATTGCAGTTCTAGGTCCTCTAGTTTTATTTATGTTCAATTTGGGACCGAATTTTGACGGGTGTTATAGGTTGGTTACAAGTGATATCAATCTACATGTCCACCACCAAATGCACCCTAAAACACCATCGCTACCACTATTTGCATTTGCTTTCACCCTACAGTCCTCAACCGTCTTCATGTCACCGCTACTCCCATACACCATCTTTATATTCACATTCTCGTTCCTCCTACCCTCCATCCTCTTTCCTCCTCTCCTTTTTTGAAGTTAGGGTTTCAACTTCAATGTGTGTATGTGTTATTGAAGTCTGGGTTTGGTTTCACCAAGTGCTTAGGTGCAAATTTATGTTTTTTTATATTGATTTGAGTATGATTGTGTGTGTATGTGTGTGTGTGTGTTTTCCCCTATGTGTGTGTGTTTCATGTTTTTGATCTAGGTTTTGAGCTATGATTCACTCACACACACGTATGCTTTTGGGATATAATTTAGTATGAATTCAAGGTTTTAGATAGAGGCATGGTTGCATGTTTTTTTGCATGTTTGATGTATGTTATCAAACCACTTTTGTTCAACTAGGATTCACTTAACACCAAAGTGAAATCATAATAAATATTGTTACAAGTTAGAAGGTGTGGAATACATGTTTATTTGAGACTATTGTGATTTTTGTTACTTGGGAACCTCAGGGGCTCTAAGGATGAAGCCCTCATGGTCCTCCAAGGAGGCATCCCCCTGATGGGGTCCAAGGGGCAAGACCCCCGGTAGGGGTCAAGCTTGCATGAAAAATAGCCGCATTAGTACTGATGATCATTATCATCAACGGTAACTGAACTTAACTGTTAACAATAACTAGGTTGTCAGCAACAAGTCAGCAATTGTGCATTAGTGGCAACTTGTGCTAGCAACAGTAACTCAGTGAATAACTACACGTAGTTATAATCGTCAACTTTCATACTCTTTCTCAAAGAGTTGCAATGTTTCAACATATAGTTGTTATGGTTGCAACGTTTCGATCAACAAATAGTTGTGATGGTTGCAACGTTTTCACATATAGTTGTGATGGTTCCCGGTCTATAAAAAGATGGATTTTGGTCTATTTTACAAATGAATTCGGGTGCATGTTTTCTCATAAAATTCATATTCGTTCTCGTTTTGTGATGGTTCCCCGTCTATAAAAGGATGGATTTTGGTCTATTTTACAAATGAATTCGGGTGCATGTTTTCTCATAGAATTCATATTCGTTCTCGTTCTCTTTTGAATTATTTTGATTAGACATATCCGTTCTCATACATACATATACGATTCAAAAGGCATATTTAGGGAATTTAAATCTATAAAACCTACGGTGTATGTGATTTAGGTATGGTGTTGTTTAGAAAGTGGTATTGATCGAAATCGATTCAGATTTGAGAGAAAGAAGAGTTCTGCATGTTCGTGAGAAAAAGTTATCTATGGTGTCGGAAGTTTGCTATGATATGGAAGGTGGTATTGCTACGATTCAAACAGTAAACGTATAACTATCGAAAAAGGCTAAAGAACTTATTAGTGATACACTTAATAATGTCGTTTTTTATATAATGAATACCAAAAAATATAGAAAAGTTCGTAATTTTAAATGATTCAGTATTTTATATAAAATGAATGAATAAATTAAAGAAATGCATTGAATAGGAAGACGGGACTACAATATGTCAATATGTAACGCAATTGATCGCCAACCATTTATTAATTAGGATTGACCAACGCCTCCGACCGCCGTCTGCCATCGCTTGATTGGCTGTCCTCCTTTGACCCTGCCGAGTTACCAAAACTTTTCTAGAATATTTTGCGTATTTGATTTCTTCAAACTTTTTATTATTATTATTATTATTATGGTTTAAGATTGACTTTGTCAATCACTGTGGTTTTATTTTCATCTCAATTAAATCCAGAGTTCCAACGACTAACGTTATCTATTTTTTTCTGTTAATTTTTTTTTATGAAAAAAATAAAACACCCCTGTTACTAAAAAAACAAAGTTAAAATCTTATGGGTCCATTTTTTATTAATTAAGTAAACAAAAGAATTAATCAAAAATATATTATGGGACCACCACCAAATCAGCCCCCATCTTCAATAAAATTCCGGTGAGTTGGTTTTTCCACCAACATAACTCCGGTGATCCAACTACCCACATTTGACAATTCAACACAAGTCAATTTCCGGTGACTAATGCAATCCCCATCTCTTTTAATGGTGACATTTTCGAGCAACATCAATGAAGACAAAGAGAGGGGAGAGAGGGAGTTGAGAGTGGATGAGTTCTTTTTTGAGTTTATATATTTAAAAAAAATATAAATTTTGTTGTTCTCTTTCTTTTTAAAACTTTTAATAGTAGGGGGGGTATTTTAGTTAATTTATAAAAATTTAACATAAAAATAGACTTTGTTAATGGTATGGGCTTTAATTGAGAAAAAAAATGGATTCACGATGAATGAAAATGTCAAATTTAAATGGATTATTGTATTTTAATAATCCCACCTTTTACCAATTGGCCGATAATAATCCCAACTGAGAATATTCTTACCACCGGTCCCTACTTTCAAACTATTTTTTTACATTGGACTCCTCGTTAAAAAAACTTAACGCCGTTAGAGTTTATATGACATGGACATCTGCAAACCGCCGGAAAGTCGAGCCAAGCTAGCAATGGTCTCGTGTTGGCTTTTGAAATTGGCTTTGGTGGTGTTTAACTGGTCTCGTTAAACACCACCGTTTTCTCTGTTTGGACTTTCCGGACCCACGAGACCAGTTAAACACCACCAGAGCCAATTTCAAAAGCCACCACGAGACCACTGCTAGCTTGGCTCGACTTTCCGGCGGTTTGCAGATGTCCACGCCATATAAACTCTAACGGCGTTAAGTTTTTTTAACGGGGGGTCCAATGTAAAAAAATAGTTTGAAAGTAGGGACCAGTGGTAAGAATATTCTCAGTTGGGATTATTATCGGCCAATTGGTAAAAGGTGGGATTATTAAAATCCAATAATCCAATTTAAATTAATGAACTAAAAATGTTATTTTGGTCAAAATCACATGGACTAAAGATTAAAGTTTACTATTATTATTATTATTATTATTATTATTATTATTATAATAAAAGCGACAATGAACTTTAGCTATTTCGTTATGTCTCTTAGTTTTCTCTTACGAAGGGTGAGTATGAGTCGGGCTCAATTATATGTAAAACAAACTTATAACCGATGTTTTGGTTTTAGATTTTTTATAATCAACCGGTTTGTATTAAAAAAAAGTACAAGTTCAAAAACTTCAATTTTGAGAAGCTTCTTTCTGCAGAAGCCACTGTTACTGGAATAGTCAACAAGATTCGATATGCACTTAATGCATAAGGAAAAAATGGACTTGCTTCAAGTATTTTAAAACATCAGTAGGTTTGAGAATATCATTAGGTAATAGTGTCAAACGACTTTAACTCCATATAAAGCTTAACACCATTAATATATGATTATCCTTTATACTTCAGAGCATCCTCAAGAAGAATACAACATGACTTAAGCTCTTTGTCTTCAACATACTTCAAGTTATCAGGAAACAAAAAACCAAATAGTTTTTCATAGTCTTTGTATTTGAAATAACATATTACTTATTCAAATAAAAAAATATAAAGTTTAGTTCTAGTTTAAGTTATGTTCAATTAATTCGGTTATTTATACACATATAATCAAACCATAAAAGTCAGTTATTAAAAAAAATTATAAACGAACCATCTGTTTTTCAACCGATTCAGTAATTTTGGTTTTATTTTTTCGTTTATAGTTCATTTATTCTTATTTTCAAGTCACTGATATGTGCCGAATCGATAAATGGGAGAAAGATGAGTTTCCTACTCTTTCAATTTTGTACCATTTTTCTTCTATTGATCCGCCAGAACCCACACATGGCTAAGTAAATTTATTAGCTAACTAGGTTAGATTCTCGTGTATTACACGGGCTGAATTATAAAAAAAATATAATAAATAAATATTTTATATGTTGATAGATTATTATTAGATTTTAGAGGGTCACAATTAGCAGATAGCTTAATTTTATTAAATTTTGTGAAACAAAATGTCAATCTAAATCCTATGTATACCGATTTAAAAAAATTACAAGAAATATTTTGTTTTATTATGTTGATATTAATTAAATATTAAATAATGATGTGATATAAATTTATTATGATATTGAATTATAAAAAATAATTTAGTTGCCTAAAATAATGGTTAGAATGGTTTATGCGAGAAAATATAAATGAACGGGCTCAAGAAAATTATGCCACGTGTCTCGTATGATTTTTATTTACTAAGCAGTATAATATAAATAATAGATAATATTATATGTGTGTGTGGCGTATGTAATTGTTTTAACATAAATAAAACACTTATATAGTAACAATTCATAATATTTCAGAAAATAAAAAATTAACACCTCTAAATCTTATGAATTAGTTAAATTTAATTATAAATAATATATTTAAAAAAAAAGTTATTGGTCAACCAAAGGTTATCATGTTTAAAATTTAAAATCATACTAAATATGGACCAAATTTTAAAAAGCTTATCTCGCCATTTCAAGTTAATTTCCCCGATGATATCCCAGCCTTTTTCCACAATAATGCCAACCGTATCCCTGGTAAGGCCACCGTCACTATTCGTTGCACTGTGGCTAAGGAGATGCTATGCAGAATTGGGAATTGGTCCGAAATGAATATCTCTCCCTTACAGTGCTGATTTTCCTCAAAAACGCTGCTGGGACAAAGGAAAGTCGAAAAACTAGATGCCTTATAGGATACTGCACACTTTGGGTGATTTGGAAGACACGAAATAAGTGGGTATTTTCAAAGGAGAGAAGATCGGTAGAGAGCATGATAAAAAAAATCAAAACTTAAAGTTTTAAATGGAGACAAATAAGAGGAAAAAATAGCGAATATAGCTGGAAGAACTGGATAATTAAACCACCATGAGGAGTTGGATAACACTAGACAAAATACGAATAAAAGGAATAGTTATATATGTAGGTAATTTGGCGAATGCCAATTATGGCTTGGTGTAATTGGGGTATTTGCTAGTTCCCCGCTAGCTATCTATGAGAGTTCTCATTGCTGCTGTTAAAAAAAACTAAATATGGAAACGTTTAAATGGTATTTAATCACTTTAGGAGTTTTAAAAAAAAATAATAATAAATAATTGGAAAAAGTTTGTGTGAAAAAACAAAAAAAACTATAGGCTATAGAATGATGACACGTGTCAAATCAAAAACTTTATTTATTATAATTGATAGATCTGTTATTATTTAGAAAATTAATTTTATTCTTTTATTTTCAGAACATAAAAGTTAAATGACCACTTTGGAATAAAAATATATCTATACTATTCTATATTCTATACTATATAATAAATAATGGTTTTGGTGGACACTTTTCATTCTCATATTCATCCTTAACATTTTTTTCCCGTCTCTCTCTCCCGTTAATTATATAAATTTCTTTAATTTTTTTATAATTTTTGTTTTCCTCCTCCCTCTCCTATTAAATATAAATGATTTATATAATTACTTTTATAAAACATTTTTTATTTAAAAAAAATAGGTTTGTTTATAAAACATTTTTATAATTTGAACATTTCTTTCATTCTTTTTATAAAAATTTTTTAGAAAATAACTATATAACGTTTCTAAAATTTGTATTAAAAAACAATGTAATATGTTATAAATATGTAATATGTATATCTTTACAACTAATTATATATAACACTGTATTTATTCACCCTGTGAAATATACCGGGTTTCTAACCTATATGATAAGAAATGAATAACTATACTTGCTACGTGTCAACTTATGCTGAAGTTTAGATTTTTGTTTTTCGTCTCTTTCTCCTATTAAATAATAATGATGTAAAATAATTAAATGTCTAAAAGTTATTCTAATACTTTATTAAAAATTACTAAATAATAAATTTTTTTAATTATATCTTATTTTAAAATACAATTTTATAATTCTTAAATCTTCATTATTTGTTATTTAAAATTCTTAAATCTTCATTATTTCTTATTTCACCGATCACTGATAAAATCCAACATACAAATCTTCATAGAAACTATTGTTTTATAAGTTGTAAACTCAACCCATGTAATACATGGGTTTTAACCTAGTACGTATATAAAAGAGTGCGGGTAGATAAAATTATACAATTCTACTATTACTCAATTAGCAATGTCGGTGGGGTATCCCACCGACAAACACACCCTACACTTTAGTTAAATTACACTACTAGCCCTTCCATTTTATAAAATTTCACTTTGACCCCTTAAGTTTTTAAAGTTTTGAGTTTATCCATTGTAGTATATATAATCTGATTTTTCCTCAATAACTTTAGTTTATTTTCCGCGTACGTTTCTTTTGATCGTACCGCCCCGCCGCAACGCGCATACATTTTTTTTAATTCTACCGATTATCCGCAACGCGCGGGTAGCGTGAAAAATTAGACCGACATCGACAAAAAACGTCGGTACCATTATATAAATGTATTTTATCCTGTTTATGTACCAACGTTAATTTTATACATTTCCTTTTTGTGCTTAGCCACACATTAATGTCACCGCATCAACCGTTTAACGCCCATCTTCCGTCATGGAGTGCGTGCCTACGTTTCTTTGTTTAACTACGTTTTTATTTTTGCCTAGCCACGTTAGGGTCATCGCCTCAAACGTTTAGGGTCCGCCTCCCACCTCGGAGCGCATGGGAAAATTTATTTAACCACGTTTCTTTTTGTGCTTAGCCACGTTAATGTCACCGTCTCAACCGTTTAATATTCGGTCCCAGCTGCAGGGCGCGGGGTACAATTTCTAGTCATTATAATTACTAAGTATATAGATTTAGTTATTTATTAAGATTGTTTAAACCAAAAATGTCACATTTAATTGGTATTTCATACATTTCGTAAACTATATATATCTCTTAAATTTTATATACCTAAAACCATTTTGTTAAATCTATAAAGATAAAGTATACTGTAAATGTATTTTTATTATTAAGTAGTTAAAGTTAATTAAAGGGTGATGTTATTTGGACATCTCCGATAACTAGTTGGACATTCTCTATACGGCCCGTATAGGGCTATACTACTCGTATAAGGTTTCATCAGCATTAAATGCACATCCTATACTGCTCGTATAGGGCTATACTACCCGTAAATGATTGGTTGGTAATTAATGAACTATATGCGGGTAGTATAGCCCTATACGGGCCGTATAGGGCACCAAGGATGTCCAAATAAAATCAAGGGTTGTCCAAATAGCCAACCCCTAATTAAATTAAAGAATTTCATGTTTGTAAAGGGATATTAATCACGAATTATTAATATATATTTTTTTGAGTCTAAAGTGATTGTGATTATGAAACGAACTGAATGAATTATTCATCTAACACTATTAACGACCTCACAATCTGAACCTGTCACGAAATCAATTCTCGACACTGATCTCGATAAATTTGTCGTTAGGTTATCACAATCTTCAAGAAAGATGCTAGAATTAGTCAAGCTCGAAACTATACGACTAAGGTACGGATTTTGGGTTATGAACTCGAATGTGATATTTCGTTTATGAATTGTATTATGATGTTTTACGAACTAAACGTTTTGAATGTAAAAAGTGTTTCGAAAATGTTTTACTAGAAAGTTTAATGAAAATTGTGATGCATGTGACGTTCTAAAAGTGTTACAAGTTTTGAAGGTATATAAGTTTATGAGTATATAAGTTTGCGAGTTTATAAGCTTACGAGATACATGTTACGGGATTGCTTGTATACAAGTTTGCGAGTTTATGAGCTTACAAATATATAAGTTTACAAGTTTACGTGTTATACTGTATACATGCATACAAAGTTTACAAGTTAAAGGTTTACGAGTTTATAAAGTATTTCAAAATGTTTTTATGATATGTTTAATGAGAGTTAAAGGTCCTACTAACATTACCACCTCAACCCGGTGATGACATGAGTACTCGTAACCACCACAAACACTTTTTCCCTTTCCCACTAATGCCGTAAAGTGTAATATCTGTACTTTTCCGTTTACAATTTCCGGCCATTTGACATTTATTGTAAACCCTAATTATCCATATTTAATAATATGTGAAAATTCTTAAGTGAATTTCTTAAACTATGTGGCTAAAAACCATACTCAAACTATGTATTAGGGCTAATATTCATGGTATTTGAATAAAGTCCCTAAACTATATAAAATAAATCTCATAAATTATCTAAGTGAAAACAAAAAAAAAATGTACTTATTTAATTTGGAAAATCTTAATTGTGTTTTATTCAATTAAAACACAAATTATATAAATTAAAATGATTTTTATAAATTTTTATGAATTTTTAAGAAATAATAAGTTTTATTTCCTAAATAAATCAAATAAATAAAGTTCAATTAAATAAATACTTTTTAAAATAAGGTTTTATAAAAATATGTCTTTTTACATCATTTTTAAAGTAAATTAGTTAAACCCCTTGATCCATTGAACCCCCACAAGTCAAACCATTACATCAATTTTGAACCATTGAGACCAAATAGGACCAATTTTGACTTCATAAAAGTCAACAAGAACCCCCTCGTCGACGTTGACCCAAGAAAGTCAACATCGGTCGATTTCAATCCCAATCCAGTAAATTCGGGTGTAATCACTGATTAGGATCGTGCACAGCCGTTACATTAACAGTTTCGAGCAACTTAATGAACCAATTACGACATATTTCAATGATTGTGAACACGAATTCAACCCGTAACCGTCCTTAGTTAAACCTGTATCAATTCATACGTTTCGAGTAAAATTGAAGCATAAAACTCTCTCACACACACTCGCGACACCTTTTACAAACTTTCTACACCCTCGTATCCATCGCATTGCTCTCCTGGAACTCCGACGAGCTCGGGAAATTTCGACTTCGGCCTCTAGGTCGTTCGCCCTCAATACTCAACCATTTCAGGTAATTTCGATGCTCTTAGTTTCGTTTGAACTCAAGGATCAAGAGCCCCATAATTTCACGTTCGATCGGGTACGAATCGGATGGGATTGGAACTAGGGTTTGGGACGGGATCGTGTGGGGAAGGAGACGAGTTGAGGTTGGGTGTTAAATAGATTTTGCATCTGATATAAACCAAGGCATTAGCCCAGTTCAAACCGGTTAAGACACTTGACTCGTACGGGGGAGGTCGCGGGTTCGAGCCACAGCCCCGCACCTCTACCCTTTTCGCACCTTGTTTTTGCGTGTGATTCTGCCCTGAAACCCGGTCCCCTCGTGGACAAGGGTTATCAAATAAACTGCTGGACTATTAGCACAAAGACCAGGCTGGTCCAGTGATTGCGCGCCTGTGTCCACACCGAACCCACCCGGGTTCGAATCCGGGAAAAAACCCTTTTTCCTATTTTTTTGATTTTTATTAATTAAATCTTTAATCTTTAAAAATTCATAACTTTTTATTTACAACTCGAAAATGTACAAATAAATAGCCCAAATTTTTGTAATAAAATTCTCTACTGTTTTATAAAATAAAAACAGAAAACTTTCTGAGTTTATAAAATTATTTATTTAAAAGTCTAATTTTAAAACTTGGATTATTTATTTAATATTAGCAAACTTATTCCAAAAATCCTACAAAAATTAAAGAAACTTAATTTATATATTCTTAACGAAATATTAAGTTTCTGGAACTTTTAGACATTTTTACTAATTTTCACAAATTTAACTTGTAATTAAATCAATAGATTTATTGATTTAATTAAACTAAAAATAAATGAATTTTATAAAAATTCACTATTTAACAGAAAATATTCATATGATTTATATCTAAATTATATTTTTTTTTTCACTATTTAGTTAATAAAAGGATTTATTAATTAAATTTTTAAATGAGTAATTAAATAATTAATTACTTAAAACATATTTAAATTACTAAACATAATAATTTAGTAATACTTACATCTTAATTACATACCTTAAACTATAACCTAATTACATTTTCAAACCTTAAACTTTCCAAAACCCTAAATTCCCAAATTCGAGAACACGAACGAACCTTAGCTTATTCATTTAAACTAAATGACTAAACTACAACTATAATAGGTTAATTGTGACCTACTTTGGACTATATCTTTGGATCAATCTTAGCTTGGAAACTACTTACAAACCATGTGAGTTTTCATGCCCCTCTTTATACATTTTATCACTTTTGGGGTGAAACATGTTCCTATATAATTACACTTACACTATTGACAAATCTCACAACTTGAAACAAATTCCCTTATGTTAGACTTGTTTAATTGCATTATGTGGCTTATTTGTTGATTACACTAGTTCATATTATTAACTGTTTCGACAGCCTATGAATGGAATTAGTGGTACCATGTGGGTTAGCTACCCCATGCATTTCTTTGATCTAGGATGCATGTAATGAATTCTGAAACTAAAAAAACTGTTAACTATATGTTGGACAATCTGAATTGGATAAATCTTAAAAGGAAGGTTTAATTTGGACTGTGTGTATATACAATAAGACTATAATGTATTACTTGTCTTAGCATGGAATTTGTACTTTATCTAAACTACTATATCTATATCTACCATGATTGCTCACCAACAATTCATTTTGTTGATAACTCTTATTTTAAACATGTTTCAGGTGCACCAAGTTCAAGCAACGCTTGATTTATGTTCAACACTTAGGCTTGGACTTAGAAACTTGAAATCTGATCTTATCTTGTTTGGAACTATGTTTTGTCTTGTTTATTTGGACTACTTGTAGCCTTTGAGGCACTTTTAATATTATTGAATAAAATTATGAAATTTTAATAGTTCCAAGTGCTACGAGCAATCTGGTCACAATTCGGGTCATACTCCGACGTGTTCCGCCGCCCGGTTGGGGTGTGACAGATTGGTATCAGAGCCTTGGTTATAGGGATTTAGGTCATTAGAAATCTTTAACCTAGACTATAACTTTAGGACCCTCTTTTAGTCTTGCATGATTAGGAACTTATGTGTTTATTTGTCAAATTCTAAATCTTTAACACAAATCTTACAAATCCTTAAAATTCTAAGACTTTACCTTATATTTCCATCAATATTCTTTTATATGAAATTCTTCAATGTTTTAAAATATTTTATAAAACCCTCTAGACTTTGTAAGTCTATCCAAAATCTCGTTAAGGTTTAAGACTTTGACAATGTTCAGAAACTCGTGCAATCTGGAAGGGTGAATGCCTGTATTCCGAGTTTCCTGTCTAGGCAAGCGTATTCGTACTGGACCTGTTACGCTTACCTGGGGATTCTCGGGATGAGTGTTCACTTATAGGCTAAAGCATGACTTTCTCAAATATTGTTGAAATCTTATTAACCTTGATATGTCCTAAGTAATTGTGTGGTAAAACCCAACTAACGCAATTACTAACTATGTGTTTAAACTTAAGCCTATCTTACTTTCAAAGCTAACTCTTGAATATTATTATTCATCTCAAACTTGCATTTTACTTTATTTTCTTATAGAATGTCTGATCCCGTTGATACAAATCCGGCACTCACACAACAAATTGTTGATCGGATTGCTGCAATACTACCAGCTCTGTTTCAACATCGTGATCAAAGCTCTTCTAATAACAACAACAACAATGCTTGCAACTTCAAATACTTTAATTCGTGTTCACCACCAAAGTATTCGGGTCATGAAGGAGCCACTGGACTACTCCAATGGTTTGAGGGCATTGAGAACACCTTCCTTAATGCTGGTGTTCCCGAGGCACTCAAAGTCCAATATGGCTCAAGCGTCTTTCAAAAGCGTGCACTAACTTGGTGGAATGGCGAGAAAACTACTCGCACCGTTCCTGTTGTTATGGCTCTACCTTGGACCGAATTCAAGGAACTCATGATCAATGAGTTCTGTCCTCGAAACAAAATGATGAAGATCGAGGAGGAATTTTGGACTCTCTCCCAAGATAGTGGTGATAATTCTGCTTATGTCACTCGTTTTTATGAGCTTTGTCTACTCGTTCCTCACCTAGTCGACACCTTGGCTAGGAAGATTGAGAAATTCTGCAAGGGACTCCCAATTCAAAACAGGAGTGCTGTTCTTAGTAGTAGACCTGCTACTATCGAAGAAGCTGTTCGTCTTTCAGCCACACTTACCGACACTTATGTCGATGCGGGAATCCTTCACCGCAAAGGAGGGAAGAAACCTGCTGTGGTTGCTGCTGTGACTTCTAAACCTGAACCTACTGGTAGAAACAGGAAGAGAAAGTCCAACCATAAACAAAATTATGGGACTGTTACACCTGCTCAACCTGTGAGCCAAGTAGCACCTGCTACTACTACTACCTTCAGTCCAACCAAGAAGGCTTATTCGGGGAGTTATCCTCAATGTGATATTTGCAAGTCTCACCATCTTCCCAATGCACCGTGTTGGGTTTGCACAAAGTGCAAAAGGTTGGGACATACTCAAGATCGTTGCCGAACCCCAAGCAACACTCAATCTCAAGTGCAAGGCCATAACGTGATACAAAACACACCATCCTTAACTGTCAAGGCTTGTTTCCAATGTGGAGATCCAAGTCACTTCAAGGATAAATGTCCATTACTGGCCAATGCAATAAAAGCTTCAATCTCTGCTTCCAAAGGCCGAGTCTACACCATTACTGCCAGTCAAGCTCAAACCGACAACGATGTTGTCAATGGTACGTATCTGATCAATAATCAATATGCTACTATTTTGTTTGATTCTGGTGCGGATAAAAGTTTCGTGTCCTTTGACTTTGAACCAATGCTTGCTAAGACTAGAACCCAACTAGACAAAACTTATAATGTAGAAGTAGCTAACGGGAAATCCGTTAAAGTTGACTCAATCATTGCAAACAATCAACTACAACTTAACGAACATACTTTCTCTATTGACTTAACTCCTATGCAACTGGGGAGTTTCGACGTGATCGTCGGCATGGATTGGTTATCCAAACATCGTGCTGAGATCGTTTGTGCCGACAAATTCATAAAGATTCCTCTGCCGTCTGGTGAAATACTACACGTGTATGGAGAGAAACAACCCAAAGGCTTAAAACTGATGACTATAAGAAAAACTCAAAAATACCTCAACAAGAATTATCCAGCTTTTCTAGCTCACGTTGTGAAGGAGAAGGGCAAGGGTAAACTCATGGCTGATATTCCTGTGATTAAGGACTTTCCTGAAGTATTTCCGGAAGACCTACCAGGAATTGCCCCTACACGACAAGTCGAGTTTCGTATCGACCTTGTGCCTGGTGCAACTCCTGTGGCAAGAGCACCATATCGTCTTGCACCATCTGAAATGCAAGAACTTGCTAGTCAACTTCAAGAACTCTCTGATAAAGGATTCATACGTCCTAGTTCCTCACCATGGGGAGCACCTGTCTTATTCGTCAAGAAGAAGGATGGATCTTTTAGGATGTGTATCGACTATCGGGAACTCAACAAATTGACTGTCAAGAATCGATACCCACTTCCAAGGATTGACGATTTATTTGATCAACTCCAAGGAGCTTCTATTTTCTCAAAGATCGATCTTCGTTCGGGTTATCACCAACTACGTGTTAAGGAGGAAGACATTCCCAAAACAGCTTTTAGAACTCGCTATGGACACTACGAGTTTGTTGTCATGCCATTCGGTTTGACTAACGCACCTGCCGTGTTCATGGATTTGATGAATCGTGTTTGTCGACCTTATTTGGATAAATTCGTCATTGTCTTCATTGACGATATTCTTATCTACTCAAAATCTAAGCAAGAACATGAAGAACATCTTCGCTTAGTACTTGATCTTCTTAAACAGGAACAACTTTATGCTAAATTCTCCAAATGTGAATTCTGGCTAAAGGAAGTCCAATTCCTAGGTCATGTTATTAACGAGGCTGGGATTCATGTTGATCCTGCTAAAATTGAAGCTGTAAAGAATTGGATTGCTCCTAAAACACCAACAGAAATCCGTTCTTTTCTTGGACTAGCAGGATATTATCGACGCTTTATTTCTAACTTTTCCAAGATTGCTGTTCCTCTCACTGCCCTAACTCATAAGGGTAGGATCTTTGAATGGGGACAAGAGCAAGAAGAAACGTTCCAAACTCTCAAAGAAAAATTGTGCCATGCTCCAGTCCTATCTCTTCCCGATGGCAGCGACGACTTCGTTGTTTTCTGTGATGCTTCAAAGCAAGGACTTGGATGCGTTCTCATGCAAAGGGGTAAGGTGATTGCTTATGCCTCAAGACAACTTAAGGTTCATGAAGATAACTACACCACTCACGACCTCGAACTTGGTGCGGTCGTGTTTGCTCTCAAAATTTGGAGACATTATCTCTATGGAACCAAATGTGAAATCTTTACCGATCACAAGAGTTTACAACATATATTCAACCAAAAAGACTTAAACATGAGACAACGTCGTTGGATAGAACTGTTAAATGATTATGATTGCGAAATCAAATATCATCCAGGGAAAGCTAACGTGGTGGCTGATGCGTTAAGTCGGAAAGAATATCCTAACATATGTTGTGCTCTTATTCAATCGGATATCGAGACCAAAATTCTTAAAGCTCAACAAAAGGTTCTTTCCGAGGACAACATGCAAAAAGAATTGGGTTGTGGAGTTGAAAAACAATTGGAGACTCGACCCAATGGGTTACTACACTTCTTAAACCGTTTATGGGTTCCTGATCGGGATGATCTTCGTACTTTAATTTTTGACGAGTCTCACAAAACGCGTTATTCTATACACCCAGGAGCCGATAAAATGTACAAAGGCCTTCGCCAACACTATTGGTGGCCCGGCATGAAGAAAGATGTTGCCGTGTACGTTTCAAAATGTCTTACTTGTTCTAAGGTCAAGATTGAACATCAACGACCTTCGGGTTTGCTCGAACAACCCGAGATTCCAATGTGGAAATGGGAGTGTATTTCCATGGATTTTATCACCAAACTTCCAAGAACACCTCGAGGATTTGATAGCATTTGGGTAATCGTGGACCGACTCACGAAATCAGCTCATTTTCTCGCAATTCGTGATGATTGGGGAGCTGAGAAGTTGGCTCAAGTTTATTTGGATGAGATCGTTCGTCTACATGGTGTTCCTCTTAATATCATATCTGATCGTGATAGTCGTTTCACTTCCCGTTTTTGGGGATCTCTACAATCGTTCATGGGTACTCAATTGAATTTGAGTACAGCTTACCATCCCCAAACTGATGGTCAAACGGAAAGAACGATTCAAACTCTTGAAGATATGTTACGTGCTTGCGTCCTTGACTTTGGAGGCAATTGGGACAAATATCTTCCACTAGCTGAGTTTTTGTATAACAACAGCTACCATGCTAGTATCGAGATGACACCTTTCAAGGCTTTATATGGTCGCCATTGTCGTTCTCCTCTTGGCTGGGATGAGGCCGGTGAAGCACAAATCACTGGTCCCGCTCTAGTCCAAGACACCACTGATCGAATCATCCAAGTTCGCGACAATCTTCGTTTGGCTCGGGAGAGACAAAAGAAGAATGCTGATATTCGTAGAAGACCTCTTGAATTCCAAGTTGGTGACATGGTTCTTTTAAAGGTATCACTTTGGAAAGGCGTTGTACGATTTGGGAAGAAAGGGAAATTCTCACCGCGATACGTTGGACCTTTCAAAATCATCAAACGTATCGGGAAAGTTGCTTACGAGTTGGAATTACCCGACAAGCTTAGCAATGTACATCCCACATTTCATGTATCTAACCTCAAGAAGTGTCTTGCCGAGGGAAACCTCCAAGTTCCTCTTGACGAAGTTCACATTGACGAGTCGATGCACTTCGTGGAAAAGCCTATTGAAATCATGGATCGAGAGATCAAACAACTTAAAAGAAGCCGAATTCCGATTGTGAAAGTACGTTGGCAATCTAAACGAGGACCCGAGTTCACTTGGGAACGTGAAGATCAAATGAAGGCCAAGTACCCACACCTGTTCACAAACTCCACTACTTAATTTCGGGACGAAATTTCCTAAAGTAGGGGAGACTGTAATATCTGTACTTTTCCGTTTACAATTTCCGGCCATTTGGCATTTATTGTAAACCCTAATTATCCATATTTAATAATATGTGAAAATTCTTAAGTGAATTTCTTAAACTATGTGGCTAAAAACCATACTCAAACTATGTATTAGGGCTAATATTCATGGTATTTGAATAAAGTCCCTAAACTATATAAAATAAATCTCATAAATTATCTAAGTGAAAACAAAAAAAAAATGTACTTATTTAATTTGGAAAATCTTAATTGTGTTTTATTCAATTAAAACACAAATTATATAAATTAAAATGATTTTTATAAATTTTTATGAATTTTTAAGAAATAATAAGTTTTATTTCCTAAATAAATCAAATAAATAAAGTTCAATTAAATAAATACTTTTTAAAATAAGGTTTTATAAAAATATGTCTTTTTACATCATTTTTAAAGTAAATTAGTTAAACCCCTTGATCCATTGAACCCCCACAAGTCAAACCATTACATCAATTTTGAACCATTGAGACCAAATAGGACCAATTTTGACTTCATAAAAGTCAACAAGAACCCCCTCGTCGACGTTGACCCAAGAAAGTCAACATCGGTCGATTTCAATCCCAATCCAGTAAATTCGGGTGTAATCACTGATTAGGATCGTGCACAGCCGTTACATTAACAGTTTCGAGCAACTTAATGAACCAATTACGACATATTTCAATGATTGTGAACACGAATTCAACCCGTAACCGTCCTTAGTTAAACCTGTATCAATTCATACGTTTCGAGTAAAATTGAAGCATAAAACTCTCTCACACACACTCGCGACACCTTTTACAAACTTTCTACACCCTCGTATCCATCGCATTGCTCTCCTGGAACTCCGACGAGCTCGGGAAATTTCGACTTCGGCCTCGAGGTCGTTCGCCCTCAATACTCAACCATTTCAGGTAATTTCGATGCTCTTAGTTTCGTTTGAACTCAAGGATCAAGAGCCCCATAATTTCACGTTCGATCGGGTACGAATCGGATGGGATTGGAACTAGGGTTTGGGACGGGATCGTGTGGGGAAGGAGACGAGTTGAGGTTGGGTGTTAAATAGATTTTGCATCTGATATAAACCAAGGCATTAGCCCAGTTCAAACCGGTTAAGACACTTGACTCGTACGGGGGAGGTCGCGGGTTCGAGCCACAGCCCCGCACCTCTACCCTTTTCGCACCTTGTTTTTGCGTGTGATTCTGCCCTGAAACCCGGTCCCCTCGTGGACAAGGGTTATCAAATAAACTGCTGGACTATTAGCACAAAGACCAGGCTGGTCCAGTGATTGCGCGCCTGTGTCCACACCGAACCCACCCGGGTTCGAATCCGGGAAAAAACCCTTTTTCCTATTTTTTTGATTTTTATTAATTAAATCTTTAATCTTTAAAAATTCATAACTTTTTATTTACAACTCGAAAATGTACAAATAAATAGCCCAAATTTTTGTAATAAAATTCTCTACTGTTTTATAAAATAAAAACAGAAAACTTTCTGAGTTTATAAAATTATTTATTTAAAAGTCTAATTTTAAAACTTGGATTATTTATTTAATATTAGCAAACTTATTCCAAAAATCCTACAAAAATTAAAGAAACTTAATTTATATATTCTTAACGAAATATTAAGTTTCTGGAACTTTTAGACATTTTTACTAATTTTCACAAATTTAACTTGTAATTAAATCAATAGATTTATTGATTTAATTAAACTAAAAATAAATGAATTTTATAAAAATTCACTATTTAACAGAAAATATTCATATGATTTATATCTAAATTATATTTATTTTTTTTTCACTATTTAGTTAATAAAAGGATTTATTAATTAAATTTTTAAATGAGTAATTAAATAATTAATTACTTAAAACATATTTAAATTACTAAACATAATAATTTAGTAATACTTACATCTTAATTACATACCTTAAACTATAACCTAATTACATTTTCAAACCTTAAACTTTCCAAAACCCTAAATTCCCAAATTCGAGAACACGAACGAACCTTAGCTTATTCATTTAAACTAAATGACTAAACTACAACTATAATAGGTTAATTGTGACCTACTTTGGACTATATCTTTGGATCAAACTTAGCTTGGAAACTACTTACAAACCATGTGAGTTTTCATGCCCCTCTTTATACATTTTATCACTTTTGGGGTGAAACATGTTCCTATATAATTACACTTACACTATTGACAAATCTCACAACTTGAAACAAATTCCCTTATGTTAGACTTGTTTAATTGCATTATGTGGCTTATTTGTTGATTACACTAGTTCATATTATTAACTGTTTCGACAGCCTATGAATGGAATTAGTGGTACCATGTGGGTTAGCTACCCCATGCATTTCTTTGATCTAGGATGCATGTAATGAATTCTGAAACTAAAAAAACTGTTAACTATATGTTGGACAATCTGAATTGGATAAATCTTAAAAGGAAGGTTTAATTTGGACTGTGTGTATATACAATAAGACTATAATGTATTACTTGTCTTAGCATGGAATTTGTACTTTATCTAAACTACTATATCTATATCTACCATGATTGCTCACCAACAATTCATTTTGTTGATAACTCTTATTTTAAACATGTTTCAGGTGCACCAAGTTCAAGCAACGCTTGATTTATGTTCAACACTTAGGCTTGGACTTAGAAACTTGAAATCTGATCTTATCTTGTTTGGAACTATGTTTTGTCTTGTTTATTTGGACTACTTGTAGCCTTTGAGGCACTTTTAATATTATTGAATAAAATTATGAAATTTTAATAGTTCCAAGTGCTACGAGCAATCTGGTCACAATTCGGGTCATACTCCGACGTGTTCCGCCGCCCGGTTGGGGTGTGACATAAAGGCCGTCCGATCAGAGGCCAATCTCTGTCACCATCTGCCACCGGTTCTTTGACATGGATTCTGTTGCCCATATATTGAAGAACACACAACAATTGAAAGTAAAAAAAACACAATGTTCATTGCAACAGAGATTCTATATTGAATGTGAATGTGATTGTGATTACAAGACTTTGACTTTGCAATCTATTTATAGTTAACCGCCATCACTTGTAACCATCACAATGAAGAGTTGTGAGAACTCTATGGCACCCTTTCTTGTTCCACAGTTTCATGCCATGTGGATATGGTGGTTACCAAGTTTGGTTTGTAACAATCTAACCCAAGACTTTACATACATGTAAATATAAACTAAAGCATAGTTTAGTTATTAACATTACGACCCCTAGACTTTATCTATAAGTAACGAACGGGATTAACTCCACATTCACCCCTTATTCTCGATCGTTGCTTTGTCGTAGATCTTAAACCTCAAGCATTTGTCTCATGGTGATGAACTTGATCCTTGCGAAAGCTTTAGTTAGTATATCTGCCTTTTGTAATTCACCACTGATATGCTCCACATTGATGTGTTCATTCTCCACGCATTCCTTGATGAAATGATAGCGTGTATCTATGTCCTTACTCCTTCCATGAAAGGCTGAATTATTCATAAGTGCTATTGAAGATATGTTGTCTACCTTTAGGGTTATCTTTTCTTCTTTCCAGCTCGTGATTTCACTGAGTAGCCTTTTTAACCATAGTGCCTGACATGTTGAAGTAGCCGCCATGAATTCTGATTCACAGGATGATAATGCTACTATCTGTTGCTTCTGTGTGCTCCAAGTTATAGGTGATTCTCCAAAGTAGAACACCAATCCAGTAGTTCATTTTCCTTGATCAGTGTTAACACCATAACTACTGTCGCTATAACATGTTATCTTGCAGCCTCCTTGTTTCTTGTAGATGATTCCATGCTCCTTTGTGCCTTTGATGTAGCGTAATACTTGCTTTATGGCCTTCAAGTGATGCTCCATCGGTTGTTGCATGAATCTACTAAGTAATCCAATTGAGAAACATAAATCTGGCCTTATGTGTAGTAGATACCTAAGACATTGCTTCTACAATGCGTTGCGTCTACCAGATTTCCTCCTTCAGTCTTGGTAAGTTTTGTTCCCGGATCCTTGGGAATCTTTGTTTCATTGACGTTAACCATATCACTTTCTTTCAAGATTTTGTTGATGTAGCCTGTTTGTTTGATAGAAATCTCCCCCCCCCCCCTTATTGGTTAACTTCAATACCGGGGTAATAAGCTGGCAATCGTAGATCACTCATTTCAAACTTATCCTCCATTTGTGATTTGAATATGCTAATATCTTTCCTTGGAGTTCCCGTGACTATTAGGCCATCTACATAAACTCCAATTATCAACATATATAATTTTCTCTTCTTGGTGTAGACTGCTTGTTCCAGATCACATTTCTTGAAATCTAAGAATTTCAAAGTTTGATTTAACTTTACATTCCAAGCACGTGGTGCTTGCCTTAATCCATATAAAGCTTTTGAGAGCTTGTACACCTTTCATGCGTTCTCTGGCTTTATGAATCCTTCTAGTTGTGAGACGTAAACTTCTTCCTTTAAATCACCATGCAAAAATGTTGATTTTACGTCCAGGTGATGTACTTCCCAGCCATGATATGCTGCAAAAACCAATAGTAACCGAACTGTTTCGATACGTGTAACTGGTGCGAATACTTCATCGAAATCAATTCCATGTTCCTGTACGTAGCCTTTTTCTACTAACCTTTCCTTGTATTTTTTTGATGACATCTCCCTTTGCGTCTTTTGTTTTCAATACCCACTTTAGACCTATTGCCTTGTGATCCCTAGGCAATGTAGATAACGTCCAAGTGTTATTTTTATTTATTGAGTCTAACTCAATTTTCATTGCTTCAATCCACCTTTCATCTGTAGCAGCCTCCTTAAAGTTACGAGGTTCTTCTTCTGCTAGTAACAATTATTCTTTTTCCACCCTTTGTGCTCTTTCATGTACACCCGTTAAATTCTTGAAGCCTTGTAACGGTGTATGATCATATTTGTTGTTCAAACTTCATGATGAGGTAATGGTGATTTATTCATCAGAATGAGGGTTGTAGGTATAGGTTGGTGGTGTAACGAGAGAGTTTGGTGTGCTTTCCTGTTCTTACACATCTTGTATGTTACCGTTGATCTCAGAATTCATAGGTACGGTAGTAGGTTCATCAACCCCTTGTACGACTAACGTTATCTATTTTTTTTTGTTAATTTTTTTCATGAAAAAGACAAAACACCCCTGTTACTAAAAAAACAAAGTTAAAATCTTATGGGTCCATTTTTTATTAATTAAGTAAACAAAAGAATTAATCAAAAATATATTATGGGACCACCACCAAATCAGCCCCCATCTTCAATAAAATTCCGGTGAGTTGGTTTTTCCACCAACATAACTCCGGTGATCCAACTACCCACATTTGACAATTCAACACAAGTCAATTTCCGGTTACTAATACCACATTTGACATTTTCGAGCAACATCAATGAAGACAAAGAGAGGGGAGAGAGGGAGTTGAGAGTGGATGAGTTCTTTTTTGAGTTTATATATTTGAAAAAATTTAAAAATTTTGTTGTTCTCTTTCTTTTTAAAACTTTGAATAGTAGGGGTATTTTAGTTAATTTATAAAAAATTAACATAAAAATAGACTTTGTTAATCGTCTGGGCTTTAATTGAGAAAAAAATGGATTCACGATGAATGAAAATGTCAAATTTAAACTAACGAACTAAAAATGTTATTTTGGTCAAAACCACGTGGACTAAACATTGAAGTTTACTATTATTATTATTATTATTATTATTATTATTATTATAAAAGCGATAATGAACTTTAGCTATTTCGTTATCTCTTAGTTTTCTCTTCTACGAAGGGTGAGTATGAGTCGGGCTCAATTATATGTTAAAACAAACTTATAACCGATGTGTTGGTTTTAGATTTTTTATAATCAACCGGTTTCTATTAAAAAAATACGAGTTCAACAACTTCAATTTTGAGAAGCTTCTTTCTGCAGAAGCCACTGTTACTGGAATAGTCAACAAGATTTGATATGCAATTAATGCATAAGGAAAAAATGGACTTGCTTCAAGTATTTTAAAACATCAGTAGGTTTGAGAATATCATTAGGTAATAGTGTCAAACGACTTTAACTCCATATAAAGCTCAACACCATTAATATCTGATTCTCCTTCATACTTCAGTGCATCCTCAAGAAGAATACAACATGACTTAAGCTCTTTGTCTTCAACATACTTCAAGTTATCAGAAACAAAAAAACAAATAGTTTTTCATAGTCTTTGTATTTGAAATAACATATTACTTGTTCAAATAAAAAAATATAAAGTTTAGTTCTAGTTTAAGTTATATTCAATTAATTCGGTTATTTATACACATATAATCAAACCATAAAAGTCAGTTATTAAAAAAAAATTATAAACGAACCATCTGTTTTTCAACCGATTCAGTAATTTTGGTTTTATTTTTTCGTTTATAGTTCATTTATTCTTATTTTCAAGTCGCAGATATGTGCCGAATCGATAAATGGGAGAAGATGAGTTTCCTACTCTTTCAATTTTGTACCATTTTTCTTCTATTGATCCGCCAGAACCCACACATGGCTAAATAAATTTTTTAGCTAACTAGGTTAGATTCCCGTGTATTACACGGGCTGAATCATAAAAAAAAATATGATAAATAAATATTTTATATGTTGATAGATTTTTATTAGATTATAGAGGGTCATAATTAGCAGATAACTTAATTTTATTAAATTTTGTGAAACAAAATGTCAATCTAAATCCTATGTATACCGATTTAAAAAAAATTACAAGAAATATTTTGTTTTATTATGTTGATATTAATTAAATATTAAATAATGATGTGATATAAATTTATTATGATATTGAATTATAAGAAATAATTTAGTTGCCTAAAATAATGGTTAGAATGGTTTATGCGAGAAAATATAAATGAACGGGCTCAAGAAAATTATGCCACGTGTCTCGTATGATTTTTATTTACTAAGTAGTATAATATAAATAATAGATAATATTATATGTGTGTGTGGCGTATGTAATTGTTTTAACATAAATAAAACACTTATATAGTAACAATTCAAAATATTTCAGAAAATAAAAAATTAACACCTCTAAATCTTATGAATTAGTTAAATTTAATTATAAATAATATATTTAAAAAAGAAAGTTATTGATCAACCAAAAGTTATCATGTTTAAAATTTAAAATCATACTAAATATGGACCAAATTTTAAAAAGCTTATCTCGCCATTTCAAGTTAATTTCCTCGTGGATATCCCAGCCTTTTTCCACAATAAAGCCAACCGTATCCCTGGTAAGATCACCGTCACTATACGTTGCACTGTGGCTAAGGAGGTGCTATGTAGAATTGGGAATTGGTCTGGAATGAATATCTCTCCCTTATAGTCTGTCAAGGAGTTGCTGATTTTCTGAAAAACGCTGCTGGGACAAAGGAAAGTCGAAAGACTAGATGCCTTATAGGATACTGCACACTTTAGGTGATTTGGAAGACACGAAATAAATGGGTATTTTCAAAGGAGAGAATATAGGTAGAGAGCATGATAGAAGACATCAAAAGTCAAAGTTTTAAATGGAGACAAATAAGAGGAAAAAATAGAAAATATACCTGGAAGAACCGGATAATTAAACCACCATGAGGAGTTGGATAACACTAGACAAAATACGAATAAAAGGAATAGTTATATATGTAGGTAATTTGGCGAATGCCAATTATGGCTTGGTGTAATTGAGGTATTTATTAGTTCCTCGCTAGCTATCTATAAGAGTTCTCATTGTTGCTGTTCAAAAAAAAAAATTAAATATGAAAACGTTTAAATGGTATTTAATCACTTTAGGAGTTTTAAATAAAAATAAATAATTGGAAAATGTTTGTGCGAAAAAACAAAAAAGCTATAGGCTATAGAATGATGAAACGCGTTAAATCAAAAACTTTATTTATTATAATTGATAGATCTGTTATTATTTAGAAAATTGATTTTATTCTTTTATTTTCAAAACATAAAAGTTAAATGACCACTTTGGAATAAAAATATATCTATACTATATTCTATATTCTATACTATATAATAAATAAAGGTTTTGGTGGACATTTGTCATTCCCATGTTTATTCTTAACATTTTTTTTTCGCCTCTCTCTCCCCTTAATTATATAAATTTCTTTAATTTTTGTTTTCCTCTTCTCTCTCCTATTAAATACAAATGATTTATATAATTACTTTTATAAACGTTTTTTATTTAGAAAAATAGGTTTGTTTATAAAACATTTTTATAATTTGAACATTTCTTTCATTCTTTTTATAAAACATTTTTAGAAAATAACTATATAACGTTTCAAAAATTTGTATTAAAAAACTATGTAATATGTCATAAATATGTAATATGTATATCTTTACTACTAATTATATATAACACTGTATTTATTCACCCTGTGAAATATACCGGGTTTCTAACCTATATGATAAGAAATGAATAACTATACTTGCTACGTGTCGACTTATGCTGAAGTTTAGATTTTTGTTTTCCGTCTCTTTCTCCTATTAAATAATGATGATGTAAAATAATTAAATATCTAAAAGTTATTCTAATATTTTATTAAAAATTACTAAATAATAAAAAAAATTTAATTATATCTTATTTTAAAATACAATTTTATAATTCTTAAATCTTCATTATTTGTTATTTAAAATTCTTAAATCTTCATTATTTTCTTATTTCACTGATGACTCATAAAATCCAACATACAAATCTTCATAGAAACTGTTATTTTATAAGTTGTAAACTCAACCCATGTAATACATGGGTTTTAAAATAGTACGTATATAAAAGAGTGCAGGTAGATAAAATTATACAATTCTACTATTACTCAATTAGCAATGTCGGTGGGGTTTACCACCGACAAACACACCCTACACTTTAGTTAAATTACACCACTAGCCCTTCCATTTTGTAAAATTTCACTTTGACCACTTAAGTTTTTAAAGTTTCGAGTTTACCCATTGTAGTATATATAATCTGATTTTTCCTCAATAACTTTAGTTTATTTTGCGCGTACGTTTCTTTTGATCGTACCGCCCCGCCGCAACGCGCATACATTTTTTTAATTGTACCGATTATCCGCAACGCGCGGGTAGAGTGAAAAATTAGACCGACATCGACAAAAAACGTTGGTACCGTTATATAACTGTATTTTATCCTGTTTATGTACCAACGTTAATTTTATACATTTCCTTTTTGTGCTTAGCCACACATTAATGTCACCGCCTCAACCGTTTAACGTCCATCTTCCGTCGTGGAGTGCGCGCCTACATTTCTTTGTTTAACTACGTTTTTATTTTTGCTTAGCCACGTTAGGGTCATCGCCTCAAACGTTTAGGGTCCGCCTCCCACCTCGGAGCGCAGGGGAAAATTTATTTAACCACGTTTCTTTTTGTACTTAGCCACGTTAATGTCACCGTCTCAACCGTTTAAGATCCGGTCCCCGCCGCAGAGCGTGGGGTACAATTTTTAGTCATTATAATTACTAAGTATATAGATTTAGTTATTTATTAAGATTGTTTAAACCAAAAATGTCACATTTAATTGGTATTTCATACATTTCGTAAACTATATATATCTCTTAAATTTTATATACCTAAAACCATTTTGTTAAATCTATAAAGATAAAGTATACTGTAAATGTATTTTTATTATTAAGTAGTTAAAGTTAATTAAATGGTCATATTATTTGGACACCCCCGAAAATTAGTTGGACATCTTCTATACGGCCCGTATAGGGCTATACTACCCGTATAGGGTTTCATCAGCATTAAATGCACATCCTATACTGCCCGTATAGGGCTATACTACCCGTAAACGATTGGCTGGTAATTAATGAACTCTATACGGGTAGTATAGCCGTATAGGGCACCAAGGATGTCCAAATAAAATCAAGGGTTTTTCAAATAGCCAACCCCTAATTAAATTAAAGAATTTCATGTTTGTAAAGGGATATTAATCACGAATTATTAATATATATTTTTTTGAGTCTAAAGTGATTGTGATTATGAAACGAACTGAATGAATTATTCATCTAACACTATTAACGACCTCACAATCTGAACCTGTCACGAAATCAATTCTCGACACTGATCTCGATAAATTTGTCGTTAGGTTATCACAATCTTCAAGAAAGATGCTAGAATTAGTCAAGCTCGAAACTATACGACTAAGGTACGGATTTTGGGTTATGAACTCGAATGTGATATTTCGTTTATGAATTGTATTATGATGTTTTAAGAACTAAACGTTTTGAATGTAAAAAGTGTTTTGAAAATGTTTTACTAGAAAGTTTAATGAAAATTGTGATGCATGTGACGTTCTAAAAGTGTTACAAGTTTTGAAGGTATATAAGTTTATGAGTATATAAGTTTGCGAGTTTATAAGCTTACGAGATACATGTTACGGGATTGCTTGTATACAAGTTTGCGAGTTTATGAGCTTACGAATATATAAGTTTACAAGTTTACTTGTTATACTGTATACATGCATACAAAGTTTACAAGTTAAAGGTTTACGAGTTTATAAAATATTTCAAAATGTTTTTATGATATGTTTAATGAGAGTTGTTATGTATGTGACGCTTTAGTTTTTACTAGTTGTGCATGTTTATGAGTTTACGAGTGTATAAGTTTGCGAGTTTACAAGCTTACGAGTTACATGTTTACGTGATTGCATGTATACGAGTTAGCGACTTACAAGCCTACGAGTATACAAGTTTATGAGTTTACACATGCTTACAAATTTATATGGTTATATGTTTACAAGTTGCATGTTTGCAAGTATAAGTTTATATGCTTACACGTTTCAATCATGTAATATTTGTATATATGTACTATGTTACCCAAGTCACCCCTAATTCTATGAGGGTAAGCACATACCTATCAATGTGGCATAAAATGATGTGGCACCTTCTGTTACAGTGAGTTGATTTCACATCGTCTCAAACTTATGTGCTCGACTCAAGAAGCAACCATGGTACATTTTGTATAACCGTTGAGGCGTATAGATCGATCCCAGGATAAAGTTAATGAACATGTTATCATGGGGGATTAGTGTGACTTTCCCACACACCTATTCCCACATGGACGTATGGGCTAGCTACCACGTGTTACCCACGTTAATTAATTGAACCCTATTGACTTCGGGTACCGTATGATGACATGTTATGATTTCTGAATATAATTATGTTATACTAAGGGTGTTCACTATCCGGATTTTACGGTTTTTAGCTCAAACCGTAAGCCAAACCATTAGTAACGGTTTTTGATTATTAAAAACCGAAAGCGAACCGTTGAAATATAAAACCGAACCAAACTGAACCGTTACTAACGGTTTGGTTCTGGTTTGGTCTCACGGTTTAGGCTTCGGTAATAGATTGAATTTAAAATTAGAACCAATGATATAATTATACCTATAATTGCTACTAATCTAACTATATCTCTAATGATTTTTTTTCTAAGTATGTATGTGTGTGGGCATGTTTATGTATGTATGCTTTTCTAGTGAAAAAAAAAATCAATAAACTGAAAATACATCATCTGTAGTCTAAACAAGAATGCAATGAAAAGAGTTTATTTTGTATATCTATTTCGACTCTTTATCTACACAACTACAAAAGTTGATGTGTAGAGAACATGTCCCGCCCACCTGCAAATGAACACAAGATTATCACTTTTCTTTTCTTAATTTGGATAAAAATGAGGGATTTTAAGATGTCCCACTTACGAGTTAGGATTATACAGGAGGCAAAGATATATCAGTTTACATAGCCTACTTGCTGTCTTGCACTTTAATTAACACACACAGTCTAATTTTTTGTTTTAATTCAATTAGCACAAACGTTTAATGTAGATAATCAAATATATCTTTTATGACATATCTAAAAAAGTAAAATATACATCAATTTTACGGTTCGGTTCGGTTTTATACAGTTTGAAAATTTCAAAACCGCAAACCAAACCGTTCGCTACGGGTTTAAATGTTTTAAATCGACCGACCGAAAGCTAAACGGAAAAACCAACCGTGAAACCAAACCGATGACCGGTTTGGACGGTTTCACGGTTTTAAACCGAACCACGAACACCCCTATGTTATACAATCTGATTTTGCATCTGAAAAACCTTTTTATGAGATAGCATATTCTTGTTTATTAGACATTATCCGCTCACTGAACAAATTTTGCTCAGACATACTTGTGGTTTTTGTACGTTAGGTAAGGATTTTATTAATTATGGAATGACGTTCGATTCTGATTTCGGTATAAGTGACACGTTAGCCCTAGCCGGGTTGGGGTGTTACAATTATAAATACAAGATAATGAGGAGAGTATTTAAGGCAATTTTCCATATATTCCATTCTCAATGAAACAACCTTTTATAAGGTTACGAACAAGAAAATAACATAAGAAAAGTGATTGGAACATGATGTAAACAACTATCCCACTACTCTAAAACTAACTAGCCACAAGCATAAAGAAAGGAAAAACCACCCCTTCTTCTCATGATGTTGTTCTAAAACCAGTCCCGATACGAGCATCATCATCTGAACCGTTTACATCAGTTTTGTTTCCTACCGAAACACAACCTTCCATACTAACATTACCACCTCAACCCGGTGATGACATGAGTACTCGTAACCACTGCAAACACTTTTTCCCTTTCCCACTATTGCCATAAAGGCCGTCCGATTGGAGGCCAATCTCTGTCACCATCTTCCACCGGTTCTTCGACAGGGATTCTGTTGCCCATATATTGAAGAACACACAACAATTGAAAGTAAAAAAAAACACAATCTTGATTGCAACAGAGATTCTATATTGAATGTGAATGTGATTGTGATTACAAGACTTTGACTTTGTAATCTATTTATAGTTAACCATCATCACTTGTAACCATCACAATGAAGAGTTGTGAGAACTCTATGGCACCCTTTCTTGTTCCACGGTTTCATGCCGTGTGGATATGGTGGATACCAAGTTTGGTTTGTAACAATCTAACCCAAGACTTTACATACATGTAAATATAAACTAAAGCACAGTTTAGTTATTAACATTACGACCCCTAGACTTTATCTATAAGTAACGAACGGGATTAACTCCACATTCACCCCCTTAATCTCGATCGTTGCTTTGTCGTAGATCTTGAACCTCAAGCATTTGTCTCATGGTGATGAACTTGATCCTTGCGAGAGCTTTAGTTAGTATATCTGCCTTTTGTAATTCACCACTGATATGCTCCACATTGATGTGTTCATTCTCCATGCATTCCTTGATGAAATGATAGCGTGTATCTATGTCCTTACTCCTTCCATGAAAAGCTGAATTCTTCATAAGTGCTATTGAAGATATGTTGTCTACCTTTAGGGTTATATTTTCTTCTTTCCAGCTCGGGATTTCACTGAGTAGCCTTTTTAACCATAGTGCCTGACATGTTGTTGTAGTAGCCGCCATGAATTCTGATTCACAGGATGATAATGCTACTGTCTGTTGCTTCTATGTGCTCCATGTTATAGGTGATTCTCCAAAGTAGAATACCAATCCAGTAGTTCCTTTTCCTTGATCAGTGTTAACACCATAACTACTGTCGCTATAACATGTTATCTTGCAGCCTCCTTGTTTCTTGTAGATGATTCCATGCTCCTTTGTGCCTTTGATGTAGCGTAATACTTGCTTTATGGCCTTCAAGTGATGCTCCATCGGTTGTTGCATGAATCTACTAAGTAATCCAATTGAGAAACATAAATCTGTTCTTATGTGTAGTGGATACCTAAGACATTCAATTAGGCTTCTACAATGCGTTGCGTCTACCAGATTTCCTCCTTCAGTTTTGGTAAGTTTTGTTCCCGGATCCATGGGAATCTTTGTTTCATTGACGTTATCCATATCACTTTCTTTCAAGATTTTGTTGATGTAGCCTGTTTGCTTGATAGAAATCTCACCCCCCCCCTTATTGGTTAACTTCAATACCGAGGTAATAAGCTGGCAATCGTAGATCACTCATTTCAAACTTATCCTCCATTTGTGATTTGAATATGCTAATATCTTTCCTTGGAGTGCCCGTGACTATTAGGTCATCTACATAAACTCCAATTATCAACATAGATGATTTTCTCTTCTTGGTGTGGACTGCTTGTTCCAGATCACATTTCTTGAAATCCAAGAATTTCAAAGTTTGATTTAACTTTGCATTCCAAGCACGTGGTGCTTGCCTTAATCCATATAAAGCTTTTGAGAGCTTGTACACCTTTCATGCGTTCTCTGGCTTTATGAATTCTTCTAGTTGTGAGACGTAATCTTCTTCCTTTAAATCACCATGCAAAAATGTTGATTTTACGTCCAGGTGATGTACTTCCCAGCCATGATATGCTGCTAAAACCAATAGTAACCAAACTGTTTCGATACGTGCAACTGGTGCGAATACTTCATCGAAATCAATTCCATGTTCCTGTACGTAGCCTTTTGCTACTAACCTTGCCTTGTATTTGTTTGATGACATCTCCCTTTGCGTCTTTTGTTTTCAATACCCACTTTAGACCTATTGCCTTGTGATCCCTAGGCAATGTAGATAATGTCCAAGTGTTATTTTTATTTATTGAGTCTAAACTCAGTTTTCATTGCTTCAATCCACCTTTCATCTGTAGCAGCTTCCTTAAAGTTACAAGGTTCTTCTTCTGCTAGTAACAATTCTTCTTTTTCCACCCTTTGTGCTCTTTCATGTACACCCGTTAAATTCTTGAAGCCTTGTAACGGTGTATGATCATATTTGTTGTTCAAACTTCTTGATGAGCTAATGGTGATTTCTTCATCAGAATGAGGGTTGTAAGTATAGGTTGGTGGTGTAACGGGAGAGTTTGGTGTGCCAACTGGTTCCTGTTCTTACACATCTTGTATGTTACCGTTGATCTCAGAATTCATAGGTACGGTAATAGGTTCATCAACCCCTTGTATGACGAAGTCCGCCCATTCTGTTTCTCTTGTACCCGCTTCCTTTGAGTGATTATCCCAATTCCAATATTCTTTCTCCATAAACTTGTAATCTCTGCTTACGCGGATTCTATCCTTCTCCGGATCATATAATCTACATGCCTTTGATCCTTCCTCCACACCCAAATATATCATAGGCATGCTCCTATCATCAAGTTTCTTTAAATAAGATGATATTACCTTGGCATATGTTGTGCATCCGAATATCATCAAATCTCCTAGATTTGGCTTTCTACCATTCAGTAATTCGTACAGTGTCTTGTCTACCAGGGTTCTTGTTGGAACCCTATTTAGTACGAATATTTCATTTCTAACTGCTTTGGCCCAAAAATTATGTGGCATGTTCATAGCTTTTAGCATGCTCCGAGTAGTGGACATCATCATCCTATTTCTCCTTTCAACTACTCCATTTTGTTGTGGTGAGTAAGATGATGTCAACTGTATTGCTATGCCATTGTCTTTGTATTATTTAGTGAATTCACTAGTGGTGAACTCACCTTCTCAATCCGTTCGTAGAATCCTTAAATTGGTTCTTGTTTTCGTCTCCACCTTTTCCTTGAATTACTTAAAGGTTTCAAGTGCTTCATCCTTAGAGGACAAGAAGTAGACCCACATGTAACGTTTACAATCGTCTACTAGTAAGAGTATGTATTTCTTTCCTCCGTGTGTAGGTGGTGATATGAGACCACAAAGATCTCCATGTATTAAACCAAAGGTTTTAAAGACCTGAACTTAGCTTGATTAGAAAATGGAGTCCTGCTGTGTTTTCCTAATAAACGTGCATCACATAATTGTCCTGCGTGGCTTATCTTAGGAATCCCTTGAACCAGATTCTTTCGAGTAATGTCCTTTGTAGCATCAAAATTCAAATGACCCAATCTAGCATGCCACAACCATGCTTGATTATCTATGTTTGCTATAAGGCAAACATGTGTTCCTATCTTCAGTTTGATGTTGTATAACCTGTTCTTCGATCTTTCCACCTTCATTAACAGCTTTTTGCTTTAATCATGTAGTAGTAATAACGTTCCTTCCATTACTACTTTGCAACCAAACTCCGTTAGTTGCCCAAGGCTCAGAATATTGCTTTTGAGGTTTGGAATGTAGTACCTGTGAGATATTACTCTATGTTCCTGATTTTTTTGCATTCCAGTAGTATTGAGCCTCTGCCTTTGATATCTACATACGACCCATATCCAAAACATACGTGCCCAGCTATTCTTTCATCAATTTCCTTGAAGTGGCTCCGCATACCAGTCATATGATTGCTTGCACCATTATCCAAGTACCATAAACTTTCGTCTGTTGTAGTGTACTTACCCGGTTGTATTTGTCCTTCATTTAACACAATCTCCCCATGTTCACTTATAGTGACCGCCATTAATAATGATGACTCCTCGTCTTCTACCATCAGGTTTGACTATTCTTTTCCACCTTCGTTTAGAGGATAGTCCTTCTTAAAGTGACCCAGTTTCTAACATCTATAGCACTTTACCTTGCTTGTGTCTCATGTAACTTTTTCCACTTGTTATTACTTCTAGGTCTAAAAGACGAGCCTTCTTCTTTTGATCCTTGTTTTTCTTTGTTATCTTGCCAGTTTCCACGTGAAGGATTAAACCTTCCACGTCCACGGTTTCCAAACCGTCTTCCTATGTTTCGGGAGAACAACAACTTGTCTTGACTTTCTCCGAGATTTCCTCTTCTAATCTTTATTCTTTCTTCATATGCTTTTAACTTCCAAATGATTTCATCTAAGGTCAGAGTTTTGTTCTATGGATGCAACAAGTTAGAGGAACCGGTCAGGTAGAGAATTCAATAGTTTCTGAACCACCACCGGTTGATCTACAGTCTTACCCAATTCACTTGCCTTTGTAACGAGATATTACTTGATTTATCCACAACCAAACACCCGTTTACTTGAATGAAAGCAACTTATCCTTGATTCCATGAACCCGTATGCCGTGCAAAATGTCTAAGAGACCGAACAGCCATGCGTCTTGATTGGAATGAGTCCGAGACAGCCTTTCGTGGCAGAAAACGATCGTGGATCAATCTATCTTGGCGTGTTTCTTGATCGGACAGAGAACCTGACCTTGTGATTATGATTCCAGCGATTTCCTTTACGAGTTCGTTGAGTGATTTGCAATCCTATCAAGAGCATGATGTTCTTATACCAATTTGTTGCCCATATATTGAAGAACACACAACAATTGAAAGTAAAAAATAGAGTCTTGATTGCAACAGAGATTCTATATTGAATGTGAACGTGAATATGATTGTGATTACAATACTTTGACTTTGCAATCTATTTATAGTTAACCCTAACTTTTACCGCCACTTGTAACCGCCACAACGAAGAGTTGCGAGAACTCTATGGCACCCTGTCTTCATTCTTGTTCCACGATTTCATGCCCTGTGGATATGGTGGTTACCAAGTTTGGTTTGTAATACGTACATGTAAATATAAACTAAAACATAGTTTAGTTATTAGCACTACGACCCCTAGACTTTATCTATAAGTAACGAACGGAATTAACTCCACATATTCAACTACACAAATGAACTTAATTAAGTTGTGGTCTCCATGTCAAGGCATCCAACAAATGCCTATGGAACACGTAACAAAAAATCACCACCTCTAGAACATACTAGCAACGAGCATAAAGATTGGAATCAAGACATCATCTACGTGGTTACTGCATTGCATTTGTTTCACAATGTCTCGTTACTCTGTGGTTTGAAAAACATAATAAAAGATGTTAAAATGTGTAACATAGGGTATCAATGTATCATAACTTTATTCTCTCCGCATTAAAATTTAAAAATTCATATACTAAAGTTCCAGCCAAAAAATAGCTGAATGTTGTAAACAAAAAGAAAGGAAGAGAAAAAGTTTCATATTATTCATCTCAATTTCAACTAATACATACATCACATATATATACAAGTACTAATCGTAACCGATAATGAATCATAAATAGGATAATGATGGTGTATTATGTCTGTTCATTATGATTATTTACAACACTCCCCCTCAGACATATTACTGTTCATTATACACATTAACAACATACTCCAGGCTGATATTAAATTGGTACTTCAGGACCAATAAAATAAACTGATACTAATGAATCAATTATGTTGGCTCATTAAAAACCTTACTAAGAAAACTCAGTGTGACAAAACTTAGTTAAGGGAAAAAGAGTGCAGCGTGTATAATGCTCCCCCTCACACTAATACATATCTTTCAATATGTAGAATCTAATCTTCTATGATGAGTGTTTGATTTGATCTTTGATGTAATCTTCTTTGATTTGAGCGATGCATATTGTCTTCATATAGTGTAGCAAGGCTTCTTCAACTCTAATCCCCTCTCTTCTTGAATAAGTTAAATCATTAAAATCCACAAGTAAAGTGTAACCAGATCGATATTGAGCTTCGTGCAAGTTTGATAAGTATCCTGCATTAGTATAACCAACTAATTTTCGGACTCTATATTTTTCTCGTAGAACAATTTCATGTCTCGAGTCCTGCAAGGATATCGACTTATCCTTTTCTATGCTAGCGATGCTGCCTCGTTTAAAAACATCGTTAGGAAAACCTGACGGGACAATACCATAGCAAAAGGAAAAGCGTGCAGCTCGCATTTTCTCCCCCTGAGGTATATTACTGTTAACAACATACTTTAGGATGATGTTAAACTAGTACTTTAGGGTTTATGAGATAAACTGATCAACATGTAATATTATTACTATAATTTGCTAGTACATGTACAAGAATGCAATAGCATGTCTCGTGATATTTATGATATACATTAGTGCATCGATCGCGCTTAAGTACGGTACTTCTGGACCATGTACTTCTTCGCTCTCTTCTTTGGGGAAGTAAGGATTTTCGTGTATGTTTAACGATGAGAATCTTGGGTGTGCTTAGCGAATAAATTTTGTCCATATTAGAATATGTTAACATCTTCTAGATGTAAGTTGATTTGTGGACACATATACAATCTCATATATACTCGATCATCAGGTCGAGGAATAATTTAGTCATGTCAAAATTTTCACTCTAGTAGTTCGACAGAGTCTCTCGATGATGCTTAGATTATTACTGTAAACTGCGATTATAATGAACTTTAAGAGCGAAATTTTGATAAATGAATATGCCTGATTTCTATAAAACTTATACCCCTCTTTTTCAAAGTATATACCGAGTCGGTTGAAATGTACCACATACGACCAGCTTTCTTGAGATTAATAACATACATCTCAATACTAATTATAATGCTTCAGGCATTTCTAACCCTTTTGAGATTTTCAAGTAGATGTCACTTTTAAGCTTCTCATACAAATATGTGGTGGCAACATCCATAAGTTTTCTGAAGTCCTTCTAATATTACGAGGGCGAATAAACATCTTAAGGTTATCGCATCCACTACGGGGGAACACGTTTCCTCATAATCAACTTCTAGGATTTGGGAAAACCTTTGTGTTACAAATCGTGCCTACATCGCATAATCTCATAATTTTTGTTTCTTTTTATTTTAAAGGCACTCATTTATAACTTACTGGTTTGACGTATATGGGTGTTCGAACCACAGGTTCGAAAACGTTTCGCTTGTCATGCAAATTTATTTAAGCCTTTTAGGCATCTTGCCATTTTAGGTAGTCATCTCTGTGTATGTACTCTTACAGAGTTTTAGATACGTAATCTTTTTCTTGGATTACATTTGTTGCTATAGCATATGCAAATATTTCAAACACGTGTTTCATTTTGGTTCCACACTGTACTGCGTTGTACATAATTTATTGAGATCTCATACTTGTTCGGTACATGAGTTTCTTCTAAAACTTCATTTTCCTCTTCTGGTGTATTATAATCTTCTTCTGGAATTGTATTAGCCTCTTCTAAGACATTTACCTTTTCTGGGGCTTTATCGCTTTTTTTTATTTCGTTAATCTTCTCTAGGATTTTATCAATAACCTCTTCTAGGTTTTGTGTATAACCTCTTCTAGGTTTTGTGTATAACCTCTTTTAGGTTTTAGACCAACTGCATTATTCTACTCTTTTTATTTTCATGGGTTTTTATGTTTGAAACCAATTTATTTCCCATGTTTCCTATGCATGGTAATCTTTCTATGATTAGTTCAGTTTGAGCAGGTAAATTATGCTGGTATATGTGACTTTGTCACTCTGTTTATCTTTTTGAATGCCTCAGATAATTCATTTGTTATTCTTTGCATACGCATGACATATTAGACTTCAGACGGATATTGACCACTTCGGGGTGATGATGATGCATTCGATGTTTTTGTTTTCATGTATTACCAGTCTTTCGTTTCTTTATCCGATCTCCCCCTAAGATTGGGAATAATGTCTTATATAGATCGCACTACAAAATATTTATTGTTGAGACAAACTTAGTTCTCTTTCGAAGAACAGATGTAGTGGGGAATATTTGTGATCAGCAGTTGGTATTAACTTGATTAGTGTAGCGATATACAGGTGGCATGCCCTCATGTAGAATATGGCAATCCATATCTCTTTAGGAGCGGTTTAGCGATTAACTTTAATCGTTTAATTAATGATTCAACTAAACCGTTTTATGTGTGAACATGAGCCGGTGGATGTTCAATATTTATCCAAATATATATACAATAGTCATTAAAAGCTTCAGATATGAATTCTCCTGCATTATTCATCCGGATGACTTTAATTTGATTTCTAGGAAATTAGCTCTCTATTGTATGGTTCTTTGGGCTAATAGTCGGGCAAATGCTACATTTCTGGTAGCTAAAAGATTCACACTTGACCATATAGAATTGAATCTCTTTAAGATTATAAAATAGTTCACATGGAGATTTATAGGCCCATGTATGTCCCCTTACACATGATAGATCTATTGATAGCAAGGTTTTGAGAGGGAGCGTGTTAGCGCTTTTTATTATTCATATATAATCATTATACTACCTAGATGACCCATTTGGTCATGGCTAGTAACTTCTCGTTACTTATAATATTTGATATCATTAGATTTATTTTATGAAATATATTCTAGTTGGTAAATCCTTTAGTTTTGCAATATGGTCTTCTAGCCATATTGTCATGTGTAATTTGAGATATTTGTATTGCTCTCGGTCACGGTTTCAATGTGATAACCATTCAGTCAAACTTATTTGAAATCTTAGTAAAATTCTGTAGGATCTACTAGAATATAAGACATTATGTATAATAATATTGGTACACGTACGCAACATGATGCATGCTCTTCTGGAACATTCAATAAAGTTATCAACACATGAAATAGTACCAATAAGTGTCTCTGCTTGAAACTATTGATAAGAGTATTTCCTTTTATGTTTTAGGATAATGTTAGTCATGTCGTTATATGCCAGACATTCATCACCGATGGTTGCAATAACTCTACAAACCTCATTATGACATAATTTTGGTACTTGATAAGTAAAATAACCATGCCCTATAGAATCATTCTTTTGGTTACAAACACTGTCACTTACTAGGTATTCATCAATGATGACTAAACGCTAATATCCAAAATGAAAGGATGATAGTGGGGTAGCTATGGTGCCCTTGATGAGGTTTGTTTCGACCTCTTTCCCATTTCTTTCATGATTAGTCATTTTACATTTGTAGTAGATGTTTTCTTTCCCCTTGTTAAACCTCCCCCTCGGTGGTCACCCCGTGCTATGTTGGCTTGGACCACTAATGTCGAGTTTTCAGTCTTGAACCACCCCACCTCGATGAGTTGTTTTGTCGTTCACAACCTCTTCTTGGGTTATGGATTCTCTTTCTCCCCCATGATTAGACTACAAGTTGTGAGCTCACAGTATTTCATGAGAACACATTTTCGATACTGCTACGATCGGAGTAGGTTAAACTTGGGAGAACATCTTGACCATGACAACATCAATGATGTCTCCGTAAACTTTTATATTTAAGTAATGTGAATAAGAGCGTACTCAATGGTGATGTATTCCCCCTTTTAGGTATTCGTGGAGATGTAGCCTTCATTTTTTTTTGGGGGGGGGGGGGAGGGTGTGTCTCGTTCCCGTCAAGGACTTTGACATCTAGATTCAAAGGGAGGTAGTTATGTCCAGAGACGTCAAGCGTTCTTTCAAATTCTAATCCACAATCGATAAACTTTTGGCGATGAAAGTTCTAAATGGTTATGAAGTAAAAACCGCCTTTGTAATATGAAGAGAGTTGAAGTTTGATCTTAGAATAAGTAACTGAAGTTTATAACCACTTCTACTTAATGTATTTAACCTTATCTCTACTTTAAAAGGTAAAACAATGACTTTAAAATATGATTTATCATTTATCAATTTACTAAACTAACATAAGAGCAATTTATTTAAGCTAGAGATCACTAGTTATATCATTGTCTAGTAACCACATTAAACAATAACCAATGATAAACCTTACAATTAATTGTAAGAACCCCAATTTTGTATAAGACTCTTTTGGTTTATATATAATAGAATAATTACAAAACACACATAAATAATGTGTCCTTGACAATTGGCCTGATGAGAGTGGCACAGAAGCAAAAAATAATGAAATGTAAAGTGAGTTTAGGATCAAAATTTTAAATCAATAAATTTTAATTGTTACCTGGAGAAAACGAGATCGGTGACTGAGAAGCGCCAGAGGTTCCAGAAGTGAAGCAGAATCCGTGCTCTCAATTCTTGTGTGTGAATTCGCAGGAATCAAGTGGTGGAAACGATTCTGATTTGCCTCTGTGATATCTCTATTCCGATTCTCTTCCATCAATATATCTAGATGTTTTCTAATTTCATCCGATGACGTAGTGTTGCTAGGCTAGGCTTGGCTTTGATTTTGTTGTTTCTTCTCGTAACAGAAGTGGAGATAGATGCTAGAGATGTGAGAATGATGGCTCGGTTGGTTAGAGCGTGTTGTAAACAAAGAAAAAGGAGGAGAAAAAGTTTCATATTATTCATCTCAATTTCAACTAATACATACATCACATATATATACAATTACTAATCGTAATCGATAATAAATCATAAATAGGATGATGATGGTGTATTATGTCTGCTCCTCTGAAAAACTAAAAAGAAGTCAACTAATTTAACGTGTTACGAGTGTGGTAGTCATTGTAGGCATCAAATTATCATCTCTACTTCCGTGACAACCACATCAACAACTATTCTGTTTATTTTTTACAATATCATTTTTTTAATTTTATAAAAAATGTGTTTTAGAAAATATCCTTCTCTTTTTTAAAAGTTTTATTTTTATCATTTTAAATAAAATCTGTATTATTAATAATTTTTAGTTATTTATCGTCATTCTTTCTAAAAATATCAATCGATTTTTAAACTTCTATTATTAATAATTATTAGTTATTTATCGTCAATATATACCAAGTATTTGCTTTCAATAATATCCTTTAGTTAGGTGTTTTTGAATGTAAAATCCAAACCGATTTTCTATAAGGTTATGTGTACGGAATCACTAAACAGAATCACTAAAATGTGTAATGTTTTCACAATCCATTTATACATATACACATATCTTCAAAAACCGGTTAAATCACATAGTCTAACAGTAGAACCGGTTTAAAACCTGATAAATTTATAAGTCGTAATTAGTTTAACATTTAACAAAAATATAAAAAGAATAAAAGTACTATGACTGAATTGAAAAATAAAACAGAAAAAACTAGTATTATGAAAAATAAATAAAATTAAAAGACAACTAATTTATATAAAAAAAGATTAAAATATTTTACTAAAGCCACCTGCAAACTTTAGCATAACCACCTCAAACTTGGAGTCTTTACTCTTGAAGACATGGTGTACGTTCTAAAACCACCTTGGAATCACTTGGAATGTTTAAAACTTTTATAGGTAACCAAGGATTTTTTTCACTTTGAAACCCCCTGCAGATCTGAGCCGACACACGACGGTGAGGTCTACGTGCCTCTGGTCAACCTCCACCCCAGCTTCATCAACTAGTTGTAGATCTTAATTAACAACAAATAGTAAGGAGGCAAGTTTTTGGTTTAACTGGTCGGTTCGGTATCCAAAACCATTTTGACTTGTTTTTAGTCTTTTTAAGTGTTGGTCTCGCTTTAGTTGCAAACTGATAACGCTTATATCGAACGTACTTTCTTGATCAAAATAAAAAGCAAAAGATGTGTCTGTTAACCAATAAACATGTACAGAGAAAGATGAAGTCTCAAATATTATTCAAGTGAAGATTAGGTTACAATGAATAGAAAACAAAAATTAACTAGATAGGCTAAGCCTTAAAAGCTATATAGACTAAAGTCTATAAACTGACTTATTATTCTAACATCTCCCTCAAACTCACAATGCAACAGAAATAAATATTGAGAGTTTGTCACATAAAAAACGAAACCGAGATGTCGATTAAGCCTTGGTGAAAACATATGCAATCTACAAGGCTGATGGAACAAGGGGAAGCGAGATGGTCCCGAGCTGAAGATGATGACGAGTAAAATGACAATTTATCTCAATACGTTTTGTCCGTTCTTGAAAGACAGAGTTCTTGGCGATTTGCATAGCACTTTAATTATCACAATGTAACGGGGTAGGCGAGGAAACGACGACCCCCATATTTTATTTAGAATTTACATTAGATTTAATAAAATAACATAGTTAAAATATTATTTATATTTTTTTTTTTGAATTTTATAAATATTATATAATGTATTTGTATAATTTATAAAATTTAATTAAGAATTTTTAAAGGTTAAAGAATGTATTAAAATGGCTTAGAAAAAGAAAAGGGTGAAATTCGGCCCCCGGGACTCGAACCCGCGCTTGAGGCGGTTCACGGGTTGCACGCACGTATTAACCACTGGACTAGGCATTGTCCGGTTTGACTTTTGATAGGCACTCCCAGATGCCCTTCGTCCCTAAACTCCTCCGATGAACCCTAGCCTTCAAATTCCCTCGTCCGGCTAACGATATGCACCCGATTTCATGGGGCTTTCGATCATTGGACTGAAACGAATCTATTGAACCCAAATTTACCTGGAATGGCTATGCCAAGGGTGAGAATGAAAGAGGCTTTTGAACTCGGGTTTCTTGGTGCTTGATCTCGATCAAGAGGAAAAATGCAGTGAGTTTGAGAGTGTGGTAAGTGTGTACGAGGTGTTAAGAGTGTAGGGGTGTGGTTTTTATAGCTCAATTTTGTACCAAACGCTCGAATCGAACGTGGGTCGGAGGGGACGGTTATGGGATTGAATTCATAATCAAATCATTGATTTCAAACTAATTGTATCGTTTTAAATCATTAGGAAACGGTCACACAATGATGTAGTAACATCAGTTGTAGTTAAATTGCATTAACTTGATCGATTGTAAAACGAATTGAGGTTAGGTTGACTTTGGAAAGTCAAAATCGGTGATTTGGGGAAGAACTAATGAGAATTTGCAAACAGGTCCTTGGGGTTTCAAATGGTTATCATTTTATGTTTAAAGTTTGTTTTAAATTGAAAATCAAGTTTCAAAAATTACACAAACAACCCTAGACTTTTATAAAACATAAAATTGTTAAATTTTATAAATTTTTATAAAATCTAATAAATCATTAAGTTATAATTTAAATGTTATAAATATAAAAGTATAATTTATTAAATAGAAATAAATTCTTATTTTGATTAAAATATATAAACTCTAAATATAGAATCTATAATTTAATTTTTTTGTAGTTTGTTTATTTATAATTATATATGTATATAGGTTTAGGAATATCTTATCACATATAAATATATATTTATTTAATAGCATAGTGACAATTATTTATATAATTACTCATATAAATATTTATTATTTTGAATTTGAAATAATGGTACCTAATGTATGTGTATGTACACTCATGAAATATAATGGGTAAATGGGACATTTTCATAAATGCAAATCATATAATAATGGAATTACAAATGCCAGAAAAATAAAAAAAAATATAGGCCGGAATTTCCTGGGGATTACACCTCAGCGGGTAGAAGGAATGAGCGAGCGGTCTCCATAAGATGGCGTAGTTTCCTTTCAGCAACACCATTCTGTTGAGGGGTATCAATACAAGAAGATTGGTGTATGGTACTATCTGATGCAAGCAATTGAGTAAAATCATTAGAGGTGTATTTACCCCCTAAGTCACACGTGAAACACTTTATCACAGCCGAATATTGCGTCTGAACATAGGCCCTAAAGGTTTTGTAAATGTCAAAGAACTCATATCTGCGTTTCATAAGGTACACCCGGGTACAACGAGTGTAATCATCTATAAAGGAAACATAATAACGTGAACCACCCTTAGTGGATACCGGTGATGGTCCCCACACATCAGAATGAACAATATCAAAATGTGCAACACAACGAGAAATACTTTTATCATAAGGTAAAGTAGAAAATTTAGCAAGTTTGCAACCACTACAATCAGAAATATCACAAGTGTTCAACTGACCCAAAATACCCGTGGAAACCAAAAATTTTAAAAGAGATGCGGACACATTTCTCAAACAAGAATGCCAAATATAAAATTCAGACGACAAAGGATTTAAACGAAAAGAAGATAAATCAACACCGGAGACAGCAACACCAGGTGTAGGCACTTTGAGTTCTTCTAAGACATATAAATCTCCCACCCTATGGCCGATCCCAATCACCCTCTGAGTGTGTTGATTCTACACAACACAAACAGAGTCACAAAAGAAAACCCAAATTCCAGACTTACACAACTGACTGACCGAAGCAAGATTTAAGGCAAGCTTCGGAATATAATAGACATCATTGAGAGATACATGAGGGGTAGACACATAGCCAACACCCTCTACCAACATAGATGTAGCACTAGCAGACATTATAGAAACGGGAGAAATAGGAGACAAAGAAAGAAAAGAAGACATATAGGGAGACATATGATGTGAGGCACCAGAATCCAAAATCCATAACGATGACGAAACACCTGAGGTACCAGATGAGGACAGCGCCGCAGCAGACATGTCAGTAGGGTTGGCGGCAAGGAACTGTCTAAACTGTTCAAAAACCTGCGGATCCAAAGCAGACGGTGGTTTAGCAGTTTCTACAGATGGTGGTGTAGCAGCAGTAAACTGAGGTGGTCTAAATGTCCATGAAGATGGACCAGATGAACCAGCAGAAGTAGATGAGCGAGACGGAAATTGTCCACTAGATCTGTTCTGTTGAGGGGGCTTCTGCAAGTTTGGATTCTTTCTGCTAAGTAGTAACGGACATTGAGACTTCCAATGATTTTTCCCTTTGCAGAATACGCATTTATCAAAAGCAACTTTAGCACCTTGTCTAGACTGATTAGAAGAAACGACAAACACAGCTGAACTAGTAGTTACTTTAGGACCCTTATCAACATGAGATTTTAACCGAGTTTGTACAGAGAAAGATGGAAGCTTGAATATTATTCAAGTGAAGATTAGATTACAATGAATAGAAAACAAACATTAAATAGATAGGCTAAGGCTTAAAAGCTAAATGGGCTAACGCCCATAAACTGACTTATTATTCTACCGGTGTCAATTAATTTTCAATAAGTAATAAGAAAACGCAGGAAATATTGACACCAATAAAACTAAAAGATATAAATATTTTCTATGTTTAAATTAGATTAAGAAAAAAAACTTACTATCATGTGGAATCAAACTAGCGGTTGACATTAGACTTTGTTTATGAACATCAAAAAACAATATGAACACAAAGAACAAACTGGAAATTGAATGTCTTGAGCAGACTCTATTTATGGATTTGTTTGTTTGGCTCTCCTCGCTCATCCTCATATATCAATCTCTACCAAAAAAAGGACTTGTATTTATGGAGTTATTCTAAGAGGTTCGATAAACAATGAATATCTTACATATTCACTTGCCTTATAAATGAGAGTCCATTAAAGAGAAAATCCCGAATGTGCTTTATCTATATCTTAAGTCGCCTCTTTCACTACAAGAAAACAACATTATCACCGACAATAGCCGTCGCAAAACAATCCATAAAATAAGGGTTAGGCTATACATACCCTCCCTCCCTACTTGTCAATTCCCCCCCCCCCCCCTCCATTGAAAAAATAACTTTTAAACTTGTCATTTTATGTCATTTGAAAAATCATTATTTCTAAAACTGTTCTTTTAAGTTTAAAAACACCTTCTATAAAATAAAACGTGTACCTCTCCCCCCTCCTACTTGTCGTACCCCCTCCTACTTGTCGTAACACCCCCTCCTCATTTTACCTCTTTCGAATAATCATTATTTATAAAACCGTTTTTTAGTTTAAAAGCACTTTCTATAAAATAAAAACGGGCTAAGCCATACATATCCCCCCTCCTACTTGTCGCACCGCCTGAAAAAAATAAATTTTAAACTTGTCAGTTTACCCTCTTCAAAAAATCATTATTTCTAAAACCGTTCTTTTAAGTTTAAAAACATTTTTCTATAAAATAAAACGTATACCCCTCCCCCCTCCTACTTGTCGTCTCCTCCCCCATTTTACATCCTTCGAATAATCATTATTTATAAAACCTTTTTTTTAAGTTTAAAAGCACTTTCTATAAAATAAAAACGAATTAGGCTATACGCCCCTCTAAAAAAATAACTTTTAAACAACAATAACTAATTAACAAAAAGACAAAAGTAAAAAAAAACAAAAAGGTTTGAATTGTAATTATTTGAAAACTTAGGAGGAGATGTGCAACAAGTAAAAATCAGTGAAAGGGGGTACGTATAGCCTGACCCTAAAATAATTAATATATATATATATATAGGGGAGGGTTCCAGAGAAAACCACAAGTTAGGCGAAAACCGAGAAAACCACTAAAAAAACCAATTTTACTCGATCATATAATAATTTTTCTTTTTTGTTTTGTTTTATTTTTATTTATTTATAAGAGTATCAATGTAATATTAAACATTTTTACACATAGAGTTACGTATACGTAAATATAAAACAAAAAAATTGCGGTTACGTATACGTAAATCAAAAAAATTGATTTTGGATATGTATACGTAAATCAAAAAATTGCCTAAAATGATGTGGTTTTCTTGGTTTTCGCCTAACTTTGTGGTTTTCTCTTGATCCTTCCCCTATATATATATATATATATATATATATATATATATATATATATATATATATATATATATATATATATATATATATATATAAACTTTTACATACATTTATAAATTTACCTTAAAAAGTTGCTACATCTATTTTCCCTCTCAAAACTCCCCCCATATATCATTTACGAGTTTTTATAAACACATATAACTTAGATTTATATACATACACACACACGCGCGGGGTTATTTGGTTAGTTAGGGACGATATTGGTTAAATATGGTCAATATCGACCAATTATGGTTAGTTAGGGTTAATATTGGTCAATTATGATTAATATTGATCAAGATGGTCAGTTCGAGTCAATATTGGTTAATGGACCTTATTTGACCTTAATAGTAATGATAGCTTTTAATGGATGGTGAAGAACTTTATTTTCTCATATTACGTCTTAAAGGGTTAGATCGGGTTGTAATGAGTCATACTAGATAATAATGAACAATAGTAAATCATTCATGTCTTAATGGACCATGATAAGCTTTATCATCTCATATTAGGTCGTAAAGGGTTATATCGGCTTACGATGAGTTATACTAGATAACAATGGATAATAGTAGACCATACATATCTAAATGGATCATATTGGGCCTTGGTAGTCATGACAACTCTTAATGGACCATGATAGGATTTATCATCTCATATTAGGTCTTAAATGTTATATCAGGTAACAATAAGTTATACTAGATAATAATGAGTAATAGTAGATAATGGACCATATTAGGCTTTAGAGTCATGATAACTCTTAATGGATCATGATAAGCTTTATCATGTCATATTAGGTCTTAAAGTACTATATCGAGTTCCAGTGAGTTATACTAGATAATAATGGACAACAGTAGATCATATATTTTTTAATAGATCTAATTGGGCCTTAATAGTCATGATAGTTCAGAATGGACCATGATGGTCTTTAAGAAGTCAAATTAGGGCATTTCATGATCAATGTTGGTCAATATTAGTCAAAGTAGTGTCAATGATAACCGATTAAAGTCATTAATGGTTAACTCTGCAGGAAATTCTGTCTGTAAATTTCACAGATCTTAAACCCTTTTTTTTTCAGAACCCGCCCCTTATCAATTTCACATCTTAAAACCCTTACCATCATCTCTCTCAATTTAGACGTCCCAGCTCCCTGTCGTCGCCGCCAACAACAACCACCATCGTCGCTCACAACCAAGCTCCCGCCTCCCTACCGTTGTCGCCCCCAACAACCACCACCACCGTCGTCACTCACAACCCAGACGTCCTACCTCCTTTCCGTCTCTCTCTCTCTCTCTCTGCTCCCACTTCCCTGCGGTCGCGAACCCACCTCCCTGTCTCCGCCGCTAACAACCACCACTACCATCGTGTGTCATCTCTCTCTCTCACTCTTCATTTCTGGTAAGTAAAAACACCCGTTTGTTGATTGTGTATATAAATTGTGTTACAAATAGGGTTGTTTTATAATTTTATATTTGAGATGAATTAGGTGAAACTATATATGAGTTGAATTGGGTGAAACTACATATGCGGTGAACTGTGAAAAGGCTGAGTTATCTATTTAATTGGTCTATGATTTGTGCATTCGTATAAACATTTTGTTTGTTTGAGTGATTTTGAGCATTGTTAATTAGTAAAGTTCTTTGGTGATGATTTTGTGCATTGTTAGTATCAAGTTCTTAAGTGGTGATTTAATGCATTGTTAGTATCAAGTTCTCTAGTGATTATTTTGTGCATTGTTAATTGGTCAATGACTGTTAATATAAGGAGGGTCTACATTTTGTTTGTTTGAGTGAACTATTTTCAGTTTTGGTTTTTTATAAGTTTATATTTAAATGTGTGGTGTGAATGTGTCTTAACTACTAATTACTTGATCAACAAGACTCCATCTGTTTTGCTTGGAAAATCTCCTTATGAGATCTTGTATGGAATTAAACCATCTTAGAAGTTTTGGATGTCTCTGTTTTTCAACAATTTTAAATAATCATAACAAATTTCATAGTAAAGCAAAAAAATGTGTTTTCCTTGTTTATTCAAATAAAAAAGGGGTATAAGTTGCGGAGCTTAGATAATAAACACGCCTAGGGGTGTAAAGTTTTATGAAACAATTTTCTCATTCAAAAATTCACATTCAAATCCAGAAATAAATAATTTAAACTTCTTTGATTTTGAAAATAGTTTTAATTTTGAGACTTCTAAGAACGGTTCAATACCCTGTGATGAAGAGAAGGAAGTTGACCAAAATAATTGGTAGTGTGATAACATTAGTGTCGAGATGCCGGTCGACACCAGTTTCTCCGCCAACACCGAGAACCTGGTAGATTCATATACTACACCAGAATCAGGTACTACACTAGGTTCCTGTGAAGGTGGAACCTCGGATGTCAACATTGATGGCCGGACTACTACACCACAAGTAAATGAAAATGAAATAACTATTACTTCACCTATGGGTCAATCTCAATTTTCGAATGACTAAATTAATGGAATGAGGCATGTTAGAAAGTCTAATCTCCCTAGAAAATTCTCTAATTATATGGTTGAAGAGAAGGTTAAATATGGGGTTGAAAAGGTAGTTAATTATTCTCGGTTGTCACATGAAAACCCTTTCTTTGACAAATTTTTGAACCAAAAACCTTTAAAGAATCCATTAAAGATCCTAGACGTGAAAGTGCACAGGGAACTCTTGTATGCACTTAGATTGAGAAAATTCACAGGGAACTCTTGTGTGCACTTAGACGGAGATAGTATGGAGTTAGTGCATACGGAACTCTTGTGTGCACTTAAATGATGAGAATGTATAAGGGTGTGAATAATTAAAAATAAAATTTGGAGGTTTGTTGCAAAAATGGAGTTTTTACAAATTTGGGTGAAACGGGGGCATTTTTAAAAGTGCAGGGGGTTGTTTTGTAACTTTCTAAAATCTTGATTTTTAGAGGGGGGATCACATATTTCACACATATGTGTGTGTTTGTGTCTTGAAAGAGAAAGGAGAAAGAGGAGGAGAACCAAGATCACGAAATTGATGATTTGCATGTGGAATCTGGATGATTTTGGGTGTTCATCTTCTTCCAAACATCAAAGTAAGCATCCTTTCATCTCTAAATCACCATTGAAGGTGTTCTTAGTGGGTTTTGGTAGAAACCCGAATTGGGTCAATTGGTGTGGAGATTTTGGTTTAATGTTGTTCATAAACCTTAATCTAGTGTTGTAAATGGTGGAGAATCATGATTTACGTGATTCTAACATCTAATTTGATGATTCAAGAATTAGGGTTCTTGAGGTGAAATTTGGGGGTTTTCAATCTACTGATGTTTAAATGATAGTTAGTGGGAGTTGGAGGTTTGGTTAAGGTTGTATTAACCAAGTTAAATATGGGTGATGATCTTTTGGTCATAGGTGGGTGTTAAATCTCAATTTGGTGTATGGATTGAGATCATCAGATTGTTAAATACAAGTTAACTTTTTAGGTGATAAAGGTGTTAACGGAGCTAGCTTGAAGACCAAGTGGAATCATCTCGAGCTAAAGGTAAGTGCTTTGTACTTACTTAGTAATAGATATGTCGGTAGTTACATGTAAATAGATTTGTGTTGTTAAATTCTATTTACATGTGGTAAATTGGTGTAGTTGACTTATGCGATTAATAGTCAAACTATATGTGGTAAATTGGTGTAGTTGACTTATGCGGTTAATAGTCAAACTAATGTGGTAAATTGGTGTAGTTGACTTATGTGGTTAATAGTTAATCTAAATGTGGTAAATTGGTGTAGTTGACTTATGCGGTTAATAGTCAAACTAAATGTGATAAATTTGTGTAGTTGACTTATGCGGTTAATAGTCAAACTAAATGTGATAAATTTGTGTAGTTGACTTATGTGGTTAGTAGTCAAACTAAATGTGGTAAATTGGTGTAGTCGACTTATGTGGTTAATAGTCAAATTAAATGTGGTAAATTGGTGTAGTTGACTCATATGGTAAAGAGTCAAACTAAATTGTGGAATTTGGTATATTGGTGTAATTTGAATTATGTGGTAAAGAGTCAAACCAAATTGTGGAATATGGTGAAATTGGTGTAATTTAACTTAATGTGGTAAAAAGTCAAACTAATTGTGTAAATGTGATAAATTTGGTGTAGTTTGACCCAATGTGGTAAGAGTCAAACCGATACGTACATAAATGGTGATATACATGGGTGTAACATGCATATAAATGGTGATATGTACATAGATGAAATATGTGTATAAATGGTAAAATGTACGTAGGTGAAATATGTACATAAATGGTGACATACATGGGTGTAACATGCATATAAAGGAGTTTGAAGTCTAAGAACCTCACCCTTGAGTTAATTGAGGTTATGAACTTCACAAAGTCGTTTCGGGGCGTTTGAAGTCTAAGAACCTTACACAGGAGTTAAATGAGGTCATGAACTTCAGAAAAGTCGTTTTGGGGCGTTTGAAGTCTAAGAACTTCACACGGGAGTTAAATGAGGTCATGAACTTCACAAAGTCGTTTTGGGGCGTTTGAAGTCTAAGAACCTCACACGGGAGTTAATTGAGGGCATGAACTTCACAAAGTCGTTGGGCGTTTGAAGTCTAAGAACCTCACACGGGAATTAATTGTGGTCATTAACTTCACAAAGTCGCTTCAGGGTGTTTGAGGTCTTTAGAAATCACAAAGGAGTAGGTTATCCAATAATTGTAAGCTGGTCAGGAAAGGATTTTCTGTTACATGTGCAAAGTGCAAGAAGCAAGGACACAACAAAAGATCTTGCAAGGGCCAGGGATCATCACAGACTGTTTCACAAGGTGTTCCAGAATCAACTCAGTGATCTTGCACAGGCCATGGATCTACTTGTCTTTTGAACATGGTTTGTTGGTTGTCTTTTGAACAATGTTTAGTTTGTTTTCATTTGAGCAATGCTTAGTTTGTTGTCATTTGAACAATATTTAGTTGGTTGTCTTTAGGCAGAATGTTCAGTTGGGTATGTCTTTGAACATGTTAGTTGAGTATGTAATGGCCACTTGGTATGATATGTAATGGCATTTTGATCATGTTTGTTGTGTATGTTAGTAACTGCATTTACATATCATTCAAACTTGACCACTGCATTTTTTAATCATGTTTGTTGTGTATGTTAGTAACTGCATTTACATAATTACATCCATTAAAACTTGACCACTTGGTATGATATGTAACTGCATTTACATCCATTGTCGACTGCATTTACATCCCATTAAAAATCAAACATGTATGTTAGTTGAGTATTTGTTGACTCCATTTACATCCAATTAAAAATCAAACATGTATGTAGGTTGGGTATTTGTTTGACTGCATTTACATCCATTCAAAATTGACTGCATTTACATCCCATTAAAAATCAAACTTGACCTCCCATTTGCAACATATACATGTTTGTTGACTGCAATTACTTTAAAAACAAACTGAAATTACATCCATTCCAACTTGACCTTTACAAGATATACTACAAAATTAGGTCAATTGGTACAAAATAACAAGCAAATTCATCTCAGTTTGCCATGAAATATGCTATAAACAATATCTAGCTAATAACCAAACACATTCTTAGTCTTTTAACTTGAATCTCCAAGCTCCTTCCTTTTTCTTCTTCTTTGTTGTTGGATCTTAGCAATCCGTTAATGATGTCTGTAGCTCTTGGACTTAGGGGAGGATCAGCCCAACTCACAAAACCATAATTTGATCCCTATTCAAGAAATTAGGTCAAGAACATAGAAGATGATGATTATAAAAAAATATCCTTACCATCCTAGCACAACAACGAAATCGGCGTCCTGGATTTCTTGATATCCATGAGGTACGAATCGAGGTTCCAAACCCACATGAACAAATGACCATACTCTTGGTGTTCATCAGAAGAAAAAGACGGATGAGAGAGAGAAACATCTTTATTTTATAAGGGTTGTAAAGATTAAAAACCGAATTGACAAGAATACCCTTGTAAGAGAGAGAAGGTGAGGCTGACTTAACGAGGTGGGTGGGCGGCGTGAGTCCTTAGGACTCAAACATATGCAAAAATGAAACGTCAAGGTTCGGATAGACGAATTTAAACATAAGGGACTCATATAGTTAAAATGGTCAAACGTAAGGGACTCAAATAGTAATTAACTCTATAAAAATATTTTTTACAAACGAAAAATAAAAAAAAAGTAAAAGAAAAAACTTGATTTGTCAAACCCTAGACTCGAACCCACATCGACGGAAATATACTACAGGGGTAACTTGAGCAATTAGTTAACATAAATGAAAGGAAAAAAAAATTGATTGGACGCCGACACTTGCATTTAAGGTTTAGTAAATAATAGACATTAATAAATTCACAAATTTTATATTGATAAATAAAATATTTTTAGAAATTATATAATAATCCTATGACATTTCTAATTTTAAATAATTGACTTTAACATTTTCTAATTTTAAACAATAATCTTGTATTGATAAATAATATAATAGACATTAATAAATTGACAAATATTATATTAATAAATAAAATATTTTCAGAAATTATATAATAAACTTATGCTATTTGTAACTTTAAATAATGTCATTTAACTTTGTCAATGGCAAATACAAGAGTTAATTACACATATACTTCACGTGGTTTATGAAAACTAACAAGTTTGAGTAATGATTTAAAGTAGCTTGTTTGAATTTTATACTTTTAATTTTGTAACGAGTTTGAGTATTAAGGCTAACTTCAGTTAATTTTTTTGTTAAGTTTTGATAAAATGACTAAAATACCCTTTATGAAAAATAACAAAATTGTGCAATAAAGTTTTAAAGTAAAAAGAGTATTATTTTGGTCATTTCATCCTAAGTTAACAGTAAAATTAATAAAAATTAACCTTAATAATCAAACTCGTTACAAAATTAAAAATATAAACTCAAACATGTTACTTAAAATCCTTAGTACTCGAAACCGTTAAACTACATTAAATATGTGATTAACTCTAAATAGAAATTTTCAAATGATTCATGATAAATTTACTTTTCAGATGTTCAAATTAACGCAAAAAGAAAATGATAAAAAGAAATATGGCGGTGGAAAACACATGTAAACTGTCTCCCTAGATTCGTCAGCTGTTGGTCAAACCCATCATACTCTGCAAGAGCGGACGACTATTTCACCACCGGTTCACGCCGGCCGACCACCATCCTATTTCTGTTTTCTTCGCCGCCGGTCCAACTATTAACTCAGGTATCTCTCTCTGTCTCTAGATCTTCGCATTCTTCCCTTTTTTTTCTGTTTATGTAAACCTAATTTGATCCGCTAATTGTGATATAGTTTATGTAGTTATATCATCTTCTCCAGCACATATTCGGGTATATGCTTGAAACATCAATAACTAGGGTTTATGTCTGACCAATCCATGTTGCGATTTACATGTCTTCAGGAGTCAATTTTGACCAGTTGTTTGTCAAACAAGCATTTTGTGAATCTTAATTCTTTTCTCCGGTGTTTTTAGAACCGGACAGACAACGAACCGTCGTGCTGATCCACCGGTTGAACCATATTTAAGAACTGGATGACGTAAGGAATAAAAAAATTAAATAGATTTATATATGTCTAATTTAAAACAGATTATGAAAATACTACATGTTTTGATGTTGATTTATAACTTTAATAAAATATAAAGTCTTAAATAAATAAGATACGAATCGTAGAATATTAAATTAATCAGAAAATGAGATTTTAAAGAAAAAAAAAAGTTTAAACTCCGGTCCAACCACCTGGTCCAGTTCACCAGTCCAATCGATAACCGGCTGGTTCAAACGGAAATGGCCCAAATAGACATAACCGAATCGGTTCTATGACTGGTTACCGGTCCGGCCTAGAGGTGCACAAAAGAACCGGAACCGGAACCGATCCGATGGATTATCCGAAACCGGATCCGGTGAGAACCGGTTTTTTTTAGAACCGGTCCGGATATTATGAGAACCGCCGGTTCCGGGACCGGTTCTGGGTTTTTTGACGGACCGGTTAAAAATAGGATAAAAATCGGATTTTTTGGAACCGGTTTTTTTCGGACATTTTGGAATCGGTTCGGAACCGGTTCTAGCCGTTGGGGTTAAAAAAAACGGCTATATAGCCGTTTTATGGCCGTTTTTTTGTTTTTTTTTTGTTTTTAAGGATTGAAATTTAGTATAAATAGGTATTGGGTGTTTGTGTTAGTTCACCACAACATTCTAGCTCTCAAAACTCAAAAACGCTCTCAAAACGCAAAAAAACGCTCACGTTAAGCAAAAAAAAAAACGCTCTCATGGCTTCCGCTTCCGCAAGCACTCAAAATTCGGTTGGTGGTTCTACTAGCGATGTTACGGTTGTGTCAATACTTCCTTGCTCCCGAAACCAAGAAATATGGGCTTATTTCGATTTATGCGAAATGTCGAACGGCTCGCAAAAGGCTCGTTGCAAACGTTGTGGTAAACTTTTGGCTGCGGCGGGAAATAGCAGTTTAAGGAAACATATTGCTAGTCACGCAAGACACACTCAAGAAGGTGAAAATCAAACTCAAATTGGTAGGGATGGAGGAGTTTGGCAATACAATGTCGAAAGTGTTCGTGAGAGAATGGCACATTTCGTCATTCAAGAAGGCTTGCCTTTTGATCATTTTGATAATCCGCGCTTGACGAGGATGATACAAGAGACGCTTCAACCGAATTACACAAATGTAAGTCGTTCTACTTTGAGAAGAGATTGTTTAAAAATGTGGAAAAGAGTCAAAAAAGAATTAATTTTAGGTTTTGAAAAATTAAATACCGGCATTAACTTAACAACGGACGTTTGGTCCGCTCCACATGGTTTACCCGAATCGTACCTTTGCGTTACCGCACATTGGGTTCAACCGGAGTCGTGGCAAATGATGAAGCGTACGATTGCGTTTGATTATTTTGGATATCCACATACCGGTGAAAACTTATTTTATATTTTAGACTCGGTAATTCAAACTTATAAAATTCAACCGAAAATATTTTCAATATCTTTTGATAACGCTTCAAATAACACAAACGCGGTCGAAAAATTAAAAATAAAATATGAACCGCCTTGTAACGGTGTTTTTTTTCATAGTCGATGTGTTGCACACATCATTAACTTGGTTGTGCAAGACGGTCTAAACGTCCAAGAAATAAGAGACGTAAAAGAAAATTTTAAAGTGATGTTACGTGAAGTTTTTAGCACAAGCAAAAAAAGATATATAAACTATAGAAACTTGTGCCAACAAACGGATTCCATCTTTTTAGGTCCGAATTGGGACGTACCTACTAGATGGAACTCGACTTGGAAAATGTTTGAATCGGCCTTAAGGCAAAGAATTACTTTAAAACATTTCCATGATGAACTTGTGCAAAAGAAACGTTGTTTACAAAAATTTGATAATATAAGTTGGGATATGATCGAGAAACTAACTAATTTGCTTGAGGTTTTTAAAAATGCAACTACATGTTTATCGGGAGTTTATTATCCCACGTCTTCGCTAATACTTCAACAATTATACTTAATATGTAATAAATTAAAAGAGTTTGAATATCACGGCATTATTTTTGAAAAAATGGTAAAACCTATGAAAACTAAATTTAAAAAATATTTTTCAGAAATGCCGGCCGTTGTTACATGTTCGGCCGCCTTAAACCCAACGATTAATGTAACCGGTGTTGAAACATTAATTGGATCAATATCGGATGATTTAAATATGTTCGAGGAAGACCCAAATTTTGAATCAAATGCAATAAGGGATTTCAATTCGGCTTTTAATAATATGTTTGATTATTATTTACGCAAATATGGTGGAAGTGGTGATCCATCAAACATACGTGAATCAATGGGTTCGGGTTCAACTTCTAGTAGTTCAAGGAACCCGATGCTAAATTTATTTAACACTTTAAGAAACGAAAATACTAAACGAGCTCGTGGAACCACACCAAGTAGCGAGCTTGGGAGATATCAAGCAACCGACTTTATTTCTACTCTAAGATCCGAAGAGTTTGAAAACTTTGATATCTTGAGTTGGTGGCAAGGAAGGGAATCCCAATATCCCGTTCTAGCCGCAATGGCCCGTGACCTACTAACCGTCCAAGCTTCCACGGTAGCTTCGGAATCCACTTTTTCTCTTAGTGGCAGGGTTTTATCTATTCGAAGAACGAGGCTTACATCGGAATCTATGGAGATGTGTATTTGCTTGAAGGACCATTTGGATGCCGCCGAACGTGTACAACATGTTGCAAAACTAGAAGGCGAGCTTGACGTTGAACAAGAAATACATGAATTCGAAGTAGAACATGGGGCGGCGACTCCACTTTCGGACGAAGAACAAGCTTACGATGAAGCCCAACGTATCTCAAGCGAAGAAGAATGAAAACCGATGTTACAAAGACTACGACGAAGAATATTGAAAACATAATAAATAATTAATGCTTTGTGATTCAATTATGTTTTTTGTATTTTTTTTGTACGAACTATTGTTAAATAACTTAAAAAAATCTACAAAATAAATAAAACATGTATTTTATAGTGTATCTTTTTTAATTTTTAAATTTTTTTTTTTTCGGAACCGATGGAACCGGTTTTTTTTAACCGGTCCGGTTCTAAATATCCGAACCGGTCCCAATAGGTTCCAAGTCTCCACACCCGGAACCGGATCCGAACCGGATCCGGTTCTAATGGATCCGGTTATTGACCAACTTTGACGGAACCGGTCCGGATCCGAACCGGATCCGGTTAAAAAAAAAAACCGATTTGTGCACCTCTAGTCCGGCCTGCCGGTTCAAACGGAAACGGCTCAAATAGGCGTAACCGGACCGGTACTATGACCGGTTCCTAGTCCGATCGGCCGATCGAGTTCTTAAAACACTGGTACTGTAAACTGATGAGTGTCTCTTGCACAATTTTCACAAATTGTAGGATTGAGTTTTTGAATTGCATCCAAGAAACAATGGATAGTAAGACCAGTTTGGATCAATTGGGGGTCTCTATGAAGATTTCTTGCAAAAGCATCAACAAATCGGATGATAATATTGTTCATCTGTCATCATCACCATCAATGGTTGATAATGGTGGACTTGCTTTTAGTCCCATAACACCAGATTCAAACAAAGAGCTTTCAGAATTGATGTCTTGTTTTACATCCCCATTAACATCATGTAGGAATGAGAATGATGATGACAACCCTCTCACCATGAAATATATTGGGTTATCGCGCAGTTATGCTGCAAGAATGCTTAATTTTAATTCAGTTAAGACTCAACATGATTGCGAGAAGCCCCTTGAGGATGATATGTTGTTGGAGGCTGTTTATGACTCACTTTTGGAATGCATTATAACGGATATCCTTGGTGAGATCTCAGCCGTTGATTCGAGTCCTGATGCGCTCAGAACGCCCCGTTTTGCTCCTCGGTTGACTGGTATTGCTGAGGTTTGCCCTGGTCCGCCTTTGAAATCGGTCAAGAAATCAAGAAACATTGATCTCAGTTTGTGCAGAAAGCTTGAATTTGATGTTGAAGTATAAACATTGGTTGTTTGTAGTGATAACCGATTCTAGAGTTAGTTATAACCTATGACCAGCCGACTAGGGCCGTTGACAAGAACCTGTAACTTAAGAGCAACTGATTCTGTTGCCATATGTGTTGTTTTTATATTTATTGTTGTCTATGAAGTTAAACAGTTTAAGTTGTCAGATTAGTTATATTAACAATCAGGTGATACCGGGCGGTTGTTATCTAGTGAGAGGAAGAGAGAATCAGTGGCGGACTCAGAAATTTTTTTTACCCACGTCACCAAAATTCTAATAATGTATACTTTATGTCAACTAATACATGTAATGGAAAACACAAAAGATTGTCATGATTCAACTAATTCAAAAATCCTAACACAGATTCAAAATCTTGCAAATCTTGTTATATTTCAAATTATTACTCATCCGTATCCCTATAAGTCAACTAAAATTCATATTTATCCATAAAATTTGTTTATGTTTTAAAACCTCATGCATCTCATTTCTTAAATTTATCCTTATTTAATTAGAATTTTTTTTTTTTACTTATTCTCTTTCATTCACTCACAAAAATTATGGGGAATAGATATAGGGAAGAAATAGTGAATCCCTAAATATGGGGAATGGGAAATGAATTCCTAAATTTGATCCCTATTTTAGGGAATGAGATGTAGTGTTAAATTTGATTAAGACCTTAAAATTTTCCTTAAATTATACGGATAGGGTGATATAGGGATCCAGACGTGAATGGTCTTTAGATATATATCAAGTTGAGATATATAGGGATCCAGATGTGAATGGTCTTTAGATATATATCAAGTTAAGATATATAGGGATCCAGATGTGAATGTTTTTTACTATTATATTATTTAAGTTTAAATGGTAGGAGGTCTAATTTCTATATGTTGTTATAATTTAGTATTATAAAAAATCATAACATATATATTACATATTATAAACCAAAAAACATCTATTTAATATTTATAAAACCTTTTTTCATTAAAAATATGTTTATCAAAGATTGTTTATATGATCATAAGAATCTATCATTGGGCTGGGTAAGGACGATACCATATCCAATAAAGAAAACAAAATGACTGGGGAGGTTTAACACACAACACGCTAGTTATGTAAGTGCCTAACTAGCGGAAGATACTTCTGTGTTAAGTTGTGATATTCAACTTTTTTGCAAGTGTTGTCACTCTCATAAAATATACTATATATATTGTCACTCGAATTTCGAATACAAATGTCCTACATAAAATTTTAATTTTACGGGTGTCATACGACATCAATCGCTATAATCTAAGGGTGAAATCGTAATTTTACTATTTTAGAGAAACTGATAATACTTGTTTTGAAGTAAACAAATCTTAGTATGATAGTATTTGACTATGCTTATTATTTATTAAAATAAGTTATTTACTATAATACATTTAGCAATGTCGGTGGCATTTGCCGACGACCAAAAACTACTATTGTCAACACTAACCCCTTAACTTTCTAAAATGTTACTTTGACCCCTCAAGTTTTTAAAGTTATTTGTCACCAATCAAAACTTACCCCCAACTTTGTTAAACTGTTAAAACTAACCCCTTAACATTGTAAATTGTAACTTTGACCCTCTTAGGTTTCTAAAGTTTAGAGTTTACCCCTTTTAGTATATATAATCTGATTTTTCCTCAATAGATTTCGTTCGTTAGTTTAAAAATAATAATACTAATTTGTTGTGTTTAATTTTTTTTCTTGGTGTCCCGGTAAATTTTGGTAAAAACATAGTTGCTTTCAAAATAGGGTATTTTTTAGGTATCTGAGTTATTTCGACTTACGGTAACATGCTGATACTGTGAAGAATGAGACCGACACCAACTGAAGAAAATTGCTACCGCTATATAATTGTCTTTTATCTGTGATTCGATCTCCACAACCGACTCGTCGTAACTTTATACGTTTCTTTTATGTATTTAATGACGTTTCTTTTTGTGCTTAGTCACGTTAATGTCACCACCACAACCGTTTAAGGTCCGTCTCCCGCCTTTTATTATCGTAGGTTATATCGACTGAAGGTAACGTGCTAGTACCGTGAAGAATGAAACCGATACCGATCGAAGAACGTCGGTGCCGTTATACAACGGTTTTCTATCCATGTTTCGATCTCCAGAACTTAAAAAAGAGAAATTGAGAAGAATGTCCCGACGTCTCAACATATTTTTACGGTCTTCTAGAAATGAAAAGTAGTTCGATCAATTTCTTGAGCTTTATGTAGTCTACTACTTTTTAAGTAATTTCATATAACCACAATATTAACTTTCACATTTTTGAAAATTTTACTTTTTCTTTTTTCATGATTTTGATATAAAAAAATGAACTAAAGCTGTAGCTTCTACTTGACTAATAGGTGCTCCAATAAAAATAATTGTACGGCTTTGGAAAAAAATTAGTTAAACTTTGTACACATATAATTAATTTTATACATGATATATTTAATTATTAATTCACAGGCTTGCATTCTCCCTGACGAGAGACTTGCAATGAGGTAAGACGTGTACAAAATAAAGTTAAGATAATGAAATACCCTCACCCAAAACAGGGTATTTAAAATACGATTTGAAAGAAACCGGGTGGAACGTTGTCCCACGTATAAATTAACAATTATGAGCGAAAAATCGGGGAGGGGGTGTACGATCTCTTGTATTTATTTGTAGCCTCCTTTCTCTTGTAATCAATTCGCGCAATATACAATTTTCAGTATTCCAATTGCAAAGATGGTATCAGAGCATGTACGATCTTAGGGTCAACTTGCTCATCATCTACCTTATTTTTCAAGCCTTTCAATCTCGCAATAGCCACCATGTCCGAAAACAATAAGAATGATGATCTTGTATTACAGATCACCAATATTCTCAAAACCAGCCTTAACAACCAAACCCAAAAACAATACGATGCTGTGAAAAGAGAAATCCTCCGATGGGACCCACTACCCTCTGCCGAGGGTGCCTATGCGGCCGTTCAAAAAGAGATGTCACATTAGGGTATGCTAGGAACCATCACAGCTTCTCAAAACGGTGTGGCGGCAGGCTTAACTGCCAACGGATCGCATGAACCTGAAGGGTTAGGGTTTCTGTCGAAGGGACGCATCGGTCCGAAGAACTCAAAGTGGTGGAACGATGGTCACAAAAAGGGAAATAAAGAAATGGGAAAAGCGGCTGCCAAAATAGTTGTCAAAACACTTGACAACCTAGGAATCCAAATCCTATCAAAGCATGTCTTCAAGCCCATGCTATTTTCACCAAGCTTATCAACATAAGCAACCATCCGCTCTTTCTTCAAGTCACCACCAAGTGCTAACATTTGAGCCTCTCGAATTTCGTCAATAAGAGACGATGAAATTGTCATCATGAATGACTTCACTTTAATGTAGTAACTCTATACGCCCTTGTTACTCCCCTAAAGTTATCTCCGACTTTAATGGTTCCTTTGACAACGATATGCAGTTGTCTACTTTTTGCACCAATTAGTTCGCCCACTATCTAAGATAGTCACTGATTCATTTAGACGAAACGTTTATCATTTATCTCATCTTCACCATATGAAATAACAATAGTTCTATCCTCCTAACGCTTTCATGTATGGTCACGTAAAAAATGTATTATGGAGTCCACTCATTTCAAAGGAAAACTTTTATAACGTCAAGTTTCCACTTGAATTTCAACACTCCTAACCATGAGATACTTGGATTTTTGAACCACTTTATACGAGTAGTCAACACGTTTGACAACTAAGGAAATCCAAGTTCTAATCCCACGCCACCCACCTCTTACATGGAAATTTCAAAACTTCCTTACCAATCAACCCATTGAGACTCAAGGTCTCAAATTCATACCTCTTGGGGTTCGAGGATCCCAATGCCCATACATAACACCCTTTGAAGCTCGAGTCTTCAACTCACCCATTCTTAACCGATAAAGCATGCGACCTCCTCAAGTAAGGATACGACAACTTCCTTACTTGAATCCTCTTTTACAACACTGGAAGGAAGATCCCTATCCGTGACCCAAACACCCTAAGTATCTCCATTGACTTAATCATAAGTCATCCTTTGAGATTTAAGGATCTCAATCACCGAATCCACCTTTGAAGTTCGAAAACTTCGCTTTTAAACACCGATTGTGAAGTCCAAAAGACTTCCAACATCATTTATGAAGTTCTAGGACTTCAACCACCATTTATGTACACATTCCACCTATGTACATTTCACCCCTTTATATACATATTTCACCTATGTATATCACCGTTTGCGTACAATGTACATTTTAACATTTACCCCTTGACCAAAAAGTCCACAACCGCGAGACCTTTAGTCAGTTTTATCCTACCACCGACTGTCAGTGACAATACGCACTCTTCCATTTTCCCTTTCCATCGAAAAGTTTATGTGCTTTAGAACAAAGCACACAGGTTCAATGACCCTTATCAAATCCTCTTTCTCAACTGGAATACTAAGTATCCTTTTATATCCCCGGTTGATGTCAATGGCACAAGCCATGTATATACACCAGTTCGTATACCTCGTGTTTCACTGTCTCTAATGAGAACAGATTAACACGTCACCCCTTTATCATACTAGACAATGATATGGTTACTAAGTAACCCAGCACCTCTTTTACAATCATCGGATCAAAATCCATGTGATCGTTTCATCCACAACCTCATGTTATTAAAACATGTAAACATCAACATTATGACGCCCTTAATGATGATCGCCCGAATCCACCGATCTGCTTAGCCTTTCATCAAACACAACGATCGAAAAGCTTCAGTCACGACTATGGTGATTAGAAATGCGTGACCCATAGGCCTAAGCAAATTTCAAATTTTCTCCCCATTTGTGTTATCCTCCAGACATATAGCAATGTCCAGCATTTCTTCCCATAAAGGGTTTCTAGCTCAGCTAGAATGTTTCGGCTTTCACGAAGCCACTTCTCATTTACTCTTCGTTTTCCACTTATCTCCTCACGAAGAATAATTCACCAATCCTCTGCCACGTCCCGGAGTCGACTCATCGTGCGTAATACGCCCTCTACCAATCACAATGGATTGCTTCAAAAGACAAGACCATCATAGTGATTCATCGTTAATTAATCAGCTATTAACTCTCACCATTTAACTCCTTTGGTTCGCACACCACGAACCCTCTTGTGAAAACAAGGTTTTCCTTCCACTTCGGTTCACCAACCGTAGTTCTTCCCGCTCTCTAGGCTTCACACTGTTCCTCCCAAGGATCACCTCAAAGAGCCCTATCTTCCTTGAAGGAAGATCGATACAACATGATAGAAAGCTCTAGCCATTCTCCGCTAGATTGATGCATTCTTTTTCTCCCAACCTATTCCATGTTCCTCACCACCCACGAGGTGATACACGTCTAGACTCTAACATACTTGAGTCCTTAAGATGACTTTCATCCCCCATTTCTTTTACTTACACAAGTGCCCCTTAGTCTCCCCGACAAATTTTTAACTAAGTTGTAGATGTTCTACCTACTTATAGGTTTTTAATCTACCCATTTGTTAAGGCACTATATCTTATCTATGTGTATATGTATTACCCCCATCTAATCATCCATATACATACATATATACATACACATATAACCACCTTCACCTACTCCTTGCTAATGTTCATTGTCATATGGTTATCATAAAAGCTCTTGCACATCTCGTCTTATTAATCATATTGGCCAGACATGTTTAATAATGTGTTATGCCCAATTGCAATTATCATATTCATATAACAAATCACAAGACAAGTTTCGGCACACATAACACTTTACCAATCATTCATACATATACATAAACACCATATACTTAACCACCTTATCAAATCATTACTAACCTTTCGTTTCCGTAAGCTCCGAGTCTTAGTCAAGTCCTTCATGGATTCTCGTATCATTTTCCCCCATATCAAGAGCATCCGGTTTGAGTTTGGTGCCACCACACCAAATCCCTCAAACCATTGCTCTGATACCAAGTTGTAACACACCACTTTTAAAAACAAACTTTAACGCGCGGAAGTCTTAAACCCAGAATTTTTTTTTTTCCTGTCGCGTACCGCGACTCATACGTGCCACCACAGTCGCGGCCCGCGAGGGGACCTTTTTCACAGAAAGTTTCAGTTTTTCTGCAGGTTTCAGCACTTAACCATTTTTCCAACTTTTTCCATTTTTCAAGACACTAAAAATTCCCAACACTTGGGTTTTGACCAAAAACACATCAACAACAAGTAAATACATTAAAACATCATTTGTGTATCAAATTTACATCCATCTACGGGGGTTTTCCCCAAAAATCCCCAAAATACCAAAATGCATACGAGAACCCTTCACGCTTTGGACTTGACTTGGACTACTTCGGAGCCTTTCCTACAACCATATAAACATATCACCATTAGTAATGAAGATAAATTCATAACAAACAAGTAAATTTCTACTTGTTTCACCCATTCACCCATTTGACCCGTTTCCACCCAAATTGTCATTTAGGCTACATATTCTTGCACCCTTACTACAAGTTTCAATTATGATCAACACATGATCCATTTCCATTATGGCACAAAGGCCATAACTCCGTTTCGTTTATGATCAACACATGATCCGATCAACCCATGATCCTTTTCCATTATGGTACAAGGCCATAACTCCGTTTCGTTTATGATCAACACATGATCCGATCAACCCATGATCCTTTTCCATTATGGTACAAGGCCATAACTCTGTTTCGTTTATGATCAACACATGATCCGATCAACCCATGATCCTTTTCCATTATGGTACAAGGCCATAACTCCGTTTCGTTTATGATCAACACATGATCCGATCAACCCATGATCCTTTTCCATTATGGTACAAGGCCATAACTCCGTTTCGTTTATGATCAACACATGATCCGATCAACCCATGATCCTTTTCCATTATAGGTTAACACTATAACTACATTCATTCATTGTACATACTAAATCATTCACAATTTATCATATCACAAGTATGCACACAATCACATAACACATAGTCCACAAAATTCACAACTTGTTTTCACACCTTTCACCCATTTGACCTGTTAACACCCATTTGGTCAATTAAGGATTTCATACACTTGTATATCACCTACAAGTTACTTTCATCATTTATAATTCCGTTTCATTTATGATCAACACATGATCCATTTCCATTATGGCACGTAGGCCATAACTTCATATCCCAAAGGATACGAGATCGTAACTCCATAACCAATCTATCCATTATAGTATAAATACTATAACTACATTCCTTCAATTATGCATACAATTTTATGCTCATTCATACCACATAACAAATTATGCAACTTTACACATTATACATACAACATTGCATAAAACTCATTTATCATCATAACTAAGTAAGTGCAAAAGCACTTACCTTTCGGGTTAGAAGATCCCGCTCCGCCTTCTAGACCCACAATTTGATTACCTAAACATACACACCTAGTTTAGTAATCTAACATATACCAAAATTTCATTACAATTGAGTTCACAACTCAATTTCCCCAATTCCAACCCAAATTGACCCGTTTGGGTTATCCTCATAACCAAACACCCTCTTTCACCACAAACTCACCTACTTGAGTTTCGTTAACTTAATCTTAACACTAATTCTTCTTTCAAAAATTATCATTAAGTTAATTTGGTGTTTGTTCAAGTGTCTAACATCTTAAAAACACTTAATCTTCATTAATTCAACATTCTAGCATTATGATCCAAACACCCCCAATTTTCACCATATGAACCCTAACTTCTCATAATCAAAATCAAAGGGTTCTAAGATGTTAATCATCATTCTTTAACTTTAGTTTAGCTAGATTATTAATAATCTAACACTATTTCACCACATGCATACATAAATTCGAGTTTCTATCAAAACCCACCAAGAACACCTCAAGAATGAGAGGAAAGGGATGATCAACACTTACTTGATGTTAGAGAGGTGATGTGTGAGCCAACACCTTCAAGTTTCAAGCTTCAAATGCATGATTTTGGCTTCAATCCCGTTTTCTCCCTTCTTCCTCTTGAACGACCCAACAACTCAAAATGAGTTCAATTTTGACTTCTATAGTCAAATATGGCAGATTTGCCATATTACATATTCAGTCCCTCAACTTTCCTTTTCTCCCCTTTCATTCCAAAACTAGCTAAAACTAGTGTAACCCCGATACTAACTTGAAACCCACTTGTTTCAACTTATTTCTAAATATTATTTTCACCATAATATTAATTAGAAATATTTGATTATATAAAACGACACCCGGAATTTGGTTCGTTACACCGAGGTTCGCCAATGATTGGAATACGTGTCATTCCATTCGGTGACACTATTTTGACGACACTAAGTAGTGTCGCCATGTATGTGCACGACACTAAGGAGTGTCGCCAATGTTATTTGTTGACTGTATAAGGACGACACTAATTCTCACGACACTGAGTCCGGAACGAATGTTCTGGCGACACTGATAGTGTGTCTGGCGACACTGGCCATGTGCCTGACGACACTAAGTCTGGCGACACTAACAAAGTATGAAAGAATTCGCGTGTTGACTTGTACGCAGATCGGTTAGCACATTAGCACCAACTAGACGTCCGACTCAGGTTTAAATACGAACGAACAAGTGAGTCAAGATTCCCTATTTACTTGTTTCTAGGGTGATGTGCATACATAACGAATGTTTATGAAATGATGAATGAATGTAATGAAATGTTTACAAATGAACAGTTTACGGAAGAAACAATGTTTGAAACAAGAACGTTTACAAAATGAAAGGTTTGTGAAAGGAATGTTGCGAAAGAAATGTTTATGAAACGAAATGTTATAAAGGAATGTTTTAAATGAATGACAAGGGTTTTGCGAATGAATGGAATTTTTTATGAAAAGAAATCGGCAAAGGTTTTAAAGAAGTCATTGCATGTCTAATTTGTTAAATAAACGAAATGACGAATGAAGTCTGGGGTGTAAGTCCCCAACCTTATGGTATGTTATGGGAAAGCCTTAGTACCATAAGTATAGCAGGGGTAGCGCTTATGTGGCCTATCAATGGGTATAACAGTTGTGCAACTGGCGGGGGAAGGGATACAGTCACACCCCGCTAAGGAGGAAACGCGAGATGTAACGATTCATGGTTTTACATAGCCTTTGATCGTAACGAATGACCACTAAATGATTCCAAGAGTTTACATGATCAACACCAAAAGAAAGTTCAAAAGCTACAACATGATGAGTTTTACAATTATAGCCTAGAACCCCTAGACAATAACAAGAAAACTCCAAAAGCTAATTCATGCATGCATGGCTAAGACTTCATGTCCTTTATTTTCCTACGGTAGTTCCTAATTCAAGTGCTTCAATTCCTTGAGAAATACTTGCTAAAATGTCAACATAATGTTGGTGAGATCACATGTTTAAAGTAAAATGTGTTTCTTTGGACCACGAGATTTCAAAATGAGTTCAGCATAGTTAATTAAAACAACACTAATGAGTTGATGCTTGTTACCATGAACTACCATAACTGACACTTTGACTGAGTAATTGATGAGCCTCGCCCAATGTTCTATCACTAAACATTGTGAGTGTGTATGGACAATATGCACCCGATTTGACTTCCCGTCAAGGTTAGCGCAACTAACCACGGATGGGGTGTCAACCCAAATAGATCTATCCATGAGTTCCACGTCTAAACTAGTTAACGATTATAGTATACCGGGGACTTATTGTGATAGTGTGTTTACCCATGTAACAATATGAAATCGTGTTTGCGTTTCCCACTCGTATCCAAATATTGAGTCATGTATTCTCCCCCAAATGCTTAAAATTGATTTAAATAATTTAAAGAAAATGGGGCCGTGTGTCTCACCTTAGCAACAAGGCGAATGGTGTATGTAGCAAAGTCCAAACGAGCCTCGACCAACTCGTGCCCTAAAAGTAATTAAGGCAACTTAAGGTCTAAGTAGTAATTCTATGTGCAAGTTGGTCATGTAACTACTCACCAAACTTAACTTGTTATGTTTTATGTTTCGTTGACAAGGATGTGTTAACCCGTTGACAGTTGGTGACATAAGTTGGTTTCCCGAAATATATATATTTATTGAAAATGAATATAAATAATGTATGCAATCAAACGTTTCAAAATATTCCATGTATCTTTATATCCACTAACGTTTTGGTAAATAATTGGTTACTAAATATTAGTTAAGGACTTGACGTATTTCCCAAAAAATAGAATGTTTTAATGGTTTCCTCGATTATAAATAAATAATTACCGTCTTTGGTTTTATTTCAAGTTTATATATATATATATATATATATATATATATATATATATAGGGAGAGGTTCAAATAAAAAGTGAATTTTCGCTAAGAAACCTAAGAAATGATTTCTTTTTTAACCGAAACAGGGTCAAAAGAACTCTGATTGAGCTCATTCCAGCGGCGTTGAAACCGACTCGTCGAGGTTTTTAGGGGTAGGGGTGGGGGTGGGGGGATTTAGGTTTTTGGAGGGTGGGGTGGGGTTTAGGTGTTTGGTGGGGTGGGGGGATTTAGGTATTTGGGGGTGGGGGTGGGGTGATTTAGGTTTTTTGGGGGATGGGGGGTTTAGGTTTTTGAGGGGTGGGGGTGGGTGGATTTAGGTTTTTGGGGGGTAGGGGTGCGGTGGTTAGGTTTTTGGGTTTAGCTTTTAGGGTTTATCTTTAGGGTTTAGCTTTAAGGGTTTAGTTTTTAGGGTTTATCTTTAGGTTTTATTTCGACGAGCCGGTTCAAACGCCGCTGGAATGAGTTCCATGTTCCATCGGAGTTCGTTTGACCAGTTTCTTAGGTTTCTTAGTGAAAACTCACTTTTTAGCGGAACCTTCCCCTATATATGTATGTATGTATATGTATGCATATATGTGAAGATTATACTTATCCAAAAATATTGTTTATTTCAACACAACATATCATTTATCGTGGTTTTATTAAAATAGTTGTCGTGTTTTATTTTGTTGTCGGTTTCCGTCTTATGATCAAGATATATATATATACACACATATTTTAATAAAACGATGCATAATAATTCCGAGTACCAAAACAACCTTATATTTATTAATATTTACCAAAATATTTTCTCAAAATAATATTATAATCATATGTATTCTTTTGAAATCATTGGTATATATATATATATATATATATATATATATTTAAAAGAGTTTCTAGTTTACAAGACAAATATTAACATTTGGTATATTAATAAAGTAATAAACTAAGTTGTTTGTATATACTAGTCGGGAACCCGCGCGATGCGGTGGCGGAGACAATTTACAACGCGGTACTCACTTTCTGTTAATTTATCAATACTCTCGTGATATATTAGAATTTACATAATCAATAATTTAGTAATTATTATAAATTACCTAAGATTTTGAAGTTGGTTGCCTAATCACCTTCTTTGAAGCCTTGTTGGCTCCTTGGTAAGAGCCAAGTCAGTCAAAATACTATCTAACGACCACAACGTAAAGATCCCAAGGGCGTCTAAAGGTTGGTGGTTAAGCTAGTCATTGATTGCCTAAAATTCTTAATACGTTCCATTATAAATACTCAACATATGTTTCACTTAAAAGTTAAAAGAAATAAGTTTCTTTTATGAAAACAAAATATCTCCTGTTATGCTTCCCACTTCAATAAACCTGCTAGAACTAACCAGTTTGTAGGTGTAATGTAAGACTCCAAAATATGTTGCGATTGAACAGGTTATCACATAAATATGATTTAGGACACCTAAAAGTAGTCTCATATAAGCACAATGTTAACGAAATTGGCTCAGCCAAAAAACACAAATGTATATTTAGCCAAAAATTAAAAATTATCTTTTATACATAATGTGTAAAACTGAGCATCTATCTATTACTCAACGATCTCATAACATAAGCTACATCCCACTAACTTGTACTGCTACTTAGAATGTTATGAATGCAAGCCCAAAATATTCTACAAGAGTAATAGTCCTAACAAACTGGATAATGAATTCTATAATAAAAGTGGTCTCATGTGTGATCTTTGATTTGGAAGAAACACTTGTAAATACATGTACGAATCTATTCTTGAAAGCATGTGGCCTGCAAACACAAAAAAATGTTAAAGACTAAAAATCTTGCGTCTCCTAACGTAATTGGTTTTAAAAAGCGCGCGAGGGCGAGGCGACCTCGGGCGCATGGTTCATCGCTTTTACTTACCTCATGCGACCTTAAACACCTAGACAAATACATTTTTAAGCTCAATCTTTAAGAAGCAAATTAACATGGGATATTATACTAATTAAATTCTCAATGGTGTCAAATTTGACCCATTACTTATGAATGGTCAATTCACATTATGTTTTATAAGGAAAAAATAGTTAAAAGAGAAACAAGTCAAACGGGTCAAATGTTGTCAAAAGTGTGATGTTATACTAATATTTTGGACTATCAAATGTGTCAATTTCAACCCATTACTTATGAATGGTCAATTCAGATTATGTTTTGTAGAGCATCTTATCGTCACACTTTAATCATTTATGATGATCTCTCTAAACAAGCGCAAGCTTATCGCCAAATGTCTCTTCTATTACGAAGACCACTTATCCAGGGGATGTTTTTTATTTACATTCACGCCTTTTGGAAAGAGCTACTAAATTAAGTTCTCTTTTAGGTGAAGGAAGTATTGTATACGTCATTAGTCTGATCATTTGTAGGAACTAATAACGAACTTGCAAAACAGATATGTTTATCATAAAGAGATTCGTCGTTCCTGACCCTGCTTCACCTTAATTGTTATTTAAACAAGTAAAAGTTCTGTCTTGGTCTGAGTGGGGATAGCATTTCTCTCCTCCATGTCCATGGAGTTTTGAAAGATCCAAACATCTCAGAGATAGAGAAATAATTAAAAAGGAAACGGGTCAAATGTTGTCCAAAGTGTGATGTTATACAAAAATTTTAATTCAAAGATGTCAATTTCAACCTATCACTCATGAATGGTCAATTCAGATTATGTTTTGTAAGAAAATAAAAATAAAAAGGAAATAATTGTTGCTGCAATGCAGATTGTATAAGTAACATGAAGGGTAAAAATGGAATTTACAGCATAGGTATCACAAGAAAAGGCTTAGTCGGAGCTTCAATTGATGCAGAGGAGGCTGCAGAGGATATTGCAAGGCAGTGAAACTCTAACAGAAAGCATTCAAGCTCAAAGATCAATTCTTATATGTAGCATGAAATCATAAGGTTATGTTTGTAATTTATTTAAAATCCTAGAATTGCCCTTCATAAGGTTATGTTTGACACGATTTATGGGTTCGTGTCGTGTTCAGGTTCGTTTAAAATTTTCAGGTTTGTATTGGTTGGACTCGCTAACCCATGAACAGGACCTGTTTAGCACCCTACTCTTACCCAACCAGCCTCACAAGTCTAAAAAAAATAAGGAAATCGACTAATCCTATGAGTTAACTAAACCGCTTTTCTATTCCACAGTCCACAAGTGATAATTGCATATCCGACATGCCATTTAGATTAGCGCCAATAAGATTCTTCGCTGCCAACATTTCCACTTGCAAAACATAAAATGCCAGCCACTAATCAGCAAAAGAAATTCAATAAGAAGCCACCTTTTCATGAAACACAAATAACCTCTGTTATTATACGAACAATATGAACTTGAAACCTAGGACAACCAACTTTTCATTAACAAATCTACCTGAAACTCAAATATTCATTTAAAAAGTGAGTGTATGAACATACACAAGATCTGACCTTACATCTACTTGAAGTATTGGATATTTAGATTTCTTTTTTGATATTACAAACACGTTGTCCTGAAATTTGCAAAACATATAATTACGTACCAAAGGTAGAAAGTAAAGCAAAGACATCAATATCATGTTTTATTGTCAGTCACCTGTTTCTCTATCAGTGTTTGTGTGCCATCATCTTCACTATCAAGAGAAACAAAATGGAAAAAAAATGTTAGTATATATTATAGCCACCACCGAATACAACCAGACAAAGCAAGTAATTGATTCGACAGCAACTAAAAACAGAAGTACACCCTGATAAGTTTACAGACCTGTAATGTTTGCAAGACGTCTCGACCTAAACTACAATTTGAAACAACAAGATGAAAACCTGAAATAAACCCTGAAGTACATGTTGAAACAGCAAGATGAAACATCCATGGTACATGGTTCGAGGACGGTGGAGATTAGGGCAACCAGTGTGGGAGACGAAGGAGGAGCGTGACGTGGTGACGGCGGAGGCGGAGACGGAGCGGAGATGGCTAGGGTTATGGGAGAGGGAGGATGGGGGTGATGGTGAGGAGCGTGACTTGTTTTGATTTAGGGTTTTTGTACCGCGTGTTTTGAGTTTTGATTTCAGTGTGGTGGGTAAAATGGTAATTAAACATTTTTCATGCATTGTTAATGTGTACACTTAGCAAAGAAATTTGTATTAGGTGTCTTAATTTTTTTGTTAAATTACAATCTTATCCTTCTAATATGTATTATATAGTAATATAGATATAGATATAGATATGCTTCTAATAAAACTCTTGCATGTTATTATTAACTTTCCTTAACTAGTTTTTAGAAATTAAACTTGACATAAATTATGTGTTAATAATCTAGGTTACATAAAATCATAAGTTTATGTAATGAAATCAACTAATAATACCATTTGTGTGTTCATAAATATAAGTAGTTATTTCAACTAACTTAATTTGTTAAGTTTTTGTAATGTTAAAAACTCATAAGTTTGTATTCTTTCCAAATAATAATACCATGCATGCATACAAATGAATACATGCAAGATTACATATTTTATTTAAATAATGTGGACTTGTTTATGAAGTAAAGCGGACTTTACTATGCGTGATGTGACCTAATTTATTATAATTAAGTCTAATGCGTTGTGTTTTCAAATAATTATGTTTAAGACATCGGTACGAATTTTTACTTAAATTGTCGGGTGTCACAGTGATGACGGTCACTCAGGGTTAACGTGACCCGTGAATGGTGAATGTTATTACCTTATTGACCTATGAGTCGTAAGGGAGGTGAATGCTAATACCTTATGGACCTATGAGTCGCAAGGGTGATGTTATTACCTTATGGAACTACGGGTCATGAGGGCGGTGAAAGGACGGGAAATGAAATGAAGGGAACGAAATGAATGACACAGATTTAGATAAATAAATGTATGACTTGAATGAATGTTGAATGTTAAATGAATGGTAAATGTTGAATGAATGTTCCGTTAAATTATGTTTTAATGATGATTGAATGGTTAAGTGATTGAATGTAAATGATAAGCGATGTTTTCTTATGAATGTTTCAACCCTAATGAATGACTAAACGAATGATAAACCATTTCCTAAAATGAACAAAATACTTAAACTCACCGGCGTTAGCTGACTTTTAGTATGCATGTCAGGTTAAGGATGATGTGGATGATGAGTGGATGCTGCTTGGCTATTCCAAAGAGTTACCCTGTACAAGAAATCTGTCACCCTGTTGTGAATTTTTATGAGTGATGAATGTAGTAAACAATGTTTTAATTGGTTGTGTTTTTATGACAATGTAATGATTCTAATTTCCGCTGCTATTGAATGTTTGAAGTTTAAGAACTGTTTATTATTATGTAAATCCAACACGTGAGGCCTCCTGGTTTGGGACCTTACAAGTTGGTATAAGAGCAATAGTTTAAGAGATTCAGACATCCCCGACTTAAACTAAGAATGGGACCAAGTAACGGATGCCAGTACGGGTAACTCAAGCCAAATCATTAGACACGAAAGTAGTAAGTATAGTTTTCCCTTAGAAAATGTTAGACTAGGACAAGGGTTTTGATGGAATCATAAATGTGATCAAATAGAAACCAAGAGGTAGTGTAATAGTTAATTGCAGATGGCCAGTGTATATTAACATCTTACAATACTTGTTGCGTTCTATTTGTTAATTAGCTTGATGACATTAGATTCTTTGTTCTTATAGAAAGACATGGTAGGACGTCGTGGTGGAAGGCGCGGTAGGGGTCGTATCGGACGTAGCGGTAGGACGCCCATTAACCAAAAGCAGAACGATGAAGAAAGCGTGCATGTCAGCCCAGTAGTAAGCCAGCATGAGCCTGAGAACACCCATGTGGTTGAACAACAGTATAGTTTCGAGCCAGAGGTAAAGACGACACTGGCTCGGGAAATTATTAAGATAAAGAAGGCCACCCTACCGACTATGTTGACCGACACAATGAAAGCACGAATGGGTCGTCTGGTACTAACCCGGGCACCAAAGGACCCGTAATTACTGTGAATGACGCGTCGCTTGCTCGCGGTTGTGACTACAAGTCCTTTAAGGCATGCGACCTGCCAATACTCATTGGCAAAAAGGACGCGGTGGCAACGTTTGACTGGGTGATCCACATGGAAGCCGCCATCCGTCTCAGCGAGTGCCGAACGGAACAGAATGTTAAGTTTGCTGCGAACTCGTTGAGGGAAGAAGCGTCCTGTTGGTTTTTCGTATCAACGATTTTTTTTGTTCTGCCTCGATTCAGTTTGTAGTTGTTTCGGTTTCTTTCAATGGATGACAAGATCCCGGACAAGAACATTGATGATGCTACGAGTTCATTTGTGAAAATACTGCATGCGGTTTACACTGTCATCAACATCCAGAACAAAGTTAGGGTTCTTGATGGCACCAAGATCACGTATTCTTCCTGGATCAAGCTTTTCCGTCTTCATGCCTAAGGTTATAAGGTCCCAGATCACATTGATGGCATTGCACCATCTGATTGCACCGACGTAGCCTACAATTTTTAGGTTGAAATCGATCCAATCGAGCTTCAGTGGATATATGGGACACTTTAAGACGATTTACTAGTTAGGATTCTTGAAACATATACTACATCTAGGGGCTCTTGGATCAATATCAAAGATATCTGCTTTAATAAGGGTTCACGAGTTGCCGCCTTGAAACATGAATTTACAAATCTGACACTATCCTCTTGTTCATCCATGGATGAATATTGTCAAAAACTCAAAAACCTCGCTGATCAATTATCCGATGTTAATAACCTGGTTAATAAATCTCTCCTTGTTCTTCAACTGGGCAGAGGTCTTCTCACTGAGTTCGACACTGTAGCATTCTTCATCAATTAAAGCTCACCGACATGGAACATCGCTCGCATCATGCTTCAACCGGAGCAACATTGTTTATCTACATGACACTGGTCTTCCAACAGTATTCGTGTAGCTCCTTCGGGTAATCCGGTTCCACGGTCATCACATATCCACGCGAACGATGACGCGGGAGAAACTAGAACCGAAACCGAGGAGGTGGCCAATTTGCAGGAGGAACTCGTGGTTGATGCCTGTGGACTTGGGGTGGCACCACCTTTCCGGTTGTCGCCTGCAGATTATCTATCATGGGCCTGGTGGGCTCCGCCACCGCGTCCTTACCCCACTCATGTCACACCCTGGCCGGCGGCGGATTATACGTCGGGGCTGATGCGGTTGTTCAAAAGCACGTTATTAACTATTAAATGCGTTGTAATATTTATTAATCAATTTAAGTATCCGTTACAAGGAAAATAACAACATATTGTTCAAATGAAACACAATGTAATCAAAGTTTAAATTTGTTATAACTAAGTCCATAGCCCTAAATGATCAAGTATAGTCCTCATACGGGTGCACCTGAAACATGTAAGTAAATGTCAACTACAAGTAGTTGGTGAGTAACATAGGTTTTGACACCAAACAAAGTTATGTAAAGTTCTCAATTCAATATGTTCGAAGCAAGTCTAAAGCATAAATGTGAAAACATACAAGGTTCCAAGGCGTACAATCAAGCCATGTAAAAGGAAAAAGTTTACACAATCCAATTGATTGTTTTATGAAAGGTACCAAAATGTATACACAAAACCCGCCAAGGTTCTGTGTTAAGTAATGTATCGAATTCCCGTATAAATGATCATGTTAGGTACTACCTGAGGCTTGCCACACGAGTTAATGATTGTACTAACATGAACACACGTATGGTCACCAAGCAGTTTAAGACATAAAGCATGAAGACCTTAGCATAAGAACAAAGGTATTGAATTGTGTATGAAATATAGTTGTAAACATGTTTCACCCCAAAAGTATAAAAAGGAAAAAGGGGCTATGTAAACTCACCTGTAACGAAGCTAATAAATAGTATGAATTGTTAATGATGGATAAGCTTCGTGAGGATTCCTCACAATCAACCTACACGGATAATTGTATTCTTAAACTCAAAGTATGCTTAATGGAAATAAGAAATTCTGAGTTGTTAGGGTTTCATAGGATTTGGGATTGAATATGAGACTTGTACAAGTTTGAAGGAAAATATATATATTTATAATGATAAGGTAATACTAAATAGAATTAATTAGAACCTCAAGTTAATTATATAGTATTTATAATAATGATATGTTTGAATTTATTTATATAATTATTCTAAAATAATTAATAAATAAATGGTGGATTAGAAAAGGTTTAAATAACTTGTTCTATGTAAAAAGATTATTTACTTAAAAAATTTCTTTTACTTAATAGATAAATAAAAGAGATGTTAAATATTAATATAAGAAATCTTCAAATGAAATTAAATAAATTTGTATAATTATATATCTAAAAATAATTATTTAAGTATTTCTATAAATAATTACTCTTTATATAATTATTTATATGTTTTAAGAATAGGTTAATAATGTTTAAATGATTATTTAAAAATTGATTTATAAACATTACTATTTAAATAGTGATACCTATGTTAAGTATGTTTAGAGGTTTTTAAATAAATAATTGTTAGAGAATTTGTGTGTATGTGATATATACGTATTTATTTATCACAAGATAACAATGATGTCCCTTGATTATTTGTAAAGAATTTAGTTAATAGTCCTTTTTTTGTTTAAAAAAAGTGAATGTGTAAATTTACACAACTATGAGGTGAGTTTATAAAATAATGTAACCTCAATAAATAACATATATATATAGGGGCATGTTCTTTTGAGAACCAACCATATGTTGATAACCGAAAGAACCGCACAAAACGTGTACATATCGCTTTAGTGAAAAAAGTAAAATTCAACAACAATGTTTTATTTATCTCTTCTCATTCTTAGTTTGAGTTTATCTCCTCTTTATTGAATTTTTTTAAGAAAAGTATAAAAATATGCATATATGCATTCATTTGTGCATATAGTGTGAGTGCATATATGCATTTAAAAAAACGACTATAAATTCGAGGTCTTTTAAAACCAAACCTTAAACATATTGAAATGTACATGAATTCTAGTCAATTTATATTATAAATAGAGGAAGAGTTAATGCGGTTCTCACGGTTCTTAACATATTGTTGGTTATATATATATATATATATATATATATATATATATATATATATATATATATATATATATATATATATATATATATATATATATATATATATTTGTTTATGTCTTGTTATAAAATAAGAGTATATATATACATATCTCACCATTTTATCTTTATAAAAATGTTCAGATGTTAATATATGTAAGTATGTACATATATATATATATGCATGTGTGCGCTCAATAAGGACAAGAAATAAAAACAGAAAAAGAAATGGATCAGTCGGGTTCGAACCCATGACCTATGCTGTGAATAGAGAGAGCTTTAACCATTTGGACTGGGCATGATGGCATCTTAGATGTGGGATTGTTTATTACTTTCTTCCCAAGAACACCCAGATCAAAACCCTAGCCTTCCATCAACCCTGATTCACGATCGGGAAGCAAGGGGCTTTCGAACAGAAGAGTAAATCGAGCAACAAGAGAAGGATTATTACCTGTTACGAGCCACGATTAGTTGCATCTCATAACAGTCGGATAGAAGGGGGATTCAAGGGTTTCGATCATTGAATTGAGGTTTGAATGTCATAACCGAAAATGGAAATTAAATGGGTTTAAATCCATTGTTTAAGATCAAATTAACTCGCCAAGATCGTTGTATTCAGTCAAGTAATGTTTGTGCATGATTATCAAGCATTAATAGCTTCGAATCCAAACGATTGGAATGAATTTGCGTTGCGTTTGACTTTCAGAAAGTCAAAATTGGTTTCTAAAGACATGTTTAGGGTTCAAGGCAATGGGAGGGGTTTAAGTGAGGGTTCAAACACTTAATGGGGGTTCATGGCTCAGTTATATGATTTAGAATCATTTTAATGATTTATAAACTTAAATATTATATGTTTCTTTATAAATGTTTTATAAAAGGAATGAATTTTATTTTTTATAAAATCATAAATTTTATAAATGTAATAATATATATGTTTACATATATATATATATATATATATATATATATATATATATATTCATAAATAAATACATATATTTATATAACAAGATGTAAATGCTTGATTAAATTTCATGAGTTTTATATTTTTGTAATTAAGAGCATAATCAAATACGTGTGTATATATATATATGAAGGTGAACTATACTGACCCTCATAGTATATGGATACGGGTGCCTCATCTCACATCTCGAACGACCCACGTAAAATTTGGTACCTCTCTTCATCTACTGTAAGTACAATTTTGGTTGGTAATGACCAATGTTTACCAATTACATAATCCGGCATATGTTTTCATTCCCTTACTAATCGAACTTAATGTTTACCTAATATTATTTATAGCCCACAAATAATCAAAAATCTTTTATATGTTCGTTGTTTTTCAAGAGACAATAACGTTTATATTGAATTTAACCCTTTCGGTTTTTCTTTGAAGGACCTCAAGAGTGAAAAGATACTTACTCACCATAGTAGCACGTATGACTCGTTTTTGTACTCTCCGACCACAAACGGATATGAGGATTATTTATGCAAGCGAAAACAAGTTTTTGCTTTTATTCATTTTTATTCGTTACATGTGTTATTTTGATGTTTTGTTTGTTGTGCTGGTTTGGTACTCTGATGTTTTTTTTGTTTTGTTGTTTTAATAATGTTATTTGTTGTGCTGGTTTTATTATATTGGGTTTTTGTCTTGGTTTTAGTTGTGATGTTTTCAATCCAAAGGGTGTTGTTTTACCATAGAACAACACATTGTTTATTAAGTGTGTTGTTTTACTATAAAACAACACAATTTTCATTAACTGTGTTGTTTTACCATAAAAAAACACATGTTTATGGTAAAACAACATAAGCAGCACGGTGCCTTTTTTATTTTTGTTTTTTTTATATAATAATACTATACTCGAAGTAAAGGTAAAACACGTTTGATTTTATTATGTATTTTTTTTTAAAAAGCAATGTCGTATAAAAAATTTATGTACGTTTAAAAAAAATTAGGAACTTTGAAAATGTCAAGAGTTGTTGGTTTCCCAGAAATACCCATCCAGCCTCCTATTTTCCTGCCCTTAATCATCAAATTTGATAGGTGAGATTGTTTCTTAGCCTTTTCAAACAAGTTGGATTTTTATTATGAGGAAATCAAATTTGATGAGTGAGATTATTTCTTAGCCTTTTTAGGCAAGTTGGATTTTTTAGGGAGGGCCTTCCCTGATTATTAATTTTAGTCGACTTGGAAATATTGAACATGAAACTAAAATCATCTCAAATAAATTAAAATTCAGGAAAAGAAAAGTTTCAGTGACCCGGCTTTGTCTGATAAAGAAAACTTTGATGACTCAACTCGCAAAAAAATCCTCTTAAACAAGAACCGAAGATTTGTGACCCTAGTGAAAATAACTTCTAGGCCGGACCGTCATTGGTCATGCATAACTTCTATACCAAGATTAGCAAAGTTAATGATATTACCTCGCATGTTATTACGTGACCTTCACTAGCGTATAAATTCCAAACTAAGATTAGCACAGTGAACAATATTGGCCCAAAAAGTGTTAGTTACATAGTCTTGACTATCAACTACCAATTAGTTGAAATTGAAACCCTTAAGGTTGAAACCCATAGTGATTCAATAGAGTTGTTTTCAACTTTGGCAAGTTCAATCCCCTTCTTTCCCTCCGAAAGTAGGTTACAAAAACCCCTCTTTTCTTCTATTACAATTACAATTAAACATATATTAAATAGAAAATGAGCTTACAAATCTCTAAACACCGCTTTATTTTAAATATAATTCTAAAATAATAAAAATAATAATAAAATAAATTTTTTTCTATGAAATATAAAAAAAATTTACTAAACGATAGGTCAATTATGTTTTTCAATCAGTTGAATCCCAATAATATATATATATATATATATGGGGAGATTCAAATAAGAAAATGGTTTTTCGCTAAAAACCTAAGAAATGATAAAAACCTTAAGAAACGATATCAAACAAACTCCGATCATTTCAGCGGCGTTGGAACCGTCTCGTCGAACTCTACCATCTGAGCTTTTAGGGTTTAGCTTTTAAGGTTTAGATTTTAGGGTTGAATTTTAGAGTTTTAGCATTTAGGGTTTAGATTTTTTTTTTGGGGTGGGGTGAGGGGTTTAGGTTTTTGAGGGTGGGTGGGGCTGGGTTTAGGTTTGGGGGGTGGGGGGTTTAGGTTTTGGGGGAGTGGTTTTAGGCTTTTCGGGGTGGGATTGGAGGGGGTTTAGGTTTTTGGGGGTGCGGGTGGAAGGGGGGTTTAGGTTTTTGAGGGCGGGTTAGGGTTCGATGAGACGGTTCCAACGCCGCTGAAATGAGCTCAATCGGAGTTTGTTTGATATCGTTTCTTAAGGTTTTGTCATTTTTTAGGCTTCTTAGCGAAATATCACTTCTTATTTGAACCTCCCCTATATATATATATATGCGAAATAAAAAGAGGAAAAGCAAGAATCATCTACAATTATAAAAGATTAATTGATAACACAGAAGATAATGGTTACAACGTCCCCAATAAAGACAACATAATTCAACTAACACAAAATAAAAAAAAAATATTTTCTAAATTTGACCTAAAATCAGGTTTTAATCAACTACATCTAGAAGAAGATTTTAAAAAATGGACAGCTTTTACATGTTCCAAAAGATTATATGAATGGAATGTTTTTAGTTTCGGACTAAAGAATGCTCCTTCAATATTCCAAAGATTTATGGACAATATATTTCTCAAATACAAATTCTGTCTAGTATATATTGATGACATACTAGTAGCAAGTAAAACATTCCAAGAACATGAGACACATCTACAACAGGTATTTGAAGAAATAAAAAAGAATGGGATAGTAGTATCTAAAAAAAAGATGAAATTATTTAAAAGAAAAATCTCTTTCTTAGTACTAGAAATTGGTAATGGAAAAATTGAGTTACAACCACATATTTCTACAAAAATCCTCGATTTTTCAGAAAAACTTACTAATTTAAAACAGATTCAAGCTTTTTTAGGCTTGGTAAATTATGCTAGAAAGTTTATCCCAAACCTGTCAAAATTAGTAGGTCTGTTATACAACAAAACCACTAAAAATGGACAGACATTTCAATCATTAAGTAGTCTTTGCTAGAAAGCTTGTGACTAATGAACATTTTTTTTCTAGCATGTTTGTATGTATGGTCATTGGCAAAAGGAAAAGAAGAAAAGATTTTGCAGCCAATATGTGGAGGAAATATATGTGTAGAGATATTTCCAGTGGCTATTACAAATTTTTCTCCAAAAAGATTTATAATTTTTTCTGTTTTTGTGTTTAATTCTAATTCTATGTAATCAATCATACCATTATGATAGAATTGTAGAATTAGATCATCTGGCATGTCTGTCTGTTTTAGGTTTATTTGAAGAAGGAGCAAGCAATCTCTTGAATTACAGCATATCATGAATTTAGAAGATTATTATTTAAACCCAAAAGATTTTGATTCAGATACAGGCATACCGCTAACCATTCCAGACACCCACAGAGATTTCTAGAAAGATTGCAAAGAAAACGTATGCACTGACGTCAAAACCCACAGAGTCTACAAAGCCGTCTCAATTATTTGATCGACACTCCTCTGCAGATAAAAGAAAAAAGTTTTTTGTTGCTTTGTTACTTTAATTTGTAGCCATTTCTTTTGGTCTGAATATGCATAAATTGTCTAGTAGACATTGTTGTTTTTCTGTTAGTTTCATTTCATTAATGGGGCAAAACTTTGTAGGTGTAAAATTGTAGGATAATTAATACTTGTTGTAACATCTTGTCCTTTTTCTAGTTCATAGTTTATAAAATTTGTGAAGATTTGTAAAGCTTCATTTTCAATAAGGTTTTGTCTTTTATTTTTATTTAAAAATTCTCTCTCTCTCTCTCTCTATATATATATATATATAATATTTTTAAAATGTATTCCTTCACCAATCCGTTGCTTTTTACTTTATATATAAGAACATAAATCTAGAAGACGATCGTAAATAATTAGGTAAGCATACACAATTCGTTGTAGACATCAAAGTCTTGTTTTCTTAATAGACTCACAAAGAATATGACTCTTGACCCACTTTAGTAAATAGAATTGGAGTCTACATCATGGAAATATAACGACTACGGCCATCACAATTCGTACATATTAAATGCTAAGCCTTCACCTAAAACTATTAAAAAAAATATGACATCTTCTTAACATCCACGACCCTTTTGATTTTTTCCTACAAATTAATTTATATAAAACTTAAAGACCGAAAACTCATTGATCGATATTAAAAATTCTGATTCTGATATGATTAATAGAAAGAAAAAAACAAATTGTAACGCCTACCGGACCAAAAACTTTGATGACTCAACTCGCAAAAAAATCCTCTTAAACAAGAACCGAAGATTTGTGACCCTAGTGAAAATAACTTCTAGGCCGGACCGTCATTGGTCATGCATAACTTCTATACCAAGATTAGCAAAGTTAATGATATTACCTCGCATGTTATTACGTGACCTTCACTAGCGTATAAATTCCAAACTAAGATTAGCACAGTGAACAATATTGGCCCAAAAAGTGTTACTTACATAGTCTTGACTATCAACTACCAATTAGTTGAAATTGAAACCATTAAGGTTGAATCCCATAGTGATTCAATGGAGTTGTTTTCAACTTTGGCAAGTTCAATCCCCTTCTTTCCCTCCGAAAGTAGGTTACAAAAACCCCTCTTTTCTTCTATTACAATTACAATTAAACATATATTAAATAGAAAATGAGCTTACAAATCTTTAAACACCGCTTTATTTTAAATATAATTCCAAAATAATAAAAATAATAATAAAATAATTTTTTTCTATGAAATATAAAAAAAAATTACTTAACGATAGGTAAATTATGTTTTTCAATCAGTTGAATCCCAATAATATATATATATATATATTATTGGGGGATGTTCAAATAAGAAATTGGTTTTTCGCTAAAAACCTAATAAATGACAAAAACCTTAAGAAACGATATCAAACGAACTCCGATTGAGCTCATTTCAGTGGCGTTGGAATCGTCTCGTCGAACTCTACCATCTTAGCTTTTAGGGTTTAGATTTTAGGGTTGAATTTTAGGGTTTTAGCATTTAGGGTTTAGATTTTAGAGTTTAGATTTTTTTTTAAGGGTGGGGGTGAGGGGTTTAAGTTTTTGGGGGTGGGTGGGGCTGGGTTTAGGTTTGGGGGGGTAGGTTTTTTTTTTGGGGGGGGTTAGGCTTTTCGAGGTGGGGTTGGAAGGGGGTTTAGGTTTTTGGGGGTGCGGTGGAGGGGGGTTTAGGTTTTTAGTGGCGGGTTAGGGTTCGATAAGACGGTTACAACACCGCTGGAATGAGCTCAATCGAAGTTTGTTTGATATCGTTTCTTAATGTTTTGTCATTTCTTAGGCTTCTTAGTGAAATATCACTTCTTATTTGAACCTCCCCTATATATATATATATATATATATATATATAATATATTTTTAAAATGTATTCCTTCACCAAACCGTTGCTTTTTACTTTATATATAAGAACATAAATCTAGAAGACGATCACAAATAATTAGGTAAGCATACACAATTCGTTGTAGACATCAAAGTCTTGTTTTCTTAATAGACTCACAAAGAATATGACTCTTGACCCACTTTGGTAAATAGAATTGGAGTCTACATCATGGAAATATAATGACTACGGCCATCACAATTCGTACATATTAAATGCTAAGCCTTCACCTAAAACTATTAAAAAAAAATATGACATCTTCTTAACATCCACGACCCTTTTGATTTTTTCCTACAAATTAATTTATATAAAACTTAAAGACCGAAAACCCATTGATCGATATTAAAAAATCTGATTCTCATATGATTGATAGAAAAAAAACAAATTGTAATGCCTACCGGACCAAAATGGTTGATCGAAAGACCACAAACACGACTGATTTTAGATTGAAGACAAGCTTAATAGTGATTTAGAGCAAATGGAAGAACGTGAAGCAGGTTGGCAAAAAGTCATCTTAACGTGAACAATACGTTTGACCTGTTAAGAGATATCCATATGGATGGAGGGCTCTCCACGGGCCTAACAGTGTTGCGTCAACCTTACGTATATATTTAATGAGGAAAAAAGTATACATATAAATAATTTTATATGTTAATCGCGTTTTAGTCAGCGTACAAGTTTAATGAAATACCTTGAGTATTTAAAACATGATCATATGTTCGCCAACTTAGAGATTGTTCACAAAGGTTGCTTTGAGAAATATTATGTCCATGTGTTTTACACATGGACCATATATAAGGTCAGAGGTTGTTTATTCGTTGGCTAAATCAGATATACGTGTTCTACACGATGACCCTTTATAATGTTTGCGGCTTACATGTTGACCACACCAGACATATGCGTTCTACACGCTCACCCTTATACGTGGCCGGCCATTTAAGCTGAAACATACCATAGATAGATTGTTTTGTGTTTATTTATCAATCTAGGTCAATGTGTTTATTATGTCATAACGAGATAACACATCAATCAAATTCAAGAGAAGATTGATGTATAGAGTTTAAACTTCGTTTATAAATCGGTGGTAAGACTACGGGTCAAAGTAGAAGGATAGTGTTTATTAAATCTGACAAATGTTTCACAAACACTTGGAGGATCGGAAACAAAGAAAGACTTTGATTTTCAAAAGATAGGGGTGTTGTTTAGGAAAGAGTCGCAACAATCCCATAAATCATTTACGGTTTCAAATCTTTAGTTATAGACTTTACGGATTAAATGGAAATATCTACTGCCGTACTAAAAAATAAAATGGAAATATCTACTCAATCAAATATTCATTCCATTAATACTCATCTCCATCAAATAGATTTTATTCTCCTTCCACAATCCCCTTGTCTCATATATCATCAACTAGGTTAGCAAACCCGTGTATTACTGTAACACCCCAGTCTTAGGCACCGGTTAGTCATGAAGAATGATACAGAACGCACCGCGGAAACTAAAACCTCGAACTCTTTTATTTATATAAACATTGTTTTACAAATATCAACAAACTGTTACATCATGATTACGGGTTCCTAACAAGGATCATAGCACTACTGGCCTTATTGTCTTTCAAATATTCCTTCCTCTGTTCCATTTAGCATCTCCTCATTTTGTCTGTAATGCCACTCTATGGATTACCTGAGATGTGTGCTCAAAAACATTTAAAGAAAATGGGTCAACATAATGTTAGTGAGTCCATAAACAAAACATTTTCAAAACCGTCAATGTATCTTGAAACCCGAATTGAATATAATGTAATTTCCCAATTCTCACTCATAGAACACCTATGAGGTACTCATGGAACACCCATGAGTTAATACATATATAACTAGTGACCTTTCCAGGGGTCTCATTCCACGTGGAACATAATAAGCGCTTATAATGCGTTATACACATATGGAACGGCCAATCACATCAAATGATGCCACAATGTTTCAAGATACCCAAAATGTTTTCACAAATATCATGCCAAAAATGGAGTATAACGGGGCCATAACTATTTAAATGGAGTACACATCACAGTTTAGAGGAACTCACCTTAGCAGCACATCGGCTTAGTTTATCTAAGATAACACAGTTACTTTGGGCAATATCCTAGATTCATAATAACATTACTTAATCAAGCATGCCTAGCTTAATTGTAATTAACCAAATCTTGTCAGAGTCTTACCTCAAACTATCTACTGCGAGTTGTAAGCGTAATGCGAGAAACCGGACTTTGCGGATACGAATCGGACTTGGAATAGGTTGGATCAGAGGGTGGTGTGTGTGTTTGGAAAGTGTGGAAGTGTGTGTGGTGTTGTCAAAATGTCCAAGGATGCTTTCCAATTTATAGGCTGCGATGGGATTCTTAGTGGACAGTTATCGAGGGGGGTAGCGGACCGCTATCGCCCCAGCCGCCAAATATTTCCTTTGGGCCCAAGTAGCGGACCGTTAGCCTTATGCTTAACGGACCGCCAAGCAGTTTGCGGCGTAGCGGACCTTTACGGACCACGTGACGATCTGTGATAGGGTTCCACACGTCAGTTTTCATCCGCTAGTCACCCGACACGTGGTAGCTCATCATTACTCCCTCCCTCAACATGTAGCGGATCACCAAGACCTTGGTAGCGGTCCGCTACCGGTCAAAATTTCAAAAATTTTATTTTTAGTCCTTGTAGTTTGAAGCAAATTTCATCTAACCCCTCGTACTTTAGAATTCTGAATAATTTCGAGGTGTTACAATTACACGAGCTGAATAAAGAAAAAATTAAATAGTAATTAGTAATAATATATAAATTACAAAATAACTGAACAATTTAATTAATGATGAAAAAAAATTGAATAAAAAAAATTATAGGGTAAAAATTGAAACGAATTATTAATCTAGTTATCTAAAATAATAGAGTTGATTAAAATGTATAAATTTATTTATTGAAATACGTCATAAATTATAACCATCCTTAATTAATTTAATATTAAATTTATATAGTTAGTGACATAATAACTATCCATAATTAAATTTATATTAAATATCTAAAAAATATTCCTTTAATATCATTATTTAATAAGAAAGAGAAACGAGAAAAATAAGAGTGAGAAGGCACTAGAGAGTGGCATGTGTCCCCTTATTTAATAGGATAGATAGACAAAAAATAAGGATGATAAGAGAGTAGAGAGTGACACGTGTCCTAGTAGTTCCTTATTTATTATATTAAGGATTGTGAACCCATTTGTTCATTTTTGGGTACATTTCCACCATTTAAGGTCATCTTATAGCAACCATTTCATTTTAAATTGTTTATCCCAATGGTTTCATTTTTAAAATTGTTTTTCAGTTTTTAACAATCTTAATTATAATGTATTCATAACTAACTTATAAAATGTCAGTCTAGAACCATAAAATTGACAAATTGAGTTAGAACCAATTTCAATACAACAATGTTTGAAAGAGAGAAGGGTACATTGGTTCTATGATTGCTACACTTGGATTATTCTTAAAAGTATCTAATGAATTTCTTTGAAAATTTACTGGAAATTCAAATATTATGTGTAAGACTAAATTCATTGTATGTGTAAAACCTTTGAGGCCAAATATGTAATTTCTAGTAACTAAAACGAAATTCAAAATATAGACACTTGAGAAAAATATTATATTGATTCACGTTTGTGAGTGTTTAACCCCATGACCAATTCTTTTAAATTTTCTTTGCAAAGAAAAAGGAAAAGTGTTTTTAAGCTTGTAACTCGTTTTCTACACACACTTGTTGATAAAATATAACTAATAATATCATCTAGAACAATTACTATAGCTTGTATCTTTTTAATCAAGTTTATGTCATCACAATAAACAATAGCATATTCTATCTATTCAAAAGTAGTTCTTATAAATTAAAAATAATATATTTGGCCATAAAAAGGTACCAACCCCTGCATTTAGGCTTATAAAAATAAACCTTTATCAATCTGGGTTAACATTAACCATATTAGAGTTCTTTAAGTCTTGCAAAAACACCTATGATACTACTATTAGGATTTCTCGTTAGGTTTTGCATATAAAACGCATCAGAAGTCTTGATAAACGAACAACCTAGTCCAGTGATCCATTTGCAAAGCAGAAGGAAACCCAAAAACAATAGCAGTGATGGCGAAATCAGTCATACTGGCTAGGATAATGAAGATAACAATGGCAAAAGACAGCGGAGGCAATACAATTAGAATTGTCATGAACATAACTGCAAGTGAATCATAACTGATGTCAGAACAAAATAATCATATGAACAACTAGTGCAACTACTACAAAACGAATTTATAATCAAATAACCCGGTACGGAGTAATACCCATTGAGCAGAGAACAAAACAAAATGCTTAGTGTACACAAACACGTCGGCTTGATGTACCTAATTGTGAGTTGTATGTGGGCTCACACCATCACTCACCAGAACAAAACAAATATCTTAGGATCAATCCATACGCCTCTCACAAGTTTACGTCCAAAATAACATAGACGTCGTGAACCAGTAACATCGTCATGGAAAGTGCTACGCCACTGATGCCCCAATGGCGCAAAGGGGGAATCTCCCACCGAAGGCTTGCGCAGGTATCGGAGTCAAAACAAATTACTGATGCAATATGTCACAATCAGATGTCTAAACAAAGGTCAGATGCAATAATCTCATAAGAACATGCGATAATAAGTACAATTATAATAAGTATACCGCTATGTGGGCTTCTATCCTGCTGGTGTACGAAAGCAGCGAAGGAAGAGGAGCACAACCGTCACTTGCGAAGCGAACAAAGAAAAAAACGCCGCATGCATACAAACGAATTAGAACTTCCATGAACATAATGGATGCCCGAAGGCCAATCAGTTCGAATGAATAAAAGTACAATTCCGATACTAAATGAAAAAGGTATCAGAATCCATACCTTATCGCATAGGTTGAAAACTTGATAGAAAACTCTAACAACTCTTTATAATTGATCACATTATAGTGTATTCGAGATTAATATCGTGGAACATTTTCGTATAGTTTTGTGGGTTTTCGGATCTTGAGGTCGTGATCGGAGATAAGTCTTTAGTCAAATCATCGATTACAAATAAAATAAGATCCCTGCTACATATCTATCTTAAAAATATTCAAGAAGACTTGTTCAATCTCTAATTATTTTCTAAGAGAACTGTTAAATATTGTATTAGAGTTTAACAACTTTCCAACACTTAATAATTCCAAAATTATAGTCATTTTAATCAAATATTAAAAATAATAACGCTTGCAAACATCTCTATCAAGGTTATTTATAAGATCTAAAAACTTATATAAAATCATATGCTTCATTGAAATTTAAATTACTATAACAATTAATTTTTAATTAAGTTTACCTCATAATAAATAACAACAGTGTATTCTTTTGAAAAGTTGTTTTTATAAATTTAAAATAAAATATTTGTTCGTAAAAAGTACAAGAATAATAATCTAAAGAGTTAAGTACACGTATAGTCTCTGTGGTACGTTTAAATTTGGATTTAGTCCCTAAGTTTGAAAAATTACATTGTGAATACCAAATTATACATAAACGTAACATGTTTGGTCCCTATAATGGATGACATTTAACTTTTCTGTTAAAAAATTTTAAAAATGACCAAAATACCCCTATATTAAAAAAAGGTTTAAAAAAAAAGTTGTGGTACCGCCTAAGAACTAGGGGTATAAATATAGGTTTTTTTACTTTATTATTTTTTTTAATCAAGGGGTATTTTGGTCATTTTCAAAATATTTAGCAGAAAAGTTAACCGCCATCCACTCCAGAGACCAAGCATGTTACGTTTATACATAATTAGAGACTGACACTGTAATTTTTCAAACTTAGGAAACAAATCCAAAATTTGAACATACTATAGGGACCATCCGTGTACTTAACTCTAATCTAAACTTTACTTTCCAGCGACCGATTTTATTTTGAACTCCGTATATAGAATTCTATTTTTCACATCAATTTGTAACTCTAGAATCAGTAATCTTAATAAAATTTTTAGTGATTCTATCTAAGGAACGCACATACTATAAGAAAGATGAAAATTATGTATTTTAACCAAATTAAAATGTTATTGAACTCTTACGAACACTTCCATTCGGACATCCGTAGGCTCGACTCACAATGGAAATCAGCAACCAGAGCTCTAAAGTCCTTAGCTACGACTGATCAACCGGGTAAAGTATGAGGAACAACTCTAGTCAATAGCTAAAGATAAAGTCCGGAAAATAAAGCATAATGATGATAAAGCATAAATATTTTACACACCGGAATCGATGGCATGTTCATGCAGTAAAACGTGCCAACCCCTGTTGAGGCGCCTCTGTCTCTAATACACTCATTTAATAAAGAACTCGTTTAAACGAGCTGAGACAAGTTGAATTTAACTCGATACACATAACCTAAACTCAACGAAAATTCACGAACCTAGTTTATCTTTGTGAAGATCCTAAGCTCGAATTAAAAGGTTGATTAGCTCATAAATATCCATCAACAAAGCAAGTTTGATTTAAACTCGACCCAAATTATTTATTTAATTAATCTAGAAACCAAAACACATATAAAATACATTTTGCATGTTACTTGAATTAAATAAAGTATAATAATGAGGGCTAAGAATAGAGTATTAGACTCCCAACTGTCAACCCATTCCGCGTAACCATTTAATTCCTTCTCCCCCAATTTCCCCCCAACATATATGCTTCCGTTTCCATCTCCACACATCCCTCACCTCCACCTCCAATGGACATCGAAAAGAAAGAAGAACAGCCTCTGCGATCCGTCGTCGACGATCCATCACGGAAGCGCAAACGCCGGAGATGCATCATCTGTTGGTCATCCGTGATCGGAGTCATACTCACCATTGCTTTAATCATACTCATTTTAAGCCTCACCGTCTTCAAAGCGAAGAAGCCGGTCATGACTGTCAATTCCGTATCGCTTGAAGATTTAAATTTCTCTCTCAATCCGATTCCGGCTGGGGTTTCACTGAACCTTTCGCTTGCCCTGGATATCTCAATCGAGAACCCTAACAAGGTGAGCATCAAGTACCGGACCAGCTCAGCCTCTCTCCGGTACAGAGGCAAAGAGGTCGGTAACGTTCCGATTCCCGCCGGAAAACTCGGATCTGATGATAAGACGCAATTGAATCTGACGCTAACTGTTTTCGCCGATCGGCTGGTTTCCGATTCCGATCTCTACCGGGATCTGGTCGGAGGTAATTTGCCGTTTACGACTTATACGAGAATTAAGGCGAAAGTTAAGGTTCTTTTCGTCAATATTCATGTGACATCGACCTCGACCTGTGATGTGAATATTGATGTACAGAGTAGAAGCATCCCGGATCAGAATTGCCGTTACAAGAACAAGATTTAGGGTTTGTAGAAGAAGTAGCCAGCGATTGATTATACGAGAGAGGAGTTATTTGAGTTCACACGGCCTTATGGATACTCGATTTTGGGGTTTTTTTATATATGTTATGGGTAGGATTGATTTATACTTTTGATGTTAATATTTTCACCTGGCTTGTGTTTATTATGGAATAAAACTATTGTTATTATTATTAATAGATACAATCTATAGTTCATATCTTTTGTTGATTTGGATAAAGTTTCAGGTCTTGCACGTTAGAGGTTAAAAAAACCGGATTGTGAGACGGAACAAGTTTAGAAATCGAACCGAAATGGAACCGGCGGTTTGAAACCGGTTTGTAACCCTGTAGGCTAAACCCGGTCAAAAGACTCAAAACCCCCTTAAGAACCTATTTCAACCCAGTTTTAAACCGGACAGACCCCATAAAGAACCGGTTTCAACCTGAACTGGTTTGATCGAAAACCAGCTTTGACTTTTGTTGACTAAAACCGAGCTGGTTTGGGCTTTTAACCCGGTTTGTACACCTCTAAATCCCGTGAATATGTTTAACTAAATGGAATGGAACGGTATCAGATATAGGGATGTTCACGGTTCGATTAAAACCGTGAAACTGTCCAAATCGGTCATCAGTTTGGTTTCACGGTTGGTTTTTTCTTGACAAATGGTCGAGGGGTTTCAAAAACTTCAAACCATAGTTAACAGTTTGGTTTGCAGTATATGCCAAAAACCGGCCATGTAAACCAAACCGGGCCGTAAGATTTGATTATATTTTATTTTTTAAAATATTTCATATCAGATATATTTTATTATTTATACTGGGCTTAATTAAATTAAAATCGGTTTAACTCTAATTTCACTCATGTAAATTGGGCTGACTCTAAGCCCAATCTCAAGTTTTCAAATTGATTTGATGGTGTTTTTCAATCGATTAAACCTAATCAATTTAAACCTACTCTGTTTTATGCTTATAACAACCCACCAATAAAATCTTTTCTTCTTCTGTTAAGTTTTATACTTTTATGTCAAAATTTGTTCTTCGGTTAAGCCTGTCAAAACTGGCGGGTTGGGTTGGGTAATAGGTCAGAACGGGTTTGGGTCAGGATGGGTTTGGGTCAAGACGGGTTATGACCAAAACGAGTTCGGGTCAAACGGGTCCTTTTTTAAAAAAAAGTATCAATGTGGCTCGGATTAGAATGGGTTGTAACCAAAATGTGGCTCAAGTGGTGGCGTTACGGCGACAGTTGTCAGTGACGGTGACATCGTGGTGGTGCAAGAGGCGGTGGGTGGTAGTGTCGGTGACATCGTGGTGGTGCAAGAGGCGGTGGGTGGTGTCGTCGGTGTTAATCTGAAGTGATTTTCTCGCCAAACATGTCATTGACCCGTTACTTGTTTGAACCCATTCTAAATTTACATTGTTTTTAGGCAGCCCATCTTGACCCAACATGTGTTAAGGTTTACCCATTTCAACCGGTTCCCTGTTATGGTGTTCCCAATTCAACTCAAAATACAAAAATTATTTACCCAAACCAACTCATTTCCCCTATTTTAGGTCAAGATTGTCAGGTGTTTAACTTTAATTTCGCGTATAGATGGCTTCTGTTTAGTATATATTTTTTTCTTTGATATATAGATGCTTTGGATTTGCATTTTTACTTGATTTTAGTGGCCTTAAATTTGACCATCAATGGATAAATGAGAAATGACAAACTAAAAAGGTACTTTTAAACTTAGTTTTGTCACTTTGTGGGCCAGATCTAATGCTTCTATAAGTCCATTGGTGTACTCTAAACCCTTAGCTTATTCTTAGAATTTAGCACTTGTTTTCCTAAAACTTTGCATGTTTCCTGTTGTTGACCCAAGAGTGGAGTCATCACATTTGTTTTCTTGAATTTAGCTATTGTTTTCCTTCAAACCGTGAAACCAAACCGTTAGTAACGGTTCGGTTTTAAATTTCAACGGTTCGATTTCGGTTTTCGATAATAAAAAACCGTTAATAACGGTTTAGCTCATGGTTTGACTCAAAAACCGTTACAACCGGACCATGAACTCCCCTATTCAAATAGACAGATAGAAGTTGAGCTGAGTATCGGTTCAAACCCGTCAGGAACCGTAAGCGACCCGGACCAGAACCGTACCCGTGAAATTGGAAAATCAAGAACCGTGAACTGTAATATTTGCTTGAGGGTCGGTTACGGATCTTCACGGTTTAACGGGTCAGGGCTAACGGTTTAGTATATAGGAACCGTTTATGATATTAGGCTGCAACAAAAACATACATGTATACATAATATACAAAACAAACACACACACATGTTGGTTGATACACACAAACTAAACAAACACACTGCATCGATGGTGATGAACAAACCGTTACCCTAAATCAAAATACACACACATTGGAAATCGTCATTACCTGTTGGTTGATCAAACTAGAAACAGAATATGAACTGAAGATGTTGAAGGTGATTGGTGATGAACATAGTGAAGAAACCCAATAATCAAATGTACTATTAATTCACTCCTAAAGATTGGTTATGAACGTAGTGAAGAAACCCAATAATCGAATGGACTTTTAATTCACTCCTAAAGATTGGTGAGTACAAACACACTTCATCAAAGGTGTTGGTTGTTTTGTCAACGAAGAAAGAAGTCGGATGGTCGATTGGACTATTTGATCGCTCCTAAAAATTCTAGGTATTCATATCAAACAGTTCTCGCAGTTTATAGGTGAGCTTGACGGGTAATACCCAGAACCATACCGAAACCGTGTGTTGACACAATTTCCAGTAAAAGAGACTTCAACCGGTCTCCATGCTAACAAGAGCTCCTTCAATCCAACCTACTTCTCACTTGCTATCTTCACTAGTATATTGTCCTGCACCAAAGCAACGCGTTAGGGCGTTATAGGGAGGGGATAATCCCTGTAACAACCCTCCGACGTAAGAATAAGTCTATCTTGTAAAGAGAAAGTGAGGAGAATGCAAGGGAAGGAGAAAGATAGAGAGATGATGTATGAATTATGTTCAGCATACATGTGTTTGCTTTTTCTCTACCTTTATATACTGATTGGATTTTATGGTTACCTCACGTGAAGGGTGTGAGGATAGTGGGGGTCACCTGGTGTCACGCTCATGCATAAGTCCTTCCTTTTCCTATTGGTGGACATGCTTCTTCCCAAATGAAGTCTTCCACATGGCTTAACCGTTTGGAGTGGTCCCTCAAATTTGGGCTAAAGGCTATTCTTGTTGGGCTTTTGGGCCTCTCCTCTTCACCGTGAGAATTGGAATCCAGAGAACCACGAACCGGCATACCTTATAGATACAGTTCGGGTTTACGGGTCTGGCGGTTCAGGTTTACGGGTTTTGGCGGGTCAGAACTGTGAGTTGCACACTCCTAGATAGAAGTGACACATTCACAGGTTAATCTGTTAATTTTTATAGAAAGATTTAAGAGGCCTTTTATGACAAATAACTAAAATTGATTTCGGAAAAGATAATTTTTATTTTCTTGAACTAACAATTTTTTACTCCTAAAATACCATGTAAATTTGCACCTATAGAATATGAACCAACATCACTTTTACAGGGAATCACTAATGTCACTAGGTCATGGGCAAGGTAAAGATAACTAAGCACCGAATTCTACCTTTTAAATGTAATTGTTTTATAATGTTATTTGTTTCTTTGGTGTAAATTGATAATTTTATAACGATTTCAAACTTAAATAACACAAATACAAATACAATAACGTATTCAAGTTAATGTAAGAATTTGTTTCAGGTTTTAACACGACAAGCTAATTTACACGAACCATTTATCATGCTTAATCTCTATCAAACACATCAAATCAAAAGAAAAGGATTAGACAAAAGAAGTCATGTGCGTGTATAGACTATAGATTAATGCCATAATATTGATTTATGTAATCATATTTAATATAATTACTACTTAATAAAAATAGTCATAGTGAAAAAAAAATGAAAAAAAAACGTTTTCAGGTCAACCCAAACAGATCCAATATACCAAACCTACCATAAAGATCTAGAAATGAAACACAATAAATGAAAAAGATGAAACAGAAAAATGTTTTACAGTAGCTTTAACTAGAATAGTTAGAGAGGATATTGCAACAGGGAATGGTAGTTTGAGTTATTGTTGGATGACATATTACAACAAGCACAAGAGAAAACATAATATTTGTTGGACAAAAGACATGACTTATGAAATGCATATCATACAGGATAATATCACCAAGATGATGATGATGATGATGATGATGATGGTGGTGACGATGATGATGATCTCTTACAGTTAAACAGCAGGGAGAAGCTTCAGAACTGTGATCTGTCAAGGCTATCAAAATAAGGATGATCCATAGCAGCTTTAGCCGAAATCCTCTCAATCGGGTTGTATTTCAGCATTTTCTGAAACAACAAATCATGGAATTAACTCATATTTCAGCATTTAACCAAATCTAATTTATAATCAACTAAAACCGTTATGTTTATGATAATTACCGATAGAAGGTCAATCCCATCAGGACACAATGATGGAACAGCGCGTGCCAAATTCTGAGGCTCCCACCTAGGAAAGACATGCCAGTCCTTTAGATCACTAACCCCTGGCCACACCTCTTCCGTTGGTGTCCCAAGCAACCTGCAAAATAATGCAAGATCACAAATGATGCAATGATCAACACCAATCAAATCATTGAGGAATCAACTGGTTTTGTTGTGATTCTAATAATCAGAGTGAGCCAAGGAAGCTACAATTATCCCTTTCACAAAGATAGACATATGTTGTCAAGGCGCATAAGCCTCGCCCGGAGCCTAGACGCAAAAAAAGCGCCAGCCCGAGAAAGAAAAGTGCACATAGAGGAGATATAATTAAAAAATATAGTATGCTTTGAAAATTAATATTATTCCACAAATATAATAAAGAAACTACTATAATTAGCACTTAAGATCATCTAGTTAATACAAAAAGTTTACTAAAGGTTCATACATACTTCATAATTTAAATCCAAAAGTAATACCAAACATCCAAAAGTACTAAACATTCATAGTTCATCACTTCATCATCAATTTTGTTGCGATTTGGATGCGAGTATAAGAAGCTAAAAATAGCAGGAGAGAAGAAAGAAGTCAAAACACTAACCTTTATCGTGAATTTTGCTGCAATTTGGATGAGGAAGAAAGCAATCATGGAGAGAAAGAAAGTGAAGTTGGAGTAAATGAGGTAGGGCGGCTTTTTTAGGGTTAAAAGAAATTAAAAATAAAAAATCAAAATCAAAACAGTGCCTAATTAAACTAAACCTGATCCTGTGCTCGAGTCCAGGCTACAAGAAAAGCCCCAAATCGCGCCTAGGTCTCCACCAGGCCCTAAACATGTGCCTGTTGCGCTTCTGCGCCTAGGTCGCTTTTGACAACATAGCGCGAGCCTAGAGCTTCACCTAAGCCCATAGTTGTCAAGCCGCATAGGCCTCGCCCCGGAGTCTAGTCGCAAGGTGCAAAAAAAGCGAGGCGCATAGCATAAAAATACCATTTTTAGGGGTTTTGTACATGTTTCAAGCTTGTTTGGACTGTTTGATTCCAGGCTTGTTTAGGGCTGGTGTAGGCTATTTAAGCCTGTTTCAGATGATTTTTTGCTGGAATTTAACCTGAATTTGGCTAGAAATTGGCCTGAATTTGCGCATGAGAGCCTGAAACTACCCTATCCAGGCGAGGGACGCAAGTTGTACAACTAAATACGTTTTATATACAAACAAAAGCTACATCCTTGGTTTAAAAAAGCGCAAGGCAAGGCGTTTCGGTCCAAAAAATCCGAGGCGCCACGCCTCAAGGGAGAGGCGAGGGGGAGGGCTTCACGTATGCGAGGCGCTAAAACTAAAAAAAATAAAAAGATTTATTATGCACGACACATTTCACTTCTTAATCATAAACACAAAACATACTTTAATACTTAGAAGTTAAAAGTTTAGAGCATAATCAATCATTCATCAAAAACCCAAGCCACATCTCCAACAAGATGAACAGGTTTAAAGCCCAAATTGGTTTAAATGATGGGCCAACCTTTTAATTGTCCAAGGCTTGGTTCTAAATTGTGCGATGCGCTCCGATGCGTTTGGTCACAAAATCCGATGCGCGATGCGTTTTGCGCGATGCGAGCGCATCACGTATGCGATGCGCTCTTTATTAAGAAAATACTAAAATATTAATTATACATAAAAAGTTGTAAAATATATTAAGTAATCATATTATCAAACAAAAACATCAATGTAATACTCTAACTATCAAACAAAAAACATATTATATTATCATATCATCAAACAGAAAACATCAATGAAACAGAAAACACATATTATCAAACTTAAAACACATATTATTAAACATAAAACAACAGGTCTAATACTCTAATTCAAACAGAAACCCATTTTCAAATGACCCTAACATAAAAATACAAAATTTTCCATATTGCACGCAATATAGCGCATCATGCGATGACCGCATTATGCGAAATCGGCGCATTATTAGCGCATCATGTAAACGCATCGCATCAGATGTCGCGATGCGCTACAAATGGCGCAACGGGCGCATCGCGCATTATGCGCGCAATTTAAAACCAAGGTCCAAGGCTAACTGATTTAAACCCCAAATTATAGACCAGCCCTAATAAATACATGAAGCGCTAACTCGCATCGCCTCGCGCTCCAAGCATGAAGCGCCCCTTCGGGCCGCTTCATGTATCTCCAGCGTTCCACCTGAAGCGAAGCGTTTTGCCCGGCACCTCGCGCTTAAGGTGACCACCTCGCAGCGCTTTTTTAAACCAAGGCTACATCTATCTCGTCTATTTTACATATAAACCATTCAAAATCTTTCTTCCTTTGATGGTTTTTACATATCTACCTCCTCCAAACCCTAATTTTGACCAATTTTAACCTCGGCTACGCTTTCTAAAACTAAGGCCAGACCTTTATGTTGTCTATGAAAGAGTTAATCCTAATTCGGTAAAGCGGGTCCGATATGTTTGAAGAAAAGATAGAGTTTGTTTAAGAGTTGGTTAGAGTTTGAATCTAATCATTATCACTTTTGTTTTATGTTTATTAGTTTGGTAGAGTTCCTATTAGAATAGGTTTATGAAGTTTGATTTAATAGATTATTTAATTGAGTTTGAGATAGGTTAGGATTTAAACAGGGTTTTTTATAAATAGATGGTTAAGGATTAATTTGTAAGTCAAGAATTTTATCATACAAGAAAGAGTCAATATTAGTTGAGATCAAATTCTGCATTAGTATTCTTGGGCCTAATTTCCAACGGTCTAGTTGAATATAAAGGAGAAAAAAAAGGCATTTCATCATGTCAAGTTATAGAAAAACCTGAATATATGAAGCAGTTGTTGGAACTCAGAATCACCCGGAAACAAAGCTTGTCTTCTTGACATTTCAGCTGTGCAAAATTACAAGCCGAAAATTAAACATACAAATCTTTAGATGTCCAGCAATCTCAAAACCGAATCAAATTACCAGTGTTGTAAAAATCGGGATTAATCAGCGATTAATTGCTAATCGGAGAATCAACATGGAATTTTAATGTAATCGGTCCACTAATCGCTAGTAGTTCCTAGGCGGCCCAAATCGGCCCAAAGTTTTTTTTTCATTTATCACTTATTCTTTAATAAAATTAAAGTTTCATCTTCAAAATTATAGTTTTAACAAAATTAACCAAAGCTTTTACATATTTTTTTCATTTATCAACTGTTCTTTAATAAAATTGCAAGTTTCATCATCAAACTTATAGTTTTTACAAAATTGACCGAGAATTTTACATGTGTGTGCATCTTGTACATATAGGTTTTACAACACTGCAAATTACACACACTAACACACTGATCATGAACAACAACAAAAACAAAGAGACATAGATTCGGAAACACATACCGAAAATACATCCAACCGACCACATGTCAACCGCAAGCGAGTAATGAGTCGATCCTAACAGAACCTCAGGTGCTCGGTACCAAAGCGTAACAATCTGCAAATCAAAATATCAATAATCAGATTCCAAAACTGACCTAATCAACAACAATTGAACATAATAACAATAATAATAGTAATAATTAGAAGAAGAAAAATAGAACCTCATGAGTGTAACTTTTCATAGGAATAACAAAGGACCTTCCAAGCCCTAGATCTGCGATTTTCAAAATCCCCTTCTCCTTATCAACCAACAGGTTTTGCGGCTTCAGATCTCTGTGAAGCACGCCATGGCCGTGGCAATGAGCAACGCCTTTACACAACTGATACAGGAAGCTCCGGATCTGAGAGGGAGGGAGGGGGGAGGGATTAGGTCCCTTGCGATGCGAATCGATGAATTTCTTCAGATCTGTGTCGAGATACTCGAACACGAGGTAGAGTATCGGTTTGCCTTTGTGCTGAATGTGTTGGACGCAGAGGAGGCGGACGATGTAGATCGAATTGGAGAGCAGTTGAAGGATGGAGATCTCACGGAGGGCAGTCGGCGGGATGCCTTCTTCGTCCATTTCGAGTCTGGTTTTTTTTAGGGCGACGAGTTGGCCGGTGGATTTGTCTTTGGCTTTGTAGACTTTGCCGTAGGTGCCTTCGCCGACCTTCTCGAGTTTTTCGTACTTGTCTTCCATGGCGAATTTGCAGAGTTAGGGTGTGAAGATGGAGATAAAAGGGAGGAGCGGAAATAGAACGAATATATTATGAATTTGAAATTGAATTGAACGGCAGTCAAAACTCAAAAGTGTTGGTTTCCCTCTCACTCGCTTTTCCAATTCGAATTATTTTGTTTTTGGGTTGGCCTTTTTGGACCGGCCAAAAAAAATCATTTCAAAATTGGTAGATGATAATTGGGTTTTTTTTGTTTTAAATAGTATAACTAAAATATGTCAAAGGTGGTATGTTGATGAAAATTTTCATGTTGAGCGTATCAGGTGTTTGACTTAACTCTCACATTCACGTAGGGGCCGGATCATGACTGTTCTGTTAAATATTTGAAAATGACCAAAATACCCTTAAATTAAAAAATAATTTTTTTAAAAAAAATGATGGTGTCGCCTAAGAACTAGGGGTATAAATAAAGTTTTTAAAAATTTTATTTTTTTATTCTAGGGGTACTTTGATCATTTTAAAAATATTTAACAGAAAATCAAAGATGGTGGTGCCGCCTGAGAGCTAGGGGTATAAATATAGGTTTTTAAAAATTTTATTCTTTTAATCTAGGGGTATTTTGTCATTTTCAAAATATTTAATAGAAAAGTTAACTGTCATTTACTCTAGGGACCAAACATGTTACGTTTATCCATAATTTGGGAACTGTCAGTGTAATTTTTCAAACTTAGTGACCAAATCCAATTTTAACCGTTTCGTTATTAAAAAACAGAGAAAAGTAACTTGGTTATGAAATTTAAGGATGACTTATTTTTTTGCATAAAAGTGTAAAGAAACATAATATAAGTTGCAAGCCAATAAGACCAAATAAAACGCAGTTTGTGCTGTGCAGATGGTCTTCAAGGGGTTAAAGGCAGAAATCCAATAAAAACTATAATCGAACCTAAAACATCTGCTAAAGGGAGTCAGGTGTTTACCACTATGCCACCCCTTGAAAGTTAGAAAATGACACTTGACATCAGGAAAACAAAAGAAAATTACCTCATAACAATCCATGGTGACATACATGCGGGCCTCACCATAAGCAACCTGTGCATCGATGCCTTTACCACGCAACTCTGCCAGACCTTTTTCAAGCGTTTCAGCAAAACTGACACTTGAACAGTTGAACCATCTACAACATCATCAGTGGCGGACTTAGGTAGAGAGGAGGGGGTTCACCGGAACCCCCTGAGTTTTAAAATTATAATAGAATGCTATAACAAAAAACTGGGGTGAACCCCTAGATAAAATAGACGGTGAACCCCTATCTCCATTGACGGGAAGAAAAAAAAATTAACCAGATTTTTCGGCGGAGTATGGCGGAGGGCGACGGCAGACAGAGGAGAATGTTGAAGAGGATCTACATCGGAATCGACCAACTCATCCTTATTTTTGCCGGAACCAGACCAAATGTTGAAGAGGAAGGTGAAGCGGCACTTGGATATTTATTGTGACCGAAACTTGTAGAAAGTTATAAAAAAATCTGCAGGTGAATGGTGATAATCCTTGAAAATATGAAAGGAAGTTACAAGCCCTTTTGTTTTAATTGATTTGGATGTGGCTAGGCTATCTTTTCAGAGTTATTTAAATGATATTTTTCATTTGTTAATTAGTTTTATTGCTTTACTAAAGAATATTATCAATATCAATTATGTATATATATTTTTATTAATTTCTTAGTTTTAATGTATTTTTTATATTTGTTAAATATTAAATTAATTATGACGTAATCTGGTTTTCAGTTACCGGTCCGACCAGTGAACTTCTAAACCTTACCCGACCCGAAGCGTCGAACCGACCCGAAATTTTTTATGTCCGGCCCTATGAAATTGGAGCAGCTAAAAACAGTGAACCCCTTGAAAAAAATTTCTGGATCCACCACTGGACATCATGACCACCAGTCAGTACATGAACATGTTACATGCATCCTCTTGGCACCATGTTCACCGACACCTTTGAGCAACAACTACGAAACAATAAGATACATACATTATGATGTATCACTACCAGGTAAACTAACATTTGATGGTCTAATTCAAATACTAAAACCTACTTACCTGCAATCGATCTAGCCGAGAATGCACGTCCCCGTCACTCAACAATCCAATGAGGTGGAAGTTGTTGTTGGCGAAAGATAATAGAAATAAATGATCAAACAATTATACAATATATCAATGTTTTCACAAAGTTCGGTGAATTGGCTGGCCGAACAGGATTTTAATTAATTTTTTATTTTATTTTATTTTCTTTAAAATCTATACCAAAACATAAAATACTTTCATACTTTATTTTAAATTAGATATATTTATTATTTATATTTTTATAACGCCATCCAGTTATTTAATCCGGTCGGACCAGCAGTCCAGTCCGGTTCCCAAAAACATTACAATCCACAAATCAATGATCAAACACTAGTAAGATTAGAAAATGGATATGATCAAATCTATTTCTCAATGTATAGCTACTATAATCTCCCACCAATTTGTATTAATTACCACAAATTATCATGAAAAAATGATGAAATGAAAACTGGTTACAAAAATCACCCTTGAGCATAAATCCTTCCGGCACCAAGCCACCAAGAGCATTATGTCCGACTTCACTGTTTCCCATGTCATCATCTGTGGGAAGCCCCACGACAGTACCATGCGCCCTCACCAATCTCCACCGATCAGGAGCACTCTGTACACAAACACAAAATCATTTTCTAACACATCAAATATTAATAATCGGTTATTAATTGCTACGTTTTTGTGAGAATCAATTATGAAACTTGGTTTAAAAGTAGCCCCAAATGTGGTCTAAAAGATCCAATTGGAAACTAAATTAGATTCACTATTGTAATATTTTGTTGCACGGTTGTACATGAGTTAGATAAATCAATATAATAGGTTTAAATGTATTATTGTAATATTTAGTTGCGCGTTTTAAATGGGTTAGACAGACTATTATAAAAGGTTTAGATATACTATTGTAATTAGCAACGCATTAGAAATTTTAAGAATGACATTTTTTTAATTAAAGTATATTTCCATTATACTCAAATTAAAATGAATAAAATTCTAGATTTGATGGAATAAATTTTTAAAGAATATTAAAGATAATGGAGATTAAAAAATTGATGGAAGCTATTTTAACTGAAAATTAAAGTTGGCAATAGTATTTCCTTTTTTACGGCTTCATCAGTATGTAACATCGTATTAGTTACAATACTGTCATATTTTTTATTCACCTAATGGTTTAGAGTAAGACATAAGACCTGATCTTGTTACACACAGTGGCGGAGCTTGAAGAAAAACGTAGGGGGGTCGGGATTTTTTTATCCTCTCAAGGGGGGCCGGAACTCTAAAATTTTCGGCCGAATACGTATAAACTAACACTACTGAACGAAAAATCGGGGGAGGCGGGCCCTCACTATCCTTCGCCCCTGGTTACACATGACAAGAGTATACGCATTAATTTGTAGAATGAAGGAACGAAATCTATAATTTTTAACAGATTATAACTATCTCAATCGTTGAGATCATCTGAGTTACACAATTTGAATTAGGGGAGTTCATCGGGTTTTTTAATCGGGTTTCGGGTTATTCGGTTCGTGTTATTCGGGTTTTTTGTTATAAGAATCCTACCCGTTTACCGACCCAAATAAGATTCGGGTTAATCGGTTTCGGGTTTATTCGGGCCGGGTTAGTTTCTAAATACAAGTTGCAACGCATACCTTATTATTTAACTTAACATGATATTTATTAAATAATAAGCACAAAATGTCAAATAAAAACACTCTCAATATGATTTTTCGTCTAATCCCATGCACTAAACACGTATATTAAACTAAAAAAATCAAATAAAATAAGCATAAAATCAAAGTGTATCAATCAATCGTACAAACTAAAAAAACGACAAATCGTATCAACCAATAAACTCATTAACAGTGTTCACTCTTCAAATTTTCACATTCATGTCCGCTCGTCCGTTTCCAATCATATATTAAAAAAAAGTGAAATAAAATAAACATTGAAAATGTTTAGATGTATATTGTGCTAAAATTACAAATAACTATCAATAATAAAATACCCTTTTATTATTATATTAACCCGATTAACTTTTTTTTAACCCAACTAACAAACCGAATACTATTTTCGGGTTCGTGTTCCATCTTAAACGGGTTCGAGTTGTTCGGGTTCCATCTTAATCGGGTTCGGGTTAATTTGGGTCGGGGTCGGTATTCGGGTTTCGGGTAAAATGAACACCAACACAACTAATATAATGAAATTAATAAAACCGAAACTTTTTTATAAAGGAAAAATAAACAAAATATTTAAATACTCAACTCAACTAGCTCATGTCTGTCAAGTAAGTTCATCCCATATCGACGGAAAGACGAACTTCTGGCTACTTTAAATGGCGGAGCTCACTGAAGATTATCATCCGGACATCTGATAAAATTGAAACGATACAGAGAAGATTAGCATGGCCCCTGCGCAAGGATGACACGCACAAATCGAGAAATGGTCCAAATTTTATTTTTTCGGTTATTTCGTTAAATTGATGAAATAGCCTTCTCGTTCTTCGTCTTCAACGAAACCCTAATTTTTTTTTGCGTGTGAGAGGGGTACGACAAGTTGGAGGGGGTATACATTTTATGTTATAGAAAGTGTTTTTAAATTTAAAAGAACGGTTTTAGAAATAATGATTTTTCAAATATGATAAAATGACAAGTTTAAAGGATTTTTTTTGAGGAGGAGGGAGTACAACAAGTAGAAGAGATGAGGGGTATACGTTTTATGTTACAAAAAGTGTTTTTAAACTTAACAAACTTTTTAGAAATAATGATTTTTCGAATATGGTAAATGGCAATTTTAAAAGTTTTTTTTTTTCAGGGGGTACGGCAAGTAGGAGGGGTATACAGTTTTATGTTATAGAAAGTGTTTTTAAACTTAAAAGAACGATTTTAGAAATAATGATTTTTCGAATGTGGTAAAATGACAAGTTTAAAAGTTATTTTTTCGGAGGGAGAAGCATACGTTTTATGTTATAGAAAATGTTTTTAAACACAAAAAAACAGTTTTAGAAATAATGATTTTTCGAATGTGGTAAAATGATATTTTTAAAAGTTATTTTTGTAGAATGGGGGTACAACAAGTAGGGAGGGGGTATCTATAGCATAACCCTTTTTAAATCTCAATATCAATAAACCTTTCTAGATAGGCCTGTAAACGAACTGAACAAACACGAACATCGACGTGTTAATGTTCGTGTATTTAATTTAACCGAACACGAACACATAATAGAACACATTTTTTTGTTCATGTTCGTTCATTAAGAAAATGGAAATGTTCGTGTTCGTTCATGTTCGTTCGTTAAAAAGCTAAACGAACGTAAACGAACAAACATAAAACGAAAAACATAAACAAACACAAACGAACATAAATGAGCATTAATGAACACACATGAACAAGTTTAATACTTAATAATTCATCAAAAAACGCATGTAAATTAGTGGTTTAAATGTACATGATTCATCCAAAAACAAATGAACACAAACAAACGAACATAAACGAACGTTAATTAACGAACATAAATGAACATATATGAACGAATATAAACGAACGTTCACGAACATAAATAAACGAACACGACATGTGTTCATGTTTCTTCGTTTAATTAAACGAACAAAAAAATTTGTTCGTGTTCATTCGTTTATTAAATGAACGAACATAAACGAACTTTCCGTCGAACAGTTCATGAACGTTCGGTTCATTTACAGGACTAATTCTAGATACCAAAACCTACGGATAACCATTGCTTTGTTGCTTTCACCAGATTTTTTTCTTTCTTAAATTGACGGTGCTTCAATTGAAATACGTCACGTAATGTTTGCCCATGAAAAACATTAACCTCAATTTCTTGATTTTGAAACACAAAACTAGATCATCCTAGTTGGCCTCACGATTACGTCAAACAACATGTTTTAAACTCGATCTCACATCCTTAAAAGAAAAAAGTGTGTCCATATATAATATCTTAGGTGCCATTGGGGTGGTGGTCCAATCAGTGATGAATCCAGGAATTTCCGTTATGGGGTGGCAAAATATGGGGTGGTCGAAAATGGGTCGGGTCGCAAATGGGTCTAAATATTTAATCAACGTTTTATGTAAAAAAAATAATCATAATGGAAATGTCTAGCAGTTTTTCTTATTTCTAGCGAACAAGGTTTTAATATTTCATTTTGTTTTGTGAGTGTCATTGTTTCTTAATTTTGTTTTATAGAGTGCCTCATACCCTTAATTTTGTTTTGTAGTGTGCCCCTTCCCCCTTTCGGAATTAACATAAATTGGTCTTTACAAACAAAATTTGAAAATTTTTAATGGAGGGTTGGCTGGCTTACGGGGTGCCTGTCCAACCCCCCCCCCCCCTCCTCTCCCCCAGTAAATTGTATCCGCCCCTGGGTCCAATGGTAGAGGCAAAACCTCTTAAACACTTAAAGACCTCAAGGTTTATAGTGTGCCCCTTCCCATTTTCACGAATTCAATTCTCACTAAGTAAATAAAATTTGCCGTTCAAAAAATATAATATCATGGGTTATTTCAATTACCTAATAGATTAAAAGGAAACGTCCGGGAATAGTGACTATCCCATTCAGAATTTGACACCTCATGTTTTTTTTTTCATTTTCACACCTCGTACTGTATATAAAATACGCTTTTAAGCCGTTCAATGTTATAATAATTTCGTTTTCCTTTAATAACTTTCATTTACGATATAAATTGTGTTGAAAACGAAGTTGTATTAAAAATTGAAATTTCTTTTTGTATTGTGACCTTTAGCGAACGTCGTTACCGTTGTGGTCGCGTGACAAGCCAAACCTATTATGAGCGGACAACATCATTGCCGATGTCGGTATTATCGGAACCGATCTCTGTCTTCGCTTTTATGGTTTTCGACTACCCGGATTTTTTTATTTTTTTATTACCATTACTAGGTTAGAATCCCGTGTATTACACGGGTTGTATATTGAAAAAGATATAATTTATAAATTTGTAAATACATCCTAACTTGTCAGACTATTATGATCGTCTCGAGATATATCAAGTGAAAATGTGTGTATATAACAAATTAGTATTTTTCTTTACTTAGTTATATTTTGATTTCCTATTATATATTCTTATTTAATATAATTAGTATTTTTCTTTAAAAATATATTTATAATATTATTATTATTTAATAAGATACAAACGTATTTATTAGGAGAGAGAGGCGGGAAAACCAATGTGAGGAGGCACGAGTAAGTGACAAGTGTCCATCTTAAACCTTTATTTATTAGTATAGATTTTTACCGTTGCACCTACGTTTTCGCTTAAATTTTATTAACGATCGGACCGACACCTGCCGCCTAGCGCGGGTATAACCCGTTTAATTTTATATTAATTTCGTTTTTCTTTATTAACTTTCGTTCGTTAACTTTTTTTCAAATAACAAAGTGCGCGACTGTTTTTATTTATTTTTTGTTAAAGTTCCGATATAAATTTATTTTAAAACGGGATTGTATTCAAAATGGAGTTTTTTTCGTACCGTAACCTATATCGAATGCCGTAACCATTGTATTATTGTTACGAACCGAACTTATTATGAACGAATTAGGCGACCTGAAACCACCGCGAAGCACGGGAATTAAACTAGTTATAAATTATATATATATAGACAGAAAAGAGTCAACTGTCATTTGTGTTTGTTGAAATTAAATCTCGGCCCCAAACACATTGATACCACCTACAAGGGCAAAGTTTGAAGAACTATGCTTAGATCTTTTAGATAGGTACCTACCTTTTTATAACACTAAATTGTTTGTTTTTTTAGTAGTTGATTATTAATTAAAGAAGAAAGATGGTAAAATTATTGTAATTCTTCTTTCAGGCTTAAAAGACCTGTTGAAAATTCTCTGAGGGATACAAAGTGAGTGACATTGTTCTTCTGGATAAAAGACCTTTGAAGCTGTAGTTCAGGTAAAAATCATTTGGAATACATTTCTATGTTTCAATATAAGTATATTGGTGTTGGATTTAATTATTTTTTTGTTTAGGAGGGTGTGTTAGCCGGAGAGGTGAGTGACATTGTTCCTCTGGATGTGACACCAATATCAATTTGCCTATTAACCCTTGGTGGTGTGATGACAAAGATCATTCTAAGAAACATAACTCTCCCAAACTCAAAATCAGAGGTTTTCTATACCTCAAAATCAGAGGTTTTACTAAAAATGAGTTTGAAAATCACAGTATTAAACTTTGCCAAATTTTCAAGTAAATCGTTTGTCTATTTGTCAAACATATAAAATCAATTGATTTCTAGGAAGTCAGGTAGATTTTCAAGTCAGTGCATAATTGATATATTCTCTTTCTAAATTTACAAGTGTGTTCATGTTCATAGGCTTTTGTTCTGTTTCAAGTATGAAATTTTGAAACAAATTTCTTAACTTCTTTTCTAAACCAGGGTTTATGACAAAGCTGCCATTGAATGTAAAAGAAAAGCAGCTATCACCAGTTTGAGTCAAGCACTTATTGGGTAGATATTAATTCTCCAAGAAGGGATGAAGGTACTATTGACTGCTTAACATTTCTGTGGTTTTCTTTCCTATGTATTATATTTTCCAACTTATGAGAGGGTCTGCCTACACCTTAAAGTCCTAAATATTTCCTAGGGCACGAGTAAGTCGTCTCATTTAGCCGGATTTGCTAAGACTTGCATATCATTTTACCACTTTATCCGGTGAGTTTCTCACAACTTCATTTTACTCATTTTCCTTTTGAGGTGAGATACATGCTCAAGTATACATTTTTCAAAAATCAAATTTCCCATGCTTACACAGTTACATTAATTATATAAGTTGTACTAGTGTGTACAAAGTTCACTCAGAGTCAACCGTTAATTTTTCCACAAGCGAGGTGATCATGAACAGTACTGTTGGGTTTAACAACCCTTACCCGGGTTAGTAGCGCTAACTTAGACCAGAGGTCGAACGGGTACATTATTGACCTAATCCATTCATGTGCAAGGCACAAAGAGGCGAACCACATCCTTTTCCTTTTTCAGTGGCTACATTTGAGCGTCGGTTGATGGACTTATGATAATTTTTGGTTTTGTCTGAACATCAATGATTGTGTAGAGTACATATGTTTTTTTCTATGCATTTCAATATATGATTTTCCAATACATGTCATGATGTGGTTTCAATTACATTTAACCTTGAACTCACCAACATTATGCTGACCCAATTTAGCATGTTTATCTCAGGTCGTTGAATGCATAGGATATTATGTGGCTAGGATGCACCCACATGAGTCACACACTATTCATGCATGGGTATTCTATTTTGATAAACAATATTTCATCTTTTGTTAGTGTTGTAAACTTTTAAACATTGCTTCCGCATATTTTACTTTGAACTACGTCAACTTATTTTGGGTTCGTTCGAGCCATGCATTAAAACAAGTATTTTTAAAACCATTTAGTGGTCGTTCAAAGCATTTCAATGGTAAAGATCCTTTCGGGTCACGACCCACGGGATATATATAGGGGACGGTTCCACTAAAAAGTGGTTTTTCGCTAAGAAATCCTAAGTAGTGGGTCAAACGAACTCCGATTGAGCTCATTCCAGCAAAGTTGGAACCGTCTCATCGAACCCTAACCCGGACCCAAAAACCTAAACCCCCCTCCACCCGCACCCCCCAAAACCTAAACCCCCTTCCAACCCTACCCCGAAAAGCCTAAAACCACCACCCCCAAAAAACCTAAACCCCCCACCCCATCCCCCCAAAAACCTAAACCCCCCACCCCCATAAAAAAATCTAAACCTTAAAAGCTAAACCCTAAGGCTAAACCATAAGGGTAAAACCTTAAAATTCAAACGTAAAATCTAAACCTTAAAAGCTAAACCCTAAAAGCTAAGATGGTAGAGTTCGATGAGACGGTTCCAACGCACTGAAATTAGCTCAATCGGTGTTCGTTTGATATCGTTTCTTAAGGTTTTTGTCATTTATTAGATTTTTTAGCGAAAAACTACTTCTTATTTGATACTCCCCCTATATATATATATATATAGGATGAAAACTCCCCAAGTTGTGAAAACATTGAAAACTCTCCAAAAAATGGATTTTTAAAAGTTTTTTTTTTGGAAAAACTTTTATATGTAATTTGAAAACTTTTTATAAAAAAAATCAAAAAAGCGCCGACCAGATGTTTTTATAAAAAAAAATTTATAAAAATTCTGCTCAGTTGTTTTACATATGTAACATTTGTTTTTACATATGTAATATATTGTGTTACATAAGTAACACAATTTTTTTACACAAAAAAGGAGATTTTTGCCGATTTAAAAAAAAAAAACCGCTCGGCGTTTTTTGTATTTTTATTGACGAAAATTTTATAAAAGTTGTTTAGAATGATTTTTAATTTAAAAACAAAACACATGTAAAAACACGTTTTTTGGGAGAGTTTTCAATGTTTTCTTAACTCATGTGGGTTTTCAAAATATCCATAATATATATATAGAGAGAGATGTTTAAATACAAAGGATTGTTATGGTACGAATTTACGAAGGATTATGACCATTGATCTAGGAATTCTAGGGTTGAGATGAAAGTTGTGCCTAGTCAGCTTGTTTTTATGCGTGAAAAGAGTCTGAAAGGGTAAAATAATGTCGTATAAAAAAGTTATACGTGTTTTAAAAAAATTAGGGGAAATTTTTTCAAGTTCCCCTATTTTTTTTAAAACACGTATAACTTTTTATACGACATTATTTTTAAAAAAATCTACACCATAAAATCGAGCATTTTATTCTCTTTAATTTGAGTATAATTTTCCTATACTTTTATTTAAAAAAATTGACTTTTTTTTTATAAAAAAAATCGATGTGCTGTGCGTATAACATGCTTGATTATGGTCATGCGTTATTATAAAATATGCGAGATTATGGTCATGTGTTACTATAAACATAAGTGATTATGGTCATGCGTTATTATAAACATGCGTAATTATCATTTTAAACATACGTTATTATCATTTTAAATATGCGTTAATATAATTTTAAACATGCGTTATTATAGAACATGTGTTATTATTATGACGCGGATGCATTTACACCTCGCCCACTGAACACGTGTCGCATGCTGGTGCCTTCGTACGCTTAAAGCCTTTTGTACAATAACCGGACCTTATATATATAGGGAGAAGATCATTTCAGAACACTAAATTATTGTGAGAACAAGAGGAATAAACCTAAATAATTTATTTTGTTGATTAATGGATCATATTTTTTTAACATTTTTACTTTTTACATATAAATATATATGTTATCTATATAAAAAAGCATTAAACTAGTTTATTTATATATTTTTTAACTTTTAAATTTTACCTACACATGACTTGAACATGTGTAGGTACTATAATTAAATAAAATTTGTGCATATATATTTTTTTGAATTTTAAGAGAGATAAATAAAAATTATATTTCCATCATTTTATTATTTTAAATTTTTTTTAAGATTAAAAAAATAAATGATTCATTTTGTTCTCGCAATATTTAGTGTTCTGAATTGAGTCACCCATATATATATATATATACTAGGTTAGTTCCCGTGTATTACACGGTTAATGAAAAGAAACATATATTATTCATAAGTGTCTAAATAAGAATTATTTTACATAGTAAAAAAAAATAAAATTACAATTACATTTTCACAAAACCAAATTACATAAGGTAAATTTTTTAGATTCTAGAAAATTAATTTTGATTAATTGTTATTTGCTTAACAAAGATAAGTTGTTAATTTTTTTAAAAAAATTATCAGTTTAATTATCTAATTATAGTAAATTTACGAGAGTTAATTTATTGATTTTGTTATATATTACAATAGGTTCATACATGGGCAAAGTATAGTTTATGAATAGTATAAATGCGTGTTTGTTAACCGTTAAAAAAAAATAAACATTACAATAACTACGGATAAAAAAAATTGTTCAAAGGGGTCAAAATTTTCAGGGTTTATTGAACACTCCCCTTCAATACATGATGGCAAGTGGCTTCCAACCATGAATTCACAAATAATTGATGAGGAAGTCATACCATCTTCATCCGAAAACGTCACCCTTCTTTGACATCGACTCCATATCCGTCTACTTTTGACTTTTATTAATTACCTTTATTTTTATATTAATTAGTTATTTTTATTTATATATCAGATTTCACTAAGAAACTTTTATAATTTCATTGGCAATTCATCCATCTTAGTTATTTATTATTTTAATACGTACACATTACTTTAAATATATTAAAAATAATAATTTTTTTTTTAATTTTTAGATGTTATAAGAGATTATTAAACGATAGATAATTAGAAAGATTATCAAAAGACAAATCTATGATTTCTGATATAAATGAAGTTTTATTATTTCAACTAATATTAAAACAGAATTTATTATATATTATTCTAAAATAGAGTAAATTAAATATCATGAAGGCGTTTAATATAAAATTAATTTTAAAAAAAATATCATAAAACCCATGCGATATAACGGTTCTTAACGTTTCTATGTAAAATTGTTTCGTATTCAATGGTACGTTCTTTTTAGAACCAATAATATGTTGAGAGGTACAAGATTTGCATCAACCACTACATTATTTATTATATAAATTAAGTAGAATACATGTAGATTTTAATATGTTTAAGATTTATACATATTTTTATATTATTTTAAAAAAAATTCAGCACCTTTTTCATTGAAACGATATATATATCTCTTATGATTCTCAACGGACCGTCGGTTAAAATTTTTTTTGATAAATATTAATAAAAAGTTGTTTAAGATAATACCGAAAAGATGAGGGTCAGTATAGTAGATATAATTTGACGATGATAACGAAGGAAGGAGGTGGAAGCGAGTGAGTTCGGAGTCAGAGGCGACTGAGACTAACGGACACCGTGTTTCATTTCCGGAATCACCTTCCGCTATACAACAAAACCACCGCACAAGGACCTCCGGAAGCGGCGGCGCCGGCGTCTGCGGCGGAGCAGCAGTGAGGGAGCTCCGGCGAAGAATGATATACCGCGCGATTCGATCAGCAACACATCCATCCACTTCCACTGCATTCAAACAGTATGGGTAATTGCGGCACTCGCGAAGAATCCGCCGTCGTTTCAGACGCTCATCATCAAGGTTTCCTTTTCACTTTTTATCTCGTTATTTGTATTGCATTACTTTTCGGTATTACTTCCAGATCTAGGTCTAGGTCTAGGTCAGTTGGTCGCCTTTTCATTGTTGCGTAAAATTGAATAATTGTGCATTTTGTTGCTTCGTTTGCAAGTCAATTGAATGTGCATTTTCTATAATAAGTTAATAACATGTTACAATTGATTATGGACAGTCAAGCAGCTACAGGTGATATCTGGTAAAAATCAGGGTTTGGTTAAGAAGCATAGTCGGTCGATTTCGGATCTGAGTGATCCTTCAACGCCTCGTAATAATGTGAATGTTATTGAGGATTTCAGGAATAATTCTCTGCTGTATACTCATGTGATTGCCTTCACTTTGTTTGAGCTTGAAACTATTACCAAGAGCTTTAGGTCTGATTACATTCTTGGGGAAGGGGGTTTCGGGACCGTTTACAAGGGTTATATCGATGAGAATGTTAGGGTAGGTCTCAAATCGCTGCCTGTTGCTGTTAAGGTTCTTAACAAGGAGGGCCTTCAAGGCCACAGAGAATGGCTTGTAAGCTCCTTTAAAGCTCCATTATTATTACAATAATCAAGTTCTTGTTTAGTTTCTGTATATTGGATGATTGAAGTCGTTTTGATTAATGTGGCAATGGTGTTTCGTGTGGCAGACAGAAGTTAATTTCCTTGGTCAGCTCAGGCATCCCAATTTGGTGAAGTTGATCGGGTATTGTTGTGAAGATGATCACAGATTGCTTGTTTATGAGTTTATGTTTCGTGGAAGCCTTGAAAACCACCTCTTTCGAAGTATGCACCTTCCTTTCATGAATTTTTGTTTTTGCTAGTTAACATTATTCCTCCTTTCCTTCTAGCTTTGGTTCTGCGTGATTAGTGTGTAGCACCATCAGCCATGCTAGTTGTAATAATAACTTGAATACTCACTGTGATCTTAACATTTCATCCTTGCTAACAGTATTTGAACTATTAGACCATTAGTGTTTAGCAACTATGGCAATTGCAAGAGCAAAGTTATTAAAGGTTCACTACTCTAGGTGCTAAGGGCACAGGCAGGCTCATGAATGTGAGGCGCATCATATTAAAAAATGTAGAAATTTTAGTTATAAACATAAAGTAGATAATGCTGGAAAATAAAATAGATAAGCATAAATAATCTTTACTAATCAAGCTTCCTAAATCTCCTCTGCCCAGAGCGTGATCTGGAAATCATTATATGATCCCAAATTACTTGGTCCGCTGTCAAGGTTATAATGTTATATACACATATTACATAGATAATTACATATACTTGAAGTCAGAAGGCTCGAGAGATGAAAAAATTACATCTGTGGTTGATGTCTTGAACTCTCGATGAAGAAGAAGGAATGATCGAACTTCATTAATAATATACAAGGGCACATATTTGGTCAACAGGAAAAAAACAGTCACAAGCCCAGGTATGTACCAGGCACGCCTAAGCCCATAAGCGACTCGCAAGTTGCATCTCAGGCGCGGAGCCTTGATGCATTATGAATGTGCCTTGATTCACTGAAAAAAGCCCAATACCTTGGCCTTCTGCGCCTTATGCGCACCTCAGATGAGCTTTTCACAACACTGTGCAAGAGTCAAAATCTTCAATTATACTCAACCTGTCCTGTCTTTCTTTCATTTCTAACAGTTTATTTGTGCTTCAACGCTACCCCACATAATGCTCTTGTTCTATTACAAGTCACTTCTTAATGGTACATAAAGTTCTAATGAATAACTTAAAAACTTTGATTTTGAATGTGGGTATGATTTTATCATTCTTGTACTCTGTCCAAAAATATGACAAGCTAATACAGATTTAGCTTTACTTGAATAACTTTCTTTTATGGAAATAGGGTTCTTGTTGGTTTAGTGAGTGGAGTCAGTGATTTCCTTTTTGTGTTAAAGATATACAAAGAATAATAAAGACATTGAAGAACTCCATTTTTGGATTCTGTTTCCATTTTAAACCTGTCTCTGGATTACTGGTTCTCCATTTCATGCCACTACTCTTGTTTGGATACATTCGAGATGTACCTTTGACCTCTCAAAATGTTGCCATTTTTTAGCATAAAATTTATGTGGGCTAGTGTTTTTGTCTACAAATAGAAGAACTTCATATTACAATTGACATGTTAAATTGCACCTCAATACCAAATTTTATGTCAATCAATTGGAGTCATACTTATTTTTCATCTTATGTCACTAAGCACTGCCATGATCATTTAATATTTTTGTCGTTGAGCACTATAGCCCTTTTTATCTTTTCATCATCATGCGCTGAACTCATTATTTAATCTTTTTATCTTCTAGCTCTATCCTTGTTATCTAATACTTTTTTTTTCTGTTTTTCGACACTACCGTTGGTTATTCAATCTTCTTTTGGTCATCTTGGCCTACCATGTTGTGTCACTCACTTGTCGTTTTATTATGACTAAGTTGCATTAAAAGTAAGCATTTGACTTAACACATACTTTTAAGGAGAGTCTTTGACTAATAGTCAAACGCCTAAAAGCACCTTAGCAATTGAAAAGAAATGTGGGCCAAAGTCAATGTCACCCATATTTTGTAATGGTTGCTAATTGGCAAATAGGTGGATTTGGATAGGAATCTTATCAAAAAGAAAAGTTGAATTTAGTTGGAGTCCCAAAATGAAAAGTTTTGCAATTCTTTATGATGGAGGGAATATGCTATTTTTATGGTGGCTACTTATTATTATCGTTACCACTATTACCTGTGGATTGAAACTCTTTATGCTCTTTCTTGTACATGTGTTCTTTTTGTGTATTTAGTTTCAATAGGTTTAAAAGTAAGCAGTTGAAGATAATAAATACTATATTATTGTGACTTATCTATCTTCTATGTTGTCTAATACTGATGAATCAGTTATATTCAATCGCTTTAGTTGTTCTTGAGATTGTAAATGATTTAATGTTTGCCAAATACTGCTTAAGCCATATAACCTTTGCACTCTCGTTCATAGATTTTTTTCCTTTGTTTTCTTAACTTAATTGGAGTGCTTTTTTGAGGTATTCAGAAACAAGTGCACCATTATCGTGGTCAACAAGAATGATGATTGCTCTTGGGGCAGCAAAAGGACTTGCCTTTCTTCACAATGCTGAAAGACCTGTAATATATAGGGACTTCAAGACTTCTAACATTTTGTTGGACTCAGTAAGTGGCTTTGAGAATTATTATTATTATTATTATTATTGTTAATTTGTTATTGTTATTATTACTATTATTATTTGTGTTTTGAATAGTTGCTTGATGGCTAATAAGTATTGTGTACCTACAGGATTATACAGCTAAGTTATCTGATTTTGGTCTTGCAAAAGCTGGCCCACAAGGGGACGAGACCCATGTATCAACGAGGGTTATGGGTACCTATGGTTATGCTGCTCCTGAATATGTTATGACTGGTATGGCTTTCAGTATTTTACTATCTTGTAATAGCTTCAGCTCATAAGTTATTACAGGGCATTTATTGTTTTAATGGATCTCTTAAATTAAGGTGTCTACATAATGTAGACGAATGGATTAGGATAGTTGTTTATGAAAGACCAGTTGAAAATTGTCTTTTTTATACATTGGAACATTCAATCGGGAAGTGTCATCAAGTGTATCATCTGGTGTTTAAATTGATTTAAAAAAATTAAAATAAGCTCCTTTTTGATGATTGGTTTTAAAAAGTGCGCCTAGGCGCGGGGCGCACTCGGGCGCAAGCCCATTGCTTTTGAATGTTTGAGGCGACGACTGTATAGGAGGCGCACGGGGCACGTGGAAAAACGGCGGCTTGAGGCGCGCTTTCTATATATTAAATCATATATAGAGCTTATTTATATCGAAATTTTGGGTACGTGATGCTAGAAACCTATGAGAAATGTAAAAAAAATAAATATATATAAACACCTTGTGCCTCACGTGCGTAGTGCTTTGCGCCTTGCGCTTCGGCTCTAGACCCTATCGCCTTGGTGCGCCTCACGCTTTTTAAAACCAAGTTTTGATGGATGATTAATCACATTTGTTCTAGTCATGGTTCTTTTGGTATATATATGAAGATGGTTATGGGACAAGACTCTTTTGGCTTTTGGTCATGCTTAGGAGCAATGATCATAGAAATAACTGCTAGTAACATGGATTAAAACATCTAAGAGTTCAAGGTACCCTGTTTAGAATCTTAAATTTAAAAGGAAATAATTAATTGAAAAAAATATCACACTATTATATGACTATACTATAGCTTGTACTCATATTGTTTAGGTACGCAAACTGTATACCAAAATATCTCATTACAACTTTGTTTCCTATGTGATTTCAGTTTTGCAAAAAAAATTATCATAAGTTTGTAGTTAATTTTTGTGTTTTTTTCGTATGAACAAATACGGGACCTTTCTATTGCTATTGAAGATGAAATTTCCTGCTATCAAACTGGTTAAATAGGTCAAAAAATCGCCTATCCTGTATTCAAATGCTTACAAAGTTATTAAGATAATAGTTTTTGTGATCATATTCAATTCGTTAATTATTTACAATATACAAAAATCCTCAAAAAGTGTTGGTGGATCGGCCTAATCCAGCCGAACCTGTTTTGACCCGTTACCCAATGCCTGACCCGCTCATTTTGACACTTTTACATTAAAGGCTGAACCCGGCCCAATTCATTAATTATAATGTTTTCTAGAACTGATTTGTGTAGAGTTTTCTATTGATCTGAAAGATTGTGATGATCCATTGAGCAGGACACCTTACAGCAAGGAGTGATGTATACAGTTTTGGAGTCGTTCTTCTGGAGTTACTAACAGGAAAGAAATCCGTAGACAAAACAAGACCAAGCAAAGAACAGAGTTTAGTGGACTGGGCCCGGCCCAAACTAAACGACAAAAGGAAATTACTCCAAATCATTGACCCGAGATTAGAAAGTTATTCGGCTCGGGGAGCTCAAAAAGCTTGCAGCTTAGCATACTACTGTTTAAGCCAGAATCCAAAAGCCAGACCATTAATGAGTGATGTGGTTGAGACCTTAGAACCATTACAAACCAGCAGCAGTTGTTCAAATGAAGTGTCGTTATCATCTTCGTTACTGAGTGTGGGCCGGCCCCCGGGTTATCAGATGCATCACAAGTTTGTTCAAACTGTTGGGGCGGGTGCCGGGTGTCGGTCCGCCAACCCAAACTGTTCTCCGGGACCCCCGGCTGCCTGTCGGGTCAGATGAGAAAAATGTGAAATATTGTTGTGTTATGGAAGTAGTTTGTAAATTTCTTTTAAGTGTGTGTTTGTTAACTGATTGATACTTGAGATGATGATGATGATGATGATGATGCTTGTACATGGTGATGGTATGATGATGTAGGTCATGTTTTGAGATTTGCTGTGTGTTTCTAATTGGCTTTGAAGTTATTGTGTGAAAATGCTATCTCATCTTTTTTCCTTTTGTTTTAAAGTAGCGTAATTTGAAAGCATAATCAATAGTTTGAATGATGACATTCTTGTCTAAAGTCGATGCCAAATCCATAATCCATATTATTAACATATTATTTTATTGGTTCTAAAACTATATTTCTAAAATAATATTTTAAGTTTTTAATAAGAGTTGTATGCTAAAAGTATATTTTAAACTACTCATTTCATTAGAAGATAAAACACAATAACTTAAGAAAGAAACATGATATTATATTTACCTAATTAAAAAAATTAATATTAAATATACCTATTTAAAATATTTAAAATTTTATATTCGAATATATTTTGTTAAATACAATTTAGAACATGATCGATACACCTTTCTTTTTCTTCTTTTTATGCTTAAAACTGTATACATTTAAACACAAGTATATTTAATATTATAATTTTTTATCCGAAAATATAATATTATTTAAATTAAAAAAAAATTTGATCTAGAAGTGTACGTCAGATCACGTACATCACAAAGTGTAGGATAAGACTGTGTACATCAGATCGTGAAATGATCCGGCCCTTCCTCGGACCTTGCGTAAATACGGAAGCTAAGAAAAGTAACGAATATTTTTTTTAAAATTTCAAAAAGATATATAAGCACTGAATTAGTGAAAGTAAAGAAGCATCATAGGAAACAAACATCTAGGCAAGTGACAGAGAGGCATGTTCACATCAAGATTCCTTACTCTCCTTCACCTTTCTTTCTACACCACATATATTCATTCGAAAGCTTTATGTCTTTCTCTCTCTTTCTTCAACCTCTCTTTCTGTTTGATTGCTGATTATTGCCATGGAAGCTATTAAACACATCACCTCCATCTTCTTCCTGCTTCTTTTCATCTTCAATTCAACTTCAGGCAAGTCACCTTCTTCATCACCAACTCATCATTTCATGCATCTTGGTTTTTTGAGAGCAGACAGAACCAAGAGAGGATCAAGAGGGTCCGCTGACATCCGATCATCAAAATTTAACGGTTTTTATATATAAAAGCTAAGTTTTTTCTAAGAAAAACATGAGTTGACTAGTCGTAGTCAGAAACTTGTTTTGACCCTCCGACTAAGAAGTTCTGGCTGTTTCCTGGGATATAAAAAATGTTTGCCCTCATCCCATTATTTCAGACTCTACCAACAGCTATGCTATAAGTAAGATTTTACTGTGTATGTTTTATTGTTGGTTTCTGACTCAATAACCATGCAGGTGCCATAGAAGAAACCACAATTGAAGAACATGTAATGCAACTACTTCCAGTGCCGGTGCCAGTGGAAATGGGGAGGAGTGAATACAGGATGGCTGCGGAAATAGACGGCGGCGGGCGGCGGAGGAAACTCGGTCCTTTTCAGGTATGTTTGGTGTGCAGGTGTTGTGTGATGGCCACCGATCCATCCACATGTTCCAACATGCCGTGCTGTTTTGGCATAGATTGTCAGCTTCCGAACAAGCCGTTTGGTGTTTGTGCTTTCGTCCCCAAGACCTGCAACTGTACCACTTGTGCTGCTCCATAAGATTGGTTACTCAGATTCAGTTTTGAAAATATTATTATTATTATTATTATTATTATTTTGTAGTTTGTAAATTTGACAGATAGCATATGGTCATGTTTCCTAGATTTGTCTTATAAGTTTGAAAATAAGACCACTCGTCATCTACAACTATATATTATAATACTTTTTTATGCAGAGAATGTGCATTTTGTATTTGGGGACTACACTATCTACAGTCTTTTTTGTTTTATTTGATAAACGTGTTTTTTTATAGTTTTTGACATCATGTAATATATAACTCATGAAACATATATATTAAATGACTTGACATTTAGACTATTCATAGTGGAAGGGTGGTGGTGGTGGGGGCGTGGTGCCACTTCACTCATTACAGGCGTGAAACACCGTGCCTGACCCGGTGAGCGTGGGTGTGAGAGAGGGAAGGCGGTGGTGTTCACAGGCGTTGGGGGTGGGGGTGGGGGTTGGAGAAGCCAAGAAAGAGTATTATAATGGGACAATCATCGTCTAAACGACATTTTATACGAGTATTTAAAAGCTTTCCCAGAGAATGTGCTCTTTAAATTAAAAAAAAAAGATTTTTAAAATTTTTTTTTTACCTACATTACAACTTTATTTTTACACAAAAATACAAACATATCTCTACAATCTTTCTTCTCCTCTCTAATTTTAAAAAAAAATTACAAAGATGCTTCCATGGCAATTTGTAAACAACCCAAACCACCCGAACAACCCGATCGGGGGTACGTTTCACAACCCTCGGATCTGAACCCGATGATGACGTTTGCAAATTGGAGTCATTACCCGACTTCAAATCCTTCTACACCGACCTTTTATCTGACTATATACATGAGTTTGTAACCGAGACACAACCGTCACCCGACTTTGTACCCGAGACACAACCGCCACCACAAACAAAAAAAAAAGAACTCATAAAAAGAAAAGCGTACAACCCACTACTTCTACACCCGAATCGGGTACGGTTAAAGGGCGTTCCGAAAAGTGGTCGCCGGATGAGGACCTAGCTTTGGTGAAAGCGTGGATCAACGTGTCGGATGATCCAATAGTTGGTAATTTTTAAATTTTCTAAACGTATTATTATTTTTTCTGATGTTTTTTTATTAATGTTAGTAATGTTATTTTTTAATTTTATAGGACGTAACCAAAAAGCCGGATTTTTTTGGAAAACAACCTATGAACAATTTTATGAAAACAATGGGCAAAGGCGAATACCGTACGGAGGACATGATAAGCGGCAAGTGGAGGGAAATCCGGTTGAAGGTTGGCAAGTTTTCTGGAAACTACAAAAACAAATTAAACAACCGACGGAGTGGTTAAAGTGACCTTGATATCTAACAAGAAGCGTTAGAAGCGTATAAACAAGATAATAATAGGACGGTGTTTAAAGTTGGTCCACTTTGGGAATTATTGAAAAATTGCACGAAGTTTCAACATGTCCCGTTAATGGGACAATCATCGTCTAAACAATCAAAAACGTCATCCGGCAATGATGTTAGCCAATCTAATTCGGATATGCGTAACATTAACCTCAACGAGTCGGGCGATGAGTTTGAGTTTCCGGAAGAAGCCCCTCGCCCTATCGGAAGGGACAAAACAAAACTAGTCGCATCATTGTCATCAACCCAAACCAACGAGTACAAGGAAAGTTTAGACGCTATATCCGACCGGATGGGCAAGTTCAACGAGTTATCCGAGAGGAAGATCAAAATAAATGAGGCAAAACAAAAGACTAGCTATATGAAACTTTATTTCATGAACATCGATCATTTGGCCGACGAGGAGCACGAAAAATTCCTTAAGGTGAGGAAAGAAATCGAAGAAAAATATAATATGTAGTTTTAGTAAATTTAATTTTTTTGTTCTAGATTGTATGTTTTTTTTTATTTTATGTTTTTTACGGTGTTTTTTTAATATTATGTTGTTTTTTATTATTAAATGTTTTTAGTATTAGTTTATTAAATTAATTAAATTAAAAAAAACAATAAGTATCTAATTATTACAAAACTGGCCACCCTCACCCCACTATTACGCACCTGGGTGAGGGTGAGGGTGAGGGTGAGGGTGAGGGAAGCTAGTGTCTATGTGACGCCTACGTGGCACCGAAAATCCATCACCCTTACCCGGGTATTACGGATAGTCTTACATCATATGTATGCATGTGTGTATTATATATATATATATGAGAGTATTATGACTTATGTGAATCACATCATACTATATGTATTTGGGGCGTACACTATCTACAGTCTTTTTTTTACTTGTATTTATGGGAAGAGTATTGTAAGAGAATTTTAAAAACTTTTATGATCAATTACATAATTTATAATTAATTCTTTTTTGTTATTTATAGGGATAAAATAGGAAGAGTCACTATTATTGACTTTCATCAAGTCATCCATTTTTATAAATGTTAATTACTTTTTTATATGTTATGTATTGGGATATAAATAACTTTAAATTAATATAAAAAGTATAATAAATAAAAACATGAACACTTAAATATACAAGAAAGAAAAGAAATAATTATATAACAACCTTATACCCACCTAACAAGTAGTATCAAAGCCCAGGTTCGGTTCGTTCTCGGTTATCATGACAGAAGAGGGAAAGATTAAGATCGTTAAGTTCGACATGCATGATTTTGGATTTTGGAATTTGCAAATTGAAGATTATATGTATCAAAAGAATCTACGCCAACTGCTATTAGGTGTCAGAAACCAAAAAAGATGTTAGATGCAGATTGAGAACTATTAGATTAACAGGCGTTGGGTGTAATCAAGCTTGTTTTGACGAAGAATGTGGCTTACAATATCATCAATGAAAAGATTACCTTTGTGTAGAAAACTAAACAGGAGGTGAATAGGTTTTCTTAAAAATTTCTTGTTTATTTTTATATATATAAAGACTAAGTATGGAAGACCACTTATTGTTATATGTTAATAATAAATAAACAAGTATGTAAAGAGTTTAAGGAAAGAGATACACAACCGATATATAGAGGTCAAATGGATGTTAACAAATCCACGTTACATCATCTCCCCGATTCTCTAATCGAGAGTTTGATCCACTAATCATTTCCCTAAAACGGTAGGGATCACTAGGGGTTAGCAAAGTTGGTTATGGGTCGGTTTTGGCCTCTTCCATAACCATAACCGCTTGGTCGGTTATGCAATCTTCCACAACCATAACCAAAACCGCTTTTCGGTTAACCGTCGGTTATGGGTCGTTTTGGTTAATTTCAGTTAATTAACCACTTTCATTCCATAATCACATTTATTCACGTAAAAGAAAACTACGTGTAATGAATAAAGTTACCCAAAGTATATTTTTATCATAAAACTTCCTAACCATTTTAGTACAACACATGAGATTATGTTAGTAATATTATTTTTTTTCTAGTCCTAAATTCATAATTAATGCATTAGTTTTACTTATTTATGATATGTTTCTAGTTTTACTTATTTATTTGTGTATATATTTTATGCATAGGATTGTATCGGTTCGGTTAACGTTCGGTTATGGGACACACTTAACCATAACCGATTGATTTGTTAACCAAAGAATCTTAACCATAACCGTCGGTTAATTTCGATTATCGGTTAATTCGGTTCGGTGACGGTTCGACTATCGGTTAGTTTCAATTAACGGTTAAGGTTTGCTCACCCCTAGGGATCACCGGTAACCAAGAACGTCTCACTAGTCAAAGGTAGCGATCACCTTGTATAAACGTTTCACTTTATCAAGGAAGTGATCACCTTCTTCGTTTGACTAATCCAAGGTAGTGATCACCTTCTTCGACGTACTATGTCAAGATAGTGGTCTTTACATTTTTCACTAGATCAAGATAGTGAACTCCTTCAAATATACATTATATTAAGATAGTGTATAATATCACACTTTAACACTATACACTATGTCAAAATAGTGTTAACACTCACAACTCAACACTATATTAAGAAAGTGCTATCTCTCATTAATCCAAGGTATTGATAACCTTGTAACTCGATATGTTTCTTTTACGAAATAATAATCAACAAATATAAATCTCTCAAATAGGTGTCGCGATTACAAAATGCAAGAGTGATGAATGATATGAGCTTGAAGCATTCACTCTTCTTCCTCTTCCCCTTCTTGATCTTCTCTCTTGATATGTCTTGGTATTTTAATCTTTAATCCTCTCTAAGGATGTTTGGTATTTTAATCTTTAATCCTCTCCAAGGATGTTTATATCATGATAGATTAAAAGAGATCTTTTGAAAGTATTTTATCACTAAGATTATAAGCTAAGGGGGGTAAATGAAGGATGAACAAGTCTTTCATTTATAGTAAAAAAACTAATCCTACACCAAATTCATTTCCACTAGATTTTAACTTTACCGAAAAAAAACCTTTTTAACCTAGGGACATGAGTCTGTAGGTTTGTGTCCCAATGTAAGATTATGTTGAGATTCCACCAACATGTCTTTCAAATTCAAAATTTAAATTCAAATCTATTTTCAAAATTCAAATCCAACTAGACTTTTTTAGCATTAGTGTCAAGATTTTAGTTTTATAAAAACTAACCCAAGTTTTATAAAAAGAATCTTGGGAAAATAACTTTTGGTTTCACAAAAATATTTTCGGTTTATAAGAAATATTTTATCATTCTTAGAATATATTTTCCATTAATAGTACTTCGACAAAAGTTTATAAAGAGTTTCCTTTTTAAAAACTTTGTCAAGTTTTATAAAATACTTTTGGGAAAAGACTTTGGTTTTATCAAAATTTTATTTTTATAACTTATAAAAAATGTTTCTTACCATTTTTTTACCTTTCCCATTTTATCATCATATTTTTGTCGTTGATGGCGCATGTCGGGTTCTTGTTGACTTTGTCATAAAACCTTGATTATCATCGTTTTGCACTTTTGTTTCACGGTTGCTTCATCGACCATAGATGAGGCAGTAACTATAAGTTTGAATTGTTGAAGATTGCATCTTGATCCTTCACTATAACCATTGATTTTTGAATGTAGAATAATGTGGACTTGAACTTCACAACATTTAACATGTTAAGACTTGTTGATCACATCTATTTTTGATATATTGACATGTTTAGTGATATGTATATTGATATATGATCATCTTTAACGAACACTTGATAACACCAATTGTTTAATTTCTACCATTATCAAAATAAGGATTCAACAATATTTTAATCACAACTTAACTGGACCTTGATGTCCCAACAATCCCCCCACTTTTTGATGATGACAAAAATTAATTACTTGTGAGACATTTGTAAGTATAAAGATGATTATGTTAACAATATCAACACACCTCAATCACAAGTCTAACCATGTTCTTCATCTCCTCTTGTGTTCTTCTGTCTCTAAGTGATTTCCTCATTTCTCTGTGATTCCCTTGTCATTTATCTCCTTGTTCTCCACCCTTTTTTTTCAATATCAAAAAGGTGACTTGTCACACCCTCAAAATCCACATGTAGGGTTATACCGCGAGGCGCGTGACAAACCAGGATCATTGTCATTAGTTATATTGAACGACCACTATATGAGTTTGAAAATACCAGTGTTGCTCATAGTCACGAGACAATACCGTTAAGTTTGAAAATATTGCGAAAGCGTAAATAAAAACCAAGTGCAAGAATAACCAAATACGCAAACAAGGCGCCCAAAACCAAAGTAAGTAAAGTATGAAAACATGTTTAAAAGCCATGCAAACTCTGATGCATCCTATTCCTGATGTGTACCTTAGTGATCTGAGAAATACATGCTTAAAGTGTCAACACAATGGTTGGTGAGTTCACAGGTTTGTAAGTAAATAAATGTTTGATGTTTGCAAGATAGTGTAACTAAAGTATATCAATAGATAGCTAGTCTATGTTCATAGTGTTTCGCAACCGAAACTGACTGTTTGGTTTGGTTGTTTGTTTGCCTTCCGCCATGTCCACCAAAACAATGGCTAAATGTCTAGGTCAATATTACACCCGTTCGACCTCCGGTCGAGTTAGCGCGACTAACGTGGGCGGGGTTTGTCAAACCCAGTAGTACTACTCAAAATTACCTCGCTATCCTCCAATACTAACGGTTCGAGATGTAAGGACGTCCATGGTGTGTTTGCACTATAGTACGCAAGTGATATACAGTAATACAAGATCCAAAATGTTTGTGTGCATGCTTTCTCCCCCCAAAAGGAAAGTAAGTAAAAGAGAGGGGCCGTGAAACTCAACTTAAAGTATGTGCTAGAATGACAAGTGAAAGACAGGTGACCCGCTAACGGCTACCTGTATTTCATAAGCTTATTAGTGTGTGTTCGTGTTGGTTCGTAAGACCTTTGCATCCAAACAATCCCATTGTTTATGTGTTTGAAAAGAGTTTACAAGTTTGACTCATGTTTGACCAAGTTTGACCCGACGACCCGTTAGTGACTCAATGTATGAAATAGTGTTTGATTAATATAATACTTTCATATTACACACATAAGATCATGCAGGTAACACTTAGCAACAATTCCATATTGTTCTAGTATGCTAGCACAGTTACCACATATAGTAAGTTTCTATATTTAACAGGTTTTCATATTTAGCAGGTTTCCATAATTAGCAAGTTTTCATAATTAGCAGGTATGATCAAGATTCACATTTCCTGGAAACTATCATTGCTAACATGTTAATCAAGTCAATCTAACATGTCCTAGGTCATCACATCACATACCATACGCCTAGAACTCAACATGTGGTTCACCTTCCAAATTAGGGTTTCCTTTTAAGTAAGTTAGGCATACATTACAATTGCATGATTTAGAGTTCCTAGAATGTTTCTATGTTTGTCATAACACATAAAAAATCATCACATTGCATAATACATGTTTAGAATTCACATTCAAATTGATAAACATAGAAAGTTTCTATTTATAGTAAGCTATGAACATCATGCGTGATTTCTATTATCTAATGTTTCATAACATATTATTATGTCTTAACTAGCATATAACTATCATCACATAACAACATGCATGTCTAAATAGTAAGTTATTAACATTCTTGACAATTAAAGTTGCCTTATTTAGAAACCCTACAAAACCGGGCTAGGTATACAAAATCTAATTTCACAAATCACATAATCATGCATCAACTATCCTATAAACATCATTATATCATATCCATCATGTCTAATATGCAATATAGAATATCAATAAAGTTTCCATATATAGTAACCCTTGGTTTTATGCATCTAGGGTTTCACCAATAACATCAAATAACAGGACTCGATTAACGTTGAAGTTTGCATCTTTATTGATCAAAGAACATTGTTTGGATGAACTAGGGTTTTACATAACCCTGATTTTCAAAAAATATGTATATATAAACGGATGAAAACCTTACTTGATGCGTTAACAACGATTACTGGTACTAGGATTGATCAAAAACACCAACGATTGCAAGATGGAACTTGATTTGAGAATGGTTTGGAGTGGATGAAGGTGAAATTGATTCAAAGGGGGTGTGGGGGCTGGGATTTTTGAAAAGGATGAGTGGAATGGAGTTAGGGTTTTGAAAAGTTCTTTAAATATTCCATCCATGGGCTTTAGAATGGGTTTAAACAAGTTAGGAGGCCCGTTTATTCATTTAAAAGGATTTAATTAATTAATTTAATTCTAACTAATTAAAATACTTTCTACTAATTATTTTTATAAAAACCTTTTTATAAAAATTACTAATGCAAATAAAAATCATGCAGTTACGCGTAAACGTACGCTATTTCACGAAAGTTCACGAATTAAGCATAAAATCACATAACACGAAATTTCACATAACTTATATTAAATATAAATTAATAATTGCTGGAAATATTATTTTTGATTAATCACCAATGTTCGGGGACAGACTCGTAATTCGGTAATTCTCCAAATTACCGTTACGTGAGTGTTTGTGCAGTAACCGACACACTTAATTAAACCTAGTCAAGTGTAATGCATGAATGAATGTTTTAGATAACGGAGTTTGTGTTAACGGAGTTAACCTGAAAACGCAGGGTGTCACATGACTCCCCCTTAAAAATATGCATATCTTTAGACCCCCCCTAAAATAGTAACCCCCCCTTAAATGAGTAACTCCCCATCAAATGAATTTCTATTCCTCAAAATAGGCATACATACTTTGATGACAGACACTTCTTACAAAACAAGGGTATGAAGTTGTTAGCTACTAAAGGTAAGAAAGTGGAAAAAAAGTTTTGTGAGGCATTTGTATTCAGTAAGTAGCAGAAAGTTACCTTTGTGAAATCTGGAATGACACTTAAAGCAAGGAAGCTAGAGCTCGTTCATACTGACGTTTATGGGTTGAGCTCAATCTCATCAATGGGAGGATCCAACTACTATGTCACCTTCATAGATGACTCGACTCAAAATGTATGGGTTTATTTTCTTAAAAGAAAATATGAGGTTTTTTCTACTTTTAAGAAATGGAAAATTGTTGTTGAACTTGAAATTAATATGAAGGTAACGTGCTTGAAGTTTGATAATGGAGGAGAGTATAGCAGCACTGAGTTCATAAATTATTGTGTTGAGCATGGAATTAAGATGATAAGGACAGTTCTAAATACATCTCAGTATAATGGAGTTGCTAAGAGGATGAACAAAACTTTGAATGAAAGATCTAGGAGAATAAGGCTTCATGCAGGGCTTCCAAAGATGTCCGGGCAGATGCAACTAATACAACAACTTATCTAATTAATCGAGGACCTTCAGTCCCTATTGGTTTCAATGTCACACCCCGGCCGGCGGCGGATTAAACGCAAGGGCTGACGCGGTTGTTCATAAGCACATGATCATCTATTATTAAATGACAATATTTATTCATCAACTTAAAATCATCCGTTACATAGGGAATGGAAAACGAAACGTTCAAAACATAACATAATTTAATTTAAACTAGGTCCAAGTCCTAGATGAGCAGGTAGGGTCCTCAAATGGGTGCACATGAAACATGTGAGTAAATATCAACTACAAGTAGTTGGTGAGTAACATAGGTTTTGACACTAACAAAAGTTAAGTAAAAAGTGTTTGTAATTCAATATTGTTCAAAGCGTAACTATGGCATAAATGTGAAAACATACAAAGTTCCAAGCGTACAATTCAATCCGTAGTAAATGGAAAACTTGTAAGTACAATCTCACTGATTGTGTTTTGGAAAAATAGTAATACGGTACACACAAAACCCGCCAAGGTTCGTGTTAACTGGAATCGGATTCCCCTATAAATGATCATGTTAGGTACTACCTTAGGCCTGGGTAGCAGGTTAATGAATGTACTATCATGAACACATGTAATGGTCACCAAGTAGTTTAAGACATAAAGCACATAGTGAATAGCATGAGAACAATGGTATTAAATTTGGTAAGCATGGTAAGTAAACATGTTCCACCCCGAGTATTTGTAAACAATAGTAAAGAGAAAGGGGGCTATGAACTCACTTGAGTGGTGTGTGAGTAGTACCACACAAGGATGCGATAGATAACACAAGAGTTTGCCCGTGAACCGTCTACGTATGTCCTAAAATTATAAGTATAATAATTAGAGACACATGAGAGATTGTGACAATGACACGGAAGAGTGAACATCTTAAGACGCACTAACGATTAAGGAGTAGACGAACTTGTCCACGGGAATAAAGTTTCTTAATATAATAGTTAGGATAAATACGATGCGTGTCGAACGTCTCTACTACAAATATTAAATATATAAATAAATTTGTGCGTTAGAGTCGTTTACAAAAGTTAGGAAGAGAATATAATTTAATATTTTATTTTTAAGTTCGTATGATTAATAATTAATCATTGTGGCAAAAATAATAAGTATATTATTTTTATTTCGAGATAATAAACGCGAGTAAATAATATAAACAATTATATTATTATTTAGTTTCAAACATTACACGAGGTTATTAAACGATACGAAATAATATAAAAATATATAATATTTAATATCATGAGTCACGGGTTAAAACACTTTAATATAATAATATGGGGTTTGATTTTTATATTAAAATAATAACTAAAAATGGTTTTAAAAAGAAATGCGTGTGGAGAGATTCGAACCCGGGTCTCTCCCACACAGGCACACTGACTTAACCACACCCGCCCGCTAGGGTATCGCATACAAGTTCGGATCCAATAGGTTTTAATATGCAAACCCAGTGGTTCCTCCTCCCTTCGAAGCTGAAGCCAAATCCAGCCCCGAATCCAACCAAAACGATCGTGATTTGGTTCAAATGAATAGGGGTTTTGTAAATCGAGCATGTGCGAATCTATGTAAAAGTTTAATTGCAAAACTAACAAGTTAAAGATCGTTTAATTACTGGAATAAAAACCGAAAACCCTAGTTATGAACATAGAATTGATTCGATCGAATTTGATGTTAGAAACTGATGAAATCATGAGGTTTTTACTAATTAAAACATTACGAATCTGTGGGTGTGGTTTAATTTCATTAAGGATGTGTTCAAGATCAAAAGCCCCAAAACACATTACGAACAAACCCTAATTTCCAGATCAATATCAATTCGATGATAAAATGTTAAATCGGCATAGTGCTTTTGTTAAGCAGATGATTACGAGTCTAATGGTGCAGTTTAATTGAATTTAAACAAGGTCTAAGATAGAGTTCGATCAAATTGGTTTCGTATGAACCCTAATTTTCGGATTTTGATCGAATTGATGTTTTAAGCCTCAATTGTCATAAGGCATTTGTTCTGAGAATGGAAACGAAACTAATGGTGCATTTACTTACCGGAATTGATGACGAATTGCTTGGGATCGACTAGAACTGCAGCCGATGGTGACCGACTTGGTTCTCGGTGAGCTTATCCGTTTCTCCGATTGAATTAACGCGTGTAAGGACTTCAGAGAGATTCGTATGTGATGTGCAGATGTTCGATTGTGAGGTTATTACATGAATTCGTTGAATTTGATTAACAAGTCATGAATGTGTCGACAGTTTTAGTTTAATGGCCATGATTGATGATTAATTCGTCGTACAAAATATGATTAAAGCATTAACTAGGTTCGTTAATAGCTTAATTATGCAAATCGGTTACTAATTCAACATAAATTGTTTATGAGTGTTGAATTTGAATTAAAATCGCAAGTTTGACTTTTGAGAGTCAAACAGAATTGAATTTGAGTATATTACAGGATTGGTCCCTCTAGTTTCATGTGTTAGGGTTAGGGAATTGGCAGAAATGATCCTTAGGGTTTGAGTTGAGTTAACTTGGTTAAGGACTTGATAGTTTGACTTATTAAAAGTCAACAGGAACAAAATTTATCAATTTTGATGTTTGTAATATATATATATATATATATATATATATATATATATATTTATTTACGTCATAAGATACTAATAATTATGTAACCTTTATGTAATATTTATTTCTCTTGAATTGAAATAATTATACTCAATATATGTTTGCATGAGTTATATTGAATAATAGTATACTTTCATAAATACAAAATCATAAAATGATGAAATTACATGTGCCGGAAAAGTTAAAATAAAATCGGGAATTTCCTGGGGATTACATTCAAGATCCATAAGAAGAATGGCAAGGTCTGCAGGTCAGTCTTACACACCTGAAAGTGTTTGGCTGTAATGCATATGTCAAAGTGAAAGATGTTGATAGAGACAAGCTAGATTCAAAGTTAAAGAAGTTCACATTCATTGGGTATGGTTCTGAAGACATGTGATACATACTATGGAACTTTCATAACAGAAAAGTGATCAGAAGCAGGATGTCATCTTCAACGAAACATAGATGTATAGCGACCGACTTACAACATATTCAAAGGTTCAGAAAGAAGAAGAACATGTTATGTTTGAAGAAGTGGTTGAAGAAACTGGGATATAATGGGACATCTTTGACGGTGTGAGCACAAAGGTTGAGGTTGAATATGATTCAACTGAGAGTGGAAGTTCAGAGGAAGAAAAAGAAGAAGAACATCCCCAACTCAAGTCCCTCCCGCTCCAGCTCCTCCAGTTCCCCTGCCACTATGTGTTAAGAGATCCACTAGACCTACAACATCGCCCAAGATATTCTCACAGTCTGTCAGTTATCTCCTTCTGACTAGAAAATGGCAAACCCAGTGCTCTTCTAAATTAGTTGGTGTGAAAGACTCGTTCCAATGGGAGCAGGTTATGAAATAAGAAATGGGTTCACTTGAAAAGAACAAGACTTTGGTTTTAACAAAGCTTCCAGCAATGAAGAAAGCTCTACAAAAAAATGGGTCTTCATAATAAAGGATAAACGCGATGGTACCAAACGATACAAAGCTCGGTTAGTGGTCAATGGGTTCCAATAGAAACAGGGGATCGACTATAATGAGATATTCTCCCCGTTGTGAAGATGACCACAATTAGATTGGTTGTAGGTATTGTGGCTGTAGAAAACTAGCATCTAGAGCAGCTACATGTCAAGACAACATTCCTACATGGTGACTATGATGAAGGTATTTACATGGCACAACCAGAAGGCCTTCAGATAGTTGGAAAGAAAACATGGTTTGTAAGTTGAAGAAGAGCGTGTATGGTCTGAAACAAGCCCCAAGACAGTGGAATTTTGAAGTTTGACAACTTCATGGGCATAAATGGTAACAAAAGATGTGAGATGGAACATTGTTGCTATCTCAAGAAGTTTGGAAACTCTTATATCATGATACTCCTCTATGTAGATGATATGTTGATAGTTAGATCAGACGTGAAAGAAATCAAGAAGTTAAAGAAACAGATGTCTGAAGAATTCGAGATGAAAGATTTAAGAGCAGCCAAACAAATACTCGGGATGAGTATTATCAAAGACAGGAAAGATGGTTGTCTGACACTATCTCAAGAGAAGTACATTGGGAAAGTGTTAGAGAAACTCAGCCTTCATGATGTGGTTGTAAAGAATCATTCAAAATCAATACTAGTTATGTGTTTACAATGGGGGGGGGGGGGGGTTACTGCAATATGTTGGATGTCCAGACTTCATAAAAGTGTCGCTCTCTCAACTATCGAAGCAGGGTACATGGCAATTGTTGAAGCCAGTAAAAAGCTTATTTGGTTGAAGAATTTTCTTGAAGAACTAGACAATAAGTAAGCAGGTTATCCATTGTACTGTGACAATTAAAATGTTATTCATCTCACCAAGAATGCAGTATTTCATGGGAAGAAAAAACACATCCAGTTGAGATATCACTTCACTAGAGGGCTAATCAGTGAAGGTGCCCTACAACTCGATAAGATCCCTTGATCGAAGAATCCAGCAGATAAGCTCACAAAGGTCGTGACGCTGGACAAGTTGAAGCTTTGTGTAGCTTCAAATGGCCTTCAAGGTTAATTGTTGAGAAGGTGCTGCATTAGCTCGAGAAGAAGATTGTTGAGTATAGAGTCTTGATTGGGAAGTCACAGAATTGAAGCAGCGAGTTCTTGAATTTAATCATCGATTTCTTGAAATCGAAGTCGCAAATTAAGAATTGAAGCATATCACAGATTGAATTGGAGCAGATTAAGTCAGCAGATTTTTTTGCTGATTTAAATTTTGAATTTTGAGAAATCGCAATCTGCTGATCCTTTCTACCAAATCCAATTTGGAATAAATCTGGGCCTAACCGACTTAATTAAGCCAACCCAAGAATTTGCTTCAGCCCTAGTTTGGAAAGTGTTATTGCCAAAAATTACGAGGGTTTAAACCCTAATCTCTAATTGACTTCTCTCGCTAGTTGCAGCCGTGGACATAGGTCGAATTGACAGAACCACGTAAATCCCGTGTCTCGTTCTTCGTCTTCTGTTTATTGCGATTTTGTGCTTGTTTGAGTGTTTTGCGATCTGATACCAGTGATAATCATCGACAATTGTTGTTGTTCCATCTTGGTTTGCTGTCGAAAATCATCCCTGGTCAAACCCGAGTTAACGCATGTTAACCCGATCAACTAGTGGTCAACGCAAAGTCAAAGAAAGAAGTTCTAGTTCGGTTTCTCGATTCTTTTCTACTCATAGCAACCTAATAACTACCTAACAATGCTTGTCATGAATGGGTTAAGTGGGTTGAACTTGTTTAAACGTGTTTCTAATCTTGTCATTAAAATGTCGACCCGTTTATGTCCCAAACATGTTTACCCCAAGTACTAATCCCTTTTAACTTTGTATCAAATCATGTCATGTTAACGAGTCATGTCAAGTATATAGAGAAAGATTCCTTAAAAAACTATTAAGTTTAACGAACAAAAGAACTCGTTTCAAAGATTCGTTTATTTTAATCTAAGAGCACTCACAATGGAGTCCCTATCTCCTTTTTCATACCCAAATTATAGGAAAATGTAATATTTTGTTTATTTTCACTCATGCATTGGAGTCTCCATCCCCATACCCCATACTCCAAATTATGTGAAAACCTAAATTAAACCCCTATATTTGGGTGTTCCCCGGTCATCCCATATCCTATATTTTTTACTGGAAGAAAGAAAAAAATAAATAATAAAAATGTATTATTTAATTGATTATAGATATATATGGTGAATCGGATGCAAGGGGTTTTTTAAAACTGAACAAATTTTAAGAATAAATGTGTATTTTAAATTTAATTAAGTTATATGGATGGGAATGATGATTCCATTCTGAATGCTATAGTTAATCAGCTGCCATCAGGCCTTTGGTCTGGTGGTCAGAGGGTTTTGCCTTAGGGCTTTTCTCCTGTGAAGGTCTCAGGTTCAATCCTCACAAGGTGCACTTCATAATTTTAGGAACACCCTCTGTCGCAGGACTTGAACTCTGGGCTAGGAGGGGTTAACGACATTCTGACCGACATGCCGTTCTAAAAAAAATTAATCAGCTTTTATATTACGCTCATTATCAATAGCTTCTTTCTTGTCAATGTTTAAAGGTGAAAAAAGTTCAACTTATTTTTCTCTTCACTAAATTCTTTTATTAAATTCGTATGGATAATTCTTTGTAAATATGAAACAATTTACTTATTATTCATAAAAACATTTATTTGAATTTTCTAATTAAGAGCAGTTATTTAATGAGTATCAATTGCTCGATGGCCACTTAATTCATTAGTGTTTTTCTTTAATGTTAGTGAATTAAGTGCTTATATTCTAACAATTTGTTTTTAATATACAACTTAGTGAGAAATGTTCATGTAACATTTTATAGAGTCTTTAGTTATGACTTTATAATTGATGAATTTTAATCTGAGTGTAGATTTATAATGTAAATTCACTAGTGTTTAACCCTAGTTCACATGTGAATTTATAGGATGAATATATAAAAATAACCCAACTTATGGTGAAAGTTTAAAACCATGTCAATTTGTGAGACTCATCACCCCATTTTAAATCCTCAAGAGACAACCATCCCATATCTTGAACAAATACTCCTTTAATTTTAACACCAAACTCACATACCCACTAATCTATGTTAAATTACACCATTTTACCCACTAATCTAATACCATATTCTTTGATTTAGTGAATTGATTACTTAGTAGCGGAAGTTTAATTAACCAAGAATAATTGTTTGATAAAATACAAGAACACCAAGAATTCTCGTAATCACAATTACTTAGTAGCGAATTGATTACTTAGTAGAGAATACCCATAATTAGAGGTGCACAAAAAAACCGGAACCGGCCTACCCGACACGAACCGGTTCCGGTTCCTACTCGGTATTTCCAACAACTGGTTCCTACCCGGTTTGGGGTTTCCTTTGCTCGACCGGTTTTTACCCGGACCCAAACCGGACCCGACTAGAACCGGTTCCTACCGTACCCGGTTCCAAATTAAAAATAAATAAAAATTGCATTTTATGTTATTTAATTATTAAAAAAATATACATATTGGAACCGGTTCCAGACCCAACCCTACCCTACCCGGTTCTATAAATAAAAATTGCATTTTATGTTATTTAATTATTAAAAAAATATACATATTGGAACCGGTTCCAGACCCGACCCGACCCTACCCGGTTCCACAGGGTAGGGTTCTTCAACCTATAAACCGGTTCCGGTTCCTACCAGACCGATTTGTACCCGGTCAAAAAAGAACCGGTTCCAGTTCTTGGGCCCAACCCGGTTTGTGCACCTCTACCCATAATTAGACCCACACAAAAGGGTTTAGACCCAACACATAATGACCCATAAGAATTCTAACCCACATGTCCCCTATATATTAATCCCTACTTTCGAAGGGCTTCTCTCTATTACTCTCATATAACTTGCATATTGATATACATGGTGTTTACAGCTTCATTAAAAGATGGAGAAGATGAAGTGTGACTGGTTCATCTAGGCAACCATATAGGTGGATCCTTGTAGCAACATGAAGTGTGACTAAAATTATATTATTTCATTAATGATCTATTTAGGGAAAAAAAAACTTTATATTATTTCATTAATGATCTATTTTCTTTTAGCCAACTTTTTCTATTGTACATGACCCGTAATAATTAAACAAACAAACCAGTAAAAATCTCACTCAAAGAGTAGGGTCTGGGATGACACGTAATAACCAAATGGGTAAAAGTGCCCTTAAAGCCTTGAAAGAATGAATCTTGCTATAATGTGTTGAGATAGTTGTCTAAAAATAAAATTAACCAAAAGCAAAGAATGATGTCCATCATGTGCCTCCTAGGGAATATACATTTGCAATAATCTAACAAGACATAACATATAGCTGCTTATAAACCATTGTCACATCAACTTTCTAAACAAAATTGTACTTACGGGTAGCGGATTCAAGAGTGTTGCAAAGCAGCATTGCAACGGTCATAGGCCCCACTCCTCCCGGAACAGGGGTGATCAAAGAAGCCACCCGTGATGCTTCCTCATAGCATACATCTCCTATCAGCCGATACCCTTGCTCACAACAACTTGAGTCCTACACGCCATATTAATTTACGGTTATTTTGAAGTCAATATTTGGATTTAAATTATCCAACTTGGCAACTTTACATTCTGAAATAAACACATTGACCAAATTATATAACCGAACCATAACGTTTGAGTACCTCAATTGGATAAGTTCCAACATCAACCACCACGGCACCAGGCTTCACCCAGCTTCCACGAACCATATTAGGGACTCCTACCCCACTTATCAAAATATCAGCTTCTCGAGTGATTTCTTCGGGGTTTGGTGTTAATGCAGTCACAATGGTAACAGTTGCATGGTGTCTCTGGTCCACAATTACAAGTTACAACACATGTCAAACTAATAACTTGTAGATGTGGCAAATTGTGTGTGAAGGGCGTTCATTTCAAAACCAATATTATGTTTAGAACCGTATACAGCACAAATTCACATGATCAATGGCCTAAACTCCTAATGGCATTTTCGTAATAACAATGAAATATTGGGAAAATTTTGAAGTAGAAGAAGGGTATTTTGGGTCATTAAGTAGTGGAAGTTTACCATCTACCCATGTTTGCATTAATGCATATTTGCATTGCTGAATATGTGGATAAACAATGTACTTAGAATGAAAACTAGGTCAATGCAGCCCCATTTCTATGTGGATATTTGGGTTAATACATGTGCATATATTCATGAGATATTTAAGAAAATACTATATTTCCCATGAGAAATAAAAAAAAAATAATAAACTATAAGAAGTTGCAGAAAAAAATGAGTGGTTGTAAATGGTTCTCGTGGTTTTCAACATAATACTAGTTCTAAATGAAAACTCCCGTATATAGATATATATTTTATATATTGGGGGGGGGGGGGGGCGTGTTGGGAGAGATTGCCACCTGTAACAGCAAGGACGCGGGTAAACCAACAATGTTGCTTCTTCCAATAACAACAGCTTTCTTACCCATAATCTCCACACCATATCTCATCAATAACTCAACACAACCTTTTGGAGTGCAGGGGATAAACAAGGGTTCCCTTCCCCTCATAGCTAGGTTTCCCATATTCATTGCATGAAAACCATCTACATCTTTTTCCAATTTCAATACATCCAAAATCTTCCCTTCATTTAGATGCTGTTTCAGTCACTTCATTAGTGAAAAGACACTTCTACCCTTCTACTTAGATTCAAAGCAGAGGAAAAATTACCTGAGGAAGAGGAAGCTGGACCAGGATACCATGAAAAGATGGATCTGCATTAAACCGCATTATTGCATCACAAACTTCATCTTCAGTACAATTGTCTGAAAACTCGGTCAGTTTAAACTTGATTCCAGCTTCTTCACATGCTTTTATCTTGTTACGAACGTATGTTAGGGAATCTTTTCTGTCGCCTACTAAAATTACACCAAGTCCTGGAACCTCACCAATTGTTTTCTTCATTCTTGTTACTTCAATGGCTACCTTTGATATGATTTCCTCGGCAATTTGTTTTCCATCGATTACTCTAGCTGTCTGTTCACTGGCTGTATTAAAATATCAGTTGTTAAGTGTGCATTTATTCATTAATTTTGGCACCATGTATTAATTAAATGATTGGGGATACATAGATATCAGACATGGGGATTTTATTCAAGTTGTTCAAGTTTAAACCAACAATGAAAATCTAGTCTCCCGTCTATCAATGAAAACTTAAACGGTCTCTTGAATTTGCCTTCTCCTCTCCAACAATTTCTCTCCTCTCCGGATGCAACTAAACATATTTGTCTACATCTCCTAACTTGTTTCTAGCTTTTAGATCTTCTTAAATCTGGTTTTGGCGGTTGGATGGAACCAGGCAATCGCCAGCCTTCGCATGCGCCTGGTCACAAGCGAGCACCTCACCAGCGCTTTTTCAAGCTCATCGCCTTGCGTGTCTCCAAAGCGCCTTACCCACACGCCTCGTGCACTTTTAACTACATAGCTCTCGACATGCTTGGATACCACCTAATAAGTGTTATTGATTCACTAATCACCCATGTGAGGTTAGCGCTTAAACCTCTCTCAAGATTGGTAAGTTAACCTCGCCTCAACTAGCATTTGATGAAGATCACCTTGCAAATGTTTGAGGCGCCTAGGCCTTGTCTCAGACTACATAAAGCTCTATGTACAACCAAACATACTGTATGTATAACTAAAGAAGCACACAGAAACAAACAAAATATTACAGTTTAAGTATCATAATAATATAATATAAAAGAAGAAACAAAAGAAATCAGAAAAAGTCATTTTCATACTTTTTTTAGTTACTACAGCACACAACTACCCACACCCAATTGCGCGACAATTAAACCCATCTCTTCCCCTCACTTTTCTCTTTTATATTTTCTTAGTTTCTTTCTTCTTAGTCCTTAGTCCTACTGCATCTAAGCATACCTGGAACTCCCTTGACTGAACTCTTGACCATTGTCCCCCCCCCCCACTCAACCGTCAACTATTTGCAACTCTCAAGCATGCCCCTCTGAATTGTCGACTACCTGCAACTCTCTCAACCATGCCCCTCTCAACCGACGATCACCGGATCAAAGGTGATACATATATGGTTGAGCCTCAGGCAAAAGGCGATTGTTTCAAGCGATCGCCTTGCTTCATATCCTTTGAAACTTTTCAAAATGCATCATGCCGGCCTTGGTTTTAAAAACCGCGCGTTAAGCGCGCTTACTCGCAACTCGACATGAGGCGAGGAGTCCAGCAAGTATTGTCACATAACTCGAGCAACGTACAAAACTCGCAAAAAATTGCATTTTTTTGAAAAAAAATCACACTGAGTGGCTCGATTCTTGTACAGGGGCTGTTTTTATGCTTCAAAGTGTTATACATTTAGCTAAAAAGGTTGTACATGTAAGTAATTTATACATTAAATCATATATAAACCTTATTTATGGCTATATTTTGGGTAGGGATGCTAAAAACCAATGGGATATATAAAAAAATTTATATAAGCACCTTGCGCTTCGCGTACGAAAATCGGTCCGCTTTTGCGATTTGCTCTTCGGATTTAGACCTTGTCGCTTCAGTGCGCTTCTCGCTTTTTAAAACCAAGATGCCGGCGTGCTTTTTTGAACCAAGGTTGACATCAACATAAGTCAATGGCTATGACCAAAGTATTTAATAAATCCTATGATGAAGAATTATCTAATATAAATATCAACAATGGGAAAATGCTTGTAGAGAATTCTTGAGAAAAAGGATAGGGGTGGGTGTCAAGTAAGGATTCCATGTAACACCCTATTACACGCCATATGACACGAACCATCTTAACTAGTCCTCTAGGTAAATGACATATTGCCATCAAATTTCACAAAGTTATGAGGGATGGCAGTGTCCTTGGAGTTCCTCTTGTTGAACTTAATAAGAATCATCAAACTACTGGCTTTTGCATTGTTCAGAAAGAACTAATAAATTGACAACATTGATCATAAAAGCTGAGATCCCTACACCAATTAATTAGCAATTATCAAATAAGGGACGGAGAAAAATAGAGGATTATGTTCCCGAAATGAAACCAAGAAGATTTAAAACCCGAAAATAACTGTAATGCCATAAAAATATCAAATGTGGAGCACTGAGTACATGGCCATAAATATGTGGAAGCTTAAGACCTTAAGTTTCACGACACGAAAAGTAACTTAGAAGAAAGAATAAATCATCCCATTAGAGGAGTACAAACAATGTCAAATAAAAAGGAAGTATATAATGATTAAAATCATCTATTATATTTGAGAAAAATAACAAGCTACACGCCCTCACAAATATTTGCTAGTCAAGATGACGCTAAGCACAAAAACATTTACTGGCCTGTTCTACATAATTATTAACATACCTCGATAATTGTGTGTATATATATTAACTTTTAAGTTTTAAGCAATGACTCAAAGAATTTGTAAGTGTCATCAACTTAAGAAATGAGATGAAAACCTCACCAGATGGGAAAACCCGAAACCCAAAACATTTGGGACGGGTATGAGGTCGGGTAATCGGGTTTGGGATTACTTTTGAAATTTTTCGCGGGTTTGGGACGGGTATGGGATATGGTGATATACCCGTATAACCGCCCCGATTACCCGATAACGTATACCCATTTACCCGATTATATACCCGACATAGTTTTCTTTCTTTTTTATTTATGCTAAGTATATATATCGTATTTATTTTAAGTATATATACCGTATTTATTTTAAATGTATATACCCGACATGATTTTATTTCTTTATTTTTTTATTGTAGTTACAATTTTTATGTATACCCGATACATACCCGACGGGTTTAGGTCGAGTATACCCAACGGGTATTTTTTAGAAACTAATGGGTTTACCCAAAACCCACGGGTATACCTGATACCCGACGGGTAATTACCCGATAGAAACCCGACGGGTTTTGGGCCGGGTACGGGACATGATTTTATAACCGGGTATGGGGTTGGGATTACCTAAACCCGTCCCAAACCCGACCCATTGACATCCCTACTCCAGATAAAATAAATAAATAAATAAAAATAAAAGTTAAAGAAAAGCTATGAAAAGCATATGCTACTTTGAGGCAAGATGGACACCTTGGTTTAAAAAAAACGTATGAGGCTGATGCGGAAACGGAATCAATCAAATGACCAGGCTACTCAAAGATTCAAAAGCTTAAAAACCTCAAAGATTTTAGAGAATAATAATTAAATGATAAAAAAAACTCATATAAACGTTTACCAAGAACAATATTTATACTAGACCATAACAACCTTAAAGATAAACCAACTAATTAAAGATAAACACCAACATAAAAATAAACTCAATAAAACAGATAAAAGAAATAAACTTTGAAATTCAAACTTGGAGATAATCATCAAATAACAGGCTCCTGCATCAGAACATAAAAATAAACTCAATAAAACAGATAAAAGAAATAAACTTTGAAATTTAAACTTGGAGATAATCATTAAATATCAGTCTCCTGCATCAGAGGCGTTATGAGGCGATGATCATGTCTCATTAGACTACCCTAAGTGCAGTCATCCCATAATGTGATATGAGGCACGCACGTCAATGTCGCAATAGGAAAGGCATGCTTTTACGCTTTTAGCGCATCATGGTGTAAAATGTAAATGGCATTTTAGTGTGATGGGCTTGTATTTTACTAGGTTTTTAGATGTACATCAATTCTTCCCACTTATAAGGAAAATTTTTCAAAGCAAACAATCTTCTAAACCCTATAAACCAAAGGCCATGAAGCATTCCAAAACAACAAACGCATCCTATCTCTTCTCCTCTCACTTCTCATGTATATCTTCTTAGTGTTACTAGTTATGGATTCCAATATGTTACTTTTTTGCTATTTTCTTAAAATGTTTTCAATGATTATATAAAGTAAGTGATGACGGGTCTCGGCCATCAAGAAATGGTAAACAAAAAGGACACATGATGAAGATGAGATTGAAGAAGATATTGGAGTGTCTAATGATGAGGGAGATGAACCCATGGTTGTTTACTTCATTCTAGATTAAGGACTATTACTTGGTTCCTTTCATGATTGCTTATTTGATTTTAGACTACTTTGGGTATGTAAGTTAAGCATCTTTTATGTATAAGAACTAACAAGGTCGAAAATGTCATGTATAATTAATTTATAACTGCTTTTAAAATATAACGTGCCTCACGTATGTGAAGCTAGCACTTCTCCTCGCACCTCGAGCCTCGCTTTTCGGGACCCTAAGCACCCCACACCTTTTAAAACCATGATGGTTACAAAAACATGTAAAAGGCAAAGAGAAAATCTTCTACAGATCATATTTTTATAGCTTGCAAAAAAACTAAACTTAATAATTGACTAACAATGCAAAAGCAATATCATGCATCAATAACAATACACAATGTGGAAAATAAACCTAAAGTAGAAGGATAAAAGTATAAAACAAAGATTCAACCTATGTTGCCTAGGCTCAGAAGCGCAGCGCAGGCATTGCGCCTCGCCTGGAAAGGAGCACTCTCAGGCTATTGGGCACGTTTTCCGGCCAGATTCCGACCAAAAAATAGTCAAAACTTGTCTAAAACCCCTAATCAAGCATGAAATCAACCTAAAAAAAGCCTAAACTAGCCCTAAAAAAGCCTAAAACATGTCTAAAACCCCTAAAAATTGTATTTTTATACTATGCGCCTAGCTTAAGAAAGCCCTCACTTTTTTTGCGCCTTGTGACTAGGCTCCGGGCAAGGCCTTTGCGCCTTGAGTGCGCCTATGCGCCTTGACAACTATGGAATGTAGAGTATGAAGGCTTTTAGGGTCAGCCGGCCCTAGAGTCTGTCAGGTTACGGGTTTCGGGCTGGCCCCCATATGGGCTTAACTTGTTGGTTAAGCTATTAACCCTAGACTAGTCTCTATATATATGATGTAATAGTCTTGTAATTCTTTGAGCACCTAAATATAATAAACACCCTAGTTGCAGCAAGTAGATGTAGGTCATACCGACCGAACCACTATAAATCTTTCGTGTCGTTTATTCGTTTTAGAGTGTGTTGCGTGTTGTGTGATACCTAACAACTGGTATCAGAGCTTGGCTCTTGATCGTGTCACACTCACAGCCGCCTCCGGAGTAACTAGAGTTTCTCCTCCTGCCGCCGCTGTGTGAACAGTACCGAGTCGTGAACAGTAGCGCGCTGCTACAGTGTTTTCCGACTGCTACAGTACCATCATGAACAGTATTTAAAAAAAATCGCTACTGATTAGGGTTCCGCCGAACTGCCGCCGACAGAACAGATTTCTGTCCTGTTTCCGCTGCTGCTGCCGCTGTTGTTGACCTGGTCAACCGCAGCCGTCAAACCCTAAATCCGGTAAACTTTTTTATCGGTGTTTTTTACTCGTTTATTACTGATTTTTTGGTTGAGATTGGTTGAATAGACAGTGTCCAATAGAACAGTCAATAAGTTCAGGCCGCCGCTACTGCTCGTTCACTGTTCCTGGTCTAGACTCGATCAGTTCTACTCGGTAAGTTTTGTTTCAATGGCATAAGAAGGTAAGGTAAAGATAGTGGCGTTTGATGGACAAGATTATGGATTCTGGAGAATGCAAATTGAAGACATGCTCTATCAGAAGAGCTTACATCTTCCGATAATTGGTTTGACAGCAAAACCAGAGAAGATGTCTGAAGCCGACTGGAATCTCCTAGACAGACAAGCCTTGGGAGTAGTAAGGTTGCCTTTGTCAAGGAACGTGGCCTACAACATAGTCAAAGAAAAGACCACTTCAGGTTTGTTAAAAGCCCTGGCCGACATGTATGAGAAGCCCTCTGCCGTTAATAAGGTATTTCTCATCAGGCAATTGGTTAACACCAAGTTGAGAGAAGGTTCGTCTGTTTCTGCCCATATTAATGATTTCAATTCTATTTTAACTCGGTTAGAATCTGTTGATATTAACTTTGAGGATGAGGTACAAGCTCTCCTTTTATTGTCTTCTTTGCCCGAAAGCTGGTCAGGTACTGTTACAGCTGTCAGTAGTTCATCTGGAACTACCAAACTCACATTCAAGGGGATGTGAGATTTGATTCTAAATGAAGACGTACGTAGGAAAAACGCTGGAGAATATTCCAGTTCTATTCTACATACTGAAGGAAGAGGGAGAAGACCTGAAAGGGGCAATAACAGGGGTAGGTCCAAATCCAGAAAGAGAGGTAAGTCAAAACCAAGGGCTGACATTGAATGTTGGAATTGCAAAGAAAAGGGGAATTTTAGGAGCCAGTGTCCTAAACCAATCGTTGCTAAAAACAATAAAGAGGTGAACAACGTAACAGCCGATGAAGAAGAAGAGGAAGTAGAAGATGATGCTCTTATTTGCTGCGTTGAAAACACTATCGAGTCCTGGATCATGGATTCAGGAGCTTCTTTTCACGCCGTCCCTTGCCCAGAGCTTGTGAAGAATCTACAAACAGGTAACTTTGGTAAAGTTCGTTTGGCTAATGATAAGACACTTGACATTGCAGGGATTGGTGATGTTGATCTAAAAACCACACTCGGAACCACTTGGACATTGAAAGATGTCAGAGTAATTCCCAATTTGAAGAGGAAATTAATTTCAGTTGGTCAGCTGGATGACCAAGGTCACGGGGTTTTCTTCGGGGATGGTCAATGGAAGGTTATCAAGGGCAATCTCGTAATTGCACGTGGAAAGAAGAAGGGGACACTGTACATGGTGGAGGTACCCGCCGACGGTGTTAATGCCATGACTTCAGGTCCGAGTCCATCTAATTTATGGCACCAGCGACTCGGACATATGAGTGATAAAGGATTGAAAATGTTGGCCGAGAAAGGGAAGTTTCCAGATTTAAAGAAAGTTGAAACCGGATTCTGCAAACCATGCGTTCTCGGTAAACAGAAGAAAGTCACATTCTTGAAGACAACTCAGGCACCAAAAGCTCAGAAACTGGAGCTTATTCATTCGGATGTTTATAGACCTACTTCAGTCCAATCGGTAGGAGGATCTTCCTACTATGTGACATTCATTGATGACGCAACTCGAAAGGTATGGGTTTATTTCCTCAAAAATAAATTTGAAGTTTTTGATACCTTTAAGAAATGGAAAACTGCTGTTGAAAATGAAACTGATTTGAAGGTCAAATGCCTAAAGTCGGACAATGGTGGGGAATACATCAGCAAAGAATTCACTGATTATTGTGATGATCAGGGAATCAAGATGATCAAGACAGTCCCAGGAACTCCTCAGCAAAATGGAGTTGCAGAACGGATGAACAGAACACTTAATGAAAGGGCGAGGAGCATGAGGTTAAGCGCAGGGCTCCCCAAAATGTTCTGGGCCGATGCAGTTAACACTGCGGCTTATCTAATTAATCGTGGACCGTCTGTTCCTTTGGGTTTCAAAATACCAGAGGAAGTGTGGAAGGGAAAGGGGGTTAGTCTCAAACATCTGGAGGTATTTGGTTGTTCTGCTTACCGTTTATTGAGTGACAGGGATAAATTGGATCCAAAGGCCAAAAAGTGTACGTTCATTGGCTACGGATTAGACGAGATGGGTTACCGACTTTGGGTTTCTGAAAGTAGGAAGGTAATCAGAAGTAAAAATGTCACGTTCAATGAAACAGTTATACAAAGACAAGAATGCAACAAAACCAGAAGTTCAGAAAGAATACATTGTTGTTGATACTGAGACCGAGAATACAGGTGATACTGAAATTCCAACAGAAATTCAAGACAATGGGAGCTTAGAGGTTGATGATTCAACCGACAGTGACAGTTCTGAAGAAGAAATTGAAGAACCATCACCAGCTACCGCTCCCGTTCCTCCTGAGACTAAGTGGTCAGGAGATCTACTAGAGTTGCTGCACCGCCTGAGAGATAATCTCCATCTGCTAATTTTCTGTTGCTAACAGAGAACGGAGAACCACAATGCTACACAGAAGCCATTCGTCTGAAAGATTCATTGCAGTTGGAGATAGCAATGAAGGATGAAATGAAATCTTTAGAGAAGAACAGAACGTGGGAGCTGACAAAGCTTCCCCCCGGTAAGAAGGCATTGCACAACAAATGGGTGTACAGGGTCAAAGATGAACACGATGGTTCTAAGCGTTACAAGGCTAGATTGGTAGTTAAGGGGTTTCAACAGAAACCGGGGGTTGATTACAATGAAATCTTCTCTCCGGTTGTGAAGATGACTACTATCAGGTTGGTCCTAAGTATTGTTGCTGCCGAGAGTCTTCATCTAGAGCAGCTAGATGTGAAGACAACTTTTCTACATGGGGATCTGAATGAAGATATTTACATGGCTCAACCTGAAGGGTTTCAGGTTAAAGGAAAAGAAAACATGGTCTGTAGACTAAAGAAGAGTTTGTATGGGTTGAAACAAGCTCCGAGGCAATGGTACTTGAAGTTTGACAACTTCATGGGTAGATCCGGATACAAGAAATGTGAGATGGATCACTGCTGTTACATCAAGAAGTTCGAAAAGTCCTACATCATCCTCCTTCTATATGTGGATGATATGTTAATTGCAGGTTCTGACATGAAAGAGATAAATAAATTGAAGAAGCAAATGTCAGAAGAATTTGAAATGAAAGATCTGGGTGCTGCCAAACAGATACTCGGAATAAGTATCTCCAGGAACAAAGACGGATCTCTGACACTATCTCAAGAAAAGTACATTGGGAAAGTGTTAGAGAAATTCAAAATGAAAGATGCCAAGTCCCGAAGCACTCCACTAGGAAGTCAGTTAAGCTTTCAAAAGACCAGTCACCAAAAACCGAAGAAGACATAGCCGAAATGACTAAGGTTCCTTACGCATCAGCTGTGGGAAGTCTTATGTACGCCATGGTGTGCACGAGGCCAGACATAGCACAGGCCGTGGGGGTAGTCAGTCGTTATATGTCTAATCCAGGAAAAGAACACTGGGAGGTAGTCAAATGGCTGCTAAGATATTTGAAAGGCACTGCGAAGATGGGGTTACGGTTCTCAGGCAAAGATATTGTTCTAAGGGGCTATACAGATGCAGACCTTGGGGGATGCAAGGATTCTTATAAAAGCACAACCGGGTTTGTTTTTTCAGTGGGAGGAACTGCGGTTAGTTGGATGTCCAGATTACAGAAGAACGTTGCTCTTTCAACTACTGAAGCTGAGTATATGGCTTGTGCTGAAGCCAGTAAAGAGTTGATTTGGTTGAAGAATTTTCTGGAAGAACTTGGGAAGAAACAGCCAGATAGTTCATTGTTTTGTGATAATCAAAGCGCTATTCATCTGGGGAAGAATCCTGTGTTTCATGGAAAAACGAAACACATTCAGCTTAGGTATCACTTCATCAGAGGTTTGATCAGTGATGGTACATTAAAGCTTGAAAAGATTAAAGGAACGGAGAATCCCGCGGATATGCTTACTAAGGTGGTGACCTTAGAGAAGTTGAAGCTATGTATAGCTTCAACTGGCCTTCAGGAATAATGATGAGAAGGCGCTGCAGCTAGAGGTAGAGAAGTTACAAGACTACAAAGAAGACGGAGACAGTTTGAAGTTTATCAAAGCCTCCAAGTGGGAGATTGTAGAGTATGAAGGCTTTTAGGGTCAGCCGGCCCTAGAGTCTGTCAGGTTACGGGTTTCGGGTTGGGCCTCATATGGGCTTAACTTGTTGGTTAAGCTATTAACCCTAGACTAGTCTCTATATATATGATGTAATAGTCTTGTAATTCTTTGAGCACCTAAATATAATAAACACCCTAATTGCAGCAAGTGGATGTAGGTCATACCGACCGAACCACTATAAATCTTTCGTGTCGTTTCTTCGTTTTAGAGTGTGTTGCGTGTTGTGTGATACCCTAACATGGAATCACCATTATCAATGAAATTTGACAAGTAGAATGAAGAGTTTAACTGGTTACCGAATTTGCGGGTAGACGATTCGCTATAATTGATAGAGCTAGAATTCCATACATCAGGGAGGTCAATAGAAACAAGAGAAGGTGACTTCAAGATTCTGTTATCAAAACCAGTTGCATAGGTATTTATACTCCTTGAGGAAGATATCAACAAGGCATTCTTTCTCCACCCAGAAACTACAATACTTTGCACTTTATTCTTTAATGCCATTATTTTGTTTCTTTTGCTAATCCTTCCTAATATGCCAGGTCATCATCAACTTCTGTAAACTCCTCATATACCTCCACAGCTAATCAACACAGCAAAACCATAATTCAATGTTGCAATTAGGGCATTCAAGAGATAATCTAGTGAACAACCACACAAATCAAAAACATACCAGATTACCTATTTCAAACCCATTGAGCCAATAAATTTGCATCAATTACAAAAATAAAAAATCAAATCAATTCATATAGAGATATACAGAATTGATAATAAGTTTAAACTATTTGGAAAAAGCATTTGTAATGGAGGGAATACCATAAATCAAAAGTTGAAACAAGTAAAATGGAACATTAGCAGAAGATTTCTGAACTTACTCAACAATATATCTTCGAGAGGAAAGTGGTTGAGTGGTTAATCGCTGTATGAATATCGATAATCGAGTATGGGGTTGTATCGGCGGCCGGGTGGGAAATGGGGGAAGGGGGTGTTTTGAGGGTAAACGAAGGTTCAAACTCGAGAAGAGTTGACGTACAAAAGTAGTCCATGAAGAAATGAACAATCTCCAAATTTAGAAACATTTTTATAAATGGACCTAGAGATGCACAAAAAAACCGGTTTCTATCCGCTTTTCAGTGGATCCGGTTCATACCTGCTTGAGCCCGCCTGTTCCGAACCGGTTTACATAATCCGTTGATTGACTAGTTTCGAACCGGACCCGGCCCGTACCCGGTCCGGAAGCGGTTCTGACCGTTGGAAACGGTAAAAAACGACAAAGGGGTAATGCCCCATCAAGCGAGCTTGCGAGGTATACTGGATCAGATTTCATATCCAATGTGCCCGAAGAAGAAGCTAGAAAACCTGATCTTTTGGCTTGGTAGAAAGGAAAGGAATCCTACTTTCCTATTCTTGCCGCCATGGCCCGTGATTTACTAACCGTCCAAGCTTCTACGGTAGCTTCGGAATCTGCGTTTTTTCTTAGTGGCAGAGTTTTATCGTTACGAAGGACAAGACTAACCCCGGAGTCGGTAGAGATGTGCATTTGTTTAAAGGATCATTTGGACGTGGCCGATAGTATTCAACACAAGACAAACCTCGAAGACGAAATAATACTTGAAGGAAGAGTACACGACGAAGAGGTGGAAGAAGGACTATCCTCCGGCATATCCGATGAAAAAATCGCACAGGATGAAGCGATTCGTTCGCAATAAGAGTATAGGAATAAAAGTCTATAAATTTATAATAAATGTTTCTTTTTTTATTACTATTAAAAATAAATAAAATAATACATTTTATTTTGTGTGGGGAATAAACGTCTACAAATTCCAAATATTGAAAAAAATAACAAAAAATTTTGTGTATCCGGTTCCAATACCCGAACCGAACCCGACCCTACCGTATTTGGTTCTATTCGGGTAGGGTTATTCATCTATAAAGTCGGGTTCGTACCCGGTTCAGTTCTACCCGAACGGCCCCAATACCCGGTTCCGGGTCCGACCCAAAACCCGATTTGTGCATCTCTAAATGGGCCCGAAATTTATAGTTGCGTCACATGGGGGCTAATCTCCAAAATAGTTTTATATGGGGTATCATCGTCATTGGGAATGGCGAGGAGTCCTCAAATATAGGCTTGTCAACTGCCATGTTTGAGTTTAGTATGGTTTATTTGACCTTGTCATTGGCAATGGCGAGGTAGGGTAAAGCTTGCCATTGGTAAAGACGGGTAAAATTGATCCATGCGTCTCAACCAGCTCCAAGAACCTTGTCATTGGCAATGGCGAGGTGTCATTGGCAATGGCGAGGTGTCATAGACTTGTCTTGTCACCCTGATAAAGCAAATGCAAGTTTAAATGAGTATAGTTTTTTTCCTCAAAAAAACTCGTCATTGGCAATGGCAATGTGTCATAGCCTTTAAATGAGCTTTGTCTTTTTCCTCCAAGAAGTTCGTCATTGGCAATGGAAACATTAAACTTTGAGTTTGCTTTATCAGGTGACAAGACAACCCTATGACATCTCGTCATTAGCTATGGTGAGGTTCTTGGAGGTGGTTTTAGCACGTGGATCACCCTGTCCCCGGTTGTACAATTGGCGAGTTTTAACCTACCTCGCCATTGCCAAAGGCGAGGTCAAACAAAGATACATGATCTCAAACATGGAAGCTGAGAAACATCTGACAAGGCTACAATTTGGGGTTCATCGCCATTCCCAGTGGCGATCAGCCCTCATGTGAAAAGGTTTTGGAGACCCGCCCCATATGAAGCACCTTACTAATTTTGGGCCCATTTATAAAAAAAAAGTTCCCAAATTTATCACCTGAAAAAATATTTGTGTGCCAACCAGTAGGTTTTACTGCGGGTTACGACGGTTCGGTGTTGAATAAAGCTTATATCGATGTGTAAATAGAATTAAGCACGCCGTAACTGTATATTCGGAATTAACATACAACAATTTTCTTTATATTTCACTAACACACATTTGATTCAACATGCAATAGTTTTATTCTTGTAAAATTTATTTTACTCTCTTGTAAATATAAATACTTATATATTTCTTTTTCTTATTAGCATTATAAATAATAAATAATAAGCAAATTGATTATTAATAATTCAAACTATGACTCACTGACTGATAATAATTCAAACTAACAGTTTGGCTGGTGATAATCTGAACTTTTACTTTTGTTGTCAATGACAGTCTCAGTAACATAATTATCATAGATTTACATTCGATTTACACTTATTTTCACTCAAAATGACGATTTTAAATGAAATGAAGAAACATATAAGCGAAATCGAGTGAGAATCGAGTGTAAATATATGATGATTATGCTACTGGGACTGCTATTGACAACAAAAGTGAAAGTTAGGATTATCACCAGTCAAACTGTTAGTTTGGATTATTATCAGCCAATGAGACATAGTTTGGATTATTAAAAACCAATTTACCTAAATAATATATAGTTTAGTATCAAAAACTAAAATAGTTTATTTAAAAGTATGGTTATGAAAAATAAATGTAAAAGTTAGCGATGATTAAAAAAGATATATGCACTGTTTGGTAAAAGTTTGTGGGGATATTCGGTGAGTGTTAGTTTGTGGGAATGCTTATGGAGTGTTGGTATCACGTAATTAGGCTCATTTATGTGCGTTTGTGGGTTTTACCATTGCACATGGTCTTACCATTGGGAATAAAACTGGTGTGTAAGCATTCACAGCAACTTATTTATCCGTATCCATATAATTTAACTAAAAATTATCATCCCTTATATTTATATCTTGTAGGTCCTAAAAATCAAATCTTTAAACACAAATCTGCGTTGAAATCCTTCAAACAGACCAAATTAGAGGCAAAATTTCTTATTTGGTATCACTCTTGAATCAGACTAATGGGTAGAGACGGGTGTAGGAATTACATATACGAACAAACTTATAAAACAAAAAATAAAACAGATAAATGATGAGCAAAAATATATTTGGTATCTCTATGTTTTTTTTTCCTTTCTCTTTCTTCCATCTACAATCTTAACCACCCATTATTTTGTCTTATTATCTTTTATTCTAAAATTGTTTTGTAATAAACTTTTAGAGAACGGGTTCGGTCAAGACGGGTCCTTCTAAAAATAGTCTTTTCGGTTTGGGTCAGGACATGTCGACTTAAAAAACAGCAAAATAATAAAACCAAATCCAAAATGGATTAAATATTTTCAAATACACAAGATGAAACATTTTATGCATGCTTACATGTGAATCAAGACCTGTTAGCATTTACAGCCAATTACAAGACCGAATATCACCCTTAGAACCCCTAAAATCAAAAGTAGTCAATAATGTTTCCATGTAACCAACGAAAAAACACATAAGCATGAGGTTAGCATCAAGTAAACTAAACATTCAAAAGCCTTCGGTCTTCAAAATATAACAATTCAAAAGCCTCTCCAGTTTTAAGCATGAGAGTCTCTAATCGTGATTTCCCTTTGAAGTTTCTCAAAATATAATCGTTGCATTTCGGGAAGGATACTCACATCCATCATCATAATTGTTGATCCGATTCCTTCCTTGCAAGCTCTAGTTTCTCGCCCTCCAGCCTCAATCTTTCGTCCTCTTGACGGATTTTACTTTTCTTTTTCTCCTTGTCATACTCCATCTTCTCGGCCTTAAGTCGATAAAACTCTTTCTCTTGAGCATGTGACTCCTCAAAGGGTATACTTCATCTTTCTAAGTTCAATGATTTCCTCGGCTTGCTTGCCCTGGGCCTTTCGTTTTCCCTTTTCAGCTTTCCTACCCATTGTTCGATCTAACTCGATAACTTCATTCTCGGTCACATTCCGCATTGGGACGAGGTTGTGGTCGGGGTAGGGGTCGAGGATGGGACCATCATCCTTCTTTGCTTTGGGACGTCCTTTGTGGAGCGCGAAATCCACTTAGGTTGCTCCTTTAATAAGTGCCAACAATGTTCGAATGGGAAGTTGCCCTTTTATAGTGATTTGTACATAATCTTCGCTTTCTCAAGCTTGCATGTAAAGGAATAAAAAACATGTTAGAAAAATAAAATAAAACATAAATTATTCTCAAAATAAGAGGGTGGAATTTCTACCTTATCTTGCTCGGTCATGCCACTTTGATTTAACCCTTCAACTTGAGCTAGTTTTGCACAAAATTTATTTGTGACCTTTTGAATACATGACCATCGATGTATTAAAGACTTCATTTTCCGCTCGGTTGTTGTTTCTTTATATTGGTGAAAGTACTCAAAGATTTTTTTTCTAGAGTTGAGTGTTTTTGATCCGTTCCTTGAATGGCAACAAGGCTACAATTTAGCCATGCATAGACAAGTAACTTGTCTTCCTCTGGGCTGAAGTTCGCGCCCTTTGCCCTCACACATTTGTTAACGCTGGTTGGACTGTTAGGTTGAAGTTTAAACAGGATTTCTAAACTCTAATACCTCAAAAGAAAACTGCAATTCAATACCAGGAAGAAAACACTAGCAGTAAATATCCAGGCATTAGCAAGCAAGCAGTAAATAAAAAACATGTTGATTTATCATGTCGATTTTCCACAGCCAAAGAGCAATCCAACCAAAAGTATTAGGCTATCTCAACTGTATATCACCTTGGATTCGTTCTAGATCAAATCAATTCATTTATATTACAAATGAAAGCAATTTAAATCTTAATTATTTGTCCTAAACTTAGAATCTAATTTTCAAGTAACCAAAACGAATATAGTAGTACAATATGAGAACTCGTGAATCAATTTCATCAACAAGAACCATGAATTACGAGCATCTGATAAATCGATTTTGAATCCTAGTCCAAAACTAATGAATTACTGGTAGGTTTCTTAAAGATTTGGATACCTTGTAGAGTGTAGAGTATGATTGGGGAGTAACTAGTGATGACACTAACACACAAATGAATTGAATCAATTTCACAGTTTTCTTCACGTTCTTCGACCCATGTTTTTTCACAAATGAATTGAACCACAAAATTCGATGAACAAGGCCTGCACGAACAGAACACCTAGAAAAAGATGAAACTGAATACCTGTTAAAGTTGGGAGATACGATATGACAGGAAGAACATATCACGTTACAAAAAGATACGGGTTGAAAATGATCTTTATATTTAAAGATCTACTCTTGAATACCATACATTTTTAAGGATATGGTATAGAAATAAAGAATGAGATGGAGTGAGCTTTTTAATAGATTTCTTGCATTTTTTTTAAATTTTAAAGATAAAAGAGGGTATAAAGATTGAGTTGGGAATGCTCTGAGTGCAAGGGACCATAAACTTTACCTCATAGTATATGTATATAGCTGGTGGTGGCGAGTGCTGGCGGTTTGCAGTGGCCGACCGCGGTTGACGGCGACAAGTGGCTACCCGTGGCGACGATTGGCATAACATTGTGTGGTAGAAATTTCTGGCTATATGTCTTATGGGCTCTAATGCTAATGGTGAGCGTTGGGTTACCTTTTGTTCTAGTGAACTTAAGAATGAAATTTGCATGTTTGTGTAAATTTTTATATGCATTGATTCATTATTTCAAAAGGATGTTAAATATGTTTTGATCTATGTCTGTTTAGAAACTATGTCTATTTAGAAACTCACCAGCTTTAACCTGACTTGATTTAATGTGTATTTCAGGCAAGTTAAAACTTATATTGCAAGGGTATTAAGTTAGGAATTGAGAAATTTTGGATGGCTATTGGAAAGGGCAATTTTTGGCAATGTTGAAACTCGTAGTATATAGATAAATTTATTGTACATTTAGCACTTGAGGACCTTATGACTTCCGATGTGTTATTTGTAAAACGGCTATGTACTGTGTAAACCCAACTGTTCGTCTTGCCGATTTTGGGGTTTGGGGTTTGACAAGCCTAAATGATCTGCAACGCATAATATGCAATAATGCGTCTAAACCTTTGGAAAAGTGCGTAAAGTATTTAAAGGTTATTGTAGTGTTGTAGTTAGTTTTGGCACACAAGTTTATAGTAGTGCGTCAAGCATATACGACGCGTCTATACTTTTAGAATTTAGGTGTCAAATATTGAAGGGAACTGCACTGTTATAATTGGTTTTACGCGTAAGTTTATATCATTGCATCAAACAAATACACCGGTGCGTCTAGACCTATAAAGGAACGGCATATCAATTGCAATGTTACTATAATGTTGTAATTGGTTTTGACACATAAGTTTATAGTGGTGCATCAAACATGTACAATGGTTAGTCCAACTTTGTAGGTGAGATGCATTGTCGTAATGTGTTTTGACACACAAGTTTTATAACCGTGTGTCTAACATATTACAACAATGTGTTCAACTTATTAGGTTTAAGTCACTGTTATAGTTCGTTTTAAGGAACTGATATATAATGAATCTTAGGGGTGTTAAATGGGTCTTTTTCACATGTTAACTGAAAATTGGACATGATACGAACTCGAAAAGCATGTTAGGCACAGGAACCTAAACATGTCACAAGTTTTCGCGGGTTGACATGAACATGACTCGTTTAAACTGGATTTATTTTATATTTATTTTTCATGTTAATATTCTAAAATTACAAATTTACAACAAAAAATAAAAATGTACATAAAATATTATGTTTAAACTATAAAACAAGATTCTCATTCCTCTTTTATTATTTAAATTTTGACATAAAATACCCCAATTAATTTAAGTTATGACATAAAATACATTTAGAAAAAGAATATATAAAATTAAATGGTTCAAACCGTGAACCCATCAAGTTGACCCAAACATGACTTATTTAGCTAAACGTGTTCGGAGGTTCCACCCCAACCCATTTAGACTAAATCCAAACCCACGAATTTCATGTTAGATCCACGTCATGTTAGAAGTTTACACCCTTGATCATGACGCGTCTAACGCATTACGACAGTGCGTCCAGCTTTACAGGTTTGATTCACAGTTGTAAAATGTTTAGATGCACAAGTTCGAATCACTTTTGTAAACTCAATAGCTTTTTTTAGCTTTACCACTCAAAATATAAATGATGAGCTCTACATATTACAATTTGAAAAAAAAAACCCAAAAAATGAACGATGAATGCCACTTTTCCTAAAGGGAAAAACATAAACACATGATGTGCAAACTTAAATGATAGTACAATTCATTATACTTTACACTCATGATTACACAATAACATTCAGAAAAGACAACACACGAAACAAATTTCATGAAACCAATAACAATCTTAAATAACTTCTAGACCAAAACATCACATATAAATTCATTGTCATCATCGATCTAAAAAATGAATAAAACTCGTAACTCTTTATCGTCAGCACTGTGGTGATGATAACAAAAGTCATTATCGTTGTTTAGAGATGAACACTTGTGATGTGAGAAAGGGAACAAGTATAAAATAAATGAATTGCTTAGAATTTGTAAAAGAAGTCGGGCTTGGTAATGTTCAAAAAGAAAATTTTCAATAATTTAGAAATAAACTATTTGTTGGGTCCTTGGTTAATAGAACAGACATGGGTCTTATGATGTCCTTGTTTCCTTTTTATATTAAATAGTAAACGTGCTACTCTTTACATATTTATCTCAAATGAGACTTAAAACCTCTAACATCTTAGAGTCATAACTTAAATATACACCTTGACACTTAACATTGATAGGCTATTTAGTCGTATATGGGTTGAGTAAAGGCAACGGTTTCATCTACAAATCGACTATGCTATATTGCTCATGCAATGAGAATGGTTAGCGGATTCATGTCAAATCCGGACACAAAGCATTGGGAATCAATGAAATGGTTGTTACACTACTTGAAAAGCACTTCAAAGGTTGTATTATGTATGTGGTTACATGGTTAACGAGATTTGGTTGTACTAGAGTTCTTTAATTTGTAGCACAGTTGAAGTGGTGAGTGGTCATCCTCCAAGTTGGAGACTTGTAAGTTGTGTATTATGATTTGTTGCTCGGATCATTTGATCGTTGCAACAATGGTGAGAGGGTGAGGGTGTAATGTCTCATTTGGGATCCTACTCTCGGGGCGCTGCCCCTGCAAGCGAGTTAGAGTAGCTCCCCTAGAACATAAAATTACACTTGAACGCCCTAGCTATATGTAGTTTTTAGGCCTAAATACATCTCTCTTGTAATCTCGAACCTACATTGAACTAAAAATCTCTCTCTAGTTCTCTCGCGTACATAGTGAGCGATGTAGGTGAAGTCAACAAGCAGAAGATTCTTTGAATCATTTGCTTTATTACGTTTTCGGATTGGGATTAGAGAAAAAGTAGATAAAACGTTTAGGAAATGAGGCATGATTAGAGAAATGCTTCAAATCTCACTAAAATCCTCCTTTAGAACACTAGCCATAACTTTTTGATGAAAACTATTGAGAACCCATGCGGGTTAGGTACCATCTCACCATCACAAACCTTTAGTCTAATTCATTTTTGTTGTTTCTGATATGAGTTACCAGATGAAGGAATTTGGGGCTATTCACCAGTTAATTTACAGCTTTTTTGTTGATTTAAACCTACTTTTTACTGACAATAAGTCCTCATTTTATTGACCAGACACTATGGAATCAAAAGTACTTCCATGTGCTGGTCTTTTTATTAAGAAATTTCTTCAGGATTCTAAAGCCTGTCCCATTCCATATCCTTATTGGATTTCCTCCCAACAACTGTAGTCACAATACAAGATTGGTGTTGGATGTTTTTGTTGCTAATAAGCTCCTAAAAGTTAAGTGCTCATAAAACAAAGAAGAAATAAGATCTCCATATGATAAACCCTAATATATATTGATAAAAATATAGATAAACTCCAAAATATATCTAAAAGATATATCTAACTTATATCTAGGATATATATGGCTAATATAAGCCATTGTACACTAACTTTGTTGAATTTGAGAGGTTTATATATGTCCTCAAACTAACGTCTTTTATCCAAAACTGACACATAACGAAAGCATAAATGGTAAAAGAGAGACTATCTCTATAAGGTAAATGAAGAAAACCATTATGTCAAGACCGTTTTTAGCAAAATTATAATTATGACAGGTATTATCAAATTTTGATGATTTAAAAGTTAAATGACTAAACAAACACGTAAATTCATGAAATTCAAAGTTTCACATGTTCTTATGATTAATGTGAAATAAATCAAAATTGCTAAAATTATGGAAAAATCGCCAAAGTTAAAATTGGTGCTCAAGATGAGAGAATCTTGGTCCGAGAGTCGAGATCACAACACGTGGCCGGTTTTGCTTTTTTCGTCTATATTTTATAAGCCTTGTAAATCCAAACACACAAAAAGTTATGTCCGTTTTAAGATAAGTCTTTTAGTAGTTCACTTACTTTTACTAGGTTGCTCCAAATATGAATGTCAATTCTTTGATACACCACCACCATGCCATCTTTTGACTGTTTTTCTTTGTCACCATCCATTCAAATTTTCTATTTTGGATTGTTCCGGCCACATGAGATCCATATACAAGAACCAACTACATGTGTTCCATACTTTAGTATTGATCTCTGAATCTCCTCAAACCTAACTTTCCATATTGTCACATGCAATCTTAATCTTCCCAGAGACCGAATCGTTATACCCTTAAACCTTGCTACCAACCGAATGGTACCCGTATTATAGACCCGACGGTTAATCAACATCTATACAATTTACCATAGAATGAAAGAAGAATAAGGTAAGAGAATAACAAGTTATTATAATAACCAAAATTAACAACAGATTATGAACACAAGTCAACTAAGAACATTGGTCATAACCCTTGGTAATCATCCTTCAAAACTTGTTGCACTTTTTTTTTTTTCAACTTTCTTTTTTCGTATTGCCCAAACCAATTAACGAATCAGTATTCAATCACTTAACGCGTTCTTGATCTATTTAAACAAGCCCGGGGCATACGGACCATGAATCATGAACCGTGGACCATGACCTGCCCCACTAAGGTCTCCAAGCAGAGGCAGTAAGCAAACAAAGGTCTTTCCATCCAAGCTTAAGGGTGCCCTTATCCTCCACCAAGGTGTAGCCATTAGAAGTAAACATCCCTAACAGAAGTGTTGCTTGGGCTGCAGCATTGCCTGCTAAAGATATACCCTTGAACCCACATTGTTCCAGTTTCTCCCTCCAATTATTGAACTTCACTTCACCGCTCCTCGACGGGCCCCCTATCGCCAACACGTTCCTAATCTCCTTTGACAGCAACTGCTGTTCCACAACATGCCTTTCTTCACTCTCTTCCCCGTAGCTTGACCCCAACGAGTCGAACAATGCTGAGTAGTAGTGAATCGCCTCTACAAATCTTCCCAGAAACGAGCCCGCATGGCTCAGGTCCTGCTCGACCACCGTCACAACTTTCGGAGCCAACCTGAAACGCATGTTACAGTTAAAATTTTATTAATCTAAAAACAAACTTACTCAGTAAAAATCCCACTTATAACAAAATTAAATTGTTTCAGTCCCTCTGGCAGAGGTCTCAAGTTTTAAACCAACTATCACAGGTTTTCTACTTTTAACCCTTTTGAAAGTCATCTGCTTAGCGCAAGATGCGTTTTGCCCCATCCCATTGGTAAGCAGGGTATCGACGGTTAATTATATGAAATATATATACCTTTGGAGGAACCATAAAGTATTGGTGTCGGATCCGGTGACGTCGTATAAAGAATGTTGTAACCAGTGAACCGCAACGGCTTCCCTCTTGCTCACATTCAATCTCTCCGGGTTCAAATTCCCAACTTTATCCGCCACAGCAGAGAACTCAAACGGAAGTCCCAGTTTGTCGGCAAAATCCGACAAACGTTTTCCAGTGGCCTCAAGCGCGTCTAACGAGTTACCCAACCCGGTGAGTCGGACAAAAGGTGGACCGCCAGATCTGGATGCGAGTATGTGAAAAAGACCAGGCCATTGCAAACCTTGCATGATGTCGAGATCGATAATGTGCACCCTATCTTCCCTCTCGAACGCTTCCTGTATGGCTTGATTAGCCGTGAAATGCGAGAACTTGACGAACGGACTGATGCCGTTGAAGACCTGGAAAGCTGACGTCATCCTTTTCAGACCTTGAGAAACTGTTACATTTGGTGGAAGTGTGGTGTATATTCCGAGACAGGAGCTCATCAGTCTGGCGGACATGGCTTCCGAGAAGTACGCTGCGACGCGCTGAGCGGAGGTGCCGTACGGCGTTGAGAGCTCAGAGATTTCCAGAAGCATCTTGTTCGCTTCTTCGAAATTATCAGCGGCAACTGCTTCGGCGCATTGTAGGAGTAAAGTGAGAAGGTGTAGGCCTTCTTCGTCTCGTTTCTGCTGCCGGATCTCTTCTCGTTTCTTCTCTCGTAACGCCATTGCCGCCGCTTGTGCGGAGGCGGTTACCGTGTTTTGATCGGTCGCCGGCAGTGGTTGTGACGGCGGAGAGTCATGCTCCTGATGTTGTTGCTGCTGTTGTTGATTTTGTTGCTGATTGTTGGATGATGAAATAAGTGCAGCAGCCGAAGGAGGAGGTCCACCGGTGTTGTAATCCTCACTGCTCCAATCCAGATGGCCGTGATTACTCAATTGCTGCTGTAAATCCGCCGGAGGAAGCGGAAACATACCTTCTATCCCCGAACTGTTACGTGGCTGCTGCCGTACAGACGACGACGTCGTTTGCGCCTCTTTTCCTCTCACCGGAACCCTAGAATTGAAACTCTCAGTCGGATCATGAACCGATTGCTGGTCTAAAACGCTCGGAGCAGGATCCGTCAACGAGCGAAGCCGGTATTCAAGGAGAACGGCCAAATTAGGGTTACACGGATGAATAATTTCTCTCACGTTGTGAATCAGATGAGGTATGGATACGTCTGTTGAACTATGAATCAAGTCCTTAATTATACTATCGATCCACGCCGTCGCCGACATGGAGTCGTCGTTCGGCATGACGGTGCCGGTGCTGTTACTACCACCGCCTGTCAAAAACGGCATCCCGGCATTAGGGTTAGCCGTCGCGCTGCTATTATTACTCGACGGTGGCTGCTGAGATCCTACCGCTCCCACTCCGGCCACCGTAGGGTTACCAGAACTTAAATTTGACAAGTGATAATAACTTTTGTCCGGTGGAAACAACGGGAGGCCGGAAAACACGCATAACGGAGGAGGATTGTTTTTGAGAGACGAAGAAGAATGCGAATCCATAAAATTAGTTGAGCAGGTGGATAATGACGTCAGATGAGCCGTGTTTGTGGACGACGATGACGGAAGCGTCAAAGTGGAGTAGTTAGACGGGTGGTCAGCACCAATGCTGTTCATATTACCGGCTGCAAGACTGCTATCATTCTGAGCAGCCGGTGGCCGACGTAACAACCGGTGGTGGTACTCTCCAGTAGCCGGTTGGAGTTCCATATCGGAAGCTGCTCTCTTCCTCACCATTTCAACTTCCGGGCGGTGGTTGTAAGTGTGTGATATATCAACGGTGTGAGTTTGTTGAAACAGATTGAGAGAAGATTAAGTAATGTGAAGCGGGGAAAAAGGTCAAAGAGATAACGGCCATAAGCACTAGAACAGAAGGACATCGGGATTCTGCGTGCATTTGTTGGCTTCTCTACCCCACTTGTTTCATCTTCTCTTTCCTCTAAATAAATAAAATCAAATAAAACTTGACTTATATGGTGTGGTGGTGGTGCGGTGGTGAAAGGAGGTGTTGTTGGGGTGGGCCGGAGGCGGACAATGTGGTGATGGGAGTTGTTGTGTGTGGGTTTGGTTATATGTGTTTGTCGAAACAAGGAGAGACTGAGGGTGTCTGGGAGTGTTTGACTTGTTCGCATTGGATGTTCCAGCGAGATTTCCGATGAATCCTCGATTCCTACACCTACACACGTCTCCTTTCCCAACTCATATCGAGCTCTTCGTTCTCTTTTCCTCGCCTTTTCGCCCTCAACTTTTTATTAATTATTGTGTTAAGCTTTTCGGTTTTAAAAGTGATTATTTTTATAGGATCATTAATATTATTAAATAAAGTTTGAGTCTATTCGTTAAGTTTTTTTTTTTGAACGGCTTCTATTCGTTAAGTGTTTGTACTAAATTAGATCGTAGAATCTAATTTAGTTAATCATTTAATAACTACTTGCTCATGTAGTATTAGTTCAAATTGAAGATTTAAAAATTTGCAATGGTTAATCTGAATTCTTAAACGGTTAAGTATCTATGCTTCATTATATGATAAGTTAACATTGGTGTGTTCCCAGTAGCGGATCCAGGAAACTTTGTAAGGGGGTTCACCCTATAATATTTTAGGGGGTTCACCCCAGTTTTTTTACCTACCGTTACACTAAAATTTCGAAACTCGGGGGTTCCTGTGCACCCCCCGCTTCACTTAAGTCCGCCCCTGTGTGTTCCGACAATCTCGAACAAATCTAAACCTAATTAGGGTGGGCTATAAACGACTATTAGAATCAATAAGTTGACTCGTGACACACAAAGATGTGTGGTCATCTATAAAAGCTAGGCTTCTTCAATATAGCGTATAAAGCTTTACCATCTTAAAATTTGCAATATTTGGAAAATTTACGTGTGAGACTATGTGTTATGTACTCTGAGATATCTCTATGAACTGAAAAATTATAAGTGGCCATTTTGTATGTTCTATATTGGGAGCTCGAGTATCTATAAGATGCATGTATTGTTTTCAAATTGTATTCTTTGAGATTCTTTGTTCGTGTTTCTGCTACAAACAATTTTTTTTCTGATTTTAGATAAATGAGAAATGCAATTAACTGAAAATTTAAATAATGATTATTGTTATCGAGTATTCAACTGTTTCTGCTCTAAACTCTACTCATATTCGAGACCACAATAAGCAAGTATGTGCTTCTCGGGCATTTAGAGAAAACTTTAATTACAAACTTTAGTGTTGTGCATATAATTGTGTCTAATTACATATAACAATGCGTACTTATATACATAGTTATGTGTTATTATATATTATAAACACGTGATGTGTAATTATTACCCACTTTGTATGTTTCGCACAAAAAAGGGTCTTCATATCGGAACTACCCTACACACACCTGCACATAGAGTGAAGTGGTCAGTGGGTGGTTTGCCAAGTTGGAGTTCGTGGCCCTTCTAGTGTTGTAGATGCTATTGCTACTTGTTTTTAGTCGTAGGGGTGGAGGGGGCACCCTCGTCGCCGACGTGCGGCTTCTAACTGCTTCAACGGCGCCACTGCCGCCACCCCCTCGGCTTCAACATGCGGCTTCAAGGGGCTTCCAGTCACGGCTTTGGAACGACGTGTGAGACATGAATTAATATGACCGTTTGAGAGATGGTGGGTGTGGGACTTCAAGGCTTGGGTGCCGCCACCTCCGTGGCTTCGTGGAGCTTCACGGGGCTTCAAATGACGTGTCACACTCTCAGTGAAAGGTGTGGGGCTTCAAGGCTTTGGTGCCCCCTCCACCCTAAGCAATAATCCTTTTGTGTTGCTTGAATATTCCTTAACAGCTTCATTAATGTATCACATGTGGAAGTTGATAGTCGTTGGTTTGCAAAGGAAGTGTTATTTTAGGCGTTGTTATATATCTTTTTAGTTCCTCCATGTTTCTTTCTAGATCTTCATCATACATTAACTTTACTATTTTCCTTAGAAGTTGTGTCATCGGTAAGCAGTTGTTAATAGTATAAATTCTTCCACGCTCTATGTGGCTTTTGACTTCGATTACAATAGTAGGTCTCGACCACTTACTGGTCACTTCAATTTGAAAGTGGTTATGGTAATTTTCGGTTGATACAACATGACAAAGGAATGTCGAATGTCCCTCTCAAAAAGTTTGGTATAAGGGATCCATGTCGCAGTTTTTATATAGTATATAGGTGATTGTTGTGATCCTTCATGCTCTAAGAAAACTCCAAAATATAGATGAAGTTAATGATGAATTTATCTAAGTACTCGGTTTAGTTGGTCCTTAAAGATAACTAAGTTCAACAGCCTACTAGGCTGATTGACTATTCATACCCGTTAGTCTTTAATAGGTTATATAATGACATAACCCATAATTCATATTGAAAGTATCTAGTGTGAAAATGTTGACTTAGGAACATCTTGTTCCCTGTGTTCTCTCATCCCTAGTAGGTGATATTTCAATATTAGGGCTTTCTTTAAACAAACATATACTTGATGCATGATGAAGGCCAACAATTTTGGATAATGATTTTGATCAACCCTCTATCCGCATGAGGAGTAATGTTGGATGAACTCGATCCAGACTACTTTTCGGGTTGTTTTCTTCAATTCCTTTAGTCCCGTTGTATGTACAACGTTGTACAACTCGGATCTCGTCCACGAATTAGATATACGGTCGATTTCTCTTCATGTTACAGCGGTGATCCTCACAAATCTTCAAGAGTGACAGCCTTGGACGACCAAAACTAACTTGCTTGAAAAGTATAAACTTTAATAACAAATAAAATAAAGTTTTTTACACTATATACACCAAAGCCAACTTAATAACAAACATACACTAATAATACATGTTGATCTTTTAAGTACTTAAGACTTTTCTTTTTACTAAATGATATACACTAATTAACAAGCAATCGATATATCAAATTTAATTTTAAATACATTAATTATACTTTCAACATCAATATTATAAAAATACAAAACCTAATGTATAATTTTATTCGTTATTATTTATAGAGTAAAACATACATAATTGGTTCTTTAAAGACACTACCAAACCTGCAAATTGGAACCCCATTTCCACCTTAAAAACAAACTGATGGCCGAATCAAACCAAACCACTACCAATGGTATGAGCCACCGTCATCAACCTTCTCTCTATTCCTCCTTTCACTAACCTGCAACAACCACACCGAAATCTCAAGTGTCAATGGTGGTGGAGGAGATGTGAAGGTGAAGAGGTGACCATGGAGGAGGATGTAAATTAAGGTAAGCTATAAAACATATATGATGGGACTTAAAAAGTTGATGGGGGGCCAAATGAGTCGCGTATTTTGACGAACTTGGTTTAGGGTTTGTCTTTTAGAAACTGGAATTTTATGTTTATATTTATTTTATTTTTCTGATTGTTTTTTTTTAACTTTTATAATTTTTTTAAATTAAATGACTCTTATCTGATCCATTTTTAATTTTTTATAATGTATAAATACATTTAAATTTCGAAACACTAACTAAATTTGTAGCTGTTATATTATTTAGGAAAATTAATAAACATAAGCAGTTTTAAAATTATTAGGGTGGAATGGGCACTCATTTTTTTTTCTAAACTTTCTTAGACTTCTTTGGAGAGTGGTGCACTTATCTTTCTTACCTGAACTTCTCTAAACCTTTTTTTATTTATTAACTAATAAATAATTTAATTCATATAACTTTAATACAAAAATATCACTTTCATTAATTAAAAACAAAATACATTAATAACTTGGAATAGAAAAAAAAAAGATAACTTGAAAAATTAGAAAAAAAAACTACATGTAGTGGTGTTTTAATAAATATTTTGGTTTTTATCATTTTTAATCAATATAGGCAACAAATAGTTTGCTTTTATGTTATATATTTGTTTGCATTAAAATTATTTGTTGCAATAAAGTATAATATAAAAGCAATAAAGTAAAATAAACATAAGGCTAAGGGGAGTACCCCCGTGAAGCCCATCGTGGAGGTGAGGTGTCAGCGTTGAACACCACGCCCCCTAGGCGTGGTCCACGAGCGTGGAAGGCCTCCGTGAAGATCTCCACAGCGTGGAAAGGGAAGGGTGAAGGAGGTGGGGTCAAGACCAATCATATTTTGACACGTGTATTTTTCAGGTGGGTGGAAAGTGGAACACAACGCCCCCATATGTGGATACCGTGTGAAATGATTTGGCGCTGACGTGGAGGGGTGTGGATGTGTGAAAATTTGTGGGTACTCCCCTTAGCTTAACATATACCCACCTGCACCCCATGAATCTAAATAATTAAATTGGTAAAAAAATGAGAAAATGGCGTAAAAAGTAAAACATGGTTACGGGTAGGGCTCGGGAAGAAAAGCCGTAAACATGGTTTTGACTCGGTACAGAGGGGCCTGTGGCGGTGTTCTCGCTAGGTACCACTCGGTATCTAAGCTTGCGGGAAGGGTGCCCCCTCCGTCCTTATTTTAGTCATTTGTATTATATTTATTAATTCAACAAATAATACAAATAATCAAATAAATATAGGAGCCGGATCAAATAAGAGGTATAAAAGTAGCAAGAATTGTGGGAAGTGATTTTAAACCTTTGATCAAAGCAAGTAAATTGCTAAAATAAGACGGGTGTCAATTTCGAAGATAATGATGTCGAGAATGACCAAAAAGAAAAGTAACTAGTGTTAACTTTGTATGTGGTTCGATCATTATTTTTAAACGTACTTAAATTTCATATACTTTATTAATAAAAAAATAAACAACAAAATTAAGCATTTTTTCTGTATTGTCATACACACATATAAATGCATGTTATTATACAAAGTGAAATTAACTTATAAAGCATAGGAAGCTACCAAAATGCGACACGCGACATGGGGCGGAGGGTATAGGAGTTGCAGGAATTACGCACATATGTTATATAATTACGCACACATTACACAACCATAAGTTGCGTAATTACATACAATAATTACGCAAATTATGATTATAACTACATAATTATTTTATAATTACACGATCTATGTTTATATGCACATTACACGATCTATGTTTATACGCACATTATACATTGACATTTTTTTAAAAATATATCAATACCATACTCAAATTAAAGAGAATAAAAATGCTCAATTTTATGGTGTACTTTAAAAAAAATTAATAATATTGTATAAAAACTTATTTACGTTTAAAAAAAATAGAAGAACCTGAAAAAAAATCAACAATTGTAGTCTATTTCAATTTTACACCTCTAGACATTTTCACGCTTGAACTTTGCTCATATGATAGCCTCCATAATCTCAACCATTGATTCTAATTATATATAACAGTGCGTAATTACATACATAACTATGTGTTATTATATATTATCAACACGTGATGCGTAATCATTATCCACTTCGTATGTTTCGCACGAAAAGGGTGCTTATATCGGAACTACCCTACACACACCCACACATATAAGGGTGCGTTATTACACAATTCAAATATTTCATTAACCGTGAGAACAATCAAAATCATTCATTTTATGATTTTATCCACAATTCTAACTTTACTACTAAAGTACAAGGTTGTTATATAAATTATTTGAATTGGTATGCATTTATGTGCGTTGTTATATTATTAACATATACACATGTTTATGTTCATTATAATTCTCTGATCTACACATGTGTATGTTCAATATAATTCTCTTATCTACACACGTGTACGAAACTTGTTACGAGTAATAGAGATGGAGAAAAAAATAATTAATCAGAGAAAGAAATCATTTAACATTTATACAATTTTTTTATAATAAATGAATTATTTAGATTGGTTCATGCAATATTTGTGGTTATGTGAATGACCATTATATATATATATACACACACACACACACATATATATATATATATATATTAATATGAGTCGGGTCAAATACGAAATAAAAAAATGTGCGAAGTATATGAAGTTAATTTGAACCATTGATCAAGGTAAATCAGTAGTAGAGCCGACGAAAAATTTATAATTAGCTCGAAGAAGATGCGGCAAAATAGGAAAAGCCACAATTGTTGATTTTAAATATAGTTTCAACATTTTTTTAATGAACATAACTTTTATATATATTTTTTATTTTTTTAAGAAAAATTATATCAGAAAATCGATCACTCTTTATCTTTAATTTGAGTGTAGTAATGACTATATTTAAAAAAAACAACTTTTTTCTTGAAGTTTGTTGCATTATTGTAAGACCCCCAAACCGGGCATCCTATAGTTAGGTCTCATCACTGGGTATTCTCTTTAAAACCCTTATCTCACATTAAAAATAGTCAGCGGAAGTCTTCTTAAAATATTTTTATCTTTAAACTCGTTATCAACCTTAACCTTACCTTACGAATACATGCACACTCATCCGAGTAGCACCGCTCCCAATCCAAGATTCGTCATCACCTGAACTCACCTGCAAACAGTCTAACATACAGCTACGCTGAGTGAGTTCTAATAGTTTATATTAAGTAGAAAACATCTCGTCACAAATATCATTTATATCAACTCAGGACCTTCCAATCCCTTACAAAACGATTTGTTGTTTAATAACATGTAAGTACCCCATGTTACCGACCAATCCTCATAGGGGTCCACCACCCAAGACTCATCCCATGATTATAACCCAGTAAGTCTCACCGACATGGATCAAGCTTACTACACTACTAACTCGTAATCTACTACACGTATCAACCCAAAGTCCCGGTTAACACAACCAAGCCTTAGGAACCGACCCGACAAACCTTAACCAAGACTCTCATAAGGTCAACTGACACAGTAGTTATAAACATGACATCGTCCCGACACAACGATCAATCTACTGCTCAACACCAAAGCAATAACATCATCACACAAAGAATATCAATTAACACTTGCATGCAATTAAACCACACATAAATGCACACAACAATTACCTTTGAAGGATTTTACCGGTTTCGTCACAGCTACCCTCGTCAGGGTTATCCCCGTCGGGATATTCATCATACTCAAAGTACCCCCCGGGTCTCAACATCACCCCGAAGGGCATTCGTCACATAAAGTGACATTCCGAAGGACCTCGTCCTCCACAATCATCGATTCGCCGTGTCACAAGGACAACGACTTTAGCCCACACAGCACACATAAGTAACACATAGCAGCACCCATGCAAGGATTATAACTCATTACGTAAGCACCTACCACGTATGAGCACCCACCACATCACCTCCTAGTCGTACTCACGCGACATGTAAACTCATCCCCCGACTCTCCCCAAATAGGTCATTATACGACACACAACCATCATAACCACATCTAGCCCACACATCCTAAGGACAACACACAGACCCTTAGCTCCGTATTTGAATATTTAAATTCATAAACTCATCGGGTTAAACCCAAAACTTGTAACTCGTTTAATTTAATAAACAAATCTTACAAGTATGTACGATAGCCCCAAAACGATTAAAACATTAAAGAGGGGATTAGAAACTCACTGGTTACGGAGATTCGAGTCCTACTCTGTAATCGTCCTCTCGCTCAAATTCCGAACCTGTCAAACGTATGATCACATGATCAGACACGTTCTAAACTTACGTCAAATACGTATAAATATAAATAATTTCCGACACTCATCTCCTCTGTTTATCCACCCAATTCATCGAACCCTTAGCTCCAGGAATACACGTATCGGCTCGTCCTTGACATGTTTAGGATTCGAATACCCAACCCGGGTTCCATGCATGCACGTAGGTGTGCAATGCAAACCCTAACCTCTTCGTGCAAGCCCTAACCGGGAAAAGAAGCCTACCCGACCACCTTGCAGTCCCCGTCTCTGCTGTCGTGCACCACCACACACGTCACCATTGTTTCCTCCGTCTTCACCACCGTGCATGTCCACCATCTTCTTTACTGTGATAAAACCCTAATCGACGTACACCTCCGTTACCACCACCGGTAGGCTCTACATGAGCCACCCTTCATGTTGGAAACGAAACCATCATCGTCTCCCGTCGTTCGCCGTCGTGAGACGCCACTACAGCCCTTGTCTTTGTCTCCGTCCTCTCCATAGGCTGCTCCGGCCACCCCCATAGTCGGCTCCTCCTTTTCCGCTCGTCACCTCCCTCACCGTGCACCACCACTGGCCTCCCTTGCTCAGCCACATCCCACCGTCAGACGCCAACCCAACGGGTCACCCCGTCCCTCCTCATGTCGACCGTCTCAGTCGTATGCCGCCACCACCTACGATTGCCTCCCTCCAATTATCACCAACGTCCTTTGTCTCCTCTCCGTTTCCCATGGTCAAGAACCCAAAACCCTAATCGGTTTAAATGCAAAACAAGTAGGGAGATGTAAAAGAACAAGATTCGAGGTTTACCTTAACACATAGTGAAGTTCCCCCGCTTGACACCGCCGTAGGACTGCCGTGAAATCACCGTCGTCGTCCCTTCCCTTCGTCGGATCTCTCTCTCTCTTGCTCGTCCCTCTCTCCTGCCGTGCGTACGCCTCCTAGGCTGAATGGCCTAAAGTTCCCCCCTCTCAAAGTATTTAAATCCTCCAATGTTTCGTTTCAGGTCCCTCCCATTACGTCTAACGCGTTTCCATCCCGAACTAGGAAGTAAACGGCCAACTGGTTCCGCTAATTCCTTTAATTCCTTTAATCCAAGCCCTACATGGAAATCATTGTTAACAATGTTGTTTACTAGGGATTTGGGTTATCCGTTAACCCGAACCATTAACTTGTCGGTTTTCGGGATGTTACAATTATACATAAAACGTTGCATGATTATGTATATAAGGTTTTGTGATTATGTATATAAGATTGATTGATTATGTACATAGGTTGCGTTTTTTTACGTGCATAAGTGTGCATGATTATATACATAGGTCATGTTTTTTTACGTGCAACCCTATAAATTTCTCATTCAATATTATTGGGAACCACTTATCACACAATACTTATGTGGATGCTCTCCACCTACACCTGCCCGCCTGAACGCGATGGGTTACATCACTGTCTATGTCCCTGTGACTCTCTATAAAGGATCTTGAATTTCGTTTTCTACGATACAAGTTGGCCTTCAATGGTGATATGGGTTATCATCTCGTCGTTTACACTACTGGAGTTATAATGAATGTACTCGGTTTTAAAGCAACTTATCTTTAAACCTTTGCACTTTAAGGTTTCTCGTCACTCATCTTGTTTCGCATTCAGGCTCGTTACTATCCGCTACTAACACAATATCATTAGCGAAAAGCATGTACACAAATCTCTGATGGAGATCCACCTCCACAAGGAAGAAGTAGGTATCCCCCACTTACACATATTGACACATACACGTTTGTTTTAACCATGTCATACACATCCTAATTGTCTCTATATAGTTCACATGGACCCCTCTACGTACCCTCAATGTTATCCCAAATCATTCGATGGGGCACATTGGCATAAACATTTTCAAGGTCAATGAACACCATATACGTACCCGCTTTTTCTCTGTATACTTTTTCATCAATCTTCTTAGAATGTGTATCGTCTCCGTAGTAAACCGTCCTAGTATAAATCCACATTGGTTTACCATAACCTGAGTTTCCGATCTAATTCTATTCTCAATCACCATTTCTCGTAATTTCATTGTATAACTTATATGTCAAGTTGATACATATCTAAAATAAAATGACACCAACAAAAAAAATACCACCATCCTTCGGTCCTTCCATTTGAGTTGCAAAAGTATCTTCAAATAAATCAAATCTATGCTATATAATAAATAAAAGTTTTTGTATACCACGTGTCGTCACCATATTCAATCTCATCAATATTTTTTCGCCTCTCTCTCTTATTAAATGCACTCATATCTTTTAATAAATTACTAATTATACTAATAAAACACATTTATTTTAAATTATCCTTAATTATAAAAAAAAATTGAAATCTAATTATGTAATTTTTATTTTCAATCAAATAGTAAATGAAAGTCAAATTAAATTAAATAGTAATTGACGTATTTCCTAAACCAAATAATATATTATTTTTTACATATTTTGAATTTTGTTTTATATCCTTTATATACAATAATACATTTTTACACTTGTAAAATACATAAATAAAATTTAAAAATTTTATTTATTAATGTTTTTTACCCGTATGTATTACACGAGATCTAAGCTAGTATCCAATATAAACAAGTAAATTAGTAAAATCGTAAATGTTATTGGTAATACATTAATTAAATAGGGATAAAAGATGAGTAGATGGGGTGAAGGAAGAAAAGTGGGGTTTGGTAGGAGTAGGATAATGTCCCGATATCAAATGCTAGTGTTTGACATTTTGTTTTCAACGGGCATCAATCAGCTGCAGCTTTTTTAACTTCATTATTTTCTGTACTTCTCTTCTCACTCCCTACCTTTTGACTCTTGGGTTTTTACAATTTCGACACTTTACTTTTTTCTTTGTTTGAACGACGAATATCGAATGTTGTGACGTCGCACCTTCTGTTTTATGGGAGAAACTCGTCTAACTTCGGTTAATATGTTGTCTTAACCGGGTCCACTTGGCGTCAGAGTTGGAGAGCATCCAAGGAAAAATTTCACCCAATACGGCCCCTTCCGGGCTTGAGGGAGAGCCGAGGCTCAAACCCTGGATTGGCGTGGGTAAAACCCTGGTGCATCAGCTTAAGAACTATGCCTCATTTGTATGCCTCAGAAATTAATGGTGGTGGCAGGGATTAAACCTGGCTCCCTTGGGACTTCAGGCCTCACCTCAACCACTATACCACAACCTCTTTGGCAATTTCGACACTTTACTAAACACATGATTATTTCAATAAAAAAATTAAGAAAAAAAAATTAATCAATTCTTCATTTGCTGGCGGAGCATCTGTTCATCTCATGTTATTATGAAACAATAATCTGGTAGATGGTGAATATGCATCCCTCAAGTATACATTCTCGGTTCGTTAACTTAATCAAATTCATCACTCTATGGCAAAAGAAAAAAATTAAAGAAAATGATACAAGGATCATTTTAGTGGAATATTGGTGCATTTGGCATACAAGGAATGATACGGTCTTCGATAACAAAAAGGTAAGTGTGCAGAAAATTTTTGAAGATATCAAGGTTTTGGGCTATTTATGGTTGAAGAATAGATCAAAGATAGCTTTCATATCTTGGAGAGATTGATGTAATTTTAAGTTTATGTAATCTTGTATAGTTCTCTCTTTGGTTTATTGTGGGTTGTGGCTATCTTGCGTTATCGGTGTTAATAAAATTTGCCTTTTGAAAAGAAAAATCAATTGTGCAATGATAAACCAATAGTAAATTGACACGTCATCCAAAATATACAATTATACGATATTAGTTAAAAGTAGGTATGTTGCGCCACATGCCACTTATTATCGTGTGATTTTCGTTTTCCAAAAATACGTGTTATTTTTATTGATTTATTAGCCTAGATCATGTAACATTCTGTCAAATGATTATTCTTTTCAAACGTTTTAGTCAAATGATAATTTGGGTATTTTTCTTTGGTAAACATGAAATTATAGGTGATTTCCCAAACTAATTAAGTCATTTGATTAAGTTAAGAGGTACGGGTATGTTATTAAAGAGTCGTGCGGTTTCTTTATAACTCATATGGTGGAGAAGAGAAATGACAACGATCAGACCCTTAGATATTATATAACTAGGTTAGAATCCCGTGTATTACACGAGATTGTATATTAAAAAATATAAAACTTATAAATTTGTAAATACGTAATAACTTGTTAGACTATTATGATCGTCCCGAGATATATCAGGTGAAAATGTGTGTGTGTATAGCAAATTAGTTTTTTCTTCAATTAGTTATATTTTGATTTGCTATTATATATTCTTATTTAATATAATTAGTATTCTTCTTTAATAATATATTTATAATATCATTATTATTTAACAAGATAGATGCGCATTTATTAGGAGAGAGAGAGACGGAAAAATCAATGTGAGGAGGCATGAGAAAGTGACAAGTGTCGACGTTAAACCTTTATTTATTAGTATAGATTATTATTTAATAAGATATATGTGCATTTATTAGGAGAGAGAGGCGGGAAAACCAATGTAAGAAGGCATGAGGGAGTGACATGTGACAACCCCAAACCTTTATTTATTAGTATGTATAGATATAATAATGGTATGTCGGTGCAAGACACAATAAATACTGTTATTTTATACAAGTTTAAAACATTGTGTACAAGTTGATGATGCATGTTGTATTATTTTTTTAGACCTTTTTTTCTTTTACACATACAATCTTTCAAATTATTTTTACTTGGTTTTAAACTTCTCAAACCAAAAACTTCCTTTTAACAATATTATTATTGTATTAAATTATTATCATTACAATTATTAGTATTATTAGTACTATTACAATACTATTAATCGCGATTGAATAGTAAATCTTATTTATTTTTTTACCTCATAAGTTTTTTTATAGATATGGCACAAAACTTTTAGCTTTTTTTTTAACAAAGTTCTTTTTTTTAGATTTGCCACAAAACATCAATAGAGTAAACTTTAGTTTTTTTTACTCAAGTTTGATTTTTTTTTAAATCTTGTAACAAAAGTTCAATGGGTTTATTTCTTAAGTCAACTTTCGTTATTTTTTTAAACGATATGGACGGCTTTGTTTAGTATTTTTTTATGACCGATCCGAGTTTTTTTTTGTATCGTACGCTATAGCGAATATATGCTTCGACCTAACTTTTATCACCGTGGACGAACCGAACCGATAACTACCAAACTCCCGCCGCGTAGCGCGAGGGAAAAAACTAGTTAATATTATTATTTTGTATTTTTAAAAATAAAAAAATTCTCAAGAAAGAAATGCATATATATGTTGTATATTACAATTTTATATTTTTAATATAAAGGGAATATGCAAATTGTATATTTTTTTTGAAATATTCTCTCCGGTAGCAGCACGGGTGTCCTGTGAGTCATGCATATCTTTCTCAATGGGTGGTAACCGCAGCGGACTCGAACTCGGGACCCACCTAGGCAGTGGCGGACCCAGAAAACTTTTTCATGGGGGTCGGATGTAATCCCCGGTGAATTCCGGCCTATATTTTTACTTTTCTGTTTCTTGTAAATTCATAATTTTGTAATACACAATCATATTTACTCATTTCACTCCATGAGTATACATACATACATTGGGTGTATTTAGTTCAAATTCAATAAATATTCATTTGGAATTATAAACATTATAATCCTATTAAATAAATACAAATATATATAAATATATACACATATATATATATATATATATATATATATATATATATATATATATAATTTTACTAGATAAATCAAGTATATAACTTCAAATCTTACAAAATGAAACTTACAAGCTTTAAATATGTATTTTCACATTTATACATTTATATATGTGTTTAATTATAATTACACATATAAATACATACTCATACTCTATTGTAACAAATAAATCAAAGTCGAAACCTAGAAAATTGTAACGATGTATTTACATCCTTAAATGCACTTATTCATAAGTATGCATGTACATGTATTTATATTAAATAATTCATTTATGCAAGTTATAAATTTAAAAGGAAATTGGACTCTCATTTTATGAAATTATTAATGAGGCATTCATATCTTTTATATATATATATATATATATATATATATACCTTGAATTATAATAAATAAACAAACCTATAACTTTTTAGATTTACAAAGAATAATGATGTAAAACTTTTGGAGTCCAAAATATGCATTTACAAATATTTTTATATATAAACATGTACCTATTCTTTTTTTCTTTTAAATATGTCATCATACATACACTTGATTATATCAAATAGACCATTTTATACTTTGATCTACACCTTTATATGTAATGATAGATAAAAATTTCTTCATAAGATATATATTCTTTTATACACAAGTGAGATGAATAAAAAAAAGAAATAGGAATCTAAATAAAAATGATTTGAACCTATCCAAATACCAAGTAATTATACCAATTTAATTCAATCACAAGTTTAATACCCATTTAATCTCATTTTTCGGTTATGGCATACCAATCACCATAGTTAACTTAAAACCCATAAATTTGATGTTGTAACTCCCGGTTCAATTACCCTATAAATATCCCTAATGATTTACAAACTAATTCACCATGAGATCATCCTTACACTCCTCTTTTTTTTGCTCCTCCTATCGCGATCGGCTCTGAAGCCCAAGGGGTCCGATTTTAATATTCGAGTGCTAAGTCTCACTCCAGGTAACCATCATATTAGTATCACACCTCTGTATGCGTACCTTTTATCGATTAGGGTTTTTACAAATGATATCTTTTATTTTTCAATAAATACATATGATTCCCTCATAAAAGTTTATTTATATGAACCTTTGCATTCTTTTTGGAAATGTAATTAAATTATTACTTTGTTACCATATTATACTTCAAGAACTTGATAAACATAAATGTAAACTTTTTCTGTTTTAAGCGATTGTTGCCATATTGCTCCATAAACCAATGTTTTAAATTCGAAAATGAATTTTATGAATCTAATAATATATCTAGTAACTCTTATATAATAAAAATGATGTTTTAGTCATTTTAGTTTATTGAGAACGTATTCTAAACAATGTAGATTCTAAATGAACAATATAGAAAAGATTTATTTAAATAAATCTAGTCACGTATACATACTTGTATAATGATAATGTTTACAAGACAAATTTTAAACTTTTATTTACACGTTATTACTCCACATTTTTTTTATATAAATAATTGTTTGGTAAAGAATGGTTATTTAAAACCTTTAAGAATTTATAGAGACATTTAGAAATTTTTTACAAATTCAATTAATTTCATTTAAAACTTGTAATTATTTGATATCTCTTTTACAAATTATTTAAGTAAAAGAAAATTTATCATAAATTAAATAATCATTTTATTTATTTAAACTTTTCTCAATCTAATTATTATGTTTGAAATAACTATTTAATAGTTTAAAGAATTGTTTTACTTACATAAGGGCGATTATTTAAGCTTATTCATTTCCATAATTTTACTTATTAATTATCTTTAAAAGGATTATGTAAATAAATTCAACCCTATATTTGTCATTATTACTATTATAGATACCATCTAACTAATTTGAGGTTCAACTTAATTCTAACTAATTTTCACCTTATCACCATAACTATATATACTTTCTAACATGTAAAAACCCCTCATCCGACCTCAAACACCAAAACCCCTAGAAACTCGAATAGACTTAGAATCGTTTGTTCTCATTGAGTCTAGAATACAAATTTGTCCATGTAGGTTAAGTGTGAGGAATCCTCACGAAGCCTATCCATCATGTGCAACTCACACAACTTGTTAGCTTCGTTACAGGTGAGTTTACATAGCCCCTTTTTACTGTTTTTGCTTTTGGGGTGAAACATGTTATCAACTTTATCTATTTAAACAATTCAATATCTATGTTCTTGTGCTTGATCTTTATGCTTTATATTTGAAATACTTGGTGACCACTTCATGTGTTTCATGCCAGTACATTCATTAACTTGCAGCCCAAGCCTAAGGTAGTACCTAACATGATCATTTATATGGGAAACTGAAACTATAACTTACCACAAGACCTTGGCGGGTTTTGTTGGGTATCAACTATAACTTGGAGTATCCGCTTGCTCCCTTTTTCAAAATGGCAATAAGTGGGATTGCGTATCTAGTTTTCTATTATCAGGCTTGAATTGTACGCTTGGAACCTTGTATGTTTTCACATATATGCTTTAGACATGCTTTGAACATGTTGAATTGTAAACAATACCTAAATCTTTTGGTGTCAAAACCTATGTATCTCACCAACTACTTGTAGTTGACAGTTACTTACATGTTTCAGGTGCACCTGTTTGAGGACTACTTGCTCACCTAGGACTTGGACCTAGTCTAATTTAAATTGTATTTTGAACGTTTCATTTTCCTCTGTAACGGATGCTTTTAATTTGAATAATAAATATTATCATATTTAATAGCTGATCATGTGCTTATGAACAACCGCGTCAGCCCCGGCGTATAATCCGCCGCCAGCCGGGGTGTGACAGATTGGTATCAGAGCCATGGTTATAGGGAATTAGGTTATTAGACACACATGACCTAGACTATAACCTAGGAGTCCCAAAACATGAGTTTAACTTGTGTATTTTATTAGGAACTCCACTCTATACTCATTTATACACGTACTTACCTATATCTATCTACTTCTGTCTACATGATGTAATTACGTGAACTACAACATTCCAAGGACTACATGAAACTATTTGAAACTAGATGGACTACTTGAAAAATATTCTTAGCCTATAGTCTATAACCTTAGGATACCCTTGTGTAATTATCTTACTTGTTATCCTAGGCATTACATTGCACTATACATCATGTGTTACCTAATGTGCTATATTACATGTTTAAGACTACTACTCCTGTGATACCTCATTTGTTACACTATTTGCACAATACCTATTTAATATCACTACATACTGTCCTAAATTTTGCCATGCACACCTTCATCTTTACACATCATCACAGATCACTCATGGAAAGATTTAAACTCCTAGATCGAATACCTATTAAAATTCGAAAGTCCCGTCAAAGTTTTGACGTGTGCAATCTGGAAGGGTGAATGCCTGTACTTTGGGTCTTCTGTCGAGGAAAGCATTTCATATAAATTCAAATCAACCGAAGGATCCATATGCTTTCCTGGGAATTCCCGAAGTGAGTGTTCACCTATAGGCTAAAGCATGTCTTCTTGAAAGTATATGAACTTGAATCAGTTTGATTTGTCACAGCATCCATTTGGGCATATGCCAGATGAATGCAACCTATACATCATTCGCTTAATCATTACAATTTGGAAATACGTTAATTACTATTTAATGTAAATTTGACTTTCATTTACTATTTGATTGAAAATAAAAGTTACATAATTAAATTTCAAAGTTTCTTATAATAAATGATAATTTAAAATAAATAGTTTTATTAGTATAATTAGTATTTTCTTTAAAAATATATTATTATTAAAATATAGAGGTGTATTTAATAAGAGAGAGATGCGGGAAAAAATGATGATAATGAATATGGAGGCGACACGGACATGAAAACATGGGCGGACTTAAGGTATGTTGAGGGGTAGCGCCCGCTACCCCTCAACTTTCTCGACGAAGTGGAAAAAAAAATTACATTTTTTTGTAAAATGTTACCCCGAAAAAAAAATACGTTACCCCTGAGATTATTTCATGCTACCCCTAAAAAAATTATACTTTTATTGAAAGCCCGACCCAAATGGCCGATTAAAACTGCTTTGGGCCTTGGGAGTTGTGGACTTGTGGTAGTTAATAGCCTAATGGAGTAATGAGTTGTGGCATGTGGGCTTGTTGTGGAGTTGTAGTGATTGGGCCGGCTCATTTGTTGGTGTGTGGCCTTAAGGCCTTTAAGGCTTTAACCCTTTTAATTTTGAACGACCAACCTGTTGTGGAGTGGAGTTGTGGACTGTGGTCGCTGGACTGGAACATCATTCGACAACAAGCAGCGCTGCAGCGGCAACTCGGCAAGGCTCAAACAGGCAAGAGATTTCGTGGTTCAACATTCAACAAGTCCGACCTCAGACCTCTCACTCACCTCTGTAATCTTCTAACTCCTAATTCTAGATTACTAGGGTTTATGAGTGTATCTTGTTTTAGGGTTAATGTGCAAGTGCCAATGTGCAATTGTTCTTAATTTGTTTGTTTAAGTATGATTGTATGTCTAATTTGTAGAGTTGTTCATAATTCTTGTTTTAGGGTTGAAACTGTAAAGGAAGATGATTCATTTAAAAAATTGGATAGAATATGTGACCTTGCTCGTATAATTGTGGAAACCGGAAGGCATAATACTTTTCCTTTGGTTTATCGGATATTGAAGCTAGCGTTGGTTTTACCAGTCGCAACCGCAACTGTTGAAAGATGTTTTTCTAAAATGAATCTTATCAAGACGGATTTACGCAATCGAATGGGTGACGAGTATTTGAACAATGCTCTAATTTGTGCGGTTGAAAAAAAACATTTTATAAAGTTAAAGAAGAGGATGTAATGGCTCGATTTCAAGCTTTCAAAAACCGAAGAGTATACTATTAGGTATGTGTTTAAATAAATTTATTTATTATCGTGTTTTTATTTTTGTTTCGTTTAAATTGTATCAAAGTACGGTAAAAAAAATAATTTTGAACGTTACTCATGAAAGTTTTGTCTAGATCCGCCACTGCATGAAAAAACCTTTATTTGTTATATAGTATAGATTATATTTAACCACCATATGGTAAAAAGAAATTTAACCATTTTAACCTAAAATTTAAAAAACTTATATGATAAAAAAAATTCCTTTTGACATTTTTGCATGTTTAAATCATCTCTTCACTTTGTCAAAAACATTTATTAAGCATGTGTGTTTTAAACAGATTTAAAGACCTTCGTATCTAAAAATTGGATTGTGAAACTCTTTTGAATAAATAAAAAATATTTCAATTTTTTATATTATTGAAACCATCTTCAATGCCTCATCCCTGAGTTTATACGGGATGGACCACGATTTACTGTGGAGTGGTCTAGATGGAGGGAGGGGCCGTCGGTGAACACCTCCCCCTCCAAGCGGCGGCAGCCAAAATGTAGCTCATCATGAGATTCTCCTCGCGTTCTTCAGTGTCGGGATTCTCAAACTTCCCTCTAATCGGATATATATATATATATATATATATAGGGGACGGTTCCACTAATAAGTGATTTTTCGCTAAGAAATCTTAAGAAATGGGTCAAACGAACTCCGATTGAGTTCATTCCAGCGACGTTGGAACCGTCTCATTTAGAGAAGTAGTCCGTCACTCCTAGAAAAAATACCTTTCCTCCTAGTGCTTTGGGAAGTTTGCCAATGATATCCATTCCCCACTTCATAAATGGCCACAGAGAGATAATTGGGTATAAAGGTTCGGCCGGTTGATGGAGTATGTTGCTGTGCCTCTGGCAAGCATCACACTTTTGAGAGTAAGTCACGGCATCTTTCCTCATGGTAGGCCAGTAATATCCTGTCCTCAGGATCCTTGAAAATAGCGCTCTGCCCCCGGTGTGATTACCACAATCTCATTCGTGTAGATCTTTGAGGACTTCTCGTGCTTCAGGATCCTCTAAACATCTTAAGTATGGACCTGCAATTGATTTTCTATACAAAATATTTTCAAAAATTATAAAGCGAGACATTCTCATGCGAAAAGCCTTGTGGTTCTTTTCACCACTTGGGATCTCACCATCCTACAAGTATTTGTTAATAGGTGAAATCTATGATCCTAGAATAGGTTCAAGATACCGAATGTCTGCTTCTTCTTCAGTGTTGGATACTTCATTTACCTTTTTGATTGTTGGGCTCAGAATGTGTATGATAGGTATCTTGGTACCTTCTGGTATTCTAAGAGCTGAAGCAAGGTTTGCTAAGGCATCGGCCTAAGTGTTATCTGCCCTAGGCACCTGTTTAATGTTAAAAGTTTCGAATTCCATGGATAACTGCTTAACTATTGTGAGATATTTGGCTAACTTCTCACCTTTTACTGCATATGAACCATTGAAATGATTAGCAATTAACAATGAGTCTACATATACCTGAAGATACCTGATCTTGATATCCCTGGCTGATTGTAATCCTGCTATCAGCACCTCATACTCTGCTTCATTATTCGTAGCTTGGAACTCACAACTTATGGATTGGGGTAATATGTCCCCTTGTGGCGATTTTAGTATGATTCCCAATCATGTTCCTCTTACGTTTTAAGCACCATCTGTGAATAAAGTCCATTCGTCCTTTGATTATTCTAGTTGTTGGACTTCTAAATCTGCTTCTTGTTGGATATCACTGCTGAAATCAGCCACAAAGTCCGCCAGTGCCTGAGACTTTATTGTTGTTCTAGGTTCATATATGAGGTCATAGGCACTGAGCTTGACTGGCCATTTAGCCATCCTTCCCAACATCTCTGTCTTTCTTAAGACACACTTAATAGGATAATTAGTTTTAACATGAATAACATGAGTTTCAAAATAATGTCTAAGTTTAGTTGATGCCATTATTAAGGCTAAAATTAATCTTTCTAAATGAGAGTACCTTGTTTCCGCTGGTAGCAAACTTTTACTTACACAGTATACTGGATTTTGTTGTCCCTCATGATCCTTGACTAATACAGCACTTACGGTGCTTCGGGATACTGCCAAGTATAGGGATAATGGTTCACCGTCTTCTAGTTTCATCAGTAGAGGAGCTGATGACAAGTATTCCTTCAATGATTGGAGTGCTTGTTCATGCTTCTCTTCCCATTCGAATTTCTTGTTCTTCTTCTTCAGGATGTCGTAGAATTCCTTGCATTTTTCTGAGGATCTTGATATAAATCTGTTGAGTGCTGCTACTATGCCGGCCAGTCTCTAGACATCCTTAGTATTTGCTGGTGATTTTAGATTGATGATAGCTTTGATTTGTTCTGGGCTGGCTTCTATTCCTCTTTTGGTCACCATATAGCCTAAGAACTTTCATGCCCCCACTCTGAAGTGACATTTCGAAGGGTTCAGCTTCATATTGTATTGGTCCAGGATATCAAATGCTTCTTTAAGGTCCCTGAGATGATCCTCAGCTTTCTTTGATTTTACCACCATATCATCTATGTAGACTTCCATAGTGTCCCCAATCTTGTCTTTGAACATCATATTTACCAGTCTTTGATATGTGGCACCTGCATTTTTAAGACCAAATGGCATAGCTGTGTAACAATAAATACATGTCGGGGTCATGAACGTCGTGTCTTCCTGATCTGATGGTTCCATTTGGATCTGTTGAAATCCTGAAGAGGCATCCATAAAGGTTAGGATCTCGTGGCCTTCTGTAGCGTCCACCATTGAGTCTATGTGCGGTAATGGGAAGGGGTCTTTAGGACACACTTTGTTGAGGTCCGTGTAGTCTACACAAACTCTCCACTTCCCGTTCTTCTTCTGGACTACCACCACGTTGGCTAGCCACCTTGGGAATTTTACTTCCCTTATCATTCCAGACTTGAGAAGCCTTTCCACCTCTTCTTGGATGATTACGTTTCTCTTAGGAGAAAATTTCCTTCGCTTTTGATGTATTGGCCTGAAACTTTTATCAATTCCAAGTTTATGAGTTATGATATCTTTGGATATACCTGTCATGTCTTCGTGCTTCCAAGCGAAGGTTACTTTTCTGCCCCTCAGGAAACTTAGGATATCTTCTTCAATATCCTCAGGGATATTGCTCCTTACCAGGATCTTTATATTTGGATTCTCAGCATCCATGGATACCTCTTTAATGTCCTGCTCTTTAGCTTCCAGAACATCCCTGGCCTGCTTCGTTAATTGCTATGCTTGCCTAGATTTGACAGAGGCTTTCATTGAAAAAGTGTAACAGTTTTTGGCCTCTTGTTGATCGTTGTTGATCTTCACCACTCCCCAAGGGGTCGACATCTTGACACATTGGTGATATGTTGAGGGTACTGATTTTATGTCGTGTATCCAGGGTCTTCCTAGAATAATGTTATAGCAAGATAAAGAATCAATGACACAAAATTTTTGTATAGAGTTTACCCCCTCGATGTAGATTGGTAGCTTTATTTCACCAAAAATGTTCTTAACCTCTCCACTGAATCTTACTAATACTGAGGATTTCGAGATGATCTCAGAATCCGGGATCCCCATTCTTTTCAGGACTTCATGCTGGATAATGTTTACAGAACTTCCTCCGTCGATCAGTATCCTGCGTATGAAGTGGTTTGCGATGTATAGCGTAATCACCAAGCCATCGCGATGAGGATCATGTATGTCATCTATGTCCTGTTCGTCGAAACATATCACTTTTTCTTCAGTTAAGCTGGAGGTTTTGATAGGTCTGTCCCCGTTCTCTGTTTTTGCTTCTTTGGCATTTCTTTTTGCTGCAGAGTAAGAAGTACCACAAATATCAGATCCACCAGATATAAAACCTATTACCTTGGCGTCTGGTGATGGGGATTTTGCTCTATGCGGGATCCTGTCAGGATCCTTAGACTCTTTCTTTCCTTTGCCCGTAAATTCTTTGAGATATCCCTTGCTCAGGAGATAGATTATCTCCTTCTGCAAAGCAATACAATCCTCAGTTATATGGCCAAACTCTTGTGGAATGCACACCACTTGGACCTGTCCTTTCCCCCTGAGTTCCTCTCAAACTTGCGAGGCCATCTGCCTTTTTCTCCGAGATCCTACATAGCAAATAGCAAACTAGTTGTATCAGTATTCAGACAACTTAGGATATTCTTCATCGTCCTCGTCGTCTTCTACAGCATTGACCCTATGATTGTCCGGCTTAGAATACGGATTGGATCTGTATGATTTAAAAGGTGCGGATTCGGCTTTCCGGTTTGGTTGAATGTAGCTGTTCAGAGCATCTACCCTTTGTTGGATCTTCTTATCATCCTCCAGCCTAATGAACCTTAGTGCTCGGTTCCTGACTTCATCGAGATTCCTGCAAGGATTCATTACAAGGTCTTCATAGAATTGGGAATCCTTCCTTAGTCCCATCTTGAATGCTTGGACAGCAGTGACGACGTCAAGTCTCGAGATATCTAAGGATTCCCGACCAAATTTGCTGACATAGTCTCGGAGGGATTCTCCGGGATTTTAAATTATCCTGTATAAGTCACTTGTTAACCTTTCGAAAGTTCTACTGCAAGAGAGTTGATTGTTAAACATGTTAATTAAATGAGCAAATGAAGTAATGGAATATGGAGGAACATTAAGTAGCCATTTCAAGGCTGATCCTGTTAAGGTAGAGCCGAAGCCCTTGCACAGACAAGCTTCCTTCAGGTCCAAAGGGATGGGGTTGATCTCCATCCTTTCTCTGTATTGCGCCACATGTTCCTCAGGATCCGTAGTTCTGTCATATAGTTTCATGTTGGGAGTTTGGAAGTGCTTGGGGATCTCAGCATTACAAATTGGTGGAGCAAATCTGGAGATCCTGTGACTGGTAGAGGATATCTCCGGTATCGGTTGGACCACGCCTGGTATGTTGGAGACCATTTCTCTTAGTTTCTTCAACTCCTTGTCCATGGACGGAGTGATCCCTGTATCCTGCGCAATATCGTTAGTATTGGAAATTTGATTGAAAGTGTTACCATTCTCAGGATTTTGGGATGATGATCCCGGAGTAACTCCAAGATCCTGATTTGTTGTAACTCTAACAGCCGGAGCTGGGCCAGCTGTAATGATTCCAGAATGCATGGGAAGAAAATCTCCCCTATGGATTCCTGGGGATCCCGAATAATTAAAATCCAAGATCCTTGACTTCAACGGGGTCGTCACTTCCACCAGTTTCTTGGATTCTTTGACCCTTTCAAGCTCTCTGAACAGCATCTGATTAGTTTTCTTCTGTTGTTCCATCTGTTGCTTCACTTCAGAGAACAGATTGAGGATATCATCAATTGAAACTAGCACAGGTCCTCCGACAGGTATCCCGGATCCCGAAAAACCCGTTGGAACAGTCTTCTTCGATTGACTATCATTTTTCTTCTGAAATGACGGAGGGGGAGGAATAGGGTTGTTAAACCCAGAGCTTGAAGATGGAGCAGAGACAGAAATGTTTTTGGATTGGGATGACATTTTTTAAATCAGTTTAGAAAGATAATGATTGAACACAAATTTTAGTAAAGATTTGAAGATGAAAAGTACCACTTGCCCCACGGTGGGCGCCAAATTGTTTTGGGTAAAAATTAACAAGACTAATTTTGTAACCAAACTTAGTTTGTGAGGTAGTGTGCTTGTAAAATCAATGTAAATCAATATAAAAACGTAAAGAGTGACACAGATGTTTACGAGGAAAGCCCTTGATCGTTCAGGATCTCCGGCATAAAACCTCGGGAGGTGACAATCGACACCTGCCTCGTTTCTTCAATAAATGGTAAAGAATTACAAGTGTTGAGCAGCAAATGATCGATATCTAAGTGTTACAAGATTGATTGCGAGTGTACTCTATTGCTAAGTGCGCTGTTGTGTGTTTTCTAATCGACCAAGCTGCTGATTAAATACAGAGATTATGCTAACTAACTATCCGAGAATCCGGAATCGACTTAGTCTTCAAATATGACCGTTGGAGGCCAATCTACGCGTCTTCTACACGTTCTCCTTGACTTCAAGAGAGATTCTTCAGGGATGAACTTGACCACGCATGTTTTCCCTGCGTATATAAAAGAAATAGAGGACAAATAGCCATTAGAAGTATTAATATTCAAAATACCGAACTTACCAGGATCTTGGATTCTGGATCTCGCTACATTCAGGATCCCGGATTCTAGATCATAAAATTGACCCCTAACACTTGGTTATAGGGAATTAGGTTATTAGACACACATAACGTAGACTATAACCTTAGGACACCCATCTTATGCCATGCTCTATGTTACATGGTATTTGCCACATTACTAAATGCTACATGTTTAATACTTTGTATGATTATCTTACATGATATCCTAGGTATTACAATGCATGATACAATACATGATAGCCTATGTACTACACTACTTGATACTCATGTGCTAATAAAATTGCTATATACATGCTACCTATTTGATTCCATTAAGTGTTATCCTAAGTTTTCCCATACACTTATCCATACCTAAAGTCTTTATACACTCTCATCCTTACACACTATGACACCATCATCTTTTGTTAACAAAACCCAACCCATTGGGCCTAATGCCCATTAATAAGAAACTAAGGAGCCCACTTACCCTCCAAGAAGAGGAAGCATGCTGGAGTAAATAAACCTCACCTTTGGGCCTCAAAGCTCGATCCATAATGATTCTCATCATGACCATGAACCCAAACGATAGTGTTATTAGTACATGATGGCCGAAAGAGTGTGTGTAGACCATGAGAGATTCTGGCTAAGGAAGGATCGGGTACTTAAGCATGTCCTTGTGACCCACCTCTCTTTCCTGGGAATTTTATTCATGGATACACTACTTATAGGTCAAGTGTTACTTCTAAAATACTATTGTGAAGACTCGGTGTCGTGACTAGTCAAACTCTGAATTCATGAAAACTCCTATATTTAACACTTAGTATTTCTATACCACTTACAATATTTTCCCTTCTTTTTCTGCTAGTCATGGACTCCTACTCTCCCCCCTCCCCGGTATACTATCCCGGAACAGAGTCTGAACAGGAAGAGAACATGGGATCACCAGACTATCGATCACCAACACCCCTAGCCGCTAGAGTAAGGTTTGACATAAGAGCATACTCGATTAGGAACACTGGCCCAAGGCTACGAACATCTAGATCACCTCCATCAAGAAACCCGTATCAGGCACCTCATATACACTACCAGTTGCCACCCCCTATGAGATACCCCTACCTAACACCCGAACCATATCACCCTGACCCAAGGGCAAGGCAAACCATGGCACCCACTAGTGCTATGGGAGTCCCATTTGATGTCATCCCCCAATACGTGAGAACCTCATAGTTTGTGAGACAAGGGAGAGAGCACGGGATAAGACACCACCTGCTGGGTCAAAGGATTGACAACCTAGGAAATCAAGTGTGGTGCCAGGAGGAGAAAATTGCAAGCCTGGAAGAAGACAGGGAGATACTTATTGCACGCACAGAAGCAGCAAGAGCTGAGGCCCAGTTTGCTATCTGAATGACCATAGCAGTGTTCATCTTGGTGCTCATATGTTTCCTAATTGAGAGCTATCTGAGACGCTAGCTGGATTGTTCTACTTTTGTCTTTAAATTTCCTTTTGAAACCACTTCCTTATGTTTGGATTAAGGTTTTTGACATTTTATCATTTATGCTAAGTTTATTTTATAACTTTAATGCCATTATTCGTTGATTCAATATTACCATCATATTTTCATCAAGATCACCCAAACATCGCCATCTCATTCATTACAAATTAGTACGCGTACCTAAGTCTCCATTGCAAACTAATCATTTTAGTTATTTAAACAACATCGTTATTTTGCTCAAGCAAAGCGTCTATCAAGCCCTTAGTTTATAAATATTGTTTGGAATATAAAAGTTTTCAACAAACCTTTGTACTTCGAAAGAAAATTTAAATACGATTCGCTTTATAAAACATTACTTAAATAAATTATAACTTTGGTTTCAATAAATTTAATTATTATAAAACTTTGACTTAATTACTAAATGATCTTGCCATTATTTTCCCTTTATGATAATTAAAATTTAATAAAAAGATTTTCCTATAAATTTATTTAGAGTATTCAACTAATTAGTTTCACTATCTTATTTACCTACAAACAAGAATAAATTACAATTACTTATTTATTTACAAACAAAATCGGTTATTCGTAGGCACATTACTCTGAATATCTACAAAACCTTCTCGTTACCTTACACCTTTAGAAATACATGAGCGTACTAGGCACCTCAAAGAAATGAATCATTCCGCGTAGGCACTAACCCTCCATATAAACCTCAAAGAAGATTGGAAACCCTACTACCCACATTATCTATGAACACCAAACAACACGCTTGTCCGCAACACTCAACCACCTACAAAATTCGATAGTTTACGTTACCCATAAGATTTAAAAGCTTACACATGAACGTCCACAATACACATGAAACTCAGTTGTTTACAATATACGTGATACAAGATAGATTACATGAAACATAAAACTTAGTTGCTTACGATATACATGATACAAGATTGATTACATGAAACTCAGTTATTTGTTTACATTATATATGAAAACTTATTTGTTCCCATTGTACATGAAACTCATTTGTTTGCTACATACATGATACTAAACTATTCACATTGTACATGAACTCTATCTACTTACAATGTACATAACACTAGATCATACGTGAAACTCGAGCGTTTACATTATACACGGAAGTAAATTGCTTACAATTGTTGCAATTGACTGATCACATTATATGCAAGGCATGATCATACACTTTATTCACTAAAGTTGAAAGCTATAACACTTTTAAGATACTCGGGGTTCGACGTATTCTTGTTCAAACACAAGTAAGCTATGAAACTTTAAGTTATACTACATTATTACTCTTTAGTTTCCTGATTGACCTACGAACTAAGTAATTTAGTGCCCTCTCTTGACCCGCACACAGCGGAAGAATCTATACGGACCATGCGACGATTCGAGTAATTACGGGTGCACACGTAATTATAAAAGTCAGTGCATGGAAAACATAGTGAATTCTGTCGTGTGTTATGACATAAAACCTATCGTGATATATAGTAACGAAACTAATGAGGTATGATAAGGGCATGGTGGATACGTCGATGGTACTTCCTATATATAAGTGTTCCTGTCATATTGACAGAAGTAGCGTTGCTCGTGTCACGTGAAAATTTTATGTCATTTCGACCTTGACCTGTGTTTGTGAAATCCCTTGACCAGTAACGCATCTTGAACATATTAGACTACATCCTAAACAAGTCTTGATCATCAAATTCCCATCGTTCTCATTTCAATGGATACATTTCATCATTGACGTCCAAAATATTCTTCGACAATATTCTCCTTGACTCTCTCCAAACCAAAATTTACTATCATCATTCATGCCCTCGAGTATCAGACCTGAACCTTGTCATCAATTATACTCCTCAAACCAAATTTTTTTGAAGTTCATTGAGAATACAAAGGTGACTCGGAGTTCACTTGGTATTCGAGAAACAAATGAAGCTCAAGTACCTGCATCTCGTTCCTAAATCAGTAACCTCCACTAGTTGAATTTCGGGACGAAATTCCCTCAACTTGGGGATACTGTAACATCCATGGTTTTTCCGGCCGTATTTTTTATTTATTTTGTACAATAATAACACCCCATTTAAATCCCGTACTTACCACATTATTTAATATTTTAACATGAGACATCCGAAATATTTTCTTTTTATCTTCTTATTTTATTAACTATGTTATTTAATTTTAAGGACGAAAAATCCTTTCAACTAAGGGGATGATGTGACACCCGATAAATTCCGGTTAATCCCGTCAATCTAAACTCCGTTATCTCACAAACTACAAATGCTAGTTTTGAAATTTATCAAAATATTACTTGGCACGGTCGCGCCATGCCCTGGCACGGTCGCGCATCTTAGCCGGTTGAAACGCAAATGCATTCTTTAATCGCAAAACTGTTCGAATCCGTACTTGTAACGCATAGATTCAACCATTATTGTGTCGTTTCAAACCGTTCATCACTGTTAATCATTGCGAGTTAACCACATTAGTGATTATGAAACCGAAACCGTCGATACCTTCATTTTCTACTATCAAACTTGTCCAATTCATGTATCATTCTCGAAATCAAGCATCTGCGCATGATATTCAAACTTCTCTCATCACCTTTCTCATATCAATTTTGCCCGAGTCACAACAGGAGACGCCGGGGACCAACGCATCGGAGTTGGGACTGTGTTCTAGCCAATCTCCAACAATTCGAACTCCATTCTAGTAATCAATCACTTCTGTAGATTCGTATTCATGTCTAGAACAAAAGCCCCAAACTAATTCGGGCTTACAACATCGATTTGAACATGAACCAAATCTAGGGTTCATCTCATTACGGATTTAATCGAACACTAACCTAGACCCAACCTCAATGCAATTAATCTACATGGTTACATTCGCAAACATTCATTCTTTGAAAGCCCCATGAATCCAACCATTTTTAATGCAAGATCTATTCAATTTGTTTTCTGGAGAAAACCAGACACGATCGTGCTCATTCCTTAGCATGGTCGTGCCCTTACTCCAAGCATGGTTGTGCCTCCTGACGAGACGCGGTCGCATGCCGAGCCTAAGCACGGCCGTGCCCTACTTTGGCACGGTCGTGTGTCCCTTGATCAGTTTTCTTTTCTTTTTAAAAAAAAATCATTTTAATATAAATTCTATTTAAACCCAAATTCCTTTATAAAAATTATTTTATAAAACCCCAAGGCCCGGGAATTGTTTCATAAACCAAATTATCAACTTGGAAATTTTAAACCAATTATTTAATCTTTCCTAGTGGATTAAAAAGTAATAAATTTTAAATAAAAATTTTATATATAATTATTTTATTCAAAACCTATACAAACTATTTATATACTAATATATATTTACAATATTTCTTGACACATTTTCATAAACAAATAAATAAAATAAATTTATTTATTTAAATTATGTTTGAATAAACATAATTCCACACTACTTCTTTTTAGTTATTATTTTAGTTAACTATTCAAATTAAACCATAAGTCTTTCATTATTAAATTTGAACTTGCATTTTTCATTCAAATGCAAACACAAACGTATACACCAACCCTTTGTACAAGTCCCTACACTCACTCCCGTTGAAGCCTTAGAATTACCTTAGACATTGTGCATGTTATTAATCCAAATTTATACTATTTCACTCTAGGTCAAACCTAGTGATTAGCAAATCACTTGTGTTATCCAAAGCTCGTGTTAACTACTACAATTTGATACAAGTGAGTTTACATAGCCCTTTTTCCTTTTTGTACATTTTTTGGGTGAAACATGATTACTCAATAACACACTATTTACAATTACATGCGTACAATTCTACAATATGATCATATGTGTTTATTTGTGCTTTGTGCTTGAATGCTAACTGTTAAGGCTACATATACATGACATACTCGTGTAATCATTAACACATTACATCAGGATAACATTTGATTGTTATGCCCTACATCAGGATAACATGTGTTGTTATGTCCTATATTTACATCAGTATAACATGTGTTGTTATGCCCTACATTTACATCAGGATAACATGTGTTGTTATGCCCTACATTTATATCAGGATAACATGTGTTGTTATGCCCTTCAGTTACAAGGTCACATTTGTGCAACTAGGTTAACTTATATTCTCCATAAATGCTTTATAAACCATGTATCATATGATTTGTACACAAAACATTTGAACTTTACTTGTGGTGTCAAAACCTATGTATGCTCACCAACTATTTTTAGTTGACACTGTTTTCATCATGTTTCAGGTACTAGGGTAAGAGATCATATGCAAGATACTATATATGGGATTTAGACTTAGTAAACAAAGAAATTGAACATGTTGATGTATTTGATTTTGGTTGTTGATTTGAACTATTGTAATGAAATCTTGATGTAATTAATATATGAAACTTTAATTGATCATGAGCTTATGAATAGTCCACACGTCCGCCACGACGTATTCCGCCGTCGATTGGGGTGTGACAACCGGCGGGTCACAATCCTTGAAGGACTTATAGTCGCAACCGCGAGCAGGCGGTGCGTTAACTACCTCAATGATCGGGGCATCAGTTGTCGTATTAGACCCGCCCGCCACATTAGGCTTCTTCAATGCTTCTGCCAGAAGTTCTAGAAAAGAAGCCTTCATCAATTCAGTAAATTCGCATGCCAGAGTCTCTTTCACTTCCGGTTCGAAAGTGAAATGTTGTTCTTCAACATGAGTCTGTTTAGTCCCACGCACACTAACTTCCTGTTCCGTGTGGACACTTCCCTCTTCACTATAGTCCTGATGAGCAGGAGTCCTACCTCGGCCACCGGTACACCCGCCTAAGGGTACACGGTTTCTTCCCGTGAACTTAGGAGTTCATGGCTTGAGGGGAGTTCTCGGCTTAGGGGGATATTCTCGGTAATTTTCCCGTGAACTAGAAGGCCGTGAACATGAGGTTCCCGGTTTCCATTTCTCCCAAGAATTCCAGCCGTGAACCATACCCGGAAACTAGCTGTGAACCGTACCGGGAACCCAAACCGTAAACCTTCAGTTATTACCTCAAAAACCTATTTTTGCATGGATTCAGATCTGGATCGATTGATTCGTCAAGTTTGAAACTTTTTACGTTCAGAACGCGTATTTTCCTCTCGTGATTCCAGATCTATAATCCTTTTCTCATTTGATTCATAAAAACTCATCCTTTTTACAAAAATACCCGAAAACCCAAAAAAGAATAAAAACTCATATTTGGTTCGGGCCGTTACTTGTTTCGAGATTCTGAATCGGAGAACCTACTCACGAGCAGTGGAGGAACAAGATGCTAGCTCCTCGGGTCGATCCGTCAACTTTCTCTCTCTCTAAAACTAGTAAATAAGAGAAATGTTGGCATGTTGGGCTATTTAAAGGGGAAACACCCCTCCAAGTTTGCCCCCCTCTCCCTTTGTTCGTCGGCCCAGTCTCGGCCCAGCCCATCGGGCTTTGTTCATTCCGTTCCTCGCGTAGTCTGAAACTCGTTTATTCTTTCCGTCTTATTTTGGGATGTTACACTAGACCTATAACATAAAATCATGGATCTAGATGAAAAATATCCATCGGTAGTGAAACTAACTTAGAATAACAAAACTAGTTTTAAACCTTGTGGATCGGGACGATCTAGTACCATGTGAAACGAGATCTGATTGTTTAGGACACGTCGGAAAGTCGGAAGTCGTCGAAAAACGTCTATGTTCGCCGAAATTATCCCAAATATAAATTTGAGACTACAAATGTGAAGATCAAACCCCAAAAGACAAGTAAACAGGAGAGAAACTCACCAGAAACCATCCGAGCCTCGCCGGAACCCTAAAGCCATCACTAGGAGCTCGCTGGAAAGTCGTTCTAGGCCTGAACGCCTTCGGATGTATCCTTTCCTTGCTCACCAGCAGGTAGATCTGCTCAGATCTGGAAGTGCGGGGTCGCCGCCGCTTCCATAGCCTCCCCCATCATCATTTGGGCTGGAATCCCCTTACCGCCGCCATTGCATGTTGTCGGAGATGTGATGCCGCCGCTCGGGAATCCTGTTATCACCGGAAACATGATCAACATCTCCAGCCCTCTCATCTGCCGTTGACATCCCCTTCATTCGTCATCCCCACCGCCTCTCTCTTCCTCCTGCACGACCTCATGCATCGCCAGCTGCCTTCTCTCACTCCCTCTCTTTTTCAGGGTCTCTTCTCTTGCCGTCCTCCCCACTGCTAGGTCCGCCATCACGTCGCCATCATGGAGTGGCCAGAGGAGCTGCCAGAAACCGGCTCCCCCTCTCTCTCTAGAACTTTGGGAGCTTGAGTGAATTTTAGGGTTTGAATGAGGAAGAAAGAGAAGTAACGTGTATTTATACTTAGGGTTTAGAGTGGGGGTTTTCAAGGGTAAAAATACTGGTCTAGTAGAAAACGCGTATCCTTTCGAATCTCTGACACAACAAAAATTCATGAAACATTAACATTCATAGAATTATGAAATGTTCTTTAAATAATTATTATATTGTTTAATTATACTAAGTAATAAATAACCGAAATACGTTTACGCCGATATTTATTGTAATCGTGCGTTCCACGTCGTATAACTCACGTGTTAATCTCTAAGTAATCGTCCGGAGTAAATACTAATAACTTTTATTATCATTTAATATTGGTAGGTTAGGTATCATGTTGAGTGTCGGTTACCAATTGTGTACGCGTTAATTCATTTAACCGTATACACTATGTATTTATAACACGTTATCTCGAATCATCTTGTGGTTCGTCAAGCAAAGTATTTATAACACTATTGGGCCTATAACCAGGCCTTTAATGGGCTTCAATCCCTATTAGGCCTTCAATTGGGTCGTAAGAGGGCCATTCCCGTTTATGGTACGTAAGTCATCAAAGGTTATTGACCCTAACATCAAGGTTGTCACAAACTCATCGTCCTTACACGGACCACTTACGTGAACACATACCATAGACGTACGCACATAACGTATAGACACACGACCTGGCATATCCCAAATGAGTCATTATATGACACACCAGTGTCATACCGAATTTTAACCCACACTACCTAAGGACAACACATTGACCCTTAGATTCGTTTAAAAATATAGTTAACTTGTAAAACTCGACAGGTTTTGTTGGATATTAGATGTCCGATCATCGTTAATATCAACGTTGCTATCGAGGTACGATCCGAAGAGTTACACTTTGGGCAAAGAACAAATTATATCGTTTAATTGTTAAACGTTACTTCACAAAACACATATTTGGTGGATTAAATATCTAGATGGATATTTATTAGTTACGTTGTATTAAATTATTTAGAATAATTGAAGGCTAACGAAACGAGCTTTTATATATATATATATATATTACGTTGTATTAAATTATTTAGAATAATTGAAGGCTAACGAAACGAGCTTTATATATATATATATATATATATATATATATATATATTGATTATATATAAGGGGTTCTTTTATATTTAATGGTTAAATATAAATTATTCGGTTTATGCAAGTTTAGTTTATAATCATTGTAATTATAAACTACGAGGACTAAAACTGATTATGTGATAATCAGTCAGTAGTTAAATGTTAATTGCATGGGGTTTAAGATATAAATATTACAATTATATATACATGCACAATCTAAAAAACCCTAATAAGTTTTTGGCCTCCTCTGAGCGCCGTCGTGAGCCACCACTGGCCGCCGTTGCCCTTGTGTTGCGCAGCCATCAAGAGCCGGCCAAGTCGCCGCCACCGTCGTCCTCTCCGCGAGCCGAACCGGGGAATCCCGCAAACCGAGTTTTGCGACTAGAGATGTTTCATGTGACGAGTTCGTTAGTTGTCATCTAGCGTGACGTTCTTTGTACCTTAGTGTTACAATCCGGTTGTTCGTCAAATGTATAAATCCTAAACACCCTATGGTTATGTTTATTTATTTAATAATTATTGTCTAAAAGTTGTGTAATCGGATCATTATCGGATAAAGATCTGATCTTTATTATCGTGTGCCATTGTTTACGCTTCCGCTATTGTAAATCTGATTTTACAAAGTTTCGTTTTAAATAGTAAAACCAGTGCACGATATCCCAACAGTGGTATCAGAGCCACCTCTACGCGCATTGATTGCAACCGTATATGATATATATGAAAGAAAGATTCTAAAGTAAGAATCAAAGCAATTCATTGACGATGGTAAAATTTTCTTAAATATTTTGTGTGACAAATCGATAAAGACAAATCGTTAACATTTTCTGTTAACATTATCTATAACCCCTAATGATAGGGATATGATGAAAGTGAAATGGTTCATGTAGTTTCATCTGCAAGATAATGAGCTTTGTCGATATTTTTCATACGATGAAAGAACTTTGAAATTTAATTATGACAGAAGAAAATGATACTGCTTGAGAAGCACATAATGGTGATCATAAAGTGTTATGATGAGATAATGCTATCTTATTGGATAAGATGCTAAGAGTATCAGCCTTGACTATCAAAAAGGGTTCTTGAAACAAGTATCATAACTAGTTATGACAACTTGTCAGTCAAAGCACTAATGTCTTAAAAATTAAGATATAAACACCAAAATGACGATCATTGAGAATGATTAGACGAATACACCATAAGATACATCAGCATTATCTAATGAAAGAATTTCATCAATAACAATTACACAAACATGAGATGTTATGACTTGGAAACTTTAGAAGATAGTGTTATGAAAGGAGTTCAGATAACTTCTAATAGTTTGGAAAGAAGTTCCAAAAGATATTTTCCACCATAAGTTTTCATTAATGGGATCATGAAACTTGGAGATATCATGCTAAAACGAAATTCACACAAATCAATATCTAGCTGACCCATTCACTAAACCTATACATCAATCTGTATATGAGGAGCATGTTAATAGGTGTTAGACATGCTAGACTTGAGTTTGATTTGTTAGTATTGGGTGCTTTCGAACAATATATAGAAACATTAGTGTTTTATATTGTATTAATGGTTAAATGCATTATAATTAGATGTTTCTATGATTCGATATTTTGTACGTTTTAGAAATCCTTGAATATTATATTATATTCTAAATGTTCGTAGTCGATCAGATTCATGGGAATCAATCTGAACGAAAGACTATTGTGAATTAGATGATTGGTTCATTAGGAATGAAAGTCCAAACAGTTGGACATCATGTTCACAAATATTCATTAGGGAATGATTATTGAACGTAACTAGCTTCAAAACTATCTTCATGGATCAAGGTCTTGAGAAGATTTGAATATGGTAAGATCTATTGATCCTTCGACCCAAGGCACGCACTAGAACTAACTCTGACTGAAGTTTGTTCTTTGATCTTATCTAACGCTCTACCTTAACAGGCAGTAATAAGGATATGATCAGGAGTAATCTGAAGCTAAGTGGGAGTTGTACGTGGCCAAAGGAATTCTGTTATCCTTTGATTAGGATCTGGACATTCTGGCGCCCTCGTTGATTCAAACTGGTATAAATCGTGTGGCCACACACAAACTAAGGAGTAGTTTGTTTAGACCATTACTGAATTGGAGAACGAGAACAAGAATAGTTGAACCACATATGAGAAGTGACATATATCCATGTCTCATGTTCAACGGAAACAGAAAGGACACATAGATATGTTTGTCATGGCTATTGTACTTGGTTAAGTAAGGTTACTTGAACATAAGGAATTAGTTGACGATTGTAAATACGTCATACCTTGTTAGGGGCAGTGAGATGCAGCTAGGCGTCCACCACTTTCTACGTTGACCCGATTAATCGATGAGTCGTCCAAGTGGGAGATTGTTGGATATTAGAAGTCCGATCATCGTTAATATCAACGTTGCTATCGAGGTACGATCCGAAGAGTTACACTTTGGGCAAAGAACAAATTATATCGTTTAATTGTTAAACGTTACTTCACGAAACATATATTTGGTGGATTAAATATCTAGAGATATATTTATTAGTTACATTGTATTTAGTTATTTAGAATAATTGAAGGCTAACGAAACAAGCTTTTATATATATATCGATTATATATAAGGGGTTCTTTTTAATTTAATGGTTAAATATAAATTATTCGGTTTATGCAAGTTTAGTTTATAATCAGTGTAATTATAAACTACGAGAACTAAAACTGATTATGTGATAATCAGTCAGTAATTAAATGTTAATTGCATGGGGTTTAAGATGTAAATATTACAATTATATATACATGCACAATCTAAAAAACCCTAATAAGTTTTTGGTCTCCTCTTCCCTTCCCTTGGCTTGCAATCAGAACCGAGACCCCCCCTCTTTACTCGTTTTTTCGGCCAGCCACTCAGCGCCGCCGTGAGCCACCACCGGCCGCTGCTGCCCTTGTGTTGCGCAACCATCCAGAGCCGACCAAGCCGCCGCCGTCGTCCTCTCCGCGAGCCGAACCGGGGAATCCCGCAAACCAGGTTTTGCAACTAGAGGTGTTTCGTGAGATGAGTTTGTATGACGAGTTCGTTAGTTGTCATCTAGCGTGACGTTCTTTGTACCCGAGTGTTACAATCTGGTTGTTCGTCAAAGGTATATACCCTAAACACCCTATGGTTATGTTTATTTATTTAATAATTATTGTCTTAACACTGTGTAATCGGATCACTGTCGAATAAAGATCTGATCTTTATTATCGTGTGCCATTGTTTACGCTTCCTCTATTGTAAATCTGATTTTATAAAGTTTCATTTTAAATAGTAAAACCGATGCACGATATCCCAACAGGTTTAACCCATTTCTCGTAACAAATTAAATTATACGATAAAACGTGTAAATATGTATGATAGCCCCTAAAACAAGTAAAAAGGGGATTAGAAACTCACTGGTTACGAAGATCCAACTCCAGTGATGAAACCCGTCCGTTAACGCTCAAAACCGAACCTGCCAAACATATGATCACATGATCAGATTGCGTTCTAATTGTACGTCGGATAAAATACACACCCCACACTTCGTCTCAACTACTCATCATTCCCATCACCGAATCCTAGCTCCACGAATACATGGGCCAGATTGTTTATGACCCGCTTAGAACACGTGTACCCGAGCCGGGTTCCCATGCATGCACGTATCCTACAATAAGGTCTTGTGTTATTAATCTTGGAGGAAGCTGTGATGACCACTTACCTCTAATGGAATTCTCCTACAATAATAGCTATCATACGAGTATACAGGCCGCTCCTTTTGAAGCCTTATACGGTCGTAAATGTCGAACTCGGATCTGTTGGTCTGAAATAGGAGAAAATCAGTTATCCGGACGTGAGATAGTCCTGGAAATGACTGAGAAAGTTATTCAAATAAAAGATAGATTGAAAGCGGCTCATGATCGTCAACAGAGTTATGCTGATAAGAGACGGAAACCATTAGAATTCAACGTCAGTGATAACGTTCTGTTGAAAGTTTCACCATGGAAAGGCGTTGTAAGATTTGGGAAGAAAGGAAAATTAAGTCCTAGATTCGTAGGATCGTTCAAAATCTTTAAAAAAGTTGGGCCTTTGGCCTATCAACTCGAATTACCAGAAGAGATGAATGGAGTAAACGATGTATTCCATGTGTCAAATCTACGCAAGTGTTTGGTAGATGAATCTCTGGTAATGCCCCTACAAGATGTAGAGGTAGATGAAAAATTAAGATTTATGGAACAACCTTTGCAAATCGAGGACATGCAGGAAAAGAAATTGAAAAGAAAGAAATTGATTATCGTGAAAGTAAAATGGAACTTCAGACGTGGCCCTGAGTATACATAGGAACTGGAGTCAGAAATGAAAAAGAAATAACCTCACTTGTTCGAATAATCTCGAGGACGAGATTAAAACAAGGTAGGGAGGATGTAACACCTACCGCGAAAAAAAAAGTACAAGATTTGACTAATGTACAAACCACAAATACTATAAGTGTAAATATACCAAAAATCAAGGTTCAAAAAGTAGAAAACATGAAAATACAACGGTAACGGACCGTCACGGACGGTAATGGTCCGTTACAGGCTAGGCACGCGAACCCTGATGACACGCCACGTGTTCGGTGACTAAGGAACGAATTCTAACGCATGGAAACCCTATAACGGACCGTCACGCCTGGTAACGGTCCGTCACAGCCCCAAATTCACCCTTGTGCGCCACGTATCACTCCGTAACGGACCGTCACGCCTTGTAACGGTCCGTCACGCCACAAAATGACCAGAGGGCGGCACGTGTCTGATGACTCGCCAAACCATAATATGGTGACGGACTGTCACCACCCGTAACGGTCCGTCATGATGTAACATCCCGGATACTGATGAGTTATTACTTCGGGTTAACAGGTAACCCGAATCCTTGGCAAACAAACATAATTAGCAAAGTTCTCGTGCAAAGCTCGGATTGTCACATGTATTGGACCCGGATGGCCATTATTGAACGGTTCAAGTTATAAGCGCACGATTAAGAATAAGCGAGGACCCAAAGCGTAACTTGCGTGTGGTATTTAAACCACTCAATGCGCAAACCCTAGGCCACTTTTGGCTAGGTGTGACGGCAAAGAAAAAGAGCAGGAGAGAGAGAATCTCCGGGAAGGGAGGTCGAGCAAGGTGGTCCCGTGGTGATCCTGTGACGGTGTCGAGCAAGGAGAACTCCTTTTCGTTAAGGTAAAACTCGTCAACTCTTCCCTTTTACTTCTTTGATTTATGGGGTAAAACCCGATTAGGGTTTGGTTGCTCACTTGGCCATGGAAAACGAACTGGGGAGGGGCTGTGATAGTAGTGGCCGATGGCGTGCTAGGGGTGGCGCGTTGAGGTCGTGACCGGAGCAAGGGAGAGGCCGATGGCTGAGAGAAAGAAGGATGACGGTGAAGGTGGTGGTGGCTTCGGCTACCGCTAGAAACGAAGACGGTCGTAGGGATGGTGCCGGAGGTTGTGGGAGCCGGTTGTGGTGGTACCTCATGGTGGCGTACGACAGTGGTTCATGGTGGTGATGTGCGGGGATAGTGGCTCACGGCATCGAGCAAGGAGGACGAGGTAATCGGGAGGACACCCGATTAGGGTTTAGCAAGCTTAGGGCTTGCATGGTGAGTCTCGAGCATGCATGGGAGTCTCGGCTCATGTGCGTGTGACCTGCGAAGCTAAGGTCTTGCATGGCACGTGAACGTGCATGCATGCGGGTTCGAGGCAGGTCCAGGGTAACCCGGTTTGGACGGTTACGTGAATTAGAGTTCTTGAATGGATGAAAGGATGTGCAGATGAGACGAGTACAAGGAATAATTATATTTATACGTAATTGACACATGTCTAGGGCATACTTTGAATGTGTGATCTTGCGTTGTCAGGTTCGAATTTCATGTTAGGAGATCGTTGTAGTTCAAGAATTGGATCTTCGTAACTAGTGAGTTTCTAATTGTCACACCCCCAAATCCCACTAACGGAGTTTTACCGTTTTGGAGGGTGACACATCAGGATCTCAGTCATTAGTTACACGGAACGACTCTATATGAATTTAAATAAACCACTAATGCTGCTCATAGTCACGAGACAACAAAAGTTCAAGTTTGAAAACGTTGCGGAAGCGTAAACATAAACCAATGCAAGTAAAAGTAAGTTGCGCAAAACAAAGCGCCCAAAACCATGCAGTTTAAGTAAATAACGTAAATTCAATGTTCGATAGTGATAAGACTCCATGCATGCCCTATGCTCGTGCTTGGATACCTTAGTGACCTGAGAAAGACATGCTAGAAAGTGTCAACACAATGGTTGGTGAGTTCATAAAGTAATGTAAGTAAATCCAATTGTTTAACGCAAGCATCCCATGCTCAATGTTTGTCAGATAAAGTAATTATTGTTTACCGATAGATAGCTAGTCTAATGCATTGCTACTTTAAGTGTTCGCAACCGAAGCTGACTATTTGTATGTTTGAATGCCTCCAGCCATGTCTACCGAACACTGGCTAATGTTTAGGCAAATTTTACACCCGTTGACCTCCAATCATAGTTAGAGCGACTAACTCGGGTGGGGCTTTGTCAAAACCCAGTAGTACTACTCAAAATCCCCTCGCTATTCCCCAATACTAACGGTTCGAAATGTAAGGACTTGTTTGGTATGTTTGTGCACTTTCAGTACGCAAGCGGTAAAACAGTAATACAGAATCCCATAATATTTGAAATGTTTGAAAGCATGTTTTCTCCCCCAAAAAGGAAAACAAGTAAAATAGGGGTTATGAAACTCACCTGAGTGCGTATGCGAGTATGAAAGCTAAGAAGCAACTGCTGGACTTCTAACTGCCACCTATAACCGTAGTCTATGAGTGCGTGTTCGTGATGTTCGATATAGACCCATATATCCAAACAATGTTGTTGTTAAAGGTTTTAGAAAATAGTTTGCAAGTGCAACTCAAGTTTGACACGACGACCCGTTGGTGACACGTTTGTGTTTTAATGTTTGAGTTGCATACTAACACATAGCACACAATTGATCATACGATGGCACGTAGCAACAAATCCTATTTGTTCTAGAAAGATAGCATGTTTCCATTAATGGCAGGTTTCCATAATTAGTAAGTTTCTATAAATAGTAACCATGTTCGGGTTTCACATCATTGTTATCATATGCTTGCAGGTTTCAATTCAAGTAGCACATAGCAATCATCATATCCTACAACAATTCTATTCTACTTAGCATGTTTGACTTGGTTCCGATAAAGTTTCTATTTTTAGCAACCTATGATGAGCATGCGCGTTATATAATCATCAATCAAGTTTACACACATTATCATGTCATGTCAAGTACAAAACCATCATCAAGAAGCAATAGAATTCAAAACAAGTGAAAGATTGAAAAACTGAAAAACTAAATTATCTTTCTGTTAACAACGATCCCTCGCGGTACGCGATAGATGAGAGGGTTATCCCTCGCGGTACGCGAGAAGATTAGGAACTCGCCCAGGTTAGCTTGTCTCCCGCGGTACGCGAGAGATGTGACCTTGGTGCCTCGCGGTACGCGAGAGAACCAAAAACCAGTCCCGACTATTTTGTCTCTCGCGGTGCGCGAGAGAATGTTCCGAAGGCCCTCGCGGTACGCTAGAGGGTTAAAATTCAGCAAATTGTTTTAAACATTAGGGTTTAGCCGTTTCTCATGCAATACAACGATTTCATCAGCAAAGTTATCGACTTTAATCATGTTCTACACTATTCTAACATTACTAGTTTCAATAATCAACAACTAATCAGTCATACATCGCTAGAGTTTAGCAAAACATCATAAATCAACAATATTCAACAAAAACACATCAAGCTTGCAACTACATTAAGAAAATCATCATGTTTGGATGGATTTAGGGTCTGATCTAACTGCAATAATCAAAAGGAAATCAAATCGGATGGAACGACTTACGTGTGGATGTTAGAAACGTAACGAGGGTTCCGAATACGCGTCTAATTCCAAGTTTGAAGCTTGAATGAGCGATCCTTGCTTGGTTGCAGGTTCAATTTCGTGAGAGAGGGTGAGAGAGAGAGAGAGAGAGAGAGACGGCGAGATTAAGAGAGAGAGTGATTTAGGTTAGAAACTTTTATAAAAATCTTTTTATAAATCTTGTACGGGCTTTTACTAACGGGTTTGGGTAATTACGGGCTTTTAATTTAACTTTAACTAATTAATAATTAAAACCCTTTAACTAATTTATTTTATAAAAATACAATCTTTATAAAATAGCAGATAAATAAGCAGTCCGGTAAATCTACGCGATTTAACGAAAGTTCACGTAATTCACAGATAATTCACGTAGCACGTAAAAACACATAATTTATATTCATTATAAATTATTTATTGCTTGAATTATTATTTATTGCTTATCACCAACGTTCCGGGTTCGACTCGTGTGTGATCCGGTAATTCTACGATTTACCGATACGTGAGTGTTAGTGCAAAACCGACACATCTAATTAATCTTAATTAAATGTGATGCATGCATGACTGTTTGAGGTAACTGAGTTTGAATCAATAACTGTTCGTGGTATCGTGTTTGAATGAAATAACTGTTTGAGATAACGTGTTTGAGTTAACGGAGTTAACCTGAAATTGCCGGATGTCACATCATCCCCTTGTTGAAAGAATTTTCGTCCCGAAAATTAATCCAAGTCGCTAGCTGTTTGAAACAAAAATTTGGGTTGTCACATCATCCCCTTGTTGAAAGAAATTTCGTCTCGAAATTTAGTTTGTACCTTTCGTGTTTGCCGTTGAATGTTTGAACAGGTGAGGATACTTTTTCATCATCTGATCCTCGCGTTCCCACGTGAACTCAGGTCCACGCTTCGAGTTCCAGCGAACTCTGACAATAGGTATCTTACTGCGCTTGAGGGTTTTGACCTCTCGGTCCATGATCTCAACTGGTTCCTCAACAAAACGTAGCTGTTCATCAATTTCCAACTCCTCGAGTGGAACTACAAGAGTCTCATCTGATAGGCACTTCTTTAGGTTTGAGACATGAAAGACATTATGCACTCCATTGAGTGTATCTGGCAGGTTCAACTGATATGCTACTGGACCAATCCTTTTCACTATCTCGAATGGTCCAACATAACGGGGGTTTAACTTTCCTCGTTTCCCAAAACGAATCACACCTTTCCAAGGTGAAACTTTTAATAAAACTTTGTCTCCCACTTGGAATTCTAGCGGTTTTCTACGCTTGTCTGCATAACTCTTTTGACGGTCACGCGCTGCCGCCATACGGTTTCGGATTTGCACGATTTTCTCTGAGGTTTCGTGCACAAGTTCAGGACCAGTAAGTTGACTATCTCCAACTTCAGCCCAACAAAGTGGTGATCTACACTTTCGTCCATACAAAGCCTCAAACGGTGCGGCTTTGATGCTAGTATGATAGCTGTTATTGTAAGAGAACTCCACTAAAGGCAAGTGAGTCTCCCAACTGTTACTAAAATCGATCACACAAGCTCGTAGCATATCTTCTAGGGTTTGAATGGTACGCTCACTCTGGCCATCTGTTTGAGGATGGTACGCTGTGCTCATATCCAGGCGCGTGCCTAGAGCTTTCTGCAGTGATTGCCAGAAGCGCGAAGTAAAACGAGCGTCTCTATCGGAGATGATTGAAACTGGCACTCCGTGCCGAGAGACTACTTCCTTCAGGTAAATGCGAGTTAACTTCTCCATTCTGTCTGTTTCTTTGATAGCAAGGAAGTGTGCGGACTTGGTCAGACGATCCACTATTACCCAAATTGTGTCACAACCGGTTGGAGTTCGGGGTAATTTGGTAATAAAGTCCATGGAAATTTGTTCCCATTTCCACATTGGAATCTCCGGTTGTTGAAGCAATCCGGATGGTTTTTGATACTCCACCTTAACTTTTGAACAAGTAAGACACTTACTCACATAGGTGGCTATGTCGGCTTTCATGTTTGGCCACCAATACAACACTTTCAGATCGTGGTACATTTTGTCAGATCCCGGGTGAACAGAGTATCGGGATTTGTGAGCTTCATCCATAACGAGCTCTCTCAGGTTTCCGTACACTGGAATCCATATTCGCTCTACGAAGTAGCGAATACCATCGGATTTAACCTCTAGTTGTTTCTCCATACCACGGGTGGCTTCCAGAGTTAAGTTCTCTTCCTTTAGTGCTTCAAGTTGAGCATTGCGGATTTGTTCGGGTAATCCTGTATGAATAGTGAGTTGCAACGCTCGAACTCGTCGGGGTTTAGTTTCCTTTCGGCTTAGGGCATCGGCTACCACGTTAGCTTTGCCCGGATGGTATTTGATTGCACAATCATAATCATTTAGAAGTTCGATCCAGCGACGCTGTCGCATGTTCAACTCTTTCTGCTCGAATATGTGCTGAAGACTCTTGTGATCGGTGTAAATGGTGCACTTGGTACCGTACAAGTAGTGTCTCCAGATTTTCAGTGCGAACACCACGGCTCCCAACTCCAAGTCGTGAGTCGTGTAGTTCTTCTCGTGGATTTTCAATTGTCGGGAAGCGTATGCGATAACTTTCTCACGTTGCATAAGCACACAACCGAGACCTTGGATCGATGCATCGCAATACACTATGAAATCATCGGTTCCTTCAGGTAGGGATAGGATGGGTGCGCTGCAAAGTTTCTGTTTCAAAAGTTGGAATGCTGATTCTTGGGTTTCGCTCCAGGTATAAGGTTTACCTTTTTGAGTTAAGGCGGTGAGGGGTTGAGCGAGCTTAGAAAATCCCTCGATAAACCGGCGGTAGTAGCCAGCCAATCCCAAAAATTGTCGCACCTCAGTCGGAGTCGTTGGTGCTGCCCAATTCTTAATGGCCTCTACTTTGGATGGGTCGACATGTATTCCCTTCTCGTTGACTACATGTCCAAGGAATTGAACCTCGCGAATCCAAAAATCGCATTTAGAAAACTTCGCGTATAGCTGCTCCTGCCTAAGCAGTTCAAGGATTAAGCGCAAATGTTCTTCGTGTTCTTCCTTACTCTTAGAATAGATAAGGATATCGTCAATGAATACAATGACGAATTGATCGAGGTAGGGCTTACACACACGGTTCATGAGGTCCATGAACACCGCGGGTGCGTTGGTTAATCCAAATGGCATGACCAAAAACTCGTAATGGCCGTACCGGGTTCTGAAAGCGGTTTTGGATATATCCTCATCACGAACTCGTAGCTGATGATATCCAGATCTTAGATTGATTTTTGAGTAAACACTCGACCCTTGAAGTTGGTCGAATAGATCGTCAATGCGGGGAAGTGGGTAGCGGTTCTTGATGGTTACCTTGTTCAACTCTCGGTAGTCAATACACATACGGAAAGTCCCATCTTTCTTTTTGACAAATAGGACTGGGGCTCCCCATGGTGATGAACTGGGTCGGATGAAACCCTTATCCAACAGTTCTTGCAACTGTGTGGACAACTCCTGCAGCTCACTTGGTGCAAGTCTATAAGGTGCTCTGGCAATAGGTGCTGCTCCGGGGGTTAGGTCAATCTGAAATTCGACCTGTCGATGGGGTGGAAGACCGGGTAAGTCATCAGGAAAGACTTCTGGGAAGTCGCGAACAATAGGGATATCTGCAATTTTCTTCTCCTTGGAAGGTTTGTCAACGACAAGGGCTAGTATCGCAGTATGACCCTTGCGTAGGCATTTCTGCGCTTTCATGTAAGATATGATGCCCACGACGGCACCACTCTTCTCGCCTTTCACAGAAAGAATCTCTCCACTAAGTAGAGGGATACGAACGATTTTGTCCCTACAGATGATTTCGGCTTGGTTTTTGGACAACCAATCCATGCCAACTATTATGTCGAAACTGCCAAGTGTAACTGGCATGAGATCGATGTCGAGTTTGTGACCAGATAGTCCCAACTTACACCCCTCGAGGATATGAGTTGCCTCGATTAGTTTACCGTCAGCTATTTCTATGGAATATTTGTGCTCTAACGGGGTTTTGGTCAGCTCTAAGTGTTTACTAAAGTTTTCGGAAATAAAGCTCCTATCGGCACCAGTATCAAAGAGAACAGAAGCAAAATGATCGTTTAAAGGAAACATACCAGTGACAACATTTTGATCTTTACGAGCTTCACTTGAACCAATTACGAAGGCCCGACCCTTCGCACCATTACCGTTGCCATTACCATTACCACCCTGATGGTTGCCGTTTCCGTTCCCATTACCAGCCTTCTTCAGTTGAGGGCAATCCCGCTTGTAGTGCCCTTCCTTGCCACACTCAAAACACCCTTTAGGCGCCTCACCAGTCGGTGCCTGTTTAGCTTGTAGATCCCCTCTACAATCCTTGGCCGAATGGCCCATCTTCCCGCACCTCTGGCAACGGTACCTGTCGCACGCCCCAGTATGATGAAAGTTGCATTTATTACACTTAGGGTACTTACCAGCATAAGATCCCTGATTCTGCTGAGCCGAGTTAGACTGTGAATGGCTCTTAGCAGGCTCGAACTTTCGTTGCTGATGATGCTGCTGTTGAGGCGGATTGGACTGAGAAGACTTGAAATGTGGACTTTCAAACTTACGCTTATTATCTGCCAGCTTAGAAAGTGCTCTCCTGGGAGGAAGTGTACCCTGTGCGACCGCCTGATCGGTCAACCTGTGAGCCAAACGGATGGTTTGCTGGATAGTGGTGGGGTTGGATGATGTCACCATACTCTGAATTTGAGGGACTAGACCCTCGATAAACCTCTCAATGCGCTTGTACACTGGAGTCACCATCTGTGGGCACAAAGTAGCTAGTTCATGAGAGCGGGTAGTGTAGGCTTCGATCTCTGACCCTTCCATCTTGAGGTTCCAGAACTCGACCTCAAGCTTCTGCACCTCATCGCGAGGGCAGTACTCCTCTGTTAACATAGTCTTGAACTCATTCCATGGCAAAGCATTTGCCATTTCTAGAGTCAGCATTTGTACCTGGGCGTTCCACCAGGTGAGGGCTGGACCCTCCAGTGTGCCAGATGCAAACTTCACCTGGTTGGCTTGTGGGCAGTTGCACATAGCAAAGACAGACTCTGTCTTCTCCATCCAGCGGAGTAGACCTACAGCTCCTTCGGCTCCACTAAAAGTGTGGGGCTTACAGTCCATAAATGTCTTATAAGTGCAGGCCTGTTGGTGGTTGTTCTGACCTGGATTAAATATAAAGAATGCGTTCAGGGACAAATAAGATTCGGAAGTGAGTTCAGAATGAATGTTGACTCGTTAAAGTCGACAGATGATAGATTTACCTCCATTCGGGTTGGCTGCCAAAGCCTCAGCCACACGCTCGTTAATCATAGCAGTAAGCTCTGCTGGGGTCAGATTGATGCTATCACGCCCGGCGTTACGTCCACCTCTTCGTCCAGACATGTTCTTCACATTCACAAATACAAAATCATGAGCAAAAATACATCGCATATCATTGTCATACAAGTATAAGTAAATAACAGAAAATTAAACCACAACATCTAACATTTCAATAATAATACTTGATAAAATAAATTGTAAAGGCTACAAAGTACTTTCAATCAAACATCAAAATCCAGAAATATCTGTTGGATGGGAACAACCCTGCCCATCTAGGTTTAAATAAAAGCAAAATAACTCAAAAGATAGTCTATCAGTCATCATCACTGTCAACTGAAGTCACACCAGAAACAGTATCCTCATCCTCATCCTGCTCCTCCTCCTGCTCAACCTCTGCAGCATTGGCAGCCTCAAGCTGCTCCTCCAGCTGCTCAATCCTAGCCTCTGCTGCCTCGAGGTTAAGGCGCTGGACGTTCACTTGATCTCGTAACTCATAGTATGCTGCTGCTAGCTGGTCTTGCACAGTGTTCAACCTTCCCTGGTTGTTAAGCAGCTTCTCCACTCTCTGGTCAGTCTTGTATCCACGCTGTAGTAGCCCGGTGATCTCACCAGCAGCCTCGCGCATGTTTCTGATCTCTCGGTCCATCTTAGCTACAAATGCAGCTAGAACCTGCTCAGGTGGATATCTCAACGGTGGCAAAGTTCGCGAAGTAGAAGAGGAAGAAGTAGGAATGTCAGCAGCAAGTGGAGGTGGAACCTGCTCCTCGCGGATCCAACTCCTAATCATGTCGGGATACCAATCCCAATGCTCCGTGTCGTCTCTAATACGCACATGGAATGGCTCGCCATACACTCTAGTATCATCAATGGGCGTCATCCTTCGCCTCTTTGGCTCGGGTGAAGGTACTGTTGGAACCTCGGGTTCCTGCTCGATCGGGGAATCTGGTGACTTGGGTGAATGAGACATTTCCTGTAGTGTGATGAGTCAGTGTACTGTATGAGTGTAAGTGTTGTGTAACTAATGCAAGTGTGTGGTTAAAGTCTAGAATGCAATGCAATTCCTAGTTCACTAAAACCAATGTCTCTGATACCAATCTGTCACACCCCCAAATCCCACTAACGGAGTTTTACCGTTTTGGAGGGTGACACATCAGGATCTCAGTCATTAGTTACACGGAACGACTCTATATGAATTTAAATAAACCACTAATGCTGCTCATAGTCACGAGACAACAAAAGTTCAAGTTTGAAAACGTTGCGGAAGCGTAAACATAAACCAATGCAAGTAAAAGTAAGTTGCGCAAAACAAAGCGCCCAAAACCATGCAGTTTAAGTAAATAACGTAAATTCAATGTTCGATAGTGATAAGACTCCATGCATGCCCTATGCTCGTGCTTGGATACCTTAGTGACCTGAGAAAGACATGCTAGAAAGTGTCAACACAATGGTTGGTGAGTTCATAAAGTAATGTAAGTAAATCCAATTGTTTAACGCAAGCATCCCATGCTCAATGTTTGTCAGATAAAGTAATTATTGTTTACCGATAGATAGCTAGTCTAATGCATTGCTACTTTAAGTGTTCGCAACCGAAGCTGACTATTTGTATGTTTGAATGCCTCCAGCCATGTCTACCGAACACTGGCTAATGTTTAGGCAAATTTTACACCCGTTGACCTCCAATCATAGTTAGAGCGACTAACTCGGGTGGGGCTTTGTCAAAACCCAGTAGTACTACTCAAAATCCCCTCGCTATTCCCCAATACTAACGGTTCGAAATGTAAGGACTTGTTTGGTATGTTTGTGCACTTTCAGTACGCAAGCGGTAAAACAGTAATACAGAATCCCATAATATTTGAAATGTTTGAAAGCATGTTTTCTCCCCCAAAAAGGAAAACAAGTAAAATAGGGGTTATGAAACTCACCTGAGTGCGTATGCGAGTATGAAAGCTAAGAAGCAACTGCTGGACTTCTAACTGCCACCTATAACCGTAGTCTATGAGTGCGTGTTCGTGATGTTCGATATAGACCCATATATCCAAACAATGTTGTTGTTAAAGGTTTTAGAAAATAGTTTGCAAGTGCAACTCAAGTTTGACACGACGACCCGTTGGTGACACGTTGGTGTTTTAATGTTTGAGTTGCATACTAACACATAGCACACAATTGATCATACGATGGCACGTAGCAACAAATCCTATTTGTTCTAGAAAGATAGCATGTTTCCATTAATGGCAGGTTTCCATAATTAGTAAGTTTCTATAAATAGTAACCATGTTCGGGTTTCACATCATTGTTATCATATGCTTGCAGGTTTCAATTCAAGTAGCACATAGCAATCATCATATCCTACAACAATTCTATTCTACTTAGCATGTTTGACTTGGTTCCGATAAAGTTTCTATTTTTAGCAACCTATGATGAGCATGCGCGTTATATAATCATCAATCAAGTTTACACACATTATCATGTCATGTCAAGTACAAAACCATCATCAAGAAGCAATAGAATTCAAAACAAGTGAAAGATTGAAAAACTGAAAAACTAAATTATCTTTCTGTTAACAACGATCCCTCGCGGTACGCGATAGATGAGAGGGTTATCCCTCGCGGTACGCGAGAAGATTAGGAACTCGCCCAGGTTAGCTTGTCTCCCGCGGTACGCGAGAGATGTGACCTTGGTGCCTCGCGGTACGCGAGAGAACCAAAAACCAGTCCCGACTATTTTGTCTCTCGCGGTGCGCGAGAGAATGTTCCGAAGGCCCTCGCGGTACGCTAGAGGGTTAAAATTCAGCAAATTGTTTTAAACATTAGGGTTTAGCCGTTTCTCATGCAATACAACGATTTCATCAGCAAAGTTATCGACTTTAATCATGTTCTACACTATTCTAACATTACTAGTTTCAATAATCAACAACTAATCAGTCATACATCGCTAGAGTTTAGCAAAACATCATAAATCAACAATATTCAACAAAAACACATCAAGCTTGCAACTACATTAAGAAAATCATCATGTTTGGATGGATTTAGGGTCTGATCTAATTACAATAATCAAAAGGAAATCAAATCGGATGGAACGACTTACGTGTGGATGTTAGAAACGTAACGAGGGTTCCGAATACGCGTCTAATTCCAAGTTTGAAGCTTGAATGAGCGATCCTTGCTTGGTTGCAGGTTCAATTTCGTGAGAGAGGGTGAGGGTGAGAGAGAGAGAGAGAGAGAGACGGCGAGATTAAGAGAGAGAGTGATTTAGGTTAGAAACTTTTATAAAAATCTTTTTATAAATCTTGTACGGGCTTTTACTAACGGGTTTGGGTAATTACGGGCTTTTAATTTAACTTTAACTAATTAATAATTAAAACCCTTTAACTAATTTATTTTATAAAAATACAATCTTTATAAAATAGCAGATAAATAAGCAGTCCGGTAAATCTACGCGATTTAACGAAAGTTCACGTAATTCACAGATAATTCACGTAGCACGTAAAAACACATAATTTATATTCATTATAAATTATTTATTGCTTGAATTATTATTTATTGCTTATCACCAACGTTCCGGGTTCGACTCGTGTGTGATCCGGTAATTCTACGATTTACCGATACGTGAGTGTTAGTGCAAAACCGACACATCTAATTAATCTTAATTAAATGTGATGCATGCATGACTGTTTGAGGTAACTGAGTTTGAATCAATAACTGTTCGTGGTATCGTGTTTGAATGAAATAACTGTTTGAGATAACGTGTTTGAGTTAACGGAGTTAACCTGAAATTGCCGGATGTCACACTAATCCCCTCTTTTAAATGTTTTACTGTTTTGGGGCTATTGTACATACTCACATGTTTTATTGAATGAACGTATTACGAGTTATGATTTAAACTTGAAGTGTTTTATGAGACCTTTGTGTATTAATGAAGCTAAGGGTCGTTATGGGATCCTTGGGATGGGTGAACAAGAGTTGTGATGGTCTGTGTGTGTCAGGCTATGAGTTAGTCGGGGTGAGTCAGGAAGTTAGTTAAATCAGTGATGGCCATATAAGGAAAGTTAGCATGGGAATCCGTACGTGGTTCATTACTGAGTCAAGTAGATGCTAGTATGTTGTTATGTGTCATGTGCATGATGTTGTGTGTGTTGTGTCGTTGTCCCTGTGACACGACGGGTATCGTGTCTGCATGAGTCTATGCGGTGTTCATAGTATATACGTGCTAGAAGTCAGTATGTTATCTGTGTGTCGTATAATTAATTATTCGGAAAGAGTGGAGTAGTGTGTCTAGACGTTAAGGGGATACGCCTAAAGTATGTGTTGGTTTACACACGTAAGTGATCCGTAAACGGTGGTGAGTCGTAGTACATGTCCAGGTAGTGTCGTGTGTATATATGTGCTTCTTTGTGTGCCTGCATTGTTGTCCGTGTATACGGCTAATAATGATGGGGAGGACGGAGTCCTTCGGGGTCATAATTGTACGTGTGATCTGGCAGTCATCATGTTGGTGATGTGTCAGTCACCTTATGGTAGATGATATAGTCATAGTGTGGTGGCTGGATACTCATCATAGATAATGAGTGTGTCGCTATGTTTAGCGGCGGGGCCCTGTAACAAGGGTGGAGCTGAGCTTATGACGAGTATCCCGACGGGGATAACCCTGATGAGGGTGCAGTGATGAGGTATGTATTTGTGTGCTTATATATTTTTTAAATTGCATGCAAGTGATAAGTTATATTGATTGTGTATGAGATGATATTGATGTGATAATTAGATGGAATCAATGTGGTGTGTCGAGTTAGATTGACCGTTGTGTCGGGCTGAGTACATTGTGTACAACTATTGAGTCAGTTGGTTTATGGGAGTCCTGGTTAGGACTGGTAAGTCGGTGTCTAGAGGTTGGATGAGGTAACCAATATATGGTTAATATACATGGTAAATTGTGAGTTAACCGAATAGTAAGTTCGTTCTATGTCAGAAAAACTTACTGAGTTAAAATGGTGGGTGGAGTCTGGGATAGAGAATCCTTTGGGGTATTATAAAATAACGGGGGTTATTTACATGATGAAAATCTATACAACTATTTTATATTGACTAGAGGGTCTTGAGTGGAGATAAACAATAAATGAGACGAGTTGGTTTTTGCTAATTTAAACTATTAGAACTCACTCAGCGTAGCTGACTTTGTATGTACGTTAGATTGTTTTGCAGGTGAGTCTGCTAGATGAGGTATCTTGGCTTGGGAGCGGGTTACTCGGGTTGGTGCGCATGCATTCGTCAAGTAACGTTATGAAAGTTAATGAGTTTAAAGATAATACTATTTTGAGAAAGTCTTCTCCTGTTTATGTAAATGAAAGCTAAGTGTTTTTAATGAGTTTACCAAGTGATGAGAACCAACTGTAGGGTGCCTGGTTTGGGGCCTTACACACGACTCCAGAACCAGCCCTATAAATAGATGGTCGAGTTCATTAGTTTTCTTCATCCCACAATCCATTCTCTCTTCATAAGTTCGTTCCAGAGATATCCTAGCTCGCTCCCGACGATCCCGGTTCGACTCCCACTCGTGTAGTGCCCAGTTTAAAAATAAACGCTCGTAGAGGTGCTGATACGCTAGATAAATCAAGTTAAGAAGATAGTCTATAAGCTTTCAACTTAGAGGCTCATTCTTATAAACCAATGTGAATACTTTATCTCTCTGAAAACTTGTGTCAAACATTTTATTTACGAAAATGGCCAAATAAAGGTTAAGGGAATAATGCTCAACGTTCTTCTATGAACAAAGCATTCAGGCCATAGGTATGTGTACAACTTGCAAGGGATACATGGGTCTCGGGTGAAATTCCCGGATTGCGGCCGGTGATTGTCTTATAACAACTTCGGAGGCAAATCTGTCCCTTGTTATAAGTCATGACGCCAGTGTATACTGTGGTGCGATTGAACAGGACGGGGCTGCTGAATGTGTGGATTGAACATAAAGTTGTGATTATGAACTAATGCTTGTTTGTGCCAAATGATTTTACTGTCAAGATAATTGTATTCACCGACGTTCGCGTTGATGTTTCATATTTTTTAAATGTTTTCAGGTAATGAATAAAATATGATGAAATTGGGTTAAGGGCAGACATTAGATCTGGCCCATGATATGAGAAAGAGAGAGGGCAGACATAAGATCTGACCCTGTGAAAAAGGATAACTTACACGTTGGATTCTCAGGGATCGTGTAAAGAAAATCCTAAAGAAAAGAAAAAAGAATAGGACCGGGGGATTGATCAACCCTGGATAGTACTATTTTCAGTGGTTGTAGATGTATTTGATTTCAAACTCTTTTTCGTAATCAAAATGAAAAGGGTATTTAAATCCCTATATTTATAAAGTAGATATAAAACTTTTGTCTTCCAACTGAGTTTTGATATTTACAAATACAACCCTTGGGGTTGAAACAAATGTTGAAACGATCCTTTTGAAAAAGACTTTCGCTGTATTTATAAAAACTCTGAAATCAAAGTCAAGCGATACCAATCGGGCTCGCACACGTCCAGGGGGTGCCTTGGGCGGGATGTGACATCCACCATGGTGCACCACCACAGCAACCGCCTCCACGTCACACCACCATAGCTCGTCCCTTCTCTCTCTCTCTTCCTCTCGGCCGCCGATCACCACACCTACCGGGTTACCCTAGCCTCGCCGCACCATCACCTCCGATCACCACCACCTGCTACCACCTGTAGCCGCCACCGTCATCTCCTACGACCACCACAGGCATCTCTTACCCAATAAACATCTCCTTTTACGCAAAAACAAAAGCAAGAACGTGATAAAAACGTAAACGGGAATTACCTGGTTGTGTTCCGGTAGTCACACTCGGCGGACCACCTTTCGTCGTCGTTTTCCTCCTTTCCCATTGTCGGCTCTCTCTCTTTCTCTGCTCTTGGCCTTCGCACACTCCCTAGGTCAACAAAGACCTAGGGTTTTCCCATAAAGGAATATTTAATAATCTTTCGTTCGGGTCCCTCTATTTCCATCTTGTGCGTTTCTATCTCGAGTTAACTCTTTAAACGACTAACCATGCCATTTATTGTCGTTGAAAAGCACCTTATGTGACAAACCTAAGCGTTGATAGGAGCATTGGATTTTGTCTAAGCATTGAAAGGAGTCTTGGATTCGTCCAAGCATTGACAGGAGTCTTGGATTCGTCCAAACATTGATAGGAGTCTTGGATTCGCCCAAGCATTGACAGGAGTCTTGGCTTGTCCAGGCATTGATAGGAGTCTTGGATTCGTACAAGCAGCGATAGAAGTGTTGCTTAATGCAAGCACTGATAGGGGAAAGGAGTCTTGATTCGTGCAAGCACAAAGGGGCCTTGTCATAAAGATAAAGGCCAAGACATGTTACAATAGTATTAATGAAAGAACCTTATATTTTATAAAGTTACATTAATATAGAAGGCAAAGTGACAGTTTTGACAGTAAAGTAAGTGACAGTTTTGACAGTAAATGTTTTTTTTAACGGCAAACGTTACTTCTACTCTACTTTTACACCAATAATCCTAAACTACTCCATTGCCCAGGTTTGAACCTGAGACATCCCATCTAAGAGGCGTATGCCTCTACCAAGTGGGCTAGCCCCACATTAGCTTTTGACAGTAAATGTAAAGTGATATATTTGAAAGCAAATGAAAGAGTTTTTGAATGTGTACATAATAAAAGAAAACTAATGCCAAGTAAAGTTTATGAAAATGAAAGTAAAGATAGAACTCATTCAATATATATAACTTTTAGTATACACATCAGGTTAAAATGAAGGAACGGAGAAGCTGCGAGGGCTTGGATAGCATGGACCGATTGGCTGCTCTGCTATGAAGACTGACATTCCCTTGATTGATAGTTATGAATAATGGTGTTTAAATTTTTAGTTCCTTATGGATTTTGAATGTTTTAAACAATACTTCTGTCGTGATAGATTATGATTTCAAGGTTAAGAACTATGAAATGATTGTTTTGTGCCAGCTATGAGATTACCCGGTTTGGGGCGTTTCAGGTACCGTACCTATAGATTTTGTACCCACATTTCCAGAAATTCGGTATCGGTATTTTTGATATCGGTACCGATACCATCTATAGATGAGCATTTTGTAACGAGTACTAATACCATACCAATACCGTACGGATAGATTCGATACGGTATTCGGTACCCAATTTTTCAAAAATACGATATCACTATTTTTGGTACCAGTTTCGATTAAGTATCGGTACGGTGCCGATCTCATCAGTGCTCCGTTCATTTAAGCATATCAATATCATTAAGAAATCTATATCTACACTTTATAATAAATAAAGGTTTTAGTGGGACACTTGGCACTATTATGTGCATCCTGAACTTTTTTCCCGCATCTTTCTCTTTTTAATTATACAAATTTATTTAATTATTTTTATAATTTTTTGTTTCTCGTCTCTTTCTCCTGTTAAATAAAAATGATTTCTATAATTCTTTTTATAAAACATTTTTTATTTAAAAAAATAGGTTTATTCATAAAACATTTTTATAAATCGAACATTTTTTTCATTTTATTATAAAACATTTTAAAAAAATAACTATATAACGTTTCTAGAATTTATATTAAAAACTATGTAATATGTCATAAGTATGTAATATGTAAATATTTATTACTAAATATATATAACATTGCATTTATCCAACCCGTGTAATACACTGGGTTTCTAACCTAGTACTTTATATATGCATTGTCTTAACAAAACCGTACATACATAAAAGAAGCGGTTATTTTAAAATGTTATTTAAAAAATAATTTTCATAAAAGGTTTATTTAAAAAATGCCTTACAAATTATCTAAAATATCAATTTAAAAAAAGTATCATTTTATATTTTAACTTTGATTCACTTTTATAAAAAATATCTTTTTAAAATATTTGATTTGATTTGATTAGATTAATGAGTGATCAAGTAAAAGGGAAGGGGTTGAACAACGCGGGTGTATTAAGTAAAAATGAAAAGAAAACGAAAAAAAAATGATATGATTGATGTTATCGTAAAAGTACGTTAAACTAAGAAAAAGAGGTTTAAGGAGACACTTTTAATAGCATCCGGTTTAAGAATGCGAATAACATATCAAAAAAGATAAAGGCTTGAGACAAACAACAAACTAAACTTCAAGAGCAAACAAACACTTAAAAAGACTCCAAATTAAAAGGCTAAACTTCATCACCCATCAATGTGTTTAGAATTCGACGCCCATACTCTTTAATCCTTGTTTTTATTTAATCATCGGGTTGAATCCAAAACATCGTGCCTTTGTACCAAGGTAAAAATGTCCTCGTAAAGATTGAGATCGAAAAAAGTATCAAAGAGTTTTCATGTGTATATATATATGGGGGAGTATCAAATAAAAATTAGTTTTTCGCTAAAAAATCTAAAAAATGACAAAACCTTAAAAAATGATACCAAACGAACTCTGATTGAGCTAATTTCAGTGGCGTTGGAACCGTCTCGTCGAACTCTACCATCTTAGCTTTTAAGCTTTAGATTTTATGTTTGAATTTTAGGGTTTTAGCCTTATGGTTTAACCTTAGGGTTTAGCTTTTAGGGTTTAGATTTTATGGTTTAGGTTTTTTTTTTTTGTGGGGGTGGGGGGTTTAAGGTTTTTTTTTGCTGGGGGTGGGGGTTTAGGTTTTTGGGGGTGGGTTTAGGTTTTTGGGGGTGGGGTGGGGGGGTTAGGTTTTTGGGGGTGGGGTGGGGGGGTTAGGTTTTTGGGGGGTGGGGGTGGTGGTTTTAGGCTTTTCGGGGTAGGGTTGGAGGGGGGTTTAGGTTTTTTGGGGTGCGGGTGGAGGTGGGTTTAGGTTTTGGGGTCCGGGTTAGGGTTCGATGAGACGGTTCCAACGCCGTTGGAATGAGCTCAATTGGAGTTCGTTTGACCCACTTCTTAGTATTTTTTAGCGAAAAACCACTTGTTAGTGGAACCGTCCCCCATATATATATATGGTATTTAGCATAGAGCTATAACCACCGGATACAACCACCAATATTACTAAGATACGCCAAGCTAATACAAAGAAAACTTACGCCGGTGATCCCATAAAAACTTGAGTTTCTAGATCAAGTCTTAACCCAAAGAAAACTGAGAAAAGAACTGAAGTACTACGTGCAATACTTATATATTTTAAGTAAATGTTGGCGTAACTAGTAAGACACAAGAATGAAATTGTGTATGGACAAAGTTAAACGATTATCTTTATTTAATATAAGGATATTGATATAACTTATGAAAAACTGGACTCATAGGGAATCAAATCGATTTATGGATGAAATCTGGTATGCAGTATTTACAGACAAAAGTACTCGGTTATTGGGGAAAATCAATATACTTCTAATGTCGAATCAGGATCAACTAGGACAGAAATAAAGCATTGGGTCGAACTCTTCTTTGGTGTCAAGGTAATCGCGGTGAATAGTCATCAACTTTGGGGAAAGGCTAGAAGAATGGGACCCATTATGGGACAGACAATGCATTACAGACGTATGATCTTTACGCTTCAACCGGGTTATTCTATTCCACCTCTTATAAAAAAAAGAACTTAAATCAAAATACTTAATAGCATGGCAATACATTTATACAAAACTTCTACCTCGAGCACACGTAATGGAACCGTAGACAGTCAAGTGAAATCTAGTCCACGAAATAATTTGATCTATGGACATCATTATTGTGGTAGAGGTCATAATGCCAGAGGAATCATTACCGCATGGCATAGAGGGGGAGGTCTTATCTAATTTAATGAGGATAACTCATATTGACTTAGAATCATTCTAAGTATGTGATGGTTTGATAACAAACTTATAACAAGGTTAGCTAAAACACTTGAAGAGTTAGAATCTTAAACTAAGGCATGTTTTGCTTTGGTTAGCTCAGAAGCTCTTGTGAGCTAATGTAATCTGAGTTGAGACAATGATGAACTCATTGATACAAAGATGCATATCTTTTCATGAGTGAATGTCGGCATAAGTGAAGTTTGATCAAATTGCAAGAAATGTCAGGGGAGAAGCCATTTAAGAAACAACCATTTAGGGTATGTAGAATGGCTGTGTAAGAAGTTTTCTCAAACCTGTGTAGAAAGGGAGTACTTTTCATTACCCCTTGTGTATTTTATCCAATAACATTTAAATGTGGGGGTGACTTGCATTTTTGTCGTTGATAGCGCGTCCAAGGTTCTTGTTGACTTCGTCATCAAACCTTGATCATCATCATTTTGCACTATTTGTTTTACGGTCGTTTGCACGTTCGCTTCATTAACCGTAGATGAGGCAGTAACTATAAGTCTTAATTATGAGTTGGATTTTGCATTAATTTCTCCAACAAGTCTTGATGTCTTGGCGTAATTGATATAATCTTGTAGTATGTGTATACTTAATGACTTGATCTTAAATAAACATATATAATTAAATAAACATGTATAGGGACTTGGATGTGACATATGATTATCTTCTATTAAACAACTCATACACATGTTACTTATTTTCAACATTATCAAAATTGAGGTTTCGTGATTTTCAATTTAAAACATTTTACCCCCAACAAAAACCTTTAAGCTCAATTTAAAATTAATTTGATATCTTTATTTACTTTTGAAATGTCGGTGTAAGGATAATGGTATTTCAAACCGTAATTTATAGATATTCACATTTACTTTTAATTGATGTTCGTTTATAATATTAATGAACAAACATAAGCGAACACGGACACGTTTATTTTCTTAATTAACGAACACAAACAAGAAAATTTGTTCACTTAAGTGTTTGTGTTCATTCATTTTGTCAAGTTAAAGTTAAACAAACAAACACTAACAAACCTTGTTCGTGTTTATTTACGGGCTGAATAATTATATTATTTATGTGTTATTTTAAGGATTGTTTAAAAATAATAATAAATTACATTTTACTTTTTATCTTAGTTTATTAAAGTTTTTTAAAGTACTATTTCATCGTGCTTTTTTAATTAATGTTTTTACAAAATAACTTTTTATAACAAAATTGCAAAAAATATGTTTTTTTTTACAAAATAACATCTTTTGATTAGTTTTTTTATATTCAACTATTTTTAAAAATACTTTTTAAACTATTTTATAAATTAATACTAACTTAAAAACCAATGTCGTTGGAGTTTTCCACCGACACCACCATCCTCCAACTTTAATATAATGTCAAAACTAGCCCCTTGATTTTGTAAATTGTCACTTTGATTCTCTCAAGTTTCTAAAATTTTAAGTATACCCCTTATAGTATATATAATCTGATTTTTTATCAATAATTTTGTTCGTTAATTTATAAAAAATAAAATAATTTATGGTTGTGTTTAGTTCTTTCTCTTAGCGTCCCGGTATAAATTCTGTTAAAAACGGAGTTGTATTCAAATTAGGGTATTTTTTAGGTATCGTGGGTTATATCGACAGAAGGTAACGTGTTGGTACCTTGTAGAATGAGACCGACACCGTCTGAAAAACATCAGTACCGTTATATAACTGTCTTTTATCTATATTTCGATCTCCACAACTGAGTAGTTGTAACTTTATACGTTTCTTTTGTCGACTTAACGACGTTTCTTTTCGTGCTTAGCCACGTTAAGACCATCCGTAGTGGTTTCACGCCCCCCTCTTTCACGCCCCGCCACGTCAGCGCCACATCAGCACAAGGGCAATGACTGCCCATAATCACTAAGGTGCGTAGTGGTTTCACGCCCTGCATTTAATTTTTTATCATTAACTAATCATTTAACTAAATACAAATATTTATTTAAAATAAAGATAACAAAATACAAATTTATTTAATTAAAAAAACAAACATATTAAAATACAAAAAATCAATTGTCACTTGGACGATTACTCCAAATATGCTCCGTCAAATCACTGCGTAGGCTTAGATGTGTATCCATGTCGCGTATTGCGTTACGAATTGTGTGTTTCTCTTTAGAGCTTAGTTGTGCAGGCGGTTTCTGCGGGTTATCATCATAGTTTTGGCAAATAGCTTGGCCCTTGTATTCAATATCATGTTATGTATTATTAGTTGAATGTCACTAAACGTCAGTCTTCTTAAATATCTCTTGCCGTAGAGATTAATCACACCTAAAAACATATAAAAAGTAAATAATAATAATAATAATAATAATCATAATCATAATAATTAAAATAAAAGTAAATTGTCGTTTTCGTCCCTATGATTTGGCCACTTTCATCCAAAAAGTTTTTTTTAGCTTTTCCGTCCCTGAATTTTCAAAATTTAGTCATTTTCATCCAAATAACTAACTCAGTTAAAAATTTAACATTAGATCAGGAACATTTTTGTCTTTTCATAATTTCTTTTTTTAACCCCTTTTATTACTCCCCTTCTTCACCCCTTCATTTCTCACCTTTTCTAAACCTAATCAGAAGCTCTCTCAAATTCTCCCAACGAAATCCGATCATAGAAATGAATTTGAGAGGAGCTTCTGATTAGGTTTTGCAAAGGTGGGAAATGAAGGGGGTGAAGAAGGAGAGTAATAAAAGGGGTTAAAAAAGGAATTATAAAAAGACAAAAATGCCCCTGATCTAATGTTAAATTTTTAACTGAGTTAGTCATTTGGATGAAAATGGCTAAATTTTGAAAATTTAGGGACGAAAAAGCTAAAAAAAAACTTTTTAGATGAAAGTGGCTAAAATGGTCAAACCACAGGGACGAAAATAGCATTTTACTTTTAAAATAATAATAATATTAATAAAATGTAAATAATAATAATAACTAAAATAATAATAATATTAATAATAGTTAAAATAATAATAATAATACCTTCACAAAACATACGTAGAGTGTCTCGTGCGGTTTTTTCAGACATCTTTAAATACTCATCCTATGAATCACTCGAAGTATCATACGCTAGTTGTCGAACTGCACACGTGCATTTTTGTAAAGCAGTAAATCAAAGCTTGCGTCTCGCGTCTTCCCTTTGTTGGAAATATTGATACTATCTTTCTAAATCACCACATATTTGTAAAAAAAAGTTCTCGTCTCATACAAAAACGGATTCAAAATTTTTTTTCATCATACATTGAATTGTCACTAAAGTAATCACGTATTAGACATTCATTAGCAGCTTCCCGATCCCGCATTACTTGAACTCGTGTTTTCTTCTTTTGCCTAAATTTTAATTACAAAAAACTTTTCTATCTTTTTTGTTTTTGTTCTTTTGTTAAATTTTCACTTTTTTGTTTTGTTATATTTTTCATCTATTTTGTTTTTATTTGTAAAAAACGTAGAATAAAAATATTAACACTTTCTCTAAAAGAAGTATTTCTAAAAAAATTTACAAAACGTTTTAAAATATCAGTTTTAAAATTAAAAAAATAGAAAACGTTTAATTGTCTTCTAGGTGTTTATTTTAGAACTAAACAAAATTGTCTCCTAGGTTTTCATTTTCAAATTAAAAAAATAATAAATTAGATTTTATTTTAAATTTAGACGTTTTTTTATCAAGGTATTTTGGTGGTTTTCCAATTTTTTAATAAAACTAAAAGTCAACAGTTATTTTTTTAAGTTTCTTTATCAAGGTATTTTGGTGGTTTTCCATTTTTTTTATGCACGTTCACGAGCTCTGTGCTTTAATGCTCTGAAATGCATCTTTCACTCTGTCTATGGTACTCTTGTCATGGTCTTTAGGTGTGTCATGTGTGCTTCTTCTACCATTTGATTAACTATCTAAACTATCTTTATTTTTTCACATAATATCCCTTCAACACCGTCCGATTCAACGTTATTCTTAGCCAACTATATCCCACCACGTGTCTTAAATAGGTCGGAATCGCCGGTATGTTTATAAACGCCGGCAGATACCACGGTATTGTTTTTTTCTGTTACAAAATTATTGAGGTAATATCTCATTGTATTTATATAAAATCATTATTTTTTTCAAACAAGATTTTATTTTAAAAAAAATTTACAAAATTGTTGAGCTAATTTTTTTTACAATTTTTTTATATTTTTTTTCAACACCGCCGGACGACGCTAAAACACCGTCAGATTTTTTTCAAACACCGTCGGATTTTTTCAAATATACAGACGAATCCGACTCTTTTAGAACACGTGGCGAGATGTAATTGGTTATAAACATTCTAGAATAAAATAAGTTAAAGGAACATTATGTGAGAAGCTTTCCTTAATAAGGAAATTTCAGAGATTTTCACTTTCATAATTGGTGTATCGCCTTTGACCCAAACACCACTGCAGTTGCATAATTAAAAAAAAAGAATTTAAGTAAAAAAGATGATAAACATGTAATTTGTTAAAGGAATTATTGAGGAAAAAATGGTTAAAGTTCTGGAAGAGATGACAGAGGAAAAAAAGCGTACACATAATTTAGTGTGCAGAGAGTTGTGAGAGGGAGGCTGGCGTGTAAAAGTTATACGTCTTTTTGTTTTTGTTGCCAGTCCTGACTAGTCATGTCACTATCTCACTTACTTTTTTAATTCTTAGATTTTATACATTCAACAATATCGGCTAATAACCAACACCATATTACGTTTCTTATCTTAAAATTTTTAAATTTCCAATTATTTAATCACTTGCTGAAGTTTGTGTTTAAGTTTTAAAAAAAAATGTTATTTTACTCTGTTAATTATATAACCTTAATCCCCCTTCTCTTTTGTTCTCTGTCGCCTCCGATCTACCTCCCTCCCTAACGCCAGGGGCGGAGCAACACTCAGGGGAAGTAAGCGTATAGTACTGGAATTTTAAGTGACCTCATAAAGATAATTTGCTTGATAAAATTAAGAATGCAATGTGATTAGAATGGTTAACTATCTCTGTTATGTTACCTAGGTTCGAGTCATTTTAGCTAAGTATTCAGTTTTCTCATTTGAACCCGTTGCAAATAAAATATAACTGTAATCGAGCTGTTATAAAATGAGTCAAAATTGATGATTTGATGATATAAACTGGGAATGATCGAATGATTTGTGAAGGGATTAAAAATTCATTGCAAGCAAGTTTGATATGACCGATTTAGGTCAAATGAAGTATTTCTTGGGAGTGGAAGTACAACAAAATGTCAGTGGAATTAGTATACCCCAAAGAAAGTATGCAAAGGAAGTGCTTAAAAGGTTTGGAATGTGGGAAGGTAATTCGGTTAAGAATCCAATAGTTCCTCGAATGTATTGTTATGGGGAAGGACAAGAGGTAAATGGAACATAATACAAATGCATGGTGGGGAGCCTGTTGGATCTTACAGTGACCATACCTGATTTGATGTATGGTGTGTGCTTAATTTCTCGATTTATGTCTAACCCAAAGAGAGCTCCACCATTTCATGCACTTCTCTTCGGCTTGGGATCAGGGCTTCGGTCTCGTTTTGTTCTAGGCGGGGTGGGCCGCCCGAACTGTCTCACGACGTTCTAATGACCATATTATGTTAACTGTTCGTATTTCCCAGAAATAGTAATAGGAGGGAGCCGCTACTTCACCGGGAGATCGTGTCTTTACGACCTTGGCTCTTTCCGTTATATGCAAATGGCTAAACGGGTGCTAAGATATGTGAAAGGTATGTAATGTTATGGGCTTTTATATGAAAGAAATTCAGCTGTGAAGTTGCAATACACAGATAGTGATTATGCAATAGATGTAGAAGACTCGAAGTGCACATCAGGATATGTATGTATTCTCAGCAATGCTGCAATATGTTGGAGTTCAAGAAAATAAGAGATTGCCACATTATCTTCAACCGAAGCAGAGTACGTAGATGCAACAAATTGTGCATGTCATTGTGTTTGGCTAAAAGGGTTATTGGAAGATTTATGTGGTAAACCAAGTGATCCAATGTGATAACAGTTCAACCATAAAGTTATCCAAAAACTCGGTTATGCATCAAAGAACCAAATATATTGATGTTCGGTTTCATTGTTTGAGAGAGCTAGTAAACAAAGAGAAAGAGAAGTTGGTATTCTGTTCAACCATAGAACAAGTAGCAGACGTAATGACTAAACCTATTAAACTCGAGGTATTTGAAAGAATGAGGAGTATGCTGGGAGTTCGAGATCTTGGAGATTAAACTGAAGGGTAAACCCTTTTTCAGTTTTGTAGGTCCAGATTTCATTCAGAAATCTCACAGAAGATCGATTACACACACAGGCGGAATCTGTGTGTATGGTGGTGAAACAGAGGGTAGAAACAGAATTAGTGAAGATAACAGCTAACCACACACAGAATCAACACAAATAAGATGTGAAAATATAAGAACAAAGCATTAAACAAATGTAGATTTTATTGATTCTTCAAGAACAGTGAAAGAGAAAATTCAGGGTTACAGCCGCTACTCACACCCTAGAAATTCTCAAACTAGGCTATTTATAGTAAGTTGACAGGTATCGAAACTATGCTCACCGAAACTACTAGTTTCGGTTGAGCATTTACAAGTGTGAAACAAGCCTGTCGAAACTAAACTATCTATCGAAACTACTAGTTTCGATCCACTTAGATTAGTCGTTTGAAGACCTAAAGTAGTTGAGTCGATGATTTCCGATTAATTGGATCAGGTATTTGAGCACTGGGTTAGCTCCCTCGTGTATAGCGGTTGAGTTCTTCGCCTCACGGTTTGGCTACCCATCGTCATTCCCTCTCTGTCTAAAGTGAGAGGGGTTCTCTGCGCACAGTGTAAGATTCCCCTGGATGGGTCTCGTAGGCAGCAGCATTCGTGCTTGCCTTTGCCGTGATTGTCCGTTGTTCCCTTGGTGCGCTGTCATTGACGGTGTAAATCTGTTCGTTCGAGAAAACATGTTGATCTCTTTGATATGGGGATTTTTATTTTTATTTTTTGGATAGGTGACTAATTTCATTAATAAACATGGGTATTGGGCTAAATACAAAATATGGGCTAGTGGTATATACGAATTTAGTTTATTTGGTTTGAAACAAATTGAGATTCATGGAACCAAAATCCGAAAACCAAATCCGGTTTCCGTTTAAAACTGAATACGTAACTCGGTTTGATTTTATATAGTTTTGGCTAGGTTTTAAATGGTTTTAGTTCGGTTCTGTTTAATCGGTTTGAAACCAAATATTAAATACCCCTAGACTTTGACGGTTCAATAGTCCGGTCTAAGGTTCCAGGGGCGGACCTACCCTAGGGCCAGGGGTAGCCCTACCCCTCAACCTTTTACGCGCAGTGTAAAAAAAAATTTACGGTTTTATGTATCCGGTTATAAATTACGTTACCGCTCAAATTTTTTTATGTTATCCCTCAAAATTTTTTAAAAGCTCAACATTTCATAAAAAGTCCGAAATTTTATAAAAAAACTCAATACGTTACCCCAAGTCCCCACATTTTATTAAAGGTTTTGAGGTATTGGGTTTTAATAAAACATTTGGGCTTTAGCCAGCCCAAATGTTTTATTAAAACTCAAGACCTCAAAGTCTCAATTCTCAAACCCAACTTACCCAAGCGGCTGGCCAAGAAGAAAGACAGAGAGAGCGGGAACTGTGAGAGTCAGAGACCAGCTGCTCGACCTGAGCTGAGACCACCGCCCGGGGCCGCCTCCGCCAAACCCCAGTCCTCCGCCTCCGCAGTCCGCCTCGTCAGTCGCATGTTACCGTAAAAAAATGTTTACATGAAAGTACGGTTAAAAAAAATTTTTGATTCATTTACATGAAAGTACGGTAAAAAAAAATTACATGATAGTACCGTCAAAAAAAATTTTGTTTCATTTTCATGAAAGTACCGTAAAAAAAATTCGTTACCCCTAAACTTTTATTGTAGATCCGCCACTGTAAGGTTCGTAACTTGGAAACTGGAGTGTCAATTGAATCGACAGATTAACTTATGTTATTCATTTATTTTTCATTTTGAAACATACAATTATTTATGCGTATTACATCCATAAATAATCATCTTTATCGCTTTTAAAGTTTTAAAGATTTTAGTTATTTTTTTCTAAATTTGTTCAAACTGTTAAAAGCAAACTACTAAAACTAGTCGGTCTAGCCGATCCATCCACTTTAGTTTGCCCTCTCAAAATCGTAGTTAGCGGTTCAAAACGTATTTTTGCCTTGAGAACTAAACGGGAACGTAACACCAAATAATTAAAATATCGTCATTTATTAAACGTGCCATTTATCATAAAACTATTCAAATGCGAGTTGTTGTATACTTGTTTAGATATACAAACCAAACGACATTTTTAAAAAATGTACTTAATATAAATAAGGAAAATAAAAAATTTCAACCCCTATTAACATATTTGGTCCTCAACTTGAATGGAAGTTAAATGTTTCTATTAAGTGTGTGTGAAATGATGAAAATACCTTTATCACTTCCATTAAAGAAACCTAGATGCATAAAATATTTACTTAATTTCCCTTGATTATTCAACCTAATTTGTAAAATCTAAACCATCGGCCAGAAGGTTTCCAAGACCAAGAAGCAATCGTCCGACCATCACCACCAGCCGTCCAGACCTTCAACCTCCAACCACCGATTTGGTCCACCGTCTTAAAGTCTTCGACCAACTCACCCGCTTGCTACCCCTCACCACCTCAGTTTGCTCATATATGTCGCAAAAACGAGAGAGATAGAGAGAGAGAGAAAGAGAGAGAGAGTGTGTGTGTGAGAGAGAGAGAGATGGCGATGATGGTCGGATCTGATTCAGGCGGAGGGTGCGATTGGTTCAGGCTAGGTGGTGGCTGGCGGAGGGGCGGCTAGTGCAGGCGAGGTGGTGGCTGGCGGAGGGGGCAAGTAGTTCAGACGAGGGGTTCGCTGGCGGAGGGGGCGGCTGATTTAGGGATGGTGATGATGGGCGGATCTTAGGTGGTACGGTGGTGTCGATGCCAAGACGGCAATTGACGAGGAATATGATCGGGTTGGGGGGAGGGGGAGGTGGTGGTTCCATGTTATGCTGTTGGTCGTGGGTTTTGATCAGAAAGAAAAAAGAGGGGGAGGAGATGGTGGTTGCAGGCGGTTGTTGTCGGTGGTACTTGTAGGAGAGATGGTGGTGGTTCCATGGTCTGCTGGTGGTGGTTCAAGTGGTTGAAACTAGGGTTTCTTTAACGGAGGTGATAAGGGTATTTTCGTCATTTCACACACACTTAACAGAAAAATTTTAACCGACATCCAAGTTGAGGACCAAACGTGGTACGTGTGTGCGAAAGTTTGGACTATCTGTATACTTTTTAATACTTAGAGACCAAATCTAAAATTTATGAAAACCACAGGGACCATCCGTGTACTTTATTCTAAATCTAATTATGGATATTTATTATTTTATTATAGATAGTTATTATATCATTAATCAAATAAATTTAATATAAATTAACATTTATTAGTTACATAAAAAATTAACACCCAGTTGAAAAAAATGTTTTAAAATTAATTTATCAGAATTTATAATTGTCACTTCAAAATACATTTTTTAAAGACATTTTGACGAATGTATCTGCTAGCATATTACATTATATTTTATTCAAACCGTGTAATGCACAAGTTTATTGAACATGAGTAATACACAGATTATTAAAGATATAAAATTTTTATTACTAAGTATATAACATTACATGTATTTAACCTATATAATACATGAGATTCTAACCTAGTGTGTATATATATAAAAACTAAATATTAAAAATAAATATAAAATTTTAATAGAACAGTATCATATGAAAGTGACACTATTCACTTTATATAACTCAACTACAAATTATCTATATATATATTTCCCATTGAAATGAATAGTGAATATTTTTTTTTTCATGTTTTTTTTTTTTCATGACGATGAATAATAGTTTTTTTTTTTTTTTTTCTTACAAAAGTTTTTTTTTATAAACTGCCCACTAAAGTTCAAAATAAGCTTTAATTTTCTTTTCTTTTTTACTCGAAACTTTGGTTTTTATAGATTTGCCACATAAGTTCAATAAACTTTCGTTCGTTAACTTTTTTCAAAATACAGGTGCGCCGTTTTTTTTTTGTCAACGTTCCGATATAAATTTGTTTTAAAACGGAGTTGTATTCAAATTCGATTTTTTTTATCGTTACCTGTATCGAGTGCCGTTACCGTTGTGGTACCATGACGAACCGAACCTATTATGAGTGAACAACATCATTATCGATATTGGTATTATCGATTCGCCTTATGGTTTTCGACGAACCGAACCGGTAATTTTTTTAATTTGTTTTTCCCTTTTTTATTATTTAGTTTTATGTTTCCTTTCTATTAACATTATTTTTACCGTTGTGCCTATGCTTTCGTTTAAATTTTATTAACGATGGGCCCGACAACGTTATCTATGATAACTTTTTATTTTTATATTTTTTTTTCATGGGGATGAATAGTAGTTTTTTTTTTTCTTACAAAAGTTTTTTTTTATAAACTGGCCACTAAAATTCAAAATAAGCTTTAATTTTCTTTTCTTTTTTACTTAAAACTTTGGTTTTTATAGATTTGCCACATAAGTTCAATAAACTTTCGTTCGTTAACTTTTTTCAAAATACAGGTGCGCCGTTTTTTTTTTTTGTCAACGTTCCGATATAAATTTGTTTTAAAACGGAGTTGTATTCAAAATCGATTTTTTTTATCGTTACCTGTATCGAGTGCCGTTACCGTTGTGGTACCATGACGAACCGAACCTATTATGGGCGAACAACATCATTATCGATATTGGTATTATCGATTCGCCTTATGGTTTTCGACGAACCGAACCGGTAATTTTTTTAATTTGTTTTCCCCTTTTCTATTATTTAGTTTTATGTTTCCTTTCTATTAACATTATTTTTACCGTTGTGCCTATGCTTTCGTTTAAATTTTATTAACGATGGGCCCGACAACGTTATCTATGATAACTTTCGTTCGTTATGTTTTATATATTTATTTCCCATGGGGATGAATAGTGTTTTTTTTTTTTTCATGGGGATGAATAGTAGTTTTTTTATTATTTTTTTTTTTTATAAAAGTTTTTTTTTATAAACTGGCCACTAAAGTTCAAAATAAGCTTTAATTTTCTTTTCTTTTTTACTCAAAACTTTGTGGTACCATGACGGACCGAACCTATTATGGGCGAACAACATCATTATCGATATTGGTATTATCGATTCGCCTTATGGTTTTCGACGAACTGAACCGGTAATTTTTTTAATTTGTTTTCCCCTTTTTTATTATTTAGTTTTATGTTTCCTTTCTATTAAAATTATTTTTACCGTTGTGCCTATGCTTTCGTTTAAATTTTATTAACGATGGGCCCGACAACGTTATCTATGATAACTTTCGTTCGTTATGTTTTTTTAAATAACGGAATGCACCGTTTTCTTAACAATTTCTTTTGTCAACGTTCTGGTTTAAATTTTATTGAAGACAAAGTTGTATTCAACTTCAAGTGTTTTTAGGTATCGTACGTTATAACGAGTCTGTGATTCCACGCAAACGAGCCAAACCAATAACAAACAGACTCCCGCCGCGAAGCGCGGGGGGTAAAACACATGGAGGAGAATAGTAATGTGTACAAGATGCAATGCAGCATGTACAACTCTTGCTTATGGCTTTTATGCGTGTGAGCATCCCCTTTTTACGCCCATTTCTTCTTTCCCCTTTCACACCAGACCAAATTAGGGTTTCCCTCATTCACCATCGTTTCACCATACGACCCATTACTAGCGGTGAGTGAACACCACCGGCTCTTCCACTGCTAATAGTAGTTTTTTTTTTTTTTTTTCATGGGGATGAATAGTTGTTTTTTTTTTTCTTACAAAAGTTTTTTTTTATAAACTGGCCACAAAAGTTCAAAATAAACTTTAATTTTCTTTTCTTTTTTACTCAAAACTTTGTTTTTTTATAGATTTGCCACATAAGTTCAATAAACTTTCGTTCGTTAATTTTTTTCAAAATACAGGTGCGCCGTTTTTTTTTTTTGTCAACGTTCCGATATAAATTTGTTTTAAAACGGAGTTGTATTCAAAATCGATTTTTTTTATCGTTGCCTGTATCGAGTGCCGTTACCGTTGTGGTACCATGACGAACCGAACCTATTATGGGCGAACAACATCATTATCGATATTGGTATTATCGATTTGCCTTATGGTTTTCGACGAACCGAACCGGTAATTTTTTTAATTTGTTTTCCCCTTTTTTATTATTTAGTTTTAAATTTTATTAACGATGTGCCCGACAACGTTATCTATGATAACTTTCGTTCGTTATGTTTTTTTAAATAACGGAATGCGCCGTTTTCTTAACAATTTCTTTTGTCAACGTTCTGGTTTAAATTTTATTGAAGGCAGTTTTATTCAACTTCAAGTGTTTTTGGGTATCGTACGTTATAACGAATCTGTGATTCCACGCAAACGAGCCAAACCAATAACAACCAGACTCCCGCCGCGAAGCGCGGGGGTAAAAACTAGTTTACATATAAGCCCGGGCCTGGTAATCTAATGATGAAAGGAAGCCCAGTAAGTACAGTGCAGGCTTGCTAGTTTAAACATCTGGCCTGATTCCCCACCACGCGTATAAATAATTAAATACATGTAAGTCTGTAACGTATTTTAAAAAAAAGACAAAACACAAATTATGGCCAATAAAGTGATGATATTTCTAGGTGTTTTTTTTATTTTATTAATATCTTGTCTAATATGTCATTGGGGTGTTGGTGGCTCTGTAGTAAAGAAAAATCTTTTAGAAACATTAAAGTTTGGGTAGGTCATGTGTTCAATTCTCACTCCCACAAGAATAAAGGAAATTTGCATTAAAAAAAGATATATTGTCTAATATCATTAGGTTTATGATTTCTTCACCTTCCCGTTTATAATCTTTAAATAAATAAAAATTAAATGTTGGGATTTTATCGAAAGAAACATCTCTTAAATCATCCTAAAATTAGATTTAAAAATATTTATTTATATTTTTTTAATAATATAAAGTTTTAATAACTCCAACTAATTTAAAAATATTATTTACTATTGTTGACGTAAACTCGACCGGGTCAAGGATTCGGGTTCTAACATCAGTGTTTGTTCGTCCGACAGGCTATAAAGATAGACCTTGATTACCCCGATGTGATTTCTTCCGGTTGATACTTGAATATTACACAATCAATAAACCGTTAGGGCTTCACAGGGGAGGGAAAACCCTGTAATAACCCTACGACGCGAGAGTAAGTGACCGGAATGAGGAATTAGGATAAGGTGGATGGTAAAGAGGGAGAGAGAGTGAGTGAGAGAGAAAGAGATCCTGTGTGTTTACCTTTTCTTCCACTATATATACCATTTTCTGTTAGTGTGGGTCCCTTTCCAGGGAGCCAATATGTCACGCTTTTCTTCTTCCCTCATTCCTATGGTGGACATCTCATTGGGGACCTATTCGTCTGCCACGTGTCCTAACCGTTTTGATAGTGACTCTTCTGGAACTGGGTCAGGCTTTTCTTTTGGATTGGTCGAATGAGTATCTGGATCCAGGTTATACCCTTCAAGTCCCCCAGTCCAATGTTTAGCGTTTATTGGTAAATGCTAGAAATAATACAAGTTGGCATGGTGAATGTATCGTTGCCCTTGGTCGCGCGTGTTTGGCGCGTGGTGGCGAGTGGGGTTGTATTGTTTGTCTCGTGATGCGCACGTGATGTGTCAGGTTGAAAGGACGTGTGTTGTTTGGTATATAAGTGATGAACCGATGATGTCGCCATTAATGCGCGCAGGAGAACAGTTACGCAGTGTCTTGTCGATTATTGTTGGTGGCGTATTGGGGTGCGTGTGGTGTGACGTTTTGTAGCCTATAACTTGTCAGTTGACGGTTTTTAAGGTTATTTATCAAAATGTTTTAAATGCACCGACTTATGTGTGTGTGTGTGTGTGTGTATATATAGGGGTGTGTGTGTGTCCCTCATTTGCATAGCTTCATATTCTTCTTGCTTCTCCACCTTTCGATTCTTTTGTATTGAAAGGGAGAAAATGGCAGGTACCTCGTCATGATCTCACCGTTGAGGTGCTCGGTATGTATCTGATTACACAGTGAAATGGTCTCTGTCTGACTTCGAAGTGTTCAAAGGTGAGTACTGATGTGTGTATGTTTGGATAGGAGTTTTTGTGCGTAATTTGAGTTGAATTGTTGCATGGAATATGGTGACTTTGAGTGTATTTATGTTTGCAGGAGATTGGAGCAAAACGTGCTTAATAATGGATCATTAGAGACTGGGAAAGTCAAGAAAGAGCGAGGAATATAAAATATGAAGTTGGAGTTTGAGAAAAAAGATCAAAGAATCAAGAAAAGGAGGAAAGTGTAAGCTACGCCCTCCTCGGTGTAGCTTATGCCGTATCAGCGTAGGGTCTAGAGTGTAGCACAGCAAAAGGAGCATAGGAGATTTTGGGAGAGCGTAGCTTACGCCCTCAAGAAAAAACTTAGGGATTTTGCGAATTTTAGATATATATTCAACCCTTAAACCCTAAAAGTCACATCAGACCTTTCTTGGAGCTTCTTGGATGAATTATTGGCTTCCAAAGGTTCCTAATCATTAAACCATCAAGAAGAATGCTTGGAATGAAGATTGAAGGCATTATGATGACCATGAGCGGCTAAACCGTTTGTGATCTTTCCCAGGTGGACAGTTAGTGTTAGTTGTCGTGTTCAACTGGATTTTTATCATTGTTTGGTTACAAAACTTGTTTAGTCTTTGATTTACTTTGTTTTGTGAGTTTGATTCGTACAGTTAAACAAACCAGTTTACTTTATTCAATTGAGAAACCTTCAGTATTTTGGCTCTTTTATCATTAACAAGTGGAAATATTTGAATCTTGTATTTGTGGTTTGGTAATTGCATAGATTATACTCAGAGTGTGTCATTAGTCGGTTTCGTATCGTCAATCAACGCAGTCTAGTTCTTTAGTCTTGCAATTATTTTATCTATCAAGTCATTTAAGCAGTCCATGTCTATGTGGATTCCAAATTAATATTATCCGGTTACATGTCGTGCTTCACAACCTGAAACCCCAGAACTGTCCTTTTTTATCTAATTGTTTAGAAACCCAAATTACTTTCGTTTGTTTTTGCAATCAAGTTTACAATCAATCACTTTACAAAATCGACGTTACTTTTAATCGCCTAGGTTATTTAGTGTTTTCACAATTAGCATTTTCCATGAATTTTCTATGGATTCGACAACCCTACTCATTATACTACAGTCTAAGTTAGATCAGAACAAGATTTTAAATATATTTTTGATTAGTCTTCGACACGCGATCAAAATGGCGTCGTTGTCGGGGAATACGTGCGCAAGGTGTTAGTTTTGATTAGTTTGTTTCTGTTTTATTTATTTATGTGTGTGTTGATGTATTTGGTGGTGTGAACTCTGATGTAGCAGGAAATGTGTTTGGTATGGTATGTCTTGGGGGTATGAAATGGTGTGAATCCTCAAACCACACAAAAATGCTTTAACTTTGGATATACATTGGGGACAATGTACGGTTCAAGTGTGAGGATGAGGAGAAGTCGGGAGTCAATAGAGTTGAAATTGAAAAAAAAATGTATTTTTGTTTTGCAAATGTCTCTAAAGCTGTTCAATTGTGCACGAAAACCGAGTTTTTTCAATGTAAACTGTGATGGTATTTCTAAACCGGTGCACACATCTTGGTCCTTAGTCATGGTTGGTTCTTTAAGTTGCAGAATAAAGTAGTCTTAGCAAGCGTTTTTCAAAAACAGAAATCAGATACGATTGCCTAACTAGGAATAACAGGCTAGATAGTGGACAAACTTGCATGTTTTACACCTATACCTTTTCCACCATTTTCGTGAGAATTTGAGCCTTGTTTTGAGCTATAGAACATACTTAGGATTACATGCTCATTTTCTTTTCTTGTGTGTTTACTATATTGATTCATTATGTTAGAACTTGCTTACTTGATACATGTCGAGACCATGAACTTGAATCTTACATGAAAATGATTAAGACACTAGGATTAACCCCTTTTATTTAGACATTTTCTTTTGTTTTTCCCTACCCTGATATTATCCCTTAGACACCAACTTTTAAGCCTAATCTCTTTCTTTTGTTAAACCTATTAACCTTTTAGTCTTTTATTTTTAAACAAGTGAGTTGGAATTTAATGAGGTAGAGTTTATAATAGAATAGTTTTGCTTGAGCCATGTTATCAGAAAAAGAAAAAAAGTATAAAAGGAAAAAAGAGAAATTATAGAAAGAAAATGCAAAAAGATGTTATTAGTTGAAATTCACCCAAGTTTCATTGTAGTATTCAAAGTATAAGAGCTTAATTGTTAATGGGTCAGCTTTACCCAAGTTACATGCTTGATAGTTTTCAGTTGGTTATGACTTACTTAGTTGGAATCCACTCACCCTAGCCACTTTAAATTTCCCTTTCCATACTTTTAACCGTAGCCAAACATTACAACCCTTTTAAAGGCCTTATGATATGTGCTTGATTATGTGTTAATTGTAGAAGATGTGATTGGTTTGCAAGCCTATAATAATAATGTTTCAGTATTGTTTTTGAGAGTGTCACACACACACACATATATATATATATATATATATATATATATATATATATTCTAGCACATCTTTTGCTAGACCAGATATTAACCTAAGAGGAGTGACCAGTTATGAAAAGGTGTATTTACATGTATGTTCAAAAACCTGAAGCATGGTAAGACTAGTTAGGTAATCTGAGTTTTTAATTGCATAACACTTTGCTTGCTAGGATGTAAACCATTTGAACGTGGTAAGTCTTGTGAACCGGGTATGACTTTGGCCATGGTTCGGGTCATGGGACGTGCCATGGTTCGGGTTATGGGTCAGGGCATGGGTCGAGCCATGGTTCTGGGCATGGGTTGGGTCATTGTTCGGATCATGGGTTGGGGCATGGGTCGGGTCGAGTCATGGGGCGGACATGGTTCAGGTCATGCTTTTGGCCATGGGTCAGGAGGGCGTGGGTCGGGTCAAGCGACCGGTCATGGTTCGGGGCATGGGTGGGTCATGGTTCGGGGTATGGGCCGGGTCATGGGTTTGTGCATGGGTCGGGTCATGGATCGGTTCATGGGTCGGGTCGAGTCATGGTTCCCGCCATGAGTCGGGTCGTGGGTATGGGTCGGTCCATGGTTCGAGTCATGATTTGGGTAATTAATTAAACAAAATTATTTTATTCCTTGAAAGAATGAAAAAAAAATATGCATCCCCCAATGAATGAAAATCATTAGAAGGGAACGAATCACATTCCTTATGTAATGATCCATTACATTCCTATGTGATTACCAAACATATTTTATTTCATTCAAATATAATGACTCATTCTATACCACCATACATTCATGTATATCAAAGAGTATCTTTACCTTTTTGAAGTTTCCCTTTGGAAAATTCAACGTTGAAAAACCATGTTTGAAGTTTCCCTTTGGTAGCACCAATCCACGATTTCACATATGTTTACCTTTCTTTACCTTAAGTATTTAATAATAACTTTATATATTTATTTTCGTATTGGAAAAGTTGTATTATTATTAGATATATTTAAGTTTAAGAGAAATTATATATATTTATATAGATAAACTAGGTTAAAATCTCATATATTACACGGGTTGATAAAATGTAATATTATATATTTAGTAATAAAAATTTGCATTTTAAAAAACCCGTGTATTACACGGGTTGATAAAATGTAATGTCATATACTTAGTAATAAAAAAATTATATATTTAAAAACCCGTATATTACACGGTTTGAATACATTAATTTCTATTTAATATAATTTGACTTACATCACTATTTAGTTAAAAACAAAAGTTACATAATTAAGTTTCAAAGTTTCTTAAAATAAGAGATAATTTAAAATAAATGTGTTTTATTAGTATAATTAATATTTTTCTATAAATATAAATCATTATTAAAAAAGAGATGTGTATTTAATAAGAGAGATATGCGCGAAAAAAATGGTGAGAAGAAATGTGGACGCGACACGTGGCATAAATGATTTTTATTTATTATATAGTATAGACACACGGGGTGAAAAATATCAATACATAAAATTCTTAAATCTTTATTATATATTACATGTGTAAAAATATATTACATATATACTAAGAATAGAAAACAAATTCAAAATATGTAAAAATTAATATATAATTGGGTTTCGAAAATACGTTAATTACTATTTAATGTAATTTGTCTTTCATTTACTATTTGATTGGAAATAAAAGTTACATAATTAGATTTCAAAGTTTATTATAATAAAGGATAATTTAAAATAAATATGTTTTATTAGTATAATTAGTATTTTCTTTAAATATATATTATTATTAAAAGATAGACATGTATTTAATAAGAGAGAGATGCGGAAAAAAAATGATGATAATGAATATGGAGGCGACACGTAGCATGAAAAAACTTTTATTTATTATATAGTATAGATTAGATTTTATAATTTTAAACTATAACCTATTAGCCGATAATAATCCATACTATCAATTTAACCGGTGATAGTCATAACTTTCACTTTTGTTATAAATAATAGTCTCATTTTCACTCAATTTCGCTTGTATGTTTCTCAATTTTACTTAAAATCATCATTTTGAGCCAAATCAAGTATATATGAAGCGTAAATTTACGATAATTATGTAACTGAGACTGCTATTGACAGCAAAACTAAAAGTTTAAACTGTTACCGGTCAATTGATAGTATTATTTATTATCAGCCAATATATTATAGTTTAAGTTATTAAAATTCAATTTGCATATTATATATTTGTCTTAAATTTTACGTAAGTAACAGTTTTAGATATTTCATAATAATAAACGCTATTAAAATTGAAATGATTTTTAAAATTTAAAAACGCGTAACAAAACTTAAACGATTTATTTACACACCACTCGTTAATTCGTTATCCTGGCAAGATGATATGATCATGCCCGGAGAATGATGATAATGAAACGCCACACGCTCTTTCTTCTCTAACTGCTACTTGTTCTGCATCAGCAATTAGATCCAGAAAGGAGAGCTACTTTCAAGTCTCAACTCTCGAGGTGGAGGAGGAACCGGTGACGGAGTGGAATGTCCAACGCCGTCGTCAATGGCCTTGCCGGAGCCGGCGGAGGTATGATTGCTCAAATCCTCACATATCCTCTCCAATCGGTACTAATTTCTTTCTTATGCTCCGTGTATCTGCTTCGTCTTTACTGATCATAATAACCGACAACCACAATTTGTGTTAAATCTAGGTCAACACGCGCCAACAGACGGAGAGAATCGCGAAGAAGTCTCGGTCTCGGGGATCATCTGGCGGTACACTTGTTCAATTACTTGAGGTTTATCTTTCGATGTTTTGCTGTAAATCGTATACCTATTTTGCCAGATCGATCTGTAGAACAATTCGTTTATCATTTTTATTCATTTAGTTAAATAAACGAACATGAACATATGTGTGGATCGTTTGTTTATGTTCATGAACGTTGTTCATTTATGTTTGTCCATTTACGTTAGTTTATATCTCACTTGTGTCTGTTTGATTGCATTCATTTAAATATTCATTCAAATTTATTTATTACTAATATTAATTTAAATTTTATTTGCATATTTTAAAACCCTTAAGCCCAATTTAAAATCAATTTGATATCTATGCTTAATTTTAAAAAGTTGGATGTAAGAATGATGGTATTTTAGATTTTAATTTGGATAATCTTGTTTACTTTAAATTGGTGTTCGTTTATGTTCGTGAGCCGTTCGTTTAAAATATTAACGAACAAACATGAACACACTCATTTTCTTAACAAATGAACACAAACAAGAAAATCCGTTCGTTTAAATTTTCGTGTTCGTTCATTTGTCGGTTAAAGTTAAACGAACGAACAGGGCTCTGTTCGTGTTTGTTCGGTTCTTTTACATGCCTGACTGCATCTCATCGTTACTCTTCGGAAATTTTGGAAAGCCAGCTGGATATTGATGATTGGCTAACAACAGGTTATACGAAGTGAAGGGATTGGAGGATTATACAGTGGCCTTAAGCCTTCTCTGCTTGGAACGGCTGCATCACAGGTAACACCCCCTTTCTATTTTAGCCTGACAACTGCTAATCTATACTTAATAAATAAGTAACTGGTTGTGCCACGTGTCACAATTATGTGAGCCTAAGATTCTTTTTGCCGATTATTTTTTCTTCATTACTAACTATTTAATATTTCCTTTATTAATTCCTAAATCTTCATTTCTATTTAATATTTCCTTTATTTAACCCATGTAAACGGGTTCTAACCTAATAAATAATAAATGGTTTAATTGTGTTTCCTTCTAAAATTAATTACACATGAAGTGATTTATGCTTGTAATTGTTCTTGTGTTTCACTTGTTATGTGAACTGATGATCTTCATTTGCTTGTGGCAGGGCATTTATTATTATTTTTACCAGGTTTTTAAAAATAAAGCTGAAGCTATTGCAGCTTCTAATAAAAGGAAGGGTCGTGGAGATGGTACAGTTGGGATGCTCTCCTGGCTTGTTGTGGCTGCTTTAGCTGGGTAAGCGAGAGCACACGAAAAAAACACACTTTTAGGAGAAAATTATATATTATTGAATGAGTAATGCAATGCGTCAAAGCCTCTTTTACATGATAGAATTTAAAGCAGACAACTATCTAAATGCGTGAATTGATGAAAACCATGATTAAGGTGTTTTTCACAATTGAATAAATCAAGAAAATTGGGGAAAACCTGAAAAGTCAACTTTGGAGCCCCGATGAAGGGGTTTGGACCCTTTGAAACGTTTTCGTCTATATCCTATTCGCTAGTAACTCCAAACGGAGCGAAAGTTATGCCCGTCTATATGTCAATTCTTGATGATCATCAGTATGACAGTATCAATAAGCATCCAATCCTCAACACCAAATGTAAGATTGGATGATCATATTTTCTGACTTTTTATTAATTATAAGTTGACGGAGACAAGAGCATATTCTTGAGCCCCTAGCTTACAACAAGCTGTTAAAGATTCCAATTGAGTTTAGCCATAAACAAAGAGATAGTCTTAGTCTCTTAGAAAGAAAAAACAGAAGCCTTTTTTTAAGGTTAATGAAGTTATATTCCTTTTTTTTTCTTCTAAAAAGCATATTGTGATGCGAAGAAGAGAATTCTAGAGCTTCAAGAAAATCTTCATTTTTGTATTTGTTATTAACTTGATTAAACTCTTGCCTCTCAACCATCACAGTGCAATTGATTTTGTTTGTATGGTATCTTAATTACTGCTAACTCCTTGGTTTCAGGTCACTGAATGTACTGTTTACAAACCCAATATGGGTGCTTGTGACACGTATGCAGGTACCTTAAGAATATCAACATACTCTAATTTTATGACGGTAATTATTGGGGTGATGTTATTTTTGTTAGTAATCAAAAGACATTTTCATTAGTCTCATTTGTCAAGCTAAAGAAATTGGTCAAGGGGTTAGTCTTGTAAATGACATGAAACTTTGGGGATGCGTTTGTTATGTTCCTTAATTCCTTCTTTACTTCTGTTATTTAGACACATACTCAAGCAGAACAGAAGATTCTAGAAGCAAAGAAGGAAGCTCTGTTAAGAGAATGTTCCGAGAGCAGTTTGATTGGTTCTTCTTTGCATGATAAGTTGCGTGAACTCGATTCAGTGAAGCCTAATCCTTATGGGACGTTGCATGCGGTAGGCACCTTTTATATATTCATATTCTTTGTATCATGTAATGGTGATTTTACTGTATCAAATTCTTTATCTTGTGTCTTTAGAGCATTTTTTCATTATTGAAGTTTTATTCCATTTACAGGCACGTGAGGTTTATAACGAAGCTGGAATAAAGGGATTTTGGAAAGGCATTGTTCCAACTTTAATCATGGTTAGGCTGATTATTCATATGAATATTATAAAACTTATATTGCTGCTAAAATGGATAGAAATGATATGACAGGTATGCAATCCATCAATTCAATTCATGATCTATGAGACATCTCTGAAGTACTTGAAATCTAAACGCGCTGATAAGAAGCAAAGTTCAAGTAAAGTTAGTGCTCTGGAGGTAAAACAAGAATCTTGTGTAATCATTTATCGTGTGTAACTTATATTTCTCAGTACTCTGTCAATTCGAGTTATGTTTTTACTCTAACAGGTCAAATGGGTAAATTAAAAGAGCTTAAAGGAAACGAGCCAAACGGGTTGAAAGCCTCCCAAAGTTTATTTTAACGTATAAAACCTCTTAAATTATTTTATTTAAAAAAGAAGATTATTGTTGAAACAATATAGTTTTTTTAAGGGCAAATGCCATAAAAAAACCAACATACTTTCTGTTTTTTTTTCTTCATAAAAGTCCCTCAACAATTTTTTGCACATTAAAAACCAACACTCTCTTTTTTCCTATGTTGTCAAGGCGCGCGCCTAGGCGCAAAAGCGCAACGAGGCGCAACTTCAAGTTTAGAGCCTGGTGGAGACCTTGGCGCAATTTGGGGCTTTTCTTGTAAAAGCGAGCTCAGGCGCGTTTTCCGGCCAGATTCCGGCTAAAAAGTTTCCGGAACTTGCTAAAAGTCACTGGAACTTGTCTAAAAACCCTAATCAAGCCTAGAATCACCTTAAAAAAAGACTAAACTAGCTCTAAACAAGTTTAAAACCCCTAAACATGATATTCTTACACTATGCGCCTAGCTTAAAAAAGCCCTCAGCTTTTTTTGCGCCTTGCGACTAGGCTTCGGGATCAGCCTTTGTGCCTTGAGTGCGCCTATGCGCCTTTGACAAAGTTTTTTCTTAAAAAAGTTCTTCAACAAATTTTTACACATAAAAAACCAACATACTTTCTGATTTTTCTCAAAAAAATCCTTCGACAACTATGTACTCCAGCATATGAATCGGCAGAAGCAAGGCAAAGGAAATGGACCAACAAATTCATTCTATAAAGAGATTATTTGTAATCAAATTAAACCCATTTTGTAAAAGTACCTATAAAATCTGTGTAAACACATAAACAATCAAATCTTTTTGCAATTGAATCGCTTACTTTGCTCTTGCTTCTTTCGGTCGATTTTCTTTGCCTTGTTTTTGCCGATTCATTTGCTAGGGTAAATAGAAAAACAAGAAAGTATGTTGGTTTTTTATATGCAAAAAATTTTTGAGGGACTTCTGTGAGAAAAAAGAGAATGTATGTTGGTTTTTTATGTGTAAAAAATTGTCGAGGGACTTTTGTGAGAAAAAGCAGAAAGTATGTTGTTTTTCTATGGTATTTGCCCTTTTTTTAATCATATTTGATACATTAGTTATTATGAAAGAAGTACAGTTCTGGATAAAAGGTGTTTCGGGTCAACCTAACCTGACCCGTGTCAAAACAATTGTGACCTGAACCCATTTTGCCACCTCTACTTGTACAAACCACTAACCCATTAGTCAATTCGCCGACCCGTACCAAAACACTGTGGGAATGTTTTCAGGTTTTGAATGTGATCCTGTTCTTGATGAAAAAAAAAATAGTTACTGTTTTAGCTTTCCTTGTTCTAAAACCAGCATATTTGATATTAATTCTGAAAACAATGTTTCAAGTTACTCTATCTTGCCTTGTATTTACAGGTATTTGTAGTAGGTGCCATTGCTAAACTTGGAGCAACTGTGACAACCTACCCTCTGTTAGTTGTAAAGGTGATACAATAATTCATTTTTTAATTTGTGATTCCAATTTTTTAAAATTATTTTTTCTGAATATTTACAGTCAAGACTTCAAGCAAAGCAAGAAATAAGTACAAACAATTCATTGAGATATTCAGGTATCTAAAGTTTTCTCTATTATATTTCTGTAAATCCACTTCAAATCTCTTAAGTTCATAAAAAAAATGGGCAATTTCTTATACACATAACATACCATGGAAACTTGCATAATATCATATATACCGAACCGAAAGAATTAATATCAAATATGCCATTCAAATACTTCAAATTTCATATTTACTTATTTCATTAAATGCAATTTAATATTTATAATATGACGTTTTTACCCTTCTCTTTCTCCTTACACTCTAAACTCTCATATCCTAATGCAAGTTTTAAGGGAATAGTATAAATGTCATAAATTTGAAAATGGGTATATGATACGAGTCGGAGTACTCAAACTCATAACCGGCCCGATCGCATCAAACGGGTACCCAATCGCCTCTAGGATTGAAGACGAGTTCAATGAATCAGTTTCAAAGCCACGTACTTCATGTGTTTAGGAAAGTAGTTTTAGTCTATTATTGCATTTTCTTTTCTCCTGTTCTATTACTTGCATTAAGTTAGGAACGATGTTTACATTTTTTTCTTTCTTTTAAATATGTAAACGTTTTTGGCATCAAGAACAATCAGAAAATTAGCTCAAGAGTCTTGTCTATCTCGTCTACTTTCTTTAGGAGATTAGCCATCTCGAATCGGCTTTGTAACAGTATACCTGATATAATGATCTTTTGTTGTATAAATATGATATTAGATCAAGTTTTGAGGTATATGATCTTAATAAACAACACTTTTTATTTTTTATTTTTAATTTGCATTGAAGGTACCTTGGATGCAATTGTGAAGATGATTCATTATGAAGGATTATCAAGCTTCTACAAAGGAATGAGCACCAAGATAGTACAGAGTGTATTTGCAGCCTCTGTACTTTTCATGATCAAGGAGGAGTTGGTTAAGTTTTATGGAATGTTAGCAAAGAAGAGCTTGGCTTATTTTAAGAGATTTGGACTCGTTTAGAGTTCTATTTCTAAAGCTCGAGCTTGGCTTGTGAGTAGTTTTTTAAGCTCAGACTTGTTTGTTATATATAAATTATTTTTATATATATTTATAATTATAATTCTTATATATAACATAATATATACTATTTAATTATTTTTATCATAATTTTTTATATAAATTTTTTTATTATATAAATATATGTTTAATAAATTAATCAAAAATCATATAAATAAAAGTCTTGTTTAGGCTCGGGAGCCTGCTCAACATCAATATATGAAACTCGGGCTCTAGCCTGAGGTAGATATTTTAATTTCAAACCATTGAAGATATTTTATTGGAGCAATTTCATAGATACTTCTATAAACTAGAAAATATCATATATACCTAACTAAAATTAAAAATATTATACATACCGTCACAAACATGTAAAAATATCATATATATATATATATCCATTTCATTAAAAACAATTTAAGAAATGACCATTTTACTATTATTTTTTTTAAACTTTAAAATTTCATATTTACTCAATTTTAACTACCTATTTTTAACTTTTAAATTTATTTATGCACAAACAATAGTTTTCTTAAAATATTATATTTAACTTTCTCACTTTCTTTTATAAATTTGCCAATTTTCTTTTATCGATAGAAAGAATCATTTGGGTATCCTATGTTTGTACTTTTAACATTTGAGTAAAACTATTAAATGATATTGGGTTGGGTATAAAATAAAACTAAAATCATTTAAATTGGGTTAGTATGAGATAAAACTAAAAAATTAGGTTACAAAAAAATCACATTATGAATAGGGATAAAATGGTTATAAAGTAAAAAATTCATTTAAATTGGTATATATGATATTTTTAGTTTTGATCGATATAAATAAAAGAATACATTGAAATAATGATAAACATTACTATACCCTTAAAAAGTAAAGTAGGTGGTCAATAAAATTGTGACATACGACTTTGTTTCTTAGTTAAAAGGTATTCGAAATTGAAACACACAAGGAAGTGGGCTGTAGCCCGGTGGTTTATGTTTGGTTTGGCTTGATTCAGGTTCGATCCCCATTTTTAGGAACATTTTTTTTCTTTCTCTGTCTTTGTTTTTAGTTAAAGGGTTTTCAAAACTAAAACAAACAAGGAATTGGCCTGTAGCCCAATGATTTAGGCTTGGTTTGCTTTGCCTCTCAAGTTGAGAGTCTCGACTCAGGTTTCGAACCCAACATCGTTGTAAACAATTTTTGTTCTTTGGCTTTTTTTTTTCTTCGAGTCTTTTTATACTTTTCTTAAAATTACGTTTTTTTTTCTTCAGCGATTTTATTGTTTCAGTGTTAGGTCATGTTTGCGCCGCAACGTGCTAGACGTAATACTTTTTTCTATCTATGTTGAACTGCCGTAGCTCCATACGTTTTTTTATGTACTTAACGACGTTCATGTCACCGCCGTAACATGCGTAACAAGGCTCATATCACTATACGGGCAAGTCTTAATTTCTAGTATATAATTAAAATTAAAATGAATTAAAAACAGAGAAAAGATAGTCACCAAGGCCCCGGACTTTTACACTTGTTTTCCCGTTTGTCCGCCGTAAATTCCGTCAGACTCTCCGGTCAAAGGCCCAAAAATCCCAACAAAAACGAGATGCATCAACCTCTCACAAAAGTTAAAACATACTAAATCACTAAAACAGAAAGCAATCCACCTATTTTTGGTCCATGAATCTTCCCCTTTCATGTCAATCGCCGTCTTCCTCACGTTATCACTCCCACTTTCCCCTTTTATATAACAATATGCATTTGCCCCCTTCTGGTTATCTTCTTCTTCGTTCGCAATTGAATTAAGCAGACTGAGATTCGTGTGAGAAATGGAGATTGAGAAGAAATCTCCGGCCGTGTCGGATGTGGGTGCATGGGCCATGAATGTTGTAAGCTCTGTTGGAATCATTATGACGAACAAGCAACTTATGTCCTCCACGTTTGGTTAGTCACTTTCAATTTAACTTTAATTCTTAGGCTCTATATCCAAACCTCTGGCTCAGCTTATGTGTAATTTTTCAACTTCGAGTTCGACTGTTTTATTATTTATTAATTATTTGATTATTATATATAATTATTTTTATTTCTTTTTATAGTTATAGTTTTATATACATAAGTATTACAACATATTTATATCTATACATACTAATAAATAAAGGTTTTGAATTGACACATGTCACTCTCTCATGCCTCCTCACATTGGTTTTTCCGCCTCTCTCTCCTAATAAATGCACATATATCTTATTAAATAATAATGATATTATAAATATATTATTAAATAAAAATAATAATTATATTAAATAAGAATATATAATAACAATTCAAAATATAAATAATTAAAGAAAAATATTAATCTATACTCCCTAATAAATAAAGGTTTTGTAAAATGGTTTTCCCACCTAAAGTGTAATTATAATTTAAGATTTTAAACCTCTCACAAATAATAAATGCTTAACAAATATAATTGCTAAAATTATTTAATGTCATTTGACTAGAACTTAAAAACCGTTTGATTTGAAAATTTTGAAATTTGTATTATTTAAATTATAACAAAATCAATAAATTAACTCTCGTAAATTTACTATAATTAGATAATTAAATTGACAATTTTTAAAAAGAATTAACAACATTTCTTTGTTAAGCAAATAACAATTAATCAAAATCAACTTTCTAGAATCTAAAAAATTTACCTTATGTAATTTGGTTTTATGAATGTAATTGTAATTTTATTTTATTTTCAATATGTAAAGTAATTCTTATTTAGACACTTATGAATAATATATGTTTCTTTTCATTAACCGTGTAATACACGGGAACTAACCTAGTTATATATTATTTAGGCCTTCGAGTCTAGTCATTCTCTATATATAAAACTCGGGCTTGTTTATTAAATGACTTTCAGTTTAGGTTCAAGCCCGAGCTTGTTTAAGTTCGGTTTGATTTGAGTTTTTAGCGAGCCGATCTTGAATAACTTAAGAAGTATTTGGCTGTCCTATATCATACGTAAATGGATTAATTGAGGGTGTATGTAAAACTGTAGGGTAAATAAGAGAAAATTTAAAATAAGTAAAAAAAGCACAATTTTACTACACATACAATTGACAAACACATGACACATGCACTCCCTCATTTTTGCCTCTGCATTTGTTCATTGAATCTTGGTTTAATTTGGTTGGTGTGCACCACATCAAAACCCTTAAACCAATATTTTCAATAGGTATTATTACGTATTTATTTGGCATGGGAGCGAATAGTACCCCACTAATGGGGCTCACAGTCATGTGTCACTTCAAGTTTTTTTTAATTTTATTTTCAACCTTCATATTATATATATTATATGCTTTTAACCCGTTTAATTTTTTAATAATTTCGTTTTTCTCTAATAACTTTCGTTCGTTGACTTTTTTTTTAAACGGAATGCGCGGCTTTCTTTAGTTTTTTTTTTCAACGTTCTGGTATAAATTTTTTTGAAAACGAAGTTATATTCAAAATCGATTATTCTTTGGGTATCGTAGATTATACCGAGTCTACGTTTCTACGTAAGTTTTATCCCTGCAAACGAGCCAAACTCATAACGAGCAAACTCCCGCCACATAGCGCGGGTGAAAAAACTAGTTGCTTTTATTTTGAAAAGATATTACATGGTTAACATTCAAGTTTAATACATAAACATAAAACGGTAGCAATGCACTTTCCTGTAGTATTTTGGTCCCATGCCTTGCACTTTTCACCGCATTTTATCTTGCACTTTTCACCGCATTTTATCTTCGTGCACTTAAACATTGTATAGTTTTCGAGCAGATTGGATTTACTTCACTTGGTACCTCGTTTCCTGTATTCATAAAAAAAACATGTAGCTAGCATCTTCGATTAATAAGAGATTTCTTCTATTTTACACTTCTGTCAGGATTTTTATCTCCATCTTCATCTTTAAATTTTAGAGTTTAGTAAATAGAGATTATCTAAATATAGAGATCCATTTTCATCAATCTCTATATTTTTTCAGTGAGTGTCTAGGAAAGAAAAAAATAAAATAAAACAAGTGTTTATGAGTAAGATAGAGATAGAGAATGAGATGTGAAAGCTTAAACTAAATTTAAAGATAAATATGAGAAAATGTGATATTTTGTTAAATTATATAGATGGAGATAGAAATGCTGTTGTGAATGCTCATATTAGTATATAATAAGAATAATAATAAAACAGTTGTTTATTTGTTTTAACGAAAGAATACTGTAAATAAACGAAAATAATACCCGAAGAAGCCAATAAGTTTGCAAGAAGAATGAGGACCAAAATGGAGATGTTTTTCATGACTCGAACCTTTGAAAGACCTTTCTTTAAATAAAAATCAAGAACTTGAGGATGTTTTCACCAAATGAAGAGTTTATATAGAGGCACATATATATGTATGTATATGTGTGTATATATATAAAGAGTATGTATCATATATCATATCATATCACATATCACATATTACATCTTATGCATCATATATTACAAATTACATATTACTTATAATTAACCTAAAAACTTCATTAATTTATATATACTCAGCTCAAAATTTTATTTACGTATATCCCCTTCATTAATTATATATATACCCGACTGGATGATGGAATCGATAAGAAGCGACGCTGGATGTTGGAATCGATCGGAAGCGGGAATCAGAAGGTTAAGGTTAGGATCGGTGGAATCAAAAGGTTAAGGTTAGAATCGATGGAATAAAAATAGTCGTATTTCTTGTAAGGTTAAAAAGAGTAATTTCAAATACCTAGTCACATTTACATAAATACGAGTTCATAAACAAATAAACTTGAATTTAATAAATATCCCAAGTGTTATACCCCTTAAAATTTCAATACTTTTAAATTATTAAATAATTTCGCTAAAATCTAACAATTGTCTTGATCCTTCATCTTTCCTTCTACTTTATTCTAAAATGGACGATCTTAGTTGTTACAAAAAAAAAACCATGAATACCTATCATGTGAAAAAAATTTAGTCTAAAGTGAAATTTGAATTTAAAGTTCTTTTCATGAAATAAATACTAGTTTACTACAAAACCAAAATAAGAATTTGGTTTTGATCCAAGCTATCTAAAAAGCAATGTTTTCGGAAGTAGACTGGACAACAAACCAATTGTCATAGAGGTCCACTGGTTGAACCGGATGACGTAATAAATAATATAAAAATTAAAAATATGTATATAGATACAAAATATAAAACATCTTTTGTTTTGATGTGAATTTGCAATTTTAATGTCATATGAAGGCTTAAATAAATAAAAATATTCAACTTGGATTACTAAATTAATAAAAAAATATGATTTTGAAGGGAAAAAAACAAAAAAAATTTGAAATCTAATCCGTTCAAATTAAAGCGGTTCAACAATCTACAACCGGACCATTATGTGTCATGTTCCTGTTCCGGTCCGGTTATGAAAACACTGCTAAAAATACTGTCAAATTAGACGTTTCGGTTAAGACCAAAATATCTATAGTTACGGTTCTGATTTTGCTTATTTCTACGTTCTTTTTGTTTCTTACCCTATGATTATGAAGTAGATTTCTTTTACTAACCGAGATTAGTGTGACATTTTGCTTTTTGTAGCCACAACATTAACCGGATTCCACTTTGCTGTAACCGCTCTTGTTGGGTTTGTATCAAATTCTACGGGTTACACTGCATCAAAGCATGTTCCTTTGTGGGAACTTTTGTGGTTCTCAATCTTTGCAAATATGTCCATCACCGGGATGAACCTCAGCCTCATGCTAAATTCAGTCGGATTCTACCAGGTTACATGATTTTAAGTGTGTTTTGTTTAGGAGTTATGTCTTTTAACATAACTAAATATATTGGTCGTGTTTGAATTCATCAATTCAACCTGCCATATTTAAATAACAAATTGTTAATTTAAAAATAAATTCTATGACAAATTGACTGATAGCAATTCATAGAGACACTTTGCCCAATGACACTAATAACTTCACTTTCACTGTCAAGGACAATCCCACTCGCATGATCATAACTTTACATTTGATTTCCACTCAATTTCGTTCATTGGGATGATTATGAGCGAAATGGGAAACATACCTTTCTTGTAAGCAAAATCAAGTGGAAATCAAATGTAAGTCTATGATAATTATGCAAGTGGGATTGCACTTGACAACAAAAGTGAATATTATGAATGATATTGGTTAAATTGTAGGTATGGATTATTATCGTTCAATGTGTTTTGGATTATTAAAATCCAATTTGTCTAGTTTAAAAAAAACATTCTGTCTTGGATTGTAGCTAATAGTAACTTTTTTTTTATATGGTGTAGATATCGAAATTAAGCATGATTCCAGTGGTTTGTGTGATGGAATGGATCCTTCATGATAAACATTACTCAAAGGAAGTTAAAATCTCTGTTCTTGTCGTGGTTATAGGCGTCGGTGTTTGCACTGTCACTGATGTCAACGTTAATGCTAAAGGTTTCATATGCGCGTGTGTAGCAGTTTTCGCAACATCATTGCAACAAATTGTAAGTACATTATTTCACCACTTAGCCGTCATAAAAACAAATATGGCAGATAAACCCCTTTTTGACACTTACTTTTTCCTAAAATGACCTGTTTTAACCTGAGCTCAGTTTGATCAAAAACCCGTTTTCCCAAATTGATATCTTTAAAACGGCATGTTTCAACCCAAACCCGTTTTGACCCGTTACCCGACCCGCCCATTTTGCCAGTCTTACCTCTAAAGGTTTATCTTCTTTGGTTTGGTTGGTTATGCAGTCAATAGGCTCATTGCAAACCAAGTACTCCATCGGTGCATTCGAACTTCTGAGCAAAACAGCTCCAATTCAGGCCCTCTCGCTCCTTATCTTTGGCCCGTTCATCGACTATTATCTAAGTGGAAATCTTGTATCAACTTACATGAAAACCATATCCTGGGGCGAGATTGTAAGTTGTTTAGAATTTGTCTCAGTAAAGCATATTAATATCAGCTCACTAATCCAATGTTCATAAATCATAACTGCAGTTGTTCATACTCCTTTCATGTGCATTGGCGGTTTTCTGCAACATTAGCCAGTACCTTTGCATAGGGCGATTTTCAGCAGTTTCGTTTCAAGTTTTGGGTCATATGAAAACCGTTTGTGTGTTGACTTTGGGTTGGCTTTTGTTTGACTCGGAGTTGACTTTCAAGAACATTATGGGGATGCTTGTTGCTGTTGGTGGCATTGTGGTCTATAGTTGGGCTGTTGAAGTTGAAAAGGCTGATATCAAAGCAACACTAGTTGTTAAAAATAGCTTAACTGAAGAGGAATTGAATTTGTTAAAAGATGGAATGGAAGACCATCCAATCAAGGATTATAAGGTTGGTGGATCTAATGAAATAGAAGTCCTTGATGTTTAGTTATTTATATTTGTTGTTTAATTTTCTATCTCTAGTGTACAATCAACAAATGAAAGTTATGACTAGTTTATATCTGTTTTAAATTAATAGTTTTTTTTTAATAAAAATTAGCCATAGTTTATGGAAAATGAATGGGAAAATATGATAAATAATTATTAAACTTTTTGGTATAAATGGTTTTAAACAAGAGAAAACTATGAAAGACTTTATTTTGGGATGCTAGCATGTTTAGTATCTACTCTGTCTTGTGTATCATTTAAAATGACTTAATTTTTTTGAAAATTTTAGTTCAATTTTTAACTATAGTTTTAAAAAACAATAAACAACCGGCTGGATTGGTTGGATCGACCAAACTAATAAGTTTGACGAGTTGAACTAATTAAGTCTTTAATTTTTGTATTAAAATTTCTAAAATAAAGATGATTCATTAGTATAATATATATTAAAAATGGCTATTTTTTCTTTAATTATTGGTTTTTCTTTTATAGAAACAAAAATAAAAGAGTTAATTGTACAAATGGTCTGTGTGACTGTGGTTTGGTCAAATTGCATCTTTGGTCCACAGGTTCTAAAAATTGTAAATTTAATCAAAACATTTATGATCTGGTTGCACCTTTAGTCCCTGATTTGTTAATGAATCCCTTGATGTGCAATTCGCTAAGCTGAGCAATGATGTATGATATTCATGTAAAATTTATGTTGGCACGTGTCATAAACTAATGCCACAAGATTAACAATTGTTTGTATTATATTCCCTTATTCTACAAAACTTATTGAACTTGTTTTTGATAAGTTAGTAAAATATAAACTTATATCATTCGTACCTTAAGGCATTAGCACATTTAAGGCAGTGACGGGGGATTGGGGGAACGGGGGGGGGGGGGGGGGGGGTGGCTAGGAACCCTGAATTTGTTTTAATAGTTTTAATTTAACTAGGGACACGTGCCTCAATTTCTTATTTTTAGATTTTAAATAGGGCCGAGGGGCTTCTTATTTATGAGATGAGCTTTGTTCATCTTAAATGTTTCAACATAATTTGGATATAGTTTGATTAATTGATAAAAATATAATTCTACAATGTTTGGTCTATTTAGAAGATACAATGATATCATCAACATATATTGTAATAACTGTAAAACCTGAGATTGTTCCTTTAATAAAAACATATGGACCGATTACATGCATCATATCTTTTATCTGAGATAATCATCGATCGATTATACCGCACTCAAACTTACTATTTCAGCCCACGTACATAATTAGTTAACTTTATATAATATATTTCTCGAGGTTTTAATTTCAATGCTTCATGCATTTATAATCGGTCACGAATTTCTTTCCATCTCGACCAATTAGGTATGTGCATGCACTCTTCAAGAGTTTTGTCATATAAACTTCATCATTTAGCACATCAATTCTAAAAATCATTAACGTTTGTCTTGTCTCATCTCAATTCCATATTGCACCCTTACATACATATTTTATTAAGAAGTCATAACCATCAGGTTTAGTTTCTTCTTTGTTTATTGGTGCAAAAGAATTACATCCTTAAGATGTTTCAAAAGAATTACATCAGGAGTTCTAGCAAAAGAATTACATCCTTAAGATGTTTTACATACATAAGAAAAACCCTATGTTTGGTTGATTTTTTAGCAATTGCACTAAAATACATACTAAATTGGTTCCCTTTTGATAATTGCAGGTTATCTGACTTCCCGTGCTAAAAGGAAGCAAAAGTCAAAGAAAAAGTGAACAATCTATGAATGTCGGAAGAAAGGCACGTCCGTGCCTCCCTTGGAACCGGTCAGGAACATTCAGGAAGACTCTAGAAGCCAGTCAATGCACGGTCAACACCATGCACACCCGTGCACGGGTATGCACGACCGTGCATGGGTATGCACGACAGTGCATCCTTTCAGACTTGACAGAAAAAGCTAATCTCCGTACAAAAGGCGATTCGCACGGACACCGTACGCATGCTCGTGTACCCCTAGCCACGCTTGTGCCCCCCCCCCCCCCCGAATAGCCTATAAATAGAGGCCTTGGCCTCCTCATTTCACAAGCAACAACTTGAGAGAGTTCTTACATGTCTTTTCCACGAATAGTAGTAGAGAGAGAGTTATTTCACCCAAGATCAAGAAACACTACACTTATCTTTGGTTTGATTACGTATTTTCATTCCATGTTACATATATCAACAAATATTTGTGTATTCATATCTATGATCATTATTGGCTAGTCTTCTTTTATCATTTGAGTGAAGATGAAACTTGGTGTAGGTTAATGTTTTTAAAATTAATGAATGATGTGTGTATGTTTCAGTCGTTAATTTTTGTATTAAAATTTGTAAAATAAAGGTGATTCATTAGTACAATATATATTAAAATGGCTATTTTTCTTTAATTAATGGCTTTTCTTTTATAAAAACAAAATTAAAAATAGTAAAAGTGATGTGAGGGTCATATGGGAAAAAAATAAGTAAAAGTGGTTATGTATTGTGTAACAAGAAGAAATGAGAGAGACACATTCTATTCAACCACTTTATTTATGATCAAAATAATTTTTGTATACTAAAATGATCATATAATAAATATGTTGTCTGATCCTCCTAATGAGAATATACTGCATGTCTTAAATATGAGATTTATAACACTCCTTGTTAGACATATTACTGTTCGTTATACACCATCAATATCATACTTAAGGATGATGTTAAATCGTTACTTCGGGACCTAGAAAACAAATTGACACTACTGGATCAATTATACTGGCTCATTAAAAACCTAACTAAGAAAACTCAATGAGACACAAATTAATGAAGGGAAAATAGTGTAACGTGTATGTATAAAAATTCTCATCACTTTAATATATGTCCTTTAAATGATGGGCGTCGATCTTCTGTGAAAGTTGCTTAAAATTTTTATAGTCAATGATTTGTCACTTGATCCCTTTATGTGCAATTTGCTGGCCTAAGCAATGATGTATGGTATTCATATAAAACTTCTTTTGCCTCATCTCGTAAACTAATGCCACAATATCCATAATTATTTATGTTACATTCTCTTGATCTGCAAGTTTTGTTAAACATGTTTTGATTGATTAAAACTTTTATAGTTAATGATTTGTCGCTTGATCCCTTTATGTGCAATTCGCTGGCCTAAGCAATGATGTATGGTCTTCATGTACAACTTCTTTGGCCTCGTCTCGTAAACTAATGCCAAAAGATCACAATTGTTTGTGTTACATTCTCTTAATCTGCAAGACTTATTAAACTTGTTTTGATGATTAGTAAGATATAAACTTATATCGTTCGGCAGTGACGGGGTAGGGGAGAGGGGGCGAGGAACACTAGTGTTTTTGTTAATAGTTTCAGTCTAACTATGGCATGGGGCTCAATTTCTTATTTTTAACTTTTAAATAGGACTGGTTGGCTCATCAGGGGGCATTTCTTAACAGTGAGGATAAACTTTGTCCATATTAAACGTTTCAACATAATTTATATATAGTTTGATTAATTGATAAAAATATAATTATATAAAAAATTATCTTTTTAGAAGATACAGTGATATCATCGACATAGTAAAACCTCATATTGTTCTTTTAATAAAACACATGGACCGATTACATTGCATTTATATCTTTTATTCTGAGATAATCACTGATCGTTTATATCACATTCAAACTAGCTACTTCAGCCCATATACATAATCGGTTTCTTTTAACGACATATAAAATTAGTTAACTTTATATATTATATTTCTCTGGATTTAAAATTTAGTGCTTCATTTATTTACAATATGTCATGTATTTCTTTCCATCTTGACCATTTAGGTATGTGCATACACTTTTCAAGAGTTTTGTCACATAAACTTCATCATTTAGAACATCAATTGTAAAAGTCGTTAACATTTGGCTTATTTCCTTTCCATATTACACCCTTACATATATATTTTATTGAGAAATCATAACCATCAAATTTAGTTTCTTCTTTGTTCATTGGTGCACAATAATTGCATCCTTAAGATGTTTCAAGTTACTTTTTAAGCACTCAACCACCTTAAGAAACTCATCAGGAGCCCTAATTATGCTCAATTCATTAACGTAGACAACAAACATGCACACATCCGGATCTGAATGTGCAAACAACGATCATATTGTTCTCGAAAACTTACTTTAAATGATTTTAGCTGCTTAAATCCTTAAGGGAGTTTCATGTAAAATTTCGGTATCAAGTGAATCGCAACATTCATAAAACGAGGATCAATTCTCTTTTGTATTCCTAGGAGATGTTGCATCCACCAATAGAACATGTCTCCTCATACTCAACTCTATGACTTTGCAAAAATCCTTGAGTCATAAGTTATGTCTTATACTGCATAATTTCACTTTTCTTATTACGCTTTCACACAGAATACATGTTTATATCCCACTTATTTTACAACTTCATGTGTATAGACTACTAGTCCGTAAACTTTCCATTTAGTAAGAGAATTCAATTTAGCCTTGTTTGCATCTTTTCATTATGGCAATCACTTATATGTTTTCAGTCATAGGCAGATCTTAGTTCTTGATTCTTATCATTTTCATTGTTTCTAGCGCTACGTTACTTGTACAAAAATACCATCGACATCGATTTTGTTTCTATTACATACCTTTATAGACATGATATAATGTACCGAGATCTATTTATTTTCAGGTACCAAAGGTTCATCTAGGACTATCAGGTCTAGTATCTCTTCAAGAGACCCTTTTGCTATTACCTTCAAGCATGTCTTACGCTCATTACCAACATGTGGTTGTCCTTATGAGGCACTAATCTTAATTGAAGCATTAGCAACTGGTATATCTTACTTAGACACTTTATTTAGGTCAATGCATGTGTTTGGTAATTTATTCTATAGTCTTGGTAAATGAATTATCTTTTGAATATTCAGTTCGCACTAGTTAGTTTGAGGATTAAGACGGGACAATGATGATTCATTCCAACTCATTTCATTTTTCAATTGCTTCTATTCTCCCTAATTTGGAAATATTATTTCATTAAAATGAAAATAATTAATTTAGGTTGTAAACAAATCCCTTGTTAATGGCTTCAAGTACTTGATTATAGATAGTTATTCATACCCAACATATATTTCAAACCTTTTTTGAGATCCTATTTTTATGTGTTGCGGTGGAGTAATTGGAAAATATACTAAACAAAACTTGAGATGATAAATATGTGGTTCTTGACCAAAAACCAATTTATAATGGGAAGGAAGTGTTATAACTTGTTGGTTTTATGTGAATTAATGTTACTATATATAACCCACGTGTATCCAAAAACACATATGAACTTTTGTTCCCATTATCATTGGCTTTGGAATCATTCGTAGACATTTGATGAGCATCTCAACAAAAGCAATTCATGTAAGAACATAAGCTAAATGAAGTGGAACACTTATTCCAATAATTATTAGTAAATTAGGTATTAAGTTCATCGTTATTATCAGAGTAAATATGATAGTCTGAAATAATGTGCTTGTTATCTTATTAGTTAAACCACAAATTGCGCAAAATTTCAAGTAACGAATTTGATGACCATTTAGACTATACATCGATTTAAAACATTAAATGATATACTCGTTATAATATATGTATTTTAACTAATCAAGAACAACTGTTTGATTGCAAAAACTCAAGAACACAAAGCATATAAGAATTCATAATTGCAATACAATACAATTAATAACGACAATTAGGGTTTATTGTTACATTGACTTATATACAACCCAACTAAATAAAAGATAGCTAACTGATCTATAAATTACATGAAGAGATATCTATAATACTTAAGAAGATTACAAAAGAAAATTAATCCAAATAAAGATTCTCCAAATCTTTATTTGATCTTCATCAGTGATCAAGGCGCATATCTTCTTAATCGGTAGTAACTTACTGATTAGTAGGAAGTCAACTAAACAACTTTGTCTTCATATGTAACAAGTTGTCATTAGTAGTAACTTGATCTTCATCTGTTAAGATTTTGTCAATAGTAACAATTTCATTAGTATGAAGTTGTTCATCAACATCAATTCATCATGTGACACCAAATCGCTTTGACTTATTTACTTACCATAAGAGGTAAGTGTATCTCATCAATACCATTATGTTCGTCAATATCAAAATACATATTATGAGCAAACTATCGGTAGTGATCCTTAATCAATAGCAAAGAACTTAGTTTTGTATCATCTATTATTTCCCGACAAGTATGTGGCAACAAACAATAGTAAATGACGAAAATGCCTTAAAAGTAGAGAATAAAACGACGATCCTAGGTAGAAGGGCAAGGATGTGGCGACCATCTAAAGTAACGAGAACAACTGAAATAACTAAATATTAATCTACTATACATATGGTACAAACGAATAATAACAAAGAAAACATTGTCTAACCAAAATAGAAAACATAAAGAAAAATACATACTTATAAATACAATATATTTTTTTAAAAAATTAGTTAGACAATGTAAAACCATATCTTTTACGAGTGTCTTATAAATAAAACTATCTCCCTACCGGTGTGTCATACAGATCTCCTCATTTTAGTGTCTTGGCGGAATCTTCATCTGCGTTGAAGGTCGAGTTGCCTCTAATCTAAGACAAAGAAGAACATTTGTTAGCCTCACTATGAAAGTTTACATTTAAAACGCTTTTATCTTTTAAGCTTAGCAAAATGTTTTAGCTATATCTTATCTTAAATTTAATTCGAAATTCAACTTTATCAAATCCTAATATCCTTACGGGCTACTCAAATGGGCCAAGCCGCCCTAACTAAGCCTGTTCAAAGGGCCGGCACGAGCAAACACAGGCCGAAACCTCACTCGCCTGATCTACATTCTGGACGCACACAAATTGATTCATCTTGTTCGGAGTATCAAACACTGCACAAGATCTGTTCTCACTACTGGTAGGTGTGCGCTAACAATGGCGCTCAAAGACCATAACTTATTAACCTGCTACTTCTTTTTCATCGTCTTCACTATACACACGGCTACACTCGTTTCGGCCGATGCGATCCAAGGCTGCGGTGGTTTCGTCGAGGTGCACCGATTTCTTCTTCATCGGACTCTGTACAAATGAAGTTTTAGGGCATCTGCATATCGTTGATGAATAATTTCTAATTGTACTTCATTTGTTTCTTCTTATGTGTCGTTTAACTTGTTCGATCGTGATTTTTGATCTTCGTAGGCGAGCTCGTCGTTGATCAAGTCAAGGAAGCCAACCGATGCGAAATTGGACTATTCGCATATCACGGTATGAGCCTAAAATAGCTTCTAATTGAATTCGTTTATGCAAGTTGTATGAGCTTAAATTAGTTTCTAATTAATTTTCAGTGCGAGAAAAGTTTGTAATATAAGCTTGATTTTTTTTTTGTCTAAGAGATGCAATTTAAAGTAATTAGTGGCTGAAGTTATTATATACTTGAGGTTTGACATGAAAGCAGATATATAGCATTGGAATGACCTAAACATGTAAATCGTATTAGTTCACTAAAACTGCCTCTGTTTCATGTGGAGCTATTGGAACTTTGTATCTTGATGTCCTTAAACTGCAATTAGAAGTTATTCATATGAAACTATTGGAACTTTCATATAAACTATCTGTTTTCAGCTGTTTGGTTAGCATCATAAAAATGTGAAGGAACCACTTTACTTCTTTATATTTTGTCTTACCAAAATATCGCGGGTTGATTGGGATTCGGGGATGCAAAACGTGTCTTTTTGTGAAGCAAGAGAAGGCTTGTTTCCCACTCATGGAGAATGTTAACATGACCAAATGGGCAAATTATGTACCTAGTTGGTAAGAAAATGTCCTGTGAAAAGTTGAACGCAGGTCAACCTTACGGTAAAGATCTTGCTACTTATGTGCTTAACTGCTTATAATATGCTTAATTTCTACATGCTGGTTAAGTTTTACAAGCCTTCATATAGACTTCATGAAGTTTTACTTGTGGTCTTCTATGGACTCATGTGACCCAACTTTATGTGAACTCACGATTGAGGTTACTAATATGTTATTTATCATGTTGTAGGTTGAGCTGCGTACTTTGGATGGGTTGGTGAAGGATCGAACACAATGTGCTCCGAATGGTTACTACTTCATCCCTGTTTATGATAAGGTATGATAACATATGCTAATGGACTACCTACTCACTCATAATTTTCACGGTTTGTATCCTTAATCATGTATTTATCCTATATCCATCTTTGGGACTATTGTATATTGTGGTTAGGGGTGTAATTGATCCATGTTGAGCCTGATGTTGCTTTACTAAAGGCTCATTTGATAAAAAAATAAATTAAGGCTTAGGAATTCATACATGCTTGTATAGATTAAAACTAAACTGCTTAGTTAAGTTACATATCAACTATTCCCTAAAATAATTACAATCAAAAGTCTAAGAAACAAGCTAGGAAGCTAATAAGTACAAATTTAAATTAACTGTGGGCCTGTGGCTCTTATAGGTTTGGTGGGTTCGGCTCATTTAGGCTTGTTAAGTTGTCAAGCCAAGCCTATCAGGCTCCAGCTTGGATGGATAAGCAAATGAGCCAGCTTGGATTATTTTAGGCTCGTGAAGCCTTATGGTGAGCTGGTTCATGAGCCCTCACTATTTCCCTAGCCAGATTGTCTCCTTTACACACTTAAATTATGGTTAGGACTTAGGTATACCAAAGTACTTTAACTTTCTGACCCATCAAGAATTGCACTTTGCCTTGCATATGCTTTACTAGCCTGTTTGAGTTAGGTGACAGTGTGACATGTTGAACAAAGTGGTGACACACACAATTTGAAATGGCTGCAAATTAACGAGACACACTCTTTTGCTGTGAACCAGCGATTTTCTTGATCAACTCTCTTGAATGAAACGTACAGTACAATTGAAATAAATAATAGAGAGACAAAAGAGAACTACCCACTACCACACTTAACCATGTTCTCCTATCCTACCTTAAAATAAGGAAACAAACTGATGACCAAATCAAATGACAAACAAACACGTGGGAAATAAAATAAACAAATAACAAAGTAATTTAGATATGCATGGACACATGCACATGTGGTCTCGGCATGAGATGTTGCTACTTCAACACTCCCTCTCAACATCAAATCCCCCAACTCCCATTTCATTGCTTAGTTTAACCAACTTGAGGCTACTAAGGCTCTTCGTGAACACATCTGCAAGCTGCTCATTAGTATCGATCCACTCCATTTTTATCTCACCATTAAGTACCTTGTCACGAATGAAATGGTAGTGAATTTCTATGTGTTTAGTACGAGCATGAAACACTGGGTTTTCTGCAAGTTTAATGTCCGACTGGTTGTCACAAAACATCATCACCTGATGCTCAACTTTCTGATTCAGATCTCTAAGAAGCCGGACTAACCAGACACACTCTTGTGCAGCAACAACAGTTGCACGATACTCCGCTTCTGTAGTGGAGAGTGATACGGTTGGCTGTCGTTTGCTACACCACGAAATCAGACTCGAACCGTACTGGGAAACATATCCAGTTGTAGACCTCCTTTCATTCAGATCCCCGGCATAATCTGCGTCGCAGTACCCGACTAACTTAGGTTCATACTCCCTCTTGAACCATATTCCTTGATGATCGGTAGCTTTCACATAACGCAAGACCCGGCGTATAGCAATAAGGTGAGGCTTCCTCGGACATTGCATGAATCTACTTAGGACACCAACAACAAACGAGATATCGGGTCTCGTTTGTGTGAGGTAAATTAGACTCCTAACGATACGCCTGTACTCCGATGGATCATTCACTTCCTTTCCTTGATCCACATAAAGCTTGGTGCTTATTTCCATTGGAGTATTAGCTCCCTTACTGTAAGACATACCAAACTTCTTTATCATATCAGTAACATACTTATGTTGGTGCAACAAGAACCCATCCTTCACATACGATAACTCGAACCCAAGGAAGTGTGATAGTTTGCCAAAGGTCTTTTATTTTGAACCTAACACACAAGTTGCTTTTTAGTTGAATTATCTCCTCTTCAACGTCACCCGTTATAATCAAATCGTCAACATAAACCAACACCACTGCAACTTGATTCTCAATCTTCCCTGCACCACCTCCCACAAATCTTGCCCTTGCAAGTATGAAGACAAGTACGTAGCCCAAACCTTGTAGTTTTGGTTGTTTAGCTTCTTCACACCACCGATTAATTGCAATTCGGACATCTTGATCAACCTGTCTCTGATACCACTTGTTGAACAAAGTGGTGACACACACACAATTTGCAATGACTACAAATTAACGAGACACACTCTTTTGCTGTGAACCAGCGATTTTCTTGATTAACTCTCTTGAATGAAACGTACATTACAATTGAAATAAATAATAGAGAAAGACAAAAGAGAACTACCCACTACCACACTTAACCATGTTCTCCTATCCTAACTTAAAATAAGGAAACAAACTGATGACCAAATCAAATGACAAAAACACGTGGGAAATAAAATAAACAAATAACAAAGTAATTTAGATATGCATCGACACATGCACATGAGGTCTCGGCATGAGATGTTGCTACTTGAACATGACACTCCATCCATCCCAAGTTTGAGGTCACCTATTGTAGTTAATATTGATAATTGTTATTATTAATCTGTATTTGGCATATCGCAGCACCAAGTGTTTGGGTGTTGCAAACATTTTCTTGTATTTCTATTACAGAAATCACATTTACAGGCTCAAGTCAATACGTGTTTATATCATAGTCACATGGTTCGCGGTACGCTCTGGTACGTGGAACGGGTACGCATTTCGCTAGGTCCCTAAAATTCGGTACAAGAGGGGGTAGGCTCATTTCGGAACGTTCCGGTCCGATGTACCATGTAATGTGGTACGATGTACTATATAAAGTTTATACTACTTTTCTACATTAATCTTCATAAATAAAGTATTAAAAAGACATACATGATAAACTTAAAAGTATTATTATATTTATCTTGAAAGACTCTTATTTTACTGTGTGAGATGAAAACTGTGAGAGAGAGAGTGTGTGTCACGGGTTTATCTTGAAAGGCTCTTATTTCACAGTCCTAGGCTCCTAGATCACAGACATATATTGCCTTCTTCCTCTCTACATAACCCAAGGCAGCCCCTGCCCTTCTACTTTCATCTTCCTTTCTCTCTCTTCTTCTCTTTTTTTTGAACGACTCTCTCTCTTCTTCTCTGGAAGTAATAATTCTTCCTCTCTACACCCATCTTCACCAACCCTCAACAACCACCTTTATCTCTCTCTCAAGAACCTTGAAGAACAACACTCAGAACAAGAATCTAACAAACGGTTTGATATATAATCGGGAACGCCAATTTGGAGCCAGAAATCGCGATCCCGAGCGAACCAGGTACGCGATTGTACCGCGATTGGGTACGAACGATCCAGATCGAAAATCGTGGCTAGTCCAGCGAACTATGTGACTATGGTTTATATATATATATAATATAGAGTAAACTGCGATTTGCGTCCATGTGGTTTACTCCAATCTACACTTTGGGTCCCTAAGTTTGAAATTTTGACCTTTGAGTCCCTGTGGTTTCATTTTTTCTTCTATCGAGCCCCCGAGGCTCAGTTAGTGATGAAGGGTACATTTGTCATTTTGCTTGGCTTTTTGGGGGCAACTTCGTCATTTACTCTTGCTTAGCTATAAATCCCTATATTAATAATGATCTGCACCTCTTATCCTCCAACTGGCAAATAAAAATGGTCGGTGACATCTCCTCTGATTTTTCTCCATCTCCTCATCCTCTCTCTCTTCCGGTACTCACCCTATCCACCTTCTTCTACCAACTCACCTGCCGCCGTCACTCCACCGTGAAAACGCCATGTCCCCAATCCTACCCACTCATCGGATTCCTTCGCAACCGCCACCGATTCCACGATTGGGTCACAAACATGCTCTCCACCACCCCTTCCCTCACTCTCCAAGTCAACGACTTTCTCGGCCTCTCTCACGGCATCTGCACCGCTGATACCACCAACCTCGAACACCTCCTCCGCTCCAACTTCCCTAACTACATCAAGGGCAACCGTGACACCTCCGTTCTGCAAGAACTCCTCGGCGGTGGCATCTTCAATTCTGACGGCAAGTAAATTAAACTCAGTCCAGTCCGTACATCAATTTCTTGACACTTATAGCCATATTTTGTGACGTCGGAGGTGCATATTCCGAGCGGTGGAGGGTTCACGACGATGGCACTGTCGGAGCCGTGCCTGCTTGATCCGAGAACTGGGTATTGTTGAATTAACAGTAGTAAATTGGCCCATAAGATTCTCGGAAATTTAGCGACATCCATGGTTTGTTTGGAGAAGATGATGACATAAACGCCTGCTTCAAAAGAAAGAAGTATTTATAGGTGCCAATGATGTCAGCGTGTGAACAAAATGTTGAAATTTTGGGTCTGGTTTCTGAAATCTCAACTGAAAGGTATGGGAAGGTGGAGTCTTTTTCGCAAGTGACAAAAGGGGATGATGGTCATTATCCATTTATATCAGAATGCATCCCTGAGGGTAAAATGGACATTTAACTTGTTTTCTAACAGATATGTGATGGGCATTAGCCTCAGGGACTCAATAGAAGAAAAAATGAAACCATAGGGATACAAATTACAGTTTACTCTATAATATACATATATATATATATATATATATATATATATATATATATATATATATATATATATATATATATATATATATACAGTTGAGTTATACTAAAAAGGGCATGCTGTTTTAAATTTTAGGCATGGTGTTCTTCAACTTTTAAATATGTTCACATAAATAAAACGAAAACATCATACCTAAAATGAAAGAACACCGTGTCTAAAATCTCCTTTTTAGGCTTCTTAGGAAAAAGTCCTTTTTAGTATAACCCTCCCCTATATATATATATATATATATATATATATATATATATATATATATATATTGTTGGGGAATGGGGGAAAGAGGGTGCAAAAGCAGTTGTTCTCTTACATAGCTAGGTAATTTAGTGGGGTAGTTGCTTTGTTTTTTTTTTTTTGCATGATTAACATTATTAAACTGTTATTGCTATCAAGCATTACCCTAACAAGGAACTCAGTTAACACTTAAGACAACCTTTTAATGGATTAAGGTGGATATTATAGTCTTATAGCTAAAATACCATTATGATTTGTTGAAGTTGCGGGCTTTATTGCAATTGTGTTTCTTTGTATAATACCCATTATAGGTTGTATTATTCTCTAGTTCTTTCACCTTAGGTGATAACACTAAAATACGGATAAATTTTGGTGCAGGGTTCTTTTGTTATCAAAATTAAAGGACCAGAAGGATGGTCATGGAACCCGGATCGGGTATGCACTTTAGATATTTTTTGAAGTATTCTCTGACAGGAGTTTTACACGGAACTGTTTTAAATGCACAATGTAAACTTTTGATATCTTACTGCTGTAGGTTCCTGTGCTTGTCGATCATACTGGCTGTAATGGCAACGAAGATATAAATTTTCGATTTACGGGGTTGGTCTAGCTTTGTCATTTCCATACATTTTAATCGTTATAATCTATTATCTTAAAAAAATATTTTACTTTAGTTGAGCTTCTAGTGTATGGTATGTTTTGCAGGTTCAGTATTAGTGGAAAAGTTGTGGGAGCAGTTGGCGGTGCAAGTTGTTCATCTACATACGGTGGTCCATCAAATGTAAATGTTGAGCTTTTGGATTCCAATGGGAATGTTGTATCTTCTGTTTTTACATCAGTAGCTGGAAGTTACTCTTTCACCAATATTATTCCAGGTTAAAATCTTCTCGATTATGATTATAAGAAAAACCACTAATAAAAACTTAGTTTTACAATTCATAATCATAAAAACTAGACTTGGTTTCTTGTTTTTATTTTACATAAATCATGCTTGTTTCATGATGTTTTTGGTGGGTTGCTTTCATTATCTTAATTACAACATTTGTTGGTGTAGGACGATATAACCTACGTGCATCTCATGATGACTTGAATATTGAAGTTAAAGGTTCAACAGAGGTTGTATGCATACACCTGTCTTCTCTATAATCTTTCTCGTATATTTCCATTTTGTTTGTTTCCGTTCACTTTCAGTTGCTTAAAATATAAATAAACTGTCAGGTTGAATTGGGATTCGGAAATATCCAAGTTGATGATGTCTTTTTTGTCTTTGGTTATGATGTTCGTGGATTGGTAGTTGCACAGGTAAGTCTTCCATGGTAGTTTCATGTTGACTTCGGTTACTAGCAAAACTAATTCACAATATCTGTCTTGGTATCTCAGGGAAACCCTATTTTGGGGGTTCACTTTTATCTGTACTCTGATGATGTTAAACAAGTGCACTGCCCACAAGGTTCTGGTAACCCATCTGGGGATAGAACTGCTCTCTGTCATGCAACATCTGATGTTGATGGAACATTTAATTTTAAGTCAATTCCATGCGGTAGTATTCTGGATTCTCTTGATTTCGTTGTTTTTCATATAAATCTTTGTCCATTTTTGAACCACAAACACTTATTTGTCCATTTTTGAATTTTTTTAATGAATAGTTAATGTGTTAGTTATGATTAAAAACAATATAAATCTATGTATTAAAGGACTTGGGAGGTTGTATGCATTATGAAAGACTTTGACTTTCAACCTGTTAAACCCGTTTGACTTTTTATCCTTATAGCTATTTTTATATTTGACCCGTTGAGAATTGAGATAAGACACAACTCTAGTGTGCACATCGATAAGTAAATGGGTCAGGATTATAAAAATCTACTATGATATCAGTATATCGCTTCTATGACAGGTGGCTAACTTGATTTCTGTAGTGATTATAAACATGGTTGATTGAGTACTCCTTTAATCAGATATTTCCTCATAAATACTATTATAAATTTCAACTTGTTTGTGATTCCTTATTTTCATTCTCAGATGTTGAAGATGAATCCTGGTTATTATGTGTATCATCTAAGCTAAATCTTGGGCCATGTTTTATTTTTCTTAATTTGGGCACACGTATAAGAACGAATCTGATTACTTTTCTTGCTCACTAAAGCATATGATGAGCTTTTATTCGATGGATTGTGTATGATATTATTTGTTTTGTGAATTGTTTAAAATGTTTTCTATATTGGTTAATTACATTTTTGCACTTCATTTTTGTGATACACTGCAGGTGTTTATGAGCTTATACCTTATTATAAGGGTGAGAATACAGTTTTTGATGTTTCCCCTCCCTCCGCCACTGTGACTGTTCAGCATGATCATGCAACAGTATCTGAAAAGTTTCAGGTACATCAACAAGATATTGATCTTTTTTTCTAACTGTGCTCAAAGTTCCTTCCTAGTGAATCAAACCTGTGAGTTTCAGGTCAAAGTTCAATCATCAATTTGTTAATCACTAGCTTAAGGGCTAGTTTATGATCACCATGGTTTAATTCTTTAGTTTATATAAATTAATCATTGCATTAACTAAACTGGGCAGGTTACTGGGTTTTCTGTTGGGGGTCGTGTTGTTGATTCTGATGGTAAGGGAGTGGATGGTGTAAAAATTGTGGTGGATGGCATTGAGAGGTCCATCACTGATAAAGAAGGATATTATAAGCTCGACCAGGTAAGTTCAGACATCACAAATGGTATACACACATACATATACGTCGTGTATGTATATAAATCTGTGTGTGTATGTAATATGTATATATATGTGTGTGTGTGTTTGTATATTATACTTATGGAAGGCTTAAATTCCATTGTGAAGTGATCTAATATTAACACAGTATAGAAGAAATCGAATGAAGATGTAATCGGCTAGATTTCTATTGATTCCCTTGAAGATTACAACTGAGAAATCAAATGCAATACAGAGAAAGTAAAACAGCAGGGGATGGGGAATCAGCGAGAACAATTAGAGAGATGGGAGGAAAAACACACATTTCTTAATAATCTTGATACCCCATTCTTTCATTCTAACCCCCTTTATAACTTGCAATGGTTCCTTCAAATTGATGGGCCTCTTGGACTGGGTTGCTTGATTGGGTCTGCTGGTTTAGGTTCATTGGGTTCATAACACATCGACAAGACTAAACCCTATATATACACATTTTGTACATAAATTAGGAAACAAGGATGTGTACAAGAATCTCAATCTTAGTTTACAAAGGCAAGGTTTAAAAGAACGGAATCGCGCCTAGAGGCGTTTTCCCTTCGCCGCACGAGGCGTAAGCCCGAGGCGGAATTAAAAAATAAATATAAAAATTATATATCTTATAAATATAGAACTTTCCTTCTAATTTCATCATAGAAAGTCTAAAACAACATATAAAAATTATATATCTTATAAATATAGAACTTACCTAACTAATTTTATCATCTAAACCCTAAAACAGCAAGAGGCGCGCCTCGAGGCGTATGCCTTTAACGTTTTTTGAACGCCTCGGCCCTTTGAGGCATACGTACAAAATTGTCCTCTGAGGCGTCTCCTCATACTCGTTTTCTTACCGCCTTGCCTCGTGGCGCACACCTCAACCGTTTTTTTAAACTATGATCCTAGGAAATAGATCTACTTTAATGTTAGGAAAGATAATTCTAGTTGTTCTCTAGAGTCTAGAATAAATTTGGATTTGTACCATATGCATTTGGATAGTCTTACTTCCTGTTAAATTGTCGGTTGAAATTTTGCCATTTTGGTGGCTTTAAAGGATATGTTCTTTATTCCTTTATGTTTATATATAATTATTTTATGTACTTTGTACTTGGACTTATATTTTTATTCTATGAAAAGTTAAATCTTTTTAATTTTTACTTGGACCTCTATTTTGCATCTTCTTTTTTCTAATGTTTGCTCTTTGTGCTCTCTTACAGGTTACATCTAAACAGTATCTGATTGAAGCAAAAAAGGAGCACTACAAGTTTGACAAATTGATTGACTTCATGGCAAGTGCACCACAAAACTGAAGCACACTTAATATATACACACACACACATATGCACATATATATGTTTGTTTATTTTATTTTTTTGTGCTTTCTCAGCCTAGCTCACCTTTAATGTTACCTTTTTTCAGGTTTTACCAAATATGGCATCGGTTGCTGATATCAAAGCAGTGTCTTATGATGTTTGTGGCTCAGTGCAGACAGTTGATTCTGCTTACAAAGCAAAAGTAATTCCAACATTCATTTTCTTTCTTACTTGTATCTATATCTATAATCAGTGTTTTAGGAAAAGGCGAATTATGAGATAGTGAACATGATTTTTTGTTTACTCACACATTATACTTTTTTCCAGGTGGCTCTGACTCATGGACCAGATAATGTTAAGCCACAAATGAAACAAACTGATGATAATGGCTATTTCTGCTTTGAGGTACTTTACAGAATATTCAAAGTATTAAGATGTCTGAGTGATTATTGCGCCGTCATAATGAATAAGTTCACTTTGATGTAATTAGTTACTGCACATTTTTGTGATTTGCAATCTCTTAAGTGGAATTAATTTGTTTCAGGTTCCACATGGTGACTATCGGTTATCGGCCATTGCAGTTAAACCTGAAACTACTCCGCATCTTTTATTTTCACCACCACATATTGATGTCAACGTCAATGGTCCATTGCTGTCAATGAAATTCTATCAGGTGATTATATCTCAAAAAATTAAAATTTTCTGTTGTTACTTTTCTCTCCCGACTTTTTCCAAGTTAATTTTTATCACAAAATAACAATCATCCAACTCAGCAAATCAGAATCTTTACCCTTCAGTTCTAAAATCATTTTGAACCACTAGATATATTCATTGTTTCCTAAAGTAATGATCTTTTTTCTATATCTTACTGTATACTCTCTTAAATTCCAGGCACAAGTTAATGTAGGTGGCTCGGTAACATGCAAAGAAAAATGTGATTCATCTGTTTCTGTTGATCTTGTGAGATTGGATGCTAAAAGCAATGAAGAAAGGCAGACAGTTGGTTTGACTGAACAAAGTAGTGAATTTTTATTTCAAAATGTCTTACCTGGAAAATATAAGCTTGAGGTATTGCATATCTTTCTTGTCACTTTTTCCTCTAGAATTGGTTTTTTATATACAAATTGTTTAATGATGTATAAAGAGCAATCATATTTTAATATACATTTGTTCTTCCCAACATGTATTTATTTGATTTAAATTTATGGTGTTCTTTTTTAGGTCAAACACCTTTCTAAAGGAGCTATATCTGGAGAAGATAACTGGTGTTGGGAACAGAGCTCCATACCTCTTAATGTTGGAACAGAAGATGTTAAAGGGATAAACTTTGTTCAGAAAGGTTATTGGGTTAACCTAGTTTCCACTCATGATGTGGATGCATATCTGCATCAATCGTATGGTTCCCCTGTGGATCTGAAAATTAAGGTATTTTAGAGAGCACACACACACAAACACACATTAGGTCAGAGGTCAACACTGTACTTTGACCTTGCTTTTCTCATATTCATTCGTTGTTAATTACAGAAAGGTCCTCAGCGCATATGCATTGAATCTCCTGGAGTGCATGAACTTCACTTCGTAAACTCTTGTATACTTTTTGGAAGCTCACCTGTGAAAATTGACACCACCAACACATCTGTATGTTGTTTATTTTTCTTTTTTCTTTCTTTACCTTTTTCTGCATAATTTCTCATGATTTTTTTATTTATTTACTTTTTCTTTTTTTTGTATTTTTTAGCCTGTCTATCTGAAAGGAGAGAAGTATCTACTCCAAGGAGAAATTAAGGTTGAATTGACCTCACAAAATGGTGTTGACCGGTTTCCTAAAAATCTAGTGGTAGACATTTTGAATGATGAAGGAACAGTTATTGATGGTACTACTGCAAAATTTGTTGTCAATGAGAATGAACAATCACATACAGCTCTTTATGAATATAACGTATGGGCAAATCCTGGTGAAAAGCTTACATTTGCACCTCGGGATATTCGGTAAATCTTCACTATTTGAGTTATTTTTGGCTTTTCCTTCACTCGTATGTAGTTTTATTAATTTATCTTAAAAACCTTTTATACTAATTGGAATACCATCTGTGTACGATGTCTTGCAGGGGAGAAAATGAGAAAAAGATTTTATTTTATCCTAGACAACATCAGGTAAACAATTCTGGAGATATAAATTTATAATTAATGCATCATTAATAATCTTTTAGTCATCTCTTTAATTATTAACGTTTTAATCAGGTCAAAGTGGCACAAGATGGCTGTCAAGCTTCAGTTCCTCAATTTTCTGGACGACTTGGGTTGTACATCGAAGGATCAGTTTCTCCCCCGCTTCCAGATGTTACTATTAGAATCATAGCTTCAGGAGATAGTCAAAATGGTCAAATCAAGAAAAATGAATTGGCATTTGCAACAACTACAAACACAGATGGCTCGTTTGTTGGTGGACCCCTATATGATGACATCACTTACCATACCCAAGCTTCAAAGGTTTGAACCCCTACTACTTCAAAAATAGAACAATCCTACAATTTACAGATTTTACAGCATTTTTAATTTTTATTTTGTTTTGCTTTGTTTTGTGGTAATAGCCTGGTTATCATGTAAAGGAAATTGGACCGAATTCCTTTTCGTGTCAAAAGCTTGGTCAAATCTCTGTTCATATCCATTCTAAAGAAGATGCCAATGAATTATTTCCCTCGGTATTGTTATCATTAAGCGGGGAAGACGGTTATAGAAATAACTCCATATCTGCTGCTGGTGGAACTTTTGTATTTGATAATTTATTTCCTGGAAGTTTTTATCTCCGTCCTCTGTTAAAGGTACTTGGCTCTTCTTCATCTTTATATATTTTCATATAAATTTTTTTTTATTTATAATTGCTTTTGTAATTTGCAGGAGTATGCTTTCTCACCATCAGCACAAGCAGTTGAACTTGGGTCCGGGGAGTCCACGGAAGTTGTCTTTCATGCTACACGTGTTGCTTACAGGTATCCCTTTATTCTCATTAATTTACTTTTAATTTTTTTCATTTTAATTTTAGCTGCATCTTTTATTTTTTATTTTTTCAGTGCCATGGGTGTGGTTACTCTGTTATCTGGTCTACCAAAAGAAGGCGTTTCAGTTGAGGCCCGTTCTGACACTAAAGGTTATTATGAGGAAACTGTCACAGATTCATTAGGAAATTATCGCCTAAGGGGACTTCACCCCGATACATCTTACACAATTAAAATAGCAAAAATAAATGGGCTTGGCACCTCTAACATCGAACGCGCTTCCCCAGAATCTGTTGAAGTCAAGGTGAGTTATAAATTTCTATATACCATAATTATAATAATTAAAAAATAATAATAAATTGAATCAGTAAAAAAAATTCTGTGACTTGTGAAGGTTGGATATGAAGATATCAAGGGATTAGACTTTTTGGTTTTCGAGCAGCCAGAAATAACTTTATTAACTGGAACGATTCAAGGAAGCAGAATTAAAGAGGTGTATGAGCACCTACAGTTGGAAATTAGATCAGCTAGCGATCCATCAAATATCGAATCATTGTCACCTTTGTCAATTTCAAAATTCTTCCAGGTAAAGGGTTTGCCTCGGGGCAAACATCTTCTGCAGCTTCGGTCTACTCTACCACAACGTACCCTCAGATTTGAATCTGAAGTGATCGAGGTTGATTTGGAGAAAAATACCCATGTTCATGTGGGTCCCTTGGTATACAAAGTTGAAGATGATCACCATAAACAGGTTTTTCTTCTTCACTATGAATTTTAAACAGATCATTAAGGGCAAATTGCATAGAAGGTAATGTACTTGTGGCAAATTTAAAAAATTTAAATTCAAGGTGACCAACTTTCAAAATTTGTGATTTTAGATGATCTGACCCAATCTTGTAAAAATCGATGACGTGCTAACTTTGACCATGTTGACTTTTTTGATGTCGCGTGTGGAAGCCCATTAACTTAAAAAATTACTTGAAATCAACGTTTTTGGAACACATGTTACCTTTTTTTTATGGTTGCAAACAAAGTTTGACACCTAAAAAGAGAATCTGCCAAACGTATATTACCTTTTTATGCAATTATTTTACCCTGATTTTTATTTTTCGTTTAACCACCGAGCTACTTTAATAACCCCCCATCCCCGGGTTTTTCAGCAGGAATTGACTCCGGCACCTGTGTATCCACTCATTATTGGAGTATCAGTGATTGCATTATTTATCAGCATGCCAAGGTAGCCAAAAATCTTCTTTTACTTGTTTATTTATTTTTAAGACCCGTGTCAGTTGAATAAAAATATTAAAGAAATAACTGTATTTGCTTCGTGTCCAGTTGATAGTATTACTTTATTCTGAATCATAATAATTTGATGGTGGTCTGCAGATTAAAAGACATGTACCAAAGCAATGTAGGAGCTCTGGTACCGGGACCCAGCGCATCGACGAAGAAAACCTTGAGAAAAAAGACTTACTGAAGACTCTTTCTTCTTTCAAATGCTCAGTTCAACCAGTAATTTACTTGTAGCCATTTTTGTTATATGAAGAGTAAACTAGTGTGACTTGTAACCAAGAATAGAAAATGATGATTTTGCTATTTCTTAAGCCTCTACATTTGAACTTGCCCCAAATGATCAAGTGGCAAACAATTGTTACTCGGTAGACATTACGTTTTTTTTTAAAGTCGAGGCAATACATGAACGGATAAGATGTAACGAAGCATCGGATATGTATCTAAAATACTATTGGAAGTTTGTGTAACGGTATCGGTAACTATTCATACCATGAAAATACTCTATAATGGGAACATTACTAATGCTAGTGAACAAATCTTACATGATATATGATACTAACATCACTTGATGAAACATCTTACTATTTCAAATATTGTTGATTTAATATTTATTCTAGGACTTTCAAACTACTATATATTTTTTTAAAATTATTTGGATTACTTTTATTAATATTTAAATGTATGTATTAATTTTTTTAATCAAATTTATTGAATTTTGAATCATGTAATATAGTTCATGAATATATTCAAGTATAATTTGTTATATTTATTTGTATTATATTAAAATATATATATATGTATGGTTCATTAAATAAATCATTTTGTATCAAGTAAAGATAATTGTAAGGACAAATGCATTAATGAAGTTTGTCTTTTAACGTTTATCTAGGTGCTCTTACGATTAGCAGTTACAACCCTAAACCTAAAACATTAAGTTAAAACATTTAATTCGTAAGAGTATATATTTTTTTGAACAAAGCTTTATATATATATATATATAAAGACCCAGCAAGGAGCTAGGAACACCAAAACAAACCGAAATTACAACAACTCGGATATATCAAACACTAACCATTTCTCCCACTGGAGGGTTTTACAATTCAACCTATGCTTCATCCACACAAACGAGTCTTCTTTATTATCTCCACCATTTTCAAAACCGGGATAAAATTGCCATTAAAAGTCTTCTCATTCCTGCTAATCCAAATCCTCCATAGGGTAGCAAAAATCACCACACAGAGTTCTCCATTTCAGAGAACCGGGTTGATTAGCTAAAATTTTGAAGACTTCCCCACCGACTGAAACTGAGCCTGCACACCAATCTTCACCCACCGAAACACAAGCCACAACACACATCTGGCCCACAGGCAAGACACAAAAATATGATCTGACGTTTCCTGAGCTATCCCACACCTATCACAACCAGCACCGTCAATCCCGACTCCCCTAGCAATTAGACCAACCTTCGACGCCAACCTCCCCTCAACAGCGAACCAAGCCAAAAAAATTAGCTTTAGGAGTCGCCCATTTATTCCACTTAAACTCCGCCTCGTCCGACCGATCCCTCTCTAGCCCCCTAATCTCCTGCCTCACACTTTTAATAGAAAAATCTACCCCGAAGTCGTTGCTCCAAACCCATCTGTCCTCAACATCCGACAACCTAATCTCATTCAAAAAACTCAATATCTCCTCGGTTTGAGCCCTCTCGCCCTCAGTAGACGGGCTCTTACCCCCTCCGTCGCTAACCAGACACGAGGAAACCCAGGCTTCTTTATCAGCCGCCAACCTAAACAAAATCGGGAACCTCTCCTTGAGAGGACCCGCCTCCGACCACGAGTCGATCCAAAATCTAGTTTTCCTAACATTCCCCACTTCCACCTGTAACCTGTCCTTCACACTCACACCCAGATTCCCGAGCTCACCATCAATCCCAGCAATGTCTTTCCACACGCCCGGGATAGAATTCTTTCTCGGCACCATAGAGCCATGCCAAGAAGAATTATGGACAGCCCCGATCACACGAGCCCACAACTGATCCGGGTTAGCTCTAAATCTCCACCACCATTTCGTTATCAAGGCCAAATTAAACTCACGGATACCCCCCAACCCCAACCCCAACCCTCCACTTTTCTTTGGTTTGACAACCCTCTCCCAAGCAACCCATCTGATTTTATGATCCGTAGACGACTTCCCCCACACAAACGACCTTCTAAGCCCTTCAAGAGTGTTGATTACTTTCTTCGGGGCTCTAAACAGGGACAAATAATAAGACGGTAAACTACCAAGCACAGCCTTAGCAAGCGTCAACCTACCCGCAAAGATATATTAGTGATATCCTTATATGCATGTGTCCTTACAATTATCCTTACTTGATACATAGTGGGTCGAGACGAAAATTTTGTGTGGTCTTGGAAAAAGGCTCCTGCCCAACTGTGTGAAGCTCAGGAGTTGATTTCCCTTATCGCACTTCTACATTCGATTGAGCTGCAATCCGGTCCCGATGAATGGCGCTCTCCCATCTTCCCCTCATTTCGTACGCTTTAACCAACACCATATACGGGATCGAAGACATGGGTTCAAGTTTGACCAACCTCTCAGCAACCCTTTCGGTCAACTCCAAGTCTCCTTGTATCCCATAACAACTAAGAATCAATTTACATATATAACCATTGATTCAATTACCCATTGTTGTTATCATCTTCATTGCTTCATTAAGTTCTCCTGCATTGATCATCATCTCAGCAATGGCGGTCAAATGCGTGTCTGTTGGTTTGACCCCATATTTATTCTCCATTGAATGAAAGAAAGATAACCCTTTATCGACCAAATGACCATGAGTGCAAGCTAATAGAACTCCAGTCATGGTTACCTCATCTGGTGGTGGCCCGTTTTTGAGTAATTCCCCGAAGAGCTGAACAGATTCCTCTGTTTTTCCATTGTATGCAAAACCTAAAATCACTGAGTTCCAAGAAACTAAATCTTTTATACCCATTTGGTCAAAGACAATCTTGGCAGCATCAGTCAACCCGCATTTACTGTACATATCAATAAGTGAGTTTGAAACAACTGGATCGCGCTCAAACCCTAATTTCACAACCAAACAATGCAGCTCTGTCCCCTGTACAGCGGGCAGAAAGCGCGATGCAGAGCTAAGCAAACAGCTGAGTGTGAATTCGGTTGGTTTTATGTCTTTTTTCAGTGAAAGAACAAAAACCCGCATTGCATTCTCCTCGAGTTGATGGCTAGTGAGGCTTGAAATCAATGAGTTGCAAACAGCTGAATCCCATAAATCAAGTTCACTGAAAATGGTTACCGAATCTTTTATACTTTCACATTTTCAGAACATGTTGATGGCAGCACTGGCAACAATTGAATTTGAAAAAAAAACCTGATTTTATCGACAAACAGACGATTTGTTTACCCTTTGACAAATCTTGAACACCCGAACAGGCTGTCAATACCGAAGATATTGTAAACGCATCGGGCAAATAGTTTGTTGTTCTCATTATGCAAAACTGTTTAAAAGCCATTTCTTTGTGACCAGACTTACTCCAGCCTGCAATCAGTGAGTTCCAGGAGATGACATCTACTTCCTCCATATCAAGAAACACACCAAAAGCATAATCCACAAACCCATACTTACAATACATATCAATCAATGAATTCCCAACAATAACTGAAGCGAAAGCCACACCTTTCGTTACCATATTACCATGGATTTCCATGCCATGACAAACAGACCGGACGAATGACAAAACTATTGAATATGTGTGCCCACTCGGCGTCACTCCAGACGTATGCATCTTTGCGAACACACCAAGCGCGTGGTGCCCAAACCCACAAGCAGATTACCCGGAAATGATAGAGTTCCAACTCACAACATCTCGTTCAGGCATTTCATCGAACATTTGGTGTGCACTTTTAATGTCACCGAAATCAATAAGAACCCGCATATAGATGTTCCAAGAAAATATGTTTTTGTGATGAATGTCATCAAATGCTAGGAGAGTGTCTTTAATGGTTCCAAATTTTGAGTAAAGATCGAGACAACGATTACCCAGATAAGAATTGGTGTTGCAGAGACTGAGCTTAACGAGTTGGGCGTGAATGAGTTTAAGGGAGTTTAACGAGAGGCAATGGTTTAAGAGGGTTGAAAAGAAGGTTGGTCGTGGAGAACACACCATGCTCTTTCGTCTTTCATGGCATCATTCATGTCTTTGCTTGTGCTAAGATTTGAGGAACCATATGATTTTTTATTTTCTTCAAAACAACAGAAAATATAGATAGAAATAAAGGTGTCATATAAAAGGAAAAATAAAATACTAAGTAAAAAAAAAAACAAAATATAGATACTGGTAAACCTTCTATATCCTCTGCTAGTAGAGGGATGAGCTCCATACCGGTACCCGTACCTAACCGGTACCGAAAAACTAAAACGGGTATCGGTACCGGGACTTGATTTTTACTGATTTCGGTATCGGTACTGCTCGGTACCGGTAACTGTATTTTACCGAAAAATCCCGTTAAGTCCCGAAAATACCGAAATATGAAGGTCTTTTTTATAGAAAATTATTAATTAAATACACCATAATTATTATATGGTGACCCTACTTTTCAAAACTCAATTTCCAAGACCCACCTTTACATTAGTAATGAACCGTCATTTTCTTCTCCCCATTCCCAACAAACAAGAACCCAACCCTACCCTTCACCTCAAGTTTACACCATAATTATTATATGGTCGGTCACCGTCGGCATCATCACCACCGGTCGAACCGCCGTCTTCATCTTCATGGCATCTAGTCAAACTCAAGTAAGTCTTTTTTTTTGTGAGGGTTTTTGAACATAATGTCCTGAGATTCAAGCAACTTCCCAACGGAATCTTGATCTCCAACTCCAACAGTGGTTATTTTCTATGGTGTAGTTACGGAATCTTGATCTCCAACTCCAACAGTGGTTTTTTGAATATATATATATATATATATATATATATATATATAAATTTTCCATGGTGTAGTTACAGTGGTTATTTGATGTAATTGATAGTTTTTATGGTTTTTCTTGCTAGCCAAAAAATGTAATTTATATTCGGGTACACAACGGGTACCGGGTACCGAAATACCCGTACCGTACCGGTACAGGTACAGGTACCGATTCTGTAATTTCGGTACCGGTATCGGTACCCTGTTTTCAACAAAATTCGGGACGGGTACTTTCGGTACCGGTACCAGTTCGGTACGGGTACGGTACCGATCTCATCCCTATCTGCTAGGGTGTAAAACACTCCAAATAAATACTAATATAAAATTATTTAATAAGTTAGTGCATATCTTCATTTTTATTTACTTTTTTTCGAAAGAGGTAAGATCCGGTAAATCAGAAACAATTAGTTAAGAATAAAAAATTTTTTTTTATGGAACAGACATATCAATATGCGTGAATAATACCTTTTCTTCCACTTCTCGTTCTTATGTTAACAGGGTTGGGACTACTTCTAAAAACTCGAATCGATGAGAGCTTAAACGAGCTTGAGCTTTTATTGGGGTTTAATTAAAAAACGAGCTTGAACCTGATCGCAAGCCTAAACGAGACTTTTTAATTATATAATTTTTTAATTAATGTATTAAATATATATTTATATAATAATAAATATTATATATAAAGTTATGATGAAAATAATAAAATAATATAGTTATATGTAAACATTATAATCATAATTATATATAAAAATAACTATAAAAGTATATAAATAAAATAATTAATAAATAATAAACGAGCCGATCTCGAGCTTGAAAAATACTCACGTGCAAAACTCAAGCTTTAATAATAGAATTCTAAATGGGACAAGCTCGGGCTCCGCTCCGCTTGCTTACACCCCTAACCCCGACCCTAAAAAAATTATAGATTAAACAAAAAACGGTAAAAGGATTTGAAAGTAAAAAAGTCCCGTCAATAGGGGTAACCGGAAATTTAACCGTTGTGAATAGGCTAAATTAGAGTAAATTACACATGGCATGTTGATATTCCAAAATGTAGTCTTTTCATTTAAAAAGTTACGTATGGACCGTATGGTTCTACAGTTCACAAATCAATAATATTTTTAAAAAAATTGTTAAATTCATATGAAATGACCACTATTGTCTTTAAGGCAATACGATCATCCGTAATGGGCGGTGAGTGATAGTGATAAAAAGTGCTGTCATGTGGGTGTCAAGTAGGCAGTCAAGTACTCACTATAAAGATGTGTAATGAGTTACTAATAGTGATGTAGTTTGTAGTAATTATTTAATCATTAATTATCTATTACTTAATCATTAGTTATTTATTTATATATATTTTTATTTTTAAACAATTACTTTAATTTCAATATTAAAAAAAATAAAT